>CM032327.1:22958359-25497620 GCA_019022515.1 Quercus aquifolioides | reverse complement strand
ACCTCTCAAATAGTATGAAAATGGAGAGGTAGGAGATGAGGAAATTCCCAAAACAAATGTGTAGAGGATTGTGGGTATAACAATCTCTAACTCTCAAGGTGTTTGGCTAGGGTTTTCTCTCAGAAGCTCTCCTTTACATTTGTGGGTAATGTGGGTATAAATAGTGTAGGCACAGAAAGTGTGTATCAGACTAGACAGGCTGGCAGAACAGAATGCCTCGCTGGTGTCTCGCGGGAAGGCCTTACCCGCGAGATACTCACGAGACACAGCTATCTCCATCTGGCCTGACTCTTCGCATTCCAGCATATGCAGGGCACATGATATACTTTGCGGGATGCTAAGTCGCAAGATACCCGCGAAACCTTCTTCAGTCTTCAAATGCTTGAGTCTTCACACCACTCTCTCTATCACACAACCCTTACAATGAAATCTCACGATAAATACAGGGTACAACAGATTGAATAAAATTACAATCAAATTTGACACGGAATTAAAGCAACAAAAACATATAGTTGTAAATTACAACTTTACAATGGAAAACTAAATACGTACTTTATTCACATATTTATGAACAAAAATATTTATTAAATAGAATAAACTTATTACCGTAGGTTTTGAATTGTTGTTTAGCCTTCCACACACGGCTTTGACTTGTGGTTGAACTTTTAAAGTTCCTAAAATCAATATGGAAAATGTTAAAACTATAAACTATTTTACAAACTACGAATGTAATGAATGGTTATTAGTAAATAAAAATATGATATTAATGGTAAACTCAAATAAGAATCAATTAAAGTTTGTCATATCAACAATTTATAAAATATTTTATATATATAGCATTACTCTAATAAATATTAAAAAGGATAGGAGGGGGGAGATTAAGTTCCTAGAAGGGAATTTTAAATGCTCCACATCGAAAAGCATGATACTTTAGTCTTGTGCTAGAGATGGAAAAGGGGCGAGGCGGGGCCAAAACATGTTATCGAAACAACATATATAATTTGGAGCCTAGAAATGTTCAGAATTTAAATGTTCCATTGAAGGCTATGTGAGGTGCATAATATTCATTTTAATTCATGGCATATTATCAAAGCACAAAACACATCCAGAACAAATCATGGATATATTGAGAACAACCTATCAAGAAGCTCTGATACCAATGTTAAAAAAATCGAACGCAAGTCAAGTTTACAGGTATACCAAATTATGCCCATAATAAGTGTTGCAAATCCATAAGGTTGTTCTACAATATCTCAAGATTCCTTACACGTCCAAAGCTTCAATTGTGATTTTCTCGATCACAAATAACACTCAACAATGGGTGTTTGCTACAAGAACAAAACACACTATGTCCACTACCTAAAAGCCCGCTCTTCACTGATAGAAAATGACCACACTTGTAACGTTTCAACATTTTAGCCATACGTTCTTGCCTTAAAAGAGAAGGCCATGAATGCATGCAAAACTAATAAGACATCAATTTAAGTCGTGCCCAGGGTGGCGAAATCCGACATGAGCCGGGAACACAATACAATACGAAGTTAACAAGTTACAAGTTGAGACTTAACAAGTTTGTGTCATATTTGAATTGACAAAACTGACCCGTTTAATAACGTGTCGTGTTTGTGTCTAATTCAAAGAATTTGTTTGAACCCGTTAAACTAAATGTCATTTTACCAATATACTCTTCAAAACCCTAGGTATATAAATTTATTTTCTTTCCTAGTTGTGTTCTCCTAAGCCCCATGGCTACCTTTCACTCTCAAGCCTTAATCTCATCTTACCTTATCTTATTTTCTTAGCCACTGCCACCCTTTGTCATTGCGGGGCCAAGTAATCATTGCCCTTATCCTTCACTTCTCACTATCACTTGAAACCCTAGTCACCATCATCCTTTACTTTCATCTTTGAACTCTTTGCCACCAACCCATCATCACTATCATCATTTACTTTTACTTTTATCTATTTTCCTTAAATTGATTGTTGGGATCTAACATTAGCTATTGTGGTTTATTTTGTTTGACATATTGTGATTGATTATTTGCGATATTGAAATATGATTTAGTTTTGAATAATTATTTGTGATGCAGTTACTTTGTTAGTTTTGAATTTGATATATATATATATATATATATATATATATATATATTTTAACTTTTTATTTTTTATTTTTCATAATTCAAATCAATTGAATTAATACTAAAATTTATATTTTTTCACTTTAATAATATATGATAAACGGGCCAACACAATTGATTTGTTTAATAAACAATATAGTGTTAGGATTAAGGAATCCTAACCTGTTTAATAAACATATCGGTTTAGTATTGATCCATATAGTCAAATACTCATTAATTGACATGGGACGAACCCAACACATGAACACAAATTGCTACCCCTAGTCGTGCCCCTTACTTGACTTAAATACTAACATAAGGGAAAAACCACCTCAACTCCCTTTAGGATAGTAAAAAAAGAAGAAGAGGGGGGGGGGGGGGGGGGGGGGGTGGGGGGGGGGGGGGGGGGGGGAGGGGGGGGAGAGAGAGAGAGAGAGAGAGAGAAGTTCTCCTCACTTTTATTTATCACAATAACTCAATAAGGAGCCCCTTTGTCTCTTATTGTGCATATTATAAAATGATGCAGCTAGTTGATGTTCACATTGCTATTTCACTTTTATTGTGGCTATTATTATATATTTATATGAGACGAACCCAATACATAAACACGAATTGCTATCCTTAATCGTGCCTCTAATTTGGCTTAAATACTAACATAAGGAAAAAAACCACCTCAACTCCCTTTAGGATAGTAAGAAAAAAAGAGAGGGGGGGGGGGGGGGGGGCGGGGGAGTTCTCCACAATTTTATATATCACAATAACTCAATAAGAAGCCCATTTGTCTCTTATTGTGCATATTATAAAATGATGCAGCTAGTCGATGTTCACATTGCTATTTCACTTTTATCATGGCTATTATTACATATTTACATGTGATTGTGGAAGAAAATAAAAGAATGCTCTCATAAACAATAATAAAAACAGAACGATCTCATAAAATAAAAACAAAGATATAAAATCATTATTTCATAATACATTACAATGTAATCATCTATATTAACTGTGGGGCCAGAATAAGTCAAGCAACCCCGACCCACTTCAGACTAGGCCTAGAGGCCCACGCCGAGGACGCGTCCAAGGTCCGAGGACGAAAGTGTAGAGCTCAGAGCCCAAGGAGCATTGCCGAGGATGGTTACATCCTCGGGCGACCGAGGTCAGAAAGTGGGCAAACAGCATATCCTTAAGGGGAATCTCCCTGAGCATCCAAGGAGCAAATAACAAGTACCAAGCACCGGACATGGAAGCATGGTGGAGGAGCAAGTCCCAGGTGAACTGTCACTTCCACATTAAATGCCCTCAACTAACGCCCTGGCCGCATTAATGAGGATAGGACCTTTGAACAGTGCCGTCTTGGGCGCTGCAACCCACAGGAGGGATGGGAATGCGGCTGATGGGACAGGCTCTCAAGTGGAAGCCGGGTTGATCAACAAATGTAGGACTAGGATCAACTGAGAGAGAGGTATATAATGTAAGAAGTCCCTCTTGAGAGGGGGACGGACGGAAAACCAGAGAAAAGAAATACTGTAGCAGTTTATATTCTCTCCAACCTTGTAACCTTTCTGAAAAGAGATAATAAGAACTTCAAGCTCTATTAGACCCGTCCGAGGAGTCTTATTGTGCATTCCAACCCATACTTAAGTTATTAGCATTCACGTACAACCATGCATGGCCGCTGCATTCCTTACTAGGGCCTAGCTCTTGAATCCATACTCTATAAATTCATTGGAGGGTTAGCTGGGCTTGGGTCCACTCTCTCAATCTGCGGAGAGCGCTCGAAACCGGTCCCTACATTAACAAAGACAAAAACACAAAACACCATTATTTTTTACTACATTAGACCATTTGCAATTTCACATTAGCTTGTCCAAAATTTTTTGTCTGTTTTATCATAAAAACCTTTTTTTTTTAATACTTATTTTTCAAAACACTCGACATTAGATTATCTATTTCACACTACATTCATTAGAATATCAATTTTTTTATCATCTCAAATCACATCTCTCTCTTTCTCAACCAAAAATCACTACCCTCGATCTAAAGATTTACTAAAATATTCATTTGTATAGCTATATTAATGTGTAAATTTACACAGTTATTATAGCATGAATTTATTTTTGCACAATAATGTATAGATTGATGTAGGTGCATTTTGGGATTGATTAGGTAAATTTGGAATCTTATACTATTTTGCAACTAATGCAAATGTTTTTACAATAATATCAATGTAAATTTACTATAGAGGAGGGCTAGGATTTTTGGAAGAGTGGCTCAAATGTAAAATTATAAAATTATACTTACTTTTTTATTTATTATGGCAAATTACAACTTACCCATCTGTGCTTTGCCCAAAATTCAACTTACGTACCGATGGTTTGATTTTTGACACTTTACCCACCTATAGTTCTTTTCGTTAGTGCTCTGTAACCCACCTCCCCACTTGCCATTAGACTAACATCTTATATGCCAAAATCAGAGCACAAAACATATCAAACACCTTCTCTCCTCAAAACACTCTCACACTTTTTCACCCACTCAAAACTAAGGAAGAAGGAGACCATTGAAGAAGGCGAGCTAAAAACCTCTCAATTTTATGGGTCTGTTGGAATCATCTGGGTATTTCAGAGGAGGATTCGTCCATTATGGGTCAAGTTGAACACATCTCTCAGTGCAAAGCAGGACCGGCTTTAAACATTTTGGGGCCTAAAGCAAGAACTAAAATGGGGTCTTTTTTATATATATGTATTAATTAAATTAATATTTATTTAATATTTTTATATTATAATATATTTCACTTAAAATCTATTTTTCTTGCCTTTTTGGATGCAAATTGACTAATTAAATTTCTGTATTCAAGTTCTTCTAACATCTCCTTTTCAATCTATAATATAGCTAATCCGCTTAATCTTTCTTGGGACATTGTAGATCTTAGATATGATTTTATTAATTTTAAGTTTTTCATATCCAGATGCATATTTTCTAGTAGACATTTCTAATTAAACAATATATTTATAAAGATTAGAATAAAAAATAACTTATAAGTGTAGAGCAATAAAACCTGATTTATATAAAAAAATATTGTTGTAGTTTTACCGAACAATAACAAGTTTTTAGCAATCTCAACTTGCATAAATAAATAAAAATAAAAAACCTACTACTTCATGTCCCAATGACCAGCAACTCAAGTAGAATAGAAACAGGCCCAGCACCCAGCGGCCTCAAGCAGTCTTATACAAATAAGAAGTATACCTCAAAAAAACGCATCTGCAAAATCGAATAAGAAAGAGAAACTATACCTCGGTCCTCAATTTAGAGTCTTCAAATGCGATTGGATGATTTAGATCGAAGGGCCTGAGCTAGCAACATAAGGATTTTAGATTAGGATTTAGGATCAGTGGAGAGAAAGAATGAGAAAGGTGGAGAGCAAGAGTTGAGAGAAAGAGGCAGAGAGCAAGAATGAGAAAGAGAAACGGTAATAATTTTAGGGATTTGAGATTTCTTATTTGTTTTGTGGTTAATTTCTTGGACCGAATTTGTAGTTTATCTTATTGAATTTTAGTTTGTTTAGAGGATAATGATGTTATTTTTTGGGACAATTGATTTTATTTAGACCAAAGATTTTTTAGTGGTACCAATGTTTAGTTGGATATATCAGAATTTATGTTCTTTGATCACAAGGACGTGCCAGATTTTTTTGGATTCATTTGAAATTAAAATTTTTTTTTCTACTACCTCTTCTTTTCCAAAATTTCGAGGCCCTCCTTCCACTTGGGGCCTTAGGCAATGGCCTAATTGGCCTAATGGAAGGGCCGGCCCTGGCGCAAAGATCCGGATTATGATCATCTTTGTACAAATTTGAAAAAAAAAAAAAATTGAGCATTGGTTGGTATCCAAATGGACAGCTAGCATATTCGTCCAAGGGGCTTTGTAAAATTAATGTTTGGGCATAATTTGCAGGGAGCAATGATAGAAGGGGATTCCAAAAAAGTTGCATGGATGCTTTGAGAAATCCCAAATTGATTTTCTGATTGAAGCATGTTGATGCTAATTAAGCTGCTAATGTTAAGGTGTTTTGGTATTATAGGTGCATGATTTGTTTGTTTTGTTTGAATCTCAAGTCAAAACTAAGGTGCTTCAATCTTTTAAATTTCTTTAGGATAATATATGTTGGCTTATGTTTCTGGGATCATCATCTTCAGCATAGCTATGCATTTTGGTGAACCTGTCTAACCATCATCTGACATTTTAAATTATTTAGGTATCAAGCCCAACTTCAAGATAACTTAAAGAGATAGATACACGTACCTGAAAATAAACAGGGACTTAAATAATAAATAATTACATGAGAAATGCTCTGAGCCAAAAGTAATAAATAAAAGGATTAGCAGCAGGCAATAAACAGAAACTTAAATCTTTAATGGTCTCATTCCTTTTCGGTTTTGAGTGGGTGAGCAAGTGTGAGAGTGTTTTTGAGGAGAGAGGATGTTCGATCTGTTTTGTGTTCTGATTTTGGCATATAAGAGCATTCACATCAGATCATCTAAACTCTTCTAAAATAGATCTACAGTGCAAATTTTACACATTTTAAGCAAAAAAACACCCACATCAGTGGGTGTAAAAATGTGTAAAACTATGTATATATTTCCATGAGCTACAGTACCCGTGTAAATATACACGGGTACTGTAGCTCGTGTATTTATTATTTTATTAATTTCCATTCGCACCAATTTTTCTCTCTCTTCTCCGTGCACAACGACCTCAGCTCCTCATCTTCTTTTCCTCAGATGCACACAAACACACCCACACACAAACACATCCACACAAACACACCCACACACAAACAAACCCACACAGACACGATCTGGGTGAAGACACGATCTGGGTCGCCGGTGAAGACACGATCTGGGTCGTTGAAGCTTGGTTCGTGGATCGGCCGGTGAAGAAAGGATCTGGGTCGTGGAGCTTGGTTCATGGATCGGTGGGCGAAGACACGATCTGAGTCACCGGAGCTTGGTTCTGGGTCGCCGGAGCTTGTTCATGGATCGGCCGATGAAGAAAGGTTTTGGCTCGGCCAGTGAAGTAAGGACACGATGAAGAACTGATTTGGGTTGGTAGTTTTTGAGAAAGAATGAGAGAAGGTAGAAAAGAGAGAGAGAGAGAGGTGATCTGTTCAGAAAAAATGAATAGAGAGAGAGAGAGAGCGCGCGTATATAGGGAAGGGCAGTTGAAAGAAATAATAAAAAAAGAGAAGAATGAATATTTTATTGAAATATCTTGTAAAATAAACAAACTGATATGGGTGTTTTGTAAAAGTGATAGTGTAAAATAGAAAGATAAGGTTTTTTTTGTGTGTAAAATAGACAGAAAATTTAGAAGAACTGATGTGGATACTCTAAGATGTTAGTCTAACAGCAAGTGGAGAGGTGGATAACGGAACATTAACAAAAAGAATCACAGGTAAATAAAATGTTAAAAATTAAACTACAGATAAATAAATTTAATTTTCGAACAAACTACGAATAAGTAAGATGAAATTCATCAAATCTATTATTATCTTAAGGTCAGCAGCCTGTGTCCCTTTTAGGCCCCACATGGTTCCGGCTTTTGATAAAGAGAAGGTATGCGGGAATACGAGTCTTCCCTCTCACAAATGGGGTCCCAGCTGTGGGACAGTGGGAGGGAACTCATATTTCGTTGAGATGGTATATTTTTCCCTGGATAAGACGAGTGGAAGGTTCGAGTGTCGTGAATTCACATCAGATCATCTAAACTTTTCTAAAATAGATCTACAGTGCAAATTTTACATATTTTAAGCAAAAAAACACCCACATCGGTGGGTGTAAAAATGTGTAAAACTATGTATATATTTCCATGAGCTACAGTACCCGTGTAAATATACACGAGTACTGTAGCTCGTGTATTTATTATTTTATTAATTTCCATTCGCACCAATTTTTCTCTCTCTTCTCCGTGCACAACGACCTCAGCTCCTTATCTTCTTTTCCTCAAATGCACACAAACACACCCACACACAAACAAAACCACACAGACACGATCTGGGTGAAGACACGATCTGGGTCGCCGGAGCTTGGTTCGTGGATCGGCCGGTGAAGAAAGGATCTGGGTCGTGGAGCTTGGTTCATGGATCGGTGGGCGAAGACACGATTTGAGTTGTCGGAGCTTGGTTCTAGGTTGCCGGAGCTTGTTCGTGGATCGGTCGGTGAAGAAAGGTTTTGGCTCGGCCAGTGAAGTAAGGACACGATGAAGAACTGATTTGGGTTGGTAGTTTTTGAGAAAGAATGAGAGAAGGTAGAAAAGAGAGAGAGAGAGAGAGAGAGAGAGGTGATTTGTTCAGAAAAAATGAATAGAGAGAGAGAGAGAGAGAGAGCGCGCGTATATAGGGAAGGGCAGTTGAGAGAAATAAAATAAAATAAAAAAAGAATAAATATTTTATTGAAATATCTTGTAAAATAAATAAACTGGTGTGGGTGTTTTGTAAAAGTGATAGTGTAAAATAGAAAGAAGAGGTTTTTTTTTTTTTGTGTGTAAAATAGACAGAAAATTTAAAAGAACTGATGTGGATACTCTAAGATGTTAGTCTAACAGCAAGTAGGGAGGTGGATAACGGAACATTAACAAAAAGAATCACAGGTAAATAAAATGTTAAAAATTAAACTACAGATAAATAAATTTAATTTTCGAACAAACTACAAATAAGTAAGATGAAATTCATCAAATCTATTATTATCATAAGATCTTATTTATTTATTATTATCTTAAGGTCAGCAGCCTGTCTCCCTTTTAGGCCCCACATGGTTCCGGCTTTTGATAAAGAGAAGGTATGCAGGAATATGAGTCTTCCTTCTCACAAATGGGGTCCCAGCTGTGGGACAGTGGGAGGGAACTCATATTTCGTTGAGATGGTATATTTTTCCCTGGATAAGACGAGTGGAAGGTTCGAGTGTCGTGAAGGAGAGCAACTTATTTTTTTAATGGTCAGCTTTGTTAACATTTTTTTATTGCTTACCTAGGTACCTAGCTCTTTGACTTTGAGAGTGACGGGAGTAGTAGTTGGAGATCAGATGATGGAATTGCGTACGGTTCGGACTGCATGACTGGAGCAAGGGGATGACCGGCTGATGATAAAACTTAGATAGTGTGTATCTGATTGAAACTGGATGTGAGGCGAAGATAATAACTGTCTTTTATGATTTTTTTTTTTCTTTTTTTTCCAGTTAGTCCAATATATAAGATTGATATTAACAACGGTTACACGCAATTAAAGTTCATTGTGTGAATCTCGTCCGTTGATACTTGATGGACCACGCCCAATATGACTGGATTATTATTATTTGTTTAAATGACTTTATTTAAAAATTTATTTATAGAAAAGCTTTAACGTTTATATCTGTTGGATATCACACCAAGGGCAAGAGACGCCAATGACTTGAAATCTGTGAATTTCCTTGTTAAATTGTTATTCGCCATAAATATATATATATATATATATATATTAATTCAAAAGATAATTATTTATTAATATTTTATCTTAAGCACAAATATTTCACAACAGTTTACAATAAATTTAATGTGGCATGTTGTTACTTGCTGTTTTTAGTGGACAAAAAAGTAATTTTAATGGTAGATTTAAAATAAAAACCTGTAATAACATGCTAACTAAGATTTTTTGTGAAAATATTGTGGATATAATATTTTTCTTTATTAAATGGTATTGATTTGTAATAATTTTCCTTTAATATAAAAATTTAAAGAATTTATTGAAATATCATTTTTCATTTTGTTGGGAAAAAAAATATTCACGATTGAAAGCACTTTGTTCCATAGATGCAACAGATATACATACACTAGGATTTAGTGTAAGTATAACCAATTTATTAAAAAAAAAAAAAAAATTATAGTTCATATTTGCCATTAACATAATTCAGAAAATTTTAACAAATTTTTTTAAAAAAAAATTGTTAATGTATTGTTACTTGCTTAGAGCATCTCCAGCAATAGAGGCATCCCTCAAATCTTAGCCAAAATAGAGAATGTGAGCCAAAAAACCACCTCCAGCAGCTTAGGCATACCCAATTTTTTTTTTGGCTTATGAACAGTAGCTCATCAAATCTGTTGAGCTACTGTTCATTAGCTATTGAATTTGTTGGATTAAAATATTGCCAACTGTTCTATTTTATTAATTCTTTCTCCCTCCTCCTCCGGATTTCCATTTTTTTTTTCTCTCCGTTGCTTCTTTTTTTTTTCTTTTTTTTTTTCCTCTCATTCTCTCCGTTGCCGTTGCCGTTGCTTCTTTTCTTTTTTTTTTCTCACAAGCCAAATGAAATCAGAAAAAAAAAAAAAGAAAAAAAAAAGTTAAATTGTTCATAAGCAAAAGAATTAATCCAAACACAAAACACAAAACAAAATCCAATTCTTAAAATAAAGTTTAATCAAAACAAGAAAATATGAAAAAAAAAAATAAAGAAAAAAAGAAAGAACAAGCTGATCTGATGGGAGGACGACGAGCGGCGGCTGGAGCAGCGCTGGAGCAGTGGCTGGAGCGGCGCTGGAGCAGCGGCCGGAGCAGCGGCAGGAGCGCCTGGAGCGGCGACAAGCCGATCTCTCTCTCTCTCTCTCTCTCTCTCTCTTTTCTCTGGTGTGAAGCAAAGTTATGCTGGTGGAGTGTTCTTGATGAAAGGAGAAAAAGAAAATAAAAGAGAGGCTGGACAGGTGTGCGGTGGAGAAAAACAAGAAAAAAAAAAGAAAAAAAAAAGAAATGAAAGGAATGGTAGAAAAATAATATAAAAAATAAAAAATCCTAATTAAAAAATTCTACTACAATATTTTCACAGTAAATTTTAAGTAACAAATTGTTATTAGTTAATATTGGTGAGAAAAAAAAAAAATTTCAACGGTGAGTTTAAATTAGAATTAGTAACAAATTTTCACATAAATTTTGTTGTGAAAATATTGCGAAAAATGTTGTAAATATAACACTTTTCATTAAAAAATATAATTGTTGGGAATAAATATAGGTAGAATAAATGATGATAAAGAATGAATAAAGAATGAATGAAGAAATAATATTTAAATGAGATAGAGAATGGGATAGAGAATCTGTTGGAAGTGTATTTAAAAAAATGGATAGGCAAAAGCTAAATGTCACTGTTCATTAGCCAAACAGTACAAATATTTGGCTAATCTGCTGGAGATGCTCTTAGTAAGGATGCGTAAGACTGACTCACGTCGCTAACTCAGTCAGAAGATTCTTTAAATGGGACCCACCTTCCAATCACCATCTTCTAGAGTTCGAGAAATACATTAAAAAAATGTATATGGACCAGTGAAGTAACAGTACATTCTTAGTTTTCCACTTAGGTCCGTTTGGTTCCTGTAAAATATTTTCTGGAAAATACTTATTTTTCGAAAATGCTATTTTTCGAAAAAGGAAAATATTTTTAAGTGTTTGGTTGTATTATGAAAATTGTCGTGGAAAATATTTTTATGTGTTTGGTTGTATTAGGAAAATGCTATTTTCCTAACCATTCAACAACAAATTCTGGCAACAACAACACAACAACAACAACAACAACAAATTCCGGCAACAACAACACAACAGCAACGACAACAACAATCAAACTTAAAAAAAAAAAAAAAAAAAAAAAAAACAAAAACTGAGTCGTTGACGAGATCGAGGAAGAGAGCGATGGGTCATCGTCTGGGTTTGGGTCGACGACGAGCTCCGGGTCGAAGGGCTGGGTCGTCGAAGGCAATGGTTCGAAGGTCGAAGGTCGAAGCCTCGTGGGTTCGTCGGTGGGGTGCGATCTTCGTTGGATCGGTCTTCGGTGGTAATCTGGGCTCTGGGTTCGCCGGCGAAGATCAGTTTGTGGCGCGAAGGCGAAGTCGAAGATCGTGGGTTCGTCCGTTCGTGGCGCCGGCAAAATCGAAAATCGTGGACGCCGACGATGGGCTGTGGTGGTGGATCGGAGCTCAGGGTGGTTCGTTCTCTCTCTCTCGCTCTCTCTCGCTCTCGCTGGTTCTCGTTCTCCCTCTGGTTCTCTCTTTTCCGGAAATGATTTGAAGTGAAATTAAAACCGTAAAATCATTTCCGGGTCAAAGGTGAAAATTTTGGTCAACTGAAGCTTATTTTCCGGAAAATGCTATTTTTCTTGTCTTCCAAATAGTGGGCTGAGGTGGTAAATGATTTCCTGAAATCATTTACCACCAAAACAAACACAGCCTTAGTGGTGGCCCTCCGATCAACCAATTTTATTTTATTTTTCTATAAATAGCTTATCTTTTTATTTTAAAGGCACAAATGGTTTCTCACTTTCTGAGAACATGAGTCTCAGAAAAGTTTACGACGCTTTTCTCAAATTTATTGTCAAATATAAATGTTTGGTCGCAGTTTTATCGATATTTGATCCAGAGGCAGCCGCATCTGCACGCGCTCAACTAGATTGGGTTGATGAGGTTGATCGACAAGCCCATGGCGAACCTGATGTGCCGGGTGATGATTTGGACCCAGAAGCACAAGCCCAACTACCTGGATTGGAAGCTAATGAGCAGCGCAAAAAGGACTGGAACAACGCTATGCTTGCTTTTTGCATGGCTTCGTCCATGGCTATTGCGCTGCTACCAGTGCAACTTCACTCTCAATTGCAGTCATCACTACCTTGCCTTGCTCTCGCACTTCTTCTCGGCTTTACTTCTTTCTTCCTTAGCGTATTCATCCATGCCAAGTTTGTCGTCGCAGTCCGAGTGCTCCAGAAATGTGGTCAATTCTTCACGGTCACGGCGTTCTTTATGGCCATTTCCCTCCGGTTTTCTTTGTTCTTCAAATGTACGAGCTGGGCTGTCTATTTCATTTCCTTCCTCGCCATTTTAATCAGCAGTTGCTTTAAGGCTTAATTTGGCTGAGGATGGAGAAGTGGGAGATTAAAAAGATTTAGTTTTCTTTGTATATAATTTAGTTGGTGAAAAAGGGATTTTTTTTTTTGTATAGTTTTTTTTTTTTTTTTTTTGAGAAAGATTTTGTATAGATGAGAAGACAAATAAAATAAGCTGATATAAAATGTATTGGCATAAATTTACTCTTATGTCCTTACTATATTAAAAGAAAAATGTTTATAAGGAAAAAAAAAAAAAAAACTGATTGTTAACATTGAAAAAATAAAATTAATGTCGAGGGAGGAAAGGGACATATGGGTAAATTTTCATTTAAGGCCCTCTTTCTCTCCATTATTTCTCCAATTTGGTGAAAAAACAAAACACACCACCAAAAAATCTCATTATTCAAAATCTTCCTTATTTCCCTCTCCAAAATCACCCCAATCAAACAGGGCCTTATGTTGGGGGCTAGATAACTCCAATTTCAAAACTAGAAGAAAAGAGAAATGATATCGAAATGAGTTTTTATTTTATACTCCGAAAGTATACTCTCTTCTTCTCATATAAAGGTAAACATGGACTCCTTGAAATAATTTTCTTATTAAAAGCTAGTTATAGAAATGAAGCTAAAGATCCAAGTTATACATAACCAAAACAATATTATTATCTCCAAAGAAAAACTCAATACGATATCACAAAAATCTTGTTTTTTTTTTTTTTTTACAAAGTATGTTTGGTGTCTAGACTTCAATCTCCAATATATAGGAAGGTATAAGTGACTCTATCTCTTGTTGGAGATTGAAGCCTTAAGGCCAAAACTTTTTTTTTTATTTATTTTTTTGGAAAGTATTAGTGATGTTAGGAAATATTGTAAATTTTACAATAAAAACTATATTATTGAGGTCTATAGACTCTTTATAGAAAGAATTATCTCTATCCGGGTATTTTGGTGATTGGTTTCCCAGCAAAAAATTTGGCTAGTAGTTCAGATACAGTAAACTCTCTTGTTGGAATTTCTCTCAATTTTTATTTATTTATTTTGCTGAATATTTCAATGTTTTCTTTAGCTTGCCTTTCATTTAACTCTCGTATGCTCAATATTTGTTTGTTATGCACTTATGCTTATTTTTTATGTTTTGTTATCTGTTTCGTTAAATAGTAAAATAGTTATTATTTGTTTGTTTGTTATGTCAGAACTAAATCAATAGTAAAGCAACAGTTATCGCCTCTTCTTACCGTAGTAAATCGAAGCCAGATCTTTTCTCAGAAATTTGGTAACCTTTTTTATTAGATATAGTATACGAACTGTGATTTAGTTGTCACTACTGGCCAGGAAAAAAAAATTTGTGGTCCTACTAAGAAAGAAAGAAAGAAAGAAAGTGGACTTAAAATGTGGTTGGCTTTCGGTAAGAAGCTTCCAAAATATTGCGGTGGCTTTAAGATTTCCAACTATTATATGTCTATCGACACTTTTTAATCTTTTTAATGGAGAAAATTTATTCTCCAGTATGTATTAGTCCATTTGTTTTAAAACTTTTTTTTTTTTATTCACATTATTTCAATATGAGATATGACACCCGCCAGCTGGGCGTATGATATGTTAAAATCCAAGCCAATACATTTATAATTGTGCTTGTGAACAAATACAAGAAAATTACACAATTAAATATAGATATTACCACCGCACACCCTTGGTATGATGGTCAATCCACAAGTATAAGTACTTGTGAGGTGTGGGGGGCAAGAGACAGGGTTCAAGTCTCCAGGATGGAGCTTCACACACATTTAGATTTAGATTAGGCTAGAGTAGAATTCTATTTTGTATAAATATATATATATATATATATATATATTAAATTCTATAAGGATATGGTATAAAACCCATGTTTTACACCATGTGATTGCTATATCAACATTTTACTTAAAATTCAATACATTCTACCACACCTAATAATATCTTGATAGATTCTCAATTTGGTTGGATTTATATATGCGTATTAGAATTTATTGAGTGTGATTGTGTTTATTCTTAAATATGTAATAAGATGATGTGGCATGTTGGGATTGGAGGGCTAAAGCATTGGTTTTACCCCACGTCTTTATAGAATTTAATCTCTTAAATATATATATGTTTTTATAACTGATAATAATTACACAATTCATTCTAGAAACCTAACCATACACTAGACAATAATTCAAGAATTTTAATCACAAAATAGACATATTGTCAAAATAACAGCTCGTATACAATTTGTCTTTCACTATAAGAAAAAAGCATGTATAACAATCCATTAACCAAGAAAGCATATAATTAATTTATTACTACAATTTGTTATAAAATTCATACCACATTCAAGCCTCCTCAGCTGTTGTGCTAACATCCTTAACCTTTCCTGGTTCTTTTAAAATACTTCACATCTCCAAATTTCAGACAACCACCAGCATCCAAAAACCTCCTAAGCCAATAGCTCTATTAATTGGAACTTATTGCTATTTTCAAATGAAACATTCAAAATTCAAATCTCTCATTCACCCAATTATTGAATGATTTGAAGAAAAAAAAACCATTCACCCCCAAACCAAAAAAAAAAAAAATTTGAATTTTTTTAGACAAATTAGAGATAAATGTATTATTGAAGAAAAGGCATACAAGTTTATAACTTAGCACAATTTATTAACAAATCACACAATAGTATAGAACACAGATTGTCTGTTTGGAAATTGCTTATTTCTAATAGCTTATTTGTATAAATTTGAGTTTTTTTTTTTTTTAAGCTAAAATTTAGCTTATACAAAACTAGATTATAATCATCTCACACACAAACCTATTGGGTCCAAAAAAATATTATCATCAATATTATTAATCTAAAATAACAATTACACACAAGAATACAAATATTTATATAAAAAACTCTTTATTTTTGAAAGAAAAAATTACGGGATAAATTCCAAATCAATTCACTAATGTCTTAGGGTTAAAAAAAAAAACTTCTTATTTTCTTTACTCACATGCATACTAATTATTTATCTCAATTCTACGCACTACTTTCTCTCTCCTCTATATTTTCTTTTCCATACACAAGTCTCTCTCTCTCATGGCTGTCGTTTTCTCTTTTTTTTTTTGGTAACTGGAAAGTCTTATTTAAACATAATACGGGTCAAATCCTACTAATCCCTAGACCTCTCATACCCCTTATAAAAAACAGTGGTATACAAAATTCTGGTAAGTATTATAGATGGTCAAAAGTTGCTGTTGGTAGTTTCCTCATTTCGCTCGTGGCTGTTTTTCTGTCCACCAGTTGCTGCCACATATGACAAATAACCTTCTTGTTGCTATCACCTTTAAATTCACGTATATATATTACACGCAGCCGCCTGCGGCTTTTAATCCTTATTGAACAAGGCTTCTCACAAATATTGATTATTTAAATTCAAACACGAAGTGATATGACTTGACTGCGACCCTTGCCTTATTATAGCCATAATCATAAGGCTGGAACATGGTGCCTACGTCCACCTAACACTGATAAGTCTGCATTTAGTCCACCATCCAACGTGTACAGTCCACTGAACACAAGCCACACCCAAAGTCTCTTGTTCTATTATTGTTGCTTCTTCGAGGACATAAATAGGTGGTCAAGGCTTTGAACATAAATAATTGGCTAGTTCCAGACTTATCAGTGTGAAAAGGGCCAATTGAAGTATTTACCTTTTAATGCACCAATCCAAACACGAGGAGAACTTCGCAAGAAGGACTGAACCAAGTGATTTGGATCCCACTCACTCTTACATAAATTTTTACTATTCTCATTTTTTTAACTTTTATTTATTTTATTTTTTTCAAATTTTTTATCCAATAATTAAGATTCAAAAAAAATTTCAATATCAACTGATGAGTCCATAAAAACTATTAAGGTCGTTCATCTTAATGGACGGTCATTGCGTCATTAGTAGGCCATCAAAAATTTATGAGTAACCGCCCAACACATTCAATAACGATCATCAAATGTCTTAAACCCTTTTATCGAATTTTTTTTCCATTTAACAATAAATATAAAAAAATTTAGTTAGTTGGCATTTTTGAGGAGAATGTTGAAAACTAGCATCTCGAGTGTCTAAAACTCGAGTTCCAAGATAAAACTCGAGTTTTAGACACTTGATTTGTAAGCGGATGTGTCCGATTTGGAAAAATATCCATGTAAAAATCGAGTTTTAAACACTCGAGTTCCGGAAAAACGCCGCTATAGGGCTTAAAAACGCCACTATAGGGCTCTTGTATGACACTTATGAAAAAATTTTGCAAGAAACGCCGCTATAGAGCTTTAAAACGTCACTGTAGAGCTTAAAAACGCCACTATAGGGCTCCCTGAACTTAGTATGGGCACTTATAAATTTTTTTTGCAGAAAAACGCCGCTATAGGGCTTTAAAACGTCACTATAGGACTTAAAAACGCCACTATAGAGGCGATCACACAAAATTTTTTTTTGCATAGAACTCGAGTTTCTAAAACTCGAGATTTGTGTCGCATTTTCAGCGGCAAAGCTCTTGCAAAGCGAGTCTTTGAGACTCGATTTTTAACATGGATCTCGAGTTTCTAAAACTCGAGATGCTATTTTTCTTAATTCTTACCAACGTTGTCTAACTTACCACTTTCTTCCCCCACCCACCGCTACTCTGCCCATTCCCCCCCCCCTTTTATCAAGACAAAGAACGTTACAATTAGGGTAATAATCACCCTCATTTATGTCTAACAGCTACCTAAGTCACCTATAAAAGGGACAATCTATTCATTTGTTAAGGTACATCAAAAACTACTACAAAACACTGTCTAAATACAAAAGATATGAGTGGATACTAACTTAAGCATCGGAGGCTCCCCCACCGGGCACAACTCGGTGGTCTCTTCGATCTATCTCTCATTTATCTTGCAGGTCCTATGAGATCATCTAATACTTCGGATTAGATAAGTAATCCAACTGACGATTTTGGCATCATCAGTTTGGCGTCGTCTGTGGGAAACGACAAGTCATTGTTCTCTTCCCATGACAAAGGGTCACTTAGTTCATTCGAAAGATATGAACACCATGATACTGTAGTCAGTCTCAGTCAACCAGATGGAATGTGGTGTAAAGATCCTCTTATAGAAGCAGATCTACCCGCAACAAAACAGTCTTGCAGTCTTCCAACCCAAAGGGACGAGCACACGAAATTTGGAGGCCAAATCAAATCACCTCGATGTGATTTCGCAAAAAATATCATCGTGTTACTGTGGGTCGATGATCCTGGGCACAAACAAGATGGTTCGCGTCAAGAACCCAAGATCTCAATTTAATCATACCGAAGTTGCTATATATGGTGATATATAAATGGAAGGAATGAGAATCATAGCTTCGGCTAAAGGCTTTATAAAATAACAATAAAAAAAAAAAGGTGGTATATGATTTAACATCTACGTGAGATTTGGAAATACAATGAATATGCATTTGTGAAATTCCTAATCTGGTGTTAAAGATATATGGGAAGTAATTGGTCAACTATATACTTGCAATTTCCATTACAGTTTGCTATGTGGTTTAATGGAAAATTTTAAACCTTTTGTAATGTCCGAATTTCCCATTAAAATTTTTATTTTAATGTCAGTAGTTTCTTATCAATTTCAGTTTGTAGTGTTTGGTAAATTTGGAATTTTCTTTAATGCCCAGTATTTGGTTGAATATAAACATAAGATTAATGGAATCTTAAAAACTATTAATCAATTGCTGCATTATGATGCCTGCTATAAAAAAACATTTTCTTTACTGACTCTTATTGACAAATGTGTCGATATACATGTATAAATAGTTATACGTTTCTAGTTTCTA
This sequence comes from Quercus aquifolioides, assembly GCA_019022515.1. Classification (NCBI taxonomy): domain Eukaryota; kingdom Viridiplantae; phylum Streptophyta; class Magnoliopsida; order Fagales; family Fagaceae; genus Quercus; species Quercus aquifolioides. The sequence continues at coordinate 25,478,754 of CM032327.1, read as the reverse complement.
TAGCTATGTCTTGAATTCCATGTGAAATTTGGAATAATTGAAAATGCTCATGTTTCATACAAGAAAAAAAATTTGATGGGATTTATGAGTATTTAAAAAAAAAATATCATGAATTTTTATGAACCCCATAAATTATGGTGTTTCTATTTTGAAGAACCTTATATTGAGAAGAGTTCATGTGCCTTTAAATAATTGAGAATTTTATGTGCCACGTTTTTCATTTGAATTTTGTCAAATAGTGGGGGTATTGAAATTGAGGAACAAAAAAAAAAAAAAAAAAAATTTAAGCTACTATTGATAAGACTTATTGTGCATGTATATATGAATATATACATCAATACATGCTTTTTAAGATAATTACAGTCAACCCAATGTGGAGTAAATCCCATTTTGATCATTCACAATTTCACATGTACTGTTCAGTTGCTTGTTTGATGTTAGACATACTTGTTTGGCACATAATTCACCAATATTGGTATTGACACGTATGGTGCCACTTACCAGTTTATCACCCCTTTTCTTTCCTAAATGTATCTAGCTTAAATAGGAAAGATGAAGTAAACATATTATTGCCTTGCAATAGGTAATAAATCTCAATGCTTGAATATTAGAAAATATATTTATTATCTTACCAAAATTATAAGGGTCAAATTTTATTGCCGTTTCAAGTTATAAAAATAAAAACCCATTTCAAGCATTAAAACCAGAATTCATTCTATTGTCTTTTTAGAATTTAGAATTATTTTTAAGGACTCCAAAGATGTTTTAAAAAAAAATAAAAGACAATAAGTATATACATCTTTTTACACCTCTAGTTTCTCAATGGAAATTAATGACCAACCGATAAAGAGATCAGTAGAATTATACATTTATGTAAAAAAACAAAATTTACATCACGATGTATTAGAAACAAAAAATTGTGATATTTGGGCAATATCAAATCTGAATCTTAATAGGAAATTGCGATTTCTCTTTTTCTAAGAGATATTTTTATTGCTTAGATGACTTCATTTGAAAAGTCATAATGCCTCTAGGCTCAAGCCAAAACAAATTTTATGCATTTGTCTTAATGTTATTTATGATTTCTTGCTTGGCAATGTTGCTCCAAGCTTAATGTTTTACGCAGCAAGAATATAGATAGTACAACCACCAAGCTAGTTTAACTAGACTATCTCAATTGTACATATACTCTCAAGTCCACTGGATCAAGAATGAGAATCTATCAAGAAGAGCCTGCTAAGAAGGAGATCAAAGGTATGTGACATGATAGCATCATATCACCCCATATCTCTATCTGTATATAATTGATTGACATTGCTATAAGGTAATTTTGTACCAAGGCCAAAAATCATGGAAAAGCCTAGAGTCTTTCCATAGCATCATGAATATTTATTTCTTTAAAAAAAAAAAAATGCTATATCAGTACGCTATATGTCTAATACATAATGGCTCACACAATAATATGTAAGAGACATGGTGTTAAAACCTTAGCTTGAATATATATTGAATGTGAAAGTATGATGATAGATCATGTATCAAGTATGAGTACTCTTTTTAAATTGTAGTATATGCATAACCAATTAGGCATGTGTTTGGAAGAATCTTATCCTATGCACATGCCAATCTTGACCTTAATGGGATCACCCCTTAAAATAAACTGGAACAAAGGCTAAACGCCCTATAAAATCTTACCAGTGGTCTCTTTACTCGTATAACATGTGTTTAATGAAACACTTTGCAAGTAAATGTATAAATTGCAAAATTACAAAACTTTAGACAATCGATCATAACAGTCAAGTGAATAGCCCAAGAAGAATAAGAAAAGAAATTGGCCAACTAGGCCACTGTCTCAACAAAGAGACAAAAAGCGAAGGGTCATTTCACTGGTCATGATCAAACGATAAAGGAAGTAATAATAGAAGCCCGTGGGATAGCCTTCGTCCCTAAAGGAAGGAAATATAACCTTGAATGGTCAACATGCCCTACTCCCTGCACCTTCAAAAGAATGAAGCAAAAGAGATCTAAGCCTTAAACATGAAATATCATGTTAAGCTTAACAAAAGAGATCTTAAAGGCAGGGGAACTTGTCAAGAAGAATACAACAATGAGAAGATCGAAGTACATACAAAATAGTATCGTGATTTAAGGTCTCTTGTTAAGGTAACTCATTTATTTCTTTCTTTCTAATTAGCCATGCTAGATATGATCTTGTTAGAACTAAGTGCATATCAAGCTTGCATGATTATTACAAATGTGTATGCGGAACATGTTGAAAATATTTCTATGAAATTGTTACAATTATCACAACTAGTGTGACTATATTATTAGTAGCATATGTTCCATCGTCATGAATCTGAGAAGATTTATTAAGTCTCCTAGACTTAAAATGATAAGATGATCGTGTTCACAATATAGTCATGAGTTTAAGTCTCAATAAATTTCCACTATCTTCGTCAACTCACCAAAATCTTTTTAAATTGCTTTTAAAATTATTTATTGTGCAAGCACCTAACAAAGATCAGTTTAAAGAAGCATATAGTCAAGAAGCTTTACATTTTATATATCATAGAATACTTCTTTATGATTCATATAGAATGCACTTCGTCAAATGACATCCATAATTGTATAGCATGCAATTGCATATTTGTACATTGTCATTCCTAACAAAATGTAGCTAGCACTATTGAAGTGACTTAAGCGTACAACTAAAGAGGAAGAAAGAGGGAATTGCTATTACAAATAGCAATGACCATAGTCATCAAAAAAAAAAAAAAACATGGCCTAGTTTTTACACTCTTCATGTTTGAACGGAAGCAACAACATGGCATAGTTTTTACGCCTTCAAAAATCGAAGGCAAAAGAGATCTAGGCCTTAGACATGAAGTATCACGTTAAGCTTAAAAAATTTGAAAAGATAGGAGCTCCTCATCTTGAAAAGAGAAGAGTTTGTTAAGAAGATCCCAACAATAAAAAGATCGAGGTATGTGACAAAATAATGTTGTCATTTAAGGTAACACATTTATTTCTGTCTCTTTTATATTCGTCTATAAAAATTTACACCTAGTAAAGTTTCATGCAAAAAATGTATGCATTACTAGATAGATCACAAGAGGTAAAACTCTAGGATTACAAGGAAATAAGAAAAACGTCCACCTAGGCTATTGGTAACTTATTATTTATATATGAATTGTTCTAAAATTCTTGTCTAACCAAGTCTTGGCAAGTGCATGTAATACTTAATGCAGAGATCAACATGGCCTCAAGAAGGTCCAAAACAACATAGCGTCAAGGAATCTTTCTAGCAACAAGTGACAAGATTCCTTAAATGGATGTAAGTCACCAAAAAATGGCTAAGAGATAAGATTCCGCCAAGACGGATGTAAATCACTGACGGAGTCTAAGTGACAAGATTCCTTAAATGGATGTAAATCACCAAAAAATGGCTAAGTGATAAGATTCTGCCAAGACAAGTGTAAATCACTGACGAAGCCTAAGTGACAAGATTCCTTAAATGGATGTAAGTCACCAAAAAAATGGTTAAGTGATAAAATTCCGCCAAGACGGATGTAAATCACTGATGAAGCCTAAGTGACAAGATTCCTTAAATAGATGTAAGTCACCAAAAAATGGTTAAGTGATAAGATTCCGCAAAGACAGATGTAAATCACTGACGAAGCTTAAGTGACAAAATTCCTTAAATGGATGTAAGTCACCAAAAAATGGCTAAGTGACAAGATTCCTTAAATTGATGTAAGTCACCAAAAAAAACAAAAAAAAAATGGACAAGATTCCGCTAGACTGATGTAAATCGCTGACGAAGTCTAAATGACGAAGCTCTGTAACTGGATATAAGTCACCTAAAAGTGGCTAAATGACTAAATACCCTTAGACAAGTGTAAGCAGACAAGGATTCTCACACAAACAAAAGTCACACACAAATCAAGAATATCAAAACATGAGAACCAGAAAATGAAGGAAAGAAGAAGCATCGAAGTGATAAAAAATAGTCGTCTAAAGAAATCATCTTGCTCATCAGCAGTAATAAAAAATGGTCATCTAAAGAAATTACCTTACTCTACAGCAGAAATAAAAAATGATCGTCCAAAGAAATTGGCTCATTTTCAAGATCAAGCTATAATCTCTCGAACGCCGAAAAAGACTTTCAAAAGGCAGATACTAAGAAATCGTCACAAAAATTCTATCATTCTTGAAGAAAAAAGTAGTTGAAGATAAAGAAGTTTAAATCTAAACAAGTCAAGAATATTCCCAAAGCCTGACTAGCACAAAGCAAAATCAGACTTGGGAATGGGGGGCAATTGATGAGTCCATAAAAACTATTAAGGTCGTTCATCTTAATGGACGGTCATTGCGTCATTAGTAGGCCATCAAAGATTTATGAGTAACTGCTCAACACATTTAATAACGATCATCAAAGGCCTTAAACCCTTTTATCAAGACAAAGAACGTTACAATTAGGGTAATAATCACTCTCGTTTATGTCCAACAGCTACCTAAGTCACCTATAAAAGGGACAATCTATTCATTTGCTAAGGTACGTCAAAAACTACTACAAAACACTGTCTAAATACGAAAGATATGAGTGGATACTAACTTAAGCATTGGAAGCTCCCCTATTGGGCACAACCCGATGGTCTCTTCGAACTATCTCTCCTTTATCTTGCAGGTCCTATGAGATCGTCTAATACTTCGGATTGGATAAGTGATCCAACTGACGATTTTGACATCATCATCAACTATTTATTGTAATTGCATCAGTTGTAGTACTATAAATATTGCACTTGTTCTCAATCTTTGAACTAAAACTATGGTTGCTGTTTGCTCGACTTCGGCAATACACATCAAATAGCATAAAATGCACCAAACCAAAGAAAAAACTAAAAGAGCATTTTGGTCCCCTTTTTTTCTTCTTTTTTTTTTTTGGGTAGAAATTTCGGTCCGGTTTGGACATTACTTTGATTTTTCTGATCAAAGCTGTGACATGCCTTTTCAACCCAAAAAACATGAGTATTTTACTATTTTATTGTAATTTATACCACATTAAAACATGCTGTGTAGATCCGTTCACACACAATAAACACGAGTATTTTGTTGTAATTTACACCAAACACGTGCTGTGCAGATCCGTTAGTCATTGACAGATCTTAAATTATTGTGTATACATGAAAGTTTGAAGGACATTGACCGCCTAAAGTCCAAATTGTCTGCGTCTCCGCTTCCTGCTTCTAGATACCAATTCGTGTTTTCCCAAAAAAGACAAAAAAAAATACCAATACGTGTGGGCCGAGGGACTGGAGGCGTGGAGCTGGTTATGTCCCCTGTTATTTTTTTAAAGGTAGTCTCGAGAGTATTTGTTAATGGAAAAAGAAAAAAAAATTAATATTTTGACAGATTTTTTAATTATTCATATTAGAGATATAAATTTATTTTAAATGGTTTATTAATTATTGTTCTAAAAGCACTTATTATTATAACTATTATTTAATTTTTTTTGTTTGGCAATAACTTTTTCTTTAATTTTTATTGTTTATTTGGTTACTTACAACTTTTTAAAGGCCTTTTTTTTGGTATAATTTTTTTCTACAGAGAGGTTTCAATATGGTGGCAAATAAACATTTAAAAAAAAAAAAAAATTGGATCAACCTGATTCTAATCTACTTAAAATAACCATTTTTTACCTGAACCCAATTGATCTAACCCAATCCAACTCACCGCCCATTTTGCCACATCTAGTACCTTTATGCTGCACGGCTGCACCTGTTGTACGTTCTTGTTTAAACCATGCAAATTTGACTGCTATGATGGTTTCTTTGTATGATCTATATTAAGTTTTCTCTTTTCACAATTGGAGAGATTCAAGAGACTTGCTTAGAATTCATAAATGCACCACCATCACATATTCACATTTTGAAAACATAGCCGTAAGTGCACCACCAACATGGAATTCAAATTTTGAGACACCATCTTCATTTCTTTCCATACCATTTAAAAATATTAAACCATTTTTGTTATTAAAAAGAAAAAGAAAAAAGCTAGAGAACTAACACAATTCATATTCAATTTTAATCCGAATCAAAATGATGTGCTGGAAAGAAATCCCATTAAGCAAAGGCAGAAGTATTTGTTAGTATGTTACTGTTTGATGATCAAACATATTTAGTTAAATAATAGTTTTCTATTTGTTTAGAAAAATGTTATGTTCACAATATTTTTACAAAAAATCATATTAAGTAATAGGTTGTTATTTTTTTTTTTATTAGTGGGAAAAAATAGTAATTTAAGTTATGAATTTAAATTAGAACTGTAGGGACTCAAAATGGATTGGACCCCGACAATACAATTTTTAGAGCGTGGGTTGAAGAATTAGGCCCTAACAGACTAACAACAGTGCCTCAAGTGCTCTTCACCGTTGTTGTAGGGGAATGAGCCCCATTTCATTCCTAAGGGTAGCTCCTCGGCGCTCGTCCGAGGAGGTTCCACCCCTCTCTTATTGCTTTGCTCGCCCTTCTTATATAGTTCTCCCCCTCCTCTCCTTTTCTTCCATCTGTTGATCATCCATTTGCCCTTTCTCTCTGACCGTCCGTCCCATCAGAGGCCTTATCAGTACTCAAGTGGTTCACAATGACCAATGTTATCCTGCCCAGGGGTTACATCCCCATTAATGCGGCCAGGGGGTTAGATGAGTGCATTTAGTGTGGAGGTGACAACCGGTTCTGGGTCTGTCCCCCACCGGGAGTTAGCCTTGGTATGCCGAGGACAGGGATGTCCTCGGCGTGGATTCAAAAAGGCATAGGTGTCCATACACCATCCTCGGACGATCATCCTTCCTCGGAATGGACCTTGGGCCAAATGCAAGATGGGCCGAGGCTATCAGGCCCACGGGCCCCACAATAGCCCCTCAAAATCCTGCTGCCCGTTCCCTCGGACGGGGAGGAGGGTTTTGATACCCACGGGCCCTCCAGATGATTCACCCAACCGTGGCCCACGTCAGGGCTTGGTGACTTTTCGCCTGCCCAATGTATGTTTTGGCGTTTCGAGACTCAGCATGCACCCGCATTAACTTTTGGGCGGCTCCACGTTTCCCCCTTCCAACGATGTGATGGTAATCGTTCGATGGTGACTTCCTGCTTTTATGGGCGGGAGGTTACACTTGGTGAACTTAAATTGGGGATATAAATACTTGTTTGAACCGCTTGGCTTCCTTATTTGCGCGCTCACAAACTTTTGGTGCATATACCTTGAATCTGGTTCAACTCCCACACTGCCCGATGAGGATCTCCACATTTCTGTAAGTCCTCTTCTCTCAGTAGCACAAAATTTTCTTTGATTCTACTCTTCCTTTCCATCTTTCGGATCCTTTAGTCGATGCTAGGAATGGGTAGGTTTAAGAAGTTGGTTGAGTCCGACGAGATGATGAAGAAATTCATTGCTGATTATGGGATACCCAGTAATGTGAATTTGAGGTATTGTGAGGAAGGGGAGTGGTATATTAAGAGAAACGAGGGTGAAGTTGTGATCCCCATAGTCGCCTTCGTAGAGGGAGGGATGAGAATCCCTATGAGGCCAGTGACAAGCGGATACCTTAGGCATTTTCGGCTGACCCCTACCCAGTGTGCCGTTAATGTATTTAGGATATTAGGGTGTGTAGACGCCTTGAATAAGAAGATAGGGTTGAGATTAACTCACCATGATGTAAACTGGTGCTACAACCTTCAGCACTTGAGGGGTAAGACGTACTATATGAAAACGAGGGACGATAGGGTCCGACTTATCCAGTGCCTTCCCGATTCTAATAAGGGGCTGACTCAAGATTTCCTCATTGTGTCGGGGGAATGGCACGACGGTCTCCACTGCCCGACAGTAGAGGGAGAGCCAGGTAGGGTACTCGAATTAGGAGACGGTCCAGATTCTTGTATTTTTTCTCATTGCGTATCTGCCTTGATTGATTGATCACAGGAGCTTTGTTTCTGTTTCTGCAGATCCGCACGCCTTCGCGCGTCATTTTCACCTGGTCAACAAGGAGGATTTGGAAGCCGTTCTTAGGGCGGAACTCTTTTTGAACGAGGCCGATAACCAGGTTAGAGCCGCCCACCTGATCCTCGGATGCGACCTAGCCTAGAAGTCGTTCGCGGTCCCAAAGCACGTTATTAGGGCTCGTGATCCTCGGCTTAGGCAAATCACTGTGGTGAAGGACGGTTTTGCATTTTTCGAGGGATCTTACATTCCGGAAGGCATTCCGTTGGCAGGCTCTTCCTCATCCCATCAAGCAACAGAGACTGAGGAAGGGGAACCTAAGAAGACAGGGGAGGTGGTTGAACTGAGCTTGTCCGAGGACGAATTTAGCGTGTTTAACATAGCTGATCAGTCCGAGGATCCCTCTGGTGATCTGGGGGGCCTCCATTTGTCCGAAGCCGATCTTCAGTCCCCTAGGGTTGGTACTCAAGCCGAGATGGGTTTAAAGAGACAGCCCCAAACCAGCCTTCTTGACCTGCTTGAGGGCAACTCCAAGAAGGGTGTGCCAAGAGAGTCGCAGCCCAAGCCCCCATCACCTCTGCCCTAACCTTTGTCTATGCGCACCAAGTCGTCTTCTATCCCTCCAGTCTCAGACCCACAGTCGGAGTCTTCCGACCCAAAAAGGAAGAGATCTCCTAAGGGCAAGGACCCAATGGACGGGGGTAAGCCCCATTCTTCACCAGAGGAAGGTGGAATCCACCGGCCATCCAAACAACTGAGGCTCGGTGGTCAACGTAAAGGAAAGGAGACAGTCCAGCAGTCCGAGGCCCAGGCCTGGCTGCCCGCTGCCATGCTCCATGGTCAACCCTTGATGGATGACGCGACGATTCGGGAATCCCGGGGAGGCGAGGGGGCTCTCATAGCTGACGCCCTGGAGAAGTCTCTTCTCCTTCCTACCGACATGGCTGAGCTTAGGAGCATGAATGGGCCAGAGGTTGCCCTTAACCTTAAGAGATATCTAGGCATGGTGGGTCCCCTGGTACTTGTTTATTCTACTTGAATTTTGCTACTTAGCATTTCCCCTTGTCTTTACGGCGTACCTGTTTTTGTTGGCAGACTGTCCAGGCCCTTTTCAGGCTGGATGAGGAGGTCGATGGCCAGAGCAACGCTTTAGCGCAGGAGCACGACAAGTTTTTGAAAGCTGCAAGTGCCCTTAAGAGATCTGAGGCAGATCTAAAAAAGGCGATCGAAAACCTGGAGGAGATGACAAAGGCCAGAGATAACACGGCCTCTGATTTAGCAGCAGCTAAAAAGTGGGCCGAGGATCATATGAAGCGACTGCAAGAGGTTGAAGGCCAACTGCGATCCGCTGAAGAGAACATTGCCGACCTGAAGAAAAAGCTGGCCGATGCGACTTGGGCGAAGGGCGTTGCTGAATATGCCAAGGACGAGGCCGTGAGGGCCAAAGATGAAGCTGTGTTTGCGAAAATAGATGCTGAGCGTTCCTTAGAACAAGCGGAAGAGGAGGCTTTTGTCGAAGGGGTGGCTAAGACTGAAGCTACCTTCAAGGACCAAATCCCTGAGGTGTGCAGGCGCTTTTGCTCCCAGACCTGGACCGAAGCGCTCAACCAAGCAAGTGTTGATGCCTCATCTGACCTTAGGAGGGTAGAAAGAGTATATTATCCCTCGGCAATACGCGAGGTTACCCCTCTTGTTTCCGAGGAGGAGATTACATTACCGGTGGCAGGCGAAAGTCAGAGCAGAGCAGCCGAGGATACGCCTTTAGTTGACAGACCTTCTGAGGAGGCTGGGCCCCATGGAGCGTTGGAGGGAGTTAGGACCGAGGGTCAAGAAGTGCCCCAAAATGTGGTGAGGCTTCCTGCTAACCCCCCAGCCACACTCTCGGTTCCTCCGATTTCTTTTACCGTGGAAGAGTCCTCTGAAGTAGCTCCTCCGAGACAAGGTCCCTAGGTGTTGGTTGAAGCCTTTTGACAAGCCCTTCAAGACAATTTGCCTACTGGGTTAAGGGGAAAATGACAATTGGCATAATACACTGTTATTTGCTTTCTTTTTCATTTCATTTTGCTTCTTGCCTCGGGGCACTGTAACGAAATTATACACTTTCTATCTTAAATGAATATTCAATGTTTTGCTTCTAGTTATTGATGCTTCGTTTTACCTGTCGTGCTCTATTATTTTGTTCAATACTTTGGTTCTGTTCTGGACTTAGTCTCATGAGACCATCAGCTATCCCTCAGGCACAAACCCGAGGAGCTTATCACGATTCGGTTCTAGCTAATGCTTTGGTTCTTCTGCAAGTAGTTAGTTTAACCCTTTGATTCTTCTGTAAGTACCTAGTTTCCTCATAGGTTTGAGTCCTTGGACCATGCAATACCTTGGTTCTATCTAATACCCAGGTATAGCTGCGTGGTTAGTTTTCCCATAGGCTTGAGTCCGAGGACCGTGCAATGCCTTGGTTCTGTCTAACATTTCTATTCTTCTGTAAGTATCTAGTTTCCCCATAGGTTTGAGTCCTTGGACCATGCAATACCTTGGTTCTGTCTAGTACCCAGGTATAGCTGCGTGGTTAGTTTTCCCATAGGCTTGAGTCCGAGGACCATGCAATGCCTTGGTTCTGTCTAACACTTCTATTCTTCTGTAAGTATCTAGTTTCCCCATAGGTTTGAGTCATTGGACCATGCAATACCTTGGTTCTGTCTAGTACCCAGGTATAGCTGCGTGGTTAGTTTTCCCATAGGCTTGAGTCCGAGGACCATGCAATGCCTTGGTTCTGTCTAACACTTCTATTCTTCTGTAAGTATCTAGTTTCCCCATAGGTTTAAGTCATTGGACCATGCAATACCTTGGTTCTGTCTAGTACCCAGGTATAGCTGCGTGGTTAGTTTTCCCATAGGCTTGAGTCCGAGGACCATGCAATGCCTTGGTTCTGTCTAACATTTCTATTCTTCTGTAAGTATCTAGTTTCCCCATAGGTTTGAGTCATTGGACCATGCAATACCTTGGTTCTGTCTAGTACCCAGGTATAGCTGCGTGGTTAGTTTTCCCATAGGCTTGAGTCCGAAGACCATGCAATGTCTTGGTTCTGTCTAACATTTCTATTCTTCTGTAAGTATCTAGTTTCCCCATAGGTTTGAGTCCTTGGACCATGCAATACCTTGGTTCGGCCTAGTACCCAGGTATAGCTGTGTGGTTAACTTTCCCATAGGCTTGAGTCCGAGGACTATGCACTGCCTTGGTTTTGTCTAACATTTCTATTCTTCTGTAAGTAGCTAGTTTCCCCATAGGTTTGAGTCATTGGACCATGCAATACCTTGGTTCGGCCTAGTACCCAGGTATAGCTGTGTGGTTAACTTTCCCATAGGCTTGAGTCCGAGGACTATGCACTGCCTTGGTTCTGTCTAACACTTCTATTCTTCTGTAAGTAGCTAGTTTCCCCATAGGTTTGAGTCCTTGGACCATGCAATACCTTGGTTCTGTCTAGTACCCAGGTATAGCTGCGTGGTTAGTTTTCCCATAGGCTTGAGTCCGAGGACCATGCAATGCCTTGGTTCTGTCTAACACTTCTATTCTTCTGTAAGTATCTAGTTTCCCCATAGGTTTGAGTCCTTGGACCATGCAATACCTTGGTTCTGTCTAGTACCCAGGTATAGCTGCGTGGTTAGTTTTCCCATAGGCTTGAGTCCGAGGACCATGCAATGCCTTGGTTCTGTCTAACATTTCTATTCTTCTGTAAGTATCTAGTTTCCTCATAAGTTTGAGTTCTTGGACCATGCAATACCTTGGTTCTGTCTAGTACCCAGGTATAGTTGAGTGGTTAGTTTTCCCACAGGCTTGAGTCCGAGGACCATGCAATGCCTTGGTTCTGTCTAACATTTCTATTCTTCTGTAAGTATCTAGTTTCCCCATAGGTTTGAGTCCTTGGACCATGCAATACCTTGGTTCTGTCTAGTACCCAAGTATAGCTGTGTGGTTAGATTTCCCATTGGCTTGAGTCCGAGGACCATGCAATGCCTTGATTCTGTCTAACACTTCTATTCTTCTGTAAGTATCTAGTTTCCTTATAGGTTTGAGTCCTCGGACTATGCAATACTTTGGTTCTGTCTAGTACCCAGGTATAGATGCGTGGTAGAATTTATCCTCGGCGCAGGAAATATTATTTTCAGCGTGATGATAGCCTCGGCCCTGCTTTGGCGGATGTGTTTCATCCTGTGAACTGGACCCTTGACTTTGCGGTGCCCTAGGCAATAATGGCTTAGAATCCTAACCCTACACGTGTTGGTAACCCCGCCTTTAGTTTCAAGTTTTTGCCCTCTTTAATTACGAGGCGCCTTCTGACTGTTCGCGTTCCGCGCTTGACGTTTCGACATGCGAGGCACACTCGCATTAATATCCTCGTGGATTGATACAGATCGAACGGTTGACAACCGCCTTGAAATATGATCAGAATTAATGTCACCGAAAATCCCTCTCTCGAATCCAGTGTAGATCATTTCTGACCAATTTCCCCCCTCTATAAAAGGCTATACGGGGGAAATGCCCTTCTATGCCCCACGAATCCTCTAACAGAGCAAGAAATATGTCCCATCAACCTTCAAAGCCCCTTCAATAACCTTACCAGAATTGTGATAAGAGTTTGGAGAAATGGGACGGCCTTGGATGGGAGTGAGGGCACACAGGCTGAAGGTCCTCCTCCCTCGACCGAGAACCGTTGTGGATATGGGTCGCGCCAGACCTCCGACGCAGCAAAGTTTGAGCATCATTCTGATGGTGCCGTGCATAGCAGCCAAGAGGGAGGTCCCCGAAGTACGTAACGCTCCTCTTCGGGGTGTGCTTACGTTGGTGGAGATGCACAAGATTACGTCATGTCTGGTGCCCGAGTGTTGCCGCCTCCAACGGCCAACCACCGAGGGGCTGGAAGAGAATCAAGGGAACATCACGGGGAAGGGCCATCAAGCGCCCTTGCATCTGCTCCTCTCTTCGTGCCAGCACCACCGTACCGGCGCGGGAGTTGTCGGTAGCCTTGAAAGAGGCCGGCCGCAGCCCCCCTTCCTTTAGTTAGCTTTAAAACAGGCCTATCTGGGCCTCTGTTTGTAGAATTGGTTTTAAAACAAGCCTGTTTGAGCCTCTGTTTGTATCATGTACGTTTTCTTTTCATTTAATAAAATAATGCGATCTTTCTTTTCTTTTCCTTTGAATCTTCTTACTTTTGTGCAATGGTTTTTTTTTTCTTTTTTTTTAACAAAAGCTTTGTCGTTAACCTTCCACAAGCCAGTTACTTAGGAACGATGGTCCGTTGCATCTGTTGGTGCACAAATTCTTCCCACAGACGGCGCCAATTGTAGGGACTCAATTTCGATTGGACCCAGACAATACAATTTTTAGAGCGTGGGTTGAAGAATTAGGCCCTAACAGACTAACAACAGTGCCCCAAGTGCTCTTCACCGTTGTTGTAGGGGAATGAGCCCCATTTCATTCCTAAGGGTAGCTCCTCGGCGCTCGTCCGAGGAGGTTCCACCCCCCTTTTACTGCTTTGCTCGCCCTTCTTATATAGTTCTCTCCCTCCTCTCCTTTTCTTCCATCTGTTGATCATCCATTTGCCCTTTCTTTCTGACCTTCCGTCCCATCAGAGGCCTTATCAGTACTCGAGTGGTTCACAATGACCAATGTTATCCTGCCCAGGGGTTATATCCCCATTAATGCGGCCAGGGGGTTAGGTGAGTGCATTTAGTGTGGAGGTGACAACCGGTTCTGGGTCTGTCCCCCACCGGGAGTTAGCCTTGGTATGCCGAGGACAGGGATGTCCTCGGCGTGGATTCAAAAAGGCATAGGTTTCCATACACCATCCTCGGACGATCATCCTTCCTCGAAATGGACCTTGGGCCAAATGCAAGATGGGCCGAGGCTACCAGGCCCACGGGCCCCACAAGAACCAATAACAACTTATTAACTATAATTTGTTGTGAAATTTTCGTAAAAATATTCTATACCTAATACTTCTCATTTGTTAATAAATTACTCTTACAGTTTTTTAATCAACTAAAGAATATATAAAAAAAAAAGAATATATATATATATATATATATATTTCCTTCTTGTCACTCTATCAGCGATCGACTGGAGTCCATCGCAACCATCCAAATTCAACATATGTTTTCTCCTTCCTGTTCTTTGTGGGTCCCAGCCCGGTTTAGGCACTGGATCAGAATGATCCCTTTCTCTTTCAAGGCAATGAGACTTGTTATGGGGAGATCAGAAATCCAACCAAGTGTATTAACTGCATCGTGCAGCATTAGTGGTTCTGTTTCGAGGATGTGAGACAATAAAATTTTACTACATTTTTACAATACTATTCTTTTGAATTGTAAGCTACATTTGTTTCGATGGAAATTGATTTTCAAAAAATATTTTTTGTATTTGCAAATGATTGGGGTGACTGAAATTGTTGATTAATCTGAAAATGATCTTCCGTTGTCAGTAAAATATAAGCACTTTAATTGGATATAAAAAATTTAAATAACTAAAGATTTTTAACAACAGTGTGCAAGAAGAGTAAACAATTTTTTTTTTAATTATTATTATTATTTTGTTTTTATATACGGATTAAGAAGATTTTTGACAACTGGTCATTGTCACGAACAATAACAGGCGGAGAAGATATTAACCATTGATCGACAACAATTGTTTAATTAATGCTTGCTTGATTCATTTGAGGTGGAAGAAGTCGAAGATCAAGAAAGTTCAGATATGGTCCACAACAGAAATTTATTTTTGTTTATTGTCCATTACCTTATTCATTGACAGGGTGCGTTTGTAGCCGACTCCTGTCATCACTTCTAGACACGGCAAAATGGGCGGGTTGAGTTGGGTTTAGGTTCGGTCAATCGGGTTGCTGGTCAATTGGGTTGTGCGTCGGGTCGGATTGGGTCGGGTTGACCCGTATTTTTCACATGAATTTTTTTTTTTTATAAAGAAAATAATATGTATTTGTCATTTTGAAAGCTATGCAACATATTACTTGATGTAAAATGCATTATTTTGAATTCACCACTTATATCAAGAATGAACTCTGTTAACTTATTAATACTTATTCAATAATTTTAAAATTATACAAATCCTAATATTGTTATCTAAAACAAAATAACACAAAGATAAGTAAAATAAATACACAAGTTTTATTTCTATACAATATCAACATTCCAAAATATAAAACAAAATTACAAATGACTTATTCGATAACTCATTTGATAAAGAATAAAAACATATAAGAAAGTTACAATCTTGAAAATTAATTTTATAATCTATTATCAATTGTGGTTGGCACTTTATTTCAATTTGAGATATGCATTAAAGTTTGATTGCTTACTTATTTATACATGGCCTCTTCTATGAAAATCATATCATTGTTAAGCAGATATTCTAGGAAATTTCATAATTTATTTTGAAAAGCCGTTTATTTTGAACATAAATTGTTAAAAAATAAGTCTAAACATTCATAATTTATGCTAATTTGATACTTTGGCTTTACTATTTCCACACTTGTGAATGTGTCTCACACATGTCTACAATTTTAAATCTTTTTTTTAACTCTATTGTAATCAGATTATCTTGGCATGTACTTTGCTATTTGATATCTAAAAATCTTTATTCATTACAGAATGTTCAACCATTTATCTTTTAATTTGCATGCAGTTATGTAAATGTATTAATTGTTTCCTTAAAGCTCACAATAAACAATTAAACCAATATTGTCTTAATTTCACTATTTTTTTAATTTAAAAAAAAAAAAGTTTAAAAAAAAACGGTTCGGGTTCGGGTCGGGTCACGGGTCAACCCGTTTTTACTTTGGGTCAAAAAAATCGAGTTCAAGTCAGGTATTTTTCGAGTCGGATTGGGTCGGGTCAGAAAATTCTAATCCGTTTTGCCATGTCTAATCACTTCACTGGTCAAAGGTCTGAATGCATTTTACCATTCCATTTGTAAATTCATTTTGTATGTATTATTTTAAATTATAAAAATATGAATTTAAATAATTGATTAACGATATAATTTTTGATTTTTGATTATCTTAAAATTTTGCAAACATGGACAACATACAAATTAATTTAACATACTAAGAGTTAGACTGGATAAGACACTTTTTTTTTTTTTTTTTTTTTAATAATGAGATAAGACACAAATTTGGCTATAAATTAACTGTGAACATGGTAAAGACTAAAGTGTAAAGTGAGTTGCCAGTATCCAGGGATCATCAGGGACCTAGGGGTCATTAAGTGCCTTTCCTGACACCACGCGACACATTTCACCCTGATGGTTGTCATGTATCAAGGGGTCATCAGGTACCCTACTCATTGCCTAGAACATGCAGACACTAACTCGTTTAAATCGATGAGACACTTTTGACAAACGACTCACTATACTCGTCCAATCAACAGACCAACTTGCACATTGATAAGGGTATTTTCGTCCAATAAAGTCCTTCGAGCACTTTGACTCGTCAAGATGGAATACTATGCCACTGACTCGTCAGGGTATGTGCCTCTTCTGGTGGGACTCGCCAACTACGGACCCGTCAGGATGGACTTCTCATTTGACTTCCTTGAAGTCTCTGCAAATTAGTGCTCCACGTATGGTTGCATATGTACCCAACGGATGGTCATGTCTTATCCTTCATATTCATACCGACAGACGGATGGTGATACTGACGAATGGATGGTCATACCAACAGTTGAGTAACTGGGTCCCACAAACCTTTATGTATTCTCCACTCATGCATCCCTATATGGAAAGAACTTGTGCGCCATGCCCAAAGGCCCTACTCCACGCTCATGTCTTCCCTATATGGGAAGAAAAGCCCAAGATCTCGGTGCCTTAACTCCAAATCTTCTCTACAAGGAAAAACCCTACATTCAAGGGATCTTGGTTAACTCTACACCACTATATAAGCATTGGGCCTCCTCTTCCTTAAGGTATGTGTAATTCCCTAACTCTTACACTTTTAAGTTATTAGAGATTCTTCTATCACTGACTTAACTTGTTAGAGGATCTTTGGCCGGCACTCCACCAGTGCTCTCTGTAGGTTTTTCATCTTTTTTGTTCTTCAGATATCTCATTCGACGCGTGTGTGGACGATCAACTCACTAACAATTTTATGCATCATCAATTTCCAAGGCATTTCTCAGTTTGATTCTGACACATATGGTCCCAGTTTTATCGAAGTTTGATCCACTACTTCGACGTGTAACGCCACCTTCCAATGAAGATGTCGACATAGAAGCAACTGCCCAACCAGATGGGGGTGATGCGATTTATCCACAATTACTACAAGCACCTGGATTGGTAGTTAATGGGCTTGAGCACGAGCACCGCAAAAAGGACTGGAATAATGCTATGCTTGTTTTTTGCATGGCATTATCCATGGCTATTGTACTATTACCAGTTTAAGTTCACTTTCAACTCCAGTCATCTCTACTGCCTTGCTATAGTAGTTCTACTCGACTTTACTTCTTTCTTCCTTAGCGTATTCATCCATTCCAAGTTTGTCATCACAGTCCGACTACTCTAGAAATCTGGCCAATTCTTCATAGTCATGACATTTTTTATGGCAATTACACTTTGATTTCCATTTTATTTCAAATGTACAAGCTGGGCTGTCTATTTCATTTCCTTCCTCACCATTTTAATCAATAGTAGCTTTTAGCTTTAGGGGTTGGATTGCTCCAATTCCAAAACTATAAGAAAAAGGGATATTGAAGGCTAAGTTTTGATGCATGAAGAATCTTAGTCATAAGAAGGGAGTACTTCTTAGGTCCTGGAGCATAGAGAATGGTGCTTCCGCCTCTTACATTCATGGTAAGGTCCACTCATCAAATTCATGGTGAGGTCTACTATGGATATGAAAGAAAGGAGCACCATCTTCCATGTTCCTCAAGTACCTAATAATTTTCCATAAGAAGGAACCTAAAGTTCTAGTTTGTCTTGTGTTCTTCTAGGCTCATTCACTTTATCACAACTTGCTTAGTTGTGAACAGGTGATTGGATTTTATCATTTTCACATGAGGGAGAAAGAGACACAATGTATGTGCAAAATCCATTAAAAAATAGTCAGAGAAATATAGAGAGATTGTATGTGCACAATCCAAATGAAACCTATATACAAGAGGAATTACAAGTATCTTGTTTCAAATAGATTTAGATACTGTGTAATTCTATATACATAAATAATTGAATAAATTAATAATGGTCAACAAAAACAGTTGAGAAGAAACTTGATCCACGAAACCATTTAATCTATATATATATATATATATATATAATTGTAGTGACCCAAAAAGGGGGGGTCTTCCATTCCATGAAATCCCGCATCGCCTAGGGAAGCACATGGGAATGTGTTTATAATTAATGACCTCCCTTCAATGTGTAGAGGCCTTTTCTCCCACAACTGTGTGCTTTGGGGGAGAACAAAACCGTGAGGGGTACGGGTCCTAAAGCGGACAGTATCTACACAGTTGGAGCGGGGTCGTTACAAATGGTATCAGAGCCATGCCCTAGTCGGAAGAGTGGGTCCCACACGCAAGGACGCGTGTGCTCGTAAGGGGGTGGATTGTAGTGACCCAAAAAGGGGGGGTCTTCCATTCCATGAAATCTCACATTGCCTAGGGAAGCACATGAAAATGTGTTTATAAGGAATGACCTTCCTTTAATGTGTAAAGGTCTTTTCTCCCACAACTGTGTGCTTTGGGGGAGAACAAAACTGTGAGGGGTATGGGTCCCAAAGCGGATAATATCTACACAGTTGGAGCGGGGCCGTTACAGATATATATATATATATATACACACTATATATAATAGTAGAAGCTGAGAGAAAGTTGAGTCCTACAGTTAAGGAGATGCTGCCATGTAGGAAAAGTGTCTATCTAAAATTCAGCCACATTTAAGTTAAAAGGCGATAAATTATGTTGTTTGACAATGCTACAACACCGTTTAAAATCCTCTCATTATAAATAACAAAAAATAACTGGTTAAGATTAAAGAGTACATATAAATAGAAATAGAGAGAGGCGATGAAATAGAGAGAGGCGATGAGGACACGGAGAAAGAAGCAGAGAAAGACGATGAAATAGAGAGAGGATGACACGAAGAAAGAAACATAGAAAGAGGCAGAACGGTGAACACTGCATTGATTGGGCATAAGAAATAGAGAGATAAATCGTGTTTTGAAACTTTTTGATTTCATAGAGAGACAGATACATAGAAATAGAGAGACAAAGATAGTGAGAGACATAGATACAGTAAGGCGCACATGAATTGAGATTGAAGAAGAGAACGCCTCTCTGTTTCAGACAAAATGCCTCTCTATTTCTCACACTAAGATCAGAGTTCATTCACTCCTCTGCCCACAAACAATGCCTCCGATGGGTTCTATTCTTTCTCTTAATTTTTTTAGGTAAATTAGATCTGTTATATGCTTTCAATTTTTTTCAATTCGGTTCTAGATTTGGATTCAAAAATTAGGGCTAAGGAAATCAGGTTTTAATATGTGACTATTCTTTTTTTTTTTTTTTTTTTTTTTTTTTTTTTTTTTTTTTTCAGAAATAAATTTTTTTTTCAATTCATCTATTTTGGAATTAAATCATTCAATTTCTTTCTCTCCAGAGATGAAGTGGAATCTTTCCACAATCTAGAGTCTATAATTTCATCAAATCAAGGTACTGATTACTTTTCCTAATAATTGTAAAACAAACGCACAATAAGATGAAGCATGGAGTCAAATGTTTTGTCTATGAGATTGTTCTGGTATTGGACAGATTCTTTTTCTTCTCTTTTATACTCTTCCATAGATTGTTTGTTCTTCTCTTTTTTAATTTTTTTTAAACACTATTTTCATTTGATTGTTGTTATATAATATGCATTTGCAATAAACCAAACCCAGTTGAACACATAGGGTGTGGCTTCTTCTTAATTTTGCTTCTTTCTTATTAATCTTATTTTTCCATTTGCTGATTGGTTTCTCACTATCCCAAAAACCCAATAGTATGATTTTGAATTCTAGGTTCTATATTTTATTTTGCGAATTAGAAGGTTTAGCATCAATTAAGACATATATCATGTGCTTTCTTATGATATAAAAGCCATGGAAGAGTTGGGTTTTTGGCTTTACACTATTCATGGAATAATTTAATTAGTTATATAGTTTCATATATTTGATACCCTTCAATTTGTTTGTTTTGTTTGTTTGTTATGTTATTGTTGTTGTTTGTTGTGTTACAGGAACTGTTCAATGTGTAAATAAGTTGTATATTTCTGTTTTAAACTATTAATTTTTTTTATTTATAATAAAAATCATTAATATCTTAGACATTATTCAGAAGAAAAAAAATCCAATATCTTAGACATTGATACATGAGCCGTGTAT
This sequence comes from Quercus aquifolioides, assembly GCA_019022515.1. Classification (NCBI taxonomy): domain Eukaryota; kingdom Viridiplantae; phylum Streptophyta; class Magnoliopsida; order Fagales; family Fagaceae; genus Quercus; species Quercus aquifolioides. The sequence continues at coordinate 25,458,350 of CM032327.1, read as the reverse complement.
TTCTGACTTGGCTTTGATTGTTTGATTTTTGGTTGATTTTGTGGTGTGTCCGTGGTTGATTTTTGGTTGATTTTGTAGTGCTGGGTTTGTGTTGATTTTGCGATGCTGGGTCTGTTGGTGTGTCTATGTGTGTGGGTGTGTTTGTGTGTTTCAGAGGAAGAAAAAGATGATGAGGAAGAGAAGATGTCTGAGTTGGTTTTGCAGATGGAGAAGAGAGAGAGAAAAAATGAGCGAAATGTGAAATTAATAAAATATTAGTATGCAAAGCTACATTGCTACAGTAACTGTGCATATATGCACGGTTACTATAACACTTTTGTATATGTGCACGATTTTGCAAGCACTGATGTGGGTGTTTTTTCACTATTAAAATGTGTAAAATTAACCACTTTTTGTATTTTGCACAATTTTACATTGACTGATGCGGTTGCTCTAAGATTGTATTTATACATTAAAGCCTTTCATATTCTGTGGATACGCTACAGAAAACTTTCTTAGAATAAAGTAAATCTGAATTCATGCTTTTCACAAACAAACATGTACTGCAAATACTTGGAACAACATAGTACAGTCATAACACTATAGATGATCATTTAATCCATACTTGTAGACATTTTAGATTATTTCTCTCATGAATATAATAACAGAAATGCTCGTCACATAAAATCTTTGGTTAACCTTTTTGATAAGCATGTAAGCTCAGTGAGAGTTCCAACTCTCTAGATCAAGCATCCAACATTCTCCACTGTGTCGGTATTCTTGGTATTTCACCATAGCTCATCACAATCCATAGATTATAACTCATCAACCATGGGAGTGATTGGCTTTACCTTAACCTGGCCTTGTGCCAAACAAGCACGAGTATAACTTTCCTTCTCATGCTCAGTGGGCAAAACATTATTTCCATGGAAAGCCATTATTGTTAGCCTGCCCTTATTGGCTAAATTCAGAGCATGCCAAGAGACTTAACCACAAATGCTCATTTATACTCTCAAATCCATAACTTTTTCAAACATTTTAGATGTAACCTAGCACCTCCACAACACTATTAATATGGCATTTTCTTAAAACATGCAATTATTCTTACATAATTAAAATGTACAAAACATTAGTATGGTTCCTTAAGTATTGTATCTTAAGTTCTCCAATTAAATTCAACCATGTTGTTGCATTTACCAATACAACAAGATAGTGTTATCTTTTCCCATGGACAATTAAATTCAATCATATAAATTATTGACAAGCCACATGATTGATTTAATTGGGGAACTTAAGGACCTAAGGTACAGTACATAGAACTGTACGTAACTAAGTCTCAACCAATTGAAAATATAATCATATTTCAAAAGCTTAGGGAAATGCTTCAATTGAGAAATTTGAGAAATATAATTGTGGATAAAATTCAATACATAATTAATTTGTAATAAAATCTCATGAACTAACAAAAGGCTCATGTCACAAGTTCCATAAATGAAAATCGAGTAATTCATAAGTACTCCTAGAACATGGTGAATAGTGCTCTTTCCTCTCATATTTATAGTGGGGTCTAACTCATTAAATTTATGGTAGTGTCCATCATGAATGTGAGAGAAACGAGCACTATTTCATTATACTCCAGAAGTACCTAAGAATTTTCCTTGAAAACCAGTAGAATTAAGATCTTAGCCTTAAAGGAGCTCAAGTCTCAATTTTCTCATCATCTAAGCCAAGAATTACAACTTAATACCAACAATTTTGATCTCATAAATCTCGCAACCTAAACTCTCAAATGATCAAAGAAATCCTAACACCACCTCAAAGAGATTCCCAAAACACATTTTGTTTTTATAAGTAACGTAAGAAATTTTATTAGGAAAAACCAACCAAGTACACTGGAAGTGTACTAGAGTGGTACAAATCAAGAGCCTAGATTACAATAATCAATAAGATCAGAGAGAGTAAAACAAGAATAAAAAGGCAAAACTACACTCCAATCAAGGGTAGTACAGAAAAAGAAAGATTTAATGTCAAGAATAGACCGTTCCAATCTTCAAAGCATCTAGCATTCTACTTCTGCCATAAGCATCAAAACAAACAATGCAGCACAAACCTCCATAAATCTATATTTTGATGCCTACCAAACTTGCCCTACCAAGAAGACAACAACTCACTAATTTTGTATGACATAACCCAATGAATACCAAACAAACAAAAAACCATGGATCAAAACTCATAAGCTATAGGACAATAAAGATGAAGGTGAATCACCAATTCCCCACAGCTTTTACACATAAAACACGACTTTATCACTGCAATATGCTTCTTTCAAGTATAAAAACGTAGAACAAGGCCATAACAAAAAAATTTCTAATAGTAGGTATCATGGTTCATGATGAATATTAATTGTATCAAATTTCAGCCCAACCCATTAACCCCAGTCTCAAAATAAATTCCACAATATTCTATAAGCATATTATTCTGTTGCAGCTCAACCCTATTACGAAAATTATTTGAACCTTTTAACTTAAATCACTTGCAATTTTACGAATATGCTTCACAGCATACATACTATTTACCAGTGAATTCTCAATACCAAATTATTTGTTTAGATTTTATTAGAGCTCCCATAAGTTGGCAGACTATAAAATGCCCGTGACATATTTAGGTATTAAAAGAAAATTATTCTCCATTATGTAGTAGTCCATTGCCATAAAATTTTATACACATTATTTCAACATGAGATATGACACCCACAGGCTAGCTAGGCACACTATATGTTAAAACCAAGCCAATCAATTTATAATTGTACAGATGAATCTATAGCAGAAAATTACACAATTCAATCTAGCAATAACCATAGACTTGACAATAGTTCAAGCTTTTTAATCACAAAAAGGACATGTGTAGTCAACATAACAACTGGTATGCAATTTGTCTTTCACCATATGAAGATCATAGATCATGCATGTAATGCAACCCATTAATCAAGAAAGCAAATAATTTCACTATGTTATAAACTTTATATCACATTCAAGCTTCCTCAGTTTGGGAAAAACTGTTTGCTTCAAGCCACTTGCTTTTTGTCTTACCAAATAAGCAATAGACAGGGGCGGAGGGAAGGGGGATCGAGGGGGTACTTGTCCCCCTGACCTTCTCAAAAATTCTCAAGCAGTAGTACCAGTACTAAAATGCGGTAAAAGTCTCCACTTGACACAAAGGACAATCTATTTTTTCTTGTTATTTATAGTATTTATTAGCTTATCAACAAGAAGACAATTTTACATTCACACGGCAACACTTTTATTACATAATGGGTCTCACCTAATAGTACATTTTTTTGCACACTACTTTGCCAACTACATTGATAAAAAAAAAAAAAAAAAAAAAAAAATACTGAATTGGACTTTGAAAGAAAAAACTTATGTTTATGTGTAATGTGCCTTCTTTAGTGCCTCACTAGTTGGTTTCTTGCTTACAATTTTTTCTCTAGCTATCAACCTTTTCAATATCAAACTTGAGTTTTTGCTATAAACTTGAATTTTAACAACTTAAAAAAGTAAAAATGTCTACAAGAAATTTTAGAAGCATTCATGGCATTGAATCGCGTAGAGTCGAATACAACTTCATAAGTATATTGCTATATTCTTGATATTTTTACATTGCTTTATTTTTCCAATTTATTTTAAAGATTCAAATTACATGTTTAAATTGTGTGTATTTAGATTAATCCATTGATTTAATTGTTATTAGTTATGAATTGATAATTATTTTTTTACCTAAGTTTTCTTAATCCCTTGATTTAATTGTTATTAGCCATGTAGTGATGTAATTGGGGAACCCAATCATAATAATAAGTCTATATCATTTTCTAAATGAGCTCGTATTGAAGTAGATTTTGCATCTAAGTAAAGTAAATTAGGAATAAAAAATGAATTAAAGTTACATTTTATATTAGATTGTGTATGACAATTGCTTTAGAAAATAATCGTTTATTTATTTTGTTATTAGTATCGATTAATATATTTTAGATTAATTTTACCTTTAATCTTGCCTTTTAATTTTGCACCGGACTTGAAATCCTAACTCCGCCACTGGCAACAAAACTATCTTTTCTGTGTTTCACCTATAGCAAATAAGTTGCCGAAAACTGCACATTCCCAAATGGCAGGACATAACCACCAAGCATCCAAAACCCTCAAATCTCCTCGTTACTACAAATTTCGATATATTTAAACATAAAACCAAAAAAGAAAATCTATGTTGTTGATGTAAGAAGAATTAATCACGTTCATTACTATATCACCTTATAAGCCTTTTTGTAGTGAATTGGCAGAAGCTTTAGCAGTTTCCATAACAGTGTTCTTCCTTAACCAAACATCAAACATTAAAGATGTTGTGAAAATAACAAATAAAAAACACAAACATCAAACGAATTTACTAATACATGTGTTAAGAAACTACCATTAGAACCATGCAAAAGATTTTAGATTTTTATCTTACCTCTTCAAAATTTGATGATAAAGTTCGTGGGTCTTGGTGTACGGTCATGCGGTTTGTTATTTCTAAATTTTGTTCTTGATAGTTGACAGGTGGGTTGTAAAGGTCGGAGCGGTGGATGGATATGGTGGCTGAGGGTGGAAAAGTGGAGTCGTTTGCGTTGTCCTCTTAAGTTAAGTGTTCGACGAAATGACTGTTTGGGATTTGAGAAGATGAAGAGGAAAAGAAACGTGTTATGGCTAACAAGTCGAATGCAAGAAGCGGAAGCGACGCTTCAAGTATTGTTTGCATAAAGCTTTACAAGCGTGAAACGAACCGCCATGATGGGGATGTAGCTCAGATGGTAGAGCGCTCGCTTAGCATGCGAGAGGTACGGGGATCGATACCCCGCATCTCCACTTTTTATTTTTCCCAAACCGCAAATTTTTTTTTTTTTTTTCCTTTTTGTTAAATACCAAACTACCTTGAGAGTTGAGAGAGAAGGTTCAGAACGATTTATGTTACTTCTAGTATGAGAGGATTTTGGTTAAATTGAATATTTGAATCTCTATTCGGTGGCTTAAGATTGTGAAAAAAGAGAAATCAAAATGAAATCAAACAATATTATTTATCAAGGGTGTTTTGGGCTACAGAGATGAAATAATTCTTCTTTATTTTTTGGTTTTAAGCAAAACATAAGAATTCAAATAAACTATGCAAAAAGGTTGAGTTATAAAGGAAAACCTTTTTTTTACTGAACATGATAGGACTAACTTGGTTGTCTGAGATTAAAACATAAGAAGTACAATGAAAAAAGAAAAAAAAAAAACTATTATAGCTTTGTTGACTATTTTAGCTATAAAATTTTAGTTTTGGTGGTTAAAATTAAGCAAGACCAAGAAACCAGATGGTCCTTGTGTCATTTATGGTCTTTTCCAATCTGCAGGAACTATTGCTTGCTTTACATATTTCTCTGTTTTCCCTTTATAAAATTACAGAATTTTTTTTTTAACCTTTTTGTTAAATACCGAACTACCTTGAGAGAGAAAGTTCAGAACGATTTATTTTACTTCTAGTATGAGAGGATTTTGGTTAAATTGAATATTTGAATCTCTATTCAATTGCTTAAGATTGTGAAAAAAGAGAAATCTTAAATACCGAACTACCTTGAGAGAGAAGGTTCAGAAATATTTATGTTACTTCTAGGATGAGAGGATTTTGGTTGAATTGAATATTTGAATCTCTATTCCGTTGCTTAAGGGCCTATTTGGTAAGTGTATTTAAATATAATTTTTTGTTTTGTAATCTATAAAATAGTGGGTCCCACATTTTTCTGGTTTAGAACAGGATTTTGAAAACGGCGAAGAGGGTGTTTTCAAGATACAAAAAATGTTTTTAATGACATAGTTATAAATAAATTGAAAACAATGGATCTCACATATTTGTCCAAACTCTTTTATCTCTTAAATCAAGAAGCTTATCTTTATCACAAAAAAAAAATTCTCACACTTCAAATTTGAAACTTATCATTAAAAAAAAAAAAAAAAAAAAAAAAAAAAACTGATGAACTCTATTCCTTTATTATCCACAAAAAAAGTAATGTACATATTCTACACGTTACTTTTTGTAAAATTTTTTTTCAAAAAAAAAAAAAAAAAAAAAAACTCAAAAATAGAAACAATCACCCAAACAATTATTTTTTGTTTTTATTATTTTGAAAATTATTCTTCAAAGTGGGAACCAAACACGTATAATATAAAAATATTATTTGAAAACTATTTTCAAGTTCAATTTTTTTTAAAATTTTTTATACTGTTTTGAAAATAAAAGCAAAAATCTTTCTACCAATCAAGCCCTAAGATTGTGAAAAAAGAGAAATCAAAATGAAATCAAACAATATTATTTAGCAAGGGTGTTTTGGGTTACAAAGATGAAATAATTCTTCTTTATTTTTTGGTTTTAAGTAAAATATAAGTGTAGGGATAAGGGCCCAAAATCATATACTGGGCCTTGGGCTTTGTCCGAGGATGTTGACAAGTCCGAGGAGAGATAAATAGCTATAAGGGATTCCGGTTCAAAGTCTCATAAATAAGAAATGAGTGGAAGGCGGTCCGAGGAGGAATTCCTCCTCGGGTATGATAGATATCACTCAAATGTGTATTCCAACGATAAAAGCAACCTTCATAGGAGCCCCAGTGAAATGGATGTACCTCATGAACATACGAGAAGGAAGGGAACCCAAAAATATCTAAGAAAAAACTGCTACCACCGCATTAAATGCACTGCAACTACTTTTCTGGTCGTATTTATGTGGAGAAGACCCCTGAATAGTGTTGCCTTAGCTACCACAACTCACAGAAAACTAAAGAGGGTGACTGATGAAATAGACACTCAAGTAAGGGCTCAAATGATCAACAAGTGTAGGATTAGGATGGTCTAAGGGGAACTATATAATGTAAGAGACCATTTATGAGGAGAGGTGGGGGAAAAAAAAGAGAAAGAAATACTGTAGCAACCTAGAACCAGATTTGTAATAAAGCTTCAAAAGCAATATAGCAGAATTAGTCTCCTCGGATTTGGCCGAGGACGTTTTTCTTTAGTGAACGTCTATTATCTTTTTTTCTTTGTCATCAAAATTTATTGGCTTGTTACATAATTCACTAAAGCCCAGTTTTCTAACCCATTCTCTACAAATTTATTGTTTTAGGCTTTTTGGGCTTGAGTCCATACATCTTTTGGGCTAGGAGTTCAAATCAGATCCATACAATAAGAATTCAAATAAACTATGCAAAAAGGTTGAGTTATAAAGGAAACATTGTTTTTACTGAACGTGATAGGACTAACTTGAATTGGTTGTCTGAGATTAAAAAACAAGAAATACAATGAAAAAAAAAAAAAAAAAAATTCTATTATAGCTTTGTTGACTATTTTAGCTATAAAATTTTAGTTTTGGTGGTTAAAATTAAGCAAGACCAAGAAACGAGATGGTCCTTGTCATTTATGGTCTTTTCCAATCTGCAGTAACTATTACTTGCTTTACATATTTCTCTGTTTTTATAAAATTACATTCTGTAAGTAGAATGTATAAGCTGATTTTTGTTGTGTTCATGAATTTAAAATTAACTTTTGGTTACAGCTATTTGTGTACATGAAGTCCTAATCCTGGTCATAATAGGCTTCAAACTATCATTTACATGTAAAGAAGAAAAAATTATTCCCAAGGGTTATTTGGTATTGATGTGCAGCAATACAATGACGTGGTTTGGAATTTTCGCAGCAACAATTAATTGTTATGGCATTTTGGTCTTGGAATGATTAAATATCAAGTAGTTTGTTGGTTTGCTTAACTTTTTTTTAGTCTCTATTATAATGTAAGTTTCCCTTCATCTAGTTTGGTTTTGGTTTTCACATGCTAGACATGGCCTTCATAACAGGTACCAAAAACTAGAAAAAACCAAGGTAGTAGGGGACAACTTGACTCAGCTTTCTTTTCTTATGCTTCTATTTTAACATGGAAATTGGAAATCAAATTAAATGCTTTTAGCATTTTTAGTATCCTTGATGTAAATGCTCTAAAAGAGTCAATAAAGTGAACCAATTAATGTAATTTTACACAATTCACAAACTCAACTAGGTTAATAAAACCTAGTCGAGTCACACAGGTTTCTTAAAACCCACCAAGTTGCATTGGTTTTGACTGGGTCATGTACTGTTCCGATCCAATTGATCACTCGGCTCAATCTATGTGCTAGGCCACTAGGTCACTGGTCCAACTGGTCAAGGCGGGCCGAGTTTAATAACACTGCAAAAAATACATCAATGCTTAAAGGAAATCAAATTTTATGGGTTCTAGTTAGCTCAATTGGTAAAGTCTCTAATGATTGAATAAAAAATCTAGAGTTCAATCCTCGCCTACACTAAAAAACTAATTGGTGTCTTAGTCTGATAATAAAAGACTTGGTTTAGGTCCAGTGCATCTAGTGCATTAGACCTGATTATATGGTAACACGTGTATAAAAGTAGACATATGTCATCATCTTAACAGGTCCAGTACTATTGAACACTGGACCTAAGCCTGACCCAATAATAAATAGCTATTATCAGAAACGGACACCATAAATTAAAACTCTAAAAAAAAAAAAAGGTATATCTTGGCTTTATACAAAGACCTCACAAATCTAAAAAACATGGATAAAAGAAACTACAGCTCCTCTTGTCCCCTCTATCACTATCATTGCTTTCAAGAAAAGAACATGTGTACTATCAAAATAGATAAGGGCGAGTGTAAAAAAAAGTACGAGGCTAGTCACATTTTAATCCCCCTTGTTAAATTTGATAATAGTAATACCCAAGTCTCGATATTCTCTTAATTAAAAGAAAATTTCATCATTCACAAGGTAAGCTTTAACCAAGTATCTTATATAAGTAAATAACATCATGTAAGATAGTTTGGCACCCAAATTTTCATATTGAAGCTAAATTTTTCTTCTTGGTATGACAAAAACACTACTCATTGTATAATTAAATTGGGACATTAGTGTAGTGACAGGGTACCGATGGATTTCCCATAAGGATTGTAAGGTGATAAGCATTGCTTTACACTCGTATGCTTGGATTTTTTGGATTTTTCTTTTCTTAGGAATGTTTGATCTACACCAAAGTCCACTCGTGTTGGTTGCGATTTCCATTCTAAATATCCAACTAAAATTTGTGTTTCCTTGTTATATTTTGTATCCTTGCCCGTGCATTCGCATGTGTTAAGAAGTAATTACACTAAAAATCAAAATTATGGAGAAGGATAGCCTGCTTGAAGAAGTTACATTTGCTCTTGCTTAAAGAAGGATTTGAAGCAAAGAAGTGAGTGCCATTACTTATTCTACAACTTGACTAAAATATAGACATTCAGGCTTCAGCTCACTTTAATTGCCTTTTGTTATGTATCCCACATCAGGCTAAAATGAATATTCAAAGGGATACTCACAATAAAAGAACTTGTAGAAGGTTAAGCATAAAGAAGAAGCCTTTATATTGAGAGGAGAGGATAGGAGGGCTCCAAAAGTTCCCATAAGGGAAGTTTAATATACTCAGTGTAGAAAAACATGGTTTTGTGTTCCTCTTAACTCAACTAGTATGTCTCTTACCGAGATTTGGATTTGAATTCTGCCTACATAAAAAAGAAACTTATTAGTGTCTTAACTTGATAATAAAGAACAATTAAATGGATGTCAGTCATACCCATAAGTTTTAAATTCTATCTATCAAAAATACATGGTTATTTGACCAAAAGTGGGTTCCAAAGTAAAAGAAAATTTTAATTCATAGGAAACACTTAAAAAAAGTAAAAGAAAAAAAAAAAAAAAAGGCTATCCCCAAATCAGTACTGATTGAACCAAAGGCTGAAGGACATTCTTAGCATTGGGATGGTCCCACTCTAGGGCTTCCCATATGTTTGTTGAGGAGATTCTTTGTAGTTTAGGTGGAGGAGATGGTTGTCCGCCAATATGGGGTAGGGAGAGAGGAATTCTCTTTAGTTTTGGACATCCAAATACTTGGATTACTTCGAGAGAATAACAGACCATTGTGCCCCTATAAATGCTCTCCAGTTGTGGTAGATGTTCAAGGGACAGATATCTCAGTTGTGGGAGAGATATTGTGAAATCATTATTAGCAGAGAGGTTGCTGCTCTCACCCAGCGCATATTCATGTCCTGTTGCTATTATTTCTTTCATTTGATAACAAGCAGAGACTCTAAGAGCTTCCAGGTTTTTAAAGTGCAGCAGCAAGCTGACCTCAAACAGCTTCTTCATAATTGGACAGCCAGCAATGGATAATTTTTTTAGAGCAGAAAATGTGCCAGGAGGCAGTGGTGCAGCTCTTTCTCCCCTAAAAAGGTCACACAAGTTGCACAATCTAATAAGTGCTAGGGACTCAAGGTTTTCAAGTAGGATGTAAGATGACTGTTGAAGTATGCACTCTATTCCATTGCAATAAGAAAGTACACAAGTCTTTAATTCACTAGCATTGTTCAATGAAGAAATACTGGATAAGCTGATGATACCATGACATTTGATAATTTGTAAGGTCTGAATGTCGCTTGGCAGAAGAAGCATCATGTCTTCTCCTCTGCCAATATTGCATTTTGTAAAATGTACTTCTTTTTGAAAAGATTTCATTTCTTCTTCAATTGCCTCATTCCCTTCTCCCACTCGGATGAAATAATTGTTGGGTCCTTGTTCTTGCAGACATCTCACATATGCATTAAAATCATTCTGGTCATTCAACTGGCCTGCAAAAGTTTCTAACTTTCTTAGGCTTGCCACTTCCCTTCCTTTCACTTTCAAGGTTTTTGAAGCCCCATAAATCATGAGGAATTGGAGAGAAGTGAGTTTAGGTAATATCCCTGAATGTATAATTTCCAGATTGCGTGCATAGAGATTAAGATACTTAAGACTGACCAACATTTCCATTCCTTGGGGTACCTCCTTGATTCCACTATGACTGAAGTCTAGCTTCATTAACACCTTCATCTTTGCTAAGGAGGGCACATACTTCAATCGGTAACAACCTCTCAGCAGTAAAGCTGTGAGATTCTCCACAGACACGGAATCTGGCAAAATCTCAAGGCCAGTATCGGATAGATCAAGAACCTGGAGCACATGCATATGCACAAAAAAAGAATTTGGAATGAGAGTCAAAGTATGATTTGATGATAGCAACAGGGTTGAGAGCCTATGACAGTTGGGTGATAAGTTGGAAGGGACTTCTGATATGTAGTTGTGCATTAAGGAGACCTTCTCAAGATTCTCTGCCCACTTCTCAATGTTTGGAAAATTTCTCAAATACACACCAGCTTCTACCAGGAATTGAGGACTTGTGCTTGTGATCTGGAGTGCCATGTCTCGAATCAAATCATGCATTTTCACCCATTTCATATCGTTGTTTTGGTCCGCAACACTTTCTAGTAGGCAAGAATTTTCAAGCTTATTTAACATAGCATGGCCCTTGTCAAACTCTGCACGCTTGTTCTTCATCCCTTCTATTACTCCTCCGGCAATTAAATGCTCTATCAACTCCTTTCTCCCAATCAAAAAGTCTTCTGGGTATAGTGCACAATAAAGGAGACAATGTCTAAGTCTCTCATCTTGCAGTTGAATATAGCTGAACTTTAGCTGTTCATATACCTTCCCCATGCCATTGAGGCCCGATGTAGATACTCTCAGTTCTTCCAAAGCATTCCTCCACTCACAATGGTCAACTACACCCTTCATACTTCTAGCTATTGTGACAATCGCTAGTGGCAAACGACCACACTCTTTAGCAATATCCTTTGCAACTGTTTCTATTTCTGGAGCAACAAGGTCACGTCCAACTTTCTCCAAGAATAAATTCCATGTTTCATTTTCAGAAAGGAGCTGCACTTTTATTTTTTTGCATCCCATCCTTACACATACATCAGATAATCGAGTTGTTAACACTATTTTGCATTCATTATCCCTAGTAGGTTCTGGTATCCCTACCTCCTCAAGTTCAAATTCTTCCCATAGATCATCTAAAATTAGAACATACCTCTTTCTCATTCTCAACATTGCCAGTAACTTTGCTGCCCTTATTGTTTCACTTTCGCTTTCTGAAAGGCCTAATTCAAAGGCATGTGCAATTTTACTCTGCAATTGAATCACACTGGTTGCCTTTGGTACAGTGACCCATATGGCATTATCAAACTTACCAGTCTCAATCAAGAGTCGATTATAGATATGTTTCATGATGGTTGTTTTGCCAACACCCCCAATTCCATGAACTGATACTTTTCTGACATCATCATCCATCAAACATGCCCAAATTTCTTCCAAATTTCTTCTAGTTGTGTCACCTACTATTATTGTGGTCGGCAGCATCACCCTATTGCCATCAGGACCATCAACTACCAAACTGTCATTAAAACTACCCTTCTGATGAAGCTCTTCCACTTCCTGAATTTTTTTAGTAACAAGTTTTCCTAAATGAGCGCGTGAGAGAAATTTCCCCTCTCCAACTTCTTGGTTTATGGTTTCCGCTTCACCATTCATCTTTTGCACATTTTCCAACCAAAGTTGAACCTCTTTCTTTAACTGTTTCCCTAAACAAAGCTCTACATTCATTCTTGATTCAATGTCCTCCTTCCGACCATTCACTTCCAACTTGTTATGGAGAAGTATCATCTTTTCATCAAGGCTTCTATGATATTTCACACATTTACCAATTGGAGCCCATATTATTTTTGCAATTTCTAAGATTGTCCCTGACAGCTCCATAATTGAGTTCCTGCATAGTTACAAAATAGGCATTAGGACATAATAAGCATATTCAGTCAAATCTTATATAAAAAGAAGCATACAGAAAATACTTGGCCAAGTTTTCAAAAAAATTGGAGTGACTCCTACTTAATGCTTGGCCATGTTCAGAAATAAATACTAGAATAAAATGCTTGATGTCTCCTTCACTCTCTCTTCAGACAGATCTTTTGCAGCTTGGCAATCTGTATGTTAAATTGGAAATATATTGAGTATTGATCCTTAGTTTCTTGCAATTTGAAACCTGTTTTTGATTCTGCTCCTTCAATTGGCAATTCAAAAGTATCCAGTATTTTAGTTTAGTTACTTTTTATTGAATTTCTGTATGGCTATTCAGATTTTATGAGAGAATGTGTGACTGACACTGAATGAGGGTCCTAGGAGTTTCAGCATAAATTATTGATTACAAAAGATCTTTACTAGATTCACTTCCCATAATACTACACACTTAATGGGAAGAAAATTGTTTTGTTACAGTTCACCAAGCTGCTAAGAATGATGTGGACTCAACAATTAATTTTTCAAGATGTTATGGGAAGATCAACATGCTTCAACAGATTAAGTCTTTAAATACTAATAAAACTCCACGTGAACATAAGAGCACACCCACCTCCCCAACCCCTCCCCCCAACATTTCTCAACTCAACTGAGTTCTATTTAAGTCTTGTTCATGTTCTGTTCTGCAAGCTGTATTTGTTTTGTTTTCTACAGCTCTGTGTATACCAGTTCTTTTTCTCTGTACTTTTTCTGTCCCATTAAATTCATGTACCAAACAAAAAGAAAATTGCATCACTTTACCAAAAGCTTAAGCTGTGGCATAAAAAAAAGGCTTAAGCTGTGTGGAGACAGGCTCAAACTCATGACTACTTATTTTGATACGTGATAAAATATTACTTGTTGTAAACGTTAAGAAGAATTTAATCATTATTCTAATCAATATACGAATATTAAATTTAAGCAGAAATATCCGTGGATCTAATAGTGAGTGAGTGATCTTGGTCTGAATATTTTATAAGGGGGCAACCCTAAGTGATCAGATTTTCTCTTTCCATTCATTGAAGATACAGTCAACTTAGAATATTACATGAGAAATTAAACACACAGAAAAGCTGAAGCAATGGCCCTTAGACCAAATAGCATCCCCCAATAAACAAGGAGTAAAGGATGAGATCACAATTCAACACAACAAATATGTAAGTTGAATGTGCCATTAAAAAAGAAATAGCTGAACCTACAAGAATTTTGAGAATAATATTTAGAACCTGGCTTGATCACAAACTGGTACCACTTTGGGAGAGGTCTGATTCAATTCAAAGGATGAGTGGAAGTAACATTAAAAAGTCTAACACTCAATGAAAGAGAAAAGAAATCCAGAGAGTAAAAAGAGCAAGCATCAGACCATGACTAAAGATGGGAAATATTATGTGGACTTGGATGGACAACAGCGTAAGGATTGGTTAGCTTGCCATGACTACAAGTCAAGGAGGGTATTTTCTATGTGAAAAAAGTTCTATTACAATTGGCATTAACTCCACTATTTGTGAGGCAATCTAGTCAAGTGATTAAGAAACACAGGAAAAGGATTTCTCCATTGAACCCTCTTTTGGTCTAGCGGCCTAGGGAAAATTATCAATGGGACCATCGTCTAATATCTCCCTCTTCAACAAGTGGGATCCACATGCAAAGAGAGGTTGATCTCAAGAGATTGTCTCACAACTTCACAAGATACCCTTCCTATTTATGGTTTTCTTGTTCTTTTCCTTGTGAATTATCAAACAAATGGAACGGCCAAGAAAAAGTCCTCTCTTTCAGACTCCACATTGCTATGTGGGAAACAATCGGTGGCACTGTTGGTCAAGGTACCATTAATTCTTCCAAGATTTATGTGTTATCTTGTTCCAAATTGTATGGTGTTATAATATTTTTCTGACTTCTTTTTTTTTTTTTTTTTTTTTTTTTCGTAGAATCATATTTTTCTGACTTTAGCTTCTTGTTTCTAGAAGGATTGCACATTGTATGCAAGTCTTTTTCGTTCATAAATTAGTTTATATTATTGATTATTTAACCTATCAAATCATTCAAGCATGATTATTCCAACACAAAAGTCTCCATAATTTATAGAAGTTTCGTTTGAGGGAAAGAGCCTTCGAATAATTGAGTTTAATTTCATAATGGTGTAAACATGAGAAGAATGCAGATTTGATGTGTCTAGCTCTTACAATTAGGTCAATTTTATGGTTGTGATTGTTGTGTATCTTTGGAGATGCCTTCTAATTAGACACACTGTGTGTGTGTGTGTGTCTATATATTTTTGCTAAAATTATTGACTTGTTTAGTTTCCAGTTATTAATTTCATAAAGTGTGGCTATCAGTTTCCCAGGTAAATAACTAATTCTTCTGTTTTCCCTGATCCATATAGCCTATAGGTACAGGTGAAGGAGAACAAAACAACTTAAAACATTTGATTATTTGAAACTAACCATCTTAGTACTTTTTCCCAATAAAAGCATGTAACTTTGGCTCTTCATTCTTTGACTCGGCACAAATAGTCTACTGCATTGACACCAACTCTTCGTGAAATTATTCGCTTCCAGATGACTCTCATAAAATTTCTGGTATAGTAAATGTGTGTGTGTGTGTGTGTATGCAGCTTATATAAATGTCGAATGCTATACATATGGTTCAGGAAAATGTTAAAAAGTTCTGTAGTAAACATTTACTAGGAGCCTTTTTGTAATTGGCCTTAAGGATTAGGCCTAGAGCCTTTCCGGCTGATGGGTATACACATAGGGATAGAGAGCAGAAGCGGGGGAAAAAAAGAAGTAAGAAGATGAATTTTTTTTCTTTAGTCAAACCAAAAGAAGGAAGAAATGGGACAGAAAATGGACATGCAAACAATAGGCTGTACATTAAAATACGTTGTGGCCCCAGAAGAGTCATGTGAACTCAAACCGTCAGATAAGACCTATCCATCATTTTTTTTTTTTTTTTTTATATGAATTCTCTGCTATCCATCATATAAATACATTGCCTGCAAATTTCTTCTCAACTTTCACAACACATGAACCTGACAAATCGTTTCAACGCATTTCTCATTTCAATTAACAAACCTTTGCTCCAAATTTTTTCAAAATTTGATCCACGACTTCCACGGCCAACACCACCTTGTGATGATGCTGTCAACCTAGAAGCACCGCCTCAACCAGCTGGACTGGTAGTTGAGCATTGCAAAAAAGACGACAATGGTTGTTTTTTGCTTGGCATCGGCCATTGCTATAGCACTGCTACTCCTTCAAGTCCACTCACAACTCCCAACATCTCTGCTCTTGCTCTCTCTAGCAATTTTACTCGGCTTTTCTTCTTTCTTCTTTAGCGAATTTATCAATTCCAAATTTGTCGGGGCAGTTCGAGTACTCCAGAAATTTGGCTTATTCTTCACTGTCACAGCTTTTTTTATGGCCATCACCACACCGTTCCCTTTTTACCTCAAATGTACCAGCTGGGTCGTCTATTCCATTTCCATCCTGTTTGTTTTAATCAGCAGTTGCTTTTAACTTGGGGGATTGGATCCCTCCATTTCCAAAAATGGTTGAAAAGAGCAAATTATTCACATAAGGTAAAATTTCTCATAGTGGAAAATTGTCTCCTAGATTGTAGGAAAGTGTCAAAATGATTATACTCGAAATAGGATTTATAATTTTCTAAGAAAAAGATAAGTGCTAATAGATAAGTACTTTTAAGTGTTAGAATCTGTGCACACAAACTCGAGCTTCAACAATGGAGTTTAGGGATCGAAGATTAGAGATATCTAACATATTCTAAAATTAAGAAAAGAACTTGTTTGCTGTAAAAATAGATAAGTGTGAGTTGTACAAAGCCTATGAGGGTTAGGTGACATGAGAATTTAGTAAGAATCTGTATACATACGTGAATGCCTTTATATTTTGTAGATACACTACAAGAAAACTATCTTAGAATAAAGTAAATGTCAACTCATGCTTTTCACTAACAAACATGAACTGCACAGCTGCTGCACTAGTATTGGAACAACATAGTAGTATAGTACATTCATAAGAAAACAGCATTATCGCAGTATAATCATCCTATTCATATATACTGTTTAGATACTTTAGAAATATCTATCTCACGATGATAATAGCATATATGTTCGTTATATGATATCTTTGGTTAACCTTTTTAATAAGCAATAGCATGTAAGCTTAGTGAGAGTTCCAATCAAACATCCAACAATCTCCACAATGTCAAAGATTCTCGGTATTTCATCGCAACCTGTAAGTTATGACTCATGAACCATGAGGGTGATTGGCTTTACCTTAATGGCCTGTTTGGATGGAGGGTGGAAGGAGGAGGAGTGGAGGGGAGTAGAATAGAGTTGGCTAAAAATAAGCTAATTTTGTGCTAAATTTACTCTATTCTCCCTCTCTCTCCCTCAATCCAAACGGATCATAAGTTAGTCTTGTGCCAAACAAGCGAGTACAACTTTTTTTCTGAGGCTTTAGTGGCCAAAACACTATTTCCATGGAAACCAAACCAGTATATATTGTTAATTTCCTCTTCCTAGCTACAGAGCATACCAGTATATATTATTAATTTCCTCTTCCTATCAAATCTATACTTATTTTTTTCAAATATTTTAGATGTAACATAGCACATCGACAACATTCTTAATTTATCGTTTTCTTAAAATATTTAATTATTTTATATAATTGAAATGCGCACAATTTAGGTACGGATGTACAGTCTCACTGTTCTCGTCATCTAACTGATCTAAGCCAAAGATTACAACTTAATACTAACAATTTCAATCTCATCAATCTTGCAACCTGAACTCTCACAGGATCAAAGAACCTTAAAGAGATTCCCAAAACACAATTACACACATCTGATCTAATAACATAATGCACCAATCCAAAGAAAAAACATTCAAAAACAAAGTAACTACAGTATTTTTTCTTTTTCTTTTTTTTTTATCTTTTTCTTTTTTTGAGAAGAAGAGAAGAACATGCACGGCACTGGCAGTTACTGCAATACTTTAGGAAACAAGAAATTGTACAAAAACATGGCAGTTAGACTAACGTCTATAAAAACATAGAATAAGGCCATATCAAAATTTTCTATAATAGATAATAGATATCATACTGGATATTATTCATGTCAAATTTCAGCACAACCCAGCCTCCTGGTCTCAAAATAAACTTCCACAGTATTCTATAAGCATAATATTCCCCTGCAGCTCAACCCTATTACAAAACTTATTTGAACCTTTTAACTTAAATCACTTGCAATTTTACGAACATACTTCACAGCATATATAATATTTACCAGTGAATTCTCAATACCATATTATTTTTTAAATTTCCCATAAGGTGGCAGACTATAATATGCCCTTGAAATATTTAGGTCCTAAAAGAAAAATTATTCTCCATTATGTAGCAGTCCATTTGCTGTAAAACTTGATTCACCTTATTTAAACATGAGATATGACACCCGCCAACTAGGCGTATGATATGTTTTTTCCAAGCCAATCCATTTATAATTGTGCATGCAAACAAATACAAAAAATTATTGAGTACACACGTGTGAGTGAATTCTCACATTAAATAATGATGAAAATAATGAGTGGTTATTATAATAATAGAATTGAACATATACACATTGGGCTTAAGCTTTTTGGGTTAAATTGTGTCTCTATATGTTATATTAATTATTCAAGTAATCTTCCCAAAGTGTTTATCTCCCCAACAAAAATTACACAATTAAATTTTTTATTTTTATAATTGATAATAATTACACAATTCATTCTAGCAACCTAATCATAGAATAGACAATAATTCAAGAATTTTAATCATAAAATGGACATATTGTCAAAATAAGAGCTGGTATACAATTTGTCTTTCACTATAAGAAAAATCATGTATTGCAATCCATTAACCAAGAAAGCATATAATTCATTACTACAATATGTTATAAAATTCATACCACATTCAAGCCTCCTCAGCCGTTGTGCTAACATCCTCAACCTTTCCAAGTTCTTTTAAAACACTTCGTATCCCCAAATGTCAAACATAACCACCATAACCACCACTCCAGCATCCAAAACCCTCGTAAGCCAAGAGCCTTGTAGCTCTATTGGTTGGTACTTTCTACTATTTTCAAATGAGACATCCAAAATTCAAATCTCTCATTCTCCTAGACATTGAATTATATTTTGATTTCTATTTGTTAATAATCGGCCTACCAGACTGAGAGCACATTCTTCCAATATTTAAGGCTCTGCCTTCCCTCGAAACTGCAATCTAAACTTCTTCATCTTTGGTTAGGTGCATGTGCTTTATCCCTTCTATTAGACCTTGTTCCATCCTAACTTGAGCATATCAGTTGACCATCAGAATAGGATAACAAGCAACCTAATCTGGGCCAAAGAAAAAGGATTCCTATGCTTTGAGAGAGAGAGAAGATCTCCTACGTTTCTAGAGACAGGAAGACTCGAGAGACTCAAGAGAGGAAACCCCAAAGAGAAGACCCAAATATGCAACATGTAACATTATTGATTCAAATTCTTGTATGTATCATTAGGGTCCTGTAAACACCTTAACAAGTTCCCTAAGGGCATTTGTTAATGGACTATTTTTAAAAAAAAATTAATATTACTTTTATGGAAAATATAAAAAAAAGTTCAATAAAAAGTTTCTAAAAATAGTTCATAAACCAATGACATTAGGACATTTGTTAACTTTTTCCATTAACATGATAAATTAATAATTCATTATACAATGTATATAAAATTTATATGATATAAATGATTTTCTTGCATATTCTTGGGACTAACATTTACATAAGATCTATTTGGTAAGTAAGAAGTGTAACAACCGCAATCCATAATCCAGAGATTTGTGAGTATACCTGACCTATTATACCAAGTTCAACTAAATACTAACATTAACCAAAACAAATTTGTAGACAAGTACTCTATTCTTTCCTAATAAAAACAAAACATCTAAAATGTTACATCCCTAAGTAGATAGGAAATCATCAAGGACTGAATCTTCTCCATGAATATCTCCATGTAACGTACAAATATTTTCTTTCTAAATTTCAGCAATATGCAACAAAATTCTAACTCATCAAAAAGGCAAAAAAAAAAAAACCAACAACAACAACAAAATATCAAGGGTTTAACATGTTCCAACAAACTAGAGACCCAAAAAATACATCTATGCTAAATAGGAATCAAGTGCATCTTGGTTTTATACAAAATGCCTCACAAATCTAAAAAACAAAGATAAAGGGAATTACAGATCCTCTTGTCATCTCTATCACCGTCATTGCTTTCAAGAAAAGAACACTAGTTCCTTAAAAATAGACAAGGGTGAGTGTAAAGCCTGTTAGGGTTAGGTGACAGGAGAATTTTTAGTAAGATTGTATTTATACATTAAAGCTTTTTATATTCTGTGGATACACTACAAGAAAACTTTCTTAGAATAAAGAAAATCTCAATTCATGCTTTTTCACAAAAAACATGTACTGCAATACTTGGAACAACAAAGTACAGTCATAAGAAAATAAAACTAATACACTATAGCAGTATAATCATTTAATCCATACTTCTAGATACTTTAGAATATTTCTCTCATTATTATAATAACATAAATGTTCGTCACATAATATCTTTGGTTAACCCTTTTGATAAGCATGTAAGCTTAGCGAGAGTTCTAACTCTCTAGATCAAGAATCCAACATTCTCCACAGTTCCGGTATTCTTGGTATTTCATCATAACTCATCACAATCCGTAGGTAACTCATCAGCAATGGGAGTGATTGGCTTTAACTTAAGCTGGCCTTGTGCCAAACAAGCATGAGTATAACTTTCCTTCTAACGCTCAGTGGCCAAAACATTATTTCCATGGAAGACCATTATTGTTAGCCCTTACCGGCTAAATTCACAGCATGCCACCACAAATGCTCATTTATACTCTCAAATCCATAAAATTTTCAAATATTTTAGATGTAATTTAGCACCTCCACAACATTCTTAATATGGCATTCTCTTAAAACATGTAATTATTCTTACATAATTAAAATGTATAAAACATTAGTATGGTTCCTTAGGTATTGTATTTTAAGTTCTTCAATTAAATTTAACCATGTTGTTGCATTGACCAATACAACAAGATAGTGTTATCTTTTCTCATGGAAAAATAAATTCAACCATATAACTTATTGACCAATGCAACTACATGATTGATTTAATTGGACCTAAGGTACCATACTTAAGGATCTCTAACTAAGTCTCAACCAATTGAAATAATATAATCATATTTCAAAAGCTTAGGGAAATGCTTTAGTTGAGAAATTTGAGAAATATAATTGTAGATAACAATTCAATACATAATTAATTTGTAATAAAATCTCATGATCTAACAAATGACTCATATCACAAGTCCCTAACTTGAAAACCAGCAGGAATAAAATCTTAGCCCTAAAGGAGCTCAAGTCTCAATGTTCTCGTAATCTAAGCCAAGGATTACAACTTAATACTAGCAATTTTAATCTCATAAATCTCGCAACCTAAACTCTCATAGGAACAAAGAAATCCTAACACCACCTTTAAGAGATTCCCAAAACACAATTACACACATCAAATAACATAATGCACCAATCCAAAAAATAAAATAAAAAAAAGCACTCATAAACAAAGTAACTACAATATATATTCTAAGAAACAAGAAATTGTAGGAAAAACATGGCAATTAGTCAATTAGACTAATGTCTTTCTTCCAAGTATAAAAACATAGAACGAGGCCATAACAAAGTTTTCTCTAATAGATATCATAGTTCATACTGATATTATTCATATCAAATTTCAGCCCAGCCCATTAACCCCAATCTCAAAATAAATTCCACAATATTCTATAAGCATATTATTCCCCTGCAGCTCAGCCCTATTACAAAAATTATTTGAACCTCTTAACTTAAATCACTTGCAATTTTACTAATGTACTTCACACCATTTAACAGTGAATTTTCAATACCATATTATTTTTCAGATTTTATTAGAGCTCCCACAAGGTCGCAGGCTAAAATATGCCCATGACATAAAACTTGATTCACATTATTTCATCATGAGATATGACAGCCAGAAGCTATAATGTGTGTTTGGGACTAGCTTATAAGCTAACTTTTTACTTTTTAGCTTTTATATACAACTTTTTAAAGCCTCACTTTTTCTTACTTTTTCTCACTTTGTTAAAGTACAAGTATACTTTAGCATAAAGGGAAAAAAAAAAAAAAAAAAAAAGGTTTTAGCAAAAAACTAAATAAGCTATTTTAGAAAATTAATTGTGGATATGAATTTATACCAGAAAATTACACAATTCAATCTAGCAACATAACCATAGACTAGACAAAAATTAATCAAGCTTTTATTAAATCACAAAAAGGACAAGTTGTCAACATAAGAAATGCTATGCAATTTGTCTTTCACTATACGAAAATCATGTAATGCAACCCATTAACCAAGAAAGCAAATAATTACACTATGTTATAAACTTTATATCACATTCAAGCTTCCTCAGTTTGGGAAAAACTGTTTGCTTCAAGCCACTTGCTTTTGGTATTACCTTTTACCAAATAATTACCGGAACTAGCTTTTCTGAGTGTGTTTGAAAAATGATGAAAGTTAAAACTTGTTAGAGTTTTTTGCTTAGTTTTACTATTATGTGTAGGTCTTATTATACTTTTTGATACAATTTATAGATTTTACTGTACAATTTAACTAGCTTTTAACTTTTAACTGTTTTCTATAATACTTTCAGAAAAAAAAAAAAAAAATTCAATTTAAGCTAAATAAGTAATTTTCAAATAGCAAATTTTATAATATTTAAACATAAAACCAAAAAAAAAAAATTTATATGTCGTTGCTGTAAGAAGCATTTATTACATTCATGACTACGTCACCTTAAACAAACATTAAACACTAGATGTTGTGAAAAAAAAAAAAAGCACAAACACAGACATCAGATGAATTTACTAATACATGTGTTAAGCAACTACCATTAGAACCGTGCAGAAGATTTCAGATTTTTTATCTTACCTCTTCAAAATTTGATGATAAAGTTCGTGGGTCTTGGTGTACGGCCACGTGGTTTGTTCTATCTAAATTTTGTTCTTATCGAGACTGATTATTGACAGGTGGGTTGTAAAGTCTAAAGCGGTGGATGGATATGGTGGCGGATGGTGGAGAAGTGGAGTTGTTTGCATTGTCCTCTTAAATGTCCGACAAAATGACTGTTTGGGGTTTGAGAAGATGAAGAGGAAAAGAAACGTGTTATGGAAAGCTAACCAAGTCGAATGCGGGGGTAGTAGAGACTCGACTACAAGAAGAGAAAGCGACACTTCGAGTATTGCCTGCGCAAACTTTTACAAGCGTGATATCAAACAACAAGATGGGGATGTAGCTCAGATGGTAGAGCACTCGCTTAGCATGCAGGAGGTAGGGGATCGATACCCCGCATCTTCATTTGTTCCTTTGTTCTTATTTCTACGTTTATTGATCCGAATAAACTGAAGCCATCAAAAGCAACCAGCTCTCTTCACACGTGCCATAAAGCTTTTTTTTTATTTTATTGTGTCGTCATTTTCGTTCATTTTAATTTTAGATTTATACGTTTTCTCATTAATATGAAGTATTTAGAACTATAAATACAACTAAGAGTATCATGAGACTAACTTCAACAAATAAACAAATATTACACGTTTATTTTGTAGAAAAAAAAATCTGTTTTTTATTTTCTATATATAATTTTTATTTTAAGAATCTAATTTATAAATAGATAAATTAATTTGAAAATCAATAGGAAATGGACTATATTTTTTAGACAATATTTTAGTGGGAGTTAGAGTTGTACTTTTACTGAATTGTCCTTTAATTTTGTCTTTACATAAATATAAAAGTATATGGGCATTTTTTAACCCAAAAAAAAAAATTCCAAATAAGAGAAACCCTTAAATAGTAGTATAGATACTGGCTTTTCAACCTATGGTTGAAACTGGGTTTACGGATTAGCTATTTCCTCTTCCTCTCCTAGTCTAAGTTAAATGGCCCAAGGCCACAAAGCTGGCCCTGTTTCATTTACATAAGCTTTTTTTTGGTAAGAAGTGTCACAACCGTAATCCAGAGATTTGTGAGTATACCTGACCTATTATACCAAGTTCAATTGAAAGAATTAAGTTATTCACTTCATTGCTATATCCATTGAGTTAACTTTCTTATACATCTCACAAAACCCACAAATTACAGACCCGATTCTAAGATTACCATAATTTAGCACTATCTATAACTCTAAAAACCAAATTAAAAACATACTGCAAATATTAGAATAATGATACAAATGTTGACTTTCAAAATTTATGGACAATAATAAATCAACCAAAAATACGGAAGAATCATATTATATATAATCTGATTCTATAATATGATCGCTTCTAAACTAGAGACCCAAAAAATACATCTATGCTTAATAGGAATAAAGTGCATGCATCTTGGTTTTTATACAAAATACCTCAAAAATCTAAAAGACAAAGATAAAGGAAATTACAGATCCTCTTGTCATCTCTGTCACTGTCATTGCTTTCAAGAGAAGAACACTATCCCAGTCTTACTATAAAAATAAACAAGGGTGAGTGTAAAGCTTGTTAGGGTTAGGTGACAGGAGAATTTTTAGTAAGATTGTATTTATACATTAAATCCTTTCATATTCTGTGGATACACTACAAGAAAACTTTCTTAGAATAAAGTAAATCTCAATTCATGCTTTTCACAGATCGACAAACATGTGCTGCAATACTTGGAACAACATCGTAGTCATAAGAAAATAACACTATAGCAGTATAATCATTTAATTCATACTTCTAGATATTTTAGAATATTTCTCTCATGATTATAATAACATAAATCTTCGTCACATAATATCTTTGGTGAACCTTTTTGATAAGCATGTAAGCTTAATGAGAGTTCTAACTCCAGATCAAGCATCCAACATTCTCCACAGTGCCGGTATTCTTGGTATTTCATCATATTCATAACTCATCACAATCCATAGGTTATAACTCATCGACCTTGGGAGTGATTGGCTTTACGGCTTTACCTTAAAGCTGGCCTTGTGCCAAACAAGCATAAGTTTCCTTCTCTCACGCTCAGTGGCCAAAACATTATTTCCATGGAAGAACATTATTGTCAGTCACATTAATAGGAGATTAATGCAACTCTTAGCTACGTAAATATGAGATTTATGCTAATTGACAAAATCCATTAAGATAAAAGTCCAACTAGGTAGGAGCTGAGCTAGGATTAGTAGGTTCTATTGTAAATAGATATTTGGGATAAGTTAAGATCTCTGTACTTGCAATCTCAATTGATTAGTGGAGATTTTTTAGGAGCGGTGACTTACATAACCAACTACATAACCAACTGTTAAGATTTTTCCTACGAAGGTTTTTTTATTTATAGTCATATCATCATGTTAAATTTATTTTCCACTAAACTTACTCTAGATTGGCGATGTGATTGTGCCTTTAACGTGACTTTGAAAGTAATTAAATTAATTAGGCAACTAGAGTGTTTTTTTTTTTTTTTTTTTGAGAATGCGGCAACTAGAGTAATTGGTTAATTGAATTGGGACCAAATTATAACTGAATAATATTTTCATGCATATTAAACCTTCATGTAATTGTATGGCAATATTTTATTTGAGATGAGGGTTCAAATGCTGGGATTAGATTTATTGCCTGAAGAATCTCGTTTGAGCGATATTAGGCTGTCAGGCAACATGTCAGACGAAGTGCAGATTTTGAAAATCAATTGGCAGCGATGAGTCTCACCCTACCCTTGGTAGACATTTCGGTCTAGCAATATCGTCAAAACTTGAAAGAGTTAAGTTATTCACTTCATTGCTATATCCATCCAGTTAACTTTCTCATACATCTCACAAACCCACAAATTACACACCCGATTCTAAGATTACCATAATTTAGCACTATTTATAACTCTAATAACCAAATTAAAAACATACTGTAAATATTAGAATAATGATACAAATGTTGACATTCAAAATTTATGGACAGTAATAAATCAACCAAAAATACGGAAGAATCATATCATATATAATCTGATTCTCATATTATATATAATCTGATTCTATAATATGATTGCTTCTAAACCATTCGTTCTATTCCTATTAGATACAGCGGTCAACAACACAATTATCAGATCAGCACTATTATTTATTTATTTATTATTATTTTTATTAAGAGAATCGCCATTCCCACAAACTATCAGATCAGCACAGCTATAGGTTATTTTGCTTTCAACTATTATGGCTTGTTTGGAAGTTTACAAAAGGAGTGGAGTAAAGTAAAGGGAGAGAGAGTAATTCAATTACCTTGTTTAGAAGTTTTTTAAGGAGGGGAAGGGGCTTGGAGGAGTTTCAATTAATTACCTCTAACCCCTCATTTTTAATTCCCCAAATTGGAGAGATTTTGATGAAGAGTAGACTAGATAAATTATTGACCAAATGAATTCCCCAATTTACCCTCTCTAAATTAACAAAATTACAAACCAATTATATAAATAATCTTTATTTATTTCCTGAGAAAATTTAACACTACAAATGACAAATCTTCCCAGTGCTTTCTTACAAACCAAACACAATTTCTACTAAATTTAGTATCTTTACAATTTCTATCCAATATTTTCTCAGCAACCAAACAAAAAGAGAAACCCAAAACCAAATACTACACAAAGTCTCTAATTGCATAGATCCAAAGATCCAATACCCAAATCCATAAACTAACAAAGCAACGATCACAAAACACAAAATTAGTCACACCCAGTTTCCCACATATTCTCGGCATCCAAACACCCCCACAAAATTGAACCTAAAAAAAAGAAATCAAAGACTAAGCAACAAGGTATTCGAGCACGGCAAAGAGGTAAACTGGAGCTTTGGCACCAACATGCTCGGCGTACTTGTCGGCTTTTAAGAACCGGGCGATATGACCCACAGGGAATTGAAGCCCAGCTCTCTGTGACCGAGAAACAGACTTTGAGGACTTTGGTTTGCCTCGGCCACCCTTTGTTGAACCTCCTGTGGAACTCATGGTTTTGTTTGGGTTTTGAATTTTGAATTTTGTTTGGGCTTTGGATTTTTGAATTTATTTTTATTATAATTTTTTTTTAGGTAATAAAAATTATTTTATAATAGTTAATAGTAGTTTGTACTTTTATTAGTGGTATTTGATGGAATGAGAATGTTGATTAAATAATTATTTAATCTAATAAATTAATCGTAGATCAATGTTGCAAGTCCATTTTCAAATAGAGGTAAATTTGTCTATTTAAATCATTTCCTCTCAATTTCATCCTAATTTTTAAAACATCCAAACAAGAGGAAGACCTAATTACTCCCTTCCCTCTTACTAATTTTAAAAACATCTAAACAAGGTGAAGGATAACCATTCTCCTTTACTCTCTTCCCCCTTCTCCCCTCTACTCTCCTCCCTCTTTAAACTTCCAAACAAGCCATTAGTCAAGCTATTAAGATTATCGTGCCTATCTTACGTGGAGTTGGAAAGCGGATGCAAATTAAAACAAAAGCGAAAGGGGAAGAATAAGAAGAAGAAGAAATGTAATTAGGATGTTGTAAAGTGACAACAATTATTCTATTATTATTTATTGCTTAATTACCAACTCCCTTGACAGGTTATTTTTGTTTGAAACTTGTAATAGCGTCTTTGGCTGAGACGGAAGGACAACTCAATGTAGTTGTCTTATGTAGGAGTTATATGGGATCCCAATCCGTTGTAAAGAAAAGTCTGAGACGGACTCAAAGTCGTACTTCCTTTTTTTTTTTAAGAGTATTCACATCAGTTTAATCTATTTTTTCTATTTTATGTAATTACTTTTCAAAAATATTCACATTAAACTATCTATTATAAACTCTATTTTATTATAATATTAAAAAAAAATTTCACACACAACAATAATTATCCATTCTTTTTCTTCATTTTTAAAGTAATTAAAGAATGAATAAAAAAATAAATGCAAAATGAATAGTTCTAATGCAAATTTACATAGTTACTATAACTATAAATGAAATTTACACAATTATACGTGTGTGTGTGTGTGTCTTAGATCCAAATTTGCATGCATATTTTGGAGATGGATTTTTGTGTCTTAAATCCTAACTTGATATCACTAAGATCTTAAAAGTATATCATTTAGTATGAATATTTATGTACATATTTATCTGTATATTTGTGTGAGTCTTAGTGCTAGACCCAAAGAAAATGTATGTAGGAATTTCCATCTTGGGTGGAGGATCAATTGTAGTTTTTGATTTGGATGATGAGCAATCAAAGAGGAAAGTGAATGGTTCAAATAGAAGACCAAAACATCAAGGGAGAATCCAGAGGGAAGTTATCTTAGCAGGTTGCAATATACTATGCACGAGGATTAAGATGTGAGAAAGTTTCAAGTTATCCACTCAGCAAAGGATTATTTGTTTTCTAATTATTTGTTTTGTGTTATTTTATAAGGTGAACATGTATTATCAACTTATGTTCAAAATGTAATACCAGCTTTCTAATTATTTGTTCATGAGTAAGCTACAAACACAAATGTTCTAACTTTGTATTAGCTTGAACCACATAACATGTCTAAGCATTTCAACTAGCAACTTTATGGACGCTATTCTACTAAAAAAAGAAAAATCCCTTAATGGACACTAAAACATGTTCTATAAGTCAAATAAATCATAAACCCGTGCATCATATAGGTTAACAACTAGTCTATATATATTTAAAAGCTTAAGCGTAGCATTTATTTTTGCTACACTCCAGTTGAGCCACATCAGCAGCCACACCATTATCATTTTTTTGTTTCCAATTTTTCTTATATATATTTTTAAATATTTTCTCATTTAAGGTTACTTAAAAACTTCATTATTTAAAAATTAAAATATCTTTTAACCATTATTTTTATTATTGATTTCCAAAACTCTCGCTCCCTTTTACCTCTTCATCTTCCCACTACTTTCTACCTTAATATCATTATTTCTCTATCGTTTTATCTTCTTTTATTTTGACTTTTCTTATTCTCAACATCTTGCTATAAATTTGACTTTTTTTTTCATTCTATGCATAGTTTTCTCACACAAAAAATGTTACTTCTCTCTCTCTCTCTCAATTTGTTTTTCATTTTTTGTTTGATTTTTTTTTTTTATTGCATCCTTACTTTAGGTTGATGAATTTTTGTGTTAATTAGAATTCTACTTTGGGTTGATGCAATTTAGTTTTGTGTTTTAAGTTGTTATCCTTTTTATTCACTTTGATTAAATATTATCCTATTGCATTATACATATAGTTTATAATAATATAATGTTATTATATTACATAGAATGATTTGGATAATTTGATATTTATTGTTATATATTTTATTTTTTACTCTATTTCTTCTCATCTTATTTTATTCAACATTTAAATTCAGTCACATCCTACATACTATTAAATTATGTAGCACAAATCAAGAAAATGGCTAGACACAAACCTACCTTCATTTACCATACATTGGGGGAATCAAAATATTTGTGTGAATGTGTGATAAAAGGTCATATAATTTATAATTTAGATAGCACTCTTTGAATGTGTCTAGGCCTATAGATTGAGCAATTTGTAGACTTAGAAGGCTATTAAGAATGGACTTTTTGAATTAGACTAAAAAAATATGGACTATAATATATCATTTAGATAAAAATAAAATAAAAAAAAATAAAAAAGAAAAAAGAAAAGAAAAGAAAAGAAAAAGCCAAATGCCTTGTAGCTGAATTGGTACATTCCCATGCACAAAGTGCTTGGGGGTCTAGAGGGGAAAGGGTTTAAGCTGCGGGGTTAGCAGTATGTTGTAATTATTTATAAAAAAAAATGATAAAAAAAATTATCATAAATACATAAATTTTTTTTTGCCACAAATTTAAATCACGCAAACTTGATAATTTTATATTATGTGTTAACATCATCTCTGCTTCTTCTTCTTCTTCTCAAAAATATTATGTACCATCTTTAAAGGATGCCAACAATGTTGATCTTATAGGAAAAGTTTCATAAAATGTTGAGAAAAAAAATGTTTTATATTACAATCTACTAAAAATGCTTTTAAATATTTAAACCATTTTTTTCTATATCACTAACGTGTTTTACAGCTACCACATGTGATAACTTAAGTCTTAATATTCTTAAGTTGTTTCTACAAAAAGGAAAAATAAATAAATAAAGGTTGTCACAAAAGAGAAGTTCATTTAAAGTTTTTTTGCAAAATGAAATATATATTCTGTAAGGCCACCAAACTTGATAATTTACAAATGGTGGAACCACTCGCAACAATATTTGCATAGCTATATAGTTCCATCTAAGATAATCAAGCATACTTTTAGTCTTCAAAAATTACATATCTACCAGTGGTTATGCGTTTATTTTGGGTAGTTATAACTTTTCATATAATTTTACGTTTACATTTTCATCTACTTTAATTTAGATTTTTCTATTAAAAAAAAACTTTTATTTAGATATTTTATAAGTAAACAATGAAATAATGATTCATGAATAATCAAAAACAAAAATATATATATATTATCTATTGTGGGGGGCCTTTTCGTTGTGCGTTAGGTTGGGCTGCCTCCCGCGGTAGTAGGCCCGAGTATTCTAAGTAAGGGAGTTGAGACCGGTCCAACTGCAACTCAATTTGGTCTAGCTTGTGCGCAAACGTTGAGTCCAAGTCTGAGGGAAGACGCAGCAAAGTGGGCTTATCCTCTATTTCTGTCGTAGAAGACTTTTCTCCAGTTTCTGCTGCGGGATTAACTTTTCTGCTGTGCAGCAAAACTTTCTGCCATGTAATGAAGCTGTTTGCTGTGTAATAATGCTTCCTACCGTAAAGCCTTTTGCTGTGTAATAAAGCTGTCTGCTGTGCTTTAAAGCTTTCTGCCGTGTGGATGACTACTCTTCATTTTTACTGCAAATATACTTTTCCACTTCCTTGGCCCGGCTTGTGTGCAAACCACACCACGTCTGCTAAAGTCTGTTTATAAGCTCACAGCAGGCAGAACCACTATTAAGAGGTTATGGCAGACAGATATAATATAGATAATGTAAAGAAAGTATAGTCACTATTTCTGCCACAATAAGTAAGACAAATGGCTTAAAAGGCCTTACGTTCAAAGAATAAAACTTAAACAAAGGGTTAGAGCAGGATTAGTAGAGTAAAAGAATGAGTCTGCCGCATCAAGTATTACCGCGGGACTCTAACCAGGGAAGGGAAAACCGCTCCCTCAACGCAAGTAACTTCAGAAGAGAAATTAATTGCTTTGAGAGACCAGCCCCAAATGGTGTATGCCCGAGTATAAGTCGTTTTTCTTCCAATGGAGAGCAAGGCTATTGAGGGAGAGAGAGGGTTAACCCATTTGGGTGCATGCCTGCCATAAAACACTCTGTTTTTTCTTCTTCCTTCTCTGTTCTTTTGTTTTATCTTTTCTCTCTGTTTTCTTTCTTTTCTCTTTTCTTTCTCTCCTTTCTTTTCTTTTTTGCTTTCTTTCTTTTCTCCTCTTTGTTTTTTCCTCCCCTTTTTTCTCTTTTACCATTCCCCCCCCCCCCCATTTTTCTGTACACAACTACGGTTCTCTTATATAGAGCTTGCTGTGACCGGTTTTACTGTTCTAACCCCTTAATGGCCCTTGTCTGATATGAAAGCCTTTTCTCGACTACTTACCGAGTCAATGGTTCTGACTACCACCATTGACATGTGGTTTTCTGACAATGAAGGTTCCTTTTTTACTCGTCCAGTGTGTACCCTCTCCCTCTCGGTCTCTCATGGCATGCACCCAGTGGTTCTTACCCAGCCTTGCCTCTTTTGGGTGGCATGTCATCCCAGCAGGACTGTACCCACCGAAAGAGCCTGAGTAAGAACCACAAGAATGGGTTTCCACTCCTCTCCCCATCGCCAGACCGTGCCCTCACCCATGACCTCACCCTTTCCCATAGTAGCTGGGTATAGGTTGGTGATGCCTGGGTCGTACGCATGCTTTACCTTCTTGATGTTTCATACGTTTGCCGAGGTCTAAGAATGGGTGTGCATATCCTGCCGTGCGCTTTTTGGCTTTTTCTGGTGTGGGTTGCATCTCCAACGTTTATGACTTGTCCCTTTCTTAGCGGGTTGGGCCTTGCTGGATCATTGGGCCTCCCTCTAGTTTGGGTGTTTGCTTCGTGGCTTGGCATTTCCTGCTATACTAGATTGTTGTTTTTGCTGCTAACACTTCCTGCCATTCCTTGTTTCCTTTCACCGTGCTTCTTCATATCTGTTTTCACGCCTATCTTTTTTATGCAAAAGGATTTGAGCCTTTGTGCGCCAAGTAATGTTGATTGGATCAAAAGGGTCTTGGGACCAATTTATCTTTATCTGCCGAAGTCATCCTGTCAGAGAACTGTATTTCTGCGGCAAAGCTGTATTCTGTTGAAGAACCGTATTCTGCAGTAGATTTGTCTTCTGCAGCAGTAAAGCCTTCTGCCGAAGAATAGGGACATGTGTCTTTATCTGCCGAAGTCATCCTGTCAGAGAACTGTATTTCTGCGGCAAAGCTGTATTCTGCGGCAAACCTGTATTCTGTGGCAGATTTGTAATTTGCTGCAGATTTGCGTTTTGCTATAGATTGCTTTCACTTGCACTTCTTTCTTTGGAAATTTCTTGCTCTTCGGTCTTCTTGGTGGGTCTTTGGGTACAGATTTGCAAAAAATGGGCATCAACATTCAGCCCCCTGAGCATATGGATTGCTCCTGCAATTCGTATGCGAAAACTCATGCAGTTCTCTTTTGCGGGTTGTTTCACAACTCACATGCAAATGCCTCTCTTATTTTCTTCGTGGGCTTGTTGTTTCAATCTTTACTCTCCTTAGGCAAATCATTCTCTTTCTTTCAGCGCATTCATGACCCTTAAAGGGTAGCCAAAAAGTTGCTCTTCATGAGGGTGGTGCTGGGTCTGCTGGGCCTCTTTGGGCCTGCTGTATGCTTTCCTTTTGCTAAATTCCAGTAGCCCAGTACTCTCATTGGGCTTGCACTATGCTGTTTCGGGCTTTCTTGGCTTATTTCATTGCTTTCGGGCTCCTTTGTCCCATTTTATTCTTTTGGGCATCCTCGGCCCGTTTCATCACTTTCGGGCTCCTTTGTCCCATTCGGGCTCCTTTGTCCCATTTTATTCTTTTGGGCATCCTCGACCCATTTCATCGCTTTCGGGCTCCTTTGTCCCATTTGGGCTCCTTTGTCCCATTTTATTCTTTTGGGCATCCTCGGCCTGTTTCAATTCTTTACTCCCATGGGCTTTTACTAACTTCATTGGGCTTCCCCGGCTCAATTACCTTATTCTCATCCTTGGGGCTCATGGGCTTGCCATCAACCCCTTACTTTCTTTGTTTGCATTACTTCGGGCCTGCTGTGGCCCATTCTCTCTTTTCTACATCATATACTGCCCATGGGTTTGCCTTCTCTCTTTCCTGGCTCCTTTAAGCCCGTTTGCTTCCTCAAGGCCCATTTGTTTTGTTTCATGGGCCTGTGATCCATTATTCCTGCCATTCGGGCTTAATGGTTTTCTTCTCAATTTACCAACTCTTTTCTTCCCATATGGTTTTCATTCAAAGGGATTGTTGATGATGATGATGTGTGCATCCTTCTCTTCATCATTTCTTTGCTTGTTTCTTGGTTTGCTTCTTGGAAATTCCTTGTGATCTTGGACTTCTACAATGGTACTCAGTTCTTTATGTCTGTGGCAATTTGTATACTTATTTCTTCACGTTTCTGCCGCAGCACGTACTCATTTCTTTGCTTTTGTAGGGATAAATACTCATTTTTTTGCTTCCGCAGAATATGTAGACACTTTCTGCTGCAATACATGTACTTATTTCTCTGCTTCTGCTAGAGCAACATCTATACCGTAGGAAGTGAAGGTTGTAGCAGATTCTGCGGCAGAAGAATTAGGCTTGACTGCTTACTTTCCCCACGTATTCCTTTGTATCATTTCTTCACTCTTCCATAAGTGTAGTTGCTCTCTAAGAATGGTTGGAAGACACAGATGTCGTGGAATCCTTCCTTGTTGGGTTCTTCTTCATTATGATGTTCTACATCTCTGTAGAATGCTCAAAATTGGCTCTTTGGATTCTTTGACTCTTCTTTCTCTTTGCATTTACACATCTTCATTTCTTTTGCTCAAAACAAAGCGTAGGGCTAACATTGCAAGCCCTCATCATAGTAGAGTACTCTTTCATTTGCTGATAATGTATTCTTTGCCAAGATGAAGTTTCTGCGGAGAAGGATGTTGGGCCTTGTGAAAAGGCAAGTTTCTTTCAGTGATGATGTATTTATGGAAGGCCTCCTTATTCGGAGCTGCTACTGACATGGGCAAATGTATTGTTGCAATAGTAGAGGACCTTTTAGCCCCCAAGATCATCAATACTCTTGTACCTTTGCTGTTTGCATTGCGGGTTGTTTCTAATTCTGCCATAAATTCTGGTTCTGCTGCAAAAGTGATCTTTCTGCAGAAGCGACTGAGTCTGCCACTCATTTTAAGGCGCCTACAAGTGGTGCCACTATAGATGTTCGTCTTTCAAGGGGCAATGAGGATGCTTCACAAGAAATCTTCACTTTCTTTTCATTCTAAACATTTCCTTTGTCATTCTGCCACAGCAACTATTGATTCCTTCGTGTTTGCTTTTTTTTCTTCTTTAACATATTCTTCTTGTCATTCTGCCATAGGCTTTAGTCATCTTTTGTCTATATCTGCGGCTGCGCTCTTGGGCCTCTTCCCTCCTTTCATCAAGCCCCTCTAGGTCTTCGCATCTTTCTGCCGCAAAGACTTCATTTTCTTTTTCTTTCTACTGCATCTGCATAACTCTCAGGGATGGAGTCATTACTTCTGCCGGGCTCATTACCTTTGTCCCACAGACCAAGGAAAAAGGTGAAAACCCTGTGGCTGACTTTGGTGAATTTCTCTAGAGCGTCTGGCAGATGCATTGCCCATCCTCTTGTATACTCTTTGCTCATTTTGCTGATGATCTTTATGAAGGTCTTATTTGTCACCTCTATTTGCCCATTTGGTGAAGTATTCCATAGCCACCAAGATCCATATGTATCCACGTGATGGTGGGTTAACTGGTCCCACCAAATTAAGCCCCTAAGTGTGGAAGGGTCATGGGGTGACCATGCTGTGTAAGTTTTGTGGATGAGTGTGAATCAAGTTGGCCTGTAGTTGGCAGCTGTGGCATTTTTTTACAAATTCTGCCGTGTCTCTCTTCATGGCAGGCCAATAGTAGCCCATTTGCAGCAAGCATCTGTAAAAAAATTTCTTCCCCTGGTGCTCGCCATGCTCTCTTGAGTGTACTTCTTTTATCATTTCTCTTGCTTCTTCAGGGCCCAAACACCTCAAAGGGTCCCCGTCGTACCCTTTTTTGAAAAGGACCATGTTATGCAAAAAGTAACGTGTTGCCAACCTCTTAAGCTTGTATCTTTCACTGTGCTTTTGTGGCAGGATGCCTTCTGTTAAGTACCGTATGAATGGGCTTCTCCAGTCTTCGCTGATGAACACAGTGTAACTTTTCTCTCTGTCTGCCGTAAGCTAGCAGGTCCCGCACTGGGTTTGGACTTGATCTGCATCTTTACCCATACTTGGCCAATAGAAAAGCCTGCCCTTTGAGGTCTGCGGTAAAGGTTGACTTCTCCGCAGGATCCGCAAGTCTTGTCATGTACTTCTTTTAACTTTCTTTGGGCTTCCTCCTGCCCTACGCACCTGAACAAGACCCCACCTGGCATCCTGCGGTACAATTTTCCTCCTACCAGGGCGTAGTCTTTTAGCACCTTTAGTTCTGCGGCGTCTTCTTCCTTCATCAAGGCCTCCCTTATGGGGATCCGCCAATCTCCTTCACACTGTTCCTCCTGGAACTTTTCCTTCAACATCTCAATAATAGCCTCTTTCCTCTTGCTGACTTCCATCCTGGTGCTATCCCCTTCGAAAAAAATTATTTGTGAGCCAAATGCGACCAACGCATCCACGAACCGATTTTCGTTCCTTGGAGTATGCTCTATTTCAAAGATTGAAAATTTTTTCTCCATCTTCTGGGGCAATCAATGCACCTATGGCAGGAAGGTTCATCATGATCTGCTGTAGCCTTTTGAAGGCTGCCTGCTGTACTTCTTTCCTCAAAGCTTTGCCCCTTTTATCTCAGCGTGGAATACCCTGGCAGGCAGTGTGGAACACCCTGGCAGGCTGGGCCACTAGCTTGGCCTCGGGGTCCACATTCAATGTATGCACTATTAGCCCAGGATCCCATCCTGGCATTTTCACTGTAACCCCATGTGAAGACATCTTTGAATTCTTTCAGCAACAGTATCAATTCTGATTTTTCTTTTTCTGTCAAACTTGCACTAATTGAGATGGGCCTTGGTCCTTGCGAAACAGACCCCAGGTCAACTTCCTTCATTTCTTCTTCTGCCACAACCTATACATCCTTTTCTGCCACAACTTCTTTGTTTTTCACTTCATTACTCTCTTCCTCCAAACTTTCTTGAACCACGCAACACACCAAGCTTTTGTAGAAGATACATGATGTTGCTGCTTCATATTGTTTGTTAGGACATATGTATGTTCACTTGTTAAGAACATATGTCACTTATTTATGTAAATTGGCTAATCCTTATGACAAAACGCACTCTACTTGTAATTGGGTAGTTCTAGGTGTTTTTAATACTTCAAGAAACAAGGTTTCAAGATCAAGTGTTGAAGTCATCAAGTCTGTCCAAGAAAAAGCAAGCTGAAGTGCAAGTTCATTAATTCTCGACACCTTCTCAATAGCTCCTCAACACCTGATATCTGTCGAGAATTACAAAATCAGTTTTTCTGATTTGATTTTCTTGGGATCCGGGAATATGTTTTTGGGCCTTCTTTTCTTTTAACCCTAAACATATAAAATGATTGTTTTAAGAGCCGTCAAGTAGGACAGAAGTTGCAAAAGCATTGAGCAATCTCTGTTCAAGTAAATTGTGATCAAAAGACGAAGTTCTTGACCTAGGTCATCTTCTTTCAAGAAGTTGTTGTGTATTTGCACCAAAGGGTTTTGTGACCAAGCATCTTCCTGATCTTCATCGTATAGGATGAACTGAAGAACTCTGCAGCCAACCTCTCCTTCTTAGTTGGTGTTTGAAGTCGCGTACTGGGATCTGCGCATTGGTTAGTCACGTACTTGGGAGCCGTGCATCAAAGGTAGAAATTGTCACTATAGATCAAGTCCAATTGGGTATTGGGGTAAGGGTTCAACTGTAGGTTGGTAAGGTACTTGGGATTCCTTTACTTGTAACCGCTTGATTTGATAATAGTGGAGTTCCGAGAGTGGTGACCTGAAAATCACCCGGTGGGGTTTTTGCCGTTAGAGTTTTCCCCATTCGTAAACAAATCACCGTGTTATTTAATTTCCGCTGCATATTTAGTTTTTGGTGATTTGTTTGTGCTTCCACGCAATTGCATGATTAATTGATTAATTAACAACTTGGCTAATTAATTAATTAGGGTTTATCACAAGGGGTCATTCAGTTTGTGGCCTATCATTGTTACTCTAAGCACTTTGCGGCAGGCTTTCTAAATTTACTGCAGAATGGGCCTTAGCCCCCCTAGCATGTGAGACAACTGGATGAGTCTTTAGCTTTTTGAAGAAGACTTCTCAAATTTTGTTTCAAAATGAGACAACCCCCAGTATACGAGAATAAGCCTTTAGCTTTCAGCAGACGGCTTCCCATGTTTGCCGCAGAATGAGCTTTAGCCCCCAGCATGTGAGACAACTGGATGAGCTTGATATCACCTTCTCTTGGTGTCGATGCTCCATCATGTGGTTTATGCATTCTTTAGTAAAAAATTAGATGCCATGGATCTGCAAGTTGCCATATTGTAGAAATTCTTCGTTGCTAGAGAATTTGGGAAAAAAGTTACTTCCCAAGCATGCTTTGATTTCGTTCCACTGCAAGCACAATTGCTTCCCATGTGTTTTCTGCTACATATGATTGTGGCTATAGCTCTTCTGCAGATTCTTTCTAAAGATTTGCGATCATGTCCTGCCATACTACTCAGTCATTCCTGCTGCAATGACTTGATCCCGCTGTGCCTTTCTAGGCCTGCCGCTTATTCTTTCCCCAATGGCTTATCCTGGCCATGGGTTTTCTTACTCATGGGCTCCTACGTCCCTCGTGTTTTCCCTTGGGCATCCTCGGCCCATTTGCTTTGTCTTGGGCTTCCTCGGCCCATTTGCTTGTCTTGGGCTTCCTTGACCCTTTTCCTAACTTTGTGTTCCCATGAATTCTTGATGGGGCAATGATCACTTTTGTTGTAGAAGATAACCACATTGGATTTGTGATTGCACTTAGAAAGTTCAAGAATTCAATACTAAATTTTGTGGTAGGATATTCTGCGAAAAGACCTGCTGGAATACAAAATTCTGCTGTGATATTTGCACTTTGGCTTCTAAAACTTTCTGCTATGAAACATTCAGCAGATGAGCATTCTGCATTTCTGAAATTCAGCAAATTCTGCTATTAACAGTCTGCCGAAAGATCTGCACTTTGTCTTCTGAAACTTTCTGCTACAAAATGTTCTGCCGATGAACATTCTGCATTTCTGGGATTTTGCTGCGAAATATTCTGCCACTGAACATTCTGCATTTCTGGGATTCTGCTATGAAATTCTGCCACTGGACATTCTGCATTTTTGGGGTTCAGCAGATTCTGCTGTGAATAGTCTGCCGAAGGATTTGCACTTTCTGCTACAAAATTTTTTGCGGAGGGACATTTTGCACTTCTGGAAAAGTCTGCTAAAGGATACTTCACGGAGGAAATAGTTATTCGCAACAGTACAGTAATGATGAAAATTTTCCTTTGGCTACAATAGCTTCATTTTTTTGTTTCTAGCTTTTGGTTCTTCAGGGGAAGTAGAGCTAGAATCACTAGCATAAAATAAAATAAAAAAATGATTGAGGGAATGGAGGGATTTTTCTATTTTAAGTGCTGGACCTGAAGGTGGAGATGGAGAGAGTTTAGAAAGCTTCTAGTGCTTCCTTAAAATAAATGAGAGCAAAAAGTGGTGGAACTTTTGGTTTTGCATGTTTGAATAAGTGGCTTGCACATGTCTCACATGCATGACAAGGAAAACAAGTGGTATTTAAAGGATAGGAACAAGTGACATTTCTGTTGTAGAACTCTATGGTGTTGTAGTGATATTTTGCTACCGCATTTTTGAGGCAATGCCATTGAACTCTACTATGGTATTGTGGTATTCTACCACAACATTCTACTGCAATATTCTACTATAGCATTTTGCTCAAGATATTGCTTTTTTAATGTTGCTGTGTTCTGCCACAAAATTCTGCTACGAAACTGTCCTACTGTAACATTGTTGGATTCTGCCACAGTACTATCCTGCTGTAACGTTGCTGTATTCTGCCACAGAATTCTGCTACAGCACTGTCCTACTGTAACGTTACTGTATTCTGCCACAAAATTCAGCTACGATATTGTCCTAATGTAACGTTGCTGCATTTTGCCACAAAATTTTGCTATGGTATTGTCCAGCGGTAACGTTGCTGCGTTCTGCCATAGGATTCTGCTATGGGATTACTATGATGTTTTGGATACTTTCCTAAGAGTATAGCTTGAAAGGTTTAAGAACATCTGCATGTCTTGCTTTGGTAAAGACTTGGAAACATGTTTGCGAGGGAGAAATTTCTCATTCTCCCTATCTTGATCCCAACTCCCCAGCAGAGTCGCCATTTTAATGTGGGGGCCTTTTCGTTGTGCGTTGGGTTGGGCTGCCTCCCGCGGTAGTAGGCCCGAGTATTCTGAGTAAGGGAGTTGAGACCGGTCCAACTGCAACTCAATTTGGTCCGGCTTGTGCGCAAATGTTGAGTCCAAGTCTGAGGGAAGACGCAGCAAAGTGGGCTTATCCTCTGTTTCTGCCGCAGAAGACTTTTCTCCAGTTTCTGCCGCAGGATTGACTTTTCTGCTGTGCAGCAAAACTTTCTGCCATGTAGTGAAGCTGTTTGCTGTGCAATAAAGCTTTCTGCTGTGCAATAAAGCTTCCTGCCGTAAAGCCTTCTGCTGTGCAATAAAGCTGTCTGCTGTGCATTAAAGCTGTCTGCTGTGCTTTAAAGCTTTCTGCCGTGTGAATGACTACTCTTCATTTTTACTGCAGATATACTTTTTCACTTCCTTGGCTCGGCTTGTGCGCAAACCACACCACATCTGCTAAAGTCTGTTTATAAGCTCACAGCAGGCAGAGCCACTATTAAGAGGTTATGGTATGCAGATATAATATAGATAATGTAAAGAAAGTATAGTCACTATTTCTGCCACAATAAGTAAAGTAAATGACTTAAAAGGCCTCACGTTCAAAGAATAAAACTTAAACAAGGGGTAGAACGGGGTTAGTAGAGTTAAAAGAATGGGTCTGCCGCACCAAGTATTACCGCGGGGCTCTAACCAGGGAAGGGAAAACTGCTCCCTCAACGCAAGTAACTTCAGAGGAGAAATTAATTGCTTTGAGAGGCCAGCCCCAAATGGTGTGTGCCCGAGTATAAGTCGTTTTTCTTCCAATGGAGAGCAAGGCTATTGAGGGAGAGAGGGGGTTAACCCATTTGGGTGCATGCCTGCCATAAAATACTCTGTTTTTCCTTCTTCCTCCTCTGTTCTTTTGTTTTATCTTTTCTCTCTGTTTTCTTTCTTAGAATTCTTGCCTTTCTTTTCTTTTTTCCTTTCTTTCTTTCTTTTCTTTTGTTTTCTCCTCTTTGTTTTCTCCTCCCCTTTTTTCTCTTTTTCCATTCCCCCCCTTCCTGTACACAGCTACGGGTCTCTTATATAGAGCCTGCCGTGACCGGTTTTACTGTTCTAGCCCCTTAATGGCCCTTGTCTGGTATGGGAGCCTTTTGTCGACCACTTACCAAGTCAATGGTTCTGACTACCACCATTGACCTGTGGCTTTCAGACAATGAAGGTTCCTTTTCTACTCATCCAGTGTGTACCCTCTCCCTCTCGGTCTCTCATGGCATGCACCCAGTGGTTCTTACCCAGCCTTGCCTCTTTTGGGTGGCATGTCATCCCAACAGGGATGTGCCCATCGAAAGAGCCTGAGCAAGAACCACAAGAATGGGTTTCCACTCCTCTCCCCACTGCCAGACCGTGCCCTCTCCCATGACCTCACATTTTCCCATAGTGGCTGGGTATAGGCTGGTGATGCCTGGGTCATACGCATGCTTTACTTTCTTGATGTTTCATACGTTTGCCGAGGTCTGAGAATGGGTGTGCATATCCTGCTGTACGCTTTTTGGCTTTTTCTAGTGTGGGTTGCATCTCTAACATTTATGACTTGTCCCTTTCTTGGGGGGTTGAGCCTTGCTGGATCATTAGGCCTCCCTCTAGTTTGGATGTTTGCTTCGTAGCTTGGCATTTCCTGCTATACTAGATTGTTGTTCTTGCTGCTGACACTTCCTGTCGTTCCTTGTTTCTTTTCACCGTGCTTCTTCATATCAGTTTTCACGCCTATCTTTTTTATACAAAAGGATTTGGGCTTCTGTGGGCCAAGTAATGTTGACTAGATCAAAAGGGTCTTGGGCCCAATTTATCTTTATTTGCCGAAGTCATCTGCCAGAGAACTGTATTTCTGCGGCAGATCTGTATTCTGCTGAAGAACCGTATTCTACAGTAGATTTGTATTCTGCGGCAGTAAAGCCTTTTGCCAAAGAATAGGGTTGTGTGTCTTCATCTGCTGAAGCCATTCTGCCAGAGAATTGTATTATGTGGCAAAGCTGTATTCTAAGGCAGACTTGTATTCTGTGGCAGATTTGTAATTTGCTGCAGATTTGCGTTTTGCTATAGATTGCTTTCACTTGCACTTCTTTCTTTGGAAATTTCTTGCTCTTCGATCTTCTTGGTAGGTCTTTGGATACAGATTTGTAAAAAATGGGCATCAACATCTGTACATATTTATCTTGTGCAATTGTAACTTTATATATAATTTTGCATTTATATATTCATCTACTTTAATTTAGATGTTTATAACCTAATAATGAAATCTATAAACAAGGTACTTAAAATAATCATATTTCTAGAATTCAAAAAGTCACAATTTCTTTTTTTTCAAAAAAAATAAGCCTTTTACATTTCCTTGGAATTATTTAAATTTTTTTAAAAAAAAACTTTGACATACCACTAACGTAGCCACTTCATACATTAAAAAAATTCAAGGCTCGTCATTACTTCTGTTAACATATTATGGATATCTTAATTGATTGAGACCAAACTAGAGAAATATCTTTCATATTTCCTTGAAAATCCAAAAAAAAAAAACCCTTTGACATACCACAAACGTTAACGTAACTTCATCTATAACTATCTAAGTCATTGTAGGGGCCTTTTTTGTGTTTGGGCTGGGCTGTCTCCTGCGGTGATGAGCCCGAATGTTTTTTCTGAGTAGGGAAGTTGAGACCGGCCCAACTGTAACTCACTTTGGGCCGGTTTGTGCACAAACTTTGCCTTGTCTGCCAGGAACACCCTTACGGCAAGCAGAGCTATTACAACAAGATTACGGCAGGCAGATATAATGACAATGAAAGGAAAACAGAGTGCGGTAGCTTTTGTTAATAATAAACAACCGAATATCACAGTAGTAATAATGGTAATAATAACAATGGCTTTTATAAGAAAGAACAATTGATTGAACGATGATGGAAGTTAATCAAAAATAAACATCAAGCCAAAACCGAGTCTGCAATGGCAAAAAATCAAAGAGGAAGAACGCTTCCTCTCAATGAAACTAACCTCCCAGGAGAATGTCCTGCCATGGGGATTAATGACTTTGAGGGAATCGGATCTAAGTGATAGATGCCTGCGGAAAATTCTTACTGCTTAACTGTTCCTTAGAGAGTGGGATTTTGAGGGGGAGAGGAAAGAAAAGATCTATTGGTGCATGCCCATTATCCTCACTATTTGCTTTCTTCTCTTTCCTTCTTTTCTTTTTCTTTTCTTTTTAGTTTTTTCCTTTCTATGTTTTCTCTTCCTCTGTTTTTCGGTCCCTTTTACAGGGCACGGCAAGGGTCCTTTTATAGGGCCTGCGGTGATGGTTTTTTACCATTTCACCCCCTAACGGCCTTTGTCTGGTCTGGGCATGCTTGCCGACCACCGTCTGTACACTGCTTGCCCTTGCCAGACAAAAACAGGTTGGTTTTGTTTCTGTTCGCCGTGGCACTGTCTTCTGCCGTGGCTTTGTTAGGTCACACTTCGAATGACCCCTTGTGATAAACCCTAATTAATTAATTAATTAGCCAAGTTGTTTAATTAATCAATTAAGCATGCAATTGCGTGGAAGCACAAACAAATCACCAAATACTAAATATGCAGCGGAAAATAAATAACACGGTGATTTGTTTACGAATGGGGAAAACCCTAACGGCAAAAACCCCACCGGGTGATTTTCAGGTCACCACTCCCGAAACTCCACTATTATCAAATCAAGCGGTTACAAGAAAGGAATCCCAAGTACCTTACCAACCTACAGTTGAACCCTTACCCCAATACCCAATTGGACTTGATCTGTAGTGACAATTTCC
This sequence comes from Quercus aquifolioides, assembly GCA_019022515.1. Taxonomy (NCBI): domain Eukaryota; kingdom Viridiplantae; phylum Streptophyta; class Magnoliopsida; order Fagales; family Fagaceae; genus Quercus; species Quercus aquifolioides. The sequence goes on along the minus strand of CM032327.1, from coordinate 25,414,822 downwards.
ACCTTTGATGCACGGCTCCCAAGTACGTGACTAACCAATGCGCGAATCCCAATACGCGACTTCAGAACACCAACTTGAGGAAGAATGGTTGGCTGCAAAGTTCTTCAGTTCATCCACGTGATGAATAGCAGGAAGATGCTTGGTTACAAAACCCTATGGTGCAAAGACACAGCAACTTCTTGATGAAGGATGAACTAGGTCAAGAACTTCGTCTGTTGAGCACAATTTGCATAAACAGAGATTGCTCAATGATAATACAACTTGTGTCTACCAAAACGGCTCTTAAAATAATCCTTTTATATGTTTAGGGTTAGAAGAAAAGAAGCCCCAAAAACATATTCACGGATCCCAAGAAAATCAGATTTGGAATTCTGACTTTTTAATTCTCGACAGATAGCAGGTGTCGAGGTAGCTATCGAGAGGTGTCGAGATTTAAAAATTCTGCACTTCAACTTGCTTTTTCTTGGACAGACTTGATGGCTTCAACACTTGATCTTGAAACATGGTTTCTTGAAGTATTAAAAACACCTAGATCTACCCAATTACAAGTAAAGTGCGTTTTGTCAAAGGATTAGCCAATTTACATAAATAAGTAAGACATATGTTCTTAGCATGTGAAACACATATGTCCTAACAATCTCCCCCTTTGGCAATCCGTGACAAAACCACAACAAACAAATGAGCATATGAGAGAAGTCATAAATCACTCAACTCATATTCACTTGTTGAATACAATAAAATCTATCCTAACACAAACTCTTGAAAAACTTTGCAAGAAGAGAGCTTATGATAAGTAGACTTTGACAACCTGTATTTCTGAAACACTTTTAAACAAAACTCATCAAGGCATCTTGTGTGAAACAGAAATAAATAGATTGCATACAATAAAAGAACATGTGTATAAAGATAGAAAAGAAACAACACATGAAGAGAGAGGTGAAAGAAACATACATCCACATATATAAGAGAATAAGTATCATGTATGTAAAACTGGTCACAAGACCTCATATACAAGAACAATGTATCTAAAAAGATAAGAAAAGAAAAGATACATATAGCCTCACTACATCCCTCAAAAGTATCAACACTCCCCCTATCAAAAATGTCCTATACTAACTCTCCCCCTAAGATGACTACTCTCATAACCCAAAACTACTCCCCCTTTTTGTCACGAGTGACAAAGGGTAGAGTGTCATGTAGACATCTCATCGGCAGAGCTAGCATCTCCATCATCATCATCATCATCATCATCCTCATCCTCAGAATCTGAAGCTACTGGAGTAGGTGGTGAAGGAGTAGCCTCTGGAGCAAAACCGCCCATGGTCGCCTGCCGTCGTGCAATACGACCCACACGAACATTCACTTGATACAACTCAGCAGAGAGTGTATCAAGACGAGTGTCCATGCGCTGCAGCTGCGCCATAATATCACCAAGGGATACATCGCTCGAAGAGGAAGAAGGAGCAGATGTAGATGGAGCTGATCTGGATGGTGCTGAACGGGAGGGAGGAGTGGCACCAGGCTGTCTCGACCTCAACTGTGCCTCACTACGTTTTACGGTAGCGGCATCTATGGCAGATATGTGTGTGAAGTGGTCGGACACAGGAAAGGGAACAGAAAAATGGCGTAGAATCCGCGTGATAGCAGAAGGAAAGATGAGCTTATCACGAGACGCCGAATCAAGATAAACATCTATGATAGACCGGATGAAGTGAGAAGGGAAATCTATGGTCAAGTGCTCAAGAAGAGAAAGCAAAAATCGAGCACGAGGCTCTGTGATAGAGTTATAGTGAGAAAGAGGATGGAGAACAAAAGTCATCACCATGTTCATGAATCTAGGACCTTTAGCAAAAGGCCTACATGAAGTGAACTGATGCTCACCCCAATCAGCAGGACGCTGACAGAAGGCAGAGATGAGCTCATCTTGGGACACAGTCCTCAGACGCTCACAAGAGGGATAATCAGGAAACTCTATCCTAGGTACCCTAAGCACATCCGCAACAAGTTGCGGTGTGACAGGAATGCGCATACCTCGAACGCGAGTGGAAAAATGAGGTACTGAAAGATCAATCCCGTGGATATTGGAGTAGAACTCCTGTATCAGCACGAGAGGGCAAGTGACCGGGATGTCACACAGTGACCCCCATCCCCTACTGTGAATGACAGAAGGAAGGTCAGTATCGGCGAAGTCCGCCAGAATGACTTGGCGTTCCGAATGAACACCTCGTCTAGAAAAGTTCTCAGTAAATGCCTTTGAGGCAGCTTCATCACGGAACCGAATGTTAAAAGGAGCAGAATCAGAAGATGAAGATGCTCTAGAACGCAGAGGGTTCCGAGCAGGAGTAGATTTACGTTTGGGTGCCATAGACACTACTAACGTAAAACAATGAGAAAGAGATAGAGAGGGAGACAAGCAGAAAAGTCCCAAATCAGTTCAAATATAACAGATATATGAACAAAGAGTACGTATGCATGGGAATGCATGAACATGTGACATGCAAAACAGAAATATCATCATGGGCTCAGCCCAATCCATTCCTAACAGCATATACACAAAGTACTCACATCTAAATGCATGAAAATATCATTATAATGCACATGAAATGCAATGTATGACATTTTAAAATCATTTAAGTCCAAACTCAACCCAAAATTTCAATAAAAACTTAGCAATTTTGAAAAACCCCAAATTTTTATGAAAAATCCCAAAACTAGGTTTTCAAAACATGAAATGCATGAAAATGAAAGGGAAAAGGTGATCTTACCAAGAGATTGAAGCAAGAATGAGCAAGATCCAAGAGGGTTGGAGGATTTGAGTGAAAGGAGAGTGAAAAGGAGATGAACAGCCACGGAGAGATCGAGAGAAATCGAGAAAATGAGTTCAGAATCGCGATCAGCCTTTAAATAGGCACCTCAGTAATTCTCGACAGCTGAGGTGTCGAGAGGTATCGAGTATGCTGTCGAGGAAGGTATCGAGGAATAAACCGTCGACAGATGAAGGTATCGAGAGGTATCGAGGAGTAAGACAAATTTCAGAAACATGAATCTCGATCGATCGACAAGGTATCGAGAAGCTGTCGAGAGGACAGAAACTTTCTCGATCGATCGACCAAGTGTCGAGGATGTGTCGAGATTGCGATAAGAAACAACTTGAGAATCTCGACAGATGTCCAGGTATCGAGGAGGTGTCGAGGAAGGTGTCGAGCCTCAGTAAAAGGAGTTTTTCGAGAAGAGAAAAACATAGACATGAAAGCAATCCAACACACATCTCTTCCAACAAATCCACTCAACATATAAACCTCTCAAAGCATCTCTCAACAAGAAATTAAGCACAAGGATCATGCAAAACATACACACACACTAAACAAGTCTAACCAATTTTATATTTCAAAAACAAGTTATGACAGTTTAGTGAGCATACACTAGCATATGTAAACACTTGTGATGGCCAAATCACATTGTACCTGCACATGTATCAAAAGTAGCAAAGAATATTGCGTGTTGTGTGTGAAAAACATCGCAAGATTGCATATGTGTATACATGTTATGACGATCTGAGATATGAGTAAATAACTTTTAACTCACACACAATCATAACTGTTTGATGGGGACTATCACCTTCAAGGTACATCCTATAACTCCCACATCTCCTAGAAAACACGCTTGCAACCATATTTAAAGCATCTTTAATCTTTTTGCTTTATATTTTCTTTGCATATTTTTCTTTTAAGCATATCAAGCATGGGCATAAAAAGAGAGAAAAGAAATACCCAAGATGTTAAGCATTTGACATCGCATTTTTGCTATGCCGAAGCATACGAATGTCTTTGACACTGCACTTTTGCTATGCCGAAGCATACAGGTGTCTATGACACTGCACTTTTGCTATGCCGAAGCATACAGGTGTCATACTATGATTGGCGGGTAACAGTGGTGAGATGGTTATTAATGCCTTTCTCTTAGGATTTTCTAGTCCTACCCGTCAAAAAGAGTGATATGAGTGTTAAGTTTTAAGAGATAACCTAATCTTACTCATCACAAACAAGAGCCACAAAGCTCACTTGCTTAGTTGTGCATAGAGATGCTCATCTAAGCTACAAAAGATACAAAGTTTAGAAACTTTGTTTCAATGGCCATCCAAGGTACACAAATACCAAAGTACACATAACACACACTGTTTTTGTATTTTTCTGATTTTTCAATTTTTTTTTTTATTTTTATATCAAAAACAAAATAAACAAAACTGAAAATAAACAAACAAAAACATGTTAAACAAAGCAAAGCAAAAACTAGACTGACTCAGCAGAAAAATAAAACACACAAGCAATGCAACTAACAGAAAAACAAGAAGGGAAAAGAAAGTGAAGAAATCACTTAGAGTCCTTTTTCTTCCATGCCTTGGAAGAACCTTTCCTTTGATTGAATCCTTGAACAGGTGGTGAGGGGGAAGAATTTAGACCGTTCAAGTTCGAAAGGAACATGAGGGCTTTCAGAAGATCTCCAAGAGGAGCAAGAGAGGATTGAAGCTGAGATTGGCTTCCAGATGCTATCATGCCATTGCTCTGTTGAGTGGCTAGCCACTTATAGCAATTTGGTCGAGTGTGACCGGCAGCTCCACAATAATGACAAAGATGCTGCTGCTTCTTTTGTTTAGGCTTATGAGAGTTAGCCTTCTTAGCCCTAGGGTTATTAGCATCTTTCTTGTCTAGCTTAGGGGGTGCTCCTAGGATGGATTTTCCCTTGTCTAAGTTCTCACTAGCTAATTCAGTTTTAACATTAGTGTTCTCAATTTCAATGTTATTAGCAGCAGGAACAAAAACAGTATTGCTAGTAGAGGCAGTATTAGAGAAAGAAATACCATACCCCAAACCAGTTCGATCCGAAGCAGGTTTTTGATTGCTAAGCATCTCATCGAGCTTTGCACTTGAGGTCCTCTCCAGTTGAGCTCTGACTTGAAACAGCTCCAGTTCAAGCTTCTTGGTCTTCTCAGCCAAAAAGTTGTTCTCAAATCTTAATGCTCCAATAGTTTGATTCGCCTCATCAAACTTTGTGGACAACTCTTCACGATCGAGTTCCACTTCACTGAGCTTCTTGGTGGCCAGCCTATATAATTTCTCGTGCTTTTCAGATAGCTTGTATAGCTTCTCATAGGCTGAATGGATGTCATCTTGATCATCCATCTTCTCAAATTTTGACTCCACCAGCTCTTCTTCATCCACTTCTTCAACAATCCCTTCAGTAGGATTGACTGTGGCAGTGAAGGCATTTAAGATTCCGTCATCCTCAGTGTCACTCAGGGTTGCAGCAAGGGCCTTGCTTTTCCCAATGCTCTTCAGATATGTAGGACACTCATGTTTCATGTGTCCGAACCCATGACAACCAAAGCACTTTGGTCCTGCTGGAACAGTATACTGACCGGCCTCCCTAGCATCCTTCTTCCCTTTGTCTTGGCTTTTGAACTGAGAAGAACTGAACTGCCTGCGGTCCTTGTCGAAGCTCCTTCCATTGGCATTCTTCATGAACTTTTTGAACTGCCGAGTAATGTAGGACTTCATCTTAGAATCTTCATCATCGGAAGATTCATCTGTATCACTGCTCTTCGCCTTTAAGGCCATGCTTTTGCCTTTATTGGTCTTGCCAATCCTAGATAAACCTATCTCATAGGTCTGCAAGTTTCCAACCAGCTCAGTCAAAGGAATCTTGTCTATATCCTTTGATTCCTCAATCGCCGTAATCTTGGCATGAAATCTCTCAGGTAGAGATCTGAGCACCTTCCTTACAATCTTGGGTTCAGGGATGGTTTCCCCAAGATTGAAGGCTGAGTTCACTATGTCCTTGAGCTTGGCATAGAACTCATCAAACGACTCATCCTCCTCCATCTTTATTTCTTCAAAGCTTGTTGTCAGCCTTTGAAGCTTTGAGTCTTTGACAGCCTTTGTGCCTTCATAGGTTGTCTGGAGAATGGTCCAAGCCTCCTTAGCAGTTTCTGTTGAGGATATCTTCTTGAACTCCTCATTGGTGACTGCGCTAAAAAGAGCATTCAGCGCTCTGCTGTTGAAGTTGGCCGCCTTGATCTTAGCATCATCCCACTCGGCCGGTTGTTCTGTTGGCTTGGTCCAGCCAATCTCTACAGCTTGCCACACTTTTTCATCTAAAGACTGCAAGAAAGCTCTCATGCGTACTTTCCAGTATGCATAGTTAGTGCCATCAAATAAAGGAGGTATAATTAAGGATTGTCCTCTATCCATGACAAAACAGGGGTCAATGGATCAACACAGCAAAGATTAAATCCTAATCAGAGTGTGCCCGCTCTGATACCACTTGTTAGGTCACACTTCGAATGACCCCTTGTGATAAACCCTAATTAATTAATTAATTAGCCAAGTTGTTTAATTAATCAATTAAGCATGCAATTGCGTGGAAGCACAAACAAATCACCAAATACTAAATATGCAGCGGAAAATAAATAACACGGTGATTTGTTTACGAATGGGGAAAACCCTAACGGCAAAAACCCCACCGGGTGATTTTCAGGTCACCACTCCCGAAACTCCACTATTATCAAATCAAGCGGTTACAAGAAAGGAATCCCAAGTACCTTACCAACCTACAGTTGAACCCTTACCCCAATACCCAATTGGACTTGATCTGTAGTGACAATTTCCACCTTTGATGCACGGCTCCCAAGTACGTGACTAACCAATGCGCGAATCCCAATACGCGACTTCAGAACACCAACTTGAGGAAGAATGGTTGGCTGCAAAGTTCTTCAGTTCATCCACGTGATGAATAGCAGGAAGATGCTTGGTTACAAAACCCTATGGTGCAAAGACACAGCAACTTCTTGATGAAGGATGAACTAGGTCAAGAACTTCGTCTGTTGAGCACAATTTGCATAAACAGAGATTGCTCAATGATAATACAACTTGTGTCTACCAAAACGGCTCTTAAAATAATCCTTTTATATGTTTAGGGTTAGAAGAAAAGAAGCCCCAAAAACATATTCACGGATCCCAAGAAAATCAGATTTGGAATTCTGACTTTTTAATTCTCGACAGATAGCAGGTGTCGAGGTAGCTATCGAGAGGTGTCGAGATTTAAAAATTCTGCACTTCAACTTGCTTTTTCTTGGACAGACTTGATGGCTTCAACACTTGATCTTGAAACATGGTTTCTTGAAGTATTAAAAACACCTAGATCTACCCAATTACAAGTAAAGTGCGTTTTGTCAAAGGATTAGCCAATTTACATAAATAAGTAAGACATATGTTCTTAGCATGTGAAACACATATGTCCTAACAGGCTTAAATGCTCTCTCTCTCTTCCTATGGCATGCACCCAACGTTCCCTCCCCAACCTTACCTTTTTTGGGCGGTCTGTCATCCCAGCAGGACGTACCTCCCAAAAGGGTTTGGATAGGGAACGTAAAATAAATATTTTCCCCCCTCCCCACCACCAAACCGCATCCCCCTTTACCTCTTTCCACTGACCCATGGCCCCACCATGACCCATATTGGCTGGGTACAGGCTGGTGGCACCTGGGCCTTGCGCATGCTTTCCTGTTATGTACGTTCAAAAGCCCGCCTGCAGCCCATGTGCTTGTTGTGCTCTGGAGCTTTGCTTGCATTCGTCTGTCATACTTCTTCGTTCTTTCATGTGGGCCGTTCTGTACTTTCACTGCTTCCCTTTGGGATTGGGCTTTTCTTAACACTGGGTTTCACATTTCTCTTGGCCCATTTCTCGGTTTGTATTCATGTCTTGTTTCATTACTTGGCATTTCCTACCACGACGATATGTTCCTGCTAGGCCTCTTTCAAGCCTGTCGTTCCATTCTTTCCCCCAGTGACTTAAAAGAGCCTACTGGTGTTCTTACTCATGGGCTCCATTGTCCCTTTCTTTTTTCTCTTTGGGCCTGCGGACCTTTTACTTTCCTTAGGCTTCCTCGGCCCATTTACTGACTTTGCTTTCCCATGGGCTTTTACTAACTTGATTGGGCTTCCCTGGCCCAATCTCCTCATACTCATCCTTGGGGTTCATGAGCTTGCCATTAACCCCTACTTTCTTTGTTTACATTACCTTGGGCCTGCCGCGGCCCATTCTCGCTTTTTCATACCATACACTGCCCATGGGTGTCATTTTTCTCTTTCCGGGCCCTTTGGGCCCATTTGCTTCCTTAAGACCCATTTATTCATGTTATGGGCCTGTGTTCTATTCTTCTTGCCGCTTGGGCCTAACAGTCTTATTCTATGCCTGCCACTCTTATTGCCTACTTTGCTGGGTTGGGCTGGCTTTACAAAAATGACCCTCAACATTTAGCCCCCTGAACATATGGAGCGTTCTTGCGGTTCATATGTGAATGAAGAACATTTTTGTCTTTTTTCACTTTTTCTTTCCCTTCGCGGGCTTTTTGAAACCACGAGCCCCTTCCTGCATATATATATTTTTTCTTGCTGTGAACAGTGACAACTCTTCGATTTTCCCAAAATGGTAGTTGCTTTAAAACATAACTGCTGCCTCATTAATTTCATCCTTTTCTCAATGGCTGACCCGTCACCTCCCTTCACGCCGGCCTTAATAACTCAGGTATTTAAGAGAAGAATCCCTTCCCAACGCAGACACAAACTTCTTTTATTTCAAAACATTTTCTTTTCCTCATCATTATCTTCTTCTCGAACACCCATCCCTCTCTTGCTCCGTTCAAATCCTCACGCCATGGCACCGGTGAAAACTCAAGCTTCTTCCCGCCGTAAAGGGAAAAGCGTCGCCGTGGATCCTCCGATGGAACAAGAAGTAGAAGAAGAGGATGTGCGCTTTGATTCGGACCGTTCCGAGGAGGAGGAAACGCGGCGCGACCCAGACAGCGAGTGCGCCCCTCTGATTAATCCTTGGTACAGTCCTAATCCTCACTTTCCTAAGGCTCCTGGAGATTATGTGCCGCCGCTGCCGGGCCGTGTGTGGCTCGTTCTTTAACGGCAAAACCCTAATGTTTCTTGGGCTCCGGTGTCTTCCTCCATCTTCGATTTGGTCATTCGTCAAGGCGTCGCCCTTCCTGTGCCTATTCACTTTGAGTTTGGGTCTGGTACCGCCTTGGGTTGGAAAGAGTGGGTTGACAGTGAGTTATCGGATACACATTTCATGGGTTTGCTTCAGCAGGCCGGTGTTCTAAAGGCCATCGTTCTTTCCCGAAGCCTTTCCAACTTCCGAGACCTCTACAATCTTTGCCATTTAGTTCGCCGATGGTGTTCCACCACTCACACATTCGTCTTTTCTTGCGGTGAAGTCACGGTTACTCTCGAGGACGTGGCCAATTAGTTTCTTTTGCCTATTCTCGGGGATGCTGATCCTGCCGCTATTGAGCTTTCCCCAGAAGAAGAAAACATTGAAGCGGAGTTGAAGAAGAGGATGGCCGGAAATGCTAAGCTGTCTTATTGGGTTAGTTCCTCTTCCAAGTTTTTTGCTGTTGCTCGTCGTGCTGCTTTTATTGCTTTTTGGCTTTGCAAGTTTGTCTTCGGGTCCCCTCCCCATTATGCCATAAAGCCTTTGTATTTTCGTTTGGCTATCAAGATATCTGCTGGGGTGAGTCTGTCGTTAGCCCCTTTGTTTTTAGGACATTTATATGTGCAACTAGACATCCTGCGGAGTGATGAGAGTCAGGCTGGTTCCTGCCACATAGTTGCTTCTTCTGTACATAGCACTATTCTGCAGCAGCTGTTGTTTGAGCGTTGTGCTCAATATTTGGCGAAGTGTAGGCCTGTCAGATTTGCTAAGGAGAAGTACCATTCTTGTCCGCGGGCCATCACTGATTTTTGTGGCAGGTTTGAGCATGATTTTCCTTTGGCTTTTCGTTGGTCCGGTTTGAAGCCCATAGATTATTCTATTGTTGAGTCTTTTGATGAAGGTGTTGGTTTTTCTTGGAGAGCTTATAGACAGTTGTGTCCTGGTTACACTTGTGCGGATTTGGTAATGGGTCCGTTTGTTGATACCGTTGGTACTACTACCCCGCTGGCTGGCTTTGATGAGGTGGGTATCACATACTTGGCTGCCACTAATCCTGGATGGCTGCCCTATTTGGCAGATGAGAGTGTCAGGTTCGTTCATTACCCTGCCAACCGAGTGAGGAGATAGTTTGGCCTGGATCAGGATATCCTTGATGACCTCTCCTTCCTTGCGGAGTCCCCTACTTCGGCCAGACCCTTCCTGCGGCATACTGCTTTTGCCTTTTGGAGGGAGCGCTTTAGTGCCATCACAGTTGCTGGTTCTTCGAGGGAGGGCCTTTACACCGCTGCTATGCATCTCTATTGGCAGCTTGTCATGAACTCGTTTGATGCAGAGTTGGCTGGTAGTCGTGATTTCTCCCTTATACCTCCTGAGGGACTTAGTATGGTCATCTCTCCCAATCCTCGGTTGCTCCTTCCTTCTAAGTCCGTGCTGGCCTATACCAGGAAACAGAATCGGTCTGCCATCTCTGAGTGGGATGAGGAGAAAAGGGGGTGGTATTGGCACATAGGTGATTACCCCCCAGGTTAGGAAAAGAGAGTTAAAGTAGTAAACATTCCTTCGTCGGCCAAGAAAGCGCCTGCCAAGCTTAAACCTGTCAGCAAGTCCAAGTCTGCCACTCCTCAGCCTCCTGCAAGTGCTACTCCTGCCAGCAGAACACGAGGCAGTAAAAGGAAGACAACCCCCCATCCTGTGTCTGTCGCTCAGCGAAGAGTAAGTCTCTAAAACTTTTTCTTGTTTTGTCTTCCAAGTACACATATATATATACTTCTTCCTTTTTCTGACCTATTCTGGATCCTGGCTGACTTTTTCCTTGACTCCTTTTCTTATCCCTTTTGCTTTTGCAGTCTAAGCAGAAGGAGGATACGTCAGCCGCCCGTCCTATTATGCTTGAGGAACCCGAATCAGAGGTACATTTCTTCTTGCTCCTGCTTGTGTCCAGTCTGCTACATTTTTTTTTGTTTTTGGTTACTTCATTCGCCCAAAGAATTAATTCGGTCTTTACACCCTTTCTTTGTTTTGTCCTTTAGGATGAGCCTGAGCCTCTTTCCATATATCGCCCTACGGCCGAGGAACTTTCTGCCCCTATGGGCATTCCTACGGAGGGCACTTTTGGTGGGGTCGAATTTGCAACACTTGCTCCTTCTGTAGCCACTACCTCTCCTACTGGACCGGTACCCATGGATGAGGGTACTCATATTGGGGAGGTTAGTGAGGCCACCCCCACTCCTGCCATGACACCTTCTGTTCAAAAGGGAACCACCCCTCCTGCTGAGGTCGAGGTTACTCCTGCTACACCTCTCATTATTTCTACTGGTGACCCTTTTGCTGCTCTCTCTCAGGCAGTGCAGGGCGTTTCTTCCTTGGTAGTTACTCCCTCTTCTATTCCCGTTTCTGCCACACGTGGGTCTCGTGCTGAATTGTCCTCCGAGGAGTCTGAGGAGATCCTTGAGGATCCTGAGGATGAGCCTGGCCTGGGGAGGAGGATTTCTGAATCTGAGGAAGAGGATAGTGTTCCACCCGAGGCAATGGGTATGTGCTTTTCTTCCTTAACCTTTTTCTTCTTTCTCCGTTAAGTTTTATTCTTTTCCCTTTTTATTCGCCTATCTATTTCTCTGTTTGCAAAGACTTTTGGGGAGTTAGGCATTTCAGCAGACGTGGGGGTGTCTGCGGCAGCTTCTCCTGCCATGCCCACAACACCTATTCCTGCCACATCTCCCATACCAGTTTCCGCCATATTTACAGCGTCCGTTTTTGCAGTTCCTTCTGTTCCTGCCTCTGCTTTCCCCACAGCCCCTATTACTGCTAGCTCCGGTAAGTTTGTATCTCACTTCTTTACTTTATATCTCATTTCTTTACTTCTTCTCTGTGGGCTTCTCTTCCTTTTGTTCTCACCAAGGTTCCTTACTTCAACCTTTGCATTCTTCAACAGGCCCATCTCCTACAGTGCCTTCTCAATTTGAGGTGGGTAGTAGCTCTGCCACCCTTCCAGATCCTGCGAGTGAGGTTGCGACCTTCTTTGTGCGCTTTGATCAGTCCGAAGTCAATGACCTTGATCCTGCTTCTTTCTGGGGCTCTGGACCCCCTTACATAGATTTTCATGGCTTCAGAGTCCCTGCGGACTGCGCTCCTCATTTGGTGATGATTTATGATAGTCGCGGGGACTTCATGCAGGGATTCAGACTTGGCCGATCAGTCAGAGAGCATTTTTTGAGGATGTTAGGCAGCGTGCTGAACGACATCGAGCACAACTTTGTAGATACTGTCTCCATCGAGAGGATTTTGCAATGGAGGGCTACAGTACAAGAGCTCATCAGTGTTGGCTTTGCAGTGGAGTTTGTCTTGGATCACCTTCGAGAGATTGCTCAAGCGGTTTTTATGAAGAGAGTCCAGCCTACTGTTGATGCCATTAATTCTCGCCTTGCGGTTTTGAGAAAAGAAGTGGCAGATTTGGAGGGCCTCCGAGAGCGTCTTCTTTCCGGTGTAGGAGGACTTGGTCGTTTTGGGGATCAGTCACTTATTTTCGGACTTTATTGATGATGATGCAGTTTCTCCCCTGTTTTGTTGTTTTTTCTTTTGCCTTATTACTCTGTCCAGTACATTATGCTTCCTATAGCACCTATTTGGGCTTGCTTGCCACAGTTTGGGTTTTTGTAATTTAACTTTATGATGCTACACTTTGCTACTTTTTTGCTATGATAACAAATACTTCGTGCTTTTCATTGCAAGAAAGCAAGTTACAAAATTCGATTTGTGACATAGTCATCTTTGAAAGATAAAGAACAGAGCAAAAGAAAAACATGACAGCTTTTGACAAAACAAAAAAGGTAAGGGATAATCACATTGCTTTTTTCCTTAGGCGTAGTAGCGTTTCAACCATTTCCCATTGATGGGATCCATTAAGTCCTTTCCATCCGTCTGAGTCAAGCGGTAATATCCACTCGGATGCGCTTCTCTTATCACAAAGGGTCCTTCCCACTTCGGTGCAAACTTCGATGGTCCTGCCAGGCATCTCCTAACGTAGTCTGCCACTTTTAGGACCAGTTGTCCTTCCGCAAATATTCTTTCTTTAGTCATCCTGTCGTAAGCCTCAATCATTTTTTGCCTGTATCTGCGGCTGTGTTCTTGAGCCTTTTCTCTTCTTTCGTCAAGTCCTTCCAAGTCTTCGCACTTTTCTGCCGCAAAGACCTCTTCATCATTCTCCTCTTCTTGCATCTGCATGACTCTCAGGGATGGGGTCATCTTTTCTGCTGGGCTCACCACTTCAGTTCCGTAGACCAAGGAAAAAGGTGAAAAACCTGTGGCTGACTTAGGTGAGCTCCTGTAAGCCCACAGAGCATCTGGCAGATGCGTTGCCCATCCTCCCGTATATTCTTGGCTCATTTTACTGATGATTTTTATGAGAGTTTTGTTCGTTGCCTCCGCTTGCCCATTTCCTTGAGGGTAATATGGTGATGACCGGTGATGTTTGATTTGATAAAACTCTAGCATTCTCCTCACCTCGCTATTAACAAAAGGTGTGCCGTTGTCACTGATGATCCTGTGAGGAACCCCAAACCTTACGATTATGTTTTCCTTGATAAAGTTTGCCACTGCCCCTCCTGTGGCTTTACGAAGCGGCACTGCCTCTGCCCACTTAGTAAAGTATTCCGTAGCTACTAGTATCCATATGTATCCTCGCGATGGCGGATTCACCAGTCCAACTAAATCAAGCCCCCAAGTATGGAACGGCCATGGTGTGACCATGCTATGCAAGTTCTGTGGATGAGTGTGAATCAAATTGGCTTGTACTTGGCAACTGTGGCATTTTTTCACAAATTCTGCCGTGTCCCTTTTCATGGTAGGCCAGTAATAGCCCATTTGCAGCAGGCACCTGTAAAGCCTTTTCTTCCCCTGGTGTTCCCCACACTCTCCTGAGTGTGTTTCTTTTATCATTTCTCTTGCCTCCTTAGGGCTAGACACCTCAAGGGGTCTCCATCATACCCTTTTTTGAAAAGGGTCATATTATGCAAGAAATAGCGCTTTGCTAGCCTCCTGAGCTTATATTTTTCGCTGTGCTTCTGCGGCAAGATGCTTTCTGTCAGGTATTGTATAAATGGGTTTCTCCAGTCCTCGCTGACGAATGCAGCATAACTTTCTTCTCTGTCTACCGCAAGTTGGCAGTTCTCACACTGGGTTTGGACTTGGTCTGCATCTTTGCTCATGGTTGGCCAATAAAAGCCCGCCCTTTGAAGTCTGCGGTAAAGGCTGACTTCTCCGCAAGATCCGCAAGTCTTTTCATGTACTTCTTTCAACTTTCTCTGGGCCTCCTTTTGCCCCACATATCTGGACAAGATTCCACCTGGCATCCTGCGGTATAGCTCCCCCTTCATTAGGGCGTAGTCTTTGAGTACTTTTAGTTCCATGGCTTCCTCTCCTCCCGTCAAAACTTCCTTCATGGGTATCCGCCAATCTCCTTTGCAGTGTTCCTCCTAGAACCTTTCTTTTAACACTTCAATTATGGATTCTTCCCTTTTGCTGACCTCCACTCTGGTGCTTTCCCCTTCAAACATTACTTGCAAACCTAGTGCGGCCAATGCATCGGCAAATCGATTCTCGTTTCTCGGGGTATGTTCTATTTCGAAAGTTAAGAACTTTTCTTCCATCTTCTGGGCCATTACTCTGTACGGGGCAAGACTGGGTTCTTTTAGGGAAAAACTCCCTTTGGTTTGGCAGACTACCAAGTTGGAATCACCTAATACCTTCAAATGTTTAACTCCCATCTCAAGAGCTGTGGCCAGCCTAGTTAAGTAAGCTTCATATTCTGCTGTATTGTTTGAACAGGGGAACTCCAGCTTGAATGATAGCGCTACTGCTTTATCTTCTTCATGATACAAAACTACCCCAACCCCTCCGGACTGGGCGGTAGAAGATCCATCAAATTTCATCACCCACTGTTCTCTGAGTTCTTCTGCCATGGCTACTTCCCCTGGAACTTCGTCGTCCAGCGGAAATTCTTCCTCCCCTGGAAACTGTGCCAATAAATCTGTTATAGCCTGGCTTTTCACTGCTCTGAGCGCTCCCATTCTCAAGTCATACTGTGATAGTTGTAATAACCATTGTGATATCCTGCCGGAGAGGATTGGCTGCTGTAATAAAGCTTTGATGGCATGGGACTTAGTCATCAGCCATACTTCATAGGCCAAGAAGTAATGGCGTAATATTTGTGAGGCATAAACAATAGCCAAACAAGCCCTTTCTGCCCTCGGATAACGAGTTTCTGCATCTTTCAGGGCGCGGCTGATGTAATATACTGGTTGCTCGATGCCACCTCCATCTTCTTGGGCAATTAAGGCACCGATGGCATATGAATTGGTAGCCATATAAAGCAGTAATGGCTTTTTGTGTATTAGGGCTTGCACTGTAGGGAGGTTCATCATGATCTGCTGCAGCCTCTTGAAGGCCGCCTGCTGCGCTTCTCCCCATACAAAACTTTGCCCTTTCCTCAGTAGCTTGGTAAAGGCCGAAGTGATTGATGCCAACCCAGGGATGAATCTCCGGATATACGAGACTTTCCCCAAGAAACTCTTTAGCTCTTTTACCGTGGTTGGAGGTCTCATAGTTGCAATGGCCGTAGCCTTTGCTGGGTCAACATCTATCCCCCTGCTGTGCACTAGGAAGCCCAGGAATTTCCCTGAGGATACACCAAACGCACATTTGAGGGGATTCATTCTCAACTTAAAGGCCCTGCACCTTTCCTTTTTCAGCACATGGAAATGTTCTTCTCTTTTCCTTGACTTAACTACTATGTCATCCACATAGTCTTCTAACTCCTGATGCATCATATCGTGAAATATAGCCGTCATTGCTCGTTGATATGTTGCACCTGCATTTTTTAACCCGAAGGGCATCACGGTGTAGTGAAAGTTTCCCATGGGTGTTCTGAAAGCGGTTTTCTCCGCATCTTTTGATGCCATTCTGATCTGGTTGTATCCGCTGAAACCATCCATGAATGAGAACATGGCGCTTCCTGCCGCGGAATCTATCAATAAGTCCATATTGGGCAATGGAAATTCGTCTTTCGGGCATGCTTTGTTGAGATCCCTGAAATCTACGCAACACCTGATCTGGCCATTCTTCTTTTTTACTGGCACTATGTTGGATAGCCAGCGAGGGTGTTGAATAGGCTTAACGAATCCTGCGGCTAGCAGTTTCTGTACTTCTTTGACTATCTGTCCTTCTATTTCTGTGTGAAATACTCTGGCAGGCTGAGCTACTGGCCTGGCCTGCGGGTCCACATTTAACGTATGTGCTACTAACCCAGGGTCTAGCCCGGCATTTCACTGTAGTCCCATGCGAACACGTCTTTGAATTCTTTTAGCAACAATACCAATTCGTTTTTCTCATCTTTTGTCAAACTCGCACTAATTGAGATGGGTCTCGGCCCTTGTGAAACAGATCCTAGGTCAACTTCTTCCATTTCCTCTTCTGCCATGACTTGCACTTCCTTTTCGGCTACGACTCTTTCGTACTCCTCTTCGTTACTTCCTTCCTCTGAACTTTCTTGGACTCTGCAGCACGTCAAACCCTCGTGCTGTTCTTCCTGGGTAGGGCCCATCTGGGTTTCGATTGCGGGCCCCACGTGCCTTCATAATTTGTAAATAATTCTTCCATCAGAGCCTCGGACTCTAATGCATTGGGGTGCGTCTTCAAATCCTGCGGCGGGCGTCACTTTCCTTCGTCTCTTTCTTGCCAATAACTCCCTTAGATCGGGTTCTGGGTCATTCTGGACATCTTCCCATCTAGGCACGAAAGTACCTAGCGGCCTTGATACTGAACTCTCCCCAGAGGGAGCCCATTGATCGTAGAACATAGTTTCTACTAAGTGGGCTTCTACTTGTTCGAATGGTGAGGGATTCGCGGCTATGCGTATCATCCTGCCGTTCAATCTTCCTTTCACACATTGGTGATAGGTGGACGGGACCAGCCGGTGTTTATGCAACCATGGCCTCCCCAGAAGCACGTGGTAGGATACTTCAGTTTTTACTGCATGGAACCGTGCTAAAGAGGCTATGGGGCCCACTTTCAACCACAGTTGAATGTGGCCTGCTGTGTACTCGCCCCTTCCACCGAACCCTGTTACTTCCATTGGACATCCCTGGATCTTCCTTTCTGAAATTCCTGCTGCCTGCAGAGTGCTCAATGGAATGAGATTCACAGAAGCACCTGTATCTACTAAAGCTCTCTTTATGGGGATTTGATTTATGGATGCCGCCAAGTACAAGGGTCTCCTGTGATCCGGATGCCCTACTTCCATATCTTCTTCACTAAATGTGATTTCAGTTGACTCCTGTAAGAGAGCCCTTTCATTTGATATTTCTGTCGATAGGCATTCTACTCCTGCACCAGAGGCGATGCTCACCAAGGCCTCTGTGGCTACCTTTCTTTCCTCTGCTGAGAGTCCTAGATGACCAAACAAATTTCTGAACTTGGAACTTTGTTGTAGAGTGGTAATGGCCGCCGCAGGCAAAGCCATGTTTTCTTCTTTGTCCTCTCCTGGGTCAGCACAAATTACCACTGCTGCTACACCCTTCCCTTTATGGTTTGGGAGTGGGTTTCTTTGGACCTCCTGTTGGGACAATTCTAAAGTTCCTTCCTTTATTCTGCGGTGCACTAGTCTGCGGAGTGCTCAACATTCTGCGGTGGCATGTTGGACATAGTTGTGTAAACGACAAAAACGCGGGTCCCTCCTTTCTTCCTCGGTGGGCTCCCTAGCAACCTGGTTAGGTTTGAAAACGCCATCTGCTATCCATTTGTCTAGCAGTACGTCTAGCTCCTTTGCGGTGCATGGTATTGGCGGGGGAGTATCGTATTCTTTCCCATCAGTCTTCCTCCTCCGCTCACTGGTGGATACCGCCATGGCTTGCGGGGCATTTCTTTTGTCCGTGCTTGGCTTTACGGATTGGGCAGTTTTTCTTGCCTTTTGTAATAGCTGCGCGAACTGGGAGATTACAATCTTTTCTAGGACTGCCCTGTATTCCCTGATCATATTCGTTATACACATCTCCACCAGCGTCCTTTCCTCACAATGGTCATAGCAGTCGAGTGCTATGTCCCTAAATCTCTTGATGTACTCCATCAAGTCTTCACCATTCCTTTGTTTAGTCGCTTGCAATGTTGCAAGTGTCACCGTTTCTTCTCCGTGAAAGTACTTGGTACAAAATACATCCACCATATCATCCCATGTTGGGATCGATCCTAGCTTTAAGCCAATGTACCAGGTATAAGCCCGGTCACACAATGATTTAGAAAATTCTCGAAGACACAAGTCCTCGTCTGCGGCATAAAGGCCGAGCGTATCAATGAACTTGCTTACGTGCTCAATAGCACTTCCCTTCCTGCCGTCATATTGTGCGAATACTCGCGATTCATACCTCTCGGGGTATGGTTTACTGAGCACCCTTAGCGGGTATGGGGGTCTACGTGCGTAGAATCTCTCCTTTGGTCCTCTGGCTCTCTCTTGCTCCAGGAGAGCTGCCACTTCTGCCATAATAATAAAACGTTGATCTGTATTCTGTGGGACACCTCCTACTAGTGTCTCTTCTGCCCCATGTTCTGGATCATGTTGGCTTCCTTTTTCCTTTGTTCTATCTGTCTTTAATTGACGAATTTCTTCCATCATTTGCTGTTGTGAGTGCTGTAAGGCCTGCAATACTTCAATGAAGGTGTTGGCATTGTCTGCGGGGATCCTCGGAGGAGGTTGGGGTACAGCCCCCATCTTGTTAGCATCTTCTGCCTGATTAGGCTGTGGTTGGTGGGGCGTTGTAGGCCTGGACTCTGCTTGTGAGGGTACATCACTCATGTTGGGCGTAGTTCTGGACTTTGGAGGCATTTGTTTGTGTGTGCTTTCGTCCCCGTCTGTTTCTCAACTCCCCAGTGGAGTCGCCAATTTAATGTAGGGGCCTTTTTTGTGTTTGGGCTGGGCTGCCTCCTGCGGTGATGGGCCCGAATGTTTTTTCTGAGTAGGGAAGTTGAGACCGGCCCAACTGTAACTCACTTTGGGCCGGTTTGTGCACAAACTTTGCCTTGTCTGCCAGGAACACCCTTACGGCAAGCAGAGCTATTACAACAAGATTACGACAGGCAGATATAATGACAATGAAAGGAAAACAGAGTGCAGTAGCTTTTGTTAATAATAAACAACCGAATATCACAGTAGTAATAATAGTAATAATAACAATGGCTTTTATAAGAAAGAACAATTGATTGAACGATGATGGAAGTTAATCAAAAATAAACATCAAGCCAAAACCAAGTCTGCAATGGCAAAAAATCAAAGAGGAAGAACGCTTCCTCTCAATGAAACTAACCTCCCAGGAGAATGTCCTGCCATGGGGATTAATGACTTTGAGGAAATCGGACCTAAGTGATAGATGCCTGCGGAAAATTCTTACTGCTTAATTGTTCCTTAGAGAGTGGGATTTTGAGGGGGAGAGGAAAGAAAAGATCTATTGGTGCATGCCCATTATCCTCACTATTTGCTTTCTTATCTTTCCTTCTTTTCTTTTTCTTTTCTTTAAGTTTTTTCTTTCTATGTTTTCTCCTCCTCTGTTTTGCGGTCCCTTTTACAAGGCACGGCAAGGGTCCTTTTATAGGGCCTGCCATGATGGTTTTTTACCATTTCACCCCCTAACGGCCTTTGTTTGGTCTGGGCATGCTTGCCGACCACCGTCTGTACACTGCTTACCCTCGCCAGACAAAAACAGGTTGGTGTGGTTTCTGTCCGCTGTGGCACTGTCTTCTGCCGTGCCTTAAATGCTCTCTCTCTCTTCCTATGGCATGCACCCAATGTTCCCTCCCCCAACCTTACCTCTTTTGGGCGGTCTGTCATCCCAGCAGGACGTACCTCCCAAAAGGGTTTGGACAGGGAACGTAAAATAAATCTTTTCCCCCCTCCCTACCACCAAACTGCACCCCCCTTTACCTCTTTCCACTGACCCATGGCCCCACCATGACCCATATTGGCTGGGTACAGGCTGGTGGCACCTGGGCCTTGCGCATGCTCTCCTGTTATGTACGTTCAGCCTGCCTGCGGCCCATGTGCTTGTTGTGCTCTGGAGCTTTGCTTGCATTCGTCTACCATACTTCTTCGTTCTTTCATTTAGGATTGGGCTTTTCTTAACACTGGGTTTCACATTTCTCTTGGCCCATTTCTCGTTTTATATTCATGTCTTGTTTCATTACTTGGCATTTCCTGCCATGACGATATGTTCCTGCTAGGCCTCTTTCAAGCCTGCCGTTTCATTCTTTTCCCCAGTGACTTAAGAGAGCCTACTGGTGTTTTTACTCATGGGCTCCATTATCCCTTTCTTTTTTCTCTTTGGGCCTGCGGCCCTTTTACTTTCCTTGGGCTTCCTCGGCCCATTTACTGACTTTGCTTTCCCATCGGCTTTTACTAACTTGATTGGGCTTCCCCGGCCCAATCTCCTCATACTCATCCTTGAGGTTCATGGGCTTGCCATCAACCCCTACTTTCTTTGTTTACATTGCCTTGGGCCTGCCGCGGCGTATTCTCACTTTTTCATACCATACACTGCCCATGGGTGTCATTTCTCTCTTTCCGGGCCCTTTGGGCCCATTTGATTCATCAAGACCCATTTATTCATGTTATGGGCCTGTGTTCTATTTTTCCTGCCGCTTGGGTCTAACAGTCTTATTCTATGCCTGCCACTCTTATTGCCTGCTTTGCTGGGTTGGGCTGGCTTTACAAAAATGACCCTTAACAAAAGTCATCAATGATAACCATAAAATTTACAACTAGCAAGGAAACATACAAAGTAATAAAGAATAAATGAAAGAAGAAAAAAAGAAATGAAATCAAACGTTAATTAATAACCATTATTTGGAAAATAAAAAGGTGGTCAATAGGAGTAAGAAATAAAATAGAGATAACTATACAGAGAACATTGAAAACTTTATGGGGGCATGATCTGTGCCACTACGCCAACTATTTTGCTGCATCAAAGCAAGGGGCAAAGGTAGAGTTTCAGTATAGGGATTGGTTGAAAGCCACCGGGGGACGAAGTCAGTCACCGATGAAACGTAGTGTAGAACAAGATCACACGCCAAGCCCGGAGGAAGGTAAAGACCAAGAGGATGTTCACAGAGGTCGGCCAGCAGGTAAATCTAGGGAGATGGTGGTGGAGATGTTTAATAATGGATGCCCTAGGGAGGCCTAAAGACACGAGAATGGTGATTGCGAGAAATCAGGGGGAGTAACGGATGTTCAGTTACAAAATCCTGCATTAAAGGCAATAATGAGGACTGATAAAGAAAGAATTGAAAACAATGATATAGGAGGAAGCAACGTAAACGTGAAATTGAAAGCTGGCATGAAGTCAAATAAGGAAAGCACTGAAGTGAAGGAGACAGACAAGGGAAGTACAGATGCCAACTTAAATGCGAAAATCGTGGAGGACCCCACCCACACTGTTCATGTGGATGTTCCCATGCAAGATGGGTTGGCTAACCGAAAGCGCAAAGGTACGTGGACTAGGATTTGCAGGAAGGATTATGGGCCTAGGGAGAAAGGAAGTGGAGAACATCATTCAGTATTAGGGAAACGGGTGATTACAGAGACAGTGGATAACGATTATAACAGGGAGTTTGAAGCTCAAACTAGAAAACGAGGCAGAGCAGAATCACATGGAAAGGGTAAAGATAAGATATCAGCGAGGGCGGTTGATCACCCTTGCCAGAAGCAATGAAACTACTAAGCTGGAACTGCCAAGGGCTTGGGAACCCTTGGACAATTCGAAGCCTTCGCAAGTTAGTGAGGGATCAAGCTCCCATGGTTTGTTTCTTGATGGAGACAAGACTAGATAAGGAGGGTTTTGATTATTTCTATGGTGACTTACCATTTCCTAACCGTATTGTGGTGAAAAATCCGAACTCAGGGTGAGGTATAGCTTTAATATGGAAGAACAATGTGCGTATGGAGTTGATCAACTATATAGCAAATCATATACTAGTCAAAGTCATGGAAGATAAAGGCTTTGGGTGGTTCTTATCTAGCTTTTATGGGTGGCCTGAAGCTTGTCAGAAAGTTAAATCTTGAGAGCTTCTACGCCATATAGGCTCTGTGGTGGACGGCCCATGGGTTTGTATAGGAGATTTTATTGCAATCCAAAAATCCAAAGAGAAGTTGAGCAAGAGACAACCCTAATAATATTAAAGGATACAAATACACGTGGAATAATAAAAGGCCTGGAGACGCAAACACTAGATTGAGACTGGACAGCGCTACGACAACTATGGATTGGAGAGAAAGATTTCCACTTAGCTCAGTGACCCACCTACCTCCTCATGCCTCAGACACCTTCCCATCCTTCTGCAAGTTCAAGGCCGCAAGAAGTTAAGACATAAGGGTCAGAGGGGATTCAAGTTCGAGGAAGCTTGGTTGTTGTCTGATGAGTGTGAGGGAGTGATCAAAATAACATGGGAAACAGGTAGTGCTGATGTTTCGGATTTGGGCTTGGCAAAACAAAAAATTGCAACATGTGCAACGGAGTTACAAGCTTGGGGTTCCTCCAAAGCCCAACCCAATTCAGAGGAGATTAAGAAGCTTCAAAAACAGCTTGAAGTGTTGAATTCAGCTGATCTTACTGAGGACATCAAAGCAAAATTTTTGATGGCTAGTAGGAATCTCGATGCTTTACTCCTTAAGCAAGAGATTTATTGGGCACAAAGAGGCTCTCTTGGTTGAAACATGGAGATAAGAATACAAAGTTCTTCCACTCCAAAGCATCCCAACGAAGACGAAGGAATTATATTCAAAGCATAAAATTTGATGAGAATAGGTAGGTGGAAGAGGTGGAGGATATTGCAGGGGTGGCTCAAGATTATTTTGAGAAGTTGTTTACGGCTGGTACATGTGAAAGAATAGAGGAATGTTTGGATACTGTTACTCCAAAGATTACTCCTGACATGCAACAAGCTTTGGGTAGTGACTTTTGTGCGAAAGAGATAAAAACAGCATCATTCCAAATGGCACCAACAAAAGCTCCTGGACCCGACAGTATGAATGCTCTTTTTTATCAAAAGTTCTGGCATGTTGTGGGTGATACAATAGTCAATGCAATGTTAGATTTTCTAAAATTTGGTCATATGGTGCCTGAAATAAATCACACTCATATTGTCCTAATCCCTAAGATTAAAGCCCTTGAAAAAATATCTGATTTCCCCCCTATCAGTCTTTGTAATGTCATCTATAAAATAATATCCAAGGTCCTAGCAAATAGATTGAAAAAAATCCTCCCCCATATAATCTCCCCAACCCAAAGTGCCTTTGTTCTTGGCTACCTTATTACGG
Organism: Quercus aquifolioides; assembly: GCA_019022515.1. Classification (NCBI taxonomy): domain Eukaryota; kingdom Viridiplantae; phylum Streptophyta; class Magnoliopsida; order Fagales; family Fagaceae; genus Quercus; species Quercus aquifolioides. The sequence goes on along the minus strand of CM032327.1, from coordinate 25,391,475 downwards.
ATAATTTTTTGGTGGCATATAAGACACTACACACCACGAACGGTCATAAAAAAGGGAAAAAAAAGGGTCCCTTGCTCTTAAATTAGATATAAATAAGGCTTATGACTGAGTTGAATGGAAATTCCTTCGAGGTATTACGGTTAAGATGGGTTTTCCTAAGATTTGGGTGGATAGAGTTATGTGTTGCATTACTACATCTACTTTTTCTTTTCTGATTAATAGGAAACCATATGGCCATATTACTCCATCTAGAGGACTCCATTAAGGAGATCCTTTCTCACCTTACTTGTTTCTCTTATGCACAGAGGGCTTCACTTCACTATTACAAAGAGCTGAAAATGAAAGGAGAATACAATGAGTGTCTATATGTAGGCAAGCTCCAAGAATTACTAATTTATTGTTTGCAGATGATTCAATGATATTTTGTCAAGCCAACCAACGTGAGGTTCAGTAGATTGTTGAGATTTTGCAGGTGTATGCTTAGGCCTCCGGACAATGTATTAACACGAAGAAATCTTCCTTGTTTTTTAGTGGCAATACACCAATGGAGCAGAAAAACTGGATCAAAGAATCATTGGGGGTCAAAGAGGTGGTGAAGTTTGACACTTATTTGGGTCTGCCTACGTTAATAGGCCAAACAAAATATCTCTCCTTTTCAAACCTCAAAGATAGGGTATGGAAAAAGCTTTAGGATTGGAAAGGGAAGATGTTATCTAGAGCAGGGAAGGAGGTGTTGATAAAAGCAGTTGCTCAGTCTATTCCTACATACTCAATGTGTGCAAAATTCTGGTGGGGGTAGGTGGGGGATGAGAGAAAAATTCATTGGAAGAGTTGGAGTAAACTAACAGAAGCCAAAAAGGTGGGAGGTATCGGCTTTCGTGATCAAAGGACTTTCAATCTTGCCATGTTGGCAAAACAAGGGTGGAGGTTAATATAGGAGCAAGAATCGTTAATGGCCAAATGTTTCAAAGCCAAATATTTTCCACAGAGTCACTTCTTGGAGGCCTCAGACCCACCAGCCTCTTCCTATGTGTGGAAGAGCATTATGGCAGCCAAACCAATCCTGTTAAAGGGGTGCTACTGGAGAGTTGGGGATGGTTCAAATATTAGAGTCCTATCAGACAGGTGAATCCCAAATCACCCAACAAATGGTGTGATTCACCCACCAAGTGAGGAGGAGTGGGAATGGCGTGTTTCAGAGCTTATTGACCCGAACTTGAAATGGTGGAGAAGAGAGCTAATCACTAAAAAGTTTCACAAGGATGATGCTGATGCTATCCTAAGAATACCACTGAGCCACAAACACAGTTCGGATGCAATAGTATAGCAACACAATAAACAAGGGGTGTACTCGGTTAAATCGGGTTACCATGTGGCGAGACAGATCCAGAAAAATGAAAATGTGGCAGAGACGTCCACAAGACCTATTAGTGGCCAAGTTTGGACAACACTGTGGAAAAATAATGTGCCTAACAAAATCAAGGTGTTTAGTTGGAGAGACTGCCAAGATATACTGCCTACACGGGCAAATTTGGTGAGAAGGAAAATTATTAAGGAAGATGGTTGTTTGCTCTCCTCTGGGGTGCCTGAAACAGGGGTCCATGCAAGGTGTTTGATTAGACTACAAAAAAGTTGTCAAGGCCAACTGGATACACTTGAATTATTCCATGAGATGATGACTAGACTGTCCACAGCCGAGTTTGAGTTATTCCTAGTTCAATCTTGGCTAATATGGAACTAGAGGAATGAGGCGGCGCATGGGGGTAAAGTGAAAGATCCGAGGTGGTTAAATAAAAGGCCTAGGGAGTTCTTGGATGAGTTTCATCAAGCACAAGAACAGCTTCAACCTCTAACGAGTCACTCCGATGCGACTGCAAGAGCTTGGCAACCCCCTCTGAATCCAGCTTTAAAGTTAAACTTCGATGCCACAATTTTTTCGAACTTGAACTGTTCAGGCGCTGGAGCAATCATTCGCAACAAAAAGGGAGAAGTGATGGCTTCGATGTCCTCAAGAGGTCCAACCATTAATGATAGCGAAAAGGCTGAGATACTAGCATGCAGAAAGACTATGGAGTTTGCTATTGATGCAGGCTTCACAGAGTTTATCGTGGAAGGGGACAACGCAGCGGTCATGAAAGCTCTCACGTCTTCAAGGGCAAACCAGTCATGACTTGGCAATATTATCCAAGATATCCAATGGCTGGCTCAAGGTCTTAGATGGGTAAGATTCAGCTGTGTCAATAGGAGTTCAAACTCTGTGGCACACGTTTTGGCTCAGTATGCAAAACATGTAAGGGAAGATATGTACTAGATGGAGGATGCCCCTCCACCAGCTCTTAATGCGTTGTATCATGACTCAGTTCAATTAAATGAATGAAAGCCAACATCATCTTCAAAAAAAAAAAAAAAAAAAAACCATTATATTCACTCAATTAAATAAATAATCAACAATTAAATATAATAAAACAAAATTTAAACTTAAAACTAATCAAGCTCTAACTAGGAAAATTATATTTCCTATCATAACTAAAAATAAGATGTTCTTCAGTAATTTAGAAATTATATTAAAAATAAAGTTGGAAAATTTTATAATCTCATTTTTTGACATTTCATTTAACCTTACACACACACACACACACACACACACACACACACATATATATATATATATATAAGTACAGTATTTTAGGTAAAATGAAATGTCAAAAAGTCACAATTTCTTTTTTTTCAAAAAAAAGGCCTTTAACATTTCCTTGGAATTATTTTAAATTAAAAAAAAAAAAAAAAAAAACTTTGACATACCACTAACGTAACCACTTCATACATTAAAAAAAATTCAAGGCTCATTATTACTTTTGTTAATATATTATGGATATTTTAATTGATTGAGACCAAACTAGAGAAATATCTTTCATATTTCCTTGAAAATCCAAAAAAAAAAAAAAAAAAAAACCCTTTAACATACCACTAACGTTAACGTAACTTCATCTATAACTATCTAAGTCATCAATGATAACCATAAAATTTACAACTAGCAAGGGAATATACAAAGTAATAAAGAATAAATGAAAGAAGAAAAAAAGAAATAAAATCAAACGTCAATTAATAACTGTTATTTGGAAAATAAAAAGGTGGTCAAGAGGAGTAAGAAATAAAATAGAGATGACTATACAGAGGACATTGAAAACATTATAGTGCAATAAAACCAACCATTACATTCACTCAATTAAATAAATAATCAAAAATTAAATATAATAATACAAAATTTAAACTTAAAACTAATCAAACTCTAACTAGGAAAATTATATTTCCTATCATAACTAAAAATGAGATGTTCTTCAGTAATTTAGAAATTATATTAAAAATAAAGTTGGAAAATTTTATAATCTCATTTTTTGACATTTCATTTAACCTTACACACACACACACACACACACATAAGTACAGTATTTTAGGTGTTGTTCCTTAGGTTCTCCTCTTAAGATTTAGCCATGTGACTATTTAACTAAAAAATACACTTCCATCTCATGAGAAAAAATCCACATGGCAAAATCTTAAAAATGAAACCTAAAGAACAACATTTAAATACTGTTCCTAAGTCTTTTTTTTTTTTTTTTTTTTGAGAATTTTCCTAAGTCTTACTTTATATATATATATATAATCATAATCTTCATACGCCATGACTTAAAAAAAATTCTAATGAACAGTTCTACCTCTTATTTAATGTCTACGTTATGCAAATCACCAATCAATAAATATATGATAATGGTAAAAAAATGTTATAGACAAGACAAGATTGTGAAAAATATGATAAAACTATTATTAAAAAAAAAACTTTTTGTAAAGTCGAGGGACTAAAATAGTATTTTACTTAAAAAATTATCACGCATAACACGTGGATCTGCGATTAGTTAAAATAATAAGAAAGAGACCCCACATGCTTGTTGAGATTCTTTTGTAGTTTTTTCTAACCCAAAAAAAAAAATCCTTTGTAATTTAGGTGGAGGAGATGGTTATCTGCCAATAAGAGGAGAAAATACAAAATATTTTAGATACATGTATCTTTCCACTCACATAAAAATGGCCCACGAACACCTTATAGCACCTCCAATAGGAGGGGGATTAGACTTTAGAGAGGCAGGAATTCTCTCAAAAAGGCTCCTAAAGTCTAGACCGGGGGCCCTCTCCCTATCTAAGATAGAGTTAACTGATTGATACTGAATAGGGGCCACTATTGCAATATGTCTATTACGATTTTCTCGGTTGTCCAATAAGAGTGTATACTTTATTGGATAATCAGTACGTCCAATGAGGTTATTGTCCACGAAAGTCACATGAAATTGGTTTTCTCCTCTTGACAGTGGCCTTGCCGCTAAAGGAACAGTTTATTTAACTTTTTACTAAAGTAAGTTTATAAGTTGATACCAAATAAATACTAAGTGAACATTTGAATAACGTTCACATTTACGCGTTTTGCATTTCCAATTTTTTTTTTTACTAGCGCTAGTGCATTGTTTATGGGATATGAACCGTGCATCAAGGCATATAAATAGTAACCTGCACATGAACAGTAATTTTTTTATTATTTTCAGTTTTCAGTAAAATAAGCGGGATTCAAACGCACCTTAAGAGTGCTTCTTTAGCTTAAATTGAAATTTTTTTATTGAAAATACTATAAATACAATTAAAAGTTAGATGAAATAGTACAAATATTAAAAGTATAATAAAACCTAGAAAAAATAAACTAAATAATAAAAAATAAAAGAAGCTTAAAAAAAAATTCTCGAGAAAGTAGAGACGTTGAAAAGCACTAATTTCATTTTGTCTTTATCACTAGCCAGCGTTTCCGACTTTTTTATCCTACAGTACTGAAACTGGACGGTGGTGGGCCTGGGTGGCTTGTTGACACTTGACACCAACAATCCGAGAAACCATGAATTCGGCTATAAATAAGCACTAAGGAAATTAGTTATTTTAATTTTAAAGCACCAAAACATGAATCTGAGAAATATTTCTGAGGCATTTATCCATTTTATTGTCACGTACTTGGTCCCAGTTTTATCGTTATTTGATCCAAGACCCCGACGGCCAACACCACCTTCCGATGAAGTTGTGGACCTAGAAGCACCTGCATTTGCACGTGCTCATCCAGATGGGGTTGACGGACAAGCCCTAGGCGAACCAGCTTTGGACCCAGAAGCACAAGCCCAGCCACCTGGATTGGTAGCTCATGAGCACCGCAAAAAGGACTGGAACAATGCTATGGTTGCCTTTTGCTTGGCTTCGTCCATGGCTATTGCACTACAACCAGTTCAAGATCACTCTCAACTCCAATCATCGCTCTCCTTGCTCGCTCTACCACTTCTACTTGGCTTTACTTCTTTCTTCCTTAGCGTATTCATCGATTCCAAGTTTGTGGTAACAGTCCGAGTGCTCCAGAAATTTGGCCAATTCTTCACCGTCACAGTGTTTTTTATGGCCCTTACCCTTCGATTTCCATTTTACTTCAAATGTACTAGCTGGGCTATCTATTTCATTTCCTTCCTCGCCGTTTTCATCAGCAGTTGATTTTAGCCTTTTGAAAATCTAAATAACTTTAAACTTTAAGGATGAACCTTGTAATCTACCCATTCCTTATTGTTGAAAGAAAAGTGAAATACTAAAAGCTACATGTTAGTGAAAGTACTAATATATTGTGCTCTAAAAATAGAAATGTAAAAAATTTGGTAATGGCAGGCTGGCAGCCATCTTCCAAGTGCAAAAAATTCCTGTTACCACCCTCAGTCGAAGAAGTAGAGGCTTTGGCAGCTTGTCTTGTTGCCCAATTTGCTTTGGAAATCAGGTTAGACTCAGGATTTAAGTTGAAGGAGCAAAATTTATACATGTGTCATGAGGGAGCAAAATTTATATATAAGCCTGTGACACAGATATCCAGGTTATGGCTTTTAAAAATTGGACTGGAAAAAAAAAAGGGTCCTAGCTCCATGAAAGAATAAATGAAGTGTGTGTTTGTTTACATCTAATAATGTGCAACTGTTATATCACTGCGTGATTCATGTTTAAATTTGATATACAATAATACTTAGTTTATAATTAAGTCCGCATTTATATATATATATATATATATTTATTTATTTATTTATTTATTGTACATTGAGATGATTACAATGAACCATGCATATATTATTTGAGTAGTTCTACATATACAATCTTTTTATAATATTTTTACAAATCATTAATGTGGCAAATTTTACTAATTCTCATTTAGACTTATCACTAACATCATTGTTTTTGTTACCAATAATTATTCATCATATCAACCGTTTGTAAACTATTTTGTAAAAAAAGTTGTAGCTCTAACATTTTTCTATTCTAATATCATATCCCTCTCCTGCAACGTGGTTATGTACATGCGGATGCAACACTCCCACTAGCATGTTAACTTATTTATGAAACATACTTTATAGTCTATGGCACTCAACAGAAATAAACCTAGTAGAAATAATTTTTGGTAGCTCTCTTGCTAGAAGGAAGAGATGCACTGAAGTTTCTGTGTAAGGCATGCTAGTGAAGGCTCCTTTAGACCATCTTTTCTCTCCTTCTTGACATTCTCACCCTCTAAAACTCTATAAATTGGTACCCAAAACCATTTAGGCCCTTTCTCCAACACAAGTAACTTCAATGGTAGAAATCTGTAATGAGGTTACCCGTTCCTACTAAATGACTTGGCTCAGGAGTGGGAGAGCGAGCTAATTCTATCACACTTACTTAGTATCGTAGTCATTCCCTCGCTATGGCATATTTTGGCTTATTTGATATTCCCGCCATTTTTCATTCTACTCTAGTGTTTTCGAATTATTAATTATTATGCTGTAACATCCTTACTCTATTTGTTGTATTAGTTGTTCTGTTGTATTATTCTTTATTTTATTCGTGGTATTAGTTGTCCTGTGGGTGTTTCTTTTATTATACTTTATTATAAAAGTCACTCTGTTGCTATATCTTCCGTTGTGCTCATTGAACAGTTATTTTGTTGTGACTACATTTGCCGTGTCCAGCCTTCCGTACCATTTCCATGCCTTCTAAGTATTGGGCATGCCTAACTTACACACAAGTTGTCCTGCAAGGTAACTCCATGAGGCCAGTCCCAACTCCCTTACCCATTAACTCATAAGCCTTGGTGTAGCAAACGAGCTTTGGCCCATTAAAGTGAAAAGGCCCCCACAAGTATTAACAGACTATGAACAAACAAAAATATACAAAATAATTGTTTCTTAATATATTACAACACATTCATTTTTACTCAAATTAATTACGGTTGCTAGGTAAAATAGAATACAAGAAAATAAAAAATCCAAAGTCAATTGTTGCTAAGATTAAGATTGTTGTTAAGAATTATTATTACTAAATTAATTATTTATGTCTAAAAAAGCTCTCTGTCTCTTTAATATAAAGATGCTAAACTAAAGACAAACGCTCATCTAACTATATCAAATATTCAACAAGTTAACAACCATTAAATAAGGCAATGAAATTCGTATGCTAAACCAACTATTAACAACCAATAACAACTACCTTTATTTAACTATTCTAGTCTCTAGTCTAGTTACTTTATTTACTCTCTAAAGTGACCGAACCAACTATAATTGAAGGCTTTTTAAAAAAAATAAAAGAAGGTTGGGGGGGGGGGGGGGGGGGGAGGGGGGAGGTGGGAGGTGGGAGAACGATTTTAACTAAATGAATTATCGGATGAGTTTGGTAAATTTTTTGTAAATGTTTGAGCTTACATATGCTAATTGTTTAATTTATGTTGTCAGGTTGTTGGGGTTAAAGGGGCATGACCCACTTGGGCACCCCCTAATTCCATCCCTACATAACTCTCAACTCTCCTAATTATTACAAATTTTACTAAATTAAAAAAAAATTAGAAATTCATTTATGAAAAATTATTCTTTATCAGCCTAAATTATATCATAAATTACACTTTGCACTCTAAACTTTTAGACTGCACAGTTAGTACCATAAACTATAATCCATGTTGCACTTGCACCCCGCCGTCAATTGGGCTGTTAACTTGGACAGAAAAGCATGACACTACGTGAAAATGCGTAATTGTCTATTTTCTTAATCCTTTAAAAATAAAGGAGATATTACACATTACCATTCTAAACTGTACTTTCAATTATACTTCACATCCTAAACTTTGGTTTTTCATCCAAAATAATGACAAAATTAGTAATAGTATGCAAAGTGTAACACAAATTATAGTTTATGATATTAACTATGCATTTTAAAAGTTTATAGTGCAAACTGTAATTTAAAATATAATTTAGGGTAATATAATCCGAGGTATAGTTGAGGTAAGTAACATCCATCACAATATTCCTCCTTAAACAGACTTCAAACATTTTTCGAAATAAAGATAGAACAAGAAACATTAAACATGTCGGGAAACTAATGCATGTGTTGAGCAACAACCACACTGGAACGCATGCAAAAGATTTCAGATTTTCATCTTACCTCTTCAAAAATTTGATGCTAATATTCGCGGGCCGGTCTTAGTACGGTCAAAGAGGGGAATTACTTGGCTTTTGTGGTTTACTTGACAGCTACGTTGTAGAGGCCGGAGCGATGGATGGAGGTGGTGGCTGAGGGTGAGGGAAAAATAGTGGAGTGGTTTGGGATTTGAGACGATGAAGAGGAAAAGAAACGTGTTATAGAAAGCGAACGAGCTGAATGCTGTGGTACCAGTGCATGCGGAGAGTTGAGGAGCAGAGAATTAGAGAGCAGACAGAAGGAAGGGCGAGCGAGACTTCCAGTATGATTATATCAAAGAATTTACAAGCATAAATTTAAACAGTGAAATGGGGATGTAGCTCAGATGATAGAGCGCTCGCTTAGCATGCGAGAGGTACGGGGATCGATACCCCGCATCTCCATTTCTTTCGTTGTTTTTATTTCTGCGTTGATTGATTCGAAAATATATATTTTTTTTATTTGAGGGAATCATCCTCCAATGGGGCCACCTTCATCAACTACATGCAATTGCCAACGGCTAATTGAAGCAAACCCATCAACCAGATCCCACACCCTCGACCCCAGTCCCCAGATACTGAACATACATTGATTGAACCACGAGAATCAAAGCTGAGAATGAAGCAAATAAAAGTAACGAGAAACTGAAGCCATCAAAAGCAATACTAGGCTTATCAACCTATGGTTGAAACTGGGCCTACGTATTAGCTGTTTCCTCTTCCTCTCCTAGTCATTCTATGTTAAATGGCCCAAGGCCACAATAGACCAAAATAAATCATGAGCCCAGGAAGTATTCCCTTCTCCTGTATCGTTTACATGTCTTGCTTCTAATATTTAACAACAACAGCTGCACTTGTTCATCAACTTTAGACCTGGGCAAATTTGGGCCTAGCTGAACTTGTTCATCATCTTTGGACCTCTGCACCAGTTGGCCCTTTTCTTGCAATGTTGGTCCCGCTATTTTTTGGGTGTCATTGATACATCCATGTGGCTTATGGGCTTACAGGCCGATGAATATGCAATCTTTTATACAACTGTTTTTTTTTTTCTTTTTAGAAACAAATGCGCATAAAAGGGAAAGAAGTTTTAATAGAAAGATATATTACAAACTCTACTCAAAAGTCATACTTGTATACAATTGTAACTTCCGAGGTCACATGAATAAATTTAATTGAGAATTTTAAAATACAACATGTAAAAATTGTAATTTTTACTCGTTTTTCAATAATTTTTTTAGCAAGCCAGAAGAGTTTAAAGGGAAAAAATAAAAATAAAATCCCTGTGAGGCCTAGGTTGTCCACGCTTAATCATGGATGAGACTCACATAAATCATAAATGGTCATTCATGTATATCTCGTTGATGGCTATATTAACAATGAGTTATTGAAGGTAGGTAGCCTAAGCAGGTGCTGTGAGGGCTCATTGCAGACAATGATATCAGGAATAACTATAAAATAAGCTAAATTAATTCATAAGATGGAAATGTTAAAACTAATACTAATTTTATTACAAAATTAAAAAAAAAAATTTAATTACCTTGTTTTCATATTTGAAAAATTAAAACATTATTTTATATTACCTATTTATTAAAATTTGTAATAATTGTAATACCACTCTTTATAAGATAAGTCTATAACGAACTCACACTTAGCGTAATTCAGTTACACCTTCATTGTTCAAGGTAACCCTACTAGTAGGCTAAGAAGGAGAGGAACATTCGTACACTGCAGGGAACTAAAATTGTCATAAGCATAGGCACAACACACGGATTGAGATTCCGTGCAATAGCTTTAATATCAGCCTTAGATTAAATTCAATGATCAAAAAATTGGCACGTCATATGTCCAAGGTGGCGATCCGCATGCTTCAATTTCTCCCATTTCTATTCTCTTTTCACTTCAACTTCCCTAAATTTTTTTTTTTTTTGATAAGAAACTTCCCTAAATTTTAATTTCAGAGAAACTCTTTTGGAGACTGGAGACCCATGGCCAAATCTTCATGGCTTCAGCTAGTCCCACACTATCACCACCACCACCAAGCCTTCCCGCTATAGTCTTCTCCTCTCTCATGGGTTTCTCGTAGCTCTCTCTCTTCTCATTGGACCCATACCATGGAAGTTAGCGGTACTTATTACTGGTGTCACCTCCACTGGTGGCCACCGGGTCTCCCCTCTCTCTCTCAAATGTCTTTTCTCTTTTATTTTCTTTTTTTTCCAGTTTTAATTATTTTGATGACTAGAGTTGTGTAATTTTGCTTGGGTTTGAAAAATGGGTGTTTTGGGTATGACTGATTGATTTGGATTTTTGGGTTTCAAATGAATGGCAGTTGGATGGCCGTTTACAGACTTGGGGGTTGATGTCAAAATGGGGGTTGATATCAAAATGTGTTTTATTGTGTAAATACTAAATACATGTCATTGTGTGTGTGTGAGTGATCGAGTGTGAGTGAAATTTGTATTTATGCTTAAATTAGTGTAAACACATGGAGTAGACTGCCTGCCTTAAAATCTGGGTATGTAAAGGGTTAGTTCTAAGTAATAACCTTGTTGTTGTTGTTTTTTTTTCTTTGCTCTGATCTTTGTTATTATCTTGCTTCTTTGTTGTTGCTGTTGTTGTCGCATTTGAGCCTTTTGTTTTTGGTACTCTTGAGCAATTTTAGGAGGTTTTCTCTGACATTAGCTAGAATTCTGTTGCTTGGTCACGAGGTATTCTAAAAAATATTTTTCTTTTTTGTACTTCTAATTTTACTTAAGTACATGTTCTTTTTCCTTAAATTTGGATTGATTATCCAGCTGTGTATTATTCTAATAGGATAATATATTTGGCATGTTGTAGTTCATTTTATACATACAAACTATGGCTCTTGAAAGGTGAACTTGTGAGGAAACTTTTTGTTGTCTTGAATTGTCACTAGTCATACTTTACAAGTTTTGCCCAAATGTTAAAGCAATAAATTACAGATTTTTATATGTTTGTTAGTGCATGTCCAAAATATTTTGGGTTTTTGATTCGAAATAATCTTCCAAAATTTGGTGATTCTATTTTTCTTCTAATAAAACATCAAGTATTTCTGGATGAACTTTGATTCTACTTGGACATTCATATTTTGTTCGGATATGGTTCTGATTTGTGCAATAAAGCAAGAATTGCAACTAATTTGTTAGGCATAGTTGATCATATGAATAGCCTAGGTTGTTTTATGTTTTCATTTACTGAGGCTGAAATGTTATATGGAGTAATGACCATATGTCCCTTGTTTTCTTGTTAACAGGAAAAAAAAATTGGCCTTTACTGGCCAAAAGTTTAATATATCTTTTGAGAAAAGCTTTTGAAACATTCCATGATCAATTGAAGCACCATGTATCTTGAAGTCAACCTAGGTTAATGTAGCAATGGAGTGCTTGATTTTTTTCCAGCTTTTTGGTCAGATGGTGGAGAAACTGTCAAAAAGGGAGCTAGAACAATGGGCCACTACGTAAAATCTGGAATGCAAGAATAAAGCTTACTTTGAGAAAATTTAGACACAACCAAAGGCCATCTTTGGAGGGAGCTTTAGTGATGGTGGAGACATATCACAAGCTATCGGCTACTCAAGCACATTCTTAAATATGGGGCTACAATTATTTACGACCTAGGCTTGTATCTTCATCGAAAGGTTTTTGTTTGGTTGAGGGATAGCCTAGTTTTTTTCTTTGTGTGGCTCCTGGCCTAGCCTGGGGTGTGTGCCTAGGCTATTTACCTCTGTATACGAATTTACATTTCTTTGAATAAAATTTTCTATTAACATTGAATGTATTCTCTAATTTTGACACATAAGAGTTTCCTTATTTATTTATACAACAATCTTACAAGAATGTAAAGTTCAAACCAAGAGAATGTACTAACATGTTTTTATCCTTTCATAATATTATTTTGAGAATGCAATTGATTGCGTGATTTTATTTTTAATTTCTAATGCTTCAAGTTGAACTAGTAGAACAATTTTGATGTTGCATTACAATCACAAATTGATACATGAGAGGAAAGATAAACAAAAAAAGGATTTTGATCCAAGAATGAACAAAATTCTATTGAAATGTAAACTATGATTACAAGAACATAATAATAACAACAAGAGTTCTAATAAAATATACACATCCTTGGGCAAAGATTTGCCTAAAATAGATGGTGCTAGTACTTTTCAATTGTGTTCTCGTATTTATTCTGTTTTTGACAACTACACTTTTGTGAACCAAAAGAAGAATTAATTCTTAATGGATGAAGAGAATGGTCAAATTTTAAAGTCATCCCTACCGTCCAATGGTTCAAAAGAAAACAAAAACAAAATTATATTGAATTGTACACTTTGCTCAGCCATAATAATAAGAATTTTATTGAAGTATACACTTTGATTACAAGGACATAATAATTTCATAGTTGATAACAAATAACTTTTTCAACCATCACAATACATATTTCCATTAGAAAAGAGGGAAAAAAAGTCTGGCATGCTTGAAGATCAACTTGTTGGAAACTTCGACTCCGCAGCAAGGGTACATTTCTAAAACTTGCCTGTGTAGAACTTGTCCATCTGTGATGGACAGGAGAAGAAGGAATGCAAGTTAAAAGCTTCATAGTCATGAAAACTAAAAATTATGTATTTATGTTAATAACTTGGTAACTGGTAAGAGTGAAGTCTTTAAAGTATGGTAACGATTAACACCAAATTTCCTAAGTCCTAACCATCATGAACATAAGAAAATTAGTTTCGAAGCACAATAATGAGCTATGATAGTTGTGTTATGGAAGTACCGAAAGTTTATAAAAAAAACATGTAATCAAAGTGCCTAGAAATTAAATCCATAAGGACTAAGATTATAGAACCAATTTCATTATAGACATTATAAATAACAAACTTCATGGCCAATAGTATACATCTGTAATAGTTTCTGGGGATGCCACAACAAGTGAAAATCTGAAAAAGTCCATTTTGTATAAATTTGAACTTGAAAATCTGTACAATCCAAGTGACACTCAATATGGATCATTCAAGACAATAAAAGCATTTTTTTTTTTTTAACAACTTGTATACAAGAAGTCTTTAAAGTCAAATTTGCATAATTGCCTCCAAATGCAAGTTAAAAACTCCAAATGCTAACTATTTAAAGCATGCTTTTTTCACAACCTGAGATGAAATATATGCTGTCAAAATTTTTCCACAAAAGCATTTTTCAATGTGTTAGACATTCATTTTTTGGTCAAACACTCAAATAGACAACTCCACAAGGTTTTAACTTTCATCATCAAGAACCTAATAATAACCCATTGAATACAAATTACAAGGATTTAAGCATTCCTCTCTATTCTCTTAAAATCTCAAATTTTCATTCCCATCGAAATTGGGAGGGAATGGAATTAGATTTAATAAGTTTTTTACTAAAACTTCCAAAATACCCCTATGTATTCAACCCTTTATTTTAAAATAAGGGTCTAATAGTAATGTTGTCATAAAATGATTCAATTTCATTCCTTCTGTATTACTCCTAAACAAGATTACTTACATTCCATTCATTTCCATTCATTTATTTTAAAACATCCAATCAAGGTTACTTAATTTTATTCCATTCCATTCATTTCCCTTACTTAAATATATTCCATTCCATTCCATTCTTTTCCATTCCCTTATGATCATTCCATTCCATTTCATTTCTTTATGAAGTCTCAAACGAAGCCTAAGTGAAAACTGAAAAGAGAAGAGAAATAGATGGGAGAAATTGAAGCACGCGGATTGCCAATTTGGATAGATAACGTGTCAATATTTTGAGCACTGGATTTAATCCATGGTTGATATTAAAGCTATTGCACCCCATGCAATACCCTCAATCCCACAACACACCTCAACACAAGATAATTTTGCAATTCCTAGGTACAAAATAAGGGTTTTGGTACTAATTTCCGAAGGAGTTAGACAATTTTTGGAAAGGGCTAGGTTTGCTTGGTTTTCTTGCTACTCACTTTTTCGTTTTTAGGACGAGAACTTCGAAACATTTTTGGATCATCATAGACAAAGTACACATAGAAGAGGCAGAAGCTACTTGTAATTACAACAAGAAAGATAGACAAGTTAGCAGCCAAGCTTAAAAACGTAGCGAATTGACATGCAAAGCCGAACAAGATGGAGGTAGACAAAACACAGATAATGAACTTCAGGAACTCTTTCTTCTGTGAGTTATCATTTAATTGGGGGAAACTTATTGAATACAGTGAAACAATGGTCCAACATAAAGTATGCAAAGTAGACAAAAACTATGAAAATGATCATGGGCAAGTCGTTGTGGATATAGGCACGGTAAATTGTGCTCTTACTGCTAATTGTGAGGTTTAGATAAGCAAAGTAAGGGAGGAGGCTAAGGCTGTAATCTTTGTTTTTAGAGTTGTTTTTGCAGTTGTTGCAAGAAGAAAGAGGAAGTGTGATCTCAAATTTATGACAAATCCAGTCCGATGGCTGTTCTCCACTAACCACAAGGACATAGGGACTCTATATTTCATCTTCGGTGCCATTGCTGGAGTGATGGGGCACATGCTTCTCAGTACTGATTTGTATGGAATTAGCATGACCCAACGATCAAATTCTTGAAGGGAATCATCAATTTTATAATGTTTTAATAATGGCTCACTCTTTTTTAATGATCTTGTCTCCTAGAATTGCGGCAAATTGATGACATTTTGATATGCAAACCATTTTCATATACAATGCTCCGATGCTTGTGAGACTTCCACGAATGCGTAGATCGAGACGAGACGATCACGGTGGCATGTGCAAAAACTTAATCGGAGGAAGATACACGGCGAAGACGGTGGTTGCAGTGGTCTGTGTGGTGCGGGACTCCTCAACGACGGCGGCTGCAATTCCGGAACCTGAGGACAACGGCTGAGAGACGTCGTAGGTTCAACGGTGAGTGGTTGCAGTGGCTGTTGTGACGGCGGAAGCGATAAGGGTGGAGTAACACCAAGAGAGACAAGACTGCTAAAAGAAAGGTCAGAGCAGTGGCTCTGATACCATGTTAGAAATACTGAATCGTAGTATTGTATTTCATAGTTAAAAAATATACATGTGATGCCTTTATATAGGAGGCATATGTGTGCGGTACAAGTAAGTATATGTGCAGTACAAGTAAAGTGTAGTACAAGTACAAGTGTGCTATACAAGTAAACCAGCTGGGCCTAAAGCCCATAACCTAAAATACATTAACAGCCCCCCTCAAACTCAAGGTGGATGTGAGACCAGCTTGAGGTTGTCAACCAAATCACGAGTGCGTCCCTTAGGAAGTGCCTTGGTGAAGATATCTGCAAGTTGATCTTTGGAGGAGACGGAGAAAAGCTTGAGAGCACCATGGACAAGATGAGAACGGATAAAATGACAATCAATCTCGATGTGTTTAGTCCGTTCATGAAAGACGTCATTATGAGCAATATGAATGGCACTCTGGTTGTCACAATAAAGGGGAGTAGCAGAGGATGTGGACACACCCAAATCCTTAAGAAGCCATCGTAGCCAAAGGAGCTCAGATGTGGTGTCAGCAAGAGCACGATATTCTGCTTCAGTACTGGAGCGGGCCACGAAAGTTTGTTTCTTACTTCGCCAAGAAATCAAAGAAGAACCAAGGAGAAAGCAATAACCTGTAGTGGACCTACGATCAGTGGGATCTCCTGCCCAATCAGCATCAGAGAATGCACGGAGTACAAGAGGAGACTGAGCTGAGTAGAAAAGGCCATGGAAGAGAGTGCCCTTCAAGTATCGTAGAATGCGCAGAACAGCAGCATAGTGAGTCAATCGTGGAGCAGACAGGTACTGGCTCACCTGATGAACAGCATAAGAAATGTTTGGACGAGTAACTGTGAGATAAACTAGGCTGCTAACCAATCGTCTGTAAAGAGAGGGATTAGACAATGGTTTTCCCCCCGAGGGTGTCAGATGTGCATTAAGTTCAACTGGAGTGTCAATAGTCTTGCTGTCAGTGAGTCCAGCTCGAGATAAAAGGTCAGATGCATACTTGGCTTGAGTAATATAAAGACCATCTGTGGAACGAGTGATCTCAAGACCTAAGAAATAGCTGAGATGTCCAAGGTCTTTCATCTCAAACTGCTGACTAAGAAAATCCTTGAGTTCTTGAATGCCACTGAGGTCATCACCAGTTATGATCATATCATCCACATATAGGAGAAGTAAAATGGTGCCTTTATCATTGCGACGAAGAAATAAGGCAGAATCATAAGGACTGACAGTGTAACCCAAGCGAAAGATAGTGGAGCTGAACTTGGCAAACTAAGCTCGTGGAGCTTGTTTAAGGCCATAAAGTGCACGTCGAAGGCGACAAACCATGTTTGTTTCAATAGAAAGACCAGGAGGAGGTTGCATATAGACTTCTTTATGCAGATCCCCATTAAGGAAGGCATTTTTAACATCCATCTGAAAAAGATCCCATTTACTAGCAGCGGCAACAGCTAAGAGGGCGCGAACAGAGGAGATACGGGCAACTGGAGCAAAAGTCTCTTCATAATCAATCCCATACTCCTGTGTAAAACCTTTTGCAACAAGACGAGTCTTGTAGCGCTCGATGGACCCATCAGAGCGAGTCTTGATCTTATAGATCCACTTACAACTAACCACAGACTGACTAGGAGGAAGAGTAACTAGATCCCAAGTATGGTTTTTGGTTAATGCATCAATTTCCTCTTTCATTGCAATTTGCCATAAAGGGTCAGTAGAGGCCTCACGATAGGTTTGAGGCTTATGGAGTAATAGCCAAAACATTGAACTTATTCTGGGCTTGAAGGGTTGCAAGCCGAGCTTCTTCTCTAACCAACTCGTTTACAGCAGTGTCAAGAGAGGGAGGAGGATTGCGATTAAGAAACTGACCTCGGATGGGCTCAAAGTCCTTGTGAAGTGACATCAGGAACTCATAGAGACGAAATTCATCTCTAACTGTAGCATATTGTTGAGCATCTTTTGAGCATGCCCAAATCGGATCAGAAAGGTCAATTTGGTCCCAAATGAAGCGAAGCTGATCATAGTAGTTGTCGGGGACGTTTTGCCACAAAGGCCGAGATTGTAGCAATGAGCCCAAAACTCCCCTTGGGTTCGTTAAATTCGTTAATTATTTGGAGAGCCAAGCCCAAAATTCGCAATGTGGGGTACACAAAGGCTAATGGTGCTTTGTGGAAAGAGAAAAACAATACAAAAATGAGAACACAAGAGAGTGTAAAATCATATATTCATGAGTCAGAAAATTCAGCCCACAGTCACACAGAGGAAGAAATTGATGGAGGTCTTGAGCAAGGGAGAGAGAGTTCCCCTATATCAATATTTTCGCCCCCAGGCCTTCAAATCGTCCATACACTAAGGTAGCTGATTGGGTTCTTGTGTCAAAGTTTTGGGTTTTTTGTAGGGAAAAACGTGTCCCTCCTTATGGGCTGGTGATGCATACTTATATCAAGCTCCAAGGGATGCTTGTGACCAGTTTTTAGGTGGGAGGAAGGCCTTGGACCTTTCAGATGTTATTCCTATGACTTGGTGTATTATGTTTTATGCTTAGGGAAGGGTTTGGTTGCTTTTTGCATGATTATGGAAATAAAGTTGCTTCCTCTTTATAGCTGCTGCCTCTGGTCTCTGTTGGCCTTGGAAGACTACATTTGGGTGGCTGAGTGGGCTAGACTGCCCAGCTTTTTCTTAGAGTCAGCTGCTTGGTGTGGGAAAATGGAGCTGGACTGAAAATTAGGGGCACAGTCACACAGAGCATGGAGTCAAATCTGGGGTGGAAATTTCTGGCATTGGACCTTGTTAGGTCACACTTCGAATGACCCCTTGTGATAAACCCTAATTAATTAATTAATTAGCCAAGTTGTTTAATTAATCAATTAAGCATGCAATCGCGTGGAAGCACAAACAAATCACCAAATACTAAATATGCAGCGGAAAATAAATAACACGGTGATTTGTTTACGAATGGGGAAAACCCTAACGGCAAAAACCCCACCGGGTGATTTTCAGGTCACCACTCCCGAAACTCCACTATTATCAAATCAAGCGGTTACAAGAAAGGAATCCCAAGTACCTTACCAACCTACAGTTGAACCCTTACCCCAATACCCAATTGGACTTGATCTGTAGTGACAATTTCCACCTTTGATGCACGGCTCCCAAGTACGTGACTAACCAATGCGCGAATCCCAATACGCGACTTCAGAACACCAACTTGAGGAAGAATGGTTGGCTGCAAAGTTCTTCAGTTCATCCACGTGATGAATAGCAGGAAGATGCTTGGTTACAAAACCCTATGGTGCAAAGACACAGCAACTTCTTGATGAAGGATGAACTAGGTCAAGAACTTCGTCTGTTGAGCACAATTTGCATAAACAGAGATTGCTCAATGATAATACAACTTGTGTCTACAAAAACGGCTCTTAAAATAATCCTTTTATATGTTTAGGGTTAGAAGAAAAGAAGCCCCAAAAACATATTCACGGATCCCAAGAAAATCAGATTTGGAATTCTGACTTTTTAAATCTCGACAGATAGCAGGTGTCGAGGTAGCTATCGAGAGGTGTCGAGCTTTAAAAATTCTGCACTTCAACTTGCTTTTTCTTGGACAGACTTGATGGCTTCAACACTTGATCTTGAAACATGGTTTCTTGAAGTATTAAAAACACCTAGATCTACCCAATTACAAGTAAAGTGCGTTTTGTCAAAGGATTAGCCAATTTACATAAATAAGTAAGACATATGTTCTTAGCATGTGAAACACATATGTCCTAACAATCTCCCCCTTTGGCAATCCGTGACAAAACCACAACAAACAAATGAGCATATGAGAGAAGTCATAAATCACTCAACTCATATTCACTTGTTGAATACAATAAAATCTATCCTAACACAAACTCTTGAAAAACTTTGCAAGAAGAGAGTTTATGGCAAGTAGACTTTAACAACCTGTATTTCTGAAACACTTTAAACAAAACTCATCAAGGCATCTTGTGTGAAACAGAAATTAATAGATTGCATACAATAAAAGAACATGTGTATAAAGATAGAAAAGAAACAACACATGAAGAGAGAGGTGAAAGAAACATACATCCACATATATAAGAGAATAAGTATCATGTATGTAAAACTGGTCACAAGACCTCATATACAAGAACAATGTATCTAAAAAGATAAGAAAAGAAAAGATACATATAGCCTCACTACATCCCTCAAAAGTAACAACACTCCCCCTATCAAAAATGTCCTATACTAACTCTCCCCCTAAGATGACTACTCTCATAACCCAAAACTACTCCCCCTTTTTGTCACGAGTGACAAAGGGTAGAGTGTCATGTAGACATCTCATCGGCAGAGCTAGCATCTCCATCATCATCATCATCCTCATCATCATCCTCATCCTCAGAATCTGAAGCTACTGGAGTAGGTGGTGAAGGAGTAGCCTCTGGAGCAAAACCGCCCATGGTCGCCTGCCGTCGTGCAATACGACCCACACGAACATTCACTTGATACAACTCAGCAGAGAGTGTATCAAGACGAGTGTCCATGCGCTGCAGCTGCGCCATAATATCACCAAGGGATACATCGCTCGAAGAGGAAGAAGGAGCAGATGTAGATGGAGCAGATCTGGATGGTGCTGAACGGGAGGGAGGAGTGGCACCAGGTTGTCTCGACCTCAACTGTGCCTCACTACGTTTTACGGTAGCGGCATCTATGGCAGATATGTGTGTGAAGTGGTCGGACACAGGAAAGGGAACAGAAAAATGGCGTAGAATCCGCGTGATAGCAGAAGGAAAGATGAGCTTATCACGAGACGCCGAATCAAGATAAACATCTATGATAGACCGGATGAAGTGAGAAGGGAAATCTATGGTCAAGTGCTCAAGAAGAGAAAGCAAAAATCGAGCACGAGGCTCTGTGATAGAGTTATAGTGAGAAAGAGGATGGAGAACAAAAGTCATCACCATGTTCATGAATCTAGGACCTTTAGCAAAAGGCCTACATGAAGTGAACTGATGCTCACCCCAATCAGCAGGACGCTGACAGAAGGCAGAGATGAGCTCATCTTGGGACACAGTCCTCAGACGCTCACAAGAGGGATAATCAGGAAACTCTATCCTAGGTACCCTAAGCACATCCGCAACAAGTTGCGGTGTGACAGGAATGCGCATACCTCGAACGCGAGTGGAAAAATGAGGTACTGAAAGATCAATCCCGTGGATATTGGAGTAGAACTCCTGTATCAGCACGAGAGGGCAAGTGACCGGGATGTCACACAGTGACCCCCATCCCCTACTGTGAATGACAGAAGGAAGGTCAGTATCGGCGAAGTCCGCCAGAATGACTTGGCGTTCCGAATGAACACCTCGTCTAGAAAAGTTCTCAGTAAATGCCTTTGAGGCAGCTTCATCACGGAACCGAATGTTAAAAGGAGCAGAATCAGAAGATGAAGATGCTCTAGAACGCAGAGGGTTCCGAGCAGGAGTAGATTTACGTTTGGGTGCCATAGACACTACTAACGTAAAAGAATGAGAAGGAGATAGAGAGGGAGACAAGCAGAAAAGTCCCAAATCAGTTCAAATATAACAGATATATGAACAAAGAGTACGTATGCATGGGAATGCATGAACATATGACATGCAAAACAGAAATATCATCATGGGCTCAGCCCAATCCATTCCTAACAGCATATAAACAAAGTACTCACATCTAAATGCATGAAAATATCATTATAATGCACATGAAATGCAATGTATGACATTTTGAAATCATTTAAGTCCAAACCCAACCCAAAATTTCAATAAAAACTTAGCAATTTTGAAAAACCCCAAATTTTTATGAAAAATCCCAAAACTAGGTTTTCAAAACATGAAATGCATGAAAATGAAAGGGAAAAGGTGATCTTACCAAGAGATTGAAGCAAGAATGAGCAAGATCCAAGAGGGTTGGAGGATTTGAGTGAAAGGAGAGTGAAAAGGAGATGAACAGCCACGGAGAGATCGAGAGAAATCGAGAAAATGAGTTCAGAATCGCGATCAGCCTTTAAATAGGCACCTCAGTAATTCTCGACAGCTGAGGTGTCGAGAGGTATCGAGTATGCTGTCGAGGAAGGTATCGAGGAATAAGTCGTCGACAGATGAAGGTATCGAGAGGTATCGAGGAGTAAGACAAATTTCAGAAACATGAATCTCGATCGATCGACAAGGTATCGAGAAGCTGTCGAGAGGACAGAAACTTTCTCGATCGATCGACCAAGTGTCGAGGATGTGTCGAGATTGCGATAAGAAACAACTTGAGAATCTCGACAGATGACCAGGTATCGAGGAGGTGTCGAGGAAGGTGTCGAGACTCAGAAAAAGAGCAGTTTTTCGAGAAGGGAAAAACACAGACATGAATGCAATCCAACACACATCTCTAACAAGGATCCACTCAACATATGAACCTCTCAAAACATCTCTCATCAAGAAATTAAGCACAAGGATCATGCAAAACACACACACACACTAAACAAGTCTAACCAATTTTATATTTCAAAAACAAGTTATGACAGTTTAGTGAGCATACACTAGCATATGTAAACACTTGTGATGGCCAAATCACATTGTACCTGCACATGTATCAAAAGTAGCAAAGAATATTGCGTGTTGTGTGTGAAAAACATCGCAAGATTGCATATGTGTATACATGTTATGACGATCTGAGATATGAGTAAATAACTTTTAACTCACACACAATCATAACTGTTTGATGGGGACTATCACCTTCAAGGTACATCCTATAACTCCCACATCTCCTAGAAAACACGCTTGCAATCATATTTAAAGCATCTTTAATCTTTTTGCTTTATATTTTCTTTGCATATTTTTCTTTTAAGCATATCATGCATGGGCATAAAAAGAGAGAAAAGAAATACCCAAGATGTTAAGCATTTGACATCGCATTTTTGCTATGCCGAAGCATACGAATGTCTTTGACACTGCACTTTTGCTATGCCGAAGCATACAGGTGTCTATGACACTGCACTTTTGCTATGCCGAAGCATACAGGTGTCATACTATGATTGGCGGGTAACAGTGGTGAGATGGTTATTAATGCCTTTCTCTTAGGATTTTCTAGTCCTACCCGTCAAAAAGAGTGATATGAGTGTTAAGTTTAAAGAGATAACCTAATCTTACTCATCACAAACAAGAGCCACAAAGCTCACTTGCTTAGTTGTGCATAGAGATGCTCATCTAAGCTACAAAAGATACAAAGTTTAGAAACTTTGCTTCAATGGCCATCCAAGGTACACAAATACCAAAGTACACATAACACACACTGTTTTTGTATTTTTCTGATTTTTCAATTTTTTTTTTTTATTTTTATATCAAAAAAAAAATAAACAAAACTGAAAATAAACAAACAAAAACATGTTAAACAAAGCAAAGCAAAAACTAGACTGACTCAGCAGAAAAATAAAACACACAAGCAATGCAACTAACAGAAAAACAAGAAGGGAAAAGAAAGTGATGAAATCACTTAGAGTCCTTTTTCTTCCATGCCTTGGAAGAGCCTTTCCTTTGATTGAATCCTTGAACAGGTGGTGAGGGGGAAGAATTTAGACCGTTCAAGTTCGAAAGGAACATGAGGGCTTTCAGAAGATCTCCAAGAGGAGCAAGAGAGGATTGAAGCTGAGATTGGCTTCCAGATGCTATCATGCCATTGCTCTGTTGAGTGGCTAGCCACTTATAGCAATTTGGTCGAGTGTGACCGGCAGCTCCACAATAATGACAAAGATGCTGCTTCTTTTGTTTAGGCTTATGAGAGTTAGCCTTCTTAGCCCTAGGGTTATTAGCATCTTTCTTGTCTAGCTTAGGGGGTGCTCCTAGGATGGATTTTCCCTTGTCTAAGTTCTCACTAGCTAATTCAGTTTTAACATTAGTGTTCTCAATTTCAATGTTATTAGCAGCAGGAACAAAAACAGTATTGCTAGTAGAGGCAGTATTAGAGAAAGAAATACCATACCCCAAACCAGTTCGATCCGAAGCAGGTTTTTGATTGCTAAGCATCTCATCGAGCTTTGCACTTGAGGTCCTCTCCAGTTGAGCTCTGACTTGAAACAGCTCCAGTTCAAGCTTCTTGGTCTTTTCAGCCAAAAAGTTGTTCTCAAATCTCAATGCTCCAATAGTTTGATTCGCCTCATCAAACTTTGTGGACAACTCTTCACGATCGAGTTCCACTTCACTGAGCTTCTTGGTGGCCAGCCTATATAATTTCTCGTGCTTTTCAGATAGCTTGTATAGCTTCTCATAGGCTGAATGGATGTCATCTTGATCATCCATCTTCTCAAATTTTGACTCCACCAGCTCTTCTTCATCCACTTCTTCAACAATCCCTTCAGTAGGATTGACTGTGGCAGTGAAGGCATTTAAGATTCCGTCATCCTCAGTGTCGGAATCATCTTCAGGCTCAGTGTCACTCAGGGTTGCAGCAAGGGCCTTGCTTTTCCCAATGCTCTTCAGATATGTAGGACACTCATGTTTCATGTGTCCGAACCCATGACAACCAAAGCACTTTGGTCCTGCTGGAACAGTATACTGACCGGCCTCCCTAGCATCCTTCTTCCCTTTGTCTTGGCTTTTGAACTGAGAAGAACTGAACTGCCTGCGGTCCTTGTCGAAGCTCCTTCCATTGGCATTCTTCATGAACTTTTTGAACTGCCGAGTAATGTAGGACTTCATCTTAGAATCTTCATCATCGGAAGATTCATCTGTATCACTGCTCTTCGCCTTCAAGGCCATGCTTTTGCCTTTATTGGTCTTGCCAATCCTAGATAAACCTATCTCATAGGTCTGCAAGTTTCCAACCAGCTCAGTCAAAGGAATCTTGTCTATATCCTTTGATTCCTCAATCGCCGTAATCTTGGCATGAAATCTCTCAGGTAGAGATCTGAGCACCTTCCTTACAATCTTGGGTTCAGGGATGGTTTCCCCAAGATTGAAGGCTGAGTTCACTATGTCCTTGAGCTTGGCATAGAACTCATCAAACGACTCATCCTCCTCCATCTTTATTTCTTCAAAGCTTGTTGTCAGCCTTTGAAGCTTTGAGTCTTTGACAGCCTTTGTGCCTTCATAGGTTGTCTGGAGAATGGTCCAAGCCTCCTTAGCAGTTTCAGTTGAGGATATCTTCTTGAACTCCTCATTGGTGACTGCGCTAAAAAGAGCATTCAGCGCTCTGCTGTTGAAGTTGGCCGCCTTGATCTTAGCATCATCCCACTCGGCCGGTTGTTCTGTTGGCTTAGTCCAGCCAATCTCTACAGCTTGCCACACTTTTTCATCTAAAGACTGCAAGAAAGCTCTCATGCGTACTTTCCAGTATGCATAGTTAGTGCCATCAAATAAAGGAGGTATAATTAAGGATTGTCCTCTATCCATGACAAACAGGGGTCAATGGATCAACACAGCAAAGATTAAATCCTAATCAGAGTGTGCCCGCTCTGATACCACTTGTTAGGTCACACTTCGAATGACCCCTTGTGATAAACCCTAATTAATTAATTAATTAGCCAAGTTGTTTAATTAATCAATTAAGCATGCAATCGCGTGGAAGCACAAACAAATCACCAAATACTAAATATGCAGCGGAAAATAAATAACACGGTGATTTGTTTACGAATGGGGAAAACCCTAACGGCAAAAACCCCACCGGGTGATTTTCAGGTCACCACTCCCGAAACTCCACTATTATCAAATCAAGCGGTTACAAGAAAGGAATCCCAAGTACCTTACCAACCTACAGTTGAACCCTTACCCCAATACCCAATTGGACTTGATCTGTAGTGACAATTTCCACCTTTGATGCACGGCTCCCAAGTACGTGACTAACCAATGCGCGAATCCCAATACGCGACTTCAGAACACCAACTTGAGGAAGAATGGTTGGCTGCAAAGTTCTTCAGTTCATCCACGTGATGAATAGCAGGAAGATGCTTGGTTACAAAACCCTATGGTGCAAAGACACAGCAACTTCTTGATGAAGGATGAACTAGGTCAAGAACTTCGTCTGTTGAGCACAATTTGCATAAACAGAGATTGCTCAATGATAATACAACTTGTGTCTACAAAAACGGCTCTTAAAATAATCCTTTTATATGTTTAGGGTTAGAAGAAAAGAAGCCCCAAAAACATATTCACGGATCCCAAGAAAATCAGATTTGGAATTCTGACTTTTTAAATCTCGACAGATAGCAGGTGTCGAGGTAGCTATCGAGAGGTGTCGAGCTTTAAAAATTCTGCACTTCAACTTGCTTTTTCTTGGACAGACTTGATGGCTTCAACACTTGATCTTGAAACATGGTTTCTTGAAGTATTAAAAACACCTAGATCTACCCAATTACAAGTAAAGTGCGTTTTGTCAAAGGATTAGCCAATTTACATAAATAAGTAAGACATATGTTCTTAGCATGTGAAACACATATGTCCTAACAGACCTCCTTCATGGGCCTTAGATGCCCCCAGCGTCCATGGCCCACTTCACAGCACGTACAGGCTGGGCCTATGTAAAACGTCCAATGGGAACTAGCCCACACTCGCCAAAACCATTCCTACTCAATTCCCCAACGATTCGCATGGGCTTGGACCATGCAACAGAGCTAAATATATTGACACAAATACATTAGTTTGACCCGCTAAGCAATTGGGCTTAGTCATTCCGTCGGACCATAAAATTTGTCGCGAAAATGACCATTAACATTAGCCCCCCTCCCACGAGTGGCGCTTGCGGCATGCGTGTGAGCTTCACGGAATTTTCGCAAGCTCCGAACACTTAACAAAGCATAGTATGGGCCCACACCTGATGTTAGCACGGCCTATTAAATCTTCGCACTTTGCACAAACTAGTACATTGTCTGCGCTTCTTTTCTTTTCCTAAAATCTCCTTTCCTTGTCTCCTGTTGTTGCTGTGGCTTCTTCATGGATTTTGTCTTATACACATATATGCATATATATATATATATATGTACATGTCTGACTCCCTCCTTTCTTTTCACACCTTTTCCTTTGCTTTTTAGTCTTCATTTTTCTTATTTTCTTCAAACAACAGGTATGTCAAAGTTGACTCTTTATGACTTTTGTCTTATACACATATATGTTTAAATATATATATATATACTCACATATATTTTACTTGTCTGACTCTCTCTTTTCTTTCCCTTTTCTTTTTGTTCCACACCTTTTCCTTGGGTAAAAGGCGTGTCATCCTCAGGCCCACATAAAAGAGCTGCTTTCTCACCACTTATTTATACCCACTAAAATCAGGTCCTGAGAAACAGAGACAAACTTCTCAACTCTTTTTTTTTTCTTTCGCCGAATGGGTCTCCAGACTTTACTTTGCTGTGTTGTGCACTTTGCCATTTCATTTGTCATCACCATGGCTGATCAGTGAGGTGAGAAGAAAACCCAAAAAAAAAAAGGAAAAGAGAGAAAGAGCACAAGGGATTTTTTTTTTTTTTTTTTTTTTTTTTTTTTTTTCGAATGGGTCTTCAATCTCCATTTTGCTGTGTTGGACACCTTGCCACTTCCTTTGTTGTCACCATGGCTGATCAGTGAGGTAAGAAGAAAAGCCAAAAAGAGAAAGAGTGCAAGGGAGAGAGTGAAGAAACCAGCTCTTCCCAAGGTCCGTTTTTTTTTGGTCTTGCCTCATCATCCTACCATATGCTCAGAGCCAAATGGGTTCAAAACGGTCGCGTTTTAAGGGTGGCAGCAAGAGTTCAAAGCGGTTACGAACCAAAGATAGTGGTGATTCTTCGCCGTCATCTGGTGGGTTGGTGGTTGACGATTCACCATTGAGACCGCTCTGTGATCCATGGGTCACGACAACTTCGCCTTTCCCCTTTCCTTTGCCGCTCGATCCCGTAACTCCAACTGAGGAAAAAATGGAGGTTGGGTCTGACATTGTGGATTCTGATGAGTTTAATCTTCCACCTCCGAATAGCATGACGGAGCTCCGACTTCGTCGCAAAGAGGTACTTCCCGTCCCTATCATTTTTAGAATGGAATGTGGCCACTCTGTTGATTGGGACCGTTGGGTTGATAATGAGTTGCAAGATAGTGAGTTTGTGAATTTATTGAAGCAGTCTCGAATTTATGGTAGTGTATTGGTGTCCCGTGGTCTGAATATGAAAAAAGACATTGCTGGGTTGCGACGTCTGGTCCGTAGGTGGAATTCGGCAACCCATACATTCTTTTTTGCTTGGGGTGAGGCCACTGTAACTTTAGAGGATGTTGAGAAAATTTTATTGTTGCCGTTGGTAGGTTGTAAGCGGCCATGGCCGATTATGTCAGTTGAGGGGAGTGAGGGTATCATTGAACAATTATACATTGGTTATGGTGGCCGTGATGCTCCACCATGTAATAAGCATTCTCGATTTGCCGCATGGGTTCGGTATTTTGAAAACTTTGAGGGAACCCTTGTTCGCCGTGCTGCTTTTGTGGTTTATTGGCTGAGTCGTTATGTGTTAACTGAGTCCCCCTTTGATCATGTAAAAGCATATTTGTTTCCTCTTGCTGTATTGTTGGCTTGTGGCGAATCTCTTGCTGTGGGTGTTATGTGCTTAAGTAACTTGTATAATCATTTGGATGCTCTTCACATTTCCGAAATGGAGGGATCACCGTATTATGCCGTGGTGACTCATTTGAACTTGGCATTACTGCAAGTTTGGGCGTGGGAACGTGCTCTTCCTCTCGTAACACATGCTCGTTCCATCACAGCTGTTCGCAAGCGTTATCCACCAAGTCCTAAGAACAACCAGCTTGATTTTTTACAAAAATTCTACGAATCTCCTCCCATACTTCTTAAGTGGATAGGAGTTAAGTCTCCCTCACTACCTTGGGTCGAGTTGATGGATAGGGAGGCCGACTTTGTCTGGCGTCCATATGTTAGCATCGCTGATGGTTTTTCATTTGCGTTGTTGGATGAAGATGTTGAATCTGATGTGAATGTATATAGTTCTTTGTTAGCTCGTACTCCGCTTTGGTTATTTCCTTGTGGTCCCTCAGGTTCTTGGGCAGGATATAACCCACACAGAGTTAGGCGTCAGTTTGGGTATGATCAAGGTGTGCCGAGTGAGAACCCAGTGGTGCTTGACCATGAGCATTCTGTGACTCCATTCATTCTGCGAACTGGACATTCTTGTTTGAATAAGGCGCCTTTGCTGGCATTGCTTCCTAGAAATTCGAGAGTTGGGGTTCTTACCCGGAGGGCTTGTCGATATTGGAATGAGATAGCCGTTAGGTTCAATGATTATGCAGCGGATGGTAGGGATGAATGCACTTTTCCTCCCCCTCCTTCGGCACCAATTAACAGGTCGTGTCACATGAAATTTAGTCGTGGATTGGTCGCATATTTTGCAAAGGAGAAAATAGGTTTTGTGGCTTGGCATGATGAGGTAGCGGCTTGGGTGGCATACGCAGGCGAAGTTCCTGAGCCTTGGAAAAAATATGAACCCATGGCTAAAGCTCGCGTCTCTGCTCCTTTGGCACGTGGTGAGTCCTTGAATGCCAAGCCCCCAGCCAAGAGGGAAAGACCAGAAACTTCTGTCGATGCCTTTGCCCTTCCTCCTCCCTTACCTAAAAAAGTCCGCTCCTCAATAGTTGCGGGCTCGAGGGTTTTACCCCGCACAGTATTGGCGCTTCGCGCCATGAAGGACGATGCTCTCGCACCTTTAAATTGTGCTGTCACAACACGTCCTTTGCCTGGACCTGAGATTTCTGACAACCAGGTATGTCTATTTCTTTCTCTTTTCTTCATTGTCTCATTTATTCGTGCACATATGTATATATATATATATATATATATATATTTATCTATCACTCCACCGGACTAATATTGCTCCCCTTTTTTTTTTTTTTTTTTTTTTTTTTTTTTTTTTTTTAGGTTCCTTCCTCTCCTGTGGTCTCTGAAGGAAAAGTGGACATCCCGGAATCATTTGAAGATGACCTGTCGGACGATTGTGAGAATGTTGCAGTACCTATTGCTGCTGCCTCTCCCTTCATCGTTACAGGACAAAGGTCATCAGTGGGCGCCGGCGATGAGATGACAAGTGAAAGCTATGACGAGGCAAGTGAAAGTTCTGCTGGAACCATAGTGAGCCTTACAACAAAACTTCCTTTCCGTCCTTTCTCTCTTTTTTTTTTTAAAAAATAATAACAACTTCATGCCTCTTACTATGTGACTTTTGGTGCGTAGGGGACTTTGGATGCAAGTAAGGGAGTTGATGCTGTCGGGGAGGCGACCAACATGAAGCTTGTGATCGCGAAAGCCTCAGATTCTCTGGTTGAACCCATGTTCACATGTCTTGATTCCCTAACTCTCATTTCTAATAGGGAGCACATTGAAGCTTTCTTGGGCAGATTCGAACAAGACAGAAATAATGAGCACGAGGCTTCCCATTTCTTCAACTTTGTAGGCCCAAGCATACGTATCCATCGATTCTCAGTCCCTTCAGAAAGTGTTCCATTGTTGGAACATCTGCGAACCAAGCACAATGATTTCATTGGGCAGTTAACAGTCGGTTCAGTTGTCGGGAATCCTTTACTAAGGATCCTGGCGGCGGTGCTTATGGATATGCAAGAGACTCAAGTAAATGCCTTAACTGAAGAACGGTTGTTTGAGTGGAGAGATGCTGTGAGAGACCTACATAAGGCTGGTTTGGATGTTTCCTTTGTTCTCCGCTATCTTCGAGATGTTGCTGCATCGTGGTTTCGGAGAGATGCGAAGATTCGATTGGCATCTATTGTGCATCGGATTTCTGAATTAGAAACAGAGCTTGCGATACTGAAGTCAGAGATGGCTCAGTTGCAAACAAATCCTCCAAATGCCGTTATTTTGGATAACACCGCCATTCACGGCCTACTTTGAATTCCCGCCGTCTCCTTATCACATGCCTCCCCCCCCTTTTTTATGACAGATGTATCTTGTAGGGAAAGTGCTTAGACCCTCTTTTTTTTTTTTGGTTTTGTATTTGGTATGTCGCTTGGATTACCCTATCATGGTTAATGCGACTCCCATTTTGTATCTAAACATATTCAAAATATATTATCAAACGTGTTTTCGCGTTTAGCTTCAAAAAAAGGTTGTTCATGCTTTGTAGGTGTGTATGCATCTATTTTCTAATATTCAAATTAAAGTAGTTTCGTACCTTCCTTTGAGATCATGTATGTTTGCAGGCTATGCATTGCTACTTAGAAGCAAGTTGCAATTAGTTAGGCAGTCAGCTTACCATTATTCCATTCTCCGTGGAAGTGTCGATGAGCATGGTGCTTGACTTTTGTGGTCGTTAAAGGGTGATTTGGGCCTTCTTGTACCTCATTCTCTGCGCAGACTCGCAGATTATATATATATATATATATATTTTTTTTTGGGCTCGCCATTTAGTGGTTGCCTCTCCTGTATAGTATGCAAGGCCACCATGCCGGCATTTTTGGACTGTATCCATGTGCATTGCAGATCATGCCAGCCTGCCATTGTCTAGGGGGATGGTCTTGTTTTCCTACGTAGTCAAATAGTATAACTACCATCCTTACCTATGGTGGCTATGGCACTAGTTGTATCTTGGCACTCAGTATCTCTATTGCAATAGCAATCAGCCATTGCTTAATATGTGTTAATTTATAGCGTTCGACGCTAGCTTTTGATTCATAAGCCCACTCGCTGTTTTACCAGGTTTCAAGTAAGAACATGCGTCACCGCCCTTCCCTCTCTCTTTTTTTTTGTTGGTCCCCTTACTATTTTGTAAGGTGTACCTTTGAGGGGATGTCAGGCTTCCTCTTGCGAATGAGGATTTAGCCGTATCATTACTTCATTGACTTCCTTACTGTTTTGTAAGGCTTGTCGTCGAAGTGGTGCCCACCTGGCTTCCCTTACCTTATTGAGAGCATAGTAGTCTCGCATGTAGGGGTTTTGCCTTGATGGTGTTTTCATGAGTTCACTTATGAATTCGTAAGGTTTGTTGCTTGAACAAAGTGATTTATGTTCTTTTAAGGCATGATCGCTCACATGTGCATATATATATATATATATATATACATACCAGAAAAGGGAAAAAGCAAAACGAGAATGTGATGATGCCATTTTTTTTTTTAAAGAAAAGTGGGCATTCTCATTGATTCGTTACACTCATACATCATGTTTCCCACAAGAAAAATGCAAGGTAAAATGCTAGAATGCAAATCACATGGCGGATGACGCCCAACCTCAAAAGTGAGTTGGTGTTTTTCGCCTTAGAGGAAATAAGATAATAAAAAGGAAAAAACACAAGCGATGCATGAGACCTATGTTTCCAAATCAAACCAGCACTTCTTGACTTCACTAAGTGTGATAAAGCTAGAGCCACTTGCCATTGATGGGATCCATTGTGGCAGACTCGTTCATGCTACAAAGGCGATAATACCCCCTTCCATGAGCCTCCTTCACAACATATGGGCCTTCCCAATTTGGTGCAAATTTGGAAGGGGCTGCTACTTTTCTTCTCACATAATCTGCTACCCTAAGAACGAGTTGGCCTTCCACGAAGATCCGTTCACGCACATTCTGCTCGTACATGCTGCTCATTCGCTGCCGGTATCGTCGTACCTTCTCGCGTGCGATGTCGCGCATTTCATCCATTGTTTCCAAGTCCACCATCCGTGCCTCGGCACACATATTTGCATCTGTTTCAAGCTCTTGCCCCTGCAATGTGCGAGCTGTTGGCACCATCAACTCCACCGGTGAGATGGTTTCGGTGCCGTATACCAAAGAAAATGGCGAAAAGCCAGTGGCCGTTTTAGTAGAGCTTCTATAGGCCCAAAGTGTGTCGAGAAGATGCGTATTCCAACCTCCAGCATAGTCAAACACCATCTTACTAAGAATTCCCAATAAGACCCTATTGGTTGCCTCCGCTTGTCCATTCCCTTGAGGGTAGTAAGGGGTCGACCTTCGATGCTTGATTTTGTAATACTCGGTGATTGCTCGAACATCTTTGTTTATGAATGGAGTACCATTGTCGCTCACAATCTTGTATGGAATCCCAAAATGGCAGAGGATGTGTTCTTTGATGAAATTGGCCACAGCTGGCCCTGTCGCTCTCTTGAGCGGAATAGCTTCCACCCACTTCGTAAAATATTCGGTGGCGACAAGGATCCAAATGTGGCCATTCGATGGTGGATGGATGGGGCCGATAAGATCAAGCCCCCAAGTGTGGAAAGGCCATGGTGTGCTCATGTCTTGCAAGTTCATGGGATGGGTATGGATGAGGTTCGCATGTGCTTGACAGGTGTGGCAACATTTAACAAACTCAGTGGTGTCCCTCTTCATCGAAGGCCAATAATACCCCACAGATAAGAGTCGTTCGTGAAGTTTCTTTCCTCCTTGATGTTCTC
This sequence comes from Quercus aquifolioides, assembly GCA_019022515.1. Classification (NCBI taxonomy): domain Eukaryota; kingdom Viridiplantae; phylum Streptophyta; class Magnoliopsida; order Fagales; family Fagaceae; genus Quercus; species Quercus aquifolioides. The sequence goes on along the minus strand of CM032327.1, from coordinate 25,358,527 downwards.
CACACTCTCCACCATGTACTTCTCTCATTACGGCCTGTGATTTTGCGAGGCCCAAACATCTCAGCAGCTCACCGTTGTATCCTTTACGAAACAAAATTCCTCCTTCAGCAAAATAGCGCCTGGCTAGTTTCTTGAGGTAATAAGCCTCCTTCCTATCAGTAGGTAGGACTCCTTCCAAGATGAATTCCAGAAATGGTGTTCTCCAATCAATCGTCTGGAAGATAGCATATGATTCTGCCTTATTGAACACATGTTGGCATGTTGGGCAATGGCTTTGCACTTTGCTTGCTTGGGTCTTCATATCAGGCCAAAAATAACCTAAGCATTGGAGGCGTCGATAGAGGGGGATTTCGTTCTCGGTGCAGCAGGTCCTCTCATGGACTTCGCTCAACCTCTTCGCTGCTTCTTCTAAATTTACACACCTTGCTAACACTCCTCCAGGTAGCCTCCGATAAAGCTCGCCAGCAACAAGCGTATAGTCTCGGAGCTGTTTGGCATCAATTTCTATTCCCTGTTCCAATAAGGCATCTCTCAAAGGTGCTCGCCAATCTTCAGCTATTGTGGTCCCATTTTTAAACTCCTCTTGCAAGAGTAGTGTGATGGGGATGCTTCTTTTGAGGATGGTAACTTTGGTGCTTTCCCCTTCGAACATGATTTTGGACCCAAGCGTGGCTAAGGCATCGGCATGGCGGTTGTCCGATCTTTGCGTGTGTTCTATGGTAAGCTCGTCAAAGTGATCTTCCAACCTCTGAGCCATTGCTCGATAAGGAGCCAACGAGGGCTCTTTTAGAGAGAAATCACCCCTCGCTTGACTTACCACAAGATTTGAGTCTCCCCGCACCTTGAGCCTCTTGATTCTCATTTCTCGTGCTATTGCTAGGCCAGTAAGATATGCTTCATATTCCGCCGCATTATTAGAACAAAGAAAGTCTAACTTGAAAGACATGGATATGACTTCGTTTTCCCCATTAGCTAGGACAATATCGGCTCCCCCACCGGTGGAAATGGAAGATCCATCAAATGTCATCTCCCACAGACATTTATTCTCCTCTAGGCATGCTACCTTTGTGACTTCTCCAGGCACTTCATCCGTGATTTGTGAGATGTCTTCTCTGGGGAATTGGGCTAGAAGTTCCGCTATTGCCTGACCCTTAACTGCCCTTGGCATGACAGACACTATATCATATTCGGAGAGTTGGAGCAACCACTGTGCCAGCCTACCCGAGAGAACGGGCCTTTGCAGGAGCATCCTTATCCGATTGGACTTCGTCATTAAGTGCACTGTGTGGGCTAAGAGATAATGTCGCAGTTTTTGCACCGCATATATCAAGGATAGACAAGCGCGTTCAGCTCTTGGGTAACGCGTTTCTACGTCTCTAAGGACTCTACTCACGTAGTATATGGGCTACTCAGTACCATCTTCACCTTCTTGCGCGATTAGAGGCCCAATAGCCTTGTCATTTGAGGCAAGATACAGCCGCAGTGGTACGCTTGGCGTTGGTGACCTAACAGTAGGTAGGCCGGTCATCATCTCTTGCAATTTGCGAAAAGCTAACTGATGTTTATTGCTCCATTGAAACTTCACGCCTTTCTTCAATAATGAGGTGAATGGGGCGATCGCTGCCACTAAACCTGGTATGAATCTCCGAATGTAAGAGAGCTTTCCTATGAAGGACTTCAACTCTTTGACTGATGTTGGTGGTTTCATTATGACTATGGCTTTCACTTTCAAAGGGTCCACATCGATTCCTTTTTTATGAACAAGGAATCCTAGAAATTTTCCAGCTGTCACCCCAAATGCGTACTTCAAAGGATTCATGCGCAGTTTGTAACGACGACACCTCTCAAAGACTTTCCTGAGGGTTCTCGTATGACTCTCTCTAGTTTTAGACTTTATGACTATATCGTCGACGTAGTCCTCAAGTTCCCAATGCATCATATCGTGGAAGATAGCAGTCATAGCTCTTTGATATGTGGCACCCGCATTCTTAAGCCCAAATGGCATCACGGTGTAGTAGAAATTTCCGATAGGAGTACAGAATGCTGTCTTCGCTGCGTCTCTCGGTGCCATTTTGATTTGATTGTATCCACTAAAACCATCCATGAAAGAGAACATCTCATGACCCGCGGCCGAGTCAATAAGTAGGTCCATATTAGGGAGAGGAAACTCGTCCTTTGGACAGACCTTGTTCAGGTCTCGAAAGTCGACACAACATCTTATCTTTCCGTTCTTTTTCTTCACGGGAACTATGTTTGAGAGCCACTGTGGGTGTTCAATAGGCTTGATAAACCCCGCTGCTAACAACTTCTTAACCTCTTGAACAATTTGAGCTTCGATGTCAAGATGGAAAATCCTCATTGGCTGCACCACTGGTTTAGCCCCCAATTCAATACTAAGAACATGAGCCACCATTCCGGGATCTAAACCTGGCATTTCTTCGTATTGCCATGCGAACACATCACGATATTCTTTAAGCAAAGACACTAATTCCTTTTTCTCTGGTGGCGTGAGCAAAGGATTGATGGAGATAGGCAGCTCTATATTATGATCATCGCTCAAATTGATTGTTTCAAGCTCCTCATTGTTTGGCGACAGCTTAGGCGGGGTCAACACTTCCTGCGATACCGCTTCTTTTTTAGTCGGATCAAGTGCTTCCTCTAACAGGCAGCAAGAGGTAAGACAACCCCCCTCTGTCAGTCCGGGGCCCTTTTGCTTGGCGCATACAGGCCCCGCGCGCCTTCACAAGCGATAAACGATGCGCCCATCAGGCAGTTGAGACTTCTCACATCTTGGAGCATCATGGGTCGTCTCTTTTCGCTCTTTGCGTTTCCTCTTCCTTTCGAGGAGATCTCGCAAGTCCACTTCAGACCCTCCTTTAACATCTTCCCAGCTAGGCAGAGGGGTGCCCACGGGCTTCGCAATTGCGTCCCCTCCATTCATGGTCAATTGATCGTAAAAGGCCGCTTCTAGATAGTGAGCCTCTGATTGGTCGAAAGGAGTAGGATTGGCTGGGATGCGAACCGGTTTTCCATTTAAGCGTCCCTTTACGCATTGATGGTAAGTAGACGATATGAGCTTGTGCTTGTGCAGCCATGGCCTCCCTAATAACACATGATAGGACACAAAAGAATCGAGAACATGGAACCTGGTGAGCCCCACAAGTGGTCCAACCTTTAGTACTAACTGAATATGTCCAATGGTATGTTCGCATCCTCCCCCGAATCCGGTAATCTCCATTGGCAATCCTTGTATTTTTTTTTGGGAAATGCCTGCTGCGATAAGAGTACTTAATGGAAGAATATTGAGGGATGAGCCGGTGTCCACAAGGGCTCTCCTCACATGAACTTCATTTATCATTGCTGGGACATATAATGGCCTCTTGTGATCAGGGTATTGGACTTCCATGTCTTCATCAGTAAAGGTGACCGCGTTGGTCGTCTCCAGAAAGGCTCGACTTGCGTGAGCTTCTGCTGTAAAACAATGGGATCCGGATGAAGATGCAATGCCGACTATAGCTTCCGTTGCTGCCGTTCTAGCCTCGGGGGTTAATCCCAATTGGTTGAACAGCGAACGAAACGCGGGACTTCTTTGTAATGTTTTAATAGCGGCTGGAGTAAGTGTGGCGGATATCATGGGATCTTCTTCTTCGTCGCCAGCATGTATGACCACAGCGACTATCCCCTTTCCCCTGTCATGCTGAGGCAAAGGATTCCTTTGTACACCTTGAGTGCCACGTCCTACTTCGAGAGTGCCGTCTGCCAATTTCTCATGAAACATCCTTCGTATGTAGCGACATTCCAAAGTTGGGTGATGAACATATCTGTGGTAGCGACAAAAACGTGAATGTTTCTTGTCTTCCTCGGTTGGCTCTCTATCAATCTTGTACAGTTTCACCACTCCGTCTGCAATCCACCGATCAAGGATGACACCCAATTCCTCCGACGTGCAAGATATGGGTGGATATTCTTCAACTGCCCTGCCTTTCTCGCGCTTCTTGCTAGCGGGCTCATTGGTAGCCACCAAGAGTGCTTGAGGAGCATTCCTCTTATCAGTCTTTGACCGCTCACTCGTTTTCCAAGTTTTCTCGTTCGTCTTCCAAATTCTCTCATTCGTCCTCCATGATGCCGCGGTTTTGCGAGCCTTTTGGAGTAGCGGAGCAAATTGCTTGATCTCCAAATTCTCAAGGTGAATTTTGTACTCAGAAAACATATTATCAATGCAAATTTCAACCAGTTCATGCTCCTCGTACTTCACATGGCATTCGAGGGCTTTATCTCGGAATCGCCGTATGTAATCGAGTAAATCTTCATCGGTCCTTTGCTTAGTGTTGTGCAAACCAATCAACGTAACTTCCTCTTGCTCTTGGTAATACTTCCCGCAAAAGCACTCCACCATGTCCTCCCATGATTCGATCGATCCGGCTGGGATCGTGATGTACCATGAATAAGCCTTGTCAGAAAGCGACTTGGAAAACTCGCGAAGGCATAACTCCGAATCACTAGCGTGTGGGCCCATAGTATCTAGGAACTTGCTTACATGCTCAAGAGCGTTTCCCCGCCGTCCATCATAGAGTGAAAATGTGGGAACTTCATAATTCCTGGGATATGGTTTGTGTAACAGCTCAGATGGGTAAGGAGGTTGGCGGACGAACTGCCTTGGCACTTTGGAGATTTTTGCTTGTTCCCTCTCAATGAGCTTTGCTACGTCAGCAAGTGTGACATATTGAGAATCATTATTAGCATCAGGAGCATCGCTGGCTTTGTCTTGCCTCGTCTTCTCGCTATTGTCTGCCACCTTTTCATTTTGACCTTTTTCAAGCGTGGGCTCCTCTCGTCGTGGATTTTCCTTATCACGAGCCTTGTTGGATTCTTCCATGCGCTGGATAGCTTGAGCAAGGTCATCCTGGTTTCGCTGCATGCCTCGCATCATTTCAAATAGTTCCTTCATTTGCTGGGGGGCTTGTTCAACCTCCTCCTCAAGACGTACTTCCCTCAAAGAGGAAGCATCAGCAGCTGCCCCTTGAGATGGAGCAACGGTGTGGGACGTACGTTGGTTCTTTGACCTGGGAGGCATGGTTTCTCCTTCCTTAGCTGCTTGACTCCCCAGCGGAGTCGCCAAAATGTCGGGGACGTTTTGCCACAAAGGCCGAGATTGTAGCAATGAGCCCAAAACTCCCCTTGGGTTCGTTAAATTCGTTAATTATTTGGAGAGCCAAGCCCAAAATTCGCAATGTGGGGTACACAAAGGCTAATGGTGCTTTGTGGAAAGAGAAAAACAATACAAAAATGAGAACACAAGAGAGTGTAAAATCATATATTCATGAGTCAGAAAATTCAGCCCACAGTCACACAGAGGAAGAAATTGATGGAGGTCTTGAGCAAGGGAGAGAGAGTTCCCCTATATCAATATTTTCGCCCCCAGGCCTTCAAATCGTCCATACACTAAGGTAGCTGATTGGGTTCTTGTGTCAAAGTTTTGGGTTTTTTGTAGGGAAAAACGTGTCCCTCCTTATGGGCTGGTGATGCATACTTATATCAAGCTCCAAGGGATGCTTGTGACCAGTTTTTAGGTGGGAGGAAGGCCTTGGACCTTTCAGATGTTATTCCTATGACTTGGTGTATTATGTTTTATGCTTAGGGAAGGGTTTGGTTGCTTTTTGCATGATTATGGAAACAAAGTTGTTTCCTCTTTATAGCCGCTGTCTTTGGTCTTTGTAGGCCTTGGAAGACTACATTTGGGTGGCTGAGTGGGCTATACTGCTTAGCTTTTTTCTTAGAGTCAGCTGCTTGGTGTGGGAAAATGGAGCTGGATTGAAAATTAGAGGCACAGTCACACAGAGCATGGAGTCAAATTTGGGGTGGAAATTTTTGGCATTGGACTTGCTTCATGGGCCTTAGATGCCCCCAGCGTCCCTAGCCCACTTCGCGACACTTACAGGCTGAGCCTATGTAAAACGTCCAATGGGAACTAGCCCACACCCGCCAAAACCATTCCTACTCAATTCCCTAACCATTCGCATGGGCTTGGGCCATGCAACAGAGCTAAATACATTGACAAAAATATATTAGTCTAACCCGCTAAGCAATTGGGCTTAGTCATTTCGTCAGATTATAAAATTTGTCACGAAAATGACCATTAACAGTAGTCATTGATGGATTGCCCTGGTTCTTGTCGAAGTTGATGCAATTCAACTACCAACTGATATTTCATGGATCCGTGAGTAGTGGAGTACCTTTTGGCCAACATATCCCATGCAGATTTTGCATCATCAAAGCTGCCCAACAGATTGGAGATGGAGGGGATGGAAGTGTTCCGAATCCATGTGAGGATCATGTGGTTGTGACTATCCCATTCAATCATGCGACCAAGGAAGGCGGCATCTTCTTCACTTGCTCCCTTGACAGGAATGGTAATTGCACCAGTACAGTAATGCCAGAGCATGCGACCCTTAAGAAAACTGCGCATAGCTTGAGACCAAGATAAGTAATTCTTGTTCCCCTCCAATACAGTATTGATGGGGCGAGGAAGAAAAACATCTTTTTTATCCATTTAGAAACACAATATGCAAAAACAGACTACAAAAATGAAATCTACGCGAAAAACTGGGTAAGGAGAACCTGGACTGTAAAAAGTCAACCGTAGAAAAGTCAACGGTCAAAGTCAACGCTGGTCAACGGTCACAGTCAACGGACGGTCAACAGTCAGTCAATGATGACGTCAGCAGATGAGTGGATGATGACGTCAACCCTAGGTGACGTGGCAAGATGACGTCACGGATGACGTCAGCAGAACGAGTGAGGGCGCGTGAGGCGCGTGACTGAGGCTGTGACGGCGCGTGACTGAGGCGCGGCTTCTTCAGGAGGGGCGTGAGAGCGCGTGCATGCTCCGATGCTTGCGAGACTTCCACGAATGCGTAGATCGAGGCGAGACGATCACGGTGGTATGTGCAAAAACTTAATCGGAGGAAGATACACGGCGGAGACGGTGGTTGCAGTGGTCTGTGTGGTGCGGGACTCCTCAACGACGGCGGCTGCAGTTCCGGAACCTGAGGACAACGGCTGAGAGACGTCGTAGGTTCAACGGTGAGTGGTTGCAGTGGCTGTTGTGACGGCGGAAGCGATAAGGGTGGAGTAACACCAAGAGAGACAAGACTGCTAAAAGAAAGGTCAGAGCAGTGGCTCTGATACCATGTTAGAAATACTGAATCGTAGTATTGTATTTCATAGTTAAGAAATATACATGTGATGCCTTTATATAGGAGGCATATGTGTGCGGTACAAGTAAGTATATGTGTGCAGTACAAGTAAAGTGTAGTACAAGTACAAGTGTGCTATACAAGTAAACCAGCTGGGCCTAAAGCCCATAACCTAAAATACATTAACATATGTGATATTAGAATTTTTGTTATGGAAAGCAAGTAAGAAACAAGCCAAAACACGAAACAAAACAAAACGTATCTCATATGTTGGTATTTAGCACATTGTGTCTTCTTGTCCACATGCATACGTGCACATGAGAATTGTTCAGTTTGAATAGTCAAATTCCTCTCAAGCAGAACGCATTTGAGATTATGTTAAACTGCTCAAAGCAAATTCATGATGGATGATTTCTTAACCAAGCAAAAGCAATATAGTATCCCACGCAGTGGCTATCATATCAGTAATCTCCATTCAGCCAAATATATATATATATGTATCAGTAATTTTCAATCCATATAGCCTTTACGTTAAAAAATATAAACATTCCATTTAAGATGTTGTACCCATATCATATACATATATTATACCGGTATCATACCACCCATTTATATTATAATTTTTAAAAAATTACTCATTTTATCCTATCATATTAATATTCATATTCGTCCCTATGCACGTGTCCATACTTCCTACTCTATAAATAGTCGTAAAATACTAAGGCCCGTTTGATAGGGGAATTTGAGTAATGTTGTTTAAAATAATATGAAAATGTAGTTTAAAAAGTGTTGTAAAAAATACGTATTTATAGTATTCATCAAAGAGAAAAATGTTTTTAGTAATGTGTTTCAAATGGATATTTTGGTGCTTAGAAATATGTAGTTGTGTGTTTGGTACTTGTGTTTTTTTTTAAAAAAAGCTGCCATTGGTGCTGTTTTGGTTTGATTACACATTAGAGGAAGACAACACACAAAGTGGAGAGCACAGTAAATTTACGCGTGGGACAGCACTGTAAATTTGCGTCAGGTGGGCCCAAAGTGTTGAACTCTTAAGTGAAACACAACTCAAACAACATTTAAACACTAAACTCAAACAACAATAGTTAAGAATCACTTACTAAACACATATGTCAGCATGAAACCCATCTGTTTGGGTGTTTAAACAGCAAACATCATTGCCGAAGATGAGCTACCAAACGGACCTAAAAGTCAAGGATAACCAAGCAACTGAAAAGCATTTGATTGTTTGAAAATCTATTAACCCTCAATTACTTTTTCCCAATAAAAGCGTATAACTTTGGCTCTTCGAGTCTTCGTTCTTCGAGGACTGATAATCTACGGCATCTCCATTGACTTCAAGTCTTCAACTCTTCGAGAAATTACTATTTTTTGATAAGATTCATGAATTTTAAACAATTATTTGCTTCTAGATGACTCTCATAGTCTCACGAGTCACAACAAGTGTGGGCCTTCATATGAAAGACTTAAAAGTGATTTTCAAAAAGAAAATAAAAGAAAAAAGAAGACAAAAGTGAGTCCTACTCTACTAGCTCAAGATTATAAAAAAAAAAAGAAAAAAAAAAGCGAGAAGCATATTTTAGTCTCTATATTTTCAGGTGATTTTCATTTTAGTCCTTACATTTTATTTTTACCGCTTTTAGTTTCTATCCTGAAAAACGCTTCTTGTTTTGGTATCTGCCGTTACATCAGAGACGGAAAATGCACACGTGGCAAACGGCAAAATTAAAAAAATATTAAAAACATTTTATTTTATTTTAAAATAAAATAAAATTTTAGTTATCAATAATTTTAAAATAAAAATATTAAAAATTTTAGTTAAAAATATTTGTTCTTCATGATTGCCCAGAAATTCCCCCAAGAACATGATGGCCCAGAAATTCAAGATTTTCTTCTCTTTTATTTTATTTTCTTAGCATCCAAACAAGCAAAAAAATATACAAAACCATGATCAAACTCAGATACTCTGACACAATCAACTAACAACGATCCGAAAAAAAGAAAAGAAAAAAAAGAAGAACAACTAAGCCTCCACCAGCCAAATGCATATCAATATTGCTCAACGAAAAAAAAAAAATTTAGCTTCCAAAATCCACACCATAAACCCCCAAAATTTAGCTTCATTACTGTAAAACCACATGTCTCACTCCACACCACTCAAAAGTCCCAAAAAAAACTCCCTTGTATATTAATATATACCACTGACCCACTCAGATCACAACAAAATAATAAAATTCTCAAACAAAAAAATGTCAAGCTAGGAAATCACAAACCACAAAGAGCAAGCGGAAATCTACCACGGCGAAGAGCTGTGCAAGCAAAAGTCTCAAGATCTCCTCAATGAGATCTCTCTCCCGAAAGGCCTCCTCCCTCTAGACGACATCGTCGAGGTCGACTACAACTGCACCACTAGGTTCGTGTGGCTCAAGCAGAAGTGCAAGGAGCACCGGTTCCGCTCCATCGGCCGAAACGTCTCGTACGACAATGAGGTTACGGCCTTTGTCGAGGACCGCCGCATGAGGAAGCTCATTGGGGTCAAGACCAAGGAGCTCCTCATCTGGGTCTCCATTTCCGACATCTACATCGACGATCCCAGTTCAGCCTTTGTCTGACTAATTGAATGGCGTCATTTAAGTTTTCTGGGCATCCATGTTCTTGACTAATTGAATGGCGTCATTCAAGTTTTCTGGGCATCCATGTTTTTTGGGGAAGAACATGAATAACCATTATTTTTAACTAAAATTTTTAATATTTTTATTTTAAAGTTATTGATAACTAAAATTTTATTTTATTTTAAAATAAAATAAAATATTTTTAATATTTTTTAATTCTGTCGTTTGTCACGAGTGCATTTTTCGTCTCTGATGTAACGACAGGGACCAAAACGAGAAGCGTTTTTTAGGATAGGGATTAAAAACTGTAAAAATAAAATGTAGGGACTAAAATGGAAATCACCTGAAAATGTAGGGACTAAAATGTGTTTTTCGCCAAAAAAAAAAAAAGGAAAAAGGCCTCTACTCGCTTAAAACATGGAGAATCTGACAAGTGATTCCAAGGCATTTCTTTTTCTTATCGAAAATTGCCCCAATTGAATATTAAATGGGCTATGAGCATATTACACCAATTATTTTTGTTAATTTTATTTTGTTATCACTAATGAGGGCTTGTCTCAGCTGGTAAGGTTCGGATGTTTCGTTTAACCCACCTAGATTCGAGTTCCGCTGCCAGCAGAAGTTCGTTGGTGGGCATCCAAATGAGTTAGCTCGCACATAAGTCCAACTCTAGCGCCTTATCCGGAGGTTAGCGTAACCTCGCGAATCTCTATTTTCGGTTACCAAAAAAAAAAATATTAAAATTTTATTTTGTCATCTCTAGGCAGATTTGCCCACGTAGAAGTAGAACATAATAACTTTTATTTGAAAGCACCAATTGTTTACAACTCTACTCTCTCAAAAATGAATCTGAAAAATGTTTCCAATGCATTTCTCGTTTCGATTCTCGCATATTCTCGCAGGTAATATAGAAATTAGAATATAACATGAGAATTTAAACACAAAGAAAGCTGAGGCAATGGTCCTTATTCCTTAATTAGAGCGTTTGACCATATATATATATAGCATCCCCTAAAGGTATGTTGTAATAAACAAAAACAAATATGTATTTTGTATTTGCCATTAAAAAGAAAATTAAAAAAAAAAAAAAATAGCTGAAATGAAATCTAGAGTGTATCAAGAGCAAGACCATGACTAAATAAAGATGGGAAATATGATATCGTAAGGATATAGGTTTATTTCCCAAGAGGAGCTGAAAAGATGCCCTCTGTAAAGTGCTTCTATACTTCTATACTTCCATTACAGTTCGCATAACTCCATTATTTGTGAGAACCAATCTAATCAAGTCCAAGTGAAGAATGGACTGTAATTCATATTCTTAGGGAAAACCAACTTTGCTGCCCACAATATTACTAAATGGGTCCATTTGAGTAGTAATGGACTGTAATTCATATTCATATTAGGTACTGCTTTTCCTTAAATGATGAGAGAAATGTTTTGTCTAACATTGCTATTGTGGTTCATGATCGATACCATGCATCATCCATCTTGTCTTTTTACCAGATTGCGATTTAATTTTTTCTTTTTATCCTTTATATATATATTGCAAGGATTTTCATGTCAATGTTAATGGATCTGAATTTAATTTTGAAGTGAGGTCGTCCGTGGAGTAGGTGCCTATTTTTATGTTTATCCAATATTACTTTAATTTTTTTAAAGGATATTTACGTGTTTATTCTTAATTTTAAGTCACTTTTGGATCAAATTAACTCTAGTAACGTTTAGAAGATTTCCCAATTAGCAATTAATATTAAGTTTAGATAATTAATTTAATAATGGAGATATACCTAATCTGATTCAAACCTCTATGACGTTATGTGATTTGATTTATCATCAGCTGAAATATCTATTGAGCTTATTGCATGTTATAACCTCAGTGAGTTTTCAAAAGAACAAAATTTAGCTAAAAACTCCTACCAAAATATTAACATAACTATATTTTTTAAAATTTTGATGTTCTTTTTATGCAAAATGATAAGGACCAACTGCCTTAAACAAGGCGGAGCCATTTTGTAAGCGTAGTCAAAGAAAGGGATTTGAAAGCATTGTGACCTTTTGATTGTGATTGTAATGGCATATTTGAGAAATACAAAAAGAAGAAAGAGAACACAAAGTGTCGTCATATCCACACAAAAAGTGAGACATCCATAAAATGCTCTTTGATAAGAACGTTAGATATATATCTATACTATTTATAAGAAAATTCTCATTTTTGACTGAATTTTTATATGGTTCAGAAATATGTCTAAACCTTACGTTTAATAGAAAAAAAAACTAGAGGATAATTCAATAAAAATATGTCTTTAACTCCACTTAAAATGCCTACACAATAGAATACTCTCTTACTAATCTATGTCTTTAAAACAAACTTATCCAATTTTTTTTTAAAAGGAAAATTCTTACACTAGACTAAATTATAATAAAAAAGCCTCATCGCACGACATGCAAAGCGCATGTAATGAGCCTAGTATATATATATATATATATATATATATTGGAATAATTAATATTACTTTTTACTATAATAGATAAATTATATAGATTAATGAATATAATGTTTTAATTATATATAAAAAAAAAATAGTGTTTTAAAATGTTCAAAACAAGTGGTCAGATTTTTTTTTTTTTAAAAGAACAAATTTAGTTATTCAGCAAATAAAACTAGCTTCCTAGAACCTTCCTTTCAAATAATTTTTCCCATTCCCAAGCTCCCACCCACATGGCCACCTTTGCTCCTCAACTTTCCCATTGCATTTATTCTCTCATATATTTATTTATTACTTCTTTACAATTTAGTAAGTTTACAATGCTTCTTTCTTCTCAGTTTTTTAGATTCTCATCTTTGTCTTTGTCTTCTTTCTTCTCAATTCTTCTTTCTTTAGAGGTTAAAGATGATATTTTTGGGATAATTGATTTTGTTTAGACCAAAGTATTTTTTGGGGTACCAATACTTATAAGGATGTTCCAGATTTTTTTGTTTCTTGGTCACAAAGATATATTAGATTTTTTGAAATTTCATCTAAAACTAAATATTTTTTTTCCTACTACCCTTCTTTTTCAAAATTTTGGGGCCCTCATCCACATGGGACCTTTGGGCAATGGCCTATTTGGCCTAATGGAAAGGCCAGCCTGATTGTTATACTTCAAATTTCATTAGGTTGATTTTGATTTAGTGTGTTGGGTAGGTGTGTGATGAATTTCAGACAAACATTAAGTTGATTTGGGATTTATTAATCATGTCCTTCTAAGCTAATCCTTCACAGATATATGTTATTGTATTACCAAAAAATAAAGATTCTCACAAAACTCCAATTTCGTACCAAATTGTGTTATGAAAATGACCTATTTTGACCGGAATGAAAATGTTGTTTGTTTCTACTTTCTAGCATGGCTTTTTCCCCCCTACTTACACAATAGAGCTACGGTAGTGGGTGCATTTTCTCTTTGAAAGATATTGGCCTATAAATATAGCCACAAGAGATTGGCCAATTAATGAACAAGAATCATTCTTTGGTTTTTTTTTTTTTTTTTAATAACAAAACAAGAATTATTCTTATTTTAAAGCTATACTCTCTCAAACATGAATCTCACAAATGTTTCCAAGGAATTTCTCAATTTGATTCTCAAGTTCTTGTTCCAACTTTTATCAAAATTTGACCCACAGCTTCGACGACCAACACCACCTTCTAATGAAGATGCCGACCCAGAAGCAGCTGCTCAACCAGATGGGAGTGATACGGTTGACCAACTTCAAGCACCTGATGAGCCAGCTGATGAGCCAGGAAATGGTTTCGACCCAGATGCACCTGAATTGGTAGTTGAGCACCGCAACAACAACTTGAACAATGCTATGGTTGCTTTTTGCTTTGCCTCCTCTATGGCTATAGCACTGCTACCGATTCAAGTTCACTCCCAACTCCATTCATCCCTCCTCTGGCTCGCCCTAGCAGTTCTACTCGGCTTTACATCTTTCTTCCTTAGCGAATTCATAGATTCCAGGTTTGTCGTCACAGTCCGAGTGCTCCAAAAATTTGGCCAATTCTTCACGGTCACGGCTCTCTATTTGGCCATTAGCCTTCGATTTCCTTTTTATTTTAAGTGTACTAGCTGGGCCGTCTATTTTATTTCCTTCCTCACCATTTTCATCAGCAGTTTCTTTTAGCTTGGGGTTTAAAAAAAGAAGAAGAAGAAGAAGAAGAAGAAGAAGAAAGAAAGAAAGAATGAATGAAAGAAGTTTAAGATAGATGTAAAGCAGTTTGATTTTTTTTTTTTTTTTTTTTTTTTTTTTTTTTAATCAATGTCCATATTTTGTATACTCTTGCTATTGAGCACTCCTACATGTACGCTTTGCTTTATAAATAAAAAATGGCTCTTTTATTTTAAAAAAAAAAATCAAAAAAATATTATGGATGTTAGGAAAATTATAAAATTTTCAATAAAAACAATATTATTATTATTCTTTTCTTAGTAATAAATAAAACCAATATTATTTATGCATTGTTCTATAGTCTCTTCAACCATCAGGTCACGATGCTAGGGAATTGCCTCCAGTATCCATTATATGTTCACTTTTTCTTATTATTAATCCACCAAAAAGATTTCCTTTTAAAAGTATAGGCACCAAAAATACCAACAAAAAAAAAAAAAAAAGTTACCTAAAAGACAAAGTCTGTGAGAGAGAGAGGGAGAGAGAGAGAGACATTGTATGCACAATGTTGCTGGTTCACTGCATACTTTACTGCATATATACTAATAACCAGTGAATTATCAATACCATATTAGTGATTTTTTAAAGGTTGTATTAAAGTTTCATAAGGTGGCAGACTAGTTCATTAAAAAAAAAAAAAAAAGGTTCATCAAAAGATAAGGTGGCAGACTATAATATACCCATGACATATTTAGGTCCATTTACTGTAAAACTTGATTCACTAGTGGCGGCTCCAGGAATTTTTCTCAGAGTGTTCCTTAAGAAGCATAAATTATACAATCTAATAAAAAGAGAAATTCATATATTGACAACAACAACAATAAAAAAACACGCAAATACATAAAGTTTACAATTGTCTTTTACGAGTTTTCATATTTTGAAATCAGTACATGATAGTCTCATTATCAATGCTACAAGTTACATCTCTTTCAATGTACACAACTAAGCAATCATTCATGCATCCACTGAATGTAGAACAATTTATGGAGCAAAATTTAATTTTATTGGCATAAAAAAAGCTGAGGATGTTCCCAATTTTTTTTTGAAGGGTAGACAAATAAAAAATTTAAAATTATTATATATATAAAAAAAAAAAAATCAAGTCAGGGTGGACCCTGGCCTTAAGGTGGCGCCGCCCCGGTGATTCACATTATTTCAACATATCAAACCCACAAGCTAGGCATATTATATGTTAAACGTAAGCCAATCAATTTGTAATTGTGCATATGAACAAATAAGAAAATTAAACAACTCAAATTTTTTTTTTTTTTAATAATTGATAATAATTACACAATTTAATCTAGCAACATAACCATAGACTAGACAATAATTCAAGATTTTTAATCACAAAATGGACATGTTGTCAAAATAACAGCTGGTATACAATTTATCTTTCTTTGTAATTAAAATCATGTTGTCTTTTTCAGAATCGAGATTCCCTTCTTTTTAAAGTTTTTAGTGCAAAGTACTTCCCACAGGGTAATATACTTGAGGCGGAGGTTCATCCTAAATGTTCTTATGCTTGGCGAAGTATTCTTCAAGCACGAGGAGTTATTGAACAAGGGGCTATTTGGAGGGTTGGTGATGGAAAGTTGATTGATGTGTGGAGACATAGGTGGCTGCCTGATCTTAATCATAGTAAGATTATCTCTCCTAGAAGTGAGTATCCTGTCCATCGGGTTTGTGATTTGTTCTTCCCTGACACAAGAGTTTGGGACCCGGGTCGTCTTGAGAGGTGTTTAATTCCGTGGGAGGCTGATTTGGTGAAGAGGATTCAGGTATGTGAGGATGGGGCTGAAGATACTCTGGTTTGGCCTCTAACTGGTGATGGAGACTATAGTGTTCGGAGTGCATATCGTATGCTAGTTTCTGCTGAATCTATTCTTCTGCCAAGTTCATCAGTTTCGAGTAGTACTGGGCTGGTGTGGAAGAAAATTTGGAAGATGCGAGTTCCTAATAAAATTCGGCATTTTATTTGGCGTGCTACAAAGGACTCTTTGCCTACGAAACAGAACTTACAAGCTCGACATATCCCTGTTGGAGCGGAATGTGATGGTTGTGGGGAGCATTCGGAGTCAATTGTGCATTGTTTATGGCTCTGTGATCAGGTGCGGTCAGTATGGATGTCGCTCCAGGATTTTCGTTCTTTGGCTCATAAGAAGTTTCGGACCTTTTATGAATTATTGGAGGAAGTTTTTACAACTGGGTCGAATAGACAGGTTGCTATGTTCGCTACTGTGGCATGGTGTTTGTGGCAGCGTCGGAACCGGATGAGGGAACGCCAACCATCTTGGAAGCTTCATGAGATGGGTGATCATGCTCAAAGGTTGGTTAATGAATTCTGGAACGCGAACTCTAAGGACCATGGTGCGTCTATCTCTCGTCCGGTGGTCCGCTGGTCTCCTCCGCCTGAAGATCTTTTCAAAATAAATTTTGATGGAGCTTATTTTGAAGAATCTGGTATAGCAAGTATTGGTGTAGTATGTCGAGACCATTCCGGGCAAGTTATTGGGGCTTTGTGTCAGAATTTGGGCGAGGTGCAGTCAGCTGAGATGGCTGAAGCTTTGGCGGCGCGACGGGCTGTGACTTTTGCAAGGGAGATGAGCTTATTCGACATAATTGTTGAAGGTGATTGTCTTACTATTATTCAGGCTTTGCTGCGTTGTGGTCCCTGTCCATTGCTGTTTGGCCATATTATTGACGAGACGAAAAGACTTGGTGGAGGTCTTCGAAACTGTATGTTCCAACATGTTAGGAGGGATGGGAATAAATTAGCTCATAGTTTAGCTAAAAAAGCAGTTCTATCTGCAGATCTTGAGGTTTGGGTAGAAGACTTACCCGAGGACGTGGAGGTTGTTTTCCAGTCGGATCTTCCTTGAGTATGGTTTATTGTTTTTTTTGTAATTCGCTGTTTTCTTTAAATAAAATTTGGATTACCTTGTTCTCAAAAAAAAAATCATGTAATACAATCCATTAACCAAGTAAGCATATAATACATTATTACAATATGCTAAAAACCTTATACCACATTCAAGCCTCCTCGGTTTCTCAAAATAAAAAATTAAATAAAAATAAATAAAAACATTCAAGCCTCCTCAGCTCATGTGTTCACATCAGCACATTCAGGTTCTTTGAAAAGTGAAAACACTTCGCACCTGTAAATCTCAACTCTCCTAGTTACTACAAATTTTCCTATATTTAATCACAGACGCAAACTAAAAGAAAAATATAAAATTTATTTATTATTACATTAGCATAGGCAAAGCTAGGAGGCGCCAAGGGCCATGGCCCCCTAGGTTTTTGCAATTTTCAATTATCTATAGTATTCAAATCATAAAAAAGTACTAAATTATAGAAAATATATAGTTATTGGCCCCTCACATATCAGAGCTTAGATAAAGCTCAACCTGAAGCTTCCAAGAGCAGAGTTGAAGCATCTGTGGCAGAGGATGGAACGACAGATCAACACAAGTGAAGAAGTGATGATACGACCTGTAGTTTAACATTTCAGATGTTTACTTAAGTGTTAGCACGTGATGAAGTTAGTTAGGACTGTAGCTACACGCGTGTGAAAGTTTGTTAGTTAGTTTTAGTTGTGTTCACACCTGTACAAACTGATATATATAGCATGCCTGTGTAATCTTAATTCATTCAATGAGAAATACAGTTTTTCAATTCTTTGATTTGTGATATGGTATCAGAGCGAATTCCCAAATTCCTGTAGGGTTTCGTTTTCTTTCAATTTTGGCTTGATATTTCTCAATTTTTCTCGAGAAAATTTCTCTTTTCTCTGTTCTTGAGGAATTCTTTGATTCTTCAATATCTCTGATTCTTGAATATCTTTGATTCTTGAATTTTTCCTTTCTTCATTCATCATCCATGGCTTCTGCTACGAATGTAAATGGTTCTACAGATGCTTCCACACCTGTAAATCCATCTTCTTCTTCACAAGAATCTCCAATGGATGATCCTCTGTTCTTGCATCACGCAGAGAATCCAAGTTTGGTTCTTGTCACACAGCCATTGATAGGAGGAGAAAATTACGCAGCTTGGGCTCGTGCAGTGAGGAAGGCTTTACTCACCAAAAATAAACTTGGATTCATTGATGGAACTTTGACTCTTTCATCACCACTGGTAGTAACTTCTTCGAATGTGCAAGCCTGGATAAGATGTGACAACATGGTTGGCACCTGGTTAACCAATTCCGTTTCATCAAAACTCCAAGCAAGCATCATTTATGAAGATACAGCTCTAGAAATTTGGAATGACTTGAAGAATCGCTTTGCTCAGACAAATGGACCTAGAGTTTTCAACCTCCAGAAGGATATAGCAGAGCTTCATCAAGGTGAGATGTCTATTACTGACTTCTTTACACAGTTGAAGGTGTTTTGGGACCAGTTACAAAATTTTAGTCCATTTCCCTCTTGCACCTGTGGTAAATGCATTTGCAATATTAACAAGAGGCTTACTGATCTGCAAACAAGAGAGTCTGTCATGAAATTTCTAATGGGATTGAATGATTCTTTCTCCCAAGTTAGATCTCAAGTTTTGCTCATGGATCCCATTCCATCTCTTAGTAAGGTTTACTCCTTGCTAATTCAAGAAGAGACACAAAGATTCGTGCCAAATGCCTCTTTTCCTAAGGTTGATTCCACTGCCTTAGCTGCTAAATTGTCCAATGAGCACTTTGGTTCTTTTCTTGGTGGTGCTGTTGGCAAAGGAAAGGAGAGACCAACTTGCACACATTGTGGTAAGATAGGCCACACAGTGGATAAATGCTATAAAAAGCATGGTTTTCCACCGGGTTTTAAATTCAAGAACAAACCATCTATGGCCCATCAAGTGACTTCAGAAGTGTTGCCTACTGCTCTTTCAATTGCCTCACCACTGCATCACCATACTCCTTTCACTCCTGAGCAGTATCAACAGCTCTTTGCTTTGTTTGGAGCTTCTGCTCCAGTGAAAGATACTTCAATGGTCAATGCAGCATCATCTTCCACATCTGTCAATGCAAATGTCCCAATGTCAGGTATTGACTTATCTCATAGTGTTTTTTCTGCACAAATTGTGAATAGAAGAACTTATGATAAATGGACTTGGGTGTTGGATACTGGTGCAACTGACCATTTCGTTTGTTCTGTTGATTTGTTAACCTCAATTATTGCTACTACACAGTCTTTGGTTCACTTGCCTAATGGGGAATCAGCTCAAGTCACTCATATTGGAACTATTGTTCTTTCCTCTTCACTCATCCTCACAAATGTCCTTTGTGTTCCCTCTTTTAGTTTTAACCTTCTGTCTGTTAGCACACTGACATTATCTCAACCTTATTGTCTTGTTTTCCTTTCCACTTATTGTTTTCTTCAGGACCTTTTAACTTGGAAAACGATTGGGGTGGGCAAGGCTGTTGATGGGTTGTACCTGTTGTAGTGTGATAGTCTCCAGAACATCCCTCATTCTTCACTTGCTGATTACTTAAGCAGTCACAAGTTCAATGCTTCCTTCCTTCCTTTTTCTGCAGCAAGCTCTTCCAGTTCTGCTTCTGCATCATCTTCTCTCTGGCATGCCAGATTAGGACATCCTTCAGATATAAAGCTTAAAGCTTTAGGTCACACTATTCCTTCTTTACAATCTTGTTGTAATAAGACTTGTCAAGTTTGTCCTATGGCCAAGCTTAAGAGGTTACCTTTTCCTTTTCATAATAACATCTGTGCTTGTGCTTTTGATTTAGTCCATATGGATGTTTGGGGTCCCTATTCCATTTCTACTTTAGATGGTTATAAATACTTCTTAACCATTGTGGATGATGCAACCCGAGCCACTTGGCTTTTCTTAATGAAATCCAAAACTGATGTTAGGCCTTTATTTCAGTATTTTTACTCTATGGTTGCCACACAGTTTGGTCAGAATATCAAATCCATTAGGACTGATAATGCCAAAGAATTTGCCATGCCTGACTTTCTTAGTTCCCATGGCATTATCCATCAACATAGTTGTGTTTACACTCCACAACAAAATTCTGTTGTGGAGAGGAAACACCAACATTTACTCTCCATTGCAAGGGCATTACAAATTCAGTCTCAAATACCTTTGAAGTTTTGGGGTGACTGTGTATTAACTGCTGCCTACCTCATCAATAGACTTCCATCTCCCTTGTTGAATGACAAAACACCTTTTGAGCTATTGTTTCATAAACCTCCTGACTATAATCATCTCAAAGTCTTTGGTTGTTTGTGTTTTGCCTCCACAATTGCTCAAACCAGAACCAAATTCACCTCAAGAGCAAGAAGATGTGTTTTTCTTGGCTATCCTTGTAATGTCAAAGGTTATAAACTCTATGACCTTGATACTCATGCTATCTTCATTTCTAGAGATGTTGTTTTCCATGAGTCTGTTTTTCCTTATCATTCTTCTTCCAATACTTTTGTTCCTCTCAATTCTTTACCTTTACCATGTGTTTCTCCTGTTTCTTCCTTATATGATGATACACTTCCCTTCCCACACAACACTCCTGTTCTTACTCCTCAATCTATTATCCATGTTCATCACACTATTGATGATGACTTTCTTGATGAGGTTCCAGAGGCACCCCTTGATCCTATTGCAGATTCTTTTCCTTTAAGAAGGTCCACTAGACCTATTAAAAAGCCTTCTTACTTACAAGAGTTCCACTGCAATCAGGTTGCTTCTGTACAGCCCTTGTCTTCATCTCCCTCAGGCACTTCTCATCCCATTTCTTCTCATGTCTCTTACCATC
Source organism: Quercus aquifolioides (assembly GCA_019022515.1). NCBI lineage: Eukaryota > Viridiplantae > Streptophyta > Magnoliopsida > Fagales > Fagaceae > Quercus > Quercus aquifolioides. The sequence goes on along the minus strand of CM032327.1, from coordinate 25,337,737 downwards.
ATCTTTCTCCATCTTATAAGACTTTTTGCTGCTCTATTTCCTCTCTTGTTGAACCTCAATATTACCACCAAGCTGTGTCTGATCCCCAATGGCAAGCTGCCATGGCTGCTGAAATTGCAGCTCTTGAGGCTAACAATACTTGGACTTTGACTCCCTTACCTGTTAACAAGACATCAATTGGGTGTAAGTGGGTTTACAAAATCAAGTATCGGGCTGATGGTTCCATTGAAAGATATAAGGCACGGTTGGTGGCTAAGGGATTCACACAAAAGGAAGGCATTGATTACTTTGAAACCTTCTCTCCAGTGGCAAAGATGGTATCTGTTAAAGTCCTACTTGCTGTTGCTGCCATTCAGGGATGGTCTTTAAGCCAATTGGATGTCAATAATGCTTTTCTTCATGGAGATTTGGATGAAGAGGTGTATATGGCTCTTCCACAGGGGTTTCACAGCCAGGGGGAGGTTGTTTGTAAGCTTAATAAGTCCATTTATGGACTCAAGCAAGCTTCTAGGCAATGGTTTGCCAAATTCTCAAACACTTTGATTCAGCTTGGTTTCATCCAATCCAAGGCTGATTATTCCTTGTTTACCAGAAGACATGGTGACATTTTCATGATTCTTTTGGTCTATGTAGATGATGTTTTGATAGCTTGCAATGACAAGGCTGAGGTGGACAGATTTAAAGTCATGCTAGATGAGAAGTTCAAACTTAAAGACTTGGGTGCTTTGAAGTATTTTCTTGGCTTAGAGGTTGCAAGATCAGATAAGGGAATTGCTCTTTGCCAAAGGAAGTATACTCTTGAGCTACTTAATGATGCAGGTTTGCTTGGCTGTAAGTCAGCTAAAACTCCTATGGAGCACAGTTTGAAGCTAAGCAAGTTCGAAGGAGAAGAGCTTAAGGATCCTAGTCATTACAGAAGGCTTGTGGGCAAACTCTTGTATTTGACAATCACAAGACCTGACATCACATTTGCTGTCCATAAACTCAGTCAATTTATGTCCAAGCCAAGGAGACCACACCTGGATGCAGCACACAGAGTATTACAATATTTGAAGGGTGAACCAGGCAAAGGACTTATGTTTTCCTCTCATACAGATTTGCACTTAAAAGGATTTGCAGATGCAGACTGGGCTGCATGTCCTGATACTAGGAGATCAGTGACTGGCTATAGCATCTTCATTGGTGATTCTTTGGTGTCATGGAAGTCCAAGAAGCAATCTACAGTATCGAGATCCTCAGCTGAAGCTGAGTACAGATCCATGGCAGTGGCAACATGTGAGATTGTTTGGATTTTGTATTTTCTCAAGGACATTGGAGTGAATCATGACAAAGAGGCCTTATTGTTCTATGACAGTCAAGCGGCTTTGCACATTGGATCTAATCCAGTCTTTCATGAGAGGACAAAACATATAGAAATAGATTGTCATGTAGTTAGAGATAAGGTGCTGGAGAAAGTGATAAAGCTGAATCATGTTCGATCCAATTGTCAATTGGCTGATCTACTAACTAAAGCTTTGAGTTACAATCAATTTGATGTTCTTATTAAAAGGATGGGGATGATTAATATACATACACCTGCTGCTCTTGAGGGGGAGTATCAGAGCTTAGATAAAGCTCAACCTGAAGCTTCCAAGAGCAGAGTTGAAGCATCTGTGGCAGAGGATGGAACGACAGATCAACACAAGTGAAGAAGTGATGATACGACCTGTAGTTTAGCATTTCAGATGTTTACTTAAGTGTTAGCACGTGATGAAGTTAGTTAGGACTGTAGCTACACGTGTGAAAGTCTGTTAGTTAGTTTCTGCTGTGTTCACACCTGTACAAACTGATATATATAGCAAGTCTGTGTAATCTTAATTCATTCAATGAGAAATACAGTTTTTCAATTCTTTGATTTGTGATATCACAGATTTTAGAATTTAGGTCTTCAACTCCTTAGTCCTTTTGAATTAGTCTAGAACACAAGTTTTATACATTGTACAATTGTTTGAGTTTTGGATAGCTCCTAAATAATTTTTCTTTATATTTAGCTTGATCACCTTGGAAAATTTTCTGGCTCCACTACTATAAATTAACTAATATAAGTAACATCAATTGCATTCATTACTGCACTATTTTATAAGCCTTTTGTAATAAATTGATAGTAGCTTTTTAACATTTTCCATAAGAATAATGTTCCTCCTTTAACAAACATCAAACATTAAACATTAAGCATATGGTGAACCTAATACATGTACGTGTTGAGCAACTACCACTAGAACCCATGCAAAAGTTTTTAGATTTTTTTAACTTGCCTCTTTAAAAATTTGATGCTAAAATTCGTGGGTCTTGGTGTACGGTCAAAGAGGGGAATTACGTGGCTTTTGTAGTTTGTTCTTATTGAGATTAATCGTTGACAGGTAGGTTGTAGATGCCGGAGCGATGGACGGAGTTGGTGGCGGCGGGAGGAGAAGTGGAGTGTTTTCCCTTTCCGCTGTCCTCTAAGTGTTCGACGAAAGAACTGTTTGGGATTTGAGAAGATGAAGAGGAAAAGAAACGTGCCATAGAAAGCGAACGACCTGAATGCGGTGGTACCAGTGCGGAGAGTCGGGAGGAGCAGAGAAGTGGAAGGGAGAACGAGATTTCCAGTATTGTTATGTCTAAGATATGTTACAAGCTTAGACTTTTAGCAATAAAATGGGGATGTAGCTCAGATGGTAGAGCGCTCGCTTAGCATGCGAGAGGTACGGGGATCGATACCCCGCATCTCCAATTCTTCCTTTGTTTTTATTTCTGCGTTAATTGATCCGAATATAAACCAAATATATTTTTTTTTCCCTCAAAATCATCTTCCAATGGGGCTACCTTCATCAAGAACTGCAAAGGCCAACGGCTCTTTGAAGCATACCCATCAACCAAATCCCGCACCCTCGACCCCAGATACTGAACATACATTTGATTGAACCACGAGAATCAAAGCTGAGAATGAAGCAAATAAAATAACAAGAAGAAGAACCTGAAGCCATCAAAAGCAGTACCTTCTCAACCTATGGTCGAAACTGGGCCTACGTATTAGTTGATTCCTTTCCTAGTCTTTTTATGTTGAAATGCCCCAACGCCACAATAGACCAAAGTCAAACATGGGCGGTTTTGCTTCTAATATTTAACATTGACTGGTGCACTTTTTCATCAGCTTTGGACCTAGGCAAATTTGGGCCTAGCTGAACTTGTTCATCATCTTTGGACCTCTGCCCCAGCTGGGCCTTTTCTTGCAAAGTTGGTCCCCCATATTTTTTGGGTGTCATTGATACGTCCATCCATGCGACTTGGATAATCAATATGCTTCCTTGTAGGGGTGGGTGTTCATAGCACAATCGCACCAAAATTATCTGTAAAATGGCATAATTGTACCGCACTATAAGTAACAGTACACCACACCATATGGTACAATACGATTTGCAATTTTATAATAAAAAAAACAAACTGCACTGCACCCTCTCTATATATTAACTATTTATTTATTTTAAATATTAAATATTAAATATATAATTAATAGTTTAATAACTCTAGTTTTTTTTTTAAATAGTTTAACAATACTATTAAGTATTGACTAGGAAAGCCAGACCAAAATAAAAAAAAAATTAGCCCAATAGTTTAAAACTTGGCCCAAAACAATGGAAAATTTTAGCTTTGGGCTGGGTAGGAAAAACTCAAAATTTGAAAAATATACCGATTTCAAACCGCATTTTATACATAATACTACACATGTGACCACAAAAATGAGGTGCGGTTATAGTTTTGGTTAAACTCTAAACTGCATCGCACATGTGACTGCAAAAATAAGGTACGGTGCAATTATAATTTTAGCTCAACCGCACCGCAAAGTGCGGTGCTAAAGATGGCCTAAACTTGCACCTCGAACACTCCTACTTCCTTGTATGCAATTTTTTTTTTTGGAGAAACAAACACACACATAAGGGAGAGGGAAAAATTCCTATAAAAAATAAAAATAAAAAATAAAAAAAAAGGAAGAGAGAAAAATGTTCTAACACAAAGACACACCACAAACTCTACTAAAAAATCATGCTTGTATACAATTGTAACTTGAAAAGTCACAGCGAATGAATTTAATTGAGTATTTTGAAATATAACATGTAAAAAATTGTAATTTTTACTCGTTTTTCAATAATTTCTAAGCAAGACAAAAGAGTTAAGGGAAAAAATAAATTCCCTATGAGGTTTAGGTTGTCCACGCTTAATCATGGATACAAATGGTCATTCATGTATATCTCGTTGTTGGCTATATTAACAATGAGTTATTGAAGGTAGGTAGCCTAAGCAGGTGCTGTGAGGGCTCATTGCAGACAATGATATCAAAAACAACTATAAAATAAGTTGAATTAATTCATAAGATGGAAATGTTAAAACTAATACTAATTTTATTACAAAATTAAAACAACATAATAAATATTTTTTTTTTCATATTTGAAAAACTAAAACATTAGTTTATATGACCTATTTATTAAGTCTATAACGAACTCACACTTTGTGTAATTCACTTTTACACCTTTCATTTTTTACCCTCCCACCACCGAAGGAAAAAAAAAAAAAAAACTTATTGTTGTTCAAGGTAACAACTAAAAACACTAGTAGGCTAAAGTGGAGAGGAACGTTCGTACACGGCAGGGAACTGAAATTGTCATAAGCATAGGCACACCACACCTCAACACAAGATAATTTTGCAATTCCTAGGTACAGAATAAGGATTTTGGTACTAATTTCCGAAGGAGTTATACAATTTCCAGAAAGGGTTTGGTTTGCTTGGTTTTCTTGCTACTCACTTTTTCGTTTTTAGGACGAGAATTCCGAAACATTTTTGGGTCATCATAGACGAAGTACACATAGAAGAGGCAGAAGCTACTTGCAATTACAACAAGAAAGATAGACAAGCTAGCAGCCAAGCTTAAAAAAGTAGCGAATTGACACGCAAAGCCGAACAAGATGGAGGTAGACAAAACACAGATAGTGAACTTCAGGAACTCTTTCTTCTGCGAGTTATCATTTGGGGGCAACTTATTGAACACAGTAAAACAATGGTCCAACATAAAGTATGCAAAGTAGACAAAAACTATGAAAATGATCATGGGCAAGTCGTTGTGGATATAGGCACGGTAGATTGTGCTCATACTACTAATTGTGAGGTTTAGATAAGCAAAGTATGGGAGGAGGCTGAGGCTGTAATCCTTGTTTTCTGTGTTGTTGTTGCAGTTGTTGCAAGAAGAAAAAGGTGTGTATCTCCTACTAGTACTGCGACGGATTGATGACATTTTTGTGGGCGAAAAGAGAGTGAAGTAATAGATTGCAGTGAACTATATATGTGTCTGAAAGTTGTGGTTTTGATACTGATTATAAGGTAGTCACTATATATATAATGTTACATAAATGGAGTTTTTATTTTTTGAGTTTCAAAGAAAAGACCCAGAAGGTGCCTAGAAAGGAGAATATAAAGAAAATAAAAGGTAGAAGTTAGAATGACTACTCATTTTCAGCTTAAAAAAAAAAAAAAAAATGAAAGAAAGAAGAAGATGACTTCGACGTTTGAAATTTCCTTGCAGCTGCACAGAAAGTAGAAGTTAGAATGACTACTCATTTTATGACTTTTTTTAGAAGTTAGTAGGCGATGAGAAACTTCAAGGAAAAAGCTGGGAAAGTAGGTAGGAAAAATGAATTTTATATTTGACTTTGACTCTTAATTGGGTTGGGACTTGGAACATTCGGCCCAACAAGATAAAGAGAAATTTTGCTGCAATTTCATAAGAAGATAGACCCAATGAGAAGAAGAAAATAAGAAGTTGGGCTAAAAAAAGGGTTCTTTAAGAGAACAATTGAGAAGAAAATTGGGTGGCACATGAGGTTCTTTTTACTCAAAATCTCAATGTTCCCCATGTTGCCTTTGAAAAACGACGAACGTTCTAACTTCTAATATTATGACTTAAGAGAATACCCTCTTACAACACAACATGTCAAGAAGAAGAAGAAATATGAGAAAATAGAGACAGTATAAATTGGAGAGAAAATATGGAGGAAAGGAGGTTGGATGGAAGTTACTTAGTTAATCTACTCCTTTCCCCACCTTTAATAAAACTAGAAAAATGTTAACTGATACACTAAGGTAGGAATGAACCTAGGATTTTAAGCTAGAGGGAAGCCAAAGTATAAGCAAAAAAAAGAAAAAAAAAAAAGTGGACAAGTCCAAATTTTGTAAGTTAGCAATGTGGGCAAGTCCAAGTTTTATTTTATTTTATAAAATTTGTGTGACATTTTAATTATAAGGGAAATTACAATATACCTATGGTTTTAAAAATTGGTACAGTCAAAGAATTGCAAAAGGGACTGATTATTAGTTTTATGGTCCAACGAGAATCAAATCAATGATATCATAAATAATTTAATTAGTAATTTTTAAATTATTTAAGTAAATAATAAGTTTTTTCATATACTGATAAACTAATGGTAATAAATATGTATGTTTGAAAAATATATAACATCTTTTTATAGAATTTATGTAGATTTTTAGCATTTTACATCTTATATTTGCAAAATAAAAATAGCAAAATGTAACAAAGAGGATCGATCTTATATCTAGAAAAGTAAAATAACAAATCCACATTTTATATATAGTAAGTTTATAACTGAAATTAACAATAATTTAATAATAAATTTTTACTAAAATGAATTTGTGGGGGGTGAAAAGCCCAACCTAACGTATTGGGCCCAAGGCCCTATTTGAGGACCACTGTTTGTCCGAAGAGGTGAAAATACTCAATTAGAGGCCCATGTGAAAGGAGCATGTCCGAAGAGGAGCGCGTGCATGATCCGAGGAGATGTACAATTGTCCGAGGAGTCCAACATCCTCGGATCCGAGGAAGCTTGGTCCGACAGGAGTCTGGAAAGCTCAAGTGATCCCCCTGACAAATGTAATGATGGAAATGAACCTCAGGCACGCATAAGGATAGCAAGAACAGAGAAATATCTGGGAGACAGACTTCAACCACTACATTAAATGCACTGCACCTACTTCCCTGACCGCATTAATGTGGAGAAGACACCTGAACAGTGCACTCTCAACTACCGCCACTCACACAAGGCTAAAGAGGGTGTATGATGGGACATGCACTCAAGTGGGCGTCTAGATGATGAACAAGTGGACGGTGAAGATGTAGGAAGGGAGTACTATATAAGATGGGGATGCCTCTGATAAAGGGGGGGGATAAAAAAAATCAGAAGTAAAAAAGGAGAGAGCTCCATTACTGTAGTTCCAAGAATTATAATCCAACTTTATTAAATACAGACTCCCCTTCGGACGTTACGTTTGCATCTGTCCGAGCACGTTTGAATACAAATTTATCCACAAACACTGCAGTCTTATACTGTTAATTCATTGCTAGCCTAGCTCTTTCACTCACTCTCTACAAATTTATTGTCTTGGGTTCAGTGGGCTCAAAATCCATACCTTCTTGGGCTTGGGCTACAAAAATTAACCCTACAATTGGCGTCGTCTGTGGGAAGAGCTTGTGCAAGGGTGAAAACAACAGTTGATGATGGCAGGACAAGGTGAACAAGAAGCAAAGTCTAGGGCATCCCAACACGTGGACCCTTTTGTTAACTTAGAGAGGAGACAAAATCGTGAGGGCAGTGTACATACTGTGCGCGTTAGCCAAAGCCAGTCACAGGGTGGAAGTCACATGTCCCATGCAGAGAAAAACTGGGACTTGCAACTGGAAGTAGAAAAACTAAAAAGGGAGTTGCGCCATGCAAAGAGGAAACGGGCTTCCTCATATTCTGATGAGGATCTTGATGACGAGCGGGATGTCACTTATCAACATAAATCTAGGACACCAGCCAGCGAGTCCTATACCTATGAAGAGGAGTCCCATCGTAAGAGGCAACCCAGCAGCCCATCACGTGGGGACATGGAAAACGATGCCATGAACAGGGCGCTGAATTAGATTTCTAGGTCACCCTTCACGCGCAGGATTCAGGAGGCGAGACTTCCTCGGCGCTTTAACCAACCAACGTTCACTATCTACAACGGTAAAACAGACCCCGTGGAGCACGTGAGTCATTTTAACCAAAGGATGGCTGTCTACTCCAGAGACGAAGCTCTGATGTGCAAGGTTTTCCCTTCCAGTCTTGGGCCAGTTGCCATGAGGTGGTTTGACGGTTTGAAGGCAGACTCCATCAACTCCTTCAAAGAGCTCACTCAGGCATTCGGCTCCCGTTTTGTCACATGCCAAAGAGTGGCCAAACCTTTCTCTTCACTACTATCCTTGTCCATGCAGGAAGGCGAGTCCTTGAAGGCATATTCAGATAGATACTGGGAGATGTTCAATGATATGGAGGGCAACTCTGATGCAATGGCCCTCAGCACGTTCAAGCTCGGCCTCCCCACTGACCACGGTTTGAGGACGTCTTTATCTGGCAAACCGGTCACAAACGTGCGTCAACTAATGGACCGCATAGAAAAGTATAAGAGAGTTGAAGAAGATCAGCAGCAAGGCAAGGGAAAGGACAAGGTTATCCCCCAGGAGAGGAGGGATTTCAGGTCGGATCGTTACAACCACAGTAAGCCGCGGAGAGATTTTGTTGGGCAATCAGGATCGACAAATCAAAGAGCCAGTGCACCAGGTCTTGGAAAAAATCAAGAATGAGTCATTCTTCAGGTGGCCGAACAAGATGGTAGGAAACCCCGAGAGGCGTAACCATAATCTCTACTGCTAGTACCATCAAGACCATGGGCATACCACTGAGGATTGTAGGAGCCTGTGGGATCACTTGGACCAACTGGTTCGCGATGGTAAACTAAAACACCTCTTGCACCCTTCCAGCGGCCGAGGAGGGCAGACGGGCTCAAGGCCACGAAGAGATGACCCCTCAAAGCCGCCGCTAGGGACTATTAACGTCGTCTTCGCCGCGCCGGGGAGAACAGGATCCTGGCCATTGAAAGTTATGTCGGTAGGCCGACCACCAGCAAGAGAGTCAAGCCGAGGTCGGAAGAGAGTTAAGTCTGGTGCCCCGCTGCAGATAGGGTTCTTGGACGAAGACATGATTGGCACCATTCAACCCCATGATGATGCATTAGTCATCACCCTCAGAATAGAAGGGTACGATGTGAAGAGGGTGATGGTGGACCAGGGTAGTGCTGTGGAGATAATGTACCCAGATCTCTACAAGGGACTGGACCTAAAACCCCAAGACTTGACACCATACGATTCCCCCCTCATAAGCTTCAAAGGAAGGGTCGTCACCCCGAAAGGCCGGATACGTTTACCTGTGCAGGCCGGCTCCGAAGTGGTACTTTATAGTTGTGGACGTATATTCATCCTACACGGCACTCGTAGCCAGACCTTGGCTTCATGCACTTGGGGCTGTCCCCTCTACTTTGCATCAGAAGGTCAAATACCCATCTGAAGGGCAAATCCATGAGATTTGGGGAGACCAGTCCATGGCCCGACAGTGCCTAGTGGCTGCCATTCAGCATAAGCCCCAAGCCGAGTCTTCACCCATAGCCGAAGAGGGTTTATAGCAGTTACAGTCTCGGGAATTGCCCGTCGAGGGTTCAGATGAAGGCACTCGATGCGAAGATTTAACGAAAGTGGTTATTGGAGATGATCCTGATAGATTCTTCCAAGTCGGATCTCAGCTGCCTCTTCAAGAGAGGGAAGAGCTAATAGAGTTCCTCAAGCGAAATCTCGATGTGTTTGCCTGGAGTGCTTACGAAGCCCCAGGGGTAGACCCGGAGTTTATATGTCACCACTTGAAGGTGAATCCACTGGTCACCCCCAAGAAACAGCCTATTCGGCGCCCGTCCAAGGAACATGCCGACGCAGTGAAAGAGGAGGTAGCGAAACTCAAACAAGCTGGGGCTATCAAAGAAGTTTTTTATCCTGAATGGCTGGCGAATACCGTGGTGGTAAAGAAGAAGAGTGGGAAATGGCGAGTGTGCGTAGACTTCACTGATTTGAATAGAGCCTGCCCCAAGGATCCATTCCCTATGCCCAAAATTGATCAGCTGGTGGATGCCACTGTCGGCCATCCTCGGATGAGCTTCTTAGACGCCTTCCAAGGCTACCACCAGATACCATTAGCCCTGGATGATCAGAAGAAAACTGCTTTTGTCACCCCTGTTGATAACTACCACTATAAAGTGATGCCATTTGGCTTGAAGAACGCAGGTGCTACCTACCAGAGGATGATGACGAGGATGTTCGAGCCACAGCTGGGCAAAAATATCGAGGTTTACATAGATGACATGGTGGTGAAGAGCAAGGTTGTCGCCGAGCATGTGAAGGACCTTGAAAGTACCTTTCAGGTTCTAAGAAAGTACAAGCTGCGACTGAATGCTTCTAAGTGTTCATTTGGGGTGGGGTCCAGCAAGTTTTTGGGATACATGGTGACTCACAGAGGGATTGAGGTTAACCCTGACCAGATAAAGGTCATCAACGATCTACGAGCTCCTCGGAATCCCAAGGAAGTTCAGAAACTAACCGGAATGACTGCTGCCCTCAATCGGTTCATCTCTAAATCAGCAGACAGGTGTCGGCCTTTCTTTTCTCTGCTCCACAAGTGGAAGGGATTCGAATGGACTGAAGAATGTGCTTTGGCATTTCAGCAACTCAAGGATTATCTAGCTCGGCCACCAATCATGTCCAGTCCTGAGCCAGATGAGGTATTGTTCGCCTACATTGCTGTAGCTCCTTGTGCGGTGAGCCTGGTGTTGATACGATCAGACTGTGGTGTACAAAGACCAGTTTATTACGTAAGCAAGTCGCTGCATGAGGCCGAGATCCGTTACTTGCCTCTGGAGAAGGCTATCCTAGCAGTAGTGCTCGGCACACGGAAGCTACCTCACTACTTCCAGGCCCACACGGTCATTGTTCTCACTCAACTCCCACTCAAAGCTATACTCTGAAGCGCTGATTACACTGGTCGGATTGCCAAATGGGGTACGATCTTAGGGGATTTCGATATAAGATATATGCCTCGCACATTGGTCAAGGGTCAGGTCCTTGCAGATTTGGTGGCTGAGTTCACGGAGCCCCAACTAGAAGAAGTAAAGCCCACGTCGGACATGGATGAAAAATCAGTTGGCATGATATCCCAACATAGTCCCTCCCATTGGGAAGTGTACGTTGATGGTGCGGCAAACCAAAGAGGTTCTGGAGTTGGGCTGGTGTTGATATCACCCGAGAGGATCACTATCGAAAAGTTGTTGAGACTGGATTTCTCGGCAACGAATAATGAGGCGGAGTATGAGGCCCTACTGATGGGAATGGCTATGGTCTGAAGAATGGGGGGAAAGTCCGTGGAGTTGTTCTCGGATTCAAGATTGGTCATAGGTCAAGTACAAGGCGAGTTTGAGGCGAAGGACGAAAGAATGCAGGGGTACTTGAGCCGAGTCAAATGCCTGCAATCGGAGTTCGACTCTTTCAGTTTGCTACACATCCCCAGAAGCGGTAACTCACATGCTGACTCCTTGGCCACGCTTGCTACCTCCTCGGCCCGAGACCTGCCGAGAGTCATCCTTGTCGAGGACTTGCACAGGCCTACAGAGGCGAAAGCAGAGGCAATCCAGGTTCACCAGGTCAGGGCCGGGCCCTGCTGGATGGACCCTATAATCAAATTCCTCAAAGAATATATATTGCCAGAAGAGAAAGGAGAAGCTGACAAAGTTCGGAGGAAGGCGACCCGGTTCTGGTTGTCCGAGGACCATAAATTATACAGACGCTCCTATTCGGGACCATACTTGTTATGCATGCATCCCGAAGCGACTGAGCTATTACTGGAAGAGCTACACGAAGGAATTTATGGAAGCCACACCGGAGGTAGATCCTTGGCTCACCGAGCCCTCACCCAAGGTTATTGGTGGCCTAACATGCAAAAGGAAGCCCACGAGTATGTCAAAAAGTGTGATCAATGCCAGCGCTTCGCTCCAAACATTCACCAGCCAGGGGGAACTCTTAATCCGCTATCTAGCCCATGGCCTTTCACCCAATGGGGCTTGGATATCGTGGGACCCTTCCCTAAAGCTGCAGGAAACAAGAAGTACCTTCTGGTCGGCACAGACTATTTCACTAAGTGGGTTGAAGCCGAGCCGTTAGCCAATATTAGAGACGTTGATGTGCAAAAGTTTGTGTGGAAGAATATTGTCACTCGGTTTGGAGTTCCTCACACTCTCGTCTCCGACAATGGCCTACAGTTCGATAGCAAGGCATTCAGGAGTTATTGCAGCGAGCTGGGAATTATAAACAAATACTCCACTCCCACCTATCCCCAGGGTAATGGACAAGCAGAAGCTGTCAACAAGGTCATATTGAACGGTTTGAAGAAGAGGCTAGATGATGCGAAGGGTAAATGGGTAAAGGAATTGCCACATGTACTTTGGGCTTACAGAACTACGCCTCGCAGGTCTACTGGAGAGACCCCCTTCTCCATGACCTGTGGGGCTGAAGCTGTCATTCCTTTGGAGACCGGGTTCCCAACGTTAAAAACTAGCTCGTTCAGTCCGACCGACAACGATGAGCAACTACAGAAGAGTTTGGACCTAATTAAAGAAAGGAGGGAGAATGCAATGGTTCGGCTGGCACATTACCAACAAAAACTCAGGCAAGGCTATGATGCTAACGTAAAGCTAAGGCCTCTAGAGCCTGGTGATCTAGTGCTGAGGAAAGTTGTGGGCACCACAAAGAATCCAGCTTGGGGAAAACTAGGACCCAATTGGGAAGGGCCATATCGCATCACTTCAGGAGCAGGCATTGGGGCATATTTCTTGGAAGACCTGGATGGTCATGTAATACCACGTCCTTGGAATGTAAATAACCTCAAGAGGTACTTTTATTAATCGAGTCTTTTCTTCAACCGATATGCCAATTCGCTGCGTAAAGTGTTCTCTCAAGTGTTTAAACTTAAATCCAATCATGCCTGTAGTCCTCGGACCAGATGATTAGGGTTAGTTAACACTTATTCGCCACTTTCTCCTAAGTGTTTAAACTTAAATCCAATCATGCCTGTAGTCCTCGGACCAGATGATTAGGGTTAGTTAACACTCCGTTACAGTTCTATAGTGTTTAAACTTAAATCCAATCATGCCTGTAGTCCTCGGACCAGATGATTAGGGTTAGTTAACACCGTTACAGTTCTATAGTGTTTAAACTTAAATCCAATCATGCCTGTAGTCCTCGGACCAGATGATTAGGGTTAGTTAACACTCCGTTACAGTTCTAGTGTTTAAACTTAAATCCAATCATGCCTGTAGTCCTCGGACCAGATGATTAGGGTTAGTTAACACTCCGTTACAGTTCTATAGTGAATAAACTTAAATCCAATCATGCCTGTAGTTCTCGGACCAGATGATTAGGGTTAGTTAACACTCCGTAGCAGTTCTCTAAGTGTTTAAACTTAAATCCAATCATGCCTGTAGTTCTCGGACCAGATGATTAGGGTTAGTTAACACTCGAATACGTTCGTCCCCCATGGTCCTTGAATCAAATGACACAGGTTAGTCAATACCCCCACACAGCTATTGTCACTGGGGCTTAGCGCTAAAATTCCTGATTGCATTTAAATTGATTCTAACTTATGACTGTCTTCCTTAGTTATGTCTTAAAGCCGAGGGGTAGTAACACTTTACATATTTGGAAAGACATGTGAGACTTACATAATTACTCGCTGCAATCATTACTTATTAATAACTTTTATTCAGACTGTTTCTTTTCAATATCAATTTCAATTACTCACACCATCAGTATGATGTATCAATCAAGTTTATTTGCATTATTTTGTTATAATTGCAATGTACAGTTATATGCAGCAGTAGTAAGTAATAAAACATGTATTGAAGACACCAGGGACAAATGCGAAGCCATTTCATTAATAAAAGAAAAGAGTTTACAATTCCTTAGATAAAAACAAAAGTAAATACAAGTGCAAAACAAAAGCCCTATGTATCTATTCTTTTACTGGAGGGAGCACAGGGTCAGCAGCTTGGCCTGTCCGAGCAGGTGCTTCAGGGGCTTGATCCTTGGGCTCAGCAGGAGTCTTCTCTGTGCCCGACCCTTGGCCTTTGTCTTTGGCTGGTTCAGCTGGTTTACCCTTGTCACCTGGCTGACCAGCCTCTTTGGGTGCATCAAGGATGGATGGAGGAGCTTGACTGACTAGGGTTGGCTCCGAAGCCTCTGGAAGCTGTGGAGCAGGAGGATCATCCATCGGGAGCTCTCGGATCTCAGGATCGTAGTATACGCTCCCGGGCAGCCTCAGCTCAGAGTCAGCAGGCACTCCAGCGGCGTCCAGCGCCTTGCTCCAAGTTATGCCGCAGTAGTCTCGGCTAACCGAAGAAAATTGCTCCATAAGCTGGGACGAGGTCTGCTCCACCCCCAGCTGGTATGCCGCCTTCCTTTCAGCCTCAACCGCCTCCTTGGCCAGTTTGGCATTCTGCTCGGCCACTTGGGCGCTCGCCTTGGCCCTTTGCAGCTCAGCCTTGAGACCCTTCACCAGCTCCCTCTCGGTCGCCAGATTGATCTCTGCCATGTGCAGCTGTTTACGCTGCTCCTCAGCCTGTTTCTCGACAGTCTTAATCCCAGCATCGAGGCTTCTCTTCTGAGTGGTCATCTCTTTAAGGTCCTCGAACAGATGGGCATAATCCTCCTTCAGCTGGCCCAGAGATTTCTCCGCCTCGTCTCAAGAGCAGAATGCTGCCTGGGCCTCAAGGTGGTTCTTCTTGTTCCACTCCTCGGCCACATAGATCTGCTGGGTGACCTGCGTAATGGAAATTCCGAATGTCAAGCACAGAAAAATAGAAAAGGCAAAAGTGTCAGTGATTCAGCTAATCGGACTGAGGTCGCTTACCATGGCTATATCCCTCTTAAGGGATTGAAAGAGCTCCTGCTGGTTGAAACGCCTGTAGGACTCCATGTCGTGGGGGAGGAGGAATGGTTGCTGCAAAGCCTCAGCAACATAGCCTGCCCTTCCTCCATCATAATTCCTGAGGGAGGTTTCCCAGAGGATTGGAGCGCCCTCCAACTCCAACTTTGGAAACCAGATTCGTGGTCCTCCTCCTCGGCGGATATCGGCCACTACGACCTCATCTCGGCTTTCAGTGGACGAGGCCCTTTGGGTCCGGTGGTCCTTCACCACCTTCTGCTGCTTGGTCCCCTTAGCTGGTAACACTTGCCTTTCTTCAGCATCAATGTGGGGCCTTTTCTTCCTCAGGTCAGGAATGGGCTTTAAGCCGGGGTCAGGAACCTTGGATGGCACTGGAGGCAGGTTCACCACCGGTTGGGAAGTCTCAGCACCTTTCTGCTCGGCCTTTTTGCCCCTACCTTTCATTAAACTCCTCAAATCCATGTCGTCGTCCGAGGAGTCTTCAAAGTGAGCAGCTGGCAAAGTAGGGTGAATGCCTGACTGTTTGTCAGCCTCTTCTTCCTCGGTGTCTAAGACCTCTATCACTCGGTTTACCCCTGAAGCCTCTCCCCCGAACCGGAATCTGTCTATCTGCTCCTCTAACGAGGAGGTGGAAGTGCCGACCCTCTCACCTTCAACCACTTGTTCGACAGGAACTTGCTGGAGCGGCTGGACGAGAGGGGGTATAGCCTGAGGGTTTGGATGGGGTATGGGTTCAAGCTCGTATGGTGCCAAGAAACCTTTCCAAGCGACGTCAATACGTGCAAGGCGATGATCTCCCTGGACAATCGCGTTGCCGACTAGTTGGAAACCCTTTGGCTTTCCTGTGTATCCTAGAATAAGGGAAGCCGATCTGAGTTGCCCGTCCTCGCTCACGAAAATCTCTGATCTTAACAGAAAATTAAGGGCAGCGGTGTTCGTAAGGCTGAGCTGAGGAGAAACGAAGTTTTTATCTGTTACAAGGCACAGCAGAGCTATGTTAGAGACTCAGAAATAGCAGCACAAGAAGAATAAAAAACCATTAAAAGACGAGGATCCTAAGCCTATGGTTAGTGTGCCTAAATCTAACATGTCCCACCTGGCTTTCCATGCTTGGTTGGGCAATGATGGCCGTCATGCCATGCGCCCGAGACGATCACATAGTCGTCTTTCATCCCTTTGTTGGATTTGGGGAGGCAGGAAATGAGCCTAACAACGTTGGACCGGGATTTTAAATAATATCCCGCATCTTGCTGGCTGTGGCACTCGTACATATGTACTACGTCGAGCCAGGTGAGTCCCAATCCTAGGTGAAGGTTAAGGTCCTCAATCGCTCCTAGGATCCTAAACATGTTAGGCGCGCACTGCCAAGGAGTAAGCCTATGCTTTCGAAGATAGCTAGTGGTGATGGGACCCATGGGGATTGTCATTCCCCCTTCTTTGAAGGCGATGAGAGGGATAACGACTTCTCCCGTCTTCCGATCTGTTAGTATTTTTTCTGGGGGGCAATACCTCACACCCACGTTTTGGGGTATGCGATATGTGGCCCTGAACGCCTCCATTTGCTCAGGGCTATCTACCAGGTACTGGAGTTTCCCCATGGTGCTTAAACAAAAATGACTGGCCGAAGAGAAAACTAAAGGATTTGGTGGACGACGACTTACAAGGACTAGGTCGGAGAAAGGATTTCAGGCTCGTAGAAAGATTCGTGAAGACTCTGGGGAAGACTGGAACCGGCGACTGAGAGATTTGGACGGAGTTGCGCGCTTGTTCTTGCTGGAGTGTCTTAAAATTTGCGAAGTGAGGAAAAAATACTTCCTCTGAGGTTTTATACGGGGTCAAACGAAAGGTCAGGGGCACTCCCGCCCAAACTCTGAAGAAAAAACCACAGCCGTTGGATCAATCATTCACCGTTGGATACGAAGGACAAGACGCCACCTGGTGCAATTAATGCAGCGCCTTGGGAATATGGAAACCGCAGCGGCATTAATGAAGCGTCTATTTCTATGCCTACACACGTGCCAGTTCAAATTTGCCTGTTCTCAAGCTTTTGCTCCGTGGCAAGTCAAAATCCTACTTTTTCTCTTCGGATGCGAGGGAAAAACTACAATTTTGAGGGGCTATTGTGGGGGGTGAAAAGCCCAACCTAACGTATTGGGCCCAAGGCCCTATTTGAGGACCACTGTTTGTCCGAAGAGGTGAAAATACTCAATTAGAGGCCCATGTGAAAGGAGCATGTCCGAAGAGGAGCGCGTGCATGATCCGAGGAGATGTACAATTGTCCGAGGAGTCCAACATCCTCGGATCCGAGGAAGCTTGGTCCGACAGGAGTCTGGAAAGCTCAAGTGATCCCCCTGACAAATGTAATGATGGAAATGAACCTCAGGCACGCATAAGGATAGCAAGAACAGAGAAATATCTGGGAGACAGACTTCAACCACCGCATTAAATGCACTGCACCTACTTCCCTGACCGCATTAATGTGGAGAAGACACCTGAACAGTGCACTCTCAGCTACCGCCACTCACACAAGGCTAAAGAGGGTGTATGATGGGACATGCACTCAAGTGGGTGTCTAGATGATGAACAAGTGGACGGTGAAGATGTAGGAAGGGAGTACTATATAAGATGGGGATGCCTCTGATAGAAGGGGATCGAAAATCAGAAGTAAAAAAGGAGAGAGCTCCATTACTGTAATTCCAAGAATTGTAACCCAACTTTATTAAATACAGACTCCTCTTCGGACGTTACGTTTGCCTCTGTCCGAGCACGTTTGAATACAAATTTATCCACAAACACTGCAGTCTTATACTGTTAATTCATTGCTAGCCTAGCTCTTTCACCCACTCTCTACAAATTTATTGTCTTGGGTTCAGTGGGCTCAAAATCCATACCTTCTTGGGCTTGGGCTACAAAAATTGACCCTACAAAATTATTATTCAATATTTTAAAATTACATATTAAATATTATTGTACATTTCTTATATATAATATAATATTATATATATTACTATATATTTTGTTTAATTATCAATACTATGTAAGTCCTAACAAAAAGTACCTCATGTAAGATTACAATACGACTCTCTACAACTACATAATGAATAATTAAATATAATAATTAAAAAAAAAAAAAAAAACTCTATTAACTACCCACCTACCCGCTCGACCACCTCTTTATCTTCTTGTTATTTTCACCAAATATGTGGGTTGTTTAAAGTTTTAGTTGCTTTCTCCTTTAGCTTCTCTTTCAAAAGTTATGGATATGCATCTGCTTCTTCTATTTTTGTTAAAATCTTGCACAGTGTAGCAAATATGAGATTAAAGAAAGTTGAAGTTGTTGAATTCTTACCATTCTCTCTGCAAACATATTTATCACTCCATCTTTCGATCTTCTATCTTTCTTGACTTTCTCCATCTGTTTTTTTCCCCTTGAATTTGGTTTGTTTAAGATTATAAGCTGTAACTGTGGGTGAGTTCTTAATTTTCTTTTGGATTGAGCTGTCTAGGTTATTTGGGGAGGGGGCCAAGGCTTTGGAAGAGAGAGGCTCAACCTTAAAAAGTTAAAATAGGTAAATTATACCTAATTAAAAAAAAAAAGAAAAAGAAAGAAGGACCAGGGGGCCTAGGCCCCCACTTGGATCCATCCTTGCCCTAAGGGCATTTGTCAGTGAAAAATTCTAGAAATAATTTAATGGAAAAAAAATTAATATTTTGATTGTTATTTATTTATTTATTTTCTATTAGGGTCATATTAACAGACAATTTTAGGATAATTATTAACAAACCATTTTATTTTGACAACACTTTTATGAAAAATAGAAAAAGTTGTCAAAATAATAATTTTTTTTTTCCCCACAAATATAAGTGTTTGTGGAGTGTGGGGGATAAGGGTCGAGATTCAAGTTTCCAAAAAGAAGTTTCATACATATACACTTGAATTAAACTAGAGTAGAATTTCTATTATGTATAATTTTTTTTTTCCTTTTCCCATAAAAACTTTTCTAAAATGCACTAACAAATGTCCTTAAGACATCCACTAACCTTTCTCTTTCTATAAAAGTAGTTTTTTTTTTTCTCTCCTTTATTTTAAAGGTTTGGGTTGTTTTATTTATTTATTCCAACAATACTTTATTTCCTTAATAAAATATTTATATAAAAAAAAGGTTTTATAATTTCTCCCCGACCTTACATTTTCTCTCTTTCAAAATCTCTCCAATAAAACACTCATTCCACCCAAAATATCTCATATTTTTTACTCATTTATTTCCATCATGACAAAGGCACAAGGTAAGAAGAAAGATTTGAATTTGAGGCTCCGTTTGGTAGAGTTGATAAACAACTCATTTTCAATTTTTAAATAATATTACACAATTTTTACTCACACGTATTTCAAAAAATTACAAACAATATTACTCAAATTCGTTTACAAACGGCCCATTGTCTTGAAAATGCGAGCTATAACTAATAAATTGTATCACATTCTTGTGAAGCGCCGTTAAATTGTAAACCGTCAAAAACCGTGAACTCATCCCGCGATTCCAATTCCCAATCAGTTATAAAACAAACATTAATTGCACCCGAGTGTTTCGTCTTCTTCACTTTATCCAAAAAAAACCCCTAAAAACCTCAATATAAAACCCCAAAAAACCTCTACTCATTTTCGCGCTTTCCCTTCCCAACCAAAAAAAATTCAAACACAGTAGCAGTATTTAGAAGTAGAAGAAGAAGAAGCAGAAGTTATGGCTTACAGTGGCGGAGCCATGGGTGCGCCAGTGGCGGCGGGTCCGGCATCGTCGTCGACGGTGAGGCAATTCAAATTGGACAAAGAGTGCGAACTGAGAATCGAAGTCAGTGACGCCTCGCCTCTCCGTCTCCGCCTCCTCAACGGCACCGCCGAGATTTTCGGCTCCGAGCTCCCACCGGAAATCTGGCTCACCTTCCCTCCCAGACTCAAATTCGGCGTAAGCGTCCTTCATTCAATTTCTACTTTGCACTCTCTCACTCAAAAACCATTGGTTCTGATTGCTAATTGGTCATTGTTAGGGTTTTCTTGTAAATTATTTGTTCAAGTCTCTATAAGCTACCAACTTTGTTCTAAGCTAGTAGAAATTACTCAAATTAGGTTCTTGATTGTAAACCTTAGAATCTAATGCAATGTAACTATGTAAGGAGTCATTGATTAGTATACAATAAGAATAGGAGCACAAACTTTTTCAAATTTTTTTATTTGAACCATTGCCTGTGGCTAATAAAAAAAAAGTGATACCAGTGGTGGGCCCGTCAGGTGAATGAGGTTATATTACTTGACAACTGGTTCTAGCGAGTGGGGTCAGTTGTCTGTAGAGTTTAGTGGCTTTAGTCGAGTCTAAAGGGCTCTTCTTTAGTATATAGCAAGTTTTCATTTTAATGTTTAACATACACGCACCTAGTGGGTTTTGAATTTGCTACTTCACCCTCCAGCGGTCTTACCAAGGGAGGAGGTGCGATTTGAGTTTGAGTTTGAGTTTGTTGGCTTTAAGAATGATTGGAAAAAGGTTTAGTGGTTTGGGGTTTTTCCAATTACAAATTTGATTTGAGAAGTCTTTGATTGTTGGAACCTACATTCTAATGTAGCTTTTTTACGTGACACGGAATGCTTATGAGTTTGTATATTGCGCGAAATCTTGTCCTTTGAATACATTTTTCTTTTATTGGTGATTGTGCGTCTGTGTATTTTTGTTAATTAGTAGTATACGTGATGGGGATAACCCCTTTCAAAGTTGGAGAAATACCAGATGGCTTACAAAGGCTATCATTTCTTTTGTAGTGAATATGATTCACTCAAATGCAATGGAGTGCATGCTTGAGCTAAGTTATAGAGTTGATGTTGGTTCCCATAGAATGAATTTCATAAAATGAAGGATTCTTTCATCTGTTAGTTAACATACATGCTTTCTTGTATGTTGTTGAGCCAAACTCGAGTTTGTGTGTCAGGTTTTTACTTGGTATGGAGCCACGATTGAAATGGATGGTACTACAGAACTTGTTTATACTGCAGACGAGGTGTGTGCTTGTGCTCTGCTTGTTTTGTTTTATTTTGGTATTCTGATTGTAATTTGGCTTATGTTATTTTCTTTACAAATAAAGTTAATATTGGAAAAGTTTTTTTTTTAAATAAGTAATATTGATAAAATTTCTTGAACTTGAATTACTGATGATAGTGTTGTCATCGATGATTTCTAGACACCCATGGTTAGTTATGTAAATGTTCATGCTATTCTGGAAGGGCGAAGAAATCGTGCAAAAGCATCGCCATCTAATGACTCTGATTCATCTCAGGTATATTTTCTTTGTCATAACTAGCACACCAAATGCTTATTTAACAAAGAATGAAGAACATGAAAAACGAGATATTACAGATAACTAGTTAACCCTATAGAACAAATTGTGAGGGGGTCCTTTGACCACCTGATATTAGTTCAGTTGTTAAGAATTGTTTCTCCTTTTCTAGTACATTTCAATCCACTACTACTTCACACACGGAATATGTTAATATGTTAATGTTATCCTTTTTTGTGATCCAGGGTCCTAGGGTGATTGTTGTGGGACCTACAGATTCTGGCAAGAGTTCCTTATCAAAGATGCTTCTTAGTTGGGCAGCTAAACAGGGTTGGAAACCTACTTATGTGGACTTGGATATTGGACAAGGGTCTATTACAATTCCTGGATGCATAGGAGCCACCCCAATTGAAATGCCAATTGATCCAGTGGAAGGAATTCCTCTTGATATGCCCCTTGTCTACTTCTTTGGGCAGACAACTCCTAGGTAACGAATTCTTTGTTTTTTTCTCAATTTCATGCTTATGGCTTCACCTGTTGATTTGGACCTTTATTGATTTCCACATAATAAGAAATCTTGCATGGCTAACCTTTGAAGGGACTGTCTAAATTTGATGCTTACCAGTTTTATGAGATCTATTAAATTTGTTTCTTTACAGTAACAATGTAGATTTGTACAAAGTTCTTGTGAAGGAGCTTGCTAAAATACTGGAGAGACAGTTTGCTGGCAATGCTGAATCTCGAGCTGCAGGAATGGTGATCAATACCATGGGATGGATAGAAGGATTAGGCTATGAGGTATGCTAGTTCAAAAGTTTCTATAGTAAGGAGTTTAGACCACTTAAATTTTGTGAAGCTTTTGGTATTATCAAATATACTTGGAACCTGTTGTTTAATCATCTTCCATGGTTTTTATTTTGATGCAGTTGCTTCTACATGCAATTGATACATTCAATGCCAATGTTGTCTTGGTCTTGGGTCAGGTAGGTGCCTATCTTTTAAGTTTTTGATGCGTTTGCTCTAATGGTCCAAGTGTCAATTGCTAGCATCTTGCTAAAGAATTTACACATTCTCTTAGTTTTTCAGAGTATTTCTCTATGTTAACCTGCAAATTTGTAATTGTTTGTGATGGTTCACAACTCCTTGAGTTAAACACCTTGCCTCTGAGTTTCTTCCACAAGTCCAATAGAGATATCCCAACATTTTAACTAATCCAAAGACCATGAATCTTTTTCCTTTCTTTTTTATCTTTTTCCCAGGTTTTTTTTTTTTTTTTTTTTTTTTGTTGTTGTTGTTGTTTTGCCTAAATGTAATTTTGCCTTCAATTTTTTCTTCTATAAACAATAGTCCTGGTGATTGGCAATCGACTTTTTAGTTCCTTTTCAAAATATTTAAGAACATGTAAATGAAAAAAATGAAAAGAATCAATACATAAAATAGGACTCATGGGCCTCTTGTACAGAATATTGCAGTCATTTGAAAAAAATGGAAATTACCACACTAATCTTATTCTAGTCAAAATTAAATAAAACTAATCCAGAAACTTTCTAACCCAAAGAAACTTAATAGTTAATACTAGTACTTACAAAAATAGCCTATGAAAGGTTTCATAAATATTTTTATATATATAAAATAAAAAAGTCTCATAAAGGCCCCACACAAAAACTAGATCACATTTTTTGAATTCTTGGTATTTAATTTTGTATTTCCTCAAGCTCTCTTCTAGCTTCATCACTAAGTATGTTGATATAATTGAATAGAGAGCATAATTTACAAACAATTCCCATGTACTTGTTGGATGATATATGTTCTTCTTGTCTGCTTTTAATGTCAATACTTCTCAAAGCCAGAAACTTTTTCTTTACAAACATCACTTAGTTTAACCTAATTTTGACTGCTTAACTGAGTCCTTAAGTACGAAATTTGTTTATTTTTATTTCCTATAATTGACCAGACCCCATAGGTTTGGGCTGAAGCTTTATTGTTGTTGCTGTTGTTGTTATTGTTATCTTTGCTCCAAAGCCATTTCTTTAAATAAGTAAATGGTGGTCCCTCCCCCCACCAAAAAAATAAAAAATAAATGGAGTTTATTTTATTTTATTTTACAGTTGACCTCAGATATTGTCCCATGCAGGAAAAACTTTGGAGCATGCTTAGAGACGTCATGAAGAACAACAAGCCTAATGTTGATGTTGTGAAACTTCAAAAGTCAGGTGGTGTCGTTAACAGGAATGCCAAGTTTCGTCAGAAGGCCAGGAGTTATAGGATAAGGGTAAGCGGCAACTTTTATGGTTACTTAGTAGTGCACTTACTTTTAGTATATTATATGTGTGTGTGTGTTTCCGTCAGAAGGCCAGGAGTTATAGGATAAGGGTAAGCAGCAACTTTTATGGTTACTTAGTAGTGCACTTACTTTTAGTAAATTATATATGTGTGTGTTCTCTTACCCTTATTTTGTCTAACTAAAGGAGGTCTGAATGTGATTTGAACTTAATGTAACTGAATATATTTTCCCTGTCTATTCCATTTATTTTTGGATACAGTACATCTTTTAAGGAAATCCCTGGTTTATTCAACTGATTTTATAGGGAAGCAAATATGAGTAAAATTTATATGTAAACTGAGGAAAATAAAATAAATGAAGAGTGTGTGTGTATGTGTTCTCTTACCCTTATTTTGTCTAACTAAAGGAGGTCTGAATGTGATTTGAACTTAATGTAACTGCATATATTTTCCCAGTCTATTCCATTTATTTTTGGATACAGTATATCTTTAAGGAAATCCCTGGTTTATTCAACTGATTTTATAGGGAAGCAGATATGAGTAAAAATTTATATGTAAACTGAGGAAAATAAAATAAATGAAGGTAGATAAAATGGATGAATAAAAGAAGCACAGTTCTTTATAATTACTTGGAAACCTAACAAGAGTGGTGATATGCAAGTTTGTTTCCTTAGACAAAAAAAAGGGGCTTTTGTTAAACTGCAATTTAAATGTTGATACTTGTTCTTATTTTGTGTAAAAAAAAAGAGAGTAGAAAAGAAAGAAAGCTTTGGCCCTGGTGTATGTGCTTGTTAACCCTTTCTCCTCCATTAAGTTAGTCTATTCATTTTCTGCCGCTTGAAAATACATCTTATCGTCTATAAAGGCACATGATCAGTGCCTAGTTACAGTAATATGCTGTCATTTAAACATTGTGTTAATTTTTTCCTCATAATGACAAAGCTAGTCTATTTTTGTACCAGGAATACTTTTACGGCCTTACCAATGATCTCTCTCCACATTCTAATACTGCAAGTTTTAGTGACTTTTTTGTCTATCGAATTGGAGGTGGGCCACAGGCCCCACGTTCAGCACTGCCAATTGGGGCTGAGCCAGCTGCAGACCCGACAAGATTAGTACCTGTCAGTATCAACCCGGATTTGCTCCATGTAGTTCTTGCTGTCTCGTTTGCCAAAGAACCTGATGAAATAATTTCAAGGTAACTTAGTAAACTTAGGATTGTCCAATACCTCAAACTCTTAGAATCCACTAAATCGGATACCAGGGAAAGATGCTCAAGTAAGATTTAATCTGGCTGTTACACATTGAAGTTGCAATCTGACCTGGTATTACTATTACCCCAGACATTCTGCATTTGTAGCAGAAAGCTAGCCCTAGGACCTTGCTTTCCATCA
This sequence comes from Quercus aquifolioides, assembly GCA_019022515.1. Lineage (NCBI taxonomy): Eukaryota > Viridiplantae > Streptophyta > Magnoliopsida > Fagales > Fagaceae > Quercus > Quercus aquifolioides. The sequence goes on along the minus strand of CM032327.1, from coordinate 25,312,823 downwards.
ATTTACCATAGATTCCCAATTATTGATAATGAATTTAAGCTAATACTCTTATGGCCTGTTTGGAAGTTTAGAGAGGGAGGAGAGTAGTGGGGAGGAGAGTAGAGGAGAATGGTTTCCCTCCACTTTGTTTGGATGTTTTTAAAATTAGTAAGGGAGAAGGGAGTAATTAGCCCTTCCCCTTGTTTGAATGTTTTAAAAATTAGGATGGAGAGAAGAAAAAATGATTGAAATAGACAAATTTACCCCTATTTGAAAATAGACTTGCAACATTGGTCTATGATTAATTTAGAAAGGATAAATTAGGGAATTTACTTGGACAATAATTTATCTACTCTACTCTCTCTCCAAATCTCTCCAATTTGGGGGAATTAAAAATGAGGGGTTAGAGGGAGTTGAAACCCCTCCAAACCCCCCCAAACCCCTCCCCCTCATTTCTTAAAAAACTTCCAAACAAGGTAATTAAATTACTCTCTCTCCCTCTACTCTACTCCCCCTCCACTTTTAATCTTCCAAACAGGCCATTAGCTTTCTGATTGTGGTATTGTTATATATTTGAAACTGCATGAGTAAGGACCTGCCAAATGTGTGGTATATACATTATTTGGTGTCTGATCTAGGGACATTATTTCCTTTGACAATTCAGGTCTTAGGATAATCACTGTCCCTCACACACACCGCTGACTGCTTTTTTTGTTGTTGCAGTAATGTTGCTGGCTTTATCTATATCACAGACATTGACATGCAAAGGTTTGAAATTTCAGTTGTGATGGTTGATTTAAAAGTATGTTTGTGGAGGTGATGGTTTTGAATGGCCCTAACTCTTATCTATAAATTGCAGGAAGAAAATTATATACCTTGCACCATCTGCAGGAGATCTTCCAAGCAAATATTTGATAGTGGGAAACCTGACATGGCTTGAAACCTGACTGATTTACAACTAGTAGCCGTAGGTTTTTTTTTTTTTTTTTTTTTGGGGGTGGGGGGGTTATTATTAGTATGTTACTTTTGCTTTACTGATCAATTGCAAGGTAAACAAAGGGCCAAATACCTTTTTGCTTCACATTTAGTATTATCTCCTGAGAGCTTCTAGTCTAGTGATGTACTCTCTTATTGTAACAACTCTCTTTTTTTGGTAACAAACGCATAGATTAATAGAAACTCTTTACCCATTAAGTTTGATATAAAGCGTACACCATGTGCTTCCTACATTTTTCTTTCCTCTCTCACTCTCTCTGGGTATAGCAACTCTTTATTCATGAAGTTTGATTCAAATTTAATGTTTTCTAGTGTTTTGGTATTCCAATATTCTCGGGTAGGATTCACTTGCACCCTGGCTATGTGTTGTATAAACTGTTCCAGTTCTTGTGGTTAAACTAATTCTCTGGAACCTGATAACCTGATACAAATGTGTAGTGCCAAGGGGAAAGGCCTTCAGAAAAGTGAGAAGAGCAATCACAAGTGCTAATTATTATTGCTTTAAACTCAATTGGCAGCCTGAGGATAATAGTTTTATCCAGTTTGAATCTTTTCACAAAATTTCTGTTTCTTCACACTAATGTAGGATTATTTCAATGTCATGTTTGGATTTGATGGGATTTAAAGAATAAATATTAGTATAAATTGTTTGATACTGATTTAAAACAAATTATAATTTGAATTTTGGGATTTTGGGATTTTTTTTTTAAGAACTGTGTATGATATTTGGGCCTGTTTGATAACATTGTTTGAATAATAGTTTTTGTTGTTTAAACAACACAATACGTATTTTTACAACACTTTTTTACTCACACGTATTTTCATAACACTTAAACAACGTTACTAAAACAACATTATCAAACAAGTTAAGATGATATATTTAGTTACTCTCACCTAAAGTTCAAATCATTCTTTAAATTTCATCCATAGGAGAGATAAACAAAAAACAAAAATTGGGGTCCATACACTTTTCAAGTCACGAAAAACCAAGTTCCAAACCATTCTCTTTAAATTCATCTATCCAAATCAATCACAAGATTCACAACTGAGTTCAGAGTTCCTACTTCCTACCAATGATGGTTTGTTCTTTTCCCTTTTGTGTTTTTTTATAAAATTGTAGGCACAAAAAATAGGGTAGGGATGGTTCTTCCCTACCCTAAGGCCTCTAAGCCTTCAACTTTCAATGACAATCATTCAATCAAAGGTTTAAAACGTCCCCACTAATTAGCTGGCCTTAGATGCTCTCTATAACTTTCTTTATCCTTTCAACTTGAAACTTAAAAGCACAGTCAATTGCCAAACTCAAAAGAAAAAAAAAAGCACAGTCAAATGATTGTTTAATTGGACTAAAACAGATGGGATGGATATTCCTTCCCAGTTCCCACGCAAGCCTATCTAACTCTACTTGACCTCTCTATTTCTCTTTTGTATAATGTAACAATAATAATTAGATTCCTTAACGAAATATTTTTAATAATAATTATTCTGTCGGTCACATTATTGTATTAACATTTTAATTGTTAGAGTTCTAATTCGATCAATAGTGTAATAGTAAAATAGAAGAGTTTTGTATATTTAAGACTTCTTGGATCACATTATCATATTAATATTTTAATTGTTACAGTTATTTGAAACTAATTAGAACTGTTGTTCTCAATAAAAAATAAATAATAGAAATGTTCTTTTATTGGAATAAAGCAAAATAGCACGATGCTATATAATATTATATAGCATCGTGCTATTTTGTCATTTATATATATATATATATATATAAACATAAATTACCTTAATAACTTGTATTATTCTATAAAAAAAATTTGTAATTAACAATTTAGATGGTAGTGTTATATATATTCCATTGACCCTTAGATTACCTATCAAGAAAAAACGTAAAGATTAAGAAAAATAGAACTGCATTTAGTACTACGTACAAAACAACCGCTTCACCTCTTATCTTTTAGCGAATCCAAAAAGAAGTGTAATCCTTTTCAAATACAAGTTACGTCATTTAAATTACCTATCTGTTTGGATACTGATGATAATGTTGAGTGTCTGCATTTTGACTTTTTTTTTTTTAGTGCGTTTCTGTCTTTTTTAGTGGGTTCTGTGCACTATTTACGGGATCCACAAATCTCTTTTTTATCAAAATTTTTATTAAAAATGGATTTTACGGCACTATTTATACATTTAAAAATTATTTTGCTACAATATTTTTAATTTTTAATAAAATAAGTGGTATCCAAATACGCTCTATATGAAGATAAGCAGCATTAAGTATAGTCCGTTTCAAATACAAATTACCCTGTCAGAGTCATAGTAGTAATAATACTACAAACACTTTAAATATTTAAAGTACGTACTTTCAATTCCCACGTATTTTATTAACCAAACCCTTCACTTTTTTTTTTACGTTATTTTTCCTCTAGCTACTAGCATAACCATGGCCAAGTTTCTACTATGTGTTCTTGTTTTTGCTTTATGTTTTGTATCAACACAATCCCGTCCCATCTTCATTGATTCAAGAAAGGTTTATAACGTGGTTGATTATGGAGCTGTAGGAGATGGACTTGTTGATGATACCAAGGTTAGACTAATGGACTTTGCTTATGAGGTTTATGATATGGTTAATTATGTTGCATTGTATTGTATTGTATTTTTGTGACATTCTCATGTGCTTATTCATGTTCTTTTTTGCTTCTTGAAGGCCTTTATGGATGCTTGGAAAGCTACATGCAAATCTTCAATGTCTTCTCCCACCATGCATGTTCCTCAAGGGATGACTTTTTTGCTTCAGCCCTTGACCTTCAATGGCAATTGCAAATCCAATAATATCACTGTCCAGGTACATATACAAGTACATGTACAACCCTTCTTTTTTAGGTGCATGTTTCTTTATGTGTAACTTTTAAAGTCTCACTTTTTCTAAACATAATTGTACTTTTCTCAACTTTAACATATAATTAAATAAGTCTTTCAGCAAAATAACTAACCTAAACTCAGACTTAGATTATTGTTCTACTTTTCTGTTGTTTACCTAATAGTTCTCAAACTAGTTTTTTTTTTTTTTGGAAGTGCTTTCTCAAATTTGACAATTAGAAGATGAATATATTATAATAAAGAATAAGGGTGAGAATTTTCAGATTGTAACCGGGTAGGCAAACCCAGGGAAGAAAAATTGAAAAGGTCTTTCGAATCTCTTACAAGTTTCAACTAAACCCCGAAAAACGTGGCAAGGAAATCAAGAAGGCATGGAATGTCTTCTATAATGTAAAATATTTTACATGTTATTGAAACGTGGGAGGGAAATCGGTATAGAGTCTAGACGAATACATTCTACAATTAAACATTGATATCGTCTAGAATCACAAAGTTCATAGTATTTTATAACACAAGTATATATATAAAATATTTTGATGAATAAGTAAGTCAAACTGATTATTATAATTTTTTTTACTATATAATAAGTGTTGACAATTATTCTTTTCATTGATAAAATGCCCATTATTCAACGATTTAAAAAAATTACTTATTGAGATTTTTTTAAACCTTAATTTATGCAGATTGATGGCACTATAATTGCACCAAGTGATCCTTCTGCATGGAAATGCCCTGATGACAAATGCCTTATATGGATAGAATTCCATGACTTCAAGGGTCTCCTTATCCGTGGATCTGGTACTATCAATGGACAGGGAAAAAAGTGGTGGGATCTGAAATGCAAAGAAAATAAAAGAGTAAGGATATTGAGAATATGGAATATTTGGAAATATGAAGAAAAATAAAATTCTACCTTTTCAAGATAATCATAAATTGAACCTCTAAATATATATATGAAGTTTTACGTCTTTCCTAACTTCAATTAAACTTTTCTCATTGCAGATTTGTGGCAGGAAACCAACTGTAAGTATCCTCTAATAATAATATACTAGTATTATATATATATATATATATATATATATATATACTTAATCGAAATTATATATAAACAAATAAAAACTATATTAATAATTAGCGGGATTTTAATAACTTTAATAAAATTTTAATTATATAGCGTACATTAACAATTTTGATGACTCACATGAAATTTTTTTTTTTTTTAATTTAACAATGTATAAAACAATACATACATATATTGAGTCTTTTTTTTTTTTTTTTTGAGAAAACATATATTGAGTGTTTAGTATAAGTACGGTGTAGTGTATAAATTTTATTATATTAAAAATAAATTTTATTATATATAATGAATATTAAATTTTATTTTAAATTATTTTAATTTTTTATGATTGAATTTTAGTTTTTTTTTAGAAAGGATTGAAAGTTTTAGTTGATTTAGAATTTTAAATTTCATAAAACTTAAATAATAGAGTTTTAACTTTTATGTAATAATAGAGTTTTAACTTTTATGTAAAGTTTTACTATTGGTACTTTTGGCGATAAAATTTAAAATTTCTTAAATTTTTATTTTTATAATTCATCAATAGATTCAATAATTCTGGAAAATCACAACTTTTAGTATTCAATATTTCTTATATAATATGTGATATGCTAGAATAATGGTTAAAAGATTTAATTAATTAATTTCTTTATTTTCAAAATATTCTTAAAAAGTTTTTGACATTAAGTGTTAGTTTATCAGTTTCTATTACGATTACCCGATGGAAGACCTGTCTTTTCCACATAATTTCTTTTAATGCGTTAAGTTGTCCTTTCCGTTGCTAATTATGTTTGATCTTTCTTTCATTGCTGTAGGGTTCATTTTTATTGTTTTTTGTTTTAATATCTTTATGTAGTTTTTAAAATTATAGGTTTTAGGAATTCATTTCTCTGATTTTAAATTTATTTTCAAGATTTTTTAGTTAAATTAGGGTCCTATTAGGTTGGCAATCTGTGAAAAAAATATATATTATTTTTCACAATAAATTGTTTGAAAATGGTACCTAAAAATCAGTAGGATTTGAAACCGTTAAAACTTAAAACAAATGGGTTCTCTTTTTATTGAATTTCAGAATTTCATATTTTATAGCCCTTGGGAAGATGTAAAAACATGGACATCTTTCTTTCTTTCTTTCTTTTTTCTTTTTTTTTTAACTAAAAAATTATTTAATTTTTCTTCTTAATTAACTCCAACCCATTTTCATGCATGGTACACTTTATTTGCAGGGTTTTGTAATAGGAGGCTCCAACAATGTGCACATTGATGGCCTAACCTTTGAGGACAGTCCACAAATGCACATTGCTTTTGAAAGGTCGGAATGGGTGAATGCTACTTCTCTCACTATCCAAGCACCTAAGCATAGCCCTAACACCGATGGAATTCATATCCAACATTCCAAAAACATCATCATATACAACACTAGCATTGGGACCGGTATGAAGCTTCATGGAATCTTTCTTTTTCACATATACTATCATAGATTGTCCTTTTTTAATTTAAATGCATGAATACTGATCTTCATTTTTACATTTTACATCTATCTTTTGTTGGATAATGATTATATCTACGTTTATATTGAGGACGGGTTAGGAGTACTTTTTGTTTAGGGGGCCGAGTTACACACACACATATATATATATATATATATTATTTTTTTTTTTCTCTAATATGCTAAAAGTATGTCATAATTAGAAATATATTATAACTTTGATGTGTGTGTATGTATATATACTAAATTTTAGCACTTATTATTTTTAATATTCTTACAAGTTTCATTTTCAATATAAATTACCAAATTATCTACTAAAATGAATAAAACAATTACAATAAATCCAATGAAATTTACACAACTGAACCAAGTTTTAGAGCAAATTTTACCAAAAAAAGAAAAAGAAAAAGAAAAAGAAAAGAAGTAATCTATCTCTATAACCTCTAATATAAACTCTAATTCAATTACTCAATTACACTTTTAAGATGATCATTGGTCTTTTTATTTGGGGTCTCCTATTTTTTAGGCCTAACCTTCAATAATTATATATATATATATATCATTTTTAAAGAAAAATTAGTTAACAAGTAGTTCCGTCCATCTTTATAAACATGTGTATATATATAATTTAGTTTATGTGTTCGTTTAGATTGGGTGTTTGTAGAGTAAATGTTGCGTTTGGCGTTTTAGAGCCAAGGTCTCACACACTGTTCATGGAACAGCAGCTCAGGAAAAAATGCAGCAAGTGTTATACATAGTGTTTTCAGATTTAAAAATTATTTTACTATAGTATTTTCAATAATAAATTTTCAATTTTTAGTAAAATAAGCGATATTCAAATAGATCCTATATATGTGTAATTTAGTTGGTAACTTTTTTGGTGATAAGGTTTCATGACTAGTATAACTAATAATCAATGCAGGTGATGACTGTATTTCGATTGGTGATGGTTCGTCACACATCAACATTAGCAATATTGATTGTGGGCCAGGTCATGGAATAAGGTTAAAAAATTCTTGTGCTTTTATTTAATTTATTTGTTTTTTCAGTATGTGTACATTTGGATAGAAATGATTTCTCTTGCGTTTGCATTTTTTTGTTTTTTTTTTTTGTTTTTCAGCGCCTCTTGCACTGTTCATGAGACATAAACAGTGCATTTAGGCATGTGAACAGTAACCCGCGCGTGAACAGTAATTTTTTTAATATTTTTTTTATTGTTTTCAATTTTCAACAAAATAAGTTGTATCCAAACGGACACTATATGTTCTTATTGTTATATACTTATTTAATTTTTATATATTTTTCTTATTCCTTTCTTCAGCATTGGAAGTCTGGGTAAGGATGGAAAGCATGAAACAGTAGAGTTTGTTCATGTCAAGGATGTCTCTTTCACGGGAACCACAAATGGAGCTAGAATAAAGACTTGGCAGGTAATATATGATCATTACAGATAGAAGTATTATTTAAGTCATAAAAAAAATATTAATGTTAAAAATATTTTTTACTATTGTTTGTTGTGGTAAGTTATAATTAGAGTAAATAATCATTTTTATAATACCTTACAATGAACTCAACTTTTTATTACCATTAATCATTCCATATTAATAATTATCATGAACAAATTGTAAAAAAATAAAAATTTGGACTTATGATTATTTAAGTTATAATAAAAAGATTAATGTTAAAAACATTTAAAAAATTTCATAATTTTGTACCATTGTTTGATGTGGTATAAGTCATAATTAGAGTACTTTTTTTTTTTAAAATTATATGAGTCTACAATTAACACAACTTTTTATTACCATCAATCATAATATGCTATATTAATAATTGTGAATAAATTGTAAAAAATAAATAAATAAACATTTTTGGATTTATTGTAACAAAAATAATGTTTATTTAATTATTTGTTATAATAATCAATATTATAGTTTTCATATTTGTTGCGCTTTTATGCTCAGGGAGGTAAAGGATATGCAAGAAATATAACTTTTGAGCATATCACATCTATTGGTTCAGCTCGTCCTATCATCATTGATCAATATTACTGTGACCACAAGGTTCACAAGCACTGTGGAAATCAAGTAATTAACCCTCTTACTTTTCTTTAGTATACAATTTTGGTGATACTTAGAATTAGGCTTTTTCAAAAGATTGAATGAGAAATTAAAGTTCAAATCAAAATGTAAATCTCATAGTGAGAAAAGTAACATATGGTTTTTTTTTTTTTTTTTTTTTCAGACATCGGCAGTTCGTGTTAGTAATATTGTGTACGATCAAATATATGGGACATCAGATAAAGAAATAGCAGTAGAATTTTCATGTAGCAAGTCAGTTCCATGCTACAACATTATAATGAGGAAGATTAGTTTACACTCGACTGAAGATGGAACCCAGACTTCATCTATATGCCAGAATGTTAGAGGACTTAGAAATGGTGATATAATTCCAGATGTACCTTGCCTCAATGAAGCTGAGAATTTACCAATAGTGAATTAAAAAAGGTCAAATTAACACACATGTACACTATAATGAATTTGCCCATGAAAGTGTATTGGGCATTGTATATACTTTTTTCTAGACTTAGTCATTTATATATAAACTTGAGGAATCATTTTTCTTTATTCATTATTGGATTGACTTGTTAATGTTATTATTTGATGCAGTTATGTATATATGAGGTCAATGTTATTTATTTTTTATTTTCAAGTTTCAATAATCATATTATAAATTCAAATGCAATGTATATGAATTAATAGGTCAATGCAAATGCAATGTATATGAATTCATATGTGACTAAAAAAAAGAGTTGGAAATTAAATTAATAGTTTTTTATTTTATTTTATTGCTGAGAAAATAATGGTTATTTAATGGTACATATCTGGGGTGGCTTTCATCTGTTGAAACGTTATATCAGCCGCAAATAAGGGCAGCCTTTTGAAAGGTATAAATGTCAAAGACACATCAATTTGGGCGGCTGTTATCGAACTATTAATTTTTTTTTTTTTTTTGGTCAGAACTAACTATTAATTTGATACCTTGAAATAAGTCCACGTCATGTTTTATTTGATATTGACTTACTATCACCTCAACCATTGTTCATACCTTTTATTTTTCGTTGAGAAATACCCTAATTTATGATCATGATCATACTTGAGCCAAAATCCAAGTGGAATTTTAATTTTAACAATTTAATTATTTATTTTTGAGAATCAAGTGGCATTTTAATTTGGTAACTAGTTTGGCATAATGTTCTCTAGTGGGTTCTTGACTTCTTTGTTGTACCATGCTTAGGAGTCTCATTTTTGTTTAGTATTGGGTTAGAGAATAAAGGGAACTTTCTATAGAGCATTTTTCTTTTCTATCAGATTTTCTTTTGAATTTTTTATAACATGAGTATTATATCAATGTAATTGATCTGACTCTAGTGGTAAGGATTTTATATGAGATGAGAATCTAGGACATTGCCAAAATGAAAATGACCAAAAAGTTCGAAATTAAACTATAGTCAAATGGCTTTCATACAAGTATAGGATTTTTTTTTTGAGAAGAAGTATAGGATATATTTTAATATAAAAGTATGTTTTTTTTTTTTTTGTATATGGTTTGGAAAAATGATCATTTAGTAAGGGAAGGATAATCTTGAAACGATAAAGGATCACCTTAGTGTCTAGTCGTACCACACCAACCCAAAAAAAAAGTGTTTTAATCTTTACTTTTAAAGACAATTTCTATTTATGCTTTTGAGGCTAAATTTGAAATTTGGAGTTTTTAAGAAAAAAATTCTACAATTTATTGTTCATTTTAAAAAAATTTAGGGGGCTGTTTGGTATGATAGTTTAAGCAACATTTTTCAGTTTTTAAATAATATTACATATATTTTCATACATTTTTTCACCCACACGTATTTTCAAAAAATATAAACAACGTTACCAAATGGCTCCTAAGATTCTAAAATACCATTCTCTATAATTTTCAATCAATTAAAATACTAAAGAGATATATATTGCAAAAATTCTACTTCTAAAGGCGCAATACTAGAAAAGTGCTTTTTAAGAGCCTTCTTAAAGTTTTTTTAAAGTAGAAATTGCCAAACATTTAGCAGTTCCACTATGGCTAAAGCTAACATTTGAAGTTTTTTTAAAAAGGCTTTACAATTCACTAATAATGTGTTATAAATTCAAAACTTTAAAACACCGTTTATTGTAATTTGCCAAACATTTAAAATGTTGAAAAAACTTTCTAAGAGTTCTATATCGCAAAAGCTCTAGTGCTCTACCATGTACTAAAGCTCAATTGTTAAAGTTCTACTTCCTTCAACAATTCCAAATAGGCACTAAAAGTATACTTATATATACTCCGTAATTACTTACAAATTATATTTATAAAAAAAACACAGATAAGACTAGAAAAGAAGAATCCCCTTAAAGAGAGGGAGTGGGTGGACCGTGGACCTAGCTAGCGAGGAAAGATGAGGGAGATTTTTTTTTAAATGGTTTGGTTATGTGTATAGGAGAGCCATTAATACACCAATGGGTAAGAAATAATGAGTTTATTCAAGTCAATGGAACAAAAATAGATATAAGAAGGTATAATATAATAACAAAACTGAGGTATAGTACCTTTTGTGCTGTTCCTTAGATTTCTCTGTTAAGATTTAGTCATGTAACTACTTCAAAATACACTTTCATCTCATAATATAATAGCAAAAAATAATAGTGCACCTCAAGTAAGTGTACATATCTTCTAAAAAAAGAAAGTAGGTGTACATATGGGAAGTTGTGATTTATAGAGAATAAAATGGTATATAGCCTATAGAGGGTGAGACAAAAGATTTGAACTCAAAAGAAAATATGATTATGGATATAATAGAATGGTGTAAAAGAATTCACATAATTGACCTTATTAATTTGTTAGCCTCAAAAGAGATCAATACATACATTTTTTTAGAAGATAAAAGAGAATACAAACTCGATTGTTATTGTTAATGTAAATATATATATATATATATATATATATATGTGGGATCAAAGAATTTGGTAACCGTGACCCATCTTATACTGAGCCCAAGGCCCACGCCGAGGAGGAAGAAATGATCGAGGATGAAAGAAGCAAGTCCAAAGTATCCTGAAACGTTGCCGAGGACGATCCTATCCTCGGCCAACTGAGATCACAGAAGGGAAGAGTGACATACTATCAAAAGCAGCCTCCTAGAGCATCCCAAGGAAAAAGACAGGCATAATGGGTCAGCCATGGGAGCACGGTGAAAGAGCAATTCAAGGAGAAACTGTCACCTCCGCATTAAATGCCCCCAACTAACGTCCTGGCTGCATTAATGAAGAAATGACCCCTGAACAGGGCTGCCTTGGTTGCTGCAATTCACAGGAGGTTTGGTAAGGTGACTGATGGGACAAACACTCGAGTAGTGACTTGCATGATAAACAAATGGAGAACCAAGATCAACTGGAAGAGGGTATATAATGTAAGGAATCCTCCAGGAAAAAGGGGGAGGTTGGAACAGAAAACATAGGAACAATTGGTATTGTCTTAGAAATCCTTGTAGCCAGATACTGAAGAAATAGGAAGAACAACAAGCCCCTCAAAGGAGGGCCGAGGACAAACTTTCACATTTTAGTTGACGTTCTGGTTATTCGGTCTACTCATAACTGTGTTTAGTTGTTGTAACCCTCACTAAGGCCTAGTTTTTTAACCCATTCTCTACAAATTCATTATATTGGGCTAGTTGGGTCTGAGTCCACTCATCCAACAAAAGTAGTGCTCAAACCCAGTCCCTATAATTGGCGCCGTCTGTGGGAAGAACTTGTGTGTTAGTAAGGACAACAATCAAGCATGGTAGGATCAGGCCCTCATCAAGCAGGTTCCCATCAACCTGAACCAGCTAGATCCCAACAACAGAGTAACTTTCCCAATCCGGAGCGTGATCGAAATGAGAAGAATGGAAGGTTTCAAGAGGGAAGTGTGCACACTACCCAAACTAGTAGAAACTACTCCTATGTGGGCAGTCACGTGCCCTAGAGACGAGATGACAACTGGGCCATGCAATCCGAAGAAGTTAGAAGCCACGTATCCCAGAGACAGAATGATAAGCAGGCCATGCAACGAGAGACAGTACTGTAAAAATCTCAAGAACTCCTGTAATCATTCTCATTCAATATTTACTAGAACGAAGCTCCTCGGATTGTGCCGAGAAAAACTTTCTTTGTTAAACTCAGTTCATCTCTGTTTGATTGTCATGAACGCCATATTAACTGTTGTCCACGCGCTAAAACCTAGCTCTTTGACCCGCTCTCTACAAATTCATTGTATTGGGCTAGTTGGGTCTGAGTCCACTCATTCAACATAAGAAGTGCTCATACCCAGTCCCTACAATATATATATTAAATAAGGGTCTTGTTGCCCTTAGCGCATTTATTAATGGATCATTTTATGAAATTTCTATTACTACTTTGGTGAGAAATATATAAAACTATATAAAAAAAAAAGTTAATTACTTCTTCTTTCTTCATAAAAAGTTTTGATAGGTATTTTCTAAACTAATATTTTTAAAGTATTGTTAACTTTAATAAAATTAGTTTTATTTTTCTCTCTTGTGATACGTGAACATGTCCCCTTATCCCTCATTTTTGTACTGAGAAGTTACACGCTTTTCCTCTTCCACGAGGAAGAAATTTGAAATTTTTTGGAGGTTTAATATTCCAGAATAGGAACGAGAACGACATAATCAAAATCTATGACTTAAACTAATCAATCTTTTCTCGAGTATGACTTTAGTGCAAAGACCATGTCTTAGGAAATTCCCAAAGAAAATACTTAGAACCTTTATGTTTTTTTTTTTAATTTTTTTTATAAGTTGATAATTACAACAGTAGAAAAGGAGAAGTTGCTATTAGATTCTTAACAAAATTGCATATTCCAACCTATTAAAGATTTTTCAAAAATGACTAATGTATTTGTCAAATATTGCATCCTAATCCTAAACCAGTGCTATTTCTAAACGGTTTCTCATATATTGCAGTTGTCATGGTTTCTTCACAATTCACATTAATTATTAGAATTAGCACATAAAAAGTTAGGGCTTAAAAAAAACACCATAAGAGCATAAAATTAAATGTTAAAACTAGTTGTGTTTTTGAGATTTTTATATATTAGTCAAATGAACCAAATAATAAACTAATTGAAACAGGCAAATACTCTTAACTTCGAAAGTGTTTTGTCATCTACATTAAAAAAAGAAAAAAAAAAGAAAAGAAATAAAAGCAATGCTTTAATTTTATTTTAAATAAATTTTAAAAAGCAATGCTTTTATTTTTAAAAAAATACCTTTGAAAGTGACGTTTGAAATAAGTTTCAAAGACCACTAAAAACATTATTTCTTGAAAGGATTAATTAGTTATTTTATTTTATTTTATTTTATAGTTTTAGTATAGTTTTATTATGATCATCTTCAAATAAGATTGTCATGACCAATTCTCACAATATCTCTTTGTATAATAATAAAAAACCCATTAATTCCAAGTTACCTCTAATCAATCAAAACATTAAACCAGGGGGGGGGGGGACCTTTTCACCTCCTCTAAATACTAATTATTTCATATAGCACTTCACAATACTTAATGGGAGTATCAATTGAAATTATTTAGATGTAAGGACCAAAGGTTTTAGGGGGGGGAAAAAAAGTGCCTGCAAAAAAAAAACAAAAACAAAAACATTTCACTTTCAGTTCTTTTACTTAACACTTTATTTAGGATCATCTACCCCGCTTGTTAATTTGTTAATTGAATATATAAGAACAAACACAAAGCACGGTTCATGCAGCAAAGTTAAAACTTAAAACTTGGCTTTTGTCCTCTTACTATTGGAGCTTCCTAAAAATATAAATAATACAACTCTATCTCTATCTAATAATTATCTTCTTTTTTTTTTAATAAAAAAAAAAGGTTTAAGTACGTTAAAGTGATGAAGTGGCATATAATCACTGGTTTTATAGGAATCCAAATCTGTACAAGGTGACCTTCAAAAAAAAAAAAATCTGTACAAGGTGTAAAATATCATACCCTATATTAAAAGAAACAATTTATTGAAGTACTGCTTCTCAAAAAAAAAAAAAAATTTGAAGTACTGCTTTGGATTTGATGACTTGGGAATATGCCAAAGGTTACTGTTGTCAAAGACAGTGACATCTCTCTATCTCTCTCTATCTCTCTCTTGCCCAAACTGCCCGTTTTCCATGTTCCAAACTGCCCAAACTGACCGGTGTTGGAACTCTTTCCCTCTATCTCAAGCACCCTCCTTTACCAGTTTCCATGCCTTCTTTTCTCTCTCTTCTGTGAAGACCCTTTTTTGAGTTTTGACTACATTTTATAACTGGGTCTTGGTTGGTTATTTCAGTTATAACCTGTATCTGATATTTGTCACATTGTTTTGTGAGTGTTCCATTGGTTTATGTAGGCATTTTTGGTGGGGTTGAGTGATTTGAAATGAGATTGTTTGAAATGGGTTTTGCATGTGGATTTGATATTTGAAATCTATTTTTGGTGTTGGGGTATGAGAGTTTGATTATATAAGTATTTTTTTGAGATGGCTTTGCAGCCTAGTGAAATTAAAGAGGAGGTGGCTTTGGATGTGGGCAAGTCAAAGGGAAAGAATAAGAAAGATGGGGGAGAGGCAGCTGAGTCTGGGTGTTGGAGTAGCACTTTCAAGTTCTTTGGCAGCTTATTGTCTTCAAAATCAAAAGTTGATAGCTCCTTGAGTGGCCCTACTGCTCATTCTGGTAATCCCATGTTTCCTTAATTTGTTTTAGTTGGTATATATATACACACACAAAGTTTCTCTTTGATGAATATTGCTTCAGGGTTGAAAATAATTTTATTTATTTATTTGCTTTGCTTATTTTGATAGATCTAGTTAAGATGCATGATAAGTTCTTCTGGATGTTGTGGAAATATTGGCTCTTCAGAGCTCTTTGGATCTAAAGATTTATTAATAAAAAACTAAAGCTCCTAAAAACATGTATTTTTCAACTTGTCCATGATTTGCATATTTCTGTTTTTTTATTCATCAATATTTGGGTGTGGGGGGATTCGAACCTGGATGTTTCCAAAGGAAACACCGGGAGTTGCCAGTTGAGCTACAAGTTCTTGGCAAGATTTGCTTATTTCTATGTGATTGAAAACTATACAATTTTAATAAAAGTATATTGTTTTATCGGCAATGGTATTTGAAACAATTAGGCCATATCATGTAAAAATTATTCATTTTTATGTTTTTCTTTTTGTTTGTCCTTTTGACAATTATATTTGTTTGGTCAAGCAACTGCATTATATTGTGATCAACAACTAGTTAGGCGCATATTTAACTTTCTTTGATTTGGTTGCCTGATTGCAATTGGTTGATCTACCAGTTCCAAATTGATGAAGCAATTAACTTGCATGATGTCAGTCCTATGCTGGCAATTCTAAATCCTGATCATTCATTGAAGTGCATTTGTCCTTTTCTAAATCAGTGGGGAGCAATTTTGTGAATGAGAAAAGCAGAGACCATCCAGTTGCTTCAGTAGGGTCCTCTACAACAACTAGCAATACAGATGGCACTTTTTCTATTTCCAAATTCAGTTCTACATCAACATCGAAATTAAGTATTTCTTCAACATTAAAATTCAGTGAGGAACTTAAGGTTTCTTCTCAACTTCGGAAGTTCACATTCAATGAGCTAAAGTTGGCCACAAGGAACTTCAGACCTGATAGTATTCTTGGTGAAGGTGGGTTTGGTTGTGTCTTCAAAGGTTGGATTGAGGAGAATGGCACTGGTCCTGCAAAACCTGGTACTGGACTTACGGTTGCAGTCAAGATTCTCAACCATGATGGACATCAGGGTCATAAAGAATGGCTTGTATAAACCCTCTCACATCCATTATTTGTTTCTCTCACTATTTACATATTTGTTTTGCTAAATGGTAGATGGTAGACCACATACAAGAATATTATTTCTTTCATCTCCATTATAACTTTAATTTTTTTGTGTTGCAGGCTGAAATTGATTTGCTTGGTGACCTCATCCATCCTAATTTGGTTAAATTGATCGGTTTCTCCATTGAAGATGATCAAAGGTTGCTAGTTTATGAGTTTCTGCCTCGGGGAAGTTTGGAGAACCATCTTTTCAGAAGTATGGGACAAATACTTTATTTTCTTTAAGACGTCTTTCTGCATCTTGGATATCTTTGGTTGATCTTAAACTAATCCATTGTGAAAATAGAAAAAATCTAGAAGTAGTTGACAAATACGAATTCAATTGGAAGTTTGCTTGGAGAAATACCTTGTGTTGTAGTTAAATTTAGTCTTCAGTGGCAGCACTTTGTGATGTAGTTTAGTTTTAATTACAAACACAAGCGTGTGATTAAATTTTGGGTGATCATACATTAAAGTATAATACTTGTCTGAGACAAACCAAGTTAAGAACCTCCAATTGCATATTAAATACATGTATAATGTGTGATCAAATGAAAGAAATGCTTATTTTGAAGGTTTTGTGACTATCCTAGCAAAAAAGAAGTAATATTGGTAGAAATATATATCTCTTACAACAATTATATGTATGGAACAGTCATCCTTAGATTAAAAAGAAAAACCAGTTGAAGGTCCAACATGTCCACTTACTACTCTGACCCTGTTGAAAAGATCCTGTACTGAGATTTATTATAGGTTTTCTTTTGTTTTGATCTTATATTTGCCCAAAATCTTTATTATTTGCATAAACAATTACTAAAGGAGGGCAATGAATTGGCTCTCTAGAATTTTCTCACTTTGTGAACATGGACACTCTCGGTTATGGCTAGAGTGACACTGGCAATTGTTATTGAATTTGTTTGTGCTGCCATTGAGATCTTGCACATGCTGATACATTGCATTCATCTTGTAATATATATTTGCTCTTGGGAATTTTTATTTGTATTCCTGATGTTTAATGTAATCCTGCAACAACCATGTTAAATTCTGCAGGGTCCCTGCCTCTTCCTTGGTCTATCAGGGTGAAAATTGCACTTGGTGCTGCAAAAGGCCTTACCTTTCTTCATGAAGAGGCTCAAAGACCAATCATATACCGTGATTTCAAAACTTCTAATATTTTATTAGATACGGTATGTGACTAAAATTATGAAATATCATTTTACTCCCTATTGCTATTTTATTCTAAAATATAAAAAATTTATATTTAGGATTACAATGCCAAGCTCTCAGATTTTGGGCTTGCCAAAGATGGTCCAGAGGGAGACAAAACTCATGTATCAACACGAGTTATGGGAACATATGGCTATGCAGCTCCAGAATATGTCTTGACTGGTGAGTGTGATTAAAGTTAGTGGCATGATAATTGTTGGTGCTATTGTTTCCTATACTGCAACTACCAGTTGATGTTGTTCAGTGAGTGCAATGCATATCTCTAATATGAAGTTCAATAGATATATATGAAATGTTTTTTTGTTTTATATTTCTTTTTTCCAGTCTTTCAGAAAAATCATAATAAGTAAATGTTTTGTCAAGCTTTTCTATTTGACTATTTTTTTTAAAATACAAGGACTTGATCCAATTGCAAGAAAAAGGGAGGGAAGAGAAAGAAAGAGGAGGGCGGGCGTCACTAAATCAATTCAAGATGAAGGTCCTTGGTATACGTTGTTTGTTGATATAGTTTTAGTGGATGAAACTAGATGTGATGATAATGTCAAGTTAATATTTTGAAGGGATGCTTTAGAATCAAAAGCCTTTTGGCTATGTAGGACTAAACAGAGACAGTGTACATGGAATGTACGTTTAGTAAAAGTAAAAAAGAAAGATGAAGGGGTTGTAAGTCTTGCTATCTTGGATAAATAATTCACAAGGATGAAGGATTGAAGAGGATGTGAATCATAGGATAAGAGTAGGGTGGATGAAGTGAAGAAGCACGTTATGAATATTGTATGATCATGGAATACCTATTCAATTTAAGGGAAAAATCCTATAAGACTATTATAAAACCAGCAATGTTTTATGGTACTGAATGTTGGACTATTAAGAAGTAACATGTTCATAAAATTAGTGTCAAAATGAGAATGTTGAGATGCATAAATGGAAATACAATAAAATATAGGATTCAAAATAGAGAAATTATTCTCTTCATGATGGGGGTGATCCCTGTTGATGGAAAGATGAAGGAGCATCACTTGAAATAGTTTGGTCATGCGTAGAGAAGATCGATTAATGCATTAGTGAAGAGAGCGAGTTGTTTCAAGTCAAGGGAACTAAACAATGTAGGGGAAGACCTAAAATAACATGAGTAGTAGTAAAAAATGATGCATCAATTAAGGAGGTGACAAAGAGAATGATTTTGGATAGGATAAAATGATGGAAAGAATACATGTGGCTGATCTCAATAAGCCTGTTGAGGAGTCATAGCCAACCCTGAAGTTTTAGGACTAAGGTCTGGTTGTCATAGGTATAGGGCTGCAAACACTTAAAAAGTATTGTATATGGAAATATTGTAGTATAAGTAGCTGTGGGTTCTCAGACTTGTGTACCAGTGAGTGTTTCATTTCAGGGGGATCTTTGGCTCCGAATGATAGTCTGGAGCATGTGAGATTATGTTATATATAAAGGTAGAAAGCAGGATTAGCTTAGGAACAAAAAATGTTAAAAGGGGTTTTATTAATGAGGATAAAAGAGGTGGGTGAAACTTCCGTGAACTTTGGTAGTTACAGTAATAACCACAAGCAAATACTAGTGGAGGAGGTGGCATGGTGGCTGGGATGGCACAAATCTTTTGAAGCAAGCAGAATTTCTGTTTATGTATTCTTCTTCATTAAACTAACATATTTTTTTCTTATGTCAAGAAATCATTACACTGGTACAACACTCGAAAGAATTGTTCTCTTTCACAAAAGGTCTGTTGATTTATAATATATGGCGAGGGGTGCAGTTTTTGAAGGAATTACCTATAGAAGCAGTTCAATTTTTTAGGGTTGCTTTACTTTTTATCTTTTGCTAAGCAAGGGTTAATTTACTTCAGTAAATCTAACTGTTATTGCCTTTCAACTTTAATACCTATCTAAAACCTTGTATGAGTCGTAGATTCTCCTTAAAAATATGACCTGATGATGCTTAAATCTAACATGATTATTGGTTTAGGACATCTGTCATCAAAGAGCGATGTGTACAGTTTTGGAGTTGTCCTACTTGAATTATTGACTGGCAGAAGATCCATGGACAAAAAAAGACCAAATGGGGAGCAAAGCCTTGTTGGATGGGCAAGACCGCTTCTTGTAGACAAGAAGAAGTTGTATCAGCTAATAGATCCTCGCCTTGAAGGTCACTTCTCGATCAAAGGTGCAGAGAAAGCTGCCCAGCTTGCTGCCCGGTGCCTTGGCCGAGACCCTAAAGCCAGACCTAAGATGAGTGAGGTTGTTGAAGCCCTAAAGCCTCTGCCAAACCTCAAGGATATGGCCAGCTCTTCATCTTTCTTCCAGACCATGCAAGCTGATCGTGCCCGGTCAAACTCAAATGCTGTACATGGAAATGGATTGCAGGCAGCATCTAGACCAAGGAATGGACAACCAATGAGGAACTTATCAATTATAAATGGTCCTCGTGCTTCCCCAAACCCTCATTCTCTCCAGTCTCCAAAACCAAATGGAAGAGAATCATAGAATTAGTCTGTCTTTTGTATGTTATATATCATTGAAAGAGGTTTTTTTTTTTTTTTTGGCACGTCTGTTGTATCTTGTATATGTTGGATTTGTAATTTAGTCAAGCATGGAACTGTATTCTTTCTATAAGCCTACTGCAATCAAAATGAGCAAGAGAAATGATAGAAAAATGGTTTCAAATTGGGATTGACAATGCATAATTAGTTGCCAAATAATTTTGGAAAAATTACATTTTGATCCAATAGTTTAGGGGTGTAACAAATTAAACAATGTGGTTTAAAGTGACAAATTAAATTTCATTCCATTTAAGCTGAGCGGCATGGTGTCATGAGTTTAATATTGGTAGAGAGTTCAATTTGTTACCTTTTCATTCACAACCTCAGGTTTAATATGTTACCTTTACAATTATAAGGTTTACACCCCTATATTTTTATAAATGTAATTTTCCCAATATATTTTTTTTCCTGATTGCAAACAATTCCATGATGATCTTGATTGTCTGTAAAAATCTAAAGACTCTCAGTTGGGCTGCTTCAATGTGGACTTCAACTTGCAATACCAAATGAAGCCCAAGATAATAAACGAATCCTTTGTCAAAACAGGCTTTGTATGTATGTTTTAAAGGGAAAACTAGTTTTGAAGAATGCTCTTTGGTTATGATACCTTCAGAGTGCAATGCAACAAATATGAAAAGCACAATTTCCATTTTTGTGTTGTATTTTGTTGTTGGGAGGTCACCTTCTAGGAAATTTCTTGGTGCGTGCCTTTCAATTATATCTAAATATCAATGCCAAAATCATTTGTGAATATTTTAGTAGCATCACAACAATAATGGAGCACCAGCAGGCTACCCACTCTATCCATTTTGAGGTAGTTTGTTTTGTATCACAATCACCATGATTTAAGCACTGACCACCAACAAAAGACTTTTTCTTTCTGATGGGTTTATCCCCACATAGCAACTCTTTCGGAAATCAACATTTCACAGTGACATAGTGGGGGATATATCGTGCCATGGCCTGCACTAGTTATTTTCCATGTCTTTCTAATCTCAATTCTAATGATGGTGCTTGAAGAGGAATTTATATGGTGTCAAATAGTCTACAAACTTAGTTTGAGGTAATATTTAGGCAGCATTAGGGCTGTGAAGCATGAAAAATCCAGAAGACTAGCTTAGTTTGCATAGGACTTAAGGGACTTTTCTGTAGTGTGTTAGCTTGAGTTTAGTCACTATAAACTATAATAAGTCACCGTCAGTCCGTCACTCACGCTGAGAAATTTATTCAATATTCCTAGAACACCTTATCTCGCATGAATGATAGGTGTTATCATAAATTTAATTATTAAAACCCACAGAGTGTTTAAGACTCCAAGTAAAAAACAGCTTTCTAATTTTAATCAATAGAGTTATTTCTTTCATTGAAATAGTATTAATGAAGCTCAAATATTAGCCAATAAATATTTTTTTTTAATAAAAAAATGTTATATCCACAATATCTTTCACAATTTTTTTACTATAAATTCTAAATGACAGGTTGTTACAGGCTATTATTGGTTGTCAAAAAAGTAATTTTAGTGTTGGGTTCAAATTAGAACTAGTAACAACTTAACACCTTAGATTTGTTTTGCAAATGTTGTGAATGTAGCACTCCAAAAAAAAAAAAAAAAATACAACACAAAAAATTTTACAATATTTTTCACAACAGTTGAGTTGACAAACTTTTACTAGTTCTCATCTAGGTCCACCACTAACATCATTTTTTTTACTTACCACTATTAATCTGTCACATCAATAAGTGTGAAAAGTTTTGTCAAATTTTTTATGTCTATAGACTTTCTCAAAAAAAAATTCTACTGTGGTTCATGTTAATTACTTAATTATTAATTTTACATTTAAAACAAGATAATATAGTTTAAGTGAAATTAAATTTTTAAAAAAGTTATATTTAAATATATAAAATGCCTTAATTCTCAATTCAGCTTTCGCTTTAGACTCTCAAATGCATCAAGCCATCACCCACAATTATGTAACAACTAGCTTGTAACCCCATGCATATGCATAGATATATTTAAAAGATATACATTAAGATGCATAGTATAATTCTTATATATATATATATATAATTTAAATATTATTGATATTCATCTTTTTTTTTAACTCTTTAAAAAGTTTTGTAAGAATATTATTAGGTAGAAAATGTAAATTGTCCATTTTATTTATTTTTAAATTTTTTTTTATGTTTATTAATTTTAGATTCTTTGGTTTTTGTACACAATAACTCACTTGGATGAATATTTATGATTTTGTCCCACATTTGACTCTAAAATTAAGAAATAAAACTCTCTTTAAAAATAAATAATTTAGGACACATGGTGCAAAATTAGACTTCAATTGTAGAATCTAATTGAATTTTTTCTAAATTTTACTTATTAGTTTATAAATAGATTATGTAAGACAGATACTAAATAATTTCTTTCTCCTGCATCAAGCCAATCTTAAAAGATAAAACTATGGCATGTATAGCTCATATTTATTGACACTTCAGCAGGAGATGGGGTTTTTTTTTTTTTTTTTGATGAACAGGAGATGGGCGTTGATGTGTATCCATCACAGCTATTTAATTTGGGTGTCTTGACCCTTGATCTTTACAAAAGATAAGAGTGCCAGATTCTCCTCTTTCATAACAAATATATTTTTCTCACATGATATTGAGAACACAAATATTTCTGATATAATTTTGAATCACCCTCCAGCCAATGTCACAGCATGTAGTACATACTTGTTCATTGGACACATTATATGTGGGTTCCAATTAATGGTGATTGTCCATCTTTCTACTCAAAGTGAAAATGGTGGAAGGACTTTACTATGAATTCTTGTCATCATCACCCTCCACTTCTAAGATATTTTTGTTTCATTTTACACATGGATCATTCTATTTTTAAGATGTAGCTTTCATTGATATAAAAATGTATACTATGTCATATCATTTAAGACTTTGATCCACTAAAACTTGTTTCATTAATAAAAATATACTTGAAATTACATCTAAATATATCCCATTAAATCAAAAAATTGAATAATATTATCCAAGTGTTTAACAAGATAATATTACAACAAAAACAAAAATCTCATAGTATTACACATAGCAAAATAGAAGTAGAGAGTCATGTTGGGTAGAATAAAATAAGCTAATATTGATATGTTTATTTAAATAGTAGGATTTTAGGGAATGGAAAATTTACAATTATAACTTTTATCAATGCGGGGCGAGGTGGAGCTAAAAAGTCTAAACCCATTTCCATCCCCACCCCACCACCTTTGCGAGGTGGGAAAAACCCATGCAAGGCGAAGCGGGGAGGGGCGGGTCAAGCGGCGCAGGGCAAAATTGCCATCCATGGTCTGAGTACGTGTTATATTTTTGTAGAGTAATGCTTTAGCTACAAACTATTTTACAACATTTTTACAAACCGTTGATATGACCAACTTCTTATTGATTTTTATCTAGGCCCACTATTAACATCACTTTTTCATTTACCAATAATCACTCACCACATCAGCAATTTATAAAATATTTTGTAAAAAAGTTTATATCTCTAGCATTACTCATTCTAGTAACATAAAAGTTAAACAAGCTTTTCTAAAAATTTTCTAAAAATATTTATATATATTTTTTAAAGAAAAATTTAGAAAATTTATTCAGATAGTCAAAGTTAGTGTAGATCAACTGCTAAAGCAGTAGTAAGAGGGTGATTCCTCTAACCAAACGCCATTCATACGGTTGAAATAATTAAAGAAGAAAATAAACAAAGAATTGTAAAGACTAAGAAAAAGGTGGAAGCAAGAAGGAAAAAAGTACATGAGAATTACATGATTTGACTTAATAACCTATGTTCATAGATGGAGTCCTTGGAAGCTATATGTCTTTACTATATGATCAAGCATGATACAAAGAACCCCAATAGAGTATATTATATGGAAAAAGTTAACTGATGTCATAAGAATATTAGTTTAAAGAATGTTTTTAAAAAAAAATTTTATGGGAAAAGAAAAATGAATTTGACTTTTTGATAGTTTTTTATATTTCTTATGAAAGCGGTATTAAAATTTTTCTATACTAGTCTATTAACAAATGCTCTAAGGACACCTATTAACTGGACCCTACATATATAATAAACCATCCATAAATATATCTTCAACGCTCCCCTCAAACTCAAGTTAAAGATTTGATGGTAGGTTCTAATTAGCTCAACTGATAGTCTCTGAGATCTGAAGTTCAATTCTCACATACACCAAAAATCGATTGGTGTTTTGATTTGATGATAAAAAGCTATCATCAAGAGTGGACACCATAGGTTGAAACTTTCTCTCAAAAAAAAAAAAAAAAAAAAAGGTAAAATGATGCATAGAGTTTAAAATATAAGCTTCCTCAAAGATGCCTTGAAACTTTAAAGTGACCATGAATAACTGGATTGGATGGATGATGGATCGGGCACTATTTGAAATGAATTTGTGAAGGTTGGATCCACAAATATACCCATACATAAATATATCTTTCAAGTTTCAACAGACCATCACAACCCATAAGCAGCGATGAGCACTTCCCAACAATAACATCTATCATGAACCACAGTATTGCATCTTCTGTTAAGTTTGATTGATGTGCATAACAGTATAAGCCATAAGGATACAAAATTACAAATTACAAAGAAAAGTTATAGAGATTATGATATAAATTTCATATATTCAATCAAAATTATTGTCATTATTTAAAGTTGAAAATGTGCACAGCTCATTCTTTAAAAAAATCATTCATTTTTCTTGGTCAACAAGCAACCCTTATTTTTTATCATTATAGTTTTTACACCATCCAAGTAGTATCAAATATAGCCAAAGCCTTGGGAATTAGGATAGGAGACTATGTACAACCAAGATAATAATCAAATGCTCAATGAAGTTTGAACACACTTGTTAACATGGACACGCACAAACACACACAAATAAGCCTCTTCAAAAGTAATGATTATATAATGTATCAAATATATGCATCCTCCACTTATCCAAATATTTTCCTTAAAGAGGAAAAAACCCAAATATCTTAATCACATAATTTTTAGAAAACTGATTTGAAAAAAAAAAAAAAAAACCTTTTAATCCATTATATAGTAATTCAAATTATTGTTCATATTCATGCTTTTAATGACCTTATATACGGTAATTTACATAAATTAAAGAAAAGTGTTATGTTCATAATATTTTCACAACATATTCAAAACAAATCTTAGGTGGTAGGTTGTTACAAGTTTTTTAATTTGAATCCACTACTTAAATTACTTTCTTGCCCACAAGTAATAGCACAACTTATTATCTAGAATTTATTGTGAAAATGTTGTGGACGTAACATTTCTTTTAATTAAAAGATGAAATGGTTAAAAACTTAAAATACACCTAAAAAATGATTTGATAAAATAAGTTGAAGAATATTCCTTTAAATCAGTTCACGAAAAAAAATTCAAATTAATTTAGAGAAAACTCAATACATATACGATTAAAAAAAAGTAATAGTACTTTATAGCATAAAATTTTCATGAAGAACATCATCATAACCGTGTGTCATACCATAACTTAAAAAGTATTGTAAAGGAACCATAATTTAGAAGGCTAATATGTCACATTAAAAACATTGTTATTTTTATTTTCACCTAAGAAAACAAAAAAGTTCATTTAGTTTTCTTTACCAAGCTATACAACCAAAAAAAAAAAAAAAAAAAAAATCCAAACTATTTTCAGGAATGTAAGAACTTTAACTAAGAATCACTAAAATTAATTTACGCGTAAACAGAGCCATAAGAACCCAAAAATAAAAAGAAAACAAGTTAATTATTGTTACATACTCACTTAAGTTTACTTAAAATTATAAGTTAGTAAAAACACGATTTCAGTTATAATAATAATAATGTAATAGAATCGTGTTTCGCGGTGCTTTTATCTCATACACCCGGCGTGTAACTAATACCAGTAGTGAAAAACCAAAAACAAAACAAATAAACCAAAGAAATTACAGCTTCAAAGTGGTGGTCCCTACCGAAACAGAATTTAACCCAAAATAGAGTGATCCCCCCGAGTGATTAAACGAACGAAAGCGAGAGAAGAAAACAGAGAACCGTTTTTCAATTCTCTCTCTCTCTCTCTCTCTCTCTGTGTGTGAGCTCTGCTCCTATATATATATCCAGAATTGGGAATCGTAATAAATTGAGTGTGACACATCAAAATTCACAGCTCTTGTGAATATCTTTATCTCTGTGTCATCTTCATTTTCCTTTCCTGTTTTCGCCGCTTTCCTGTTTTCTCTGCAAGGTATATATATGTCTCTCTCTTCAATTCTATTTCATTTTCGTGTTTGGTAGCTGAGAAAATATTTGGGAGAAAAAAATTTCAAATTTCATTGCTCTGTTACTTTTTAAATTTATTTTGGTTATCTCTCTCTCTATGATTTTCCTTTTTTCGTTTTCGTGTTTTTCGTTGATACTTGACTTCTCTTCAATTTTGTTTCATTTCGTGTTTGGTTGCTGAGAAAATTATAGGATAATCTCAGAGGAACTCAGAATAGTCACTTCATTTTTTGCACCTGTTCTTAAATTTCGCTTCTATTATTATTATTTTGCTATTATGAGTATGCGGTATTGGTTTCTGTTTGGATAGTGAGAAAAGAAGAGGAAAAGAAAAATAAACGAAATTGAGTTGGAGTTTCCTGTTTTGTATTTTTTGTATAGGAAGTTGTTATTATTATGTATGCTTGAGGTTTTGATAGGCTTTGATTTGTTTATTTATTATTATTTTCCTACACTTCCTTCTGAACCAAACAAAGTTTTAGGGTTTGAATAATGAAATTTTTGGTTTAAAATCAGAGGAGATAGGTGTATTTAACCAGAAACTAAACTGAAGTAGTTCATTTTATTTTATTTTATTTTTTGTGATTCTGTTATTTGGTTGCTGAGGAAGCAGAGAAAAAGAAATGAAAGCTGAACCAAGGTCTTACGTGAACTTTTGCTATTTGTTTTCAGAGAATGAAAATTTTAAAAATCTCTTTAGAGTTATAGTTGTGTTAAGGTACTGAGTGAGTGAGGTTTTTCTTTGCTTTTTAAGAAATAAAGTTTTGATTTGATTTTGTAGATGTTAGTACACTCACTTTTTGGTTGCTGAGAAAACAGTGGAATAGAAAAGCTAAGAAAAGAAAATTTTGATTTTAATAATATGTGTTGTTGTTTTGTATTCAATTATTGAGAATAGTAAACTTTGTAAAGCCAATTAGATATTGGTTGCTTACGTTTCACGTTTTGGTTACTTGTTCCTTTTCTCTTTCCTTCAATCAATCAGAGGCTAAAGCTTGAAGGGTGCTTTTTTACCAAAAAGAAAAAAGGAAAAAAAGAAAAGAAAAAAGGAGGAGAAGTATAAATAAAAATTTCTTTGTACCCATTGTTAAAGTTGTCATCTAGTTGTTGGAATTAGATTAGTATCTTTGTACCCATTGTTATGATAGCCAACAGACTATGCATTCTTTATCTAATTTGAAGGAAGAGTATAACTAAAAATTTCATCCGAAGCTAAGACTTAAAGTAAATTTGAGACAAGATTAGGTTTTCGACATCCCAGAAAGTTAGAAAAGTTTTGTTGATTACTTCTATGGTCAAAGAGTGTGAGATTGGATTAGTGCTCTTTTGGTTTATGAATTTTAACTTTTTTCATTGATCTTACTTGCAGAATTTAAGTATGGGTCAAGCATTCGGTTGTCTTCAGGTGGACCAGTCAAATGTGATTATCAGGGAACATTTTGGAAAGTTCGATGATGTGCTGGAGCCAGGGTGTCACTGCCTGCCTTGGTGTCTTGGATACCAGGTGGCTGGTGGACTCTCATTGCGTGTGCAACAACTTGATGTTCGATGTGAAACAAAAACGAAGGTGTTCATCTTCTTTACTTTCAATTTCCTAAATGATTCGATTTGAATCCCATACATGTTGTCAGTTGTATATTTTGTTCTTTATAGCCTTTGATCAAATCTAAGTTTCATCTTCTATACGGGACTGTGAAATTGAAAAATACAAAATGGGAAGTAATAGTTTTTGTCCAAATTCGGAACTATTTTGTCTTTACAATTTAGATTTGAATTTAGTTGATGTCTCTCTCTCATCTTATTCTTCATTTTCAATAAAAGTTTGTAACTTCTAGAAAAGGGTACAGATAATATGTACATTATTTTAATTTTGAGTAATTTAATCTAGTTCATTGTGATCAGTTGGCCAATAATGTTTACTTTTCAGGACAATGTCTTTGTCACTGTGGTTGCATCTGTTCAATATCGTGCTGTGGCTGACAAAGCATCTGATGCTTTCTATAGGCTCACCAATACCAGGGAGCAGATCCAATCCTATGTGTTTGATGGTCTGTCAGACTCTCTCTAGTGCTTCAGTACTTTCATTTTCACTTGCACAGCTAATATGTTTCATTTCTTCAGTTATCAGGGCAAGTGTGCCGAAATTGAACTTGGATGCTGTCTTTGAGCAGAAGAATGACATAGCAAAATCTGTGGAAGACGAGCTGGAAAAGGTAAGTTAATCTTCTATTCTTAAAAAAGAGGGATTGGATTGTTGTGGCTAAGATGTTTTCAGAACTCACAACAGCTTTCTTTTATACTTTACAGGCCATGTCCACTTATGGGTATGAAATTGTCCAAACACTAATTGTGGATATTGAGCCTGATCCCCATGTGAAAAGAGCAATGAACGAGATAAATGCAGGTAACATATGTTTCAATTAGTTGCACCACTATAAAGGATAAAAATTATTGTATTTCTATACATGTCCTTTCTTGGACTTTTTTGTTTTCCACGATTACAAGCCTAGATATGTATGACAGGTGCATTTTTGCACCGGCACGTTTGCTTGCATTTTTTTTTTCCATTATTACTTTATATCACCCTTGAAGCTTGTTTTTATCACTGAAAACACCCTTGACTTAAGGTAGTTTGCTTTATAATTTGATTATGTATAGTATTTTGGAAAATTGTTAAGTTTCTTTTTAATGATAAAAGGAGAAAACTTAGATTGAGTTCCTTAGGTATTGTACCTTAAATTGCCCAATTAAATACAACCATGTGAATGTATTGACTAATGCAGCACAAAGTTTTCTTCTTTCTCCAAAGAAAAGTGTTAAATTGCGAAACCTAAAGTACAATACTCAAGGAATTATACTTAAGTGTTACCCATGATAAAATACTCTTGGATTCCAAATAATTTGGAATTCTCTCTTTTTTTTTTGGTTCTAGATCCTCGTGTTTAATTATGGTAGTGGCTTAATCCTTGTGTAATGCATTTTACTATTGTTACGACAGCTGCTAGAATGAGGGTGGCAGCAAATGACAAGGCAGAGGCAGACAAAATCTTGCAGATCAAGAAAGCTGAGGGAGAAGCAGAATCAAAGTACTTGTCAGGGCTTGGTATAGCTCGCCAGCGCCAGGCCATTGTTGATGGGCTGAGGGACAGTGTACTTGCCTTCTCTGAGAATGTGCCTGGAACAACTGCCAAGGATGTCATGGACATGGTACTGGTTACCCAGTACTTTGACACAATGAAGGAGATCGGGGCATCCTCAAAGTCCTCGTCTGTGTTCATCCCACATGGGCCAGGAGCAGTCAGAGACGTTGCTTCACAGATCCGAGAGGGGCTTCTTCAAGCTCAGTCTCTCAAGAGTTGAAGACAAATATAAGCTTGGCTTGGGATTTTGTCTACGAACTCCATATCAACAAATATAAGCTTGGCTTGTGATTTTTTACCTACGAAGAGTATACTAATATAAGCTTGATGGATCAACTTGATGCGCTAGATTTGTATTTTACTGCTACTTATAGCAAGACCTTTTATAATGCTTATGTTTTAAATTTGTCCTCTTTGATAACACATCATGGAGGAGGTGGTGTATAATTATGTTAATGGTTGAAGGATATTGTTGGTTTCTACTATTTAAATTGTAGCTTTCTTACTATAAGTCTCATTGCAAAATGGGTTAGTCTTATCATTTACATACAAGGGTGACAAATGCTCATAGGTTAAGTGCCATTTGCAGTTGGCATGCTACCCCATATGTTTACCATATGTTTCCCTTATAGACTTGTTTGGAGGCATATAGACTACACGTCTCAAAATGGTGGATGTGTGGTAGGAGATATTCTTTCTTGACATTGGAACCAATCTTTTGGCATGGGTTTTGTTGTGTTTGTGTATTATTGTTCTCCAAGTGGTATTTAGATTCTGGTGAAATATGGCACGGCTCTTTGAATGAGAATCTGATTTGGAGCTAACGTATTTTCATCCTTACAATCTTAATGAGGGATAAGAAAGGCATGTGAGAAGTTTTGTGGACCTTTGCTAAAAGCAATGTGCCAGTCCATGTCACATGACAAAAAATAAAAGTTACTTTATATAAAATGCGAGGATGGCTATTGTTTCTTTTTTCCCTTATTTCAATCTTCGATCATGACACCTATGTATAACTTGATTATTTTTTATTTACTAGCTTGTTTTTGTTCATTTTTCTTTTGCTATATAAAAATGTAATTCTCTTTATAAAGAATAACGAATACAATAGATAAGTTTCAATCCATATAGTGTGAGTCATCTTTCTTTTTTGTTATTGGCAAGAATTTTCTGGTTAAATTGTCTTTTGCTTTAATGGAAAATTCCTATTATTTATTTACTTGTTTCAATCACACAAAATATTCTTTAAGTAGATTGGAAAAATCTGTTACTTAGTGACCTAACCTTCTAATTGTAAATTGTAAATTCTCTATTTCTTGCCATTATTTCATGGTATAGATAAATTATGGACTTTGGCATTGTCACAACCCTTTTAGATAAATCAACGAACCTCGCCATCAATGCTATACTAGTAGAATTAAAATAAAATTAAAAACTTAGAGTTGCCTTGACCTCCAAAAAGAAAAAGAAAAAAGGCATTTTTCTTTAAATAAAAGATTTAGGGTTCGAACCCAGTCTACACAAAAAACTAATTAGTGTCTAGATTTAATGATAAAAAGTAATCATTATAGAGCGATTGCCATAGTTTGAAATTCTATTGAATCTATCAGATAAGAATGGAATAGTAGCTAAAGATAAGAACGGTATAGTATCTAAAGATCAGAAGAGAAAAATATTCTCTTATGAGATTGACCTCTTTTATTAGTTTATAAGGAATAGTATCTAAAGATCAGAAGAGAAAAATATTCTCTTATGAGATTGACCTCTTTTATTAGTTTAAAAGGACTATCTGTGAGTGAATCCCACGCGGCCACGCCACTGGAAATTAGAGGCAAGAAGATATTTTGAAAGACAACAGTGAAAAAGACGTTTTTGTAGGTTCATTTCCAATTAACTACCTTTGCAAGTGACATATGCATATCCATCCAAACAGTCAATTTTAGTTTCATATTGGACTTGGCTTTAGATAAAATAAAATAAAATAAAGTGATATAAGAGATACAAAATTTTTCATAATGTTTTATGTAACTTATTAAGGTTTTTTGATAATATAAATTTGTTTAGGTGGTCATTTGTGACTGCAGTACTATTATTTTTACATGGAATTATTACCAATACAATTTTTATTATGCACTGTTCACAATAACCTCTATCACCTTGGATTCATCCAAAGAATCCACTATCAATTCCTTTTTCCCTTTTTCATTAAAATTATTTTTCATGACAAAAGAATGCAACCTCTTCGTTCAAAAATATTTACAAGATTTCTAGATTTGGGTTCTAGAGCATTCACATCTGCTTTCTTCAAACTATTCTATTTTACAATCTTAAAAGTTACTTTATCTATTATACCATATCATTTTATAATACACCTAACATCCCAACTTTTATTTTTCCATACAACACATTAAAATAATATAAACAAATATATATATATATATATATATCTCAATTCTCTCTCTAATCTCTGTTTCTTTTACTCTCTCTCAACCACCCTCCACCACCGCAGTTAAGCTTCCCAGTCACACCACCCACCATTGAAAGCACCACAAAGAGATAACCTTTGGTTTTCTTGCCCAAGAAAGCAAAGAATGAGAAACCAAGAATAGAAAGCATGCACTTGATAACCTCACCACGACCCACCACAACCCACCACAACCAAACACGACCCAACATGACCCACAGTAACCCAACGATCAACCACAACTCAGCAAACTCAACCTAGCAAAACCCACTGCTCATTCAAACTCAAACTCATGGCAACCCACCCATCAACAACCCATAACCACCGATCCAAAAACCCATTAAACCTAAAACTCAACTAAATCCATGAACAACCCATAACCAAACCCATCAACCATCAATCAACTATCAACAACCTAGAACAACCCGAAACAAAAACCCATTAAAAGCAAAGCAAAAAATGACCCACACCAAACCTACGACGCCGAAACCACCAGACCCATGTTGGACCCATTACCCACGCTATGAAAAAACAACCACCGTGAGAGAGATGTGAGACCGAGAAGCCATGTTCTATCAAGAGAAAGAGAGAGAGAAGATGAGACAATGAAGAGAGAGAAAGAGGCAGATATTTGTAGTTGGAATAAAAAAATATTATTCGGTATTAGAACGTTGCTATAGAACCGTCATAAATTTATGATGGTACTATACCACAATTGCAAGTTTTTTTAGAGTTAGAAGACCGAGTAATGACCTTTTTTGTGCTTTAATGGTAAAATATGACAACATATGACATATGGCATTCGGGGCATTCTAATGCACACAGAATAACAATTTAAAAAAAAAAATATATATTAGTACACAACTTATTTTATATACATTTCCACACCTTATGTTTCCCTTATAGACTTGTTAATTTGGAGGCATATTGACTACACATCTCAAAGTGGTGGATGTGTGGTTGGAGACATTCTTTCTTGACATTGGAACCGATCTTTTGGCATGGGTTTTGTTGTGTTTGTGTATGAGTATATTTTCTTATGAGACTGACTATTTGAGAGTGAACCTCACGCCACTGGAAATCAGAGGCAAGAAGATATTTTGAAAGACAAATAATAGTGAAAAAGAAGTTTTTGGAGGTTCACTTCCATCTACATTTGCAAGTGACATGCACGATCCATCCAAACAGTCACATAAAAATAAAATGAAATAAAATAAAGTGATATAAGAGAAAAAAAAATTCATAATGTTTTATGCAACATATTAAGATTTTTTTGATAATATAAATTTGTTAATGTAGTAATTTGTGATTGGAGTAGTATCATTTTTACATGAAATTATTACTAATACAATTTTTATTACACACTACTCACTTAGTACTCAAAATAAGCTTTGTCACCTTGAACCATCCAAAGGATCATCTTTCAATAACACTAATCGCCTTTCTAGATTTGGGCTCTTTTATAGAATAACACTTTTTTTAAAAATAAATATTAGTACACAACTTATTTTATATACATTCTCACACCCTACCAAGTTGACAAATTAGAATAAGTGAAGTGAAAATGACAATATAAATAGGCCTGTGTTCCAACCAATCACAACTTATCACCTTTGTAAATTAAAAAAAAAAAAATTATGAAATATTATATTGTTTGTCAAGGTTGTATTTGTGGCATTGCTACCCGATAAGCTTCGATTGGCTTGGCTTTTAGACTTAGGTTCAAGTTGGGGAATTCAAGCACACTACTCACATTAACATGGAGAGTGAAAAAGGCTAGTCGTGCACCTTGGAATTACACTTAAGTTTTTTTTTTTTTTTTTTTTTTGAGTTTCAACTTATGATATCCGCTCATGATGATAGCTTTTTATCATTACATTATAATTTTTTATCATCAAACCAAGACACCAATCAGTTTGTAGTATAGGCGGAGATTGAATTCCAAATCTCTTATACAACCATCAGAAAATTACACTTAAGTTAGCGAACCTTCAAAAGAGAAAGAAGAGAAATTTCCAATCAAGCACAATGATGTATATTTTTTAATCACGAAATTAAGTAAATAGAAGCGAATTGGTGAGGAGAAAGAGAAATTCTTGTTTGTACTTCCATAATCCATATATAAAGAAAACTCATTTTAGTATCTATTGAATGTATTGGATATAAACTTTGTTTGTGCTTAATATACGTATGCATTGCACGTTGTAAAATTAATGTGCTTTCTCATGGGACTCATTCTTTATTAAGACAATTAATTTATTTTAGGTAAAAACTCTATTACTTTTTCAAGTGACTCACTAGTTATTAACACTAGTCTCACGCGATGAAAATTTTTTATAAGAAAATTTATCTTTATAGTTCATGTATTATTCTCACTAGTATGTAACCCCGTGCTACCGCACGGGACTGGTTAATTGTAATGATGCTATTGGTCAATTTTTTTGGGTTTATCACACGGATGATAGAATTAAATCAAACAATGAAAAATATATATTGAATTTTATTATTTAAGTAATGCTATTGGTCTTTTTTTTTTTTTGGTTTATCATACATAGGATAGCATTAGATAAAACAATGAATAAAAAAAAAAGAATATTGCATTTTATTATTTAAGTGATGCTACAGTGAAGAAAAAAGAGAATATTGCATTTTATTATTTAAAATATATAAAGGGACATTAAAAAATAAAAACTAATCATTGAGCTTAGAATCTTCTTGGAGGCACCAATGAAGCGTTAATGTATGAGAGTGTGAAGCAAGGAAGAGTGTGATTGAACATTGTGTTTGAACCCAGCCTTGCTCTGAGAAATCCGTAAGGAGGAGGAGAGGGTAGTGTGTGGATCTAGTTGGTAGAGGTTGAGATAGGAGGAGACATGGGATGACGATATGGAATTAGGAGGAGATGATGTTTTACTTTTATAGTTTTTCTCGTTGGACTCCTTGGTTCTGGTTGTAGGATTAGAAGAGCTTCAGACTCTATTGAGATCACCCATAAAAGTGTGCAGGTGAGATGTTCTTGCTTAGGCCAATGAGTATTATCATTGTGGTTTTCTTGGCTCCCGTGTTAAATGTTAATGCATCATTTATTTGGGCACAAAAATTAGAAAATTTAGATAAGATACATGACACAAAATTGGAGTCCAATTTATAATCTCCATAAAAGTGTGTAGGTAAGATGTTCTTGCTTAGGCTAATGAGCATTATCATTGTGGTTTTCTTGGCTTCTGTGTTAAATGTTAATGCATCATTTATTTGGGCACAAAAATTAGAAAATTTAGATAAGATACATGACACAAAATTGGAGTCAAATTTATGATCTAATTAGATTTTTTTTTGAGTTTTGGTTAGGACAAGTGGCACAAAATTGAGAATCCAATTGAAATCTAATTGGATTTTCTCACTGCTTAACCTATTATTATATATATAGATATATAGATTAGGTGGGATTATATTTGAGAATTAGTTACATTAAATGTCATTAAAAAGAGAGAAAATCTGAATTATTATGATTGATATAGTTCGTTCCATAATTATTGTTTTCTGTATATCTAAATGGATTTTTGATTCTTTAATCGATGTCTTTAGACTTGCTCGATTGATGTAATTGCAATTAAAAACAAAAAAAAAACAAAAAATTCTTTAGTTATAGCTGTTTTTAATTTTCAGTATCGTATCGTTTAAACCGAGAAGGCTGTTCATTGTTTGACTATTTGTTTTTTTTTTTTTTTTTTTTTTTTTTTGAAGAGGGAAACATCCTCAAATTTTATTAGATAGAATTAGAATCGAAGTACAATGCCTCCTCAGCTGGGGGAGGGAAATCTTCAATCCATACAACTTCATCTAGGATATCTTTGGCGTGTCTAGCTAGTGCATGGGCCGCTGTATTGGCACTCCTTGCAAACAAAACTTGCGACCATCTAAGCCCACTTACCATGCAAATCACGTCCTGAATAATGTGTCCCAACCAAGAAGAACAGCTTTTCCTCAGGCTCAACGCAGACATGATAGCTTGGTTATCTCCTTCAATGACAAGCTCAGTAAATCCACACTCTACTGCAAATTCCACCGCACGACGGCAAGCCAAGACCTCTGCCTCATCACTGCACGCCACAGGAGGACCCTTTGCCGATAAAGACGCCATGACTTCCCCTCTATCATTGCGGATAATGGCTCCAACACCAGTACAATTCAATTCTTGGAAAATTGAAGCATCAAAATTGAGCTTAAACCGGTTTAAAGGTGGTGGCTTCCATCTCATCGGATTTTGAGTTGTTGGGAGCGTTGAACACTGTGCTGAAAGTTGATTGTTGGCACGCTTAAACTCCTCTGTAAAATCTCGTGCTCGCTTGATAAGGATCTCAGGTGCTTGCATTTTCTTACCATGTAGCAATGCATTTCGTTGGTTCCAAATGAACCAAGCCTGCACTAAAAACTCTTCAAGTTCATCAGTGCTAAGCCGGGCAATCAATTCCTCCATTAGCTGAACCATATCGTCTTGGTCCCCTGCACATTTCTGCAAACGCACCGAGCATCCAGCCCAAACGTCCCGAGCTGCCCCACAATTCCATAACGCATGGATTCCCGTTTCAGCTTCAGTCTTGCACACCTCACATCTGTTGTCTTGAATAATCCTCCGCTGAACTAGATTCACACGGGTAGGCAAAATGTTACGACAAGCCCGCCATCCAAATACTTTTATTTTGTTCGGCACTTTCAACTTCCACAAAGTCTTCCAAACAGTACCACCCACAACCCCATTGGAACATTCTGCCCACTCCACCTCCCTTTGTAATTGCCGTGCCACTTGGTATCCTGACCGTACCGTATACTCCCCAGATTTATTACGAGTCCAAAACAGAGCATCGGATATATATCTTCTGCTGAGAGGTATACGCATAATGGCTTCCGCATCCTCTTTATTGAAACTCTGCATAATAAAGCCTCTATCCCACCACCTTATATCCGGGTCTATGATATTAGCAACCATCAAGTCTTCATCAACATTTTGCGGTGGATGTAGCACCTTATTAGAGGGATGGTTAGGAATCCACGCATCCTTAAAAACCCTGATTGAAGCTCCATTACCTACTCTCCAACATGACCCCCATTTAATTATCGGCTTAGCTGCCAAGATACTCCTCCAAGTGAATGAGCTAGTAGGGGAATCGGTGGCTTCCAAAAAATGACATCTAGGGAAGTACCGAGCTTTAAGACACTTAAAGAGCAAGGACTCTTGATCTTGCAACAATCTCCACCCTTGTTTTGCAAGCATAGCCAAATTAAATTGACACAAGTCTTTGAACCCCATTCCCCCTTCCGATTTTGGTCTAGTTAGCTTGTCCCAACTCAACCAATGGATTTTCCTCTCATTTCCAATCTGCCCCCACCAAAATCTAGCACATAGAGCTTGAAGTTCTTCACACAATTTGACTGGCAGTTGAAAGACTCCCATAGTATAGGTTGGTATGGATTGAGCCACTACTTTGATCAGTATTTCCTTTCCAGCTCGCGATAAAGTTTGCCCTTTCCACCCTTGAAGCTTTTTCCAAACTCTATCTTTAAGAAAGGGAAAAAGTATGATATTTTTTTCGTCCCACTAAAGTCGGTAGACCCAAGTATGATTCAAATCTGTTCACTTCAATTACTCCCAACAATGCCTTGATCAGATCTCTATTTTGAGAAGAAGTATTACTGCTAAAGAAGACCGACGACTTATCCATATTGATGCATTGACCTGAGGCTTCTGCATACAACTGCAAAATCTCCAGAACTGCCCTGGTCTCCTTGTCTGTGGCTCGGCAAAATAACAAGGAATCATCTGCAAAAAGGAGGTGTGAGATGCGAGGAGCTCGTCGACAAATGGATACACCCTGAATCTTCCTTTCTAGTTCTGCTTTCTGCAAAAGAGAAGTAAATCCTTCTGCACACAACAAAAAAAGATATGGTGATAGAGGATCTCCTTGGCGGATTCCTCTAGAGGGGTGAATCAAGCCGAAAGGTTTTCCATTAATTAAGATTGAAAACGAGGGTGATGTAACACAACTCATTACCCTGTCCACCCAAGCAGGGCCGGTTCAATGCATGAAGCAATTGAGGCAACCGCCTAAGGCCCCCTAAGTTCCTAAGGCCCCCAAATTTAAGCAATACAAATATCTCTTTGTCATTGTGAGATTAATTAGGCCTAAAATATTAACCAATAAAAGTAAAAGAAAAAATCAAATTTAAGTAATAGAGATATTTCTTTACCATTGAGAGTATGAATTAAGCCCCAAATATTAACCAATAAATTGAAAGTATTATTAATTTTTATATAAAAAAACCACCAAAAAAAAAAAAAAAAACATTGACTGTGCAAAACAGAAATCAAAAGACAAAAAAATCAAAATCAAAATCAATCTCAAACCTCAAACCTCAAATATTTTTAATGAATTGTTGGAGAGTGACTTTTTCATACGTTTCTTAGCAGCGCATTGGACCCTCCTCTCCGTTGAGCGTTGCCCTCCTTGAGGTTTTTGCACTTCTCTGAAATGTCTTATTCTTGCTTACTTATGTCGTTGTTTGGTTCTTGCTACTTTGTTTTATTTTCTCAGAATGTTTACTTGGTTGTTTGATACTTTTGCTACACTGTGAAACTTTAACCTTCTGACAAAGCATAGACGCGTCAAATTGGGTTGGGCTAGGGTCCTTGGGACATGTGGTAGCATAGTAATCTCCAACCACTCATCCCTACATACTTATCTCTTAGGTTTTTTTTTTTTTTTTTTTTTTTTAATTTTATTATTATTTTAGTCACAAAAAAAAAAAAATTTAACAAATTTTACGTTCAATTTCTTCTTTGTTTCTATGTATATATGCATATATATTTTTTTGGGTTTTTAATTATAATATTCTAGTTGTTAACAAAAAAAAAAAATTAATTTTGCGAAAAAAATTATAAATAATCAGTTATGCCAAAAAAAAAAAAAAAAGGTTGATTAGTTATATTGAAGAAAATGTTAAGGAAACTTGAATACAAAATTTTTTTCAATAACTTTGTATCTTCAAAAGCAGAAAAAATATATTTAAATAAAAATTGATATAAAAAGTTAAATAAAAAATTTATTAATTTAATATTATAGTACGAGAAAGGCCCCACATAACATTTTCGCCTTAGGCCCCACAATGTATTGAGCCGGCCCTGCACCCAAGCCTCAGGAAATCCTAGCTTAAGCATCATCCTTTTTAGAAAATCCCATTCAACCCTGTCATAAGCTTTGCTGATATCAAGCTTCATGGCAAGAGTCCCAGTTTTGCCTTTTTTACGACCATGCATTGTATGAAGAGCTTCATAGGCCACAAGCACATTGTCTGTAATCAATCTCCCTGGTACAAAAGCACTCTGTGTTGGAGATATGATAAGAGGCAGCACTTGTTTCAACCTGTTGGCTAGCACCTTTGCAATAATTTTATAAATGACATTACAAAGGCTAATAGGCCGAAAATCAGAAACTTTAACAGGGTTTTTAATTTTTGGAATGAGCACAATATATGTATGATTTAAATCAGGAATCAAATACCCAGAATTAAGGAATTCAAGGACAGCAGCCACAACACTATCACCAACAATATGCCAAAACTTTTGATAAAAAAGGGCATTCATACCATCAGGTTCAGGCGCCTTTGTGGGTCCCATTTGGAACACAGCTGCTTTAACTTCATCTGCACTGAAATCTCTGGACAAGGTTTGTTGCATTTCAGTTGTCACCTTTTGTTGTACTGCCTCTAGACATTCCTCAACCCGGTTGCAAGAGCCAGTGGAGAACATATTATTAAAATAAGCCACAGCCACCCCTGCCACTTCTTCTATATTCTCACACCAATTTCCTTGTGGGTCCTCCAAACCCTTAATAAAGTTTCTTTGTCTTCTCTGAGAAGCTTTTGAATGGAAAAACCTTGTGTTCTTATCGCCATGTTTAATCCAGTTCACCCTAGACCGTTGAGCCCAATAAATTTCCTGCTTCCTCAGCCACTCATCCAGTTCCTTACTTGCTTCAATAAATTCATTTTGGTGCTGTGTGGTTGTTGGAGCACACGTTAACCATTCAATTCGCTTCTGAAGATTTTTAATCTCTTCTGTGCCAGGATGGGTCTTTAAGGCTCCCCAAGCTCTCAACTCCGAGCTGCATTCTCTGATTTTCAACCTGACTGAGTCCAAAGCTGACTCACCACCAATACTGTTTTCCCATGCATCTTGGACCACCTTATCGCAGTCATCCCACAACAGCCATGCCTCTTCAAATTTGAAACCACGTTCCCCTCTGACAATCCTTCTTTGATTCACATGATTCTGAAGAAGCAACGGTAAATGATTTGAGGCATGCGAAATGATATGCTTGACAGTGGTTTCGGGAAAATTCGACTTCCATGCCTCATTAGCTACAGCTCTGTCCAGGCGTTCCCTAGTGTTGGCAGCCCCCGGTCTTCTATTATTCCATGTGTAAGGATATCCAATAAAGCCTAAATCAGCAAGGTGACATAATTCCAGAGCTTCACGGAATGCATCAATTTGTCGAGGTTGGGCTGGTCTGCAACTTAACTTTTCTGTCGAACTCAACATTTCGTTAAAGTCCCCGATACACATCCAAGCACCATCAACAAAGGAGCAGATATGGGATAGAAGGGTCCATGATTTGAAACGATCTTTTACTTCCGGCCATCCATAGAAACCAGTTAATAACCATCTAAAACCATCACTCTCGGTCACCCATGCAGAGATTTGATTTTCCGAAAATTTAAAGACATCCAATCTAGTGTTTTCCTTCCAGAGCAAAGCAAGTCCGCCCCCCATCCCTGGTTTTTTAACTGCAAAAAACGGTTCTTGAAAGGTAACTCGCTACACCATTTCTTGATACCTTCGATATCGAGCCGAGTTTCCATGAGGAAACAAATGTCAGGAGCTTGGTCTTTCACAATTTTGTGAAGACTACGAACTGTCCAAGGGTTCCCAAGCCCTTGGCAGTTCCAACTCAATATTTTCATTGCTCCCGGCAAGGGTGGTTCACCACCCCCGCCGATAAATAAGCAGACTCACCAGCATCAACATCACCCTTTGAACGTTTATGAGCACCAGCTTCACTCTCTGTATTATAATCCTCAAACAGAGCATCTCCCAGTTCTCTCTTACCCATCATGGGCTTAAGAATATTATTAGTTTTGTCCAAAAGCCCAATATCCATTCTAACCATTCTAGTCCACGTACCCTTTGCCTTATTGGACTTTTGATTCGTGTGGCCCACCTCTAAGTTGACTTTACTTGGCACACCAGTTGAAACCGAATTTAAATTAATTTGGAACCAAATCTCCACACAGCTGTGATAACGTACCGGATGAATCATTGTTTAAATTTTGAGTTGCATTTTCTCCCGAGATTTCCTCCGTAATATCCGTTACAATTCCTCCAATCTCGAGATTTCCATTTTCGGATTTCCGTCGTTCCAAGGAAGTTTGTGCTTCAGTCATCGTCGCCGCCGCATCTGGTACCTTGCTTTTCTCCTTGTCTTGATCATCAAAACTACC
The DNA here is from genome assembly GCA_019022515.1 of Quercus aquifolioides. Classification (NCBI taxonomy): domain Eukaryota; kingdom Viridiplantae; phylum Streptophyta; class Magnoliopsida; order Fagales; family Fagaceae; genus Quercus; species Quercus aquifolioides. The sequence continues at coordinate 25,271,183 of CM032327.1, read as the reverse complement.
CACTGACGCAGCTCTACGTGGGCTGTCTTGCCTCCGCCGTGGTGGAGATTTACGCCGTCCATTGTCTGCTTTCAACCAATCTCCGTATTGATGTTTGACTATTTGTTTATTTTGTCATTATCATTAGCAAATTATAATTTTGTAATTGATTTCTTCCTATATAATATTAAACATATCCGCTAATATTGAGTTGATACGATAAACAAAGAATGTGCTCGGTCTTTATCATGTTATTGTCTATTCTTTTTTTTTTTTTTTTTTTTGGTCCTAACTTATTCTAAATAAAATAAATAAAGACAAAGACCGTTGATAACTACAGGAGCAACATCGGGAAAAAAGATGCTATTGACTTTTTTGGACATAAAAATAAATGTGTAGTGATGCTTGAAATTTCCTAGCATCTAATCCAAAGTTCCAAGCAAGAATATGTAATATTATGAATTTTTAAATTACAACTTTAATTTAAATTTCATCTTAAAATTTCCTATTCAAACATAACATTAGTTATACCTATGTGTAAAATCCAATACCATTTAACCTAAAAGAACATTCACTGCCATTGCCAATTATTATTGATTTCTTTGTATATAGTTTTGAATAAGTTTAGCGTCACATTATTTTTTACTGAAAAATTCACATACCCCTTCTCATTTTGTGTTGCGGTAGGCCCAAGTGAGGTGTCATTTGAGCAAGGATATACAAATTTCTCCGTTGAAAATTTGATGCATTTGGTAAGATTGTATAATTTTAATCATTAATTATGCATATAACAAGTAGATGATTCAAAGAGAAGAAACAAAAAACAAAAAATAAAAAAAAGGAAAGAACATCATAATAAGAACGAAACTAAGGTAGAATTATTTAAGTACAATATTGTAAGTTCTTTGATTAAATTTATAAACAAGATTATATTAATCAATAAAACACAATCAATTTCATCTTTTCTAACCTATCAAAAAAAATTATATTTTTTTAAGAATGAGTAAATTTAATGTCATTATGTGTTTGAGATTAATTGGGAACCTAAAAACAATGTGCTCTATCTTTATCTTGTTGCTATTGTTTATTCATTAATTTTATTGATTATTCTGGTCGTAACTTGTTTGTTACTCAATGTAGCATAAAGAAACCCTACCCCATATGACCCTTTTTTGGGTTTGATAACCTACCTACCTTCTATGGCCTTATTGACAACTATTGGTACAATCAGCACATGCTTATCCGAATCCTAAAATGATCCTATTGACTTTGGGCAAAAAAACATGTGGGAAGTAGGAAGTCAAGCACTCATGCTTGAAGTTTATTTATTTATTTATTTATTTTTAGCATATATTTATTTTTAATACAACTAGAACGGATGAGTGGGTTCCCACACCCAATCTCAACTGATGAAATTTTTATCCGTAGACAATAAATTTTGGAATATAATACATGCCGAAATTAATTAGTGTTTTAATTTAATAATAAAAATAATTATCATAGAAAATATGCTACAAAATCAAGTTATAATGCATTTATAAAATAAATCTATCGTATCTACAAATAATAATCTCTTAATGATTAAGAGAAAATATTAATAGGCTTTATTTCCGAAAAAAAAAAAAAAAAACCAAAAAGACATTAATAAGTTATTTTTTCGTATAAGGGAGGTTGAACCAAATTCCTATTCAAAGATATTTTATTAATTGGAATTTACCATATCTTAGAGAGTAATCATACCGCTTGATAATTTCCACCAAAATGAATATGATACAAATATGAGGTGTGAGATGTGCTGGCTACAATGAGGTCAAAGTCAAACAAGATAGGATGGGTTTATTTATTATTTTTTTTGAGAAAGGATATGATGGGTTTAGATTATCTTTCTTAGGAGATATTTTCAAATGCATCTGACGTATAAAACATTTGTCTCACTAAAATGCGGGTTACGCAAGAGAACTTCTCATTTCTTACACCTACATTCTAACCCTTCAAAAGTCTTTGATTTTTTTTTCCCTTTAATTTTTCCTTTTAGCCTATTAATTAATCAATATGTTCAGAATTTCACTAGCACTAAAAGTAATTTTATATTAGGACAAATTACACTCTACCACTCTAAACTATACCTCATGTTATACTTTGCACGCCGATGTTAAGTTTGTTAAAAACAAAATATAAATTATACTTTATCACTCTAAACTATGCTCCTTATTACACTTTACACTCTAAATTTTGAATTTTTATCTAAGTTAACAGCAAATTTAATGGCAAGGTGCAAAGTGTAACAGGAGTCATAGTTTAAGGTGCAAAATGAGTATTCGAAAAGTTTAGGGTGCAAAGTGTAACATGAGGTATAGTTTAAAGTGGTAAAGTATAATTTCCCATTTATATTATGGATTAGCTTAATTGATATAATCTTTTATCGTTGAATAAGGGATCTCAGTTTAAACCTGCATCAAAACTAATTAATATCTTGACCTGATGATAAAAACAAAATCATTATCAAAGTGAAAATTATGACATAGTTCAATGTTTGAATATTTCCTTTATAAGAGAAAAAAAGAGATAATTCAACAAGGATATAACAATGATTTATATATTACATGGTTGAATTTAATTGTAGTTAGCAGAAATAAGGGTATAACATTGATTTATATTTGACATGGTTGAATTTAATTATGGTCAGGAGAGAGTATCTTTTACATTAGATTTTCCAATGCAAACAAATGAGAGTTTAATTGAGAATGATATCCCATTTAAAATAGGAAAATGCTAACGAGTGCCCTAAGAGCACTCGTTAATAATTCATTTAAAGAAAGTTTTTATGGGGAATGAAAAAAAAGTAATTAATATTTTGACAGTTTTTTTCATTTCCTATAAAAGTGTATCTAAACTTTCATAAAATAGATTATTAATGAATGCCCTAAGTGCACTCGTTAGCATAAATATTGTATTCAAGTTTGCCCATTCTTAAAATTTCTTTGACCTGGTGGGTTGATCCGAACCCACAATAGAAACGGGTCGGCGTGATGATTGATGTTGTCGACTTGTCGCTGACTCTCTCTCCAATTCCAACCAATGGGTTGGAATTGGAACTTAGAACTAAACTGTAAAACACCAAACTAACCAAAATTCATTGTAAACCATCCTGGGAAGTTGACAGCTTTGTTGTATCACGGAGTAATCTTTTTGGTTCTCTCTCTCTCTATAAATATCCTCATACTCAGTAGTAGTTATCTCTCTAATATACATTTCACTCTCTCTCTACCTGCCTCTGCAACTTTTTGGTATGTCTCTCTCTCTCTCTCTCTCTGTGAGTTTGTGGGTGTGCCTGTGTCACTTGAATAAGATCCTTGTTCTAAACACTAAACTGTGGAAAAATTAGTTCACACACGTTAGTTTTAAAACTTTAATATCCTACATGGTTATAGAACTTTCAACTGTCTGATATATAATTCGCCGAAGGAATATAGTGTCGAAAGAAAATAAATTGAATTTGAAGCTATATATAACTAACTTGTAATCATCTTTGTGTTTTGCATCTGGGTTCTTTATTATCTTCTATAATCTATATTTCTTATTATTGGTATCCTGAGTTTCATAAAATCAAAATGTGTTGGATTTAGAAACATCACCTAAATTTTATAGGATTTTCAATGGTATAAAATCCTACATATATATATTTTACGAAAAGATGCTTCAGTATTATTGTTTCAGGCAGTTGACTTTATTTGATTCAATGGCCTTATCAGTATTATAACATAACTATGTTCTTGAAATATGCTTTAGTGCTGAATATTAATGGAAGAAACTATTGCATGTTTAACCAGTCTAATTTATATCAACTTCGTCCGAAGAATGAGGGACTATTGAGTTCTTCTAAAAGCTGGACAGAGTATAACACCAAAGGGTTGGTTTAGTAGTTTTTGGGCCTCATGTAATCTATGAGGTTCTGAGTTCAAGTCTAGCCAACATCTTGGGGCCACCATCAAGGGATTCTTCCCTATAATTACTTGGGTGTATGTGGGATGGGAGGCCTACTCTCACCCAGGGATTAATGAGGTTGTATACTTTTCAAGTTCAATCTCTTTTATAAGTTTCTACAAGTTGTTGATTATGCTTAAATTAGTCTTTTGAAATTACAATCTTCACATTGAGATCAACCTTCTTTGTTTGGGCTACTGTCTAATAAATGGGAATATGGGATACTTCCAAACTAACTTAGGGATTGACTATGCTGAGCTATAATATAGCTTAGAGTAGTTCTTTAAATTACATGTATGCCAATTTCACATAAGTTGGTGATAACCTAACCAATATTAAGCTATTTCTTAGTGTCATTTAGATGGCAGAAAAAGCAATGTCATAAATGACTCTAAAGATCAATCTACTTGAGACAACTAAGGATGTAAACCATACAATATTTCAATATAGTTCAGATATTAAGATAGATGAATTCCTTTCAATTTCCTAATCCCTTTTACTGTAAGTCACATGGGAAATTGTTTCCCTTTTTGCTTCTTTTTTCCTATATCAGTGAGGAGCATTAAAAGTTAGATATGGGTAACCTATTTTGTTGTGTGAAAATCAACCAATCCTCAGTTGCTGTAAGGGAGAGATTTGGAAAGTATGATGATATACTTGAGCCAGGATGCCATTGTGTACCTTGGGTTACTGGAAGTAAGCTTGCTGGCCTTGTCTCACTTCGGTTGCAGCAGTTGGATGTTCGCTGTGAGACAAAGACAAAGGTTTGTTTCATAATTGTACACAATTTTTTTCTAAAGAAATTTCTTTACCCCTCAGTCCAAAATAATATATTGCTTATGCCCTGTTTTGCCAGTACATGGTAATGGGATATACCATTAATGAAAGGAGGGGAACAACTTTAAAGTCCTACAATTATCATCTGAATCATTCTCACTTTGTGATTTGCATGGTAACATAGGTAGTTTTTCATTTCAAAGTGTTGAGGTCCCATCTAAGTAATTTGCCTTGTCTCTGGGGTTCTGACTTGAACCATTTAACTTATTTGTAATTTGAGACTCTTGAATGCAACACTGTTGAGATATGAGGCCAACCTGATCAATTTTTCTGCCTAAGGTTGAAGCAATTTTCTATTTGTCTAACTAGTTGGTGGTTCAAGGAGTTTCAAAGCTATTTCTTGGCCCAACTAAGAAGGTCCTGCAAGAAACATCAATCTATGAACAAATCGAATACAATCTTCTGAAAACTAATGTCAGTGACCTTAAAAAATCATGGTTAATGTTTCACTTGACCATAAACCTTAAGTTCATGGCTAAGCTCATTGAATGATGTAGACATTAATATTTTCGATAAACATATATCACTTTCCAACCAAGTCAATAGTCAAGAGAAGACATTTCTTGTTTAAAAAAAGAGAGGAAATCATACTCTTTAAAGAAAGTTGTATTGAAGTAAAAGAATGAATGTCCATATCAGTACCAAGTTAGGAATTGCTTCAATGGATAATGTCTTCATAAGCGGTGTCTTAAATTATAGTAAGGATAATATTTACATCTAATCTAACTGGATAATATATATGATCAATAAACTTTTTTTTTTTTTTTTTTTAAATTTTAAATTTTTATTATTATTATCTTTCTTTTGCAGGACAATGTATTTGTTAATGTTGTTGCATCTGTTCAATACCGTGTTCTGGCTAATAAGGCTTATGATGCTTTCTACAAACTCAGCAATCCTAGAACCCAAATCCAAGCCTATGTATTTGATGGTATGATCCCAAAATGTCCTAAACTAATCATATAATCCTATCATATTTTGCTGTCCACCAGTGCATCAAGTACTTCAGGGACTTGACCTCTTTTCTCCCAATTATCAGTGATCAGAGGTGCAGTTCCAAAGCTAGAGTTAGATGATGTCTTTGAGCAAAAAAATGGCATTGCGAAAGCTGTTGAGGATGAGCTTGAAAAGGTCAGAAGCTAAGACAAGAAGCAGTCGCACAATCTCTTGTAGTCCATGTACACTTGACTAACAAAATACTTTGAAATGATCCACAGGCTATGTCTGCTTACGGATATGAGATTGTTCAGACGCTCATTGTTGATATAGAACCGGATGAGCATGTGAAGCGATCCATGAATGAAATTAATGCTGGTAATATATCCATAACTTTTTCCATTTTCAATACTATAGGAAGGCTAAAGCCTTCCACTCTAAAAATTCCTTATGCTAGTGCTTTAGATGATTTCATTGAATAATCTAATTGTGAAAAAGCTCACGAGTTTAAGATTTTTCTATCCATACAAAAATGTGCATGATGAGAGTGTCATTGTGACTGGTGAGTGATTGCTCAGAAGCAGTATGTACTCAAAATATGCATCCCTGGACTAGTGGTTGTGGCTGCAATTTTTTTATTTAAAAAAAACATCTAACTGCAAACAAGATCCTCACCACATATCTCATCATTCACTATTCGTTAACCTATCCATGGTTCTATATATCCTTTATGTTTCTATGCTTCAATAGTTTGTTTTGTTTAAGGCCTCATTGTACAATGCCAAGGTCCTTATGAATCACCGCCTATTTGCAGCTGCAAGGATGAGGTTAGCAACTAACGAGAAAGCAGAAGCAGAGAAAATTATACAGATTAAGCGAGCAGAGGGTGAGGCCGAATCCAAGTATCTCTCAGGAGTGGGAATTGCCCGGCAACGCCAGGCAATTGTGGATGGTCTTAGAGAGAGTGTCATCGGCTTCTCAGTCAATGTGCCAGGGACTACTGCAAAGGATGTGTTGGACATGGTCCTTATCACACAATACTTTGACACCATGAAGGAAATTGGTGCTTCCTCTAAATCCTCAGCAGTGTTCATCCCGCATGGACCAGGTACCGTGCACGACGTTGCCACACAGATTCGAGATGGGCTGCTTCAGGCCTCTCACCAACAATCATAAAAGTTTCATGGAGGTTTTCCTCAGGGATCTGAAGCAGATATTGTGCGTGTAAGTGTGCTCTCGTCAGCGCTTTCTAGTCTGTAGTTGGTTGTGTGTTTAAACTTTAAAGCATTATTATTCAGGAGTTTGCTATGTTGGTAATGCAAATTTGAAATTTCACAAGTTTAAGCTTGTAATTAAAAGTTCTATGTTTTTTTTGAGAAACAAAAGTTCTATGTTATTCGTTATCTGATGTATATTAACTGATTATGCTAAGAAATATACGTGGTGGAGCGATTTTAGAAGTAGCGAGCAGCATTCTTGATTACTGAAGATTTGATTTTTTACTTCTAAAACAAGAAGTTGCATGGTGAAGGATAGGGCGAAATGATGCAACTGATTCGTTTCTCTGCAACCAGGAAATGCACCAATAGTTATAGAGGAAGAGAACCTTTCAGCAGGTTGGGGTAGTTAATCCCAACCCATCCCAAATTCCCAATTTCCTGAGGCAAAACAACCAAAATCGCACCTAAAATGGTCCTACCTTACAGAGAAATATTGAACGGCAACCAATAAATAAACTCAGCAGTTTTTATTCTGCTTGGCCCAGGACCCAGGTTGGGATGCATATTCCAGATCCTCGGAGTTCCAATCCAGAGTTTGGTTGTTTGCCCTTAAATGAACTCGTATTAAACCGTTATATGCTGCATCATTGGAGAGTAAAAGGCTAGAATTTGAATTGAAACCATCGTCATCCTTATATCTCATTCATGACATCCTCTGGGGGCTACTTGCAATTTCAAAAACCAAATCAAAACCCCGGGCTTGAGGTCACTTTAGGACGTTAAGTAGCTGGGTTAATGACTTGATGTGCTCATACAAGTATCAACAGAGGACAAGGTAATTTATATAAAATAATCAAAGGAATTCATGGGGTGTACTCTTAATTGGGGCTTCACTCACTGAACTGCATTAGCCACAGCTAAATGTCAGAAAACCAACTAAAAATATACTTCAGAATCCCTATCAGACATTGAAAATATTGGTACTAGTCCTCATTGTACTTGATTTTTCAATCCTAACCACAATATCAATAAAACGTATGCATAAATTGTTCACAAAGTCGCAACATATATAACACAGCCTAAAGGGATTCAACCCCAGCCCTGAATCAAAGGGATTCAACCAAACAATTAGGATCATGCCAAATATTCAACCAAATTGAACCAGAAAAACCAATTACAGGACAAGAGGCAGGCCATAGCACCTACAACATTAGAGCAGCAGTGGGAAAAGGTGTATCAAGATTTCATGACAACCTCTTTAATTGTCTATTGCCCTACCTCAACAGCCCCACTCAAATTAGCATAGAGAAAAGCACAATAGGATTTTCAGAATTCCAGCAGGAATGGATGACTATTGAATAGGAATCTAAATCCCACATTATACTTCTCTCCTAAAAGTCATATAGTATATCAATAAGAAACTATTGACTAGCCACTGCAAGTTTTAATACAGAGAAATAACAAAATAGACAAGATGAGAAGAAGCCCATGAAAATTGAAACAAACTTCAATTACCAAGACATCCATAAGAGCCAGAAATACCTTAAAGGAAAAAAGGAAATAGCCAGAATAAACCATCAAGGAATTAGAACAAAATCTCAGAAGTCCACCTCTTCATGGGCTATTCATCCCCAGTTTTAACAAGAGCGTGGCAAGAATGTGGGAACTCAAGAAAGTTATAACATGGGTTTGTGAACCATCTAAAATTTATTTTACAAACCGCCAAAATATAAAGTTGATGTCACCATCATAAGCACTCTTTTTCCAAAAAGACAACTAAACTATGCTCCTAATACCTACCTTAATGCTCCGCAACATAAAGGGAAGGATACTCATGGCTTGAGAGCCAAAGCCAGTCCAACCTTAGCACTCTTCTCAATGGCTCTGGTGTCTACCTCTCCAGAAATGGTGAACAATGACTTAGGACGCCACTCATGCTGGATGAGAGCACTAGCCTTGCCAAAGTTGTTAACTCGTGCCTTCACTGTTGTCAATGGATCTAACGCATGCTGGGTGCCAACAGTGATGGTATTCTCATTGGTTGAAAAACTATGGGATACCTCAGCACCAACAGCTGTCTTCGTCAAAGGGTTCACTGTGTGGTAATAGGACGCATTCAGGGTATCACCTTTGTCATTCCTGTATCATCAACAGATGTCAAATAATGCACCATTTTAAAGGGGTTCATCATATTAGACAGAACAAGCAGCAACAACAGTCAGTTTACATACAACAAATGCCATCAATAAAGTGGATCATCTAAGATGTTACCTTAGGTGGTGTCCACATAACCATGACAACCAAGGATCATTTTTAAAATAAGTACTCTAAAAATTTGAAAAGAACCCACCCTCTCCAAAAAGCCCACGAAAAAAGGGTAAAAACTTACAAGCATGCAAGTTCTTCCACATTAACATGTGACAATTGAGCCCTTGATACTAATAATAATGATGATGGTAATGATCACAATAGTTGATGATGTTTAGAACGAGACATAGATGCAAAATTATGTATCAAATGTTTAAAAACAAAAAAGAGAAAGAAATGCATACACTGCACACCATTCCAAAAATTACTTACACGGTCAAGGCAGCAATTAGGTCTGCATTGGAGAAGCTCAATCCAGTATTGACTTTAGTGAAATTCCCAGTCTTTGTGTCAAAAGAGAGATCGGTGCCAAGTCCAACAAGATTAGTTCCTATAACACCTGAGAAGTTAACAACAGGGTTTGCAGTCAAACCAACACTGGTGCTTATCGCTGCATAGTCATGTAAGTACTGGAGTTCCACCTGTTCAACAAATCATAAATAACCAAACAATTATTACAGCCAATATCCATGTTTGAGTATATTCTTTGACTATTAAGAAATACCGAGACTCATGAATTTCAGTATCAATTAATACAAACTCCACTTTTGCTTATACTATTTCAACATACAAAAAATGGACATTATATAGCTTACCTTGCCAGACCTTTGATCAGGAACTCTGAAGCTAAAGATTGTCTTCAGCCCAGGAGCAGGTTCATCAATTGTAATAGTTGTGAAAAGCTGATAACCATACAGAATGTTAGAAACAATTATACAGTAAAATAGAAGAGGGGGAGTTATAATCCACAAGATTATAAACACCTTAAAGTTACCGATCATAACCACCCCATTGGTTCGAGAAAGTACAACTGAACCAGATTAGGCAGAGCTTACATTGGAGTTAGTGTCCACTTTGACATCAGTTGTGATGTTTTTGTTCTTCAGTTGGGTGTTAACATCAGCCAGAAACAGCTCACCTTTCTTTGTTCCTGATGAAGTGATAGCCTACAATAATAAATTCCATGAAACATTAGAAACATAATAACTTCATAATATTGAAGCCAGAATGCTCAAACTAAACGGAAATGCAAATATCATGATAACCCAGATTAAGAGGACCATTCCCTCAATAATACATTATCGTTTGATTTGCTGGAATGTTGGAAGTAGAGGTTTGCTAAACCTCTTAACGGTGATATTTGGTATGCAATACCACTGTGCATTATGTGGACTATATGGAGAGGGTACAACAGATCTTAGGAAAATGATTTTACGGTCCTTGTTTGAATGGATGTCTGATTTAACAGACCTTTCTAGCCCTAAATTGTGACAAGTTTATTGGTTGTTGTACTTTTTCTTGACATTGATGGCATTTAAGTTAACATCCTGTGAACTGGTTAGTGATTTTCTTTTTCAATAAAGTTTATTAATTTATCAAATGCCTCAAAAATCATCTTAAATATATGTGAGTAAAGGCAAAGAAAATCATACGGCTATGTGCTTAAAAAACCCACTTTAAAAAAAATTCAAATTTAAAATAAAAACAAAGTTCACTGACCCCCTATAATGCACTTGGATTCAACAGAACAACTACATAACTCCAAAAACATGAAGAAAAAAAAATCATTTCTCACTAACTAACACATTATAAAGCATAGATCTTTGGACTGAACATTCTACTAATCCAAACTACACATAATAAATCTAAAATTTCAAGCCAAACCATACATTCATCAATAAAATCTTCATAGACTGGATTCAAAAGCAACAAAACATATATCTCTGCATGTATATTAATTTGAATATAACCTATCAATACACAGAAACCTCACACAAATACAGCCCCAATTATATAGTTAAAATAAAAAATATAAATTTCACTATATCCCTACAATGCAGTGGGATTCATCAGAACAACTATATAACTCCAAAAACATGAACAAACTTTTCCCACTCACTAACAGTGTAAAGAATAGATCTTTGCACTGAGCATTCTATAAATTCAAACTACACATATAATTTGAATTTGTTTAAAAAAAAATCACAAGTTTAACCTTACATTCGCCAATAAATCTTCAAAAATTAGATTCCAAAATAACAACACCTATATTCTTGCATGTATATTTATATAAATCATCTAACCCTAACCAATCAACACACACACACACACACAAAGTTCACTGTATCCCTACAATGCACTTGGACTCATCAGAACAACTATATAGCTCAAAAAAGCATGAACAAAACCATTCCTCACACACAAACAAAGTATAAAGTATGGATCTTTGGACTGAGCATTCTACTAACGCAAACTACAAATAGAATTTGAATCTAAAACCGAACCCAACCTTACATTCAGCTATAAATCTTCACAATATGGATTCAAAACCAACAACATTCACATATTTTTTCTATATATATAAAACCCTAACTTATCAACACACACACACACACGCACACACACACACACATATAGCCCTAATTGCAGAGTTATCTATCTTCTTAGAGAGAGAACAAGAGGAACTTACAACTCCAGTGGGAGAGTAGGTAGTGATGGTGAACTTGTGGTCGGTTTGGTAATCCTTGTAGAGAAGATCTAAACCAAACCAAAATTATTCCAAAATCAAAATCAAAATCAAAATCAAAACAATCTCAATCAAAACCATAAAAACCCTAACACATTCATGAAATTTAGAGAGAGAGAGAGAGACCTCGGGTTTTCTTGCCGATTTCAGAGTAGAGACCAGGACCCTTGGCCATGGCTAAGCGAAAATGAAGATCCGAAAAGCACAAAAACAACGAAGAAGTGGAAAAGGGAATCGCCCTCTCTTTCTTTCTACACTGTGTAAGCTGTGGGGAGGTGGAAATGGTGGGGGGGGACTATTTATATATGGGGAATAAAAATGGGGAGCCCTAATTTATTCAGATTTTATTATTTCCGGCAAGATTTACAGGGGCCGTTGGATCTGGGTTTAAAGGCATTTGGGGATGTTTTGGACCGTCCATTTACGATTTTCTGTGATTTGGGGGTGTTTTCTTTCATGACTTGGGAAACAGGGTGTTTGATGACTTGAGAGCCAAGGCGAATTCGTTTGAATGTGATCGAGAGTAAAAAAAAAAAAAAACACAAAAATATTTCTTTGGCCAAAAGAAAAGGTTGAAAAACTATCATTTAAACTATAAAATAATATAATACTATTAATAATAATAAAGAAAATGTTAAAGTTTATCTTAAGGATGTTAGTTTAAAAAATATTTAAAAAAAAACTTTTTTATAAGAAAATAAGAAAATAAGTAACTATTTTAAAGGCTTTTTATATTTTTTGAAGTTAAAAATTAATTAACAATTATTCTAAGTACACTTGTTAATATGATCTTATTAATAATTTTGAATTAGCATTTTCATCCCTAATATTTACCCCTCATTTCTCAATTGTGAAATGGTCTATAAAACATTTAAAATGTATTAATTTAAAATTGTCATAAAGTAGCCACTATAAGTTAAAATATAATCTTTAAAAAAAAAAAATTATTACTCAAATCTTTTAGTATTGTGTCAAAATAAACCATATTTCAGTTTTAAAAAAAAAATCATATTTTTAAATGGCCAATATAACTCTTATAAAAAAAATAAATAAATAAAAAAAAGGCAAATCTAACATTGATAATAATAATTAAAAAAAAAAAAAAAAAACTGAAATGCTATGTCCAAGCTAAAAAAATATTTATACAACCTGTGCTTCCACGTGATATGCCATGTGACCTGAACTAATAAAAAAAGAACTAAAATCACAAAATCGACACAAATTGGGATTAAACTGACACAAATTGCCACTAGAGTGGATTCGAATTGACAATGCTGCTAACATGAAGATTTTGGCTCTTTGGGTCAATTGAATTGTTGAGGTCAAGTTTGTTTTTTGGGGCATCTACAATAATTGGCACTGTCCACCGTAAAAGTACATAAAGCACGTCTACAAGATCACCAAGGACAAGCAGTCCGACCCTTATTGCCAGTACACGTCCTTGGGACAGCCAATTTTATGGGGATTAAGGTTGACAAGAATTTGGATTGACCCTTTCTCTTTCTTGTTTTATTTTTCCAGTTCAAGTTGAATGATTTTCTTTTGTGCGATTGAGTTTGTGGCTTGATAATAAATAACCAATGGAACTAGTTACTTAGAAATTGAACTATTGATTATTTGATTGGCAAGCCTTTAAGGAAGTAACCCTTGTGTTTCAAAATGTGTACAAATCATATTGAATTTTTGAATTGCTTTTATTATATGATTGTTTGATCTAGAGTTTGAGAAATTTGGGTGGGTTATTATAATTGAAGTAGCTTGAGTGAAGTAAAGAATTTAGGCTCAATCATGGTTATTTGCGCAGGGCTAATGTTTGCAGTTCATAATTTAGGATTGTATTGCACCATTGGAAATGGATTTGGTATATATGTCTGTGTTTATGGAGATCAGATTCAGTATTAGGTAGTGTCAAAAGCACTACCAGAAAAAAAAGAAAAAAGAAAAAAAAGTTCTTTAAGAGCTTGAATCTGTTTTAGCAGAAATTGCCAAATGTAAAGAACTTTAAGATGGTCCTTAAAGCTGTTTCAAATTCAAGGCAACAGCCAAAATTAATAGCTATTAGGAAAAAAAACCTGTACAATTTACAATTCATTCTTATAAATCCAAAACATTAAAAAGCTATTCACTATAATTTGCCAAACACTGGCAAATGTTATAGAGATTTTTAGTCAAAAGCTTTTTATCACAAAAGCTCCACAGTTAAAGATCTACTTCCTACAGCAATGCCGTATGGCGCAAAATGTGCTAGTCTTGATCTCCTGAGAGTGCATAAGTGCATAAAATTTTGCTGAGTGCCAGCCTATTGAACATCTTTACGAGTATTAGCAGGGTCAGTGGGATCGCAGGTGGGAGAGAGTAAAAGATTACAGTTCCTTTTTCTCAATTCTTTCCTACTGAGGGGTTGGTCTAAAAAAAAAAGATGAAATTTTAGTCATGTTGGATTACTTGACAATTCTAATGGTTCCAAGGAGTTCTACAGGTGATGGCTAGCACCAAAGTCATGTAAGAAAGTCCAATTACTGCTCATCTGGATACCTTTGATATATATAAAGTCGTGTATGATATTTGGTGACAGCTCATTTTTCACGTTAGAATGATTGGTCTATGCAAATGGTTTTGACTGTCAACATTTCAAATTGATTATGTATTGAACTTTTCTATTTGATATGCTTTTTTTGAGTTTCAGTGTAGGTTCCATGGAATATTTGGATTATTCTTTTTTTTAGGGAATGGCACGCGCTATGTTGAGCCAAGTGACACCATCAAATGGATTGCATGAATACTTCAAGGCTAATAGCATTTTCTGAACTGAGCACTTAAAAGGTAACTTATTAATCCACTACCTTCTGTTCCAGAAAATCTCATAATTTATTAATCCCAGCTGAGGCTGTAAAAAATAAAAGATGATGTAAAATTACATGTAACTGTAATTTCACCATTCATCAATTGGCCTGCTAATTTTCTTGATAAACACATTTGTGTGCTTGGTAGAAAATCAGTCATGTCACATGTCAAAGAAACTTAAATAAATTGGATGATATTTCTGCGGACTATATTTGACAATTTACACTTTCCTAGTATGAATTATGTCTCACAGATTCCTGGTAATGGAGTTAGATTACATTGCTAGCAGGAAGTAGTAGGCTAATGCTATCGGCAGGGCAATGAGCATGCCAAAAATTACCCTGTATCCAAAACAAGAACAGTTTTCAGATTATAGTTGAACCATATGCACAGTTAAATTCAAGATGCGTTGAAGCATTTCTTTTTACCCGGTGCTCAATATGTCTGGATGTACATTGTACTCTTTGGCAAAAACAAATGGAACAATTCCTTGAGGAAGGGCTGCCTGCAGTATAGAAAAGATTGATTAACCTTATATCTGATTATACACTGAAGTACAGAAAGTACATGCACCTGTACAATAGCTGTTCTAAAGACCATGCCCCTTAGTCCAGTGGCTGTGGAGGATGCAGCCATTAAAGCAGGCCCCAGTAGGAACTTCATTCCCATGGCTAAGATTGCCATTCGGGTTCCACATGCTATTATGCTTGGCCGTGATGCCATAAAAAGACCTGTCAAGTAATTCAATTGAAGAAGTTAAAATGATTTTATTAAGGTTCATTTTAAAATTTCTTGGTTCTTAATTATAAAAATTCTACTCATACCTAAGCTGAACATTGCCATACCAACTCCTCCATTTGAAATTATTGTTATTGATTGATTAACAATTCCTGGCATTTTTACTTTCCACCTGAAAAAGATTCAACCAAATCTCTGTTGCTGAGATCATGGAACTTTTCAACAATCTGTTTCAAGTAGAATCTATAATTAGAGAAAGAAAATTATTTTTAGTGGTCCTGCAGGCTTACTTGAAGTGTATGCTCCCCCAAATAAGACCTATCAAAGTTGCATGAGTATTGGGGTTTCTTATAAGCTTCTTCCCCACATTTAAGAGAATGCTCATGGTTTTGACTTTCCTTGTTGTTCTGGATCCATTTCTCACTTCCTCCTCTTCCTCTTTTGTTTGAGCTTCTTGGGGGGCGTCTACCCCTACTTTAAAACAGTAATCATAGCACAAGTTTTTATTAATATGAATTTATATATATATATATAAAAAAAAGCACAAACCAAGATGTATATTATATGCATTATTATGTTACATGATAAATTTCATGTGGAAGCATGTAAATACTAACCTGATGCATAGACAATATCAGAACAATAATTCACTTACAACCTACTCTATTCTAGTACCTTGACATACATTTGTTGATGCTATGTTAGTACTTAACCAAAAACACTTGGGGGAAGATTCTAATTGATACAAATGCAATTGAAGTCAAGAGAAGAAAGAGATAAATTTGGTTGTGTAGAGGACTGATGTAATTTATCTTTGGTAACCAAAGTTGAATGAACAAGAATTGAAATGGTTCAACTATTCATGTTCAGGGAGTTTAAATTGGAATTCAGGCTAGAGGGTTTCTTGCCACTAATGTCATTTATATTTTGTATATAGGTTATGCTTTGAATTAAGTGCAAATTCTGAATGCGTACCTGGGTCTTCTAATGGTGGTGCCACGGGGGCTGCCCTTGTGGCATTGAGCTCAAACAGAAACAACAATAGATTGTACCAAATTAGGCTTTGTAAGACAATTATTTGGTCAAGAAGCACAATTGCTTGATCCCCATACATGGCCTTCAATAGTGGACGTCCCAGAAATAAAGTGTTAGGCAGTGTTGCCAGAGACAGACCAGTTATGATCCACCTTAAGTTTCCTCCAGGGCTGACTTTACTAATTGCTGTCAATACCAAAAAGGCAAGTAGTTTCTGCAAAAAGTCGGCCAATATGAGTCTAAGGTTCATTTTGTAGGGGTTGTTTCCAGAGATTATTTGGAATGACAATAGTGGAACTGAGAATTGTGCCACGAACTTGTTTATCCCTGAACATTGATCTGGTGTGAAAAGCTTCCACCATTTCACGGAGATATAGGCTATTATCATCACAACATATAATGGAACTGTGGCTGCCACAACATGATAGACTTCAGCAAGGGAAATCATGATGCTTGGTGGTTGTAGGACTGAAAAGATATCTGTTGCGAATGAATTCTTGATAATGTAGCTATTTTATGCACTCTTAGTTGCTTTGATAAACCATGAAAAGTTGAGGTGGGAATTCTTGTTTTAGCAGAAGCCTCCTTAAAAGGTTTTCTTGTTTCCCAGAATGCCCTTATGCTGTCATTATTTGTGTAAGGATGTAAGCATAGTTATGGCCTTTTTACATAGGTGTCTTTAATTGTTGCATATACGTTTTTTGATGCATACTAATCTACTTTTAACATTTATTTCTTTGCCTGTTGTGATTGTTAAGTGTCAGTGATGGACTGTTTCGAATCTAAATATCGGGGTATTTTTGTCATCATGAGTTGAAAAGATTGATTCCATGTTCATGTGTTCTTGTTCTTTTAGCTTAGTGGTTTTTCTTTAGGCAAAAGAGAAATCTATAGACTATAGGCTGACATGGTAAATCTAAACCTTTTGCCTCTTAGGCTATAAGCCTACAATACAGCATATATTTAACTTTTTCTTTATCTTTGGCTTCCCTTATTTTGATTTTTGACCATGCATAGTGCATACCTCTGTTCCTTTCTAATATTCTTTTATAGGCGTGCAAAATTCTTGTATTTTTAAGCATTCAAGCTGATTATATTTTGTATGTTTGTTTAGATCATAAAAGAATTGCATTTTATTTTTGCTTTGATTATATAGTCTGACTGCCCAATTCCTTGTCCGAAGAATAAAGTGTAAATGACCAATACACCCTTTCTTGATTATATTGAAAAGTTTGTGTGTACTCAGGTATTTAACCTTATGATTTTGATTGTTTTTGGATCCTTCTTTTGAGGTTTTTCAGTAGTAAAGAGGAATAAAGAGTGAATTGCTAGAGAAGTAATCAAAGTTTATAACAGTGCTAAGGAAGTCTTTTTTTTTTCCACATATGGTCAAAAGTGTGAGAATAAGTGTTCAATGGAATTTGCTTTTTACAATTTTTTCCAAAAATAAAAACCTAGCGTTTTCCTTTCTTCAACTTGTGTTCTGTAAGATCAAAAATAAAATTCATCAAATGTATTCAATATCAATGAGCATCATAAGATTAACAAAATTCATGACTGTTTTATCAGGGAAAATCATAAATCTTTTTAGTCTCAAATCTCAATATCACTACTAGTGACTTAGCCAAGAATTGTACACATGGCCAACAGGAGCTTGGCTCAGCTAGTAAGGCTTGGATACTTCGTCTAATCCATCTAGGTTTGAGTCTCGCTGCCAACAGGAGTCCGTTGGTGGGCATCCATACGGGTTGGCCCAAGGGCTTTAAATTTAGCGCCCTGTCCGGGGGCTAGTGTAACATAGCAAACCCCTATTTTTCTGTACCCAAAAAAAAAAAAAAAAAAAAAAATTGTACACATGAAACTGAACTATTCCGATGTTAGTTTACTGATGCTATGGTGCCAAGGAAGTTCAATATGAACTTTTTTTCTCCCTCATAAAAAAAAGCGAGGGGAGAGGGGGAGACTAGTTATGGAGTGACCACGGTAGCTACTCAATATAAACATTAATGTTCAATAATAGATGATATATCATTCTTCTAGCCTATAGAGTATAGAAATGCATGTTAGGCTCACACCACTTAAAGTTTCAGAAGCCACAATTTCAAGCTCAAGTATATATGTTCCTGAAAAGTGTCTGTACCTCTTGCTAAGCCACGTGGCTTTAACAGAATTCTTGCAGGGCTGCAACCAACGCCAGCTTTAATGTAACTTTAAAAGGTTTTAACCTCACTTCTTTGGTATCCAATAACCATTCTGAGGCATATATATTGAAGACTTTTGCTACTGGAAATTACCATGGGGTATGATTGTGTTAAGATTGATTGATTCTGATCACAACAAGAGCTTATATTGCGAGGGAAGAGCAACAAATGTAATGTGACCCAAATTATCTTAAATGTTGATTGTATTATCATTGCATTGAATTTTTTTTTTTTTTTCAGGTCAATATTATTTTTGAGCCTATTCTTACTTTTGATGGGCATCTTCCTAGCTACTTGTGTATTCATGAGAAAGGAATATATTCCAAGTTTTCAAAATTTGAGCCGGCATATGCTTGTCCAAGCAAATTGGATGCTACTGCGTATGTAATAAGGTGGTAAGTCATGACTAGAACAATATCAATTTTACATGGAGTCACCATTAAAAATCATTTTTTATTACGCACTAATCACAACACACCATGCTAGTAGTTGTGAAAATTTTTGTATCCCTAAAGGGTCTAAACTAATTTGTCATCCTGGTCCATGCATAATCCAATGCTCCATATGAATCTTAGACAGGCACAGGATCAAGTAAACCATTCTTTCAAGTACTCAACTATTTGCGAGTTTTAGGGAGGGCTTCAGAGCTTAATTAGGGGTCAAAACACCCATAATTATGTTGTTATCAGTTAAAATATATTGAATTCTAGAACTCCTTTACTAAAAAAGCATGGAATCATGCATGCCTACAACTCTACAAGAACATCTAGACTCTCTTTTCTACCACAGTTCTGTAAATTGAAGAAAAGAATGTTTTGGTACACTTTTGATGTAATAGAAAGGCTATTTATTGCTACATGTCATTGCACGAGATTGACTAGCTCAGCTTCTTGATCTGAAAGCCTTTCTTCTCCCATCTTTATTTTAATTGTAGTAATAAGCTCAACACAACATTCCTTTCCCACCCCATGAAAATGCTAGTGTTATGTACTTTTCCAATACGTGTCTCTTAGGTGGGAACTAGATTTCGTAGCTTTCTATTTTGATCGTTCGTAGTGTCAAAGCATCTTACTAAGAAAATTAAGCTAGCTTTACCAAAAGAAATGAAATAAAAAATTAAGCTAGTAAGAGAAAAGGTCCAACTAATAAATATACCAATAATGGAGGGGCTTATAAGTCACATATTGGATAATACTAATAGTAACAAAGTGAGTGATTAGTTAGAATAATGTTGACATAACCCAACTCATTAGTTTAAGTTTTCAGATCGGATATTTTAATTAACACAAAGTTTGTAATGCTTTTAACGATTTTGAGAGGGAAAGATCATTTTGAAGAAAGTATAATTATGGTGTTATATTGTTACAAATTGCAAACAATGGACAAAATTTTGTCTGATAACTCAACCCCCTTTAAACTATTTTTTTTTTGCAAGCTCAGAATAAAAAATAACAGAGTTGCATCAAGCTGATATTCTTAGTGTCATGATAATAAAGTGATAAGAAAGGAAAATGCAATTTCATAGACCATACTCAGTTACCAAGATTTTTTTTTTGTTTTTTTTGTTTTTTTTGTTTTTGTTTTTGTTTTTGTTTATAAATTGTTTTAGATTGCCTTAGAATTTTTGTAATTGATCAAGTGCCAATGGTGTGGCTGCTGCAACTTGGTCTGCTTGTTTCTTTCTATTATCGAATTTCTTATTCAGTTAAACAGCAACACCACCAACAACTAAGTCTTAATTGATTTGATCGCAACATGTTGTGAGAAAAGGACCTCGTGAAGTTGTTTCATAAGATAATTTTTCATAACAGAGATACACATTGTCTGCTTGAGTGCACCTCCAATTAGATTCAAAGGTTGTGAGGTCTTTTCTTTAGGGGACAATTTAGAAAAGCTTGTGCTTAACATCGAAGTTTGGTGCTTCATACACCAACAAACGTCGTCTCCATATACAAGACTGGTCGGAGAGACATGTGCCCATGAAAGCACATATTCTATTACAAAAAAAAGTAGGCTTCAAAAGTTTTACACACAAGATGCTTAATGGTATCAAGAGATAATGGCCATGGGGCTTGAAAATCCTCTAGCGATCGATCAAAGATAGCAAGTTGAAACCCTCTATGCTTAACTAAATAGTATGCACTTGCTTTATGACAAAGGAATAAATAACATAACATCAACTAAATGATACATTGAGTTTGATATCCTCTATGAAATAAAACATTCATCAAATTTGTTGTACGATTCCTTTGGATTGCTAAATGATTTACTCTAGAATTATCGGTAATGCTTGGGTTTTTTTTTGGGTCATTAACTTGGGGAGGTTTAATGTGTTAGGACTTACGACTTTATATCGTTTATTCCAAATAGTGCCGGCTCAATGGGTGAGCTAAATAGGCAACCGTCTAAGGCCCTCAATGAAAAAAGGCCCTAAATTTTTACCAATAGAGATATTCCTGTACCAATAGAAGTATTAATTAAGCCCTAAATATTAACCAATAAATAAAAAGTAGTTGTTTTTTATCAAAGAAAAACTAGTTAAAGAAAATATTTTCATTGGATAGGTCAATCATTTAATCTCTCACACATAAATGTTAAAAGAACTCATTAATGTTACACTAGTAAATAAATTTATACTCAAATTCTATGTAGAAATATCGAATATATAACTCTATTAAAATTTTCAATCATAATTTTTTAGTATTTGGTTACTTTATTCAATGAATAGTGTTTATTTTAGTTGTATAGTCATTGAATAATGCGATGGGTTCGTTTTAATTTGTAATTTTTTTTCTAAAAAAATAGATTTTAAATGAAAAAAAAAAAGTTAAATAAATATTTTATTAATATTCAAAGTATAGGAATAGACTCACTTGAAATTGTCGCCTTAGACCCCACAATACCTTGAGCCGGCCTTGATTCCAAAGGCACCAATGACGTACTATACGTATTGATATTTGAGAGGATATAAAATTTGAGAGCATGCAGTCACATCCGGTATTGTGAATTTTAGTGAAATTTTAAAGTAAAAATTATTTTAAGAAAAAAAAAATGAACTACCTACTTTTCAAATACACCTTACAACTCATTCTTTATTTTTTTATACATCCAATTCAAATATTCATCCTAAATTCATTTTTTTAAATTTAATTTTTGAGAGAGAGAATAAAAGTTTACAAAAGTTATAGTGCTCCCTAAATTTGTTGACCATTGTAATGCTTACAAAAATTTGTATAGTATTTAATAGCCAGTTTTGAAATTGGAGTCCCACATCGTGCATACATACTTGCTTAATTTGAGCTTTATTAACAACCAATTGCAGATTCACACGATACGTGGAAATAAATAATTATTTTGTATTGTAATATAATGTATAATTTTTTCTCTAAAATTTGTTGAAGATAATTTGTTCTCCCTAAAAAATAAATTGTTTCTATTTGGTCCAATTAGGTCTACTTCGGTCCACTTGGTTAATTTCGGTCCCCTTAAGTCCATTTTAGACTAATTGGACCATAAATTGATTCTTTTTGTAGGTTGCATTTTCAAGTTTAACTCAAAAATTCATTTTTTTCTCTTAAATTTTGGGTTGAAAAGTATGATTTATTTTATTTGGGCTAAACTTTTTGAGTTAAAAAATACAAAGAAAATAGACATTAGAAATTAGAAATATGAGCCCTAAAAATCTAGTAAAAATGATAAATATTCAAAAGTCTGATTCAATCCATTTTGGTTCTATTCGGTCCATTCTGCCTTCTTCGATCCAATTTAGTCATATTTGGTCAATTCTATTCACTTTGGTCATATTCAGTCCACTTTGATCCTATTTGATCCACTTTGGTTCTATTTGGTCCTATTAGGTCCACTTTGGACCTATTCGGGACATTAGGTACGATTTGGTCCTAATCGGTCCATTTTGTCCACTTTGGTTCTATTTGGTCCATTTAGTCCACTTTGGTCCTATTCAGTCCACATTGGTCCACTTTGGTCATATACTCTTATTTAGTCCACATTGGTCTTATTTGGTCCCGTTCGGTCCATTCTGTCCACTTTGGTCCATTGGTTCACTTCGGTCCATTTAGTCCACTTTGGTCCTATTCAGTCCACATTGGTCCACTTTGGTCATATACTCCTATTTAGTCAACATTGGTCTTATTCGGTCCCATTCGATCCATTCTGTTCACTTTGGTCCTAATTTGTCCATTGGTTCATATTCAGTCCACTTTGGTCTTATTCGGTCCATTCTGTCCACCTTGTTCCTATTCGGTTCATTCGGTCCACTTTGTTTCTATTTTTCTCATTCGGTCCACTTTGGTCTATTTTGGTCCACTTCAATATATTTTTGAGCACTTACATAATGGGAAAAAATATGTTTGGTTTGAGAGCACCTATTCTAAATCCAAATTTATTTAAAAATGTGTATAAATCTCAAACTCTTAATATCTAAAATCTTAAGTATAACATTTATTATTGCTATGCTTTTTTTGAGTCACATTAACATATTATTTTAGTCCACTTTAGTATGGCTAAATTTAAGTTAAAGCCCTTCTAAAAATAAATGCTATGAATATAAAATATAATTTTTAGGGCAGTTATTCATTTGTTATAACGTCGATACTTTTAAATGAATTGCATGAGGTTGATTATGTATTTAAGCAAAATATATATGTTGAAACTAAAAAATTACTTTATAAAAATTGTTGCATCTTCACGGCAGCTAGGATTAATCAGTAGCATAGGTTAATAAAAAATGTGGTCATGTATGGTCCGCATCTAGCCAATACTACAAAACATATATATATATATATATATATATATATATATATAAAATATGAGCCACGTTCATAACCTGCTGCCTAGTACCTGTGAAAAGCAAAAAGATAGAAACTAATCAAGTAAAACAAAAAAGAAAACTGAAAAGTAAATGGGAAAGTGGCAACACCAGAAAGTAAGGAGCAAGGTTTCATGAAAGTGGCAAGGAAGTCGATACCGTACCGGTACCGGCCGTACCGACCAGTACATACCGTACCGGTTGCATACTGGTATCGAAACATTAATGTTTCGTACCGGTTTAAATACCGGCCATGTACCGGCCATACCGGCCAATTTCGGGCAATACCGGCCGGTACAGAAAAAAGTTTTTTTTTTTTTTTTGAATTTTTGTTAGGATAGAATGGTAATTTATTTGCATTAACTTATTAGTATTATTTGTTTTCTTAGTATGCAATGGTAACTTTTAAGCTTTCTATTTTTTATATTGTGTGTTTTTTTTTTTTTCTTTTAATTGATACTAAAGTCTAAAATTATGAATAATTAGTTTTGAATTGAGGAAATGTTTTATGGTAAACTTTTATATTTATTATAATATATATACACACACATACATATATATATATATATATTTATTTATTTATAAATATAAAAAATAGCGGTAAACCCGAAACGGTACACCGGTATTGACCGGTATCCGAAATATACCGTACCGCTGGGCAAACCGGTACAGCCTCCGGTACGGTATTGACTCCCTTGCCAAAAACATGCATCTTTTATGCAAACAGTAGCCATATAGTTTAACAATATTTCTATGCTGAATTTCTGTTAACATTTTGACCTCGTTTTTGAAACACGTCAAAAGTTGGGTCCTCAGCTTCTAAGTGATGAAGTTTCTTTAAGGCAACCGCTTTACCATTTGGCAATTGTGCTTTGTAAACACTACCATAACCGCCTGTTCCAATACAATATCTAATGTCGAAGTCCTCTGTTGCTTCAATGATGTCTTCATATGCAATTTTTCCATCATAATTCCATATTGAGAACAAGTCCCCATTCTTTGTTTCCTGTGATTGCTCAGATTTTGGTTTCCTAGTCCCACATCGTAAGAGGAAAAAACACCCAAGAATTAAAAACCTAGGCAAAGAGCCAAGTGGAACTGAAAACTTTATTTGTTGGAAAATTGATCTATTATTGTTTGGTGAAGATGGAAGGGAAGGAGGGAAACCTTTGATATCACTGTATAAATCTTTGTTGCCGATGAATATGTAAGTTGTATAACCTAAGTAGCCATTTGGGATCTGACCATGCAAAGAATTGTATGAAAAGTTTATTTCTTTTATGGAATTTGAAAAATCAGGAATGTTTCCAATAAGATAATTGTAGCTGAGATCTAAGATCTCTATACAATGTGAATCTCCTAGTTCAATTGGAATCTCTCCAGTGATATTGTTATTATTGAGGAACAAGTAACTCAAATTCTTCAAATTGCCAATTTCTGGGGGAATGAAACCATTGATTTGGTTCAAATCAAGAGACATATGGACCAAATTGGTTAGATGACCAAAAGATGAAGGGATCGGACCAATGAGCTTGTTATCATTAAGGTATAAGTCATTCAAATTCTTCATGGTGCCTATTTCTAGAGGAATAGAACCATTGATTTGGTTTGAAGAAAGAGATAAGAAGGCCAAATTGGTTAGATGACCTAGAGACGAAGGGATTGGACCAATGAGCTTATTTTGTTGTAGGTCCAAATTTAATAGATTCCTTAACAATCCAATTTCAGAAGGAATAGAACTGTTGATTTCATTAAAAGACAAATCCAGATTGGAAAGATTGGTTAAAAGGCCAAGAGTTGGAGGGATTGGTCCACTAAATTTGTTATTACTCAGACTTAAAACAAGAAGATTCTTTAAATTTCCCAATTCTTTAGAGATGGAACCACTTATTAGATTAGAAGAAATGTTAAAGGTCACTAATTGAGTGAGCTTTGCAAGTGAAAGAGGCAAGTCACCAATAAGATTATTATGGGATAGATCAAGGTAGGTGAGTTTCGAAAGGGTGCCTATCTCTAATGGAATCCTCCCCGAGAGCTGAGTGTATGAAAGATTAAGACTGAATAAATTTGGAAAGGAAGAGAAGTTGAATTTATTTATCTTATATCCCAGTCGAAACCATGCCAAGTCAATCTTGGCGACGCTTCCGCCGTCATTGCATATGATTCCATCCCACCGGCAAAGACTTGAGGTATCGTTGGAATATTCACTCCACCATCCACTCTCCAGTATAGCCTTGGCTTCTAGTTCTAGCGCTGATGATTTAGATGCGGCCACAAAGGACATGGTTGTGGCATGCATGAAGATACAAAGAACCCATAATGCTACTATCCGAATGGAAATGGAGCCAGAGGGAGCCATGTTAAGAAAAAAAAACTGAGTATGATTGATGAGTTCAATGAATATATATATATATATTCAGGGCTCAAAAGAGTCAACACACCTTAATAATTGAAACGCGGAATTGATCAGACCCTAGACTTTGAAAGTCACTTACATGAGTGTATCGCAAGATTCTCCCGCAATCATCGTTGAAATTTCTCTTCGAAAGTTCCTCCTAATGCAATTTGAAGTCAATATTTCCGCAATTCATTGTCGTTGGTTGTATTTTATTTATTTATTTATTTTTTTTGAGAAGACCGCTAGTTGACTGTTAATCCAGATTTATCGGGAAGACTTATTGAGAAGGGTGCAGTTTGGTGGATTGAGACAAGGCACGTGATGCAATTATTATCAATGGTTGAGATTAATAGTTGCAAAAAGTAATTTTCAATCTCATTGATTAAAAAAAATTTAGAAAAATAAAAAGTAAAAATTTAAAAAGTGAAATGTAAAAAAATTTCGTGAGAGAGAGGAAGTATTGCACCAGATCCTAATCTCAGGTTGGCTTCCGACTCATTGCAAAGAAGCTGATTACTGCTGTCATGGTCCATATTGTTGTGCATATATATATATAAGGTCCACCAATCCGCAAACCCACATGGTTAAGTCTTATCGTTCCAAGTCTACTACAAATTGAACGAAGAGCTCACGAGTCACAACTTAGGAACATTAATTATGTATTTTTATTTATTTTTTAATGAGTTATAAAAATTTTATTATATAGAACTATGGCTTTCTACATATTAAGACATATAGGGTTTGGGCTCAACCCTCAATCGACCTGACTTGATCAAGTGGTGTAAAAATAAACTGGCCATTGGCCGCTACTAACCAGGGGTCCAATCAATTTCGGCTCAAGTGAACGACGATCGGTTTTGGATGAAATTGAAGAAGCAATGGCAGTGAGCTTGTCGCTAGATATCAATGAAATTTCGATGGATCTCAATGAGATCTAGACAAATTTGATGCTGAGAGAGATATAGGAGGATGAAGGTTAGGGGGATGGCAGTTTCCAACGAGTGTGGATTTGGTCGGTTTTGTTTCCGTCGGGTTTCAAAACCTATAACAACCTTTCGACCCGCACCCCTTTGTTTACGATGTTAGAGACTTGCCATCGACCGCTAGCTACTCGGATCGAGTCAATTTTGGTTCGGGTGGCGTAGGGTCAAGTGCTTTTGTTGAGTTGTTGGTTGGTTTGGACAACCCTACATAGAACTTACAAAATGACGTGCCATAATTTAGAGTGAGACAATGCTTGTCAAAAAATTAAAGATGGACATAATAATGGAAACAGACATAAGTTTCAAAATGAAATGTTTTCATAAGTTTGACACTTTAATTGAAAAAATTAAAAATTTAAGATGTAATTTGAAACATGATATAAAATTTGAGATTTTATATAATTTCCTCAAAGAATTAAAGGATTCATTGGTTTTTGTCCCAATAAGTTCATTTAAAAGATTTTTAACATGTTTTATCGAGGAAAAAATCGTTTTTTATTTTATTTTATTTTATTTTATAGCATTTTTATGCCAAAAAAAAAAGTTGAAAAGGCTCAAACAAGATTATTATCAATGTGGAGGTAGCATGTGTGGAATCCATACATTGTGAGAAAGATATTCCATGCATTTGATACAGAATATCCATTTTTATACGAGTGAGTCAGTTCTTATAGCGTGAGGTACGTAGTATGTGCGGGACCCATACACTGTGAGAAAGATATTCCATGCATTTGATATGTAAAATCCATTTTCATAAGAGTGAGTCCATTTTTATAGTATCTTCTCTTCTTGTTTTATTAGTACAGAGTATAAAGACCCAATGGATTTCAAAAGGAAAAGGATAAAATACAAAACTTGTCATTTATGTTTTATTAGAATTTATTTTAGTTATCTAATTTTGCTTTTGTTCATTTCAGTGCTCTAAATTTCAAGTTTATTCAATTAATAAGGTATCTCCATCAACTTTTGTTAAATGTTGCGGTTAATTGTCCAAATTCTTCATGTAGCCTATTTCTAGAGGAATAGAACCATTGATTTGGTTTGAAGAAAGAGAGGCCAAATTGGTTAGATGACCTAGAGATGAAGGGATTGGACTGGTGAGCTTGTTTTGTTCTGCGTCTAGATTGGAAAGATTGGTTAAAAATACAAGAGCTAAAGGGGTCGATCCACTGAATTTGTTATTACTTAGACTTAAATCAAGATGATTTTTTAAATTCCACAATTCTTTGGGGATGGAATCACTGATTAGATTAAAAGAAATGTTAAAGGTCACTAATTGAGTGAGGTTTGCAAGTGAAATAGGCAACTCACCAGTAAGATTATTATGGGATAGATCAAGGTAGGTGAATTTAAAAAGGGTGCCTATCTCAAATGGGATCCTCCCCGAGAGCTGAGTGTATCAGTGTATGGAAAATTAAGACTGACTAAATTTGGAAAGGAAGAGAAGTTGAATTTACTTGTCTAATTTCCAAGATGGAACCATGCCAAGTCATTACATATGATTCCATCCCAGCAGAGCCGGCTGAACAATAGATGGAATTGATGCAATCGCCTAAGACCCCAAATAAAAAAAGGCCCCTACTTGTAAAAAAAATATATATATATATATAAAAAATATATTTATCTATATATTTTAATTACAAAAAAAAAAATTAAGTACTTTTATTGGTCAATAAAATGCATTAAAATGCTATATTGTATCATAAAATGTAGAATACTTTACAATAACAGTGCACACAACTTGATAGGACAAGGTTGCACAGTGCTATGTGGATTGTGTGTAGTCTTGTCCACCAGTCCCAACACATCATAAGGCCTAAGCTAAGCTGGCCCACACGGCCCCACACTAATTAATAAATTATCACTTTTTTTTTTAATGCAAACTCTTACTTTATCAATTATTATAAATTATTACCACACCAATTAATAACTTGATTTTATTATATAAACTCATTTGTATTATAGCGATACTAATTTATTGAACCATGTAATAAATTAATTTTTATTTGTGTAAGTTTAGACTTTAAAGTTTAAAAAAGAATCCATTTAAAATTTTCGCCTAATGCCCCCAAAATTGCTGAGCCGGCCCTGCATCCCAGTTGCAACAACTTGAGGCATCGTTGGAATATTCACTCAACCACCCACTCTCCAGTATAAGCCTTCTATTCCAGTTCTAGTGCTGATGATTGAGATGCTGCCACAAAGGCAAATGCTACTCTTAGTTGAACCCATAATGCTACTCTCAGAATGGAAATGGAGAGAGGGAGCCATGTTATAAAGTGTATGATTGATGAGTGCAAGCAAGAACAAATGGTTGATAGTTATATTCATCAATCCATGGTTGATGAGTGTTCTACTTTTTCTTTTCCTCACCGCAAGGCTTCCTCGAAATCTTAGTTGAAATTTTTCTTTGAATCTTACTGGTAAATGGTAATGCAATTGAAGTCAACATTTCCAGTCTACTATCGTTGTTTGAGTACTGTTAGCTCTGACCAGCTCGGTCTAAAAGATTTGCTGCGAAGCGTGTAATTAGGATTTAGGACTCATTGCGAAGAATCTAACTAGTGCGATAAGCGAATCAGTATTGAGGCTCTTATGTTTTGGAATCTCCCCAATTTGGAGAGAAAAAGCGGGAGAAGAGGGGGTTAATGGGAAATTACCCATTTACTGTCTCCTTTCACTTGTGTTTAACATTTTTTTTTTTTTTGGAGAAGTAATACTTTGCATTTTATTAAGCAAGGCCCTTCAAATCAGCCTGGAAGGCTGGAATACATCAAAAAGGTCTGGTGGAACATCTTCCATCCAAACTAACATATAAGAGTAGGAAAGCGCTCTTCTTGCTAAAGCATGAACCACTTTATTACAATGCCTTAATTAGAACATGTGAAAACATACAGTGTTGAAGACATGAAGCAATGTATTTAACATCCTCTGCTATGTGACCAAATTGAGTTAAGGAGTGATTTCTGCCTTGGAGTGCTTTGATGAGAATTGAAGAATCCCCTTCAAGAATAACTCTGTTTACTCCTATCTCAGCTGCAAACTCAAGAGCTCTTCTTGCAGCAAGTGTCTCTACCTCCAATACTGTTGCGGGTAAAGTTAATAAGAGTAACTTTGTTCTTATTAATTTTTAATGTTTAGGGTTTATTTTTAGTAGAATTTTTTTTCTTGTAATAAGAATATGAGAGTAAATTTATTCAAATTACATTTTTTATCTTCTCATTTTTTTTTAACCAGATAAAAAAGTTTTCAATATATTCACTTTCCATCTACAACCAAACATACATTAGAGAAAAGTAAATATCTTATTATACCCCCACTCTTCTATCCCCAAAACTAAACAATATATGTCTTATCATTCCAACAATCAATTACTATATGTTAATCCTTCTCTATTCTCTTATTCAACGTGTCTTTGGCTGTAGAAAATTAAACACAAGGAATAACTGGTACACGTATTTCTTCAAGTCAAGCACCAAGCATATGGATGAGTCTTTGGCGACCTCCACGATTGCTTATGAGGATTCTAGATGTGTATCAGACTAATTATACTTCAATTTGCAAATTACAAATCGATAAAGAATTAAATTTCATGTTGCAAAACTGGTTACAAATCATATAGAAAAATAGATACAACACATAGAAGATTTTTTTAGTGATTGCCATTGTAATACACAACGTACTTTTTTTTTTTCTTATAGAAGTTCATCAAACAATATGGTTGTCAACTGAACAACAAGCACTTCCTCGTTGAGTTTCATTCTCTCCAACCATATAAGTTTCTTAATTCCTTAGTAATTAACCATAGTGAAACTGAATGTAAGGGGTTCAGTTTTGGTTTCTTATGAGAGAAATTCTTGGGACACCCATTTCATTGTTGGTGGAGACTTTGGTTTAGCATGTTAGAATGCAAATGCAATTGTAGCAACTAGGGGTGTGTGCGGGTCAGATCGGGCTAGTAAAAGCCAATATTTCTATCCAATTCGCCACTAGCGGGTCTGCCACCGACTCACCAAAGTCTAAATTTGGTGGATTGGTTACAAATTTTGACGGTTTTAACTCGGCGGGTTAGGCAGGTTGGGCGGGTTGACATTATTCTTTTGATAAACTATAGAGTATATATACTTACATACAAGGATAACCAACATTGGTGCCTAAAACTAACCGTATTAGAAATTGTAAGAACCACTAAGAGTATTACACGTGCACAACAGTATAACTAACTATATTATTAGAAACTAAATGACCTTTAGCTTTTCAATCTAATGTTACATTTTGTTTTGTATTTGTTTGCATCTTCAGTGGATTGTTTTGAGTTTGTAATTATAGCTGGCTTTACATGTAATGTAATACCATAAATTTTTTTATAATATATAAAATGGATCAAAAGACAAAAATATTTTGTAGATTAATTTACAAGAATATATGAGACCCAAATCAAAAAGACAAACAACATACTCAATAAAAATATAGATACAAACATTAAACAATAAAAGACAAACAAAACAATTACCTTTGTGGTTGTCTAGGAGCGTACGCAGCTGAAGGAAGGTGAAGAATTGAGGGGATTAAATAGAAAAGGCTTCAATATTGGTTGAAGGTGCTAAATATAGAATGTATGTAGTACATGGTTGAAGTGAGTTTAGGGTTTCAATGTTGACTTTTTATATTTTGTTTAAGGAATTAATTATTGATTAGCTGTAAAAATTGATTAGGTGAATTGATTAACTTTAAATACAAAATATATGGTTAAAATTTTTGAACAAATGTATATTTTTCTATTTATATATAATTAAGTGGGTGGGTCGGGTGTTAGCGGGTTGGCAATGTTTCAATCCATTACCCAACCCAATCTGTTATTTTGGGGGTCTAACCCAAGGTGGTCAATATCGTAACGTACCGGCTGGTACGATCGATATTTACCGTTCCTGTACGTGCATGGGTACTGAAATGTAGCTATTTCATACCAGCCGGTACAGAGAAAAAAGCCTTTTTTTTTTTTTTTTTTTTTTAATTTTGTAATTTTTGAAATTTTGTAAGGGCAGAATGGTAACTTATTTGTATTATTTGTTTTCTTAGTATGCAATGAACAATTAAACTTTTTGTTTTTTTTTTTAGTTGACGCTAAAGACTAAAACCATGGATAATTTGTTCTGAATTGAGGTAATGTTTTATGGTAAATTTTTATTTTTATTATTGTGAGAGACCGCGCCCTTGACCCTTTTTTTGGGTGTTGGGCCAAATCCACATGAATGGATGAAGTCGTGTTATTGCCTCTCAAAATGGAGGTTCGACTGATTATATTTTCCCCTTTAGATTATGGGTTTTATAATGGAGTCGCCACTTATTTAATCATTGGAATAAATAAGAAAACCAAAATTGAAAAATTCCTCATTTTATTGATTTGCAAATGAATTTACATCGATCATAAGAAATTACATGGCTTTGGTCCTAGATACAATCTAAGATAAAGTACATGGCTTTGTTTCCTAGTTACAATCTAGAAATTGAAAATTACAAGGATAAGCATTGATCTATCAACCTTTGATCTAAGCTCGGAGACTATGTTACAAGGTAGGAAGGTGTTAGACACCCATCTTTCCCAGTGAAACCGGTCTTCTAGATTATGGTGGCCAACATTCATATCATATCATCCAATATGTCAATCAATTTGCATGTTGAATTTAATGTGTGTGCATGTGATAAACCCTAATTAAATTTATTAAACGTTGCATTTGGATTGACAAATAAATTCTAGTGAATGTGTGTGGATGACGATATCCTAGATTCAAGGATTTGAGAGAATTATGAAACAAACATGTTTTTCATATTTTTGATATGAATTTAAGATCAAAGCTAATGTTATGCATGAACATGTGATGAAAAACCAAGAACATGTGAAAAACACATAAGAACATTTAAGAACATTCAAACATATTCAAGAAATTTAAATAAACACTAGCATGCTCTAATCTTAAATTAACATTATAGCAACATGAAAAACGAGTTAAGGATAGAGATTATACTTACATACAAGATCCATACGGTGGTGGAGGAGACTCTTAGTGGAAGTCCTAAGGGTGGAGTAGAAAAGAAGAACTAGGAGAGGGAGAGTAATTCTCACTCAATACTTTGAGTCTCAAGAAGATCAAGATATGACAAGACTACTTAATTTCACCAGAACTCAAGAGAGGAGAAGAGAGAGTGTTTCTATGTGCTTTGGAATGAAGGAGAAGGGGGGGGGGATTTATATAGTAGTGGTGGAGAAAATATGAATGGAAGGTCATTTAATGAGGGTTGACAAAAGATCAAAAAGAATCATGAAGCTAGACCTTATTTTAGACTTTGGGAAAATCTGGTGCATTAAATGTAGAGATTGGTGGGAGTGAGGAGCAAGCAAAATTCAGTTTTCTTGTTAGGGATGGCAATAACAACCAAATGGTACCAGGCCTAATTCGACCCTAATGGGTCGGTTTTACCTAACCCGATAAAGAATAGGGTCAGGTATGGGTTTTAAAAAAAAAAAAAAACTGTAGCAGGTACAGGTTTTATCAAAACCCAGCCCGAACCTGGACCCGGACCCGACCTGGTTAGCTAAATGTAAAATTACAAAAAAACCTACCTATATATATATATATATATATATATATATATATATTGTAACCCTAACCCTAAAACTCATTTCTCTCTCAACTCAGCCGCCTCTCTCACCTCGCCCTCACTGACTCTCACTCTCACTCTCATCTCATCCACCCCTCACGGTCTCACCTAGTCATCCTTACCCTCACTCTCATTCACTCACCGACCTACCCTCTCCCTCGTGGAGGAGCACGAATCTCGTAGGGGTTGCCTTTTGTCATGGAGGAGCACGGAATTGTTAGATCGGAGCATGGGATTGTTAGATCGGAGAGAGATGTGATGATCGGAGGAGCTTTTGGTCATGTTGAGGTTAGGCGAAGCCCAAGGGTGGGATTGATGGCTGAAACCCCCTACCGATGGAGCTTTAGTGGTCTGAGTTCTTCATATTTTTTTTTGGTTCATTTTTTTTTTTTTTTGGGTTCATTTCCTCTCTTAGTAGTTTTTGCTTTTGTGTTGGTTTAGTTGACTATAGTGCCTGAGATAACTTCAAAGAATGTGAACTGGAGTTGATGTTTGTGTTAATGTAAAAATCGGTCCATAAATGGAGTTTTGTTTCTTCCATTTTTTGTGTTTATTTATTATTTATTTTTTGTCTAAGAATCTTATTTTAGCAAGATTGATAACATAATGTTGATTGATTTGTGCTGCTGTTAGTGTTTGTGTTTTTTTTTATTTTATTTTAATTTTAAATAAGATTGGGTCAGATTGGACCACAAATTAGGCCTAGAATTGAAGTGGTTGGACGGGGCCCGCGGATACCTAACGGGGTGGGTTTGGGGCTAAAAAAAACCCGTTTATTAAACGGGCCGGGTCCGGGTAATGGGGGAGGGCCCACGGGTCGGGTCTGGGCATAAAAAAACCCGCCTCGAACCCGACCCATTGCCATTCCTATTTCTTATAGTTACTGTAATAGCCTGCAAAGCCAAATTCAAAAAAAAAAAAAAATAAATAAATAAATCATATCTTACTCAATTCTGATCAGAATTGTCTCTTTTTTGTGCTCAAATTGAAGCCCCGGATGTAAAGTTTCTAGGAAAATTAACCTTATTCACAGATTAAAAATATTCTAAGAGATATCAATGAAATGATGAGTAGAGGTCATTTGTTAGAAAATAATTTCAGCACAATTAACATTAATAGGTCCCAATTTAGTTTCCAATTAACATTAATAGGCTTCAATCACTCCCATTTCAGACTTAATTTGTTCCAAATTTACCCTAGTTAAAATGATAATTACACAAATTATTCATTGAATAATTAATGTTTGACTATCTAATTAATTAAGTGTGTGTAACCTTACCGTAAAATATAGTCCTAGCCAATCAAATTATGACATGTTATTAATCTGAAATTGGTTATAATTATAATCAATTGGAATCAATTGTTCATAATCATATATAGTCGGACTCAATTCGTGATAGTGCATCCCGGCCATTAAAACTTGATTTGATGAAAATTTTCAATCTGATGGTCCGATTAGATTGATTTGATCATTACAACATCAATGTCATTTTGATGAAATGAAATCAAGGATCTAATGGCCACAATTAAGATGCCTATTTCCAAGGTGAAATTACTCTTTTACCTTCCATGTGAGGTTAAATGCAGGTTGCAAAATAGGGGGTGTCAACAATTATATATATAAATATAAAAAATAATGTTAAACCCGAAATGCTACACTAGTATTGACTAGTACCGAAGTATATTGTTCCGCTGGTCAAACTAGTACAGCCTTCGGTACGAGATTGACTCCCTTGGTCTAACCGGCCCAACCCAAACCGCCTAACTTAATGACCCGCATGGGGCATGGGGTCGGGCGGGTTGGCAGGTCAAGCAGATATTCTGCACACCCTTAGTAGCAATGAAGATAACATCTTGAGCAACCAAGCGGGTTGGAGATGGGAGACGTTGGTCTAAAATTTCATTTAACATCATATTTTGAGTTGATGATGATAATAATGAAGTTAAGAGTTCACTAGGATGTTTTCCCATTAATATTTCTAGTGGCATCACACTAAAGCTATAAACATCACATTTTTCAGTCACCACCATAGCATATGCTAGCTCTGCATACAAAAAGTACTTAAAATGTAATGCATTTCGTTTTTCCTTAATGATCATAACAACTTTTTCTTTAATGATCATAACAACTTTTTCTTTTTGTATACTTTTTTTTTTCAATTTTATTTTTATGAAGAGGTTGGTCGGTATATAAAAGTTCCATTGTGAAAATGATTATTTTCTACCATGCATATATATGGTTTCGGTTCATATAACAAACAATAAAGCTGAGTAGCATGATTATCAAGAGAACCCTACATAGCTAACCTTTTAAAATAATAAGTGGAAAATAAGTTATTGTTCAAAAAGAAAAACTCACCTGGAGCAATATAACCATAAGCCCCAGCAAGTAAAGTTTGACTAGAGAAATTAGGATCAAGAAGCTTAATTGTGCCAAAATTAGATATAAAAGCCTCCAACTCAGAGTTCAATAGAATATTGTTGCTACTTATATCTCGATGAACAATCACTTGGACACATTCACGATGCATATAAGATAAGGCATGTGCTATACTTTTGATGACATTTATCCTCTTCATCCAATCCAATTCCACAATGACTTATCTTATATGGACACATCCAATCCAATTCCAATTTCAGATGCTATAAAACCATTGATTTCATTAGAAGACAAATTCAAACTGGAAAGATTGTTTAAAAGCCCAAGAGCTGAAGGGATCGGTCCAATGAATTTGTTATTACTCAGACTTAAAGCAATAAGATTTTTTAAATTTCCCAGTTCTCTTGGATGGAACCACTTATTTGATTAGAAGAAATGTCAAAAGTTACTAGTTGGGTCAGATTTGTTAGTGAAATAGGCAACTCACCTGTCAGTAAATTTTGGGACAGATTAAGGTAGGTGAGCTTTGAAAGTGTACCTATCTCATGTCGGATGCTCCACCAAAGGCAATTGCAAGAAAGATTAAGACCAACTAAATTTGGGAAGGAAGAAAAATTGAATTTACTAATCTCATAATAAGACTTATATCTCACATAGACCGTAGCCATGTCAATCCCTGTAACGCTTCCTCGAACATTGCATGTAATTCCAGGCCAGCTGCAATGATTTACAATAAAATCGGAATAGTTAATCCACCACCTACTGTCTCGTAGTGCCTTCCTTTCTTGTTCTAGCGCTGATGATGATTCATATGCTGCCACAGAGCCAGCTGCAATAACCATAGTTGTGTCATGCATGAAGTTACAAAGAACCAATGCAACTACCAGAATGGAAATGGAGACAGGGAGCCATGTTACAGTGTATGATTGATGAGCGGAATGCAAGGACAAATGGTTGAAATTTTTATATTGATGACTGAAAGTCACTTAAATGAGTGTGCGAAGTACTATTGTCTTTCTAACTCATTAATTCCAGCAAAATTTCCTTCGAATTTTCCTCGTAATGAAATTGAAACCAACATTTCCACATTCAGCGTGATTGGTTGACTGTTAGTGCAGATCTATCTAGCGCACTTGCTGCGTAGCTTGCAATTTGAGTTAGAACTAGTTGTGAAGAATCTGACTACCGCAATAAGTAAATGGCATAATGATTTATTGAGGTCCACTACAGATCCACTTTGAGTTGCATCGTGCCATCATGTCATTACTTGGGAAAATTATATTTTGCCACCCTAAAATATATCACAAGTTATACTTTACGCCATAAATTTTTAAAAAGCACAGTTAACACTGTAAACTATAACCTGTGTTACATTTTGCACCTGTTGTCAATTCTGCTGTCATCTTCGATGAAAAATCAAATTTTAGGGTAGTGTAATTAAGAGTATAGTTTAAGGTGGTAAAATGTAATTTCTTCTTTGTTTATAAGAGATTGAAGAGAGTGGTAATTAGGTCTTTTCATGTGATGCCATCCAAGATAATAGCAGAATTGATGGTAATGTGCAAAGTGTAATATGGGTTATAGACTTATAGTTTAAAGTGATAACCGTGCATTTTGAAAATTTATGATGTAAAACGTAATTTTGGGTATAGTTTAAAATGGTAAAGTGTAATTTTTCTCATTTTTTGTCGATAAGGAAGGAAGCAAGGCTAAAAAAAGATAATAATAATAAAAGCTTAAAAGAAGATTTTAATTTCATTGACCATGTACTTAGTTTTACCTGGCTTGGTTTTTTAGTTTGGTCATCAATAGTTTAGATGTGCAAATAAGTTTCTTTGGGTACATTTAGTTGATGAGCTCAATGGATTTGAAGGGCATGTTGTAAATTCGAAAGTCTAAGGTTTCATCCACAAACTATGGTCTATTAGGTTTCCACAGTATCTCTTGGACAAAAATATGCTTGAAATTTTTGTAATTGATCAAGTGCCATTAGTGTTAGGGTTGTAAATAAAATGAGTTATTTATATGTAACTCGGATTCAGGTTGGGAAAAATCTTATTTATATTCAGTTATTTTGCAAACAAGTCATTTTCATAGCTAAGGTTAAGTTGATTATTACATGAGCCAAATTCAAGCATAGTAATGTGTTTGTAAACAAGCCTCGAAAGTATGATATATTTACATGTATAAAAATGTACTTACATAAATTTCATATTGAATATTGTAAATAAGTTCATGAGTATTAACTTATTATTTGTATTTATTGATAATATATATAGTCAATTTGGTAGTAAAAAATGTATATTTTTAACAATAAAATTTTGGCAAATCTAATTTTTATAAGTTCATAAACAAAATTTTACCATTAATGAACACCAATAATATAGTTTCAACTATAAGTTATTTATTAATCAGTAGCATAGATTTTTGAAATTGTAAAAAAAATTTAGTCGGTATTTACCACATATGAAAAAAGAATAAATTAATCAAGTAATTGGTGAACAAGCTTAAGTTTGTTCAACTAGAAAATAATCTAAGTTTGAACATGTAACCTAGTTTGTTAATGAGCTTGAGCTTAGCTTTTATTCAAAATAAAATTAAATGAACAATTCTAAACTTTTAATACTCAACTTGCCTTAGCCCGTTTATAGTCTTATTTGGTGTTGTCACTTATACCCTTGTTTGCTTGTTTCTTTCTATTATTAAATTTCTCATACAGTTAAATAACAACAACAACAACAACAACAACAAAATCTTGATCCCAACATATTGCTAGATGTGATATCAAGAAGCCACTCCATAAAATAATTTTATCTATTTATGCTATACATAACATACTGACTGTTGGAGTGCACCCCCAATTAGATTCTAAGTTTGTACACATATATTTTTGGGGGGGAAATTTAGAAAAGCTTGTGCTTAACATCAAAGTTTTGGTTCTTCATAGTTCATACTCCAACAAACGTCTTCTACATTTTGGGCCCAATCTC
This sequence comes from Quercus aquifolioides, assembly GCA_019022515.1. NCBI lineage: Eukaryota > Viridiplantae > Streptophyta > Magnoliopsida > Fagales > Fagaceae > Quercus > Quercus aquifolioides. Next base: position 25,232,276 of record CM032327.1, on the reverse strand, counting down.
ATTTTGGTCTCTAATTTGATTTTGCGCTTACCTCAATCCTGAAAACAGAAAATCACATCCATTTTGGTCTCTGCTGTCAACCCACTAACAAAAAAGTCTTACATAGCAAACAGAGTGTATAGGTGGCATGTTAAATGCTGACGTGACTAATAAAATAATATTAAAAAAATTATTTGGCTTTAGAAAATGACATGTCAGCATTTTAATTAAATAAAAAAATATTAATTTAAATTCAAAAAATTCAAAAACAAAAACAAAAACAAAAAGCTTTTTCAATTTTAAAGATTGAGGAAAAAATTTATAGCAACTATTTCAATTTTTCTTGAACTTTCTTAGGAAATAAACACTAAATTAACATTCTTTCTCACCCTATGTTGGCATGCTGTGTTTGTGTTTTTATCTATTTCATCTTCTTCTTTATTTTAAGATAAACCAAAAAAGAAAAATCAAAACAAAAATAAATTAATAAATAAATCTTATCTCTCTCCCTTAGTTCTTGTGTTTGGTATCTTTCTTTTTCTTCTTTCTTTTCAGATGACTTGCTTTCTTTCTCTTTCTCTTGGTGTGTGTTTGTGTTTGTATCTTTCTTTTTCTTCTTTCTTTGTTCAATCTCTCTCTCTCTCTCTCTCTCTCTAAACCTGACTCTCTCTCCCTCTTCCTTGTTTGATCGGCGATGGTGGTAGTGGGTTTGAGTGTTTGATCAGTGGAGGTGGCTAGGTTTAATGGGTTTTTGTGCGGGTGGGTGGTCAGTAGTGGAGGTGGAGATCTTGGTAGGGGTAGAGATCGATGTGGCCATGGGTCTGTGGGGAAGATGGGTTTTCAGCCATGGGTCTTAGGGAAGAAGACCTATAGCCGAAAAACTAAGTCTCTCTCTAAAGTTTAAAAGATTAAGAAGTTTGATTGATTGAGATTGAGTTTGAGTGAATGTTTGGTAGAGTTGAAGCCGTGGAGGGACAAATTGAAAGTTCTACAAAGGCCAGCTTTGGAGCAAGGATCATCTGCTAGGATTTTTGAAGTTATTGCAGATCCACCTACCACTGGTTTGCAGCATTTGAAAGTTTGCTTCTTTTCCTTACTTCACAATCACTAATACTTCACTTCTTTATGCTTATTCAATGTGAATTTGGTGGATTTCTTTATAAGCTTGTGGGTCTTGGACTTATGGAAATTTTTCCCTTGATGTTCTGGGTTTGTTTGTGGGTTTTTTTTATATATATATATATATATTTTTTATAAATAATATGTGGATTTATATGTTTTTCTAGGCTTCTTCTGTGTTTGTTTCCCAATAAAATTTATGAGCTTATGGGTTTATTTCTTGGATTTGTGGGTTTGATTTACTAGAGGTTTTAATGTTAAATGTGTTAGAATTTTGTGCTAAGATTGATTAATTATGAGTGGGCTGGTCGGTTGGGTTTGTCTTGATTTGGGGAAGAACATGAAGCATAAAGTTCATGTTATGGGGAAGAAGAACAATGTTCTTCCAAAAAATAATGAAAAGCAAAAAAAAAAAAAAAAAAATTTAAGGTTTTAAAAAAAAAATTTAATTATTTGTTTTTTAATTTTCTGAGGTGGCTTTTTTATTTATTAAAATGTTGATATGGATACTGTGGGGTCAACTTTTGTAGCCCAAGCCCAAAAAGGTTTGGATTGTGAGCCCAATGAACCCAAGACAATAAATTTGTAGAGAGTGGGTGAAAGAGCTAGGCTAGCAATGAATTAACAGTATTGGGCTGCAAGACTTGTGGATAAATTTGTATTCAAACGTGCTCGGACAGATGGAAAAGTAAACGTCCGAAGAGGAATTTGTATTGAATGAACTTGGGTTACAATTGTGAGAGCTACAGTAATGGAGTTCTCTCCTTTTTAACTTTTTTTTTTTTTTTTTGATCCCTTTCTATCAGAGACATCCCTCTCTTATATAGTACCCTCCTCCTTCATCTTCACCGTCCACTTGTTCATCATCTAGACGCCCACTTGAGTGCATGTCCCATCATGCACCCTCTTTAGCCTTGTGTGAGTGGCGGTAGCTGAGAGTGCACTGTTCAGGTGTCTTCTCCACATTAATGCGGCCAGGGAAGTAGGTGCAGTGCATTTAATGCGGTGGTTGAAGTCTGTCTCCTAGATATTTCTCCGTTCCTGCCATCCTCATGCGTGCCTGAGCTTCATTTCCATCATTACATTTGTCAGGGGGATCATTTGAGCTTCCCAGACACCTGTCGGACCAAGTTTCTTCGGATCCGAGGATATTGGACTTCCTCGGACAATTGAACATCTCCTCGGATCATGACCGTGCTCCTCTCCCGACATGCTCCTTTTACATGGGCTTCTGCTCGAGTGTTTTCACCTCTTCGGACCAACAGTGGTCTTCAAATAGGGCCTTGGGCCCAATACGTTAGGTTGGGATTTTCACCCCCCACAATAGCCCCTCAAAATTTTAGTTTTTCCCTCGCATCCGAAGAGAAAAAGTAGGATTTTGACTTGTCACGGAGCAAAAGCTTGAGAACAGACAAAAATTTGAACTGGCACGTGTGTGGGCATAGAAGTAGGCGCTTCATTAATGCCGCTGTCATTTCAGTCTCCCCGAGGTGCTGTCATTTACTTCAGGCGGCGTTTTGTCCTTGGCATCCAACGGTGGGCTGCAGATCCAATGGCTGTGGTTTTTTCTTCAGAATTTGGGCGGGAATGCCCCTGACCCTTCGTTTGACCCCGTATAAAACCTCAGAGGAAGTCATTCCTTCCTTACTTTGCAACTCCCAGACCCTCCAACAAGAACAAGCACATAACTGCTCCGAGCTCCTTCAGCCGCCGATTTCAATCCTTCTCAAAGTCATCAAGAATCCTTCTGCGCGTTTGAAGATCGATTTCCAGTTCAGTTCTTGTAAGTTCTTCCCTTCTCGAGCCTTCAGTCCTCTCTTCGGGCAACTTTTTCGCCCTTTGAACGGTTACTCCCCGGTTGCTACACAGTGCTTCCGCTTTCCGTTTAAGCGCAATGGGCAAACTCCAGTATCGGGTGGACAGTCCTGCCCAGTTGGAGAAATTTAGGGACACATATCGCATACCTCCGAACGTGGGGGTAAGGTATTGCCCTCCGGAGAAAATACTGACTAATCGGAAAATGGGAGAAGTTGTGATCCCCGTCATCGCCTTCCTAGAAGGGGGGATGACAATCCCCATGGGTCCCATCACCACTAGCTATCTTCGAAATCATAGGATTACTCCTTGGTAGTGCGCGCCTAACATGTTTAGGATCTTAGGAGCAATCGAGGACCTTAACCGTCACCTAGGATTGGGACTCACCTGGCTCGACGTGGTGCATATGTACGAGTGCCATAGCTAGCAAAAGGCGGGATACTATTTAAAATCCCGGTCCGACATTGTTAGGCTCATTTCTTGCCTCCCCAAATCCAACAAAGGGATGAAAGACGACTATGTGATCGTCTCGGGCGCATGGCATGACGGCCATCATTGCCCAACCAAGCATGGAAAGCCAGGTGAGACATGTTAGATTTAGGCACACTAATCATAGGCTTAGGATCCTCGTCTTTTAATAGTTTTTAATTCCTCTTGTGTAGTTATTTCTGAGTCTCTAACAAAGCTCTGCTGTGACTTGTAACAGATAAAAACCACGTTTCTGCTCGGCTCAGCCTTACAAACACTGCCGCCCTTAATTATCTATTAAGATCAGAGATTTTCATGAGCGAGGACGGGCAGCTCCGATCGGCTCCCCTTATTCTGGGATACACAGGAAAGCCAAAGAGTTTCCAACCAGTCAGCAACGCGATTGTCCAGGGAGATCATCGCCTTGCACGTATTGACGTCGCTTGGAAGGGTTTTTTGGCGCCGTACGAGCTTGCACCCGTACCCCATCCAAACCCTCAGGCTATACCTCCTCTCGTCCAGCCGCTCCAGCAAGTTCCCCTCGAACAGGTGGTTGAGGGTGAAAGGGTTAGTTCCTTCTCCTCTTCGCTTGAGGAGCAAATAGACAAGTTCAACTTCGGGGGGGAGGCTTCAGGGGGAGATCAAGTAGTGGAGATCTCGGACGCCGAGGAAGAGACCGACAGGCAGTCAAGCGTTCATCCTATTTTGCTAGCTGCTCATTCTGAAGACTCCTCGGACGACGACATGGATTTGAGGAGTTTGATGAAGGGTAGAGGCAAAAAGGCCGAGCAGAAAGGTGCTGAGACTTTCCAGCTGGTGGTGAATCTGCCTCCAGTGCCATCCAAGGTTCCTGACCTCGGCTTAAAGCCCGTTCCTGACCTGAGGAAGAAGAGGCCCCTTCTTGATGCTGAGGAAAGGCAAGTGCTCCCAGCCAAAGGGACCAAGCAGCAGAAGGTGGTGAAAGACCACCGGACCCAAAGGGCCTCATCCACTGAAAGCCGAGATGAGGTCGTCGTGGCAGATGTCCGCCGAGGAGGACCACGAATCTGGTCTCCAAGGTTGGAGTTGAATGACGCTCCAATCCTCTGGGAGACCTCCCTCAGGAACTACGATGGAGGAAGGGCAGGCTATGTTGCTGAGGCTCTGCAGCAGCCACTTCTTCTTCCCCATGACATGGACTCCTTCAGGCGTTTCAACCAGCACGAGCTCTTTCAATCCCTTAAGAGGGATATGGCCATGGTAAGCGAGCTCAGTCCGATCAGCTGAATCACTAACACTTGCGTTTTCCCTTTTTTTTCTGTGCTTTATATTAGGCACCAACAGATCTATGTGGCCGAGGAGTGGAATAAGAAGAACCACCTTGAGGCCCAAGCAGCGATCTGCTCTCGAGATGAGGCGGAGAAATCTCTGGGCCAGCTGAAGGAGGAATATGCCCATCTGTTTGAGGATCTCAAAGAGATGACCACCCAGAAGAAAAGCCTCGATGCTGGGATTAAGAATGCTGAGAAACAGGCTGAAGACCAACGCAAGCAGCTGCATATGGCCGAGATCAACCTGGAAACCGAGAGGGAGTTGGTGAAAGGGCTTACAGCTGAGCTTAAGAAAGCCAAGGAGAGCGCCCGATTAGCCGAGCAGAACGCCAAACTGGCCAAGGAGGCAGTCGAGGCTGAGAGAAAGGCGGTATACCAGCTGGGGGTGGATGAGACCTCGTCCCAGCTTATGGAGCAATTTGCCTCGGTTAGCCGAGATTATTGCGACGTGACCTGGAAGAAGGCACTGGACGCTGCTAGAGTCCCTGCTGACTCGGAGCTGAGGCTGCCTGGGAGCGTATACTACGATCCTGATATCCGAGAGCTCCCAGGGACTGATCCCCCTCCTGCTCCACAGCTTCCAGAGGCTTCGGAGCCAACCTTGGTCAGTCATGCTCCTCCATCCACCCTTGATGCACCCAAGGAGGCTGGTCAGCCAGGTGACAAGGGTAAACCAGCTGAACCAGCCAAAGACAAAGGCCAAGGGTTGGGTAAAGAGAAGACTCCTGCTAAGCCCAAGGATCAAGCCCTTGAAGCAGCTGCTCGGACAGGCCAGGCTGCTGACCCTGTGGTCCCTCCAGCAAAAGAGTAGGTACATAGGGCTTTTGTTTTGCACTTGTACTTTTGTTTTTATCTAAGGAATTGTAAACCCCTTTCTTTTTATTAATGAAACAGTTTTCCTTAAGTTTCTAGCGTTTTCATTACATGTCTTTATAACTTATTATTGCTGCATATGACTGTACATTGCAATTATAACATAACAATGCGAATAAACTTGATCATGGTATCACAATGATGGTATGAACAGTCGAAATTGGTATTGAACAGAACAGTTCGTATAAAAGTTATTAATAAGTAATGATTGCAGCGAGTAATTATGTAAGTTTCACATGTCTTTCCAAATATGTAAAGTGTTACTACCCCTCGGCTTTAAATTAAACATAACTAGGGAAGACAGTCATAAGTTAGAATCAATTTAAACGCAATCAGGAATTTTAGCGCTAAGCCCCAGTGACAATAGCTGTGTGGGGGTATTGACTAACCTGTGTCATTTGATTCAAGGACCATGGGGGACGAACGTATTCGAGTGTTAACTAACCATAATCATCTAGTCTGAGGACTACAGGTATTATTGGATTTAAGTTTAAACACCTAGAGAACTGCTACGGAGTGTTAACTAACCCTAATCATCTGGTCCGAGGACTACAGACATGATTGGATTTAAGTTTAAACACTATAGAACTGTAACAGAGTGTTAACTAACCCTAATCATCTGGTCCGAGGACTACAGGCATGATTGGATTTAAGTTTAAACACTATAAAACTATAACGGAGTGTTAACTAACCCTAATCATCTAGTCCGAGGACTACAGGCATGATTGGATTTAAGTTGGAACACTTGAGAGAACACTTTACGCAGCAAATTGGCATATCGGTTGAAGAAAAGACTCGATTAATAAAAGTACCTCTTGAGGTTATTTACATTCCAAGGATGTGGTATTACATGACCATCCAGGTCTTCCAAGAAATATGCCCCAATGCCTACTCTTGAAGTGATGCGATATGGCCCTTCCCAATTGGGTCCTAATTTTCCCCAAGCTGGATTTTTTGCGGTGACCACAACTTTCCTCAGCACTAGATCACCAGGCTCTAGAGGCCTTAGCTTTACGTTAGCATCATAGCCTTGCCTGAGTTTTTGTTTGTAATGTGCCAGCCGAACCATTGCACTTTCCCTCATTTCCTCAATCAGGTCCAAACTCTTCTGTAGTTGCTCATCATTGCTGGTCGGACTGAACGAGCTAGTTTTTAACGTTGGGAACCCGGTTTCCAAAGGAATGACAGCTTCAGCCCCATAGGTCATTGAGAAGGGGGTCTCTCCAGTAGACCTGCGAGGCGTAGTTCTGTAAGCCCAAAGTACATGTGGCAATTCCTCTACTCATTTACCCTTTGCATCATCTAGCCTCTTCTTCAAACCGTTCACTATGACCTTGTTGACAGCTTCTGCTTGCCCATTACCCTAAGGGTAGGCAGGAGTGGAGTATCTATTTATAATTCCTAGCTCGCTGCAATAATTCTTGAATGCCTTGCTATCGAACTGTTGGCCATTGTCCGAGATGAGAGTGTGAGGAACTCCAAATCGAGTGACAATACTCTTCCACACAAACTTTTGCACATCAACGTCTCTGATATTGGCTAGTGGCTCAGCTTCGACCCACTTGGTGAAATAATCTGTGCCGACCAGAAGGTACTTCTTGTTTCCTGCAGCTTTAGGGAAGGGTCCCACAATATCCAAACCCCATTGGGCGAAAGGCCATGGGCTAGATAGCAGATTAAGAGTTCCCCCTGGCTGGTGAATGTTTGGCGCGAAGCGCTGACATTGATCACACTTTTTGACATACTCATGGGCCTCTTTTTGCATGTTAGGCCACTAATAACCTTGGGTGAGGGCTCGGTGAGCCAAGGATCTACCTCCAGTGTGGCTCCCGCAAATTCCTTCGTGTAGCTCTTCTAGCAATAGCTCAGACGCTTCAGGATGTATGCACAACAAGTAAGGTCCCGAATAGGAGCGTCTGTATAATTTCTGGTCCTCGGATAACCAGAACCTGGTCGCCTTCCTCTGGACTTTGTCGGCTTCCCCCTTCTCCTCTGACAATACATCTTCTTTGAGGAATTTAGTTATAGGGTCCATCCAGCAGGGCCCGGTTCTGACTTGGTGAACCTGGATCGCCTCTCTTCTTGCCTCTGTAGGCCCGTGCAAGTTCTCAACAAGGATGACTCTCGGCAGGTCTTGGGCCGAGGAGGTAGCAAGCGTGGCCAAGGAGTCAGCATGTGAGTTACCGCTTCTGGGGATGTGTAGCAAACTGAAAGAGTCGAACTCTGATTGCAGACATTTGACTTGGCTCAAGTACCCCTGCATTCTCTCGTTCTTCGCCTCAAACTCCCCTTGTACTTGACCTACGACCAATCTTGAGTCCGAGAACAACTCCACGGACTTTCCTCCCATTCTTCGGACCATAGCCATTCCCATCAGTAGGGCCTCATACTCCGCCTCATTATTCGTTGCCGGGAAGTCCAGCCTCAATGACTTCTCGATAATGATCCTCTCGGGGGATATCAACACCAACCCAACTCCAGAACCTCTTTGGTTTGCCGCGCCATCAACGTACACTTCCCAACGGGAGGGATTCTGTTGGGAGATCATGCCAACTGATTTTTCATCCATGCCTGACGTGGGCTTTACTTCTTCTAGTTGGGGCTCCGTGAACTCAGCCACCAAATCCGCAAGGACCTGGCCCTTGACCGATGTGCGGGGCATATATCTTATATCGAAAGCCCCTAAGATTGTACCCCATTTGGCAATCCTCCCAGTGTAATCAGCGCTCCGGAGTATAGCCTTGAGTGGGAGTTGAGTGAGAACAATGACCGTGTGGGCTTGGAAGTAGTGAGGTAGCTTCCGTGTGCCGAGCACCACTGCTAGGATAGCCTTCTCCAGAGGCAAGTAACGGATCTCGGCCTCATGCAGCGACTTGCTTACGTAATAAACTAGTCTTTGTACACCACAGTCTGATCGTATCAACACCAGACTCACCGCACAGGGAGCTACAGCAATGTAGGCGAACAATACCTCATCTGGCTCAGGACTGAACATAATTGGTGGCCGAGCTAGATAATCCTTGAGTTGCTGAAAGGCCAGAGCACATTCTTTAGTCCATTCGAATCCCTTCCACTTGTTGAGCAGAGAGAAGAAGGGCCGACACCTGTCTGCTGATCTAGAGATGAATCGATTCAGGGTAGCAGTCGTTCCGGTTAGTTTCTGAACCTCCTTGGGATTCCGAGGAGCTCGTAGATCGTTGATGGCCTTTATCTGGTCGGGGTTAACCTCAATCCCTCTGTGAGTCACCATGTATCCCAAAAACTTGCCGGACCCCACTCCAAATGAGCACTTAGAAGCATTCAGTCGCAGTTTGTACTTTCTTAGAATCTCAAAGGTAATTTCAAGGTCCTTCACATGCTCGGCGACAACCTTGCTCTTCACCACCATGTCATCTATGTAGACCTCGATATTTTTGCCCAGCTGTGACTCGAACATCCTCGTCATCATCCTCTGGTAGGTAGACCCCGCGTTCTTCAAGCCAAATGGCATCACCTTGTAGTGGTAGTTACCAATAGGGGTGACAAAAGCAGTTTTCTCCTAATCATCCGGGGCTAATGGTATCTGGTGGTAGCCTTGGAAGGCGTCTAGGAAGCCCATCCGAGGATGGCCAACAGTGGCATCCACCAGCTGATCAATTTTCGGCATAGGGAATGGATCTTTGGGGCAAGCCCTATTCAAATCAGTGAAGTCTACGCACACTCGCCATTTCCCACTCTTCTTCTTTACCACCACGGTATTTGCCAGCCATTCGGGATAAAAAACTTCCTTGATAGCCCCAGTTTGTTTGAGTTTTGCGACCTCTTCTCTCACTGCATCAGCATGTTCCTTGGATGGGCGCCGAGGAGGCTGTTTCTTGGGGGTGACCAGTGGATTTACCTTCAAGTGGTGACATATGAACTCCGGGTCTACCCTTGGGGCTTCGTAAGCACTCCAGGCAAATACATCAAGATTTCGCTTGAGGAACTCTATTAGCTCTTCCCTCTCTTGAAGAGGCAGCTGAGATCCAACTTGAAAGAACCTATTAGGATCATCTCCAATAACCAGTTCAGAGCCCTGTTCATGGCATCGTTTCCCATGTCCCCACGTGATGGGCTTCTGCGTTGCCTCTTACGATGGGACTCATTTTCATAGGTGTAGGACTCACTGGCTGGTGTCCTAGATTTATGTTGATAAGTGACATCCCGCTCGTCATCAAGGTCCTCATCAGAATATGAGGAAGCCCGTTTCCTTTTTGCATGGCGCAACTCCCTTTTTAGTTTTTCCACTTCCAGTTGCAAGTCCCGGTTCTTCTCTGCATGGGACATGTGACTTCCGCCCTGTGACTGGCTTTGGCTAACGCGCACAGTGTGTACACTGCCCTCACGATTTTGTCTCCTCTTTAAGTTAACAAAAGGGTTCACGTGTTGGGATGCCCTGGATTCTGCTTCTTGTTCACCTTGTCCTGCCATCATCAACTGTTGTTTTCACCCTTGCACAAGCTCTTCCCACAGACGGGGCCAATTGTGGGGTCAACTTTTGTAGCCCAAGCCCAAAAAGGTTTAGATTGTGAGCCCAATGAACCCAAGATAATAAATTTGTAGAGAGTGGGTGAAAGAGCTAGGCTAGCAATGAATTAACAGTATTGGGCTGCAAGACTTGTGGATAAATTTGTATTCAAACGTGCTCGAACAGATGGAAAAGTAAACGTCTGAAGAGGAATTTGTATTGAATGAACTTGGGTTACAATTGTGAGAGCTACAATAATGGAGTTCTCTCCTTTTTAACTTTTTTTTTTTTCGATCCCTTTCTATCAGAGACATCCCTCTCTTATATAGTACCCTTCTCCTTCATCTTCACCGTCCACTTGTTCATCATCTAGACGCCCACTTGAGTGCATGTCCCATCATGTACCCTTTTTAGCCTTGTGTGAGTGGCGGTAGCTGAGAGTGCACTGTTCAGGTGTCTTCTCCACATTAATGCGGCCAGGGAAGTAGGTGCAGTGCATTTAATGCGGTGGTTGAAGTCTGTCTCCTAGATATTTCTCCGTTCCTGCTATCCTCATGCATGCCTGAGGTTCATTTCCATCATTACATTTGTCAGGGGGATCATTTGAGCTTCCCAGACAACTGTCGGACCAAGCTTCTTCGGATCCGAGGATATTGGACTTCCTCGGACAATTGAACATCTCCTCGGATCATGACCGTGCTCCTCTCCCGACATGCTCCTTTTACATGGGCTTCTGCTCGAGTGTTTTCACCTCTTCGGACCAACAGTGGTCTTCAAATAGGGCCTTGGGCGCAATACGTTAGATTGAACTTTTCACTCCCCACAGATACCGATATGATATTTTTAATATTATTTTATTAGTCATACCAGCATCCAACATGCTATCTATGTACTCTGTTTTCTAGGTATGACTTTTGTGTTAGTGGGTTGACGGCAGTGACCAAAATAGATATGATTTTCTGTTTTTAGGGACTAAGGTAGGCGCAAAATCAAATTAGGGACCAAAATGAGATTATGCCCAAAATGTAAAAGACCAAAAGTGTATTTTCATCGTGTTTTTATTAGTACACAAAGTGTACAGACCCAATGAATTTCAAAAGAAAATTACAAAATCTAATTTGTCTTATCACCTTACACATATGGACCGACTAATTAAACTTAAATTCAAATTATGGGTCCAATGATAGGACTTATAATAAATCTGTGAAAATGTTTGTGAATTCTTTTGTCTGAAAACTTAGGATATGTTTGGTAACTGTTTTTCTTTTTATTTTTTGTTTTCAAAAACAATTTTCTATTTTTGAGATTAAAAAACTTATTTGGCAACTCAAAATGGACAGAAAACAAAAATTGTTTTCAAAACTTAATTTGTGAAGGAAACTGAAAACATACAAAATATTATTTTCAGTTTCTAATTTTCAAAAGTTAATGTAAACACGCATTTAATTTAATGAATCTGTCTCATTTAATGAGTTAGCATTAGAGTTCAAATCTTAGTAACAACATATTTTAGTATTTTCTATTTTTTTCTTTAAAAAACTTTTTTTTTTTAAATTTCAACTAACCAAACATGTTTTTGATTTAAAAAAATATAAGAAAATTGTTTTTTCTTTATATTCTCAAAAACAGGTTTTTGAAAATAGAAAACAAAAACTGTTATCAAACATAACTTTAATTTTTTGTGTGGTAAAATTGGAGGGGTGAGATTTTTGTCTAGTGTACATTTGTATTAGATTGGATACTAGGTTGGTATTTGCTATTTTAGGATGTGTTACATCCATATCATATTTAGTGCACAGAAATACCGAAGTCAAACCCAAATTGAAATACATGCTCTCTCTCTCTCTCTTCTTCTTCTTCTTCTTTTTTTATTTTTTTATGTGTATATTTATTGAAGCTTGATTATGATCCAGGTAAGTAAAATCTTCTTAACAATACCATGAATTCTTGACCACAAGTAATATAGTCGCCACTATCTAACAAATTTTGTGTACACTAAAAAAAATTTCAAGACCAATTTGTTGTTTTGTTTTGCTTTGTTTTTTTTTATTGAAAAACAAAAAAACCGCTGCTGTTAAATTCCAACGAAATTGGAGTGGCCATGGGTTGCAACTTGCAAGGTAAAGTAAGCCGATCAAATATTCCTGTCTTATAACAATTCACAAATCATTTTAACTGTTAATCGTTTGAACAGGATCGATGGTTTCCCACTCTCTACGCTTCTAATTTTAGACCCATAAAACTTCCTTAGTTTACTATTTAATCACCCCAATTGTGTTCACTAATAACTTAGACCAGGGACATGCTGCCAAGTTTTTAAAAAAACGTAACCTTGGTTCAATAGGTTATTCTGGCAAGGTCTTGATCCTCTATTGCACCTTGCGTAGATCATTTCAAGACCTTGGCCATATATAGTAAAAATATTCTCATAAAAAAAAAGAGAGAGAATTTTACAATAAAAGTATACCAAAACAACGTACACATATAGCAAATCAAATGGTGGCAGCTAAGCTAAGTTTCATTCTTTTCGCTTCCTTTGCTGTACTAATCCCAGGCCTCCAGGCCAATATTGCTGAATACGACGAGTTTTGGCTGCAACGAGCCGAGGAATCAAGGAAGGATGCCCTCGAGGCCTATCACCCGAACCCAGAAGAAATCACTGAGCAATTCAACACCCATGTTAATGAGTAAATCCAACAGTTATTCACTTTGTTTAATTTCATTAAGTAATATATTAGAGACAATTATCAAACATCAATTATTTTACCATATATATATATATATATTTTGTTAGTAGCTTTGAAGGGCTAAGATCCTCCTTAGTAATTGGAAGCATTTAAATGCTAGGAATTAGTAATTATAACAGTATATCATTTTACACAGTTCACACATTTTTGTAGTTACAATATTTACCTAAATTTTATTTTTTGAATAATGTTAATGAGTGCCCTTAAGACAATTGTTAACTAACTATTTTAGAAAAATTTTAACACAACTTTTAAGATAAAAATAAAAAAAAAACTATTAAAACATTAATTGTTTTTTTTTCTTTTCATAAAAACTTTTCTAACATAATTCATTAACAAAATATCCTTCGAAAATTCGTTAATATTTCTTTATTTAGTTTATAAGAAATGGAGAAAGTGGATTTGAACCCCAAAATTTTATCACGAGGAGATTGAATAGTACCATGTATTGATTGATGAGGCTCTTAGCAAGTAGTCATTTACTGTGTAAGGTATAGTTTCATTGTAATGTATGGGTCTAATATGAAACAAAGGGCTGCAATGTGCACGTAAATATATTGTTTTGATTACATCTTGTGGTTCATGAACTCGTGCAGGGTCTTCGAGGGGACAAACAGCACAAGGAGGAGTCTAGGTCAAAAGAAATACACAGGTCCATGCAGGGCCACAAACCCAATTGACCGGTGCTGGAGATGCAAGAAAAATTGGGCTACAAACCGCAAAGGTTTGGTTAAATGCGTCCTAGGGTTCGGACGCAAGACCACTGGAGGAAAGCGGGGAAAATACTACATTGTCACGGATTCCTCTGACAACAACGTGATGGCACCAAAGCCGGGAACTCTACGTCACGCCGTGATCCAGATGAAGCCCTTGTGGATCATATTTGCACACAGCATGGTGATCAAGTTGTCCCAGGAGTTGATTGTGAACTCACACAAGACCATTGATGCACGCGGGGCTAATGTTCACATTGCCTATGGTGCTGGAATTACCATTCAGTTTGTTAAGAACGTGATCATCCATGGGCTTCACATACATGATATTGTTTCGGCACCAGGTGGCACGGTTAGGGACTCTGTGGACCATATGGGGTTTAGGACAGCGAGTGATGGAGATGGAATTTCTATCTTTGGATCCACAAATATTTGGCTTGATCATCTTTCTATGTCCAATTGCCAAGATGGTCTTATTGATGCCATTCAAGGATCCACTGCCATCACCATTTCAAACTCCCACTTCACCCATCACAACGATGTAAGTCTATCTATATTTTATGGTTGAGATTAAATATTATAAATATAAAAGTGTATCAAATGTCATACCATTTAAGATAATTTTTCAACAATGTGACAATTTGTACATTATTAAGTTTAATAAATAAAATTTAAACTGTAAAATGGATATACCATGATGTGTTATTGTGATGGTGCAGGTAATGTTGTTTGGTGCAAGTGACACCTTTGAAGGTGATAAAAAAATGCAAGTCACAGTGGCGTTCAATCATTTTGGAAGGGGATTGGTGCAAAGAATGCCAAGGTGCAGATGGGGTTTCTTCCATGTTGTTAACAATGACTACACTCACTGGCTTATGTATGCCATTGGAGGTAGCCAACACCCTACCGTTATAAGCCAGGGCAACCGCTTCATTGCTCCACCTAACGTTGCTGCAAAGGAGGTAATTAATTTGTTATGTACATGCTAAAGTAGCCCATGAAGATACCTGCGATAAAATTTCCAATATGGAAAATGTTAAAAATTCTATCCATTTTATGACAAAAGGCTTAAAAACTAACTTGACAATGAATATAATTGGTGACACATTAATAGCATAATATATTAGTTTCTTGATTACATTTTCCTTGTATTTTTTAAAAATTGACACATTAGTTTGTAAGGCTTATATAACAAAATTTGTAATAGGCTAATAGTTATGGCATCACTCTAGCCAATATGTAAGTTCTAACTCAAATGATATTTCCATACTATGTACACTAACAGTCATTTTGTTTTTAATGGGTGTTTTAGGTGACAAAGAGGGACTATGCCACGCAGGATGTATGGAAGAATTGGACATGGAGGTCAGAAGGAGATATTATGATGAATGGAGCATTCTTTGTTCAATCTGGAAACCCTAGCAAGAAGAGACCATACAGCAAGAAAGACATGATCAAGGCGAAGCCAGGGACATTTGTCACTAGACTCACTCGCTTTTCAGGTTCACTAAACTGCAAAGTTGGAAGACCATGTTAGAATACAACTATCTCATTATTATAAATGGGGGGTAAATTTTTACATGATGACTTGCAAAAGAATAAGTGAGAAAATTTCATGTATGTGTTTGATTCTTTGGCTCGATGGGTAAGGAGAGAAAAATGGAGATATGTGGGAGTAGGATAGGAGGAGGATGAATACAGAAGTTTTTAAATGACAATTTTATGGCATAGATGGTTTGTTGGTTCATTTGCACTCTATTCTCGGAGATGGTATATGATGTATTCCATCAGTATATATAACTAATCCTAAAAATATTAATTCGTATAAAAAAAAAAATAATTACATAGGAATATAATTGTCATACAAAAGAAAATATAAATATAAATGTAAATTTTGTAATTTATATTTCATATCTAGTTTAATAATATATATCTACGTCATGTGAAAGATATGAAGCAAAGTACTAACAGAAGAAACTATAACCACTGAAATTTATATGAAATCTAGTCACCACTAGAAGAGGTGGAAAAGAAATAATCACGATAGTTTTTTATTTTATGCCATTAACAGAAGGGTCACGTATCTGGAATAAGAATATAAAGATGGCTAAATGGAAATACAAAGAAAGAATATATGATTCGAAAGAAAAGAAATTTGTTTTAAGATAAGGGTAATCCCATTGATGAAAAGATTAGGGAGATTTATTTGAGATGATTTGGTTATATGTAGAAGAGAGCGATTAAAACACCAATGAGAAAGTAAACCGATTCAAGTAGAGGAAATGGAAGAAAGACATTGAATAACATTTTGAAATAATAAAAAATGCTTGACAATTAAGGATGTGACATAGGGTATGGTTTTGGCTATCATAGAATAACAAAAAGAATATATATGGACAATCTTGATTAATCCATTAAGTATCCACAACAGAGACAAATTAAAATTTGATACTAAGACTTGTCTGTTAGTATTGTTGTTGCTGTAATAGAAGGTTCCACTGACCAAGGCATTAGCCATTAGGTATTAGCATCAAGATTCAAGACGATCTCTAATGTCATGAACCTCAGTACTCAAACAAGCTAAGGTGGCTTCTACGGACCCTTATAGCTTATGAAGTAGAGGCATAATCTCAGTTGGGTCGACAGATGGGGCACGTGGAACTTCTTCTTTAGCCATGGCAGTAACGGTTTCATCTCAAAGTCTTCATTAGATAAGGCAGGTTATTGACTGTTGGCAAGATGTGAAAGCTTTATATTGTACGTCTGAGAATTTATAGCAGAAGAAATTGGTATTCGGTTTTTGGTGATCAGACTGGGAAATGGAATGATAGTTCTATAATTGTTAACTCACACTCAGCACTAGCTATGGGCCTATGAGTACTCTACAAATATTCAAACTGATGTCATAGGAACATCCATGGGATTAGGATCAGATGGAATTATCCCATCCCCATTCACAATTTTTTTTTTTTTTTTACCACTTTCACTTTATAACTTTTTTTTTACTTTATTTATTCAATAGTTGAGATTAAAAGTTGCATTTTTAACTCTCAGTCTCAGCCATTTAAAGCTACTACATCAAGTTCCATTAGAACTGATTGTAATTGTGATGTGGCTGACCACCATATTGTATGACATGGGGTAAGTTTTCCTAATTCTTACTATGGCCCCAAAATTCTAATGAGTCTACAAGGTTTTAATTTCTTTAAGGGGTGATCATTTTTATGTGTGTGATGATGTATTATACTATTATACAAAATTTTCCCGTGCATCACTAGTTAGTGACCATCCCTTGAAAATTGAGATCAAAGCACAATATATGAGAAAACCAGTGATATATTAAAGTCAAAGCACAATCAAAATCCAAATTAAAATTAGCTTCTATCGGTGGTCTAAAGTGTCAATTTTAACTTTCTTAATTTTAATACTAAGTGACCTATTAATAATACTTAATGAGAAAGCTAAGATGACCATTTCATTATTACTTTTTTTTTTTTTTTTGCTTGATGACCATTTCATTATTACTTTTATTAAATGTTATCCTGTGAAAATTTAATTCCAATCCAAATTAGCTTCTAATTGTAGCCTAATTTGATGACAAATATTCCTTTTAATTTTCTTTATTTTGGTGCCCAATGAATAAATAATACATTAGAGTTCTCAGTGAGGCGAGAGGGCTCCCTCTCAACTCTCTGTAGCATAGTCTGTCCCTTCTTTGTGAAGGAAGTGCTTGTACCCTCTAGTACTCCACAGTACTAGGAGGGTGTTGGTCTTCGGAGAGTACGGTGTGATATTGTTGGGGAGGTATGGAGGATCTTGCACTGAGATGGAAGAAATTCTCCTTGTCTGAAGCGGAAGGGAAGAAGTGTGACTTATCAAAAGACAAAAAATCATTAGAACACGTTCCTGTTGCAAAGTTCTTTACTCAGAGAATGGAGAATGTGGAGGCGGTAGAGAGGACATTTCGACCATTATGGAGGACAAAACGCAGTTTTGAAGTCAGTATGGCAGGCGAGAACATTTTATTGTTCGCTTTCGAGTTAGAGATCGATGTCGAGAAGGTTCTTCAAGGTGAACCATGGGTGTTTGATAGACACTTGGTGGTGTTGCAACGGTATGATGGCTCTTCTTCAGTCCAAGAGCTCAGTTTCGATAGAATGTTTTTCTGGATATATATTCATAATTTGCCTTTCTCGTTGATGACGGTGGAGGCAGCGGTCAGTCTCGGGGAGACTTTGGGTGTTGTTTCAATACCAAGGGACACATCGGAGATGAAGGGTGTAAACTTTATGAGGATCCAGGTGGCAGTGGATGTGACGAAGCCATTACGCAGGGGCAAAATGATCACTTGGGACCAAGGAAGAGAAGGGTGGGCTTTGTTTATGTACGAACGCCTGCCAAAGATCTGTTACTGGTGCGGCCACCTTTCGCACAATGACAAGGAATGTCCAGTGTGGCTCGGCAGCAAGGGTGACCTGTCGAAGGTAGAGCAGCAGTTTGGGCCTTGGCTGAGAGCGTCGCAATTTAACCCGGCGAGGAAAACTACAGTGGAGGTACAAGGATTCGACGACGGAGGTACTCATCGAAACTTGCCAGGCAGAGCCGAAGTTGGGTATTCGGGGAAAGGGAAGTTCATGAAGATAGTTCCAACCATGGTTAGGGTGGAAAATAACAATGCTAATGAGGTGAATACTGCAGTCCCATTGTCGACGTCGCCAACGGAGATGGGTAGCAGTGGCGGCACTCAGACATGTGACAAGCGCGTGCATGATAGAGACACAGCTGGGCCACAGGTGCAGAACCCGGATTTTAAGGCGATGATAAGGGATATTGATGAGCCAATCAATACGGATTATGCTGTGTTGATTTCAGAAGCACAAGTTTTGGGTTCTTCGATGGCTAGGAGTGGTAATGATCAGCTTGTTGAGATTAACGGGGATAGTACTGAAAATCTGGGATCTCAGGCTAGGATTTTGGAAAAGGTGGAGCCTCAATTGACTTCCCAAAATTCTATGCCACTTTCTAGAGAGTTTATGTTTGAAATGGGCCGAGCTGACAAGTGGGACAACAAAGTATATAAGGGTGGGCCCAAAAAAGGTGGCGGTAAAGCTAAAAATAAGCAAAAACTTTTTAATGGGCCAACTGAAGGTGTTGAGGGGCTTAATGAGGAGACAAACAAGGGCCCAACAAGGAGTAGCTGGACCAGACTTCGATCTGGACCACCTAATCAAGATGGGATGGATTGTCTGGAGGTGGGAAAGGACCCAAAAAGAAAATATGAAGACACCACAAACAGCCTTTCTGAGGCTACGTGCATGGGAAAAAGCAAAGGTTGGAGGAAGAAACTAAAAGATTAAGTATTTTAATGGCGTCACAACTGGGATCAGCGGAGGTTGCTAAGCAACTCCGCCGAGTCCAATGAGTCTTATAAGCTGGAACTGCTGGGGGCTTGAGAACCTCCGGTCAGTTAAAGCCTTGGAAAAGGTTATTAATAAAGAAGATCTCATTATCGTTGTCCTTATGGAGACAAAGTCGAATAGAGAGTGGATGAATAAAGTTAAGGAGAAATGTAACATGAAACATGTTTTGATAGTACCAAGTGACGGTAAGAGTGCTGGACTGGCTTTGCTTTGGAAGGAGGGTGCTACGGTGAACATCCAGACATATTCCCAGTCTCATATTGATGCTCTTGTGGATGGAGGGGCAAACAAAGGGTGGTGGCTTTTAACAGGTTTCTATGGAAACCCGGACATAGCAAAAAGGCCTGAGTCTTGGGCAAAACTACGACACTTGAAACAAACTTCAAATTTACCGTGGCTAACAATTGGTGATTTTAATGAAATTACAGGTTCTTCGAAAAAGGAGGGCGGGAGCGACAGACTGAGACAACAGATGAAGAATTTCATTGAAACCATTAACTATTGTGGGCTATGGGATTTGGGCTTCTCTGGTCCAAAGTTCACGTGGATATACCAGAGGGCAGATGGTTTGCAGATTAGGGAGTGGTTGGACAGAGCCATGGCAACTCAAAGTTGGCTAGACATCTTCCCTGAGGCAAAAGTGTTCCACCTTACCTCTTCAGTCTCGGACCACTCACCTTTAGCACTTTGTATGGCGCCGAACCTGAGGAAAAGGAAAGCCAAGAGAGAACGTTCAAATTTGAAGCAATGTGGCTGAGAGATCAAGGTTGTGAAGAAGTGGTACAGAAGGCATGGGAGGAAGGGAAGTTAGCAAGTACGGGTGGGACATTGGAGAGTTGCTTAGATAAGTGTCGTAGTTGCCTGGAAGCATGGAACAAAACAGTCTTTGAGCACATAGGATGGAAGGTAGTTGAACTACAAAAAAGGTTTGAATGGCTTAAACTCCAACCCCTTTCTATAGAGATCAACAATGATATGAAGAAAACCAAAATTGACCTCAACTGTTGGCTTGAGAAAGAAGATGACATGTGGTGCCAACGATCCCGACTCAACTGGCTCCAATCCGGGGACAGAAACACAAGCTTCTTTCATGCGAAAGCTTCTGCACGGCAAAAGAAAAACTTCATTGAGGGCATCTTGGATGAAAATGGGGTATGGCAGGAAGACGAGGAAAAGGTGGCGGATGTGGTGGTGGCTTATTACAAGGAGTTATTCACTACTTGTCAACCAACAAATTTTGCCGACTTGCTTCAAGCTGTCCAGCCAAAGGTGACTGCTTCCATGAACCAGTGGCTGACTAGAGACTTCGCAGAGGTAGAGATTAGAGCAGCTCTAAAACAAATGTACCCACTGAAAGCACCAGGCCCTGATGGCATGCCTCCTCTCTTCTTCCAGAAATTTTGGAACATAAGTGGTGAGGTGGTTACAGCTACAGTATTGAATTTTTTGAACCATGGTGTTTCCCCCTCTAATTTTAATAAGATGCATATTGTGTTAATCCCTAAAGTCAAGGAACCTAGAAGGTAACTAAGTATAGATCTATTAGTTTATGTAATGTAGTATACAAAATTGCCTCAAAATCTATAGCTAATAGGTTGAAGAAAATTTTACCTTCCATTATTAGTGATACACAAAGTGCCTTTGTGCATGGTAGGCTTATTACTGATAATGTATTACTTGCTTTTGAGACTATGCACCATACTAGTTAGAAAAAAGAGGGGAAGGTTGGGGAGATGACCCTGAAGTTGGACATGAGCAAGGCTTATGATAGGGTAGAATGGCTGTGTCTGGACAAAATAATGGAGAAGTTGGGTTTTTATGTGAAATGGAGGGGTCTTATTATGCAGTGTTTCTACTGTAACATACTCCATAAAGATTAATGGGATTCCTAGAGGTAATATTATTCCGTCTAGGGGTATCCATCAAGGAGACCCTTTATCACCTTACCCTTTTCTCTTATGTGCAGAGAACCTCTCATCATTGATAAAAGCCTCCGTAGCAAGTGGGACACTGGAGGGTGTGGCTATTTGCCGGAATAGCCCGAAATTATCACACCTCTTCTTTGCAGACGACATCTTGATCTTTTGTAAGGCTTCTCTGACTGAATGTGATGCCTTTCAACATATCCTGTCAATGTATGAACAAGCCTCGGGTCAGCAGCTAAATAGGGCTAAAACATCCCTATTTTTCAGCAGGAACACTCCTATGGAAATCCAAGAGGAGATAAAACATAGGTTTGGAGCCCAAGTTATAAAGCAGCATGAGAAATACCTGGGTTTGCCGTCGTTGGTGGGGAGAAATAAGAGGAACACATTCAATGAGATCGAAGAGAAGCTTCGTAAAAAACTAGCAGGTTGGAAGGAGAAGATGCTGTCCAAAGCTGGTAAAGAGGTGCTAATTAAGGCGGTAACCCAAGCAATACCAACATACACAATGAGCTATTTCAAATTACCGGATGCTTTATGTGAGGAACTGAAAAGCATGATAAGGAACTTTTGGTGGGGACAGAAGGCGAATGAGAAGAAAATAGCTTGGTTAAGTTGGGAGAAATTGTGTGAACCAAAATGCACTAGGGGTATGGGGTTCAAGAAACTTCAACAATTTAACTTGGCTCTCCAAGCTAAACAAGGATGGAGGCTCCAAACAAATCAGAAATCATTGGTTTATCAAGTGCTCGAGGCCAAATACTTCCCACGCTATGACTTCATTGAGGCCTCACTAGGGAACAATCCTTCATTCTCATGGTGTAGTATTATGTCTGCCCAACAGTTGGTGAGGGAGGGCATAAGGTGGAGAGTGGGGAATGGGAGGGACATACGTGTTTGGGGTGATAAGTGGTTACCATCACCGTCCACCTTCAAGGTAGCGTCGCCTCGACAGTTCCTACACCAAGACACAAGAGTGAGTGAGTTGATTGACACGTCCACGGCTAGTTGGAAGTCTAATATCCTGGATGCTCTTTTCGCCCCCCACGAAGCTGACATGATAAAAGGAATACCAATAAGTTCACGTCTTCCCGCTGACAAGCTGATATGGGCGGAGGCTTCTAATGGCAAGTTTAGTGTCAAGAGTGCCTATGCTTTAGCAATAAGGCTCGCGGTGGGTGCTAATCAAGGCATTAGTTCAGATTGTAGCCAAGTGCGTTTGTTCTGGAACAAGCTTTGGGCCCTACCACTACCCCACAAAGTACGTCACTTTGCATGAAGGGCATGTAGAGATAGCCTTCCCACTAAGAAAAATCTCATGTGACGTGGTGTGGTCCAGGATCAGGTCTACGATGAGTGCAGGATGGATGTTGAGTCAACGGGTCACTTGCTTTGGTTGTGCACAAAGGCCAGAGAAGTGTGGTCTTTCTCGAAGATAGCAGTTCCACTGAGCCAAGAGAAGCTGTACACTTTCTTTGACTTACTGTGGGCAATGATGATGGAGGAGCAAGTTGATGTGGACGTGGTAGCAAAACTTGTGTGTATTGCATGGGCCATATGGCACAATCGGAATGTAGCACGACATGGTGGTCAGCGACGGAATGGCAAGGAGTTGGTTAGTAGGGTGGCGCAATATTTGGAAGAATATAAGGAAGCAAACAAGGGCACAGACAGTACAACAATGGTGGACGAAGCACGAAACACATGGTCCCCACCTCCTACAAATGTCTTCAAAGTGAACGTGGATGCAGCCGTTTTTGCAAGTCAAAAAGCTGTGGGTGTTGGAATAATTGTCAAAGACGATAAGGGTCGGATTGAGGCTGCAATGAGTAAAAAGATACAAGCACCGCTGGGTGCCGTGGAGGCTGAGGCTGTGGCGCACGAAGCGGGACTGGTGTTTGCAAAAGATATAGGCATTCACAATATAATCCTTGAGGGTGACTCACTTATTATTCACAATGCATTGTGCGAGATGTCCAATCCACCTTCTTCTGTGGCAACTATTATACAAGGAATGCAAGACCTGTGCAAAGATTTCCGAGGGGTAGAGTTTTCCCACATTAGAAGACAGGGTAACATATCAGCCCACCTTCTAGCTAAACATGCTTTGGGTGTTATCGATTTTATTACTTGGATAGAGGAATGTCCTAGTTTTCTTAAGCAAGCTCTTGCCCATGATGTAAGAAGTTTTTCAAGCTTTTAATAAAAGTTAAGTATTTCCTATCAAAAAAAAAAAAACATTGACTACAATAATAACACACCATGAAGAAGGTATGAACATACCATTTTGAAAAAAAGGTTAGGTAAGGTTTTTTTTTTTTGGGTGTGTGGGCAATTAGAGAAGAGAAAAAAAAAAGGATAAAGGGAATGTGATGAAATTTATTAAAAACTATTTGTTGGTATTCTTTTTTTTTTTTTTTTTTAATTTATCTAAAATTTAGAATTTTTAAAATTAGTAATTTTATATGTCAAATCCTATTATTTAAAATTTTTAAACAAAGAATTTGGGGTTATTTTGGGCATAAAATAATAAGAGTCCAAAGACTCCAAACAAATGAATCTTCTTAAATAGTAGTATAGACTACATAAATAAGACCCCTCATTATCACTGCACACTTTGTACTTAAAGCCCAATGCATACTCGAAAATTGCTTGGGCACTCTAATAGAAATGTATTTCATAGAAGCTATTACAATTATTTAAATCAAGAAATTATAGAATTATGTTTTATTGATAACTAGTAAGGGTTGCACATGTAAGGCATGTGTTGCCCCTTGAGTGAGAAAATTTAAGATAGAATTATTTTTTGAAGTAGTATCAAACCATGCATTTAAATTTAGAATAATTATTTAACATATGGCTATCTATTTAGTATGATAATTTCTTAGAAGAAGATATTTGGTATAAAATGATACCATGTCAGTGGTATCAAAATCCAATAAGTGTAAGACATGTCAGTAAAAAAAACTAACCCACTAATAATTGAAAGACATGTGTTAGTGGATAGTTATTTTTGTACACATGTCTCTTGTTTTTTACATTTTGATACGGATGATGTTGTATCATTTGATACAAAATACTTTTTCATTTCTTAGAACCTATTTACTAAAGACAGTATCTACTCACAAAAAAAAAATTATACTAAGAATGATAACAAATGTCATCATCTTCCAACAATAAACAACTAAATTTTGATAAAACAATGTCACAATATTTAAAATTTTACAATAAATGATGACATATGCTACAATTTAAACTCTTTATCAAATTAAAAACCTACAATCATTTACAATGAATATTTTGTTATTCATACTTCATTCTTTATCATTTTATTTTATTTGCATAACTATAATGTTTAACTTACTTAATTTTTAATGAACACATTTTTAAGAAAGAAAACAAATAAAAAAAATAACAAAATAACAAAAGACATATGTCTACAAAAGGACTATATACTTGTCTACAAAATAAGGTGGATATTATTCAACTTTAACATTGGGAGGATGAAACTACTCCAAACATAAAGGGGGAAAATACTTTTTTCCATAATTCTTTTTTGTTGGTAAAAATGTGTTTTTTTTTTTTTACTTTAAATAGTGTGTTAAAAAAAAAAAAAGTCAACCCAAGAAAACTGTCCGTAAAACTAAGAATTTTGGCTCAACAAATTGGATAAAAAAAAAAAAAGTTAAGAACACAATAAATGTCACGATATTTTCTCAATATCTTTATTTTAGCTATAGTGGGCCTTGATATGATATTTTATAATTTTATATTAGAGTAATGTTATATCCACAATATTTTCACAACAAATCCTTGGTGGTAAATTGTTATTAGGTTTTAATTGGAACAACCACTTTAAACTATGCATTAAAAAAAACAACAAACAAAAAACCAACAGAAGAAATTTGTGCATGAAACAGTGAATTTTTGCTCACCAAATTTGACTAAACCAAAAAAGAAGCCTAAAAACATAACAAAATGTCACAATATTTTCACATTACTTTTATTTTCAGCCGTGGTAAGTTTTGGTTTGATATATTATTATTTATTTTATAGAAATACTATCTCAATAATACTTTCATAACAAATTATAGATGACAAGTTGTTACTGATTTTAAAATTGACCCACGACTGATATTACTTTTTTATCCATCAATAGTAGCTTACCTATGATTTGTTGTGAAATTAGTATGAAAATATTGTGGAGTTAGCATTTTTTTATTTGATTTATAAGAAATTGAGATCTCAATAATTGTGAAAATATTATGATAACAACAAGTGTTACAACATTTTCACAAAACATTTATTTTCAATTATGGTTGGTCACAGTTTCATATTTTATTATTTTATTTCGACCTACAAGAAATTGACATCTCAATAATTGTGAAATTTGTTATGTTAGTATAACAATATATATGCCAGCTCATATAAATAAATAAATAAAACAATGAAGTGATGAACAGTATATATTGAAGAAACCAAAAAGTACAGTAACTTTTACACATTCACACAACAAGTATTATAACATTTTCACAAAACATTTATTTTCGGCCGTGATTAGTCACAATATCATATTTTATTTTGACCTATAAGAAATTGACACCTCAATAATTGTGAAAATATAGTGAAATTTGTTGTGTCAGTATAACAATATATATGCCCGCTCATATAGATATTTAAAAAAAAAAAAAAACACACACACAAACCAACGATTGAAAAAAAAAAAATTTTGTTGTGTAAGTATAACTATATATATATATATACATGCCAGCTCATATAACTATTTAAAAAAGAAATAAACAAAAACACAAACCAATGACTAAAAAAAAAAAAAAATGAAGTGATGAATAGTACATATTGAACAAACCAAAAAAGTACAGTAGATTTTAAACATTCACACAACAAGTGTTACAACATTTTCATAAAATATTTATTTTCAGTTGTGGTTAGTCACAGTCTCATATATTATTATTTTATTTCAACCTATAAGAAATTGACACCTCAATAATTGTGAAAATATTATGTAATTTGTTATGTATGTATAATAATATATATGCCAACTCGTATAAATATTTAAAAGAAAAAAAAAGCATAAATCAATGACTGGGAAAAAAAAATTATTGTGTCAGTATAACAATATATATGCCAACTCATATAAATATTTAAAAAAAAAAAAAAAAATGAACAGTACATATTGAACAAACCAAAAAGCACCGTAGCTTTTACACACACAACAAGTGTTACAACATTTTCACAAAACATTTATTTTCAATTGTAATTTATCACAGTTTCATATTTTATTATTTTATTTCAACTTATAAGAAATTCACACCTCAATAATTGTGAAAATATTGTGACATTTATTGTGTCAGTATAAAAATATATATGCCAACTTACATAAATATTTATAAAAAAAAAAAAAAAAAAAAAAAAAAAAAAAACACAAACCGATTACTAAAAGAAAGAAAGAAAAAAAAAAGGGCACTGTAGCTACAATGCCGATTGAATAAACACACTGTAGCTACTGTTCATTAGCGTATTCACGCTTTTTATATATAGACGAGTGGAGAAGCACATGTAAGGCATGTGCTTGCCATTATATTTAATAATAACTTATTGTTATCACATTAATGTTCAGTGTACAAAGCTTCCTTTTTTTACAAGATTTTGGAGGAATTATGTTACAAAGTTTTGAAGAGATTACATTAAACAGCCTTACTCTTGCCCCAATATCTTGTCATTGCATTGAATAACAGTATAATTTCAAATATAGAAATTGTTTATAACACAGCCAATATGTAAATCATTTTATATGTGAAACACCTAAATTTTTTAGCATCAGTATTTTTAAAATGTGAGGCATTGAATATAAAGTTTTATTTTCTATAAATTTGCGAGTGCAGCACACAACGGGATACTGACTTTAAAGATGAAAATTTCACATTTGAAAACTCAATTACAAGTATGAAAAGCCTTTTGCTCTTAAGAAGACATAGTTCATCCTGCAACCCACCCTCAACATTAACTTCATACACAGCTTTCTCCAGATGTATATGTCAAAATCTGCCTCTCCAAACAAGGCAGAGACGCTACAGGGAATTGCTTAAGAACTAATAATCAATGGCAAAGAAGTTTTAAACAAATTATATTCATAATGATGGGACAACAAAGACTTAGATGTTCTATTGGTAGAGATTCCAACTGTTGACCTTGGTTTACTCACATCCTTGTCAACCAACAAAGAAGAGCTGGAGAAACTTCAATCAGCTCTAATGCGTCCATTGTTTTTGCTAATACCAACCACCGTTATCAATTTGAGAAGCAAGGAACAGAGGACGAGAAGCAGAAGTGAGAAAACATAACCAAAAAAGAATATTGGAAATGCAGCTATATATAGAACTAACTTGTAGATGAATGGTTTATCAAAGAAAAATAAGTGAATAACTTAAATGGGAAACAGAACAATAGGAATCCCATTTCAATTGAATTCCATAAATATAACCCGTTACAAAGCATTATAGGTTTCAAGCAGGTTCAATTACAGACATGCAAATCAGATAGACCTTTTGTTTTAGGAACATCAAAAGAAGCAGATCATACATTTATGAAAAAGGTTGTAAACAAATGAGGTGGAATTTTTTGAATTAGGAGAAGTGTAATACCCCTCTTAGGAGATAAATAATGACGTTAATAACAACCATTTTAAATCATGCAAAGATCACAGAAAAAAAAAATGTTTTTTTTTTTTTAAGTGGAATTACCCAATGCTATGCTGCAGCAGTAATATGGCATGTAAAACATGATTATGCGGGTCATATGTCATCCTAAAGCAACAACCGGTTTTTTCCCTATCTTTATCTGTCTCTTCTTGGGTTCCAATGGTTAGCCCCCTTTGTCATGTGAATACAGGACGGGGACCCTTCCACCCTTGAATAAAAAAAAAAAAATGTGTGGGCAACATCGAGAAAAGATGAATTTGGATTTTGTATAGAACTCAATCTTCTTTTGGTTTACTAACTTAATGGTCTACAAACAAAGCAAATTATTCATAACAGAAGCAATTAAGGCAACCTCTAAATACAACTTTGAGAAGAAACCATTCAGGTTTTGCATCAATTAGTTTGTGTGCATGTAAATAAAAGAAAACTACGAATATATATTACTGGTTACCCATCGCGGCTGCATTCATGAATGTTGGATCTGCATCCAAAGTTCCAAAGCAAATATCATCATAAAACAAAGCTAATAATAACATGCATGTATAAAATTATGTGTGTGTGTGTGTGTGTGATAGGAAGAAAAAGATTAATTTTACAGTGAGGCATAATGTGAAAACTAAAATACCAAATTGAACACCCAAATCAAATCTATATAAACACCAAATTAGTAGAACCCTAAATTGAAAAAACTATCTCCAGAGAAAAGAAAAATCAAATTTACCTCAAACCAAACAGTACCTTAGCAGCCAAATCAAAAAGAAAAAGAGCTGAAACACTAAAAAATGAGAACATAAAAGATACCGACATGGTTATATATAAATATAAAGAAATGGGAGGGAAAGGTTAGGACCTTGAGGTTGATGGAACCCCATTTGACATGTAGGAAGACTTGGGCGTCTACGGGAGAATTTTATTTGGTATGGACTAAGAGCATTCACAGCAGTGGAGGTATATTGCTATATTGCTAAAATTTAGCTCTACAATCACAAAATTCTTGCCGCAGCAGTGGAGCTAAAACTAAAAATTTTAGCTCCACAGCTACAGTGCACATCTAAATATAGATGTGCACTGTAGCTCACATCTAAAAAAAAAAATAGTTTTTTATTAGGTTTCTCTCTCCTCTCTCATTAAATAATCATTTTCTATTTTCTTTCTCTATCTCCGGCTTCTGTTCTTTCTCTTCTCTTCCTCAATTTTTTTTTTCTCTCTAGCTCGCCGTCCACTCATCTCCCTCATCCCTCAGCTCGCCGGCCAGCTTTCTCATCGCCGATTTGTTCCACCGGCCCACCCAAAGCCCCATCGCCGAGTTGACCTGGTTCGCAAGGACCGTCGTCGATCTGAGCGGCGATTCTCGCAAGGACCGTCGTCGATCTTCGCCGCCCGATACGCCCATGCCGAGATACAGCAAGCCTTGCGACGAGGCCTGTTCGATACGGCGCTCGGTGTTTAGGTACCATTCGTTGCCGCCGTCGATGATGGAGTCGCCGGGCTCCATGAAAGAGGAGGGCGGCGATGGTTTGGTCAACCGGTGGTGGATGGTGGATGATTGTGCTGTGCTGTGCTGGTGATCGGAGTGCTTGCTCGTGGTGGGTTTTTTTTTTTTTTTTTTTCTACTGTGGACTGCTGGTGGTGGTGGTGGTGGTGGTGGTGGATGATTGTGCTGTGCTGTGCTGTGCTGGTGATCGGAGTGCTTGCTCGTGGTGGGTTTCTTTTTTTTCTTTTTTTTTCTTCTGCTGTGGACTGCTGCTGCTGCTGGTGGGTTTTTTTTTTTTTTTTTTTCCTGCTGTGGACTGGTGGTGGTGGTGGTGGTGGTGGGGTGCTAGTGGTGGTGGTGGTGACTGTGGCTGATGGAAGAGTGGGTTGTGGGTGGTGTTGTTGATTTTTTTTTGGAGTGTGATATATTATTTTATTGGAGGAGTTATATTATTTTATTGTAGTGTTTATATTATTTTATTGTGTTAAAAGCTAAAATAGATCCACTGCTGCAGCACGTATGTAGGTATAATAGATAAAGTGATTTTTGGTGTAGCTAAATAGCTAAAATTTTGCCTTCACTGCTGTGAATGCTCTAAAGAAAGATTTTGGAGAGAACAAATTTGCTCTTCTCTCTTCTTCTTTTATGGGAGTAGCTTCTCTATTTCATTTCTGTGTGTTTCGATTCGTTTCTTTTCTCTTGGGATTAAATAGTGTATTTTGATAATAAAGAAATTGCTACTAAACGGTGCGTATTGGCTCTCTACTTGACTATACCAAAAATACTACTAAACGGTGCAGATTGGCTCACTGCTTGACTAAGCCAAAAACACTGTTCCTAAGAGCATTCGCTCTTTTTATATAGTTACAAAGTCTACATATATATATATGCATTGACCCAGACCACACGTGGTGCCTCCCAATTGTTCACTAAACAAAAACAAAAACAAAAAAAAGTTCATTTGCACAACCCAATCTCCCAAAAAATAGTACATTCCTCCTTATTTTTTCATAATTATTTCTCCAACTAAATAGTTGTCATATTAAAATTATATTTTTCTCTTTTCTTCATAATTTCTTCGATCAACTGAATACAAAAAATATTTATTAAAAAAAATAATCATCTAAATAGTTTTGATATGATGCTGGCATTAATAAAACTTGTGTTACTTAATTATTCTAAATGTAGTTTTGATAAAAGAATTTTATTATAAAAAAAAACTAATTAAAAATGATAATTTCATTACTTTATTTCTTTTGAAAAAAGATTGTTATTGTCCATAGTGTTTCATACTATTAAGTTAGTTATACAGCAATAGTCTTATCGCACGCGCTTTGTGTGTTTGCACGTGTGATGAGACTTTTTTTTTTTTTTTTTTTAGTGTCATAACGTTTAAAAGTGAAATGAAGATAGTGTCATAATTTTTAAGATATTTTTCTATGTGATTTTTTTAAGAGTTATTTGTACGTGAGTTTAAAGTTTGAAAATTTGAATTTAAAATAAAAAGTGGTAATTTAGATAGAGAAAAGAAAGAGATTGAAAAAGCCTAAAACTTAGGAATAACAAATTACTCTTTTAACTCGTTTGTGTTTTTTAATTTAAAATTATTTAACTTAAAGATATAGGTATTTTAGAGAGTTTAAGAATTTGTGTAAGAATATTTTAGTATGCAAAATGATAAAACCCAAATAGGGAATCCTGTTATTAATACTTTAATAGTATAAATAGATTCATAATAATAACCAACATTTTTTTTTTTTTGAATAACAGTGATTTAGAATTTAACAAAATTCAAACTAATACTGACATTTTATCAATATTGTTCAATGCTTTATACAAAGGTTGCAAACAAGTTTTTTTTTTTAATATCTTCGACTCATTTAACAAGAAAGAAGAACAGGGGGGAAAGTCTACCTTAAAAGCAGTAGCAACGAATGCTGGTAAACTATCCTTAATAAAAAAAAAACAAAAAGATGCGTCGGAGTACAAGGCAAACTTTGCAGCCTCGTGGGCAGCAGAGTTGCAAGACCTCCTAATCCAAACAAGAAAGCAAGAAGAAAGGATTCACTAGTTTTGTTTATTTATAAATACATCCATGTGTATGGAGGAGATTACAAGCTAGTATGTAATAACATTTGTAGCAGCGATCATTGACATATCACTAATATATCACCAGTTTCGAAGGTTGTAATCCTAGGTTATGGTGTACCAAGTTTGTAGAAAAGAGAGGATTAGTAGGATGACAGCGGCCATTGTTGAAAGAATAGCCCATGGAGTGTTGAAATAATTGCGCACAAGCACAGCACGCCATTGTGACCACCTCTGTTCTCAATACGAATTCAGGTTCCTGGTAAGTTTTCCGTAATAGTATTGCTTGACATAAGCATCGTAATAAAGCTTGTTGAAGAATTTCGCTGTGTCCTCTGGACTCAACCAGTTATAAACTATCTTATTCTTGCCGAGTAATTCTGCGTCCTGAGCATTGTTAATGAGGCTGTCTATGAGTATGGCATAGGAAGTGAACCTCGCATCACATTCTGTGTAGCATTGTTCAAAGCTGATGAGATTCCGAATGGTGGTTTCCGTTGTCTCTTGAATTAGTAATGGAGGGATTTCCAGGACCCCCTTGTCAAATTTTATGCCCAAGATGCTTTTGGACTTACCCGGTTTGAATTTGATTCCAGCCTCTGCAAGGCTCGTGGCAGAAGGAATGGACTCCCATAAAAACGACTCTGAGCTTTCTTCATCTTCTTCAATTAATGAAATCATCCATTTTCTAATCAGGTCGGGGATATGCATGATGTCTTCGATATAATTAGGGGAATCTATATGAAGTGGTTTGAGTGAGAAAATGTTAAGAAAAAAAAATTGGGCAAGTTCGGATAAGGGATAGCGGTGTTCAGGGCCGATGGTCATGTTGAACAAAAGCTCAAGTACCATCCACGGGACTAGGTTTTCTAGCAATATCAAGTCATGGTGTAGAAATTCTAGCATACAAGACATGGTGAAAATTGGGTCATCTTCTTCCTGTCGGTTGGGATAAGCTTTCTTGCGTAGCAACTCAATAATGAAGCACCCATCAATAACCAGAATTCTTACAAAATCATTTGTTTCGTAATCAATTGGCCCAGCATAACACTCACGAGCCTCTTTCTCCACATCCATGACGGAATTGACTAAATTCCTCAACCTTTCCTTCGGAGAGTGTGATCGAGAAAGAAGGCCTTGCAAATACTTAATTTTAATATTTTCTGTGGCCTTCAACTTTGGACCGTCGCCATGATGGAAAGGCCCAATAGAAAATGCATCCGGGACATAGGCTTTTTACATTTAACCTGCGAAGTATGATGGGGGTTTTGAAGATGCAACATTTGGGCGACATGGACTTATCTTTTATCGAAGATACCATTTTTTCAATATCAATTGTAACATGATGTCCTCTATTCACTGCCATGTTTTGGTTCTGTTTCCCCTTTCCTTTATGTCTCTTCAAAATTGCTGCTTCTAGAATGAATCAAAAAAAAAAAAAAAATGAAAGAAGGAAAGGAATAACAAACCAAAACAGATTTTATTTTGAGGCACAATTCTCTTCAAACAGAAAAGAAAAAAAGAAAAAGAAAAAAGAGTTAAGATAAAAATATGAGTAGAACACTTAGAACATTCACATGGAACTTGCCTTTTGGCTTTTTAAACCAAACTAGTAAGTTACCCGTGCGATGCACATATAATGTTATAATGTTTTATGTAAGATGGTTTTAAAAAATGTTGTATATGTATTATAGCATAATTGTTATAAAACTCTATTAGTAATGAGCTCATCATAAAAAGTAACAATTATAAATTACGCATACATATCCACTATAATTATTCAATTGAAGTAATGAGAAATAATATACAAAAATAACTTTGGAGGAATATTATAAAATAAAAGTTTATATAGAATGTGTCTTTCTCTTTTTCCTTAATTCTAAAATAAAATACACATCCCAAATACCCACAGTCAATCATATCATTTACAAAACCCATAAATCACCTTAACATCAAAATCGTAACTATCGTTGTCACTCAATATAAAATGTAAGCCCTTATTCCTCCGTTGTAACCAACTCATACGGGTTAGGATAAGATGAAATAACAATGTTAGAGTTAGGTAGGTGTTGTCGAAAGATTGAAAGTAAATGACATCGTTTTTGGTCTATGTGTATTTGATATGGGATGACATGAATGGCTATGGGTAGGTATACATAAAGGGGTAGAAGTGCAAGAGGTGAAATTGTGAATTAAAATACAAAGAGTTTTGTATTTATGTGTGAATGATGAAAAGCCTAGAAATATTAAACCAAATGATACAAAGAATATTTATTTTTTAATTAGAAAAGTCTTGAAACATTGAACCAAATGAAACAAAAAGTCAATCTTTAATTTGTTCTTATCTCTGATGTGGCACTTGAGAATATTTCAATTCGCTTTGCATAGAATGCGCCACTTGACAAAACTTTATGTTTTTCCACATGAGGTCTCTGCTTATATATATATATATATATATATATATATACATATATATATTGATTGATATTGATTCTAGCTAGTTTTTCCTCAAAATATGCTCCATCCAACTAGCATAGAGATCGCCAACATTTCAGATTGTTATACTAACTTACAATATCTGGCTATTATTGTTGCAATCCAATCTTTTTTTTTTTTTTTTTTTTTTATAGTTCACTATTTATTAAGTTTAATGACACAAAAATATTCACAATTTTTTTTTTCAACTATTGAGATTGCATGTTGTAATTAATGTAAAATAAAAGTAGTGTTCATAGTGAGTTGGTATACAAATAGTATTGCATCAATCAAAACTTGCCACTCCAATAAATTGTGAAAAATATTTTATTTATTTTTTTTTTTATTTTTTTTTTTTTTGGTCTCTAGTATTGGTCTTTATTAATAATAATAAAAAAAACAGAAAAAAGAAAAAGAAAAAGAGCACTAGCCACTGAATCTCTCTCTAGAAAATCTAAATCTTTAAGGGAATATTATTTAATTTGATGTCTTTTAATTAAATGGTTCGGTTATCAAGTGCCTTTATGGTATTGTTAATAAACCATTTTAAGAAATTTTTGTGCCACTTTTATGAGAAATATTTTTTTAAAAAAAATTGTTAAAAAAATTTTTAAAAAAAATTTCTATAAAAATTTTCTAAAAATATTTCCTAAACCAATGCATTTAAGGCATCCGTTAACATTTCTTTTAATAAAAAAAGTTACATATATGAGATGTGATGTAACAAGATATACTCAACATAAACATATATACGGGTTGCAATTTACATACTAAAATATCATAATCAGGAGAAATTATAGAGTCTTCTGGTAGACAAGTGATGTGGTCCACCATTCCACTAAAAAACTTTCATTTGTTTAAAATTGCTGAGTCAGTAATTAATTTCTATTTAAAACAATTTTCTAACTAACAATTTTAAACAGGTGGACGTTTTTTAGTGGAATGGTGGACCACATCACTTATCCACCATGTAAATGTTATAATTTCTCCATAATCGGAGTAATCTCTCCAAATTTCTTAGCATAGTGTGTGAATGCTTGATGTTCACATGTAACAACTTTCAATTTAAAATAATGATATAGACCTTTATAATCTAAAAGAAGAAATTCCCTAACGATAAAGACAATTGAGGACTCCAAATAAGTAAGTGTGTAAATGCATAAATATGAACTTTACCAACCAAAAATTTAATGAAAACAATAAGACAACTATGGCCTACAAAAGAAGAGTAAAATGATGAGAAGTTGACATTAATCAATTGTTTTTTTTTTATTGATCTCCCATTCAATTACCAATATTTTGCCTAAATAAGTAACAATATAAACAAAATGCATCATCCTTTTTTTTTATCTGTTCTAAATAATTTTTGCATTCTTTAAACCAATCATCATTGAATCAATGCAATACTTCACAAATTTCTTTAAGGGAAATCATAGCTAAGAGGTTGACAAGAACTTCCTTGTAAATATGATTTTCTTATTTCATTATTGATCATTATGATAAAAATATGAGACATTTCCTCATATCCTAGGATCTGAAAGAAGATTGTTCAAGTCAATACAAATTCACTTAGAAGATGAATTTTGCAATACAATTGATTTCCTTATAAGAAGTTCGTCTGTAATGCTAGCAAAAGAATAAAGGATAAATTATAAGGTCATTCAACTTAAGCATCCAACCATTATATTAATCATATTCAATAAAGTATTTAAGTAATATTTTAGTGGACATGCGTAAGTACAAAATGCATCACATAAATCAAACAAACTCTAAAGACTAAAGCAAGAATTAACAGATTAACTATTTGAAAAAGTTTTTTTATTTTATTTTTAAAAATATCAATTTTAAAATATGCATTTTGAAAACATAATTTTAAAAATCAAAGTCAAACATTTGATAAAATTGCAGTTTGATAATTGAGCTATTGATCTAAAATTGTTGTTTCAATGTAAATTACTAACATTAATCTTCAAAGGACCAAATTTTTGAAGAGGTCAAATTTTAATTTTAATGGGCTCAAATTTTTGTTTAGGATGGTCAAGGTTTTTTTTTTTTTTAAGATGATCAACAACCTATATTAATTTAAAAAAATATGTCTTTTAAGGTATATAAATTTTTTTTTTCAAATGACCACCCTCACCAACACATAGATGATCACCCTAACCAACTCGAGTAATTATTGAGTACTCTCAGAGTACCATAAATACGTATTTCTTCCTCTCACATAACTATGAGTCCTACTAATTAAATTTATGATGAACCTACAATTTATATGAGAGAAAAAAGTACACATTTACAATATTCCCGAAATATTCAATAATTTCCCCCGCCAACTCATGGAGCTGCCCCTGCTATGTGACGATAGTTCATAATCATAAGACGTGGCTTATCTTTTCTTCAAGGATTTTACTAATACGTGCCCTTATGGCACACATTAATTTCTATTTTTGGAAAAAATTTTCTCGAGAATTGAAAAAGTAACGACAGCTTTTTTAATTCCCGAGAAAATGTTTCCAAATATAGAAAGCTTAATGTATGCCCCTTAGGGCACACATTAACCGGACCCTTTCTTCAATAACCTTAAGGAAAAGTCAACAACATTTATTTCTAGCTGTGGTGGCAATGACATATGCGTCACTTAGGCTACGTAAGCACATATTCGTCACTTTTTGTTCTCTTCTCTCAAAGACTAACGTAAGCGTGTTTAGAGAATTCATATTTAGTGATTATCAAAAAGAGAGCGTTTATATAATCTTGCAAAAAAAAAAAATTTGTCTATTTTTAACATGAAAAATGTTAATGAATATTCTAAGAGTATTTGTTAGTGAATAATTTTAGAAAACCTTTTATAAGAAAATAAATAATAATATTTGGCTAAAATGTAAAATTTACCTTCTAAATTTTATTAATTTTCATTTCAATTATATAAATTTACATTTTATTATTTCAGTTCCTTAAGTTTCAAACCTTCTCAATTTAGTCATCTGTTAACTTATCATCCATATTTGCCATTAACCTGCCCAAAACAATGTCGTTTTGGCCATAGTTTAATATTTAATATATATTTTATTATTTATTTCTTAATTAAAAAAACGTTAATTAAAATAATAATAAAAAAAAAAAAACCCTTAGCCCATGTTTCTCAGGGAAGACAATAGGGGAGGAGTAATGGCCCCCTGTTGCGATTTGGGAACACAAACCCAAGCGATGTTGGGGTGTGCTCAGTGCTCACTCACAGAGATGAAGTCGTATTAATACTATTCTTACTAGTATTATATTTCTGGGAAGGCTCCCACTCTTCCGCATATCTATCTCTATATCTACCTAATTCTCTCTTATGCTTGTGGCTTTTTACTTTTATTTTTTAATTGGTGAAAAACACTTTTAGTCTCTACATTTTCAGGCGATTCTCATTTTAGTCCCTACATTTTATTTTTACCACTTTTAGTCTCTATCCTGAAAAACGCTTCTCATTTTGGTCCCTGCCGTTACATCAAAAATGGAGAAAGCTGACGTGGCAAACGGCAAAAATAAATAATAATAAATAAATGTCCACGTGGCCTAAATTAATAATAAAAAATGTTTTTTGGTATTAAAAAATGCCACGTCAACATCTAAATTAAAAAAAATTAATTTATTAATTTTAACTAAATAAAAAAAATTAAAAACAGAATTAAAAACTAAAAATTACATGAATTGAGATCTAAGTGTGCCTTGAACAAGAACACAAACCCAAATCTAAGAACACAAACCCAAAAATTAAAATCCAAAAATTAAAAATCTCAAAATCATCATTTTCTCAAACCCAGCAATATCATCAAATCCTAAAGCCTCATAGTATCAAATCAATCCAAAAATACAACACAACCCATCCAAACAAAAAAATCTCAACTCAGAACAACCCATCTCATTTAAAAAGAAACCCACCTCAAGCAAACCTAGATCCGGTGGCCATGCTCCCCGCCGACGAGCTCTTCTCCGACGGGAAGATCAAGAGGGAAATCTCGGTGATGAAGATGGTACAGCATCCAAACATAGTCGAGCTCCATGAAGTTATGGCGAGCAAATCCAAGATCTACTTCGCCATGGAGCTCGTACGTGGAGGCGAGCTGTTTTTGAAAATCGCTAAGGATCGGCTAAGAGACGACATGGCGAGAGTGTATTTCCAACAACTCATCTCCGCCATCGATTTCTGCCACAGCCGTGGAGTCTACCATCGAGATCTTAAGCCCGAGAACTTGCTCTTAGACGAAGAAGGCAATTTGAAAGTCACTGATTTCGGTCTCAGCGCTTTCACTAAGCATTTGAAGCAAGATGGGTTGCTACACACAACGTGTGGCACACCGGCTTATGTGGTGCCTGAGGTGATTGGAAAGAAGGGCTACGATGGTGCTAAAGCTGATCTTTGGTCCTGTGGAGTTATCCTGTATGTTCTTCTGGCTAGGTTCTTCTGGAGTTATCCGGTGGCTGGGTTTCTTTTTAAATGAGATGGGTTGTTCTGAGTTGAGATTTTTTTGTTTGGATTGGTTATGTTGTATTTTTGGATTGATTTGATACTATGAGGCTTTAGAATTTGATGATATTGCTGGATTTGAGAAAATGGTGATTTTGAGATTTTTAATTTTTGGGTTTGTGTTCTTGTTTAAGACACATTTAGATCTTAATTCATGTAATTTTTAGTTTTTAATTCTGTTTTTAATTTTTTTTATTTAGTTAAAATTAATAAATTAATTTTTTTTTAATTTAGATGCTAACGTGGCATTTTTTAATGCCAAAAAATATTTTATTATTATTAATTTAGGCCACGTGGACATTTATTTATTATTATTTATTCCTGCCGTTTGCCAAGTCAGTTTTCTCTGTTTCTGGTGTAACGGCAGGGACCAAAATGAGAAGCGTTTTTCAGGATAGGGACTAAAAGCGGTAAAAATAAAATGTAAGGATTAAAATGGGAATCGCTTGAAAATGTAGGGACTAAAAGTGACTTTTCGCCATTGATTTGTATCTGTTACAAACAAATAGAGAACAGATAAAATAGTAGATAAATGGATAGATATGGAAGGGGAATGATATCTTCCTTACATGAGCTGGATTTAAGTAAACAATTATCCAATCCGTAAATGAGACCCAGCAATGGCATGGAAAGAAGAAAAAGAAAAAGAAAGGTATTAAATTATGAAATAAATAAGAAAATTAAAATTAAAATTATTAATTAAGAAATAAATAATAATATTAAATTGTGGCCAAAACGACCTCGTTTTGTGCAAGTTAACGGCAAGTATGGATGGTAAGTTAATGGAGGACTGAATTGAAGAAAATGCAAATTTAGAGAACTGAAATGAAAAGTTGTGAAACTTAGAAGGTAAGTTTTGCCTTTTGGTTTTAATGTTTTGTTATCTTTTTCTATTTCCTAAAAAAGTGGTGTTAAAATTTTTCTGAAATAGTTTATTAATAATTGTCCCAATGGCAACTGTTAACAGGACCCTTTTAACATAAGAACTTTTTTATTTTTTATTTTTTTATTTTTTTTTACATTCTCACTTTTTAAAACAACTTACATTAGATTATTTATTTTACACTATATTTCATCAAAACATCAATTATTCTTGATTTTTTCAAATTGTTTATCTTTCTTTATACATAACAACAATCATCTACTCTATTTCTTCATTCTCAAGATACATAAAGAAAAAAAATTAAATGCAAAATGAATAGTGCGTTTAAATTTACATGATTACTTAGCAGTTAGCAACCATATATTTTTATACAACTTTACATAAGTTAATTAATGTGGGTTAATTTTAGGCTTAATTGATTAAAATATGGTGTTTTTTATATTATATAAGCAATTATGTGAATGAACCCTCCTTTTTGTAAAATTTCACACTTAAAAATATAGTTTGTTCATGGTTTTCATACAGGCTATGTAATTTTGACAAATTGTCAAATCCTGACCTCGACAATTGTCATTTGAGATATAGTTTTATAAATATGTGATAAAAAAATAAAAAGTAAAAATTAACTTATTTTCAAAAAAAAAGTTAAAATTAGTAGATAATTTGCGAAAAAGGGTTGTGTAGAAAAACACAAAGATTTATGCCTTTTGCTAAGCACACTCCAAGAAGTTGGGGTAAAAAAACAGCACTTCTATGTACTCAAACCTCAACCAGAGTTTCTCAAAAAAAAAAAAAAAAAAAAAACCTCAACCAGACCCGAGACAATAAAAAGTAATTAAAAAAACAAACAAAGTGAGTTCTAGTTAGCTCAACTACTAAAGTCTCTGATGGTTAAATTTAGAGTTCAATCCCTACCTACATCAAAAACCGATTGATATCTTGGCCTGTTGATAAAAAACTACTATCAAGAGCGGACGCTATAGATTGAAACTTTCTCAAAAAAAAAAAAAAAACTCGCCGATACCATCAAAATACTACCCTGCGTAATATAAAACCCTTTAGCCATTTTCTAATGCCCTCAAACACTTTCAAACAGTTCTTAAAAAGTAATGTAATTTTTTTCTCATATTATATAGTTTTATGTTTCTTATTTTACAAAATATACTTTGAATATTTTCTAACTTTATCAAAAATAATTATACCTTTTTATATTTCAAACATATAATAAAAAAAATATTTATGTACATAAGTTGCTTTCTTCTATAAAAAAAAAAAATAAAGAAAAAATAATAGATTTTTTTTTTTTAGAAAAATATATATGTTGTTAATTGTTTATTTTCTTAAAAAAATTGGTGTCTAAAACATTCTGTATTTTATAAAAAATTAAATTAAAAAATTCCTTTAAATTTCTTAATTATTTTCTATATAATAATAATAATTAAAAAAAAAAAAACTTTTTGGATTAGGTCAAAGCTAACTCGAACTAGGTTAAGTCTAACTTGTGTCCTACCTAGCCTCACACCAAAATCCACCCCCCCCACAAAAAAAAAGGGGGGTAAATTTCACAAAGCTACATTGAGGTTTGTGATTGTAGGGGCCTTTTTTGTTGTTATGTTGGGCTGAGCTGTCTCCTGCGGTAATAGGCCCAAGTATTCTGAGTAAGGGAAGTTGAGACCGGTCCAATTGCAACTCAATTTGGGCCGGCTTGTGCACAAACTATGCCTCGTCTGTCAGGAGTGTGCTTATGGCAAGCAGAGCTGTTTCAAATGAGTCATAGCAGACAGATATAATAAAAACAACAAAACAGAGTACTCTGACTATTTAATAGAAAATGACCAAATAATCCCTATTCACGAAACATAATCACAGTAATAACAATGACTTTTACAAGAAAAGTAAAACAGGAGCAAATGGTAATATGGGTTAATCAAAAGAGACGAAAATCAAATCAAGTCTGGTCCGCAAGAGAAAAACTAAAGAGGAAAGAATGCCTCCTCTCAACACAGTTAATCTCCCAGGAAAAATATTGCCGTGGAGATTAATGGCTTTGAGGGAAACGGACCTAAATGGTTAGTGCCTAAAGGAATCCTTTTACTTTCGGACAGAGAGTAGGATTTCGAGAGGGAGAGAGGGAAAATCAACCTACTGGTGCATGCCTACCGTTTTTTACTCTCTCTATTTTTTCCTTTCATTTTTTTTTTTTTATATCTTTTCTTTCTTTTCTTTTTCACTTGTTTTTCTATTTTTTATGATTCCTCATAGACGATCTTGCTACCTCCCCCTTCTGGGCACGGCAAGGGTCTCCTTGTATAGTGCCTGTCGTAACCAGATTTTACTATTTTAGCCCTTAACCACCTTCGTCTGGTCTGGGTGTACTTGCCGACCACCACTGGTCCGTCTGTGTGCCACTCCCCACTTCCAAACAAAGGAGAGCTGTTTTATTTATTAGTCTGTCGTGGCACTGTTTCCTGCCACGGTGTGAGTGCTCTCTCTCTCCATCTCTCATGGCATGCACCTAGCGGTTCCCACTCAACCTTACTTCTTTTGGGTGGTCTATCATCCCAGCAGGACGTACCCCCCAAAAGAGCTTGGGCAGGAACCACAAAATAGGTCTTTTCCCCTCTCCCCACCGCCAAACCATACCCCCTTACCTCTGACCCATGACCCCACCACGTCCTATATTGGCTGGGTACAGGCTGGTGATGCCTGGGCCTTATGCGTGCCTCCCTTTTATGTATGTCCAAAATCTGCCTGCTACTCATGCGTTTGCCGCGGTCTGGAGGCTTACTTGCACAGTCTGCCGCCCTTCTTCGACCTTTTATGTGGGTTTTTTTACGATTCCCCGCTCCCCTTAGGGGCTGGGCTTTATTTGATACTAGGTTTTATATTTCTTTCAGGCTATTCCTTGATTGTCATTATGTCCTGCCATACTATTCTGTCATTCCTACTGTAATGACTTGATCCTGCTGGGCCTCTCCAGGCATGCTATTTATTCTTTCCCCAGTGGCTTAGCATGACCATGAGTTTTCTTACTTATGGGCTCCTGTGTCCCTTTTGTTTTCCCTTGGGCATCCTCGGCCCATTTGCTTGTCTTGGGCTTCCTCGGCCCATTTCCTTACTTTGCGTTCCCATGG
The DNA here is from genome assembly GCA_019022515.1 of Quercus aquifolioides. Lineage (NCBI taxonomy): Eukaryota > Viridiplantae > Streptophyta > Magnoliopsida > Fagales > Fagaceae > Quercus > Quercus aquifolioides. The sequence continues at coordinate 25,190,135 of CM032327.1, read as the reverse complement.
GCTTTTACTAACTTCATTGGGCTTCCCCGGCCCAATTATCTCATACTCATCTTTAGGGTTTGTGGGCCTGTCATCAATCCCCTACTCTCTTTGCTTGCATTGATGTGGGCCTGTCGCGACCCATTCTTACTTTTCTACACATACACTGCCTATGGGTTTGCTATTTGTTATTTCTCTCTTTTCGGGCTCTTTTGAGCCCATTTGCTTCCTCAATGCCCATTTATTTATTTTATGGACCTATGATCCATTATTCCTACCGCTTGGACTTAATGGTTCTTTTTTGCTATCTTTTTGCCAACTTCTTTTCGGTCTGTGTTGCTAGGCTCCTTTCCTTCTTTACGACTTCTCAAAAATGGCCCTCAACAGTGATAATACCAACTAGACTCAAAATATTTTAAAACCCACCAATTTGGACCTCAAAAGACAACTTTGTCCCTAACTTTTATTCTCTCTCTCTCTCTCTCTCAACCCAAATCATAAAATAAATAAATAAAACCCGTTAAAAAACTCATCTTCTTTGTCTTCTTGTTACTCACCTTGAGATAATTCGCTGCCTCTTCGGGAGTCGGAGCCGACGCCAGAGTCTCGGCTTGAGCCTTAAAAAGCTCCTTTGGCAACAAAACCTTATCGATCATGTAGATTGCGATCAATTGCTTGTTGATCAAAGCATGGTGGTGTTGTTAAATCTCTCTTCTCTCTTCTTTCTCTCAATTTTCTCCCTCTCACGCCCTGACTATCCAACTCTTTCTGTCTCGTGATTTTGGGTGAAGAAGGAGCAGTGGTTGAGTAATAGATCTATGGGTTGTGTTTTGGGTGGAAGTGGATTATGACTTTGGGAAGGTGAGTTGCATTTTTTTACTTGGTTTTGGATTGTTGTTGGTTTTTGGGTGGCACCGTGCTACTGGCAGTGGTTCAATTCTGATGGTTGTGGTTATGGGACGTGTGGGTGATATGGGTTTGTTGGGCGGTGGGTTTTCTAGGCGGCTATGGGTGTGGGTGATATGGGTTTATTGGGTAGTGGGTTTTCTAGGTAACAGTGGGATCGTGTGCATGATATGGGTTTGCACACATAAATTAAAGAAAATACACTTGTTAATGATACATTAGCTTGCACACATAAATTCATTGTAGTTATGTGTTCTTTTTTGGATATATTGCCCACAATTTTACTTATTTTCAAAAAAAGAATCCTATTAATGAATACTCTATGGACACATTCTAAAGATTGATAAATACTCAATTATAAGTTGTAATACACATTTTTCAAAAAATAAATATTAGTGTCCATATATGTATTAGAAGTCATTCCAAAACAGTCTGGAGATTTCTCTTTTTAAGTAGCTGAATACAAAAATATATATATAATTTTGGGTGGAAGAAAATCCCGAAATGATGATAACTAAATCAAGAACAATTGAATTATCAAACATGCTACTTTCTCACTAAAGCCCCAAATGAAAACTAATGCGCAATTCTGTGTGAAACACTGTCAGCCTTAGAGCCCGTTTGGATTGAAGAGGGAGGGAGGGGAGTAAAGTAGAATTGGCGAAAAATAAGCTAATTTTGGGTCAATTCCACTATTCTCTACTCTCCCTCCTTCTTCCTCAATCCAAACGGACCATTAAAGTACTTAGAAGTCATAACCAGGCACCAAACAGGATATCGAATTTTCATTTCCAATTAGCCCATCAGTTAAGGAAAGGAGAAAATAGCTTCTAACTGAACATGCTTAGATACATTGTCAAATATCCCACAAATATCTAGTATTAATCCGAGCTGACCAATACAACACTTACACAAAAACTGGAGGATAGTATTATCTATGCTACTCTATGCGCTATCTGATTCATTTCCTGAATCTATATTCATTGGTTGTGGGTTCTTGTAGCCGCTGATTTCATCCTTGTAGCGTTTTTTATCTTGCTGAGCCTTTGCTTCATATGGTTCTTTCCCCTCCACTGCACACACATTCAGCACACATGGGAAAGTATTAAGATGCTGAGAAGGAATACAAGCTATATTTGGCAAATCATACAGAGTTCCTGATGAAGTGCAATGATCAAGCTTACCTGTCATCTTTTTCCACTTATCTGCAAGAACTCTTCCCACCTCTGCAAACGCAATTCCAGGGTTGGTTTTCTTTACATTCTGTGGTCAACATGACTAAGGTTAGCAATATATTCACGACCAACACTCAACAATTACTAGTTGCATGTGTTGACCAAAAAAAAAGACATTTGTACACCCCCATATAAAAAGAATTACTCTGTTAGATTTCTTCATTTTCTCACATTGCAATCAAAGACATTTTCACTTGGCTCAAAATAGAACTGGCTGACTATGGGTAGGAACATTAGTCGGCTTGGTAATGGTTGAGTCGGTTCAATCCAGGATGGTTGTCCATATGTTATACACCAATACATGGAAAAGTATTGTGTACTCCCGGAGTACTATAAATGTGTACTCTCTCCTCTCACATGAATGGTGGGTCTCATTAATTAAATTCATGGTGAGACCCATCATTCATGTGAAAGAGAAGAGTATACATTTATAGTACTCCGGGAATACCTAATAATTTTCCCCAATACATATGCACTCAACCTGAACCGAAACCATTACGAATAAATTTATCATAAAACATTAACAGAAGTCCTGCATATTAAAATTCATACTTTCAAATGTGCCCCACTTCAAACCCCCACACTTTCACTATTGTGCTAAACACTTGAAAATTTTGAAACACCTGAGACCATAGGTGGGGTTTTGTTTGGAACAATAAATTAAAGTATGTGGTTTAAAGTGATACATCTAAAACTAAAAGTAAGAGGTTTCACTTGTCACGGGGATAAAACTCCAGGGTTTTTTTTTTTGGACTTTCCCTGAAAAAAATATATATATATATATATCAACAAAAATCTGCACTGACCTAAAATATCCTCTCCAGGCCCACATAACCAACCCATCCATGCCATCTAATTTCATGTTTCCCTTGAATTTGTACTATACCATCAAAAGACATAATTAGTGCCTTAAATGTAGAACAGACAACTCACCTCTCTTTCCATTTGTGAGAAGAACATGAAACCAGACATTGCCCTCATGGGTGCATTTGGGTTCAAAAACACATGATTTTTTTTTTCTTCAGTGATAAACTAGTTTTTTTTTTTTTGTTGCTAAAATACAATCACCATTGTGAATATTTTTATTGTTTTTGTTAAGTTTTTAAGTTGGATAGTTGCTATTTGGGTGTGGCTTACTAGGCTTATTGAGAAGAAGGAGGGCCTAAGGTTTTAGAATGAGACCCAACTACAAAAATAAGATATATAATAACTTTTAAAAAATGTGGACCCGGGGGACCCCGGGCCCTCACCTGGGTCCGTCCCTATTCGTTATACAACCTTCATTATAATAACTAACATTTTTTTTGAATAACAGTAATTTAGAATTTAACAAAATTCAAACTCATATTGACAAAAAAGAAATTCCCTTTTTATCAATATTGTTCAATGCTTTTGTGCAAAGGTTGCAAACTAGTTTTGTTTATTTATAAATACATTTATAAGTATGCATAGAATTCCAAGCTAGTGTGTAATAACATTTGTAGCATCGATCATTGACATATCACTCATATATCACCAGTTTTTTTTTTTTTTTTTTTTTTTTGAGATAAAAGATAGAAATTTTATTAGATAAAGTATGAGAAAATAGTACATAAGAACCCAGAAAAAACAATATTACAGGGGAAGCCGAAACCTATTTTGCAGAAACAAACAATTACACAGAAAACAACACTACGCATAAAAACAACAGATATTTAAAAAATATAGAAACCGTGGGCATACAATACCAAATAGGAACATAAATACACAACCAAATCACTAAGCAGCTACTAGCCTCTGATACTTCTGCAGAAAACCAATTGTTCCATCAAGAATAACCTTTGGGTGGGTTTGGATATGCTCAAAATAAAATTTATTTCAAGCATTCCAAATTGCCCAAGCAGTCACTGACCATCTTCTGCTGTGGAAGTCTATCCAAAAGACATCGAAAGAGCATGAAAATATCTGGAGCATTATTAGGACATTTTGGAGCTTCCCTCGGCAAATGGCCCAAACATTTCTTGCAAGAGGACATTCCCAAAGTAGATGAGCAATAGATTCCAAGTTATATCACCAGTTTTGAAGGTTGTAATACTAGATTATGGTGTACCAAGTTTGTACAAAAGCAAGGATTAGTAGGATGGCAGCGGCCAATGTTGAAAGAATAGCCCATGGAGTGTTGAAATAATTGCGCACAAGCCCAGCACGCCATCGTGGCCACCTCTGTTTGCAATAACTATTCAGGTCCCTGGAAAGGCTTTGGTAATAGTTTTCGTTGACATTAGTATTGAGGTAAAGCTTGTTGAATAACTGGGCTGCATCGGCTGGACTCAACAAGTTTTCAATTATCTTATACTTGCCGAGTAATTCTGCGTCCTTGGCACTGTTAATTAGGCGGTCTATGAATATGGCATAGGAAGTGATCCTAGCTTTACATTTTGGGTAGCATTGTTCAAAGCTGATGAGATTCCGAAAGGCGGCTTCCGTTGTATCGTTAATTAGTAAAGGAGGGATTTCCAGGACCCCCTTATCAAATTTTATGTCCAAGATGCTTCGGGACTCACGCATTATCAATTTGATTCCAGCCTCATCGAGACTCGTGGCAGAAGGAATGGTTTCCGAGGAAAGTGGGCTTCCTTCAACTTCTTCATGAATTGATGAAATCATCCATTTTCTAAGCAGGTCGGGAATATGCTTGATGTCTTCGATACAAGTGGAATGTATATGAGGTGGTGAGAGTGAGAAAATGGAACTAAAAAAATTTATGGCAAGTTCGAACAAGGAATGGCGGTGTTCAGGGCCCGTGGTCAAGTTGAACAAACGCGTAAGTACCATCCAAGGTACTTGGTTTTCTAGCAATATCAAGTCATGGAGTAGAAATTTTTTCATACAAAACTTGGTGAAAATTGGGTCATCTTCTTCCTGTAGGTTGGGATAAGCTTCCTTGCGTAGCAACTCAATAATGAAGCACCCATCAATAACCAGAATTTTTACAAAATCATTTGATTCGTAATCAATTGGCCAAGCATAACACTCACAACTACAAGCCTCTTTGTCCACTTCCATGACGTAATCAGTTGGCCAAGCATAACACTCACGAGCCTCTTTCTCCACTTCCATGACGGAATCGATTAAATTTCTCGAAATTTGTTCCCGAAAATGTGATCGAGAAGTAAGGCCTTTAAAATACTTAATTTTAATACTTTGTGTGTCCCTCAACTTTCGATCGCCATGATGGAAAGGCCCGATAGAAAATGCATCCGGGACATAAGCTTGTTCATTTATCCTGCGAAGTATGATGGGGGTTTTGAAGATGCAACATTTGGATGACATGGGCGCATCTTTTATCGAAGATACTAATCTTTCAATATCAATTCTAACAATATCATTGCGCCCACAATTCACAGCCATGTTTTGGTTCTGTTTCCCCTTTCCTTTATGTCTCTTCAAAATTGCTGCTTCTAGAATGAGCCCCCAAAAACAAAAACAAAAAAACAAAAATGAAAGAAGGAAAGGAATAACAAACAAAACAGATTGTATTTTGAGGCACAATTCTCTTCAAACAGAAAAGGAGGGAAAAAAAGGTTAAGATATATAAAAATATGAGTGTATTCATCCAACAAAGAATTATGGCTTATGAGTAGAACACTTAGAACATTCAAATGGAACTCGCTACTTGGCTTTTTAAACCAAATTCTAGCCAATTTCTCCTCAAAATATGCTCCATCCAACTAGCTTAGAGATCGCCAACATTTCAGATTGTTATACCAACAGATTCTGGCTATTATTGTTGCAATCCTTTTTTTTTTTTTTTTTTAAAGTTCACTATTTATTAAGTGTAATGACACAAAAATATTTATAATTTTTTTCTCAATGATTGAGATTACATGTTGTAATTAATGTATAATAAAAGTAGTGTTCGTAGTAAGACAGTGTACAAATAGTATTGCAGAAATCAAAACTTGCTACCCTATCAAGTTGTGAAAAATGTTACGATTTTTTTTGTCTCTAGTATTGGCCATTATTAATAAAATAAACAGGAAAAAAAATCACTAGCTACTGAATCTCTCTCTACTCTCATTTATGGCATGGGTCGTCAATCTTGGCCATTGAGTAGCCAATCTTTACTATTAGTTGGCTATTTGTGGCCATTGGGTGGTCAATCTTGTGATACCCTGAATTAATTGTGCAAATTGAGTTATATAAGTGTGTATTATATGGGTATGTTCTAGTCTCATATCGGGTATTTATTAAAATAAGTTTTTTTTTTTTTTTTTTTGAGAAACAAACACACACATACAAGGGAGAGGGAAAAGGGTTCTCACACAAAGGCACACCACAACTCCACTCAAAAGCCATGGTAACTTTTAAGGGAGGGTGGGGCAAGTTATACTACACACAACACACTCTCTTAAGCTAAGTAATATAAACAATTATGCGTTGATCACAAATTACAATTTGATTAGCCCAACCTAGTAACACCATGTGCATTGGAACATCCTAAGAAGACATGGTCCATTAAAGAGGAGATTAGGAATTTAAGTGGGATAAATTTAGAGTGGGTTTCACAACCATCTTGGTTTTTGTAATTATGAATGAGAAATTCTACATCTTGTGTTTATTATTTCCCTTCTTTGAAAACTAAAATTGTTTGTGGAATCAAAATGGCCTTTTCTTCTTCTGACCCAAAATTTCAGAATTCTTTAGACAATTTTGAATAATAAAACATGTGAATATACTGAGGAATATTTTAATATAAGAAAATCTATTGAAAAAACATATGCGATGTATTGTGTCTAAATGTTAGGGGTTTGTTTACATACGAATAAGCCTTTGTGATTTTTTTTTTTTCAATTAAAAATTTCAATTATGACTCACATGAAATAATTTTAGTAGTTAGACAAACTTTAAACAGAAGTCATGTGAATTATGGTATTTTAGTTAATAAAGACTCATTAAATGATCAAATCTTAGCATTTTTAAAACTAAACTGTGAATATATATGTACTTGAAATTTTAGAGTTTAACTTGAAAACAATATTAATCTTGGGAGTTTATGCTATATAATTCTCCTTTATTTTAATACTTATGCACAAATTTTACCCAAGAAAAATAAATTATCACATTAAGAATTTAAGATTCTTTTTATCATTTTTATCACTTTAAAGGTAATAATAATATTCTTTTTTTTTAATATCTTTCTATTAAAAATCTTGCTTCTTTATTTTTATTTTTATGTTACCTTTTTTTCCCCCTTTTATATATAGGTTTTATCCTTTAAAACAAATGTATAAAATATGGAAGATTTTCCTTTTATTTTATAAATGAAGAAAGAAACAGTAGCCCGTCATTGGTCATTATATAAATGGAAAAAATATATATATTTATAAAGCAATCCATTAAAAAAAACTAAAATTTTTCAATTTTAAGAGGGTGGGGGGGGGGGGGGGGGGGGGGGTGGAGGAGAGAGATAGATTAACATACAAATGGTTTAATAATTTTTTTCCAGGGCCAAGGACAATTGCCTCCACTTGACTCCACCCTCAATTCCACTTAGATTTTCTGTTAGATATGAAAGATAGAAAGTTAATAAAAGTAAAGGGAAGAATATAAAATGTAATATTTTCAATAGTTTAGAGATAAATAAAATAATCTAATGAAAATTGAGCCTCATGTTTAAGGATAGAAATATATATATATATATATATATATATATATTTACCTTAGAGAAAAAGTACTTAGGATTAAATTATATACCAAATATGAATGTAACTACTTACATGCTTAGGGCAGCCCAAAGCCTAGAGCCCCTAATAAAGAAAGGCCCCAAAACAGGTGAATAAATTATTTATTTTTTAAATGTGGGCTATAAAAAAAATAAAAATAAAAATAAAAAATAAAAATTTCCTCCACTTTTAAGAATGCTCAAAAAATTAAGTGATGTTAAAAATATCACAAATTTTGTGGGGCCTATGCGCGCAGTAAAACTTGTAGAATCCTTAAGTCATATTATACCATGAGAATAATAAATTGTAAATAAAAATTTATATAGAATATTAACTAAATTGATGAAGATAAACTAAATATTATTTAGGGTAAATTACAAAGTTAGTTCTTATTCTTTATATCATATTTCAATTTAATCCCTAATCTTTAACTTGTGTCAATTTGGTCCTTAACCTTTTTAAGTTTATGTCAATTTAGTCTCTACCATTATTACTCTGATGGAAAATGCTAATGTGTCAAACGGAATAATAAAAAAAAAAAAATCAAGCCATATTAGCTACCAACTGTATTTCCACGTCAAAATAAAATAAAAAATAAAAACAAATTAAAATGTTCACACGTGAAATAGTCTAGGAAAAATTCTAATTCATCCAAGATTTGTCCTGTACCATTAAATACATATATTCAGCTGAAGTTCTCGCATAGATACAAGTAACTCTCTCACTATTGAAAATTTTCATCACATGCTATGTGAAATCCACCAACAGGACATAATTATAAAAGATATATAAAACTTATAAAGTAATTTATTTTATTTTTTTTATAACAAAAACTTGGAAAGTAATTATTCCTATGTCTACCTCAAGTATTACATGTTGGGTTTTCTTTATTTTCTTTGTTGGGTTTTGTGCATTTGGGTTGGGTGTAATGGGCAATTAAAATTTTCAGTCAACGACAAGCTCCAAGGTCGCCTCCTAGAGTTTACAATCTTGTATCTCCTCTAGAATGGAAAGATGGCGTGTCTTTATGGGAAAAGAATTTCTACAGTTTGGTTGGAACAATACATCCACTATTATATGTCTTAGAGTGTGTTTAGATACCGCTTATTTTGCTAAAATTAAAAAATTATTGCTGAAAGTACTATAAATAAAAGTAAAAGTTAGTTAAAATAATACAGTAGAGTCCATAAATAGTACCAAAAAGTGCAATGAGTCTCATAAATAGTAGCAAAAATAAACTGAATAGTAAAATAATTTTAATTTTTAATGCTAACCCAAACGCACACTTATCCATCTATACGAAGAATGATAAAGTATTTTAAAAGTAATTATTTTGTTCTCATCTCTATCATTAACAAAGACCCACAGAAAACCAGTGAAACAACTCTGAAAATACCTAGCCAAACACTACAAAAAAAAAACCCAGCAAAACCCACTGAAAATATCACTAAAAACAGCCCCTTTGAACCCAGAAAAATTCAATAAAAAGCTCATTGCAAACATAACACAGGACATGAAATTCTTAGCCGAACGCCACAGGAAATCAACCCAGAAAAATTCTCACAATACCTTTTGAAACAGAAAAACAACTCCAAAAACTAACCATAAGAACCCTCATGAAACACCCTGAAAAAGCCCAAAAAAACCAACCGAATCCCTCTATAAAACCCAACCAAACCCAGGAAATTTCACAACCAAAATCCGCAATAAACTTCATAGAAAAACCTCCCACAAACCCAGAAACATTGCTCCTCCAAATACCAAAAACAAAACAGAGAAAGAGAAGAGAAACAGAGTAAAGCAATGACTATGAGAAGCATGGCAACAGAGGCAACATCAACATTTCAAAGAGAATGAAGATTCAGGAACAGACAAATATTCCTAGACAAGAGGGAGGAAGTTAGGGGTTTTAAATTTGGTTTTTTTTCTTTTTTTTTAGTACGATGCGGCATAAAAAATATTTTTTTATTATTCCGTTTGACACATATGTTTTTCGATTCAAAGATAATGACAAGGACTTAATTGACATTGCATGAAAAAAGTTAAGGACCAAATTGATATAATTAAAAAGTTAAAAACCAAATTAAGATATAATACAAATGATAGATACCAACTTTATAATTTACCCTTTTATTTAAGTGAGACGAACATGTACAGACTTCAATACTCTTACCAGCAGTATCCTGCAAGATCCAGATCCATCGCACACAAAAAAAAAAAAGAAAAAAAAAAAGAGGTTTAATTATGGCAAGATATTTCCGTTGACATAAGTTCTACTCAAGAAATCCATGCTTAATTTAGACACCACAAATAGAGTATTTCTTCAAGAAAAATAGTGTAACTCTTACAGATCATGGCAATGCTTTATGCAGTTCAGTCGTCTTACTACTTTGTTACCCATGTGCCAAATGCCACGGTTTTTATAATGCCGAAAGCACTAAAAACAAAAAGGCTAGCTAATTTCCATGAGAATTAATGGTCTTGTATTCGCCATTAATACTCAACTAACGCATACATGTATATAGTCATACAAAACATCTTTTTCCATTCATTTATTTTATTGGTTGTGTGGACAATTGGACAAATGTGGCATTCGCCCAATCCACCCAAACCATTCCACTTGATCTGTTGCACACCGTCCCCACATGGATATAAATTTATTTTCAAGTGGGTTGTTTGGGTTTTAATATTAAAGTGGTGGGTTTTTTTATACGGTAAGACCTGATAGAAAACATATTTTTCCATTCATTTATATGATTGGTTGTATGGATGGGATATCCACTCAATCGACCCAAACCATTCGACTTGATTTCTTCCACATCGCTCATGTGGATATATAATTATTTCCAAGTGGATTGTGCAGGTTCAACTATTAAAATAGTCGTTATGTTTTTTTAAACTGCCAAGACCCAATAGAAAATCTCTTTTTCCATTCATTTATTTGATTGGTTGTGTGGACTAGGTGGCATCCACTCAATCCACCCAAACCATTCGACTTGATCCATTTCACACCACCCACATGGATATAAACTTATTTCCAAGTGGGTTGTGTGGGTTCAGCTATTAAAGTAGCGGGTTAAGTTTTTTTAGACCGCCAAGACCCAACCCGACTTAGCTATACATACATACATATATACATAATACATACATATATATATATATATATATATATTGTAAGTATATATCTCATATAAAAAAAAAAAAAAATTAACTCTGTTATTTACATATATTAATAACTTAATATAGAAAATGTGATATTTTTTCAACATATTCAAAAACATACATAGTGGGGCCAAAATGGGCAAATGTCCCTTTCATATAAAAAATCCAACAAAATGCCATCTTTTTCAAACTAATTAAAGAAATGTCCCTGTTTTGAAACTCGATTTTCTAAAAATCAAGTTTCAATTTTAAACTCGATTTTTGGACAATCGAGTTATAGCAAACTGAAAAATAAAAAAAAAAAAATTTGGAACTCGAGTTCCATGAACTCGAGTACCATGTGAAGTACTCGAGCTCATGGAACTCGAGTTACTTGAAAAAATTCAAGTGGAACTCGAGTTCCATGAACTCGAGTACTTCACATGGTACTCGAGTTCATGGAACTTGAGTTCCAAAAAAAAAAAAAAATTCTAAGTCCACGTTCGCTATAACTTGATGCTCCAAAAATCAAGTTTTACATTTGGAACTTGATTTTTAAAAAATCGAGTTTCAAAACAGGGGCATTTCCCTAATTAGTTTCAAACATGCGGCATTTTGCTAGATTTTTTGTGTAAAAGGGGCATTTGCCCATTTTGGCCTACATAGTGGCATAAACATGTTTTCTTTTTTTGAGAAAAAGTTAGAAATACTCACACCATAAGGCGTGTATACTTTTATCTATGAGAAAGTGGACACTTCTTATGATATCCCTTCATAATTTTTATTTTTATTGCAAGTCCTTAAATGGTTTATAGGTTTTAGAGGAAATACTTTTAAATTTATTCTCAAAATGATAAAATAAAAATTTGAGGTTTAGTATACAATACATAACTAAAATTAACTTGCCCAATCCGCCAAGTTAAGACCACCCAAATTTTTAACCAACCTACCATTTTTGTAATTTGGTCGTGGTTTGAAATTTTCGTAACACACTGTTGGGAAATTTAGACCCTGGTTGATAGAATTAACAAATTTTAAATCCAAGTTGTTAATTAAATTTATTATGAATAAAAATTGTTAAAACAAACAAACATCAATATCATGTCAAAATCATGCAGCGGAAAAAATAAATAAGACAAGATATGATGACCCAGGAAAACCAATGAAACCAACCAGTTTCACAGTAAAAAACCTGGGGGGAAACCTTCCCGAAAAGCAATCCACTATAGTAAAGAGAAGTTTCAGATCTAGTACAAAACCTTTGTCCCTAGACTCTACAATCCCCGTAGATAAACTCACAGCAGAAACCTTCTACCGCTTCAGAACCTATGAACTCTTCAATATATGAACGCCACCCTTTGATGCACGAATCCCAATACGTGACTAACTCCTTTGCACGAATCCTAGTACGTGACTCACTCACCAACTTGAGGAAGAAGAATGTTGGTTGCAAAGTTCTTCACTTCATCAACAATGAAGATCAAGAAGCACTTGGTTACAAAACCCTAAGGCGTAAAGACGCAGTAGCTTCTTTCAGAGAGAATAAGGTATCGGTCACCTTTGGCCTATGTTCTCCTTGTATTCTCTTATGTGACGGCCTCTAAAATAAGCCTTATATAGGTATAGGGTTGTGAGAAAAGAAACCCTACACAAATACATAAGCCTGGCCCAAAAATCAAAAAGCTGAAATTCCGTAACCTCGACAGATAGCAACTATCGAGGAGGTGTCGAGAAGGTGTCGAGGTTTAATGAATCTCAACGGATAGCAGCTATCGAGAAGGTGTCGAGGGGACAGAAACTTTCTCGATCGATCGACAAGCCATCGAGAAGCTATCGAGATTGCGATAAGCATCAGCTGAATATCTCGACAGATAACAGGTGTCGAGGTAGCTATCGAGAAGGTGTCGAGAGTTAATGAAATTGCACTTCAGCTTGCTTTTTCTTGGACAGACTTGATGACTTCAACACTTGATCTTGAAACAATGTTTCTTGAAGTATTAAAAACACCTAGAACTACCCAATTACAAGTAGAGTGCGTTTTGTCATAAGGATTAGCCAATTTACATAAAAAGTGACATATGTTCTTTAACAAGTGAAAAACACATATGTCCTAACAATCTCCCCCTTTGGCAATCCGTGACAAAACCACAACAAACAAATGAACATATGAGAGAAGTCATAAATCACTCAACTCATACTCACTTGTTGAATACAATAAAATCTATCCTAACACAAACTCCTGAAAAACTTTGCAAGAAGAGAGTTTATGGCAAGTAGACTTTGACAACCTGTATTTCTGAAACACTTTAAACAAAACTCATCAAGGCATCTTGTGTGAAACAGAAATAAATAGATTGCATACAAGTATAAGAAACATGTATATAAAGATAGAGAAGAAACAACACATGTAGAGGTAGGTGAAAGAAGACATACATCAGCATATAAAGAAGATAAGCACAATGTATGTAAACAATGTCACAAGACCCAAGGTACAAGAAGAAGGAAGTAAGCACTCCCCCTAACAAGATGAATCACATCTCCCCCTTACAAAGGAAAGTATTTCTCCCCCTAACATGTAGAATCTTAAAAAAAGAAACCACATATCTCCACAAATTCTCCCCCTTTTTGTCATGATTGACAAAGGGTACAAGAAGCTAGAAAGCTTCACCCGAGAGACATAAAGATGATCAAAGATAATCAAGGAGGCACAAAGAAATCCATATAAATGCATGAATGTAATGAAACAAGATGCTATGGATGACAAGATAATAAAAGGATGCAAAACATGTGAAAAACAAGAAAAATGTTAAGCACATAGATCCTCAAAAACACACACACACACTAAACAAGTCTAACCAATTTTATATTTCAAAAACAAGTCAAGACAGTTTAGTGAGCATACATTAGCACATGTAAAACCTAGTGATGGCCAAATCACATTGTACCTGCACATGTATCAAGAGTAGCAAAGAATATTGCGTGTTGTGTGTGAAAAACATCGCAAGATTGCATATGTGTATACATGTTATGACGATCTGAGATATGAGAAAATAACTTTAACTCACACACAATCATAACTGTTTGATAGGGACTATCACCTTCGAGGTACATCCTATAACTCCCACATCTCCTAGAAAACACGCTTGCAATCATATTTAAAGCATTTTTAATCTTTTTGCTTTTCATTTTCTTTGCATATTTTCTTTTATTTTAGCATATCATGCATGGGCATATAAAGAGAGAAAAGAAATACCCAAGATGTTAAGCATTTGACATCGCATTTTTGCTATGCCGAAGCATACGAATGTCTTTGACACTGCACTTTTGCTATGCCGAAACATACAGGTGTCATACTATGATTGGCGGGTAACAGTGGTGAGATGGTTATTTATGCCTTTCTCTTAAGATTTTCTAGTCCTGCCCGTCAAAAAGAGTTATATGAGTGTTAAGTTTAAGAGATAACTTAATCTTACTCATCACAAACAAGAGCCACAAAGCTCACTTGCTTAGTTGTGCATAGAGATGCTCATCTAAGCTACAAGAGATACAAAGTTTAGAAACTTTGTTTCAATGGCCATCCAAGGTACACAAATACCAAAGTACACAAAACACACACTGTTTTTGTATTTTCTGATTTTTCAATTTTTTATTTTGAAAACCAACAAAATAAAGACTAAACAACCAAACAAAAACAGACAAACAACATGACAGCATAAAGAAAGATGCATATGTATGAAGGCATGATAGAAAGATGCAGATGCATGAAAGCATGATTCCAAAAACAGATAAGAAATCAAACAAAGAGAGTCCTACTTTAGATAGAAAGAATTAAAGCAGAGGACAAACAGAAAAGACAATTAAGTCTTAGACTCCTTTCTCACCCACACAGCACGAGTCTTTGGCCGTGAAGATGAAAAGGCACGTGTCCTAGTATGCCTACTAAAGGACATAGAAGAATTAGAATTCTCCTGAAATTGAGTTAAAAAGCTCAAAGCTTTTAATAACTCTCCAAACAAAGGTGTAGGTCCTTGAGAGGAAACCTGTGACCGTTTGGACAATTGCTTATGAGGATACAACTTAAAGCAATTAGGACGAATGTGTCCAGAAACACCACAGTGGTGACAAACATGAGGTCTAACAAAGGATTTAGAATTAGACAAATCAGTTTTAGATTTCATACCTTTATTACCTTTCTCAGATTGTGGCACAAAGATAGTCCTTGATCCAGAAGCCGTGGACGAGGAGGGGCTGGAGGAAACAGCATATCCTAAGCCAGTCTTATCATAACTAGGCTTTTGAGCACTCAAGACCTCATCAAGCTTTGCACTAGACATCCTCTCTATTTGAGTTCTAGCTTGACTAAATTCAACCTCAAGATTCTTGACCTTCTCTTCTAATGAGGTGTTCTCTACAACAAGAGTCTCAACTAACCTTGTAGTCTCATATAGCTTGACTAATAGATCAGCTTTTTCAGTTTTTACCTCATTAAGCTCTTTTTTACAAAGATGAGAAGTCTTTTCAGATTTTATAAACTCAGTGCATAGCTTATCATAGGCTTCTTGAAGGGTCATCTTCTTAGGTACTTCATCATCAGAAGAATCCTCACTGTCACTAGCACTCTCCACAATCACCTTATCGGTTGTGGCAGCAAAGGCCATAACTTGACGACATTCATCCACAAACTCATCAGAAGAGTCATCCTCAGTATCACTCCAGGTAGCAACCAACCCTTTATCTTTTGACTCCTTGGTCTTTTCCTTCATGAGGTAGTTTGGGCACTCTATCCTCATATGACCAAAACCTTTGCACTCATGGCATTGAATAAGGGGTTTTTCATTCTTGCCCTTCCTAGAGGATTTAGGTTTCCTAGGAGGTTTGCCCTTATCCTTTTTCCTGAACTGAAGAAGCTTGATAATCTCATCAGTTATGAATGATAGATCCTCATCCTCATCATCATCTTCATCTTCATCTTCGCTTTCAGAGTCCTCAATCTCTTCCTCTATACCCTTAAGAGCCAAGTTTTTACTCTTTCCACCTTTTCCCATTGAGCCTAATCCCATCTCATAGGTTTGAAGGTTCCCTACAAGCTCAGTCAAAGGAATTTGATCAATGTCCTTGACTTCTTCAATGGCAGTGATCTTAGCATGGAATCTTTCAGGTAAGGACCTAAGGATTTTTCTAACAATTTTGGATTCTGCAATACATTCTCCAAGGTTGAAAGCAGAATTCACAATATCCTTGAGTTTGGCATAGAACTCATCAAAGGTCTCATCCTCCTCCATCCTTATTTCTTTAAAATTACTAGTGAGTTGTTGAAACTTCACACTCTTTACTGCCTTGGTACCTTCATAGGTGGTCTCAAGAATGGTCCATGCTTCCTTGGCAACTTCCGTGAATGATATTTTCTTGAATTCCTCATTAGTCACCCCACAGAACAAAGCATTCAAGGCCCTACTATTGAAATTTGCTGCTACAATTGTTGCATCATCCCAATCCACAGGTGCTTCCTTCGGCTTAATCCAGCCAACTTCAACAGCTTGCCACAGCTTGCCATACCTGTTCACCTAGAGCCTGCAAAAAAACTTTCATACGAACTTTCCAGTACGCATAATTAGTTCCATCAAATAAATGAGGTATAAATAAAGATTGTCCTCTATCCATGACAACAGGGGTCAATGGATCACACTCAGGAAATTAATCCAATCAGAGTGAACCCGCTCTGATACCACTTGTTGGGAAATTTAGACCCTGGTTGATAGAATTAACAAGTTTTAAATCCAAGTTGTTAATTAGATTTATTATGAATAAAACTGGTTAAAACAAACAAACATCAATATCATGTCAAAATCATGCAGCGGAAAAAATAAATAAGACAAGATATGATGACCTAGGAAAACCAATGAAACCAACCAGTTTCACAGTAAAAAACCTGGGGGAAAACCTTCCCGAAAAGCAATCCACTATAGTAAAGAGAAGTTTCAGATCTAGTACAAAACCTTTGTCCCTAGACTCTACAATCCCCGTAGATGAACTCACAGCAGAAACCTTCTACCGCTTCAGAACCTATGAACTCTTCAATATATGAACGCCACCCTTTGATGCACGAATCCCAATACGTGACTAACTCCTTTGCACGAATCCTAGTACGTGACTCACTCACCAACTTGAGGAAGAAGAATGTTGGTTGCAAAGTTCTTCACTTCATCAACAATGAAGATCAAGAAGCACTTGGTTACAAAACCCTAAGGCGTAAAGACGCAGTAGCTTCTTTCAGAGAGAATAAGGTATCAGTCACCTTTGGCATATGTTCTCCTTGTATTCTCTTATGTGACGGCCTCTAAAATAAGCCTTATATAGGTCTAGGGTTGTGAGAAAAGAAACCTTACACAAATACATAAGCCTGGCCCAAAAATCAAAAAGCTGAAATTCCGTAACCTCGACAGATAGCAGCTATCGAGGAGGTGTCGAGAAGGTGTCGAGGTTTAATGAATCTCAACGGATAGCAGCTATCGAGAAGGTGTCAAGAAGATGTCGAGGGGACAGAAACTTTCTCGATCGATCGACAAGCTATCGAGAAGCTATCGAGATTGCGATAAGCATCAGCTGAATATCTCGACAGATAGCAAGTGTCGAGGTAGCTATCGAGAAGGTGTCGAGAGTTAATGAAATTGCACTTCAGCTTGCTTTTTCTTGGATAGACTTGATGACTTCAACACTTGATCTTGAAACAATGTTTCTTGAAGTATTAAAAACACCTAGAATTACCCAATTACAAGTAGAGTGCGTTTTGTCATAAGGATTAGCCAATTTACATAAAAAGTGACATATGTTCTTTAACAAGTGAAAAACACATATGTCCTAACACACACCAATGGCATAATAGTTATAAATTTTTTCCCTCAACTTGCCTAATCTGACCCCCACACACAACTATGGATTTTGGGGGTGTGATTTACTATATACCTGCCCAAGGAGAAAACTATATTTAGGCTAATGACTATGGACTATGGAGTACTCCACTAGGAAGTAGGAAAAACTACTGCTTTGTGTCTCGTATTTTTAGTCCTAATTAGAAAATCTAAATCTTCAAGGGAATATTATTTAATGTGATGTCTTTTAATTAAATGGTCCGGTTATCAAGTGCCTTTATGGCATTGTTAATGAACCATTTTAAGAATTTTTTAGTGCCACTTTTATGAGAAATATAAAAAAGTTGTTAAAAAAATCAATTGTTTTTTTTTTCTATAAAAATTTTCTAAAAATATTTTCCAAACCAATGCATTTAAGACATCCATTAACTTGTCCCTTAATAAAAAAAATTTACATATATGAGATGTAATGTAACAAGATATACTCAACATAAACATATATATGGGTTGCAATTTACATACTCAAATATCATAATCAGAATAATCTCTCCAAATTTCTTAGCATAGCGTGTGAATGCATGATGTTCACATGTAACAACTTTCAATTATAATTGAGGACTCCAAATAAGTGTGTACATGCAGAAATTTGAACTTCACCAACCAAAAATTTAATGAAAAGAATAAGACAGCTATAGCCTACAATAGAAGAGTAAAATAATGAGAAGTTGACATTAATCGATCGTTCTTCTATTGATCTCTCATTCAATTACCAAAAATTTTCTTAAATAAATAACAATATAAACAAAATGCATCATTCTTTTTTATGATCTGTTCTAAATAATTTTTGTATTCTTTAAACCAATCATCATTGAATCGATGCAATACTTCACAAATTTCTTTTAAGGGAAATCATAGCTAAGAGATTGACAGGAATTTCCTTGTAAATATGATTTTCTTATTTCATCATTGATCATTAGGATAAAAATATGAGATATTTCCTCATATCCTAGGATTTGAAAGAAGATTGTTCAAGTCAATACAAATTCACTTAGAAGATGAATTTTGCAATACAATTGATTTCCTTATAAGAAGTTCATTCATAATGCTAGCAAAAAAATAAAGGATAAACTATAAGGTCATTCAACTTAGGCATCCAACCATTATATTAATCATGTTCAATAAAGTATTTAAGTATTATTTTAGTAGACATGCATAAGTACAAAATGTATCAAATAAATCTAACAAACTCTAAAGACTAAAGCAAGTATTAACAGATTAAATATTTGAAAAAGTGTTTTTATTTTATTTTATTTTTAAAAATAGTGATTTTAAAATATGCCATTTGAAAACGTGATTTTAAAAATCAAAGTCAAACATTTGATAAAATTGCAGTTTGACAATTGAGCTATTGATCTAAAATTGTTGTTTCAATGTAAATTACTAAAATTAATCTTCAAAGGAACAAATTTTTGAAGAGGTCAAATTTTATTTTTAATGAGCTCAAATTTTTATTTAGGATGGTCAAGTTTTTTTTCTAAGGTTGTCAATAACCTATATTAATTTAAAATTATATATCTTTTAAGGTATGTAATTTTTTTTTTTCCAAATGACCACCCTCACCAACACAGATGATCACCCTCACCAACTCATGGAGCCGCCCCCACTATGTGATGATAGTTCATAATCATAAGATGTGGCTTATCTTTTCTTCAATAACCTTAATGAAAAGTCAACAACATTTATTTCTAGCTGTTGTGATTGCTGTGGTGGCAATGACATATGCGTCACTTAGGCTACGTAAGCACATATGCGCCACTTTTTGTTCTCTCTCTCAAAGACTAACGTAAGCGTGTTTAGGGCATCTTTAATAATCTCTCTAAAACTATGTTTGGACTTTGGAGAGCAAACTCACAAAAATTAGCTCCTACAATCTCTTCAAATCGTAAAAAATAGAATAGATAAGCTACAGTACACTTCACACATGAAGAGTTACTATTGCTCTTCAAATGAATTTTTATGATTAAAATATTCAACATCTCTCTCTTTTTTGTGCACATTAAGAATAAAGAATAAAAATAATATTAAAGAAATTAGGAAAATATAATATTTAAATGTAATAGAGAATGGTTAGAGAGTTTATTAGAAAATATATTTGAAAAAGTAGGTAGGTAAAGCTGTTTGCTCTCCAAACAGTGTGAAAATTTGGCTAAGCTGCTGGAGATGTTCTTAGAGCATTCATATTTAGTGATTATCAAAAAAAGGGCATTTATATTTAGTGATTATCAAAAAAATGGCGTTCATATTTAGTCTTGCAAAATATTTTTTTGTCTATTCTTAATATGAAAAATGTTAACGGATATTTTAAAAGTATTTGTTAGTGAATAATTTTAGAAAAGTTTTTATAAGAAAAAAATAATAATATTCGGCCAAAATGCAGAACTCACTTTCTAAATTTTATTAATTTTCATTTCAATCATCTAAATTTACATTTTGTTATTTTAGTCCCTTAAGTTTCAAACCTCCTCAATTTAGTCCTTTGTTAACTCACCATCCAAATTTGCCGTTAACCTGCCCAAAACAATGTCGTTTTGGCCATAGTTTAATCTTTAATATTTATTTTATTATTTATTTCTTAATAAAAAAACGTTAATTAAAAATAAAAAAATAAAAAAAAAGGGCCTTGGCCTACGTTTCTCGGGGAAGACAATAGGGGAGGAGTGATGGCCCCCTGTGGCGATTTGGGAACACAAACCCAAGCGATGTTGGGGTGTGCTCAGTGCTCACTAACAAAGATGAAGTCGTATTAATACTATTACTAGTATTAGTATTTCTGGGAAGGCTCCCACTCTTCTGCATATCTATCTCTATATCTACCTAATTCTCTCTTATGCTTGTAGCTTTTTATTTTTATTTTTTAATTTGTATCTGTTACAAACAAATAGAGAACATATAAAATAGTAGATAGATGGATAGATATGGAAGGGGAATGATATCTTTCTTACATAAGCTGGATTTAAGTAGACAATTATCCAAGAATAATGATAGAGATATAAACTATTTTACAAACTGCTGATGTGGTGAGTGATTAGTGGTAAATGAAAAAGTGATATTAAATAATAGTGAGCCTAGATGAAAACCAATAAAAAGTTGGCTACATCAACATTTTGTAAAAATATTGTAAAATAGTTTGTATCCGTAACATTACTCATTATCCAATTCGTAAACGAGACCCAGCAATGGCATGGAAAAAAGAAAAAGAAAAAGAGAGATATTAAATTATGTAATAAATAATAAAATTAAAATTAAAATTATTAATCAAGAAATAAATAATAATATTAAATTTAAAATATTAAATTGTGGCCAAAACCACCTCTTTTTGGGCAGGTTAGCGGCAAGTATGGATGTTGAGTTAACAGAGGACTGAATTGAAGAGGTTTGAAACTTAGAGGACTAAAATGAAAAGTTGTGAAACTTAGAGGGTAAGTTTTGCATTTTGACTTTAATGTTTTGTTATCTTTTTTTATTTCCTAAAAAAATTGTGTTAAAATTTTTCTAAAATAGTTTATTAATAATTGTCATAATGGCAACCGTTAACAGGAACCTTTTAACATAAGAACTTTTTTATTTGGGTAAATTATACTTTGCTCACCTGTAGTTTGTCCGAAAAATACTTTACCTACCTATGGTTAAAAAATTGGCACTTTACTCATCTAAGGTAAGCTCCGTTTGTCTCTTGTTACCCATTTTTGTTAAAAATTCGGAGTAAATTTTTTTTTTTGCAACCTATTTATGTCTCTCTCCTCTTAAAACATAAAAAACTAAAAAATCAAGAGAAAAGAATATCTAAAACTAAGTTTTGTAAAAGTTAAAACCTAACTTTTAATTTAGATCAGAAAAGATTGTCCATAATTACAATAATGTTGAAGCTGTTGAAGATATCCTTCAAACAAATGAAGACCTTGTTGTAAGGAGCAACACTAAATTATTGCTTGGACGTCTTGAATATTCAAGACTTATAGATGCAAATGCAGAGGATCCTTCAAATGGTCCAATAAATTCAGTTCAGTTCCATTCAAATGCACAATTGCTACTAGCTGCAGGATTGGATCAAAAGCTTAGATTTTTTTTTTTTCAGATTGATGGCAAACAGAATACCAAGATACAAAGTATCTTAATGATTGCCCCATTCAAAAGGCATCTTTCTTGCCCCATGGGTCTCAAGTTATTATAGCAGGAAGGAGAAAGTTCTTATATAGCTTTGATTTAGTGAAAGCAAAATTTGATAAAATTGGCCCCTTGATTGGCAGGGAGGAGAAAAGCTTGGAAGTTTTTGAGGTTTCCCTGATTCAAGTACAACTGCCTTTGTGGGATATGAAGGTTATATCTTGCTAGTTTCTACCAAAACAAAGGCTAGGTTTTAATTTTTTTTACAAAACTTAGCTTTTAGATTTTCTTTTTTCTTTATTTTTTAGTTTTTTATGTTTTAAGAGGAAAGAGACATAAAAGGGTAGCAAAAATAAAAATTTACCCCTGTTTTTAACAGAGGTGGGTAACATGAGACAAATGTAACTTACCTTAGGTGGGTAAAATGTCAATTTTTAAAACCACAAGTAGGCAGAGTATTTTTCGAGCAAACCACAAGTGGGCAAAGTGTAATTTCCTTTTTTTTTTTTTTTTTTTTTTACATTCTTACTTTTCAAAACAACTCACATTAGATTATTTATTTTACACTATATTTCATTAAAATATCAATTATTCTTGATTTTTAAATTTTTTTATCTTTCTTTACACATAACAACCACCATCTACTCTCTTCCTTCATTCTTAAGATAAAATAATAATAATAATAATAATTCAATTCAATTCAAAATGAATAATGCTCTTAAATTTACATGATTACTTAGCAATTAGTAACCATATATTTTTACACAACTTTACATGGGTTAATTAATGTGGGTTAATTTTAGGCTTAATTGATTAAAATATGGTGTTTTTTTATATTATATAAGCAATTATGTGAATGAACCCTCTTTTTTTGTAAAATTTCACACTTAAAAATATAGTTTGTTCATAATTTTCATACAGGCTACGTAATTTTGACAAATTGTCAAATCCTGATCTCGATAATTGTCGTTTGAGATATAGTTTTATAAATATGTGATAAAAAAAGAGAGTAAAAATTAACTTATTTTCAACAAAAAAGAAGAAGTTAAAATTAGTAGATAATTTGCAAAAAATTGTTGTGTAAAAAAACACAAAGATTTATGCCTTTTGCTAAGCACACTCCAAGAAGTCGGCGTAAAAATACAGCACTTCTATGTACTCAAACCTCAACCAGAGTTTCTCAAAAAAAAAAAAAAAAAAAAACCTCAACCAGACACAAGACAATAAAAATTAATTAAAAAAACAAACAAAATAGGTTCTAGTTAACTCAACTACTAAAATCTCTAATGGTTAAATTTGGGGTTCAATCCCTGCCTACACCAAAAACCGATTGATGTCTTCGTCTGTTGATAAAGAGCTACTCTCAGGAGCGGATGTTATAGATTGAAACTCTCTTAAAAAAAAAAAAAAAAACTCGCCGATACCATCAAAATACAACCCTACATAATATAAAACCCTTTAGCCACTTTCTAAGGCCCTCAAACACTTCCAAACAGTTTTTAAAAAGTAATGTAATTTTTTTCTCATATTATATAGTTTTATGTTTCTTATTTTACAAAATATACTTTGAATATTTTCTAACTTTATCAAAAATAATTATACCTTTTTATATTTCAAACATATAATAAAAAAATATTTCTATACATAAGTTGCTTTCTTCTATAAAAAAAAAAAAAAAAAACAACAACAACAACAATAGATTTTTTTTTTTAGAAATATATATATGTTGTTAATTGCTTATTTATTTTCTTAAAAAAAAAAAATTGGTGTCTAAAACATTCTGTATTTTATAAAAAAATTAAATTAATAAATTCCTTTAAATTTCTTAATTATTTTCAATATATATATATAAAAAATAAAAAATAAACTAGTTGGATTAGGTCAAAAGTAATCCGGAGTAGATCAAGTCTAACTTGTGTCCTACTAGGCCCAAAATATTTTAAAACCCACCAATTTGGACCACAAAAGACAACTTTGTCCCTAACTTTTATTCTCTCTTCTCCCTTCTCTCCTCTCTCTCAACCCAAATCATAAAATAAATAAATAAAAAAACCCTTTCAAAAACCCATCTTCTTCGTCTTCTTCTTACTTGCCTTGAGATAATTCGCTGCCTCTTCGGGAGTCAGTGTCAATGCCAGAGTCTCGGCTTAAGCTTTAAGAAGCTCCTTTGGCAACAAAACCTTGTCGATCATGTAGATTGCGATCGATTGCTCGTCGATCAAAGCGTGGTGGTGTTGTTGTTGAATCTCTCATTTCTCTCAGCTGCCTCCCTTTCACCTTCTGACTTTCTCTTCTCTCTTCTTTCTCTCAACTTTCTCCCTCTCACGCCCTAACTCTTCAACTCTCTCTGTCTCGTGATTTTGGGTGAAGGAGGAGCAGTATTTAAGCAGTAGATCGGTGTGTTGTGTTTTGGGTGGAAGTGGATTATGATTTTGGGTAAGTGAGTTGCATTTTTTTTTTTTACTTGGTTTTGGTTTTTTGTTGGTTTTTGGGTGGCATCGTGCCAGTGGCAGTGGTTCAATTCTGATGGTTGTGGTTGTGGGACATGTGGGTGATATGGCATTGTTGGGCAGTGGGTTTTCTAGGCGGCTATGGGTGTGGGTGATATGGTTTTATTGGGTAGTGGGTTTTCTAGGCAACAGTGGGTCGTGTGCGTGCGTGATATGGGTTAGCACACATAAATTAAAGAAAATACACTTGTTAATAATACATTAACTTGCACACATAAATTCATTGTAGTTATGTGTTTTTTTTGGATATATGCCCACAATTTGAATTTTTTTTTTTTTTTTTTTTTAAAAATTCTGTTAACAAAAACTCTATGGACACATTCTAAAGATTAATAAATACTCAATTATAATACACATTTTTCGAAAATAAATATTAGTGTCCATATATGTATTAGAAGTCATTACAAAACGGTCTAGAGATTCCTCTTTTTAAGTAGCTGAATACAAAAAGGATTTATAATTTTGGGTGGAAGAAAAACCTAAAAGGATGATAACTAAATTGAAAACAATTGAATTATCAAACATGCTACTTTCTCACAAATGCCCCAAATGAAAATTAATGCGCAATTCTGTGTGAAACACTGCCACCCTTAGAGCCCGTTTGGATTGAGGGGGGAGAGAGGAGAGGTGAAAGGGAGGAGAGTAAAGTAGAATTGACGAAAAATAAGTTAATTTTGGGTCAATTTTACTCTACTCTATTCTACTCTCTCTCCTTTCCCCTCAAACCAAACAGACCATTAAAGTGCCTAGAAGTCATAACCAGGCACCAAACAGGATATGAAACTTTCATTACCAATCAGCCCATCAGTTAAGGAAAGGAGAAAATAGCTTCTAACTGAACATGCATAGATACATTGTCAAATATCCCACAAATATCTAGTATTAATCCGAGCTGACCAATACAACACTTGCACAAAAACTGGAGGATAATATTATCTATGCTAATCTATGCGCTATCTGATTCATTTCCTGAATCTATATTCATTGGTTGTGGGTTCTTGTAGCCGCTGATTTCATCCTTGTAACGTTTTTTATCTTGCTGAGCCTTTGCTTCATATGGTTCTTTCTCCTCCACTGCACACACATTCAGCACAGATGGGAAAGTATTAAGATGCTGCTAAGTAATACAAGCTATAATTGGCAAATCATACAGAGTTCCTGATGAAGTGCAATGATTACCTGTCATCTTTTTCCACTTATCTCCAAGAACTCTTCCCACCTCTGTAAACGCAATTCCAGGGTTGGTTTTCTTTACATTCTGTGGTCAACATGACTAAGGTTAGCAATATACTCATGACCACCACTCAACAATTACTAGTTGCATGTATTAACAACAACAACAACAACAAAAACATGACATTTGTACACCCCCATGTAAAAAGAATTACTCTGTTAGATTTCTCTATTTTCTCACATTGCAATCAAAGACATTTTCACTTGGCTCAAAATAGAACTGGCTGACTATGGGTAGGAACATTAGTCAGCTTGGTAATGGTTGAGTCAGTTCAAGCCAGGATGGTTATCCATATGTTATACACCAATACATATGCACCCAACCTGAACCAAAACCATTACGAATAAATTTATCATAAAACATTAACAGAAATCCTGCATATTAAAATCCATACTTTCAAATGTGCCACTTCAAACCCCCACACTTTCACTATTGTGCTAACACTTGAAACACCTGAGACCATAGGTGGGGTTTTGTTTGGAACAATAATTAAAGTATGGGGTTTAAAGTGATACATCTAAAAGTATGAGGTTTCACTTGTCACGAGGATAAAACTCCAGGGTTTTTTTTCTGGACTTTCCCTGAAAAAAATATCAACAAAAATCTGCCCTGACCTAAAATATCCTCTCCGGGCCCACATAACCAACCCATCCATGCCATCTAATTTCATTTTTCCCTTGAACTTGTACTATACCAACAAAAGACATAATCAGTGCTGTAAATGTAGGACAGACAACTCACCTCTCTTTCCATTTGTGAGAAGAACATGAAACCAGACATTGCCCTCTTGGGTGCATTTGGGTCCTTTTTCTTTTTCTGTTTCTTCTTCTTTGAACCATCTTCATCTCCATCTCTAGATTTCTTCTTAGAAGAAGATGCCTTTGAAGATGTCTCTTTTCTGGATTCCTTTTTGGCAGGCTTCTGAAATTTGGCATTCATTTAATGTGAGTAACCAAATAAAATCTAATCATAATCCTCTTAAAAACTGAACAAATAAAATGACAATAAAAATGGTTTGCCTCTTTCTCATCTCCACTTTCACTAGCATCGGATTCCTCCTCCCCAGAATCATCAGTTGGAGAACCTCCATCATCTTTGTCAATGACGAAATCTTCATCCTGCAGAAAGTCATCACATGTAAACACAATTCTCAAAAAGCATACCCAGAGACATACACAAGCAAAGCAGTGGCAGGCACACAAGCATACCAAAAGACGAGAGTACAGAAACAAGAGATAAGAAGACACTAAGAAACACTGAAACACATGGGCTGAACAACTGGATCGCATGAACGCTCAAACACATGAGAAAAAGCTAAAAAATGCAAAGACGTCTAAACACATACTAGACAGTCAGAACAGCTACTCAACTGCATGCAGACAAACATGCACACACACACAGTTCACCATAAGTTTCAGGATCCCACATTTTATAAAAATACCATAAATGTCAAAATTTCTTACATGCTTTGCATGTCTATGGCAGCCACCCCAAAAAAAAAAGGAACAAGAAAACCAAAAGTATTAGTAGAAGATTTTACCTCTTCATCACTCTCATCTCCACCAGCCAGATTCTTAATGCGCTCAAGATGTGGGTCAACAGCATCATCATCTTCATCCTGAAGAACACGTGCCACACCATCTGCAGTTTGGACATCTCCCAGGTTCATAATTTTCAATCCCTTCCCACTGCATGAATTGCCCAAAGTTGAGAACTTAAAGACAACTAGATGATTACTATCCATGAAATGAGAAGAGAAAATTAAATTACCTGATGAAGTCAAAAAGATTATGGTATTCATTCCTCTGGATGTTCCGAAATAGATGTTCTTGCTCAGTTTTCAGTCTTATAAGAAGATCAAAGTAATGCATATTTGAGCCACCAGCAGCATGCCTCTCGAATTCCAAATACTCGATCTATAATCAGAAATAAAATAAAATGGGTCAATCTCCATGGGGTGTCCATCACACTATATCAGATTTATCATTTATCTGCAAAAGTTAAAACACTGTACCTCTTCATGAAGAATAAGCGTAGGAGGTTTTGGTAGAAAGAAGAAACTCTTTTCAAGTGGATAGAGGACCCCATCTTCAGCCTTCAATGATGACTTCACAGCATAACCATCTTGACAACTACGGAATTTTCCTGGTTTAGTAACTTTGGCACCAGACAAGCCACGCAATATTGTTGTAAAAACTTCATGAATGAGCCCCTGTTTGTTCAAAACAAGCCATCAAAGAACTTAAATGTG
The DNA here is from genome assembly GCA_019022515.1 of Quercus aquifolioides. Lineage (NCBI taxonomy): Eukaryota > Viridiplantae > Streptophyta > Magnoliopsida > Fagales > Fagaceae > Quercus > Quercus aquifolioides. Next base: position 25,162,141 of record CM032327.1, on the reverse strand, counting down.
AATTTAGCAAGCTCAGGTCTCTAAAACTTATATGCAACTCTAAAGTCTAACAATTAAGAGCTAATAAAAAGAAAAAGAAAACAGAAACAAACAAACAAATGAAATATATTACCTTATATGAAGGTTCTAGCTTTTCCTTGTATTTGGTGTTCAAAAGATCTTCGCTCATTGTCAGGTCGCTATGAACTACAAAGTCAGTTTCAAACTGTGCAAGAATGAAGATATGAGAACATTGCAAGAATAGGATCCTATAGTGATACACTGAAACCAACAAAATACCTGCAAAACGATATGTGGGTACAAAGTTTGCCCTTTACGGATTGGTGGATCAAGAGTAACAACAACGAATGTATGTGGCTGATTTGACTGCATAAATGTACAGAACAAGGCCATATAAATTTTGATCAGTATTAAAGAAACCAGAACTGATCAATTGATCAAAGGCAATCATAAATTGCATGATACGAATACACATATAACAATCTACACATATGATATGAATATACATAAATTGAACATTTTAATCAGCACCCTTATATATCAGCCCCAAGAAGAAAACCTTAGGAAGTAAAAACAGCCGAACAACACTGCTGTACTGAATTTTGAAATCATTAGCTTGTCCTTGGAGCCGTAAGAACGAGAGATGAAGTTCAACATTGTATCGCCCCCTGCAAAAAGTAAAAATTTATGTTAGTCATACATGAAGGGAACATATAAAGTTCTCAGCATCCCACAACACCTACCTTGGCGTGAGGATAGCAATACCCTCAAAGGTAACCACGGCTTCTTCACCTCCAGCACCAACATCTGCCATTGACATAATTTTGTCACGGAAAACCTAACACAGTTGATGGAAAAGACATCAGTGACAATCACAATAAGTAAATCACACAATTTTACCACATAGCAAGAAGAAACCAACCTGAGCAGGAGGACGATTCTCATCACCAACAAATTGGGTGTTAGAATTAGGTATATGAAAACTTATCTCCATCAATGAATCTTTCTGTGATAATAACATAAAAACAATCAGAAAGCAATAACATTAATCTCAAACAAGCAATCTAAAACTAAAATATTTGTTGCCATCTAGGATAATCTTATACTAAGTACCTTCTCAAAAATAAAGAAGTCATATACCAAGTAAAGCATTTTTTTAGGGGCCGCAACTAAAGCCTAAATTTAAATATAGCAGTTCTGAAAGTAACTATGTGTTCATAAACATCCAATTAGGGAGTACTTTGCAGTCATTCAATAAACATAAGCTTAAATACACCCCCACAGACCTCATTAGCTCCAGTTGTATCATCCACATGGAACTCTAAGATTACATCATTTTTCCCTTGAAGCTGAGTTTGTGAGACATCTGCTAGAGATACCTCAAAGGCTTGCTTTGAACCAACCAAAAAAGTCAGCATATTCCCTGCAAAAAGCAATAGAGAAGGGACGAATTGAAATTATACAATCAGGGCAGCCTACTAGTACTAACCTAGTAGCAGCAAAAATCATATATGAAAGATAATCAACATACTTGTAACAATTTTTTTTTTTTTTATAAAAAAACTCTACTTTCTATAGCACTGGTAAGTTCCAAATAGAGAAAAAAAAAGGGTAAAATACTATTTTGGTCCCTAAACTTTAACAAAAGTTTGTTTTTCGTTTTTAAACTTAAAAAAATTCTATTTTCATCCCTAAACCTTGTAAATAGTTTTTTCAATGGTTTACAAAAATAGGGATGAAAAAAGAACTTTTTTCAATAGTTTAGGGATGAAAAACAAACTTTTAGTAAAGTTTAGGGACCAAAATAGTATTTTAACCAAAAAAAAAATAACTCTCATGATATTGCAGTGATGATAATAAGAAATAACAATTAAAGCTGAAGAGACCACAAGATTGCATGTATGAGAAGGTTTCTGAAATACTTTAGCATAAGTTGGAGACATCACAAAATTCTAATTTGACAAGCAAGAAACTCCAAATTATTTTTTGATAAGTAAATTAATTTAAGAGTGGGGAAAAGCCAAAAAAAAAAAAAGGAATGGGAAGTTTACAAAGGAAAAACACCAAATAATGGTCACTTCATGGATGGCTCACAAGATTGCATGTAAATGACATTGTAATTTTCTTGAAAAACAATAGAATTCCCAAAAAAAAAGGAAAAAAAAAATTTCTATAAGCTATGGTAGTGCCATCTGAATTGATCACTTACCCAAAATAAAGAGAGAGAGAGAGAGAGAGAGAATTTACACCAACCGAAGAACATTCCCACAAGCCAGATCAAGGGTAGCATAACACAAGATGATTTAATATATAACATTCAGAAAAAAAGTGAATGGAAAAGAGTAACTGACCATTTAAATCAACTTCTCCCCAATTCCGTCCACTGACAGAAAGTTGTTTCTCCTCCGGTGTTATGCCACAAGCGTTTTGGAAGAAATTGGTCAAATTTGTGACATCCTACAGCACGAGCATAAAAGAGCAATATAAGGATAAGCTTGTTTTGGGCATTTATGCATGATTAGAGATATTTCCATATTATTATCATTCAAAAAAGACATTGACACACAACAGATGTATGGAACAAGAAACCAACAGCTCAGCTTGTTAACACAAGCTAAAGTGCATTTCTTTTATAGCATTCACTAAAATAAATAAGAGAGAGAGAGAGAGTATTAACCTGGTCTCGAAACCCAGTAAACTTATAGTATAACCCGTCTTTGATCCGAACACCAAGTTGATTTGACCTTGGGACCTTCATCCATGTCACCCCCATGATGTCAGCTTTATCCACCTCAACTGCCTTACCACCTCCTTGTTTCTTCCATAAAATCCCTCCTGAAAATACCTTCAGCTGCCCTGGATTCTGCATTCAACATATGAAAACACGAAATCATTATGAATACGTCAAGATTTGATTTCAGTAAAGCATAACCTCGTTTGGGCTAGAGTAATTAAGTCTAAAAAATGCAATAAAATAAAGTTTTAATAGCATTATCAAGAGGGCACACTCAGAAGCTTTCCAAGCCTTTATATTTTCTTTTTTCCTTCTGGGAAGCATTCTGAAAATTTCCTAACTTTACTTAATAATCAAATTTACCAATCTCAAAAACCTTTGGCAATTACTAAAAAGTTTACATGATGCGAATCATGTGAAAAAGATTTTGAGAGTCATTTATACCCCCAAAAGTATTTAGCAATTAAACAGCTCAAAACAATATATACATAAAATTGGGGGAAAAGATATAAAATGAATTAGGGTTCCTAATTGGAGACACAAATAAGTTCCAATGACAGCATTACAAAGTTCACTTTTTCTCCTGCAATTTCTCACTAACCAAACAGCTTATCTAGAACTTCCAGCTATGCAATTCAAAAAAATTATCAAAAGCAGTGAAATTAGGGTCCCACAGTCAGAAAACTAGGGTTTGCAAAATGCATCATTTTCCTCACGAGTCACCAAGCAAACTTAACAAACCAAAGCCCAATTTCTCATAATCAAACGAAAAAGAAAAAAAAAATTACTAAAAACACAATCAATTAGGGTTTCAAGAAGACCATTTTTAGCACCCACAGTCACCAAATCCCTATTCAATAATCACAACTCCTCCCACTATCACTGCAACCAGACGCACCAAATTTGAAAACTTTTAGAAAATGCAGCGAAATTAGGGCTCTAAAGTCGAAAATTAGGGTTTATAAAACGCACCATTTTCCTCACGAAGTCACCCAACTAACATAACAGACCAAACTCCAAAGCCAAAATTTTTCAGAATCAAACTAAGAAATAAAAAATAGTAGAACAAAGAAAAAAAATCAATTAGGGTTTCGCGATTAGCAGCCAAACAGTCACAAAATGTCAAAATCCCTAATCTTCTACACTCCGACTAACGGCGCAACCAAACGCACCCAACCACAGAGAGTTACGTTGTACATGGAAATTACTTTAGGGTTACGAAATAGCGTCGAGAAAGAAAAAGTAAATCGAAGAACAAAAACTCATAGCTCAGAAATCGAAATCGCAGAGCAAAACGAAACGCACTAATAGAGAGAGAGAGAGAGAGAGCTTACAGTGCCTCCACGGCCGCCGAGAGAGATATTGTTGAAGAGGTGACCGTCGGTCATGGCTCACAAATCGAAATCGCAGAGCAAAATAGGATTCTTAGAGAGAGTGAGAGAGATAGAGAAATGGATTTGGACAATGAGGGTGGGAGAGTGGTTTCTGAACATATATATAGGTAGAGAGGACGGTGCGCATTGCGCACACTACCTTCTGGCGCGAATTTGGATATCATAAGCTGTGGGCGTGTACTCTCTGTGTCTGATGAAAAGCCTATACGGCATGTCGTTTTTTGTTTTTGTCATCGACAAAATTGTTTCTACTTTCTTAATAATGTGATTTTCCCCTAATTTATGCATGTTTGGCATTCCGCTTTGAAACCACACTTCCTCAAAGTACAACTTTACGAACAATTTTTTTAAACAATTCAATTTCGAAAAGTTGAAGAATTATGTTGTATCGAGACAAATGATACATTAATAAAGATGCTTGTTTAAACCAAAGCCTAGGACCAAAGCTTAAAGATTAAAAGGAAAATTTTTATAGCAAACTATCTGTAAGATAGCTTGGGCAGCTGTGATAGATCTACCACCTGTGGATTGATTGTAATGTTAGGATCCATAATGGCATGGCTAGATTAGATCAGGTTTTAAAATTGAGCATGCAAGTATATATGTAGGATGTTAGATATTGATTGTTTCTTTAGTCAAAATGTTCCAAATTCTGTTTCAAATTGGGTCCTCTGTAACCTTTGGCATCTGACTATTTCTATTTTTTTATTGGTGCTAGTATTTGTTGTGGAACAAGATCTTCTCCATTTCACTAGAAATTGAGAGAGTCAATTTCACGATTAAGATTTTCATTTTCATTTTCTATGAACTGGAGAGGATTATTTTCCTTTTATTGTTGGTTCTAGTGTGAGCTGATTATTATGTTTCTTTGTTGTTGATTATATTCTGGGTGTGTTGGCAGCTTAATGCTTGTGCATCTGGTTTTTTTTTTTGAAACAAAATAGCTTTTTTTTTTTTTTGAGGGGTTGAAACAAATTAGCTCATTCAATAAAATAAATTAAAAAATAAAAATAAAAGAAAAGAAAAAAAGCTAGTACATCTCATGCATTATTAGTTGCCATAATTTCTTCTATATTCCTGATTCTTCAAAATAAGCCGTGAGTAGCACCAATAGGCTGATCATCTAACCAAGAAGCACCCCTTTTTTTTTCAGTCACTAATCCAACTGATCTTGTATGGTTTTGATGTAATTGGAGGTTGGATTTTTTTTTTTTTTTTACATTCCTATATTCTTGATCAAATAGATTATTGAGCTCAGTATTAGCCTAACAGCCAAAACAAAAAAAAAACAGTAAAATGTTTGAGCTCAGATTCACTCAAATAACTTTGTCTCTTCATTGGAACCAAATCACTAGTTCCATCCCTTCTTCTTTGGGCAATTTAACCAATTTGGTCACTTTGTCTCTTGATTCGAACCAAATCATCCCTTCTTCTTTGGGTAATTTAACCAATTTGGTCACTTTGTCTCTTCATTTGAACCAAATCAATGGTTCCATTCCCCAAGAAATAGGCAACATGAATAATTTGAGTGAGTTGCACCTCAATAAAAATGAGCTCACTGGAGAGATTCCATTTGAACTTGGGTATCCACAGCATTTAGAGATCTTGAATCTTAGCTACAATTCTTTGCAAGGTCAGATCCCAAATGGCTACCTAAATTTTTCACTTTACACATTTATAGGTAACAAAGATTTATGTGGTGACTTCAAAGGTTTCCCTCCTTGTCATCCATCATCCCCACACAATAATAGATCAATTGTTTTAGTTCTTGCCTTTTTGCCTGTACTTGTAATTCTTGGGTGTGTTTTCCTCTTTCAAAATGGGGTCAAGAAAACTAAATCTAATCCAAGGGAAACAAAGAATGGGGACTTGTTCTCAGTGTGGAATTATGATGGAAAAATTGCATATGAAGACATCATTGAAGCAACAGAGGACTTCGACATTAGGTATTGTATTGGAACAGGTGGTTATGGTAGTGTTTACAAAGCACAGTTGCCCAATGGTAAAGTAGTTGCCTTAAAGAAACTTCATCGCTTAGAAGCCGAGGACCTTACTTTTGACAAGAGTTTCAAAAACGAGATCAAAATGTTAACAGAAATCCGACATAGAAATATTGTTAAACTTTATGGTTATTGTTTGCATAAAAGATGCATGTTTTTGGTCTATGAGTACATGGAAATGGGAAGTTTGTTTTCTGTCCTAAGCAATGATATTGAAGCTGTGGAATTGGATTGGATGAAAAGGATGATTGTCATCAAAAGTATAGCACACGCCTTATCTTATATGCATCATGAATGTGTCCAAGTTATTGTTCATCGAGATATAAGCAGCAACAATATTCTATTGAACTCTAAGTTGGAGGCTTTTGTCTCTGATTTTGGCACGGCAAGAATTCTTGATCCAAATTCCTCCAATCAAACTTTACTTGCTGGGACTTATGGTTATATTGCTCCAGGTAAATTTTTCTTCTCAAGCTATACCTTATTTAACATGTAGGATTTTCTTGATTATCATGCTACTTAGCTTACTTTATTGTTTGTTATATGAACCAAACCACATATGCATGGTAGCAAATAATCACTTTCACAATCAAATTTTATATAAAAATCAACCTCTTCATAAAAAATTAAAAAATTCACAAAGAAAAAGTTCAAAAGAAAATTCAAGAAAAATGAAGGCACTACTTTTTCTTATAATACTTTTTATTGTTTTTTTTCCTTATGTGCAGAACTAGCATATACTATGGTAGCGACTGAAAAATGTGATGTTTATAGCTTTGGTGTGTTGGCACTAGAAATATTAAGGCGTAAATACACTTTTGGTCCCTACATTTTGGGTCATTTCTCGATTTGGTCCCTAAACTGATTTTGCTCTTAAGCCAGTCCCTGATTTTTTAAAATCGTTTTTAAAATGGTCCCTGCCGTTAACCCAGTAACAGAAAATGCTGACGTGGCAAACGGAATACACCGTTGGCTATTATATGCTGACATGGCTAATAAAATATTACTAATAAAACCACGTCAGCATGCCACATCAGCATTTAAATTAATAAAAAAAGCCAACTCAGAATTTTAAAAAAAAAAAAAGTAAATTAAATTTAAAAAAAAAACTGAAATCTAATTTAAACTAAAATCATTTCTTAAAAAATAAAAAATCGTTATCTTTTTAATTCTTTTTTATTTTGTTTTTATTTTTCTTTATCCTCATCACTCATCAGCTTTAAAAAAATCTCTACACTAAAGACTCTCAAATTCTCTCACTCTCTTCACGCTCCATGGATATAATCTCTCACTCTCCACTGTCCATGGCCGAAGCTCACTGAGCCTTCTTCTCCACCACACGCCGGAGCTCACAAGCAGACCAACGGCGAGCAAATCAAGCTTCTTCTCCCTCTCTCTTTCTGCAAAAATCTTGTCTGAAGCTCGCTTTCTCTTTCAACTTTTCCTCGGATCAAGATCTCCCTCTTTCGGTTTTCTCTTTCAGATTTGGCTTTGATCTAAGTTTAGAGAGAGAGATGGGCTGAGATCGGTGGGAGTCGTTGTGAAGTGGTGGTTGGTCCGGTGGTGGGTGGGGTAGATCGTTTGGGTTTCTGATCTGGGTTTATGTGGCTTGATGTGCTGGATCGTTGGATCGGTGGCTTGATGTGGCTTGATTAGTGGGTTTACTGCTGGTGGTGGTGTGCAGTGCCGCGGTGGTGGAGTGGGGTTGCTGGGGCTTTCTTTTTTTGTTGGTGGTTGCTGGGTTTCCTTTTTTGGCGGTGGGTTTACTGGTGGTGGTGGTGTGTAGTGCCGCGGTGGTGGAGTGGGGTTGTTGGGGTTTTCTTTTTTTGTTGGGGTTGCTGGGTTTCCTTTTTTGCTTTGATTTTTTGTTGTGGGTATTGTGGCTGATTTGTGGGTTGCCGATGGTGGTTGCTTTTGATTTGTGGCTGATTTTTTGATGTGGGATGTGTGGGTTTAATGGTGGTGGTGGGGATGGGTTCGTCCGGCATCTACTCGTTGGGTTCTAGGTTGGTTTTTTCACGTGGGTTTGATGATTTCTTCATGTTGGAGGTTTGATGATTTCTGGGCTAGCCGAAGAACATGAAGAACATGTTACCCATGTTCTTTCGAAAATAATAAAAAGAAAATAACAAAAGAATTCAACGTTTTTTTTTTTTTTTAAATGTTTATTTTTAATTTTTTAATTTTCTGACCTGGCTTTTTAATTAACTTATATGCTGATGTGGCAATTAAAAAATGCCAAATCAAAATTTTTAATATTATTTTATTAGTCACGTCAGCATTTATTGTGTGTACAGTGCACACCGTTTGTCACGTCAGCATTTTCTGTTACTGGGTTGACGGCAGGGACTATTTTAAAAACGATTTTAAAAAATCAGAGACTGACTTAAGAGCAAAATCAGTTTAGGGACCAAATCGAGAAATGACCCAAAATGTAGGGATTAAAAGTGTATTTGCGCCTAATATTAATGGGAAGACATCTAGGTGAACTCTTGACTTCATTATCATCATCGTCACCTCAAAATGTGATGCTAATTAAATGAAATTTTAGACCAACGTCTCCCACCTCCAAACCGTCTGGTTGCACAAGATGTTTTCCTTGTTGCTACAATTGCATTTGCGTGCTTACGTTCCAAACCAAAGTCTCGACCAACAATGAAATGGGTGTCTCAAGAATTTCTTTCTCATAAGAAACCAAAAATGAACCCCTTAAATGCTGTTTCCCTGTGGCAATTGAGGAACCAAGAAATTTATGCGGTTGGAGAGAGTGCATGTTGTTCAATTGAGAACCATATTGTTTGAACTTCTAGGGAAAAAAATGTTAGTGTATTACAATAACAATACCTTAAAAAATTTCGAAGCATTGTATCGTTTTGTTTTTTCTTTATGTTTTGTAACCTTTATTTTGCAACATGAAATTTAATTCTTTATCAATCTGAATTTTGCAAATTGAAATATAATATTAGTCTTTTAACACTTTTCTAAAGACACGCTTCTAGAATCCTCATAAGCAATCGTGGAGGTCTCAAAGGATCCTCCATGGCTCCATATGCTCCATGCTTGACTTAAAGAAATACTTGTAAGTTGTAACTGTCTGTTATTTCTTGTGTTTTTCAACGGGCAAAGGCATGCTTAAAAAGAGAAAATAGACTAAAATATACAACCAAAGAAGATAAATACTCACCATTTAAACTGATAAAGAAGATGACCTATAGTGACCAAACATCCAGACCTGCTGGATCATCCCCATAATCTACTTATCTACTCACTATAGTGATCTAAAAATCTCAAGACCTCGTTCAAAAATAAAAGTTGGACAAGTGGTTATACAGTTTGGCGGATTGTTTAACCACGCTGCAACATACTTATCATAATTTGATTTTAAGTTGGCAGCAACCTTTTTTTTTCTTTTTTTTTTCCTTCTCCCCATATGATTTATAATTTTTTTTTTTTAAATTCAAAGGAGTTTAATGACCCAATGGAAAAGGGCATCTGTTGAATTTCAAGTGTTCAGTAAGGAATAGAATACAAAAAAAAAATTAATAGTTCAATTTCTGTCCTTTAACATGACTTCTATGAATGTTTCACATACTTGGTACAAGTCAGACACTGGAAACATAATACATGCACGGGTAACTGGCCTCAGTTCTACATATACACCCACATAAAACCAAATTCTTGATGCAGAACTAATACAATTCCATAAGATTCCTCACAATTTACATACAAGTACAATATCTAAACGATTTTTCCAAAGATTATGAATTTTGAAACGCAAGTGTCCACAATAAAAGAAAGAGCAAGACATAAGCAAGAAGCAACACAGGCACCTATCTAGTATTATCTTCATACACAGATGATCTACACAATTACATATCCAGGTATTTACGTGTTTATCATCATCAGTTCATCACCATGATCACACAGAGGATCTATAAAAGTAAATATCCATGTGTGACAGCGAGAGCAAAACAGTTTCACATCAAAATTAGAACCAAATGTATCAGCAGGTGAGATGATATGTCTATTCCTGACCCAGCTGCGTGTGTGTGTGTGTGTGAGAGAGAGAGAGAGAGAGAGAGAGAGAGAGCAAAAAGTTTTCATTATAAAAATTAAAAACAAATGTAACAGCAGGTGAGCTAAGATGTCTATAACTGACCCACCTCTACCAAACATCATAAATGCAGGAGCTTTGTACACTAATTACGACACTTTTAAAATAAAAATATATGAACATGAGTCAGAGAATGTACTAGATGAATCATATAAATGCTCCCAGGACCCAACCATTATATGGCAGAGGATGATGGAAGTATTCCTACAAGTTCAAACCCTCACTATTAAACCTGCAGACTTTTGCCTTCAAAATCAAAAGAATCAAAACTCAAACACCAGTGGACATTTTGCAACTTCATATATAAAAACCATGATTCAATTATTTGATCGGTTTGAAGTGCTCATACCCAAATGCCTTCATCTTTCAAATAGCTAAATTGAAGCATCAGCTGACTTCTACATTAACAATCTAAATTCAATCAATTGGTATAAGCACACAGCAGCAAAGATGGAAACTAATGATATAATTATATTATTGTATCAACAACACATTAACAGTAGATGTGTGACATACTGACATATATAGTATTATGTAAGAACATATTTAGTATTTTGTAGGAACATAAAAATTGGTTTCTTTGGGACCAAACTTATCAAAATAATAATAATAATAATTGGTTTCTCATCCCAATTATGCCAGCTGCAAGCCAAAGTTAAACAAGGCCTAAAATTCTAGATTACATCACTGGTCTTAGAGGAATGCCTATATTAGTATAACCATGAAAAAAAGGGGCACAAAATCCATTCAATTTCCACCAAACTTTTATGAATGAAAAGATTCCTAGGGCATGAAAATAGAACATAAAACTCATAACACAAGCAATCAACAAAACACAAAAAGCGACAGGGCAAAATGCCTGCTTGAAAAGCAGCAAAGGTTTGGAGCAATCGGAGATATTACGTCCTGAGACTCCAATTTATCTCTCTTATAACTACAAATTTCAGTTTCATCTGATCGGAAAGAGAGTTTTACATCCTAAGCTGAAAACTTGATTCAATTATTTGACGAGAGGGAGGCCCCAAATTCTGTGACAAAGTTACATGGACGTGTTATCTTTTTCCTAAGAAATCCAGATTCAGTTATCCGATATTCATACAATGAAGCCAGGTGGAATTGACATGGATGATATTGACAACAAAATTATTATTATTATTATTATTATTATTATTATTATTTGATAGATACAATGGGGGAGGGGGATATGAACCCTAGAAGTCTTCGTTGGAAAAACCAAAAGGTGTTAGTTGAGTTACAAGACTCTTGACTGATAACAAAAGATGGTATCACCAAAAGTAATTGTGCAATTCATGTATGAGATTGGTTAGATAAACAATATAATTATTACTTCCAATGAAGTTAGCTTCCAATTTTATTATTATCATATTTTTTATATATAATTTTCATTTCCTAATAGAGATGCAAGAAAGTCCATAAGACCAAATAGAACGGTTTCCCTATTTTATCCTTAAAAAACAACAATCCTATGGACACTAGCACACCCAGTTTTACATATTGCTGGGTTGACAATGGGGTGATCAACATCACTATGGATGCTCAACTTATTATGCACCAACCTGTTACACATTAATTGGGTAAAATTAGGTGCGTCCTAGACTTTATTTTAAAAAACCATTGTATTTGAACTAGAGTGGAAGGGTGCATGCACACAATGCAGTCATGCGTAGGTGGTGGTTCCTCAAACCAATGAAGGATTTGAAAAAGAAAGAAACGTGCTCTTTGTTTAAGGGTCCAAATAACTTAAGTATGGACAATAACTGCTTAAGATTTTGGTTCAATTCTCTAACATGATGCTTTGGTATGCTCATGATACAATCATACAAAACCATATTCTTGATGCAGAAGCAGCAGAACTGATGCAATCCCATAAGATTCTTAACAATCTACATACAATATCTGAATGATATTTCCAAAAAATTCTGGATTTTAAAACGTAGTTGTCTACAATGCAAAGAAAGAGCAAGACAAAAAGGACCACGAGCACCTATCTAGTATTATCTTTCTACTTAGCATCTACACAAGTACATATCCAGGTATTTACGTATTTATCATCATCAGTTCATCACCATCATCACACACAGGATCTATAAAAGTAAATTGAAGCATCAGCCGGCTTCAACATTAAAAATCTAACTTCAATCAATCGGTAAAGCACACAGCAGCAAGATGGAAACTAATGGTGTAAATATATGATGGTGTCATGAACACATTAATAGTAGATGTGAGACATATTTAGTATTATGTAAGAACACAAGACTTGGTTTCTTTGGGGGCCCAAACTTATCAAAATAATCATAACAATAATTGGATTCTCTTCCCAATTATGCCAGCTGCAAGAACAAGTTAAACAAGGCCTAAAATCTGAATTACATAACTGGTCTTAGAGGAATGAACATATTAGTATAACCAAGAAAAAAGGGGGTACAAGATCCATTCAATTTTCACCAAACTTCTATGACTGCTATGATTCCTTGGGAAAGTCATGAAGATAGAGCATAAAACTCATAATAAAAGCAATCTACAAAAAAATATAAGCAACAGGGCAACATACCTGCTTGAACAGCAGCAAATGTTTGGAGCAAACTGAGATACTATGTTCTGAAACTCCAATTTATCTCTCTTATAAATAAATGTGTTAGCGCTTCAAATACTAAAAATTTTGGTATCAACTACTTATCAAAAAAAAAAATGGTATCAACTGATCCAAAATAGAAAGTTTAGGATGCAAAAAGCTGCATCCCAATGAAACAAGGACAGCAGATTATTGAAAACGATTTCATTGCTTTTTTTAATAAGTTCATAGATTTTTTTTTTTTTTTTTATTATTATTGTTATTTCTTTAAGTAATGAACTATAGCTCCAACCATATTATGATTCTACATAACAGTAGAATCATCAATGATTCTAAACGGGAGGTCCAAAGACGGCCGGCTCTGCTCTTTTTTCAGGGGGTTCAAATGAACCCCCTGGCTTCAAAAATATATATATAATATATTTTTTTAGTTTAATACATTAATTTTTTTCTTAAAAATATTTTTGCACACCTTAACTTAAATTTTATACAATCTTATTACAAGTATTTTTTACTCTAAAGTAAGAGTAAGTGTTTGTGAATTGTAAATGTCATTTGTGTGAATAATGATGTGTATGTGCATGTTTGTGTGTACAATATAACTTTATATAATTTAATAATTAGGAAATAGAGAGGATTTGTTACATGAGTGTGTATAGTTATCATGTTATAATAACTTTTTGTCATAAGTTAGAAAAATTCAAGAAAAAAATTGCAAAGTTAGTAATTATTCAAGCATTTAATTGATTAAGTAAACACGTAGTGAATTATTTTATGTATGAATGAGTATGGTTGTATATGTCAATAATTAATATAGAGCTAGTGAGTTGAGTTTAGTCATTTAGTTTAAAATATTTTTATAAAAACAATGACAAATACGTAATATTAATTGCATAAAAATAAAAATTTAGACAAACTTAACAAAATAAAATGGTCATAGCTACCCATATTGGCAATAAATACTCGTGATGAACTATCATGTAACAATTCAAAATTTGAAAATTTGTAGAAGGAAATTGTAAAAATTAATGGTTTTTTTTTTTTTTTTTGTCTATAACTCGATATATTCAAGTTCTCTTTTTATTAAATTTAAATTTCTTAATGACCCTCCTTAACAAAATTCCTGGAGCCGCCACTGGGTCCAAAAGTGCAGATGCATTGACCTTCAAAACTGATCAGACATTTAATCTTCATCCTAAGCTGAAAACTTAATTCAATTATTTGAACAGGGAGGGCCCAAAATCTATGTGACAAAGCTACCTAGACATCTTATTTATTTCCTATGTTAGAAATACAGATTCAATTATCTGATATTTATAGATTGAAGCCAGGTGGGAATAACATTGATGATATTGATAACAAAAGATGGTATCATGTATCAACAGTAGTAATTGTGTGATTCATCATATGCAATTGGTTACACAAACAATAGAATTACTAGTTAGAGTGAAGTTAGCTACAAGGAAAAATTTTCCATTGCAAAAGAGAAAAAATATAACCTTTCATCTAGAGTGAGTATGTTAATGATTCTAGCGGCAGTCAGTAAAAAAGGTTTAAGAATAAAAGACAATAACAGCAAAAATGTATAACAATCACCATAAAAGCTCCATCAAAGTGCAAACTGCTAACATTCATCTGACAAGTCATAAAATTAAAGCATGTAACTGAAAAGTATTAAGAACTAAGAGAACAGTTTAAGAACATGGCAAAGTGCAAGCTCAAACTGCAGTACAAAATGTTTTCTGTGAACTGAATACTAGTTTCTGACCTCTTTTTGATAAGTTACTAGTGTCTGACCTCTGACTAACCTCTCTTTCAACATACATGTGTAGTATTGCATTCAAATGATACAAACTTGAGGTTCCTCTGAAGAGCATCAAAATTGCTTTCTTTTACTTCTGAACAGTTTGTCTCTTTTTGAATAAACATAAAAGAGAGCTAGCAAACCTCCTGCAGAGAAAGAAACCGAAGTCCATGGGAATGGTGGGTCCTTAAAGCATACCAGTGATGCCTCCAGTTCATCGGAAGCAGTATAGACAAGAGAGTGGATGGCATACAGATCATGATCAGAAGACTTCAAATAGTACAAAGCCATCTCAAAGTCCAAATGCGACAAAGCAGAAACTGCTTTGTCAAGCTTGTACTTGAACAAAGTCCACCTTTGTTCGAACACAAGATGTTGATTCTGTTTAAGTAGCTTCCTATCACCACCATGTTCAGCAATGGATTCAAGAAAATCAATGGCACTCGTTATACTGTAATTCATCATCGTCAAAAGAACACTCCTCTTGGCTGCATCATTCTGCACGAAAGACAATGACAAACTCTCCGAGAACGGCCCAAACGGGGTCTGCCCTACACTCCACGTATAATCCACCAAAGTACTATTATGTCTAGGGCTCCACAACAAATGGGTAGGCGAAACCCCCCACATGCTCTGCAGAATCGAACCAACAAGCGGCCTCTCAAGACTCCTCGTCTGAGTAAACATGTGACGACCATTACAAGTATAATCACTCACAGTCTGCGTGTTCCTAGTCCTCACCGCGATAACCATGTCTTTAAAAGCAACAGACTGGTGATACCGATCGAGCAACAAATGATTATTGTAATCCAAATCAAACACATAAACCGGAAGAACCCTACCGAAATCGTTATCCACTGGCATTTCAGCCTCACTTCTAAACACCTGACCCGACTCCAACAATATCTGATGCAAACGCTTTGAATCCAAATACTCATTCACAATCAAAGTATAATTATCGAAAAGAAACCTCGAGGTGTATGAATTAATCGACCTAGAAACTGCGAACGAGCAAATCAGACACTTATCGAAACTCACCTCATAATTCTTAAACCTCAAGGTTTGATCACGTAACAACAATCCACCATCCTCACTCAAAGTCCTCTCAATCTTCTTCCAATCCAAACCATCCGAACTCGAATCCCTAGCGCTACCACTACGAACATGTATGAACTGAACCAGCAACGAATTCTCAAAAGGAACAGGAATTCTCAAAGAAGGAACGAGGAGTACCTGATAAGCACTCCAAATCAGGGAAGATACGTCGGCGAGGAGCGATTTCTGGGACTTCTGGCGGCTGTGGAAGGCGGCGAGGGGGTGGAATTCGCCGCGCGGGAGCACGCCGTCGCCGGACAAAGCCGGGCCGTAATCGACAGGTCCGGCGGCCAAATCGATCCATAAGTAACGATTTTTGGATGCGTGGATCGTTCCGAGGCAATCGGTGAAGCCGGCGGAGGAATGGGAGTCGGAGTAGGTGTAAGCGTAAGGTTTTGATTGAGGGCCGAGGTTTAGGAGGTAGATGAAGATTCCGTCGCGGTTTTCGTGTTCGTTTTCGGTGCGGAAATCGGAAGAGACGATGGTATCGATCGATGAGAAGGGAATGGAGAGGAGGGAAGAGCGGAGGGAGGAAGTGGATTTGGAGATTTGGGAGGAAAGGGATTCGGAGAGGGTGGAAGTGAGGGAAGGAGGGGAGAAGGCAATATCGAAGTGGGGAGTGTGTTGGATGGAGAGGGAATGGAAAGGGGGGTTGAAAGGGGAGATGACGTGGAAGTGGTGGAGGGGTTGGGAGGCGGAGGAGAGGAAGGACGAGAGGAGGGAAGGGGAGTTAGGGGGGAAAGTGCCGACGAGGCGGATGTGGAGGGAGAGAGGGACGGAGAAGGAGAGGAGGGAGGAGGTGAGGGAAGGGATGGAGGGGAGAGGGAATGGGGAGGAGAGGGATTTTTTTAGGGAGGTTGGGAGGGTGAGGAAGGTGTCGTTTGTGGCTTGTGGGTCTTGGCGGGATTGTTGGGCTATATAGGAGTCTAACCCTAGGATTGGGGAGGATGAGGTGGTGGTGGTGAATAGGAGGAGGAGGAGGAGGAGGGTGGTGGTGGTGGTGGTGGTGGTGGGCATTTTTGGGTTTGGGAGTGAGGTGAGAATTTGAGAGAAGTTGGGGGGATATGGAGCTCGGTTTAGATCATTTTGAGAGTGTTTCTTCCTGGGAGTTAAAAAAGGGAAATGAGCTGGTTTTGATGTTGATGAGTGACTAGACAAACTATAGTGTATAGTCTAGTAGCAGTGTTGTCCCAATGAGGTGATTTGAAGTCAACAGCAATTTCTTTCCACTACAATGAGTCCACAGACTATGTTGAGAATTCAAGCCCACTAAGATTGGATCAGTGGGAGCTTTAGTACTTGGTTTTGGATCAAATGGGACTCATTTCATTGCATGGGTTTCCGACGGCAATCAATGAAATGAGCAACACCGCTGACTTGTTGGGCTTCTTTAACCATTTGATATGTCTATGAATAATAGTACAAAATTTGGCAATAAAGTTTGTAAATAAATTTAGTTGTAGCATTAGATTAGATTGTAACTTCATTCAATATCTTTTTATTAAATGTGAATTTTGACAAATTCACCATTTGATTAAATTTCCTTTTTATGTCTTTCATATTTATAAAAATTCTAAGAGATGAAAGATCAATAACTATATCATCAATCAAATGTTTAAATTTCAAGTTTTATTAGTATAAAATTATGCATAAAAAATAAGTTTACTGATCAAATATTAAATAACATCCAATTTCCATAAAATTTGACATGTGTGTTAAGAATTGCAATTCAATAATTAGATTTTCAAAATATACAGTCATGTTAATTTTTTTAGTTAAATTGTAACCTTAGGTTACAACCAAATTTGTAGCAAAATTTTGTCCTAAATAATATATAATAATGACAAAGTTTTCCATTTGTAAGCGATAGTTACAAACTCCCCTTATATCTTTTTATTATATGTGAATTTTAATAAATTCACCATCAACTCAATTAGCTATATACTTCATTTTTGCAAAATTTTAAAAAAATTAAATACCAATAGTTATATTATCAATCAAATGTTTAAATTTCAATTTTTTATAATCTTAAATTATACATAAAAGTCAAAAGTATTGTAACTCAATTGATTGGCACATCTTGGTTTGTTCATGACATCCACTGTTCAAATCTCACTCCGGTTGTAACTATTGAATTATCATAATAATAATAATGCATAAAAAATAAGTTTATGGATCGAATAGTTAATAACATTCAATTTAAACGTAATTTGACATATATGTTAAAAACATAAGCAAAGATGCAATACACCGTTTAAATTTTCAAAATATATAACCATGTTAATTTTTTTAATGACTCATTGCCTACAAAAATCCACCAACCAATCGATTATGTCTATCACCAAAACGAAACTATGTCTGCAATTAAGTATTCATTAAAGGAAACACCAATGATGGTACGTGGAGAATGACATTATAAAGAACTGGTGAGAGGTTCTTTTTTACTCTATTCATTAAGAAGCAAACAAAGGATATTGCAAATTTATGAGAGAGAGAGAGAGAGAGCGAGAGAGAGAGAGAGAGACTCTTAACATAAATATGAAGTTGTATACACATACATAATTATAATTATGCAGCAACTATTGTACAAACTTAGGAAAACAATACTATATATTATGCACGGGTTCTTAGGAGGAACACAACAATACAATAAGTTTATTCATCAAATAGTAAATTACATATGATTGCTATAAAATTGGAAGACATAATTTATTACGAGGGAAAATTACCTCATCGGTCAAGTAATGAAGATGGTACAATAAAAAGTCACCGCAGTCCTGATAAAATTGAAGGCAATAATGGAGTAACAACAAGAAGATTCTCTTCCTGGTTATCAACTCCAGTTCTCATGCTTGGTAAAGTTGGATTCAAAAAATAATAATCTAAGTCAGATTCAACATTCACATCACCCTCCAAGACTTTAACTACCATGGACATGGAAGGTCTCTTTGTGAAATCATGTTGCAAACACCATGCTGCAACCCTCATCATATTCACAACTTCAGCTCCATGTAATTGCATATCTTCATTTTACGTATCAATCAGATCCAACAATTGGTCCTCCACAATCTGTTTCATGAAAAGATGAAGTAAATGCATTGCTTCCTCTGGCTGAGAGCGATCTAAATTTCTCCTTCCACACAATATCTCCAAGAGCACAATTCCGAAGCTATACACATCCACTTTTTCTGTTATTACTGAACTTAACCATTCTAGAGCCATATAGCCTAGAGTCCCTCTCATGATTGTAACAACTTGGCTCTGATCACAGTTAACTAGTTTAGACAACCCAAAATCAGAGATTTTTGCATTGAAATTTTCATCTAAGAGGATGTTATGGGGTTTTATATCCAAGTGAACTATCTTTTGTCTACAATCCTCATGTAAATTAGTTAGTCCCCTTGCTATGTCAAGGATGATCTTCTTTCTATGTTGCCAATCAAGCAACATATCCAGAGTTTTATGAAATACCCATTTATCTAAAGATTCATTGTACATGTACTCATAAACAAGAAGCTTATGATATTTTTCAGCACAAAATCCAATTAGTCTTACCAAGTTGAAATGATGAACACTGCCAATTGTCTTAACTTCAGCTAAAAACAATTTCTTGATTTGACTAAAACCATCAAGACGCTTCACTGCAACTGTTGTGCCGTCAAATAGAGTCCCTTCGAAAACTATGCCAAATCCTCCATGACCAAGCTCCTTATTGAATTGTTTTGTTATTGCTTGCAAATCAGCGTAAGAATACCTCGTGGGCATTCCTGGTACAAGATCTAAAGAATACTCTGCTTCATCAGCATTTTCCTTTTCCCAAAATAGAAAAACAAGGATTCCAATGAAAAGAAGCAAAGCAAAGAAAGATGTGATATTTGGAAGCTTCACCAGACAATTGAGTAACCAGAGAGCATCCAAGGTCGGGCCGCCTTTCTTGGATTTGCTGAAAATAGCTTGTACCATTTCGGGGTCCAGGACAACTACACTGGTCGTTTGTAGTACAAATAGAATAATTGCCACAAACCGTAGGGTAACCCCAGAAATCAATATCACTTGTTAAAAGATCATCCACTTCCTTCCAGAAAATATCATACACTCTCAAGTCTCTGTCAAGCCCAAATCTCATATAGCAAATTTGGTATTGACTTGAACTAATAATTATTTTGGAAAAATGAACGGTTTCCTTCGATGAAAAATCAAAGGATTCAGTTTGAAATTGAGCATAACTAATTTTATAAGAATTACTAAATGTATTAGAATAATAGGGTTGAGGAGGATAAGAAATGAAATAAGCACACAACCCGTAAGTGGTGAGAGAGAGCGAAAACAATCCTCCTTCACTAGTAAGTTGCTGCCCTAGCACCAAATTTTGCCCAACAACAAGCGTGTCAGTTGGATGATCAAAAGATTGCCAAATTGTTGCATTGTTTTCATCCAAGAGCTGCAGGTTGCACTTGTCGGTTAAGTTTAGACCAGCCACAAATTTGTCGCTGCTGGTGTTTGTCGACCACGCTATAGTTCCATCAACGTTTTGTAACACCAAACCTCTATCTGAGGTGAGATGCAAAGTCGCATCGTAGCTAACTGGATTCTTTGGGATAGCAGACCATAAAACATGTAGAGTATGATCACTCAGAGTGGTGTTTGCGGATAAATAATAAAGACTGAAAATGGCTAAGTGTGTACTGTTATTGCATGTTTGATTACAGAAGAAGCCACAAGCACAGGTATATACCTGGTATATATTGGAGGGTTGACTGGAAAGTATGATTCTCACAAATGATCCATCTTTAAATTTCACAGAATTGGGAGCAGAAGGACTGTTGGTCCATGAAGTAGAAGAGTTTGCAGTTAGAAAACCACGATGCTGGGCTGTGACTAATAAGATGGGGAAAGGTTTTTGAAAAAGAGCAAGGTAAAGAAGAAAACCACAGCAAGCCCAGCTGCTGCATATACCCATTGATTTTCTGTAACACAAAAACACAATGTTGTTAGAAGAAAGGCCGAGAGGACAACCAAAGGGGGATGAAATTAATGACAAGCTTAACTCAATGTTAATGATATATAAATTAAAAACCTCTGGTCGACCAGAATAATTTATGTAATTTCAGCAATCCCTCCCTCTTGACTGGTTCACCTACAAAAGCAACTTTCTTTCCACAAGCAGCAGGACCTCATTTGGAGGTTCTCTCCCTCTTTCACATGGAGATGGAAAATTACCTAATAAAATAAAAAATGAAAAATAATTTGTCCATAATATTTTTACAAAATTTTCACAGTAAATTTTAAATGGCAAGTTGTTCTTGGTTGGCAAAAAAATAATTTTAGCGGTGTACTCAAATTGTAATCAATAACAATTTATTATCTACAATTTGTTGTGAAAATATTATGAATATAGCATTTCTCATAATAAAAAATAGACAAAATTTAGCTACAAAATTAGTTGTAGCCTTAAGCTACAACCTTAATCAATATTTTTTTATTAGAGGTGAATTTTGACAAATCCATTATTGGATGACATATTCTTCTTATATTCTTCATTTTTGCAAAATTTTTAAAAAGTTAAATATCAATAATTATATCATCAATAAATTGTTCAAATTGCAAGTTTTTGTAGTTTAAAATTATACACAAAATATAAACTTATGGATCATATAGTAAATAATATCAAATTGATACAAAATTTGATATGTATATTAAGAGTATAAAGAACATGCAATTCAACAGTTAGATTTTCAAAATAAGTAATATTTATTTTATTGAGTAAGATTGTAATTTTAAGTTATAACTAATTTTGTAAGTAAAATTTATCATTAAAAAATTACTTAATGGTCACACTCACAATCTCACACATATATGCACAACATTTTTGGGGTTAATTCCCAAATATTGTGTGAAACGGCATCGGATCTCACTACTATGTTTTTCATTTTTTTTTTCCTTTGTTTTTTGGCTGGCAGCGGACTAATGGTGGCTTTACATTGATGTCAGGCTATTCATATATATGAACACATAGACTTAAAAAAAAAAATTATATACATAACTAATTTTAGCTTAATTTGTTTTGTTTGTCCAAAATAAATAAAAAATAAAAAATAAAGAACCAGACACCTTGACTTAAGAATTCTAATAAATATTACTGTTGTGGGGGCCTTTTTTGTTACGTTGGGCTGGGCTGCCCCTTCGTGATCGTAGGCCCAAGTATTCTGGGTTGCAGGAGTCGAGACCGGGCCAACTGGAACTCAACTTGGCCTAGCTTGTGCGCGAACTATTGCCTCGTCTGCCAGGGGAGTGCTTACCGCAGGCTGAGTTGACACAGAGAAAAGCTTACGGCAAGCAGAGCTTTTTCAGAGAAAATGCTTGCGGCAGGCAGAGTTGTTTCAGAAAAATACTTGCGGCAGGCAGATATAATTGATAAACAGAACCATACATTCTGGAATGACCAGATAGTTCTTTTAATGAGAAATGATCAAATAATCCATAACTATAATAACACTTAACAATCTTTAAATAAATAGTAAAGGAGAATGGTGATAAAAATTAATCAATAGACATGGAATAAGTTTAGTTCCGTCCGCAGGAGTAAAGCCAAAGAGGAAGAACACCTCTTCTCAACGCGATTAACCTCCGAGGAAAAGAAATCCTGCCGTGGAAGTTAATGGGTTTGAGGGAGGTGGACCCGAATGGACAATACCCGAAATAAGTATGGAAGAGAGCAGGGATTTGAGAGGGAGAGAAGGGAAGAGACCTATCGGTGCATGCCACTAACTCTCACTCTTTTTCTTTCTATCTTTCCTCCCTTTTTTTCCTTTTCGTTTTTCCTTAGTGATTTCCACCTTTGTGGTTTTTAGTGTTGTGCTTCCCCTGTTTTACTAAGTGTGTTACAGAGTATTTTTTTCTAGTATTGTATTGCCTTGCTCTCTTCTGGTTCTTTTTTTGTACACGGCAGAGGCTTCCTTCTTATAGTGCCTGTCGTGAACGGATTTTACTATTCTACCCTCAAACCGTTTTTGTCTGGTCTGGGAGTACTTGCCGACATTACTGTTCCGTCTGTGGGTTCCCCTGTTACAGACACAGACACTTTTTGTCCGTTAGTCTGCCGCGGCATTTCTGCCTGCCGCGGTGATGTTTCTTCTCTCTCTATCCCTTGTGGCATGCACCTATTGGTTCCAACTCAGCCTTGCCTCTTTTGGGTGGTATGTCATCCCAGCAGGACGTATCCCCCAAAAGAGTTTGAGCAGGAACCTTAAAACAGGCCTTCCCCTCTCCCCACCTCCAAACCATGCCCTCTTACCTCTGACCCACGGCCCCACCACGTCCTGTATTGGCTGGGTACAAGCTGGTGGTGCCTGGGCCTTGCGCGTGTTTATGTCTGAAATCTGCCTGTTGTTAATGCATTTGCTGTGGACTGGAGACTTTGCTTGCCTGCCGTCCGTTTCTGGCTTTTCACGAGTTGCTACTCTAATTTTCCCGCTCCTTCAAGATCTGGGCCTTACTCAGTATTGGGCTTTGTGTTCCTTTCAGCCCAATTCGTTAATTGCCTTTGCTTCCTTCCGCATTATTTAGCATTTCCTGTCGCAGTGACTTCTTCCTGTTGGGCCTTTTCTCAGGCCTGCCGTTCCATTCTTTCCCCCAGTGGCTTAATGTGGCCACTGGTGTTCTTGCTCATGGGCTCCCATGTCCCTTTCTTTTCCCTTGGGCCTCTCCGGCCCATTTCTTCGAACATCCTTGGTCCGTTTACTAACTCCGCATCCCATGGGCTCTTACTAACTTAATTGGGCTTCCCCGGCCCAATTTCCTCATTCTCATCCTTGGGGTTTATGGGCTTGCCATTATCCCCTACTTTCCTTGTTTACTTTACTTTGGGCCTGCCGCGGCCCATTCTCTCTTTTCCACTACATGTACTGCCCATGGGTGCTATTTTCTCTCTTTCCGGGCCTTTTAGGCCCACTTACTTCCTCAAGACCCATTCATTCGTATTGAGGGGCCTGTGATCCATTGTTCCTGCCGCTTGGGCCTAATGGTTTTCTTTCACTTGGTCTGCCGCTTCTCTGCTGCCCGCATTGCTGGGTTGGGCTGCCTTTGTCTTTTTCGAAAAAAAAGACCCTCAACAACTGTTAACTCAAAAAAAAATCTAGAATGTTTATTCCACATTGATTGTAGTTGTCTAGTATCTGCTATTTATAACTCTAGTCTACAATTACAAAGGTTAGACCCTTTTGTAGTTGTACTCTAGTAATGTAATATATCATAAACTCGGTTTAAAACACTATTATTACTATTTTCGTGTGTTTGAGTTTACTCAACTTGCAACCACAACATGTGTATCATCTCTCTCTCTCTCTCTCTCTCTCAATTACTTGCATACCAATATTCTTAGTTTTGACTACTTTATCTCTCATCAATCCCTTTTTTTTTTCTTTTTTGTTTTAACCCTTCTTGCCATTTGGCTTTTGCCCAACTCCTGAGTTTTTATAAGTGCCTTTTTTGTATTAAAATATATATATAGACTATTAGGTTTTTTAAAAAGAATATTTTAACTGTTAATGGTTTGGCAACATTATTAGTATATTTTTAACTTGTATAATAAACTATTAAACTATTAGATTTTGTATAGTTTAAGTTTCTTAATGGCCATCCTAGAAAAAAAAAATACAAATTAATTTTTGGTGTAAGTAAGGTTCGAACTTAAAATTCTTATTCACCTGTTAAAAAATTTAACAAGTTTAGTGTAGTGAAACCCACTTTTATTTTCACTTCTAAATTATTAGTTTTTAGTTTTGATACAATCTAACACAGTAGAACTGATAATGTAGCATGGAGTTTATTTTTGGTCAAGTGTTTTTTTGATTTGTTTTTTTTTTATCTGTGTGTGTATATATATTAGGGGTGTCAATTCGGGTTAGCGTGTCGGGTTCGTGTCGGGTTCGTGTCGTGTCAAGGTAGGGGTATTCGACTAAATGGTTCAACCCTAACCCGATCCATTTAATAATCGTGTCATAATCCTTCAACCCTAACCCGACCTGTTAATAAAGCGGGTTGACCTGACCCAACCCATTTGACACGCTTAATAAATGAGTCGTGTTGGGTTGACATGAATGTAACACAACCCATTTCAACCTGCATAATATTAAATATAACATCTATTTAGAAATAATTATTTTTACATCCCAAAAAGCAGTGCAGACACTTCAAGTCTTCAACCCACATTCAAAATAATATAATTCAACAAAAATATAACATTCATCTAGAAATAAGTTCTTTACACTCCAAAAGAAGTGCATACACTTCAACCCAAATTCAAAATAACAAAGTTTCACAAAATAAAATAACATAGTTCAACAAAAATATAATATTCTTGGAACTCGCCAAATGCTAAATATCAATATTAAAAGAATTTAAGCAAACAATAAACTAATCTTGACTATGACCACGATTATCATCCATAAATTCTTTGTTGATGTCCAAATTCATAACATCTTCCACAAGCTCATCCAATTTCATTTGTGTAAGTTCTATGCCACAAAAAAAAAAAAAAAAAAAAGTATTAGTAGTTCTAAGGTCTGTAAAGTTTCAATTTCCAATTATATCCCTTGTAAATTTTTGTAATTACTCACTTTTCTTTTTAAATTTAAAATATATGTTGGATATAAAAGGTATTTGACAAATCTAAAATAAAATAAATATTTATTTGTTATATGAGTTAAACGGGTTGTGTTAAGTGGGTCATTTCGGGTTGACACAAATAAATTGGCGTGTCAAACGTGTCTATTGCGGGTTACGCGGGTTGACCCGTTTATGACCCGTTTCTTATCGTGTCGCTTTCAGGTCGACCCGTTTATGACCCAAACCCATTAAGGCCCAACCTTAACCCGAAAAAACCCGTGTTGGGTTCGTGTCGTGTTTGCGGGTTGGGTCGAACATTGACACCCCTAATATATATATATATATATATATATTTTCTTTTCTTTTCTTTTCTTTTCTTTTTTTATATTTTTTATTATGTTGTCCAGGTCCTGCAGGATAGCCGTCTCTCATATAAGCAGGCACCATCCGACACTAAACTTTTTTTTTTTTTTCAATACACGGTCAAAAGTAACAAACAACAAAGACAAACAAGAGATTCAGTTTACCCAAAAAAAAGAAGACAAACATTAGAGACTGACCAAGAAGGGATAAACAGGTAAAGCAAATGTAAAGGTTCTGAGAAGAAGCTTAAAGATAAAGATGACAGAAGTAGTGTTAAGAAGAAGAAGCTGAAAAATAAATAGAAGAAGAGAAAGGAAAGAAAGCTAAACTGCAGAGTACAGAAGAGAAAGCTAAAGAATAGCAAGGCAGAAGCTACAGTCGTTTAGCACAAGTGACTGAAAAACTACATGTCGTGTAACACTGATTGTACAGTTAGTCTAACAAATAGTTTAGTTTGTTGTTGACTGCTGGTAATCACAGCTATTAGTCCATGTGTCAGTTTCTCATTGGTAGATTAGTAACTAGCTTAGAGTTAGTTAGTCCCTAGTTCTGGTGACATATATAATGTACTCTTGTAATTTTTTTTTTTTTTTTTTTGAGAATATGTACTCTTGTAATTAAGATCAATGAATGAATGCATTTCCTCACTCAAGATTCATAGCAAAACCAAGAGGACTACCAAAGGATTCTATAATTCCTAAAACAAATAAAAATCAAAGCATTCTATTGCTCAGCACCGAGCTATTGCAAATTGCAATCTCATACCTCAATGGTATTTTCAATTTCACCATAAAAGCACACCTCAGAAGGGTATAAATGTGTGTTGGATATCTCTGAGTACCAACAGTCAGTAACCGATCATTTCTTTCTTTTTCTTTTTCTTTTTTATTTCTGAAAATATTAAATAAATAGTTCATAATTAGGAAAATCACCATTTTTCCATTGATTGAACGTAAGCAGAATAGATGTAACCAGATTAATTAGCTGACTATTTTGTGTGTGTCTTTGTGTTAGAACCCCTTTCCCTCTCCCTTATGTGTGTGTTTGTTTCTAAAAAAAAAATGATATATCCACAACATTTTCATAACAAATCATAGATGGCAGGTTATTACGGGTTGTTATTGTTAAGGCAAAAAAGTAATCTCAGTGGTAAATTCAAATTTAAACCAACAACTACTAATCACCTGTGATTTGTTGTAAAAATGTTATTGACGTAACACTTCTCTATTTTGAAAGTTCAGAACAAAGCACATGTCTAACGTTAAACCATTTTGTTAGATAGTTCTATCTCCAATTTATAATGCATTGAGCCAATATTTCAGGCTATAGTTAATGGACAATATAATATAAGAACAAAGTTTCTCTCCAAATTAGTTTGGAGAGAAGCCCTACAAACTCATTATATATATTTATATTAAGTGTGAGTTTTGAAAATCTAATCGTTAGATTGCATATTCTTTTTACATCCTTGATGCTTACAAAATTTCAAAAAAATCAAATATCAATTGCTATGTTATCAAATAAATGTTATAATTTTAAGTTTTTGTAATCTAAAGTTGTATATAAAAAATAAGTTAATTGATCAAATAGTAAATAATATCTTATTTGAACGAAATTTGATATGCATGTTAAGAACATAAGGAACATGAAATTCAACAGTTAAATTTTCAAAATTCACACCAAAATATATATATATATATATATATATATATGAGAAGTTTGAAAAAATTCTCTCCAATTTGGAGAGAAACTTTGTTCATAATATAATGTCTGAGTTTCTTTTTTTGAGGAAAAATACTAAACTGACAAAGTTGCCTTAGATTCTTTATCATCATCACCCTTGGGAAAATGATCATTTCCATTTGAAATAGAATCATTTTATATGTTATTGTTTAGATTAAATATTATAAATCTAAAGATATACAGACTATCTATTTTTAAAAAATTTATACAATGTAGCATTATTTATACTGTTAGATTCAAAAAATAAGATAAGATCTTAACTATGAAATTGATTGATTTAGCACCCAAAAAAAAAAAAAAAATTGAAATTGATTGGAAATGAAAGGACTCCTATCCACTAGTTGATTTGACTTAAAGTTCTTGCCACGCTTCCCCTACATAATTTCCAGATTTGCTTGCAGATAAATCACGCTTAGCAAAGAAATCAAACGATGTTTGTATATTCTCAAAACTTAAAAAAGTGATTGTATACCATTATTTTATATTGTTGAGACTACAACCAAATTTGTAGTCAAACTCTGTCAGTCTTGCAAATTAGCATTTGTCTATTTTCAGCATTTTGAAAATCTTGCAAATATATTAAACAAGACATCTATATATATTTTTCTTTTCATTTGTACACCTTTCAAAAAAAGGAAAACAATTACACTGGTCTGATCAATCTTCTATACCAAAAAACAACCCTCACCATCAAACAACGGCAAGTACTAATTAGTATTTAAAACAACCACAAGACTACAAATTATCCTGTAGTGAGGACTTGTTATGCAAGATACAAATTATCCTGTTCAGGATCTGAGCCATCAGTATCACTATAAGATTGTGGATCCCAAAACTTTGAAGCATGCTCATCTTCAGATTTGACAACAGGACAAGTAGCATTGTTGAAGTCCCTAAAGCGGAGACGGCTAAGTCCCTCGCCACAACTACCAGTAACAATACGACATCCATTTACAGCCAGGGCAGTACAACCAGAGCTTGGCTCCTCATCAGAAGAGCAACTTAACGAATTTATTTGTGTACCAGTGTCAGTCTCCCAAACATTAATGAAAAAATCCTCGGGGCCTCCCGTAACTATTTTGTATGGATCCATGTGCACAAATGCCACTGAGCCTGTGTGTCCATCCAACTCAGCTATAGGTCCGGGATTCGTCTCCTGGTTTCTTCTAATATCCCAAAGCAGTGCTCTGCAGCATTTTACGTATATATTTGTCAAGCATTGTTAAAATACACAATTTAGCATAAATAGTTTGAGTAACTCAAAATAATCCAGCGATCAAAAAGAGGAAGAAAAACTATAAAATAATAATAATAAAATCCAAAGAGAATACTGTCCCAGCGTTTCCTTAGACAGTCCACTTGTACAACCGAGTGAGTTGCAGATTGCTAAAAAATCAATTCAAGCTATGAATTCTAGTTTCATCTTACCTTCCACTAACACCAGTACAGATTAAGGATTTTGAAGGCAACATCTCGAACGAGTGCAACTTTGGCTGATAATTTGCAGCAGTAAGAACTTTTCGCATTGTCCGTAAATCGATTGCAATGACAGAGGAGCCAGTAGCCACATAGAGCAGAGATTCATGGCACTTCATATTTACTGGTGAGCCAGGAAGAGATGCCATGCCCACACAGCATGATGAACGAACAGAAGATGATGCAGTTGTATCCCAAACCCTCACCTGTAAAACTCCACTATTGTTAGATGAAAAACCAATCTCGAAATTTCACACAAGTGTCAAAAAAAAAGACAATCCAATTAAAAAAATGAGATGAAGTTCGTTGGTCCTCTGTAGCTTGAACAATTGTTTGTTAAGTTTTTTAGTTACTCGTTTCCAAAAGGAAAGCAAAGCTTAATTAACTTCTATACCAAGTTACTTGTGGCACTTATCAAAAAAAAAAGTTACTTGTAATTATATCCCAGGCACTGATCAACTATCGACTCAAGTATAAAATGGATTCATACAAATCAGGATTGAGAAAACTACATGTGCTATTTTTTTCACAGTAATCGTAATTAAGCCCGGAATTATGATCACTTGTCCATAAAATCCTATATTATGCTTTAAAGCATGGAACATTCTGCATGAATAATAAATGTCAATAAGCCTTAACTCAAATGGCATCTCCTTCTTCTATAAGAACATGGTGGAGGGTGAGGTTGTGAATTTGAGACCATTTGGTGCATACATAATTTACCAATAAATAAAATGTGCAGGAGTATAAATAGTAACTGGCATATAAGCTTTTGAGGTATCACAATTTTACACGTCATTATTTTTGTAAGGACCAAAGAAACTGACGGACCAGGCCCACTTAGAATAGTGGCTAGATCAGTTCAACCGTGGCCCGAAACAATAAATTTGTAAGAGAGGGAAACAAACAACAAGAAAGAGGCTCTGCCCGAGGATGTAAATAAGGAAGAAAAAGAAGATGTAATTAAATGGATGAGCTAATTTCTCAATACAAGCTGGCCCAAGGAGGCCACAATTATACAAGAAATGTTACTGTTCACTCTCCTCTGTGTTCTTCTTGTTTCTTTTTCCTATATCTTGATACTTGTATCTGGATCCTTTTCTTTGTAAACCCTCTTTTTCTTATATACTCCTCCCTCCCTCACATCTCAACCTTCCATCTTTACCTAACAAATCTCCCCTCAGGACACTTGTCTCTTTTTACATCTGAGAAGGTGGTAGAAGGAGTCTACTTAACTGTAACTTACACTATTCAGGTTACTTCCTTATCAATGCAACTGATAAAGCTATTGCCCACCATTTAATGCGAAAGCAACAAGTTACTCCAAACTAGAAACTTCCCCTATGATCACTGATTCTCTTTCTTCAAATCCTTCTTCCCATTTAGAGCGCCTCAGAGTCCTTTAACTCACCCCCTTCCTCTCCTCGAGCGACCTTCCTCCTCGGGCCCGTGGCATCCCCACACCAATACTGCAACTCTTCAACTTCATCCTCAGTCCTCGAGCACCCACAATTTTAATATGTATATTTAATTGAATTTAAATTCTATCCTATATTTAAACTTTTCATTCAAATATTGACATATCATATTTTCTTTAAATGTTAGAATATATAGTTTCATATACAAACACAATCATAATAAATGCGTAATGTTAGAATGTTAATCATCGTTATACACTCCAGTACAATAACTGGAAAGAAACAGAGAGTTTTTTTTTCATAAGTAGAAAGAAACAGAGAGTTGCATGGAATACCTTGGAATCTCTCGAAAGAGTCACCAAAAGAGAAGTTTTATGCCTGGAAGAGAGGTGGAAACAAGTATTGGTCAGTTCAGTTAGAAATAGCCACCCATGGGATAATAACAAAGATAATGATAACAAACAACTTAAATGTTCCAAACATTTTTTAAAAAGTCTATATGAGATACAGCTGATTCAGTGATTCGTCAGCTGACTAAACATCACTGATGTCAATTAGTTATAACTGAAAGGACAGTGTGCTTGTGGGTTCCAAAACTCAGTGGATGAACATGTCACTTACCAATTAAAAAAGATCAGATATTACTCATTGGTCAAATTCTTACAGTACCCAAGCCAGTTGCAAAAAGAACAACAAGAGTTGATGAGTCTTCTATTTACAACCGGATTACCAATTCTTTAAACATAAAACTAAGCAACTAGTGCTGATGAACTCTAGGTCAAATGGCACTTCCTCCCCTCAAAATAATGCGATGGAGGGTAAGATCGTGAGTTTACAACTCACTAGGTGCATGTATAACTTACAAAAAAAATTAAAATTAAAATAGAGAGTGAGAAGTTGAGCAACTAGTATAATATTAGTGCAATCTTTTAAAACATAAAAGATAACTAGTGTCCAGTAAAAAAGTTGTTTTTATCTAGTCTTAGTGATTAAAGAATTATCATACCCCGCAACTGACATCAACTTTACAGGTTTCTCATGCCCATACAGAGTAGCCTTTGAAGCACTCTTGCCACGCTTGCCACTGGAGTTAAGGGACCAAAGGCGAACAGTACCATCTTCCCCTCCACTTGCCAGTACTTTGCCAATACCATCACCTAACAATTTATCTGACAAGGTAGTGACTGGCCCATTGTGACCCCTAAAACATCGTTGGCAAGAACCCTATAATGAAACCAAGATATCGAGGATCAAAAATAGGTAGAAACAAGATCCCAGAAGATAAACAATATCCTCCTGCCACCAATAATAACAACAATCACCATGAGACCAAGTAATGAAATAGAAATCAGAACTAATATTTGTTGCTCCAATTGGTTCACTGCAGTGAATGCAAGTATTGAAGATCAAGAACAGAGATCACAAATATCCACAAATTTCACTAATTCTTTGCTACAGGGTTTCAAACCAACATTAATTTATGAATTACCTTCCACCATAGACGAATGGTGTGGTCACAGCTTGAGGTGACCAACACATTTTCTTCACTTTGTGTTTCACTTCGAAATAGAGAAGTTTCATTAAGGGGAAACAACCTGCAATTAAATGATTATAAATAAAAGATTAAGCAACAATTCTTTTTATTTTATAATAATGGATAACCATTTACAGATGGAAATTGGAACTATGCTAATAAGCTTCACATGATATGTTAAATTGATCTAAGGCTCATGTTCTGATGTGCGGTATAACAAAAAAAAAGAATTATTTGAGACCACATCTATCTATAAACTAAATCCATTTCTAAATTTTGCACATTTCCAAAAAACATTTACAAGCAGAGAATTCTTGTTTGAAAATATGTGAAATGGAAGTCCAAGGGCGCAACCTATAATAAAAGACATGGAGCCAAATGGCTATTTAGCATAGTCTATCAGCCTCACGACTAGTTATCTTTTTATAAAATTCATGGGAAGAAAACACTCTTGCAAAAAGGAGCCACTGATGAAAATATAAATTGCTAATACGATGCCACTTATAACCTTGCCTGTTATAGTTCTTCAAACATCCCAGTTAAGTCCATTTGTTTGTTTCTATACACGTACGAATCCATGTCCTACATTATCCTAGAAAATTATAAAGAAGATATTTGTACCCACCCAGTCCAGTTTTCAGCCTAACATGCTACTAAACAAGTTTTACAGTGGAATGTAAATGACCTCGTAACTAATAATGGCAGTGTGAATACATGCAAGTGGCCCTCACTAATGCTTGAGAAACTATTATATCACTGCATGTAACATCAACATCGGAACAAGAGAAAAGGCATGTAAAATTCTTACCTCATACAAGTTATTCTTGCGGAATGATCACTTAGCGTGAGGAGAGAACTATTCTCACATAAAAAGCAATTGATCTTTCTCATTTCAACCAATGAGCCCTAGTTTAACGCACGCAGCAAAGTCAATGTCAGAATGAATTTGAAGTTCAGAAATACTAAATTATTCTCTCCCCCCCCCCCCCCCCCCCCACACCGGGCGTTTTAGCAATAGTTATAAAAAGTGTCAAACCATTATAAAATCCTATCAACGACAAACAAAACCTCAAAATATATATCATGAGACTTGTGCACAAAGATATCATAGAAGTTGTATTAAACCCCATGCATCATGGAAAGAAAGCATAATAAAGGGGGTACTCATTTCAATACCTGTGAAAAGAAAAAATCATTTTTCTCCAATAATATTTGGTTGTAAGGTTTTGGAAATGTATAAATGTCAGCAACTAAGGGATCAATAAATTTGAACTGCTGCAATGCTGTACGCCTTGCCAAATATGCTTCCCTCACATCTAATGTTTGTGGGGAGCTCGAAGGTGCTTGTTGTGGCCAATGCTCCCTATCCAATTGAATGCCAGATATACAACAGACCCTTCAGTTAAAACTTAAAAGAAAGGGAAAGGAAAAACCTTTAAAAAAACAAAACAAATATATTACATACTAGAAGCCTTAAAATTTCACATGAATTTTTTTTTTAAGAGAGATTTTAGTCACAGCTTATGTTAACATTTGTTATTTTTAGTTGATAGTAACACATTTTAAATATAGGGTTTAATGCGAACACACTCCCCCAGCCCCCACAAAAAAAAAAAAAAAAAAAAAAAACTACATCAAAACAATATAATCTGTTCAAGTCTTTTATAAAGAGCAGTCAGTTAATGCAAGGAAACTGTAACCTCTTGCCATAGTGTGCAACCACGGCTTCTAAGACCCAACTTTTATTATTATTTTTGATGAAGTGGATCCTCATCAAGGCAGGGCCTTTGGACCCACTCCTAGGGAGTAAACCAACTTTTCTTATATAGTATATTATATGCTTAAATTCAAGTTACATCTGGTGTGTTTTTCGGTTAACATTACACCACCTATTATCTTCTAATTGGAGAAATATGTCATCTAATCCCCTTTCAATTTATTTGTTTTTCCCATATCCACCATGCTCACCAAATATCAAGCCTATCAAAGATTAAGAATCATCTCATCTATGCCAAAGGCCTCTTGGCCTGGTGGACCCTCCGGCTCTCCCCTAATAGGTGAGCTCAAGCTCTGGTTCAACCCACCAACTCCCTCTGTGGGGTGAGCAACTATAATAAACTTGAATGTGTGTCAATATGTTTCACTTTCACATAGGCAAATATTTGTTCTTTTTCACTATGTCCAGCTTGAAGCAAGAAACACTCACTAATTGCAGTGAGTCACAAGAGTTACTCACAAAAGAACATTTTGATGAAAACAAACCATTTACAACAAAATCCACAACCTAAATTAGTTATCTGAGAAATGCCATTAAATATTTTCTCAAGTATCTAAAACTACAATTGACACACATTTCCTTTTTTTAAAATAAAAATAAAAGGTCACAATATGCTAATAGTCCTAACGAACTTAAAGTGGTCACTTTTAATCACTAAAAAACTTTAAGTGATTGACTTTCCGGCTTGTTTTGATGGAGGGAAAGGAGAGCGGTAAGGTTTAATGAACCATGATTTGAAGTATTTTAAGGAGAGAGGGGGAGGGGTTACACTTACACACCTATATTAAAAAAAATTTAATTGTCAATTTTGCCCTTATAGTGTCAATTTATATATATATATATATATATATATATATATATATATTTCTTTAAAATTAGCAAATGAGAATCATAATTGTCAATTTATATGAGCATTCCCCTCCCTTCCTCTCTCCCTCTCTCTTCCATTTACTTAATTTTTAAAGGCTTAACTACACTTTCCCCCTCTATCTATTGAGTCATTCACAATTTCCCCTTAAACTATAAAATCAACTAATGTCCACCCTTAACTATTTAAAATAAGCAAATAGGCCTTGGCGTCCACTTTGCTGTTAAGACCCAACTGAATCTTTTGATTTCTTTTAAATTCCATACTGAAATGACTAAAATACCCTCGAGGGGAATTGAAAATGACCCAATAGTTAAGGGAGGAATTGCAAATGACCTAACAATTCTGAATCATTCCACCCAAAGAACCCATGAGATGCATTTTGCTTGTATTTATCACAACTGAAAAACCTTCTAAAATTTTCATCTGCGAATGCTTTTTTCAAAGGAAGCCAAGACAGACAGTAACATTTTCATCCATAACACTCCCCCCCAAGCTATAGTCTATCAGGTCAATGGTATTTTAGTAACTTTGGTATGGAAGAATAAAGGAATCAAAAGATTCTGCTATGTGTTAACAGCAAAGCAAACAATAGGAGGTATTTGCTTATTTTCACTAGTTATGGCCCTTAGGGGGGAACATTGGTCGATTTTATAGTTTAGGGAAATTGTGAATAACCCAATAGCTAGAAGGGAGGGGGAAAGTGTAATTTATCTAGTTTTAAAACATCCAAAAATGAGGGACATACTCCCCTCCCCACTCCTCTCCTTCCCACCTTTACCTTCTACCCTACTCTTTTTTCCAAACACACTATTAGACTAACAAACAAACTTAAAACTGATCGCCTTTGGTCCCTATGAAGTGATGACACGTCGATAAAAGATAAACTTTAAGGACCAACAGTATATTTAAACAAAGGTTAATTATTGTTGCATACAGCCATACACACAGCCTATGAAAATCGCGTTTTCAAAACACAATTTCAGTTTTTAATTGTAAAATCCTGTTTTCAAACCGCAATTTCAACTGACGTGGTGCAATGTGGCGCAATGTGTGTCTTACACGCGGTTTGCAAATATCACTGCCCTTGAAATCGTGTTTTCAAAAGCAAATTCAACTGACGTGGCGCAATGTAATGTATTCTATCACTGCTCATAAACTAAAAAAGTAAATTAGAAATAGAGTAAAGAGAAGAGAAGGAAAAGGAGGACCTGAACCAGCGGAGCCAAATGGAGTCGGAATAAGCGACGCGTTTGAAGTATTTGCAGGACATGGCTAAGTTTGAGAGGTCTTGGAGATTGTCGAGGTAGTTTGCACAGTGAGCCAACGAGTCCTCGTCCACATCAGTTATCTTCGTATTCGTCGTCGATTGCGATTGCGATTGCGATTGCGATTGTGATTGTGATGGCGATGAGTCCGCCATGTTGAATTACGCAATGTACAGAAAGCGAATTCGTTGGAAATGTATATATTCCGAAACCCTAGAAAATTGCAACTATAATAGGAAGAGAAAGATTTGTGACTGAGCATGTGTTATGTGTTTGTATAAGTAAATCATGCCACGGGATTTTGTGGATTGATTGCTGGTGATATCACACGACTTCTCTTTGCTTGCTTCCCGTGAAAATTAGGGATTTTTTTTTTTTTTTTTTTGAAGGTAAAAACTAAAAATTAGGAAAACTAGAAATAATCTTGACTCAAATTTCATACACCTTTTTGTTTAATAAACAAAAACAAAACGAAAGTTTTACACTTGACTATAATTTTAAGTAGGTTGTAAACAGGACAAGGCGAGAGCTTATAATTATAAGTTAGAAACTTTTTTTTTTTAGACAGATATAAGTTAAAAACTTATTTATTTAAAAACTTATTCATATAATAAAATCACAACTAAAATTTTGTACTGCTTTAAAATTTATGATTTTAAACAAAAATGGGCGGTACATGTTATCATAAATTATAAATAATAATTTAATATCATATAAACTTATTTATAAGTTAAATAGAGTCTTTTATAAGTTAAATCGAGTCTCTAGTTCGCGAGATTATTCTCGCACACATTATTATAATTAAGCTTAGCTTATTTAATAGTTAAGCCTAAACTTGAGCTTGAGCTTGATTTCTTTGCAAAACAAACATTTTTCCCGAGTTAAGCTCAAGTTGTTCATAAATTTATTTACAGCCCTAATTTTAACCCTTAAAAGTTTGAAGTTATTTTTCATCAAAGATTTTGCCAGTTGAACTAACTGAAACCCACTCAATAATATTTTAGAGTTAGTATTTTATGAAGGGTCCGATTAATATGTGTCCTTAGGGCACACATTAAACTTTCTATTTGTGGAAATATTTTTTAAGAAATTGAAAAAACTGTCATTACTTTTTCAATTCTCGAGAAATTTTTTTCCAAAAATGGAAATTAATGTGTGCCCTAAGGGCACACATTAGTAAAATCCTTTTATGAAATAATTAAATATTAACACTAAAAATGCATATTTCGAATGAAAATGGACGGCAAAATCAATATTAAAATAGAATCAAACCTTAACGTGGAGTTAAAGATGGATGGAGTGCTTTTGCTTTCGAATAAAAAAAACGATGGATGGAGTGGAGGTTGTGAGGGTATTGAGGTGAGAATTGAGATAGAGAAAAAAATTTTATAGGTAAAAAAGATACAAAATACTTGGGCCCGTTTGGTAAGAGATTTCTAATAACATTGTTTAAGTGATGTGAAAATATGTGTTGTTGAAAAAGTATCGTGAAAATACATGTTATGGTGTTTATACAACAAAAATTATTGTTTAAACAATGATACCAAACAAGCCCTTGATTATTGGACATAAATAAAACCTTCCTCTGGCGTAGTCTGATAGATTCATCTACGGTCTACCGTCTAATTCGACATCGTCTCAGCACTGAAATCATCCAATCATTCTTGACTAAACCATATCAGGTACAGCCCACAACTTTTCATTCCCGTTCTAAATTGCAAAGCGCATATGAAAATCTACATATAAGATGCCAATAGCAATAAGGGTTCCAGTTATCAGTACAAGAATTTCAAAATGGCCACGGTGTTATCAGTTATGGTCTATCCAGCAACATTGGTCTGCATGGAATATACCCGCAAGCTTGCCATGGAGTACACAACAGAACAGAGATATAGCATTGTCTTGCAAATCAGCAATTTGTCCATTTGCAGCATTTTGAAAACCTTGCGAACAGAAATAAACAAAACATATCTCAATATGTTTTTCCTTTCATTTGTACACCTTTTATAAAGAGGAAAAACAATTACACTGATCTGGTGTCTGTCCCCAAAACAAAAACTCCCACATGACTACGGGCTATTAATTATGCATTAAACAAGTAAATCTGCTCAGCAATTTGACTCATCAGTAATCAGAATAGTCATCTGAGCTATCAGTATAGCCATCTGAGCCATCAGTATCACTATAAGATTGTGGATCCCAAAACCTCGAAGCATGCTCATTTTCAAATTTGACAACAGGACAAGTAGCATTTTTAAAGTCCCTAAAGAGGACAACGCCAATTCCCTCACCACCACAAGCAGTAACAATACGACATCCATTTACTGCAAGGGCAGTACACCCAGAGCCAGTAGTTGGTAAATCATCAGAACGGCAACTCAATGAATTTGTTTGTGTACCAGTGTCAGTCTCCCAAACATTAATGTTAAAATCCTTACGGCCTCCTGTAACTATTTTGTATGGATCTATGTGCAAGAATGACACCGAGCCTGTGTGTCCGCCCAACTCAACTATTGGTTCTGGTTTCGTCTCCTGGTTTCTTCTAATATCCCAAAGCAGTGCTCTGCAGCATTAAACACATGTTTAGCCAAATAATGTTAAATATAAAATTTAGCATATATAGTAGAATAACTTGAAATATTCCAGGGATCAAAAAGAGGAAGAAAAATTAAAATTAAAATAAAATAAATCCAGTGACAATGAGCCTACTGTCCCAGCATTTCCTTAGATGGTCCCCTTGTATAACTGAGTGAGTTGGGAACCACCAAAAATTCATTCAAACTGAATTCGGGTTTCATCTTACCTCCCACCAACACCAGTGCAGATCAAGGATTTTGAAGGCAACATCTCAAACGAGTGCAACTTTGGCTGATAATTTGCAGCAGTAAGAACTTTTCGCATTATCCTTAAATCGAATGCAATAACAGAGGAACCAGCAGCCACATAGAGCAGAGACTCATGGCACTTCACATTTACAGGTGACCCAGAAAGAGAGGCCTTTCCCACACAGCATGATGAATCAACAGAAGATGATTTAGTTGTATCCCAAACCCTCACCTATCATAAACTCCATAATTGTTAAATGAAAAACCAATCTCAAGATTACAAGTTTCAAAAAAAAAAAACAAACAGATTTGTATTAGAAAATCCAATTGAAAAAATGAGATGAAGTTCTTGATTCACAATTTTGGTCAGCAGCAGCCAGAACAATTGCTCATTATTTTTTTCGTTACACATTTCCAAAAAGAAAACAAAGCTTAATACCCAGTTATGTTTGGCTGCATATGTATCCCTGGCACTGATCAACCATCTACTCAAGTATAACAACTCATACAAATCAGGACAGAAAACTACAGCACTACTTTGTTTCACAAAAATCATAATTAAGCCAAAAATTATGATCACTTGTCCATAAAATTCTATATTAGGCTTCAAAGCATGGAACATTTGCACGAATAATAAATGCCAATAAGCCCCAACTCAAATGGCATCTCCTCCTATAAGAATATGGTGGAGGTTGAGGTTGTGGATTCAAGACCATTTGGTGCATACATAATTTACCAATGATAAATAATCAAAACATACGCAGGAGTTTAAATGGTAATTGGCACATAACACTAGGTTCCTCTCCAATTTCCTCATGGATAGCTTCCTTTAAGGTTAAAAAATGGTCCAAATCAAACTAAAAAACTAAGAGCATGTTTAATTGCCTGTTTTAGAAATAGGTTTCATGATTTAAAGACAAAATGTGGTCGCCTCATTATAGAAAACTTGTTTGGCCAGTTATTTCCAAAAAGCATAACTTAAAAATGGTTACTCATTTTTACTGTGCAAACACCAAAAATTTTAAATATCTTTTGGGCATTTTCTCTCCTTGTTTTCTGTTCTCAAATTACCATACACGCCATAAATTTTTTTTTTTTGCATTCAGTCGTTCCTCTCTCTCCCTCTACGTCATCCACCGAGAGCAGGTAAAAACAATGGGGTGGGTTAGGGAGATCAAAAGGGTGGAGGGAGAGGTCAGAGTACTTGGATTGATGGAGGAGGGCGATGATGGGTTCGGCGGAAGCATTCTTACAGAGGAGGCTGCAGGACTTCCTCCACCTATGTTGTCGTCTGCCTTCTTCTTTGTCATTTACATACTCTTCCAAGCTATCCTTGCCACCATCTTCTTTATTGCTACTATGCAATAACCTATCGCAGTCATGCTCTGTCTGTATTTCCCCCAATCAATCACAATTTTTCTTTCCACTCCCTCCTTGATCTTTTGTGGAGGCTGCATTTACAGCGGTGACATCTTCTAGTGGTGGGATTTTTTTGCAATTGTTGGGGGTTTGCTGATTTGAGATTGTTGGAGTTTTGGACGTTTGCTGTTGCAATTTTTCTTTCTGGATTAAAAAATATATATAAAAATATAATAAATAAATAAAATTTATTGAGGTGGTGGATTTTGCTGTTGTGATTGAGGTTCTGAACTGGTGGTGGTGGTTATGATTTTTTTTTTTTTTTTCCTTTTTTCATGGAAGAGAAGGATTGAGAGGAAAAAAAAATTAATAGAGAAATTTTCCAAACAAAGTTTTTTTTTTCTCACATTTAAAACCTATACAAAAAAGGTTTGGGAAAATATTTTCAAAACCTGTTTTTGCCCATTTTGAAACATATTTTTAAAATGGTGAACCAAAAAGGCCCTAAATGATTTTCAACATGTGCAAGTACAAATAATAATAAAATGTTCA
The DNA here is from genome assembly GCA_019022515.1 of Quercus aquifolioides. Classification (NCBI taxonomy): domain Eukaryota; kingdom Viridiplantae; phylum Streptophyta; class Magnoliopsida; order Fagales; family Fagaceae; genus Quercus; species Quercus aquifolioides. The sequence goes on along the minus strand of CM032327.1, from coordinate 25,121,618 downwards.
AGTATGAATAGTAGTTGTAACTATCAATTTGCTTGATTGACACGACAATTTGAGAGAATTGTAACAATACACCCCCAACCATCAAAATTTGAGAGTTATATTAAATGGAAATTGTGGTTTTTTAATGTGATCAATGAGGGCAATTTCATAATTACACCCAATTTTCATCCCATTTAACCCAATTTAGACAATAGGGGGCACATTCAAACAATTGAAAGTTTAAGGGGCATTGTAAATACGGTGAAAGTTTAGGGTGAAAAAGTGTAATTTCTCACCCAAAAAAGAGGTTGGCTCACTACTCCAAAACTGAATCAATGTTGGAAACTTATGTATAAAAACTGGAGGGAAAAAGAAAAAGGTTACATAAAACCTATAGTTAAGGGTACCTCAGAATCTCTTGAAAGGGTCACCAAAAGAGAAGTTTTATGCCTGGAAGAAAGGTGGAAGCAAGCATCGGTCAGTTCAGTTAGAAGAAATAGCCACCTGCGGCATAATAACAAAGATAATGATAACAAACAATTTAAATGTTCCAAACATTTTTTAAAAGTTCTTTATGAGATACAGCTGATTCTGTGGTTCATTAAATTTTAAAATAAAACCCACTGGCTCTATATGTCACTCATGTCAATGAAATCTAAATCAAATGACACCTATCTCCCATAAGTACAGAATGGGTGGTGCGCTTGGGGGTTCCAAAACCCATTAGATGCATGTTTTACTTACCAATTAAAAAAAAACAGATATTACTCATTGGTCAAATAATTATATTACACAAACCGTCTGCAACAATGACAATAAGAGGTGATGATTCTTCTATCTACAACTGGATTTCCAATTCTTTAAGCATAAAACTAAGCAACTAGTCCTGATGAACTCTAAGACAAATGGCTTCCTCCCCTCATAATAATGAGATGGATGGTAATATCATGGGATTGAGTCTTTAAGACTCACTCAATGTGTGTATAACTTACAAAGAAAAATAAAATTAAAAGAGAGAGAGATAGAAAAAGAGAGAAAAATAACAAGCATAATATAAGAGCAAACTTTTAAATCCTCAAAGATAATTAGTGTCCATTAATAAATTTGTTTTATCTTAGTCTAAGTGAATGAAAAACTCACCCTGCAACAGACATCAACTTTACAGATGACTCATGCCCATACAGAGTAGCCTTTAAAGCACTCTGGCCACGCTTGCCAACAGATTTAAGGGACCAAAGGCGAACAGTACCATCTTCCCCTCCACTTGCCAATACTTTGCTATTGCCATGACCTAACAATTTATCTGACAAGGTAAAGACTGGCCCATCGTGACCCCTAAAACGTCGGTGGCAAGAACCCTACAATGAAAACAAGAGACTAATAGATACCTAGGGTCTAGAAAAGGTAGAAACACGAACCCAGAAAGCTGATAAACAATATCATCCTGCCACTGATAATAGCAACAATTACCACGAGACCAAGTGTTAAATAGAACCAGAAATAATATTTGTTCCTCCAATTTTTCACAGTGAATGCAAGCATAGAAGATCAAGAACAGAGATCACAAATATCCACAAATTTCACTTATTGTTTGCTAAAGGGTTTCAAACCAACATTATTTCATGAAATACCTCCCACCATATACGAATGGAGCGGTCGCAGCTTGCGGTAACCAACACATTTTCTTCACTTTGTGTTTCACTTTGAAATAAAGAAGTTTCATTAAGGGGAAACGACCTGCAAATTGAACGATTATAAGCAAAAGGTAAGAAGGTTAAGACAGTTTTTTTTTTTTCAATTGGATAACCCTTCGCATGTGGAAATTGGAACTGTGCTAATAATTTTCATATAATACGTTAAATAGATCTAAGACTCACATTAGGATGTGACGTACAACAAAGAAAAGGCACATCAGACATCATATGAGATGACACCTCTTTATCTATGAACTAAATCAATTTCTAAATTTTGCACATTTCAGTAAGAAATTTATAAGCAATCAGTTTGAAAATATGTAAAATGGAAGTCCAAGGGTGCAACCTGTAGTAAAAGACAAGGAGCCCAATGTCTATTGAGCATAGCCTATCAGCCTCATGAGTAGTTATCTTTTTATAAAGCAATACATGGGAAGAGAATACTCATGCAAAAGGGAGCCACTGCTGAAAAAATAGATTGCTAATATGATGCCTCTTATAACCTTTCCCGTAATAGCTCTCTGATACATCCCAATTTAGTTCATTTTCTTGTTTCTATAAAGAGAAGGAATCCATGTCCCACATTATTCTAGGAAATTATTAATAAGTAATTTGTACCCTCCCAGTCCAGTTTGATTACAAGTTTGACAGTGAAATGTAGATAACCTCTTAACTAATAATGGCAGTGATGAACACATGCAAGTGGCCCTCAATAATGGTTAAGAAATTACGATATCACTGCATGTAACATCAACTTCAGAACAAGAGAAAAGGCATGTAAGATTCTCACCTCATACAAGTTATGCTTGCAGTACCCTCACTTAGTCTAAGGGAATCATAACACATTCTTCTTAAAATGTTATCGATCTTTCTCATTTCAATCACTGGGCCCTAGTTAATGTGTACAGCAAAGTCAAAATCAGAATGAATGATACAGGACAATATCAACATGATAATAAAAGAACAAAAAATATGTAAGCCGAAAGAATCAACACTTAGGGGTTGCCTCGAATTGCACCAAGAAAGAAACTTAGGAATCAACACCTAAGCTGTTAGGAATTAGCACCCACCAATTTGGAAAATCTCCAATCTGAAATTTTATTCATCAAATGTCTCCTGTTACAATAAAACCCCACCTGAAACCTTTTTATAGAGCTTCCAGGAATAAAAAAATAATCCTATCTAAAAACTAAAACTAATCTAGAAACTAATCCCAATCTAAAAGATAATCTCTACCTGAACTCAAAATAAAAGGAACAAGTAAAATCTTAAAATCTTAAATAATTTTATGAACATCTTATGAAAATCTGAAATAAAAATTCTTAACTAATCTTGGTTGTGCTCCCGGATCATACTCCCCTGGTTGGAGAAAACTCAACCTCAAGTTTGTGTTGAAGAATTAGGACTCTGGCACGTAACACTTGCTTCAATTCAGAAATCACCTTGGGGAGCACTAAGAATAGAAAAACCTTACATTCTGCCACTTTATACTCTTATGGAATCATAAAAGCAACATGTGGAATTGACATATAAACCTTTTTGACTTCATCAAGTGTAGATCTTCATGCACCATGTTGGATTCTTCAAGCATAGAGGGTTCTTGTTGTTTAGGCTCTATAGTAGACTCTTCTGGTTGCATGAACATTGAAACAACTTAAAATTGACATTTGTACTTCCTTGTCAAGACCAATCTCCTCTATTACCAATATCTCATTATCAATCTCATCTTCTATGCAGGTAGCAGTAAGCTCATTGTGATTTACCATCCTTGGGACTCCGATTTAATCAAGTTGGGTCTTCATTTGCTTCGACTAAACAGTCAAGTCTTGAACAGCTTTCTTTAGATACTCTAAATCTTGATGCATGGCAGATATAGTTCATGAGTAAGCAGAGTACAAGAAAATGTAAGAGCATTCATCTTATTTTGTGTGCAATTGGTTGTCAATTCCATTGCCTCATATTATCTCTAAAATCTTTTTTTTTATAGGTATATTATCTCTTCAATCTTGAAAATTGTTAGGAGAAGATCAGGGTAGATTCTCATAAAAATATTGTTGGAAATATACAATACAAAGATCTTTCATTCTTTCCAAGTAATTTGAGACCGGTGGCATCTAAAGTGAACCTTCATAATGGCTCCAATACTCCAAAGCTCTACAAAAAAAAAAACTCTCATTTTGGCATACCAAACCTTTCACATACGATAAACCCAATTTTACAAAGAATTGGTCCATCTTGAATAACCAATTTCCAAAACCAATTGTTGAATTCCGTAGGTGGTTTGGAGATACCATGATGCTTGAAAAAAATAAAGTCTCACAAAATAAGTGGAACAAAAACCTGAGTTGTTGTCTGGTTGATGTGCTCTAAATTGATAATTGTATGAAAGTCATCGGTTATACAAAGATCTTTCATTCTTTCCCAAGTAATTCGAGACAAGCGGCATCTAAAGTGAAGGTTCTTATAATGGTTCCAATACTCCAAAGCTCCACAAAAAACCCTCGTTTTGGACTACCAAACCTTTCTTTCACATATGATAAACCCAGTTTTACAAAGAATTGGTGTGGCTGAGCTTTTGAAGTCCACTAATGGAGTTTTCTTTTGGGATGTAAGTTTCTTTAGGGGTGTGCATACTCGGGAATTAGAGGCTATGTTGGGTTTCATGGATACCATTTATGGTTCTTCAGTAAGGGGATTTGGTGAGGATAAGATGTGTTGGAAACCTAATATAGACAAGAGGTTTATGGTTAAGGATTATTATAGTATTTTAGTGGGCTCTAATGACTACTGTTTTCCTTGGAAAAGTATTTGGAAACAGAAGATTCATTCTCGAGTAGCTTTCTTTGTTTGGACAACCGCTTTAGGAAAATGCTTGACAATTGATAATTTACAAAAAATGAAGTTTTGGATACTGGATTGGTGCTACATGTGCAAGTGTAATGGTGAATCGGTTGACCATCTCTTTCTGCATTGTCCGGTTGCTATGGATCTATGGTCTATGGTGTTGGGTTTATTTGGAGTAAGTTGGGCTATGCCGCAATCTATTGTGGGGCTTCTAGCTTGTTGGCTAGGTAGGTTTGGTCATCATCAAAATGATCATATTTGGTTAATTGTTCCCCATATGTGGTGTCTTTGGAGGTAGAGAAATAGTAGGTGTTTTGAAGAAAATGAGAGATCCATACCAGACCTTAAGTTATTTTTCTTTAGAACTTTATTGGATTGGTTGACTGCTATGTGAAACCAATCATTCTTTTCTTTTCTTGATTTCCTTGATTCTTGTAATTTTTGTACTTGAATTGTTGACGCCTTGTACACTCCCTGTGTACTAGGGTGTTCCTTTTTTGATATCAATAAAACTTATTACTTATCAAAAAAAAAGTTTTACAAAGAATTGGTCGGTCTTGAATAACCAATTGTTGAAATCCATAGGTGGTTTGGAGATACCATGATGCTTGAAAAAAAATAAAGTATCAGAAAATAAGTGGAAAAAAACCTGAGTTGTTGTCTGGTTGATGTGCTCTAAACTGATGATTGTATGAAAGTCATGGGTTGGGTCCTACAGCCTGCTAATAGTTACTGTGCTTTTACAAGCTGGGTCCTAGTCTTTCAAAACTGGATCGGGTCAGACTTTGTTTTAAGAAATTCCAAGTTGTGGTCAAGTTTGAGACCTTCACAGGTACTTGGAGAAAAGAGGGAGAATGGCATCAGTGAGGCTGACAGCAGTCACGTGCAAAGAGGTCTGGAAGTTACAGCGGCGAACATGACTGGCCTTAGCAGTGCATCTCGGCAACAGAAGTTGGCAGCAACAAGGTGGCTTGTGTCTCAATTTCACTGGGTCTGGGGTTTGTTTGGCCCGGTTGTGATCTGAGGTCCTGGGGTCCCTGAGAGTCGACAGCAGCTGGGATTATGGGTTGCAGGTGCTTTATGTATGGCTTGAAGGTTGTGTTCCCGGTGATGAGGGATATTGTGGCATTCAAACGGCTGATTTGAGGTTTTTTATTTATAATGGATGGATCAGTTTGCTTTGATTCCAAGTTAATGCAAAGACAATATCAATAGGTAAATAAAAGAACAAAAAATAAATATAAGATAACCCAAAGAATCAGCAGTTAGGGGTTGCCAAGAGTCAGCACCAAGCAAAAAACTTAAGAACCAACACCTAAACTGTTAGGAATCTCCAATCTGAAAATTTATTCATCAAACGTCTCCCATTACAATAAAACCACAAAAAGCCTTTATATAGAGCTTATAGGAATAAGAGATAATCCTACCTAAAATTTGTAACTAATCAAGAATTTAAAATCAACAAGTGAAGTCTTAAAATCTAAAATAATCCAACAAAAATCTGAAATAAAAATTCTAACATGATCTTGGTTGTGCTGCCACATCAATGAATGCGAAAGAAAGTTCAGAAATACTAAATTCTTCACCCTCTTTTTCTTTCCTTTCCCCCTCAAGCAATACTTATAAAAGTGTCAAATCATTATAAATCCTATCACCAACAAAAAAATAACCTCAAAATACACATCATGAGACTTGTGCTCAAAGATTTCATAGAAGTTTTATTAAATCCAATGCATCATGGAAAGAAAACATAACAAATGGAGTACTCATTTCAATACCTGCGAAAAGGTTAAAGTATTTTTCTCCAATAATATATGGTCGCAAGGTTTATAAAGTGCTAACATGTCATCAACAAAAGGATCAAAGAACTTGAACTTCTGCAATGCCGTGCGCCTCGCCAAATATGCTTCCCTCGCTTCTAACGGTTGTGAGGAGTTAGAAGGTACTTGTTGTGGCCAATGTTCCCTATCCAATTGAATGCCAAATATACAACAAACATTTCAGTTATGTGAATACCTGTTAGATTAGTTAATTGTAACTCATTGGAGACATGAATTGAAACAATTAAAAAAAATCACAATTTTAAATATAGAATTTAATTTCAAAACCACCCCAAACTATATGGAAATTATACGATTTATTCTAGTTAATGTTCCCTATCCAACTGAATTTCAAGTGTGCAACAGACCCTTTAGTTAAAAATTTTAATAATAGATATCTTTTATTAATATCTATTATTAAAAAAGACTACTTTATGCAAATTTATATATACACACATACAAGAGAAACAAAAACTATATACAAGAAAAAAGCAAATCTACAAATAGCGAGAGAAAATCACTAGATTTGAGTCTCGAAACTCGAGACCAATCAAATAAGGTGCCGACAAAGGAGACGAGCAACTGATTGTCAGAACTCTCCAAACGAGATTACTTACATTTCATTCATTTTCATTTCTTTATTTAAAGACATCCAAACGAGATTACTTCATTTCATTTCATTCCTTTATGAAATCTTAAACAATGCGTAAGAATCAACAATGTATTCAGGAACGAAAATAACAAATTATCCAAACTAAAAATGGTGCAATATGGAATTTGGCTTAAAAAAATTAAAAAAAAAATTAAAAAAGAAAAAAAAAAAACAGTAACATAGAACCTGAACCAGCGGAGCCAAATGGAGTTGGAATAGGCGACGCGTTTGAGGTATTTGCAGGACATGGCTAAGTTGGAGAGATCTTGGAGGTTGTCGAGGTAGTTTGCACAGTGAGCCAACGAGTCCACGTCCAACTCCGTTATCTTCGTCATCGTCGATTGCGATCGTGTTCGTCGTGATCGCGGTGGCGATGAGTCCGCCATGTTCGAAGAAACCCTAGAAATTGCAATTACAATTTACACGTGGATTTGGAGAAATAGAGAGAGATTTGTGAGTGAGTGAGTGAGTGATTGATGTGTTTGTTTCTATAAATATTGTGTGAATATTTAAGGCGCGAAAATTCACGCGGGTACGAGTTTTGTATTTTGAGTGACAAACGAGTTAAAGGCCGTACAACCAGTTCAAATTTGATTAATTGATTAATTTTCATTTTTCAATTACCTCCTATTTAAATGTGAATGTGTGATATTTTAAAATCAAATATATATCATGTGTCGAGAGAAGTTGAGGATTCAATTAGAATGAATCATTTTATTTCAAACTAAGATCGAGTTTGAATTTTTCAAAAGCTTAATTCATTATTCTTTTTTCAAATAAGTTTAAGTTACGAGGTACTCAATTTAATTATTTTTTTTCTCATATATAATAAACAACACAATTAAATTTTGTTACTCTTTAGTCTTTACACATGTATGCTAATAATTACTAATAAATAAATTATATTGTTTGAGTTATAATTAAATATAATGGTTTTTGTTTCTAAGCTTATCAAATTTTTTAGTTACCGTTATCAAAAAAAAAAAAAAAAAAATATTTAGTTACCAACCTCATATTATTAAATCTTATACATAATTTTTATCATGAGATGGATTGTTTATATTTTATAGCATTAATGAATTACAAATAATAAATTTATTTTACAAGAATTACAAATTATAATTTGATAGCCTGTAAATTTATTCACAAATAGACTCAATCCAATATAAAAATTTAATTGTGTTGTTTATTATGTATGGGAAAAGAATAATTTAAATATGAAGTATATTTTCATACATGTGTACTTATAAATATATAATATTATATATACTTAAATTCAACCTCATACTCACAAGTTTGTTTACAAATAAGTTATTATATTTGAGATATTGACTCTTTTTTGTTGAGGCTAAATTTGGGCTCGAGGTTGGTTCATTTGTTAAACAAATGAAACAAGTTTTTTCTTAAGTTAAGCTTGAGTTGTTCCTAAATAGATTGGTTCATTTACCCTCTTACTTACTAATGAAGTTACTGATTTCTCTTTGCTTTTTTTCCCATGAAAATTAGAAAATATAAAAGAATGATGCTATGGATATTACAACAACAAAATGTTGTTAATATTCACCAATCATATTCATTATCGCATTAGTTATCTTGTATAATAAAATTTATATAATCTCTAACTTCTTCCAAAATAAAAGATAATACCCAAATTTCACACTCAAGAACAAAATTTGTTTGTTTAATAAATAAAGATTTAAACTTCAAGTGATTGACTTAATGGTTCCCAAGACCTTATAATATTCATGAGATACCAAGATCAAAACTTCTTAGAACTAGAAGTTCTCAGTCTTGGCAGTTAGTTCTCTCTCTAACTTCCTATGCTGTAGTAGGCAGTTTCCTTCCAAATTTTGTGAAGATGAATGCTTTTTCTTGTAGATTTTAGTACGTTTATTAGTGTCGGGATTGCTTTAGTGGAGTTTATTCAATAGTTTAGTACATTATGGATGATCTTGCTTCACGTTGGAAAAAACTCTCCTTGCCTGATAAGGAGGGGAAGAAATTGGCGTTAGCAAAAAAGAAGAAATTGGCGTTAGCAAAAAATAAGAAAGGTGTGGAGTATGTTCTTGCTGCAAAGTTTCTTACAAAAAGGAGTGTTAGTATTGATGCAGTGGCAAAAACATTTAGACCTTTATGGCGTACGAGTAATGATTTCTGTATTTGAGATGCGAGTGATAATCATTTACTATTTACTTTTGAACTTGAATCTAATTTAGAAAAGGTCTTAATGGGGGAGCCTTGGTCTTTTGATAGACATTTGGTTGTTCTACAAAGATATAATGGGATATCGCCTATGGGAAAAAGTGGACTTCTCAAAGTTGTCGTTCTGGGTTCAAATCCATAATCTTCCACTTAGTTGGTTGACACCTGATGTTGCTATGGAAATTGCTGACTTTTTGGGGGAGGTTAATAAATCTATTGATATATCAGACATGGTTGGTGGGAATTGTAAGAGAATTTGGGTGATCATAGATATAACACAACCTCTGTGTCGTGGCAGGATAATTTCTTTGGGAGTCAATGATGACAGATTTATCTCTTTCAAGTGTGAGAGGCTTCCCAATATCTGTTACTGGTGTGGAATAGTTTCTCGTGATGATAAAGACTGCTCTCTCTGGCTGAGAAGTAAGGGATCCTTGAAAGTTGATGATCAATAATTTGGTCAGTGGATTCGTGCTGCACAAATTAATCCATCTAGGAAATCTATTATGGATGTCAAAGGCTTCAGAGATAAAGTTACTCAACGAAACTTGGGTGCTTCAAGTTTAACAAGTACTCCAGTTGTGCATGAAGGGATTGTTTCTATATGGCCAGTGTCTAGAAGTGTTGCAGGGACGGGAACAAGTGGCTCCGCTGATTCTATGATGGTCATGGAACTGTCTCTAGAGGGAGTTGGTCTATTGAGCGAGCAGTTGGAGATTTTGGGGGAACGGTTTCAACATGGTAATTCAGTTATGGTGGAAGCTAAAAACAAGGACGCAGCTCTCACGAAATTTGAGAAAAAACTGCCAGATATTGATAAAGCTATAAATGTGGATTACATGTCATCAAATTTAATAAGTGGGAGGGAGCGTGTTCCAAATGTTAGTGGGAATTTGAGTGCATTAAGGACTCTTGTGTCTCATGCAAAAGAGGACTTAAGTGATAAGTTGGCTTCAAAAAATATTGGGGATAAGATTGACATCACATGTAAGTCTTCTTTGGAAGCTTTATCTAATCAGGTTTCACATGTTGCAAAGAATTGTGTCAAACACTCTAAAAATACAATTGACGTGCTGGAGCAAAGGGGGAAAGAGTTGGTTTCTAACACGAAAGTGGCATTTGATGGAAGCTTTGAACCGGGTTGGGTTGCTAGTGATATAGCACAAGGAGTTAAGGGTAAAGGCCAATTTAGAGATCAAATGGGAGTTTTGTCTACTGGGGTTAAGTTGGAGCGAGATAAAAAGGGTGGTGCTAAAAAAGGAATGTGGACTAGATTAAACAGTAGGGCTGGCGTGAAAAATGTGAAGACTGATAGTATAAATAGTTCAGGTACAAAAAGAAATCTTTTGGAAAACATGAGGCTATGGATGAGGATACTGAGAAGGAGAATAAAATTAAGTTGGATGCAGAGACAAATAAGCTAAGTGATATTTTGGCTTCAAAATTGGGATCGACGGAGGCTGTTGAACAGCCCCATTGAGTCTAATGAGTCTTTTAAGCTAGAACTGTCGAGGGCTTGAGAACCAACAGACAATAAATGCCTTGAAAAAGATTATCAAGGTACAAGTTCCCAACATTGTCTTCTTAATGGAGACAAAATCTGATAAAGGTTGGATGGAATATGTTCGTGATCAATGTGAGTTTAAGCAAGGATTAATTGTGCCTAGTGATGGATCGAGTGGTGGCCTAGCTTTATTTTGGAGGAAGGAGGTGACAGTTCACATTCAAAATTACTCATCATCCCACATTGATGCGTTCGTTGATGGGTGGTGGCATCTTACAGTTTTTTATGGTAACCCAGAAACATCTAGGAGATCTGAATCATGGTCTTTACTTAAATCTCTTAGTAATTATTCACAGTTACCTTGTCTTGCTATAGGTGATTTTAATGAGTTGATGGGTTTGTCTGAAAAGGAAGGTGGTGCTTCTAGACCAGCAAGCCAGATAAAACGGTTTAAGGAGGTAATTAATGTGTGTGGGCTTAAAGATATTGGCTTCATTGGTCCACGGTTTACTTGGTTATACCAAAAATTTGATGGAACACAAATACGTGAGAGTTTGGATCGTGCATTGGCTACATGTGATTGGATGGGTAAGTTTCCTACAGCTAAACTTTATCATTTATCTTCTTCAGTTTCTGATCACTGCCCACTGGCTTTGCATTTTGTTAGAAGACAAAAGAAAAGGATATATCATAGGCCATTTAAATTTGAGTCAATGTGGTTGAAAAATGCAAAATGTGAAGAGGTTGTTCAAAAAGCTTGGGATGTAGGATTGATGACAGATTTGGCTTTTCCATTAACAAAATGTTTGGAGTCTTGCCGTGATAGTCTAGATGAGTGGAATAAGAATGACTCTGGGCAAGTGAGGAAAGAGGTTGCACAGTTGCAGCTCTGGAGTGGTTAGAGTTACAACCAACGTCTCCTTCAATTATTGTTGAAATGCAGAAAACAAGAGTTGAGTTGAATTGTGGGTTGGAAAAGGATGATGCCATGTGGTTACAGAGATCTAGAATCAATTGGTTTAAAGAGGGAGATAGAAATACAAGGTATTTTCACTTTAAAGCTTCAGCTAGATTTCAAAACAATTTTATAGAAGGCATGGAGGATTTGGGTGGTATTTGACAAGAGGATATTAGCATTGTAGAGGGTATAATTGTTGATTATTACTCTGACTTCTTTACATCTTCAAACCCAACGAATTTTACTAAATTAATCGATGTCGTGGAGCCAAAAGTTTCTAGTGCTATGAACCAAATGCTTCTTAGGGACTTTCAAGAATCTGAAGTGAAGACAGCTTTAAAGCAGATGTACCCACTTAAAGCTCCTGGTCCAAATGGTATACCCCCTCTCTTCTTTCAACATTTTTGGCCTTTAATTGGAAATGTTGTTTCAAAAACAGTACTTGATTTTATTAATTTTGGAATTGTACCTCTCAACTTTAATGAAACTCATAATGTTTTCATCCCTAAAATTAAAGAGCCAAAAAAAGTTACTGAATATCGCCCCATTAGTTTGTGTAATGTTGTTTACAATTAGCCTCAAAGGCAATTGCTAATAGATTGAAGATTTTACCTTCTATTATCAGTGACACTCAAAGTGCCTTTGTGCACGGAAGATTGATGACTGACAATGTTTTAGTCGCTTTTGAGACTATGCACCATATCAATAAAAGAAAGGGGGGGGGGGGGGGGGGGGGAGGGAGAGATGGTTAAAATTATGGAGAAATTGGGGTTTGAGGGCAGGTGGAGAAAGTTATTGTTAACATGTATCTCTACAGTTAATTACTTTATTCGGATAAATGGGAAACCACATGGACATATTGTCCCTTCAAGGGGATTACGTCAGGGGGATCCCTTATCCCCATATCTTTTTCTTTTATGTGCTAAGGGTCTTTCTGCTTTGATCAAGAAAGGGGTATGTGATGGTATGATGGAGGGTATTTCTATTTGTAGGGGCCGACCCAAATTGTCTCACTTATTTTTTGCAGATGATAGCCTTATTTTTTGTAGAGCATCTTTGGAAGAATGTGACTCTCTACAAAAATTCTACAAGTTTATGAGAGAGTTTTGGGCCAACAATTAAATAGAGCTAAGACTTCTCTTTTCTTTAGCTCTAATATTGATCCATCAATTCAAGAGGAAATTAAACAAAGATTTGGTGCTCAAGTCATCAGGCAACATGAGAAATACCTTGGTCTCCCTTCGTTGGTAGGATGAAAAAAGCGAAATACTTTCAATGACATTAAGGAGAAACTTGCAAAGAAGCTAGCTGGATGGAAGGAAAAATTGCTTTCAAAGGCATGTGAGGAAGTTTTGATTAAGGCGGTGGCACAGGCAATCCCAACTTATACTATGAGTTGTTTCAAACACCCTGATACCCTCTATGAGGAATTGACGAGTATAATTCGTAATTTTTGGTGGGGTCAAATACAGGATGAGAAGAAAATGCCTTGGATGAGCTGGGATAAACTTTGCACGCCTAAGGCATATGGGGGTATGGGTTTTTAGAAGCTGAAACCTTTCAATTTGGCGTTGTTAGCTAAGCAAGGTTGGAGATTGCAAATAGGACAAAATTCTCTTGTATATCATGTCTTTAAAGTAAAATATTTCCTTGACTATAATTTTGTGCAAGCTTCACTTGGCAATAATCCATCATATGTGTGGAGAAGTCTTATGGCAGCCCAAAAGATTGTGCAACAAGGTCTGAGATGGCAGAGAGGTAATGGCTTAAATGTTCAGGTGTGGAAGGATAAATGGTTGCCAAATTCATCTACCTATAAAGTTGTTTCTCCAAGGTTGGATTCCTCATTGGCACTATGTTTCTGATTTAATTGACTTGGATAATAGGTGCTGGAAGGTAGATTTATTGCAACAATTGTTCTTCACGTTTGAAGTGGAGGAAATAAGGAGCATTCCGCTTAGTCTTTTCCCCCTGATAAACTAATCTGGACAGGGACCTCTAATGGACTGTTTATTGTTCGTAGTGCATATAAAATGGCTATAGAGCTTTCTTGTAGTTCAGTTATTGCATCTTCTTCAGATGGCAGCAAGTTGCGTTGTTTTTGGAAGGCAATGTGGCGTTTACCTACTCCTCATAAAGTAAGACATTTCTTATGGCATGCTTGCCGTGATATACTTCCAACAAAAGTGAATCTAAGGCGACGAAAGGTACTATCAGAAGATCTTTGTGAGGAATGTATGCTAGAATCAGAAACTTCAGGCCATTTATTTTGGTCATGTCCGAGAGCTAAAAGAATTTGGGGCTGTTCTGGGATTTTTAAACCTGATTATGAAGGTCAGTTCAATAGTTTCATGGAGTTAGTATGGAAGGTGATGATGACTGATCATTGCGATGAAGGTGTCATGGCTTTGGTGGGGACAATTGCTTGGAGGCTGTGGGGTAATCGAAACAAAATTCGTAATGGAGGAAAGAGGATTGGTGAGTTGGAGTTGCTTCGTGAAGCCTCATTGTGGTTGCTGGAATATCAAGAAGCTACTACCGATGTACCAAAGCAAACTGATTCCTTGGTACAACGCTGGTATCCTCCCTCAAGTCAGTTGTATAAAGTGAATGTGGATGGAGTTGTTTTTAAAGCACAAAGAGAATCTGGGGTGGGAGTAATAATTTGTGATGCTAATGGTCTGGTTGTGGCTGCATTGAGAAAGAAATTTATGCTCCTTTGGGTCATTTGGATGTGGAAGCCAAAGCATTTGAATCTGGTTTGCAATTTGCCAAAGATATGGGATTACAGGAGTTCATTTTGGAAGGTGATTCTTTGAATGCTGTTCGTGCTCTTGAAGGTCTGTCTCCTCCTTTAGTTTCAGTGATGCCTATAATTTATGGGATTCAAAGTTCATGTCATGATGTTAGGAAGTGTTGTTTTCTCATGTATGTAAACATGGAAATAAACCTGCCCATCTCTTAGCGAAACATGCTATTAGTATTGTTGATTGTTCTGTTTGGATGGAAGAGAATCCTTATTTCTTGGAACAAGTTCTTCATCAGGATGTAATGTTTTCTTTTGTTTAATGAAAGTTTTCTAGTTTCCTATCAAAAAATAAGATCGAAACTCCTTGCCCCATCTTGAGGTCACTACCAAGGGATTCCTCATTGTAATAACTTAGGGTGTGTATTATAGGAAATGTGAGACAGTAAAAGTAAAACTGCATACACCCAAGTGAATAGTCTAGATACCCTTGTTGGTAAAAAAGAAAAAAGAAGAAGACCATTTATTGGACAAAACCTAGGTACAATTCTTTACTTTGATAGTTGCTTTTAAGTGGGGGAAAAATCATTTATGCTTTATTGGGACAATTCAATGATGTAATTAGTTAAAAGTAAAATTCTAATAAATTCAATGAAAAGCCATAATTTTATGTAACCACCAACCTATTATTTTTATTATAATGAAAAATAATATAAAAAATCCGATTTCTCCTCACATCCAAAATATATTTGACCAATTTGATACAATGACTTTCCCTCTACATAACAAATACAAAAGCTATTATTTTCAACACACAATCTCGAAAACGGTGCAGGAGGCTTCCCTCTGCTACTCATTGGAGGATGACACGGGGAGGAGATTTACAGAAGATTATGCTTAAACAAATCACAAATAGTTATTTCTAGATGTTGAAATTCGACTAAAATATGAAGACAACACTGTCATGGACTCGGGATTTCTGGTTCTGAGCTACACATTCAGAAATCCACATCAGGTTCCTTATCTCCTGCTCCCTCAACCTCATGTACGCAAAGAAAACAGCATAATGGAACTGCAGATCAGAAAGGAGGACAATATAATATCGTAAGTAAATGAGCTATGGCCATGAATAGTCAACGAGAATTTGAAGACAGCAGGTGTTTGTAACAACAAAGGAACGTAGATATATAGTCAGGAATGCTTATCTTCTAAATCCCATAATTAACTACTACTAATGGAACAAGTAATGGGGATAAGGCCTGCTCAATTACTGAGACACAAACCTGTTGTTCAAATGCTAAGCAAAGCCTTTTCACCTCCTCTTCATAGAATGCCTTGTCTAGCATCTGGCTTTCTCCATAGGACATTTTAGCAAAGATAGACTGATATGGAGGATATTTCTCCATAACACCACGGACCTACAATGACAGCCAAACTGAGGACTTAGGTCACAAACTCTGTTACAATTAAGAATCTGAAGCACAAATGAGTACAGGACCCCAAAAAATATGCAATCACGTACTCTAGGTTTAGAAGAAATCCTGCCCAAATACAGAACAGGACAACTAGACGAAAGTTCAAAGCTACTAAATCTTTTAATCTTTTCCTAAAAAAGGTGGAGTCTGATTCCAAGGGAAATGACATACACAAAAGCTCACAAGCATTCCCAACCATCACATAGGTATCTTCTTAGAAGATACCAAAATTCAAGAAACCAGAAGACCAGAGATAAGCATTAACATGGTAATGGATTATGATAATCATTCTAGACACAAAAAGGCTAAACTTCCCTATTGACCAACTTAGAGATCTTTTGCTACTAATACCACAACCTAACTACCCAGAACTAAATAAATCTTGCATGTCTGTAATCATTTAATTATTAGGCAGATCTCCATCAACAAAAAGAGGGCCCCCAACATTTTCTAAATCCAGTACTAAAACTCATTTCCAAATCTCCTGAATGAGACTCATAGCACACCTACTCCAAGGGCTAAGAAAATACATACCTGGTCAATGTCTTCACAAACAGCGAGTTCCTCATGGCCATATGGGTAACTGTTGAACACAAGCAGCCCATGTCAGATCCAACTGAATGTTCACTGTTAAAAGCATATCAAGATTGAGCAAAGAGCTTACAGTAAACCAAAGTTAGAGTACAACTTCCGACGATCATCTCGGGTAAGCTCAGTTCCAATGCTGCATGAAGTGAACCAAATCAGTGCTTATAAAAGAAGCACATGTAATTGAAAAATTGGAAAGATTCACATGAATAACAATAAAAAGAAAAGAAGAAAGATTGTTAACACCAACAGCACCTATTTATGGTAATATTGACAGCTCTTCTGTCAGCCTCAAAGGAAAGGAGGTCAGACATGATCTCTGCTGTGGCACCCCCAAGTTTCTGTCCAGAATATCAGATTAAATTTCAAAGACATAGAATATGCTAAAAAAGTTTCCAAAATCTGTAATATATATTTTTACACATATATATTTATCAATCGAAGCTCACCTGGCAAAACCTGTAAAAATCCTCAAGGTATGCCTTGTAAAGAGTGTTCCTCATTATTTCAATGTTCATGTCATCCAAGTCCTACAGGATAGGGAATCAAAAGGGAATGTAATCAAGAGTTTCCTACCAGAATCACATGCAAAATAGCCAAACAAATTGATCATTCTATAATAGTGATGCTAATGCTTTTGCTGCCAAAACTAGCTCATTTACTAAGATTAATGAAATAAAGAGTAAAGACAATAAAAGGTTTTCTGCAATTCTTCCAAGAACTTAAAAAGATATAACCTTCGTGTCTCCACGACAATGGCAATGGTTATCATCTCTAGTTCATTGCCCTTGTATCACACCCTTTGTTTAATATCTCTCTCTCTCTCTCTCTCTCTCTCTCTCTCTCTTTTCTTTCTTTTTCTAAGTAATATCACACCCTTCTTTAACTACTGCAATATCAAATGTGCATTTGACAGAATTAGGACTGTTTAAAGAAAACGGAATTAGTGATTAATTTAATAGACTGTGCAGCCCCACAAAGATGAAGATGGATGTAAAAGAATGACCACAAAATGCCCATAGAAATTTAAGAAAAAAATAATGTAAGAGGTGAGTAAAGCAACTTTTGCTGGTCCACACCTCTGATGTAATACACTCCGAGAAGTATGGAGCAAGTGGTGTATCAACAAGAACCAACCTATAAAGCTCCCGCATATTCTGAGCAACTGCCAGGGTAGCAATGCTGAGGAGAAAATATAAAATTAAGAAAATATTTTATAAGCTGTCAAAAAACCAACAGAAAGCAGTATTTAGCATTGAAATTACCTATCAAACATGCCCAATGGGTGGCATTTTTCCAATAGTTCATGAACATCTCTCTCATGCAAGGTTCCAGTAACAATCAGGACAACATTGTCTATCATGTGACCGTATCTGTAAGAAGCAGGAGATATAATATGGAATAAAATTTGAACAAGTACAATTTCTAATTCCTTTAGTAGTTGTAATCATAATAGGTTCAATTTCTCTTTTGTTAGTCATTGCTTAAAATAATAAGGTGGCAATTTCATAGTTCATCTCCAAACTGCTCAGAACAGTTTTCCCACAAGTAGTTGGATGATCAATTAGTTTAAAAAAAATTGAAAACAAAACTGATGTTATCAAGCTGATGAAGTCCACATACGTAATGTACTCTAAGAAGGTTGACAAGGGCTCTGTCGCTTGGCATAACATGTGCTTATACTCATCAACCAATTTAAGAGTGCATTTCTCAACAATTGTAGTTGTATGCAATGGGGAAGGTTCTGCAAGAAAGTTATGAAAATCAACAATTAGTGACTTTTAATCAAATAAAAAACACTTTTTTAAAAAAATGTACAGCTTATGTATGTGCTTAAAAACAGAAAATCCAATTTATCCATTCATAAAGAAAGCAGATAGATTTAACAGCAGACAACAGAAAATATAACATTCAAGTTCATGGGAACAGACAAATGGGACCACCAGATCCAGCAGTTGAACGATCCAACAAACTCATCACCATTATCTGCAGCATATTAAATTGATTCCTTTTTTTTTTTTTTATCAGTCATATTAATTTAATCTTACTCTGTTATATGCTTTACTAGGCAAAGCATGACAATAAGTGTCAGAAATTTTTAACGAGAAACCATTTCATCTGTAAAACGCAAACCAGAAGTGTGCAAATTACGTGCCAAAAAAAAACCAATTTTAATATCTATAATTCAGTCTATCAATTAAATCTATAAAATCTGACGAAGCAGGAAACTTGGCAGCATGCTCCCACTGATGCAAAGTCCATAATAGTAGATACTTCATCTTTGCTACCAAAATCTCGTTCCCTATTATTCCCGCACGGCCTCAATCAATGATAACCTATTTTCCCCATTTCTAGACCTTGCAAGATAAGAAAGATACAACCAAACCCTAGTATCTTTCATACTCAACATCCAAAATTCTACTTCCTACCATACTCCAAAGTCATCCAATTTTATATAATTAACTTTGAACAGATAGCAAGCTTTCTAATTTCACAAATCATACACCAAATACACGAACAAAATAAACTACAAATTCACTTTCAAATAAGTATCCATAATCTTCTCTCTTGCATTAGTCAAACTATAGCCTCAATCATGTCCTGTCCAACTCTAACCATATCATCTTCTTCGAACTGCATCATATTTATACTGAATACAAACATTCGTTCCATAATTATCCAGAAAATTCCACCAAAACCACGACCCAATATTATTAAAACATGATCAGACACGCTCTTTAACTGTTAGAATAATAGTTAAATGATAAAATTCACCACTTTCTATCAGCTACAACTTTTAGGGCTGGTGACATTTATCATGGTATAGGACCAAGTAGCCCTAAGTATCCTAAGTTTGAACACCCCGTCTCCATTATACCTTCCATTTAAAATTTAAAATCCCACGTGCTAGGCCTCAAGTGGACAGGTGCCAAGAGCCTTGTAGCTCAACTTACACCTCCTGGTGTTTCTAACGAAAATGTCAAGGGTTCAAAATTCAGATCCCCCCTCCCCTAGTGTAACTATCGAATTTATCAACAAAAAAATGGTTAAATTCACTCTTCCAATTGGCTTAAACTTTTGGAACAAGTGGTAATTTATCACAGTATCAGAGTAAGCGGTCCTAATTTTGAACCTTTGTCTCTAATCTTCACTTTACCTCTCATTTAAAAATTAAAATTCCACATGTTGGGTCTTCAGGAAAGTACTAGAATAATAGTTAAACGATTAAACTCACCATTTCCTATCAAGTTAAGCTTTTGGGACATATTGTAATTAATCATTAACTAATCTATGCCAAAAAAATCCCATCTTGATCTCTAATCATTAACAATCTAATGTTCATACCCTAATAAATCAACATCACTAACACTAAAAAAATAAACAATAAGTGACTTTTTAAGTTAACTAAGTAGTATTTTACATTAATCAAACAAAGATATGATATATAACAATGTTTGTTTCTCAAAAAAAAAAAACAAAGCTAAATTCAAATCAGAGATATTAACAATCAAAAGCGTAATTTTCTCAAAAAAGAAAAAAAGAAAAAGACCCAAATTGAAAGAAAAACGCACCGTTTTGGAGGTAAGGGCCGTACTCGGTGGCGGAGAGGTGCATCTTGATGTCGTCGAGGTTTTCGCACTGGCACAAGTTGTTGTAATCAGCGGCGGTGAGAAGCCCAGCTCTGTGTCCCCTCACGATCGCTTCCAAGTACCCTCCATCTACGTTGAACGTTAAGGCTTCGAATCCGTACATTTTCTCTTCTTCTTCTTCTTCTTTCTCGGCGATCGATCAGAGAGAAACAGATCTGAACGAGAGAAATGCGAAGTTTCTCTGAATGAGGAGGGAATTGTGTTTTTGTTTGGTTTTGGATTTTTGCTGTATTCAGAATATCAGATCGAGGACACGAGGAAGGAGGGTCGATCTGGATTGGTATGATGTGGTTGGGAAATTTACTATATTGCCCTCCCGTTTTACGTTAATGACTGCCAAGTTTTCTGAGGATGGGGATGAGTGGGTCGAAATTGGATTCTGCTGTTGAGATGGGCTGTACCATTGGGCTAGATTATAAAATTTGCTTTCGGGGTTCAAGCAAGCCCCAAATGGAGAAGATTGGTGGGTTTTTTTTTTTTTTTTTTTTTTGCAAAAATTCAAAACTAACCGTCTAATTTTTAACATTTTTCATTTCAGTTCTCTAACTTTCAGTTTTATAATTTTAGTGCTCTAATTTTCAATTATTGTTAATTCGGTATTCTGTTTAATTATCTCCGTTAAATGAGCAAAACGATGCCGTTTTGGCTCTTTTAAAATAAAATAAAAAATTTCGTAATTAAAAGAAATTAAAAATACTGTTATTAAAAATTTTGAAAAAAACATTTAGGAAAACGACGTCATTCCCCTTACCTTAAATCAAAACACAAATCGTGTAAATTTTCTCATAGCCGTAAATTGCGAATTTTGGGGGAAGAAGGGACAGGGGATGTCTGGGTCAACAGTAGTGATGAGGTGAGACCGAGATTGAGAGAGAGAGAGAGAGAAACCGAGATTTGAGAGAGAGAGAGAGCACCCAAGAAAACAAATAGAAACTGAGATACAATCCCCCTAGTCTAAGAAAACAAAACCAAAACACGATGACTCACTATCCCTAACTGAGAAAATTGGGGGAAAATGAGAGGTTAGGGTCAGCAGGGGAGAATTAGTTTGAGAGAGAGACCAAGATTGAGGCCGATTTGAGAGTTTGAGAGAGACCAATTTGGAGGCAACAGGTATTCAATCATTGTTCTTATTAGCTTCTAACTAAATATTTGTTTTGTTTTCATAGTTGAAAGATCAAACAACAAGTATATATTTATATTCCAATGTAGCAATTTATACTTCAATTGTGAGCCTCTTCATGTATCAATTCTCTTAATGAACTTGGAATGTACCAATTCTAGACTTTTTAATATTATTATTATTATTATTTGTTTATTGGGTGGGAATAGAGTAAAAAATGTTAGTGTCAAATATGTGTTCATTGAACTATACCTTTTTCATATTTTGAGATCTGTTCTTGCTTTATGAAACTTCAACCTTCTTTCTTCAATCTTTATGTGGCACACGCATGCTAGTGAGCAAATAGGAAATGTATTAGTCAATTTGAGCATGTTTGTAAACTGGAGCCTAGACAAATGTTTTTAAAAAATTGAATCCCCTACCAACACAAATGTTTTTCAAAAAACCCACCTCAACCAAAAGTTTGAAAATATTTAATATAAAAAAGCCAAGTGCCCATGATTATTTAGTTTCATTAAATGTAATACTTCTTTGCTTAACTAGTAGCTAATACTTCCCTGTACCAAGTCATATAAACAATGTGACAAACAACATCTTGGTACAATGTCTAGCAACCAATCATACAATGGTTATAGTAGTGAGGTACGAGAGTGTAGATGCAAACTTCTAGCAATTGTGACCACATCAATGACTAATAAAAATCCAGGAAGAATGTTTTGGAGATGTCCAAATTATAAGGCAAGTAGTTTGTATCCAATTTGTAATGGTTTTTTATGTGTTTTGAGTAAATATGTTAACCATAATTGTAATTTGCAGAGGGAGCACAAATGTGATTACTTTGAATGGCTTGATATTGAATTATGTGACAAATGGCAAGATATTATGAATGGATTAGTAAGAAAAATTTTGAAGGCATCCCAAGAAAGTCAACATTTGGAAGGAATGAACAAGATGAAGGATTCCATTATTGAAAATATGGAAAAGACAATCAAAAGACTGGGAGAAGAAAACAATGCAGAAAAAAGACATGACAAAGATGCAACAACGGAAGAAAACTACTATATGGTGCTATATATGCGTTGTGTGCATATTTTTTTATTTCAGTCTTCATACTTGGTGCAAACATGCAAATTAGGTCTGACAAAAGATTGTACTTGCCATAATTTTATAATCTTGTTATGAAGAAATGTTTATGGACATGTGATGGTGTAATGTGACTTCTTCGTATATAATGCAATGTTAGTTCTTTTAAAAGAAAGATTTTGTACAGCAAGGACCACATTTATTGTATAATTATTGCAGTGTTCAATTAATAAAGATGAAGAGATTATTTTTCTGACTTTTGCATAAGCTCTTTCATAAGATGAAGGGATTTTGGTAATATATCTGTATAATATATCTGTCCTTTAGTAATCATCTTTGGCAGCAACAAACCATAGGAAATCAGCACAAACCATATTTCAATTAACAAGATTTTAGTCCAATTTGCTTTTCAACAAGTCAACTAGTCACATGTGTCCCAAATATTTTAGTGGAAATATGAACAATAACCTGCCTATTAATTGACTTTAACATCACAAAATAAATACACTGCTCAACTTTGTTCAAAAATTAAATTGCCTTAATAGTTTGGCATCACAAAATAAAGGCAAACCAAAAGCATGAAATTTCAATTCTTATACATAACTTGTCTTGCCTTTTGACTTTAACATCACAAACTAAATTCAATATTAGTCTACTTCCTTCAAAAATTAGATTGCCTTAATAGTTTGGCAATAACATCACAAAATAAAAGCCATGTTAAGAGTTTGGCATCACAAAATAAAAGCAAACCAAAGGCATGAAATTTCAACTCTTATATATAACCTGCCTTGCCTTTGACTTTAACATCACAAACTAAATTCAATATTAGTCTACTTCCTTCAAAAATTAGATTGCCTTAATAGTTTGGCAATGACATCATAAAATAAAAGCCATGTTAAGAGTTTGACATCACATAATAAAAGCAAACCAAAAGCATGAAATTTCAACTCCTATACATAACCTACCTTGCCTTTTGACTTTAACATCACAAAATAAATTCAATATTAGCCTACTTCCTTCAAAAACTAAATTGCCTTAATAGTTTGGCAATAACATCACAAAATAATAGTCGTGTGACAATGCTTGGCCAATTACATAATAAACTACATGCTTAAGTTCTGAAGTACTGTCGCTAGAATTAACTAAGTTCTGCTGCTTTGTTGACTATTAAAATTTATGCAGCTTTGTTTACTACCATCAACTCCTGCTCTAGATCTCTTCGAGTTCCCCTCAATGTTGGCAGTCTGAATGTGAAAAGTACATAGACATTAGAAGTTGATAACAAAAAGATGATATATATAAGTAATAAAGATGATATATATATATATATATATATATATATATATATATATATATCACATATTCATTGCTTTGTTAGCTGCTAAATGCATCGTCTACTTGCACTCTAAATCCCATGAAGAGCTCTTCAGTGTTGGCAGCCTGCATGTGAAAAACATTAGCAATGTGCAAAATTTGCTGCATTAAGGAAAGAATTTAAATGAATTCAAATATCATCTTTCTGCCACTAGTTGTTGCCTTGCCCTTGCCCTTGTAAGTTGCTGTCTTGCCCTTGCCCTTGTCAATTGCTGCCTTGCCTTTACCATTGTCAGTTGCCGCCTTGCCTTTGCCCTTGGCAGTTGCTACTCCTAGTGGTCTTTGATTGCTACTGCAAGTCCTTCTGTTATGCTCCAATTGAGGATAATGTGCACATCTTAAACTTGTTTGATTCCTCTTCGTCCTGTAAGGGTTATGAACTTCATCTTTATCCTTTCTTCTTCTATCAATCTTAGGCCTCCTTGGTTGAATTTTATGAATTGGAGAAAGTATTGCATCTCCATCTACGTCTGGCCACAAATCAGGACCATTACATGGCTGAATGAGATGCGAATATAAAACAATATATGTATCCTTCTTATAGAAGTCATGCACATAATCCTCAGCCCGTTCTTTCCTGAAAGTTATTACGTGCACTACATGCTTATAAGGGATCCCAATCAAATCCTAGCAGTTGCAAGCACATGAACGTTTCTCCACTTCAACCATAAACTATAACTATTCACCTCCCACCTTATCCTACCTGACCAAATAGATTTGCAATCAATGCTAGCCTCTTTACATTTCTCCAATTTTTGTTGGATCTTGTGACAAATAGGGCCTTCATACTTAGCCATAGAATCCCTATTATTACGGATCCTAACCATGAGATATCTTCTAATGGTTTCAAGTATATTGACCAATGGCTTTTCTTTTGCTTCCACGATCTTCGAATTAAAAGTCTCACAAATGTTATTTAACAGCATATCACACTTTGGATAATAGGGGAAAACATGTTTAGCCCACTATAACAGAGACCTACCCCTTAGCTCATCACAAGCTTCCTTGCTCACTATTTCCATTTGCTTCATATAAATTTCGAATGACGCTGCTGTCAATGACTTAGTTGCTCCCCACATCAAGTCCTTTGACTCCTTTCCTTGATGGTTCTTCTTGAAGTTAGCAAACAAATGCCTCACATAGAATCTATTGTATGCATTTGGGACCACATCAACTAAATCAGGAAGCAAACCTTTTTATTGGTCTAAAATAAAGCACCATCCATGGTCCCTCATAGGCCCTATATCACCTATTAAATTCTCCAAAAACCATGTCCAAGTCTCCTTATCTTCTGCCTCAGCAACAACATACGCAATTGGGTGTATACCATCATTTCCATCTATACCCATAGTTGCTAGAAGTTGGCCAGCAACTACGCCCTTCAGATGACAAGCGTCTAAGCTGATCAATGGTCTACAATAACGAACAAATTTCCTCTTTACATGCAGCTAAGCACACATAGACCCTCTTGAAATTATGACCAGGGACAACAACTGTGACTCTAGTTGTGGTACCTGGGTTAAATCTTCTCAACTCCGCACAGTAGCGTCTTACCTTGGAGTATTACTCACAAAAGTCCCCTCTTACCATGCATCTAGCAATATCTCTAGCTCTATATGCCTTTGACAAGGCAAGCTCCACATTAGCATCCCGCCCCACAACAGCTACCAAATCTTTAGCTTGAAATTCAATATTAGACTGAAATTGAACAACATACTTTTCTACCACCCAATGTGCAGAAACTTGCTTGCTATGGAAAGACCTACTGCATGTATGAGTATCATATAACGCATTAATCCGAAAGTTTGCCTCCTTATCCTTACTTGCAGACACCTTCTAAGGACAACCTTCAACACATTTATACCTCACCCTAGACTTCTCATTTTTTGTCAACTTGATGCCATATCCATGCTTCAACTTGTAAGCTCATGCAATCTCTTTGAACTATTTATTGTCCCAAAAGGACATCTCAAACACAAATTCAGGATCCTTTAAGTATTCAAGTTTGAATTCAAGTAATTTTTTCTTTTGCTTATCATTAGAACTGTCGGGAGAATGCAACTCGTCTGAGGATGCATAGTCGGATCCACTTGGAATTTCATCCAACAACCGATTGAAAAGAGTTGGAACTAGATCTAGGTGTGAAAGTTCAAATAGCGTTGAAAACACTATGAATGTTTTGACCCCCAATTACAAATTACCAATTCAAGCTTATTATCAAACAATTAATGTGCGGAACATGAATATAAACCAATTATAATCACATCCACAACAGAAAATAAAAGGCAAAGATAAAGGGAAGAGAGATGCAAATACAAGAACAACACGCGATGTGTTATCGAAGAGGAAACCGAAGCCCTCGGCGTAAAACCTCTCTGCCATCCTCCAAGCGGTCAATAATCCACTAGAAAATGTAGTTGGGATACATGAACAGCAATAGACCCTCCAAGCCTAATCTACCCAAGTACCTAAGCCCTCCAAGCTTCTTTCTCCAACGAGGTTGCGCCGAACATTTTTCTTCTCTAGCTTACCGGATTCCGCTATAGCCCATAGCATCAACCAATAACCATTGGTCCCTTCCAAACTGCTTCTCTTAGCACCAAAAGACCTTCTCACAGACGTGGGTGTGGTGAGAAAAGGATTTGGTCAAGAACCTCTCAAGGATGTATCAATGGAGAGGAAGAGAGTAGAGGAATTTGAAGAGTCTCTTACATGAAAATTGTGGATGAATCAATCTTGTTTTTCTCTAAGGTTTCTCTCTCAAAATTCTCTCCGGAAGCTCTCTACATTTCGTGGGTATAAGGGTCTATATATAGTGGGGTGAGAAAGGAATACGAAGAGTCAGTTTTTCCCAAACAGGGCAAGTTGTCGTGACTGGTCTAAGTCGCGAGTTCAAGCCGTGAGTTAACGGCCTGGCCAGCTTGGGACTTTTGTCCTGTAGTGCGACAACTGGCGTGACCCTTCACCTCCCCGCATGCTTCTCACGTGTGCTGCAGTTGGCGGCTTGCAAGTCGCAAGTCAGCCGCGAGTCCCTGCTTCTTTGCACAATTTTGAGCATTTCTTCACACACTCTCTCACACACTACCCTTACAAGAATACAAGAGTCTCACCTAAATACAGGGTTATTAAGTGTTGAAGTACAAGCAAATTGGCACGGAATAAAACCAACAAGATGGTTGATAAAATTCAACCTTACAATCTCCCCCTTTGGCTATTCCGTGACAAAACCCTACAACAAACTCTAGACTTAACGCATGAGTTGGGAACAGTTGGAACACTCACTCACACCTAACTCTAGAATCTGTGAAGCTCTTGAACCATAAGAACAAGTATCTCCTAAAAGACAACAACACAATCTGATCATTGTATGCAGAAAACTTGTAATGCAAATGGAGCAAGCATAATGCGATCAAGCAAAATGGAATAAAGCAATAAACCATGGCTTGACCAAACATCCAATCACTATACAATAGTGATCACAATGCTCATTCTCTCAAGGAATGAACATCCGGACATGCAAGCAAATAAACTCAATTGCAGAGTATCATTTGCATGTCCAACACTCAACCAATGCATAAAACATATATGCATCTAGGAATAAGATCCTACAAGGGCACAAGAGTGATGTACTTAAAGAAAAAGCATGGCAATTAACATCAAGTACTAGCTACAAAGCATGAGAACAAAAACCTTAAAAACTTACAAAAGCAACAGGTACAAACATAAACTAAGAACCTTAAAAACCTACAAAGGTAACAGGTACAAACACATAAAACCTACAAAAAAAATCATAATTAAATATATACCAGAGTTTTAAACCATAAAAACAACATATTAACCATAGAGTATCAAAAAGCATTAAACACAGAGTAAAACACTGTTTGTAACATGCTCCCCCTCAAAATGGCACTCCCCCTCAAGAGCTGCCCCCTTAAGAATTCTCCCCCTTTTTGACTGGAATGGCCAAAGGGTCACTGTTGGGAGTTAAGACTGTCAAACTTGGTGGAAAGAATGTTGAGTTGATCTTGAATTGCTGTCATCCTTTCAGTATGCTCATCTGTATGAAAGAATCTCTATATCTCTCAAAGTGCTGAACAGACCTAAACAGGTTGTGGTCCATTTTTAGCCTTTTGTTAGCCTTCTTAGCAGGAGTCTACTTCTTTGAAGGTGTGGGGGGCATCTATAAGCAAGCAGAAGAGGCCACAAGAACAAAGCACAATAGATAGATACTCAACATATTAGAACCAAATTTGGAAACACATTGAGGAACAAAGATAAATAAAACATGCTATAGTATGGAGAATTTAACACAAATGTCCCAAAACTCAATGTGACATTGTGCACAAACACAACAATATCACCAAAGGACATAAAATTTAACATAAGAGAAGATGTGCACCAAGCAATCTGTTGATCAAATTCATCAAGAAACCAGCTCTGAAAATTTCTGAACACTTAAGCATATGTCAACAAGATATTACAAAATGGGTATGATATGAATACTGAGTCCAGAATCAACAAAGAAACATAATACATAATAGAAAAAATACCAAACATCAGATTGATAAAAGCAACAAAACCCATTCAAACAAACCCAACAAAATATTCTTAACCCATATCCGAAACCCCTCAAGTATCAAAACAACAGCACAACTCACAGATTCAAGAAAAAAATGTTCAAATCATGAAGAATGAAGTGAGGGAGAGAAAAAAACCATACATTTTCTTGAAGATTTGAGAAGAAATGATGCCAAAATTAAGGATTTTCGAAGAGTGATACGGTGAGTTTGAGAGAGAGAAATGGGGAAGATAATGAACAGTCATAAAAGTACGAGAGAAAACTGAAAATGTTCTAAAAACTGATTTTATAACGCAAAACACGCGTTTTTCGCGACTGGATCAAGTCGCTAGGGTAAGTCGCCAAACACTATGAAACCAAGATTCTTGAAAAATCTTCTAAGTGTTTTTCGCGACTGGAAGGTCTACCTGCGAGAGAGTCGCGAGGTGAGCCGTGAAAATATCTGAGTACCCCTCGCGATTGGACCTTCCACCCGCGAACAAGTCGCCACACTGAGCCGCGAAAGTCACCAAAACTCAAATCTTGAAAGATTTTCTAAGTATTTTTCGCAACTAGGACATTGACTCGCCAGTGAGCCGCAAAAAATCTCAGAGTGGACTTGCGACTGGGGCATGCGACTAGGCCAATCCGCGATTGAGTCGCCAAAACAGGACAACACTGTTTTTGAAAATTTTGACATTTTTGTAAAAACAAAATACTTTCCAAAAACAACTAAAACACTCAAAAATCTTTTTGTGTTTGATCAACAAAAATTGAGCATGTGAAAACATATTTAATCAAGTACAATCACACAAATGAATATGACATTCATTGAACATATACTTGTGTGTTGTGTGTGAATATAAAAAATGTGATAGTCCTTAGTCTAATGTGAAGTTTCAATGATCAATTCAACCAAAGCATACACAACTAGCACTAGATAATGTGATCCATCTCAATTATAGAAGTATGCATATATGACCCCCCACATAAACTTGAGTACATTTCTTTGAAGCTTTTCATTTGGCTCCATATACATCATATCATTTGATCTTTTTGAATCAACACATCTCATTGTGAGATCGATGCCTGAAATTTTTAATATTTCAATTTGATGAGTTAGCCTTTGGCTTTTTGAGCATCATACATTTTATTTTGGTCGCTTTCCCTTTTTCCTAGTCAAATACTAGTATGTGCGACAGACTTTTGCAGCTCAATATCTCTTTTCATTTGGAGATTTACATTTGGAGAGCTCTTTAATTAAAAGCAATAAAATAAAAGTGGGAAGATATATAGGCACAAGTCTATGCATGTCTCAAGATCAACAAAACCATTCACTAATCATTAATGACAAGGATGAAGATCTATTTACAACAGTCACATAGATTTCATGATTTCTCCCATAATGATATGAGTGCATAAGAAACAAGCTAGGCTCGTAGATGCACAAGGCCATTAGTACAAAAGTACAAGGCAAAACATGATTTGAGACAAAACTCAACAAAGTCGATCAAACATTTTGGATTTTCTACTTTTTATGAGTTTTTGGATTTTTGACAAAAAGTAAGAAAAGATTGATCAAAAACTATGTAAAAACATTTAAATACGAAACAAATAAACAACCAAACAGATTTCAAAACAAACAAGCAAAAAGCATACAACCAAGCATATTCACAAAGTATAGGAAGAATTAATGCATGGACATGTTGTAATGCTTATGCATGAGTACCCCTCTTCAGCCACACGTCACGTGCGTTTGGGGTGATATCCTTGACGGATTGGGTACGAGAGTTAGGACTTTCAAACCTTCTTGTGAAGCTTTCCAAGCAATTGGTGAAAGCACCGATCATCTTCATCACGTCCATCATTCCAGGATCATGATTTTGACTTCTTGGTTGCTCAC
This sequence comes from Quercus aquifolioides, assembly GCA_019022515.1. Taxonomy (NCBI): domain Eukaryota; kingdom Viridiplantae; phylum Streptophyta; class Magnoliopsida; order Fagales; family Fagaceae; genus Quercus; species Quercus aquifolioides. The sequence goes on along the minus strand of CM032327.1, from coordinate 25,091,465 downwards.
CATCCCAAGACCTCTTGTCATTTTCTCTTTCTCGTGATCGAGGAGTGCTTGTATTGTTTAACGCTCTCAGCTTATGGCAGTTGGGTTTGGTATGCCCTTGCAATCCACAAAAGTGACAGAAATGATTGGTTCTAGGACCCCGTTGTGATCTTCCTCTAGCTTCAAATCTGGCTTCTGATTGATTACAGGACTTATTTAACACCTGTTGATTAGCCACATTCTTCTTCTTCTCAGCCTTAACTATCTCAGGAATAGGCTCTTCTACAACTGTATCTTTGGCCTTCACAAACTTCACTTCTTTGGTGAGATTGGCTGATGAGCTGCTCCCTCTGGTATATCCCAACCCGGACTTGTCTGAGGAAGGTTTTTGAGATGAAATAACATCTTCTAACTTCTTGGATGAGACCCTCTCTATCTTGGCATGAGCTTGCACTACCTCTTACTCAAGAAATCTCACTTTTGTATAAGCTTCTGATAGCTCACCATTTAGTGTTACAATCTCACACTTCGCCTTCTTGTATCGTACCAGAAGACTTTTGTAATATTCCTCAGCTTTCTTCATCTTCTTCACAGCCGCCTTTGCCACCCTTGCATACTCACCTGATTTCTCAAGGAGTAAGGCTTAATTCTCTTGAAGACCAGATGTATCTTCATCCTCTTCAGCCTTCAATTCTTCAACAATCCCAATAGACTCCAAATTAGAATGCTCACCAAGCTCCTTTACAAGTGAACCCAAATCATTTGAGGATTCTACATGTGCAATGGTCATGAATGCGGAGTAATTTCCTTCTTCGTCATAGCTATCTTCAGAGTCAGAGTTTAATGAATCCGTGTCACTTAAAGTGGTAGCGTAGACCTTTCCTTTCGACTTCAAATAGTTGAGACATTCCTTTTTGAAGTGTCCATGTCCATTACACTCGAAGCATGTGATTCCTTGAGAAGATTGGGAATCTCTACCATCTTTCCTTCGAAATTCTTTCTTCTCCTTCTCGGAACTCTGAAATTTTCCTTTGTCACCAAATTTCCCGTTCTTGAGTTTCAAGAATTTTCGGAAGTTCTTTACAAGGTATGCCACATCTTTATCTACTGCATCCTTTTTCGAAGAGTCATGAGATACCACTCTCTCATCAATTGTTTTAAGATCAAGAGATTTGCTCTTCTTCTGTGTGGGCAATGACAATTCATACGTCTGCAATGAACCGACCAGCTCTTGAACTTTAATGTCGTCAAGATCCTTACTCTCTTCAATGGCCGTTACTTTGGCACGAAAACTTTCTGGCAGTGACCGAAGGATTTTCCTTACAATTTTAGAATCCTCCGTCTTTTCCCCCAAATTGAATTTGCCGACAACCACCTCGTTCAGCTTACTATAAAAAGAGTCAAAGGACTCATCCTCACTTATCTTAAGCTCCTCAAAGCGAGTGGTCAATATCTGTAGCTTGGTGTCTTTCACTTTCTTTGTTCCTTCATAAGTAGTCTCCAGAATCTCCCATGCTTCCTTAGCAATAGTAATATGTGAAATCCTGTGAAATTCTTCTGGAGAGACACCATAGAAAATAGCATTCAATGCTTTATTATTAGCATTAGCCGCCGCAAGAGCTGCCTTATCCCAAGTGGATTTGGCCGCCTCCGACCTAGTCCAACCAACTTCAACTGCATCCCACACAGCATCATCAATAGAACACAAAAATGCTCTCATACGGACTTTCCAAAATGCATAATTATTACCATCAAAAAATGGTGGCACATTTAGAGATTGAGACCTATCCATCTCAATACGGGGTCAGGGATCGCACTAAGGTGTTTAAACCATAGTAAGTGCACCTGCTCTGATACCAATTGAAAGTTCAAATAGCGTTGAAAACACTATGAACTTTTTGACCCCCAATTACAAATTACCAATTCAAGCTTATTATTAAACAATTAATGTGCGGAACATGAATATAAGCCAAACACAGAATTGATAAACAATCTAAGCCAATTATAATCACATCCACAACAGAAAATAAAAGGCAAAGATAAAGGGAAGAGAGATGCAAACACAAGAACAACACGTGATGTGTTATCGAAGAGGAAACCAAAGCCCTCGGCGTAAAACCTCTCTGCCGCCCTCCAAGCGGTCAATAATCCACTAGAAAATGTAGTTGGGATACATGAACAGTAATAGAGCCTCCAAGCCTAATCTACCCAGGTACCTAAGCCCTCCAAGCTTCTTGCTCCAACGAGGTTGCGCTGAACATTTTTCTTCTCTAGCTTACCCGATTCCGCTATAGCCTATAGCATCAACCAATAACCATTGGTCCCTTCCAAACTGCTTCCCTTTGCACCAAAAGACCTTCTCACAGACGTGGGTGTGGTGAGAAAAGGATTTGGTCAAAAACCTCTCAAGGATGTATCAATGGAGAGGAAGAGAGTAGAGGAATTTGAAGAGTCTCTTAGATGAAGATTGTGGATGAATTAATCTTGTTTTTCTCTAGGGTTTCTCTCTCAAAATTCTCTCTAGAAGCTCTCTACATTTCGTGGGTATAAGGGTCTATATATAGTGGGGTGAGAAAGGAATGCGAAGAGTCAGTTTTTCCCAAATAGGGCAAGTTGGCGGCTTGGTCTCGCGACTGGTCTAAGTCGCGAGTTCAAGCTGCGAGTTAACGGCCTGGCCAGCCTAGGACTTTTGTCCTGTAGTGCGACAGTTAGCGTGACCCTTCACCTCCCCGCATGCTTCTCACGTGTGCTACAGTTGGCGGCTTGCAAGTTGCGAGTCAGTCGCGAGTCTTAGCCGCGAGTCCCTGCTTCTTTGCACAATTTTGAGTATTTCTTCACACTCCCTCACACACTACCCTTACAAGAATTCCACCTAAATACAGGATTACTAAGTGCTGAAGGACAAGCAAATTGGCACGGAATAAAGCCAACAAGATGGTTGATAAAATTCAACCTTACAAGGTGGGATTAGGGATGGCAATGGGGCAAGGCGGGGCCAAAGGATGGGGTCTTCGTCCCCGTCCCACATGGTTTTGTCTTGCTCCATTCCCACCCCGTCCCGCATGACGGGGAAAACTTTCTAACTCCATCCCCGCCCCTTGGGGCCCTGCAAAGCCCCACTCTACCTCGTAAAACTCTACTTTTTGTTAATTTTCCCTACAACCAGTACAATTTTTTTAATGAAACCTATTTCGTTAATAAAAATATACTTGAAGTTACAAATAAATTTATCTCATCAAATCAAATCAATTTTTAGAAAAAAATTAAATAATATATTCAAGCTTTTAACAAGATAATCACAAAAAAAAAAAAAAAAAAAATCTCATAGTATAGCACGTAACAAAAAAAAGGGTAGTGAACCATATTGGGTAGAATAAAATAAGTTAATATTGATATGTTTGTTTAAATAGTAGAGTTTTAGGGTATGAAAAATTTACAATTATAACCCTTAGCAACGTGGGGTGGGGAGGGGCGGGGTGGGTCTAAAAAGTCTAAACCCATCCCCGCCCAGTCCTGTGGTGCGGGGCTAAAATCTTACCCCATCCCCGCCCCACTACCTTTATGGGGCGGGGAAAACTCGCGTGGGGTGAAGCGGGGAGGGGCGGGTTAAGCAGGGCGGGGCGGGGCAAAATTGCCATCTCTAGGTGAGATAATGATTGGTTTACAAAATTAGGTGGGTGTGACAATGAATCGATGGCAAAGTGGGCTCTTGTGAGGGTTGACCGTTACAGGTTATGATGGGCTGAAAAGTGTTGCCATTAACCTCATCCACAATAATTTCATATAACTTTTCATTGGCTGGGTCATCATAATCAAGGTCATACCATTCATAATCTACATCTTCCATGACACCATTCCCATCATTGCCCCTAGCATCATTCCCTTCATCAACCAAATTACCACCCTCTTCAAACTTATCATTAACAAGAGCCTCATCCCATTCCTCCACATCAACGTCATTATCATCACCATCACCATCAACATCCACATCCTCAACAACACTGACATTCCTAACTAACATTTGTTTCTGAACGGGAGTTGCATGTTCTACATAAATGTCTATTTTTGGATCAATGGGGTCAAAGCACTTAAATAGTTCCTGAGTATCAGCATCAGTGGACAAATATCTTAGGCCAGTGTGAAGATCCAACCCAGGCACAAGAAAATAAATTGGACATAATCCAATACCCCCAACTCTGCACAATAATGCTTAACCTCCAGTACAGAAAAAAAATCCAAATCCACGTTATCATAAACTTTCACCTTACCACCTATATACTTCATCTTCTTAGCCGAATGGTGCAATACTCCATTGTAGTGAAAAAATAATGTGAAATTTTGACCAAACATCTTTACTGTGAAAGTTTTAAATTAAAAAGTCAACAAACAACACAAGTATTTTAACTGATAAAGACAGTGTTAAGTACCCCACACACACCAAAATATCAGCAAAAGAATAAAGTGCTAACTTCTAAGTACCCCACACAGCAAACAACTAATGGGGACCAAGTTATTTCAAAACAGAGAAATTACATGTAAAGATGTTTAGCAGACAATTAAAGTATATTATCCACACAAAAAGAGGGAAAAAAATAATATATAAAGTAGATTATCCCAAAGCATTTACTCTCACTTATCAGTCAATAAAATTCAACATAAACAAACAAAATGAAACAAAAATACTCTTTAACAAAAAAAGTCACCAGTTTTATATAACACACAACAAAATCTAGCACAAAATTCACCATAACACCCAAATAAACACAAAAGCTCAAAAGAGTTATATCATCACTTACCCAAAACTAGGGTTGTCCACGAGTCGGGTCGAGTCGGCTCGGGTTGGGCCTAACTCGCACTCGACCCGATTGGGTTGGGTTGCTGGAAAACTGACCCGCACTCACCCGAAATACTAGGTGGACCTGCCGAGTCGGGTCATCGGTTGGGACAGGTCGGATTCATCGGGTTAGCGGGTTTGGGCCATATATTAGGCCAAATTTGTAGATTTTCATGGATTTAATTTTTTTGGGCCTTTTAGACAAAATTATTGGGCTTTCTAAATTACAAGGATTTAAACAGCTTTTGAATCTTGTCATATTAGATTGGGCCTCTTTTTTACATCATTTCTTTTAAAATGGGCCTTCAAGAGCTTGAACTTGTCCAAATTAATATTTCCTAGTAGGCCAATACCCTTTAAAATGGGCCTACAAGCTCTGCTTGAAGCAATATCAGTCCAAGTTTATACTTCCCAGAACCCAAATATTGACATTTGGGAACCAAAAAAAAAAAAAAAAATACAAAGTAAAACCTAGGCACAATAGCAAACAAAAAACACACAAAATATCATTTTTTTACCACTTGTTAATCATCCACACATTACAACAAATATTTTCCAACTTGCCTAAGCCTAAAGGCCTGGGCAATGGGCAGTACCCTCAAAATTCCCTCAAGAAAACTCAGGAATATAAAAGTCAATTTGAACACATTAAACCTGCCAACCATTCCACACATCAAGTAAATTTCTAGAACCACACAACAGCAAGCATTGCTACAATTACTAGAACATCTTCATAATTCCATATATATATATATATATATATACATATATAGTAAGCCATAGAGGCAGCAGAGAAGGCAGTTATTACACAAGTCTGTAAGGCAGTAAAACACCAAGGCAGTAGGTAATATTCCCAGTAGTATATATAATTAGTTACAATTATGAAATACTATAGGTATTTTCAAAAAATAGATTTCCTAAAGCAGTAAAGAACTACTCTATTATCTATAGTCAACAAGTTCATAACTTATAGAAAGGAAAGCCTACATAGATGCTAAGTTTTCCTTCCTATAAGCAAGAGTTCATGTATAGTTAGAAAAGCTATACATCTGTCCAAAAAAGCTTTAAAAATATGTCCAAAAAATTGCCTCCTATACAAAATGCGACCTTCCTTCCTCCTACAATACAAGGGGAAAAAAAATTATCAATAATATATAAAGACAAAGAACATAAACTACAAAATGACCAAAAGGGAAGTAGCCAATATCAACAAAAAATACAAGGGCAGAAACATACTTGGTCAGTGATCATTCATCAATACTAACTGTGGTACGGGTACCACCTTTGCTTGAGCATGAATTAGAACTTGCTGCTGTTGTTGCTTGATTCAAAACTAGAAAAGAAAAAAATTGAGGTGATAGATTAAATTTTGCTCAAGTATATGACACATTTAATAACACTTAATAGACAAGAAGTTTGGAAGTTAAACATATTACCTAAGTCATGAAATTCATCCTCCAAGGCCTCCATTTCATCCTTTGACTTGCGATAAGAAATTGGGACATGGGCTTGCAGCCAGTTTTGAGCACAAACAATATTTTGAACCATGAAAGGAGACAGTGAACTTTGAAATGGATCAAGTATGCACCTTCCGGTACTAAATGCAGATTTAGAAGCAACCGTACAACAAGTACAGCTAGCACATCTCAGACCATTTTGGACAACACTTGGTAACTATTTGAATTGGCTTTCCACCACCCCAAAATCTTAAATTTCACATCCCTTCTACTCTCACAATTTTCAACCAAATATTTTTCAATCTTATTGCTACACCCTATAGACTTCTTAGCCTCTAAGAAACACTCATATCGAGAATTAACCATTGCATATGGATCAAAACAACCAATTTTATCACCTTCTATGTGTGTCCTCTCACTCTCACTTGGTACTACCACATTTGGTGAATCAACACAAGAGTAATAATTATACAACCTATTCATGGTCTTCCTCACCAAATCAACCATCTCATCAGCCACTTCATCCCCATAAATTTCAGAAAAAAGAAAATTTCAAAAACCTCATTTTCTTTCTTGGATCAAGAACCATAGTCACATACAAAAGCTGATTAATTTGATCCCATTTCCCCTAATACTTTTCAAATTTAGCTTCCATTTTAGTTGCCATGTTTTTCAAGAGATGATTTTCAGATTTAATTAAATCAGCAATATTCTCTTGAATCACAAACATCTCATCAAATAATGTATTTGAAGTAAAATACAAAGAACCAGAAAACTTCTTTGTTGCATTGAAAAAAAGTTTCAAAAAACCCACAAACATCCTACAATTTTGAAAATCAACCCCATAAGGAGATCCCAAACCACCACTATTTTCCTTGTTCATAAAGTATGAAGAATAGCTATCATCCTCAAAGTCCATTCTTAGGAACACTTTCTCAAAATTTTCAGCAGTGTCTAACATGAGGTAGTTAGAGTTCCACCTAGTAGGTACATCTAGACTTAGTAAACACTTGGATTTATACCTAATCTCTCCATAAAACTCCTAAAAGTTTGATTTCTATTTGGTGAGGACTTCACAGACCTCACTGCTTCACACACCCTAGCAATGGACACACCAATTTCTTTCAAACCATCCCCCACAATCAGATTTAGGATATGTGCACAACACTTCATGTGCAAGAACTCATGTTCTAAAACAGTCCCCTTCCAATCTTTAGTTACTGTTTGTAAAAATTTAATGGTAGCACCATTAGAGGAAGCATTATCCATTGTCAAGGTGAATATCCCATCAACACCCCACTCACGCAAACACATCTCAATCTTTCTACCTATAGTCTCCCCCATATGGTCTTCAACTTGACAAAAATTTAGAATTCTCTTATGCAAGTTCCAATCATCATCAATAAAATGACATGTGAGGGACATATAATTCAGATTTTGAATACTAGTCCATGTATCCATAGTAAGGCACACCCTACGACCTTTCAAGGCTTTCCTTAGTTTCTGTCTCTCAACACCATAAATGTCAATCACATCCCTAGCCACAGTTTGACGAGATGGAATATCCCTAATTTGCAACTTAGGTAGTAAGGTTGTTGAATATCTTTGAAACTCATATCCTTCAACAAACCTAAAAGACAACTCATCTATTATAATCATTTCAATGAATGCCTTCCTAGAAGCCTCAACAGTAAAGATTGTTGGTACAAGTTGAAACCCTTCCTTCCCATCCATTTTGGGTTCAAATGCTAAGGTTTGTTGCCCTTTAAGTGCATCTCTATTAGGGTTCTTAATACAGTTTGGCGTATGATCCTATAAATTAGTAGTACCATGCCCCTTACTATTAGCATGATAAGTTTTTTGGCAATAATGGCAAACAACCTTAAATTGACCCTCACTAATCTTTATTTTTTCAAAATGATCCTAAGCAATAGAATTTTTCCTATTTTTACCACAATCAATAGCTATCTCACTCACCTTGGCTTTATCATTAAGTTTAGGTGGAAGTGTCTCAGCATTAGTTGGAGTGGTTGTAGACTCAGCTTGGGCGATGGGTTCAGCTTGGGCAGTGGGTGTTGTTTGGGAAAGGCATGCATCACTAGAGGGTTCCATAACCTAAAGATATCAAATCTAAGCATTAGCAAACTACTATAACAATGAGACTACTAACCCAGTAACAAGAACACATAAAAGTGACACAACAACAACAATAGATCAAAGCGACAACAAAAACAACGATAGAAGTAACAAACAATAACAAGAAGTTAAAAGAGAAACAACAGAAGAGAAATGATAACTCAGAGAACTCTTAGCTGTTAGGGATTCGACCTTGAGAAGGAAGCAAAAAGAGTAGCCTACTTGAACAACTTTCAACTCCTGTATAAAATTAGGATTTCAAATTTTTAAGTTAGGAAAGCAAAATGAATCAAACAAATGAGCAATAAAATAAAATCAGATAAGAAAATAAAAAAGTGTTTGGATTTCATCTTTTTAAAATAGGGGTTCATCTTTTTTTTTTTTTTTTAAACAGTGAAGATACTACAAGTGTATTGATCATAGAAAAATAATAAAACAAAGAATAAACCAGGGCAGATACAAAGCACACTCAAAGCACACTAAAATAATGAATCAAACTAACTATAATGTCTGTCTGTAAAGAGTAAACATGAAAATAAACACAAAGCACACTTAGAAAAGTGGTAACTCAAGTCTTTGAAAAATGATAACACAAACGAGCAAACTCAAGCGAGTCTTATGACTAGTTATTTGTTTTGGTCTAAGAAGGTAGAAAAGCACAAGAGTACACCACCAAATTGGTTTCGGATGTTACTTTCTACCTTGAAGTAAGGTGCCATCATTTAATTTATCAAGAAGTTATTGTGATACTACAGCAAGGAGTGTTGCTTTTTTTTTTTTGGTTGATTAAAGGGAGTGTTGCTGTTGATGAGCTTAAAATGCAGGATACAAAAAGTTCATTTGATGAGAATAGTATTGATAAGAGTACTACGATTGTAGCAAATGAATGAACTCGTGAAATCCCTGCGTGAGAATCAAGATTCTGATTGTGTGGTCAGTGCTTTTATACAATATCAATTATTATAACATCAAATTCAACAGGAATTGCAAAATAATTCAGGGGCATGAACCTTATCAGTATTTCCTTATTGAGAACTTCCAAAAGATCAGTTTCTTATGAAGCCACCAACATTTGATTAACATGTATTTTAATAGCTTCCACAAAGAATGTTAAATCTATATATTACTAAAAGCTGAAGCGTAGCGTTTAATATTGTTACTACGCTCCAGTTAAGTCACGTCAGTGCCATGTCATCATTTATTTATTTTTTTTAATTTTATTTTTTGTTATATCAATTGCCATTTATTGAGTCTCTTTTTAAATTCAGGTGTTACTTTATCTCCATATCTATCGCATGTCTCTCCATTAACCCATAACCCATACTCTTGAGATGCTGCTATTATATGGAATTTTTATAGTCACCAATACTTTATCTCCATATCTATCGTGTGTCTCTCCATTAACCCAGACTCTTGAGATGCGGCTATTATATGGAATTCTTATAGCCACCGATACTTTATATCCAAATCTATCGTGTGTCTTTCCATTAACCCAGACTCTTGAGATGCAGCTATTATATGGAATTTTTATAGTCGCCGATAGATTGCAACCTCCTCACCTCCTCACCTCTCATTTTTTTTCTATAAATTTTCAATTGTTCTCTGTTTACAAATTGATCAGCATGGCCTTCAATGCGATAGTTTCTTGAGTATTTTTTCCATTCTTTTGGTCATGGCTCAAGTTCGTCTACCAAAACCCAATCAAGTGAGCGCAAGAGATAGATAATGACTCTAGAGCTTGCAAATGAAATTGAAGCAGATGAGAGGTGAACATTGGTAGCCCAGGTCCAAAAGGTATAAACTGAAAATGAGTTCTGCTATTTGTATTATTCTTATTCTTTTTTTTCTTTGTTTATTCCCATCTCATTATTAGGAAAAAAAACGTAGTTCAATTTTGAGATTTCATTATGAACAAGATTGAGTTTTCATGGTCTTAAAACTATTAAAAAATATATATATATATATTAAAAAAATTTATTTGAGTTGGGCATTTGATCATGTTTGTTATAAATTGTTTTATGGTTGCCATTCTCTAGTCTGTAGGAATGTTACTCTTAATATGTTTGTTCAATGTGATGTTTTTATTTTGGTCTTTGTTTTATAGTAAGAGTGTTATTCATTTTCATCAAAGAGAAATTGTTATTGTTCTCTTTTTCCCATCGTATTATATGTTGAACTAAATTTCATTTTTATCTCTGTTTCGTTTGTCAATTCTTCGACAGATGTCAATGATCAAGACTCGCAATCATTGGAGGCTTTTTAATCTATTAAAGGTCATACTAATCAATTGGTAACCATTCTTTTCTTAGAATATTTTGAAGGAAAGAGGAATAAAATTGTTGCTTTTCTTGGGTGGTGCTTGATAATTTGCTTTTTATGGTTCAATACACAGCTATATTAGATTTCATTTCCTTATACTAATAATTTGTTTCTTATTGTTTAATTTGACTATTTGGTGTCCCAGAAATTGTGGGAAAATGGAAGAGAAAAGAGAGTAAAGTTTGAATCTTAATTTTTTTTTTTTGTATGGAACTTGGGATGTAATAAAGCAGATGAGAGGTGAACATTGGTAGCCCAGGTCCAAAAGGTATAAACTGAAAATGAGTTCTGCTATTTGTATTATTCTTATTCTTTTTTTTCTTTGTTTATTCCCATCTCATTATTAGGAAAAAAAACGTAGTTCAATTTTGAGATTTCATTATGAACAAGATTGAGTTTTCATGGTCTTAAAACTATTAAAATATATATATATATATATATATTTTAAAAAAATTTATTTGCGTTGGGCATTTGATCATATATGTTATAAATTGTTTTATGGTTGCCATTCTTTAGACTGTAGGAATGTTACTCTCAATATGTTTGTTCAATGTGATGTTTTTATTTTGGTCTTTGTTTTATAGTAAGAGTGTTATTCATTTTCATCAAAGAGAAATTGTTATTGTTCTCTTTTTCCCATCGTATTATATGTTGAACTAAATTTCATTTTTATCTCTGTTTCGTTTGTCAATTCTTTGACAGATGTCAATGATCAAGACTTGCAATCATTGGAGGCTTTTTAATCTATTGAAGGTCATACTAATCAATTGGTAACCACTCTTTTCTTAGAACATTTTGAAGGAAAGAGGAATAAATTTGTTGCTTTTCTTGGGTGGTGCTTGATAATTTGCTTTTTATGGTTCAATACACATTAGCTATATTAGATTTTCATTTCCTTATACTAATAATTTGTTTTTTATTGTTTAATTTGACTATTTGGTGTCCCAGAAATTGTGGGAAAATGGAAAAGAAAAGAGAGTAAAGTTTGAATCTTAAATTTTTTTTTTTTTTTTTTTTTTTTTGTATGGAACTTGGGGTGTAATAGTTTAAATTTTTTTTATCTTAATCTTTTAAAGGAAACTCTAATTCTTCAAAGTACATCAGCTTAAGTAGATTGTTGTGTTGTGGCTAGAATTTTTGTGTTTGGGACCTTAGTTGGTCTGTTTGGTTGACGAATAACTTTGGGGATTATTTAGCTTATGAGAAATTTTTTGGTATTTTAGGAGTGAGGAAATTCAAAGAATTGAGTTATTTTTAAATTCCATTAGTACCTAGCTTTATGCTAACTGTTGTGAGGATAGAAAAATTAATTGGTTCTTGATTTTTGAATACCTATCTTTAATACTGTGTACATGAACAATAATTGGATTTTTAGTTTTAGATTTTGAATTATGCTATTTTTTCAACAACTTGATTTTCTTTTTTTGAATATCTAGAATACTATATACATGAGTTTTAGACAAATCTTAACAATACTATTTCTTTTGGATTTTACTATTTTTTTTTCCTTATTAAACACAATATGATATAGTTGATGTGTTCCAATGAAGGCAGAAGCAATTGCTAATTTTAGGCATAGCCACTGATACAATCTGATAACTTCCTGTAGCCATTTGAAATTCATAACTTGGAATGTTAATAGACATCTTCTCCAAGGTAAGAACAATTGGCCGAGTTAGCAAGTTTACAATTCGTATACACTCTATTTTGATTTTCTATGGGATTCAAAACAATAATAATTGAGTGATTTGTATAGGGACACATTGATAAATGTCTGTAGTAGACATGGTGGAATCAATGGCATATTACTATTTGACAATTTGGTGGTTTTTGATGGAAATTGATATAAGTGAGGATCTATTAAATTTGATTATTTTGCTGAAGTAAGGTTTGTTTAATATGTGTTTTATTTATATACCTTATTGTAAATAAGTTTTTGTACGTGATGATTCTAACCTATAAAACTTCACTGTACTTGATTTATTTATTTATTTATTTTTTTGTGGTCTTATTCTTTTTTGTTGGCAACTAACTAAACATCACTTTTGGGAATGAAGGATTTAGCAACTGGTACGAAGGTTGCACCTCAAAATTTAGAAGAATTAAAATATAATACAATCTCATCATGGGAAGAAAAATAGAAATCTAATGTTGTGTTGGCATGTCCCTCCATTATTGGTTTTCAAATATCATATCTAAAAAATTAAAAAATTTTAAAAAAATAAAATAAAAAACCAAAATAATATAATGATATATTTGTAGAGATAGAGAGTTGGAAAATAATTTTAGAAATAGTTCAAGTTTTTAGGAGAAAACTATCTTCAATAAATTTTAGAGAATAAATTATGAATTGTATCATATTACAAAATATATATTCCCACGCATCGCGTGGGTCTGCGACTAGTATTTATAAAATATAAACACATACTTATCAAAAAAAATCATAATAAATATAAACACCCACACATCGAAGCACAAATTTAACAGACCCTCCTCTTAATCTATTAACATCGTGTTTTTTTTTTTTTTCGATAATCAAGAATCTTTATTCAAAGAGCTGGAGAACTAGCAACAAAATAAAACCACATAGCCCAAACCAGCAACAATACAGACAAGGCTCTTAAAATGGAGACCAACAACAACAAACCAAAAGGAACCTCAAATAAGCCCTAGCCAGGCCGAAAGTCACTAATACTTCTGCAGCCACTTGATTCCAACTTTACATAAAAGACACAACTTTGAGCAAGTCTAAACAAGACTAAACATATTGTTTTGATCATGGTTTGCCAACATTACACATTAGAGTTCTAAATACATAAAATCCTAAATCTTTAGAACCTAACAAACTCCCCCTTTGGCAATCCGTGACAAAACACAAACTAAAAGCTCAAAGTTTACAAAGTAAAAGCCCTTTACAAACATAATGCTCATAACTCAAATTCAATCTTAACTACTATCCATCAGTTGCAAGTGTAGACAGCAGCTCAATTGAATCAACCTGTATATTCCTGAAACACTCAACAAACGCATAAACGCATGTGTGACAGAAAAACAGAAAATCAACAAAAATAAATTCTTGACTTCACAAAACACAAAACAAAGACATATATTATGAATAACTCATAAATATAAATCAATGAGCAGTGAACAAGAAACAGAAATAAAAACATAAGTAAACTAACTCTCCCCCTAAGTTAGATACAACAAAAAGTTTTTATTTATATTCTCCCATTTCAAAAATAATTTCAACTCCCCCTAAACAAGACAAACATGATTCCCATAAATCAATAATTTCTCTCCCTTTTTGTCACGTATTGACAAAGACAACTCATACAAAGAGTAAACAGTCACCATACGCAATAAAGGATAGGAGAAAATAAAGAATCAAGAGGACACAAACCACTTCAACTTTATAGAAAATAGAGACAACTCCCCCTATGAACAACAAAGGTTTTAAAAAAATCTCCCCCTATAAAAATAGGAAAAACAAAACAAGTTTTGGGAAAATCAGTTTGGGGAAAAATAAAGGAGGGGGGGGGGGGGAAGACACACAAACCAAAGTTGAAAACTAAGGTGAGGATACACATGAAGAAAAAATATTCTCTCTTTCAATAAAATGAAAACATGGCACTATGTGACCCATAAACAGTTGCATGAGTAGAGAAAATATTTGCACATTGATTATCCATCATATCTCTTAAGAAAAATATTTTTTACAGTTCACACATAAGAAATAATATATACTAGAATGTACAAAACTCAAAAATTAATCAATCAATTTTTAAATCAAGTTGAATATCCAATGTAGCAAAGTGTATGCATGTTATGTGTGAAAACAATGAGAGATATGACTGCAAAATTGCAAGATGGATACAAAAACAATGCAATGCATGTGAATCCTAAACACAAATGATGCATGGAAAAAAAATTTTGGTCAAAAACATAGAAACTGAAAATTTTTCAGTTTCGATTGATCGAGAATCGATCGAACATCAATCGAGTCAGGCAGACTCAAACCAAAAATTTTAATCGCAATTTCGATTGATCGAAAAACAGGATCGATCGAAAGTCTGGAAAAATCAGATTTTTGAAAAACAGAGCATTTTAATGCAGAAACTCCTCAAAGCACATTGTTTTATAAAAAATGCATGAGTATAAGACGAAAAGTTTTTCAAAAACACTTGAATTTAACCCAGATCTTCCAAAATCAAGATTTTCAATCAATTTGTCCTCAAAGCGCAAACATTATACACATTTTGCATTAAAATCATGGAACTTTTAATCTTGGATGACCACAACAAAATCACACACAATATAATGTACCAAGTTTAGCAAAGAGTAACTTATGTAGTGTGTACAACTAGCAAAAGCTTGAGATACATGTGAGGTGATATGTGAATAGCAATCAATCACAAAGTCTACAAAATTCATCACATAGAATTTAAAAGAGACTATCACCTAAAGAATTACATCATATAACTCTCACATCTCCTAGAACATAAGCTTGCAATCATGTAAGTTTCTTGAATTTTGCCTCATAATATACACATCAATTTTAATTATGTGATTTGGCAACAAGCCTAATAGTACACAACAATTTTAAGCATTAAGCAATTAAACTGAGGCTACACTTTATGTTCTTTTTGTGCATGTGCTACACTTTCTCGAGCACAAAATCTTATGATATGCACTAAAGTGTTCATGATTGGCTAGTGAATAGTGGTGAGATGGTTATTTATGCATTTCTTAAAAGGATCAAGTCCGACAGTCAAATAACATGTGACTTCAAGATTAAGACAAAGTGATAAACACATTAAACATATTTCCCACACAACATGCACTACAAAGCTTCAATTAGTCAAGTGCAATAAATAAGCTCATCAAAGCTAAACAAGGTACATAAACTTGTTATGTAAAGATAATATGGTCAATCCTTGATTATAAATCCAAGATGTGAAATACAAAACACAAAAATCTTTTTAGTTTTAAAAACTATATGACCAAAAACAAAAAAGCACATATTATGCTAAATGAACAATGCAAATGCAATGCATGACAGTGCTTAACTAAGCTATAGAGGGTACACAAACAAGAAATATCAATTTCTTAATTAATATTTGAGAACATGTACAAATTAGTACATACTCACACAAAATCAGAAATAGCTTAGCACAGACTATTCAAGTTTCTCCACAATGTCAAGCATGTTCTAAATCAAGAGAGAGATATTTAACTCATGTAATCCTCAAGAAAAATAAAACAAGACACAAAATAAAATATTTTTGTCTTTTTGAAAATTTTCAATGTTTTTGGATTTTTCTTTAAAACAAAACATTCAAAGAAAATAAAACAACCAAAAACTAAAACAAAACATGTCCACAATTAATTGAAAGAATTAAATCAAGGACAGGTTAGCAACACTCACCTTGGAGAATCTTTTCTCACCCATTTAGCACGAGTATTCGGCTTTGTAGGTGAAAATCCATGAGAAGTAGAGTGTATTTGAGGAATTACACAAATCTTCTGAGAAAGACTAAAATCCTGCAAATTCCTTTCACAAACCCAACAAGCTTAAATTTTTCAAAAACATATGAAACAATTTATTTGGACTTATGGCAGGAGAAATATCATCACATATCCTAGATTGAAACACAGAATGTTTAAATTTCAATTTATGACAATTAGGACGAATGTGACCACGGACACCACAAAAGTGACAAACACGAACAAATTTAGGAACATCAGTATTCCTAACAGCAAATCTAGTCTCAGATTTTGGTTTTTGCCTCAACAAAGAACAATTTGGTCTAATATGACCAACAACACCACAAAGGTGACAGGTAGGCACAAAAACAGATTTATTATGCTCTCTAACAGTAGGTTTAGACTTAGGTTTAGAAACTTCAGCGTTTACATCAGAACTTTTACCTTTGTCTAACCTAGCAAAATAATCATTTTCTTTATTATTCCTCTTAAAAGGAGGGATATAAACTTTCTTAGTTTTAGGCTTAAGAGAAACAGAAACACTTCTGTTATCAACAACAGGCTTGGTACTAGTCAAATTTTCAATTTTAGCTTTAGATTCAACTAACTCTTTTTCCAAGCTTTCATCTTCTCATCTTGAGAGGAAATTTGATTTCTCAAAAATTCATTCTTTTTATTAGACTCATCTAATCTCACAATCAAATCCTCTTTTCAAGATTAGCCAATTTTAACTCTTCTTTAAATTTCTTAGCAATTTTCAAAGATTTAGATAATTCCTTACGAAGAGTTTCAAAAGCATCAAAAAAATCAGCAGAAGCATGAGCAGAAACATGATCAGAAAGACACTTCAAATTATCCATGACAACAAGAGTCAAGTATTAGCTCTTAGATCAAAAGATCTACAACAAAAAGAGCTACCCGCTCTGATACCACTTGTTAGAAATTTAGACCCCTTAAAACAACAATTGGATTAACCTAGTTAATTAGCCAAGTGATTAACTTAGTCCAATTCATGCAAATCTAGGTTAACACAATTATATAATCACATCAAAAATATAAAGCAGCGGAATAATAAATAACACAATGATATGATCACCTAAGAAACCACACGGTAAAAACCTGGGGAGGATTTAACCTAGCTATCCTCAAGGTAAACCTGAATCCACTATGTGAAAGAATCAAAGTTCATACAAAAGGACTTACAAGCTCCCCGCTTGACTTCCTAATGCTACCCACCAGTAGAACTTACTGACACGACCACGTGCAAGCTCCGAATTCACGGACTCCTTCTTTCTTGGATTCTCCAATCAGCTACAAGCACCCACGCTTGTTATTCTTTAAGCTCCAATGGCAGCAACCGAGTTGATCATCAAGATGTTGATACTATCTCTACCTTGAAAACCCTAAGCTTTGTGTAAAGGAAAGCTCCTCAAAGATCTCACAAGAGATTTACACAAAACAGCAGTATGAGCAACAACCTTAGAGAGGTTTGGGTACAAAACCCTAAAAATAAAAGGAGGCACAAGAGGCACTCTAATCTCTCTAAAAAGCTCTGAAAACCCTACCTAGGGTTAGTTTATGATGTCCTTTAAATACTAGAAAAAACAGCTCGCGATTTGGGCTTCAAACGGATAAGTTATGGCCTTTTTACGTTTGCTGATTTTACTGATACGCGACTTTCGATCGATTGAATCTAATATCTGATCGATCGAGCCAGGCCGAAAGTCACTAATACTTCTGCAGCCACTTGATTCCAACTTTACATAAAAGACACAACTTTAAGCAAGTCTAAACAAGACTAAACATATTGTTTTGATCATGGTTTGCCAACATTACACATTAGAGTTCTAAATACATAAAATCCTAAATCTTTAGAACCTAACAATGGCCATGACCATGGGGAAATGGAACTCTGATTTTGATTTGAAATGCAACCATTCTAAATCTTCTGATGAGAGAGGGGGAATGGGCAGACTAAGCGTGTGATGGACAAGTATGTAGTAAGTTAGGCAACGTTTGAAAGAAAAATGGAAAGTAGCATCTCGAGTTTCTAAAACTCGAGATTTACATTAAAAATCGAGTCTTAAAGACTCGCTTTCTGCCTGCTTTGTACTGCTGAGTTGGACAAAATGACACACCTGGATCTCGAGTCTTAAAGACTTGTTTTTTAAATATCGAGTCTTTAAGACTCAAGTTTCTTAGAGAATAACGTGTTCCAACTTAAGCCCGTATTTGCTAATACATTCCAACTAAAACGTGTTCCAACTTAACACCTAGCCCGTATAACACAAGTGCTCATAGCTCCTCTACACAGCCTTCTCACCCAAAAACAGAGCATCCTCACTAAGTCTCTCAGCCTCACTAACACTCACCCTCACTAATTCTCACTCACCCATAACTCTCACACCACATTGCCTCTCACTCTCACTCACCACTCTGCCTCTCTCACTGCTCTTCCCTCTCATCAAATTCATATCTTAGGTAAAGGTTTGCATAATTTGATTGTCATTGTAGTTGGGTATTAGTTGTCTATGGGTGTGGGTTAAAGAGTTTGACTATTTATTTTGTAGATAGTTGACATAACTTAGTTAATTTTCCAATATTGTGAATTATAGAACTTTGTTTTGTTAGTCTTAATTTTTTGAGTATTTATTTGCCCATAAAAAGAAAAGGTAAAAATCTCATTTAGCTCTACATAACATAATATGTAAATTCTTCAAATAACATACTAAATACAAAGTTAGTACAATCTTTTGGAGCTAAAAACAACATAAAAAAGAAGAATTGAGAAAGAAATCTAACAAAACAGAATATGTACGAATGGGGAGAGAATATATGGAACCTTATGAATTTTTTATCATATGAGGAGAATCTTTTTCATCATAAATCTAGCCTAATAGAATAGTTTTGAAACTAACTAAATAAAATGGTTTAGATTGTGAAATAATACTGTATAAAATAACCTGTCTTTAGGTCTGTAACAGGAATAGCCTATTGGAATTCTTGGTTACCTGTTACGATACTAGCTGTATGTACTGAAGCTACCATGTGTTGTATTGTATGCTAGTATTGTTAGCACAGTAATACAGTTAGTTACAGTAATGCAGCTAGTTAGTTAGTTAGCTTTTGGGTGGGAATTGGTTAAGCAGAGATTGCATTGTATATAAGCTGCTAAGATGATCAATTAGAGGTTATCCAGAGAATTAACCCAAGTTTGTGCCTATCTTCTTCTTTCTTTGCTTAGGAGGTTGGTTACCCTCGAAGTAACTGTGATTTTCTTCCTCAATCCTCATTCCTTCCTTGTCAAATTTCTGAACTACCAAGAACTTAACATTACCCTTATATCGAAGAACCAATCACCAACTGCTCCTATAATGGTCTAGCAGACCAGCACAGATAAGTGCAGATTATACTAACAATGCAAATAGCAGAAATTGGTATATGACACAGTCCTCAAATTTCTTGCATTAAGCAATCACATACTGTGTTCACTTTTAAATTGAACAAAGTATGATAACATAGCATCAAATCAGAAACACAAAGCATGACAAAATTTAGATTTATAAGTCAATAAGACTGAGTTTATAGTTGTTTTTTTATGCAATCATTGTTCAGATTATGTGATTTAACTAACACAGTAACTTGACTTGAACAGGTTCACAATGCCTGAAATTGATATAATCCTATACCACGGTGGTCCGCTTAAGAATGCTAATGCGAACAAGGGATTGCCATTTGAAGGGCCGGGTATAAAGACCTATTACACTCAAATTGATCGTAGGTTGAAGACCCATGACGAATTGAAGAAGATTGTCATGGAAGAGTTGTGTGAGAATCCTGATGTGCACAACATACAAATTACTTATCATATGCCAAATGAAACCTGAAGCATCGGATTAATTACAAGTATATGGCGATAGAAACAGACAAACATGTAAAGATCATGTTTGACAAGTTGGAGAGAATAGCTGAAGTAACTAACATTGAGTTGTACATACAGTTGGAGCCGCGTGCAATCTGGCAAGAGGATATCCAACAAACAACCACAAGCTTACAGGTTACGGTTCCAGATGCTCAATATGAGTATTCTACACACGTAGAGGATGATAATGTTCATGCCGATGGTGATGATGATGACGATGACGACGACAACTATGATGATGACGAAGACTATGTTGATGAGACTACTGCCATTAACAATGATGATGACGACGACTATGTTGATGAGAATATTGCCATTAACGATGAATATTTTGCCGAAAGAGATGAGTATGAAGATATGATTGGCAGAGGGGACTTTGGGGACTTTGAGAGGGACATTGATGACGATGAGACATTGGATGGTAGTGAACCTTATGCAGACAATGTTATTAGCGTCCAAAACATTGCGAGCACAATCCCTGCCTACGCACCTCCTGCATTGTCATTCTCTGCAAATACTTGGAAAAATATGGTTGATCCTTCACATATTGAGATGCAATTTGTGTCTACTTGGAGAGAGGGGATGAATTTGTGCAAAGGGTTGACTTTTGCCAATAAAAAGGAGGTGAAGCGCGTATTAACAAATTGTGTCCTCAAGGAAAACAAACATTTTACGATCACTAGGTCGACGACGAAAAAACTTTGTGCGAAATGCATGCATGAGTCATGCAAGTGGTATGTCTGCACAGTTATGAAGCCCAATCTCCACCAACTATGGATGGTCACCGTGTATGTGGGTCCTCACACGTGTGTACCGATTGGGGTGAGAAATGATGGTAGAATGATGAGTTGTAATTTTATTGCATCAGACATCCATCAGAAGTTATGTGAGGATCACACTACCCCAGTTAAGCATCTCAGATCTATGATAGAGATGAAATATAATGGCCATAAGCCTTCTTACTACAAGGTATGGGATGCGAAACAAAAGGCGATTGCGAAGATGTTTGTGAATTGGGAAGAGTCTTACCAAAGGTTGCAAAAGTTGCTAATGGCATATATTGATCAAGACCCGACTACCCAAGTGTTCTGTCGTATCACACCTACCGATGAAGATGACACTGTATTGTTGCATTATGTGTTTTGGTCTTTCGGTCCATGCATATCAGGATTCAAATATTGCAAGCCGGTTATCAGTATTGATGGGACCCATCTGTATGGTAAATATCAGGGAAAGTTGTTGGTCGCAATGGCAACCGACGCTAACAACAAGGTATTCACTCTCGCCTTTGCTGTTGTGGATTGTGAGTTAGGGTCCAGTTGGAGGTGGTTTTTACAGTGCCTCAGAGAAGCGATTGGCCATGTGATACCTGACGAAGGCATTTGCATAATTTCTGACCGACATCTTGGTATCAAAAACGCCATTGCAAACTGGCCTAGAAGGGATGATGGAAGAACACGGGTATTTCATAGATATTGCCTTCGACATGTTCCTAGCAACTTTAACACCCATTTTCAGAACTCAACTCTAAAGTCAACGGCGTTGAAAGCGGGATATACTAGTCAGGTAGTTAAATTTGATACCATAATGGAGTCCATTAAGCAGGCAAAAATTGAGGCCATTAGGAATAAGAAGAAGGTGACGGGGAAGGATGGCAAGGAAAAGAATCAAGATTATCTTCCATACACATACCTAATGAGTGAGTCTGTGGATATGTGGACCCAGTCACATGATGGTGGGAGACGTTTTGGGGCAATGACAACCAATATATCAGAGTGCTTTAATGGTGTATTGAAAGGTGCACGGGGCCTTCCTATTGCTGTGTTGGTTGAGTTCACTTGGAACAAACTTGTTCAATATTTCCACGACCGGCGCAAAGAATACCTTTTTGAGTTCTCAGAGGGTAAGAAATGGAGTGCACATGCCTTATCCACGTGGGAAGGAAATAAGCGTAAATTTGAGAAACACTATCTCTAGCCATTTAGCAATGAAGAGCTGATATTTCAAGTAGTTACCCAACTCAACACGTGTAGTGCAGGAGGGGGAAACCACAGTTATGAAGTTTGGTTACAGGAAAGAACATGCAGTTGTGGGAAATGGCAAAACATAGGGATCCCGTGTTCACATGCAATTAGAGTATGTGACTATTTGCATATTGATTCGACCACATATATTCACCCATGTTATGGTTTGAACAATGCCCTTAACACTTATGAGCATGCATTTGTGGTTCCTAAGTCACAGTCATTGTGGAGGGATCCCATTGGGCCAAAGTGGTTGCCTAATCCAGCATTGTTGCGGGCCAAAGGTCGACCAGCGAAGTCAAGAATAAGGAATGAGATGGATGGAGTGAGGAATAAGGATTAAGAACCGGGATGGCGGAGGGAGGACGCAGATTTGATAGAGAGTCAACCCAAGTAGACATGTGGACTGTGTCATGCTTCCGGGCATAACCGTAGAAAATGTTCGCAGTCCCGTGGTGCTTCCACAAGCGGTCATGTTCCACACTAGGTAGGTAGATGCCAAAAAGTTATGCATTGGTTAAATAATTGTTGTTCATTCGATGTTTACCTAATGTTTACTATCTTGTCTCCTAACGTGATTACTCTACGTTTTTCAGGCATGCTTCCATGGATGACGTTTTTGTCATATGGACCTTTGATCTTAGGAAAAGTGACTACGTTGTATTGGCTCTATGTGAACTTTTTGGACTTTTTGTTGAATGTACTTGTAATTCTCTATCCAATGTACCTCTATGAAGATTGTGATTTGAGTAGTATGGTTAGAACTGCAAATTAAGCGTGGTTGGGCATGTGTAGAATGTTGATATAGTATGCATTGTAAAACTACGTTTATGCAGAGAGCGTAACAGTTTCTATAGTTTGGTGCCTATTGAGAACACATTTTGATGTAATTTAATTTAAGTGCATTTACAGTTTCTGGTTGCCTGCATGTCTAGGAAAATACTAAAAAAAATTAATAGTTTCTGGTTTGCCTATTGAGCAGTTTTGCACGTCCAGAGGGGGGAAAAAAATTTTCCCAGAGGACAGAGCAAAACAGTGCACCCCTCTCGGCCTAAACAGAGCATTCAGAACATTCAGGGGAAAAAATAAATTTCCCAGTGGAACTCGAGTTTTTGAAACTCGAGTTCCACTGGGAAAAACAGGGCAAAACAGAGCACCCCTCTCGGCCTAAACAGAGCATTTAGAACATTTGAGGTCAAGTTCTTCCAAACAACTTGAGTTTCATAGACTCGAGTTTTACATCTCGAGTTTCAAACACTCGCTTTCTTTTTTTTTTTTAAATCTCACATTTTTTTTTCTTTTGTACAAATGCGATTTTTTTTGGTAAGTATTGTGAACATCAAGGATTAAATCACATTTGGCTGAAGTTATTGATCTTGTTATTTGTAAAAAAATTGTTCAAGAAGAAGCTTATTTTTCTCTAAAAAAATAAATAAAAAAAAACAGAAAAGAAAAGAAAAGAGAAGAAAATAAGAAGCTTATCTAGCCACTAAAAAGGAATCACAAGAAATAAGAATTTACTCGCTTATCACCTTACTAAAATTAGGGGTGGCAAAGTAAGCCCAAACTCATTTTCCACTCAAACCCACCTACTCTAATTGAACCTAAACCTACCCAATTATTAGTTGGGTTAAATGGACATCTACCCAATTAGACCCAGTGATTATTGAGTTTTAACTAAAAACCCATTGAGACCCATTTAACCCAAAAACAATTCAACCCATCCCTCCTATAAAAAAAAAATAATAACAATAAAAAAAAAGCCCTCAGACGTTTCAGTGTTTCAGGGTTTTCATTTTCCTTCATTTTCTCGGCCTTCAAACACTTCTCTCTCTCTCTCTCTCTCTCTCGCTTGCTCTCTCTCTTTCTCTCTCTAGCTCTCACTGAGAACAATGAGGCACAACCCAGCTTTATCATCCCTCCTTCTAAGGCAACAATATCATCACCATCAACAATCACACTCTCTCTCTCTCTCTTGGCTTAAAATTGAAATATTTTGGTTCAGGTTCGAGCAAGAATCGAAGTTGCGGTGCTCAATTTCTGTAGGATCTTGAACTCTCCAGCTCCTGCAATCTTTGATATTCCTCTAGTATTAGTTATCGCTTTCACGCCTATTATTGTATAAAAATTAGAAACTTGTTAATGTCATTTTGCTCATTACTTAGCCTAGTCTTTGTTTGGCTATAAAAGTTCAGTTTTCATTATTTTGTGCATTTCCTAAGAAATTAAACTGACATGAACATCAATTAACGGTGTGTAAATGATTTGAGCGTCTTTGGAATCGGTGAAACGAATAGAGCAATAGGAGATTGAGCAATGGCCGAGTAATACAAGTTGTTCAGTCTTTGATTTCATTGTGCTCATTAATTAGCATAATCTTTGTTTGGCTATTGAGAAAAAAGAGAGGAAATTCGACTATGAAATTCTAGCTTTCATTTATAGGATGAGATTATCAAATCAGATGGGGTGCAAATATGAATCAAAAACGTCACCCTCGATGAGGTGCAAATATGTCTATTTCCAGTTTCCACAGACCTCTAATTGGCCCAGAGAAGAGATTATGATGACACCAGGCAATAAACTTAAACCCATCTAGATTGAATAAGAAATATATTGGTTATGATATGGTGCATGAACCATTCTGAAATATAAAATGATTAAAATCTCGTTCCTGTTTGGAAAATAGATGTAGCAGGCTAAAGAGAAATAACTAAAGTGAGGCTAGAGGCCTATCAACATTATGATTCCTCCACTTCATATGTTCATTGGCTCAGGACTAGTTGAGTTCAGTATGTCCAACAGTGAGTTATGTGGCTCCAATTCCTCATGCCACAGTGGAAGTTTGTCACCAGGATAGAAATTTCTTGTCACTCTCTCGGAATTTATCTGCAAGAACATCAAAGACCAAGGGGTTTCAGTCAATTTGTGAGCATGTGAACGGTGAAAAAGAATCTACTTGGAAATGCTTAGCACAAGTCTTACAATGACAGTATGAACAACACCACCACTAGCTCCATCACGTGCAATGGTAAGGGAAACAGCCTTAACCACTAATTGCTGCAGTAAAACACCAAAAAATAATTAAGAGCCTAAAAAGCACAGCAAAAAATAACAGTTTTATACTTATATATATTGGATGAGCAATGAGAGAGTATGAGTTACAAGAAATGGAGAAGCCCTCGTACTCCATCCTTACACACATATTCCTCCTTTTGTAATAAGTAATGACAAATGAAAAGAAAAGAAATAACTGTTATCATGACTCTTCCTATACTAATTTTTTTTAAAATCACATTTGACCTTTTCAGATATAGCCAAGGGGGAAATAATAAGGCAAAAAAAAAAAAAAATAGGTCGTCATGTTTATTACTTCTCCCTGATTGTAACCTTCAGTTGTTTACTGATGCAAGCATAACAATGAGGTCAATCTCACAGAAACTTGAAAGAATTTTATCATCACCTCAAAAGGCATTAACTAATTTTGCATTTACAAAGATCAAGACCTACATACCTCAGCTTCATCTTTAGTCATTCCTTCTTTCCATGCTTGATCGAAAAACCCGTACAAGTAACTAGAACCAGATCCTGTGAAACACAAAGTTTGTCAAACCAAACGCTCATGCAAAAATATAGCACTGAAGTTGATATCAAAGATGGCATCATAAAGAAAACTTTACCCAACATACATTACAAAAACACATAACATATACACTAATTTTCTACTTTTATCACTAGACTCCTCAGGCTAAGCTCTCCCACACCTCCAAACCAGATTAAGGTTTTTCTGTTCTTTTTATTTAAAAAAAAAATGTTTTAGCCCCAAGGGGAAAGTAGAAATTTCAAATCAGGCTTTAGTAACCCTTCATATATATAGCCTACTAAAAGACTGCAAGAGAACAGTTTATACAGAATCTTACAATGCAATTGCTACAAAAGAATATGGTACAAGGAATGTGCAGCACCCGCAATCTTACATATAATAATAATAATAAATTGAATGTGCAGCACCCGCAAAACATAGGATACAAGGAATATTTATTGATGAGACAAACAGAAGAAAAGCACCCGTCCAATTGAAAAAGGCTGCTCTATTATTGTTCCACCAAGAGGAACTCCATAAATTTTACCACCTTCATACTTGTCCCACCCACCAACAATCATGCCAGTTTGTAACATGTTCTGCCAAGTCAAAATATTGTGACAAAGCAAGTATTTAGGTAAACTAGAAATTGTTTAATAACCACCACACTCCAACGCCACCAGCAGTGAAAGTCTAAGTAACTCGTTTAGTTCTTATTGATGCTAAATTTACAACCTTAAGTAAGAATATTATATATTAGTTGCTTGTGTTTATTAAGTTACTGTAATAAAAAAAAAAGGGCAGAATGAAACATGATCTTCAGTAGGAGGCAAGAAGAGTGACTCCATACATGTCTTCTATTGGATTGAAATAAAATTGCAATATGATCAAATATATAGTAGGAAGGACTTGGGCAATGTTTGTATTGGGAAAACATTTACATTAGTACCAACAAATGGTTAATCATCGTCATCATACTGTTACTGCTACATATATGTTTCTACCACAACATATAAATTCTTTAACCTTCACAAATAAATTTTTCTTATTGCCATAAACTGCATGGTGCAGCCCATAACCAGCTTATGTTGGCATTAATATTTGTGTTCATGAAGAGTCGTATTCTTCTCCAACAGAATTCTTTTAAAAAAAAAAAAAAAATCTCAAAATCATTCCTATTTTGATACTCAATCTACCATAACATGAATAGATATATGACTTTCAAAGAAGAAAACCAGTGCATTCAAAGAGTGGCAATGAAACAATTATATATTGCTCTGACCAAAGCAAGAAAGCAATCATATTGAACAAACTGAAGCAGTAAACTCAGACCTTGTTATTATAGGCCAGTAGCCTGACGAGGTTCGCAGCAACCTTGACAGTTGCAGGTTCCTCCCTAACTGTATCCTGTATATAAAGATAATTGATAATTAAAATTTCAGTACTTGAAACAGTAACTAACATGACAATGACATAAACCAAAACAACCAAAAGTCTTTTAAGTTACTGCCAAATGTGGTCGACATAACTCCCCCACCCTTCATTAAACCCATAGTTTCAATACGACCACCTCAGATTATCTATCCTGTATATACAGATGACTCTCAGTAATATAACGAAACATGATCCAAGAGATACAATGCGCCAAACTAATCATACAATTTAAATGGTCAAGGAAATAAACAGGAACAGAACTACTCACGTGTGCTGATGAAGGAAGTAACGCACATAGTCGGAAACAATCTGGGAATCTGCAGCCTGCAACAATGCTCAGTTTTACTCTGCTCTACATGGTGCTATTTTTTTTTTTTTTCTTTTTCTTTTTTTTAAGGATTACATGGTGCTTATTTACAAACATACAAAAACCTAAATAAATGTGTGCAAGCACACGCAGGGGAGGGGGGTTGATTCAAGTAATATTTTATACAAAATATGATTAGCAGCTAAACTACTTCATTTTCACCCAATTAACAAAAAAAAAAAAAAACAATTGTGTATTTACACCAAAAGCTACAATTCTACAAAAACAGGTAACCATGCTAGTCTTCATCAGAAATCTTTTGCTTCTTCCACTTATAGGCAGCTTCCAAGATTTGAAGATTAGTCGTCTGAGTTTCCTCAGGGAACATATAATCGATGTATTCCTCATACCTGCCAATTTAAACTTGTTAGTACTGGCAAATAAGGAAAAGCCTAAAGAATGTAAGGAACATAATTATATCAAATCTTAATAAGACTTTTATAAGTTAATTAACATACCCAGCCGGACCATCCTCATACACCATCTGCCTCCTCTTATTCAACTTCTTCGGCAGCTTAGCCTGGACTAAACTAATATCACCAAGCTCCCCAAAACTGCTCTCCACGTTCAGCCACCATTCCAGAAGCATTGCTCTTTCCCTGCGTCTTCTCATCTGCAACGGCATGCGTTCATGAGACCTTGTAAGGCAGAAACTATATACTAGTATTACCCAAGAGAAAATTGCTAGGAGAGCAACAGTGTAACTACTAAACAAAAGCTTTTGCATCATCATCTTATTAAACCAATAAATCAAAATCTACAAAACCAATGGATTGGTGTAAAAGGTTGCATTTAGCAAGAAAACTGATCTTTGGACTTTGTTATTATCAAAGCATGGCACTAGTTTAGCTTCAGCATTCTTTAAGACTTAGGCTCTTCAATTTTTTTTGGAGTTTTAGTCAACTTTGAAGTTTAAAACAGTAAAAAGAGACGGTGATGCAACTCACATAACATGTGTTCAGTGATGATTGCAGCAATATATGAATAATTAAAAGTACAAATTGGAGACTACAATATGTAATGCTATCACATAAAATTGAGAAGCACAGCACATGATTAGTGTCTTACATTGGCAAAGGTCAACCAGCAGCAGCAAGATTTGCATCAACCTTGATACGAGCAGCAGTAGATGCAACAGCAACTTTAAGGCCTTTGTTTTTACACTGCCATACAAAACCAGTGTGTTATTTTATCACTAGATGGAGCAGGAAGGTAAGTGCATCATGGCATCCATGACTCAGTCCCCACATACCTGAGTAATGAGTTCAAGGGCACCAGGGAATCCTATTCCAGAATTTGGTTTTGCATACTACAAAATGTGAAAAAACTTTAGGTGTTAGGGACAATTTTGGTAACTAAAGAGTATCACTAACATGACATATATTGACTAAAGATAGAGGATCAATTACCTTGTCTAAATATATCTCAAAAGAACCACAAAAGCTAGGATTAACATGGAAAATATATAAGATACACCAAAGATTTGGTGTCAAGAGCAACAACAACAACAAAAAAAAAGTCAAAATATTGCAGCTTCAATCACATTATATGGGTTTAAAAGTATGATATAACTTAGATTTTGAAATCCATAAACCCAAACTACACACATAGTTAATAAAACTACAAAAAAGATAAATTTTCAAAACTCAAAATCCATCATATTTCTCAAAAACCAATTGAATTCAACATACAAAAACTATGACATTTGAGAATTTACTATGACATATATCTCACATGCACCATCCATAACATAAAGTAATTTGCTGCATGCATCTTTAACAAACCTCTTTTTCAAGGTTCACCAATTTTGCGTTTTTTAACCCTCGTGTAATGTTTGGGCAGGGAGGAGGCTGCGGGGCATCATCCTTAGGCTCATCATCGTGCTGCAAAGACATTAGATGCATACAATCAATATTCGGTGTAATTGTAAAGAATTAAGTGAAGTACAAAATAGGCATATACAGGGAAATTAATGTTATCATACCATAGAGCTGCGTTTGTGTCCTGTTTTGTGTCCACCTGTCCCACAAGTGGGTGCTCTTCTAGCACGTTGCGGTCTACCTCGTGGGGGTGAGGGTTGACGAGGTGGATGCTCGTTCGGTACATCAGTATCTGGCTGTGGAGTGTCAGTCCCAACCGGAGGTCCTACAGGGTCGGATGAGGATGAGGTAGGTGGGTAATGATGCTCTGTATAGAGGCCAGGAGTGGGGATCATTGTCATGGGTTCAATACGGGGTGGGTCTATGGGCAAAGTGGGTGCACTAGAGCTGATGGGTGGGTATGAGGGTGTCTCGGGGTGCAACGGAGGGGTCCACTAAGAATGAATACGGAGATCGAAACTGGTCAGCTGAGGAGATGCATCTATCGGGGGTGGAGGGACCTCGGATTGAGGAGATGTATTTGGGATGGGTGGAAGGACCTCGGGCTGGGGAGATACATCTACAATGGGTGGAGGGACCTCGGATTGAGGAGATAAATCTGGGATGGGTGGAGGGACCTCGGGCTGAGGAGATGCGTGCAGGATGGGTGCAGGTATCTCATGAGTACTTACAACCCGAGGGGTTGTTGCACGTCGACCACGGCCCGTAGCTGCACTTGTGCTTGGGCTTGCTGTAGTAGGCCGACCACGGCCCCTAGCTGCAGTTGGACTTGGGCTTGCTGTAATAGGCCGACCACGGCCCCTAGTTGTGCTTGTGCTTGGGCTTGCTGTAGCAAGCTGACCACGGCCCTTAGCTGCGCTTGTGCTTGGGCTTGCAGTATCACGCCGACCACGGGTCGGTGTAGTTACGGGTGCTGCACTTGTGCTTGGGGCTGCAGTAGTTGCTGATTCAGTCTCAGTACGGTTGTTTGCCTGCCCAGTGGCTGCAGGATCACCACCAAGCCCAGCCACATTATATAGGATGCGTCGGACATGGTTGTGTTCTTGGCTGCCTACAGGAAGCCAATTCAACAACGCTAAGTGACTTTCAATCTGAAACAAAGAAAGAACCAGTACAATCAGAATTTTCCACATTTATGTAACAATTATAGAATGCATAATATAGTACTTATTAATCTACTTAAATACTCATCTAAACTAAGAACTGAAAGTTTTATTATGATACTATATGCAACAGAAACTCTTTTTAATTGGATGTCAGTCAGATCAAACCAAATTTGTTGAAAGAAGAAATCAATTGATTCTACGTTCGTACATGTACTAAAGAAAAAACAAAGCAAGCAATAAAATATAATTAGAACACATTACCATCTGATGTAATCTAGCGCTGTTGCGGTCGACATACTTTCGAGTGACCGGACGGTACCATTGGTAATAGTCATGATCGCGGGCCATCTCACTAGTCTGAGGAGGTGCATGGCAAAGTCGTTGTTCTCTGCTATTCCATGAAATGATATACGGTTCATGCTCCTCCCTCCAATTCTTTTCCACCTTCCCATGCAAGTCTATTCTGTGCAGCCTTTCATCGTACACAACACGGTCAGGCCGCTCTTGCGCCAACCCAAACAGTCGAAGGACACGGTCCAGGTGGTGTATCTCCACTATGCAAAAACACACAAGCGGCACCTTTGCTGTCCACGTACCCCTCCCTGCAACGCAGAAGTCAGGAATGTGGACGAAGTGTGCCTCGTATGGCTGCCACACAATCTACAATAGAAACAAAAAACAATTATTATAGCATCTTAAAATGTGAAACAAGGGAGAATACATAGATACAAGGAAAAACAAAAATTAAAACGGAAGATATGTTAAAGTATGAAGCAATCATATTCTTAAGGAAAATTAACATAACCAAACAGAATTTTTGAATATTATTACCTGGTTCGGCTGCATTGTAACTAATTGCTCACGATAGTAGACCAATGTCGTCCTGGATGGCCTACTCTTTGAGCCTGGCACCCGCACCCAGCTACAGTTACGAGTGAATAACATAAGATAAGTAGCTACTTAGTTACTAAGAAGAGTACATTGCATAACACACTAAATATCAAAAAAATACTTACTTAAAGGCAAGTGGAGCATACGGCCATGGGCCATAATCACATCCAGGTGGGGGCTCTATCCTCGGGCACAAGAATGGCAACCTTGCCCATGCCCAATACTGGACCAAGGTGCACGCCCCACCAATCTGCGATGCCCCTTTCTCACTTGCCCGACACAACTCTCTGTACAACTAGGCCAGGCAACCACTGCCCCAACTATACTGTGGCGGATCACGAAGGTTCCGCAGTTGCTCCAAAAACATCAGATGCACCCTATCTCCCGACTTGTCCATGAAAAGCTTATCCCCTAGTAGCGCTAAAATATAGCACCGGGCATACTTGTGTATCTGAATCTCCGTTGCGTCATGAGGCAGTGGTGCGGCAATGGCCTCAACAAGGCGGCTGATGAGAATTCTTTGCCCCACCAAAGTTTTGTTGTCATTCGCCGGAGTAAAACCAAGCAACTCCATGCAAAGAGTGCTCCAAGTTCCATCTAACACAGCAGTCGGCCCAACCAAGACCTCACCGTCTATAAGAAGTCCGAAAATGACCTCCACATCTTGTAGGGTGATTGACATCTCACCATGTGGAAGATGGAACGTATGAGTCTCCGACCGCCATCGCTCAACTAGGGCCGTTATAAGGCAATTATCTATCTCTCTGGAAGGGGCCCTAAACAATCCTTCAAGCCTTAGCAACTTGATAATGTCAATCACTCGATTATCTCGCGTTTGAATATTTGCCATCTCCTTAGTGCGACCACGACACGTAAGTGAGCCCGGGTCCTGCAAAATCAATAAAAATTATAGCAGTTGTTAGAACTACAAATACAACTTTGAAAGAACTTGCTAACTAAAAGTCAAAGATAACGTAAAAATTAAAGCAGTTATTAGAACTAGATATTTCACCTCGCCATTCCAAATGTCCTCTGATCGATGATGTCGTTGTCGCGTCAACAATGACCCATCACTAGGACTAGGCTGCAAGATCTGTGGCTCCTCATCAATCCGAGACTCCATACTGCAAAGAGTGCTACTGTGAGATCATTAATAGTATAGGGGCAAAGGAAGGGGCAAAGAAAATAATAGATATAATTCATCTAAAATCAGTTGATTTAGGAAGCTAATTGAAGCATGTATAGATTCAATAGGGTCACTAGCTGATTCAATTGAGCACGACAAAGATCCACAAAGAGAGTTTAAGTTCTTCACTGATTTAAACCAACTTGACAAGCTTAAACTTCTAGCCGGAGAACATCTTATCTTCCAAACAATTTGTTAGGTTCTAAAGGTTTAGGAATTTATGTATTTTGAACTCTAATTTGTAATATTGGCAAACCATGATCAAAACAATATGTTTAGTCTTGTTTAGGCTTGCTCAAAGTTGATTAATAATTGTAAAGTTGGAATCGAGAGACTGCAGATGCATTGGGGCATTTTGGTCTGGCTCGATCGATCGAAGAATAGACTCGATCGATCGAAAGTCAGCCAGATTGCGTTTTCTGCAGTTTTTCCAACTTAGCCCTAACTCATTAAACGTTTAGGGTTTTATGTTTTTGCCCTAGGTATATAAGGCAAAACCCTAGCCACATTTTTAGAGTTGCTCCTGTTGTATTGTTGCTCATACATTGCTGTTTTGTGTAAATCTCTTGTGAGATCTAGAGGAGCTTTCCTTTACACAAAGTTTAGGGTTTTCAAGGTAGAGATTATTTCAATATCGTGATGATCAACTCGGTTGCTGCCATTGGAGCTTAAATAATAACAAGCGTGGGTGCTTGTAACTGATTGGAGAATCCAAGAAAGAAGGAGTCCGTGGATTCGAAGCTTGCACGGGGTCGTGTCAGTAAGTTCTACTGGTAGGTAGCATTAAGAAGTCGAGCGAGGAACTTGTAAGTCCTTTTGTATGAACTTCAATTCTTTCATAGTGGATTCAGGTTTGCCTTGAGGATCGGTGGATCAAATCCTCCCCAAGTTTTTACCGTGTGGTTTCCTAGGTGATCATTTCATTGTGTTATTTATTATTCCGCTGCTTTATATTATTGATATGATTGTTTGATTGTTTCAACCTAGAATTGCATAATTTGACTAAGTAACAACTTGGCTAATTAACTAGGCTAATCAATCTGGTTGGTTTAAGGGGTCTAAAAACCGTTCAAGTGGTATCAGAGCTAGTAGCTCTCTTGTTAGAGATTTTTTGATCTCTGAGCTGATCCTTGACCCCTGTTGTTATGGAGCATGGACACTCTCTTGTTGTTCCTCCTCACTTTGATGGGAATAACTATACTTATTGGAAAGTAAGGATGAAAGCATTCCTGAAATCCATTGATGAGAGAGTTTGGAATTCCGTTGAGTACGGATGGCAGAAGCCCACTACTCCTGTGAGTGAGTGGCAAACTTCTGAAAAAGAAGCAGCACGCTTCAATAGCAAAGTTATGAATGCCATCTTTAATGCTGTTTCTATGGAGGAATTTAAGAGGATCTCTAATGTTGAGGTTGCTCATACTACTTGGAAAATCCTCCAAACTGTGCATGAAGGCACAAAGGCAGTTAAGATAAACAAACTGTAGCAATTAACTTCTAGGTTTGAGAGCATTAGGATGTCTGATGATGAATCCTTTGATGAATTTTATGCCAAACTAAATGATATTGTTAATTCTGCTTTTAATTTGGGTGAAATCTATGATTAACCTAAAATTGTTAGGAAGATACTTAGATCCTTAACTGAAGACTTTAGACCCAAAGTAACTGCCATTACTGAGAGCAAGGATGTGGACTCCATCCCTGTTGATGAGCTTGTAGGATCTCTTCAGTCCTATGAGTCTGACCTACCCAAAACAAGCAAATCCAAATCAATGGCTCTTAAGTCTATTGATGATGTTAAGGTTGGTGGATTTGATGATGAGCTCTCTGCTACAGAGATAGCTTACCTTGCCAAGAATTTTAGAAACTTTCTGAGGAATACTAATAGAAGGGTAAGAAATACAAACACTGCTGAACCTAGAAACTTTAGGAAGAATGATCCCATTAAGGTTAATAACTTTGAAAAACCTAGAGAAAAAGTTGGTCAATCTTTAAATAATTCTTTGGGTGCTCAGTGTTTTGGTTGTCAAGGGTATGGTCATGTTAAATCTGAATGTCCTACATTTTTGAGAAATAAGGGTAAAGTTATAGCTGTAACTCTTAGTGATAATGAGGTTTCTGATGATGAGTCTGAATGTGACGAGGATGGAAACTTCATTGCTTTCACTGCCACTGCTGTAGTCAATGAAAGCATATCTATTGAGGAGAATCCTTCTGATGGGGAACTCTCTGAGGATGCAGATCTTCAAGAGGCCTATAATAAACTTTGCAAGGTTGCTGCAAAGGATGCTATGAATGTTGAACTTGGCTTGAAGAAAATTGATTCTCTTGAGCTTGAAAAGAAAATTTTGCTTGTTAAACTTTTTGATGCTAATGATCTTTTGAACCATGTGAAATCTGAGAACATGCTTTTGCTTGATAAAGTTAAAACTTTGGAACATGATTTATCTGTTGCTAGATCTGCTAGTTCTAAACTTGATCACATGCTGAATGTTCAAAAGTATCATTCTGATAAATCTGGATTAGGATATGTTGAAAGCATCTCTGTGTCTACTCCACATTCCACGAACTTTGTTCCTTCATCTTCTTCTGAACCTTCCGTGAGTGAGGTTGTAAGTGAAACTATCAAACCACCTGTGAGTGAGGTTGTCAAGCCTGTAGAAGTTTCACCATCCAAGAAGATTAGGGTTGATCTAGGAGAGTCTAAACCTAAGGAAACTACCCTTTTTAAGGACAAGATGCATGGTAAACCTGCTTGGGTTTGTCATTATTGTGGAAAGTCTGGACACATTCGTCCTAACTGTTACAAGCTTCAAGCTGCTAAGAGAGCAAACAAACCAAAAGTGTATGTGCCTCAAGCACAAGATCCTATGGCACTTATTGGTGAATTGGTAAAGGCTTTGAACCTTTATTCCAATCCTGGAGTTAGAAATCACTCGAATGTGAATAGGAACTCCAATGCTCGTGGTGCATCTAAAAGGTTTTGGATGCAAAAGACTCGACCTAATTGAGTCTTTCTGACATGGTCCTTGTGCTTTTTTGCTCATTCCTTTATGACCATTGTTCTTTGGTTTTTTGGTTTTTTTTCTAGGACTTGCATTACATAACATTCATGCATTTCATTCTAGGATTTATTTGTTTTCTCTTTAAAAAAAAAAAAACATAAAAAAAAAGAAAAAAAAAAGAAAAGAAAAGCAAATTATGTTTAGCACTATTTTTTTTGGTTTTTGAAAACAAGGTTGGTCAATTTATTTACACATAACATGTCTTATGTACCTTGTTTAGCTTTGATAAGCTCATTTATTGCACTTTACTAGTTGAAGTTTTGTAGTACATGTTGTGTGGGAAAGATGTTTATGGTGTTTATCACTTTGTCTTAGTCTTGATGTCACATGTTATTTGACTGTCGGACTTGATCCTTTTGAGAAAGGCATAAATAACCATCTCACCACTGTTCACTAGCCAATCATGAACACCTTAGTGCATATCATAAGATTTTGTGCTCGAGAAAGTGTAGCACATGCACAAAAAGAACATAAGGTGTAGCCTCTTTAATTGCTTAATGCTTAAAATTGGTGTGTACTATTAGGCTTGATGTCAATTCACATAATTTAAACTGGTGTGTACCATTAGGCTTGATGCCAAATTTCACCTAATGATGGGGCAAAATTCAAGAAACTTACATGATTGCAAGCTTATGTTCTAGGAGATGTGGGAGTTATATGATGTAACTCTTTAGGTGATAGTCTCTTTTGAATTCTGTGTGATGGATTTTGTAGACTTTGTGATTGATTGCTATTCACATATCACCTCACATGTATCTCAAGCTTTTGCTAAGTTACACACACTACACAAGTTACTCTTTGCTAAACTTTGTACATGTTATTATGTGTGTTTTTTGGTCTGACCAACCAAGTTTTAAAATACTTTGAGAATTATGCAAAACATTTCTTTTGCTTGAGAATTTAAAAAAGAAGAATGGCTGAAATTTTCTTTGGAGAAACTGGGATTAAAACTTGGGTTTTTGAAAAAGTATTCCATCTCATACTCATGCATTTTGTTTCAGTATGTTTAATACTTTGAGGAGTTGTTTTCAAAATATGGTTTGTGATTTTCAAAACTGTGATTTTTCTCAAAAATTTTGTGAGCCTCTGCCCAGTTCGATCGATCCATTCTGATTTTCGATCGATCGAAAAAGTGCTTTAATTTGTTTAAAAATGATTGATTGATTCGATCGATCGAATGTGATTTTCGATCAATCGAGAGTCGTGAATCAGGTTTTTTAAAACAGTGTTCTTGACTTATTCAAACACTTTTTCAAAAAGTTTTTCAAACTTTTCTTTCTCTCTCCGACTTGGCAAGGCTCTACAGCGATTTTTTTGTCGTTTTCCTCCAAAATTTTTGCAAAGAATCTCTTTCCTCAAGCCGGTAAGTCCCTTTTGTACTTCCTTTTTGAGTTTATTTACACTTTTCATGCATTTTCCATGCATTTTTCCTTAAAATTTCAGACCTTTTTCTTTTTGGGATTTTTGTTGATTCAAGCCCAATTTTGTGTAATTGATCAATGGGTTTTTGTGGGGACATGCTATAAACATGATTTTGATAGTTTAATTTGATCAATTTTGGGTTTTGTGAAAAATTAAAATTTCTAGGACTTGCAATTGATCCGAATTGGGGATTTTTGTTCAATT
This sequence comes from Quercus aquifolioides, assembly GCA_019022515.1. Lineage (NCBI taxonomy): Eukaryota > Viridiplantae > Streptophyta > Magnoliopsida > Fagales > Fagaceae > Quercus > Quercus aquifolioides. Next base: position 25,054,178 of record CM032327.1, on the reverse strand, counting down.
GGGTTTAATTGATGAAATTGGCTTGTTGTTTTGATGAAATTGGTTATTCTAATCTGTTTTCAACATTGTGTGATGATCAATTCATCAATTTGTTTCAAAATTATCAAGTGGTTTTTCAAAAAAATTTTAGGGTTTTTGTTAGAAACTCTATGTTCAAGCCAATTTTGTGTAATTGAACTTAATTTGAACTGTGTTTACTGCATTAGTTCATGCATCACAACATTGTTATTGTTCATGCATCATATAGATTTTTGTTCTATATTTTTATTGTGCTAACTTGCAGTCTGCCCTTGGTTTTGTTTTATTTTATTCTTTTGGTTTTCTCTGTGTGTCTTTGTCCTTTCCTTAGCACTATGCCTAGGAAGACTAGGGCTCGTAGGAATGTTTCCTCACCTTCTCCACCCCCTCCTTCTTTTGACCGTGAGAAGTTTCCGAGTGAGGAAAACCAAGAGATTTATGAGAAGCTTAACCTTAGGAGAAAGATTTGGGCTGAGCGTTCTGTTCTCTTAGATGAACTTGAACCTGCCATTAGGGCAAACTTTGAGCGTCGGGGCTGGTTACCCTTGGTGGATATTTATGATCCTCCTCCACCTTCTGCCTTGATTAGAGAGTTCTTTTCAAACATCTCCATCCGCGTCTATGATTCCAACACTTTGGTAAAGAGTTGGATACGAGGCGTAGAGTACACCATTACTCCCAAGGTAGTGGTTGATGCTCTAGGGGTACCTTTGGTCCAGAATCCTGTCTTTCCTTATGATGTGTCTCCCGAGTTAAGTGATGTCTTGTCTTACATCATTGGGTCATCTATCCAGTGGGGTTCTGATTCTAGGATCACCTCTGCTGAGCTTTCAGGGTTGCACTATCTTTTCTTTAGGATAGCTTGTCATTCTATCTGGCCCATATCTCATGTTCACACCATTCCTCTCGAGAGGTGTGTATTTTTGTACGCTTTGGTTACTGATGCTCCTATCAGTTTTCCTCATCTATTTCTTCGTTCTTTGAACGATGTTTATAGGAGTTCATCTTCTGCTCATGCTCTTGTTCATCCTATTTTCATTCATAGGATCTTGCTTTATCTTGATCTTAGTGGTTTCCCTTCCTCTGAGCCTGTTCATGTGATTGCTCCCATAGGTGCGTCTTTTCTTAGACAAAGGGCCGCTCATCTTAAAGCTGGTTCTAAACACCCTAGGTCTGAGCCTTCTAGTAGCGCACCTCCTCCTCCCTCTTCTTCTACAGGTCCTGCTGGTGAGGATGTTCCTGATCCTGTTGGTGATGCTACTGCTGTTGCTGATGTTCCTCCACCTCCTTCGGCCGACTTTGATGTTCGTCGTACCTTGGAGACTGTCATGACCGTTCAGGCGGCTCATGGTCAGATTTTGGTGGACTTGCTTGATGAGATTCGTGCTCTGCAAGCCGACTTTGCCCATCTTCATTCACCCTCACCACCTCCTTTTGATGATGACTTGTGATTGCCCTTTGGCATTCCGTCACAAAAAGGGGGAGTAGAGTTTTGACTTGTAGAGGGGTTTTTTGTAGTTAGGGGGAGACTTTTTTGTTTTTGAGGAGCTTGTGGAGTTTTTTAGATTGTATCTAGGTGCTTCACTTTGTATATCATTTTTGGGGATATTCATGTTAGGAGGAGTAATATTGATTGATATACATGATTTTTACTTGATTCTTGTTACTTTGTGATTCACTGCTTATTGATTTATATTTATGAGTTGTTCATTAATATATGTCTTTATTTTGTGTTGTGTGAATCTTACAAGAATGTTATACCTGTTGTTTTACTCTTTTCTGTCACACATGCGTTTATGCGTTTGTTGAGTATTTTAGGAATATACAGGTTGATTCAATTGAGCTGCTGTCTACACTTGCAACTGATGGATAGTAGTTAGGATTGAATTTGAGTTTATGAGCATTATTTTTGTAAAGGGCTTTTTACTTGTAAACTTTGAGCTTTTAATTTGTGTTTTGTCACGGATTGCCAAAGGGGAAGTTTGTTAGGTTCTAAAGGTTTAGGAATTTATGTATTTAGAACTCTAATTTGTAATATTGGCAAACCATGATCAAAACAATATGTTTAGTCTTGTTTAGGCTTGCTCAAAGTTGATTAATAATTGTAAAGTTGGAATTGAGAGACTGCAGATGCATTGGGGCATTTCGGTCTGGCTCGATCGATCAAAGAATAGACTCGATCGATCGAAAATCGGCCAGATTGCGTTTTCTGCAGTTTTTCCAACTCAACCCTAACTCATTAAACGTTTAGGGTTTTATGTTTTTGCCCTAGGTATATAAGGCAAAATCCTAGCCACGTTTTTAGAGTTGCTCCTGTTGTATTATTGCTCATACATTGCTGTTTTGTGTAAATCTCTTGTGAGATCTAGAGGAGCTTTCCTTTACACAAAGCTTAGGGTTTTCAAGGTAGAGATTATTTCAATATCGTGATGATCAACTCGGTTGCTGCCATTGGAGCTTAAAGAATAACAAGCGTGGGTGCTTGTTGCTGATTGGAGAATCCAAGAAAGAAAGAGTCCGTGGATTCGGAGCTTGCACGGGGTCGTGTCAGTAAGTTCTACTGGTAGGTAGCATTAGGAAGTCGAGCAGGGACCTTGTAAGTCCTTTTGTATGAACTTCAATTCTTTCATAGTGGATTCAGGTTTGCCTTGAGGATCGGTGGGTCAAATTCTCCCCAGGTTTTTACCGTGTGGTTTCCTGGGTGATCATTTCATTGTATTATTTATTATTCCGCTGCTTTATATTATTGATATGATTGTTTGATTGTTTCAACCTAGAATTGCATAATTTGACTAAGTAACAACTTGGCTAATTAACTAGGCTAATCAATCCGGTTGGTTTAAGGGGTCTAAAAACCGTTCAGAATTAATTAGTGCAATTGTTCTAGTAAGTAACTGTGAGATGGAATCATAATAAATGTGCTGAAATTATAAAGCAATATTGAACTTACACCATGTTTGGAAAATTTCAATGAAAATAACTTCTTAATATGATTGCATGCTAACTTTCGAGGATTTAGAGGCAACCTCCCAACTAAAAAGAAATTGTCAAGTCAAAATAAACATCTTGGTAATAAATCAAAAGACAATTAAACAAATCGTTGAAAATATTATAAAATATTTTGGAGTGGACATGGACATTACATGAACGTGGTAATGTTAACAACAAGTTAAAATTTTATATAGTGAGTGAATGAACTTGGTAATGTTATGAATCAAAACTAAAAGAATCAAGATGTACCTATATATTCATTCATATACATGTTCATTTAAAATTTTGACTCTTTGTTAATAAGTTATGCAAAGTTTTCCTAGTATGATGGAACTTTTATTTCTATGGCCTTAGTTACAATTATACTTCCTAATTCATGACCGGTTGGTATTATCAACATTACTCAAATTCTTTGTCTTGCTAAGGAATTCTAGACATTATAGGAACTGCAAACAAAATATCCTCTTATTTCACCTTTTTCTTATTCCTATATGGCCATCCAACAACACACATAGCAAGGAATACCCATTCAGCTTTTTATCACTAAAGAAAATTAAAATTTGAATTTTTTTTAAAAGCCCATAAACACAATCTTGATTCTTGAATGACAAACAAAATAAAGAAAACTCCTTTATCCATTTATTCTCAATCCCACCAAAAAAAAAAACAAAAAAAATGAAATTCTGATTTCAATGACATCTATGTCTACAAATATAAAGCAATTTTAAACAAAACCCAAATGGGCATCTATCAAAAGCAACTAAAAACCCAAGTAAATCCACAACCCAGAAACAAAAACAACAGCAGCAACAATGTGTAACCCACCATGCAAAAAGCCTAAATCTATAACATAAATTCAGCCAAAGAGGAACGGAGAACTTTTACCTAGCAAGCGAGATGAAGAACGAAGAAAGGAAGAACGAAGAAAGCGAGATGAAGAACGAAGACAACAAACAAAGCAGAAGAGAGCCCGTGGAGACTGAGAGCATAGGGATGGTGATTTGGGACTGCGAGTGAGTGATTTTGAAATTTTAGAGTGAGTGAGTTTGAAATTTTAGAGTGAGTGAGTGAGAGTGAGAGTGAGAGTGTGGAGTCTGAGAGAGTGAGAGTGTTAATCTGAGAGTGCATATTTTACGTTTTAAGCGGTCAAAAATGTGTCTTAATATTAAATAGAAAGCGAGTTTTAAAAACTCGAGTTCATAAAGCGAGTTTTTAAAACTCGATATTCACGTGGAAAACTTTATCCACATCAGCATATGAAAACCAACAAAAACGAGTTTTAAAAACTCGAGATCTATTTAAATCTCGAGTTTTAGAAACTCGAGATGCTAGTATTATATATTCTTTTGTAACCGGGCAACTAACTAAATTCTTAGCGTATTACAGTTATTTAGAAAGGGTGTTCGATGAGAGATTTAAATGATTTTCTTTTGCGTGAAACTAGCAACTGAGGGCTTTTGATTTGAAAGTTTGAAACTTAGCGTGTAGCACTAAACAACTCAGTGTTTTTAGTCCAATCAATCTTCTCTCTTCACGTGTTTCTCCCTAGAAATAACCAATGTTTTTATTTTTTATTTTTTTAATCTGAAACCATCAGGTCGGGTCGGGTAATACGGGTTTTTAATGCCTTAACCCGCTACTTGACCCGAATAGTTGGTTTTGTAAGAGGCAGACCCGAATCTGTTCAACCATGGGTTTCAGGTCCACGCGCTAGGTTTCGGGTCAGCCAGATTCGATCGATTTGGGCGGGTCTGTGAACCGCTAAACAACCCTACCCAAAACTATATTTAGCCGGAGTTGGAGCTGGAGTTAACAGAGTGCACCCTAGCAAGCCGGAGTGGACCCTATCTTGGTTTCTCTCTCTCTCTCTCCCAATATCGGATTCGATTTCTCTCAATATCGGATTGTTCCTCTCAAATCTTGATTTCTCTCTCTCTCTCTCTCTCTCTCTCTATATATATATATATATATATATATATATATCTCAGTTTCTCTCAATCTCAAGTGCTCTCTCTCTCAAATCTCAGTTTCTCTCTCTCTTAATCTCGGTCTCACCTCATCACTGCTGCGGACCCAAACATCCCTTCTCCCTTCTTCCCCAAAAATTCGCAGTTTAGAGCTATGAGAAAATTTACACGATTTGTGTTTTGATTTCAGGTAAGGGGAATGACATCATTCCCTTAAATGTTTTTTTTTTTAAATTTAAATTTTAATAACAGTTTTTTTAATTTCTTTTAATTATGAAAAAAAAAAGATCCAAAACGGCGTCGTTTTGCTCATTTAACGAAGACAATTAACAAATGATTAACAGAATACCGAATTGACAATAATTGAAAGTTGGAGGACTAAAATGACAAAACTGAAAGTTAGAGGACTGAAATGAAAAATGTTGAAAGTTAGAGGGTCAGTTTTGGATTTTTGCCTTTCATTTTTCAAGACCATTTAAAAAAAAAAAAAAATACAATCAGATTTGAACATATGACATTCACTTTATGATAATTGCTTTTTATCATCATATAAAAATAGGGATGACAAAAATTTCCCACCCTACCTCATTTTGTCCCATGCAGATTTTCCTTGTCCTAAAGAGGTGATGGAGTTAGAACGGGTTTTGCTCATTCTATTTATATGTATTTTTTTTTCACATATTCTATTTACTGTCCCTTAAAAAAATTGTTCTCTCTCTCTTTGCATTGCCTATTCTCTTTATCATTCATCTCTAATTCATTAATCTCAAAGTTGCCTTATTAAGAATGGCCAAATGCCCTAAATCCGTCTTACCTTGCTCATGCCTCACATTGGTTTTCCATGCCTTGAAGAGATGACGGGATGGGGACGGGGCACCCTTAATCCAACCCATTCTCACCCATTGCCATCCATAGGTAAAAAAATTCTCTTAGTTTTTGGTTATTTGATAAATATTTAAGTTAAAAAGTAATAATTATCTCATGAATTGGACGTATGTATCCTCCTTCTCAAAAATTTTAAAAATATTTGTATACTATATATAAATATTTAACATTTTAATAATTAGCCTACAAAATTGGGACTTGGCCCCTCTAAATATTTGAGTTAGTCCAATAATACTCTTAAAAAAATTGTCCAATTGGTCTAGTAGTTATAGAAAATGTTTTTTTCTCACATTTATTTTATATTGTAAAATGTGTTTTTGTTTCTGTTAAAATTTTAGATCATTCATGTTTTTGAAAATTTCATTAGTTCAATTGAAAATTTTCTACTCACTTTGATAGACAATTTGGTAACTTTTTAAAAATGAAAAATTTAATGATTCACTTTGGAAAATACTAAGTTATGTGTGCATAAAGATGTTTGTGTTTGCGCATGTGTAGGGAAGATATAAGTTCGCTCCAAACAAAACTTTTTGACTACCCCCAAACTTTTTGACTATTTCCCATAACGAAGTAACAGTTAAATAACAAAATAGTTATGCCTTAAAAGATAACTATTATAGTACATAATCTATTATTGTACACCAAACTTATTCTAATTGTCGACCAGGGAAAAAACAAGCCATCCATTTTGTAACACGTGTTTTTCCTCCATTATTTGATTCAAAGACAGGCAAAGGGTCACTGGCATTGACAAAGGTAATTTTTTTGAAAAGGACAAAGGCAATTGATTTCAATGGCTTTTGTGCTTTAATACACCAAAATGATAACAAGATAAAATAACAAATCAAATAACGTCCAAAAATTATACAAAATTTAGTTTCAAAAAAAAAAAAAAAATACAAAATACAAAATTTCACTAATCATTGATTGTTTTCTTCGATTGTATTCCACGTGAATAAAGATCCTCTCTATTTTAAGTTAAATGAACTCTCTTTTCATGGTTTAAATTTTATATTTTTGTATTTAACAAAGTACATGTTACTACTTACTACGTCATTTGAAGTTTTAACTGATATATAACTAAATACACCTTTATATTTATAAATAGTGACGCCCAAGTGAGCAGTCCAATTTGCTATTGAGATTGGCTTGGACCATGCCAAATTTGAAGGTGACAACTCCTCCATTGTAGCTGCTTTGGCCAACTCTGATACAGACCTAGCTTTGCATGGTAATGTGATAGAAGATGCCACAATTAGCTCAAATGTTACAATGGCACAAATTCTCCCATGTCCAACGATAAGAAAACTCAGCAGCCCATATATATAACCTGGCCGAAAAAGCCTCCAAGGAAGTAAAAAGGATAGGCAAGTTGGTTAACGCATTCGCAGGCGATATTATTCATCTACTGTCAATCTAAGTTACTAGGTAAAAATAAAGAAAAATCTTAACTTTGAAATCAACTCATTGAGAGATGGTATAAATCTTTGACGTCATTCAAATTCCTCTGTCCACACAACCATTACTCTTAACTAATCGCTAACTCGTGTGATGCACGGGATTGTTTTAAATCAAATGTTAACATGTTCAGGTTTAAACATTTCTCAAATTTCAATTATTGAAAGCTAAATTAGCTCTAATATAAGATGAAACATGTAATATTATGAAGTACTATAAAAAATGAGATAAATACAAATATTATGAAGTAATATATTACAATAATCATAATGTGCTCTTACATTTGGCTTAATAAGTATTACAAAAGAACCAGTAAATAGAATAAATATACAATTGTGCTTACATCTTCAAGCTTTATCCAATACTTTTCAAGAATGTATTTCCTCCCTTTCTTAGGCTCTTCTCTTTTCTCAACTTCTTCAAGCTACTTAATTTTTAGCCAAATTAGTATCAAGTATAACACCAAATTATACCAATTCATCAAAGATTTACAATGTAAAACCAAACACTCTTAATGTCAATAAATTTCATAACATCCCCACCCCAACTATTGAATTATTAAAAAAGTTGAATATTTCTATAATCTTCATGAAAATAAGTATTCCATTGGTTTTCATCATGAAATTCAGAAATAAATAACAAAATAGATTATTCACACACAAAAAAACTTCAATATATCCAAGTTATAAATAAAATACCAGTATGAATTGTGCAAAGGTGGAAAATGGTACTATCTTTTGCTGTATACAAATACAACATGACCACAATTCAAAGATTAATCATTCATATTCCAGATCCCATTAAGTTTCCTATCATGGGCTAACCACAATTCAAAGAACACCAACTAAGAAGCCTTGCAACCATAAATTCATTGACGCAACTTTGATAAGTATAGTTTACAGCTTTTGTTATGTTAGAGAATGAATAGAGCATCAAGCATAATTGTAATCGACCAATCAACAATTTTATCAACACAAATTAAGTTTGACTACATGACATCTAAATTGTAATCAAATAGCACTAAGAAAAGAATTGGTCTAAGTCTCAAAACACTGACTAAATTTGAGAAAATATTATATAATAAAGAATTGAATACAAAGCATTACCTTATGCAACATCAGCAACAGAAGCAAATTGAGAGTGGTGATGGATTTGGCTGAGATTAGAGAGAGAGGATAGGGTCTGAGTTTGAGCCCTGAGAAAATAACAGAGAAACAAATGAAACAAATCAGAGAGATTATAGGCACTGGTTAGTTAAAACTCTTTAGTTTAAAACTCTCATTTTGACATAATTAATTAATAAATTAATAAAAAAAAAATAATGAGTAAATTTGTGGGACAACCAAAATAGTCAAACTTCTTTAGTTTGGTTTAAAATTCTCCATGTTGTTGAGTAATAGTTGGTTTAAAACTTTCCATGTTACTAAGTAGTAGTCAGTTTGAAACTCTATGTCGTTGAGTAATAGTTGATTTAAAACTCTTTAGTTTGAAGAGTAGTAATCGATTTATAAATAAATTAATAAAAAAAATGATGTATAACATTGTGGGACTACCAAAACTTATGTTTTCTAAAACCTAAAATAAATTAAAAAATAAATTAAAGTATGGAGATGTGTTCAATCAATTTATACTATTTGTCCTCAATTCTTCAATGTATCTTATGCTTTATTATTATCCTATTTTGTAAAAGAAGATTGGAGATATACTACCTATTTGCCCTAACTTCAATAGGTTTATGATTACCCTTGTTCCTATATCATGGCTAGATTGTAACCTCACATAGAGAAGACAAACATTGACATTATCTAAGTGTTTTATCTGTCGTGGGATTTCGATGTTAGTCTAGGACTTGGGAAGTCATCTGATATGAGATTGTAAAATTGTATTGGGTACAAATATAAAATAATAATAATAACAATAATAATAATATTAATAATAATAACCAAAAAAAAAACCAGAGAAAAACCATTAAGCAAAAACAGAAGTATTAGAAAAACTTAGATGAAAAAAGGGACATACCAAGATTAGGGTTTGTTAGTTGTAGAGTTAGATTTGTAAAAACACCACCTTTAGCACCACGATACTTGTCCTAGGCCTCCCGTCAAGTCTGATGGGCAATCAAGAAGCATTGATTTGGGAGTGTTGGTTGGAATACAGTGACTATCATGGAGCAAGGAAGAGAAGGGAAGTCTTACGTTTAGGGTTTGAGGAGGGACAATACTTAAAAACCAATTAATTATTAATTAATAAACTAAAAACCAAATAAGTTTCCTTACACTTACCTCTTCAATATTTTTCTGTCTCCAAAGGTTAAAATTTGGCTCTTTCTCGTTGAGCACTACTTATCCAGGCAGTGAGAATCAGATTTGTATGAGTTGAATTGTAGGGTTTGGCTGAGATGAGCAGAGAAAAGGAAGAGAGGGGAGCAAAAAAAAAAAAAAAACGTTTGACAGAGGGAAGGTTGTAGTGGGTTGCGTTATCCAGGCAGTGAGAATCAGATTTGTATGAGTTGAATTGTAGGGTTTGGCTGAGATGAGCAGAGAAAGGAAGAGAGAGGAGCAAAAAAAAAAAAAAAAAAAACCGTTTGACAGAGGGAAGGTTGTAGTGGGTTGCGTTTGAGAAAACCTAGAAAGTTTGGCTTTTATCCGGTTTTGTTTTTTTGTGAAATAGAGTTTTTAATTTTAATTTTAATTTTTTAAATATTGTGCTGATGTGGAAAATTGTGGGAGTTTAAAAAGTTTCGGTTTTATGTATAGAATATATAGATTATCTCTTTTCTTGATTTGATATTAATGTTTATCACATATCATTATTTTTTTCTCTTTTTCTCATCAAATTAACAGCATATTATATACATATATCTGTTATATAAAACACATATTAAAAACATAAATATATATATATATATATATATATCTACAGTTATCAACCCAATCTTAATTTTTTAATTCGGCTTGTAACTTAATTATGGTTAAATTTGATTCTTTGACCTTAAAGATAATGTTTTTGTTTGTCTGTTACCGTAGCCAACCTGTTAAGGAACATTATTTTATATATATAGAGAAATAGTGTTCTAACCTTTGGTAAAATTATTATTTGCCACGTTTAAGCGTCCTATTGTCGAGGATCGAATCCTAAATGTCTCACATGGGAGATGCTTGCTTAGTGCTAACGAATGCTTATGGTACAGCATATATCTTGGCTTAAGGATTAGTGCATCCTGTGATCAAACAATGCCATCAAACTAACCTAACTGCATTCCAACAGTGACCTTGCTTGTTAATTATGATTAAATTAATATGCGATTCTCTTGCAAAGTATTCCCCTAATTTATTATTATCGTACGCTTTGGAAGAAAAAATTATAGGAAGGCGGACAGTATCTGTCCACTTATAAAACATGTGCAAAGGATCTCCAGGATATTGTTTTTTAAATTCAAGTGCATGATGCTTTATTGAATTGAATACTTAAACTACTTTTTCGGGGGTTCTTCAATGGATTCTTTGGACTTTGGAGTCTAGCCCCATTCTTGTGCTGCATGCCTTGTAATTTTCTCCCAGTTGAATAAGATCAACTTATTTAGCAAAATGGGTAAAATACTATTTTTATCCTTAAATTTGATCAAAATTTTGATTTTTATCTCTCAACTTTAAAGATTTATTTTTTTCATCCTTAAACTCTATAAAGAATTTTTTTTTAATAGTTTAGAGAAAAAAATAGGAATGAAAAAAGAACATTTTTCAATAATTTAGGGAAGGAAATAAAACCTTTTGATAAAGTTTAAGGACATAAAGTAAAACATTTTCAATAGTTTAAAGATAAAAAATGAACTTTTCAATAGTTTAGAGACGAAAAACAAATTTTTATAAGTTTATAATTAAAAAACAAATTTTTGGTAAAGTTTAAGGATCAAAATATATAGTAATTTACCTTTGCAAAACTTAATCTTATTTGGCTTTAAAAAAATATGGGTTATCATGGGACCTGCCATAACCTATACTATTGGATTTAATTTGGATATTATCTTATTTTACCCAGGGCCGATTGAACCATATAAGCAATTGATGCAATTGTCAAAGGCCTCAAATAAAAAAAGGCCCCCACTTGTAATTTTTTTTTTTATATATTATAATATATTTATCTATATATTTTAATTACAAAAAAAAATATTTTAGGTACTTTTATTGGTCAATAAAATGCATTAAAAAAGTCACATTATATCTTAAAATGCAGAATACTGCACAATAACAATGTACACAACTTGATAGGAGAAGACTACATAGTGCACATAGCACTGTAAAGTCTTGTCCACAAGTCTCAACACATCACAAGGTCTAAGTTAAGCTGGCCCCCACATGACCCTACACTAATTAATAAGTTATCACATTTTTTTTAATGCAAACTCTTATTTTATCAATTATTATAAATGTGCGCACCAAAAACTGAAACCCGTTGGGCTGGGCCTCACTTGGACTCACAACTTACTTGTATAGTGGGTTTGGAGTTCCTACACTGGGTCGTTCTAAACACCAAGGCTCGACTGAATCCCTTTCCTCTCCTCGGGGGTCAGAACTACTTCCTTACTCTGTTTTCTCTCTCTGTTTACACTCTTCCTTCCCTCAATTCTCCAACCCTTGTCTTCTCAAAACTTCTTGTATTTATAGCTCACGAAGTAGTGGAGAGGTCATAATTACTCGCCAGTAAGTGCAACCGGCGGTCCAGTGTTATCAATCGTAAGTGGGTGGTTAGGTGGGCATGGAAAGCGGTGAGGGTGGCGTTGGAACTTGGTTCCCACTTCCACGACAGTTCCTGGTAGCAGTGCCTCTCCGAGGGACTGTCGGGTAGGTACAGGGCGGGGTGTTCCGCGAGCCATGCGTTCATCACTGCTCGGTAAGGGCTTGCCGAGAAACGATGTAAAGGCAAAGCTTGGGCCTGCAACCTGCGTGGCTCGGGATGGGCCGCTAGGTAGAGGGGGACCGGCCTCATGGGCCCTATACCCAGGCCAGGGCCCAAGCCCACTATGGGTCATGGTGCGGGGGCCGTACAATAGCCCCCCCTTGATTCGCTCCCCATCCCCGGGGGTGAATCAAGGATCACGAGGGGTAAATGCCCGTTTGGGAAGTCGAAGGGTCAGTGCCCGGTCACTGATGGGCGCATTAATGCGCGTCTCAAAAGACGCGTTTGGAATTGATTGACGGCCTACCCGCCATCATTGCCTGACGGTTCGTGAACCGAGGCGTCACGCGTGTGGCAGTTGAAGCGGCGGTCCGCGTGGTTTTCTCCCAGGGGATCATTAATTGCCCCTCATTTCACTCCCCACGCCTATAAATAGTCCCTCCAGTCACTGACTCTCACTTTCGCATTCCTCACCTTTTAGTATCCTACTCTGCCGAGCATCCTTCTTTCGTGGTTCATCTACTGGCCCAGAACACACTTCCTCCTTAAAGCCCACAGTAAGTTCCTTTCCCTCTTCTTGCTTTTTCAGTTCAGCCATTTCAGTCTATTCTTTGATATTCGTAGCATTTCTTTTCCCTTTTATTAAAAACACTCGTTTTGGAGAAAACATGAGTTACTCTTACCTCCTTACATCCGAGCATGCTCTGGCTAGATTTAGGGAAGTATATAATGTTCCTAGAGATGTAGATATCGCCTACTGCAATATGGGCGATATCGACATTCAGAGGCGCCGCGGTGAGAACACGGTGTTCTTTCCCTTGATGGCCATTCTAGAGGGCGGGCTTAGGTTCCCGGTTGACCCTCTAGTTCTTAGTACCCTTAGATTTTACGGTCTTTGTCCCGACCAACTCCCTCCCAACTTTTACCGGGTAGTGAGTTGCGTGAGTAGGCTGAACCGGTTGTACAGGTTGCAACTAAATTACTACGACATCAATCAGATGTATAGTTTGTGCGGCAAGATTGAGTCTGACTATTATCTAAAGACTAGGGATGCGAGGGTATGGCTTATTTCATGCCTGCCGGATTCAAATCGTAACTCGGCTAAAGATTTCGTTCGGGTGAGCGGCAATTGGCTTGCCGAGGGGATCCCCTGTGCGTTTTCGCCGCGCGACGTTGGTCGGTGACTAGCCATTACTTATTTTGGTGTTTTTCGATTTCGGTCCGGTTATGTAATCGCTAACCCTTATATCCTTTGTGCAGAGACCAAAAGATTCAAGCCGGATATCAGAGTGGTGCATGTCCAGGACTTGAACTTCGTACTCAGATCGGAAATCTTCGTGCACACGGACGGACAACTCCGAGCGTCCCACCTCATCCTCGGTGTCAGCCCCGTCTACTCAACTTGGCAGCCGTTCGGCCAAGCTTTGCTAGTTGACAGTCCTCTCATCTCATATATCGACGTCCGGCACGCCAACTTCCTCCCCCCAAGGCTAACTGTAGGCGAGGCACGTGATCACGGTCCCCGGTACATTTGTTCAGACGAGCGACAGCCCATCCGTGACGAATCAGCCGAGCGCGTATCTGCCGAGCGTAGGAGACGCGCCCATGAGCAAATCCAGCAAGTAGCCCCTGCTCAGCCCGAGAGAACCGTAGAGCCCGAGGCTCCTGTTCGGGAAGGGGAGGGTGCAGCCGCAAAACCGACTGACTCTTCGGAAACAGGATCCGATCAGGGCAACGCCATGGTGGCTAGGAGGAAGATGACGATAGACCGCTTTGTCCCGAGTGCCCGGCCAACCATGCAGCAACAACAAACACCCGCCCGAGATGCTTCGCCTCCCGCTGCCCCACCGACCCGAGTTCGAAAGAGGGCGCGCACAACCGATCATACTCAAACGGGCTCGGGCAATGTGCCCACCCGACCCTCGGCCGGTATCGTCATCCGGGAACCGGTAGCGCAAACCGGGATAGACCTGGCGTCTACTTCCCGGGCTCCGGCAGCATGGCGACCCTCCTTCCAACTTGGCGGCGAGCCTCTCCCATCGACGGCCAGTGCCCGAGTGTGGGACAAAGGTCATGGAGGCTGCGTGGCGCAGAGTCTGGCGCGCGGCATCCTCTTGCCCGAGGACTTGCACGCCTTCACGGAATCGACGGATGAGTCTTTGGGGAGGCGTTTGCAGTGGCACACCATAGCGGTAACTGTTTCACTTTTCTTTACGATTCTCGGTTTCCCATTTGCTTATGTACGTGTACTTTCCTTTTTACCTTACAAAGTGAATATTGTGTGGTCAGGCTGCGCAAATGTCGTACGTCGTGGACGGGAGGATGAAGGAGCTGGTCGAGGACGTTGAGCGGGAGAAGGCTCTGAAGGATGTCGCCGAGGCCACGGCGAAGGAGAAGTCGAAAATTGCCGAGGAGGCAAAGGATAAAATTGCCACAGCCGTGAAGGCCCAGGCTATTGCCGAGACGAAATCTGAGGAACTGGAGCTGCAACTGGGAGGCACCGAGTTTAAATTGGCGGAGGCTCAGAGCTTGAATACCATGCTGGAAGGGCAGCTGGCTGACTCGAAGGCGGCGCTGGAGGCTTGTGAAAACAAGTGGTATAACGAGGGGTTCGCGGATGCCGAGAATTCGGCGGAACCGATCATTCGCCAGGCCCACAGGCTCGAATATGAGGAGGGTTGGTTCGCCGCTCTTCAAGCCCTGGGGATTCCCGAGGATTCTCCGTTGAGGGATCGCAGCAAGATCCCTTTCCCGAGCATCCCCCACACCGAGAATCCTGCGCCCCTTGTCATTGACAAGGAAGAGACCTCCAGCATGAGGGAATTGGTGAACGCCATTGATTCTCATGCAGTGCCAACCGACATGGAGGGGACCAGCCACCCCCATGCCGGGGACCGAACCGGGGAGGACATCCAGCCGCCAACTCCTCACGCCGACCAACACTCCCAAGAGGACGCATCCTCCGCCCATGCGGCGGACATCTAAAGTTGAAAGCCAGCCCTTCTTTATTTTTCCTTTGTTTGAGAATTTTAGATGAGCGGAATTGCCTATGTCACCGGGCTGTGGTGACGGGATAACTTGTTTATGTTGTCTTTCTTTTATTTCGAGTTGCCGGGTTTCGGCCACAAAACGTTAATTTAAGTTTCACGTTTTAATATGAATGCTTTACCGTGTTGCTCTTTCGTATTGACCGAGTAATGAATTCTTGTTGGTTGCCCTTTTTATTGTGATGTGTCCGACCATGGTAAGGCCTCCACATGCTCGGCGATAGTGATTTAACCGAGGGTCAGGCTTCTGTCCTTAAGAGTTAATCGTTCAGGTTTCCACCTGCTCGGCGATGGGATCGAACCGAGGGTCAGGCTTCTGTCCTTGAAACGAAAAGGCTAAGGTTTCCACCTGCTCGGTGATAGGGATCGAACCGAGAGTCAGGTTTCTATCCTTAGAGTGAATCGTTCAGGTTTCCACCTGCTCGGTGATAGGATCGAACCGAGGGTCAGGCTTCTGTCCTTGAAACGAAAAGGCCAAGGTTTCCACCTGCTCGGTGATAGGGATCGAACCGAGAGTCAGGTTTCTGTCCTTAGAGTGAATCGTTCAGGTTTCCACCTGCTCGGTGATAGGATCGAACCGAGGGTCAGGCTTCTGTCCTTGAAACGAAAAGGCCAAGGTTTCCACCTGCTCGGTGATAGGGATCGAACCGAGAGTCAGGTTTCTGTCCTTAGAACGCATCGGCTAAGAATAAACATTGCTCGGTGAATGGGATCGAACCGAGAATCTTGGTTAGAACAGTGCGGATCTGCATAAACAACATCATTAGTATAACTAACAAAACATATACAACATGTCGCGGTTAACTCTATGCTCGGAGAATTGCCCATCAATGATAGTACTTCTTCAGATTATGGACGTTCCATGGTCGGGGAAGTTGTCTCTCGTCCAGGTCTTCCAAGAAATAAGCCCCGGTGCCGGCCACGGCCGTGACCCTATAGGGTCCCTCCCATGTCTGTGCCAATTTCCCGGCACCAGTGTCTCGCATGTTGCCCACGGCTCTTCTGAGAACCAAATCCCCGGAGACAAACTCCCTCGTTCTCACGCCTCGGTTGTATCTCTGGGCGAGCTTCTGCTGATATTCCGTGAGCCGTATTGTCACCATCTCGCGGTACTCTTCTACCTTGTCCAAGTATCCTGCCATCATTTCGTCGTTTTGGGCGTGATCGAAACCCGCTACTCGCGCACTGCACAGATTCACCTCGGTAGGGATCACGGCTTCCGCTTCGTACGTGAGAGAGAAAGGGGTCTCCCCGGTGGACCGTCTAGGAGTGGTGCGGTATGCCCACAAGACTTTGGGAAGTTCCTCGGCCCAGTTTCCCTTCGTTCGCTCCAGCCTTTTCTTCAGCCCACTCACAATCACCTTATTCACGGCCTCAGCCTGACCGTTGCCCTGTGGGTAAGCAGGAGTTGAGTACCTGTTCTTGATGCCGAGACCACTGCAAAAGTCTCGGAACGCCCGGCTGTCAAACTGTAGCCCGTTGTCAGATATGATAGTGTTCGGCACCCCGAACCTGGTGACGACATTTTTCCATATGAATTTCTTCACTTCCACATCCCGTATGTTGGCCAACGCTTCCGCCTCCGCCCACTTGGTAAAATAGTCGACGGCCACCAAAACGAACTTTCGGCCACCAGTCGCCCGAGGGAACGGGCCGATGATGTCCAGCCCCCATTATGCAAAAGGCCAGGGACTGCTGATCGGGTTCAGGTGGCCCGCGGGCTGATGGATCAGAGGGGCGTGCTTTTGACACTGCTCACACTTAAGCACATACTCGGCGGCGTCTTTCTGCATCTGAGGCCACCAAAACCCCTAAGTCATTGCTCGGTGCGCCAATGAATGTCCCCCGACATGGCCGCCGCACACCCTCGAGTGGAGCTCCGCTAAGAGCTCGCCCACCTTCTCCGGGCGTAAGCACAAGAGGTACGGCCCTCCGAAGGACCTTCGATACAAAGTCCGGTCTTCTGCCAACCAATACCGAGGAGCCATCCTACGGATCCTGATGCCCTCCTTTTCGTCACTCGGCAGTCGGTCGTCGGCCAGAAAGTCGATAATGGGGTCGATCCAGCACGTGGCAGGGGCTGCGATTGCCGTGACGCTGATCCCTGTAGTTCCCGAGTTGCTCATTACACTGACGCTCGGCTCCGAAATAAGCTCGACTTTGATCTGCCGTGGTATCTCCTAGGCTACTGAGGACGCCAGCGTGGCTAGGGAGTCAGCGTGTCTGTTCTGGGTTCGGGCTATGTGGAAAACTTTCACCGTGTTGAAGCTGGTCATCACTATCCTTGCTTGTTCTAGGTACGCTTTCATCCGGGGATCTCGGGCTTCAAAACTGCCCTGCACCTGATTAACCACCAGACGCGAATCCGAGTATAGCTCAATATCCCGAGCCCCCAGGTTCGAAGCTACCCTCAGTCCGGCCAGGAAAGCCTCGTATTCCGCCTCGTTGTTGGATGCCCTGAAACTCAATCTAAACGAGTGTTCTAGCCGTATTCCTTCGGGGGTAATCATAACAACTCCTGAACCGGCCCCCGTGGAGCTCGACGCGCCGTCCACGAATATCTTCCACGGTCGAGCCTCCAGTCGGCAAACCATCTCCCCCTTCTCTCTGGGCGAAAACTCAGCGATAAAGTCCGCAAGGACCTGGCCCTTCACCGAGCTTCGAGGCCTGTACCGTATGTCGAAGGAACCGAGTCGAGTCCCCCATTTGGCTATACAGCCCGTGAAATCAGACCTTTTCAATAACGACTGTAATGGGTACTCGGTCAAGACGTGTACGGTGTGAGCTTGGAAATAGTGCGGCAACTTCCTTGTGGCGTGTATCAGGGCTAGTACGAGCTTCTCCAAGGGCAAGTACCTCGTCTCGGCGTCGACAAGAGTTTTGCTGATGTAGTATACGGGTTGCTGGATCCCTTTGTCCCTCAGCAACACAGCACTCACGGCGTGCTCGGATACCGCCAGATACATGAATAAATCCTCACCTGCCTCCGGTGCCGCAAGTAGGGGCGCTTGCGCTAAATAAGTCTTCAGATCCACAAAGGCCTTCTCGCACTCCTCGCTCCACCGAAATCCCGTCCATTTCTTCAGCAGCTGGTAGAATGGTCGGCAGCGATCTGCGAATTTTGAGATGAACCGGTTAAGGGCGGCCAGCATCCCGGTTAGTATTTGCACTTCCTTCGGGTTGCTCGGTGGCTTCAGTCTTCTCACAGCTTCTATCTGGTCGGGGTTGACTTCGATTCCCCGTGTACTGATCAGGTACCCCAAGAACTTCCCGGCCCCTACGCCAAACGCGCACTTCTCCGCATTAAGGCGCAACTTGTGCCGTCGGAGAACCTCGAAAACCTCCAGGAGGTCCCCCATATGCAGGGCTTCCTGTTTGCTTTTAACCACCATGTCGTCGATGTACACCTCGACCGTGCGCCCTATCTTGTCTCGGAACATTCTTGTCATCATTCGTTGGTAAGTGGCCTCGGCCTTCTTCAGTCCGAAGGGCATCCTTGTGTAGTGGTAATTTGCCTCCGGGGAAATGAACGTCGTTTTCTCTTGATCCTCGGGCGCCAGGGCGATCTGGTGATACCCTTGGAAAGCGTCCAGAAAGCTCATCCTCGGGTGCCCACACGTAGCGTCCACCAGCTGATCAATCTTCGGCACGGGAAAAGGGTCTTTCGGGCAGGCTCTGTTCAGATCGGTGAAATCGACGCAGACCCTCCACTTGCCGTTCTTCTTCTTCACTACCACGGTGTTCGCCAACCAATCCGGGAAGATGATCTCCCGAATCACCCCTGCCTCCTTCAATCTCTAAACTTCCACTTTTACTGCCTCGGAGTGCTCCCAGGCTGATCTCCTCGGTCTCTGCTTTTTAGGGGTGAATGAGGGGTCAACTCCAAGTCTATGCATGATGAATTTGGGATCCACCCCGGGCACCTCGTACGGACTCCAAGCAAATACGTCCACATTCTGTATTAGGAGCAGCAACATCTCTACTTTTTCCCGGTCCTCCATGCTCTCCCCTATTTGGAAGTACTTGTCCATATCCGGCAACACCTTTACCCTCAGCATGTTCTTGGCGTGCGCGACCTCCTTCTCTGGCGGGCCCTGTAATTGCTATAAAGGCGTCCCCGATGACGAACATTTGGGATCGGCCTGACCCTTCCGGTCGGTTTGCTCCTTCTTCCAATCGACCATGGCGATCAAACATTGCCTGGCCGCCTGCTGACTTCCTTGTATCACCGTGACACCATAATCAGTATGAAACTTGACCCTCATGTGCAGAGTGGACGGGACAGCCCCCATTGCATGTATCCATGGCCTCCCTAGAATCGCCGTGTAGGGGGAGTATGAGGTAACTACGAAGAAGCTTACCATCACCTCCTTGCCCCCCATGTTCACGGGCAGAGAGATTTGCCCCTCGGGCGCCACCATTTTCCCATCGAACCCAACCAGGGGAGTGTTGTACTTCGACAGGTCCTCATTCCTCAACCCGAGCCCCCTGAATAGGTCCGGGTACATAACATCCGCTCCGCTTCCCTGGTCTATCATTATTCTCTTCACAACGAAGCTGCCAACCCTTGCCGTTACTATCAATGCGTCGTCGTGCGGCTGAATGGTTCCTTCTAAATCACTGTCGTCGAAAGAGATCGGCTCTCGGGTAGGTCTGATCTTCTTCGCGGCAGGCGGCACGCCCGTACTCCCCTCTACCGATATCATCGTCAGCACCTCCTTCCCCTTTGCCGTCGAAATGCCCCTCGGGGCGACGTGGATAACATCAATTATCCCAAGAGGGGGCGGAAGGGGATTCCCTCTGTGTGGGGCGTCATGCCCTATTCCTCTATCCCCGGCGTCCGTCACAAAATCCTTGAGGTGTCCTGCTTTAGCCAACTGCCCGAGATGGTCCCTTAACACTCGGCACTGCTCGGTAGTATGCCCCCGGTCTTTGTGGTAGGTGCAGTATAGGTTCTGATTCCTCCTAGAGGGGTCGCCAGCCATCTGGTTCGGCCATCTGAAGTACGGCTCGTGCTTGATCTTATCCACGATTTTATGCACGGGCTCCTTGAACGTCATGTTCACCCCCCCTGCTGGTGCTACTGGCTCTTGAATCCTCAAATTTCCCCGTGCCCTCTGTTGAAAACCGCTCAGCCCAGGACGATCAGTCACCTGTGCTTTGCCTTTGCTCTGTATCTTATCATCTTCCAACCGCTTGTACTCCTCGATGCGCCTCATTAGCTGCCTCATATCCTCGGGAGGCTTCTTAGTTAACGATTCTCTCAACCTCGAGTCGTCAGGCAATCCCAATCTGAAAGTGCTTGCTGCAATCTTCTTGTTCCCCCCGCCAATCTCATTGTAGAGCTCCCAGTATCGGTTAGCGTAATCTCGAAGGGTTTCCCCTGCCCTCATCTTCATAGACAGCAGCGCGTCCACCGGTTGCTGCTCCCAGCTGCACGTCACGAAACGGGAACCAAACTCCTGTATTAGCTCGGCGAAACTGTGAATGGAGCCCTTGCGCAACCCGTTGAACCACCTTAAGGCCGTGGGACCAAGGCTGGAGGGAAAAACCTTGCACATCAGAGCGTCATTGCGGGTATGCAAAGACATCATCTGGATATAGTGGCTGACGTGCTCTACGGGGTCTGTTTTCCCACCATACGAATTGAACGGCGGGCGCGTAAATCTGTCCGGCATTGGTGCTCGCTCAATATCTGCTGAGAATGGTGACCGAGCCGCCCTGCGCAATGCACGGCTCATAGCCTCCATGGCCGCATTCCTCGGCCGTCCCTCTGGAGACTCTGAGCCCCGATTCCCGTATTCCCGCGACTGAGAGCGATTTGGCCGCCGGTGAGACTCTGCTGAATGGGAGCGGTCTCGGTGGCGACGGGACTCCCTCGAGTGCGAGCGCTCCCTGTTGTGGCGGGATCCTGATTGATTCGATCCCATCCCGCGTCTTTCTCCCTCGGCGCCTGGCCCTCTCTCTCGGTCATCTTGACCGGCTCGGCGGTGCTCGTTTCGGGCTTCCAACTCCAGGTCTTGTACTAACCTCCGCAGCCGCTCAAGCTCTTCATCCCTGACGTCGGGCTGCCTATGCCGGGAAGCATGGGATGCCGTTCTCCCCGTTTGATACGACCCTTCTCCAAGGCCGGACCGCTCTTCCAGTTGCTCGTGAAACGGATCCTCGCGTCTCTTCTGCCTCTGTTCCCGCCAGGTGGAGCCCCTGGAAGACCCTGCCGAGCCACTCTCGGCGTTACCTCCAGACATCTTTCATGTATACGAGTCTCAGCGGAACCACTGCTTAGTAGGATTTCCCACAGACGGCGCCAATTGTGCGCGCCAAAAACTGAAACCCGTTGGGCTGGGCCTCACTTTGACTCACAACTTACTTGTATAGTGGGTTTGGAGTTCCTACACTGGGTCGTTCTAAACACCAAGGCTCGACTGAATCCCTTTCCTCTCCTCGGGGGTCAGAACTACTTCCTTACTCTGTTTTCTCTCTCTGTTTACACTCTTCCTTCCCTCAATTCTCCAACCCTTGTCTTCTCAAAACTTCTTGTATTTATAGCTCACGAAGTAGTGGAGAGGTCATAATTACTCGCCAGTAAGTGCAACCGGCGGTCCAGTGTTATCGATCGTAAGTGGGTGGTTAGGTGGGCATGGAAAGCGGTGAGGGTGGCGTTGGAACTTGGTTCCCACTTCCACGACAGTGCCCGGCAGCGGTGCCTCTCCGAGGGACTGCCGGGTAGGTACAGGGCGGGGTGTTCCGCGAGCCGTGCGTTCATCACTGCTCGGTAAGGGCTTGCCGAGAAACGATGTAAAGGCAAAGCTTGGGCCTGCAGCCTGCGTGGCTCGGGGTGGGCCGCTAGGTAGAGGGGGACCGGCCTCATGGGCCATATACCCAGGCCAGGGCCCAAGGCCCACTATGGGTCATGGTGCGGGGGCCGTACAATAAATTATCACGCCAATTAATTATTTGATGTATATTATATCAACTCATTTGTATTATAGTGATACTAATTTATTGAATCATGTAATAAATTAATTTTTATTTGTACAAATTTAGACTTTAAAGTTAAAAAAAGAATCTATGTAAAATTTTCGCCTAAGGCCCCCAAAATTGTTGAGCCGGCCCTAATTTTACCCATTTACAGTCTACTCTGAGAAGAAGAAAAAAATTATGTGGAGTTATGCTTAATTTAACCTAAATTACTAATAGCGAGGTATGACAAAATTACTACCATGCATAATCTAGAAAAATTAGAATACATTTATAAAATAAAAAAAGATTTAAGATTATTATATTTACGGAATGTCGTTTACTCCTTTTTTGTTTAAAATTGATTAATATAAAATATGGTAGGTTTTATCTCAACCTTTAAACTTTAAACACGCCCCCACCCCCCCGCCCACATAAAAATGAAGAAGCAACGTTGTCAAGGCATGTGATTCCTAATATATTATATTATTATAATCATAGTGAAATATATATTATATGTGGCATATTTTTTATCTGATGCGACTTTGCTTGGCGTCGAGTTCCGTGGCCTCATGCCTAGTAAAATATGCCAATTCATTACGCGTGAGTTTGGACAGCGGTGAGTGGTCCGTTTTCAGCGTTTGTGTTTTTGGCTGGGTCCCATGATACTATTTATAATTCAGCCAAAAACACAAAAATGTGCATATCAATACATTTTTAGGTCCCACAGTATTATTTACATATTTAAAAATTATTTTGCTACAGTATTTTCAACAATAAGTTTTTAGTTTTCAACAAATTAATATGTGGTATCCAAACACATCTTACGAGTAAGAAATTCAGTTTTATTTATTTATTTATTTTTGCTGAATGAGTAAGAAACTCACTTAGTTGGAAACTAAAAGGACCTTCCATTTAAAAAAAAAAAACAAAATACTCTACAATATGCATCTTCCAATTTCATATAATTAAATATTTTGTCTCCTGTGTTTTTGATAGTTTCCAGCCAAACTTATATTCATAATTTCATATACAATTTATTGAATTTAAAGAATATGCTTTTACACTTTTAAAAAAATATATGAATAAATCGATTATGCTTTTACCTTGAACAATAATTTGTAAGAAGTACTTGTAATTTTTTTAACACTAGACCAAACCACAATCTCTAAATAAATTAAAAAGTATTATTGCATTACACTGTAACGCATAAACTCTTTTCCAAGATCATATGTATGGACTTTGTGACATTGCTTTGTGTGATACACACTTATATATATGAGTATATACTTTGTCTCTATTCCAAATTCCAATTGCATTTACAGGAGACTTTGATAATAAAACCACCTTTAATCAATGTTCTAATTCCAATTGCAAAAGAAAATTTGATAACCTAGTCACACACCATCACTTTAGAAAAAACACTTCAATTGAGAGGTCTTAAATTCTTAATATGACAAATTATCTTTTTTGAGGAAAGACAAATTATCTTAACTGTAACATAATATAACATATTTATAATAAGGACATCACTTTTTTAAAAGTTCAAGCCTTCGAGTTGGACCAAAGTATTTTGTGGGGAGAGAAAGCCCAACCCAACTTATTGGGCCCAAGGCCCTATATGAGGAATACTGTTCGTCCGAGGAGACCAATACAGACAGTCAGAGGCCCATGTAAAAGGAGAATGTCTGGAGATGAGTACGTGCACTGTCCGAGGAGATGTTCATATGTCCGAAGAGACCGATACCCTCGGACCCGATGAGGTTTTTGTCCGACACGTGTCAAGCGATCTGTTTGACAAGTGTTAAGGGAGAAAGGGAGCCTCGGACACACAAGAAGGTAACAGGAACAGAGAAATATCAAGGAGACAGACTTCAACCACCGCATTTAATGCACTGCACCTACCTTCCTGGCCGCATTTATGTGGAGAAGACCCCTGAACAGTGCATCCTCAGCTACCGCCACTCAGACAGGGCTAAAGGGGGAGTGTGATGGGACATGCACTCAAGTGGGCGCCCAGATGGTGAACAAGTGGACGGTGGAGATGTAGAAAGGCAGTACTATATAAGAGAGAGGGGTCTCTGATAGAGGGGGATGGAAAAAGAAGAGAGAGAGAAGAGCATATTATTTTACTGTAGCTCCAACTTTTGTAACCTAAGTTCATCAATGAAAATCATCTCCTCGGACGAGACATTCACCACTGTCCGAGCACATATTAATTCAAATCTTCCTGTCATCATTGCCGTTTAATACTGTTATTTTCATTATTAGCCTAGCTCTTTCACCCACTCTCTACAAATTTATTGTTTTGGGTTCAGTGGGCTCCAAATCCACACCTTCTTGGGCTTGGGCTGCAGAATCTGACCCTACAATTGGCGCCGTCTGTGGGGAGAGCTTGTGCAAGAGTGAAATGAACAGTTGATAATGGCAGAACAAGGTGAACAACAAGCAGAGTCCAGGACATCCCAACACGTGGACCGTTTTGGCAACTTAGAGAGGAGACAAAACCGTGAGGGCAGTGTACACACTGTGCGCCTTAGCCAGAGCCAATCACAGGGCGGAAGTCACATGTCCCATGCAGAGAAGAACCATGACTTACAACTGGAAGTGGAAAAACTAAAGAGGGAGTTGCGGCACGCAAAGAGGAAGCGGGCTTCCTCGTACTCTGAAGATGATCTTGATGACGAGCAGGACGTCTCTTATCAACGCAAGTCCAAGACACCAGCTAGCGAGTCCTACACCTATGTAGAGGAGTCTCATCGTAAAAGGGAGCGTAGGAGCCCATCACGCGAGGACGTGGAGAACGATGCCATGAACAGGGCTCTAAATCAGATATCTAGATCACCCTTCACGCGTAGGATAGAGGAGGCCAGGCTCCCTCGGCGCTTTAACCAGCCAACGTTCACCGTCTACAATGGTAAAACTGACCCCGTGGAGCATGTGAGTCATTTTAACCAGAGGATGGCTGTCTACTCTAGAGATGAAGCTCTGATGTGCAAGGTTTTCCCTTCCAGTCTTGGGCCCGTTGCTATGAGATGGTTTGATGGTTTGAAGGCGGGCTCCATCAACTCCTTCAAAGAGCTCACTCAGGCATTCGGCTCCCGTTTTGTTACGTGCCGAAGAGTGGCCAGGCCTCTCTCTTCCCTGCTATCCTTGTCCATGCAGGAAGGCGAGTCCTTGAAGGCATATTCAGACAGATATTGGGAGATGTTCAATGAGGTGGAGGGCAACAACGATGCAATGGCCCTCAGCACGTTCAAGCTCGGCCTCCCTACTGACCACGGTTTGAGGGGATCCTTATCTGGCAAACCAGTCACAAACGTGCGTCAACTAATGGACCGCATAGAGAAGTATAAGAGGGTTGAAGAAGATCAGCAGCAGGGCAAGGGAAAGGATAAGATTATCCCTCAGGAGAGGAGAGATTCGCGGTCGGACCGGTACAATTACAATAAACCGCGAAGGGATTTTGCCGGACAATCAGGATCGATGAATCCTCAATCGGTCAACACCGTGTTCAAGGAGCCAGTGCATCAGGTCTTGGAAAAGATTAAGAATGAATCATTCTTCAGGTGGCCGAACAAGATGGTAGGAAACCCCGAGAGACGCAACCACAATCTCTACTGCCAGTACCATCAAGACCATGGGCATACAACGGAAGATTGTAGGAGTCTGTGGGATCACCTGGACCAGTTGGTTCGCGATGGTAAACTGAAACATCTTCTGCACCCCTCCAGCGGCCGAGGGCAGACAGGCTCGGGGCCACGCAGGGACGACCCCTCAAAGCCACCGCTTGGGACTATAAACGTCGTCTTCGCAGCGCCGGGGAGAACAGGGTCCTGGCCTTTGAAAGTTATGTCAGTAGGCCGACCACCCGCAGGGGAGTCGAGCCGAGGACCGAAGAGAGCCAGGTCTGGTGCCCCGCTGGTTATGGGATTCTCGGACGAGGACATGATCGGCACCATCCAACCCCATGATGATGCACTAGTCATCACCCTCAGAATAGGAGGATACGATGTAAAGAGGGTGATGGTGGACCAGGGCAGTGCCGTGGAGATAATGTACCCGGACCTCTACAAGGGGCTAGGCCTAAAACCCCAGGACCTGACGCCGTACGATTCCCCCCTATTCACCTTTGAAGGAAGGCCTGTCATCCCGAAAGGCCGGATACGCTTACCTGTGCAGTCCGGCTCCGAGGTCGTGGAGTTGGATTTTATCGTCGTGGACGCATATTCGCCCTACACGGCACTCGTAGGCAGACCTTGGATTCACGCACTTGGGGCTGTCCCCTCTACTTTGCACCAGAAGGTCAAATATCCATCAGGAGGACAGATACATGAAATCCGAGGAGACCAGTCTGTTGCAAGACAGTGCCTGGTAGCCGCCATTCAGCATGAGGCCCCAGCCGAGTCCTCGGACGTAGCTGGGAGGAATTTATAGCAACTACAGCCCCGGGGATTGCCCTTTGAAGAACCAGATGAAAGCACTCGATGCGAGGATCTAACGAAAGTGCTCATTGGAGACGATCCTGACAGATTCTTTCAAGTCGGATCTCAGCTGCCTCTTCAAGAGAAGGAAGAGCTGATAGGGCTCCTCAAGCGAAATCTTGACATTTTTGCCTGGAGCGCTTACGAAGCCCCAGGGGTGGACTCGGAGTTTATATGCCACCACTTGAAGGTGAATCCACTGGTCACCCCCAAGCAACAACCTATTCGGCGCCCATCCAAAGAACATGCCGACGCAGTGAGAGACGAGGTAGCGAAACTCAAAGCAGCTGGGGCTATCAAAGAGGTTTTTTATCCCGAATGGCTAGCGAATACCGTGGTGGTAAAGAAGAAGAGTGAGAAGTGGCGAGTATGCGTAGACTTCACGGATCTGAATAGGGCATGCCCCAAAGACCCGTTCCCTATGCCGAAGATCGATCAGCTGGTTGATGCCACTGTCGGCCACCCTCGGATGAGCTTCCTGGACGCCTTCCAAGGCTACCACCAGATACCATTAGCCCTGGAGGACCAGAAGAAAACTGCTTTTGTCACCCCTATTGGCAACTACCACTATAAAGTGATGCCGTTCGGCCTGAAAAACGCGGGAGCTACCTACCAGAGGATGATGACGAGGATGTTCGAGCCACAGCTGGGCAAGAACATCGAGATTTACATAGATGACATGGTGGTAAAGAGCAAAGTTATAGCCGAGCATGTGAAAGACCTTGAAAGTACCTTTGAGGTTCTACGAAAATACAAACTACGACTAAATGCCTCTAAGTGCTCGTTTGGGGTAGGGTCCGGCAAGTTCTTGGGATACATGGTCACCCACAGAGGAATTGAGGTCAACCCCGACCAGATAAAGGCCATCAACAACCTCCAAGCTCCTCGGAATCCCAAGGAAGTTCAAAAACTGACCGGAATGACTGCTGCCCTCAATCGGTTCATCTCTAGATCAGCAGACAGGTGTCGGCCCTTTTTCTCTCTGCTCAACAAGTGGAAGGGATTCGAATGGACTGAGGAATGCGCTTTGGCTTTCCAGCAACTCAAGGATTATCTTTCTCGGCCACCAATCATGTCCAGTCCTGAGCCAGACGAGGTACTGTTCGCCTACATCGCTGTACCTCCCTATGCGGTGAGCCTGGTGTTGATACGGTCAGACTCTGGTGTACAAAGGCCCGTCTATTACGTAAGCAAGTCGCTGCATGAGGCTGAGATTCGTTACTTGCCACTGGAGAAGGCTATCTTAGCAGTAGTGCTTGGCACACGGAAGCTACCTCACTACTTCCAAGCCCACACGGTGATCGTTCTCACACAACTCCCACTCAAAGCTATACTCCGAAGTGCCGATTACACTGGTCGGATTGCCAAGTGGGGTACAATCTTAGGGGCTTTCGATATAAGATATATGCCCCGCACATCGGTCAAGGAACAGGTCCTCGCAGATTTGGTGGCTGAGTTCACGGAGCCCCAGCTAGAAGAAGTGAAGCCCACATCGGGCATGGATGAAAAATCAGTTGGCATGGTCTCTCAACAGAATCCCTCCCATTGGGAAGTGTATGTCGATGGCGCAGCAAACCAAAGAGGCTCTGGAGTTGGGCTAGTATTGATATCCCCCGAAAAAATCATTATCGAGAAGTCGCTAAGGTTGGACTTCTCGGCAACGAATAATGAAGCAGAGTATGAGGCCCTACTTATGGGGATGACTGTGGTCCGTAGAATGGGTGGGAAGTCCGTGGAGTTGTTCTCGGACTCAAGACTGGTAGTAGGTCAAGTACAAGGCGAGTTCGAGGCAAAGGACGAAAGAATGCAGGGATACTTGGGTCGTGTTAAACATCTGCAATCAGAGTTCGAATCTTTCAGTTTGCTGCACATCCCCAGGAGTGGCAACTCACATGCTGACTCCTTGGCCACGCTGGCCACCTCTTCGGCACAAGACCTGCTAAGGGTCATCCTCGTCGAGGACCTACACAGGCCTACAGAGACGAAGTCAGCGGGAGTCCGGGTTCACCAGATCAGGGCTGGGCCGTGCTGGATGGACCCTTTAATTAAATTTATCAAAGAAGATGTATTGCCTGAAGAGAAGGGAGAAGCCGATAAAGTTTGGAGGAAGGCGACTAAGTTCTGGTTGTCCGAAGACCAGAAACTATACAAGCGCTCCTATTCAGGACCATATTTATTATGCGTGCATCCCGAGGCGACTGAGGCATTGCTGGAAGAGCTGCACGAAGGAATTTGTGGGAGCCACACTGGAGGTAGGTCCTTGGCTCACCGAGCCCTCACCCAAGGCTATTGGTGGCCTAACATGCAGAAGGAGGCACACGAATACGTCAAAAAGTGCGATCAATGTCAGCGCTTCGCTCCGAACATTCACCAGCCAGGGGGAAACCTTAATCCACTATCTAGCCCATGGCCCTTTGCCCAGTGGGGCTTGGATATTGTGGGACCCTTCCCCAAAGCTGCAGGAAACAAGAAGTACCTCCTGGTCGGAACAGACTATTTCACCAAGTGGGTTGAAGCTGAGCCGCTAGCCAATATCAGAGACGTTGATGTGCAAAAGTTCGTGTGGAAGAACATTGTCACACGGTTTGGAGTTCCTCACACCCTCATCTCGGACAACGGTTTACAGTTCGACAGCAAGGCATTCAGGAATTACTGCAGTGAGCTGGGAATTACGAACAGATACTCCACTCCAGCCTATCCCCAGGGTAATGGCCAAGCAGAAGCTTCCAACAAGGTCATAGTGAACGGCTTAAAGAAGAGGCTAGATGATGCAAAGGGCAAATGGGTAGAAGAGTTGCCACATGTGCTTTAGGCTTACAGAACTACGCCCCGCAGGTCTACTGGAGAGACCCCCTTCTCGATGACCTATGGGGCTGAAGCTGTCATTCCTCTGGAAACAGGGTTCCCAACACTTAGAACCAGCTCGTTTAGTCCGACCGGCAACAACGAGCAACTAGAGAAGAGTTTGGACCTTATTGAGGAAAGAAGAGAGAATGCAATGGTTCGGCTGGCACACTACCAACAAAAGCTCAGACAAGGCTACGACGCTAACGTTAAGCTGAGGCCTTTAGAGCCTGGTGATCTGGTGCTGAGGAAAGTTGTGGGCACCGCGAAGAACCCAGCTTGGGGGAAGTTAGAACCCAATTGGGAAGGACCATATCGTGTCACTTCAGGCGCTGGTATTGGAGCATATTTCTTAGAAGACCTGGATAGTCATGTAATCCCTCGCCCTTGGAATGTAAATAACCTCAAGAGGTACTTCTATTAATCAAGTCTTCTCTTCAATTGATGTACCCATTCGCTGCGTAAAGTTTTCTCTCAAGTGTTTAAACTTAAATCCAATCATGCCTGTAGTCCTCGGACCAGATGATTAGGGTTAGTTAACACTCATTCGCCACCAGCTTAAGTGTTTAAACTTAAATCCAATCATGCCTGTAGTCCTCGGACCAGATGATTAGGGTTAGTTAACACTCATTCGCCACCAGCTTAAGTGTTTAAACTTAAATCCAATCATGCCTGTAGTCCTCGGACTAGATGATTAGGGTTAGTTAACACCGTTAGCTCAAGTGTTTAAACTTAAATCCGATCATGCCTGTAGTCCTCGGACCAGATGATTCGGGTTAGTTAGCACTCAGTTACAGTTCTATAGTGTTTAAACTTAAATCCAATCATGCCTGTAGTCCTCGGACCAGATGATTTGGGTTAGTTAGCACTCAGTTACGGTTCTATAGTGTTTAAACTTAAATCCAATCATGCCTGTAGTCCTCGGACCAGATGATTTGGGTTAGTTAGCACTCAGTTACAGTTCTATAGTGTTTAAACTTAAATCCAATCATGCCTGTAGTCCTCGGACCAGATGATTTGGGTTAGTTAGCACTCAGTTGCGGTTCTAGTGTTTAAACTTAAATCCAGTCATGCCTGTAGTCCTCGGACCAGATGACTAGGGTTAGTTAACACTCCGGTGCGGTTCGTGTTTAAACTTAAATCCAGTCATGCCTGCAGTCCTCGGACCAGATGACTAGGGTTAGTTAACACTCGAGTACATTCGAATCCTGTAATCCTTGAACCAAACGACAGGTTAGTCAATACCCCCACGCGGCCAGTGTCACTGGGGCTTAGTGCTAAAACTCCTAATCGCGTTTAAATTGATTCTAATTTATAAATGTCTCCCCTAGTTGTGTTTAGTTTGAAGCCGAGGAATAATAACTTATGTTTAACTCGGAAAGACATGCAACTCATCAATAACTCTTGGTTGGCCTATCTCTTTCAATAATTAATTTTTGGTTACTTACACCATAAGTATGATGTATCAAGCAGATTTATTCGCATTATTTGGTTATAAGTGCAATGTACAGTTGTATGTGACAGTAGTAATTAACAAGACATGTATTTAAAACATCATAGACAAACGAGAATTTATTCCATAAATAAAAGGATAATTTACAATTCTTCGGATAAAACAAAAGAAAGCACAGGTGCAAAAAGTGAAAGCCCTATACGTCTATTCTTTTGCTGGAGAGGGCACGGGGTCCGCAGCCTGACCTATCCGAGCAGTCTCTTCGCCTGACCCTTGGCTTTTCTCTTTAGCTGGTTCAGCTGGCTTATCCTTGCCGCTTGGCTGACCAGCTTCCTTGCTTGCACCAAGAGTGAGTGGGGGAGCATGCCTGATCAAAATCGGCTCCGAAGCCTCTGGAAGCTGTGGAGCAGGAGGGGGATCAGTTCCTGGGAGCTCTCGGATATCAGGATCATAGTATACGCTCCCAGGCAGCCTCAGCTCCGAGTCGGCAGGGACTCCAGCTGTATCCAGGGCTTTGCCCCAACTTATGTCGCAGTAATCTCGGCTGACCGAGGCGAACTGCTCTAGAAGCTGGGACGTGGCCGTCTCTACCCCCAGCTGGTAAGCTGCCTTCTTTTCAGCCTCAACCGCCTCCTGGGCCAACTGGGCTTTCTCCTCGGCATATCGGGCGCTGTCTTTGGCTTTTCGGAGTTCATCCCTTAGCCCGTTTACCAGCTCCCTCTCTGTCTTCAGATTGGCCTCTGCCGCCTTTAGCAACTTACGCTGGTCCTCAACCTGCTTTTCAACATTCTTTATCCCAGCGTCAAGGCTTTTCTTCTGGCTGGTCATCTCCGCGAGCTCCCCGGACAGACGGGTATAATCGTCCTTCAGTTGGCCCAGAGATTTCTCCGCCTCGTCTCGGGAGCAGAACGCCGCCTGGGTTTCAAGGCGATTCTTCTTGTCCCACTCCTCGGCTACGTAAATCTGCTGAGTGACCTGCATGATGGAAACTCTAAATGTCAAACGCAGAAAAATGGGAAAGGCAAAAATCAGTGAATCAGCTAATCGGACTGAGGTTACTTACGATGGCTAAATCCCTCTTGAGAGATCGAAAGAGCTCCGGCTGATTGAAACGCCTGAAGGACTCCATGTCATGAGGGAGGAGAAGTGGTTGCTGCAGGGCCTCAGCAACGTAGCCGGCCCTCCCTCCATCATAATTCCTGAGGGAGGTCTCCCAGAGGATTGGAGCGCCCTCCAACTCCAATTTTGGAGACCAAACCCGCGGTCCCCCTCCTCCTCGGCGCACGTCTGCCACTGTGCCCTCGTCTCGGCTTTCAGTAGACGGAGCCCTGCGAGTTCGGTTATCCTGTGCCACCTTTTGCTGCTTGGCCCCCTTGGTTGGTGGCACCTGCTTTTCCCCAACCTCAGTGTGGGGTCTCTTCTTCTGCAGGTTTGGCATGGTTTTCAAGTTTGGGTCAGGGATCTGGGTAGGCACCGGAGGAAGTGTCACCAGTGTCTTAGATGTCCCAGCATCTTTCGGGTCGGACTTTTTGCCTCTACCCTTCATCAAATTTCTCAGATCCATATCGTCGTCCGAGGAGTCTTCTAAATGAGTGGCTAACAAATTAAGTTGGGCGCCTGACTGCTCGCAGGCTTCTTCCTCGGCGTCTGAGATCTCTACCACCTGGTTTACCCTCGAAGCTTCTCCCTCAAACTGAAATTCGTCTATTTGTTCTTCAAGCGAGGAAGTGGAAGAGCCAGCCCCCTCACCTTCAATCTCTTGTCCGAGGGGAACTTGCTGGAGTGGTTGGATAAGGGGAGGTGCAGCCCGAGGAATTGGACGGGGTACAGGTTCAAGATCGTCTGGCGCCAAGAAGCCCTTCCGACCAACGTCGATACGCGCAAGGCGATGGTCTCCTTGGACGATTGCGTTGCCGACCGGTTGAAAACCTTTTGACTTCGCTTTATATCCAAGAATAAGGGGAGCAGATCGTAGTTGCCCGTCCTCGCTCACGAAGATCTCCGACCTTAAAAGGAAATTGAGGGCAGCAACATTCGTTAGGCTGAGCCGAGGAGAAACTTGTCTCTTATCTGTTGCAAGTAAAGAAGAAAAGAATGGTTAGAAACTCAGAAATAGTGACCGAAGAGAAATCAAAAACAGTTAAAAGACGGGAGCCCTAAGCCTATGGTCAGTGCGCCTAATTCTACATGTCACACCTGGCTTCCCATGCTTGGTTGGGCAACCAGGGCCGTTGCGCCAGGCGCCCGAGACGATCACATAGTCGTCTTTCATCCCTTTGTTGGATTTGGGAAGGCAGGAAATGAGCCTGACAACATCCGACCGGGATTTCAAGTAGTACCCAGCATCTTGCTGGCTATGGCATTCGTACATATGTACCACGTCAAGCCAGGTGAGTCCCAACCCCATATGGCGCTCAAGGTCCTCAATCGCTCCTAGGATCCTAAACATATTGGGCGCGCACTGCCAGGGAGTAAGTCTATGGTTCCGAAGGTAACTGGCGGTGATGGGGCCCATGGGGATTGTCATTCCCCCTTCTTTGAAGGCGATGAGGGGGATAACCACCTCTCCCGTCTGCCGGTCTGTTAGTATTTTTTCTGGGGGGCAATACCTCACACCCACGTTAGGGGGTATGCGATACGTGGTCCTAAACACCTCTATTTGCTCAGGGCTATCCATCATGTACTCGAGTTTTCCCATGGTGCTTAAGTGAAACGGTTGGCAGAAGAGAAAACTAAAAGATTCGGTGGGCGACGACTTACAAGGGCTAGACCGGAGAAGCGATTGCAGGCTCGTAGGAGGACTCGTGAGGATTCTGAGTAAGATTGGCACCGGTGACTGAGAGATTCGGACGGAGAGATGTGGACGGAGTGGCGCGTCTGTTCTTGCTGGAGCGTTTGAAGATTTGCAAAGTGAGGAAGAAATGATTTCCTCTGAAGCTTTATACGGGGTCAAGCGAAGGGTCAGGGGCACTCCCGCCCAAATCCTGAAGAAAAACCACAGCCATTGGATCAATCAGCCACCGTTGGATGCGAAGGACGAAACGTCATCTGGTGCAGTTAATGCAGCGCCTTGGGAATAAGGAAACCGCAGCGGCATTAATGAGGCGTCTGTTCCCACGTTTACACACGTGCCAGCTCGGTTGTGCGTGTTTCCAAGCTTTTGCTCCGTGGCAAGTCAAAATCCTACTTTTTCTCCTCGGATGCGAGGGAAAAACTACAATTTCGAGGGGCTAATGTGGGGGGAGAAAGCCCAACCCAACTTATTGGGCCCAAGGCCCTATATGAGGAATACTGTTCGTCCGAGGAGACCAATACAGACAGTCAGAGGCCCATGTAAAAGGAGAATGTCTGGAGATGAGTACGTGCACTGTCCGAGGAGATGTTCATATGTCCGAAGAGACCGATACCCTCGGACCCGATGAGGTTTTTGTCCGACACGTGTCAAGCGATCTGTTTGACAAGTGTTAAGGGAGAAAGGGAGCCTCGGACACACAAGAAGGTAACAGGAACAGAGAAATATCAAGGAGACAGACTTCAACCACCGCATTTAATGCACTGCACCTACCCTCCTGGCCGCATGATGTAGGACAGAATATTCTAATTAATTTCTGTAATCTTTTATATTTGGTATTTTTATGTAATTTTCGTTATTTTAGGTTTAGGTGGTTTATTTCCTTGTTTTTAGGTGCATTTAATGCTTTTTAGGTCAAATTTTATTCCTGTTATGGTTAGGTATCAATTAGGAGTTATTTTAGATTATATTTTCTTGTCTGTCAAGTTTTAAGGAGCCCTTAAATAGGCCCCTAAGTCTGTAAACGTTTTTCATAGTTTATTATCAATAAAAATTCAGACTTGTGTCTATTGTGTTCTCTGGTGGATTCCAGACCTATCACCTTGTGGATTCAAGGAACCCCTCGTGGATTCGAGGTTTACTACCCAGAAACTAACAGTTTAGTTTCTGTCCATCAAAGAGAGCATCGTGTGTGCTTCTCTTCAGGCTTCCGCGACATCAGTTGGTATCAGAGCCTTGACTTACCCTGGTCTGATGGCTAACCGGCGAGACGGTAACCACCACAACAATGACGACGGTGACGACGTCAACAACCCAGTCCTCACTAGGGCTGAGTTCCTTGATTTTCGTAATGAAAATCAACAATTTCGTGATGAAAATCAACAATTTCATGAAAAGAGTCAGAAAATTATGGGTGAAATCCAGCAAAAGATTGCTACTCTTCTTGCTAGGAAATCATCTTGCAACAACAATGTTCGATATATTCAAAGACGCACTCCTAACTACAAGAAAATTTCATTCTTTGACGGGGATATGTGTAAAATGGACTTTATTGACTGGCTTCTTGATTTAGAAGAGTATTTTAATTTTTGGAAGATTTGTGATGAAGAAAAGGTGCGGCTTGCATCTAATAAATTAGACAATGAAGCAGAGGAATGGTGGGAAGACATTCAAATCGATAGAAAGCGGCGAGGTAAGCATCCAATCTGCTCTTGGCAAAGAATGAAAAAAGTACTAATTGACTTATGGTTTCCTAATGACTATTATGATATACTAGATTATACAAGTGTTGATTATAAATCTGTATATTCATATGAAAATCAATATGTTCACAACATGAAGGGTCAAAACCAAAATTATCACAGTCAAGTCCATGTATCAAGTAAAGGAAAGAGTTTGAGGGTTGAGAAGAAGCAACCTATTTCTAGAGAAACTTTTGAAGTGATTAAAAAAGGTCAAGACTTACAACAAGTTGTTGAATTGAAACTTGAAAAGAAGATTGAGTTGATTGTGGAAGGTCACAGAAATCAAGAGATAGTAAGTATTGAGAATATTGTGGAAGATCCACTTGAGGTCAAAGGTGAGGACGAGTCCATCACCCACAACCCCCAGGTTCCGATTGATTTATTGAAGACGACTACACAATATGTC
This sequence comes from Quercus aquifolioides, assembly GCA_019022515.1. NCBI lineage: Eukaryota > Viridiplantae > Streptophyta > Magnoliopsida > Fagales > Fagaceae > Quercus > Quercus aquifolioides. The sequence goes on along the minus strand of CM032327.1, from coordinate 25,018,233 downwards.
GATTTTCTTGGAGTAGAAAATTTTAATTTCATTATCAACCCATTTTTGATTGATGTTGCAAATAAATTGAAAGTAGATGAGAAGAAATTTTATGCTACATTTTATGAAGAATTCAAGTTTCAGAGCCTAATCAAGTTATTAAAGCATTCGAAGTATTTGTTTATTTGGAGCGGAAGATTTCAGATTTCAAGAATGAACTCGAGGACGAGTTTATTTCAAGTGGAGGGGTCTGATGTAGGACAAAATATTCTAATTAATTTCTGTAATCTTTTATATTTGGTATTTTTTTGTAATTTTCGTTATTTTAGGTTTAGGTGGTTTATTTCCTTGTTTTTAGGTGCATTTAATGCTTTTTAGGTCAAATTTTATTCCTGTTATGGTTAGGTGTCAATTAGGAGTTATTTTAGATTATATTTTCTTGTCTGTCAAGTTTTAAGGAGCCCTTAAATAGGCCCCTAAGTCTGTAAACGTTTTTCATAGTTTATTATCAATAAAATTCAGACTTGTGTCTTTTGTGTTCTCTGGTGGATTCCAAACCTATCACCTTGTGGATTCAAGGAACCCCTCGTAGATTCGAGGTTTACTACCCAGGAACTAACAGTTTAGTTTCTATTCCATCAAGAGAGCATCGTGTGTGCTTCTCTTCAGGCTTCCGCGACATCACCGCATTTATGTGGAGAAGACCCCTGAACAGTGCATCCTCAGCTACCGCCACTCAGACAGGGTTAAAGGGGGAGTGTGATGGGACATGCACTCAAGTGGGCGCCCAGATGGTGAACAAGTGGACGGTGGAGATGTAGAAAGGCAGTACTATATAAGAGAGAGGGGTCTCTGATAGAGGGGGATCGAAGGAGAAGAGAGAGAGAAGAGCATATTATTTTACTGTAGCTCCAACTTTTGTAACCTAAGTTCACCAATGAAAATCACCTCCTCGGACGAGACATTCACCATTGTCCGAGCACATATTAATTCAAATCTTCCTGTTATCATTGCCGTTTAATACTGTTATTTTCATTATTAGCCTAGCTCTTTCACCCACTCTCTACAAATTTATTGTTTTGGGTTCAGTGGGCTCCAAATCCACACCTTCTAGGGCTTGGGCTGCAGAATCTGACCCTACATATTTTATATTAATTACTAAAAAAAAACTAAAATTCATTATTTTTGTTTTTCATGTAAGACTTTTCTCAATGTATACCTAACAGTGCTAACACCCAACAATTAATATATTTACTAATTTCTATCTCTTTTTATTTTTATTTTCTTTTTCCAACAAATGTAGGTTTTGTGAGTTCAACTCCAAGGCTGATTCAGCGAAGCCGATCTTCCTAACATATACCAACCAAACAAAGAACTTAAAGAAAAGTGAATGTCATGGTTTTCACGACTTTTTGCATTCAAGTCATCTTATAAAGGAACGAGGTACAGATGACTTGAAATAGCATTAAAAAGGACTGCTAAAAGGAAACTCCTCAAAATAAAGCAATTTTGGCAAAAATGTATGTGCTCTTAGAGTTTGAACTTTTCCCACATATTGGAGTCAAAATGTTGTGAAATGTTGCATACAATCACAATGGATGCAAAAAGAATACTCCTTATATTATTTTTATTTTTATTTTTTATTTTGAGAGAATTTCAACTTATGACATTTGCTCCTGATAATAGTTCTTTAGCATCAGACTAATCCACTAATCAGTTTTTGGTGTAACTAAGGATTGAACCATAGATTTCTTATTCAACTATCAAAAACTTTACCAGTTGAACTAACTGAAACTCATTGATTGGTCAAAATTAAAGTATAAAATGAATCAAATACATTTTTTTTTATAATTTAGGGGGTGTTTGGTACATCCACTCAAACACACATTTTTAGTTTTTAAACAACATTACCCGTATTTTATACACAACTAGCTATGGATCATTTATTACCTATCACAAATTCCACTGCATTGAAAATTGACAAAGTTTTACTTTTTAGCTGTAATTTATTACAAAATAATTTGACTTTCTCCATCTAAATTGACATACATTTAATGCATATTCAATTTTTTCTACATCCCTAAAAAAAAGTGAATAGTTTATTTTTAATTTTATCACATTAACGGATGCTGTACAGCACCCATTAACAGCACCCTTCAAATAATAAAACACATATTTTCAAATACATGTATCAAACAAATACCCCTTTAATTATTACAATATATAGGATTTTGTGAAAAACTCACTCAACCTACTAACCCGACCAACCTGTGTCACCCGCGTGGGTTAAAAGTGGAAGGAGGCGGGGTTGTGTAGTTTTACTCATTAAAAAAGTTGATTAGTTTGACAAGCAAGTTGATTTTTTTGAACCTGTCAAAAACCATCTTAGCCCACCTGTATCTAGTTGTATATATAGACATAAAAATTATATATATGACTAATATTAAAAGGCTTAGTGTCAAATTCTTCTCTTGCATTTTTTCCTTTTTATTTATTTAAGATAAAACAAATAACTATTTTAAAGAGTGCCCATTGAAAAGATCTACTAAAAGTTCTATTTTTGTGGCATAATTAGCGACGTTTTAACGTAAGCAAATGTATCTAGTCAACCCGCACAATTTACTGAATCGAAATCACCTATATTTTTCAACAGACTTGCCGATTATAGAGGATAGTGGGTTGATGTTAGTTTGAAATTTTTTCCAACCTACTAAACTCAACCTGTCCAATAATATATCCAACTCATGCACAATCCTAACAATAATAAATGAGAAGGGAAGATTGAAACCTTAATTCTCTTAAAATACAAGAGACAATCACTCTGCACTTTTGGTGCGGTGACAATTTTATAAGTATAAGTACTTATGGGGTGTGAGGGGTAAGAGTCAGGGTTTAAGTTTCTAGAAAAAAGCTTTACACACATATATACTTAGATTAAGCTAGAATAGAATTTCTGTTTTGTATCAAAAAAAAAAAAATACAAGAGACAAGAGACAAAAAATTTATCATTTAACTACAAAATTCTTAGCAAATTAAATATAATTAATGTATTAGACATGAGAACATATTGCATAAATGGTAGTAAATCTAAAAATCAACATATATATATATATATATATATATAATTCTAACTACACAATCTTCATATATAAAATAATCTAATGTTCTTGAGATAAGTGATTTTTAGTGTTTTAAATCAATATGCAATTGAGGAGAAAGTATTTACTCTTACGGGAAGAGTCCTCCCTTCTCTCACAACAAGCGTGAGCCCCTGTGTGGGACCACAGTTGGGTCTACTTGTTGTGAGAGGATGTATGGAAGACTCTAGAAGTGAATAATTTCATTGCAAATTGAGCGGCTTTAACCCTTGTGACTAAGGCTAGCAAACATGGGGCTATAGTGGTATGGGTGAAGGAATACTCATGTGGAATTATTGGGTTATTGCAATTTTACTATATAAACTAGAAAGCTTATAAATTAATGTGTCATAAATCATAAAAAATTAATTCAAATATTTATTAAGTAAGATGTTAAAGTCCACAAATATATTAAATTTATTATCATATTAATTTTTAAATATTTTGTGCTAAAACTTGTAGTAAATTTAACATTTTTCCTATTTGAATTACCCAAATGCGATTGGGGAAACAAAATTTATTAGATTTATGTAATAAAATTTGTAATATCCCTAATATTATTATATTACTCAATTTACAACCAATGGTGTCCACTTTCTAATCCAAAATTAAGTTGCCGGCCACAAATTCATGGATTATATCATCAATTGTCATTTGCTAATTAAACTAATAAAAATCGATCCTTTAGATTAGAAGACTTTAATGTTTCATTTAATTGAGTACATCATGTGAAACATTGTCAACACAATTATCCAAAGAAAGGAAAAGAAAAAACAAAAGTCTTTTTGGGGAAAAAAAAATAAATTTGAAAACCAACAAGTTTACCTGATCGCCACGTCACGTGAAAGAATGCAAAACTTTATATGATTATCCAGTTATAAAAGTCCATATTGGTGTCCAAAAATGGCGACCCACGTGATGGGTGAGGCCACTACTGCAGCAGCTGTTAGCATATATCTTAGAATGACGCTCAGAAGAACCTGAGTACTGTTTTTGGCAGAGGTGATCATGACATGCATGCATGCATACACACACAGACACATTGATCACACACATAACCACACCCAAACTTAACACAACCCCATCCAAACAGTGAGTGACTCTCTCTCTCTCTTTATATATATATCATGGAAGGTCTAGAAGCACAATACATACTATATACTATATTTATATATGTACCCGGTTCACTTCGTATTTTGCAAGAATCAGTAAGAAAAGGAGAGCACAGAGATTCACACAGCTTCTAGAGCAAAATAGGCAGCCTTCATTTTCAAATGTCTCTCTCTCTCTCTATTATGCTTACACAATGTTCTAACCGCCAATCAGACAACAACGAAACGGTCACATATGTCAATGTAGGTAATTGGACACGTGTAGGTTTTGCATGGTTTGTGAGGTCACATATATTCATTGCAATGTAAATTATAATATATATATATATATATATATATATAAGATTATTTTAAAAGAAAAAGAAAAATTGATGTTAGAGCACAATGATATGATGTGAATATTGCACGTTCCAATCAATTGTTGGTGCCACTTGTTGTGGGGTACTTTTTATTGTGGTTTGACTGGTTTCTTGGTTTTGTAGGATATGCATTTTGGTTGATTAATTAATGGGTAATAATATATAGTAAGTGGAATTGAGTTCAAGAGGAAGTGAAATATAAAATAATTAATATTAGAGCCACTAGGCTTTGGCCTAATGTTACCAACTCAATAACCACCATGTTCTTTTTTTATATGTGGGTTCAAGAATCAGGGCTTTGAAATCTGAATCCCCTGTTTAAATCAAGTGGCGAATTCTATATAGTAAATTAGTAATGAAAGCTGTCTTTGAAAGTTTCGATTGGACCAAACGATTGTATGATATTTGACATATAACTTCTTTCTTTTCTTTTTTTAATAAGGAATTTGTGTATAGCAATCAGTATCTTTCCCAACTTTTAAATTTTACATTTATGGGATAATAGATTTGTAGGTTCTAATAATAATTCTAGAAATTTGGGTTTAAGGCTTGTTATGGAATAAGCAATTTGTGATCAAAATCTACCAAAAATTACTTTATTAATATCTTGACTTAGTGTTCGTATGGAAATATCTTATTTAGTGTGCGTTTGACATGGATGAAAGTTGCCAGCTTATTTTACTATTTAGTTTATTTTTGGTACTATTTATGGGTTTCACTGTACTATTTCAGCTAACTTTTACCAATATCTACAGTACTTTCAGCAAAAAGTTTTCAATTTCAACAAAATAAGTAGATCCCAAATAGACCCTTAGTTGAAACTGAAAACTTTTTACTAAAAGTACCATAGATAAAGGAAAAAGTTAGCTGAAATAGTACAGTAAGAACCATGAATAGTACCAAAAAGTGTAGTGGGACCCATGATTTGTAGTAAAAATAAACTAAATAGTAAAATAAGCTGGCTTTTTAAGCCAATGCCAAACGCAACCTTAATGTAAAAAACAACAATTAAGTGAAATTATTTATTCATATGAGAGGAGTCTTCCTTCCTCTTACATGAGGTATAGGCCCCACATCTATTGTGAGAGAAGGGAGGATTCATCATATAAGAGTGAATAATTTCTCCATTATTATAAAGTAGACACCACAATTTCAAATCATATCATATTCATATAATAAAAAAAAATGTACTTTAAATCTAAACCAATCAAATATTTCTTCTAAAAAAAACCAATCAAATATTTATTAATAACCTTTGGGTTAAGTGATAATTCCATCTCATATAACCAATACAATCTTGTTTCAAATCCCAATTCTCTTCGCCTAACAAAAAAATAAAAGGTTTTTTTATTCTCTCACATCCACTCTAATAGAGGAGCAGGGAGAGTTAAGCTAAATTTCCTCCATTACATGATGCGTCAAATCTGCTACACGAGATATAGATGATATCTTACGTCAAATAAGGAATTGAAAAAAGAATGAATGTGACCTGAATTTCTTGAATACCTCAAGAAGTAAATGACTAGCTTAGGGTCGATATTTGAAATTTTGAACTTCATGACAAGAGAACCATATAAACCGGAAAAGAACTTTCATCGATAGGAAATGACTTGCTTGGTTTTATGCGTTTTAGTTAGTTGTTGCTATCATTATCTTTTGAGTTTTTCAAACCACTTAAGTGAGAAACTTCTTTCTCAAAAAAAAAAAAAAAAAAACTTAAGTGAGAACCCAACCCCATATTGACGTTGCCTACTCAACAAGTGGAACTTAAAGTCTTTATATTACGTACTATTTTTTACTTAATAGGTTGACACAGAACATTTTTTTCAAACTCAAATTGCTGTTTCAAACACTTTTGTACCCCCCCCATCAAATACAAAGCAAAAGTAATGTATAAATTCACCCAAAGAATTCTAACTTATTCATAAAAAATAAAAAATAAAAAAAACCCAAAAAACAAAAGGAATAAAAAGGAAAACACCCCAAATGTTTGCCATGTGAGGCTCCTAATTAGTCTGTAGCTTTGTTCTCATATATGACAAGCTTTAGTAATCTTTGTGATTTCTGAATTCGTGATTGTCAAAAAAGCTTTATCCAACTAATCTTGCTTTTGCTGTACGCAGAGCGGCTATATATTAAGCTGCCTTTCTTAACAAGCCTAATAGTCAAGCCCACATTTGGTGATAATTAATCAATTAGTAAATGTTGGTTATTTAGGAAAGGCTGTTTCTTTTTAGTCAAGTCTAAGGACTATGTGTGACAGTTTCTTTGTTTTTTTCAGGATGCGTGGAAGTGGTCCTTTTCTAACCAGACAGAGAACCCAAAGAGAAATTTCTTGGTATTTTCATATATATGATTGATTTATCGATCAATGGGGTGGGTGGTTAAAGATTTTACCCCTTATCAAAATGATCTTCCTAAAGGAGAGAGAGAGAGAGAGTATTTTGGGGAATCAGGAAGATGAATTACCATGCAAACAAAATGTTTATGCTCGCACAATAAGTTAAGGAAAATTTATAGCGCACTTTCAAGCCGTGAAGTGAATCTAGACGAGCATAAGAGTAGAGGCTATGAAGAGCCTATCAAAATTTGTGCTTCTCTACTTTCACTTGATGTCCTGAAAGTATGTTCTATACTTTGTCATATTAGGCTAGCTATAAGCCTTTTACAAAAGTACACACATGTACTACACTAGGTTGTGAAGGGCTTATAAAAAATTTTCTCAAAAAATAATCCTCTCCTTCAAAAGAAAGTGAATAACTAAAGCATGCATGTTGCCATGGTCATTTTTTTCATCCATAATTAACCAGGATAAGCGGACCATCAACAGGACCGAGGGAGGCCTTGGCCCCCACCAGCGCCCCCCCAAATTTTTCAAAAAAATTAAGGATTTTTTTTTAAAGAATTATCCTAAATAATATGAATTTTTTTAAGAAAACCTTATCCTTTTGGCCCCCCATACTTGATAATATACATATTTAAGAAGTTCTAAAAATAAACATAATTTTCATTTAAATAGAAGAATAATGCTAAAGATACAAACTATTTTATAAAAAATATTACAAACTGCTGATGTAGTGAGTGATTATTGGTAAATGAAAAAGTGATATTAATGATGGATCTAGATAAAAACCAGGGGCGGCTCCAAGACCAACCCAGGGGGTTCAAATGAACCCCCTGACCTGGTCCTAAATAAAAAAAATATATTATATATAATTTTTTTTTGACCCCTACAATAAAAATCTGAACACCCTAACCTTACATTTTTTGTTAAACCCAATTGAAATAAGTTTGAACATGATCCTTAGTTTTTCTCTATGTTTGATTTGTATTTATGTTTTCTTAGTTTTTCTCTACATCTGATCAAGTATTTTGATAAGTACTCTACACATTTTCAAGTCCGAGAAATCTTTTACTATTTACTCCAATTTCAAGAGAGTGACCACGTGCATATTTAAAAAATCATACACTTTACAAGCAAAATTTTATTACTGGAGTATTATTTTTCTTAGTTTCACACTTACTCCCAGGCCCCAGCCCTACTCCTAAGTGTGTTACTATTCCTATTTATTTAACATTTTTTATTCAATCGATACAACTTATAAATATAAATTATATAATAAGTTATTATTAATGTGATAAAATTGTATAATTAGTTATTTAATTCTATTCGTTTACGAATCCAATGATTGTTGTCTTAACGATCTTTCGAATGTTAATATTTTTTAAGATTATTGTACAATATGGTTGTGTTGTATATAACATGAAAGTTATATATACAGGAAAAAAAATTTTATTTTTTACTCATGCCTCCCCTGCCAATAAACTCATGGCTTCGCCATTATTGACCCCCCTAAATAAAAATCCTGGAGCCGCCACTGATAAAAACTAATAAGAGGTTGGCCACATCAACATTTTGTAAAAATATTGTAAAATATAATACAATCCATAAATATATATGTCAAAAAATTATAGTAATTAAACATTTAGCATCTTTAAAATGAACACATAGGTATTTTAACAATTACCTCAACAAATAAAAGGGAAAAAAATTCCAATTTTCATCCCAACACATATAGGGCTTACTTGTACCATAGGAATAGAAAAATCGAACGGTTAGCAGTTTTGTTAATTCACCGCACCACCAAGTCCCCCACACAATTGCATAATTTTTTTCTCACAGCTCTCTCTCTCTCTCTCTCTCCATTGGCATTTGCCTTCTTTTTTTTTTTTTTTTTCTTTTTAGTTCTTTCCTTTTCCCACTGCTATCACAGTTTTGTGTTTACAATATAAAAGTAAAAGTTTTGTGTGACTAAACTAGATAAGAAAAAGTGAAAGACAGGCTTGAAGCTTTCGTAGGCCAATCAACCCTATACAGTGCTCCTATGTTACTTTACTTTTCATTTGTTTTCTTTTGATTTCTTTACTTTACTTTTCATTTGCTTTTTTTTTTATTTTCCTTATAATATATTATTTGTTATTATAATAATCAATATATTATATACTGTATGACATTATAATTTATGAATATACTTGATTAATTTGATTAAAATATACAGTATATACTATTATATTAATATGTATTTAGCACTTCAAAAAAAATTAATAATTGCTTTTTTTGTTACATATTGAGTTATGAAGTATTGTACATTACTATTTTAGATTTCATACACGCAAAAAAAATTTATATATAGCCCCCAAAGATAAATTTCTGGCTCCGCAATATTAAAATTTACCCTAGTGATGATATATTGAAGTTCATGTGAAAAATAGCATTTTAAAAAAGATCATCATCATACAATTTAATTTTTTAATATCGTCATCATATATAATTCACTTATTGACCTCTCTCTCTCTCTCTGGTCTGGGTTTTCTTTTGCATAAGAAAATACTTACACCTTAACTCATTTAAGTGTGTACCTTAGGATTTGAAAAAACCAATGACTCAACCACTAAAACCGCTAATCTAATAAACCAATTAGTCTGGATAATCAAGGCCTGATTTAATATAATTCAAATCACACAGCATGGATAGTCTTTCAGAGGAAAAGTCTTATATTTACTATATATGCTTGCCTCTCTCAAATTTTTATTTTTGGTCTTGTTTAGGGGATCTAATTAAACCCGTATTTACCTCTACACGAGAATTAGGTAATACCATTAAATTACAAGACATTTAATTTGCATTTCTCATGAGACGTAACCTAATGCCAAATTGGTTCTGCAGAAAACCCGGGAAAAGTCTTACACGAGGGCCACCACCTTGCAAGCTCAGAAGGGTACGCGTTCAAGTTAGCTACCCTACCCTATATGAAGGCTAAGTTGGTGGATTTGAAACCAAAACAGTGTGTGTTTTTTTAACCATTTTTAATGTTGTTGCAGTGTTTTTATCTTTGTTTTGTTCAGTTTTTCTGTGGCAAACTTCTTATCTTTTACGACAAAAACAATTCAACCCCACCAACCCTTCCTCTTTTTACAAAGCTTACGTTACTTGGCCAAAGAATTTTGTACTATATGTTGGCCTAACTGCAAGTGTAAAACCATACTCTTGTTGAACACTTGGAAATAGAATTTGTCATAGTGGACTAACCTTTATCATAAAAAAAGAAAAACAAGCGAAGAAAAAAAAAATCATAAAAAAAGAAAAACAAGCAATTAGGTGATTGACCCATTATTCTATTTAAATATAAAACTCAATATTATCCAAAAAAATCTTAGAAAAACATAATTTTTTTTTTTTTGTAAATTATATATACAATGAACACAATTGATAGAAATTTTCAATGAACAACTAATTAAGCTGGTATAGCTAGTGGAAATATTATATATAATAGATGGATATCTGAGAGGCCATGTTCTACTTTAGTATTGAAATTTCCTCCTGTACTCAACGGGGAAAAAAAGAAGAACAAAAATGAGTCTATACCACTCAACCTAGAATATATATATGGTTCTTAACATTCCTTCTCTGTTTTACTTTTTCTTGGGCCATTTACCTTCTTTGTCAAGAGTATTTAATTTTGGAATAAACAATCAAACCACAATACTCAAAGCGTGAAGCTCTATTTTTTTCCACCGGCCATTTTTCCCCATTCTTTAGACATAGAGCTCGAGATAGAGGGGGTGAGGTGTTATATTATTTTATCATAAAATTTGATTTACTCCATCATTAGCCTATACTAAACAATAGTATAGATGTGATATATAATATATTACATGAAAATTTTGAATTTTAATTATTTTGTTACATGCATAGTTCCCAAGAGGGGATTGGGATTGGTTAAAAGATGGATTGATGAGGCACGATGAGATTGAGACTTTAACAAAAGGGGCACATTAAAGGATCCTAAACTTAAATGGCTATTTTCAAAAGTCTTGGAACTCAATGACATTAATTCTTCAATTTTTCTATGGAAGAGAACTTGAGTTTAAATTATCTCCCATTATTTGTTGCGAAAAAAAAAAAAAAAAATCCTGAATGATTCTCTTACTATGAAATATATTACTTGCAAACTCTTTCTTGGGGATAAGTAACATAAATTAAGTACCTAAGTGTGTAAGATTTCCCAAAATATGTTAAATCTAAAACAAATTGAAAGAAGTTTATGTGCATTCTTCTTCACAAAAGTTTTATTATATATCCAAGGGAAGCACTAAAAATCTCATACCATCATAATTGTTTCAAGCAAAGAAAGAAAATGCACTTGTACTTTTGAGTTCTAAAAGAAATGCTGGTACATCACTTACATTATTGGTATTTCTTTTAATTGTAGCTTTGAATTGTACTTAATTTTATTAAAGATTCACTTGGAAAAGCATGAACTACATATAGAAAACGGACAATTAAACTGAGTATGGATACAAGTATTGGAATAGATTTATTTGTGCTTTTATTTCAATTAACTCTCCAAAAATACATGAATAAATCGAGACATATAATGAAGCAGCATGTGTGAGAACACGTGAATCGTTTTATTAATGCTAAAAACTATCCGGTGCAACAATTTTTGTTCCATTTCAAGCATGATTACCATGTGTCGATATGTTATCTAGTTACCTTTTTTCTTTTTTCTTTTTTTTTTTTTTTAAAAAAAAAATTTTCCATTCTTTCGTTTCGTATTTCTAAATCGAATCTTAACATTCATTGTCGCCCCACCTTGTAACTGATAATGCTAAAGGATGCGATCTTTAGATAGAAGCATTCTCATAGCATTTTATTGCAGGGAACAATCATCTATGAAGTGAGGATGGAACATATCAGTTCTCGATCCATCAACTGTGTTTACAATTTTATTTCTAAAAGATCCATCAGCTGTTTTTATGAATCAAAATGCTTTCAAATTGTCTACTAAGCAAGGTAAGTGAATGTTTAGAGTTATTCAAAGGTGAAACATATTTTTATTCATGTATATTACTTATATATATATAAATATAGTTCTCAATTTTAAGTAAGAATGCAAGTAGTTTGGCTATCAATTTCAACTTTGATTCTAATCAAAATAAAATTTAACTTTGATTGTATAGTTATTGATATTAATATTAATTTAAACAACTGCAGTTTAAAAAGTCACTCGATTGAGGTGGGAATATGTATTGTAAGGAGCTAAATATATTCCTTTTCTTACCCCCTGCTAACGTCAAAGAAAAAGATTGACGCATTCTACATTTTCGGAGAAGCATCCAATGATAGAATGAAAAAGGAAGAAATTTCTTCAAGCACTTTTTAACTTTCAAGGCTAAAAACCCCTCTACCAATAATACATGGGTCACTTCAGGTAGTTGGTGAGTCTGTTCATCAGTCCATTTCTTTTCTTTTTTACATGCCAAAAATTAACTTAATTGTCTTATATTGATCATGAAATCCAACGCTTGAGCAACCTGTCTTTGCACATAAAGAATGTTTTAATGGTAGATGCTTTATTTATAAATTTTTCTCAAACTACATGTAACATTGTGTGTGTGTGTGTGTATATATATATATTCCTCTTGCTTTAAATCATTTGAGCTTATAATTAGGCACTTCATAACTCATTTATATCCACTATCTTTTTTCTTTTTTCTCTATTTTTTTCAACATGATTTAATCAGTTTAACCATCTTATCGACTTAAGCAAACACATATATCGTTAATTGGCAAATATTTAGTCAATCAGCATGCTTAATCGATAGGCAGACAATATTGAAGAGTATACTAGTTAGACTTAGTTGTCACAATTGTTTACATATCTAGTCAGTTTGCTATTATCATATTAATTTGCTTTCGTAAGTAATGGGTTGTTGGCATCACCTATCAGACCAATAGAAGAGGAGGGTCACTAAACGAGAACTGCTATAAATAATAGTTGTATCTTAAATAACCTAATTAGCAAAGCTGGCCACATTTTTGGTGTTTTTAAAAAAAATAAATAAATTAATATGATAAGATTTGAAATTATGGGATCTGTGTTATGATTATTACCCTTTATTTTTAGATTAAAACACCAATGTATTTCTTTTTAGTTTGCTTTTCATCTTAGATTTTCTTTTTTCTATAAAACAAAAAATTATTTACAACAGGACATTTTTATTGTACTACTTTTGTCCATATATGGTTGTAAGTGTAATTATAGAATCATAATTTCACATCAAACTGTATGCTAATGTATGATGAATTTCATTTTTTAATTTCATGCTAGAAGGGATATATTGAAGGATTTACACGTGATAGAATTATTCAACATGATTAAGGAAATTAATCAAGTTTAGTATGATTAAGGTTTCGAATTTAGGCCAAAGCACCTACTAATCAAAATATCAAATCATGTTTAATGTGTCATATTAGGAAGCGTGTCTAGATGAAAATGATGGCACAATAAAGATAATATGTATCAAAACAAATTTATTATGAGGGGGCAAAAATCAAAATATATAGAACATAGTAGAAAGAGTCAAAGAGAGTCGATCGGTCTATGTTTGTAAATGTAAAGTATATATAGAATGCAGTATTTTTGTTTCAATAATATCCAAATTTGGTAATTAGCTTCTTAATTTGATATTTGTGATCTGGAATTATAGATAAGCACGAGCCAGATTTTTAATTCACTAAATAAGGAAACCACTCTACTATCTATCTGCATGATCTATATGAGTTGTGCATGTCTCTTTTTTTTTTTTTCTTTGGGTATGTCTCTTTATTTACTACATGCATTTAGTAGATACGAAGCATATGCAATTATATTTAGTAATTTTTTTTTTTTTTTACAAATATAAGGTAATTTTTTTTAGAGAGATGCTACGTCTACAACATTTTTACAACAAATCACAAGTGGTTAGTTGTTATTGGTTCAAATTTGAACTTAACACTAAGATTACTTTTTTGCCCCAATAATAACAACCAGTAACAACCTGCCACTTAGAATTTGTTGTAAAAATGTTGTAAACATATCATTTTTTTTTTTTTTTAAAGAGTTTCAACCTATAACGTTCACTCATGATGATAATTCTTTATTATCAGATCAAAATATCAATTGGTTTTGTAGGCGGGGATTGAACTACAGATTTCTTATTCAACCATCAGAAACTTTACCAGTTGAGCTAACTGGAACCCACATATAAGGTAACTTTTTTTGTAGAGAGTTTCAACTTATGGTGTCCGCTCATGATGATAGCTTTTTATCATCAGATCAAAACACCAATCGATTTTTGGTGTAAGCGGGGATTGAACACCAAATCTCTTATTCAACCATCAAATATTTCACCATTTGAGTTAACTGGAACCCACCATATAAGGTAAATTTTGATTACATGCTATTTAGTTTAGTATGGGCCGGCCTTACAAGTTAATATTATTATTATTTTGAGAATCATTATGGTTATTTTTATAGACGAAGATTAATGACATGTTCTTTTTTATATAGATAATGAATAGTATAGTCATCTCAAAAAGCAAAAATTCAATGAACCGATAGTATGATAAATTGACCTTGAACATTTAAGTTTATGTCATGTCTCAAACCAATAAATCTAACACAAAGGTACTCCCGTAAGTATAGGGTCAGTGCTCTCTAAAAATATGAAAAATAAGGTTTTAGAATTTAAGTAATTCAAATAGTAATACTATGGCTTTTTGAGTGAATTTATAATGTGTCTTTGAGGTTAAAAAAGGAAAAAGAAAATGTCAACTTATCTATCACCTTCTAAGAAATTGCGCAACAATTAATAAGCGAATTATCTTGTAATTTCCATTTTCTAACCTAACCATCCAATTTGAGAAAAATCAAAACAAATAGTCAAATAGTAACAAACAAGATTAGTTGTCATAAGAGAACCCTCCACTATAAGAAATATCAATCCTCACTTACAAGTTACAACTGTAAGTGGGGAACAAGATTCTTTCACTATTTCTGTTGATAGTTTGAAATTAGAAAAAATAAAGTAAGATTATTTAAAAGCATGTATGATCGATGTATAGGTATATCATATATGAGATGCGTTTATAATTGTAATCATCATAAAAGTACTATTCATGTATCCACTTGCAACTTAATTTATTATAAAGATTTAGTTATTAGTAGATTAGATCCATTTTAGTAGCTATTAGCTCTATAATTTAGTGATATTTCCCTTCCTTAAAATGGTGTAGCCTAACCACCGCACACTCTTGGTGCGATGGTCACTCTACAAGTATAGTGATTGTGGGGTGTGGGGGGCAAGGGCCGGGGTTCAAGTCTCTAAGAGGGAGTTTCACACACATATACACTTAGATTAGGCTAGAGTAGAAATTCTATCTTGTATATAAAAAAAAAAAATGGTGTAGCCTAAGATTAAAAATATAAAGAAATTATATTTTAAGCCCATATTGTAGGGGTAGTTTCAAATTAAATCATAAAGTTTTAAAAAATTCAAAGTATACCCTATAATTTAAGACTGTTACAACGTAAACTTTATTATTTTTCTAGTTTCAAATCCAATCAAATTGCATCAATTTAAACAATGTACTTTTGGGGTTTGTTTTGGTAATTTGATTGAGGGTTTAAATATATACGAAAAGATTAGGGTTTGATTTTAATTTAATGAAACTATGAGGTTTAATTTGTAATAATCTTAATCTTTTTTCTTTTGAGAAGGTAATAATCTTAAACTTCATATTTTAATTTGAAAAATTTCAAACAATAGGGTTTAATTTCAAACCATCCATAAATATATGATCTAATATGTCATTTTCAAGTAAAAAAAAAATGTATGGAGAGAAGAAACCAAGGGAAATATATATATATTTTTTAATAATATGATAGTTACAACAATAGAAGTAGCATTTGTACACTTTATGTCTCCGTCAGAAACACTAAAGAGGTGCCAACTAGTTGAACCCACAAGATTTTTGGCAAGGGAAGAAAGTTTAAGTTAAGGCCTTCTTTTTTTTTTCTTTTCTTTTTTTCTTTTTTTTTTTTGAGAAGGAAGTTAAGGCCATTTAAGTAAAAAAAAGAAGAAAAAGATTACTTAGAATTGTTAAGGCAACTCCATTGTGGAGTTCTAAAAACCATATCCATCCATTTTGAAATGGGTGGATTGGATCTTACCATGACATCAGTAAATAAAATAAATACTAAATTAGTTATATACAACATTTGTTTAGATGTTGATGACAAAACAAATTATAATTCACTTATTTCAAAATAAATTGATGGTATTTTAAGAAAAGTAATGATTATTATATACTTATTAGTGTATATCATCCGTACGTATCGTCATTGTTATTATTTTATTGCAGATATTATGTATGCAATTTAAAATACGATACGTACAAAGTGTATAATATTGAATGTGTGACAAGATTTTTCTGTCTATTAACTCCATGTAACGTATTAAAAAAACATAGCCAGATTTTGAATTTTCCCAAGTCGTATGGTCGGGTATGAAATTACAACAAGATACTCAAATACTGACGATGTTTAAAAAACATTAAATAAAAAAAGAAAAAGAGCTTTCCTTATTTTATCCAAAACATTTTTAATATTAGAAAATTTCCTCGTTTAAAGTGAGTAGTAGACTGTGAAAAATGAATATAAGAAGGGCAAAAAAATAAGGAAAGGACCAAAATTCATTCAGGAAAGGAAAAAAGAGAGAGAGAGAGGTATATAGATAAAAATCCGCTGTTGGAATAGCCCACTGGAAAGCAAACCATGGCCCCTGGTTTTTTCTCTCCTTCAAAAACCGACTGTTTCTCTCCCTTTCATCTAACCCTAAAAGCCTTCCTCTTCTTTTCCTCCTTTATATTCTCTCTTCAATCTTCACCAACTATCTCCTTCTACAACAACAACTACAGAGAAGAGGATGCCAATTCTCGCATCTCTCAACTTTTTTTACCCTTAACTTCTCTGTACAACAATACTACTGTTGTGGAAACATCATTAGTAATAGGTATAAAATATATTGCTCAGTTTTCCGTACTCTGTTTTCCTCTGTTTCCTCTGGTTTCTAGCCATTTCCTTGAAAGTTTGGAACTTTGGCCGATACCCAGATAGTTTTTTGGTTTTTTGAGCAATACCCAGTTCTTCAATTCGTGTTTGGGTCAATACCCAGATCGCAATTTTGCATTTTTTATGAGGTGGGTGTGTTGGGCTTGTATACTGAGCTATTTTGTGTGAATTTTGAGGTTGAATGGGGATTGAGACGACTCGGGCTGATCGTAAAGGAAAAGAATTTCGTGAATTGCCTACGGACACGAACACGAGTCCGAATTCCAGGTCTAAGAGGAGCCGGCGACGTAAGAAGAAGATGTTGCCGGTTCAGAAGCTATTTGAGATTTGTAAGGAAGTGTTTGCTAATGGTGGGCCTGGGATTGTGCCTTGTTCTGAAGATATCGAACGGCTAAGAGCTGTTTTGGGTATGCTTTTTTTTTTTTTCCCTTAATTGTTTTTTAATTGAATTTCATGGTCAAATGTAAGATATTCATACGGTTGTGCTTAAGGGTATTAAAATTTGGTCGAATTCAAGCTTTCTGATGGGTTTTACATTAACTGGTATATGTTTTTCTTTGAAATTTTGATAATATTCGGGTTGTTAAGTGGTTGAGGTTTATAATTTCACTTTAATGATAACATTATCTGAATATGTGAATGTTTGAGGGCTATTTGCTGTTTTTGGAGATATCTATTTTATGATTTCTGACTTAGAATGCAATATCATTTAAGTAGGATCTATCTAACTGATACCATTACTCTTACAATAGTGTCAATTCTCAACTTGCGTGTTGAGTTTTGTTTTTTGCTGTAATTTTTTTTAACACCAAGCTTCAATAGGGATTTCTTATGCTTTTCCTTATCTTATGAATTTGTGTGGTGCAAGGATTCTCAATATTTATTTCTGTTTTTTGAGGATATATAGATGCGCATTATATGCTACGAGCATTAAAAAAATGCATCAAGTAAGCATGTATTTCTTTACTGTGCGAGGTTTGTGTCTCTAGATTGGGGGATGTTGGAACTTGAGAAAATGAAAAGTTTGTGCAAAATGGTTATGCAATAAAGATCCTCAATTGAATTGTCTTCAATTGGTAGTTTCTATTAGCATAAATCTGGTGGGAGCATTTGGGTATCAGACCACACTGGTTTGTTTTCTTTTACGCTGCTTTTAAGTTCTCCATTTTTTAGTAGCATAGGGAGTGGGACTACGTGGCTTTATTTTAAAGGCTAGCACAGGATTTCAGGAAAGTTTTCTTTTTGTCTTGGTCTCAAATGTGACAATGGCTTATACAAGGGGCCACCCACGCTTCCCTTGAATGTCTTTGCTGCTGTAGACAAGATTCTATTTTTTGTCTTTTATGATTAATGATATTTTGGAAATTCGAAACGTATGGCTTAAATTGTAATAGCATAGGACTTGTAATTGATCATTACTGACATGAACCTTCGCCTGTTTGTCCTTGATGCTTACAAGCCCAACTTCATGCTTGCAGATGAAATGAAGCCGGAGGATGTTGGCCTCACTCCTGAGATGCCGTATTTCAGGACACAGTTGGCTCGGAGAACCCCGAAAATTAAATACTTGCACCTCTATGAGAGTGACAAATTCTCGGTATGTAGGCTTCTCTGAGGTGCTGTCACGCAGTGATGAGACAAAATTAGTACCTTATGATAGATGTGGTTCTCAAATATTTTCAATCATTGCAGATGGGTATCTTTTGCTTGCCACCATCAGGTGTTCTTCCACTTCACAATCACCCTGGAATGACAGTTTTCAGTAAACTGCTCTTTGGGACAATGCACATCAAATCATATGATTGGGTGGCTGATGCCCCCGATGCCCCTAGCAACGCATCTGCTGATGTGAATCTGTCAGAAAGTAGGTCTTTCCTTTAAGGTTTTACTATCCCACAGTTTCTCATATACACAGATGGCATTGTTTATGTGTTTCTGTAGATGACAAGCACAGTTTGAATTACCACTACACGCTTGCAGATGCCAAAGCATTCTTAGTGCAACTCTTGCTTTTCCATTTGGTGTTAACATACGTTGCAAAAATTAGGCTCCTTAAAGAACGAGGGAAGGAATAATTATATAAGAAAGGGCCTTATGAAGGTGTCTAGTGGGAGATTAAAGAAAATATGATATTTTTGTATGAGATAGAATTTTCCTCCGGATCAGTTTGGGGGAAAGTTCCTCCAATCCTCAACATTTCAACTTCAAAAAAATTTTCACCACTACTTAATTAATAGTCACGTGACTCGTTTAAATGATTTAATAAATCATGTGATTTAATACATGTGTATGGTCTTGTGAACTCCAAGATAATGGGTTGGAGGAAAATTGTCATAATGGGTTATTAAAGGAAAACTTTATTGATTTATATGTCTGTAGCACCTTACATCTTGAGGTTCAAGAAATGTTCTGGTATGACAAACGCATCCTTTTTTCTTATTGCAGTTTTGTAGAGGCTATACTTTATGTCCATATTAATGTTTTTGAAATCCATCTGTGAATTTTTTTTTTTAGTCAATGAAGTTTGATGGATCAGATAGTGGCTAGCAGTTTGATCCAAGTTTTCAGCTTTCGGTCAAAAATTTTACTTTCAATGCTTTCCCTTCTTTGACATTATTTGACATGCTTTTGATGATGCAGTCACTGCACCTGCTGCTCGTTTGGCTAAGGTTAAGGTCGACTCAGACATTACTGCTCCTTGCAACACCTCCATCCTTTACCCAGCTGATGGAGGCAACATGCATTGCTTCACAGCAGTGACAGCGTGTGCAGTGCTGGATGTGCTTGGCCCTCCATATTCTGATCCTGATGGCCGGCATTGCACATACTACCTTGAATTGCCATTCACCAATTTCGCAGGTAGCACATTGCCTCTTCACGTTTGATTATACTATAACACTCTTTGTTACTCAAATGGTGGGGAGGAATGCCTTTTACTTGATACAAAATCTTAATTACTTTTCTCTCTTTGAAATTTCAGTTGATGGGGTTTCAGTGCCTGAAGAGGATAGGGAAGGTTATGCATGGCTTCAAGAGAGGGAGAAACCTGAGGACTTGACTGTAGATGGAGCACCTTACAAAGGGCCAAAGATTGTGGATGAATGATCTCACCTATGTTGACACTGGCTGATGATGTCCAGTCCTTGCAGCACCCAAACTTTTGTTTCATTTTGTATCTTGTTCTTGTGGTTCTTTTCCTTCATCCTTTTTTTTTTTTTTTCCCCCTTAAAAAACTTTTTTCCTGTGGGACATGAGGGACTAGATCCTTTTTTTCTCTCTACAGTTTATGTACATACTCTGAACCAAAAAAAAGAAAAAGAAACAAAGAGAAGTTCACTGGAAAATTGAGCATGAAAGTGAATTGAGTTAATTGTCAGCATCATCTCTATACAACTGGGTGTCTGGGACTATTCCTTTTCTTCTATTACACGATAAGCAATATGTACCTGCTGCTTCCATTGAGAGCAAAAAAGATATATGTATAATTAGAGCTATAGCTATGGTACCTAGCTAGGGAGGTGTATAGGTCCACAAGTAGTTTGATTACTTGATTGGTACCTCCAGGAGAGACAAAACTATAAAAGGGGTTTTCTTAGGAGACCAAGGTTTCTTAATATTCGTTCTGTGATGGTGAACTGATTAGGCTAGGGGGGGGGGGGGGGGGGGGGGTGTTGCGGGTGTGTTCTCTCTCTTCCCCATGATGGAATGTTTGATTACTTGGAGACAGCTTGGAATGAAATGGTGTGTGTGGTGTAGCTTTCTTTGACTTCAATTCCATCAGATAGGACTTTCCCATGCAAGTTGACGGGTGAACGAAATTTACACTGCAGTGATTGTCTGGAAAAAAGTTGGCAATGCCATTTAGAAGTTAGGGTTTGGCTTCTGTTCAGTGGCCAGTGGCCACTGGACCCATCAGGATACGGACAAATGTCCAGTCTTGGACACGCAATCCATCGTGTTCAGTGGCACTGGCCACTGGACAGAAGCCGGATCCTAGAAGTTAAACTAGGGGTTGATTCTGCAGGCAGCAGCAATTATCACAGTTATTGGATATAAAAATATTCTGAAGTCTGTTGCGAGACAAGATTTTGGTGGGGCAGTAGCATAAATGTACTGTACATTAATGTTTTATTGGGTGAATGATGGTACTATAAAGTATAAACCTTGTATATTTCGTTCATTAAAAAAAAAAAAAAAAAAAAAAAAAAACCTTGTATATTTCTATGCTTGTGCATAAAGTTAGTGCGACTGTCCGTTGTGTCTACTGGTGCCGAATCTGTACCTTAATGCTTATTAAATAGAAGGTTGTACGTAGATGAACTTAACCCTCAATATGAATAAGGAAAAACTTTTTTGTGTTTTTACTTTGGATGAATAACTGTGAGCAGGTTGCTCACAGCGTATAAGCTAGGAGCAATCTATGACTGAGCATAGAGCATGCTGCAAGCTGCATGTACAAATACAAATACAAATACAAGATGACGGTGAATTTTTATTTATACTAGCATGTAACCCGTATTTACGTACGGCATGAAAACATTTAACAGTAATAATGATAAGGTGGTTGTCTCGGTTTTTACATTGAGCATTACAAATGTGGTCCATTTAAATGATGCAATTTTTTTTTTCTCATTTACCCTTGGCTTTTGCGTAACGTGTATAAAATTCCTTTAGTGAAATTAAAAAAAAAAAAAATCAACTCCTTTGTATCTTACCCTCAATAACTTACTTAGCACAGAAATTGAAAGCTTAAATAAGACATATGACACTAAATTAGACATCCAATTTAAAATCTAATTGGATTTTTTCTTATAGTTTTGATTCCAAAGAGCAAAGTAATGACAATCATGGGTCAAACATGGTTTCTCTGGGATGGAAAACAAAAATTATTAGCGATATAGGAAAAACCTTCAAAAAAGTACAATAAGCAGAAAAGAATTCTTGAAGATACTATCCAAGTATTTTTTAAATGTAAGTTTGCATCTCACAAAACTCACATACCTAAAGACAAATTTATAAACTCACACTTTGTTCTACTTTAAGTGTTTCCAACAACATTTTTTAATCTTCAATCATAATTAAGTTTATTACAATTCCATTTGTGTTTGACTATTATATCTAGTAATATATTGTGCAATAACGTTGCAAAAATGAAGCCAAAATTTGTGTAAGAAAAACTAAAGTAAAGGACATGGAATTGAAAATCAAATTTTGTTCTGTAAGTAGAATCCTTATTGTTCTTTAATAGTAGTATATGAAACTAAATAGAGCAATAATGGGACAACTCACAATGTGTGATAGATAAGCAATTGTTTCCATTAAATCGTACGTACTCGTTGCAGTGGATTTCTTAAAACTTGTTAAATTTCATTAATACCTGCAAGCATAGAAGAAAATAATGAAATGGACTTGGACTTTAAATATCGAAATATAATTAAAATGCGTGGTTTTAGGGTATGTTTGGTACATTGAATGAGGATTACGACATGAATATAATTTTTATTATTAGGAATAAAATGTTTTAATGTAATAACTAAACATATTCATAAGTTTGCTTGTGAGTTATAAAATTAGAATAAAACTTAAGATTTATTTTAAGAAATATCTCACTTATACAATTATATTTCTTTAAAAATTTTTATTTTTTAAACTTAAGAGAGATATGTGTTATTTTTTATGATTTTTTTATTTTTTATTTTTATAATTGTTAGATGTATATGGAAAGTTTGTTTATTTGGAAATATATTAAGTTTTGAAATTATTGCACTTACTAAGGAATAGCTAATACAACCATTTCAAAGAGGAATGATTATTCTTCATTTTGAAGAATAGCTATTCAGAAGGAATGACTATTTCTTGTAATGAAAACATAACCAAACTAAAAAATAGTTAAACCATATAAATACCTATTACATTACAATGCTTATTATAGTTGACCGAACTTGCCCTTAATGTTGCAACCAAGTTCTAGGGAAGAAGCTCTACGGGGGAACATAATTTTGAGGGCCCATAATTTTTTTTTTTTTTTTGATTCTATTAAAATGAGATAGCTCATGAAAACTGGGGAAGCGAGATTAATTCTCACTCACTTAAAGAATTACACATATTAGGCATGCTTTACAATCATGTCAAATTATATATCTAAGCTTGTATAAAATTAAGGGAATTACGAAATGCAAAATGCACATTGTGACCATTGAAGAAAAGTTGGATAAGACATAAAATTGAGGCACTTTTGTAGACACCTCATTTACTCATAATAAGATGAAATTCGAACAGGGGTATCTTTTTTTTTTTTTTTTTGATATAAGATAGAATTTCTACTCTAGCCTAATCTAAGTATATATGTGTGTGAAGCTCCCTCTTGGAGACTTGAACCCCGACCCTTACCCCTCACACTCCACAAGCATTTATACTTGTAAAGTGACCACTGCACCAAGGGTGCGCGGTGGTGAACAGGGGTATCTTTCTAATCAAGTAGCAATAAATTTTTTTTTTTAAAAAGGTAGCTAAAAGGAAAATATAAACTGATTAATTCTTTCCAGTTCAATAATGATGTCTTAATTTCTTTAAACTCCCAAAAAAAACCCCTCAAATAGGCAAAAATCATTAATTAAGAAATTGCTACAATGTGATGATACAACAACATAAATAATGCCACAGTGACTTGACAATATCAAAATTAGTCCTCCTAAAAGCAGCTAAAACACCAAAAACCATAAAAATTCCTACAAATTATATGCACCCTACCCCCCCCAAAAAAAAAAAAAAAAAAAATAACCTTAATATGCAAAATCTTAAAATGGGCACGCGAATTAACGCTTCACTTACAAACCAACAACTTTTGAGTGTGACATTGCTTATTTAATAGAAAAAAGGCCACTCACGCTTATTTGCAAAAATTAGTGAAACCAAGCACAAGTCAAATAATTCAACAAAATAAAGTATTCAATAGTTTGAAAGATAGAGACTAACAAATGGATAGACAACCAAGCTTATAGTAAATATTTGGGTATTTGTGTTAACGTTCCACCACATTCAAGCATTTTCTTGAACACAAATTGAGAAGCCAAAAAAAAAAAAAAAAACAAAACAAAAAATACAATTTTTTAGGGTTGGAAAACCAAATAGTATAATTTTCCAAAATTGAAAACCCTTAAAAGGAATAAAAATTGTCGATCTTCCAAGGAGAGGGAAAGCGATTAGTATAAATATAAAGATATTTGCATATTCCTCTATCTCCTACTAAGATAACCATTTTAAATATTGAAATCAAACTAATTGAGCCTAACACTGAAAAACATGGGATATAATATATGGGTTTTTTTCAGAAGAAATTGATAATAATAAATAAATAAGGTAATAGAAAAAGAAAACAACATACACCATAAGAAACATAGAAGTTGGTGAGGCTAAATTGTCGCTTAGTTTTGGCTTTGGCTTTGTGATGTTTATGAGAAAGGATAAGAAAGTGAAATCTTTGCTATCTCCTGGAGCTCTTGTTCTTGTATTGGTAGTATTTGATTGTAGGCTTGATATATCTCGTGGGTCCTAAAACAATGCGAATGAATAATAAATCATTCACATTTGCATAGGAAAAAACCATAGTTCAAGATTAATTTAGAAGTGAACAAAGAGAATGATAATTTAACAAATATAATAAACAAAGAGAGATAGAGAAAAAGAGGATAAATATTATACCAAATCAAAGATCCCTATTGTGTTCTTCATCAACTTCAAGCACTCATTTCCAATAGAGCAACCTCATATCAAAGTTAACATCGAAGCCTCTCCATAATGCCTGTACGGACATTATAGTAGTGTGCATGCCTTCCTTCTAGGACGACTGTTCAAGGCCTTGAACTTGCTCTAGAAAGAGGGCTATTCAAGCAATTGGACAAAAATCAATCATTATTAATCAAGGTGACTAATTGTATTTTTAGCCAAACAATGTCATAAATTTGCGTGATGGACTCCTCGACTTTTGAACTTAACAACTCAATTAGAACACAAATTAAGAAACTTAAATGAGACACATGATGCAAAATTAGATTATAATTGAAATTCAATTAAAATCTAACAATTTGACTTTATTTAAAAGAAAAATAATAAAATGAAATATTTGATACCTCTTAACTTTCACTTGCTTCTTAAAATAAAAAAAAAAAAAAAAAAAAAAAAAAAAAAAAAAAAACTTTCACTTAGGATACTCCATCACAAAAACTTTATAATAATAATGCATCCAACTTCACCCATTTTCATTTTCCAAACATTGGACAAAATATGGAACCTGGCATTAGAGGAACTTTTCATCTTATATGGATGGACTACGGAACAAATACAAGAATATGCATAAAACCTTGTTTGACCAAAAGAAGAAGAAGAAGTGCATAATACGTTGATTTCAGTGTTATTCCCAAACAAAATTATATATAACTACACAGGAAAAATGCTATTTACACCATCTATAACACCGACATCTTTTCCCTTTGTCCATCTTTCTTATGGTTTTTTGGTTCTTTGTGTTGACCTTTTCCTTCTATTCCAAGTCTTCTGCAGAGGTGTTAACAGCCCTCCCTGGACAGCCAACCAATGTTTCTTTCAAACAGTTTTCTGGTTACATTACTACAGATGCTCAGCATGGCCGAGCTCTATTCTATTACTTTGTTGAAGCAAAATCAGCGAGCCCACTTTCAAGACCCTTGACCCTGTGGCTCAATGGAGGTTATTATCTGAGTTATTTAATCATCTTTCTTGCTATATGGTCACTAATACTATATATCAATAAGTCTACTCATACAATAAATTTTGCAACTTTTTTTTTCACAATTGTTGAAGTGACATTTTGTGATTCGTGTACAATAAAAGTAGTGTCACAAATAAGCTCTTGTGAATGTAATGCTTAACCAATCTCAACTTACCGTCTTAGCAAGTCATGAAAAAAGTTGTGAAATTTTTGTATATCATTGCTTTGCTCATATATTATGACACTTAATGTTGTTTTATGCTTGATTCTAGGCCCTGGATGTTCTTCCCTGGGTTATGGTGCATTTATGGAACATGGTCCTTTCCAACCTGGGGATAATGGACTTCTTGTCAAGAATAAATATTCATGGAACTTGGGTAAATGTGTTTATATCAGTTCATTATATAGCAAGTTATTATTATTATTATTATTTTATTTTTTTAATGAAAAAAAGTTTGCCATGCTATACTGACTTCATAATGAAGTATTTGGATAGAATCAAACATGTTATATGTTGAGTCACCTATTGGGGTTGGAGTTTCCTGCTCAAACACAAGCTCGGATTACTTAAGGTGGAATGATACTCAGACGGGTATATGTGCATTTAACTATTGGTAGTATTACTTCTGTGTTCTGTATTTGTTAATATTTCTCAAACTTTTCAATACATAATCTTTTTTTTTTTTTGGTTAACAGCCAAAGATAATTTGATATTTTTAATAAACTGGCCGGAAGAATTCCCAAACTACAAAGACTCCGATTTGTTTTTAACTGGTGAAAGCT
Source organism: Quercus aquifolioides (assembly GCA_019022515.1). Lineage (NCBI taxonomy): Eukaryota > Viridiplantae > Streptophyta > Magnoliopsida > Fagales > Fagaceae > Quercus > Quercus aquifolioides. The sequence goes on along the minus strand of CM032327.1, from coordinate 24,991,659 downwards.
ATGCAGGTAATTATGATTTGTTTTTGCTATCCCTCAAATTTCATGATTATGATTATTGAAAATTGTTAAAGTATTGGTTAAATAATTAAGTTCACCTATTCCTAAGAGCTTAAACTATAGAAAAAAAATGACAATATTTCATGATATGAAAGCAATTATGCCTAAGTTGGAACTCTGTCATCTCCCATTTAAACAGTTAAAACCATAAATGTCGAGTCCACACTTGTTAAAAAGCTCCAAGCTTTTTAGGATTTGGGATTTCTTTTGCTAATTATTTTTAAGAAGAAAATAGATGAAACTTTATAGGTATAAGCTCTAAGATTAAGATTTTGTGCACCTAAACAATCATTGAAACTTCTAGATATGATCATTAAATTGAGCTATCTCAATATTGACATCTTTGGTTGCAGGCCACTACATCCCACAGCTTGCAGCCTTGTTGATAGAGTACAATAAGAATCCAAATATCAAACCAATCAAGCTGAGAGCCATTGCTGTAATGACCAATATTAGTGAGAGCTAAAAAGTTACTTTCTGGATTACAATGTTGTTAATAATAACAATAACTTTACTCTCATTGTTGTTTGTAGCTTGGAAATCCACTTTTGGACCTAGACATTAGTGTGCAGGCTGGCGACTACTTGTGGTCACATGGAGCAATATCTGATGAAACACTAATGTTGAAGAATTCTGTCTGCAATGACTCAAAATATCTTAGTGAAGACATCCACGGGAAATTGTCTCAAGGATGCAAAGATGTGTTTAATAGAGCTTCAGATGAAATTAGCGCAGATGTTGCTCATGATGACCTCCTCTTCCCAAATTGCTTGTCATCAAGCTCAGCTGAACAATTTAGGCCCAAGGGGAAACATGGGAAGATTCATGCAATGGCATACACAATGTTTTATGATGTTTAATAACATTGAGTTTGAATTGAGCATTATAAGCATATAGTTGGATACTTTGATTGGCTTATTCATTGAAAGTAGGTAAAAGTACAAATGTATCAAGAAAAATGAGGCTATAAAAAGATGTAGTATAAACAAATAAACTAAATAAGCTCTAGATAAAAGCTAAACCAAACACATATGTAATGAGGAGTCTTTGTGGGCCTGGACAGGTTGCTAGCAGGGGAACCAGAGGGGATCCATGCCTTGATGGAAGGGTATTCACCTATCTAAACAAGCCTCAAGTTCAGAAGGCAATGCATGCCAACATAACTCACCTGCCCTCCCATTGGAACTTCTGCACAGGGTCTATTTCTTTCTCTTTCAGTGTGTGTGTGGAGTAAAAAGAAATTCTCTAGTGGTTTGCTTTGTAGTTTACTTACAAGTTGATTTATAGATTAGTTAATCAAAACGTGTAAAAGTTGCGGGCCTCTTGAATATCAAGAAGATAACTTGGACATGAACCTCATACCCCTCATCTCAGACCTTATAAAGGCTGGCATTCCTATCATGCTTTACAGGTTCTAAAACATCACAATTAACTTCTAAGTATTGATTTTTCTCTTTACATTTTATTGACATCCAAAACTACAAAATTGGAAGTGGAACACTTGAGTAGTTTTCAGTTCTCCTTGACATTTTCTTGAAAAGTTTATGAGTACATTTACATCAAACAGTGGTGACCAAGATTCCAAAATTCCTCTCACTCAAACAAGAATAATTGCTAACAAGCTGGCGAAGGATTTGAAGCTATCTCCTTTTACAAAATATGGTACTTGGTATGACAAGAAGCAGGTATGTATATAATTCTGTAATTCTCTCAGTACTTCTTTCTTTTATTTTAAAAGCTTGGACAAACACAATGGCACTAGCTTTCTTATCTTAAATAGCTTCAAATATAGTGAAGGTAGATTGATCTTAACAATTTTTAATTAACATAATTAGATTATACGCAGGGGCGTGCTTAAATTGGGTAAGGGGTATTTTCAACCCAACCTAGCTTCTTTGGATTGAGAAATTCCCAATCCAACCTATTGCAGCTCAAAAATTCAACCCAACCCAACTGGTGTTGGGTTGATTCATTGGGTTAAAGTCATTTGTTAGGCTTTATAAAAATATTGGAATTTTATTCAACTGTTGTTGATCTATTAAAATTTGTAATATTGAACTTTTTTTTTTTTTTTTTAGAATACTAAGTATTTTTAACACACACGGGGAGAGAGGATAAAGTTTTTTTTAAAGAAAATTACAGTGGTATATATCCAAAATGACATAATTCTTAGATACACAGCATAGGTTTTAAACCTCTTTTACTCATACTTATTTTTCAATGTGAGATTAACCCACTATTTTTTCTTTTAAGAATACTAAGTATTTCTAACAACTTTGTTAAAACTAAGCCTTAAAATACTCAAATACATCAAACTAACAGATTTAAACAAAGTCTCAAATTGTGGCATTTGGTGAAGTAAACACTATTTGGCAGAGCCACAAAGAATGTAGTTATTGTTCATTCAGTCAGAAATTTAATGAAATGTGAATTGTAATTGCAGGTGGGTGGATGGTCTCAATCATTTGGTGGCTTAAAAGAGGGGAAGAATGTGACATTTCTCACATATGCATCAGTTAGGGGTGCAGCCCATGAGGTTCCATTCACATCTCCTTCAGAGGCCCTTTCACTGTTTCGTTCCTTTCTAAGTGGAACTCCTCTTCCTAGGCCCAGAGATTGACTAATGGCTCAAAAGTGCTGAAGCCCATTGCTCAAATGATCATATTCTTCGAAAATCCACATTAAAGTACAATCTCAGATGATGATATCCTTTAGCGGTTTTAGTTTTTCTCATATATGTAGACAAGGTAAGTCTATAACTTAAAACATTATTAAGTATTCAAGATATGTTAGCGGTTGATCCGTGTGGATGGAGGATATTCTTCCATACTTAAATATTGTACTTTTAGCTTATTATTGCTGTGTTTTTCTCAATGAAATATTCAGGTTACTTCTAAAAAAATAAAAAATAAAAAATACATTAAATCTTATAGTAGTAATTTTTGTTTTACTCTGAATATTTTATTGCAATTTGATGTTTCCTATAGGCTATATTGCCCAATTTGGAGTTAGACAAAATAAAGAAATTTAGTAATACCTTGGCGTATTGCAATTCCCTTTGAACTCTGTTAGGGTACTTTTTTTTTTACACCTAACTTTATTCGAGTACCACCTATTTATACCACTATAAGTTATTGGGTTTCCCAAACATATCTTTTGGCTCTATTATTATGTTAATCACAAATATTTCATATCTCATTATCTAAATTGGGTCATGATATAAACTATCACAAAAAGCCCAAAAAACTCCTATTTTATCTAATTTTATTATCATTGTTTAGCTAAGTCCAAAACCGGTCCTATGAACCCAATACACACATCTTATTCTGTTTAAAACCCAAGAATATTTATGCTTGACAATATTTGAAAAGCCCATGACTCAAATCCATGGCAAAAGAATTTTATCATTGGAATTCAAATCCATAATCAAAGCCCATGATTTGAAACCATGACGATTTATTTATCCAAAACCCAATTCTCATTGGCAACATCAAAACCCAATTCTCATTAGCAACATTAAAAACCCAACTTACGTTGGCACTATTAAAAGTCCAAGCTAACTACTTGGCACTATTTATTGAAAGCCTAAGGTTATCAATACTTGGCAAAATACTATATCATAATCATTTCACCTAAAAGTCCAATAATGAACAATACTTTAGATTCTTAAACCTATTACTATAATATTACAAGCTCATGAAATTTATGAATTATCTACTCTCAAAACTCATGGCGATCATCTTATAAAAGCCCATGGAAAGATATGATTATTAGACCCATGACATTTATTTATTTCATATTCACTATCCATCTTACATCACAACATTCATAATCTTTATTACCAAAACTCAAGGTAATTATTCATCCTACATGTCCATTATGATTATTGTAGGGACTCCATTTTTATTGGACCCTCACAATACAATTTTTAGAGCGTGGGTTGAAGAATTAGGCCCTAACAGACTAACCACCGTACCCCATGTGCTCCTCCCTTGTTGTTGTAGGGGAATAAGCCCCATTTCATTCCTAAGGGTAGCTCCTCGGCGCTCGTCCGAGGAGGTTCAACCCCCCTTTCACAGCTTTGCTCGACCTTCTTATATAGTTCTCTTTCTCCTCCCCCCTTCTTCCATCTGTTGATCATCCATTTGCCCTTTCTCTTTCTGACCGTCCGTCCCATCAGAGGCCTTATCAGTACTTGAGTGGTTCACAATGACCAATGTTATCCTGCTCAGGGGTTACATCTCAATTAATGCGGCCAGGGGGTTAGATGAGTGCATTTAGTGTGGAGGTGACAACCGGTTCTGGGTTTGTCCCCCACCGGGAGTTAGCCTTGGTATGCCGAGGACAGAGATGTCCTCGGCGTGGATTCAAAAAGGCATAGGTGTCCATACACCATCCTCGGACGATCGTCCTTCCTCGGAATGGACCTTGGGCTAAATGCAAGATGGGCTGAGGCTATCAGGCCCACGGGCCCCACAATTATCTATAAAGAAACTCATGAAAACATCACATTATTCCATTATAGTGGTTGTTACCATATTTATTTAAAACCCATGATAAAATATTATTATCAAGAAGAATTTTGGAGGCCATTATTTAAAAAAGCCCCAAGGAAAATATGATTTACAAAGTAATCCATAGTAAAAATTATGAGAAGTTATTTAAAGCCCATGAGAATTAATACCCAAAATCTATCATAAATATTTATTAAAACTCATAGATTCATTTTATTTCTACTAACAACTAAAGCCCATGAGGAGTAAAAAACTCATGGCAAAACATGTCTTTAATGCTCATTTTGTAGTTCCAAGAATCTCGTGGAGAAGGGAGCAAGCCCAGGCAAAGAAAGGGTCATGCGGCCCAACTAAAAGTGCTAAAATGGAGCAAAGTTCCAGCCCAAAAAGTTCCCAGCAAGAGGCATGAAAGTGGGCAACCAGCCCTTGTTCATCCCTAACCAAAGAAACAACTAAAGACTCCTACAAGAGAACCAAGCCTTTGAGGATGAACTAAGGGCTATCCTATCAGTTTTCTGCCACCCTTTGCCTGACTTGAACAGTGCCTAAAGGCTGTCATATCAACTGAAGTCAAAAGGATGATGGGATTCCATCATCTTCCTTAAGACTGCACCTCCAGTGGAAGGGGAACTGAAACCAAGTCATCCAAACTTTAACAAATTGATGCTATAAATGTTAAAAACGTTCAAGACGTGATTCATGTCCCAAGCCCATGAATCCTAAAGGGGAAAAATTGGGAACGTGTGGTTTGGAGGGCAAAAAGGGATTTCTAGCGGAAACCCCTGAAGTGAATTTAGAGTGTAAAGTTGTTATTTACAACTATGTATTTAGTTGGCTTTTATTCCGTGCCAAATTTGATTGTAATTATTATCAATCATTTATACCCTGTATTTGTTGTGGGAATTGATGTAAGGGTTGTGTGATAGAGAGTGTGTGAAGACTCAAGTATTTGGAGGCTGAAGGATTCTCGCGGGTATGTCGCGACTTAGCTTCCCGTGAAGTGAAGCATGTGCCCTGCACGTGCTGGAATGCGAAGAGTCAGGCCAGGTGGAGACAGCTGTCTCTCGCGAGTATCTCGCGGGTAAGGCCTTCCCGCGAGACACCCGCGAGACATGCTGTTCTGCCAGCCTGTACTGACTGACTCACACATTTTGCACATATCCTATATATACCCTCATTACCCACAAATGTTGAGGAATGCTTCAGAGAGAAAACTCTAGCCAAACACATTGGGAATTAGAGATTGTCATCCCCACCTTTTTCTATACACTTGCTTGTGGTATCTCCTCAACCCTTCCCTCTCCATTTCCATACCATTGAGAGGTTGATAGCCCAAACACTTACCACACCCTTTGAGAATGTTGAGTGACGTTTTGGTGCTGCTGGGAAGCATTGGAAGAAGCCTGGAATGGCAGATGCAACATGGAGCTTGTTGCGGGATCCGGGGTGCTAGACAAGACACGGTTCCGAGAAGCCTTGTTGGAGTAGGAGCTTGGAGGGCTTAGGTACATCGGGTAGATTAGGCTTGGAGGGTCTCTTGCTTACTCATGTATCCCAACTGATTGTCTAGTGGATCGATTTCCGCTTGGAGGGCGGCGGAAAGGTTTTTCGCCGAGTTCTTCGGTTTCCTCTTCGAAAACACGTCTTGGTGTTTTCTGTGTTTGCATCTCTCTTCCCTACTCTTGTTTAATTCCATTATACTGCTGTGTTGCTTAGTTTATGGATTAGAGTAGCTTACTTGTTCATCCGCTCGCTTTTACACTATTCCGCACTTTGTATTAAAGTTGTGTAAAATCTATCGAGCCGTAATTTTAATTGGAGGGTCTAAACAACTCTTGTGTTTTCAACACGTTTTCAAGCTTTCATAGAGCTTGACACTTGGCTTGGGGTGTTGAATCTTACTTCTTGAGAGTCTAAATCTCAGTTGCAGCATTAGGATTTGCTCTTGATACACGCCTCAATCACATTGATTAAGCTCAACCCTAGAAAACATGGCATTCAATGCAAAGCACTCTAAAATCCCATCATTACCCAAAGAAGCAAGGCAACCCCAAAAGCAAATCTCCCATTTTTAGGCCAAATCCAGGTTATTAATGCAGCTGTCTGGCTCCCCTAAATGAGGCCTACGTTTTTTTTAGATTCTTGTCAATTAATACTTCTCTAAAACTCCATTATAAAAGCAAAAGCATCTCAGCCCACAAAAGGGGGAGCTACTTCTTCTGAAATTCCTGATCTATTTGCCATTTTACTGGTGGTTTAGCTCTCTTTAAGCTCACTACTCATCCCCTTCAGCCCACACTCATCTAACCTCAGATATTCTTTTCTCTCCTTGACACAATCATAGCTAATAAATGTCCCCTAATTAGTCACAAACAGCTACCCCCTCTGAAACTCTTGATTTATTTGTCATTTTACTTGTGGTTTAACTCTCTTTAAGCTCACCACTCATCCCCCTTTAGCCCACTAGTCACTAAAGCCTTAACCTCAGTGTTAATCCCATCTCACTCACTCAGAATAGCCCACATTACCTCATTCATGCCTTATGCACACATACTTATCAAAATCTTAGTTTAATACTTGCTGCACTGAGCTGGGATCTCTCTCTCCCTTCATTCCATCCTATTTTTCCTCTTATATTTGTAACTATAAATCCTTTAATCCTTGTTTAGTATTATTATGATGAAGGACAAAATGTTTTGGAAACTATAGAAGTTTTCCCTTATGTTGACTTAATAATAATAAGGAAAACATATAATTTTTATCATGTAAACACACTTATTAACCTGAAATTACCCTACCACTGGAAATAATACTGTACCACTAGAGGACTGATTTGAACTATGATGCTGTAAAATGACTAATAATATAACAAACTAAACGTGTTTATTGTGATTTATTGTTGTCTCCTTGTTAGGGTACAGCCTCCATCTCTTGCTTGGGCGGGCTTACACGACACCAAAAGCCTTTGGGCTTTATTTCTAGGGCCCATCGTCGAGTTTCGGCTTGGCTACCCTATATTTTATTTGGGAACATAAAAAATTTTCTCCTCAACAAACTTAAGATCAATTATTCAAAAATGAAAATGAAAAGTGCTGATTTCTTTCAAGTATGTTTGGATGAAATTATTCCTCAAAACCTTTTAAGTGTTAGTTTATTTGATCCCATTAAGGTCTATACCTAATCACAATAACGTGTTTATTGTGCTTTATTGTTGTCTCCTTGTTAGGGTACAACCTCCATCTCTTACTTGGGCGGGCTTACACGACACCAAAAGCCTTTGGGCTTTATTTCTAGGGCCCATCATCGAGTTTCGGCTTGGCTATCCCATATTTTATTTGGGAACATCAAAAATTTTCTCCTCAACAAACTTAAGATCAATTATTCAAAAATGAAAATGAAAAGTGCTGATTTCTTTCAAGTATGTTTGGATGAAATTATTCCTCAAACCCTTTTAAGTGTTAGTTTATTTGATCCCATTAAGGTCTACCCAATCACAAAATAGATAAATTGGTTACTTTATTTATTTTGTTAGGACATAATGATCTTAAATTAAGTTCATTAGTTGGCACATCTTATTGTTTTCAACAGAAACATTCAGGATTCAAATCACCATCCCCCAAATATTGAATTATTTGTAAAAAAAATTGGCCTTAAGTGGACCAAAAGAGAGGGGGGGGGGGGGGGGGAAATCTTATTTATACATCTTAAATTTGAATGATTAATTAGATTTCAATTCACACAATTAGTAAAAGTCATTTTACTTGAATAATTAAAGTACTTACCAAGTCAAAACTGCTCACGTTCCACAATGTGAAAACACCCACCAGTTGATTTTAATCCCTAAACTCAAAACCAACAACCAAAAAAAACCGCAGCAAAAAAAACCAAATTTAGTACCAAATAATCCATAAAAATAAAATAGCTGTATCATACTATTTTTTTTTTATTATTATTATTATTTTTTCTCTAGCAACCAAACCGATCTTATTGAGAAAATCAGAGAGAACTTATTGTGCAGTGGCTGTTCCGGTGATGCTGGGCTGGTGTGAGGACTTCGTGCTAATGATGGCTTGGTGTGAGGGTGGTGGTGGTGGCAGCAACGACAGCAGGGTTGAGAGAGGAAAGCGAAGTGTTGGAGATTGGTTTTTTGAAATTCTTAGATGGGTTTCGTGAGAGAGAGAGAGAGAGATCTTGCTAGGTTAACTGTGTGTTTAACCATAGTTAAATTTACTGGGTTAAGTTATTAAATTTTAATTGAGGTGGCATATCTAAGACCCTTGATACTTTTCAAAAAGATCCTGTCAATTTCAAAGGGAAATGGAGAGGATCGCTGTCCGTTATCTCTACTGGTGCTAAATCTGTACCTTAAATAGAAGGTTGTACGTGTAGATGAACTTAACCCTCTATATTTATATGGAAAAACTTTTATTTGTTTTTACTTTGGATGAATAATTGTAAGCAAGTTGCTCACAGCGTGCAAGTTAGGAGCAATCTATGACTGAGCATGGAGCATGGAGCATGCTGCAAGCTGCATGTACAAATTCAAGTTGATTGTGAATTTTTATTTATATTTGTATACAATTTGACTTTATTTAAAAGAAAAATAATACAATGAAATATTTAATACCTCTTAACTTTCACTTAGGATACTCCATCACAAAAACTTAACTTTATATATATATATATATATATATATATATTAATAGGCAAATCTCAGAGAAAGTTAAATTAGAATTTGAAATTAGAGTCTAATTTTGTGCCATGTGTCTAAATTTATGTGGAGACTACACCATAATTATCTACTGAAGTTTGTGCCATGTATCCACTTAAGTTTATTAATTTTTGTGCCAAGTGAGTTAATTGGTACAAAATACTAAAAATCTAATATTAATGAACTATAAAATTAAAAAAAAAAAAACCAATCATATATACTCAATAAAAATCACTATACAACAAAGATCATCATATGTTCTATTTTATTAAAAATTAGAAAAAAATTGATCATAAGTAGTATTAAATTTAGGTAAGAATTTTAATACGTGACTAATTATGTTTACTTTTTTAAATAATGATTTGACTAATTATTAATATTTTATGATAAAAATTGTGTTTAAATTTAAATGTATTAATACGTATGCATGTGTTAAATGCTTTTTTTTTTTTTTAATAATTTGACTAATTATTTATATTCTTATAATAAAAATTGTATTTAATTTTAAATGATCCATGCATTTGCATGGGTTACATGCTAGTCTATATCTATATATATCTAAAAGCTGAAGCGTAACATTTATTATTGATGCGCTCCTGTTGAGCTACCTCATCTGCCAAGTCAATAACCACATAATTAATCTTTTTCATATTTATTTTTTTCATATATATATATATGTTGTGGGGGGTCTGAGGACCGAGGAATCCTAGCCGAGGATTAATTTGCCCAATCCAGGCCAAGACGGGTAAGGAAACTCCATGGACTTCGCCTACTTGAGGAGAGTAAGAGAATCAGGACAACTGATATCCCTTTGAAGCCTAAGGATAGGAGAAGAGATAGCAACTGAAACAGGGTTGGTGGGAGGAAGTTTCTCGAAGGAGACACCTCCCACCTTCACATTCAATGCCCAGCACCACCCTCATCAGTTGCATTAATGTGGAAATGACCCCTGAATAGTAACTTCACAGCTAGCAACCCCTTCTACCACCTTTAAAAGGGTATTGATGGGACAAGTATCTTAAGAAATGCCCTAAGACATATAGGTGGAGGGCTGGGATGCAAGGAAAGGGACTATAAAAGGAAGGGAATCCCCCAGAAAAAAAGGGATAAATATTTTCTAAGTAAAAAGAAACCAGTGAGGAGAATTCAGAATTACCTTGTAAGGAACCAGAACTAAACTTATGTACAAGAAATTGACCCTCAGGTTTGCTTGAGGAGGATATTATCCTCAATTGTAGTTCCAATTGCGCTTATTTGCTACTTTGGATTCTTCGGTCTTAGACTTGGACTCATCCTTGTATTGCACTTGAGTTAGTGACCCACTCTCTTAAAAATTCTATTGTTTAGGCTTGATTTGAGGGATAAGGTATCACTGTTCTAGGTGGGCTTGGGCTTTTATTTTTTGAGTCCCTACATATATATATATATATATATATATATATATATATATATATAGGCTTTACAAATTCATTTTAAAGCGGTTTTAACTTTACATATTCATCTACTTTAATTTTGATGTTATAACTAAATAATAAATCAATGAAAAATCAATACAAAAGAGTTGTCTATGTATATTCCTTTTGGGCAGTTTTTACTTTAAATACTATTTTGTCCCTTAATCTTCCTTTATTTTGCCTTTTCTTATTCGCACCCTTTTACTATAAATTTGTCACTCTCATTCTATTCATATTTTTAACATACAAAAAAGGTTATTTCTCTCTCTCTCTCTCTCTCAAAAAAAAATTTTCATTTTTTTGGGGTTATTTTATTTTATTTTTCTTGCATCTCTACCTTAGATTGATGAATATTTGTGTTTTTTAGAAATCTACTTTTGGTTGTTTAAAACTGAAAAATGAAATCAATGAGTAATATTTTTTTTTAAATGAACTCTACTTCTCATTTTTTTGGGTTATTTTATTTTATTTTTCTTGCATCTCTACCTTAGATTGATGAATATTTGTGTTTTTTAGAACTCTACTTTTGGTTGTTTATAATTGAAAAATGAAATCAATGAGTAATATTTTTATTTATAAAAAAATTGTCTATACAAAGGTATTCACAGGTCTTGCTTAATCATTAATGGTAGAAAAGATACAACCTAATAACTGTCCATAGGAGGGTCTCCTACTAGAGGTTTGTAACCCTCATTTTCTTATTATTGACTAATTCATATGTGTTCCTTGATGTAAGTATTTTTTTATCATTTTATTTACTAAACTACATACTTTTAATGAATAGTGTTTGTTGTTGATATGAATTGGGGGAAAATCATATTATTAGAAGTAGAAACAAGGAACTCTCTCTTCAAAGAAGGCTCTCTAAAAGAAGGGAGTTCTAAGGAGAAAAGCAATGAATTCTAGAGAAGAGAATTCTGCCCAAACTTAAGGGACAACCTCCCTTAAATAGGCAATATTCTGAATAGTAAAAGTAACATGAACAGTAAAGGTAACAGTAAAAGTACATGAACAGTAAAATCTCTGACGAAAGCATGCCAAAGGAGAACTCGGAATGCATGAAGGCAGTCTTGGGAACATGAGGAATCTTCTTTTCAGAACATTATTGTAGCATGGGAAAGAACAGTAGCATTTTGGCCGTTGTGCAGGCTGGAAAAATAAGGTGAAGTAGCATCTTGGCCATTGTGCAGGCCGGACAAATAGAGTGGATCAATCAATCAATCTTGTGCCAAATCATCAACATCGTCTTCATCATGTCCAAACCACTCCTCATTGTAGGGGTAGTAAGGATCTTTTGTAACAGAGGCTTCAGAGGATCGTTCATCATTTGAACCAGCTTTTTCTCCTTTTAACATTTTAATAAGAGCATTTAGAGCTTCAGTGTCCTTACGAATTTCATCCAAAGGAGAACCCATTTTCTTAGGTTTAACAGATGGTTTAACAGATTTAAAAGAGGAAGCAGGTGCATCTGCTAGTTCAGCTTTTTGCACGGGAGTAGTGGTTCGTAATGCTGGAGAGGCACTTGGGGAAGGGAAATCTCTGGAAACATTGGTAATAATAGATTAAGTGTGGGGAAATTTATCCCACCACTTGACATACCAGCAGCGAGTGAGAATATCACCTTCCTTAGCATATTGCCATTTCAGAATCCAAGGAACCTTATATTTCTTAATAAAATGGAGCAGGGGAGTAAACTTAGCTTCATGAGCATCAGGTCTGAACCTTAGTGAAAAGTTTTTGAAGGAATCCTTCAATGGAGTAGGGAATATATCAACAGTTGAACCAAATTGGAACCACCAGCGGATAAACCAGAGTGGGAAATCAGAATTGGAGTCTTTGTCAAAATTAACAAACCATGAATGAGACATGTTTTCATTTTGGTGGAGCATGAACCTGAACCAGGCAGTAATGTAATCATGATAAGAATAGGGAATGTGAGATTTTGGAAGTCTCTTTGTGGTGGTAGGGTTGGGGCCCCACATTTCTTCAGAAATAATATTGTTCAGATAAAGACTATGATAAATTATCTTAGAAGTATTGGTCTTATCAGTTATGGGTTTAATAGTGATTGAATTTTCAGCACGCAGGATATCAAAATAATATTGTATAGTTTTCCCATTATGCTCTGGGATCCAATGAAACTGTGGGGGAAAATAGTTAGTAGCAAGGGAAAATGGATTAGTAATAGAGGCCCTATTTGGCTCTATGGAAAACAGGTTTTGAACATATTGTTTTTTAACATACTGTGAAGCATTAGAAGCATTGGGGTAAATAGTTTTAATAGGTTGGGTAACACTGGTTAGAGCATGAGAATAGGGATCATAAAGAGCAGCTAGAACAGAAGAATAATTAGGTTTGGGAATAGTACCTAAAGGGGTGAAACGGTTAACAATGTCTAAAGAGGAAACAGGTTCTTTTTTAACAATTGGATTAATAGTGGCAGGTGTCTTGTCTTTTGACCTTCTACTTGCCATTAGAACACTGCAGAAATTCACGGGTAAGAAAATCAGGGATGGAATTTTGAGATCCTTTAATATATTCAATATCAAAATAAAAAACGCTTAAAATAGCTTGCCATCTAGCAAAAATATGTTTTGAGGCAATATTTTCAACATCTTTTTCAATAACATATTTAGCACTTTTACAATCTATACGTAATAAAAAATTTTGATTTAATAAATCACTTTGAAATTTTGAAATACATAGTACTATAGATAAAATCTCCTTTTTAATAGTACTATAATTTAACTGTGCATTATTCCAAATTCCAGAATAGAAATGGACAATTTGTTCAGGTGACTCTGGGGAAACTCTCTGTTTTAGAATACCACCATAACCAATGTCAGAGGCATCAGTTTCAACAATTTTGAGAGCATCAACAGTGGGAATACCAAGACATGGCAGTGTCTTAACATGAGACTTAATTTTTTTAACAAGAGAAGTATGGACATTAGACCAAGGTGGAGGATTACTCTTTAACCGATCAAAAAGAGGTTTACATTGTTTCCTCATATCTTTGTAGAAATCTGCAACATAATTCAATGACCCCAGAAATCTTTGGAGCTGAGTTTTATCAGTGATAACATCAGGAAATTTATCAGCAAATTGAATGGCTCTATCAATAGGACGAATTTGTCCTTCAAAGATGTCATAGCCAAGGAAACGAACTTTTGTTTGAAATAGTTTAATTTTCTTAGCAGAAACAACAAGACCATTTCTTTTGATAGTGTCTAGAAACGAATACAGATGTTTCCAGTGTTCATAAATAGAACTAGAGTAAACAGGAACATCATCAATATAAACAATGGTAAAGTGGCTGAAGGAGTTGAAAATGTCATTCATAATGTTTTGGAACTCACTAGGGGCATTTTTAAGACCAAAAGGCATAACATTCCACTCATAATGTCCAAAAGGAGTGGTGAAAGCAGTTTTGTACCTATCATTCTCACTAATTTGGATTTGCCAGAACCCTGATTTCATATCAAACTTTGAGAATACTATAGCCTCACTCAACCTATGGACCAGGTCATTCTTATTGGGAATAGGATACCGAATCCATTCTAAAACCTTGTTCAAAGGTTTATAGTTAATAACTAAGCGAGGAGTTCCTCTCTCAATTTCAGCATTCTTTTGAACATAGAAAGCAGAGCAAGACCAAGGGGACTTGCTATTTCTAATCAGTTTTTTCTCAAACAAATCATGGATTTCTTTTTTACAGAATTCAACAGTTTCAGCATTCATCTGAATTGGACGGGCTTTAGTGGGAATGTTTTTCTCATCAAAATCTTTAACATAAGGCAAGTCAACAATATGTTTCTTCCTATGCCAAAAAGCATTAGGAACATCAGAACAAACATCATTAATTAACATTTTTTGAAAATTATCAATTTTTGATTGTAATAGTTTATTAGAAAGTTGTTCAGCAATTTTCTTGTATCTAACTTCTTGCTGAAGGAAGTTAAGATGTTTGATTTTAGCATGAATCAGATTGGAAGTAGTATCAATATCAATCTCAAGATTTGAAGCAAATTTGAATTTTACTTTTTGACCAAAAGGGTCAGTAGTAATACCATCATGCTTGACAAGAAAAGGATACAGAGCATTTATAAAAGGCAAACCAAGAATCACTTTATCAGTCATATTTTTGACTAAAACAGAAGGAATCTTGAAATAGATATTATCATGGCAAACATGAGCATTATTCAATTCATATTTAATCTTCATTTGAGAACCATTAGTAGAAACCAATCTTTCAGTTGATTTTTCAAAATATATTGAGGGAATTAATCCTTCTTGGATACAATTCATATCCGCACCAGAATCAATCATAGCAATAACAGTGAAATGATAATCATGAGAAACAACAATTTTAACTTTTGTAAACCATTTTGGAGGAAGTATCTTATTAACAAGAGCAAGTTGAGAATCAGTAAAAACATCAGTAATACCTTTATCAGAAAGAAGAGCCTGTTGACTGGGTTCATTATCAGACTTATTTTGATTACTATTTTTATCAATATTTAACATTAACAATTCTTGTTTAGGATTTTGATTATCACTTTTATTATTTTTAGATTCATGTTTTAATTCACTTATCTCTTGTTTAACAACATTAATTTCATGTTGGAGATCATTAACAATTAAATCTTTGGATTTCTTTTTATTAAATCTTTCCAAAGTTTTTTCTTCACTTTTAGTGAGAACATTAACAATTTTAGTAATATTGCAACATGAATCTTTACAACCAATTTTAATATTAGGAGAATCAGAGGAATCATCAGTGAAATGATAGCAAGAATCAGTTGGAGAAGAAAAGTCATCTCCCAAAGAATCAGACATAGTAGGACATCTCAAATTATTTAGCAAATCAGAAATTCGAGATGAAACATTAGATGGAGTACCAACAAAATGTTTAATAATAGTATAAATCAAGGTACTGACACCATCAGGAATGCCTCGATCAATACAATCATCAAAAATAGGCAAACCTTCATCATTCTTTTTAACAGCATGTTTAATAGAATCTCTGGATTCTTCTGTGAGATATGAATCCCACCATCCACGAAGAGTACCAGAAAAACTAGTAGCGAGTAAGTCAACAAATCCTGGTTGTTTAAATCATAGAGAACCTTCTGGTAAAACTATGTTAATTCAATGTTCAACTCCTGATGCTAAAGTTCAAGTTCCAAAAATGATTCAATGGCAAGATGTCAAGCTTCCCACTGAATGGTTGTTGGAACAAGAATCCCCTATTTCTAAACCTGTTTTTGATGAGCTAGATCTCACAAATATTCAACAATATCTTGATGGTACTGTTAAAATAAGTTTTCAAAATATTCAACCTTTTAGGATCAACAAAGGAAGACATTCCTTTGCTGGATCTGAAAGTATTTCAAAAAGAGATCAAGATCTCAATGATTTTTTACAAAAGAATTTTGAAAAACCCACTGATCTAAAATTAAAAGGTGTTTCTAGTGATAAATCTCAAATCAGCTCTGTTTACTATTCTACTAAACCTGAACCTTCCTCTCCATATGGCAAAACTGCCAATGAAGAAGAAGAAGATACTAGATCTGTTTGTCCATCTGATTCTGATTTTCCTCCCATTGAAAATAATGTTAACCAATTAAGAGTTTTGACTGTTTTAAATGAAAACTTTGAAATTGATATGGTTTCATTATACAATGAATTTATGCGTTCAAAAAATAGACCTAAAAGGAAATATTTCCAAAATATTTTTGCTCAGTCTGAAAAAGAGTGTGTTAAAAGAAAATGGAAAGAAAAAAATGCATCAATTGAAAAAACATATTTTGTTCTTTGATTTTCTTGAAAATTATTATGTTTCAAAAGATGAAGTTTCAAAAAATCATTTGAATGTAATAAAGAAATCAAATTTTGTTAAAGGTGACAAAACCATTGTTAGGTCTAGTCATCCACCTCTTGAGACTATTTTAATAATTACTGGCAAAACTGATGTTAAAGCTTCTCCTTTCAAAATTGCTGATGATCAAACTCCTATTGTTAGTCTTATTGAACAAAACAATTTTACTAATGAATCTTTGCATGTTATTGGTCAACAGTTTGATCGTATTGAAGAAAAAATTGTTGAAAAAACTGTTTCTGTTGAAAAGTCTGCTTCTGTTGAAAAACCTATTTCTGTTAAAACTGAGAAACCTTTGATTAATTTACCCAGCTATGATAACAAATTCAAGTTTAAAACTTCCCAATCCAAAACTCTTGACATTGTTTAAAAAATGCTTACTGATTTAAAAGTTAAAACTGAGGGTACTTCTACAAGTACTCATGCTGCTTGCACTATTTCAAGAAATGAAAAAGAAATTGTTTTTGATGAAAATACAGATTCTATACTGTTTCTTCTGTTTCTACTAAAAAGGTTTTTGATAATGATTTCCCAGAAATTAAAAGATTTGTTGAAAGTTCTTCCAAACCCATGTTTCTTACAAAAAATTGGTATTTAAAACCTACTCCTCCTGATATACAGTTTGAAGAAAGACCCTTTCAAACCCAGTTTTCTGTTTCTGCTGATAAAGTTTAGAATGGAATATTGATGGTTTTTCTGAACAAGAAATTATTAATAAAATGGGACATATGTCTATGGTGGGTATTGCTTACCAAAGTGATAGTGTTATTGCGTCTTTGTATCTTGTCTGTGCTTACCCGAACCTTTGGTGCTCCGTTGTTGTGTCCCCTTCTTACCGTCGTTGGCGCCACCCTAAACGTAAAGTGAATTCCCAGAACTTGACTGTAAGGCCCGTTTGAGCCAAGAGAGGGCGTGTGTAGGGCATGTGTGTGGTATAGGGTTGCTTAGGGTATGTGTTACGAAATGCAACGATTGTGAGAAAAAACATGATAACTGAGTGTTGAACCTAGGATAGTATGGATACGTTGTGGAGATCCAACTCCTCTATCAGCTCCAGGACTAGTTGTCCTCCTGATATTGTGAATGAAGAAGATCACACTATTGAAGATAATGAGCTTCCAGATTTCCGAAAATGGAACATTCCTAAAGTGGATACTAAAACCATTTATAAAACTAGTTGGGCTGAAACCACCTTTCATCCCATTTACAAAGTGAGAACTGTTGAACAAATATTTTCTATTTCAAAAATTCATGAAAAATGTTGCTTGTTTTCTAAAAGAAATATTAATGATTTCATTGCTAAAAAACAAAGTTATTTGCATATTGGTATGGTTCAAGTTGCTATTAAACCGCTCACCCGAAAGGGTATCAATGCTTCTGTTCTCATGTGTTTACGAGATGCTAGATTTAAGCACTTTAAAGATAGCATTCTTGGTATGATTACTGCTTCCTTGTATGATGGTCCTGTTTATTTCAATTGTTATCCTGATCTTACTCTTGCTTTGGATGATCCTAATATTGTTAAATCTTTGACTTTGAATATTGCTTCATCTGGTCATATCATGGAAGAAGGTAGTAAACCTTTTGCTTTGATTTACCGCATTTATTATAGATTGTTGGGTACTCAGTTAAATCCAGGTTGTTTAAATCCTAAAGAACCTTCTGGTAAAACTATGTTAATTCAATGTTCAACTCCTGACGCTAAAGTTCAAGTTCCAAAAATGATTCAATAGCAAGATGTCAAGCTTCCCACTGAATGGTTGTTGGAACAAGAATACCCTATTGCTAAACCTGTTTTTGATGAGCTAGATCTCACAAATATTCAACAATATCTCGATGGTACTGTTAAAATAAGTTTTCAAAATGTTCAACCTTTGAGGATCAACGAAGGAAGACATTCCTTTGCTGGATCTGAAAGTATTTCAAAAAGAGATCAAGATCTCAATGAATTTTTACAAAAGAATTTTGAAAAACCCACTGGTTTAAAATTAAAAGGTGTTTCAAGTGATAAATCTCAAATCAGCTCTGTTTACTATTCTACTAAACCTGAACCTTCCTCTCCATATGGCAAGACTGCCAATGAAGAAGAAGAAGATACTGGATCTGTTTGTCCATCTGATTCTGATTTTCCTCCTATTGAAAATAATGTTAACCAATTACGAGTTTTGACTGTTTTAGATGAAAATTTTGAAATTGATATGGTTTCGTTAGTCAATGAATTTATGCTCTCAAAAAACAGACCTAAAAGGAAATATTTCCAAAATAATTTCGCTCAGTCTAAAAAAGACCGTGTTAAAAGAAAATGGAAAGAAAAGATGCATCAATTGAAAAAACATATTTTGTTCTTTTATTTTCTTGAAAATTATTATGTTTCAAAGGATGAAGTTTCAAAAAATCATTTGAATGTGATAAAGAAATCAAATTTTGTTAAAGGTGACAAAACCATTATTAAGTCTAGTCATCCACCTCTTGAGACTATTTTAATAACTACTGGCAAAACTGATGTTAAAGCTTCTCCTTTCAAAATTGCTGATAATCAAACTCCTATTGTTAGTCTTATTGAACAAAACAATTTTACTAATGAATCTTCACATATTATTGGTCAACAACTTGACCGTATTGAAGAAAAAATTGTTGAAAAAACTATTTCTATTGAAAAGTCTGCTTCTGTTGAAAAACCTATTTCTGTTAAAACTGAAAAACCTTTGATTAATTTACCCAGTTATGATAACAAATTCAAGTTTAAAACTTCTCAATCCAAAACTCTTGACATTGTTGAAAAAATGCTTGCTGATTTAAAAGTTAAAACTGAGGGTACTTCTACAAGTACTCATGCTGCTTGCACTATTTCAAGAAATGATAAAGAAATTGTTTCTGATGAAAATACAGATTCTGATACTGTTTCTTCTATTTATGCTAAAAAGGTTTTTGAAGAAGATTTACCAGAAATTAAAAGATTTGTTGGAAATTCCAAACCCATGTTTCTTACAAAAAATTGGTATTCAAAACCTACTACTCCTGATATACAGTTTGAAGAAAGACCTTTTCAAACCCAGTTTTCTGTTTCTGCTGATAAGATTTATGAATGGAATATTGATGGTTTTTTTGAACAAGAAATTATTAACAAAATGGGACATATGTCTATGGTTGGTATTGCTTACCAAAATAATCATGATTTTAATCAACCTGAAATTGTTGACTTACTTGCTACTGGTTTTTCTGGTACTCTTCGTGGATGGTGGGATTCATATCTCACAGAAGAATCCAGAGATTCTATTAAACATGCTGTTAAAAAGAATGATGAAGGATTGCCTATTTTTGATGATCGTATTGGTCGGGGCATTCCTGATGGTGTCAATACCTTGATTTATACTATTATTAAACATTTTGTTGGTACTCCATCTAATGTTTCATCTCGAATTTCTGATTTGCTAAATAATTTGAGATGTCCTACTATGTCTGATTACAGATGGTATCAAGATGTTTTTCTTTCCAGAGTAATGCATAGGAAAGATTGTTACAAGCCTTATTGGAAAGAAAAGTTTATTGACGGTCTGCCTCCTATCTTTGCTCATAAGGTAAAACAAGAATTAATTGGTAAAAATGATTCTATTGATTATGATAATTTAACTTATGGTGATATTTTAAGCACTATTAAAAAACTTGGAATTAATATGTGCAATGATGAAAAACTGTTAAAACATCAATTAAAGAATAAAAGAAAAGCTAAATATGAAATGGGTAATTTTTGTGAACAATATGGTTTACCCCCTATTGCTCCTTCTAGGCAAAAGGGTAAAAAACATGATAAAAGCCATAAAAAACATAAAAAATACAAAACTAATTTCAATGATTTTTATGCTAAAAAGAAAAATGTTTCTAAAAGATATGTTAACCAAAAGTCAGGAAAAGGTAAATGTTTCAACTGTGGAAAACCTGGTCATTTCAGTAAAGATTGCAAACAAAAACCTGGTAAACTAAAAAATAAGTTCAACATGTTAAATATTGAGGATAATGATCAAGAAGAATTATTCAGAATCCTTGAATTAAATAATTTGTCTGATTATTTGGAAGATGATTTTTCTTTTTCAATTGATTCTTGCTATCATTCTGCTGATGACTCTTCTGATTCTCCTAATATAAAAATTGGTTGTAGAGATTCATGTTGCAATGTTATTAAATCTATTAATACTCTCACTAAAGGTGAAGAAAATGAAAGTTAAGGTTAAATTGATCGGTCAAATTGAAAACCTTGCGTTACAAAAAGAATATTTGGATCAATTCAAGAAAAACCTATTAAAAGATGAAACTAGTAAAAAACCTAAATCAACAATAAGTTTTGAAGAAACTTTGGAAAGATTTAATAAAAAGAAATCCAAAGATTTAACTGTTAATGATCTTCAACATGAAATTAATACTGTTAAACAAGAGATAAGAGAATTAAAACATGAATTTAAAAATATTAAAAGTGATAATCATAATCTTAAACAAGAAATTTTAATGTTAAAACTTGATAAAAATATTGATCAAGATAAGTCTGATAATGAACAAGATGAGCTCAAAGATGGAGATGATTCCTGTCAACAAGCTCTTCTTTCTGATAAAGGTAATGCTGATGATTCTCAACTTGCTCTTGTTAATAACATACTTCCTCCAAAATGGTTCACAAAAGTTAAAATTGTTATTTCCCATGATTATCATTTCACTGTTATTGCTATGATTGATTCTGGTACTGATAAGAATTGTATCCAGGAAGGATTAATCCCTTCAAAATATTTTGAAAAATCAACTGAGAAATTGGTTTCTACTAATGGTTCTCAAATGAAGATTAAGTATGAACTGAATAATGCTCATATTTGCCATGACAACGTCTGTTTTAAGATTCCTTCTGTTCTTGTCAAAAACATGACTGATAAAGTGATTCTTGGTCTGCCATTTATAAATACTTTGTATCCTTTTCTTGTTAAACATGATGGAATTACTACTAATCCTTTTGGACAGAAAGTAAAATTTAAATTTGCCTAAAAACTTGAAATTGATATTAATGATGCTTTAGCTCTGTCTTATGATTTTCCTTCTAACACATCTGTTCATGAACCACAAATGAGTTTGCATTTCACAGACAATTTTCAAGGTAATGCTAGTAAATTGTCAACTATTGCCACTCACCCTAATATTCTTAATGATTCTTTGCAGGAATCAAGCAATGATGCGTGGATAAATACCACTAATAAGTGGGATAATAATAATATTTATATTTATACCTCTAATAAGTGGATTATTATGGCTCCCTCCTTTGAGAGGAGAAACAAGGGAAAAACTCCTGTACAGGACTATTCTCAAAACAAAAGGCTCCCAGCGAGACGACCTTTTAAAATGCATGAAGGCGCACCTTCTGGGATAAAACCCAATGGATCAACATCCCTTCAGGAATTTGTCTCGGCAACAATGACATATTCTGGTGGTGATATGATGATTGCTTTACAAGAAGTCTTATCCAAATCCTTACAATTTCATAATGGAGTCTATAGTGAATTACCAGATTCCATAAAATTTATTCTTGATAATCTTTATGCTGCCTTTACTAGAAACCACCGTTCCCTGTTTGAAACAACCCTCCAAGCTCTCGAAATTCACCTTGTCAACCTTACTGTTCAAAATGAGACTTATATGAGCTACAATGCCAACCTTATTTCTAAAAACAACCTTGTTTCAGAAAATAACCTTGATTCTGAAAGTGACTTTGTTTCAGAAGATAATCTTGTTTCAGAAAATGAGGCTCTTAGGATTCGTCTTGAAGCCTACATTAGTCAACTCTTTGGCAAAGAGGATATCCATTCAAAGGATAGAATGACTATAATGGGCACTGATTATGCTAGATTGAGCCTTAAGACCCAATCTATGCTAAAAAGTGTTTTTGCCAACTTGCCTTCAGATATACAATTCCGTATTATGAAAAGCAAGGCTATGTTTAGGTCTTTCGACCTATGGTTCAAATGTTTCAAGAAACTTGTTACAGCCACTATTCCTGATCTTGATGAACTAGATGAAGGTGATAATGTGTTTATCCAGTTGGACTGGGAAGAACACTTTGGGAGTACTCTCAGAGTGTATGAAAAGAAACACCCATTTCCTGGTTTCTTAATTAATTATGATGATGGTTCATTTGTTGCTGATGATGATAGGGATCCTAACTAGCTTTCCCATATGTTTGAATATGGCTTTATTAGGTTCCTAAAATTAACAAGCCATCGCCAAGCCAGCCAGCTTCCACAAATTATTCAGGATGCTATTAAAAGATTTGCGAGTCCTCTTGTTTCCATCAGATGCTGGAGTACTTTGCCAAAGTGGGAAAGAGATAATTGGATGAATGTCCAGCCTTCAAAGCATCTCATTCTCATCAATGGTCATACTCATCAAGGACAATGGTTTGAAGGAAATTCTCACTTATCCTTTAAAAATCCTTATGCTCTTGCTGAATGTTGGAGAAATTATTTTAATAATCAAATTATTGAGGTTGCTCAAAATCTATGGAAGGATTATCATTTTATAGGGAGCACTGATAGAATTTCTATCTTTGGTCCTAGGCCCTATGTTGATGCCATTGCTCACTTACGAATAACTGATCACGGTAATCCAAGAAGCCTTCTCATCCCAGGGAGAAGACCAGAGTTTGAGCCTATTTTATATTGTGGATTCTGTAATCAATATGCTATTTACCATGACCATCCATGTGATTCTCCACAAGGTCCTTTTGATCCTTTTGATGGTTATCCATCCGATGCTCCTTCTACTGATTAATAATTAGTTTCCTCGGGTTACTACTGCTATTACACTATTGTTCTAAGATTCTCATCAGTCTGCTAATTCTACTAATAAAATTATTCTCCCATGCTACTCCTACAGTCAGATACTGTTTGGTCAAGATTTTGCAGTTGACTGATGGATGGTTTCTCTATTTGTCTGGCCTGCACAATGGCCAAAATGTTACAATATTCAAAAATGTTATGATGAAGCCCAATGCGCCTGCTGCTCCCATGCTTTCCAAATTCCCATGCGTATCATATTCCCCTGACATGGTCATATTTTATATTTTGTCCTGGTCTTGCCATGCTCCTTCCGACAAATATCTCCTCAATATTCTTGGACAAGTTTCCCCACATTTTGAGATTCTTTTTGTACTTTTTTGAACTAAAGTTTCAAGTGTTCCAAAGCTATTTTCTGCATGATTTGGACAAACAAAGGACAAGCTTCATGCTACGGAAGTTTGGAAGACAATAATGAAAATTTCACTATTCATGTCACTATTCATTGTACTGTTCACTATTCACAAACTACTGTTCACCGATTACTATTCACAGTTACTGTTCACTCCAAAATTTTGCTTATTTAAGGGGGGTTGTCCCTTAAGTTTCAGGAAGAATTCTCTAGAATTCATTGCTTTTCTCCTTAGAACTCCCTTCTTTAAGAGAGCCTTCTTTGAAGAGAGAGTTCCTTGTTTCTACTTCTACTACCTTGTTCCTACTACTACTTTCCCTACAAATCTTGTAACTAGGACTAGTTCAAGCTTTGTAACTGTTAACTTGTTCTGAGATCTTGTATTCACTACTACTGTAAGTGTTTAATCTACTTTCAATAAAAAGTATTTTCATTTTTATGTTCATTATACTACTTGTTGCTACCGCCACCTTGGACGGATTACCGCCATACCGGACGGTTTTAAATTGCTTTCATTTACTTTGAATTATTTTGTTATATATTGTTTGGCTGGTTCTACCACCTTATTATTATCATTTTAACTTGTGCTTACATTTACTTTGCTTAGAATTTCCTTCAAACCATTGTCCTTGATGAGTATGACCATTGATGAGAATGAGATGCTTTGAAGGCTAGACATTCATCCAATTATCTCTTTCTCACTTTGGCAAAGTACTTTAGCATCTGATGGAAACAAGAGGACTCGCAAATGATGGAGTACCAACAAAATGTTTAATAATAGTATAAATCAAGGTATTGACACCATCAGGAATGCCCCGACCAATATAAAATAGGCTCAAACTCTGGTCTTCTCCCTGGGATGAGAAGGCTTCTTGGATTACCATGATCAGTTATTCGTAAGTGAGCAATGGCATCAGCATAGGGCCTAGGACCAAAGATAGAAATTCTATCAGTGCTCCCAAGCTTAAACCTGATATTAACAAGAACCAACTAAACTTTTTACAAAAGCTTCCCTCTTTCTTTTCATTCTTGTTTCTTTACTTCTTGATATAACTTTTTACTTGATATTTAGAGTATCTACACTGTACTCAAAGAATAACATAATCCACCAGTCATTCAATATCCACACTTTCACATAATACATCTCTTAATACTTTAGAGTACACAACTTTCATTAGATCTTAAAATACACAATACTACAAAGCTAAACATCAAATTGCTAATTTAGGATCTATACATATAAAACTAAAACCAGCTTCTTTCAAAATTTGACTAAGGCTCCTTTTACTCCAAAATAAAACTTGTTGACTGAAAAAGTGGAAGAGGTGAGCTACACAGCTCAGTAAGGGTAAGATACACAAGAATTTAATAAGAATGCATGTAAATCAAATTATTTCATTTTATGATTATTCAGATAGGAGAACATCTTTTCATGTACAGTATTTTATATTATTCATAATAATAACTTATACGTTTTTCATAGGAAAATAATTGTTCTCCTTTATCTTATCAGAATAATATTGCAAAACCTCTTCAGATTGAATTTCTTTCTTTTCTTACAAAGTCACCAATATAAATATTGACTGTTTAAAATCATATACATACATACACACATACACACATACACATATATATATAGGACAAAATTTAGCTACAAAATTGATTGTAGCCTTAGGCTACAAACTCACTCAATATCTTTTTATTGGAAGTGAATTTTGACAAATCTATTATTGGATTACATCTTCTTCTTATATCCTCCATGTTTGCAAAATTTCAAGAAAATTAAAGATCAATAGCTATGTCATCAATAAAATTTTAAATTGCAAGTTTTTGTAATTTAAAATTATGCATAAAATATAAGATTATAAATTATATAGTAAAAAATATCCGATTGACATAAAAATTGACATGTGTATTAAGAGCGTAAAGAACATGTAATTCAACGGTTAGATTTTCAAAATATGCAGTAATATTTATTTTATTGAGTGAGTTTATAGCCTAAGGTTACAACCAATTTTGTAGCTAAAATTTGTCCATATATATATATATATTTTTTCATTACAAAATAATCATTTTGACTTAAATCAAATAATTGGTAACTTTGTCTTAATTTAGAAACATCTTAAAGAATAACAAAACTTCTTTTCATAAAATATTCTAACTTTCATAGTCACAAAACTTAACATTTTAATATTAACATAAACTTGTATTTTCGTCAGAAACTTTATCTTTAAAGAACAACATAAACTTTAGAAACATTTATCTTTAACGAACAACTTTTCTTTTCACCAGAAACTTCTTTTTATGAGAGCTTTCAACTTTTCATAATGCATTTAAACAAAATCATTCTCTCATGATCAATAAAATAATATAGCTGTTCATAACATATTGGTTAGTCCATATCTAATAAGTTTGTACTGTAACGACAAAGCCCCTACAGTTTCCTTCTACTGTATGTACATACTTTGATCAAGCGTGGACGCACCGCCATTCTTAGTACATACTTTGATTGAGCGCGGACGAACCGCCATCCTCAATACATACTTTGATTGAGTTCAGATTATCAAATGACATAACCCGAAAACATTTCTTACTTATATATCATATTAAAATTCATAGTTTGCATAACATTTCATAATAATAGCATTTCCATTCTTTTCTTTAAGCATCATGTTTGTGGAATTAGTAATAGCATCAATATGCTCAAATCATATACATAAGTTTTCGAAAGCTCACAGACATATCTTTGTCTGAAACATGATTATATGTCATATCTCTAATAAAAAACATTTTAATGCATAATACACTTTAAAATAATCTCATGACTTGCCAAATACCCATATAACTTATCTCTTACCTGAAAGTAGAGGAACCGAGAGCCTAAAGTCGAAGGAGCTTAGACTTGGGTACTAGTAACATCTAAACCAAATATCAAAACTTATTACTATCAATTACTCCTTTTCATAAACTTATACATTCATCTCAAAGCCTATCTCTCATAATCAATGAAATCCTAATCCCATCTCAACGAGGTTCCCCAAACACAAGATACATTCATCAAACAACATGACGTACCAAATCATAGAGAAACCATTATTTTAATGTTCATATTCAGATCATGTTAAACAGCTTTAAAATCAATTCAAAATGTGTTTGAGATTAGAAGCAATGGTGCATGCATAAACTTACACAAGGCAACATACAACATGAACAAAATAGCTTCACAAAAATAATAGTTGAATGGTTTAGAACCCCTCCTTTAGAGTACTAAATCTTGAACCAAGTTATACAAAATTTATCTATGATCCAAACATACCAAATGATGAGCATATTAATTTATAACTCAAAACATTCACCCTATTTTAGAATTAAATCCTCAAAGTTAGGTATGTCACTTACTATTCACTATTTATTCTAGCAACATATATTCCACTTATAAAATACAAATGGGTTACCAATTCACATCCAATTTTCATGTTAATTTACAGAGCCACTCCTATGGATGTTTAGTAGATTCCATATCATTTTTAGAACTAAATCATAAATCTATGATTTACTAAAAATCATACAAGACAGCATACTCAAATCTGTCCTAACAGAATTTCAATTAGAAATTAAACCATTATTTTTATATTGATCCAATGGCTGTGAGACCACTTCCATTAGAACCATATGTGTCTTAGCATTCATAAGAACTACTCCTAGTGTCCTAATTCACTGTATACAAATTAATGCATAATTATCATGCGTAAACACAGAATCTGTCACAGTGACAACTTTGCAACATTTTCTTGTAAATTCACAAATAATTATCAAACGATGGTATTTTCATATGAAATTTAATACACACATACTAGACATATTATATAATAATCTCCAACAAACCTTTTACCCATAGCTATCCTAGAAAAATACAGGATTTATAATGATCAAACAGGTTAAACAATGAGTGCAACTCTCATCAGGTTTTCATGAAGTGCCTATTAACTGACTCTCAACCAACTTCAATTACTGAATCAACTACACATTCAGCACCTCAATTAGCAATACAATAAAGTTTATCTAGCTATTTTACTTATTTTAACACTTACCCATAACAACAAATTTTATCTTTGTCTATCATCTAGGAGTACATGCAAGCATAAACAATGACTCACTTCATATTCAGGCAATCAACAATCTCTAAATTCCAACATACCCATATACAAGTTCATATAACCATCACTTAAGTTTAAAATGGACAATAGACTAAAAGAATTACATTTTCCCCTACCCTAGACACGGATTCTTGGAGTGATAGAGCTAGAATCACTCTAGCTTCAAGTTGGGAACAAGAGCTTGAGAAAAATTGAAAGAAAGTTCTTGTTGTTGCTGGACCTGTAGATGTGAGAGGGAGAGGAGAGTTGAGAGTTTTTATTTCTTTTGATGTTGGACCCGTGGGTATGAGAGGGAGAGAGTTCTTGATTGTTTTAGTTGCTTTGAGAAAGTCAAAGAAGAGACTAGGTTCTGCCGATAAGAACAAAAAAAGAAGAAAACAAAGGAGCAAAGAAAGAAGAACCAAGGAAGTTTCTGGTGAAACAAAGAAGTCAAGGAAAATAACTTGGGTGGGGCATGTGTATGCTAAGGAAAAGTGAGCTGATGACTTATCTTTAAACTTTTTAAAATTTACTTTCCTCCCCCTCCCCCCTTATAAGCTTATATTCTATAAGGCCCAAACTATAAAATAACTTTGCATATAAACCCTTACCTTAGACACTTAATTAAACACCAACAACTATGTATTTAATAACTTAAACTACTTAATATAGTTTTGTACATACTTAATATATATTTATAATACAATTAGCCATTCAATTATTTATAATCTTTACAATTCTTATTCAAATGCATTATAAAGTAATATGTTTATTAAATACTCTTCTATTAATTATAGAAAAAAAGTGGCTTAAAATAATAATTAACCACTCAAACACATAATTTAACTATAAAGTTGGGTCGGGGTGTTACAAGAACAGTTAGTGTAGTTGAAGACAATGGTTTTTATGCAATTTCCTTTCATTGTTTGTAAATATTTTGTTTAACAAATTAATTAGTAGCAAATTATTATTGTAGGGGCTCGTTTTGTCGTAGATCCCCCGACAATACATTTATTTAGATAGTGGGACGTAGGGTTTGGCGCTAACAGGCTTGTCGCCGGTCCTCCAGAGACTTCCTTCTTCGAGGGGACTTAGCCCTGTTCTTTTTGGCTTGGGGGTTGCTCCTCGGACGGCCGAGGAACCCCTCATTCTGAAGGGCACCTTGCATTATATACCTTCTTTGGTCAATCCTAGCCTTCCAACTGTCAATCATCTAGACCACTGCTTAAGGACCTGTCCCATCAGCCACGTTCCCCACCTTACTGTGGGTCGCGGCACCCAAGGTTCCGCCGTTCAGGAGTCCTCTCAGCATTAAGATTTCCAGGGGAGTTAGGTAGATGCATTAAGTGTGGATGTGACCGCCTATACTGGGCTTGTCCCCCACCTGGGATTAGGATAGGTATGCCGAGGAAAGGGTCGTCCTCGGCGTGGCCCAGAGGGCTAAAAGCCCCTAGACAACTGCCTGGGACAGCCATCGATCCTCGGCGTGGGCCTTGGGCCAGCCTAGAGGTGGGCCGAGACTTCCAGGCCCACGGGCCCCACAATAGCCCCTCAAAATCCTGCTGCACGTTCCCTTGAACGAGGAGGGGGGTTTTGATATCCACGGCCCTCATACCCCAGAAGGCCTTCCGCTGGTTGGTTCTTCCCCAAATAGTCAGCTCGGCGTTTCAATCCCTCGGTAAGTAGTTAGTCTCCTATAGAAGATTCTGGTGCTGCTTTAAAGATAGTGGCAAGCTCTCCGTAGGCTTGGGTCCGAGGACCATGCAAGACCTAGGCACAGGTGCTGCCTTCAAGATAAGTGGCTAGCTCTCTGTAGGCTTGGGTCCGAGGACCATGCAAGACCTAGGCACAGGTGCTGCCTTCAAGATAAGTGGCTAGCTCTCCGTAGGCTTGGGTCCGAGGACCATGCAAGACCTAGGCACAGGTGCTGCCTTCAAGATAAGTGGCTAGCTCTCCGTAGGCTTGGGTCCGAGGACCATGCAAGACCTAGGCACAGGTGCTGCCTTCAAGATAAGTGGCTAGCTCTCCGTAGGCTTGGGTCCGAGGACCATGCAAGACCTAGGCACAGGTGCTGCCTTCAAGATAAGTGGCTAGCTCTCCGTAGGCTTGGGTCCGAGGACCATGCAAGACCTAGGCATAGGTGCTGCCTTCAAGAGTAGTGGCTAGTTTCCCCATAGGCCTGAGTCCGAGGACCATGCAGAGCCTTGGTTCTGTCTAACACTTGGTCTTCTGAAGTATTTAGTTTCCTCATAGGCCTGAGTCCGAGGACCATGCAGAGCCTTGGTTCTGTCTAACACTTGGTCTTCTGAAGTAATTAGTTTCCCCATAGGCCTGAGTCCGAGGACCATGCAGAGCCTTGGTTCTGTCTAACACTTGGTCTTCTGAAGTAATTAGTTTCCCCATAGGCCTGAGTCCGAGGACCATGCAGAACCTTGGTTCTGTCTAACACTTGGTCTTCTGAAGTAATTAGTTTCCCCATAGGCCTGAGTCCGAGGACCATGCAGAGCCTTGGTTCTGTCTAACACTTGGTCTTCTGAAGTAATTAGTTTCCCCATAGGCCTGAGTCCGAGGACCATGCAGAGCCTTGGTTCTGTCTAACACTTTCATTTTTCTGTAAGTAGGGGTTTGTCCTCGGACCGTTTTTCTGGGGACGATTCCTCCTTCGGTCGGACAGTGATTTTACACGTGGCGTTGATCTCGCCTCCAGCTCGAGTCCCCATCTCCTATCTGGGAAGCGTTTCTTGGCCGTTCGTGTTCTGCGCCTGACGCTTCGGTGCGCGAGATGCGCCTTCATTAATGGTCTCGTAAATCAACAGAAGTACAACGGTCTGCGGCCCTCTTGGAATTTGGTGGCTTCATTATTGTCCGCCGCCTCGGTAACTCACTTTTCGAATTCTGCGTGAATTAATTCTCACCAACCCTCCTCTTCTATATAAGGCTTTCTGGGGGGATGGCTTCTTCATACTCCATGAGCCTCCCAACTCGAACAGAAAGAACACCATTTTTCCACTCCCCATGCCCCTTTAATAACCCCGTCGGAATTGTGACCGGAGTTAGGAGATATGGGGCTAAAGGCTGCCGTGGCCGCAGCCCCCACTGGGTTTCTGGTACGGCAGAGTCTAGGCGTAACACCGGCAGTGTCGTACGCGGTGGCCAGGTGGGACGTTGTTGAAGTACCTAACGTCTCTCCCCGGAGCGCGCCTTCGGTGGAGGAGACACGAGAACTCATGTCATGGCTGGCGCCTGAGTGTTGCCGTCTCCAACGGCCGGCGCTCGGGAGGATTGGAGAGCATCAAGGGAACATCACGGGGGAGGACATTCCGGTGCCCCTGCATCTGCTCCTCACTTTGTTCAAGCTTCCGCCTTGAAGCGAGCCAGCCTCAGCCCCCTTCCCCGCTTTTATTGTCAAGCTCTCCCGTTCTGCTGATGCCAATAAAAGCACGGGTTGACACTTCTCCCTCCCTCTAGCTAGTTGTAGAGTCGGACCGCCTGAGCCTCCGATTGTAGGATTAGCTTGTAATGAAGCTTGTAAAACAAGTCTGCCTGAGCCTCTGATTGTATTTTGTAACTTTCCTTTCCATGAAATAATATCAGACTCTTTTCTCTTTCTTTTGCTGTTGAATCTTCCGTTTTGCTGCGACTGTACTTATTTATTTTCTTTTTGCGAAGTGACTGTTTAGAACGATCGCCGGTTGCGCCGGTCGGCGCACTAACCCTTCCCACAGACGGCGCCAATTGTAGGGGCTCGTTTTGTCGTAGGTCCCCCAACAATACATTTATTTAGAGAGTGGGACGAAGGGTTTGGCGCTAACAGGCTTGCCGCCGGTTCCCCAGAGACCTCCTTCTTCGAGGGGACTTAGCCCTGTTCTTTTTGGCTTGGGGGTTGCTCCTCGGACGGCCGAGGAGCCCCTCATTCTGAAGGGCACCTTGCATTATATACCTTCTTTGGTCAATCCTAGCCTTCCAACTGTCAATCATCTAGACCACTGCTTAAGGACCTGTCCCATCAGCCACGTTCCCCACCTTACTGTGGGTCGCAGCACCCAAGGTTCCGCCGTTCAGGAGTCCTCTCAGCATTAAGATTGCCAGGGGAGTTAGGTAGACGCATTAAGTGTGGATGTGACCGCCTATACTGGGCTTGTCCCCCACCTGGGATTAGGATAGGTATGCCGAGGAAAGGGTCGTCCTCGGCGTGGCCCAGAGGGCTAAAAGCCCCTAGACAACTGCCTGGGACAGCCATCGATCCTCGGCGTGGGCCTTGGGCCAGCCTAGAGGTGGGCCGAGACTTCCAGGCCCACGGGCCCCACAATTATGTTTTTGTTATATGATGTTCTTAGATGCTTGAGTAATTATTTTAAGCATTTACAAATATTTTATATTGTTCTTTATCTTCCTTACTTTATTAATGTATTCTTTAAGATTTTTAAGAAAAAAAATTCAAATTTGTAGTTAAAATGATTTATTTATCTATTTATTTTTTACATGTTAGATTAGATGTTAGATTAGATTATGACAACATTAACTCAATACTTCTCCTTTTTCCAAAAAAAAAAAAAAAAAACTCTACTTTTTTCCCCATTGAAATTGTACTCTTGGTTTTTTTTAAAGGAAAAAGAGTTACAATCTTTTATTTTTCCCTTTCTTTATTATTTATTATTTTGAATTGTACTTTTGTTGAGTTTTATTAATTTTTTTTAGATACATTACTCAGTGTTTTTGATTTTATGGTAAAAAATAATTGGGTTTGAGAAAGTTTGTTAATTTAAAACTAAAAGAATAATTTCCAAATTTCATATACTTTTTGATGATACACAAAATATTATAAATAACTTTTATAAAAAAAATTAATATTTTTACTAACTTACCTTTTGAACTTTAGAGAAAATTTGTATCATTTAATTTTGGTACAACATAAATTATATATATTACATTTGTGATTGTCTCTATAATAAATGAAAATATGATTATAAATTACATTACTATTTATTAAATTATTCTAAATTGAAAAAAAAAATTAATGAGACCACCTTAAAAATATTATCATGCGCAACGCGTGGGATCCGCGACTAGTTTATAATAATAATGCATTCAACTTCACCAAGGTAATTTTTCAACTAGCATGCATTTGGGAGAGAATATCGTTAGTTAGTATGCGTTAGAAACAATTCAGTAAAATAGCATCTCGAGTCTCTTAGACTCGAGTTCACTGTAGCAACTCGAGCCTAAAAGACTCGATTTCTATGTGCTGGCACAGCTGAGGTGTAGTCTGAAATCCACATGGAACTTGAGTTTTAGACACTCGAGTTCCATTTTCTCTTCAATCCTTTTTTTCCTCCACTGTTTTCCCCTTCACCTTGTTCCCCAATGATTTCTCTAACTCTCAAAACCCCAAACCCACTTTCGAAGACAACAAACCTAGAAAACAAAAAGAAAAAAAGAAAAAGAAAAACAATACCAAATAGGAACATCAAACCCAAGCTGCTTCGGTGCCAAGATCAACAAACCCAAGCCGCTCAGGTGTCTAGATTAACAAATCCAAGCGTAGGGAGTTGCTCCGGTGTTGAGATCGTGATTTTTGAGTTTGAGTTTTTGATCCGGTGCCAAGATATTACGAATCCGTGGGTTTGGGTTGTTGCTCCGGTGCCGAGATTTGATGAATCTGTGGGTGAGGTTTAAGGAGAAAAGGAAGAACAGGGAGAACGAAGGAAGAAAGGAGAAAATGAAGAAAGGGAAATCGAGTGTCTAAAACTCGAGTTCTTCATGGAAAATTGTCCACGTAAGTGTATGAAAAAATCCCGAACTCGAGGATTAAAAGTTCAAGTTTTGCATTGATCTCGAGTTTTAAATATTCGAGATGCTAGTTACCTAGATAGTTTTGAAACGTGACAACTAACAAAAATTCTTTGATATTTAAGGTTAATTGGAAAAAAAATTCCAACTTCACCCATTTTCATTTTCCAAACACTGGACAAAATATGGAACGTGGCATTAGAAGAGCTTTTCATCTTATATGGATGGACTACGGAACAAATACAAGAATATCTGAATATGCATAAAAACTTGTTTGACCAATAAAAGAAAAAAGAAGTGCATAATATGTTGATTTCAGTGTTATTCCCAAACAAAAAAATACATAAATACATAGGAAAAATGCTATTTACACCATCTATAACACCAACATCTCTTCCCCTTGCCCATCTCTCTTATGGCTTTTTGGTTCTTTGTGTTGATCTTTTCCTTCTATTCCAAGTCTTCTGCAGAGGTGATAACAGCCCTCCCTGGACAGCCAACCAATGTTTCTTTCAAACAGTTTTCTGGTTACATTACTACAGATGCTCAGCATGGCCGAGCTCTATTCTATTACTTTGTTGAAGCAAAATCAGCGAGCCCACTTTCAAGACCCTTGACCTTATGGCTAAATGGAGGTTGATATCTGAGTTATTTAATCATCTTTCTTGCTATATGGTCACTAATACTATATATCAATAAGTCTACTTATACAATAAATTTTGCAACTTTTTTCACAAATTTTGAAGTAAGATTTTGTGATTATTGTACAATAAAAGTGGTGTCACTGACAAGCCCATGTGAAAGTATTGCTTAACCAATCACAACTTACCATTTCAGCAAGTTGTGCAAAAAGTTGTGAAAATTTTTGTATATCTGGCATTGCTCATATGTTATGACACTTTGTTGTTTTATGCTTGATTCTAGGCCCGGGATGTTCTTCCCTTGGTTATGGTGCATTTATGGAACATGGTCCTTTCCAACCTGGGGATAATGGACTTCTTGTCAAGAATGGATATTCATGGAACTTGGGTAAATGTGTTTATACCAGTTCATTATCTAGCAAGTTTTATTTATTTATTTATTATTGTTATTATTTTTTTTTTTATGACATCATAATGAAATATTTGGATAGAATCAAACATGTTATATGTTGAGTCACCTATTGGGGTTGGATTTTCCTACTCAAACACAAGCTCGGATTACTTAAGGTGGAATGATACTCAGACGGGTATATATGAATTTTACTATTGGTAGTTTTACTTCTGTGTTCTGCACTTGTTAATATTTCTCAAACTTTTCAATACATAATCATTTATTTTTTGGTTAACAGCCAAAGATAATTTGAGATTTTTAATAAACTGGCTGGAAGAATTCCCAAACTACAAAGACTCCGATTTGTTTTTAATTGGTGAAAGCTATGCAGGTAATTATGATTTGATTTTGCTATCCTTCAAATTTCATAATTATGATTATTGAAAATTGTTAGAGTAGTGGTTAAATAATTAAATTGACCTATTCCTAAGAGCTTAAACTTTTGAGAAAATTGACAATTTTTCAAGATATCAAAGCAAGTAATCCTGAGTTTGAGGTCAGGATTAAAATTCTACGTGTAAGGTCAACACTTGTTAAAAAGCTCCAAGATTTTTAGGATTTGGGATTTCTTTTGCTAATTAGTTTTAAGAAAAGAAGAAAGTAGATGAAACTTTATAGGTATAAGCTCTAAGCTTAAGATTTTGTGCACCTAAACAATCATTAAAACTTCTAGATATGATCATTAAATTCAGCTATCTCAATATTGACATCTTTTGTTACAGGCCACTACATCCCACAGCTTGCAGCCTTGTTGATGGAGCACAACAAGAATCCTAACATCAAACCAATCAAGCTGAGAGCCATTGCTGTAATGACCAATATTAGTGAGAGCTAAAAAGTTACTTTCTGGATTACAATGTTGTCAATAGTAACAATAAGTTTACTCTTACTGTTGTTTGTAGCTTGGAAATCCACTTTTGGACCTAGATATTAGCGTGCAGGCTGGCGACTACTTGTGGTCACATGGAGCAATATCTGATGAAATACTAATGTTGAAGAAGACTGTCTGCAATGACTCAAAATATCTTCGTGAATATGTCCATGGGAAATTGTCTCAAGGATGCAAAGATGTATTTGATAGAGCTTCAGATGAAATTAGCGCAGATGTTGCTTATGATGGCCTCCTCTTGCCAAATTGCTTGTCATCAAGCTCAGCTGAGCAATTTAGGCCCAAGGGGAAGCATGGGAAGATTCATGCAATGGTATACACAATGCTTTATGATGTTTAATAACATTGAGATTGAATTGTGCATTATGAGCACATGGTTGGATTGGCTTATTCACTGAAAGTAGGTAGAAGTACAAATGTACCAAGAAAAATGAGGCTATAAAAAGATGTAGTATAAACAAATAAACTAAATAAGCTCTAGATAAAAGCTAAATCAAACACATATATAATGAGGAGTCTTTGTGGCCCTGGACAGGTTGCTAGCAGGGGAACCAGAGGGGATCCATGCCTTGTTGGAAGGGTATTGACCTATCTAAACAACCCTCAAGTTCAGAAGGCAATGCATGCCAACACAACTCACCTGCCCTTCAGTTGGAATTTTTGTTTAGGGTCTATTTCTTTCTCTTTCAGTGTGTGTGTGGAGTTAAAAGAAATTCTCTAGTGGTTTACTTTGTAGTTTACTTACAAGTTGATTTATTGATTAGTTAATCAAAACATGTAAAAATTGCAGGCCTCTTGAATATCAAGAAGATAACTTGGACATGAACCTCATACCCCTCATCTCAGACCTTATAAGGGCTGGCATTCCTATCATGCTTTACAGGTTCTAAAACGTCACAATTAACTTCTAAGTATTGATTTTTCTCTTTACATTTTATTGACATCCAAAACTACAAAATTGGAAGTCGAACACTTGAGCAGTTTTCCAGTTCTCCTTGACATTTTCTTGAAAAGTTTACGAGTATATTTACATCAAACAGTGGTGACCAAGATTCAAAAATTCCTCTCACTCAAACAAGAATAATTGCTAACAAGCTGGCGAAGGATTTGAAGCTATCTCCTTTTACAAAATATGGTACTTGGTATGACAAGAAACAGGTATGTATATAATTCTGTGATTCTCTCAGCACTTCTTTCTTTTATTTTAAAAGGTCGGACAAACACAATGGCACTAGCTTTCTTATCTTAAAAAGCTTCAAATATAGTGAAGGTAGATTTATATTAACAATTTTTAATTAACATAATTAGATTATACGTAGGTGTGTGCTTGAATTGGGTTAGGGGTATTTTCAACCCAACCTAGCTTCTTCAGATTGTGAAATTCTCAATCCAACCTATTGCAGCTCAAAAATTCAACCCAACCCAACTTGTGTTGGGTTGATTAATTGGGTTAAAATCATTTGTTAGGCTTAATAAAAATATTGAAATTTCATTCAACTGTTGAAGCCTACTACAATTTGTAATATTGAACTAGATATTCCGACTTTGTTAACTAAGCCTCAAAATACTCAAACACATCAAACTAACAGATTTAAACAAAGTCACAAAATTGAGGCCTTTGGTGAAGTAAACACTATTTGGGAGGGCCACAAAGAATGAAGTAATTTGCTCATTCAGTGACAGAAATTTAATGAAATGTGAAATGTAATTGCAGGTGGGTGGATGGTCTCAATCATTTGGTGGCTTAAAAGATCGGAAGAATGTGACATTTCTCACATATGCAACGGTTAGGGGTGCAGCCCATGAAGTTCCATTCACATCTCCTTCACAGGCCCTTACGTTGTTTCGTTCCTTTCTAAGTGGAACTCTTCCTAGGTCCAGCGCTTGATTAATGGGTCAAAAGTGCTGAAGCCCATCTCTCAAATAAATGTTCTTAGAAAATCGATATTAAAGTACAATCTCAAATGATCATATCCTTTACTAGTTTTAGTTTTTCTCATATAATAACTTTGTGACTCAGAAC
Organism: Quercus aquifolioides; assembly: GCA_019022515.1. Classification (NCBI taxonomy): domain Eukaryota; kingdom Viridiplantae; phylum Streptophyta; class Magnoliopsida; order Fagales; family Fagaceae; genus Quercus; species Quercus aquifolioides. Next base: position 24,953,894 of record CM032327.1, on the reverse strand, counting down.
CTTACTAAACATGTGAGACATGTTTGCAGTTTATCTATATAGATGAGGATGTTCTTCCACACTTAAATAATGTACTTTTAGCTAATTATTGTTGGGTTTTTTCAATGAAATATTTAGGTTTCTTCTCAAAAACAAAAAGAAAAAAAAAATACATTAAGTCTTATAGCAGTAATTTTTGTTTTACTCTGAATGTTTTATTGCAATTTGATGTTTCCTATAGGCTATATGGCCCAATTTAGAGTTAGACCAAATAAAGAAATTTAGTAATACCTTGGCTTCTTGCAATTCCCTTTTGAACTCAAGATCAATTATTGAAAAATGAAAATGAAAAAGAAAAATGTTGATTTCTTTCAATTGTGTTTGGATGAAATTATTCCTCAAAGTCTCAAACCCTTTTAAGTGTTAGTTTATTTGATCCGTTAAGGTCTATACCCAATCACAAAATAGATAAATTAGTTACTTTATTCATTTTGTTAGGACATAATTATCTTAAATTAAGTTCACTAGTTGGCACATCTTAGTGTTTTCAACAGAGACACCCAAGATTCAAATCACCCTCTCCCCCAACTATTGAGTTATTTTTTAAAAAAAAATTGGCCTTAAGTGGACCAAAAGAGAGGAATAATAATAATAATCTTATTTATACATCTTAAATTTGAATGATTAATTATATTCCAATTAACTCAATTATTTAAAGTCATTTTACTTGAATAATTAAAGTACCTATCAAGTCAAAACTACTCATATTTTCAATCATTAGTTTGGAAGTTGGTAGGCCAATAGCACGTTGGAAATTGCTCATCGTAACTCAAAAAACTTCAAATATAGTGAATGTAGAAATTAGAATTTGATCTTAACTTTATTTATTTATCTATATATATATATATATAAAACCAAAGCCTTTGAAACTCCCACAATTTTCCATGTTAGCACAATATTAAAAAAAAAAAAAAAAACAAACAAACAAAAAAAACGTAATTGCACTTTTCTAAATCCCGATACTTTTTCTTCCTCTCTTCCTTTCCTCTTTAGACTCTCAAATCTCTGTCTTTGTTCATAGCTGGAAGCCCTCCCGCTCTATCACTTTCTGTCCCAACTTCTCCTGGGTGCAAATACAATCTCTTCTATTTATCTCAAACCTGATCTATTGGAAGAAGTATGGGCTATCTCTCCTATCGCAGTCTCTTCTCTTTTTATTCTGTGTTTTCTCTACTGCCGTTAGTTTCTTTTTCTTCGTTTACTATATGTGTTCCTCCATCTTCTATTTCTTCGTTTCTTCTCTGCCTCAGATATGTTTCTCTCTGTGACCGCTTCTCTCTATTTCTTTTTCTTTTTCAGATTTGGTTGCACTGGCCCTACGACTTTAGACATTTTGATACAGAGACCCAGAGATTTGATGGATATGGAGATTGGGGAAATTCTTCAAGGTGTTGGGGCTGTAAGTGTAAAAGATATACTGTACATCCAACTGTACATGAATTAATGGGCTCCAACAAAAGTTGCTTGGATAACTAAATCTCTAACCTCAACACTAACCATGAAAGAGAGTTCAGAGAGGCCAATAATTAAGCATCAACATGCATTGATGGTGTTGGCATCTTTTATTACAACTATGGCCTTACAAGCTGGAAAAACCCCAGTGGGAACATGTGGAGGATTTTTTTTTTTAAATTTGTTTGAAGATGATAGCATGTGGAGGAGTTTAAAAGAAAGGAAAAAAAAAAAAAAAAAACGTTAAAAGGTTGAGAGAATAAGTTGATGAGAATAAAAGAAAGGTTAAAAAAATGTTAGTAGGATAGTTAGGGTAAAAAAAAATATAAATGATGCTAAAGATATAACAAATTTCATCACTTAACTTCTAGAAACTACCCCCTCAAAAAAAAAAAAAAAAAAAAAACTTCTAGAAACTAATGTCACCAGTTATAAAAAAAAAAAAAAAAGATATTTGTTTATTATTTATTATGATAATGCCATTTACCAATCATAATTATTGTCACATCAATCCACAAAATGTTTTGTTATTAATTTGTTGTATCTTTAGCATTTTGTAAAATAATTAGTTTAGTGTTTTATATATATATATATATATATAGCAATAATTCTGATATATATTATTCCCTTAGGTAAACCGAAATCGTCTCTAATACGAAATTGACTCTTGCGATGTATACCTTGTGTTTGACAACATGTCTCACTTATGCATTAGTTTAAGTCAACTTCATGGTTTGTGCCTCTTGATTTAGTCTCCATTGGTCTTTTTTCTTTCTTTCTTTTTTCTTTTTCATATGCATTTAGTACATTATAACTTTAATCATAAAAACCAAAAATGCAACATTATAATAGTAGTCTTCTTACAATGAAATTTTTTATGAATTATGTTTTTTGTATTAATATACATTTGCAAGGACAAAATAAAAATATTGGAGAAAATTATAAACTTGATAACATTCAAACATTAAGGGGTAAGATTATTACTAAGTGAGAGATTGAGAGAAAAAATTCATTGAAAAATATTAGTTTAATTTAAAAAAAAAAAAAATCTCTTTAAGTAGTTTTCTCGTGTATAGCACGGGTTAGCAACTAGTTTAATATAATAAGATTGTATGAGTGTGCTTGAATTATGTTAAGTTGGGCTTGGGATGTTTTCAACCGAACCTAACTTTTTCAAATTGAGAAATTCCCAATCCAACCTATTGTAGCTCAAATCATTATCAACCCCTAGAATGGGTTGTTCCTTATGTTGAAATTTTTCGTTAGGCTTAATAAAAATATTGGATTTTTATAATTCAAATTTTGAAATCTATTATTCACTAAATGATTGCAATTTATATTATTGCACCCAGTATTCCAACTTCTTTAAAACTAAGCCTTAAAATACCCAAATACATCAAACTAACATATTTAAATGAAATCTTAAATACAAATATACATATTTCAAAATATTCATAGCATGGGTTGGGTTGGGTTACTTGGGTTAAAAAATTTGCCAACTCGAATCCAATCCAACCCAACCTAAACTATATATACACGGTATATATCAATTAAGACCCAACCAAACCCATCAATTCATGAAAAACTAACCCAAGGCTTATCCTGGGTTCATAAGGTTTTGTGGGTTGAATGAATATAAAAGATGGTAAGAATGTGAGATATCTCACATATGCAGCTATTAGGGTTACCAGCCCATGAGAATACACATCTCCTTCACAGGCCCTTACACTATTTCGTTCCTTTCCAAGTGGAACCCCTCTTCCTAGGCCCAATGAATGATTAATGGGTCAAAAATGCTGAAGCCCACTGCTCAAATGATCGTGTTTTTTTTTTTTTTGAATAAATGATCAGGTTCTTTGAAAATTTACATTGTCTCCCCCAAACCCCCCAAAATAAAAGACACTATCTAAATGAAGTCATATAATAATTTATATTTAAATGTGTATGTTTTATTGCAAATTGATGTTTCATAGCCCTCCCCCCTTTTTGTTTTTGTTTTAATAAATATGATAGAATTTAAATTTATGAATTCTTTTTGTTATTAAGTTATGGTACCAAGTAATTTTTGATCTAGGTGGTTCTCAAATCCAAACCCCTTATTTGAGAATAAAATACTTATTAATCAACCTAGCTGAAACTTAAACGTTTATAGCCTAATTATGACTCAATTATGCTTGTAGTCTTGTGGACTTGCATTAGGACTTAAAGCAAATTTGTAGTGAAAGCTGGGTAGGCTTTCACTGTTGCCTTTACACAAGCTATTTGATGGTGATTTCTTTTAAAAAAAAAAAATTATTTATAAATAATTCAATAGTTACACATGAGGAGGGAGATTTAAACCCTAATTCTCCTTATAAAAGAGATTAAATGATTATGATTGGTAAAATTTAATAAGACTTCAAAGTTGAAGTAATTCAAGTAAATAAAGAAATTATTGAATATTTAATACCTTGGCTTCTTTAAATTCCTTTTCAATTTATGCCGATTAAATATTGGAAATGGAAAATAAAAAAATGCTGATTTTTTAGTGTGATAGGATGAGCATATTTAACAATATACATACATATATATATATATATATATATATATATATATTAGAGTAAGAAGTAGAAGAGTCATCAAAGATACCTAGAAAAAAGCCCGGCTATCTTCATAAGAACAATAAGAATTTTGATGAATTCATTGCACTACGTAAAAAAATGACTGGAAATAGGCTGGATCACCTCCTTTTCAAGGAGAGCTAATGCTTTGGGGAGGGGAGATTTGAAATCTAGATCTTTTAATAAAGGAGACCATTCTATGCTACTTTGGTACAAGGCTCTTGGCAACTTTTTAAATTGTTTTCTTGCCAGGATTCTTTGATTCCCATTAAAGTCTATAAAGTTGAATTTATTCAATCATTTTGTTGGCTTTATTCCATACCAAATTTGCTTGTAATTCAGCATTTAGAAACCTTGTATTTAGGTGGGAATCATGTAAGGATAGTGTGTGAGAGAGTGTGAAGAAAAACTCAAGAGTGTGAAGAAAAACTCAAGAGTGTGCACTTAAGAAGAGCCTCGCGACTGGATCTCGCAATTGGCTCGTAATTGGCAAGTCGCTAAAGGTGGCACACATGTGAAGCATGCAGGAGGAGCTGAAGGGTCACGCTAGTTGTTGCATTACAGGACGAAACCTCTAGTCTGGCCAGGTAGTTAGCTTGCAACTCAAACTCGCGACTCGGTCCAGTCGCGAGCTTGAGTCGCCAGAATACCCTGTTTGGTTATAACTGACTTTTCGCATTCTTTATACACCCTATTATAAATACTCTTATACCCATGAAATATAGAGAGCTTTCAGAAAGAATTTTGAGAGAGAAATCCTAGAGAAAAATAAGATTGACTCATCCACAATCTTTATCCTTTGATTCTCCAAATTCCTCTACTCTCACCATCTCCATTGATATATTCTTGAGAGGTACATTAGCTAAATCCTTATCTCATCATACTCATATCTGTGAGAAGGCTTTTTGGTGCTTGGGAAGCAGTTCAAGAAGGGACCAATTCATTTTGGTTGATGCAATGGGCAATTGCGGGATTCGGTAAGTTAGAGAAAACAAGGTTTGGCGTAACCCTGTTGGAACAAGAAGTTTGGAGGGCTTAGGTGCACTGGGTAGATTAAGCTTGGAGGGTTTTCTACTATTCATGTATCCAAACTTTATTGTCTAGTGGATTATTGACCGTTTGGAGGGCGGCGGAGAGGTTTTTCCCCGAGGACTTTGGTTTCCTCTTCGATAACACATCACTGTGTTGTTTTTATGTTTGCATCTCTCTTCCCTTAATCTTTGCCTTTTAATTACTGCTGTGATTGTGATTAATTTTGATTTAGATTGTTTTACCAATTCTGTTTTAGCTTATTTTCATTTTCCGCACATACATTGTTTGATTATAAGCTTGTATTGGTAATTTGTGAATTGGGGGTCTAAATGTTCATAGGTGTTTTACACACTAATTGAACATTCAAAGTCTATACACAACACTCACATAGATTAATGGAAAATTCTTAAGTACTCCTTAAGCATGGAAAAATGGTGCTTTCACCATGAATGTGAGATAAGGGAATATCATTATCCATACTTCGGAAGTACCTAAAGTACTTAAATACTCTATTTATTTTGTTAGTACATATATAAGTCTCAAATTAAGTGCATTTTATGGATAGATATGGCATCAATTGAACTAGGAAAGGGGTAGCACAAATAATTGTTGAGTGCACTGCTTTTCTCGTATGAACATCATTGACAACAATGATAATAAATGAAAAAAAAAATGTACATTTAATCATTTTTGTGCTTAGGAAAACAGTCATCTCCATTTGAAATCGAACTATTTCATGGTTTACATGAAATATTACAAAAAGGTATACCCAACGCCGCGGATGAGTATGGAGAGTGATTGACAACTGTGGTGGGAGAAGTAACTTCGATTTACTGATTAACTATATGGATCAATTGAAGCCATAGAAACCGGACTTTGATACTAGATTATGATATATATGAAACTTGACTTTGATAACGTGTTAGAAAAGGTAGGATATAGTTATGATATATATGAGAAAATATAAGGAACAAATAAAGAAGGCATAAAGAGAAAGACATAAAATGTAGAGAATTAATGTAGTTTAACATTAAAGTTTATATCCATAGTAAAAAAGCCTTAATGAGTACCATTAAGCTCTATGTATTATATTATAATGAACCCAGTAAACTAAATCTAGGGATGTACTCAATTTTAAACATGCTAAAGTGGTCAACTGTGAATGATTGACTTTCTGCCTACTACTTTTTATATGTATTCACCATTTTTTGGTCCATCACTCACAATCGACTACTTCAATATATTGTAAAATTAGATTGTGTCCATACTATTGTTGAAATATTAACAGTCTATAAAGTGATCGACTGTAGGGACTAGGGATGGCAATGGGATGGGGCGGGTCCAAAGGATGAGGTCTTCGTCCCCGCCCCGCATAGTTTTGTTTTACCCTATCCCCACCCCGTCTCGTATGACGGGAAAAATTTTCTTGCTCCATCCCCGCCCCTTGGGGCCCTGCGAAGCCCTGCCCCACCCTATAAAACTTTACTTCTTGTTAATTTTCCCACAACTATTACAATTGTTTTTAATAAAGCCTATTTCGTTAATAAAAATATACTTGAAATTACAAATAAATTTATCCCATCAAATCAAACTAATTTTTAGCAAAAATTGAAAAATATTATTAAAGTGTTTAACAAGACAATATCACCCCAAAAAAAAAAATCTCATAATACAAAATCAATGATTTAATAGTATATAAATTTGTTTATAATAAAGACAAAAGAAAATGTTAAAATTAATATCTTATTTCCAAGCTTGCTAGAAAAAAAAAGGGCAAAAAGCCTTGTTGGGTAGAATAAAATAAGCTAATGATATATTTGTTTAAAAAGAAGACTTTTAGGGTATGAAAATTTTAATCCTTATCAATGCGAGGTGGGGTGGGGTGGGGCGGGTTGGGTGTAAAAAGTTTAAACCCATCCTCGCCTTGCCCCATGGTACCGGGCTAAAATCTCGCTCCATCCCCGCCCCACGACTTTTACGGGGCGGAAAAAACTCGCGTGGAGCGAAACGGGAAGGGGCAGGGCAAAATTGTCATCCCTAATCGACTATGAATGATAGACACTTTCTGTCCACTATTTGTTACATGGGATTCACCATTTTTTGTTCACTACTCATAATAAATCATTTTAGCATGATGTAATATCATATGTAAAACTTTGTGTGTGTTCATAGTATTAATTTTTGAAATACTGACCGACTATGCAACTAGGCCACTGGTCATTTTAATCTAAAGAAAGGAATATTTACAACTTATTATCCATGTCTCCAGTCTCCACTAGTTTACTAGAATAAATAATGGCTGGGATTTTAAATATAAACCTTACATGAACCAAGACTCTTATTTTACCAAGTAAATGGCTGATACCATGAACTATTCACTTAGGTCTATTTCCTAGCAGCCCTCCTATTTCTTTTTTTATTTTTCAAACCCCATTTTTTTTAAAATTATAGATAAAGCAAGTTTCAATTGTGTCCAACTGCTCAGATAATGAAACAAGGATATACAACCCATGTCTAATATTCAAATACAATTTTCAATGGCCAATCCAGTCTATTGACCTTAACTCAATAAAATAACCACAATTTGGCTTTGAAGGTCTCCTGTTGCAACTAACAAGAGTTAAAAAAAAAAAAAAAAAAGTTTTCTTAATGGTATGCAATTGGACCACCATTAGTCCCATAACTCTTTCTCTCCCCAAATATTATAATGCTAATCATTTAATTAATAGTTTAATGATGCAAGTGCCAGAAGAAAGTTCAAGCTTGCCTTGGCAGAAGTCTTGGAACATGGGAGTCATATATAGATTAAAACTATAAATAGGTCTATAATTTATTTATTTTTAATTAATGGAAAGTAGTGCAAAGACATACCTCTTCATCTCTGTCTTCTAGTCTTCTCTCAGAGGTGAAGACTGTTATTCTATGTATTACCATTGACCATTACAACTTGAAGACTAGAGAAAGACCACTTTGTTAAGAAAAGAAAAATAAATAAAAAAAAATTAACCCCAAGGAAGTAAGTAAAAAACAAAATAATCACTTCATATTTATATATAAGACCTCTAAACTACAATGTACCTAAAAATTCCCAAGAGGTGCCTCGATTAAATTTTTAACTTAGGTTAAAATTTTTGGGGTTAACAACTCCTTAATCCTTACCATGGATCAAAGTCCATGACATCATAAATTTGTATGCATTGACTTCAATTATCAACAAAGGCCACCATGAGCTTAGCAAAAAAAAAAAAAAAACAAAGGCCCCATGTTTTCAATAATTTAATAATTTTGCAACCAATATTTATATAGGTCAGTAGGAACAGGATCTATGATATTTTATCTCATGTAGGGTAATAGCTCTTAAGTAACTAAATAGCCACCCCCATATAATATAAACACTTTCAGAGTCGTATCTAATATATTTAATTAAATTAGTTTAAGATATATTTATATATGTCGTTATTTAAGAACCACATTGACACCATGAAGAAATTTAATAATCCATCAGTTATCTCAAAGTTTAAAATGATGTTTTTTTTTTAATTAAATTAATCTAAGTTTCAATATGGACGAGATTTGTTGAGCACATCGAAACCAATAATTAGTAGTCGTGGTACTCAGATCCCGATATACATTGGGGCCAAAGATGAGGAGTCTTGAACTTATAAATATTGACTCCAAAAAAACAAAAACAAAATTGGTTTTGATACAAATTTGGTTTCATAACATATGCTTATGTCACGTAATTTTGGGTTTTTTTTTTTTTTTTAACTATCTATTTTGTTGTTCATTTTTTTTTTGGAAAGAATTTCAACTTATATCGTCCACTCTTAATAATAGCTTTTTATCATCAGACAAATATACCAATCAGTTTTTGGTGTAGACGGAGATTAAATTTCAGATCTCTTAGGAAAAAAAATTTCTTTATTTTTTTATTATTTACATTTTGTATATGCGTATGTCATGTAATTCAATGTGAGCATTATACGTTATAGAGTATGGTTTTTGCAGCATGTGGCTTATTATAAATATATTAAATTGATTAATATCAACTTTCTCTGGTTGAAACTTGATTGTTAAAGTTCTAAGAAATTTAAAACGCTAATCAAATTACAACTCTATTGTTACTAAAAAGCTTTAACAAAAAAAACTTTATTTACTTTAAAATATTATATTTATTTATCAAAAAATTTTGTTTTAATATATCTTTCATCATGTAATTTGTAGTCAAACGATCGAGTATTATATTACGTTATATTTCTGTATCATGTAACACATTTTATAGGTTTTTTATATTTTTATATTAAATGATTAAAAATTCACAATTTTCTAATAATTTAAGTTTTTGAAGCAAATGGTAATTTATAATAGTATAAGCTAGAGTGGGAGATCTTAAGTTAAAACCTTGTCTCCATCTTACCGAATAATTCTGCCAAAAGCCTTATAGCTAAATTAGCACCTCCTCATGGACAAAGTACTTGGGGGTCTAGGGGGGAAATGGTTTGAGCTGCGGGGTTAACAGCATGTTATAATTATTTCTAAAAAAAAAAAAAAAAACTTACTGAATAATTCTTAGATACTCCCAAAACATGGAGAATGGTGCTCATTTTCTTTCACATTCATGGTGTGGTCCATTTATTAAATTCATGATGAGGTCCACCATGAATGTGAGATGAAGAAATACTGTTTGTTCGTGTTCCAAGAGCACCTAAGAATTATCATGGCTTTTGAGTGGAGTTGTGGTGTGCCTTTCTGTTAGAACCTCTTTCCCTCTCCCTTGTGTGTGTGTGTGTGTGTGTTTGTTTTTCAAAAAAAAAAAAAAAGAATGGGTAATTGTCCCACATTGCTTAAGAGAGTGTGTTGTGTGTAGTATAACTTGCCTCACCCTCCCTTAAAAGTTACCATGACTTTTGAGTGGAGTTGTGGTGTGTCTTTGTGTTAGAACCCCTTTCCCTCTCCCTTGTGTGTGTGTGTGTGTGTGTGTTTGTTTCTCCAAAAAAAAAAAAAAAAAGAATTTTCTCATCTTACCTCTCATTTAAAAAATTCTCACAAATATAGTCTCATTTAATAAGAGCAATTAAGACCCACACGTGATGAGAGAGTGTTGAATTAAATTTACCCATTTCTAATTGTTTAAATTTTTGTAAGAATTAATATTTTATCAATACTATTTTATTAATTATATTATGCATCACACAGCAATACTTGTAGTAGATTGATGTTTAATGAAAATTGAACTTGCTAGTTGTTACAACTTTACGGACAACTTTCAAGCTTAGCATGGGGATATTAGCGTAGTCATTAGACCTATCAATGATTTGGAGTCTCTTCTCACCTATGATAGGAAGATTGCAGTAATCAATATATGCTGAATTTACTATATCGATACTTGTCAGAGTAGTTCAACTCAATAATATCGATTCGTACACCATAATAAGTAGCACTACCTTCAGTAATAACACAAACTCCACTGTTTTGAGTTTTCTTAGTTGCCTCAGAATCTTTGGTGTGAAACTTCAAACCATTTATAACATAATGCTTGAACTGTTTTGCTTCATTATCTGGATATCGAGCAAGTCATATGACTTTATCAGAGAGTTTTTTTTTTCTCAGAGACATCCATTGACATCACCTATTATAGACAATGACTTTTATTATAAGTATGTTATAAGTATATATATATGCTTTACTTACATAGTCCCTAAACCAACTGCATAATTTCTCTATGTGCTGCTTTTGAATAACATCATTAGTTATATGAAAAGGGAAATTAGCCTTGATCTCCGCTATGTGTACACTATGTAGACAAACGTGTTAGTGTTAAGCTAGAGTATTGTACTTGAATGCCATGAAAGGATACACAAAGACATATTACTTACTCGTGAAATTGGGTGATTTCCTCACAATTGAATTTGAATCTAGTGTAATGTTTACCACCGCACCCATAGATTTCTCGACATTCCTTACAGGTCGATTGAATATAGTTTCAACAGACTTAAAATAGTGTGAACATAATGTTAAGCATTCCTCTGCTATATACCCTTCTGCAATGGAGCCTTCTGGCCAAGTTTTATTATGCACGTAAAACGTAAATCTTGACAAGTACCTATTAGAAAACTCATGATCAACAATGGGAAATTGGTAAGTTAAACAAAATGAAATAGACAAAGTTACTATATGTGTTACCTTTCTATGGGATACATCCAACAATAATAAACTGGGCCAGCAACTTTGGCTTTGCTAGCCAAATGTATGACTAGATGTATCATCACTGTAAAAAAAGAGGGAGGAAAAATCATTTCCAACTCACACAACATCACTGCAATTCTCTTCTCAGGAGCCCTAAGTTCCTCCACATTTAGTACTTTGGAACATATCTCCCTAAAGAAACAAGATAAGTCAATTAAATGCCTACTTACTTCAGTTGGCAAAGATCCACGTATTGCTATTGGATAATGTTGCTGCATTAAGATGTGATTATCATGGCTCTTCATCCCACTAATCTTGCATTCTGAGTTTAATGCAACATGAGATGTTTGAAGAATAACCATCTAGCACTCTTACATCTTTCAAAACTTGCATAAAACCATTCTTTTCACTAGCATTCATATGGAAACAAGCATGTGGCATACGTGTTTGATTATTCCCAACCTTTTCCAAGTGAAGTTCACTTCTTATACCCTTATCTTTTAAGTCTTGGCGTGCCTTCAAGTTATCCTTTGTCTTGCCATTCAAGTTCAACAATGTGCCAATTATATTATCGACCACATTTTTTTCAATATGCATCTCGGCAAGATTGTGAAGAAACACATGGTCCTCCCAATACGGCAAAGTGAAAAATATACTTCTCTTCTTCCACACAGTTAACGCTTCCTCCCATCTTTTTCTTTTATTGGTCAAATTAACTTTTTTTTTCCTAAACACATGATCGATTACAGCATCCGTTTGTAACATGATTTCCCCTCCGGATACTGTAATAGGAGTTGATCTCATATCAACATGCCCATCAAATGATTTTTTTTTTTTTTTTTTTTTTTTTTTTTTTTTTTTTTTTTTTGCTTATGGAATTTATGATCACTATCCAAGAATCACCTATGTCCAATGTAACTAAATTTCCTTCCATATCTTAACCAACGAGACTGACTATCATAGTTACAAGGGAGACATGCAAGAGCACCTTTAGTACTCCAACCCGATATATTACCATATGCAGGAAAATCATTTATGGTCCACAATAATACAGCATGCATTTGGAATGATTTTTTGGAAGACACATCAAATGTTTCTACTCTAACATCCCATAACTCCTTCAGTTCTTCTACTAGGGGTTGTAAGTACACATCTATATCGTTCCCAAGAGAGGTTGGACCAGGAATCAATAATAATAGTATGAAATAAGACCTTTTCATGCACATCCATGGAGGGAGATTGTATGGGATCAAAATGACAGGCCATGTACTATGAGCAGTACTCATATTTCCATACGGGTTGAATCCATCGACTGCTAATCTAAGCCTCACATTACGAGGCTTGGATGAGAATTCTATGTACTTAGAGTCAAATGATTTCCAAGCTTCAGAATCAGCGGGATGCCTCATTAACCCATCATTCACACGGCCATTGGCATGCCATTTCATATGATTGGCTGTTTCAGGAGACATAAATAATCGTTTCAATCTTGGCTTTAAGGGGAACCACCGTAGAATCTTTGCAGCTTTCTTTTTTCTTTTGTTGGATGAAGCATTAGTATTTTGTTGACCTTTAGACTCATTACTTTCCCATCTTGAAAGTTTACAGTTTGGACAAGTTTCAAGGTTGGCATTCTCATTCCAATATAAAATACAATCTTTAGGACAAGCATGAATCTTCTCATAGCTCAAGTCTAGATCCTTAATAATCTGCTTAACCTCATAAGAGCATCCGCATCAGATGTGGCAAAAATTATGCCATTTTGCCATTTTGCCACATTAAAACCCTACTTTATTATTTTACCACATCATTTTACAACATCTCATTTATCAGATGTTTTATACTACAATTCTATACATTAAAATAATATTTCCTACACATTAAAATAATATATTAAATTCCTGCCCCCATCATCATCGTCATCATCAACCACCACGGCAGCAGCAGCAGCAGCAACAACAACAACTACAACCACAACCAGAAATCGAACAGATCAGAACAGAACAGATCACCAGGAAAAAAAAAAAAATCACCACCGAGATCAGAACAGAGATCGGCACCACCACCGCAACAACAACAACAACAACAACAACTACTACTACTACTACTACTACAACCAGAAATCGAACAGAACAGATCACCAGAAGAAAAAAAAAAAAAAAAAAAAAAAAAAAAAAAAAAAACCACCACCAAGATCAGAACAGAGATTCGCCATCACCGACGATTCGCCCACCACCAGCCGATTCGCCCACCACCATAACCCACAACTCGAACCCACCCACCACCGATCTACCCATCCGAACTCACCCATCAAACCCCAGCCAAAAAAAGTGAACGGAAAAAAGGAAAAAGGAAAAAAAAAAAAAAAAGAACCCGAAGCGAGAAGAGTGGTGGCCATTGGTTGGCGGCGTCGAGTGGTGTGATTGGCGGCGTTGAGTGGTGGCCATTGGTCTTCGGTGTGCTGTGGAAGACGAAGAGAGAAGATAGAGATGAGAGAAAGACAGAGATGAGACGGAGAGAGTGATATGATACTGTGGTGAGGAGAGAGAAAATATAATAAAATAATAATATATATTATGCCACATTTGTCCGTACAGTGCCAAAATTGTGATGGCACTGTAGCATATTGCAAAAATTTAGAACATTTAACACATCTGATAAATGAGTGTTTTTAGTGTTTGGTGTGCCAAATGTGCCAAATATTTGGCATTTGGCACATTTGGCACATCTGATACGGATGCTCTAACAATCTTTTGGCGACTTAGCATTTGAAGGAAGAAAATCAAGCAAAAATCGTAGCAACATGGTAAATGATTTGTTGGTCCAACCATTAAGACACTTTATGTGGTACAAATGCACAATGGCTGACTTACAACCTTCATAACAAAGTTGATTATTTTCTTCAAGCAATTTCATAAACTGAAGTGCATTTTCATTAGGACCTTCTGTGGGTTGTTGCACACTAGGGACTTCTTCCATTAATTAGCCCAGATGCCATATCATGTATGGGGAACATGTCATGCAATATGTCATGAAGATCGGCATACTCTATCAGGTTTTGTTGGATATGACTATTAGGAATTTTAGTAGAAGTCTTTGCAGACGATGATTCCCCATTAAAAACCCAAGGGTGATAACCCCTACAAATCCCTTTTGACACTAAGTGAGCCTGTACAACATCTATAGGCCACGAATTTGTATGCATGCATTTTTTACACGGACATGAAATCGTTCCATCCGGGTGTGCATGGTTAAATGCAAAATTCAAAAACTGTTGGACTCCATCTAAATATTCTTGTGATCTTCTATTGGCAATTTTCATCCAACTCTTATCTATTGCTATAAAGTAGTTTACAAGAAACACCTATAATGTGATTTCATGAAAGTACAAACCAAGAGTTTACACACATCTCATTTACACAATTTCACTTTAATTTAAGAAACAAATCATCTTTAATCATTCACTTTCGGCTATGTTCCTGAGAAAACAATGGATTTAAACGCATAGAGAAGTTATCAATACATTTGGTAACTATAACATCATTACTAGCAATATTCTTTAGGAATGGACATCTCTTAAAATATCCAATTTCATTTTACCGTTCCACATGTGTGAAAAAGATAGAGAGAAGCCCCTAAAATGAATTAATCAAATAAAAACAACTCAACAAGAATCATCCAATATTGTACAAAACAGTCAATACTCCCAATATCAGCTAAAACCACCTTATTACTCCATGCAAGCCACCTGCTTGCCCCAATTCAACAACCCACCACAAACAGAGAGAGAGAGAGAGTACCTTAAGTCTTTTACCAACTTCATTTGCTTTGATCACACGAACTTATAAGGCCTCTTCTTTTTACAATCTACCAACAAGGAAAGAATATATATATATATATATATATATATATATATATATATAAACCTATGTTAATTCTCAGACCTAAGAAACAAGAGCATTAAAACCCCATAACCATAAATTTCCAAATAGTGAAATGGGTATTCAGAATTTGCATAAATAATCTAAATGGGTTTGATTCTTTTGTAGGAGCAACTATAAAAATTGTCATACTTGGACCAATTCATAAAAATAAAAAAAATAAAAAAAAAAACAAACAAACTTAGAAACTTATTAAAATTATACTTATTCAAATCCACAGTTTAAACAAGCATAGAAACTTCATCTTCAATTATGTTGTATAAAAATTTTCATATTTGGACCAATTCATAAAAAAAAAAAAATTAAAAAAAAAAAAAAAAGGAGCATAGAAACTTATTCAAATCCACAGTTTAAACAAACACACATAGTAGCAGAGTTCACAAAGGATCTAGGGAAAAAAATCCCAACATTGCTTAAGCCAAAAGGAGACTCTCACAAAATCAAATCAGACAACATCAAATATTTTGCTTTTTTCAAGCACAAGGACACGATCTAGACACATACATGTTTTGATCATTTTGGCACTCATGAAAATGAAAACAACAAACAAAAGAAAAGAAAAAAAAATGTTCAATCCACAGAAGATTTTTTGCAGAATACTCACAATGGAGACTGGCGATGGCGTGAGTGGGTCGAGATGAGTAGAAAAACCCACACTAGAAAAACCAAGAGGAGAAACCTAAACAGAAAAGTCGGCCCAATAATGGAAATATTCGAAACAATTTCTTGGTTTTTAATCACAATAATGGAAATGAAAAAAATCAAATTGCAGAAACCCAGCCACTGAGTCGACTTGGTTCACCGGTGGTGGTGGGGTTGTTGTGGAGGCGGCAGCGGTTGATTTTGGCTGTTGGTTAGTCGATTGTAGGTTCACGATTGTGGGTGTGCGAGTTGGGTGTTTTGGGTCGGCAGTATATATGGGTGTTTGGGCTGTGTCGTGGTGGTTGTTGATATACTTCACCAAAGATGAAGAGTTCGAGCGGATAGAGAGAGAGAGAGAGAGAGCAAGAAGAAATGAATGGTTGAGATGAGTTAGTCTTTGGCGAGTGGGATCTCTGGCAGTGGGTTTAGCTAAAGGGATTTTGGGAGTGAAAAGAGATTTTGAGAGAGTGAGAGAGAAAGAGTGTGTGTGTGTGTGTGTGAAGGGGGGGCGGGGGAGGCTAACGGCGCTAAAAATGGAAAGGCGCTAAAAATGAAAAGCCAAATGGGAAGGGACAAAAAAAAAAAAATAGGGAAAATTTGGACTAGGTGCGGTCAATTTAAAGGTTTATTGCAGCGGTCCAAACTGCCACTATAACTAAGAAAATGCGCCGCAAAATAGGTATCTATTGCGGCGGTTTTATATACCGCCGCTATAGTATGCTGCAAAAGGTTATATTTATTGCAGCAGGTTTTTGGAGCGCTCCTATATCTAAGTCTAACGCCACTAAAACACATATATTGCGGCAGTTTTATATACCGCCGCTGTAGTACGCCTCAAAAGACTAGATCTATTGCGGCGATCCAATGGAACGTCGCAATATATCTCCTGTACAGAGGTGGTCTGAAAAAGCGCCGCAATATGCGACATATAGCGGCAATTTTCGCAACTGCCGCAATAGCTCGTATTTTTTGTAGTGTATATTTATAGATTTCTATAACGCACTTCTTTACTCATAAATGAATTATGAAATATCCTTAGTGATTTTGAAAAGGTAAATCTTTATATAAGAATATTATTGTAACTTGAAAAGAAGATGAAATTAAATTCATGATAGGGATCCACTACAAAAAACGCAGCTATAGCTAACCTATAGCTGCGTTTGTCAAAAACGCGGCTAAAGCCTCGAGCTATAGCTGCGTTTTTAAAAAACGCGACTATAGGTCCAGCTGAATAATTTTTTTTAAAAGGGACCTATAGCTGCGTTTTCTAAAAAACGCGGCTATAGCTGACCTTTAGCCGCGTTTTAAAACGCAGCTAAACGTAAGCTATAGCCGCGTTTTTCAAAAACGCAGCTACAGGTACAACCAAATAATTTTTCTACAGGAAAACCTATAGCCGCGTTTTTTAAAAAACGCGGCTATAGGTCACCCTTAGTGACATGACCTATAGCCGCATTTTTAAAAACGCCGCTATATGTAACACCCAAAAAAAAAAAAAACAATTTCTTCAGCTTTCCCACGTGCCCCATCCTTTCCCACCTATATCTCCACCTACCCCACTTTCCTCTTTTCTTTTATTTCTTCTTCTTCTTTCATTTTTCCTTATTTCTTCATTCTTCACTAGTCCTCCACCGTAAGTCTTCTCTCTTTCCTTTTTTTTTTTTTTTTTTTCCTTCCTTCCTCACATCTGGGTGACACTTCTTTTTTCTTTTTTTTCCTTTTTCTTTCTTTGTTCTTCACATTTGGGTAACTCTTTTTTTTTTTTTTTTTTCTTCCTTCTTCTTATCTGGGTAACTTTTTTTTTTTTTTTCTTTGTTTCTTTGGAGCTGCTGCTTCTTTTTTTCTTTTTTTCTTCATCTCAAGCACACTAATTTGTCAATAGATCTACTGAAAATTTTGAATGAAGTGGATATTCTAGCAATATTTGATTTTGAATTTTTTGCATCTGTGCTTGAATTTGTGCTACTGTGTTGCTGATATTGTGATTATGTTTAGATGAGTTTGTGTTCTTATATTTTGGAGCACGTTGTGTATGATTTTGAATTTTCTGGGTGTGTTAGTATTGTGAGTATGTTGTGTTTGATTTTTAATTTTCTGGGTTTGTGTTTGATTTTGAATTTTCTGGGTGTTTTTGTATTGTGAGAATGTTGTGTTTGATTTTGAATTTTTTGGGTTTGTGTTTGATTTTGAAATTTTTGGATATTTACGTTTAATTTTGAATTTTTTTTATTTGAATTTCAAATTTTGAATTTTCTGGAAAAAAAAAGAAACCCAAAAATATATATTTTTTTGTTTTCTGGAAAAAAAAAAAAACAAAAAACAAAACCCAAAATTTTTTTTTTTGTTTTTAAAAAAACCTATAGCCGCGGTTAAAACGCAGCTCCAAGCTGGCCTATAGCCGCGTTTTTAAGAAACGCGGCTATAGGCCAGAATCCTATAGCCGCGGTTAAAAACGCGGCTATAGGCCTGTTGCTGCGGTGTTTAGGCCGCGTTTGCAAACGCAGCTAAGGAAACATGGCTCTAGACCTATAGCTGCGTTTTTGGTGTCTATAGCCGCGTTTTTGAAACGCGGCTAGAAACCCATTTTTTTGTAGTGATCATAAGATCAAAGCAATTGACTCATTCTGGAATTGGTAAATATGATCTAGTTACAATTTATATATATATAAAACAAATCATTGTTATGTTGTATATATATATATTTTAAAACAAATATTTATTAGTTTACCAACTTTATTTTTTATATATAAAAAAAATGACATCAGAAATAAATTATCATTGAAAAGGCTCCATGAGTAAATTAATCACGTGCTTTGTAATCAAATATTAATCATTACGTAACACAAAGACCAATTTGTATCGAGTTTTGGGTGGCCAGTACCGATCGATATTTTTAGATATTGACAAGTAACAGTAATACTGATATCCTAATGTAATAACAACCCATATATGTGAAGTTAAAAGAGCAATAGTGTGATCATATATAATATATTAAAATGAAAACTCAGTTAAGAATTCAAATTAAATTTTAAGTATACTTCAATTTTGTTGTCAAGCATTTCTAAATTTTAAATGCACCTTAATTTCATACTAAGTATCCTCTCAATAATATTATAATTTGTGTCAATTGTAGTATTTACATGCAAATTCATGAGTCTAAAATTAGAAATTCAAATTATACTTCTATGAATGATCTATATACTACTATCAATGTGTACAATTTGTTACTTATTAGATAGAAATATTATATATATATATATATATATATTATATAATATATTTATGTATCTAATTATGGTTGTATATATATGCAAGGTTTACAAGTTATTGTTATTTAAACCTCACACTTCTCTCAAAAAAAACCTCACACTTAATCAAAATAATTTTATGTTTAACTTGATGATTAAATAACTTTATAAAAACAAGCAATACTGAATTTTATTTTTTGTTTAATATGGATTAAAATATTTCTTTCTTTTGGTTTTAACTTTTAAGTCATCAAGTCAATAAGCTTCGTCTGAAGCTAGTTTAACTTAAACATCAGTATAAGTGCCTTTATATGTAATCTAAAATCTATTGTTTTCACTTTTCACTTTTCATCTATATATACTATACATAAAAGTACCAAATCCTTAATTTTTAAATGATTTACCAAATTAAATACCTTAATGATGTCAAATAAGACGAATTTTTCGATAGAGAGAGATACTATTATAGCTTTAAAAATATATATATATATTTAAATAATGAAGGAGACCATAGGTCCACAGTGGGTTTCTCCTTTCATAGATCTATATATGTGTCTTCTCTTTTTGTCCAAAAGAAAACGCTCACCCCTATATATATGCGGCGAAGTAAATTTATTTTGTACCATTTACTACTTAAGGATCTATCAAGTCTTCTTAAAGTCAAGTTTTTTTTTTATAGATAATAAATAGAAAATTATCATTAAAATGTATAAAAAAAGACTCCATGTGCAAAGCACAAGCTCCATCAGTTGTCTTCAAGCTAATAATAATAATAATAATGTAACATGAAATATGAAACCAAGCTATGGCTTTATGAAATTTTATATCTAAAAGAACATGTTCATACTTCTGACCCTTTTTACCCAATTGTTGGCGCTTGGCATTGCGAAAAGTCACTGGGTTTGGGCAAGGTTATCACAGTCATACTATGCTCTTACGTATAAACTATAAAGGTAAATTTTCACCATCACATCAACCAGTATTAATAAGTTGTTTATAAGCTTTTTAAAACAATTTTTTCCCCCTTTTGATTGGGATGAAATCTACAAAATAACCTTCCAAGTTAAAGCATGCGAATATTTTGGACTAAATGAATTTTGCTTATGTTTTGGTTAATTAGTTTAGTTTCCAATTTATTTAACTTATAATTTGATTATTAGGTATAACTTTTTTAAATATTTAATTTATTAAAATTTTAGTTAAAAAACTTTTTTTTACCCAATTTATTAGTTAACTAGATTGTAACCCGTATTTACACACAAAAATATTTATCACTAATGATGATAAGATAGTCTTATCTAAGTGAGTGAAGTTGTCATCTTAGCTTTTTCCCTGAGTATTATGATTGGGTCACTTGTACTAAAATTAAGAAAATTAAAACGAATACTTGGCGCAAAATTAGACTACAATTAGAAGCTAATTTGGATTTGATTTAGATTCTGATATGATAAAACCTCTTGTTGTCAAATAAAGAGCCTAATTGATCTAAATCTTGCCTACACTAAAAAAAATTATTTGTATTTTGACTTAATGATAAAGAAAAATAATCATTGAGTAAACATCGTAAATTTCAAATCCTATTATATCTTTAACAAAACGAAAACAAAAAAGAAAAAAAAAAAAAAAAACCAATACACGATGGAAAAAGTAAGCTCAATTGCTCAAGTCCCAACTACACTTGCATCCAATCGATAACAGAAAAGAAAAGAGAGGTGCATGGTAATACCATATTATCAAACACTCATTCTTGGTGATAAAGAATCCTGAAATTAACTAGGTTTAGGTTTTCTTGTTCTTGTTCTTTTTTTGGCTAAATATATGTGTTAACATATTACAACCTTAGTAGTTCAAATCAATTGTAGGTCCAAATACTTGTACGTAGAACAAGCATATTAACTTTAGGTTAGTCTATAATTAGAATAAAGTTAGTAAAGTATTCTTTAGTATATAAACTATACATTGAGTTAATTGTAACACAAATATTTAATATTAATATATAGTCGTTAAGGGCTTTTTATCGTAAACGTAAGCCGTCAGGCATAAATTTTTGTATGTATTTTTTCTTTCAAGCTTCTGCTCTCGTTCAATCATCACATACAATCGGTCACATAATAACTTCAACAATATGAATGGATGGAGTGAGATATATATATCCATTATATTGTTATGGCATAGATGGATATGATATAAAGGCCTACAAGGTCAACGGAAATAACATGACCCGGCCCCTTTACAAAGAAGGGTACAAACTGCTAAACTTGACCTGACAAGAATTGAGTTCTTAATTACTACATTTTTATGTTTTTTTTTTTTAAAGAAAGTACTACATTGAATGGCATGACGTACATTATTACCGAGGAGCAGATAAAATAGTATGGTTTTTAATCATCACAATATCTCACGAGATCTCGGTTTTGGACCTTTTGGTTACAAAAATCGAAAATGATATCTTAAAATATCGAAACATAATATCTTAATTGAAAAATTATAAAATTATAAGCTAAATTTTGGTTAAAATATCAGTTTTCTTGAAAATATATTTCTAGTAAGTTTTTCTCTTAACAGTCTAATAATAATAATATATAATTTTTTTCTTACTATGGTTTCTTATTATTACTATTTTTATTTTGCTGAATTCTTACCATGATTTCATTTACTTTTTTTTTGTTGAGAATCATGATTTCATTTACTAAGTTTACTTATATTGAGAGCTTTTTTACATTACTAAAAGAAATGATTTTTTATACATATATACAAAGAAATTAATGATCTTAAATGAAGAGTTTGTCACTTTGTTGTACTAGTCCCAAGTACTTGAAAGGAGGCTAAGTCCATAGAAAATGAAGCGATATCAGAGGGATTTTTTTTTTTTCCTAATCTTAATGGTCACTCTTTTTTTGTTCTACTCAATAGTCACATAATGATTCTAAGAGTGAGAAAAAAATATACTTTGGATATTTAAAATTGGCCTCAACCCTTAGTTCTTTTCACTGTGTTACTTTATAATCATTTTCATGATATTTACCCCAATAAAGTAAAAAAAAGGAAGAACTTTATTTGGACTTGATTTGTAATATTTCAAATATGACTGTATGGAAATTTAAAGTCAAGTTTATAAATTTTTACTGCTCACTCTTATATTAATTTATTATATTAATTATCAATATAAATGATATTATAGATGCATGAAAATCATTTTGAAATATCTTCTCGAAAAATCTCCAATTTTCGTGGTCGAGATCTTAAAAAATATATAAATAATTAAATATTAAACATTGGTTACTACTTACTACGGTATTTCTTGGACTGAGTCTCGACTTTACCAGATTATTCCATGATCATAAAAAATTCGTAGATATTCCATGAAATTTCTAGAACTTGATTTTTTATTTTTATTTTTTTGTCTTCTCAAAAACACACTCCATATTGGTGAGTCATCTTTCCTAAAAAACCTTAATTATATTGCCCAAAAGTCGATTAATAAGGTAAGCCAAATACATAATTACTTCAATAATTAAGCAAAGGTTACGCCATAGATAATGACACATGAGGCTACCTGCCACAAAGGCAACTAGGTTACGCATTAAGACTTTGACTGTTAGCCTTGTGACATCGTCTATGCACAAGCTTCAACCATAGTACCACTACAATATACACAGATTTATTAAACAATGTATCATACTAAATTTAATAATATATATTACTATACATTAAATCGGTTCCCGAAAATCCACCTCTCTCAACTCCTTAAAGCTCATTTGTGTCTTACCTGTGAAACGTTGAAACTTAATTCTTTAGTAAATAGTTTTTTGTTGTGATAATAAAAAAAATAGTAGGAGACTGGGAGCGTGGTTAAGGTGTTGACATTTTAGCCTTTTAGGTGTGACTGCGCATAGGGCATAGATAAGCACTGAGATTTGTATATTTTAATAACAAGTGTGAAAATAGTTGGATCGATTATTTATTTTTATTTTTATTTTTTTGTAAGGGCCGGTAAAGTACTTTAAATATGGGGTGTATATAAAGTTCGAAAAGCCAAAGAGATCTACTCACAAGCAATGAATTGCATGTCAAAAATGCCTAGCTCTTGTGGTGAAGCTAAAGAAGAAAAGAGCTTTGAATCTACTTGCAACCATGAGAATGAAGAGGCTAGACAGGTATGGTAAACCCTTCATTCATCCCTTCTTGTGAATTCTGGATTCGGGTTTTCTTCTTACTTTTAAATTCTTGAGGTTTTTCATGGGATTAATATCATTGAAAGTATTGGTATTGTTTGAAAATCTGAATTCTCACAGATAATATGAGTTTCCTCTCTCTCTCTCTCTCTCTCTCTATATATATATATATATATATATATTTGAAGGGTGTCTTGACTTCATATAACAATGGTTCTTTTCATGCATATTTGATTGAATTATGAGTTTTTTGTCTTAAAATTTTCTACTTTCTTCAGCTTCAATGAATTTAAAGAACCTTGGTTTTTTTTTTTTTTTTTGGTTTATGAAGTTGCTAAGCATTTATAATATGCTTTATTTTAATACAATTTTTGGGAGATCATGGATATAGCGAGTAATTTATGAAATCTTCTTATTCTAATTTTAGGGTAAAAGTAGAAGAGAAATATTGCTGGAGATGGGTAGCTTGAACCAATCTTCACCACAATACATGGCCTCTGGAAATGTTAAAAAGGTACATATATATATATATATATATATACGGTATAAGTTTTTAGTACTAGTATATGAAACATGCATGTTCGTTGAAACTAGTTTTGTAGTTTATGGTTATCTGCTTCGACTGTCATTTAATGCCTCTCCCTCTCTCTCACTCTCTCAAGAATTTTGCACCTCTTTTGTTAAACATATGAGACTCTATGCATGTACTGATGTGTGTGATAGAGAGAGATATTTTATTAAGAAAAATTGCACCTCCCTTGTAAAGCTTATGAGGGAAAGTAATAGTCAATGGACATGTTATGGAAATGAACAGATCTAATTAGTCAAAATCCATGCAAACTAGCTATGGCTGAAAAGTCATAATTATATGCTTAGTTGTTCAATGAACGATTGAATAGGGTTTGCGACTAGTTCAATGAATATGCACCTTTTTCCTCTTGATTTACAAAACATGATGCTGAATTTCTGCATTACTGTACTTCATCTTTATGCCGGGATCCAAGTAATTACCACTTTTAAATCCATGAATTTCTAATATACATGATCTCAAAAAAATTATTGAACAAAAACAATAGAAGAACATATATCATATATGTACTTGTTATCCAATTGAATTTACTACTTTTAAATCCATGAAGATATGCTCTTAAAAAAAATACTGAATGAAACCATATATCATACATGTATGTTGATGGTTAGAGCTCATTTTCGGCTTTTGTTACATGAATGTGCTTTTTTATATCCCTTTATTTCCAAGTTTAAATTGTCTATTAATTAGTTTCTTTTTAATTACATAATCTATTGTTTTAGTTGAAACCCTAAATTTTAAATTAAACCTTAGCTTTTAAAAATTTTTAGTTGAAACTCTGAATTTTTAAATGGTTTCAGTTCATCCCATCAAAGAATCATTGTTAGATAAATGTAAAGAAAAATAAAATAAATTATACACATAAGACTTACCTAGCTAGACACTAGATGCCTTGTCAAATGAAAATGATAGCATGTTCATTTAATTATATTTATCGTTTAAGAAAGTCATTATATATGCTCCTTTTAAGTGACAGAATACTACGTGCAACTCAAATGGAAATAATTTTGGTATATAAATTAGTTCTACGTACAATTTATGTGAATTTATGTTACTTTTAATTAATAATAATTTGCTAAAATTGTGAATTAATCAACGATATAAAATGTTTATAGTTTAGTTGAATTTAAAAAATAATAATAATATTTAAAGGAAAATTATGTAGTTTACCATTTTGTTTATAACCCTTTTGTTTTAATTTCTGTAAGTGAACAAAAGGTGGGTGAATTCTAAATTCTAAGAACTTTCATGACTAATTTTTCCCATCATGCATCTAGGAGAATGAACTTGAATCTGCCAAAGCCGAAATGGTTGAGGTGAAAGAAGAAAATGAAAGATTAAAAATGATGTTACAGCAAATTGAGAAGGATTACCAGTCTCTTCAGCTGCGTTTCTTTGACATCATTAAACAAGAAACTCCCAACAACTTTACTGAGTCAGCAACTCCCTCACATGATGAAACTGAAGAACCTGAACTAGTGTCTCTTTGCCTTGGAAGAAGTCCAACTGAGCCTAAGAAAGAAGAGAAAGCTAGCAACCCTGCCAAAATTAGTACCAAAGATGAGGAATTGAAGGCTAGCCTTTCACTTGGATGGGACTCTAATAAGTTTCAACTATCTACAGAGATTGTTTCTGATCCAAGCCCGGAGACAAGTTTGGAAGAGACTAAGCAAGCAGAAGCTGGACCAAGTAAGACTCTAAAGACAATGAGAAATGGAGGTGATGAAGTTTCACAGCAAACACATGTGAAAAGAGCTAGGGTTTCTGTGAGGGCTAGATGTGAGACTCCAACGGTTAGTACTAATCCATGTAGTTCTTTTTTTCTTTTACTTTTTCATTTAGGACTTATTAAACCATGAGCGATTAATAATTTAATGTATAAGTGAGGAAGAGCGTGTTAATTCAAATCGATGAAATGAAAAATGTAGAAGAATACCTAGAATAACATTAATAGAAGTAGTAAAAAAAACATTTTAATTAAGGACGTAATTGAGAATATGATTTCAAATATAACAGAATGATAGAAAAGAATATATTTGACTGACCTTGATTAGTCTATTGATGATTCATTGCAAACCTTGAAATTCTGGGATTAAAATTGAAGTATTGGTTAATAAATCATAGTGCTTTCTTTTGATTACTTTGATAAATTAGTTGTAATAGCATGTAATACAATAATACATGTCTTTCCAACAGCTGAATGATGGATGCCAATGGAGGAAATATGGACAGAAAATTGCCAAAGGAAACCCATGCCCTCGAGCTTACTATCGTTGCACAGTTGCACCAGATTGTCCAGTAAGAAAACAGGTATTGCTATCTTGTTTATAAGTTGATATTGAGGCCTTATTGCATAGGAATGGTAGTCCAAATGTTTTCTATGATTCTTGATTCCTTGAAAGGGATTAACACTTCTTTACATGATTACAGGTGCAAAGATGTGCTGAGGATACTTCCATCTTGATCACCACCTATGAAGGAAATCACAACCACCCACTTCCAGTTACTGCCACTGCCATGGCTTCCACCACTTCTGCTGCCGCTTCGATGCTATTGTCTAGCTCTTCAATGTCTAAACCAGGCCTTGGCTCCACAGCTGCTGCTCCTGTACCTAATGGATTACATTTTAATCCCCTGGATAATTCAAGAGCAAAACAATTTTACTTGCCAAACTCTTCCTCACCCCTTTTCCCAACAGTCACTCTAGACCTCACTACCACTCCACCCTCTTCATCCACTCCTTTTAATAGATTATCTTCAAGCTTTGCTTCAAACCCAAGATTTCCTTCAACAAGTCTAAGCTTCTCATCCTCACAATCCAACATTCTACCAACAGCTTGGGGCAATGGATACCCTAGTTTTAACTCAGTACCCTACAACAAAACCCACACTGGGGGGTCCTTAAATATGGGGAAACAATCCCAAGAGCAGCAGCTTTCCTACCAATCTTATTTGGAAAAGTACCACCAAGCTTCTTCTCAAGAGACTTTAACAGATAACCTAGCCAAGGCAATTGCATCGGACGCAAGTTTCCGATCCGTGATTGCTGCCACAATTTCATCAATGGTAGTAGGTCGACCAACCCCAGGTAATAACCAAGGTGGAGGGGAAAGATTAGGCCAAAACATGAAGTGGGGTGAGCCGATTCAGGCTGTTTCTACTGATTCATTGACCCAAAACGGAAAAGCATGTGCATCAAGCTACTTCAACAGATTGGTTTCATCCCCTTCCCAGACATCGGGCTTGATGCTTCTGCAGCCTCCGTTGCCATTATCCATCTCCAAGAGTACTCCTACATCTACTTCTGCCATTGGGGATCAAATCAATTGAATGGTCTCACATATCACCTTGGATGTTACACTGGTTGAAGCATCCTTTTTCTCTTCAATGCCTGGCAAACAGGCGTTATTTTGCATATTTTCTGTACATGAAGCTGGTAATATGGGACAAGCCAACATTGCGCCAAGACCATGACAGTATAAGTCATCCTTTGAGCATATATTTTCTTTTGTTCTTACTTTTTTTTCAATATCAAGTAAATGTAAGTCTGAACAGATCAGGTTTTGAGCCATCCATACCACAGTGTAGGGCAACAAGTCCAGAGCTAAATCCCGCACAAATGAGATATGAAAAAGATAACCTTAACTTTTATTATTTCTGCAATAACCTGAAACAAAAGAATTTATTTCTTTTATATCATCCATCTATGCTTAGCTATCAATTAAGCTTAGAAAACAGTCAGTAACTGCAAGCTTATTGAGTAATCTAATAACACATAACGTCAATTACAAAGATACATCCCCATCCCCATCCCCTAGAAACAAGGAAACAAAGGGGAAATCAATAAGTTTTGATACTCACCAAATAACCCCAAACATGGTAATTTTACTCGCATCTCTAAATTTAGATGTTACAAAGCAATTGTGCTAGTTGTAAGGAGAAAATATCATTGATGGTCGCACATGTAGTACTTTTTCTTCTCTGCATATCTTTGACATCTCATCAGAAGGCTGCATATAGTAACAGTGCACTTCATTTGCTCCTTCCTCATTTTACCTTTTCCAACAGCCTCTCCATTATAGAACTTTGCAAGATCACTCTCACATCCAAAAACCTAACAAGCAGCACATAAGGGCTTTGCCACTAAGTGATATTGAAGAATGATTGTTAATAATGGACATGCAACCTGTTTTCAATAATGAATTAATGATATTCTGCCCCTTAGGCTACACCTTTTTTATTTTATTTTATTTTTTATTTTTTATTTTTTATGAAACCTTATGCTACTATTTTTTCCTTGATATTTCATTTTCATTAACCAGTCTAGTTATTAACCATTATCTGAGGTTACTTTAGATGGGAATTTTATTTGAAATAATACATTGTCACAGTTTGTAAAGACATGAGTATTCATATGGGTGTGTATTTTAAACGGATCGAGCAAAGTGTTGTTTCAGAAAGTAAGATTTTTCTCTTCTTTGGAAAAGGAAGGGGGGGGGGGGGGGGGGGGGGGGTGGGGGGGGGGATTGGGGATTTTTTTGTGTGGGTGGGAATTGGTTTGGAAACCCACCTCAAGCCAACAACTTATTAGAACTGAAACTTTTTTTGTCTACTTCAACTTTAGTACGAGTCAAACTCCCACCCCCATTACATATTACAATCTTAACCTGGATATGCACAATGCCTTGGCTGCATTGATAATATAATTAACCCAAAATGAGTTTAAATGACAGAAACATAAGGGCAGAACTGACATTACCAGTCCAAATCTGGCTAATTCTTCAGGACACATCATGAAACCTTCAGTAGTTCATGAAATGCCTCCTGAGGTATATCAACAGAGCCAACTCTCTTCATTCGCTTCTTTCCTTCCTTTTGCTTCTCCAACAACTTCCTCTTTCTACTAACATCCCCACCATAACACTTTGCAAGAACATTTTTTCTCATAGCCGAAATCCTAAAATCAAATTAGATAAATTTAGGTGAAAACTGAAAGTTGAACAAGCAATTATGCTAATTTAAGGAATGCAACTTTGCAATGAAAAGCTTCACAAAATTTCAATGACAAATGAAATCCAGTATACATCTTTGCAACGCACACATTGGTAAAATTTGCCACAAATGAATACCATAAAAATGTACTAAGGAATCGGATTTTTTTTTTTTTTTTTTCTTTTTTCAATGACAAATGAAATCCAGTATACATCTTTGCAACAAACACATTTCCAAAATTTGTCATGAAATAAAAACTTACTAAGGAATTAGAGTATTACCCTGGGTCAGTAATTATATATGAAATTTTATAATTTTACATCAGTTTTTAGCATAAATAAATTACCAAAAACTGACTTTCTAACCCTCAAAAATATTTACAGAACTTACGTCTCCCTTGCAATGACCTTCGATCCAATTGCAGCTTGTATTGTTATCTCAAACATTTGCCTGCTCAAAATCAGAAGATATGTGGCTACTGTTGAATAAACAAAAAAAGAAAAAGAAAATACAAAATAATAATGCTTAACTACTAACAGACAGACCTGTCTATGAATTGCTTCAGTTTCTCCACCAGTTCACGACCAACACGTTGTGCCTTCAAGTTATGAACAATAGTTGCCATTGCATCAACTGGCTGTCCATTCAAGAGGACATCAAGCTTCACCAGATCAGATTGTTGATATCTGTCAATGACATCCATAAAGTGCATCAGACAATGACCATCTAGAAGACCTAGCTACTTGTGACATCGACGCTCATAGGCTATAATGAAACTAATTTTATTTGATAAAATATGTACAGACACTTCTGCTTTGTGAGTTGGTTCACTAAGAAACATAAGCTCACTATTAATGGCATCAGATAGTGATTGCTGTGCCAGACAGAACAGCCCATACTAGTTATTATGAAAATTATAACATATTCCAAAATCACTGCTCTGCACTTTTTATGGGAGAGCATTAGCATATTACCCCTATTGGTGGTGCCATTATTTAATATCTAAGGTGAGGCTGTGTGGATGCATGTACAGGTGAAGAGAGAGAGAGAGAGAGAGAATCAAAACTTACTCAGCATCCTCATAATCAAATGATGCATATCCTGATGTTATACTTTTCAATTCATTGTAGAAGTCAACAACGATCTCTCTCAAAGGTAAGCGATACTTCATAAATACCCGCAGACTGCATGTATTGAAGTCATATCAACATTTCAAACATGAATGAATTCATCTAAGGTTACTTAGAACAAGCTAAGAAATAACCATTTAAAAATGGCTAAAGTACATTTAGTCCTTCTATATATTACTGTGAATTTGGCCCCCAAGTTTCAATTTCAGCAATTAACAACCTAAAATTTGGTTTTCCTGTATTCCATTCCATTTAAACCTGTCAATGTTGGACCATTAAGTGCATAAAATGATGCCATTTTTTGCATGTCTTTAAACTATTATAAATTTATTATAATAATTTTATAGAGGGCCAAATGTGATCCCTTTTAAATTGACATCATATTTGTTTTTATTTTTATTTTTATAAGTACATCGTATTTGGGTTATTATCCAGTAAAACAAATTCATACCAAAGATTGTGGGGCTGAAAAGAAGAATTCTTCTATAAGTCCTTCAGCACCTTGCCTCCCACCCCCATCATTACCAAAATCACCCACGCCCCATTGACACAGTCACACACCAAGCCACTGCCATTGGACCACATAACCAATGCCATCAACCTCAAGCTCACCTGACTATACATCATCAACGTGGACCCAATCCTTATTCTTACCTTCAACATTCTTCAATAAATTTATGTCGATCAGCCTTGTTCATGGAAGGGATTTGATGGTTTGGGAAAAAACTTTTCCAATTGGTAGTTAGGATTTGCTGTTGGTGATGCTTAAGGGGTGCAGGCTTGGTGTTTGGCCATGGGTGATTTAGCGATGATTGTGGGGGGTCCAGGTATCACTGGCATTGATCTGGAAAAATGGGTGTCATTCTTTCATGAATATAGTCCATGGAGTAAAGTGACCAGCAGATGAACGGGGTTTTGAAACTCACTTTGGAATTCTTGTGGGTTTTCATAAAGGTTATGGGGTTTTTGTGCTGGTGATCAGTGGATGAAGGTTTAAGTATTTGGGGTTGAGGCTGTGCTCTTTCTAGCCACGGTGGCTGCACATGGCATTTGGTGGTGGTGGTGTGGATTCGACCCATGGTTTTTTGGGTTTTTTTTTTTTGAATATTTTATTTCCTTCTATCATAATACTATAGATTGTGGGTTTCCAGATGTGTCAGCCAGTGGTGTGGGTTTGAGCTATGGTACTATGGGTTTTTCTTTTCTTTCTTTCTTTTCTTCTTTAAATGTTTTCTGCTACTGTAGTTGCTTTGGATATAGTTTTTTTTATTATGGATGCAATTTGGTGAAGGTGTGAATAAGGGTTGTGGCTGTTTGGATTATACTTTTTGCTGCAATGATGCCATGGAATGTGGTCTTCTAGCTGCAGCATGGGTGGCATTTAGCGGAGTGGGATTGGATTGTGATTGTAGGTTTTTTTTTTTTTTCCTTGCACAAAATCCTTCCTTACCCTCTGGAATGACATTGTTCCATGAGTTCACATGGTCATGCAAAGGTTAGCCATCTATTTGTTTCATAATTCATTAAAAATTAAAAAAAATTAAAAATTAGCAAAAAACAAAATGGAATTATACACTAAGCAGATGGAGCTTGACGGAAGGGCCAATTCATGACAAACCCAAAGTTCAGGCTGTTAATTACTTAAATTGATATTTGACAGACCAATTTGACAGCAACATAAAAGCTAGACAAACTAAAATGTATTTTAACCATTAAAAAACAACATTATTGCTTAATATAAACATATGAGCAACAAAGCATACAATTTCCTGTCTATATATAAAACCCAATTCACTAAAATTCTAGGATAAGAAGAAAATGAAGGAACATAGCTCAACAAAATATTTAAGGTAAGACCACAGAATATTAGGTGCATAAGAATATATTGTAATTACAAATTCTGATAAGTGATAACCCATACATATACTGAACAAAGGAGGATAATTAGAACATAATTTAAGACTAGTTCTGGCACGAATTTTACCTATCAATGAATGAGTATTCCAACTGCTGTCCTCTACGCTCAGAGCATAGGGTAATAACAGGCCCCACATACCTTCAATGGATGACAAATAAAGAACAGATAAATTATATGGTTCACCTGCTGCCAAAAAATAACTATGACAAGGGAATATGAGAGCTTACTCACTAGGAATGATAATTGTAGCTAATACTGTAGGTTCCCAACAAGCTGTAACACGTTGCTTGGGATTTGAGGGCAATGCAGCAGGATTCTGTACTTGAACTTTGCTAGAAATGGGACCAACATAAATTTTTTGGTAAAGCATATGGGAAACGCTATCTCATTGACACAAGATTAGAATATATACCTTCCATCAGAATACTCAAAAATATAGGGAACAGTTGGAACAGTAGAAATAACGTGAGCTCCATACTCCTGTTATTGCATAAACAGACATGAATTCTCAATATTTAGAGGCCAAAACAATGTGGGTAACATTAAGCAGATTATATCTCAAAATTATGATTTATAACCAAACCAAATTAAATAATTTGAGCCCTGTCCTAAATCATACTTAAGATATAGTGCAGACACAAGATGGATGTGTTCAATTAAAAAGAGATTCCTGGTATCATATAATTTCCTTATTTATTGCCATATCAACTCTAAATGCCACTTTTTGATATTATGCCCCATAGCAATCATTATCTGCAAAGAGAATAACTCTTTTAAACAACCCAACATAACTTTTTGGCTTCATATAACAAGAAACAAAAGAAAGATCACCTGTTCAAGACGCTGATGGAAAACATCCATGTGAAGTAAGCCTAAGAAACCACACCTGTGGGTAGAACACAACAAGTGCATAAAAGATTACTACATATGAAGAGGCTCAAACTCAAATGTTAGAAGGAGCAAAGTTCCTCATTTAAGTAGGAGCTGAAACAAGTCATTCGCTAGTTGATGCCACACCTAAAACCCAGACCTAGTGCAGTGCTACTCTCTTTAGTAACAGAGACGCTAGCATCATTGCATGTCAGTCTCTCTATTGCATGATTAAGTGCTTCGAAATCAGATCCATCAGCTGGATAAACTCCAGAGAAGACCATATGTTTTGCAGGCTTGAATCCTACATTTTGGAAATTCACAAAAGGCATCAAGACCTGGGAAATCTAAATGCAAATTACAGCCAAAATATCTGTTTACTTTACAACTACCCACTACAAATTCATAATAATAATAATAATAATAAAGAAATAAATATCTGCCAAATTATTCATAATCCCTCTTCTTGGAGAGAAAGAGACGAAACAGTCCAATGATAAGGGTCAAATAGTAAAACTGACGCAGCCATTTCCTCCAGTAACTATGCTAGAGATTAATCTCTATATGATTCATGAAAAACTTGGCAGTGACTAGCAATAAGAATAGTAGCTTTTACAAATGTGACTTATGACTTCAGAGCCAAAGCCAGACTGAAACAGAACAAATTAACCGTCCTAACTACCCTTATATTTCAAAATTTAGATACCCCAACCTCAACAGTATTCTGATACTTTATTGGCAGAGGAAGATTGTGGACGTGAAATAGGACTTTCACAGTTGTCACCCAGTGCATATATTACAGAAGGAAATAGAATCCATGCAACATAACCTAATTTCCTGCAGCCTTAGTTTAAATTGTCATTAGGTAAAAACTTCAAATACCACTAATTTTTTTCACTGTGGGTCAAGCTTATAACAATTTACTAATCAAGTTCACAGATTCAATTCCCTAAATGTCAAAGAGGTATGAGTGAACGTTGATAAGAAAAGAGTGCTAAGGGTATAACCAACAAATATATAATCCCAAGAAATAATCACCTTCATTATCGATGGTTATGCTTGTAAACTGCTATATTTTCAAGTTTATCTAAGATTTTATTATATAGCAATACCCTTTTAACTGCAGCCAGTTTTGTAGTTGCAGGAATGCATTTATAATGCAATATACAAGAGATCTGTCACTTGCAAGGCCAACAAACACTCATAATTGACATGCTGAAACATTATGCAGTCATCCAGCTAAAATTCTATAACCTTTTTGTTGTCAGTCATTATTTTTCTCAACTTTCATCTATAGCTTCCTTTGTCATGCTACCTATTACAAGCAAATAAGAAACCAGCATGTGGCATCATATAGATAAAGATATAATCCTCAGCTTAGATTGCCTGTTTATGTAGCTTATGAAGCTCAAAAAACCCTGAAATAAATTCATATATCATATATAGTTGTTAGTCACACATGATCCGCACGTTAATTAACAGTTTCTTTTCCTTATCTTTTTTTATCCCAATTATTTTAGGATGCATCTAAGTTTATTCTTAAATAGCACAATATTTGACTCTTTTAACTTTGCTTTAACATGAGATTTTTTGTCAATAATATCTAGGAAAAGTCAAATAATGATCACACTAGAAGGTGTAAGTGAATTTCCAACAAAATGATTGATAAGTACAGTAATTAATTAAAAAGAGGGGTGCAACCCATGAATTTTTAAAAATTGTGAGTATATAGAACTTTCATTATCTTCTCCTGTCGAAGTGAATTACCATAATACCACCACTTGGCTGGGAATCTGATACTAAACTTAATTCCTAATTTGCCAGCCTAGTTGCAAATAGCAACAATAAATCCATGAAACAGGAGGTTGCAGAAATTTCTACTTTTATTTTAGGTTGCAGTGTCAAATCCCCCCCCCCCCCCCCCCCACACACACACACACACACATCTAAAACGCATATACACGCAAAAAAAGACAAACAAACAAAAAAACCTAAAGTGGGAGAAAATAACTACAGAAATATATGTACGTACCTGGAAGGGGCTCTACAGTACATCGGTTATGAGAAAGTGTGTCTCCAACACGAGCCTCTTTGGTTGAACGCATGCCACTCACAACATATCCCACTTGTCCAGAATGTAGGACTCCAGTAGGGGTGAGTTCAGGATGCATAATCCCGACATCTAAAACATCATAAGCTTGGCCAGTCGCTGCAGATGAAATCTTATCCCCCTTACGTAGCACACCATCAACAACTGCAACATGGCATATTACTCCTTTGTATTCATCATAATATGAATCCAACAGAAGCATACGCAAAGGTGAACCACTCTTCCCGGGTGGAGGAGGTATGCGCTCTATCACTGCAGGAAGGACTTGCTCCAGACCTTGCCCTGTTTTGGCTGATGTTAAAAGAGCATCACTAGGGTCAAGATCAAACATTGATTTTAGTTGAGCTTTGACGCGATCAGGATCAGCAGTTGGCTGGTCAATCTTATTTATGACAGGTATTATTGTCAGGTTAGATTCAAAAGCAAGATAAAAGTTCGCAACAGTTTGTGCTTGAACACCTTGGGCAGCGTCAACAACCAAAAGAGCACCCTGGCAAGCTGCTAGGGATCGTGATACTTCATAACTGAAATCCACATGACCAGGTGTGTCAATCAGGTTTAGTAGAAAACTTGGCTGATCTTGTACATCACTTATGTCAGTACCATGAAAATTGTGCTTGTGGAACATGGTTGCTGTCTGAGCCTTTACTGTAATTCCCCTCTCTCTTTCTACCTATTAAAATTTCATCAAATAAGTGGCATATAGAATAAAAATCAAGTAAAAGTGTAAAACAACATTTAATGTAATACAATAACCGAATGTGGAATAACAAAAGTCTTTTGCCATCATTTTCTCAAGCTTACACACTCCCCAAGACACCTGATATTTTTGTTAGATAGAAATTTGGCACCAGCAACTTAAGAAACTCAGAAATTTGGCACAAGCAACTTAAGAAAACATAAATTTCACACAAAAACAAACCCATCAAGAGCACCACAAACTCAAAAGCAATACAAATTCCATAGAGTAACCAATTTGTGTTTTTTCCTAAACAACTAAGCCAACTCTTTTCCTTTCTTTTTCTCATTCTAACCAACTATGAAGACTCCAACTTCATTAGGAAACAAACTCATTAAAAGCACCAAAAACTCAAAAGCAATAAAAATACCGAATCCATGTCTCTTCCTAAACAACTTAGCAAACTCTTTTCTTTTCTCTTTTATCATTCTAATCAACTAAGAAGACTCGAACTTCACTAGGAAAGAAACTCATCAAAAGCACCACAAACTCAAAAGCAATACAAATTCCATAGAATACCCAATTCATGTTTCTTCCTAAACAACTAAGCAAACTCTTGTCTTTTCTTTTTTCATAATTCTAACCAACTAAGAAGAGTCTATAACTTCACTCAGAAACAAACTCATCAAAAGCAATATAAATTCCATAGAATACCCAATTCATGTCTCTCCCTAAACAATTTAGCAAGCATATACTTCACTCTTCACTCAGAAACAAACCCATGAAAAGCATCATACACTCAAAAGCAATATAAATTCCATATAATACCCAATTCATGTCTCTTCCTAGACAACTCAGCAAACATAAACTTCACTCGTCACTCTGAAACAAGCCCACTCGAAAGCAATACAAATTCCATTGAATACCCAATTCATGTTTCTTCCTAAACAAAAAAAAAAAAAAAAATCTTTTAAAAGTGCTGATATACCTGCAACTTGTCAAGGTACTGAGGCTGACCATGGCCTCTCTTAATGGTCCCAGTGAGCTCCAAAAGCCTGTCAGCAAGCGTAGACTTGCCATGATCAACATGAGCGATAATGGAAAAATTCCTGATCCTTTCTGTAGGGTACTGGCTCAAATCTAAGCAGTTTTCTTTGCTGTTTTGACGAGAATGAGAGCAAAAGCCATTGCTCAAACCAAAATGGTCGTTGTTGTTGTTGTTGTTGAGTCTTGTGTATAGTGGGTTGGCTTTGAATGTAAAGGGAAATGGGTGTGTGAGAGAGAAGTGTTTGAGTGATTTTAGGGTCTTTGAAGCTCTGCTCAGATAACCCATTTGGGGGTTTGGAAGAGCGAGAGACAGAGACTGCTGGAGAACGAAGCTTAATTCATAATAGTGTTGCACTGGAACGGCGTCGTTTATGATGGGCTGCAAAAGTGCAAATCTGTTAGACTACCATTTGGGCTGGTGGATACTTTACACTTGGCCCAAAGAAAGGTTTGGGTTAAGCTGACTTTTTTCCTTTTTGTAACGGGTTGTAAATTTCGTTATTTTGGAGTTTTTTTTATATATATATAATTTAATAGTGGGAGGATTTGAACCTTAAATATTTTTGTTGGAAATATTAAAAAATGGTAATTAAATTACAAAAATCTTATTGGATTTCAAATTAAACTTTCCTGGAAGGGGGTTGGAAGAGGAAAGAAAACCTGCAAAACCAATAGTATGGGTTAATCTCATATACTTTTTTTAATATGTTTTTTTTAACTGAATATTTTTTTTTAATATGTTAATGGAGAGTAGGTAAGAGTAACATTACAAAATCAAAATCAAGAATTACCAAATCTTGTTGTGCATTCATCTCTACCCAATGGGCAAAATAAATGTTCAATCCACTAAAAACATAGACCTTTATTTGGGGGGAGGGGGGGATTGCAAAAGCAAGAGACATGCATATGGGCAAAGGGTTGATTTTATTTATAAAAAAAAATTATAATTAATGATAATTATATTCAAAAAGAGGGGAAGGATTCAAATCCATCTCTACCTTATGGGCAAAAGAGCCAATTAGGAAGAGAATATATAATTATAGGCTTATCGCAATTATAATGAGTAATCCAATTGGCTAAGTCATGGGCTAAGAAGTTCGAGTTCCTAGAAACAAAGCAAAAGTCCCAACTATTAATGCTTTTGTATGTCTCATTTCTTTAGTAACCAAGCCTTGGGCTAACACTTTCTCAAAAAAAAAAAAAAGCCTTGGGCTAACAAAACTTAGGTCTTGGGTTTGAGTTTTCCTAATCCCCACCAGTGAGTATGTTAGTGTCAACCTTTGTGTTGTCTTGGGTGTGTAGGGGAGAGAGAGAGAGAGAGAGAGGCATGGAATACTGACTAATGAGCAAAAATCACTTCACTGGTGTCATTTCTACACAACAGTTGCCATGGGACATATTTGGTCTGACTGGTACATTAAAATTAATCTTTACCCACCATAAGCCTCGACGTGACAATGTACAATCTCACCCTATCATCATCTCTTTGATTTCCATGTTGGTCTCTCATCTCCTTGATTTTGATGTTGGTCTTTGCTGTAGCCCTGGACACCACAACACGGTGACACACACAACACTTAATTAATACAACAATGTGTAACTAGAAAATGCTAGGAACATAGAAAATATTCGTTTATAAGTTTAATACTGCCGATTGAGATGCAATGAATTTAGAACATTTGCAATGGATAATATTAATTTGCTTTTTTCATATAATGAGTTATAAAAAATTAGCAATTATGAAAATATATTAAAAAAAAAAAAACAATTTTTAGAAAATTGTAAAATTTTCATTGAAGCATATACTTGATTCAATAATAATTTTGGCAAGAAAATATGGATGAGTTGCAAGTTGACTAGAAGTAGTTATAAACGAACTTGAAGTTGATTTGATTAAAAATAAGTTTAAAATTTTAATTGAATCTATAGTTTTGAATGTTTTAGAAATAGTTTTAAATTGGAATGACACTTAATACAAAATTAAAATATAATTAGAATCATATTTTGATCATTTACTGAGCTTTTACTTCAATAAATATAATAAATAGATAATTATGCTTCTTTGGCTATCAGCTTGTCAAAGTGTTAGTGCATCTTCCTTTATTATCTTTTCACTGGTCAAGTTTCAATCTTAATCAATTTGTAATCATTCTAATCCATTACATTTTGGGGTCAATATAGAGCCTAATGTGTCGGTAGCTGATAGCCAAAAATCTAAAGTTGCCTTTTTCTTTAGGAAGGTCCTGTGATCTTAACCCTTTATTTAAAAAACAAAGAAACCAAAAAAAAAGTCACATTCTTATTTGATTATTTCACGAGGAAGAAGCTTGTATTTTCTGAAAAATGAGTTGGATGTTGATGTGATTTTAGTCGGCAAACCCAAAATTCCAATATGAAGTCCTTGTTGTATGATAAATTCCGTTGTCGGGACAGTATAAAATAATGGCGTCCCACTTGTCTGTTGCAATAAACCCAGCTCATCTATTTAGATTAATCAATTTGCATATGAAGATAACCCTATCTTTCACTCAATTACGACTCCTTGTTTTTTTAGTGAATTTTGACTCTTTCTTAAAGAAAAATAAAAAAATTGGTTTCAAATATAGGCCAATATTAATTGCATTTTTTTTGTAGTAACTATATGTTGTGGTTGGAGTCTTCTCTTATGAAAGCATGAAAGCACTTCCATTGTCTGCTAAAAAAATTGATGTCTACGGTTTACCTTTCTCCAAATTATATACAGGGGCGGTTTGATGCATTTGGAAGCCTAAAGTGAAAACTAACATTGAAGCCTTATATATATATATATATATATGACTTAAAAATAATTAAATATTACTTAAACTCTATTATCTTATTTTATATGTAAAATTATTACTAATTAATATGAATCACGTAATTTTTTATTTTAGAAAGTTTATAGATATAAAAAATTTGACAAAACTTTTCACACCTATTAATGTGGTAGATTAGTAGTGATAAGTAGTGGTGGACCTAAATGAGAATTTGTAAAAGTTTGCCAACTCAACTATTGTGAAAAATGTTGTGAACTTTTTTTTTTGTGTATTGCTCTCTTTTTTATTTTTTGAGAAGTGCTACATTCACAATATTTTTCACAATAAATTCTAGATGTTAAATTGTTATTGATTCTAATTTGAGCCTACTACTAGAATTATTTATTTGCCATTAATAACAGCCTATAACAACTTGTTATTTAGGATTTTTTGTAAAAATGTTGTGAAAAATGTTGTGAACGTAGCATTTTTCTCTCTTTTTTTCTTGTCTTTCATTTGATAAAAAAATTTATTTTATTTGTTAGCTAATATTTGGGCTTAATTAATTTAAAAAAAAAAACCCTATTGGTTAAAATTTGGAGGACTTTTTTCTACTTGGGACCTTAGGCGACCACATCAATTACATCTAATATAAGGCCGACTCTGATTATATATAGTAGGAAATTAATTCTTTGGGTTCATCTTGCATTTTTAAATATTTAAGACCCTTAAAAAATAGTTTAA
Source organism: Quercus aquifolioides (assembly GCA_019022515.1). Classification (NCBI taxonomy): domain Eukaryota; kingdom Viridiplantae; phylum Streptophyta; class Magnoliopsida; order Fagales; family Fagaceae; genus Quercus; species Quercus aquifolioides. The sequence continues at coordinate 24,913,726 of CM032327.1, read as the reverse complement.
GTCAATTTAAAAAGGCTCAATTAGTAAAGTATTTTATTGTTGAATAAAAAGCTTGAGTCTAAATTTGTTTTCATAAAAAAAAAAAAATTCATTGGTGTCATATGATGATAAAGGATAATTACCATAAAATAGATGCTATAAATTCAAATATTATTGGATTTTAAAAAGTTAAAATTTGAAAATAATATTAACATATAAATTTTTTTTTTTGAAATATACAATAAGTTGTTAGAATCTTTTAGCTTAGTGACGTTGATGGTTCTCCTTTGAAGAGAATCAAGATTCGAACTCTTTTTTTTTTTTATGGGAATACTACTAGACTTTATTAAACAGAAAAATTGACAAATACATCCTGGTTGAGAACTTGTTCAAGGAAACAAGGGATTTCTTCAACCCAAACAGACAAATTTGCAATGCCTAAAGCATGTCTTGCAAGTAAATGGGCTGGCCTATTGCCATTTCGACCAACATGGGCGAAGTTTACACAGCGAAAGCTATGGGCAGCAGCTATAGAGCTATAGACCAGAGCAGCAACAGATAAAGGAGGAGGAGATAAGTCCCTTAAGGCATTAACCAGCGAGAAAGAGTCACTTTCAAGCGTAAAGTCTTGTACAGAGAGGTCCTTGGCAAATTGGAGACCTAACTCAACAGCCTTAGCTTCAACTTCAATGGCTCCTAGCGGAGCATCAATCTTTTTACTACAAGCACCGATCACCTGCCCAGCTGCATCTCTGATTAAAATCCCCACCCCTACCATTTTTTCCTCCTTGAAAATGGCACCATCCACATTGATTTTGTAACGGGTTAGAGAGGGAGGCGTCCACAGCACTGTCTCAGCTGGCTTCCGCGGAGACATCGTGACCTCCATACAGGCCTGATATGCACTCAAGTACTCTAATGCTCCTTGCAACAGAGCCTGACACGACTTCTTCGCACCCCCGTTTCTGCACTCGTTCCGGTTCAACAACAACGCCCAAGCTATCACAATCAACTTTTCCACCCCACTATGATCCCATTGAGCTATCATCACCACATACCAAAGTATGTCCATGAACGATCCAAAATGATGAACCATAGAGCCCTAAAACAAGTTAGAAATGCGCCATATCTCACTAGCTCGTTGACAGCGCCAAAACAGTTGGGCTGAAGACTCTTCCTCCATATTACATTCATCACAAGCATTGTCCAACAACACCTTACGTTTGACCAGGTTCTCCTTCGTGGGCAATACATCTTTGTAAGCCCTCGAAGCAAAATGGCGAATCTTGTGCGGAATATTGCAGCTCCATAGGTACTTCCAAAACCTCCTTACTTGACTATTATCAGACACTCCTCCCACCGGTACAGTTGTGCTCATCTCCATGGCCAGCTTATATGCACTTCGAACACTAAAGATTCCATTATGCGCTAAAGCCCAGACTTGCTTATCCTCTGGCAGATTAGTACTTAGAGCAATGCTACATATTAAGTCAGCTTCATGAGGTAGGAAGACTTGCCGCACCAGCTCATTTTTCCATACACCATTCACTTCATCAATAAGGGCTGCAACCCGAGAGTCCTCAGGTAATCGTGAGACAGGAGATACAACCTTATAAGTTGAGGGAGAGGGCACCCATTTATCCTTCCAGATCATGATGCTATGGCCATTACCCACTTGCCACCTTCTGCCGTTCTTGACAATTGCCTGAGCTGCTAAAATACTCCTCCAAGCAAATGAAGGATTTTTTCCAAAACTTGCGTCAACAAACTCATACCTTGGAAAATATTTAGCCTTAAAAACCTTATATAATAAGGAGTCACTCCCAGATTGGAGCCGTCATCCTTGTTTTGCCAACATTGCCAAATTAAATTGCTTTAGTTGCTTAAAACCTATACCCCCACAAGCCTTCGGAGCACAAAGTTTGTCCCAACTGATTCATGCCATTTTCCGTTCCTCCTTACATTGCCCCCACCAAAAATTCCTAATAATACTTGTCATCTCATCACAAAGAAAATCAGAAATTTTAAAGTAGCTCATAGAATACGTCGGGATGGCTTGGGCCACTACTTTTATCAAAACTTCTTTCCCAGCTTTAGATAAAAGTTTTTCCTTCCAATCTGCCAACTTCTTAGCCAGTTTTGTCTTAACTTCCTTAAAAGTATTCTTCTTATTTCTTCCCACTAGCGATGGAAGACCCAGTTACTTCTCATGCTCCTAAATCACTTGAGCACCAAACCTCACTTTTATCTCTTCCTGGATCTCTTTAGCTGTGTTAGGGTTGAAAAACAAAGAAGTTTTGGCACGGTTTAGCTGTTGCCCAGAAGCTTGCTCATACGTACTCAGTACTGTTTGAAGGGTTTCGCATTCTTCAACAGTGGCTTTGTAGAAAATTAAACTATCATCTGCAAAAAATAAATGAGAAAGACAAGAGCCACCCCTACACACAGATACACCTTCCAACAGACCATCAGCTGCAGCCTTTTTAATTAATGCAGAAAGACCTTTTGCACAAATCAAAAATAAATATGGGGAAAGTAGATCACCTTGGCGAAGCCCTCTAGAAGGAATAATATGGCCACTAGGGTTACCATTAACACAGACAGCATAAGTGACTGAAGTAATGCACTGCATCATTAAGCTTCTCCATCTTGGGTGAAACCCCAACTTCTCCATTATCTTATCTAAGCATGCCCATTCCACCCTGTCATAGGCCTTGCTCATGTCAAGCTTGAGAGTCATCTCTCCTTTAGCCCCTGATTTCTTCAAATTAATCTGGTGCATTGCCTCAAAGACCACTAAAACATTATCAGTAATCAACCTACCATTCACAAAAGCACTCTGAGTATCACTGGTAATAGATGGGAGGATTTTTTTGAGTCTGTTGGCTAAAGTTTTAGATGCCAATTTGTAAATAACATTACAGAGACTTATTGGTCTATACTCGGTTACTTTTTTAGGTGATTTAGTTTTAGGAACGAAAACAATATGGGTTCCATTAAATTTTGACGGGGTAATGCCTAAGTTTAGGAAATCCAATACTGTCTTAGTCACTACACCACCTACAGTAGACCAGAATTTTTGGAAAAAAATGGGGGGCATACCATCCGGACCTGGAGCTTTTAAAGGATACATCTGTTTCAGGGCTTTGTGCACTTCACCTGCCTGGAATTCCTTCACCAGCATGGAATTCATTGATGGTGTCACCTTAGGTTGGACAGCCTCTATAATTTCTATAAAATTTGACGGTTCTGAGGAAGTGAACAAGTCAGAATAGTACTCAATAAACACCTTCTCAATCTCACCTTGATCAACCTGCCACACATCTTCAGCATCAAAAACCCCCTCAATTAGATTCTTTTGAAACCTTGCTGAAGCCCGTGCATGAAAAAAACGGGTGTTTCGGTCTCCCTCCTGAAACCAATTCAGCCGTGCCCTCTGTTTCCACATGGAATCTTCTTTATCAAGCCAACAATTCAATTCCACTCTAGTTTCTCTTAAGTCTGTTCACCTCAGGTGATGAAGCTTGCATCTCCAACCCTTCTAACCGTTTTTGTAAGCAAGCAATCTTTTTTCCCACATGCCCATACTCATTCGCATTCCATACCTCCAATTTATTTCTACAAGCCTCCATACAAGATAAAATAGGAAAATTCGAAGCCATACACATCCCTTCCTCCCATGCCTCTGTCACCACTTTCTCACATCTCTCATCCTTCAACCACATAGACTCAAACCTAAAAATTTTCTTGTGTTTCTGGTGTTTTTTCTTTGAAAACAGATGCAGCAAAAGAGGATTATGATCAGAAGCAGAAGAGTACTTATGATAAAGCTTTGCAGTAGGGAATAGAGAATGCTAATCTGTAGAAGCTAGGGCCCTATCCAACCGCTCCCTGATTTTATTGCCATCCCGTTTTTGATACAACCATGTGAACTTCGGACCTACAAAGCCAACCTCCTTCAACCCACAAAAATTAATAGAAGCATTAAACCGAGCCATTTGCTGCCCAGGCCTAGGTGCACCTCCCTCCTTCTCTGCTTGACATCTAATCTCATTGAAGTCCCCAATCACTAGCCACGGCAACTGTGAGCTATCCCTTAAAGAATTAAGCAATCTCCACAACTCCACCCTCAGTGCAATCTCAGGATGACCATAGAAGCCTGATAAATGCCAACTCCCAATCCGATCACCCCCCTCAATCAAAGCATCAATAAAAGAGAGTGAAGAATTTAGCACATCCACTTTAATATCAGTTTTCCAAAATAAAGCTAACCCCCCCTTCAACCCATCACTTGGTACAATAAAACTATCCTTAAAGCCACACTGATTACATACAATTTTCACCCATTCTTCATTCGACTTTGTTTCCATCAAGAACACCAAATTGGGATCTTCTAACCTAATAACCTTTTTCAAGGCGTTAACTGTCTGAGGGTTCCTAAGCCCTCGACAATTCCAACTTAACAGACTCATTGGACCCGGCAGGGTTGCCTAGCAACCTCCGCCGATCCTAAATGTGTAGCAAATAAGTCACTAAGCCTTTTTGTCTCATCATCAACTTTCTACTTCTTTTCAATTCTAGTCACATCCCCCTCTGCATTACCTCCTCCCTCAGCTTTTCTTTTTGGGCTTACATTCTCCATTTTATCCATCTGCATCTGCTCAATATTGGGCCTACCTGGAGTCCTAGTCCACGTACCTTTTTTGTGTTCCTTAGTGAAGTCAGCTCCATCCTTCCTAGCTGCTACAGATGACCCTTTTGATGCTTGCTTACTGGGCCCCACTTTCACATTTTTCCTCTTTTCTGACACCTCAGTCCATCCCATCGAGAACGCCATACTGTCCAACCTCGGTTGAGTGCTAGAAGAGATATTTTCGTGCCCCACTCCCTCTGACTCTCTTATCAAATCCTTTGAACCAAGCATTAAAACCGATCCCACCTCATCCACCTCTTTCTTCTTCATGTCATGAATCACTTCCGCCACTACAGCATTTGACGCTGGCATAGTATCATTAATCTCCCTATCTAGGTCCTCAATCACTGATTCAAAGTCTGCTTCTTTCAGTGGGATTTTTGGAGTAGTAGGTACCTCAGCTGGCATGCAAACCAACTCCCCTGACGCACCATCCTTACTAGGTTGAACTGCCATCAAAGTTGCCGTTCCAAATCCCACACCGTCCACCTGTCCTCCCTGAGGCAGCAGAGTAGCAATTTGCTGATCAAGCCCACATGAAACTCCCACTCTACCCTTCACGGCCTGCTCAACTGCACCTCTAACCGGCTCTGGATCATATCCCTTCACTTCAATAACTTGTTTTCTGGCCGGACTAAATAATGAAGCCTTAATCCAATGCCCATATTGTTGACGTTCTAACGGCAAATTTCCATTGCTTTTTAGCCACAGTTCACATTCCTTGTCATCATGTGATAGCATTCCACACCAGAAACATATATTAGGTAATCTCTCATACTGAAAGGAAACCCATCCCTCCACATCTTCCTCAAAGTTTACCTTCCTTCCTCTGCACAAGGGGCGAGATATATCAACCCAAACTCTAACCCTCATAAAAGTTCCTCCCCTCATCTCTGACTCATCTCGAGGAATAACAACTTCTCCAATTGATTCACCAATTTCAATGGCAGTCTCCGTGTTCATAAACTTGTATGGGAGGTCATGTAGTTGGATCCAAAATTTTACTCTATTAAACTCCACCTCCTTTATAGGTTTATTCCCATCAAACCGTTGTATCACTACCAGGTGTCGATCATATGACCATGGTTCTCCGAGTAAAACTTTTACAGCATCCACCTCTTGATCGAAAGTAAATAGCAGTATATTGTCTCCCACATTAGTGATATGGAAGCTTGCTTTTGTACGCCACAGAGGCCGAAACGTACGCGCTACTGCTTCAATGTTTAGTGCTCTCTTCGTGAAGAATTTCGCTGCTAACACATACTTTGGCTTCTTGGTTTTCTTCGACAGCACTACTTTCTTACCTTCCCACTCCGATAGTGACAGGTTATCACACTTACGAGCAAGGTCTTCCATTCTTAGTCACCACACAGTGTTTCCTTCCTACCGTAAACGAGAATCAAAACCAAACCCTACTAGTAGCAGAGTACTATAGGAAACAACAAGCCCTACTAGCAACAGAGTACTATAGGGAACGACCACGCCTTTCTCACCGAGAAAGGTAACAACAATACTACAGCCTAGGTTTGGGAGGCGGCGGTAACCCTAACCCTAGACCGAGAACTGAGGCCTACTAGCTTTAATTCAGATTTTCATTCAATATCAAGATTCGAACTCTCTTATTCATTATTGTAACTATAGAATTAATAATAAAAAAAAAGGTCCACTGATTGAAGAGTCTAAATCTTTTGTACCATTTTTTGTATACCACTCTATGTTCAATCAATTACTATTTGTCATGTTTTCATTTTACTTTCAATATAGAATAATTGACGTTTAAAATGGAAAATAATCATACACATGGTAATTAGTAATTAGTGGAACATAGAATGATACATAAAAAGTAGTACAGAAGATTTGCATCTCCAATTGAATTTGTTAGGACTTGGAACCTAAATAGAAATGGGACGAGTAGTAACAATTTGAGATCACAGTATTTGTAATTTATTGCACTCTCTTTTTTCTTCTCTCACACCTTTAAAATATTAATGGACATAATAAATGTATGAGCTATGAAGTGGCTTTCGTTAAAGAAAGTCATTTATTTTTATGTACAATTTCTGAGAGAAAATTAAGAATTTAGGTGTAAAAAACAAGAAGCAAAATAAAATCGTGGGGGCTATGATCAATGCAATTGACTTATCACCTGACCTCCAATAACCACTTCCTTTTAGCAATTTCTCTTCAAATTTTTTTTTTCTTTTCCAAAAAAAAATTATATATATATTTTAAAATTTTTATTCCTTTGTGCAATGTTAAAATATTTGAGTTCTCATTGCTTTATTTCCCACCCAAAAAAAGAAAAGAAGCAAAACCACTTTAAGGGAGAGTGAGTGAGTGAGACTGAGAGAGAGAGAGAGAGAGAGGTTGAAGTTGAAGGGCTCCAATCCATTATACTACTCCTATCAAGTAAGTCTTCCTGAAATTTTGTTTCTTTGTTGTTGTTTGTTTTAAAGTTCAAATCTTTATGCTGTGTCAACTAAAAAAAAGGTCAAAATTTTAATACATACAAACTTTGATTTCTTTGTATAAACATTTCTTGAACTATTTCATACGCCTAGCTATCACCGTTCTGTGTTTCTCAGGTATGTCTCAGATCTGAGCCACTTTGCTCAAACCCACTTTCATTTCTCTCTCTCTCTACTCTAAATGTTGGTTTTTTTTTTTTTTGGTTGTTATTTTGTTTGGTGTATTATATATTTTTGTTTAACTGAGTGTTCATGTATGTAGGTATGTTTTACTTTGTGCAGATCTTCTACTGTTTCAGTGTTTCTGTGTGTTTATTCTATTTACATTAGTTTCATATGAGAGCTTGGTTTTTGGGCAGTTTGTGGATTTTCGTATTGTTTCTGTATTGGTTTGTGGGCACTGTGTTTCCTTGTGCTTATTGTAGTGGGTCTGTGGTGTTTATGAGGCTGTGTCTGATTTAGAATATTGGGTTTTGTGCAAAATGGTGAATTCGGGTGCATTGAGAATGAATGAAGGAACCAAGTTTTTTGCATTTATGCTTTATTGTAATTTGCCTTCAAGTGTTTAGTTTACTGGAATGTTTACTTTTTTTAGTGGAAATACAAATAAAATTTTGGTTGCATCTTTGTTTTGAAATTTGAATTTCTTTGCTGGGCGCTCTGATTGTGAGCTATGTGAGTTTGTCTTGTGGTCAAGAGTATATGATAGCTGCATGCTCGCTGCTTAATTTATCTTTTAATTCATGATGATATGACATGGACAACAACCAAGTGAATGAATTCTTTTGGGGGTATTTGGAGAGTTGGGGGGGGGGGGGGGGAGGGGTGAGATGGGAAGGGTTTCAGTAGCTGTGTATAGAAGTCTTGGTAATTTTTGCTTGGTAGTCCAGAGAGAATTTTTTAGTTTGGATGGTCTAAGTGCTTTTAGTGTGCAACAAAGAAATTGCTGTTTATTTCTGTTTGAATGATATTTTGATTCTGTGTTATTTATAAGGACTTAGAGTGAGGTTATGTGGGCTCAAAAAAATTGGTTCAGATTGATATTGGGAATCATGACTTAATCTTTGGTGTTCTTTATTTTATTTTTTTTGGTTCATCATAAAACTTATCTCATGTTTCTTTTCAGCTTGTATATATGTATTTTGAGCTTTAACTTGTTAAACCATACAGGGTTAGGAAAATAGGTTCAATTTATTTGGTATAAGCCTTCTTGCAATGGGAAAGTCTCCAGGAAAGTGGATCAAGACCATACTTTTTGGGAAGAAACCATCCAAATCTAGCTTTCTAAAGGTACTTAGTTATTGCCTTTCAGTATTCCATTGCTGCTCACAGTTGTGATCTGAAGTTATTGCCTTTCAGTATTCCATTGCTGCTCACAGTTGTGATCTGACTCTTTCTCTCTCTGAATCCATGCATGTGTACATGATTTGATGTATCATGTTGGTTTACTGGTATGAAGGGAGCATGTGGAGCATTATAATTATATGAATGACAGATTTTTACATATTGTTTGTACTTGTACAGTTGTACTATTCCCTTTTCTTGAGATATTGATATCATCTTGTCATGTCAGAATACCATACTATCTAAATATCTCATGCCTCTAATGATTTATGCTCCATTAAATTATGTAAAAGGCATTATTATATAATGTGGCTTATAGCCCATCTGGAGGTTGAATTGGCTGATTATCAATGTTTTGCAACTGTAGCCTGTTCCTGATTGTTGGATCAAAGTGTAGAAGTTTATGTGAGGTTAGCGTTATGTCTAGGTATTATGTATCATATATCTAATTCATGTAATACTTGAAATTTCAGTACATAATATGTTTTCACATATCTTTTGTCAATTGATGATTAGAAGATATAGCTTTACCATTTTGCCTGTTGCTTGTTACTTGCTTACTGCTTATATTTAGTGGAAATTATGCACATGCCTTCAATTTGGTTTTTGATATACTCTGAGCAATGTTTGACTTGGGCCTGCACTAATTTGTGAATCTCATCTCATGTGAAGAAATCTACAACCAATAAAGAGGCAACCATTGCCTGTAAGGCAGTGTCTGGTGATTTGTCAGCGAGTCCTTCTGTAGTTTCAGATGTGGCACTTCATACCTTGAACAGAATTGAAGAAAAATCAGAAATTGGAGTAACTGCCAACCTACCACATGATGCAGTTGTCTCAATGCCTGCAAAGCAAGGTGCACATACCGAAGGAACCATGGGTTTGGATTCAGCTGGCAGTGCTGAGATTACTAGGCAAGAACAAGCTGCTACAAAGGCACAGGCAGCTTTTAAAGGCTATTTGGTAACTTTTCTTGCATGAAATAAAAAGATATGTCATAATGGTTAAATACATGAACCAGAAATTTGAAGCTAATTCTGCGATCCTTTCTAGCATGTCTTTCTGGTTCTTTAATGCGTTGTATGCCACATCTTCTAGATACATGCATATCCTTATGACAATATGTTGGGGTTTTGGCTACAGTCTCTTATAGTACTGTCTTATAATTGAAAGCATTCGTGGTTTTAAAGTACTCATGAAAGCCATTATGAGATAATATCTTGGTGAAACCATCTAAAAATTGATGCTATGGAGTACCAGTACATACTGCGAATGATTGTTTAAGCAATTAGCATTATTAATGATAGTCATAAAACGAAAATTGAGATAGAAATACATACATGTAAAAATTTTATGGTTCATTGTTTAGGGGAAAAAAGCACTATATGCATGTGTGCACATTGATTTTTAATTTTCTAGTGAATCTTTTAGGTGATGCGGGAGACGCAAGAAAGATTATTATTTAGTATTATTTATGTTTGCAAGCCAATTGTATTTTTATGTTTTAGGTCCTATTAGTTTATTGGGCTATTAGTATTTTAATTTAGAAGCAAGGTTATTTTTGTAATAAGGCAATTAGGGTTTCCTAGCCAATTAGAACTAGGGTTTAGCAATCTTTTATAAGCAACCTATTGTACTCCTTGAGGAGATAGTTGATATTTTGATGAATGAAAAAAATGGCTATTTGGTCTCTCTTGGTCTGGTGCTAACGTCAGGTCCACCTTAGGTGGTGACTCCTAGTAGTTTCCCGCTTGGTGCTGACTCCTAGGTCATATCCCTTTATTTTTCTATTGTTTAGTTTTTGTTCTGGTTGTCCTGTGTTATTAGGGTTTTGGCTTGGGGGTGGGGAAGTATAGATATTGTGGAGGTGTCTGTATTTCTATTGTATGAGGGTCTTATTTCAGTTACTGACATGTATTCAGGTGGGATTACAAATTTTCCTCTTAATGTAAAGAAAAAGTATGTGTATGGATTACGAAACACTATATTTAGTGGGGTTTTTTTTTTTTTAATTAATTAATTATTTACGTGATTTGCTATTAGGAAATTTTGTACTTAAATAATTTTTGAACGAAAATTAAGTTCTCATTGGCCATCTGCGAAACACGGATTCATACGTTTTTCTTTCATTAAGTTAAATGTACAAGGTTATCTCAATGTAATACGGATCTAATTTAAGTATAATATCTGTGAAGGCTCGCCGGGCATTTCATGCTCTCAAGGGCATCATAAGGCTGCAAGCACTTATTCGCGGACACTTGGTTAGGAGACAGGCCGTTGCTACTTTGCGCTGCATGCAGGGAATTGTTAAGTTACAGGCACGCATTCGTGGTCGAAAAGTCAGACTTTCTGTTTGTGGGCTTGAAGTGCAGAAAGGATGCAGCGTGGTAAATTTTCAAGTAACACCTAAATTGGTTTTATTTAATCTGTAACTGGTCTTTCTGAATATCTATATGATGTGGAAAAAAGAATCTTGTAATTTTTCTGTTATACCCAATATTGGGAGTTCTTTATGCACTGTGTTTATACAAATCAATTAAACTTAATTATGCCTTAATCCCAAGCAAGTGGGGTTGGCTATATGGATCATTTTTTGCCGTTTAGCCCTATATAAAACCTTGTGAGTTATGTTTATCATATAGAAGAAATTCTAAAATTACATTTCTTGGGGCCTCTGATATATTTATGGATTACCCTTTTGCACTAAATCCATATCCTGTTCATCTTTGAGGTATTCCTACTTATTAAGTAATTGCAGGAATATAAACCAGCTCTGCTCAAATCTTTTAAACAATATTAATTGGGTTTGGCTACCCAAAAGGTTGTCATCACTTGTTAACCATTTGCTATTGTATCTTATATCAAAGCATCAACCATTTGCTATTCTCATTGCCCTTAATAGTGCTTTCAAAATTGAACCACAATGATTTCTAGATGGTTTGATCTAATTGCAGATGAGTGAAATGACCTTGCTTGCTTTTTTTCTTGTTGTCCTGATTTAATACCTGCCCCAAAAAGTCCTTGATTGATGCTACTTTGAATTTTCAGATTTGAATGAATGTCATGTGTGTCACTCATCTATTCATCATCCAAATTTAATACATGCTTCCTTATAGACTTTCTATTCCTTGACTGTCAGCATTTATCTCTAGAATGTGATGTCATAATGCTTTTCAGTTCCCAGTACTTTTTGTTCTTTTTTCCTTTTCACTGTTGATGTATTGATTTACTTGGATAAGCTCATTTCTTGTTGAGCTTATTACATTTTCTAGGCAGCTCTAAACGTGGTAATATCTTGTGCACCTTATTCTGTCTTTGTAATATCTCTTTCCCTTTACCAGGATGTTGCACGGGTTGAGCCAGTTGGATTACATACAACCAGTAGGCCAGAAAAGCTGTCAACAAATGCTTTTATTTGTAAGGTATATAAGCATCTGGTTTTTTTAGATACATCAGAACTTTCATGGTTTGTACGATTAGTATATCATTTGCAATTGAGAAAAAAAAATGTTCTGAATTTTAGAATCATCTTCTGTATAAGATTAATCCACTGACTAGTCAGCCATTTCACTACAGTTATGTATGCAAAAGGTAGTATAGACTATTGTATGGGTGCACTAATTGGGGAAATTAAGTAGCCATAGCATTGTTATCATTAACCTTCTCAATATAGAGTGACCCATGTAACACTGTGGTTTACTTACCAGATAAGGCTCAAGCTGCAGAACTTGAGTGGGCTCTATAATCTACATTTTAAATGATTCATATAAGAAAAGAAAACTATATGAAATTGAAGCAAAGTGACAAAGCAAGTAAGATATTAGGATATTATATCTAGTCTTTTATTTTTATTACAGCATGTAATATAGGAGTTGATGACATTCAATGTTGCTCATTATATAGCTTCTTGCTTCATTGCCAACTGCTATGCCCTTGAGCCTCCACTATGACCCAGTTGAACCAAATTCAGCTTGGGATTGGCTAGAACGCTGGTCATCATCTCAATTTTGGGGACCACTTTCACAGCCAAAATGTGTTCCCGGCGCTAAATCTCATAGACAGCAAGAAAGCATTCAAACAGGGGAAACTCAACCAAGCAGGGCAAAACGAGGTGTGCGCAAGGTCCCAACTGTAAATGTTGAAAATAATTCACTGCATCCCACATCTGAGTGTGAAAAGCCTAGACGCTACCTCAGGAAAGCTATGACCCATCAAGCAGAACCAGTGCAGGAACAGACTCCAGATGAACTTGAGAGGGTGAAACGAAATTTGAGGAAAGTTTCTGTATCCAACTCAGTGACTCCTGATCGGTCAGAAGCTATGACTGAGAAGCCAAAGTTAAATATGCGAAAGGTGTCAAACTCCACAGTATCTGATGCTCCTCAGAAGGGTAGCAATAATTCCTCTGAAAAAGTAAATGACCCAATAGTAGAAATACCTCCAAAACCATTGGCATTGGAGGAGACAGTTGATATGATGCATGATGATCACCCTGCTGGTGAGCAACTTCCTTTAGAAACTGTTGAAAAAATTGATAAGATTCCAGTGGTGAATGAGGAGCTAAATACAAAGGAGGATCACACTAGCAAGGAGAACCAGAAAAGCCGGAGAAGATCTTTCCCAGCAAAGCAGGAATACCCAGAGAATGTTTCACAGAATACTCCAACCCTGCCAAAGTATATGCAAGCAACTGAATCTGCCAAGGCAAAACTTAGAGCACAAGGATCCCCGAGGTTTGGTCAAGATGAAATGGAAAATGGTTTCATCAGGCGGCATTCTTTGCCAGCTTCCACTAATGGTAAATTGAGCTCAATGTCACCACGGGTGCAAAGGCTAGCTCCATCAAATGGCAAAGGAGGGGGCAAAAGTGACAGATCACTATCATCCTTTAAAGATGGTGAGGGTAAGAACCTTGAACAGATATGCAGTTTTTTTGTACTTTTGTTATCAGCTGGTTGTAATGTACTTGGTTTTTTTAAATACATTTTTGTTCTACACCTGTTATATCCATCTGATATTAAGCATGTTGCTTATATCTCATCATCTTGTTTCTAAGATTGTTTCAAGGGCTGCAAGAAATTGTGTTATCTTTTCTCTTGAACTTCCAAATGTTTCTTAAGTTGGTCATGGAAGATGTAAGCCAACACAATAGCTTTCTATCAAATGCATAAAAAATGATTTCCATCCTTATGTGTACTTTCTTCTTCTTGCATGCTGGCATAAAAGTCAGACCATTCTTTCTATTTCTGGGTCACTCAATTTGTAGTTTATATATATTAGTTTCCAAAAAATCTTCAGTTGCGTACTGTTGATGCTGTTTCTGGAATTTTGTTCCGAATGATTTAACCATTTGGTGGATTTAAATTTCAGATAAGGTGGCCCGGCCAGGGTGGAGAAGGTGAGTTTGGTGCTATCTGCTTTGAGAATTCAGATATTAGAAAGGTATGTGGAAAAACAGGGGTGTGGTGTACCTGGAGTCTTAACCTTAGTTCTTTGTGTTTTGTGTGTTTAATTCAATGTATAGTCATGGACTTGCACTTCAGCATAATTGTCGGTTGAAATTAGCATCAATGTATGCTTTATACTTTATTTCTCTGCTCCACCATAGAATTCTCAGATGTAAGAAATCTTAACCATGCTTAACCCAGAATCTATGAAATTTAATATTTAGCTTGTTTACTTTATTGATTTATCTTTTGTTGGTTATTTGATTGACAAAGCGCGGTATCTCTTGATATACTGCATTGGATATCAAGGAATGGATGCCATGAAATATCCTTAGTCTAAATGTTTTACCCCCAACTCCATTTTTATTGCATGCCTTGTAAAATTCTCTCTTTTTCCTTGACTGTAGAATTTATTTTCCAAAACATTCATCTTTACATATTTTAAAGGCCAAAAAGCAAAAACACCCCTTGGAGTTTGGTTCAATTGCAAAAACACCTCTTGAAGTTTCAATTATTCCTTATAACTCTTTGAGGTTTCCATATCCCCCAAATTGACCTTGCACTAACTCCCGTTAGCTCTTATGGTTGGAAAATAGTGTGACAATTGCTTGTCCACATTAAGAAGACTTACCAATTGATTCACGTTCTAGTCACATGTTGGTCATGATTTTTCCGTCTATAAGGTCTAACGAAAATTAATCATAGAGGTCAATTTGATGGATATGGAAACCCTAGATTGTTTTTGCAACTAATCCAAATCCAAGGGGTGTTTTTGCATTTAGGCCTCTTTAAAACCACAAAGTTTTTCAATAAAGTAAATTTGTTACCATGAAGCTTGACAAGCAAAATGGGCTCAAATTAAAATCTATAAAAATATGAGCTTGGTGCTGAGCCAATCTGATGCATAAAGTCAAGGTCCTTTTTTCTGACCTAGCCTGATTTCACCCTTGTCTGAGTATTTCATAATTGATCTAGGACAGACTAGGAAAGGTCAGGATTATAAGAAAGTTAACGGAGAAAGCTGATAATAGGAACTGGGAGGTTCAGGCCTTTGTCCATCATAAGTCTAAGAAAACATTTCATATTTTTTTGAACTTTGTTATTGTCCATAGACATCAATGGTGCAACAGATATTAATTCATAAATGCAATTTCTCCCCATCGCTGTGGGGAAGAAAGCAGCATTTGTTACAAACTTACAATAGAGTGAGGTTCCAGAGTATGGTTTTGATCAATATATCAAAAAGTTACCTTGTAACCATTTACAAGATAAATGCATCCATTGCTTACAAATATAAATGGTGGCACCCATGTCATTTGACCACTTAATTTTCCCCATCTTGGTATAATGTAGGACAGAATGTGGGGATTTTTTGTTTCACTATCTCAAGGATGCAGTACAAATTTCAAAACCCTATCAAGTTTTTTAAGTATTTGAAATGTCTTTTTATTTGGAGTGGAAGATTTCAATTTTCAGACGAAAATTCGAGATTGAGTTTCATTCATGTGATGGGGTTTGATGTGGAACATTTTCAGATGAAAATTTGAGATTGAGTTTCAATCATGTGGTGGGGATTTGACGTGGAACATAACGTAGGCATCAATTTTTATCACTTATTAATTTTTGATATTTTATGTAATTTTAGGATTAAGTGATTTATGATTTTATTTCCTCGATTTTAGGTGTTTTTAAGCGGTTTCTAGTCAAAGTAGTCTTATTATGATAATGTGTCCATTAGAATTTTTTTATGATTTAAAAAAAAAAAAAAAATTAGAAAATAAGTTTTCTTGAAGCTGTTTATAAATGGGTTGATAATCTTTATAAATGAAAATGGATAGTCTGCAATCAATAAAAATAACTTTTCTTTAGGATGCCATATTAGTGAAAAACAATCCTCTTCTTTAGGAGACTGTACTTTTCTATAAAGGGAATCTGAAGTTTGCTGTGCGTTTGGTTCGCGTAAAATGTTTTCCGAAAAATACATATTTTCCGGAAATGTTATTTTCCGGAAAATGAAAATGTATTGATGTTGTTTGGTTGTCTCGGAAATCGTTTTACGGAAAATCAATTCCGGTGTTTGGTTTGGTCAAATATTTTCCGGAAAATGCTTTACGGAAAATCAATTTTCATGTTTGGTTCAGGAAAACATTTTACGGAAAATGAAATCCATTTTTTCCGGAAAATCAATTTTCATGTTTGGTTTGTGAATTAATTTTACGGAAAATATAAAATGCCTTACAAATTTCTACTCCTGCATTATCTAGACAAACCTGTAATAATTAGAAACTAATCATCCACTTAAACATACACCTGCATTGTGTATACATATCTGTAACAGTATAAAAATAATCATCCACTTCAACATCAAAAATAATCATTTAAATATACCGATAATATTAATATAAAAATAGCCACATTCATCGTTTACCATTGTCATTACACCTCCATGGTGTACAAAAATGATACCTACTCGTGGTATCTGAATAGTACAAATACATAATTTAGGCAATTGTATTGTCCTAATAATACAAAATACTATATATATAATACAATGATAGGTTAATACTAGTTCTACAACAAAAGTGAATTCCTAAAGCTACCGTCACAGTCTACATGAAACAGGCAAGTCAAAATTGTGAGGCAAAAAAACTATCCAACCACATCTTCCGCAGCCTAGCATTCTTGGCCAGAAATCCCCGTGCTACCTTCTCATTTTCACACAGATGGTCAAACGCAATTGCGAGCATTTCTTCGCTATATCCATCTGCCATCATAGCCATATCCATCTGCCATCAATAACAATATGCAAATTGCTCACTGTAAAATTATAGGAACAACAATGCAATGTGCAAAACAGTATAACATATGCAAGTGTAAACATTAAATTGTACATTGCTCACTGTGTACATTGCTCACAGCAATATGTACATTGCTCACAGTGTACATTGCTCACAGTATACAAATATATATATGTACAAATATTTACATAATGTTACAAATAACTAAATACAAATAACTAAATATTTATAAAAATATTTATTTATAAATAAATATATATATAAATATTTATGTCAATATATAACTAAATATATAAATATTTATTTATAAATAAATATGCATATATTTATGTATTTATTTCTATTACCAATCTGTGAGTCTGAGCATATTGTAGGTATTTCATGTATTTGATGTTGATAGTGTAGTGAATTTGTGTAAAATTGTAAATATATATAAATACAATTTTACACAAATTCATAAGTTTGTGTATAAATATATAAATACAATTTTACAATATATAGTTTATTGATAGTTCAAACTTATTAATATTGTAAATATGTAGTTATCAATAATATATAAATACATATATAATATTTTACAATCAAACTTATCAATAAAATTTGATAGTTCAAATTGATAAGTTTAATAAATATATAAATAAATATATATATATATATAATCCCAACAATGCAATCTTCTGTAACCCAGTCCGATCCACTAAAAAAAAATTTATTACTGATCTAAAACAACTCAAACAGTCCAAAGCTTTACTAAAAAAAAAAAAAAAAATACCGATCGGACTCACCGTTAAGTGTGGTGGTCGAACGGCGCTGAAATCGGCGAGGTGGTGGAACAGCTTGAGTGGATCGGAGTCGCCGGTGACTGCTGGTGGTGGAACGGCGTCGGAATGGTGCTGGGACTGCGTCGAACGGCGTCGAAATGGATCTGCGTTCTTCGTCGGACTGCGTGGATCGGACTGGGTTGTGGGATTTGGCTCGGACTGCGCAGATCGGATTGGGTTTGGGACTGGATCGGACTGCGTGGATCGGTCCGTTTGTTCTGGGTTTGTCTATTTTTTCGGTGGATCGGTAAGCATTTCTGGGTTTCTCTCCTTTTTTGGTTCAACGGACTGCTATGATTTCTATTTTTTTCTTTGGTTTTGGTTGCTGAGTTTTTTCGGCTTCACTCGTTCTCTCTCAGAGGCTCTCTGCTCTTTTCTCTTTTCTGTGTTCGCGTGCGAGACCCGGAAATGGTTTGAAGGTAAAATACAAGCGTAAAACCATTTCCGGGTCAAGGGTGAAAATTTGGTCAAATTTTATGCATATTTTCCGGAAAATGAATTTTCCTTGCCAGCCAAACACACGGGCCTGGTGGTAAATGATTTCCTGAAATCATTTACCACCGAACCAAACGCACCCTTGAACTATGCAATCTCATTTTCTGGAATAGATTGATTTTACTTTTTTACTTGGGACTCCGAGTGTCAGCAACTCTTTATTGTTTAGGCCTTGAGGGCGACATTTATGTCTTTGATGGTTTGGTACTTTTGTAGTATTCTCAGTGTATGACAAGCATTTCATTTAAGAATATACAAGTTGTATTATTGCCATCAAGCGGGGTGGGGTGGGAGAACCTGTGTGGGGCGAAGCGGGGAGGGGCAAAATTGCCATCCCTATATACAACTACATCTACCATATGATTATTGATGTAAAATATTTATGTCCAGTTGTGTTCTAGAGGTCAGACCAGGCTTTGTGTCTTGAGAGGATATAATTAATTTTTATTTAATGTTTATCTCTGGCAATGAAACAAGATTAACAACTTGCTTTATTTACTTATTATAAAAACATAACACTACCCCACTTGGATTTACTAGCATAAACTAATACGTTAGTGTAGAGTGTCATGTGCTGCTTATTAAATGATCAAGCTAGTATTTAGATCAGCTTGAGCAGCTTGGTTTTACCTAAAAATATGTTTTCTTCCACGCATCAAATAAGGACTTTAAAGTTTAAACATCTTTTGAATTAACATCTACAAACTTGGGAACCACATATAGACCTATCGCCTCCTAGGTTGTGGCCATGACCCTAACTCTTGAGAAGCTGATAAGAAATAGTCTTAACCACTTGTGACAACTAAACACCATTGGTTAATTGATGCAAAATGGCAATGAATGCAGTATTATAAATTCATGATGGCTCAAACTATATGAAACCGGTACACTTTTTCGATAATTTGATAGTTGGAGTAGAGGATATTTGAATCTTGAATATCTTTGTCGGATGTATTTGGAGGTGCAAATTGAGTTACAAAGTTCTTAGCATATGAAACAAGTTCTTATAATATAATGTCAAGTTGTCAACTTCCATACATTGTTCTCTAGAAAAGAGAAAAAATAAAATTTCTCACAAGCAGGTTGCCCTGTGTTAAATAGACTTAAGGAATTAGGAATCCGATCCATATCCTACTAATAGCTTTGAAAAAAAGTAAAATTCCAAGGTAGCCAGCTAGTTTGTAATCTATTCCAGGAAAGAAAAAATTCAGTAAAGATCAGAATTGCAAAACTGCAATCTTTGGCATATTCTCAATCAAAAGTCAAGATTGCATTCAATACTATGACTAAACTTTATTATCCTGGCAATAATTTACGTGCAAGATTCACATTATTGAATCAAATTTTAAGGATGTTATTGATTTTAGCTTCAAGTTGACTTTCCCTTGAAATCAGCTTTTAATGCTACCTCATGCACCACGAATTATCTTTTATTATCTATTGCTACAAATCATCATTAGGATTGCGTATTTAGCTAAGCAATCTGATATTTTTTTTAGTAAATTTAGCTGATTAATTTTTTAATTAGCTAAGCAATCTGGTCTATGCTTTTAAAAATTCAGATTTGTCAGAGTACTCAATTAGCTAATAAATCATGTCATGACTAGACTCCTAGACTTATCTACAACGCTGAATTGTGGGGAAAAAATGTTTACATTATTAATGATCAATCAGTCTTCAAAAGATTGTTCTGTTTACAAATATTTTTATACCATGGGCTGTTTTAATATTCTCTTTAAAAAAATCCGATCCTTTACAAGTATAAATCATGCTAGGATGAAGTTGGTTCACTAATGCTTCAGAGTTCAGAAGGCTCAAGATTGAAAATGTTCTATGAAATTTTAAAGAGTTTATGGGTTTTGCATCCGTAATTCATTAAGTAGCCTATTGAATTTTCATAATTTTTTTTTTTAAAAGTAGCCTATTGAATGATGAATTCTAAGATTTTCTTTCTTCTTCCTCCAAACCTATTCTAAAAATTGATTCCATGCATACTAATAGGTTAATCAATTTTCCTTCATCATTAATCAACCATATATAAACCGTCATATAAAAAAAAACATATATAAACCGCACGTAGTTGATATAAATTTCAATGTGCCAACACCCAAAAGTTTTCTCTATAGAGGTATCTTTCTTTCTTTCTTTTTTTTCTTTTTTTTCTTTTTTTTTTTTTAAGAACAAAACTTAGGTAAATATCTTTGGTACTCTTTATTATAGAACTCATCAATATTTTCATAGTTGTTTAAATGTTGGAAATGTTAAATGTAAATATGTGAATGTTTAAACACAAAATAAATGATTCTCCAAAAAAAAAAAAAAAACATTTAGAAGTTATTGACATGATACTAATTACATCTATTATATATCATGTCAATCTATAATTTATTTCTGTTTGTAAGAAAATAGTTGATAGCAATTTTAATGATTTTACTAGAGAATGTTTATGAATTGACATGATAATTAATATGACTGATGCCATAGTAAACAAACTAAATAGTCTTAGATTATAAGACTTATGTACTAAAATTTATAATATCTCCAACATTATTTTTAAATGTTTTTTGAAGTAATTTAAATTTACTAACTTATTTAACTTAAAAAAAAAAAAAAAGAATGATAGAATTAAAATTGTACTTAAAAAGAATAAAAACTTAAAAAATTTACACACAAGTTGTACTTAAAAAACTTACACACAAAGACTAACACTTCATTCATGGATTTCCAAAATAAAAATGTAAAATAAAATTTACTTATAAATGACCAGTGCCCGTTATAATGAGACTTTAATTTGAAGAGTTGAAAAAAGTAGCCCAAAAAAGGGGAAAAAAGAAGGAAAAAGAAGAGTTTAAGAAATTATTATTGTTTTATTTGACAATAAATTCACCAGTTAATTTTGACTCTCTCATTTTGTATTCTTATGATGTGTGAGTGAAATATAGAATTATGAAATGACAACAACTTAATTGTAAGACTTCAGAATTATGATATCGATCTCTTTTTTTTTTTACTGCTTACAGTAAGTTAAAAGTAAGATTGCTTGCTAAACACCTCAATTAAATCTTATAAAAATGATATTTTTATGCACCTAATATTTTTTTTGTTTTTAGTGCTTACAAGAAGTTGGGGGAGGGGGGAAGGGTTCAAACCTAAATTCTTCACACGAAAATTAATCTGGTAACGTTAGTGAGGTACAAGATTCCCGATAAAATTAATCTATTTCTAATGCAGGGAACTGTAAATGGTATAAAAAATTTGACACAACTTTTGAGTGAAAATGTCCCTCATAGTCCCCTTAAACCTTATAAATAAGGACTTTGCAAATCCCTGCACCAAGAACAAGTTAAGCTCCACTAGAATGGGGACTCATAAATTCTACACTCCTTTTGTCTTTCTAGTACTCTACATGTTTTGTCTATTGATCATCACAGCTACTGCAAGTTCCCATGTAATTAACTCTCTCTCTCTCTCTCTCTCTCTCATAATTGCACACATGCACGCATATAAATTCGTCCATGCATAATGGATAGTACAAGTTTTGACGTTAAAGTTATTAACCAAATTTTACTGTTTGTGGTTGGTTCTATAGTGGCATGGCAAGAGACCAAAGGCTATACAAAACTGGTTGAATCATGGTGGAGATTTACATAATAGAAGATATGCAAACAAGGAGACCAAAATCAGCCCTACAACTATTTCCAAACTACGTTTAAAGTGGAAGTTCTTTGCAGGTGATGATATTTCCCAAGCTATAATGGCAACATCTATGCTGTCAATGCATGTAATGGGACTCTTGTTTGGGAGAAGAACTTGCATGAGTTGACTGGCATTAATGCGACCGGGTTTGTACCTACTCTCACCTACATAGTTTCAAGATCAACGCCGACGATAGTTGGTGATCATGATCTCCTCATTGTTGGAATCTATGGGCCAGCTGTTGTTATTGCTGTTAAAAGATCAACTGGGGAGCTTGTTTGGTCAACACAGCTTGATAACCATGCCGCAGGACTCATCACCATGTCCGGAACTTATTACAAAGGGTCAGTAAATAGTCTATAAACTATTACAAAGGGTCAGGACTCATCACCATGTCCGAAATTTGTTTTTCATCTTTGAACTTTAAGAAATTCATTTTTCATCTTTAGACTATTGAAAAGTTTATCTTTCATCCCTAAACTATTGAATATGCTTTATTTTTGTCCTTAAACTTTTATTTATTTTTTTCATCCCTAAACTATTGAAAAACGTTTTTTATTTTATTTTATTTTTCATCTTTATTTTTGTCCCTAAACTATTGAAAAAACTATTTACAAAGTTTAAGGATTAAAAAAAAACTTTTTAAAAGTTACGGATGAAAAAAAACTTTTTGTACAGTTTAGGGACCAAAATAGTATTTTACCCTAAATTATTAGTGATATTGGGCTAATTACTAAGGGTGTACAGCCAATCCACTAAAACTGACTTGATCCAATTCAACCCGCCGGGTTGGGCCTGTTTTTAAGGGTTGGTGAGTTGGGTTAGGTTATGAATTTTTTTTTACAGTGGGTCGGGTTAGGATTGGGTCATAAGATTCACAAATTTGCTTAACTCAATTTGACCTACCTATATTTAATATATATTTAAATTAAAAAATACATTGTACAGTTTCGTTATTTACTTTTTTGCCCCTCTTCATAAATAAAACCCAAACTCTAAGTGCTTCTTGTATAGTTTGCATTGGTTTGGTGTTATGCTTATCATTATTTGATTATAAATTTGTTTTTATTTGTGGTTGTGTTGTTCTAATGCTCAATTTAGTAATAATAATAGTAATTAAAAAAAACTGTCAAACCCGTGGGTCCAACCCGATCCGCATGGGTTGGGTTATGTTGGATTTTTTAACCACTATGGTGGGTTGGGTTGAAAAGACCCCTCAATCCAACCCATATATACTCCTAGTAATTACAATGAAAAATTCATTGGGGATTACTCATATATGGATTGAGTTAGAAGTTTTGAACTCATAATCTCACAAATCTTATTAGACATTGGGAAGGGAGCCACTAGAACAACCCCTTATTGACATTGTTTAACATATTAATCATTCGATCATATATACCTTGCATGGTTAGCCTCTCATTCTCTTGATCTCGCCTTAAAAGATTAATGTATATTTCTTGATTAATCAGTTATTTAATTAAAAAAAGTTAGCTGTGATTGCATAACATTATCCAAAAAAAAAAAAAAAAACCCAAGTCAAGTTGAGAGCACATGCATACTCATATAATTCACACATGCTCTTAAATATTTTTACATATATAAAAGAGTGTCTGATATAAGAATTGCCTAAGTTACAAGTTAAAGTTGAAGTTAATTAAAGAATATTATGTATAGAATTATGCAATTTCTTTTAATCTGTGCACTTCTCTAAATATTTGTATAGCCTCTGAGTTTATTCATTTTTTTATATATATATTTTTAAAAATAAATATCATATAATGGAATCTTAAATGCACAATAACTTATGCCTTTGAGAGACTTGACAAAATCTTTAGAAATTATATTCAAACAAGAAAAAACAGAAAGAGTGAAAAACAAATCTAATTAAATGCAAATTAGTACTCTTTACCCCCTTCTCTCATTTTTCTTATAGACAAAAACAATAAAGTAAAAAACATAGATATAAATATTATTACAAACTGTTAATAAAAATAAAAGGTTGTAAAAAGTATTATATATTTATCATGGCCTTAGGTTTTTATTAATGAATGGTAAACAAGCTTGTAAAAGCATCATGTCTTAAGGCACATTTGGTAGATTGTAACGGTAATTACATAAGAATACAAAATGTTGTAATGTAATGCTTATTACTATTCAATTTTTTTTTTTGGTGACAATACAATAATAGAACCCTGAAGACAATGGAATGAAAGCATTTTTAATCAAACTTAAGATATATTTTAGAAAATATCTTACTCATATAATTATATTTCCTAAAAAAATAATATTTTTTAAATTTGAAAGAGAGATTAGTTTTTATTTTTTTTATTTTCATAATTGTTATGTGCATATGGAAAGTTTGTTCATTTAGAAATATATTAATTGTAGAAATTAATGCACTTGCTAAGGAATAGCTATTACACATCTTTGCTAAGGAATAACTATTACACCTCTTTGCTAACAATATAATAATAAAACCCTGAAGATAATAGAATGAAAGCATTTTAAATCAAACTTAAGCTATATTTTAGGAAATATCTTACTCATATAATTATATTTCCTAAAAAAAAATATTTTTTAAATTTGAAAGAGAGATTAGTTATTTTTTTATGTTTTTTTATTTTCATTATTGTTATGTGCATATGAAAAGTTTGTTTATCTAGAAATATATTAATTGTAGAAATTAATGCACATGCTAAGGAATAGCTATTACACATCTTTTAAAGATGAATAGTTATTCCTCATTTTAAAGAATAGCTATTCATAAGGAATGATTATTCCCTGTAATAAAAACATAACCATACTACTAAATAGTTAAACCATAGGAATAACTATTATATTACAATGCCTACTACAGTTTACTAAACATACCCTTAATTCTTCATTCATTTTGAACCGAATGCATTATGCATCATAGTTAGTCCATTCGATTATGTAAAGAAATTCAATTTAGATTGCATTGCTCTATGGGAAATTTTGTTCCTGCTTCCCCTAGATCAAAATGCACACATGTAATTGGGAGATAACATGATGAACTTATGCTAGAGATTTAGAATTAGGTCAGGCAAAAAGAAGAAAAAAAGAAAAAGTGATTCATTTCCACCATATATAGCTCACCTCATGTGATATTTGCTGTATTTGATTTTTTAGGGGTTACTATGTTGGTACATCTTCACTAGAAGAACTCCTTGGCATCGGACAATGCTGCACCTTTCGTGGTAGCTTATCCAAATTAGATGTTCATTCTGGCACCATTTTATGGCAAACTTTTATGTTGCCTGATAACCATAACAAAATTGGAGGATATGCTGGATCTGCTATATGGGGAAGTAGCCCCTCCATTGACATTATAAGGAAGCATGTCTACATTGCCACCGGGAACTTATACTCAGCTCCCTTAAATGTAACCCAATGTCAACAAAAGGAGAATAATCAAACGGTGCCAACTCATCCAGATCAATGTGTTGAGCCTGATAACCACTCCGAATCAATCCTAGCACTTGATCTAGATACTGGCAAGATAAAATGGTTTCACCAACTAGGAGGCTATGATGTGTTTTTTGTTGCATGTAACAATCTTTCAACCGCTAATTGCCCACCTGGTCCAGACCCAGATGCTGATTTCGGTGAGGCACCTTTAATGCTGAGTGTAAAGAGGAATAAGACCAAACTAGATATTGTTGCTGCTGTTCAGAAAAGTGGATTTGCTTGGGCTTTGGATCGCAATAATGGAAGCCTCATATGGGTTACAGTAAGTTGGCTTGATCTTAGACAAAATAAACATTGGAACATCTTAGAACTCCAACTCTCTTTTGCGAAATCATTCAGTATACTGTATTATACTCTCCTCTCATGTAAGGGTTAGTCACACCTTTAGGTGCAACACATTTAATATATTTTTATGTGAGAGAGAAAATGCATTTTACTGGAAATGAAAAGAGTCAATTTCTTGATTCAGATGAAATATTACAAATTTAAAATTGTACAAATTATTAAATTATTTAAAAAATTTAAATAACATCACAATTTGTACATTTTTATATTCAAAAAATAAAATCTGAATCATATATCATGAAATAGACTTTTCACTAGAAATGGAGAGGATACATAATACTCCTTCGATAGAAATATTCCTTAAGTTCCATCTTCACACAAATCCTTGGTCCCACATCTAAATATCCATTTGTTACATTTTTTTTTTAATTTAAATTTTTTTCCAAAGATTGTCATAGAGATTTATTTTAGCAAAATTACTCATCCTATGAATGAATTACACACTGAAACTCCTTAAAATCTTTCTTACCAGATTTGCTAACTATGATTTTGATGTAGCAAGCTGGACCGGGTGGCCTTACTGGAGGGGGTATTTGGGGAGCAGCCACTGACAATAAAAGGTTGTACACAAACATTGCTAACTCGGATGGCAAGAACTTCACTCTCAAACCATCTGCAATAAACACCACTGCCGGTGGATGGGTCGCGGTGGAAGCTGATAGTGGCAAAATCTTATGGTCCACTGCCAATCCTAGCAATGCCACTGCTGCAGGTCCTGTAACTGTGGCAAATCATGTGCTCTTTGCTAGATCCACACATCCAAAAGGACCCATATATGCAATGAACGCTAAAACTGGAGAAATTCTATGGTCCTATGAAACAGGAGCTACTGTGTATGGGGGCATGTCAGTGAGTGATGGATGTGTATATCTTGGTAATGGATATAGATCCCCATCGTCCACTCAAGGAACATCACTCTTTGCCTTTTGCCTCTCTTAATTACTCTTTGAGTAATCTTTAAATAAACTGATAAGCCATTTAATAAATTATGAGGCATATAATTGTTATTTTCAATTGACCTAGAAATCAATATATATAATAATATCTAAAACATGAGACGTAACATCTATTATTTATTATTACTATGGTTCTGTTAAGCCACATTAGTGTAGTATTTCGGTTTAATTTGGTCCTATTTGGTGCACTTCAGTTTATTCGGTCTCATTCGGTCCATTCCAGTCGATTTCGGTCTGATTTGGTCTAATCCGTCCATTCAGTTCACTTCGGTCGATTTTAGTCCAATTGGTCCACTTTGTTCCATTTTGGTCCAATTCAGTTAACTTTAGTCCAATTTGGTCCATTTTAGGGCTTAAATTGATTTTTTATGTAGGTTGTCTTTTAAGTTTTTTTGGCTCAAAGTTCTTTTTTCTTTTTTAATTTTTGAGTCGAAAAGTATGAAATTTCATTCTATGGCCAAACTCTTTAGTTTTGGGTAAACAAATACAAATAAAATAAACACTAGAAATTAGAGATATGAGCTTTAAAAAAGCAATAAAAATAATAAATATTCACAAAATTACCTTAAAATTCAAGTTTCAATAATTTAGGCATTATACGTATATTTGGAAAGAAAAAAAAATGCTAAAATTATAAACTTATATAAGAATTAAAACTTAATATAACATTTTACACGTGTTCCATGGAATAAGAGTGTACCTTTTTTTTTTATATTAAAATTTCTTGGATATGTCCAAATTAGTTAACCGATGGTGGTATATTTAAAAAATGTCATTTTAATAAAATTTCTCCATTTATATAAAACAATATTATAATTATATAATTTAATGTGTTTAAATTACAATATATATTACTATGTATTGTTGTTGAGTACAAATTAAATACATTATATGTTTTATCACATAAAACTTTTAAAAATAGAAAATACTTTTTAATAACACATGTATTATTTAATCTACAAATTTTACATTATATTTTTATAAAATAATTATATTACATTTTTTCACGTATCTCGTGGGTTTGCAACTAGTATATATAAACCATGAATTAGGATCTAATGGATGTACTTAATTTTTATTAACTTTTTCTTTAATTTTCTAATATATATTCTTATTTCTTTCTTTTAATGAGGTGAAGATATATATATCGAATTATTGATTCGGTTGGATACTCTGTGCTACTCACACTTTATATGGTGTTTTTTGCTTTTTGGGAATAGGTAATTTAACTTTTTATTGAAAACTTATTGCTGGAAGGGTGTTAAAGTATAATTGTACTTTGAGAAGTAAAAAAAAGTAAGTAAAATTGAAGTTTTAAAAAGTTGTACATAGAAACTTAAAAAAAAGGCTTATAATCCAATGCCAAATGGACACACTTCTGCATAATTGGTTTTTTAATTTTAATTTTTTTTTAATTTTTAATTTTTAATGAAGTATATATGACGGATTATCCTCATGACATTTTGACCGAAGCTCTTCCTATTTTATATAAATAGATTGATTTTAAATATTTACTTGGGACTCGTGAGTCAGCAACTTTTTATTGTTTAGGCCTTGAGAATCCATACCAACAGGAGAATCATTTTTCCTTCATATATCATTAATTAACCATATAGGTTTCCTCCTTCTTTCTCGTTCTCTTCTTCTTCTTCTTCTTCTTCTTTTTTTTTTTTTTTTTACAAAACTTAAGTACAATATCTTCAGTAATACTTATTATAAAACTCCTCACTGTTTTCACAGTTGTTCAATGATTTTAAAATGTTCAATATAAATAGAGAAATGATACATTCACAACAATTTTATAACATTTTCACAACATTGCTTACCTGTCACTGCCAAGTCACAACTTAAATAATTTGACTAGGAAAAGAAAAAAAAAAAAAGAGAATTCAAAACAAAATAAAAAGATTAAGAAAACAAAACAAACAATCAGATGAAATTCAAAACACATTTCGGTGAGGAGGGAAAGAAGGGGTTTTGGAGAGGGATGAAATTCAAAGAAGAATGCTACGTCTACAAAAATTTTACAACATTTTCACAACATTGCTTACCTGTCACTGCCAAGTCACAAAACACAACTTAAATAATTTGACTAGGAAAAGAAAAAGAAAAGAAAAAGAGAGAATTCAAAACAAAATAAAAAGATTAAGAAAACAAAACAAACAATCAGATGAAATTCAAAACACCAGCATATTTCGGTGAGGAGGGAAAGAAGGGGTTTTGTAGAAGGAAGAATCTTGCTCTCACACACCGGAGGCGGAGGTGGAGGCGGAGATGGAGGCAGAGGGTAGAGGGCAGAGGCAGAGACACTCACTTCTTCTCCCCGCCATCGCACATCGTCGCTTCTCTATCTTCCTCAAAACGGTGAGACCCACATATCTCTACCTTTCTTAGATTTTGTTTCTTATTGGAATTACTGAGTTGTGATTGTAATTTTGTTGTTTCTTGCTTTGTAACATTTCATTCTCATTGAAAGAAAGCTGGACTTCTCTACATTCACAACAAAAAATAATAATAATTGGACTTCTCTATTTATTTATTTTCCACATAAAAATGTCATTAAAATTTTTAAACTATTTTTTTTAAGAACATATTTTTTGTTCTTGTTTTCCTGTACACACAATTTAAAAATAAAAAAAAATAAAAAAAAAATCAAATCAATGCTTGAGGTGGGAGGGTTGAAAATTGAGGTATAAATGATGCTCGCAAAGTGTTTGATACAATGCCTGAAATAAATCTTGATGAAGCCTTGAATTGTTTCAGATTGATGGTTAACGATGGTAGTGATCCCAATAATTATACGTATGTTGGTGCTTTATTTGCTTGTGCTAGTTTAGGTTATGCAATAGCTGGTAAGGAGATTCATGGAAGGATTTATAGGCATGAGCCATGAGCAAGAGTTGAATGGCAAAGGTTGGGATGCAAGTGCATTCACTTGTCATCAAGTGTGGACTCGACCTTTCTATTGTGGTGTAAATATAAGCAGTAGAAAATGCATTCCGTTGGTCATGTAATTTAGGCCTTTTTTGCCCCCTTTTAAATATATTATTTTGTCATAGTCTACTCATGAAAAATGGTACTTTCATATTTGCAGACTATGTGCGATGATGTTGTGGCTGTGGTGAAAGAAATGTATGGAGATTCACCCCCTGCAATTGTACTTGTTGGCCACAGGTTGAGCTCCTTCCATCCAACGTTCTTGTATCTTATAGCCTAAGTTGCATGGACACGGACATGGGTACGGATACGACACGGACACGGATACGGAGATACGTCAATTTTTGAAAAATAAAGATATGACAAGGCGTAGACACGGTAATTAAATATTTAATTAAATTTTATATTTAGGCATATTTTTTAAATATTTTTGGGAAAAGAAGAACAGAAAGAGCTGCTCTGAGTAAGAAAGGAGTAGAAAAAAAAAAAAAAAAAAGATAAAAACAACAAAGAAAAGAGAGAAAAGAGGTTCGGAGAATGAGAAGTAAGAGTAAAAAAGAGAGCTTTTTAAAAATTACACGTAGGAAATAGGAATAAAATAATGTTATAAAGTTTAAAAGTAGAAATAAAACCTGGTGAGGTAGGGTACTGTTGGGCAACTGTTGTAGTGGCTAGAAGGTCCATGTACTTATATATTATTTTATTATTTATTTGTGGTTCTAAAAAGTTGAAGTCTGATGTGCTTTTTATTAAACATTAGTGGTTGCCAACTCAAACCCCACTAATGTTACTAAAAGGCAAAATTGAGTTATTAAAAAAAAAAAAAAAAGGCAGTCATCTTGGTTTTAACGAAACCAAGTCCTCTGCACTAGAAAGAAAACAAAAGTGATGAAAAGAAAACAAAGGCGACGGAGGCTCTTGCCTAACGCCTGAAAAAACTGTTCAAAGCAAGTGACTAGTTGGTGCAGTGTCGGAGCTGTGTTGGAGAAGCGAAAAAAGAGACACCGCTCAGACACTGGAGTCCCACGAGTCGTACCGGTATCAGTGTTCGACATGTGTCGGACACCGGTACTTTACCAAAAATGGCGTGTCGGTGCAACCTAGCTTATAGTTCTCTTAGTTACATACATGGGTAGATTGATGAAGTGACCATTTAGTTACAAGTCAAAAGTGTTCAATGCCTTTGGTCTGATCGCTTTTTCTTTAGTAAGATGTATTAGTAGTTTCCTAATATTATAAAGTTAAAATTGTAGTTTTGTATAAGCCATTAATCCGTATAAAGTATATGGACACATACAAGAAGAGATAGGGAGAGGGTGTTATGTACAATTTCATGTTTTACTGATAGTTTGGAACTTTGGTGATGTCATTTCTTGTTCTTAGGAATAAAGTGGATGACATCACTTTATCCAGTGAGAAGGAAAAAGTTTGAGTTGTTCATCTATAGTCATCAACTATATGTAATCTTTATTGTCTTTTTTGCTTTGCATGCTGGGCATTTTATTTTCTGTGTACATGTTAGAGGAATATTTCTTTTCATTTTAGATTGCTTTATGAGATTATGCCAATCACTTGGGATCTATTTCCTCTCATAATTTTTAATTGCTTTTATGTACATGTTACAGTTAGATATGTTGGAAACTAGTTGGAAAATATAGGTTAGAGTATGAAGAAATTCTATCATGGTGTTGTCTAAAATGTACTTCCTTTTGTAGATCTCTTAAAGCATGGAAGCTCAAATTCTGGCTTTGGAAGGCAATGCTGCTACTACTAGCACCAATTCAAGTGGGGTTTTGTTCAATATGTACTTCCTCTAGTGGAAATCATAAAGCATGAATGCTCAAGTGTTGGCTTTGGAAATTGGAATGCAATGCAGCCAAAGCTGCTATTTGCAATCATTTGATGTATTTGTTTATATTGGGTGTTGATGTATATTTTGGTCACCTATTGTGTTGTATACTTACGGCTTCTTTGTAAAAAGAGTCTATATTAGTCATAGAATTAGTCTATTAGATTTTTTTGTTAATTAGTTGTTATAATATTAAGTGGATATTGTAAAACCAGTTGTGGTTAATAAAGTTCTGAAAGATTGTTTTTGTTTTTGTTTTTGTTTTTTTTTTTTTTTTCCTTTGTTGTGATATGACATATATCGTTTCTACGATAACTACCACAACTATTGTCAAAGATAGGCAATACTAGCCATGATGCTTTTGTTTGGTTTCAAAATCTGTCGCCTATGGTGGATCATCTTTGCACCTCAATAAATAGATATTATCTTGTAACAGACTTATTGCTTCTTAATATTAGCCAACCTATGTTAGCAAAGGTGAAAAAAATTATGTACAAGCAAATGATGATGAAAAATGATTTGCATTTAAAAAGAACTTTTACATTAATATATGTTCTAGAGTTAGAGAAGGCTCCTACCTTATTACAAAAGGTTGCCCAATGGGCTACATTATGAGACAAAAATATTAACCGTCAAGTTTCCATGTTTAAACTGATCTTATGACCCTATATATTATAAACAAACTTATTGCCCTTGCCATCTTCATGTAATTTTGGATTTCCAACCTTTGTCACATCATTGGTACCAAACTTCCCAATAGAATTGCTTGGATGCTCATTTGACAAATCATAACATACCTTATGGAGTGGAGAATTATCCTAAAAAACAAAATGAAAACATTTAGTTTCACTATAAAATCTACTAGTCGCTAAGCTGTGCAATGCTCGGAATAGTTTAATAAAATTACATATATGAGAAGCAATTGAATAAAGAAAAAAAAAGCCTAATCTATTTAAATTCAATTGCATATTAAAATGATATTATTCTCAGTAATACCATGCTTTACAAATCTATCAACAAAATTCACAAAATATATTATATACATTTACGCAATTAAATTTATTAAATCAATGAGGCTAAGTTAAAACTTCAAATAGTCAAGATGACTGCTATAACAACATATACTATTCAGAAAGAAACTTACTTATTCCTAAGGAAAAGAATGATACAAAAATAAATATGAACAAAAAGAGGAGGTGTGGGCCATAAGAATAAAGAGATTCAAAATAATAGGAAATAATTATTAAAAAATCTAAAATATGTCAGTTATAAACAAAATTATAGGCGCTTTTGATAACCGTAACAAACAAAAACAAACAGACAAAGAAAAAAAAAAGCTACACCTTCTGCCAAGAGTTTAAAGTAAAAATTGTGTGCGCTTTGTTTTAAAAACAAGTACAGGAAAACAAAAAACAATTAGTGAAAACAGGAAATACTCTAAACCACAAACTATTTTTTTGAAACCGGTTTGAATTTCAAATGAGTAATTATAGAAGCATCAGTATGTAGATTTTCAATTTTCTTTTGTTTCTATATGTCTTTAGTACCAACTTGCATCAGTATATAGCTTTTCAATTTTCCTTTGTTTCAATATGTCTTTAGTACCAACCTTCATGACTCTTTTACAATTCTTTTTGGATTGTGTTTTTTAGTTCCTCTTGATTTTAAACACAGAACTATTGGGTCTTAACAGTATACCAATGCAATTATTAATTACTTAAAATCCAAAAAAAAATTATTTAAACATGATAAGTTACAATTCAAATTGAGTCTCATGAGTTCTTTAAATGTAAAGAGAACACTACAATATTTAGAAATTAGGTGTAGATAGACAAATAGTTAACCCTATACTGAAAAAAAAAAAAAAAAAAATTAGAAACACATAAGAATAGCAAAGTAAATAAGTACATGCTTGAGAGGTGTTTTTTCATGGTAACAAAATGGTTGCATTTCAACCACTTGTCTAATCATACTTGACTGAAATGGCGTGTTTCCTCCTTGTAGCATATTTGGTAGCCCATAATATGGACTCATCCTGATGATATTAAGAGGGCAATTAATGTTTGGCCACATGAGGGATCATCCCTCTCATTTGAGCGATTCCCCCACCTTCTTAAATAAATGACATTTCCACTATTTTTTTTTTCTACTTTAGACTCCAAATGAAACCTTCTTGTTCGAGTTTTGCATTGTAAATCATAATTCTAAATTTGTTGATTTTGTGAAACCTCAAAATGACAGGATATAAATCCTCAAAGTTCACTAAACATATTTTACAGTAAGCAATAATTTTAATGAAATAATTTCAATTAAAGCTACATCAATTTTTTTTCATGAACTATGAGAAATCACAACTCTTACTTATTATGCACATCATATCAATTATATATACATGACCCTTTAATTTAAGTTTTCATTTTTTCAAACTTACCCACGTTGAACTTTATAGTTTCAAAAGTAACAAATTAAACTTTATAATTTTAAAAATAACAAATTAAACCTTGAAATTTAAGAAGAAAAAAAAATAGGACAAAGTTTAGTTACAAAATTGATAGTAGCCTAAGACTATAACCTTACTTAATAAAATAAATATTACTACTCAGTACAAAAAAAGTGTTCTATAGCCGTGTTTTTAAAACGCGGCTATATCTCTTGAAAACGTGGCTATAGGACGTTTCGGCCTATAGCCGTGTTTTTTTTAGCTGCGTTTTCAATCGTGGCTTAAAACCTGTAACTATAAGCCTGAGGGGTCTATAGCCACATTTTTAGAAAGCAGCTATAGACCAAGACCAATGGCCGTGTTTTTAGAAAAGCGGCTATAGGACATACTCTAGTCGCGTTTATAAAAAGAAAACGTGGCTATAACCCTTTTGTTTTTGTTTTTTTTTTTTTTTAAATTTGGCTATAGCCGCGTTTTTAAAATGCGGCTATAGTTTTTTTTTTTTTCCTGGCCAGATGGCAAATGCCTGTCTATAAAAGACAAATTAAAGAACATCCATAACCAAATTCAAATTGGACAATATCGAAGATGACCTTATCACCTTAAAGTATTCTTTTGCATTTTAGAAGTAACAATATGACAGGAAGGAGGAGGAAAGAAAAAAACAACCTTTTTCAATGCAGCTTCAAGTTCACCTTTTTGCTTCTCAAGTTCTCCTATCTCCACCACCAATTCCTGGAAAATGCCATAATCTTTTGTTTTAAACCATAATGAAATGGATCACAAACAAACAAAAGCTATTGTCAAAAAAACAGCCCACTGCATATCATATAAGGTAGAAACTTTTCGTAGGTATCAGATTTTAGCACAATAGTTTAAATTCTCTAAAATATTTTGGCAATCAAATTATAATTTCTGGAAACAAGTCAGTCCTAAAATGGTCCAAATAAGCTTTTACAAATTAAAGAAAAATGCCTGCACTGGAATGGTTTACGAAGGCAGCATTGGGCTTCTAAA
This sequence comes from Quercus aquifolioides, assembly GCA_019022515.1. Lineage (NCBI taxonomy): Eukaryota > Viridiplantae > Streptophyta > Magnoliopsida > Fagales > Fagaceae > Quercus > Quercus aquifolioides. The sequence goes on along the minus strand of CM032327.1, from coordinate 24,878,949 downwards.
AGGAACCTTTAAAGGCCCAAATATATCCTGATTGCATGTAAGATATGGTTATTCTAAGTTCTATTGAAGCAAAGTAATACATGATTTTTCTAAGTTCTATTGAAAACAGTAAATATCAATTCCTAAAAGTAATTTAAATAGTGAATGGGTTAATTACTTTGTATAGTAAAGTGGATCGAAGCCTAAGTAAATATTTTAAACACCAAATAAATTGAGGACTATGCCTTAAGGATCAAAATTAATGAAACTTATATAAACAAGATTAATCAAAGTCATAGAACTTTGAATCTTGAACATTGGCTTTTGTCATCTGGTGCTAATAGTAATAGTATAACTAAAATTCTTTGAATCTAGAACATTCCTTCTACAATGCCCACAAGATTTTGCAAACGTTCAAAAGAACAAGACAACGGCAAAGTCAAAATAAATATATAACAAGAATTAGAGTAAAAAATAATGTCCTCAGGACAATACCAACATGCAAAATAGTGAAACACTGTATGGTTACTATAAGTAAGACTTACAGGTTAAATACTGAACTCAATTCATTCAGAATAGTGAATGAGTAACAAAGGGAGCATGAGAATCAAACCTCCATCCAGCAATACCATTGTTCCATGTAGTCCTAGTGCCTCAGTTTCTTTTGATGTTAGAATTTGACTTCTTCCAAGCAAGAATGTATGCTCTAAACCAACCCTAATAGATCCATCCGAATTATCCATCCTAGAGTATCCATAAAAGTATCAAAGGGACTTGATTAAAGATTGCTCGAAAAAGTCATAAACCTTCCCCTTTTCAAATTGAGATTACCCAATACTACTAGATTTTTTTTTTAATTGCAAACAATTAGTTGATATGTACACTCAAATGAAGCTTTAATTGATTCTTTCCAAGTCTCACCAATTTCTTTTGAATTTGTTTCTACTTTTGACAGGTTTGGGTCTTCCATTGGCAAGGAATATCCAGATAGTGGGAGGCCCACCCACACACCATCTTTCCTATAATTAGAAACAGTGAGACGGCTTATTGCTAGAGTAGACAAAAGGCATAATAACAGTTAGACTAAATGAGTTCTCAAAAATCTAAGCCAAAATAAAAAAGGGAAGAGTTCTCAGTAATAAAAATCATATTATGGTGCAAAATGATCAACACAATGTTCCTTGTAAGTACTTCCTGATTCTTACTCTACAAAAATTCAACACAATGTTCTGGTGAAAATTATAAAGTGAAAAAGTCAGTATTTGCAATTCATTAATGGATGTTTACAAGAATAACAAAATTTTGGAAAAGAATCTACCTTCAGCTACAAGTCTAACAAGTTTAATCACATTCACGATGAAGACAAATAGATCAGCATATAAAAGAAATGTAGAGATCTTAATGTCTTATCTTGTATGATAGAGGACCTCTTTGACCTCAGTATATGACAATTTCTTAAAACTGAAATATGCATTCTATTAGCACTTTGAAACACTTAAAAAAATTGACAAATCTGCAAGAATACAAAGTAAGTCATATGGTGCAAGAGTCTAACTGCATAATAGTAACACGCTTGGCATGGATGGCACACAGGTTAGTGTCCTCAAACAGACCTACAAGGTAAGCCTCAGCAGCCTCCTGAAGAGCCAACACAGCGTGACTCTGGAAACGCAGATCAGTCTGCAAATTACACAAACAAAATACAAAGTTAGAACCCAAAACCCAAATAGCATGCATATCAACACAAACAACAACACAACTAGATAAAGACATTACCTTGAAGTCCTGAGAAATTTCATGAACAAGCCTCTGGAATGGCAGCTTCCTGATCAGGAGCTCAGTACTCTTCTGATACTTACGGATTTCACTGTGACATTTTGACAAACACATATTAGGCAAACAAATATCACAACAAACAAAGCAAATTTCTCATACATAAAAAATGAACTAAGAGACTCACTGAAGAGCAACAGTACCAGGGCAGTAACGATGGGGCTTCTTGAAACCATCGGTGGTGGGTGCAGACTTACAGGTAGCCTGGGAATCAAAAAAACAACATTAGAATTCAGATTACCAATAATCACACAGAGTAGGATCAAGAATGTTAATTTCAAAAGAAAAAATATTACACACCTTGGTACCGAGTTGCTTCCTGGGAGCCTTTCCTCTAGTGGACTTACGAGCAGTTTGCTTGGTATGGGCCATCTGTGCAAGTCAAACCAAAAAAGAAAATTTCAAAATCAAAACCAAAATTGAATGTAGTCCCTCTCTCATAATTTGGTAACCAAGCAGGATTGACAGGGTTATCAACCCATATATACTCCCATGCCTCTAGACCCCTTAACAAATGCACCAACTTTTAGACAAAATAATGCAAAAAGTTGTCACAAACAGTGAGAAATCATCACGGTGATTGTGGCCCACTTAATGTGATGCTAGCTTGACAGAATAATTTTAACAGCAAATCAGGATAGCCATGGACCTCACCACTTTAGTCTCAGCAAAACATATTGTGTAAGCTGCCTTAAGAGTTAACAGTTAAGTTGTACATTATGTTACTATACATGGTGTCCCCTATTTAGATCATTCTTTCTAACAGATTGCAATTGAACAAGGAAGGACACAAAGATGTAATATACCTTATCTGAAGTGCTTTCTGCCTCTTTTTGCTCCTGTGTCAAGCATAGGGAGTTCAGACATGCCATTTGTGTAGACTGAATAAAGTAATCTTCTAATGAACTAATGACAGTATTGTTTGAGAACATCTTTGAAACTGTATTATTCATTTTGAGAATGTGGATGCTCATATAGTAACATTGATTCTACATAACCATTAGCCAGCAAGAAATTGTGTCAAAAACCTCTCCAATTAGTAAACTATCATAGGGATGGCAATGGGGTGGGGCGGGGCCGAAGGATGGGGTCTTCGTCCTCACCCCGCATGGTTTTATCTTGCCTCATCCCCGCATGACAGGGAAAACTTTCTCACCCTATTCCCGTCCCTTGGGGGCCCACGAAACCCCACCCCACCTCGTTAAACTCTAATTTTTGTTAATTTGCCCTACAACTAATGCAATTTTTTTAATGAAACCTATTTCATTAATAAAAATATGTTTGAAATTACAACTAAATTTATCCCATTAAATCAAATCAATTTTTAGAAAAAATTGAATAATATATCCAAGTGTTTAACAAGACAATCACCAAAAAAAAAAAAAAAAAAAAAAAATCTAATAGTATAACACATAACAAAATAAAGGCAGAGAACCACATTAGGTAGAATAAAATAAGCTAATATTGATATGTTTGTTTAAATAGTAGAGTTTTAGGGTATGAAAATTTTACAATTATAACCATTAGTAAGGCGGGGAGGGGCGGGGCGGGGTGGGTCTAAAAAGTCTAGACCCATCCCGCCCTGCCCTATGGTGTAGGGCTAAAATCTTGCCCCATCCTCGCCCCACCACCTTTGTGGGGCAGGGAAAACCCGCGTGGGGTGAAGCGGGGAGGGACGGGGCAAAATTGTCATCCCCAAACTATCATAAACCACTTAGGAGGTAAAGTTAAACCCAACATTCAAAAACCCTACGGTAGGATAACAAAAGAAAATATTTGCTTCATTCAGATGAACCCATGCTCTCTCTGCTATTACAAGACAAGATATACAATATATCCCTTATTATTATTATTTTTTTACTGAACAATGTATACCTGCTTATTGTGGAGACATCATAGTCCCATCAAGAGCATAAACAAATGCCTCTATCAAATGAACACAAATATTAGTGCAGTTCTACAATTTTCACAAGTATGAAGTTGGTTTTAAGCCCAAAATATCTCAAACAATCTTTTCATCTAAAACTTTTGCGTAAACTTTTTTTCTAACTCCATTTTTCTTGACTTCCCAAGACATTCTGCATATGGTAGACTTAAAATGATGCATTTTACTTACCTCAAATCCAATTTATTTATTCAGTTTTAAGTGTATAGTTCATTTATAACAAAGTTAAATCCTCAATGTTGAATTTTTTGGTCTAAATTATGCCTTTGGCATCAAATGTAAAAATTTCAATATGAAAAACCAATTGCCTCTATGTATCACAACATATATAGAAACAAGTACAATAAGAAATAAGGTTTATAAGATTACGAGGTCTTCATTGATGATGCAACAGTCAAGCTCGTCATCCCAGCCATCATGGAATTTCTTCTCCTTGACCAAATCACTGATGATGATGTGGCGAAGCTGGGTTGCTTCTGCTAAAACAGATGACGTCGTTGTCTTGCCCGTCCCAGGCGTCCCTGTCACCAGAATGTTGGGCCCTCTCTTTCTCACACTACCGTTTTGTGCCATGGAATCAAGTCCCTACTGCTTTGGTTATCTTAGTCACTTTTAGACCGTTCTGTCAGTGCTTGTTCTACTTCTATGTTTGACTAGCTATTAACCTGTGCCACACACAAAATAGAATTAGATCAAGTACATAAATGCATATAATTCAAGATTATCTACATAATATCTGTTATCTTATATATACAAAAAAAGAAGAAATTAATTTTTTTTAATTATATGTAAAATGTAATGAATATTTATTTCAAAGGTTATTAGAAATTATATTTGAAAATTTTTTAATGTAACAACATGGAGATTGGTTGAGCCACCCAGTTAGTAACTCAGCTAGGAGAAGATAAAGTTTGGCAGGAAACAATTCCGGATTGTTTATGAAATGTAATAGAAACTGATGTAAATCTTTAAGTTTCTTTAATCTAATAAAACTTTCTTCTATTTTATTAGAAAAAAAAATCATCACAATTCCCTTAAAAAAACCAAACAAGAGGAGCACACTACAAACTATAAACCTTCAACAACTAAGCAAACTTCTAATTGCACCAATACAGATTCCAAATATGCAAAATTCAACCCAAATCACCAAAAGAGTCTATTTGTTTAGGCAATTTGGGAGCCTAAAAGAGCATTTTTAGAACCAAAAATGCTGTTTCGTAATAGCAACTCATTATAGCTTTTTATTTATTTATTTACTTTATTTTTACAAAGGCTTATTTTAAACCCAAAACGTTGTTTTGCAATAGCTTATACAAACGCACCCAAAACATATTGAATTTTGGGTGTGTTATCTGGGTCTTCATTGTTGATGAAGTGATAAAAGCCTGGCATGGGTGTAGCTTTGAAGTTAAGACTTTGTCTTAACTTTCTGATTTCTGCCTCTTTTTGTTCCCGTGTCAAGCATAGGGAGTTCAGACATGCCATTTGTGTAGACTGAATAAAGTAATCTTCTGATGAACTACTGACTGTATTGTTTGAGAACATATTTGAAATTGTATTATTCATTATGAGAATGTGCAGCTATAGAACAAACTATGATGGCAAGGAATGACATGCCCTTTTTAAAGAGAACTACTAAAGTAAGTGTACCTTTAATTTTGATTGAAGGCGAGTCTTCTCTACCTCTTTAGCATTAGACTTTTCCTCCAATTTCTTTAAAAACTAAAAATAACCAAATATGAGGTTAGTAGAAGACAACATTGAAACTTCATCAAGATATAGAAAGACATTATGTGCCTGCATAATAGAGATTTTATTTGGGGGGAGGGGGGGGGGGGGGGGATCATGTTGGTTTTAATTGGTACCTCCTTTCTTTTTTTTGCCCTTTCATCACTTTTCAAGCCAAAAGAAGAAGGGGCCGCCTTAATACTTCTTTTATCCACACCGCCTGCTTTGAGTGACCTACTCCAGCACAACAATGCAATATTGAACTTTCCATAATAGTGGATCAAAGATTTCAAAAATTAATTGAGCAGCCCTAATAAATTTATTAATGCAAAAAAAATCAGGGAACTATAACTTCCATGCATTTGAGTTCTCACAAAGCAATATAATATTTTCTTTGTTTCGGTTAGAATTTAGTCCTTACAAATCCCTAATTGAGTGAAATAGCCAAAGAAAACAGATCTACGGAACTTTATTGAAATTTTCAAGGCAAACAAACAGAATCTAAAGGCAAATCTGATCTCAAAAATCAAGCAAATCAAACAAGAATCCAACAAGATTAAAACCTCATAAACAACAACAGATCAAAGAATCAACAAAAGCCTATACCTTTCAAAATCAAACTATTTCAAAACCCTAGAATTCAAATATAATAACCGCGAAACAAAAAAAGAAACAGAAAATAATCAGAACCTAAAGAACTTTGCCCTAAATTTCTATTCAAATTAAACATAGAACTTAAAACCCTAAATTCAAAAATTGAAAACAAAAAATAAAAATATAATTACCTCTCTTAGCTTCCCTCTCTTTCTCTTCGGCTTTCTGTGTTTCGCTCTCTCTCTCTCTCTGTTTGCAAAACAACCAAAGATTTGAAATGTCAAGAGGCTGGAGACGAAAGGTTTGGAAGTGGAGGGTGAGGGCTAGCTTGAGATCGGAGAGATGGAGGGTGAGGGCTTGAGATTGGAGATGAAGGGTGAGGGCTTGAGAGTAACAGATGGAGGCTGATGTGCGATGGGAGCTAGGTAGGGCTGATCAGGTTTTAATATGCTATTTATACAAAGCCTAAAGCCGCCTTTTTAACTGGCAACTATAGGCAAAGCTGAAGCCGCTTGTAAGAAACGCAGCCATTTCCTAAACTAAAGCCGCGTTTTATAAACGCGGCTACAAACTAAGTTTATAGCCGCGTCTATAAAACGCGGCTATAGGGAAGGTAGAGTCGCATTTTTCAAATGCAGCCATAGTTCAGATTAAAAAAGAAAAAGAAAAAAAAGAAAGGTACTATAGCCGCGTGTTTAAAACACGACAATAGCTCCAAACCAAAAAATGCGGCTATAAACACTAAAAAACGCGGCTGTAGACATATTCTATAGCCACATGTTTAAAATGCGGCTATTGTTCAATACTTTAAGCCACGTTTTCTAAAAACGCGGCTATAGCTTGCCTGTAGCCGAGTTTTTGCAAATGCGGCTAAAAAAAAAACGCTGCTATAGCTCGCGTGTTTTGTAGTGACTTATTTTGAGAATTTAACTGTTGAAATTTTGTTAAGTAATATTTATTTTAGCATACAATTCAACGGTTAGATTCTCAAAATAAGTAGTAATATTTAAGGTTATAGTCTTAGGCTATTATTAATTTTGTAGTTAAATTTTGTCATTTTGAAAAATTTAACTGTTGAATTGCATTTTTTTTTTTTTGCTTTTAATATACATGTCAAATTTTTTGTTAATCGGATACAATTTACTATATGATCTATAAGCTTATATATAATGCATAATTTTAAACTATAAAAACTTGCAATTTACTATATTGATCTTTAATTATGTTAATCCTCACCTATTTAAGTAAAAGTGCATTGTGTTTGGAGTTTAATATGAATTAAGGTTTTAGTTTATAACCTTTTGAATCCTTAGAGGCTTAGATTTGAATTTATTAATTTTGAGATTGTAAAGTTTAATATGTTACATTTAAAAAAAAAATAGAGTTTAATTTGTTACTTTTAAAAAATAAAAAGTTCAAATTGTTATATTCCTAAATTATAGAGTTTAAAATATAATTCCTCCCCCGTTCCTTTGAAAGGCTACGACATCTGCATGTTGCTATAATTTGGTGTAGAATTAAAAGCCTGTATTTGGAATCAGAATCAATTGTGGAATCGCCTACCAAAAAACAAAGATTTTGGTTCTTTTCACTGAGACAGAGGCCAAATCATATTAAGTATAAGTTTATTAGTTGAGTGATGCACTAATATTACTACAACCATAAACTATTTTATAACATTTTCACAAAATGTTGATATGACCATGGTTAGCCAACCTCTTATTAGTTTTCATTTAGCCCCACCATTAATATCGCTTTTTCATTTACCAATAATCTCTTACCACATTAGCAGTTTGTAAATTTTTTATTTTTTTATTTTTTGTAAAATAGTTTGTATCTTTTGCATTATTGGATACATTAACATTTTGTAAAAATATTGTAAAATAGTTTGTGGTTGTAGTATTACTCCTTATTAGTTTGATCATTTTCCCAAAAGCACCATTACAAAGAAATTAAGTAGCACCAAATATCCAACAAATCAATATGTTTCTATAAATCCATCCGGTCACAAATCATATATATAGTCCACATTTTCTTTCTTATCTGGGTTCTGGGACTGTCAAAGATAATAGCAAGTTTCATGCCTCATAAAAGTTTTATTCGTATGTTTATATACTTACTCAATGAGTAATCAGTTGAGGCAAAAGGCATAGAGTGATGTTCCAGCAGTGTAAGATGGACTAAAGCTACCCACCCCTAAACTGTATCCATTGCCAACATAGACACATCCATCGCTCACTGACATGCCTCCGAACACAGTGGCACCAGTTTCATAAGACCATAAGATATCTCCAGTTTTAGCATTCAATGCATAAATGGGTCCTTTTGGATTTGTGGATCCAGCAAAAAGCACATGATTAGCCACAGTAACAGGACCGGATGCGGTAGCGTTACTTGGATTGGCTGTGGACCACAGGATTTTACCACTATGAGCATTCATTGCCACCCATCCACCAGCGGTTGTGGTTGCCTGAGACGGTTTGAGAGTGAAGTTCTTGCCATCAGAGTTGATTATGTTGGTGTACACCCTTTTGTTGTCAGTGGCTGATCCCCAGCTACCTCCTCCATAAAGGCCACCAGGTCCGGCTTCCTGCAACAATCATAGTTAGAAACTGGATAAGGAAGATTGTATACTTTGTATCATTTTAAAATGGTGCCAGTGACATTTTATTTAACCTTTTTGGTTAAAAAGGCATTCTATAAGCTAGAGGTTCAACAGTTTAAGATTAGAGTTTTATTAGGGATGTTACAATTTTATTACTTAAGTTTTACAAATTATTGTTACCAACTAAAAAAATAATTCAGATTCCATCTATGATAATAATAATAATAATAATTCATATATTTATTTATATATTATGTTATTGAAATGATGCTAATCATATTTATTATTATATATATTGCCATTTTTTGTTGTAAATTTTATTGTAACTTTAACATTTTCTTTAAAATTAATGTCATCTAATGCTTTATAAAAAAAAAATGAAAAAAGTGACAGTCTATTGACCGTGAGACGAGGGAATGTGAAAAAGAATGGGAGGAAATTACACTTTACCACCCTAAACTATGCCTTAGATTACACTTTGCACCCTAAACTATTCGAATGCACATTTCGCACCATAAACTTTGACATTTGTTACACTTTGCACCCCAAAGTTATTTTTACTGTTATGTTAGACAAAAATTGAAAGCATATGACTTGCACATGATTTTTGCTTAGGTGGCACATAGTTTAAAGACAAAAATACCCTCTTCTCATTCAATTAAAGACAAAAACTCTCTCACGTGTTGCATCTCCTCCTCCCTCAAATCAAAAATTGTTGCAGCACCTAATACAACAATGGCGGATGCAGCAATTGCAGCCAGCCACAGCTCGTTCTGTGCTAAGGAAGTGAACAAGGGGGTATCTACAGATTCTACATCGCCACTCAGGTCCTTAAGTGTGCCAAAGGACAAGTCTTGTGATGGTACAAGCAATTCACATTGTGATCAACCTTTAAATGTATTGAAATTTTTGAGTACGAGACATTCTTTTTGACTCTGAAGAGGAAAACTGATACCTTAATATTGGTTCAAAGCTTCATCAATACTTCAATGTATATTTTAAAAAGAAAGAAGATAATTTTTTCTTTTTTAATACTATAGATGTGTACGTCCTCTAATGCCATAGTTGTATTAGAATACAAGAGTAAATACCTTTTCTCACTCATAAAATGTTACATCATGGTGGTTTAGACATTTAGTACCTGGAACCTGTGAGAGGAGAAGAGGAGCTGCTGGACACGCATATGTGAGAGCTGTTTGGGGATTTAGGGTGACAGATTTTTGATTTGAGGAAGATGATATGCTACGCACGTGAGAGAGATTTTGTTTTTAATTTATTGGGAAGAGGGTGTTTTTGTCTTTAAACAATGTGTCATTTAAGCAAAAATCACATGCAAGTCACATGCTATCAATATCTGTCTAACATAACAGTAAAGTTAACTTTGGGGTGCAAAGTGTAATTTAAAGTATAGTTTAGGGTGGTAAAGTATAATTTCCCCAAAAGAATGGAGATTGAGGTTAACTATGGGGTTTTTCTTCATCTTCTTTATAATAATACTAATAATAATAATAATAATAATAATAATAATAATAAAATTTGAGCTTAGAAGCCGTGTTTACACCTAGTGACTTCACCAAATTGCAGGATTTTTTTTTTTAGATTTTTAAAATATTATATATATATATTTGTTCTTTTCTTCTTCTCCTATAATTTCTAAGTTGATAAATTTTTTTATTATAATCTAAATTCTTCATCTAATCCATTTAATCCTTATTTTTACATGTAGTGTATTATAAAGAAAGCAATTTTAACAAAACATGCAACTTACATTCAACAAAAAGTAAAATTTTAAAAAGAGATTAAATTTAGTTGGTTTTCTTCTTTAAGAAGTAAATTTAGTTTGTTGGTGCCATACAACTACAACCTACAATTGTGTCTATCTAAATATTATCAACAAAGCCTAAAATAATCAGATAGAAAAAAAAAAAAAAAATCCAAGCATAAAATATTAAAATGTGTAGTTGTGTGCGTAGAAGTATAGCTAATCCCATGAATTTAAAAAAAAAAAAAAAAAAAAAACCCAGTTTCATTGGGAGGATATACACATGGGGAGGAATTAATAATAAATTTGTTATCTACTTTTTTTCAAATATAAATTTTTTTAATTTTTTTTTTGGATAAATATCAAATTTTTGGATAACAAAAAAAAAAAAAAAAAAACTAATAACGTTAACAACTTGATCTTTATTATATAATTTGGAAAAAAAATTGTAATTAATGTTAACAACTTGATTTTATGATATTTGATTTTAAATAAATTCCTTCTCTCTTTTTTGTTGTTGGATAAATATAGGAATGATTATGAATAATATTTTTATTATACCATGACTCTCATTTTAGATTTTCAAGTCACTATAAGTAATAAGGCCAGATTCATGATTTTTTTTTTCATTAATATTTTGAACGTCCAAGTATCTATAATTCTTTTAGGGTTATTTGTTTTTCTCTCAAATTCAGTCCCTCTTCGCTTCAAAAAATAAATTCCCAATTTTGTTTTTTTTGTTTTTTTTTTTTTAAATTTTTTTTAAATTTTTAATTCATGTTGTTTTTTACTATTTTTTTAGGGAGTTTTCTTGAGGTTTTGAAGCACTCGATCAAAATTTTTTCTCACAAAAAATTTTCTTGAAGTTTATATTTACACATTTTGTTTTGATAGAGTGAAATTCGGTGCCTCCTCTAACATTTTCAAAGACAAAAATTCAATTCTTACGTAAATTTATCTACTTTTATTTTTTAATGTTTAGTAATTTGGGTTGTTCATAATTCTTAACTATTACATTGAGGTTACCACTTAAATATGCTTTCAATTATTTTTTTTAAATTATTGAATTTAAGGTTTTTCATTTAAATATGCACTTGAGTTTTAATTATGCAAACTCCTTTTATATTTTTTAGGCATCTCCTTTTATATTAATTGCATAATTATCTACCATATTCCATTCAATTAATTTTGGACCTATATATGATTTTTTTTATTATAAAAACTTAATTTTACACAATATGCATTCATTATATAACTTAAAAAGTAAATGTTATTTTAGTTTTTTAAAAAAATAGAGTAAAAGATTACTTTATTTTTATTATCTATTTAATTTTAATTAATTTAAAAATTATTAATTTTTATTTTTATTAATTTACACATGATTCTTGATTAACCTGTACATCACACGAGAATAATATTAGTATATATATAAAGTGAGGGTTTGAGAGTTTAGATATCAAGTAAACTTACTGTACTCCATATGAGGCTGCCATTGTTGCGGTGCAAAGCCCATGCAAATCCACTCTTTTGAACAGCAACGACAATATCTAGTTTGGTATTATTACTATTTATGCTAACCATCAATGGTGCCTCTCCAAAATCAGCATCTGGGTTTGGACCCGAAGGACAATTAGGAGTCGAAAGATTGTTACATGCCAAGAACCATACATCATAGCCTCCTAGTTGGTGATACCATTTTATCTTTCCAGAGTCTAGATCAAGAGCCAAAATTGAATCAAAATGGTTATCTGGCTCGATACATTGGTCTGGGTGAGTTGGTACAGTTTGATTATTCTCTTTTGCTTGACATTGGCTTACATTTAAAGGAACCGAGTATAGATTTCCAGTGGCAATGTAAACATGTTTCCTTGGAATATCAATGGAAGGGCTACTTCCCCAAATAGCAGCTCCAGCATATCCTCCAAGTTTGCCATAGTTATCGGGCAACATAAAGGTTTGCCACAAGATGGTGCCATAACGAACATCTAACTTGGAAAAGCTGCCACGGAAGGTGCAACATTGTTCAACACTGAGACCTTCTTCCAATGAAGATGTACCAACATAGAAACCCCTACAAAAATCAAGTCACATACATCAGGGTGAATTACGTATGAAGTATTGTCAATTTGTAATAAAGTTCACCATAATTATATTTAAACAGAACTTCAAGCATTAAGGTGACAATATCCCAGGTTGTTCCTATTATAGTGAAGTAGTGAAGGTAGCATGTGTTTTTTTTTCATCTAAGGGGGAATGAGAACAAAATTCTCCTTGGAATAATGTAAACCTATTGGAATATTTTTGCAAAATGAAAATGAAGTACATCTATAACGGGGTTTAATTAAGTTTTTAGGCGCGATTTTCATACACATATATACTTAAATTAAGTTAGAGTAAATTTTTTAACATGTAAAAAAAAAGGAGTCTCTAAATAAAATACACACACACACATATATATATATATATATATTTTTTTTTTTTTGAGAAAAAAAAAAAAAAAAAACATATACGTTTTGTTAATGGTTCAATTCAACCCTCTATTTATAATCATTTAGGATGATGTCGTTGACGAATAAATACTTAGAAAAAAAAGAATGTTGTGTGACTATTTTAACACCTATGCCTAATAATAAATTAATAATATATATAAACAGTATTTCATTCCAATTAAGTTACGGTTATTTGATCCTCAAAAAAGTTACGGTTATTTTGTTTTAACTTTTTTAATTTACAATTTCACGTTTAATAGATTTATGATTTGATTTGAATTATTTTTTTAAAATATAATGTTTAATTTAAAACTTCAAAACATGTTGGAACAATTTATAAAATTTGACATAAATGATAGACATAAATAACCTTTGGTTTACTTTACATTATCCTTAATTTTGTAACTCCTCCATGTTACCATCTTGAATTTTTATTTATAGATATGATAGGGAATTAAACATATAAAAAAAATGCTATGTTTACAATATTTTTATAACACTTTCACAATAAATTTTAAATGACAGGTTGTTATTAAGAGTGAACAAAAAGATGATTTAAGTTATGGATTCAAAAACACTTCTCAAACATAAAACATCTACTTTTCTAATTTATAATAATTGAATTTGAATTAAACATATAACAGCTTGAATTTGAATATAGATGTTTTATCCAACTGTAAGATACTTATCAGTTATTACATATTAATTATCATACCGAATTCTTTCTCAAAAAAAAAACAATTATCATACCGACTTTATTTATCTTCTATTTACTAAAATAAAATATCTACTTTTTTATTATTATTATATAAAGATGAGAAGAAAGAAGTAAAAGTGTACTCAAATTCTACCCTAAAACACACTATCTCCCGGGTCCCTCGGGGCCATCTTCTTGTTTGGAAATGGAAATAACTTGCACGTTGAGTATACGTATAAAATATTTAAGAGCATGCTGTGTGATTGATACTTTGATAAATCTGCTTTCAAGTTGACTTTCTGTAAAACTACTACGTACAGACCAAATCAATCGAATCCTTTGGTCCACACCCAATTTTTCTAATTGTTTCAGACTCTTTACTATTATTATTATTATTCTTTTGCTATCTTATCCTTGCTCAAAAATTCAGCCTGCCTTTGAGTTTTCATGGGGAATGAATAACGCAATTTTAGCAAGGAGAGCTTAATGCGGTAATGCCAACTCAACCACGCAAATACATCAATTGATGTTCAATATTTTCAGATTAGACTTAAGAGAATGAGTGGCAAATCAAGCAAGGTATGTATTTTACATTGATTGTATGATTTTTTTTTTGTTGCTAAGTTGCAAACTACACCCTAACTAATTTGGAGTATTTGGATTTTACATTCTGAAGTTTTAGAACTTAAATTTTATCTCCTAAAACTTGGAAATGTTTGAATTTTACACCATAAATTTTGAAACTTTATGGTATATAAAATTCAAATACTTCCAAACTTAAGGGTGTAAAATTCAAACACTTCTAAAATTTAGGGGGTAAAATCCAAATTCTAAAACGCCAGGATGTAAAATCCAAACACCCCCAAACTTCAGGGGGTAAAATTCAAATTCTGAAACGTTAGGGTAGAAAATCCAAACACTCCAAATTTTAGGGGTGTAATTTACAATTTACCATTTTTTATGCAAGATAGAAATTCTAATTTAGCATAATCTAAGTGTATATAGGTGTGAAGTTCTCTCCTGAAGACTTAAACCCTAACCCTAACTCCCAATACCACACAAACACTTATATTTGTGAATAATTAAAATGCTGGTGAGCAGCCTTAGACACGTAATTGAAATAACTTATTTTGAAACTTAATAGTCATAATTTATTCCTTTCATTTCAAACACACACACACACACACACACACATATGTGTGTGTGTGTGGATAACTCACCACATTAATATGTACTAGCCTCATCACATGCGAAGCGCGTGCAATGTGGTTTTTTTTTTTAAAGGTTTAGTGTTATAATTTTTCATTCATAACCAAACTTTCTATAATACATTTCATATAGTTAATGCATCACAGAAGGTCATAGAGTTAGAAATTCACAGTATATATAGTTAATAAAGTACAATGCATAATATAATTCAATTGAGAAAGTAGTATATAAATATTTTTCAAAAACTTACCTATTTTGATAAGAAAATGCCTGACTATTGAGAAGAATTTGGTATATAAAACAGTGAGTGTAGAAGAAGATAGTATCATTTGGAAATAGGATAAAAGAATGAAGAATAAATTGAAGGAATAATATTGTGGGTTTGTGTGGATTCCACAAAGTTAGAAGGGGAAGAGAGAAATAAATGAAAGAAGAAGTTTTTTTTTACAGGAAGTTGTAATTGGCTTTTGTGTGGATTTCCTTTTTATTTTTTATTATTTATTTAAATGTGACGTGGGTAGTTTCATTTTTTTTTTGTTAGGATTTTTTTTTTTGGGGTGTGTTTTTGATGTGACGTGGGAATGGGTAGTTTTTTTTGTTTTTGATAGGAACTGTGGGTGGTTTTTATTTTGTTTTGTTTTGTTTTGTTTTTTGTTTTTTGCATGTTTTCGTTTTGTTTTTTGTTTTGTTTTGTTTTTTTTTTTAATTTATAAGGACTTGGGGTGGTGGGAAGTGTGGGAAGGAATAAGTAACCCTTTTAATAGGAACTTTTTATTATTATTATTATTATTATTATTATTATAATAATAATAATATAGGAGTAAGGGACGTGGGGTAATTTTTTTTTATAGGGATATTTTTTTTTTTGTTGATTTACAATTTTAATCTCATTTCTTAATATTTTAGGAATAATGATAAGTTAATTAAATTATGAGCATTTTTGGAAGTAAAAAAGGCAATAACTAACTTTTTAAATCCTCTTAATATATAAAGATGATATATGATGTGGGTTCTTAACATGAACAATTAGTAAAATAATATTAAGTCAATTACAGAAAAATACAAAATTTTATTACCTAAATTATACAAACAAATATGTCATATCAATAATACAAAAGGATAGTTCAAGTATTTATTTATTATGTGATTGAAATGAAACTATGTTCTTTAATTTCTACTTGAGTTTATAGGCATGTTGGAATAAAATCTATAGTAATTTTAGAATTTAATTTCTAGTAATATATATGCTTTATAAATGATTTACTAACCCTTTGTAATAAGTTCCTGACATGGTGATAAGTCCAGTGGCATGGCTGTCAAGCTGGGTTGACCAAACAAGCTTCCCAGTTGATCTTTCAACAGCAATAACCACAGCTGGTCCATAAATTCCAATGATCAGGAGGTCATCAGCTATAGTTGGTGTTGATCTTGATATTGTCCAATTGACCTTAGGTACAAACCCAGTTGCATTAAGGCCAGTTAACTCTTGCAAGTTCTTCTCCCAAACAAGAGATCCATCAGACTCTTTGATTGCATAGAAATAGCCATTCCAGCTTGGAAAATAAAGGGTACCACTGAAAATTGCTGGTGTTGCTGTTATATCTTTGCCTGCATAGAATTTCCACTTTAGACTTAGTTTGGAAACAGTTGTGGGGCTGATTTTGGTCTCCTTGTTTGCATATCTTCTATTGCGCAAATCTCCACCATGATTCAACCAATTTTGTATTCCCTTTGGTCTCTTCCCATGCCACTAAAACCAACCAAAATTGAAACTTGGGGTTAATTATTTTGACATCAAAACTAGCGATAGTTTTATATGGATGCAAGCATTGCCAAAAAGAAAAATTCTATACATTGATGCATGTGTGCGTGTGTTTGTGCATGTGATGGAGACAGATGTATATTACATTGGAATCTGCAAAAGCTGTGAAGGTTAGGAGACAAAAGACACAGAGGAGAAAGAGAATGCCATTGAATCTATGAGTTGCCATATTTAAGTGAGCCTAATTTGTTATCGGTGTATGGATTCGGGGATTCCATATTTATAATGGGCAATTTTAAGTTATTTCAACTTTGACTATGAGTGAAGCGTACGTATCTGTTCAGTGTTCTCATTCCCTAGCTTTTTTTTTTTTTTTTTTGAGAAATCAATTATTGGTGAAGATGTTGTCAAATAAAGCAATATATTAAAATTATTCTAATATCTTTACTCTTCCAACTAATAATATCTCTAGAGAATATACCATTTGAACAAGAGGCATTAGTTAAAAAAAAAAAAAAACCATTTATTTATTTATTGTTCAATATAGTGTATGACAATTAAACAGCTAGCTATAAGTCTATAACTAGATAGCCATTTGAGGATTTTGTCTTATATATGTGACACAATTTTATTCTCAAAATATGTACAGTGCGTCCCATACTTTGACATACATGACATAGAGGGTAACCAAGCACCGAGCTGTATCTAAAGAAAATTCAACTTGGAAAAAGTCTCAAGATCATACATTCTTTTGTAGAAATCTTTGAAAACAATGTACACTTGGACCAGGGGTGGAGCCAGGGGGGGTCGAGCAGGGGCAATTGCCCCCCCTGACCCAACCCCAAGCCCCACATCAAACTCAGTTATGCATTTGTTGCCACACATTAGTTATTATCTCTACTTTTCTTTGTTTTGTACACCTAGATGTATTCTTTTCTTTTTTAATAATATTTCTAACATTATTAAGTCAAAATTGCTTCTTTCCTTTATGATATACCAATCATAAGCAGGCTGTAAGTAAAGGCAGCAAAATAAATAAGAGATTTTAAAAAGTTGGATCACCATTTTTTGTTCCCTAATACAGATTTAGCATGAAAACTTCTCTGTTAATTTACATTTTTTCATTCATGTTTATGTGTTTTACTTGTTTAAAATATTTACTTAAACTTATAATCACCTTAGAATTTAGAATACCTTAAGGATAACAGTGACTATTAAATTTCAACTCTCACATTAGGCACAGAAAAAAATTGAAAAAAGACGAGAACAAAATATAATTTACATATACCTTTATATTTAATCCTGCCCTCCCTTAAATTAAAATTCTGGTTCCGCCACTGCTTGGGACATAGATGTTAAAATTCGTTTTAAATATTAGAAACATTTTCTTTATTTTCTAGTATCAAATTTCAAACTTAAAGTGGCAAAGGAGGGTGCAAAAGTGACAGATCACTATCATCCTTTAAAGATGGTGAGGGTAAGAACCTTGAACAGATATGCAGTGTTTTTGTACTTTTGTTATTAGCTGGTTGTAATGCACTTGGTTTTTTTAAATACATTTTTGTTCTACACCTGTTGTATCCATCTGATATTAAGCGTGTTGCTTTTATCTCATCATCTTGTTTCTAAGATTGTTTCAAGGGCTGCGAGAAATTGTGTTATCTTTTCTCTTGAACTTCCAAATGTTTCTTAAGTTGGTCATAGAAGTTGGCCAACACAATAGCTTTCTATGAAATGCATAAAAAATGATTTCCATTCTTATGTGTACTTTCTTATTCTTGCATGCTGGCATAAAAGTCAGACCATTCTTTCTATTTCTGGGTCACTCAATTCGTAGTTTATATATATTAGTTTCCAAAAAATATTCAGATGTGTACCGTTGATGCTGTTTCTGGAATTTTGTTCCGAATGATTTTAACCATTTGGGGGATTTAAATTTCAGATAAGGTGGCCCGGCCAGGGTGGAGAAGGTGAGTTTGGTGCTATCTGCTTTGAGAATTGAGATATTAGAAAGGTATGTGGAAAAACAGGGGCGTGGTGTACCTGTAGTCTTAACCTTAGTTCTTTGTGTTTTGTGTGTTTAATTCAATGTATAGTCATGGACTTGCACTTCTGCAGAATTGTCGGTTGAAATTAGCATCAATGTATGCTTTATACTTTATTTCTCTGCTCCACCATAGAATTCTCAGATGTAAGAAATCTTAACTATGCTTAACCCAGAATATATGAAATTTAATATTTAGCATGGTTACTTTATTGATTTATCTTTTGTTGGTTATTTGATTGACAAAGCGTGGTATCTCTTGATATATTGCATTGGATATCAAGGAATGGATGCCATGAAATATCCTAGTCTGAATGTTTTACCCCCCAACTCCATTTTTACTGCATGCCTTGTAAAATTCTCTCTTTTTACTTGACTGCAGAATTTATTTTCCAAAAAATTCATCTTTACATATTTTAAAGGCCAAAAAGCAAAAACACCCCTTCGAGTTTGGGTCAATTGCAAAAACAAGTCTTGAAGTTTCAATTATTACATATAACTCTTGGAGGTTTCCATATCCCCCAAATTGACTTTGGACTGACTCCCGTTAGCTCTTATGGTTGGAAAAATACCGTGACAATTGCTTGTCCACATTAAGAATACTTACCAATTGATTCACGTTACTAGTCACATGTTGGTCATATGATTTTTCTGTCTATAAGGTCTAATGAATATTAATTATAGAGGTCAATTTGATGGATATGGAAACCCCAGATTGTTTTTGCAACTAATCCAAATCCATGGGGTGTTTTTGCATTTAGGCCTATTTAAAACCACAAGGTTTCTCAATATAGTAAATTTGTTACCATGAAGCTTGACAAACAAAATGGGCTCAAATTAAAATCTATAAAAATATGAGCTTGGTGCTGAGCCAATCTGATGCATAAAGTCAAGGTCCTTTTTCTGACCTAGCCTGATTTCACCCTTGTCTGAGTATTTCATAATTGATCTAGGACAGACTAGGAAAGGGCAGGACTATAAGAAAGTTAACGGAGAAAGCTGATAATAGGAACTGGGAGTCTGGGAGGTTCAGGCCACTGTCCATCATAAGTCTAAGAAAACATTAAGAAATTCATATTTTTTTGAACTTTGTTATCGTCCATAAACATCAATGGCGCAACAGATATTAATTCATAAATGCAATTTCTCCCCATGGCTGTGGGGAAGAAAGCAGCATTTGTTACAAACTTACAATAGAGTGAGGTTCTCGAGTATGGCTTTGATTCATATATCAAAAAGTTACCTTGTAACCATTTACAAGATAAATGCATCCATTGCTTACAAGTACTCCACAATAAATGGTGGCACCCATGTCATTTGACCACTTAATTTTCCCCATCTGGGTATAATGTAGGACAGAACGTGGGGATTTTGTGTTTCACTATCTCAAGGATGCAGTACAAATTTCTAAACCCTATCAAGTTTTTTAAGTATTTGAAATGTCTTTATATTTGGAGCGGAAGATTTCAATTTTCAGACGAAAATTCAAGATTGAGTTTCATTCATTTGATGGGGTTTGATGTGGAACATAACGTAGGCATCAATTTTTATCACTTATTAATTTTCGATATTTTATGTAATTTTAGGATTAAGTAATTTATGATTTTATTTCCTCGATTTTAGGTGTTTTTAAGGGGGTTTTTAGTCAAAGTAGTCTTATTATGATAATGTATTCATTAGAATTTGTTTATGATTTTTTTAAATTAGAAAATAAGTTTTCTTGGAGCTGTTAAATAGGTTGATAATCTTTATAAATGAAAATGGATAGTCTGCTTTCAATAAAATTAACTTTTCTTTAGGATGCCATATTAGTGAAAAACAATCCTCTTCTTTAGGAGAGTGTACTTTTCTATAAAGGGAATCTGAAGTTTGAACTATGCAATCTCATTTTTTGGAATAGATTGATTTTAAGTTTGGGTTGTGTTAACAGGCACCGTTTTACAGTTTTTTGTCTTCTTTTGTAACTTTTTGCAGCTTTATACTATTTTTTGTAACTTTTTGCAGCTTTATACTATTTTTTTACGATACTTTACAACTTTTTGCAGCTTTTTGAATGAAAAGTACATTCTTAACCAGCACCACACCGGTGCTGGTTAACATTTACCTTTAAATTTTTACTTGGGACTCCGAGTGTCAGCAATTCTTTATTGTTTAGGCCTTGAGGGCAACATCTTTGATGGTTTGATACTTTTGTAGTAGTCTCAATGTATGACAAGCATTTCATTTAAGAATATACAACTTTTCTAGTAGTCTTTGTTTGTGATCTGCTTATTTTGCTGAAAATGAAAACTTTTTGCTGAAAGTACTGCAAATAAAAGTAAAAGTTAGATGAAATAGTACAGTGAGATCTATGAATAGTACCACAAAGTGCAGTGGAGCCTATGAATAGTAGCAAAAATAAGCTGAATAGTAAAATAAGTTGGTTTTTTAAGCTGAGCCAAACACACACTACATCTACCATATGATTATTGATGTAAAATATTTTTGTCCAGTTGTGTTCTAGAGGTCAGACCAGGCTTTGTGTCTTGAGAGGATATAATTAATTTTTATTTAATGTTTATCTCTGGCAATGAAACAAGATTAACAACTTGCTTTATTTACTTATTATAAAAACATAACACTACCCCACTTGGATTTACTAGCATAAACTAATACGTTAGTGTAGAGTGTCATGTGCTGCTTATTAAATGATCAAGCTAGTATTTAGATCAGCTTGAGCAGCTTGGTTTTACCTAAAAATATGTTTTCTTCCACGCATCAAATAAGGACTTTAAAGTTTAAACATCTTTTGAATTAACATCTACAAACTTGGGAACCACATATAGACCTGTCGCCTCCTAGGTTGTGGCCATGACCCTAACTCTTGAGAAGCTGATAAGAAATAGTCTTAACCACTTGTGACAACTAAACACCATTGGTTAATTGATGCAAAATGGCAATGAATTCAGTATTATAAATTCATGATGGCTCAAACTATATGAAACCGGTACACTTTTTCGATAATTTGATAGTTGGAGTAGAGGATATTTGAATCTTGAATGTCTTTGTCGGATGCATTTGGAGGTGCAAATTGAGTTACAAAGTTCTTAGCATATGAAACAAGTTTTTTTAATATAATGTCAAGTTGTCAACTTCTATACATCATTCTCCAGAAAAGAGAAAAAATAAAAAATTTCACAGGCAGGTTGCCTTGTGTTAAATAGATTAAGGAATTAGGAATCCGATCCATATCCTACTAATAGCTTTGAAAAAAAAGTAAAATTCCAAGAGTAGCCAGCTAGTTTGTAATCTATTCCAGGAGAGAGAATTCAGTAAAGATCAGAATTGTAAATCTGCAATCCTTGGCATATTCTCAATCAAAAGTCAAGATTGCATTCAATACTATGACTAAACTTTAATATCCTGGCAATAATTTACATGTAAGATTCACATTATTGGATCAAATTTTAAGGATTTTAAAATGATAATGATTTAAGCTTTCAAGTTGACTTTCCCTTGAAAACAGCTACTACGTACCTCATGCACCACGAGTTATCTTTTATTATCTATTGCTACAAATCATCATTAGGATTGCGTATTTAGCTAAGCAATCTAATATGTTTTTAGTAAATTTAGCTGATTAATTTTTAATTTGGCTAAGCAATCTGATCTATGCTTTTAAAAATTCAGATTTGTCAGAGTACTAATTAGCTAATAAATCATGTCATGACTAGACTCCTAGACTTATCTACAACGCTGAATTGTGGGGAAAAAAAATTAATGTTTACATTATTAATGTCAATCAGTCTTCAAAAGATTGTTCTGTTTACAAATATTTTTATACCATGGGCTGTTTTAATATTCTCTTTCAAAAATCAGATCCTTTACAAGTATAAATCATGCAAGGATGAAGTTGGGTCACTAATGCTTCAGAGTTCAGATGGCTTAAGATTGAAAATTTTCTATGAAATTTTAAAGAGGTTATGGGTTTTGCATCCGTAATTCATTAAGTAGCCTATTGAATGATGAATTCTAAGATTTTTTTTTCTTCTTCCTCCAAACCTATTCTAAAAATTGATTCCATGCATACTAATAAGTTAATCAATTTTCCTTCATCATTAATCTACCATATATAACCCGTCATATAAAAAAAAAACATATATAAACTGCACGTTGATATAAATTTCAATGTGCCAACACCCAAAAGTTTTCACTACTATAGAGGTATCTTTCTTTTTTTTTCTTTTTTTAAAGAACAAAATTAAACTTAGGTAAATATCTTCGGTACTCTTTATTATAGAACTCATCAATGTTTTCGTAGTTGTTTAAATGTTTGAAAATGTTAAATGTAAATATGTGAATGTTTAAACACAAAATAAATGATTCTCAAAAAAAAAAAAAAACCACAAAAAAACACAAAAAAATTATTTATAAATTATTGACATGGTACCAATTACATCATGTCAATCTATAATTTATTTTTGTTTGTAAGAAAATAATTGATAGCAATTTTAATGATTTTACTAGAGAATGTTTATAAATTGACATGATAATTAATATGACTGATGCCATAGTAAACAAACTTAATAGTCTTAGAGTATAAGACTTATGTACTAAAATTTGTAATATCTCCCACATTATTTTTAAATATTTTTTGAATTAATTTAAATTTACTAACTTATTTAACTTAAAAAAAAAAAAAAAGAATGATAGAATTAAAATTGTACTTAAAAAGAATAAAAATTTAAAAAATTTACATACAAAGACTAACACTTCATTCATGGATTTCCAAAATAAAAATGTAAAATACAATTTACTTATAATGACCGGTACCCATTATAATAAGACTTTAATTTGAAGAGTTGAAAAAAGGTAGCTCAAAAATGGGGAAAAAAAGAGTTTAAGAAATTATTATTGTTTTATTTGACAATAAATTCACCAGTTAATTTTGACTCTGTCATTTCGCATTCTTATGATAGGTGAGTGAAACATAGAATTATGAAATGAGAATAATTTGATTGTAAGACTTCAGAATTAAGATATCTCTTTTATTTTTTATTGCTTAAAGTAAGTTAGGAGTAAGATTGCTTGCTAAACACCTCTCTCAAGTCTTATAAAAAATGGTAGTTTTATGCACCTAATATTTTTTGTTTTTAGTGCTTACAACAAGTTGGAGGAGGGGGGAAGGGTTCAAACCTAAATTCTTCACATGAAAATTAATCTGGTAATGTTAGTGAGGTACAAGATTCCCGATAAAATTAATCTATTTCTAATGCAGGGAAATATAATGTTGGAAAATCTGGTTTTGTATCTCATACAA
The DNA here is from genome assembly GCA_019022515.1 of Quercus aquifolioides. NCBI lineage: Eukaryota > Viridiplantae > Streptophyta > Magnoliopsida > Fagales > Fagaceae > Quercus > Quercus aquifolioides. The sequence continues at coordinate 24,855,003 of CM032327.1, read as the reverse complement.
AATACACAGCGGAAGCAACAAACATGAATCTATTTTATTCATGATTGATAATATGCACTATGTAAATTTCAGAATTTAAGAACAAGATAGTGTACCTTGCTGCGGTGAAATTCAAAACAAAAGATTATAAGTACTTGGGAACACTTTTAATCTTCACTCTAATTCCACTAGCGCCTAAGAAGTGTGGTCTCTCAATCAGTACAAGGGAGAAAATAAGAGAGTGGTTTTCTCTCATACATACACACCATTTCACAATGATTGCTCTCCCAAAAAATTCTGTATGTTTCTTATTTTATATCTAACTGATTATCTAATTGGGCTAGCCTTTTGAGCCATTCCAATTGGGCTTAAGTATGTGGCTTGGAGTGGGACAAAAAAGAGACTAATAAGACACTAACTCCAATGGGCATTGGCCTTTTCTGTCAACTCTTGACAAGTCCAAAGTTACCATTAGCTATATTTAATACCACTATATAAATATAGTTGCGCTCTAGGCCTTATCTATAAATTATATCCCAAAACTTTATTGTACATGCAACCCCTTCATAAAATATTCGTAGTAATACAAAGTCATGAATGTAGATTGCCACTTTGAAGATGACTACATCTTAATCTTTTAGTATCTGGTTAAATCCTTTAAATTATTCATCATATATTTATGAAATCCAATTTCATAAATATATACTTTAGTAATTCCTTACTAAAGTGGTTGGGCCCAACTCTCTGAATAACCAAACTCATTAAACTTATCTCAATGGAATATTTTGTATCTCCGTTAAAAGACTATGAATTCCATCTTGAGAATATATGTCCATCTTGAGAATATATGTCCATCAATATTAAATGTGGCTGTCCAACATACTGAGGTTTTGATCGTGACTTTAGATCTCATTCCTAATATATCAAAGTAACCTACACCTCATGATCATATCTGTTATTCTCTCAAGATTAAAAGTTTATGTAAATAGAAGTCGTGAGATTTATTTTTTATTTGACAGTTGTTAGGAGAATAATAAATCTCACAGTGGTTCAATTCAATATGTCTTAACTCTTAAAACATATCAACATATCAACTAGAAGTCTCCACTTCCATGATCAAGACAAATCATCTTAGTTGATATGTTATAATCTTCGCAGATGAAACGCCTAATTTCATTACTGACTACGAACTACATTTTGAGTTTACAAGGAACTTGTGATTTATATCTTCTGTGACTATATCACATAAATCACATACAATGTATCTCATGGACTATGATAATGTTTTATTAGTTCATTTATAGATAGTCTCATATAATTAAAAATTTTAATTATTTATGACATGCCAATAAATTGGATTTTAGGGTATAAACCCCAACAATCTCTCATTTGCCCTCAAAGACAATTTATCATATATCTGACACTTATTTCCCTTTAGAGTAATTCATAGTCACCCTAAGGCAAGGTTTGGAAACAAGTTTCAGCCAGATTTATTACATAAATTATCTTTTCTACTACTACATCTCATGTACTTATATGTCTCTAATGAGATAATATTTATGCTTAATGTGTATCTTCATCACCTAGGATGAACACATAACTTGAAGTCCAACTTTATGAATTACAATCAAACTACAAATCAGTATTTGTACAACCAGTAACCATCAAATCCTCATTTTAGTGGACAAGCATATAATCCGTCATTCTCCTAAGATATTTGAGTATATGCTTTACTACTACTAAATTAAGTGATCTTAGATTCAATTGATATTTGCTTACCATGCTCACTGCAAAATAGATATTTAGCCAAGCATATAACATAGCATAAAGACTTCTTATTGATATGGCATAAGGAACCGTCTTAATATGTTCTTCCTTTTATATGTCTTAGGGCTATAGTCCTATATAAAGGAATTTCAAACTTAAAAGGAAATAATCATTTCTTGAAGTATTACATGCTATACTTGACTAGAATCTAATCTATTTAAGCAATTTGAGATAGACCCAACATCCTAATTTTTGAATTTTTAACCAAAGTTTAATTCTTAGAATGTGACTAGTCTTTTCCAAGTACTTTATATCAAATTGGACTAGACAACAAAAAAAATTTCATTGATGACAATAACTCTATCATTCTAAATGATTAGAATGTCATCAACATACATTAAGAAATTTATTATTCTATATAGCTTTTACACACATAAGGCCTTTTAATACTTGATCAAAATCAAACAACTTGATTGCTTGATCAAAGATGATATTTTATGATTCAGATGCTTGCTTTAGTCCATAAATGAACTTTAAGCAACTTGCATACTAAATACTACTAGTTCTTTGCTATGAACAAGTCTAGTTACATCATATAGATGTCTTCCTCAAGATTGCTACTAAAAGAAGCTTTCTTTATATCCATTGCCATATATCATCCAAGTGAAATATAATGGATAAGAGAATCTAGATAGAGTCAAACTTGACTATCGGTGAAAAAATCTTTTCATAATCGATCCATTTCTTTCTGAATAAATATTTTCACCACTAGTCTTGACTTTGAAGGTTTACACCTTCTAATCTATCAATCTCATTTTCTTGTAGACCTATTTGAAAACAATAGGCTTAATGCCACTAGGCGCCTCTACAAGTTCTAGACTTTAAATAGAATGCAATTCTATTCATATAACCTTGATCCAGTAATCCATATTCATATCATTTATTGCCTTTACGTAGGACCGAGGATCAAATTCATATCCTTGTGGAATGACTTCAAAAGTTTATCCCAAAAGTATGAATTTATTTGGTAATTGATAATCCTCCCACTATGATATTGTACCGGTATAATAGTTATCTACAAAATAATGTCTTGTGGTGTATCTAATACAACTATCTCATTTCTAAATGTATTTTATAGTTGTCTTACAACAAATTCTGACATTTTTCTTCTAGAACAATCAACCTTTAAAAGAGCCTTATTCCTCCTTTATGTATGCATTGACTTAAAGAAGTCATTGGAACTTCATTCCTTTACAAAAAATGAGCCCTATATCTTATTATCCTCTAAATAAAATTCATAGATTGGAAATATAACAAAATAATGGTTCTAAAAGCCCATCTTTCACCAATCTTGAATATCATTTAGATTAATAATAAGATCTAGACATAAGTGCCAAAACATACAATACCAAAGGATAGAAATTGTCTCTTTAAAAAGTAAAACATGTAAATTTCCATTTAGAAAACAATCATGAACAATGCTTACCTTTACCAAAACAGAAACACTTTCTTTTTTGTCATACTTTTTGAGTCTAATTTCCTTTTGGCAACTACTAGGGCAACTTGCTTGTCTAACTATTTGGTATTATAATTCCTATTCTTACCACCCTTACCTTTCGGTTCATGCTAAGAATTCGAATTAAATCATATTGATCTTAGCCTTAGCTTTTAGGATGTCTTCCGTTGCGTAAAACTCACTCATCAATTCAGATAATATAAAAAGAATTTATTTTTAAAACAATCTGAATTGATCAAATGATTCTAACAAAGACTTGTGGATCATATCCATATGAGATTAACAATTAATCTCTATATCCAAGAATTCCAATTCATTTTAAAATTAAAACATTTTCATAAAATGATATAGAATTGGAACTCGTCAAGCCTTTCTTAGCACTCAATATGATTCAAACCAAGCATCTCATTTAGACTTAATATAAAGTCTGAGTCTAGTACTAACCCTTGCATCTCATGCTGTAGCATAATTGAGAAAGAAGCCAATGTAGCATATTAGCATTTCAATGGAGACTATGATCATATCATAAGTTATCTTCCATCAATGCAACATGCATAGGAAATTATGATAATGCTGAATCGAAACATATTTATGTACTTCAGCTCCTTTAAGCACCATGTCCAAAATTATTTCATAGTTAATGTGATTCGATTAAAATAGTAGTTTGAGAACAAAAATTTATGACAACTTTATTTTGAGACTATGAACTTAATTACATGGACATTATATTTTGCATCCATAACCATATAATATGGAACCCATAAAACCATACTATACTAGGCATAAGGACAACCTAATCCCGCAATTAATATTTCTCGGTAGCAAGTTTATACCAATCACTATGATCAGGCGAGAATTATTCTCATTATTAATGCCATCATGGTAAATGTTAGGTTCTAAGTAGTTAGGAACTAATGTATTAGAACTCTAATTTGTATTGTTGGCAAGCCATGATCAAAATAGGTTTTTAGTCTTGTTTTAGACTTGCTCAAAGTATGTGTTTTATGTAAAGTTGGAATCGAGTTGCTGCAGTATTCATTGTGCAATTCGATCTGGCTCGAGCGATTGAGAATTATACTCGACCGATTGAAAGTCAGGCAGAATGTTTTTTCTGCAAAATTTCCAACTCAGCCCTAAACCCATATGACATGTAGAGTTTTATGTTTTGCCCTAGGTATAAAAGGGAAACCCTAGCCACGTTTTAGATGTTGCTATTTTGCTGTGTGTGTGAATCTCTTGTGAGATCTAGATGTGTTTGCCTTCACACATACTTAGGGTTTCAAAGATTCAAGACTATGTCAAGAACTCGGTGATCAGATTCAAGTGCAGATTCAAGACCTTAAAGATACACAAGTGGGAGTGCTTGTACTTGCTATAGAATCCAAGAAAGAAGGAGTCCGTGGTCTCGGAGCTTGCATGCGGTCTTGTAAGTAAGTTTTCTACATGAGGTAACAATTGGATGTTAGTGGTCTAAGTTGCTATTATAAAACTTCAATTCTTTCATAGTGGATTCAGTTTTACCTTGAGGATAGCTAGGTTAAATCCTCCCCAAGTTTTTTACCGGTTTGGTTTTCTTGGATCATTATATCTTTGTGTTCTTTATATTCCGTACTTTACATTGATATGATTATATGATTGTGTTAACCTAGATCTAGAATTTGGACTAATTAATAACTTGGCTTGTTAACTAGGTTAATCCAATTGTGTTTTAAAGGGTCTAAAAAAAACAAGTGGATATAGAGTGTATTTTCTGGGATACTTTTCTACTAGTAGAGCATATAGAGTGTATAATCTAAGAACCAAAACAGTTTGAAATCTTCAAATGTTGTGATCAATGATGAAGTATGTTCAGAAGCACATTCAGAAAACACTGCTCCGGTTCAAGATAAGTCTATGGAAGTTGATGACTCACTTCCTGCTGATTATGTGGAGAAGCATAGTGATGAAGAGTTGATGGTGCTAAATGATGCAGTTTCTGTGCCATCAAGTCCAAAACCATCCACACCGGTTCATGAGACTCAACAAGCACAACATGAGTTTAGTCCTTCATCAGAACAAAAAGGTACCTTCACATCTCTAGTTAAAGGTCCATCCTCTAGAGTAAGGCTAAATCATCCTACCACAAATATATTGGGAAGTTTGAATGATAACATGAGATTAAGATCTAAAGCCTTAAGTGTAATTACTCACTCATGCTATCTGTCCCAATTTGAACCGAATAAGGTAGATGAAGCACTTCAAGATGCTGATTAGGTTAATTCTATGCATGAAGAACTTCATCAATTTGTTCGGAATGATGTGTGGGAATTAGTTCCTAGACCAAAGGGAGTAAATGTGATTGGAACTAAATGGATCTTTAAGAACAAGTCAGATGAACATGGCACTAATATCAGGAATAAATCAAGAGTTTTTGCTCAAGGTTACACACAAGTGGAAGGGATTGATTTTGATGAGACCTTTGCACCGGTAGCAAGATTGGAATCCATTAGGATACTTTTGGCTATAACTAGTCATCTGAATTTCAAGCTGTATCAAATGGATGTCAAGAGTGCTTTCTTGAATGGAATGTTGCCAGAAGAGGCATATGTTGAACAACTGAAGGGTTTTGTTGATCCTCACAGACCGGATGATGTTTATAAGTTGAAGAGAGCCTTCTATGGTTTGAAACAAGCTCCACGGGCTTGGTATGATAGGTTGACTGCATATCTCATTGAGCATGGATTCAAAAGGGGATTTGCAGATACTACTCTCTTCATTCGAAAGGATAAGAATTTTTTTGTTGTAGCTCAAATTTATGTTGATGATATTGTTTTTGGTGCTACTAATGATTCTCTTGCTCAATCTTTTGCAGATGAAATGAAGGCAATGTTTGAAATGAGTATGGTTGGTGAACTAACATATTTCTTGGGATTGCAAGTAAAGCAAACAAATTCTGGAATCTACTTCAACCAAGCTAAGTATGCCAAGAATCTAGTTAAGAGATTTGAACTTGACAATGCTGCATATGCTAGAACACCAATGGCTGCCAATGCAAAATTAACCAATGTTTCATCCGGTGAGTCGGTTGATGTTACACTTTATAGAAGCATGATTGGTTGTCTTTTGTATTTAACTGCTAGTCAGCATGATATTGCTTTTAGTGTTGGTATTTGTTATAGATTTCAATCTAATCCTAAGGTTTCACATTTGAATGCTGTTAAAAGAATCATAAAATATGTTAGTGGAACTTGTGATTATGGATTGTTTTATAGCAAAGAATCTAATTTGTCTCTTGCTGGATTTTCTGATTCTGATTGGGCCGACAATGCCGATGATAGAAAAAGCACCACTGGTGGGTGTTTTTATGTAGGAGCCAATCTTGTTGCTTGGATGAGTAAAAAGCAAAATTTTGTGTCTTTGTCTACTGTAGAGGCAGAATATATTATTGCTGGAAGTTGTTGTTCACAGCTTCTTTGGATGAAAAAGCTTTTGAGTGATTATAGGATATCACAAGATACCATGGTTGTTTATTGTGATAATTCTAGTGCTATTGATATCTCTAAGAACCTTGTTCAACATTCTAAGACTAAACACATAGAGATTAGATATCACTTTATTAGGGATCTAGTTGAAAGAAAGATTGTGGCTCTTGAGTATATCCCTACGGAACGTCAGAATGCTAACATCTTCACCAAGCCTCTTGATAGAAGTAAGTTTGAGACTCTTCGTCAAGTCATTGGTGTGATTCTATGTCCCTAATCACCCTTGGCTTTCATGGTCCTTAATGCTTCATTACTCTACCCTTTGTGACTATTGTTATGTGCTGTTTTTGTGTTTCCTTTTTGTTTTTAGGACTTGCATTGCATTACATTCATGCATTTCATTCTAGGACTGTTTTTGTTTCTTCTTTTCAAAATAAAAAATAAAAAAATAAAAAAAAAAAGGAAAAAGGGAAGCAAATTGTGTTTTGCATTATTTTCTTGGATTTAAAATCAAGGTTGGCCAATTTATTTTTGGATAACATGTTTATGTACCTTGTTTAGCTTTGACGAACTTATTTCTTGCACTTTACTAGTTTGAGCTTTGTAGTGCATATTGTGTGGGAAAGATGTTTCTAGTTTTTGATCACTTTGTCTTGATCTTGAAGTCACATGCCTTTGATTGTCGGACTTTATCCTTTTGAGAAAGGCATGAATAACCATCTCACCATTGTTTATTAGCCAATCATGAACACCTTAGTGTATATTGTAAGATTTTGTGCTCGCGAAAGTGTGGTGCATGCACATGCACAAAAAGAACATAAGGTGTAGCCTCGGTTTAAATGCTAAAATTGGTGTGTACATTATTAGACTATAATTAAATCAATCAAATAAAATTGGTATGTACATTATCCTGGCTATTATAATAAGTTTCTACTCAAATAAAATTGGTGTGTACAATATGAAGCAAATCAAGAAACTTACATGAATGCAAGCTTTTATTTTAGGAGATGTGGGAGTTATATGTTGTAACTCTTTAGGTGATAGTCTCTTTCAAATTCTATGTGATGAATTTTGTAAACTCTGTGCTTGATTTCTATTTATATATCACCTCACATGTATCTCAAGTTTTTGCTAGTTGCACACACTACACAAGTTACTCTTTGCTAAACTTTGTACATGTTATGGTGTGTGACTTTGGTTTGGCCAACCAAGTTTGAAAATTCCTTGAGTTTTTGCAAAAACATGTTTAATGCTTGAAAATATAAGGGTCTTGATTTGAAAATCTTAATTTTGGGAAATCTCGGTTCAAAACATGTGTTTTTGAAAAGTATTTCATCTCATACTCATGTATTTTATTCATAAAATTCAAAGTTTTGAGGAGTTTCTGCGTAAAAAATGCTGTGTTTTTCAAAAATCTTTTTTTTTTAGAATTTCAACCAATCGAACCTGTTTTTCGATCGATCGAAACTGCGATAAAAAATTTTGGTCAGCCTCTGTCTGTTTCTATTGGTGCTCGATTGGTGTTGGATCAATCGAAGCATTTTCGACCGATCGAATCTGTTTTTTGATCGATCGAAAATTCTTTAGAGAATTTTTTAAAAACTGATTTTCACGTGTTCAAACTCACTTTTTCAAAAGTTTTTCAACTTTTTCTCTCTCTATACGACTCGGTCAAGGCTCCAATCCAAATTTTTGTCATTTTCCTCCATTCTTTTTGCAAGGTTTTTCTCTCTCAAGGCTGGTAAGACCTTTTTGCCCCTCCTTTTGCTTTTATTTTCAAGTTTCATGCATTAAATCATGCATTTTGGGATTAAATTCAAACCAATGGATTTTTGGAGTTTTTGATGATTCAAGCTTGTTTTCTTGCAATTGATCAACTATTTATAATCCTACTTCTATCCAAAAATCAAATTTAAGTAGAAATTTATTAGCATCATTTTTCTGTGTGCAACACCAAGTATCCAACTGGTCAATATGTTACTATAGATCCAGTGGGTTATACATCTATATATACTGGATAAATAGGGAGAAGGGAGAGGCATTTGAACCCTAGACGCCAGACACCATAATAGGCCATAAATCTAGTTTACATTTTGAGTGGGACGTTGGAAGATATAATAGTTTCATGCCTCGTTATCAAAAAAAAAAAAACAGTTTCATGCCTTATTATTCGCTCAATATATTAATATATAGTAAGTATATATATTATTTTCTCTCACGAGTACTCATGAGAGGCAAAAGGCAAAGAGTGATGTTCCAGCAGTGTAGGATGGATTAAGACCACCCAAGCCTAATGTGTATCCATTGCCAACATATATACATCCATCACTCACTGACATGCCACCATACACAGTGGCTCCAGTTTCATAAGTCCATAGAATTTCTCCTGTTTTGGCGTTCATTGCATATATGGGTCCTTTTGGATGAGTTGATCCAGCAAAGAGCACGTCATTAGCCACAGTAATAGGACCCACAGAGGTGGAATTGCTAGGATTGGCTGTAGACCATAAGATTTTGCCACTATTAGCGTCCATTGTCACCCATCCACCAGCGGTTGTAGTTTTCTTCGACGGTAAGAGGGTGAAGTTCTTGCCGTTAGAGTTAGCAATGTTGGTGTAGACCCTTTCATTGTCAGTGGCTGCTCCCCAAGTACCTCCTCCCACAATGCCACCAGGTCCAGCTTCCTACATCAAAATTGCAAACCTAGCCTGTAAGGAAGAATATTGTAGATTTGATTTCAAGTAATAATAGTTCTAGCTTGTGACATTCTAAGATTTTCTTTTTGGGTCATGGTTCTAATATCACTTTAAGATGGAGTTTCAAGAATTAATCAACCATGATATATATGGGAAAAGTGTTCATTCAGTGTGAAATAGATCAATTTTATGATTGAGATTAAAATTTTACAAATTTAAAGGTACATAAATTATCATGCTATTAAAAATTTAAATGATGTGACAGTTTGTAGTCTGTACACTATTAAATCTAAGAAATAAATTTCAATGATGATATATGGAGGAAATAAAGAGAACTTGAAATAGAAGTGAAACTAAGGATTTGTGCAAAAAAATGATTGAGATGAAGCTTATGGGTATGTTCTTCATTTTAGAGTAGGGGGGAGTAGATCCTCAAATTGTGTTGAGACCTTTAAGATATGAAACCAACTTACTGTAGACCATATGAGGTTGCCGTTGTTACGATCCAAAGCCCATGCAAATCCACTTTTTTGAACAACAGCGATAATATCTAGTTCGGTATTGTTAATACTTATGCTTAGAATCATCGGTGCCTCTCCGAAATCAGCATCTGGGTTTGGACCAGGTGGACAATTGGGGGTTGAAAGATTGTTACACGCAAAGAACCATACATCATAGCCTCCTAGTTGGTGATACCATTTGATATTGCCAGAGTTTAGATCAACCGCTAGGATTGATTCTGAGTGGTTATCAGGTTCAACACACTCGTCTGGATGAGTTGGTACAGTTTGATTATTCTCCTTTGCTTGACATTGGCTTATATTTAAAGGAACTGAGTATAAATTCCCAGTGGCAATGTAGACATGATTCCTTTTGATGTCAATGGAAGGGCTACTTCCCCATATAGCAGCTCCAGCATATCCTCCAAGTTTGTTCTGGTTATCAGGCAACATAAAGGTTTGCCATAAGATGGTGCCAGAAAGAATGTTTAATTTGGATAAACTACCACGGAAGGTGCAGCATTGCCCAATGCCAAGGAGTTCTTCTAGTGAAGATGTACCAACAAAGAAACTCCTATATGGAAATGAAGAACAATATCACATAATAGTGAATTAAGTTGGCAATGAGTATTTTCTGATAAATTTCATGCATGGTTATTTATAAAATATAAAATATTTGATGCAACAATGAAATATATCCGAGGTTGTCTCCATTTTATGGTAATTAAGTAAGTGTGTAAGAAATATGTAGTTAAATGATTAAATTTATTACTTTCCAACAGTTTAAACTTCTAATAGAATTAGTAATTTAAAGCTTAAACTTTTGGAAGCTGAAGGTACCATGTGCAATCAACAAAAAGAAGTAATTTGATTAATGAGACTGATTTTTTTTTTTTTTAGAATACTAAATATTTTTAACACACATACACGGGAAAATGGGAGAAAGTTTTAAAGAAACTTATGATGATGTATATCCAAAATGACATAACTCTTGGTTATACAACCTAGACTTTAAACCTCTTTAACTCACACTTATTTACTAATGTGGGATTAACCCATTGTTTTTTTCTTTTGAGAATACTAAATATTTTTAACATACACACACACGGAGAGAGGGGAGAGGGGAGAAGGTATTAAAGAAACTTACAATTGTGTATATCCAAAAGATCCTAACTCTTAGATATACAATACGAACTTTAAACTTCTTTAACTCACACTCATTTTCCAATATGGGATTAATCCACTGTTTTTTTTTTTTTTTTTTTTGTTGAGAATATTAAATATTTTTAACACACACACGGGAAGAGTGGAGAATGTCTTAAAGAAAATTACAGTGGTGTATATTCAAAATGGCCTAATTCTTGGATACATAACACATGCTTTAAATCTCTTTAACTAATACTCATTTTCCAATATGTGTTACTACTTTGATTGATTAATATTTATTTTTTTATGTCAAAAGATAGGGAAAAGAGTGGTGCTAGTTATACTATAATTTTTTTACACTATTTTTTATCTCTGTTTTATTTTAAATAATTTAATTTTTAGCCTTTTTTTTTAATTTAAAAGAGATTTTCAAATTTGCAAATAAGTTATTAAAAATAATAGATGTCAACTTTCTGTCCATTTGTTAAATAGAGGCCAGCTGTCTCACCATGACTATGTATTCATTATTATATTTACAACAGCTAGCACATAGTAGTATCATATATAACGTGATCATCAATATTGACCTAATTAATTAATGGAATTATTTGTTTAAAAATTCATAACTTAGCAATGCAGTGTTTAAGTGGTAAAAAAATAAACTATTAAACTGTTTATTCTTTTGGCTATCTAATCCTTGCTCAATAAACTCAGCCCAGGTTTAGTGTTTCGTGATGTTAATTTGAAGATGAAAATTTAGTGAGGAACTTGAATTCTATCAATAAGTAAATTAGTAAATCATGCTCAGAATAAGTATTTCATGTTTTTTGTCTCTTTTTTTTTTGTTTTTTTTTGTTTTTTGTTTTGAGATACCATGTTTTTTTGTTATGAAGTCTAAGAAAGCCATAACCGAACAGATTTACCGACACAAAGGAAGAAGGAAAAAGTAAATCTTGGCTTCTTAGGTTACATTTGGATTCGGTTGAAAAACTCAGTACGTCTGCGTCTGGCGTTTTTTTTTTTTTTTTTTTTTTTTTTTTTTTTTTTTTGGGCATGCGTTTGAGAGACAAACCTCACTGTTACAGCTACCGTTTCGCAATATTTAACTTTTCCCACCCTTTTCAGCACATCAGTGGGTCCCGTGCACTGTTCACGGGACCCACAAACCTTACTTTTCAGCAACTTTTTCATTAAAAATGGGTACTACGGTACTATTCACACATTTAAAAATTATTTTGTTACAGTGTTTTTCAATTTTCAGTTTTCAGCTGTATCCAAACGGACCCTTAATTACGACTTTGAAATTCCAATTAATTACGACTTTGAAATTCCAACACTGAACCATAAATAATTGATTAATCAAGGTATATGTTAGTAAATTTGATTGAAATAATTTGTTTGAAACAAAAATGTTTTCACTTATTAATTTTAACCCACAATATTAGAGAGTTTCAACATATGACATCTGCTCCTAGTAATAACTCTTTATCATCAGACCAAGACACCAATCGGTTTTTGGTGTAAGCGTGGATTAAACCCAAATATCTTATTCAACCATTAAAGATTTTACCAGTTGAGCTAATTAAAACCTACTGAATTCGAATAGTTGGTAGAAGAATTTATAAAATTTATAGACAACTTTTGTGAAATTGAAAATTGGTTATAGTATAAGGCTATAACATAACTCAATAAAATAAGCATTACTATATATTTTGAAAATTTAACCATTGAATTGCATGTTCTTTACACTCTTAATACACATGTTAACTTTTGTATCAATTAGATGTTATTTACTATATGATCTATAAGCTTATATTTTATGTATAATTTTAAACTACAAAAACTTACAATTTAAAGAATTTATTGATGATATAGTTATTGATTTTTTATTTGTTAGAAACTAGTCGCTAACCCGTACGATGCACGGGAAAGGTATTGAGTACAATATATAATTTAATCTTGGTTTATTTTACTACAACACCGAAATTGAATTTGTAAAATAAAACCATATAGCTAAAACATTAGTTAACAGTTATACTTTTCAGACATTTATTAAACTATATATATAATCATTATTATTATCAACTTAACAATATTTAAATATATGATACCAACATGCATGCTTCAAGATAATGTCCAACGCTGAAAACAACTTCGAAAAAAAATTCAACCAAACAGTTTGATGAATAAATATATTACAATCTATGATATAAGCCAAGAAATAGCACATTAAATAAACTTTGAAACCAATATGAACAAAACCCACGTCAAAGGAAACCATTGTTATCATTTAAGAATATGACGCACGAAAGTCATGAAAAACACATGATTCTTTATAAAAAGGAAGCATCTTTACAGATTTTCCATAAGATGACACATACTCACACAAACTATTAAAGAAAGAATTAAAGATCATACACAACACGTACATATGCTATGAATGTAAAAATACGAAAAAAAAAATAAAAAGATCGATAAACACGCATGATGAAAAAAAAAAATATGGAAAAAAAGCTAGGAATAGAAAATAAGATAAAGATGATTGAAATCTTCTAGAAAGTTTCAGATAATGAAAAAAATGAACACAAAAGTTAAGATGTTAAAACTTCCAAAAAGGCCAAAAAAAATAAAAATTCAGAAGATTCAAAGCTACAAAAGCATTGAAAAATATATATATATATATATATAATTATGCAAATAGAAAAATACAATAAAAAGAAGGATTACCCTCAAAAGAATAATCCATGATTATAGCTTTTCTACTATTGAAATATGACTCAATAACTTGAATAAAAAAACTAAAAAAAAATTGTAAAAACAAAAAGCTCACTATAAAGAGAGAGAGTATGAAGAATGAACTAAAGTTTTAGGTTTTTTTTCTAAAGAAATATAGAGTGAAATTTATTTGGAACGGTGTAAAATTCATAACTACCCATTGGAATGATGAAACTGTACAACAATAATAGTGGTAAAAATAGTACTGAAACAGTTTGCTTAAGCGGCCAAATGAATAGGTACATTTTTCTGTGATGGTGTCCATTTGTAACAAAACATGGAACACATAGTGAACAAATCATCATATGTTGTTCAAAACCACCAAAAGCAATAAACTAATGCAGATACCAACAAAAAAGGACAACAACTTAAAAAAGAGTCTGTTTTTTAAAGATAAATAGAGCCGAGACAACAACAAAGACACTACTTCAATGTGATTAACTTTAAACGGGACATGAAAGAAGTGTAAAAAGCCCAACTATGTAAACAATCATAAAAATCTCAAAAGCATAAACACATAAATCCATTACTAATGTCCAGATTCCAAAAGCGTAACTATTTTTAAAGCCTTTTATATTGTAAATTAGAGATAAAAAGAAGGAAAGGCATACCTTAGGAGGCTTGACGCCTATATCCTCATGTCGTTCAACTGCCTCTTAATCAAACCTTAGGAGCCATCTCACCAATGATTAATCAAACTGTAGGGCAGTCTCAACCTTCATCATAGACAACATTAGATTAATCAAACCTAAATAACCAAATCTAAATCTTATTTTAACACCTAAGTTTTTGTCTATTTTAAATACCTTTGCCAGTTGTGGTTTGGTTCCGACAATATGAGGGTGGTAGGATGCGGCCACGGATTTCTCTCTTTGTTTCTTTTTCTATGCGATTTTCTTCTTGATGACATACAATGAATAGATAGGGAAAGTTTTGCTTTAGAGGATTTGGAGAAATTGTTTCACAGTTACCCACTGGAAATAAAAGTCAGAGAGAAGGAGAGAGGAGTATAGATATAAGAAAAGAAGTGTTTATTTTATCTTTTGTAACTGCTACCCAAGAGAAAGCGTTGTGTATTTAATTTACTACAGGCAACACCAACACCAACGGGTGGTAAAAATTTCATTGAACCGGTTTGCTTAAGTGTTCAAATGAGAAGATGTTTCAGATTTTTTATAATGTAGACGTGTCAGTAATTTATGTAACCACGTGGCGCAAGGGGGAGTGATCAACAAAAGTCAAACGTTTCGGCTATTAGTTATTATATAGATTTTGCAAATATGGAAATTTAAGAAGAAGATGTAATCCAACCATGGATTTGTCAAAATTCAAATCAAATAAAAAGATATTGAGTAAAGTTATAGTTTAAGGTTATAACCAATTTTGTAACTAAACTTTCTCCAAACTTGAAAGTGATTTCACTAACCCATTGTAATAAGTTCCGGACATGGTGATTGAAGAAACAATCAAGTTTCACAAATATGATCACACAGATCTTTGATTCAAACACAACACAATGAAAGAGTGTATGAAAGAAACAGAGAAGAGAAGAGAGAACGAAGAGAGAGATCAAAGAGAGAGAATTGAAGAAACTCTGAGAGGAAAAACTGAAATTGTTATTCACTCAATGAATCAATATAATACATCCATCTCTTATATATAAGGAATTACACAAATAGATAGAATCTAGATCTTTCTAAAACAGCACTAACTAACTCTAACAAACTTTCCCGCCACAGCTGGAGCTTGAGCTTCTTCAACTGACTCGTGCTATACCAGAACCACACGTGTCATAACTAACTCACCTCCATACTGAAACGACACAGTTTAGTTTAAATATCTTGCACGTGTGTGAACTCATCACGTGGGAACTGTTTAATTGTCTTTCTTCTTTGGACTGCAAGTGTGCTCTGTTTGCTCTGTTTCTCCATCTTTATCATTCCCCCTCAAACGAATGGGGGAGGCACGAGGCATGAGTTTGTCACGAAAGAAGAGAAACAAAGGACCAGGCAAGGGTTTAGTAAATATGTCAGCAAGATTATCCTTGCCAGAAACAAAGGAAATGGCCAGGTCCTTGCGAAGAACACGTTCTCGGACAAAATGAAAATCGACCTCAACATGCTTGGTCCGAGCATGAAAAACTGGATTTGAAGCAAGGGCAATGGCAGACACATTGTCACACCACAGAACTGGAACATGATGGAGAAATAGAAGCAGATCACGAAATAATTGCCTAAGCCATGAGAGTTCAGCAGCAGTGGTGGCAAGTGCTCGATATTCTGCCTCTGTGGAGGATCTGGAAACAGTAGTCTATTTCTTGGAAGACCAAGAAATAGGATTAGGACCTACAAACACCATAAACCCAGTGGTAGATTTCCTATCAAAAGGATCACCAGCCCAATCAGCATCTGTGAAGGCAGTGAGAGTAAGAGGTCCTCGAGAAAAATAAATCCCATGAGAAAGAGTACCCCTCACATATCTTAGAACTCTCTTGGCAGCCTCCAGATGAGTAGTGGTAGGAAATTGCATAAACTGACACAATTGATGAACAATGAAGGCCAAATCAGGTCTAGTAAAAGTGAGATATTGAAGAGCACCAACCATGCTTCGATATGTAGAAGGATCAGAGAGGCGAAAACCAGAATCAGGGGTGAGTCTAGTGGCAGGACAACATGGTGTTTTAGTAGGCTTGGAATTATGCATGTTAAACCGATGAAGAACATCAGATGCATACTTAGTTTGTGACAAGGTAAGGCCATACTTGGTAGGAGTGATTTGAATGCCCAGAAAATAACTGAGAGGGCCAAGGTCCTTGAGATCAAAAGTAGTACTGAGAGCTGAGATGAGATTGGCAATCTGTGTTGGAGCATTGCCAGTGATGATGATATCATCAACATATAAAAGCAGATAGAGAATTGTAGAGCCTGAGTGAAACACAAAGAGTGATGAATCTGCTAAAGAAGCCACAAAACCAAGATGAAGTAACTGGGAGGTGAACCTCTCAAACCATGCCCTTGGAGCCTGCTTTAACCCATAAAGGGACTTGAGTAATTTGCAAACATAAAGAGGTCTAGATTGATCAACATAACCCTGTGGCTGCTGCATATAAACTTCCTCTTTGAGATAGCCATGAAGAAATGCATTGGAGACATCCAATTGCCTAATGGACCAGTTTAAACTAACTGCAATAGCCAAGACCAATCTAACAGTGGCTGGTTTAATGACTGGACTAAAGGTCTCAGTGAAATCAATTCCTGGCTGCTGGTGAAAGCCTTTGGCAACTAGCCTAGCTTTATATCTGGCAATTGAACCATCACTGTGAAGCTTCAATTTATAGACCCTGCACCCTACCAGATTAAAATGGGGAGAAGGAGGAACAAGCACCCATGTTTGCTGCTTCTGCAATGCATCAAACTCAGCATCCATAGCCTTGCACCAATTTGGATAGGATGAGGCTATTTTGAAAGTGGGAGGTTCTGTGAAGTTGTAGTCAAGAGTAGCTTTATAGCATAGTTTAGGCTTGGATATACCATTCTTGGACCTAGTTTGCATAGGATGAAGGTTAGCAGGAACAATAGGTATGGATGATGGAGGACTAGAAGGAGATGAAGAAGGAGCAGAAGCAACCAGTGAAGGAGAAGAGTGTGCTGGAGGAGTATGATGATGAGAGGGAGTATTTGAAAGACTTGGGGAGTTAACACTGTGAAAAGAGTGATCAAGGGAGGAAGGGACAGGTGGTGTAGCAGAAGGGACAGAATTTGGAGGAGGCCCTAAAATAGAGGGTTGATGAAGAGAATGCAAGAACAGGAAATTGGATAACCAAATGGAAGAAGATTTAGAAGTGACAGGTGACTGTGGAGTAGGAGTGAGTGTAGGAAAAGGGAATTTTGACTCATTGAACAAAACATGTATAGACAGGTATATAGAGTTTGTAATTGGATCAAAGCACAAGTAACCCTTTGAAACAGAAGAATAACCTAAGAAAATACATTCCTTGGTTCTGGGTTCAAGTTTGTGTGAGGTGTAAGGTCTTAGAAGAGGATAACAAGCACACCCAAAGATTTTGAGTTGATTTAGATCAGGTTTAGAATGGTATAACAGATAATAAGGTGAGTGAGAGTGAAGAGTAGCAGTAGGTAGTAAATTTATAAGGAAAACAGCAATTTGGGCTGCATAAGACCAGTATTGAAAGGGAAGAGAGGCTTTAGACAGTAATGTAATAGTGGTTTCTATGATATGCCTATGTTTTCTTTCCACTAAACCATTTTGCTGTGGAGTATATGGACATGAGAGTTGGTGGAGAATACCATGGACAGATAAGTAAGTTTCAAACTCTTTAGAAACATACTCACCACCCCCATCTGACCTCAGAATTTTAAGTTTAGAGGAAAACTGTGTTTCAGCCATGGATTTGAACTTAAAAAACACAGAAAAGACCTCAAATTTTTGCTGAAGAAAGTAAATCCAAGTAAACCGAGTGTAATGATCAACAAATGACACATAATATCTGAATTTATTGATAGAAGAAACAGGAGCAGGGCCCCATACATCAGAGTGTACCAATTCTAGTGGTGAATGTGCAACAAATTGGGAAGTGGGAAAGGGAAGTTTATGAATTTTACCACTAAGACAGTGTGTACAAGAGACAACACTATTACATTTATTTGAAGACATCTTAAGCACAGGAAAAAGAATGTGCAGGACTTGAGCATGTGGATGTCCAAGCCTATTGTGCCATAATTCCCAAGATGAAGGAGTGGAAGCAACATGGTTGCAGACTCTAGAAGGTAAAGACAAAGTAGGAGCTTTACTAGGGTAGATAGGGTATACACCCTGTTCACTCTTGCCCTGGTAAAGCACCTTCCCCGTGCCCAAGGCCTGAACAGATAAAAGGTTCTCATCAAAATAGCAACAACAATGATTATCATGGCAGAGTTTGTGAACAAAAGCTAGATTTGAAGCAATTGAAGGAACCCTAAGGACATTGTTGAGATGTAAAGATGAGGTTTGAGTGGGAAATTGAACTTTACCTGTGTGAGTGATAGGAAGGTGTTGGCCATTACCAACAGTTAGGTGGTCCTGTCCAGTGTAAGGTTTTGGGAAGGATAGTGCATTGAGGCTGGATGTGACATGATCCGTAGCAGCCCTGTCAGCTAACCATGGTTGCTCTTGAGTGATTGCAGCATTTGAAGCTGTTGCCATAGCAGCTAATTTTGTGGGAGGATGCTTCCCTTGGTAAGCATAATCCATTCGATGGTAGCAGTCAATGGCTGTATGACCATTCTTTCCACATATCTGACAGGATGGTCTATCATTCTTCAAGCCTTGAAACTGTGATGATGAAGAAAACTGATTGGACTGATTCTGATTTGAAGAGTATGGTGAGTATTGCTGCTGTTGAAAGGCATTGAAACCTCTACCACCACCATTACCTTGTCCTCTGTTACTATTCCTTCCTCTACCTCTATTATTGTACTGATTATAACCACCACTACCACCAGACCTAGGTGTGGCATTCACAGCCATAGCAAAGGTTTCTTTAACATCATTAGAGTCATTCAAAGATTCTTCTTCTGAACCAAGCAAAGTGGTGAGTTCATCAAAACTCACTGGTGTACTCCTTGTACGTATGGCAAATCTGAATGCATTGTAATCTTTGGGAAGGCCTTTGATGGCTATGTGGAGCAACTCTTCATCATCAAGGAGTACTCCAACTGCCATCAACTTATCCCTCACAACTTTGATCTTCTGAAGATACACATCAACAGAATCACAGCCTTTCCTAATATTGTGAAGTTCTCCTTTCAGATTCATAATGTGTGATCTTGAGATTGAAGAAAAACGGTTTTCAAGAACCTTCCAAACCTCTATTGCTGAGTGACATCCCACAGTGAGAGCAAGAATTGTAGGTGTCAAGGTAGAACTGATAAAAGTAAGAAGTGCTTTCTCTTTTGACTTCCAGATTGAATAATCTGGATTGATGATTCCAGTAACAGATCCTGAAAGATCCTTGAGGAACTTCTCTGGAATTGATTGAGTTTCATCGAGTAACTCCAATAAAGAGTAAGTATCAAGCACCATTGAGATTTGATATTTCCATACTATATAATTGGAACTATCAAGCTTCACTGTCATCATGTTTGACATGTTTGACAGTAACAGAAGAGGTTGATTGATCAGATTGATTGAGGTAGTAGAAGCAGACGCCATTGTTGAAGATGATGATGACATTGTTGTAGAAGCCATTTGTTCAGTAGAAGCCATATGTGGCTCTGATACCATGAAGAAACAATCAAGTTTCACAAATATGATCACACAGATCTTTGATTCAAACACAACACAGTGAAAGAATGTATGAAAGAAACAGAGAAGAGAAGAGAGAACGAAGAGAGAAAACAGAGAGAGAGAATTGAAGAAACTCTGAGAGGAAAAACTGTAATTGTTATTCACTCAATGAATCAATATGATACATACATCTCTTATATATAAGGAATTACACAAATAGATAGAATCTAGATCTTTCTAAAACAGCACTAACTAACTCTAACAAACTTTCCCGCCACAGCTGGAGCTTGAGCTGTTTGATCTTCAACTGACTCGTGCTATACCAGAACCACACGTGTCATAACTAACTCTCCTCCATACTGAAACGACACAGTTTAGTTTAAATATTTTGCACGTGTGTGAACTCATCACGTGGGAACTGTTTAATTGTCTTTCTTCTTTGGACTGCAAGTGTGCTTTGTTTCTCCATCTTTATCAGTGATGACTCCTGAGACATGGCTGTCAAGCTGGGTTGACCATACAAGCTCCCCAGTTGATCTATTAACAGCAATTACAACAGCTGGTCCATAAATTCCAATGATGAGGAGGTCACCAGCTATTGTTGGCGTTGATCTTGATACTGTATAGTTGACATTAGTTACAAACCCGGTTGCGTTAAGGCCGGTCAAATTTTGCAAACTCTTCTCCCAAACAAGAGATCCATCAGATGCTTCAATGGCGTAGATGTAGCCATTCCAGCTTGGGAAATAAAGGGTACCATTGAAAATTGCTGGTGTTGCTGTTATATCTTTGCCTGCATAGAATTTCCATTTTAGGCTTAGATTGGAAACAGTTTTAGGACTGATCTTGGTCTCCTCGTCTGCATATCTTTTATTTTGCAAGTCTCCACCATGATTCAACCAGTTTTGATTTGGTCTGTTTCCATGCCACTAGAATCAGCCACAGAATATAAACTTTGTTAATTACAATGACATCAAAACCTGTGTTAGCTATGCATGGATAATGCATGTGAGAGAGAGAGAGAGAGATTTACATGGGAACCTGCACTAGCTGTGAAAGTTAGTAGACAAAACATGCAAATTAGAAAGATAAAAGTAGTGTAGAATTTGTGAGTCGCCATTTCGGTGGAGCTTTATTTGCTCTTAATGACGCATAGATTCTTGAAACCCTTATTTATAAGATGAAAGTGGTGGATAAAGATAACAATTATCTCAGATGCATCACATGAAGATCATTATTCTCATAACGTGCGGGTCACACATATCTTCTAATTTGACTTTAATCAAAACCTACTTGTACTTCAAGGTTCACTTTCATATATTTTGTGTAAGAGTATTTAATTTGCATCAACTTTATCATGTAAAAGTTATTGTCTATTTTAACATAAGAATTTTTATTTTTTCTATTTTAGACTATCACTTTTCAAAAACATCAACACCAAATTATCTATTCTACATTCTATTTTATTTAAAAAAAAAATCATTTTTCATTCTTTATTTACTATTGTCTTGAGAGAGAGAGAGAGAGAGAATTCGATGAGCTAGACAGGAGGTGAGAGAAAAAAATGATATAAAAAAGATATAGTAACAATGTATATTTAATTATTTACACGGTTATTGTAACAATTTTAAAAATTAAGTCATTTATTATTATTATTTTGCATTGTCTGAGCAAATGCTGTAAGACACACCCTAATTCTTAACTCCATCAATAAGTTATTAATAGATAGACAAAACTTAAATACAATACTTTGTATACTATTTCTTAGATTTTCTTGTTAAAATCCAGCCACATGTTTACTTAACAAAAAGAAGTATATGACGTTAAAACACATGCTTTCTTGTTAGAAAATTCACTAAAAATTAGACTTGTGTTGAACTCTCACAATTTAGTCTCCCTTTCTCTCTTTGCTGATTTTGGTCTTTCGATTCTTAAATTACAATAAGTTGAGATCTATTCATCCAGAAAATACCCAATAGAATGAAAGTTTATTTTTTTATTAATTTTTTTCTAATGTCCTTGGTAAATGAAATCATAACTTCTCAAGCCATGTATGTTGCAAAGATCTATTAGGGGGTAACGATAGTGAACAGAGAGAGAAGGTGAATGATATATCATGCCTCTTTTGTCTTCCATGGTAGCCTCAAAAATCGATCAAAACGTACAAAATTTCTTTTTCACTACCACTTTCGTCTTTGGAGAAGATAAACAGAGGTGTAGATAATTAAAGATAGAGTAAGAGTAGAAGAAACACAACAAGCATCTATTACATTTCTAATCTTGGAAGATGGGTATTGGTTAGAGTGAAGAAGAGCTTTTTGCACATCAATACCTCAAGACCCAGATTCTTCTTCAATCTCTGACAATCAATAGTGAAGCCCATCACCAGCCCCAACAAATTAAGTGCTTGATTTCTATTCAAAGAGGGCATTGGTGCGTGATTACTAGCAAAGAAAGAAAGGGCAGACTGCTTTGGGGAGAGAGAGAGACAGAGAAAGTTCAAATGAAGTCTTTGGGTTTTGTCATGGGAAAGTGGGCATTTTAATCAAGGAAGTCAATACCGTACCAGAGGCTGTACCAGTTTGGCCAGCGGTACGATATATTTCGGATATCGGTCAATACTGGTATACCGTTTCAAGATTACTGCTAATATATATATATATATATATATATAATTTTAAAATGATAAATTTATGTCACTCATCTAATCAATAACAACAATAATAATATATACTTTAGAGAAATCAACAAGTTCATAAATAAATAAATAAAGACAAAAAAGAAAGAAAGAAAAGAAAAGAAAGAGAAACCAACAATGTAAATATATTTTAGTGTGTACCACTGTAGTTATATAATAATATATATATATATATATATATATATACACATGACACTAGGTGGGAGAGTACTGGAGTGGCAAGTTAAAAACAAGTCCCATCAATTTACTTAACATTAATAATAATAAGGGTCCGGTTAATGTGTGCCCTTAGGGCACACATTAACCTTTCTATTTTTGGAAACATTTTCTCGGGAATTGAAAAAACTGTCATTACTTTTTCAATTATAGAGAAATTTTTTTCCAAAAATGAAAATTAATGTGTGCCATAAGGGCACATATTAGTAAAATCCTAATAATAATAATAATATCAGAGACAGTTCCATCACATTTCAAATTAGTGTCAGATTTTCACAGGGGCTTGAGGTCTTAAGCAGATAAAAAGAGGGAAAACTGGAGAGGGAAGGGTAAAAGCAAAGTAAGAATAATAAAGGGGAGGAAACGACCACAGGTGAACTGATTGTTGAGAAGAAGAAGAAGCTTAAGAAGCTTGGGTGATCAACAATGGCAACAAATGACGTTACAATGCTGCTTCTTGCTTTAATTGCTTCTTCTTCCTCTTTTTCTTCTTCTTGTCAGCCTTCCCCTCTCTCTCTCTCTTTTCTTAAAAGTTTACAAATAAATCAAAGATTTTTGCTTCGGTCTGAAATGCACTTATCGGCCGAAATCCGGTATTTATCCCGGTACGGCCGAAACAGCTCCGGTATGGCCGGTATTAAATCCGGTACGAAATGTGAGTGTACCTGTACCGGTGAAGGTGTCGGAACGGAAAATTTCGGCCGTACTGGCCCGTACGGTACGAAATTGACTACCTTGATTTTAATGCCGTTTACTCGTTTAGTTAAATTGTCGAGTAGAACATTAAAAAGAGAACCTAAGTAACAGTACACAATATACTACTCGTATATCTAAGTTTTACCCTTAATATATAAATAATAATATTTTAATTTTGACATTTTGGGATAAGTTCAAAATGATCGGTCAATGGTCGAAGATACACAAATTCTTAAAGATCAATAAACATATCTATAATCTGTATAAAATTAAAGTTATTTGACTTTTGGTTGACTTTACTGTATTGCGTCATATAAGTTGTAGAGGTACTACAATTTTATAATATATAATTGAAAAAAAATACTATTTTAGTCCCTATATTTTGAGGCCACAATCAATTTGATCTCTACATTTTAGTAGCAGTCAATTTAGTTCCTGTTATTTTTAATTTGGAGTCAAATTAATCATTACGGTTAATTTACTAACAGAAAATGTTTATGTAGCAAACGGTGTAACATTGGCACATTTAAAACTTATATGGCTTATATAATAATAATAATAATTGACAACTCATCATTTTAATTAAAAAAAATGCCATGTCATAAACAAACACCAAAGATGAAAAAAAAATGAAAATCTGCCAAAGACCGAAATAGAAAATTTAATTCCCTTTTATTTTCTTTCATTTTCTTGCAATCCAAATGCACACAAACATCGAAGATCTACCGTCTATGTGTATTTGGAATTGTGAAATTGAAAATCCAGAGGTGCCAATTTCTTGCCAGTGTCCTCACCACTGTCCCAAACCCTCTGCAAGCTGCTGAGAGCGTTGAGTAAGGTTTTAGCTCATTTGGCCTTCTGCTGCACCATGTAATCATAATACTCACTTCGTCAATGAGCTCAATGCAAAACAAGCAACAGAAGACCATGATAGGATTTCTATTTACTTTTTTAAAAATGAATGTTAGTCCTCTACCCAAAAAAAAAGTCAACTACCATCTATATATGTTCTTTCTTGCGGTATCTCCCTCAGTCCCCCAATGAAAACTCACAGCACACAAGCCACGGCCCCACACTATACATGTTAGTACAAATCAACTCCATTTAGTCTATTTCCCTATTCTTCTTCTTTAACTGAAATCCTCAAATTCCAAAATTCAAATCCTCCGCCATGGCTGCACCATCAATTGAAATTCCCAAGCTTTGTATTCCACCTACTAGACTGAAACTACGACTCCATCCACTGGTCTTTCATTTCATACTTTCAGTTTTCACATTCCAACAGAATATTTTTGATGTTTGTGTGTGTTTGGATTGCAAGAAAATGAAAGAAAATAAAAGGGAATTATATTTTATGTTTCGGTCTTTGGCTGATTTTATTTTATTTTCTTTCATCTTTGGTGTTTGTTCATGACGTGGCATTTTTATTAATTAAAATAATGAGTTGTCAATTTTTAATATTATTATATAAGCCATGTAAGCTTTAAATGTGCCAGCAATGCATACCATTTGCCATGTAAGTATTTTCTATTAGTGAATTAATGGTAGAGACTAAATTGATTGCTACTAAAATATAAGGACCAAATTGATTATGACTTCAAAATATAGGGACTAAAATAGTATTTTTGCCTATATAATTTCATATACAAGTACTATCGTAAGAAGTTCCTATATATTAATAAATACCATAGTTATCAAATTTCACATCTAAACAAAAATCATTATATTAAATATATTTTTCCGTGCATTGCACTGGTTATCAATTTGGTTTTTTTGTTTTTTGTTTTTTTTTTTTTTTTGCGCATTAAGACTTAAGAGCATCAACTCAACTCATGAAGTAATTTTCAAATAAAGAAATATATTACTTTTTTTTTTTTTGTACGAAACACGGTAATTCTTAACTGTTTATCTTTTATGCACAAAATGTCCATTTTTTTGTATATATCTTAAATTTACAAGAAGTACTAACTTAACGCTTTAATTTACTTTTCGTTTTTAACCTTAAACTAATCAACATTCAGTAAATTTAAAGAGAAGAAAAAAAAGGTATTGTATCTACATGTTCCTATAATTTGGTTCAGAAATAAAAGCATATATTTTGATATATTTAATTTGGCTCTCTTTTTTATTTAAAAATAAATATTTCTTAATCACCGCCTCTTTCACATAAGGTTTTACTTGTTTAATTAAGTTAAAAAGTCCACGCATGCTCTTATAAAAATTTAAAAAAAATTAAAATTAAAAGTCCCCCCATGCTAAATTTAAGGAAAGTATTGAACACTCTAAATCTCCAGCGTAAAAGATGAAGCAAATGAATTTCATGAGCCGTACGAACTGGGAGTACTCAAAAAAAGGAACTAATATTAAAGGAAGTTCATGCGTGACTATCAAACAGCCAGATGAATACAGTGACGAGTTCTATGAATATGATGAAGATGAACGACACGCAAACTAATTATGATAATCTTTCGTGCAGGAATTCTCATAATTAAATTGTTTTCTCAAAATATGTATGCTTTTGTCCTACCCCAATACATGCATGATCACTGAGAGAACTGTGATTTATTTTGGATAAGAAATACCGTAACGTTACGGTATTTCTTTACTTGTTTTTATCTTCTTTTTAATAAGAGTTAACTCTTATTAAAAAGAAGATAAAAACAATGCATCATGAGCTAAAGTAGACTAAATTATATTAGGATTTTCTTCTATCCAAGTTACATAATTTCAGTTAACTCAACTGGTAAAGTTTCTGATGGTTAAATAAGAGATCTAGGGTTAAATAAGAGATCTAGGGTTTAAATAAGAGATCTAGGGTTTTAATCATCGCTTACACCAAAAACCAACTTGTGTCTTAGAAAATAGAAAATTAGAAGAAATATCAATTCGAAAAATATTAGTCAAGATTAATAAAAATAAGTAAATAATTACACAACAAAGAAAAACAACTAATCAATTAATAGTTAAAATTAAAAAAATTCATGTTGGCCCTACCATCAATTCTTGTTAATATTCTAATGACACCTAGTATTATATGGGAAATGTGCAATGTTTTAAACACCGAAAGGCTAAAAAATAAAAATGAATAAATAAATAAATTATTGAAATGGACTGAATTAAACCAAAAGCATTAAAATAAACCGAAATTGATTGAATGAACCAAACTGGACTAAAAGAACCAAAATAGACTGATTCAATATTTTGCATTATTTTGCAATAAATGATAGAGGATTCGGAAAGTTAATATAAATTTTGAAGATGAAAAAAATAGAGTGTAAAATAAAAAGAGAGAGAAGAAAAGAAATAGTATAGTACAATTTTAATTAAAGCCATTTCTTTCTTGGTTTTGAAATCCTACATCAACTAGTAAATTAAAAAAAAAAAATGCATTAATGTTAATTAAAGCGATAAAACCACAGTGAAAAGAAAAAAGTAGGAGCTGTGTCGGTCCCTATAAAGTGGTGGTGTATCTTTATTGTGTTGTGAGAGAAAATTAGAAGACTGAGTTTTGGCTTATGTATGTTAGTTTGAGGACACTTTTAGGTGTATTGGGATCCTGGTTTAGTTTATAACTTTGTATGAACGTTTGTGAAACTTTGTGAGCGTTGTTGTAATCGTTATTATTCTTAATTTCTTATAGGATTTTGGGTGGTGTTGCTCATGGATGCAAGCTTATAATTACTAAACAATGTAAAATTTTATGTATTTTGGTGCTTACTTTTTTACTGTTTTGAGTATATTTTTAAAACATATACATCATTCCAAAAATCAAATTTAAGTATAAGTTAACTAGTTTGATCATTTTCAAGGAAAGCAGTACCAAATGTCCAACTAATCAATATGTTTCTATAGATCCATTAGGTCACAAATCATATATAGTTCACATTTTCTTTCTTAATTATCTGGGACCGTTTGAAGATAATAGCAGTTTCATGACTCATAAAAGTCTTATTCGTATGTTTATATATTTACTCAATGAGTAATCAGTTGAGGCAAAAGGCAAAGAGTGATGTTCCAGCAGTGTAAGATGCACTTAAGCTACCTAACCCTAAACTGTATCCATTGCCAACATAGACACATCCATCGCTCACTGACATGCCTCCAAACACTGTGGCGCCAGTTTCATAAGACCATAGGATTTCTCCAGTTTCAGCATTCATTGCATAAATGGGTCCTTTTGGATTTGTGGATCCAGCAAAAAGCACATGATTAACCACAGTAACAGGACCTGCGGCAGTGGCGTTGCTTGGATTGGCCGTGGACCATAGGATCTCACCACTAAGAGCATTCATTACCACCCATCCACCAGCGGTTGTGGTTGCCTGAGACGGTTTGAGAGTGAAGTTTTTGCCATCAGAGTTGATTAAATTGGTGTACTCCCTTCTGTTGTCAGTGGCTGATCCCCAGCTACCACCTCCACCAATTCCACCAGGTCCAGCTTCCTACAACGAAATTATAGTTAGAAACTGTATACTTGTATCATATAAAAATGGTCAGTGACATTTTGATTTGAAATTTCTGGCTATTGAGACCTTCTAAACTGAACTTCAACTATTTAAGATTAGAGTAATATTAGGGATATTACAATTTTACTACATAAGCTTTACAAATCATAAAAATAATAAAAAATAAAAAATAAAAAATTATTTAGATAATTATTTATATATAATGTTGAAGTGACATCAATCATAATTATTTTCACATTAGTTTGTAAACTTTTTAAAGTAAACTTCAGAGTAACTTTAACATTTTCTTTTAAGATTAATGTCACAGAATATCTAATGCTATAAAAAAATGTGACTATATATAGGCTGTGAGACTAAGGAGTGCTAAGATTAATGTCACAGAATATCTAATGCTATTAAAAAAAAATGTGACTATATATAGGCTGTGAGACTAAAGGAGTGCAAAAAAGGATATAGATATTAGATAGAGCTTGTGGGGTTTTTATTTTTTAATTTTTTTGGAGTTGTTAGAGTTTAAGATATCAATTCAACTTACTGTAGCCCATATGAGGCTGCCATTGTTACGATCCAAAGCCCATGCAAATCCACTCTTTTGAACAGCAACGACAATATAATATCTAGTTCGACATTATTACTATTAATGGTAACCATCAATGGTGCCTCTCCAAAATCAGCACCTGGGTTTGGACCCGAAGGACAATTAGGAGTCGAAAGATTGTTACATGCCGCAAACCATACATCATAGCCTCCTAATTGGTGATACCATTTTATCTTTGCCAGAGTCTAGATCCAGTGCCAGAATTGAATAAAAGTGGTTATCCGGCTCAATACATTGGTCTGGGTGAGTTGGTACTGTTTGATTATTCTCTTTTGCTTGACATTGACTTACATTTAAAGGAACTGAGTATAAATTTCCAGTGGCAATATAAACATGTTTCCTTGGAATATCAATGGAAGGGCTACTTCCCCAAATAGAAGCTCCAGCATATCCTCCAATTTTGCCATAGTTATCAGGCAACATAAATGTTTGCCACAAGATAGTGCCAGAATGAATGTCTAATTTGGAAAGGCTGCCACGGAATGTGCAACATTGCTCAACACTGAGACCTTCTTCTAGTGAAGATGTACCAACATAAAATCCCCTAAAAACATTAAGACACATAGCAGTCTGAATTACATTGACTTTGAAGTATTGTATTAAAGTTCATCACAATTATCCAAAAACAAAAAAATTTCATCACAATTATATATATATATATATATAGAGAGAGAGAGAGAGAGAGAGAGAGAGAGAGAGAGAGAGAGAGAGAGAGTCGAATTCAAGTTACACCAGTGAAGTAATATTACATCATTCAATATTTTTTAATTAAATGCAAATTTTGATAAATCCACTGTTGAATTTCATTATCTTTGTATGTTCTCTATACTTGCAAAATTTCAAGATAATCAAAGATCAATAACCATGTCATCAATCAATTGTTTAAATTCAAGTTTTTGTAGTTTAAAATAATATATAAAAGATGAGATTATGGATTAAATGGTAAATATTAAATAACATCTAATTGTCATAAAAATTGGCATGCATATTAAGAACATATAAACCATGTAATTAAACAGTGAAATTTTCAAAATATGAGTTCAATAGCAAGTTATTGTATAACTTGAACCCTATATATATATATATATATATATATATATATATATATAGACACACCCTTGAAAGATTCATCACAATTATATTTGAAAAAACATCAAATCTAAATATCTCCGAATCAATCTCTATCATGGTGAGGTCGTGGAAGTAGCATGTGCTTTTTTAATCTAAGGGGGAATGGGAACAAAATTCTCCTTACAAATGGTATCAGAGCGGAGACACTCTGTCTTGTGTGTGTGTGTATGAGGTAAGGCGTAGCCTTGTGAAGCTAGCTTGCCAAGTATCCCACATGGCAAGAAGGGGTCCTGGATGCTGGGTTCATAATTAAGGAGGAATACCACTCTTCATTGTAACAATGTGTTTTTCCCTCTGTTGTGTACTAGGGGGAGAAGCAAAGCCGTGAGACCTAACGAAGCTAAAACGGACAATATTGTTGCAGTGGATTTGGGTCCTTATAAACTATCTAAGGGCATGTGATCGAAGTTGACCTTCTATACAATCTCTACAACAGCACATGCAAGGTTAGCCACAAATAAATGAATATTAAACCTTTCAGACTAGACTTCAGAGAATAAGAGACAAATCATGCAAGGTACATTTTTTTTTTTGATAATTCATTCAAGGTACATATTTAAGTTGACTAAATGATTAAAATGCTGAGACCTTAGAACCTGAACTACACAAGTTAGATTATAAGCCTCCTTCAAATCAAACTCGCCATCAGGCGAAGAACACCATGAAATATGGTCTACACTTGCTGCTGCCATTGGAATAGGAGTTGCTTTGATTCTCTGCCTTAGGGAATATGGAAAGGAAAAAGAAATATCACCCAAGTTCCAGGAGTTATGCCGCATAACATCCCTAATAAGCAAGGTCTGCTCATTTCTATGCAAAGTTCCTTTAATAAGGCTTCTAATGGTACCATCGCTCAACCACTTATCATGCCAAAAGGATAAATTGCTATCTTTCCCACTATCCATTTTATACCCTTGTTAAAAATAGGCTCACCTCTCTTGATTACTGCCCAAGTGGGAGAACAAGATCTGAACTTATTTGGAGGCTGCCTCCTACGAGTGATGTATTTGTGAGATAGAACTCTAGCCCAAGGGGCATCCTTTTCTTGGTGAAAACGCCAATTTAGCTTGGCAAGAAGAGCTGAATTCCTTTCCTTGGCTGATTGAAGGCCAAGACCACCATTGGCTTTGGGTTTGGTTATCTTTTTCCAGCTTATCAGGTGGAGTTTCTTCTTAGTTTTCGTATTGCACCAAATAAAATTACGACACAGTCTATCCACTGTTTGGGTTACCTTTGTAGGGAGGGTAGCACATTGCTTGACGTAATTTGGGATAATGGATAATGTAGCTTGAGTTAACACAAGTCTCCCGACGAAGGAAAGAAGATGAGTCTTCCACCCAGCTAGGCGACTTTGAACATGCTCAATTACAGAACCAAAATCTTAAGGAATCGTTGTGTGTTTTATGGGAAAGCCAAGGTATTTCCCCAAGGATGGGGTGGATCAAAAATCTAAAATGTGACACAACTCCTCCCAATGATGTTGAGACATATTTGGGGAGAAATATACACGGGATTTATCTACACTTACCTTTTAGCCAGAGAGCTCACAAAAGGTATCTAACATAAATATGTATGTATGATTTGTGTTTTTAATAAGGAGAATTCTTAAAATTATATAAAGTCATATTTGGGATAATACAAAATTTTACTATATAAATCATATAAACAGATCTGCCATATTAATAACTTGCAAGTATTTATTTAATGTGTGATTGAAATGACACTATGTACGTTAATTTCTAACTGAGTTTATTAGCATGTTATAACAAAATTTATATTCATTTTAGTACTTTCTGATAATATATGCTTTATAAATGATTTACTAACCCATTGTAATAAGTTCCTGACATGGTGATAAGTCCAGCGGCATGGCTGTCAAGCTGGGTTGACCAAACAAGCTTCCCAGTTGATCTTTCAACAGCAATAACCACAGCTGGTCCATAGATTCCAATGATCAGGAGGTCATCAGCTATAGTTGGTGTTGATCTTGATACTGTCCAATTGACCTTAGGTACAAACCCAGTTGCATTAAGGCCAGTTAACTCTTGCAAGTTCTTCTCCCAAACAAGAGACCCATCAGACTCTTTGATTGCATAGATATAGCCATTCCAGCTTGGAAAATAAAGGGTACCATTGAAAATTGCTGGTGTTGCTGTTATATCTTTGCCTGCATAGAATTTCCACTTTAGACTTAGTTTGGAAACAGTTGTAGGGCTGATTTTGGTCTCCTTGTTTGCATATCTTCTATTATGCAAATCTCCACCATGATTCAACCAGTTTTGTGTACCCTTTGCTCTCTTCCCATACCACTAAAACCAACCAAAATTGAAACTTGGGGTTAATTATTTTGACATCAAAACTAGTGATAGTTTTTTATGGATGCATGCATTGCCAAAAAGAAAAATTCTATCCATTGATGCAGGTGTGCGTGTGTTTGTACATGTGATGGAGACAGATATATATTACATTGGAATCTGCAGAAGCTGTGAAGATTAGGAGACAAAAGACACAGAGGAGAAAGAGAATGCCATTGAATCAGAGCATCCACAGCCGGATTCTAAATCCCATCTTATTTTACCATCTCAAAAAGTCACTTTTTCAATTATACAATACAATTTTACAATTCTCCAACATCCCAACTTTTATATCCCAATCCTACTCATTAAAATAATATTTTTACACAATAAAATAATATTTCTCACAATTACCATTATACATTACAACACATTATTTATACATTATTTATTCTCTCTCTCTATTTCCTTCTGGTCAGAACCACAATTACCACCACCGCTGCACACCACCACCGCTGCTACCACCACCACCGGCAACCCACAAATTACCGTCAACACCAAAAAAAAAAAAAAAAAAAAACAGAGAAAATCACAACAACAAATCACCGTGAATTACCACCACCGCTGCACACCACCACCGCTGCCACCACCACCACCGGCAACCTAGAAACTACAGTCAACACCAAAAAAAAAAAAAAAAACCCAGAGAAAATCACAAACCGATCTCCACGCACCTCGCCAAACCGATCTCCATGCACCTCGCCCCTCGCCAAACCGATCTCCATGCACCTCGCCGAACCGATCTCCACGCACCTCGCCAAACCCAGAGAAAAAAAACCCACCTCGCCAAACCGATCTCCACGCACCTCGCCGAACCGATCTCCACGCACCTCGCACCTCGCCGAACCGATCTCCACGCACCTCGCCAAACCCAGAGAAAAAAAACCCACCTCGCCAAACCGATCTCCACGCACGACTCAGCCGCGCCACCAGCTCGCCATCACGCCGATCTCAGCCGCGCCACCAGCTCACCACCACGCCGATCTAGAAATTCGATCCGGCGTGAGCTTCGATCCGGCTTGGTGATTCGGCGAGAAAGAGAGGGGATGAGAAAGAGAGACGGAAGAGAGAGAAAAGAAAGATATAAAATGAGAGGCACTGTAGCATTTTGCCGGTAAAAGCAATTAAATAATATTTTTTTTTATAACATTTTGCTACAGTACCATCTTACATTTGAGATGGTACTGTAGCAAAATCTCAAATTTTTTTTGAGATATGAGATATAGCCTTTCGGCTGCTGGGTGTGTTTTGGGCTTGGATGCCAAATATGTGTTGCATTTGGCATTTAGCCACCCAAATGCGGATGCTCTCAGTTGCCATATTTAAGTGAGCCTAATTTGTTCTTGGTGTATGGACTCGGGGATTCCATACTTAAAATGGGCAATTTTAAGCTATTTCAACTTTGAATATAAGTGAAGCGTACGTATCTGTTCAGTGTTCTCATTCCCTAGCTAAAAGATAAAAAAATTCCATTTGTTTATTTATTGTTCAATATAGTGTATGACAATTAAACAGCTAGCTATAAGTATATAACTAGATAGCCAGTTGACGATTTTATATTATATATGTGACACACGATTTTATTCTCAAAATATGTATGATGCGTCTCATACTTTGACATGCATGACATAGAGGGTGACCAAGCACCGAGCTGTATCTAAAGAAAATTCAACTTGGAAAAAGTCTCAAGATCATACATTCTTTTGTAGAAATCTTTGAAAACAATGTACACTTGGGACATAGATGGTTAAATCCGTTTTAAATACTAGAAACATTTTCTTTGTTTTCTAGTATCAAATTTCAAATTTAAAGTGTGTGTATATATATATATATGATGAAAAAAGTCTATCCACCCGTTTATTTTATATTTATAATTATACTTTTTTTGATTGGTATATTTATAATTATACTTAATTCAAGTCTATTGTCTTCTCAAAAAAAAAAAAAAAAAAAAAAATTTACTTAGTTTAATGTTAAAGTTCAAAAGTATTATTTAACCACAATTAAGATTAATTAAAAGTTGCTAGACCTCTACATTCAATCATAATTGAACTATAGTAATTATTCAATTCGAACAAAATTTGATCGAAGGGGAGAAAATTTAACTTTTTTTTTTTTTTTTTTGATACGCAAAATTTAACGTTTTTATTAGTATTAAAAATATTTTATTAATTAAGTAAATTTATTGGGTTTGCCAATAACTATTCTAAACTTGTGCCCGGACCCTTATAAAAAAATTCCTTACACATCACTAAATTCACTCAAGTCATCTCGCTGTCCCTGGGCTGTAAGGGTCTTGTCCGAATTTATGGGCATTTCTAACGGCGAACTTTTTATTGGGCTAAGAGATTCACAACGTATAAACCAGGGAAGGTGGAATGTTCCCATGTCGTCAATGGTTGGTACATGGCCCAAATTGGTCAAGCAATTGTTTTATTATTCATACTATTCTTGATCCAGTCCTCCAATTTTTATGTGTGTTTATTTATTTATTTTTGGGGGGGGGAGGGGGGGGGGGTGTGCAGGCTAAACTAAAGAATCATGCAGTAGAGAATTGAACTCTAGACATATCCATTGAGAGACACAAGAAGGTGCCATTGGACCATGAAAATCGGTGACGAACCAATTTTCTGATCAAGAGAGAAGAAATGTCTGACTAAAACCAATCAGAAAGAAAAGAAAATGTACTACTACCAACTTGGTAAGTTGATCTTCATAATGGGCCTCTTCTTGGGAGATGATGCAATCTAGCAGGACATTTCCTTTGGACAACATTTTGTATATTTATTTTAACTTTTAGCAAGGCAACATTGTTTCTGTTCAATGTTTGTTTGTTTTTTCTAACAACATCCAAAATAAACAGGTTCAATCTAGTGATATTCTATCTTCATAAAACGTATCTAGTGATACCATTTGCCACACCTCTCATCTGTATTATATCATAAAAAGGAATAGTTATGTCACAGTTAGTGATAGCTCAGATTTATCTAGCAAATACTTAATATAGGCTATCACACATATGCAAAATACATATTCATACAATCTAAACCAATCAATTTAAATTCACACAATCTAAGCCAAGGTATCGTAATTTATGACCTTTGGATTGTGTGCTTTGGTTTGCCAATGTCCATAAAACAAAATGTAAAATTAAGAGGGAGTTTTTAGAAAGTTGGACTGTGATTTGGTTTTGCCTACTTCATGTCTTGTTAAGATAGGGAGTATTCCATTATATGGGTACATATATACAAGCATAACCAATTTAATAATTGTATTAAAACGCTTTAATCATATTAGAAATAGTTCTCTCATCTTCTCGTATGTGTTAAAACATTTAGAATTAGTTTATTAAGTGGGTTGATTCGACATGACCCATGTAACACACTCAATAAATAATTCTTTGTTGGGTTGATATATAGTAACACATACATAATAGAATTGGTCAGGCCGTTTCATGACCCATCAGACTCTTTAATAAATATGTTATATTGAGTTGGTATAGTCCCAGCCCATTTCATTTTGTTTAATAAAAATGACCAAAAAATTGACAAGATTAACATTATTTTTTCATATTTAAAAAGCACATACACTATAATCATTATAACATTTAAATTTCATACAATTATAATTTCTTAATAACATCAATTAATGTCCTAACCACATACAATCAAAAAGTTCTTCACACCTTCCAGAATTGGTCAGGTCAAACATTCAACTTCTCCAAATCATCTATTTATTTTAGCAAAAATTTGAGGGAAGATTAATATAAGTACTTGTAAGGACCTGATTTGAACTCCTAACCCGAAAAGTGTGTGGACTTAGGCCCAAAAAACCCAAAACAATAAATTTGTAGAAAATGGGTTGGAAAATTGGGCTTTAATGAATTGAGCAACAAATAAACAAATCTTGATGGCAAAGAAAGGAAAATAAAGAATTTTCACTAAGGAAAAACATCCTCGGCAGAGTCTGAGGAGACTGATTTTTATGTATTTGCATTTGAAACTTGATTACAAGTCTGGTTCTAGATTGTTACAATGTTTCTCTCTTGATTTTCCGATCCCTCCCTCATGGAGGGTTTCTTACATTATATAGATCCCCTTGGACCATCTTGATCCTACACTTGTTGATCATTTGAGCCCTTACTTGGGTGCCTGTCCCATCAGACACCTTTTTTGGCTTTCTGTGAGTTGTGATAGTCAAGACAGCACTGTTCAGGGGTCTTCTCCAAATAAATGCGGCCAGAAAAGTAGCTGCAGTGCATTCAATGCGGTGGTAGCAGCTTTCCCTTAGATATTTCCTAGCTTCTACTTTCTGGTACACTTGAGAAGTACGTCCCTGCCACTAGAGCTTCCTAGAAGGTCACCTTGATCGTTAAGATCTACATCAGACTCATGTTTAGCCTATCCAAGGAGGTATTCCTCCTTGGACCACCTTCCCATTTGCATCTTGCTCATTAAGTCGTGAGTCTGAACCACTCATCACTATTCGTTCGTCCTCGGACTACTCATGCTCTCGGCCAAGACCCAATATATGATTTGGGCCCTTAATCCTACAATAGCCCCCTCAAAATTCCGGTTTTTTTTTTCTCCCATCTGAGGAGAAAACTAGGGTTTTGAATTTTTAAGAATTAATTCTACTTGATCCCTTGATTTACACATGTGGGAGTGCTGTTCATGCGCCCCATAACTGCCATTGGTGCTTCGAAGCCCGCAGGGGGTCATTAATTGCTCCAAACGGCACTTTGTTCCCCAGATCTAACGGTGAGGCGCAGATTCAATAGTTGATCTTTCTCTTGGAATTTTGAGCGGGATAACTCCCACTAATTTTCACCCTCTATATAAAGCCTTGAGGGAAGTCATTTTCCCCTCATTTTATGGATTCTCAAGCTCTCCAGAGATCTCAAGCACTCTAACTCACTAAACTCCCTACACTCCTAAGACTCCCTAATTCTTTTCTTAAAAAAATTCCAAAAGATTTTTCTAAAGGTTCAGGGTTTAATACACTCGTTTTCGTAAGCATCTATCTCTTTAAACTTTCTTTTTCTCCTCGGCCAACCTCCTCGGCCTTCTTTTCTTTTTTAGAAAACTTCCTTCGCGTCATCTCCATTTGCTTAGATGGGTATATTCAAACACTTAGTAGACTCTCCGGCCGGCATGGAAGGCTTTAGGGCGAAGTACCATATTCCACGGGGAGTAGCCCTACAATATTGTGCCCCGGACCAGATACTTATAAATAGAGAGGTGGGTGAAGTCGTCATTCCAATGATCGCCTTTATAGAGGGAGGAATGACACTTCCCATGGGTAGGATAACCAGAGACTACTTGCTCAACCACAGGTTATGCCCCCATTAGTGCACTCCCAACCTATTTAGGGTTTTAGGGAGCATAGATGCTCTAAACGATCAGATGAATTCAGGGCTCACATGGAACGACGTCATTCACATGTACGAGTGTCATTCCCTTGCTAGCGCGGGATATTATCTCAAGTCCCGATCTGACACTGTTAGGTTGATATCCTGTCTCCCTAAGTCCAACAAGGGCTTGAATGACAACTATCTGATTGTTTCTGGGGAGTGGCACGACGGTCTTCACTGCCCAGTTCGGGCGGGAGAACCAGGTGGGATACCCTAGGATTAGGTCCCTTAGCAAGGACTTTAGCCTTCTTAGTTCTTCTTTTCTCTTTTTTTATTTTTTTTATTTTAACTCTGCCTTAACATTTCACCTGCTTGGATAATAGTTTTTGTAGATCTAACCACAACTTCCTCCTCGGATGTTTTTTGCAGATAAAACCCACACTGCTCCGAGGTTCAGCTTAGTCAACACTCCAAGTCTCAACAGACTGCTGAGGTCCGATATATTCATAAGCGAAGACGGACAACTATGAGCCGCTCACCTGAATTTGGATTACGAGCTTTTGTCTCGCATATTTCAAGACGTAGGCCAGGCAATAAGGGTTGGTGACCCTAGATTAGCGCCCATAGACGTCTCTAAGCTAGATTTTTTAGCTCAGAGAGACCTTCTGCCTGTTTAATTAAGCATTCAACGCATCTCTCAGGAAGTAGCTGCTTCGAGAGAGGAGACAGCCTCTACACATTTATCCATCGAGGCCGAGATCGACCAATTCTGCTTTGTGGAGGAAGGTAAAGTGCCAAAAAGGCCGGTAGCGAAGACGGACAGCTATGAGCCGCTCACTTGATTTTGGATTACGAGCCTTTGTCTCGCATATTTCAGGACATAGGCCAAGCAATAAGGGCTGGTGACCTTAGATTAGCGCCCATAGACGTCTTTAAGCTAGAGTTTTTGGCTCAAAGAGACCTTCTGCTTGTTGAATTGCCCATTCAACGCATCCTTCAGGAAGTAGCTGCTTCGAGAGAGGAGACAGCTTCTACACATTTATCCATCGAGACCAAGATCGACCAATTCTACTTTGTGGAGGAAGGTAAAGTGCCAAAAAGGCCGGTAGATCTCTCGGACTCTGAGGCCAATTCGGATAGATTTTCCACTGCACATTCTCTGAGGTTAATAGTTGCCCGGGTTAATACTAGCTCGGAAGCTGAAGAAAAAGATATGGATCTGAAGTAAAGGACTAGCTTAAAGGGTGTACTGGCCAACAGGAACAAGGGGTCAACTTCAAAAGAAATTCCAAAGACCCAAGTTCCTCCCAGTCTTCCTCCTCCTCCCCTCCCGCCCCCTACTGACCTCGGACTGCGCGCCACTCCGAATTTAAGGAAGAAGAGACTAGTTGAGGATCTGGAGGAAGGTGAGGTGGCCCCTTAAAAGGGGGCTGAACAACAAAAGAAAGCTAAGGACCCTAAGGACAAGAGGGCCAGCTCTGTGGAGAGCCAGGATGAGGCTGAAGTGCACTGGGGGCCGCGCTCCTGGGGCCTTGGCTAGAGTTGGAGGGTGATCCCATTCCTTGTGATGCCACGATCTGGGAATCTCAAAGGGAGCACGCCACCCACCTCGCAGAGGCCTTACAGCCAATGTTATTAATTTTTTTCTGTACCGGTTTGCAATCTAGAATGAGATACCCTCTTGTTCCACCTCGGATAAAATTTCGGCCTATTTCGGTGTGTTTTGGGCGTTTCGGTTGATTTCGGTAAATTCCGACCGAAATCAAAGATTCGGCCGGCATGCATTTTGGGCTTTTTTCCCTCTTAAAAAATAAAAAGAAAAATCACTGCCACTGGATCTTCTATAGAGGAGATGAAAAAGAAAGGAAAAAAAGAAAAGAAAAAAAAGAGAGAGAAAGAGTTGAAGGCATGAAGTAGAGCTGGTGTGAGAGAGAAAATACAAAAGAAGAAGATGGGGAATAAGAGGAGAAAAGAAATTGAAGAGAGCACCTGAGCCACTGAAGATTGAAGAGACGTGGGAACTTTGGAAATGAGAAGAAGAAGAAAAAGAAGTGGCCAGGTGTGATGAGAAGTAAATAGTGTAGGCCATGTGCGTGAGTTGGGAAATGAGAAAAGTTAGTGGAAGGAAACTTCTTGGAAGTTTCTTCTATATAATTACCTAACTTGTTTCTTTTATTTACAAAAAGATCATTACTAATTATTTTTTAATAACAATTAGAATAATCTATTTACTTTATTTTATAGGGAAAATTATATGCTTACTTTATTTGAAATTTTTTTATATAAAAAAGTGTGTGTATATATATATATATATATTTATATAAAATAGGCAACTTGAAACACCTCAAAACGGTACGCCAAAATAAGCTGGTATCGAAATATTTCATTCTAGTGAGCAAACCAAAATGGGTTCCGAAACGGTATTCATAACATTGCTTACAACAACCTCTTCTCCTCACCAAAGACATGGAGGGCCTCAGGCACACTAGGCAACCGGACCTTTTCATGTCATTGAAGGGGGACCCCGCAATGGTAAGTCAGTCAACATCCTTTTTGTTAAATACTAAGATGCACATTTATTCATATATGTATATATTTTTATGACTCCTTTGCAACTTTTATGCAGCTTACTCAGCAAATTTACGTAGCTGAGAAGTGGGTTAGGAATGCCCGTGACGAGGTCAAGGCTGAGGCTCACTCCTGCTTTGAGGTTGAAAAGGCTCTTGGAGTCCTTAAAGAAGAGCACACAGAGCTGGCCAATAAGCTGACCACCGTGGAAAGGGAACGTTCGAGCGCCCTTGCCGGACTGAAAAACGCTGAGGCCCAAGTCGAGGATCAACTTAAGCTGCTCTACATAACCGAATTGAACTTGGCCACCCAGAAACAGCTAGTTCTGGATCTTAGGGCCGAGCTGCAGAAGGTCAAAGATACAGCTAAAGAGGTAGCTTGGGTGGCCAAGGAAACCGCTGAGGCCGCAGTGAAGGCATCCTATGAACGTGGGGTGCGGGACACGGAGACCCAACTGGCAGAAGAGGTGGCTGGAGCGTGCAGAGACTACTGCATCGAGTCATCAGCAGTAGCACTTGACCGGGCGGGAGTCCCTGGAGACTCCGAACTAAGGAGGGTCGAGAACATCTTCTTTCCGGAGGACATTCGAGAAATTCCGGATACGGACCCTCCTCCCGAGCAGCTCCCTACCACCCAAGCTCCCCCTCCTGTTGCTAAAGTTTCTGAAGGGGCTGGAGTGGGTAAGGAGGCTCAGCCACCGATGAAGGCCAACCCCTCCGAGGATGACCTTACCATCAGGGATGTGGTCTCCCAGGCCAAGGATGCGGAGCTTAAGTCTCAGGCTGGGGATTCCCGATCTGAGAAGGTTGATCCCAAAAAGGACCCTCCACAAGCAAAGACTTAAGTATAGGATTTTCTTTCGTAGTTTTTTTTTTTTTTTGTAGTGGCACTTTGTCACGGAATATAATGTACTCCCTGATTAATGAATGGACTTTCCTTTCTATCTCTTGTGTCTTTACTTTATATGCTTTCAAGCTTACTGTTATTGCAAATAAACTTGAACTGTTGCCACTTTAATTTTAATAAAAACTAACAACAATACCCTGCCACCAGTGTAAGTAATTTGACTAAGTACCAACAATGAAAAGATTTACCTCATATTTGTACTGTGAATTGCTCTTTTTAATAAAGATAAGTAATAAATGTTAGGACATATGTAATTCACTTATTAGGAACATATGTGACTATTTTATAAAGTTGGCTAGTCTTTTGACAAAACACACATTACTTATAATTGGGTAGATCTAGGATGTATTAAATACTTCAAGAAATTTTGTTTCAAGATCAAGTGTTGAAGTCATTCAAGTCTGTCCAAGAAATAAGCTGAAAAATGTCTATCATTAAAACTCGATAGCTTCTCGACACCTCTCGACAGCTAGGCTATCTATCAAGATTTTCAACTTCTTCTTATCGCAATCTCGATAGCTTCTTGATAGCTGGTGGATCGATCGAGAAATCTCCTGTCTCCTCGACAGCTCCTCGATAGCTCTCGATAGCTCGCAACAGATAGGCTTGACACCTCCTCGATACCTCTCGATCGATTGAGAATTACTAAGCATTACGAAATTCAAATTTTCAGATCTTATTTTCGGCCCATGCTGATGTGTATGTGTAGGGTTTCTTTTCTCACAACCTTAGACCTATATAAGGCTTATTTTAGAGGCCGTCACATAGGAGAATACAAGGAGAACATATGCAAAAGGTGACTGATACCTTATTCTCTCTGAAAGAAACTACTGCGTCTTTTGCACCTTAGGGTTTTGTAACCAAGTGCTTCTTGATTTTCATTGTTGATGAAGTGAAAAACTTTGCAGCCAACATTCTTCTTCTTCTAGTTGGTGATTAAGTCACATACTGGGATCCACGCAATTGGTTAGTCACGTATTGGGATTCGTGCATCAAAGAGTGGTGTTCATATATTGAAGAGTTCAGAAGTTCTAAAGCAGTAGAAGGTATCTGCTGTGAGTTCATC
The DNA here is from genome assembly GCA_019022515.1 of Quercus aquifolioides. Lineage (NCBI taxonomy): Eukaryota > Viridiplantae > Streptophyta > Magnoliopsida > Fagales > Fagaceae > Quercus > Quercus aquifolioides. Next base: position 24,812,826 of record CM032327.1, on the reverse strand, counting down.
TACGGAGATTGTAAAGTCTAGGGACAAAAGTTTTGTACTAGATCTGAAACTTTTCTTTACTATAGTGGATTACTTTTCGAGAAGGTTTCCCCTCAAGTTTTTTACTATGAAACTAATTTGTTTCATTGGTTTTCCTAGGTCATCATATCTTGTCTTATTTATTTTTCCGCTGCATGATTTTGACATGATATTGATGTTTGTTTTTTTTTAACAAGTTTTATTCATAATAAATATAATTAACAACTTGGGTTTAAAACTTGTTAATTCTATCAACCGGGGTCTAAATTTCCCAACAAGTGATATCAAAGCAGGTTCACTCTGATTGGATTAATTTCCTGTTGTCATGGATCGTGGACAATTTCTTTTAATTCCTCCTTTATTTGATGGAACTATATGCGTACTAGAAAGTTCGTATGAAAGTTTTTTTGCAGGCTCTAGGTGAACAAGTATGGCAAGCTGTTGAAGTTGGCTGGATTAAGCCAAAGGAAGCGCCGATGGATTGGGATGATGCAACAATCATAGTGGCAAATTTCAACAGTAGGGCCTTAAATACTTTGTTTTATGGGATGACCAATGAGGAATGCAAGAAAATATCATCCACAGAAGTTGCCAAGGAAGCATGGACCATTCTTGAGACTACCTATGAAGGTATCAAGGTAGTAAAGACTGTGAAGTTTCAAAGACTCACTAGTAGTTTTGAAGAAATAAGGATGGAGGAGGATGAGACATTTGATAACTTCTATACTAAACTTTTTGAATTCTGCTTTCAACCTTGGAGAATGTATTGCAGAATCCAAAATTATTAGGAAAATCCTTAGGTCATTACTTGAAAGATTCCATGCCAAGATCACTGCCATTGAAGAAGCAAAGGACATTGATCAAATTCTTTTAACTGAGATTGTAGGGAACCTTCAAACCTATGAGATGAGATTAGGCTCAATGGGAAAAGGTGGAAAGAGTAAAAACTTGATTCTTAAGGGTATAAAGGAAGAGATTGAGGACTCTGAGGATGAGGATGAGAATCTAACCTTCATAACTGATGAGATTATCAAGTTTCTTCAATTTAGGAAAAAGGATAAGGGCAAACCTCTTAGGAAATCTAAATCCTCTAGGAAGGGTAAGAATGAGAAACCCTTTATTCAATGCCATGAGTGCAAAGGTTTTGGTCATATGAGGATAGAGTGTCCAAACTATCTCATGAAGGAAAAGACCAAGGAGTCAAAAGATAAAAGGTTGGTTGCTATTTGGAGTGATACTGAGAATGACTCTTCTGATGAGTATGAATGTAGTCACGTTATGGCCTTTGCTACCTCAACTGATAAGATGATTGTGGAGAGTGCTAGTGACAGTGAGGATTCTTCCAATGATGAAGTACCCAAGAAGATGACCTTTCAGGAAGCCTATGATAAGCTATGCACTGAATTTATAAAATCTAAAAAGACTTCTCATCATTGTAGAAAAGAGCTTAATGAGGTAAAAACTGAAAAAACTGATTTGTTAGTCAAACTAGATGAGACTACAAGGCTAGTTGAGACTCTTATTGTGGAGAACACCTTATTAGAAGAGAAGATCAAGAATCTTGAGGTTGAGCTTAGTCAAGCTAGAACTCAAATAGAGAGGATGTCTAGTGCAAAGCTTAATGAGGTATTGAGCGCTCAAAAACCTAGTTCTGATAAGACTGACTTATGATATGCTGTTTCTTCCAGCCCCTCCTCTTCCACGGCTTCTGGATCAAGGACTGTCTTTGTGCCACAATCTGAGAAATGTGATAAAGGTATGAAATCCAAAACTGATTTAGCTAATTCTAAATCCTCTGTTAAACCTCGTGTTTGTCACAATTGTGGTGTTGCTAGACACATTCGTCCTAATTGCTTTAAGTTGTATTTTTATAAGCAATTGTCCAAACGGTCACAGGTTTCCTCTCAAGGACCTACACCTTTGTTTGGAGAGTTATTAAAAGCTTTGAACTTTTTAACTCAATTTCAAAAGAAATTTAATTCTTCTATGTCCTTTAGTAGATATACTAGGACATCTGCCTTTTCATCTTCACGACCAAAGACTCATGCTGTGTGGGTGAGAAAGGAGCCTAAGACTTAATTGTCTTTTTTGTTTGTCTTTTGCTTTAATTCTTTCTATCTAAAGTAGGACTCTCTTTGCTTGATTTCTTATCTGCTTTTGGAATCATACTTTCATGCATCTGCATCTTTCTATCATGCCTTCATGCACATGCATCTTTCTTTCATGCTTTCATATTGTTTGTCTATTTTTGTTTGGTTGTTTAGTTTTTATTTTGTTTTGTTTTCAAAATAGAAATAAAAAGGAAAAATCAGAAAAATACAAAAACAGTATAAGTTTGTGTACATTGGTACTTGTGTACCTTGGATGGCCAATGAAACAAAGTTTTCTAAACTTTGTATCTTTTGTAGCTTAGATGAGCATCTCTATGCACAACTAAGCAAGTGAGCTTTATGACTTGTGTTTGTGATGAGTAAGGTTAAGTGATCTCTTGTACTTAACACTCGTATCACTCTTTTTGACGAGAAGGACTAGAAAATTTTAATAGAAAGGCATAAATAACCATCCCACCACTGTTGCCCACCAATTATGAAATGACATCAGTATGCTTCAACATAGCAAAGTGCAATGTCAATAACATTTGTATGCTTCGACATAGCAAAATTGGAATGTCAAATATCATTGGGTATTTCTTTTCTTTCTCTTATATGCCCATGCATGATATGCTTATTAAAAAAAAAATATGCAAAGAAGAATAAAAAGTAAAAAGAATAAAAATGCTTTAAATATGATTGCAAGCGTGTATTCTAGGAGATGTGGGAGTTATAGGATGTACCTCGAAGGTGATAGTCCCCATCAAACAGTTATGATTGTGTGTGAGTTAAAATGATTTTCTCATATCTCAAATTGTCATAACATGTATACACTTATGCAATCTTGCGATGTTTTTCACACACAACATGCAATATTCTTTGCTACTCTTGATACATGTGTAGGTACAATGTGATGTGGCTATCACTAAACTGTCTTAACTTGTTTTCGAAATATAAAATTGGTTAGACTTGTTTAGTGTGTGTGTGTTTTGGATCTATGTGCTTTACATTTTTTTCTTGTTGGGAGATTTGTTTTTCCCATGTTTTGCATCTTTCTTTTATCTTGTCATCCATAGCATCTTATTTCATTACATTCATGCATTTATATGGATTTCTTGTGCACCCTTGATCATCCTTGATAATCTTTATGTCTCTCGGGTGAAGCTTTCTAGCTTCTTGTACCCTTTGTCAATCATGACAAAAAGGGGGAGAAATTGTGGAGACATTGTGGTTTCTTTTTTGAAGATTCTACATGTTAGGGGGAGAAATAAATGTCTTTGTAAGGGGGAGATGTGTTTCATCTTGTTAGGGGGAGTGCTTACCTCCTTCTTCTTGTACACCGGTCTTGTGACCATGTTGACATACATTATACTTATCTTCTTTATATGTGATGATGTATGTTTTCTTCACCTACCTCTACATGTGTTGTTTCTTTTCTATCTTTATACACATGTTTCTTATTAATTGTATGCAATCTTATATTTCTGTTTCACACTAAGATGCCGTGATGAGTTTTGTTTAAAGTGTTTCAGAAATACAGGTTGTTAAAGTCTTCCATGCCATGAACTCTCTTCTTGCAAAGTTTTTCAAGAGTTTGTGTTAGGATAGATTTTATTGTATTCAACAAGTGAATATGAGTTGAGTGATTTATGACTTCTCTCATATGTTCATTTGTTTGTTGTGGTTTTGTCACGGATTGCCAAATGGGGAGATTGTTAGGACATATGTGATTCACTTGTTAGGAACATATGTCACTATTTTATGTAGTTGGCTAATCCTTTGACAAAACACACTTTACTTGTAATTGGGTAGATCTAGGATATGTTTAATACTTCAAGAAACTTTGTTTCATGATCAAGTGTTGAAGTTATTCAAGTTTGTCCAAGAAATAAGCTGAAAAGTGCCTGTCATTAAAGCTCGATAGCTTTTCGATACCTCTCGACAACTAGGCTATTTATTGAGATTTTCAACTTCTTTTTATTGCAATCTCGATAGCTTATCGACAGCTGGTGGATCGATCGAGAAATCTCATGTCTCCTTGACAGCTCCTCGATAGCTCTCAATAGCTCGTAACAGATAGGCTCGACACCGACACCTCTCGATCGATCGAGAATTACTGAGCATTACGAAATTCAGATTTCCAGATCTGATTTTCGGCCCATGCTGAGGTGTATGCGTAGGGTTTCTTTTCTCACAACCCTAGACCTATATAAGGCTTATTTTAGAGGCCGTCACATAAAAGAATACAAGGAGAACATATACAAAAGGTGACCAATGCCTTATTCTCTCTGAAAGAATCTACTGCGTCTTTTGCGCCTTAGGGTTTTGTAACCAAGTGCTTCTTGATCTTCATTGTTGATGAAGTAAAGAACTTTGCAACCAACATTCTTCTTCTTCTAGTTGGTGATTAAGTCGCGTACTGGGATCCGCGCAATTGGTTAGTCACGTATTGGGATTTGTGCGTCAAATAGTGGCGTTTATATATTGAAGACTTCAGAGGTTATGAAGAAGTAGAAGGTTTCTGCTGTGAGTTCATCTACGGGGATTGTAGAGTTTAAGGACAAAGATTTTGTACTAGATCTGAAACTTCTCTTTACTATAGTGGATTGCTTTTCAGGAATGTTTCCCCTTAGGTTTTTTACTGTGAAACTAGTTTGTTTCATTGGTTTTCTTGGGTCATCATATCTTGTCTTATTTATTTTTTCGCTACATGATTTTGACGTGATATTGATGTTTGTTTGTTTTTAATAAGTTTTATTCATAATAAATCTAATTAACAATTTGGGTTTAAAACTTGCTAATTCTATCAACCGGGGTCTAAATTTTCCAACAATAAACTTTGCAAAGAATAAAAGGGGGAGATATTCTTCACTCTGCTCAACACTTGGATAAATAATTAAGGACTTTAACTTACTCAGAGCTACCAATCTAAGGAGTTGGTTATAATCTCGGATCTGTCTTGACACTTAGTGAGAAACAAATAGACATCATAGAATGTTAATTTCCCCAAAGTATGTGGTCCGAAGAGTCATGCACAACTAAGGTTCTGTTAAACACTTATAAAGATGTCATAGAGTGTTAATTTTCCCAAAGCATCTGGTCCGAGGACCCAGGCATGACTAAGGTTCTGTTTAAACACTTATAAAGATGTTATAGAGTGTTAATTTCCCCAAAGCATCTGGTCCGAGGACCCAGGCATGACTAAGGTTCTATTTAAACACTTATAAAGATGTCATAGAGTGTTAATTTTCCCAAAGCATCTGGTCCGAGGACCCAAGTATAACTAAGGTTCTGTTTAAACACTTATAAAGATGTCATAGAGTATTAATTTTCCCAAAGCATCTAGTCCGAAGATCCAAGCATGACTAAGGTTCTGTTTAAACACCTATAAAGATGTCATAGAATGTTAATTTTCCAAAAGCATTTGGTCCAAGGATCCAGGCATGACTAAGGTTCTATTTAAACACTTATAAAGATGTCATAGAGTGTTAATTTCCCCAAAGCATCTGGTTTGAGGACCTATGCATGACTAAGGTTCTGTTTAAACACTTATAAAGATGTCATAGAGTGTTAATCTCCCCAAAGCATCTGGTCCGAGGACCCAAGCATGACTAAGGTTTTATTTAAACACTTATAAAGATGCCATAGAGTGTTAATTTTCCCAAAGCATCTGGTCCGAAGACCCAAGCATGACTAAGGTTCTATTTAAACACTTATAAAGACTATAATGGGTAGTACGATATATTTACACAATAAATGAGTATATGACAAAGGGAACTTTCATTAATAATAATACATTTTCAAGTTGTTTACATTCCAAGGTCGTGGTATTACACATTCATCTAGGTCTTTGAGGAAATATGCTCCTATACCAACCACCGAAGTAATGCAGTATGGCCCCTCCCAGTTGGGCCCCAGCTTCCCTCATGCTGGGTTCTTTGAGGTACCTAGAACCTTTTTCAACACCAAGTCGCTAGGTGCCAACGGTCTCAGCTTCACATTGGCACCATAACCCTGCTTGAGCTTGTGTTGGTAATATGCCAGTTGAACCATTGCATTTTCTCTCCTATCTTCAATTAGGTCTAAGCTCTTTTCTAGCAATCCGTTGTTATTGGTCGGATCAAAAGAACTTTTTCTTAGCATTGGAAAGCCAGTCTCTAAGGGAATAACAGTTTCGGCTTCATAGGTCATTGAGAAGGGGGTCTCCTCTGTTGATCTGCGAGGTGTGGTTCGGTATGTCTAGAGGACATGCAACAGTTCTTCCACCCATTTTTCCTTCGCATCATCCAACCTCTTCTTGAGTCCGTTCACTATGACCTTGTTAACAGCCTCGGCCTGTCCACTGCTTTGGGGATAAGCTGGGGTGGAGTATCGATTTGTAATTCCAAGATCACAACAGTATCGCCTAAAGGCTTTGCTATCGAACTGAAGACTATTATCCGAGACGAGGGTACAAGGGACCCTAAACCGAGTAACGATGTTCCTCGAAACAAACTTCTTGGCATCTACGTCCTTGATATTCGCCAATGGCTCAGCTTCAACCCATTTAGTAAAGTAGTCCGTGCCGACTAGCAAATATCTCTTGTTCCTTGCTGCCTTGGGGAAAGGACCAAAAATGTCCAAGCCCCATTAAGCGAATGGCCAGGGGCTGGACAGAGGATTAAGGACTCCTCCCGGTTGGTGTATGTTTGGTGCGAATCTTTGACACTGGTCGCACTTCCTTACATATTCTTGTGCTTCTTTTTGCATGTTGGGCCACCGATAGCCTTGAGTGATGGCTTTGTGTGACAAGGATCTTCCTCCAGTGTGGCTTCCACAAATCCCTTCATGTAACTCCTCCAGGAGTAACTTTGTTACTTCGGGGTGTATGCATAGTAGGTATGGCCCAAAAAAGGAGTGTTTGTACAATTTATAATCCTCGAATAGCAAGAACCGAGGAGCCTTTCTTCGTATTTTGTCAGCTTCTAACCTCTGCATAGGTAGGATATCTTCTTTCAAGAATAGTATTATGGGGTCCATCCAGCTAGGCCCCATTCTAACTTGGTGAATATGAATCACCTCTTTGTTCACCTTTGTGGGTTTGCATAAGCCTTCCATAAGGATGACTTGGGGTAAGATTTGTGCCGAGGAGGTTGCAAGTATGGCTAGAGAATCAGCATGTGTGTTTCCACTTCTGGGGATATACAATAGGTTGAAAGATTCAAAGCTTGACTGCAAACGTCTAACCTGACTCAAGTACCCTCGCATTCTTTCATCTTTGGCTTCAAACTCTCCTTTCACTTGGCCGACGACCAATTAGCAGAGCCTCATATTCGGCTTTGTTATTTGTGGCCGAGAATCTCAATCTTAATGATTTCTCAATAGTGATTTTCTTGGGTGAGACCAGAACTAGCCCCACTCCGGACCCCTTTCTGATTTGCTGCACCATCTATGTATACTTTCCAGGATAAGGGACCTTGCTGGGAGATCATGCCAACCGATTTTTCATCCATGTTTTGATTCTCTGTTTCTACTTCCAATGAGGATTCAGCAAACTCAGTTACTAGATCTGCGAGAACTTGACCCTTGACAAAGGTGCGAGGCATGTATTTGATGTCAAAAGCCCCTAAGATCGTGCCCCATTTACCGATCGTCCCCATGTAATCAGCACTTCGGAGTAGAGCTCAGAGCGCGAGCTGAGTTAGGACAACTACCGTGTGTGCCTAGAAGTAATGGGGGAGTTTACGTGTAGTATGTACTATCTACAAAATGGCTTGTTCCAGTGGTAGATAGCGGATCTCGGCCTTATGTAGTGACTTGCTCACATAATAAACTGGCCTTTGTATATCGCTATCAACTCATATCAAGACCAAGCTTACAACATGAGGGGCTACAGCAATATAGGCAAACAAGACCTCATCCATCTTAGGACTGGACATGATAGGTGGCTGAGAGAGATAATCCTTAAGCTGCTGGAAGGCTAAGGCACACTCCTCAGTCCACTCGAATCTCTTCCACTTATTCATCAGTAGGAAGAAGGGTCTGCACCTATTCGCTAATCGAGAGATGAATCGGTTCAAGGCAGCAGTCATTTCGGTCAGTTTCTGGACTTCCTTGGGATTCTGAGGTGGTTGTAAACTGTTAATTGCTTTAATCTAATCGGGGTTAACTTCAATTCCGTGATAAGTGACCATGTAGCCCAGAAATTTGCCTGACCCCACACTAAAAGAGCATTTGGAAGCGTTAAGGCACAATTTGTGCTTCCTCAAAATTTCAAAAATGTTCTCGAGATCTCCCACATGCTTGGACACTACCTTACTTTTCACCACCATGTCGTCTATATAGACCTCGATACTCTTGCCTAACTATGGTTCAAACATTCTAGTCATCATCCTTTGATAGAAAGATCTTGCATTTTTCAAACTAAAGGGCATCACTTTGTAGTGGTAGTTTCCAATGGGAGTGACGAAAGCTGTTTTTTCCTGATCATCCGAGGCTAGTGGTATCTAATGGTACCCTTGAAAAGTATCTAAGAAGCTCATCCGAGGATGACCTACAGTTGCATCCACCAGCTAGTTTATCCTAGGCATAGGGAAGGGGTCTTTCAAGCAAGCCTTATTTAGATCCGTGAAGTCTACACACACTCGCTATTTTCCACTTTTCTTTTTCACCACCACAGTATTGGCCAGCCATTCAGGGTAAAACACCTCCTTAATAGCCCCCGCCTACTTAAGTTTCATCACCTCATCTCTGACAGCATCAGAATAGTCCTTGGACGAGCGCCGAGATGGTTGCTTTTTGGGGGTGACAAAGGGATTAACGTTCAAATGATGACAGATGAAGCTCGAATCCACCCCTGGGGCCTCGTAAGCACTCCACGTGAACACATCAACATTTCTTCTAAGAAACTCTATCAACTCTTCCTTCTTTGGAGGAGGTAGCTGAGCCCCAATCTGTAAGAACTTCTCCGAATCATCACTAATAATGACCATTTCCAAATCCTCATATTTCACCTCTTCAGCTGATCTGTTAACAGGCAACACCGGAGCTTTTAATTGCTATAAGCCCCCTTCAACAGAGGCCAACGACTTAGTTTTGGGCTGATGTAAGATGGCAGCCACCAGGCACTACCTAGCTGTGGATTGACTTCTCAGGATTTCCCTAACCTAGCCCTCCGACGGATATTTCACCTTCTGGTGCAGAGTAGAAGAGACGACTCCTAGGGCATGAAGCCAAGGTCTAGCCACAATGGCTGTGTAGGGGGAATAAGCGTCCACCACGATGAAGTCCACCTCCACCACTTCTAAACCAGTCTATACAAGTAGTCTAATCTAACCCTTCAGAATGACGACCTTCCCGTCAAAACTTACCAGGGGCGAATCGTAGGCTGTTAGGTCTTCGGGCTTCAAATTTAGCTCCTTGTACAGGTCGGGATACATAATCTCAGCACCACTGCCCTGGTCTATTAATACCCTCTTCACGTCATACCCGCCAATCCTGAGTGTGACCACTAAAGCATCATCATGGGGTTGGATGGTTCCGATTTTATCCTCGTTCGAGAAGCCCAGAACGGGTTGGGTTTCTATTCTAGCCTTCTTTGGCTCCGAATTAGCGCCTTCGGCGGATAGCCGAGCCACAGACATCACTCTAAAAGGGCAAGAACCGGTCCTCACTGGAGCAGCAAAGATGACATTTATCGTTCCCAAGGGCGGTCTTGAAGAATCATCTCTCCGGGATTCTGAGTTTGTCTGGCCCCCCTGGCCGCTGGAGTGATGCAAGAGTTGCTTTAACTTTCCTTCACGGACGAGCTGGTCTAGATGGTCCCACAGATTTCTACAATCTTCCGTGGTGTGTCCCTGGTCTTGGTGGTATTGTCAATAAAGGTTTTGATTACGCTTTGCGGGGTTTCCTACCATCTTATTTGGCCATTTGAAGAATGGCTCATTCTTAATCTTCTCCAGAACCTGATGCACCGGTTCTCAGAACATAGCATTGACCGCCTGAGTATTAGTAGATCCTGACTGCCCAGCAAAATTTCTCTAAGGCCTGTTGTTATTGTATCAGTCCGGCCTGAAATCTCTCATCTCCAGAGGGATAACCTTATATTTTTCTTTCCTCTGCTGCTGGTCTTCCTCAACCCTTTTATACTTATCAATCTGATCTATGAGTTGGCGCACACTGGTGACAAGTTTGCCAGTCAGAGATTTCCTTAAATCATGCTCGGCTGGGAGGCCGAACTTAAAAGTACTGATGGCTACATCGTCAAAGTCACCATCTATCTCGTTGAACATCTCACAGTATCTATTCGAGTATGTTTTCAGGATCTCACCCTCTCGCATGCTTAAGGACAGTAAGGAACCCAAGGGTCGAGGAACCCTACTGCAAGTGACAAATCGGGAGCCAAATGCTTGGGTGAGTTCCTTTGATAGGCCACAAACGGATTGACCCCTTGTAATTAAATTAATTAATTAGCCAAGTTATTAATTAATCAATTTAACATGCAAATGCGTGGTAGCATAAACAAATCACCAATAAACTAATTATGCAGCGGAAAATAAAATAACACGGTGATTTGTTTACTAATGGGGAAAACCTGACGGCAAAAATCCCACCAGGTGATTTTCAGGTCACCACTCCCGAAACTCTACTATTATCACAACAAGCGGTTACAAGTAAAGGAATCTCAAGTACCTTACCAACCTACAGTTGAACCCTTACTCCAATACCCAATTGGACTTGATCTGTAGTGACAGATCCCCCTTTTGATGCACGGCTCCCAGTACGTGACTAACCAATTGTGGGGATCCCAGTACGCGACTTCAATCACCAACTATAAAAAGTTGTTGGCTGCAAAGTTCTTCAGTTCATCCACAATGAAGATCAAGAAGATGCTTGGTCACAAAACCCAAAAGTGCACATACACAGCAACTTCTTCAGAAGAGATGAACTAGGGCAAAACTTTGTCTTCGGTCACGCTTGAACAGGGTTTGCTCAATGCTTGTGCAACTTGTGAACACTTTGACGGCCCTTAAAAAAATCCTTTTACATGTCTAGGGTTAGAAGAAAAGAAGGCCCAAAGACACATTCACGGATCCCAAGAATCAAATCAGAAATTCTGATTTTATAAACCTCGACAAATAGAAGGTGTCGAGCAGCTGTCGAGATTTAATGATTGTACACTTCTTCAGCTTGTTTCTTGGACAGACTTGATGACTTCAACACATGATCTTGAAACCTGATTTCTTGAAGTATTGAAAACACCTAAAACTACCCAAATACAAGTTGAGTGCATTTTGTCAAAGGATTAGCCAATTACATAAAAGAATGACATATGTTCTTAACAAATGAAACACATATGTCCTAACATCCTTAAAGGAACTTATGGAATCCGCCTTCAGGCTGTCGAACCATCTCATCACAACGGGTCCTAGACTGGATGGGAAAATCTTGCACATCAAGGCTTTGTCCTTAGAATGGACAGCCATTCTCTGATTGAAGTGGCTCACATGCTCTACGGGGTCTGTTCTACCATTGTACATGGTGAAAGCGGGCTGAGTGAATCATCGAGGAAGTTTCGCCCCCTCAATTTTGGCGTGAAAGGTGACTTGGAGAGTTGGTTCAAGGCCCTACTCATAGCGTCGTTTCCCATGCCTTTATGAGGCAGGCTTCTAACCCTCCATTCATGATGGTGCTCCTCCTCATAAGAGAGATTCGCTAGGCAGGGTTTGAGACCTTCGCCTGTAATTGATGTCCCTTTCATCATCAGAAGAAACATCAGAGTTGGAGGGGGTTCGCCTTCGCCGTGCATGGCATAACTTCCTATTCAACTGGTCAATCTCCAGTTGCATGCCCTTATTACTCTTTGCATGGGAGATATGGCTTCCACCTCGAGGTTGACTTCTATTAGTATGTGTGGTATACACACTTCCTTCATAGTCACCTCTCTGCTCAAGGTTGACAAAAGGGCCATGCTAGGATCCCAAAGACTTTGCTTGATGTGGACCTGATCTTACCATAGTTAAGCGTTGCATTCACTAACGCACTAGTTCTTCCCATAGACGGCGCCAATTGTAAAGACTTGATTTGAACTCCTAGCCCAAAAAGTATATGGACTTAGGCCCAAAAAGCCCAAAATAATAAATTTGTAGAGAATGGGTTGGAAAACTGGGTTTTAATGAACTGAGCAACAAATAAACAGATCTTAATGACAAAGAAAGGAAAATAACGAACTTTCATTAAGGAAAAACGTCCTCGGCAGAGTCCAAGGAGACTGATTCTTATGTATTTGCTTTTGAAGCTTGATTACAAGTCTGGTTCTAGATTGCTACAATGTTTCTCTCTTGATTTTTCGATTCCTCCCTCATGGAGGGTCTCTTACATTATATAGATCCCCTTGGACCATCTTGATCCTACACTTGTTGATCATTTAAGCCCTTACTTGAGTGTCTGTCCCATTAGACACCCTTTTTGGCTTTTTGTGAGTTGTGGTAGCCAAGACAGCATTATTCAGGGGTCTTCTCGACATAAATGCGGTCAGAAAAGTAGCTGTAGTGCATTCAATGTGGTGGTAGCAGCTTTCCCTTAGATATTTCCTAGCTTCTACTTTCTAGTACACTTAAGAAGTACGTCCCTGTCACTGGAACTTCCTAGAAGGTCATCTTGATCGTTAGGATCTACATTAGACTCGTGTTTAGCTTATCCGAGGAGGTGTTCCTCCTCAGATCACCTTCCGATTTGCATCTTGCTCATTAAGTCCTGAGTCTGAACCACTCATCACTATTCGTTCGTCCTCGGACTACTCATGCTCTCGAACAAGGCCCAAGGCCCAATATATGATTTGGGCCCTTAACCCTACAGTACTAGAGTCCAAATATCTTGAGCTTCCTATGTTCTTTAACAGGCGTGAAAGGGTTATAATATTGAATATGATTCATGGCAGTCTTTCAATTTGGGTGGATAAGGGTCAATTTTGACGCAGTAGTTCGACCTCAACATAATTTTTCTAGTAGCTATTAGTTGTAATGACAAAGGTCACATTGTGAATGTTTGTTCAAAGACCTAGCCCAATAAAAACTCCTATATGGAGTGAACCATTAGCGGCTCTTTCGGTTGTGACTTGACTATTGCCAAGTTGCTTGGGTTTAAGTACTTAGCTTTTGAAGAGGATGCTTGGGGAGTTATCGTTGCTATAAATGAAAGGATGCTAGAGTTATTCAAGTTACGTATGGTGTAATTTTAAGGAATGTCACGTCACCGAACAACTTTTTATTGAGTTAATAATTTGAAAATTTGATTATGTATTTTTTATGTTCTTAATGTGCATGTCAAATTTCGTGTCAATTGAACTTTATTTACTATTTAATCTATAATTCCATCTTTGATGCAGAGTTTTAAATAATAACAACTTGAAATTTAAACATTAGATTGATCACATAATTATTGATCTTTGAATGTTTTGAAATTTTGCAAGTATGGAAAATATATGAAAATAATGTAATCTAATGATAGATTTATCAAAATCCACATTCAATAAAAAAAAATATTAAGTGGCTTTTAATTGGATTGAAAATTTCACTATTTGATTACATATTTTATATGTTCTTAAGACATATGCCAAGTTTTGCGCCAATTGAATTTTATTTACTATTAAATCCATTAACCCATCTTTGATGCATAATTTTAAGGATAAAATTTAGCTACAAAATTGGTTGTAGCCTAAGCCTACAACCTTACTTAATAAAATAAACATTATTACATATTTAGAAAATTTAACCGTGGAATTACATATTCTTTACCCTCTTAATGCACATATCAAATTTTATGTCAATCAGATATTATATACTATATGATCTATAAGCTTATATTTTATACATAATTTTAAATTACAAAAACTAACAATTTAAACAATTTATTGATGGCATAGCTATTGATCTTTAATTTTCTAGAAATTTTGCAAATATGAAGAATATAAGAAGAAGATGTAATCCAATGGTGGAATTCTCGAAATTCATCTCCAATAAAAAGATATTGAATAATGTTGTAACCTTAGGTTACAACCAATTTTGTTGCTAATCTTTATCCTAATTTTAAACTATAAATATTTAAATTTCAAACATTTAATTAATGACATAATTATTGATATTTGATTTTTTTTATTTATTTTGTAAATCTGAAAAATATACGAAATTTGCGCATAATTATTTGGGCATCTTGACCCAAAAAAATCTAGAAATTTGACTTTTTTGGGAACCCTTGAGGAAATTAATGGATCTTGTGGACCACAACAAAGCCTAAAGTAACAACGCTTGACTTCTTTACACATCATGCCTTTACCAAGTCAAACTAAACCAGTCTTTGAATTATTATTATTTCAGTCCTTGACAGCTTAAACCAATCTTGTTCGTACCTTTCATCTCTTTCTAGAACAAAAAGTATCCTAACTTTGTACATGTATATATTCCTATCAACCCTTCAGCTATTTGATCCTAAAAAAAAAAAAAAAAAACCATTCAGCTATTCATTAGGAGAAAAAATAAAAGATTTTCTCCCAAAAAAAGAAAAGAGAAAAAAGAAAAGACCACTGTCTGAAAACATGGCCAAGATCATTGTACTATGCTGTTTAATCATTCTTGCTGCATTTGGGTCTGTCAATGCGCAAAAAATTGGGTTCTATGAGCTTCAAAAGGGTAATATCACTTTGAAATTCACCAACTGGGGTGCAGCTATTGTCTCCGTTATTCTTCCTGACAGAAATGGTATGTATATTATATTATTCTGGTTTTTCTGTTTAGCTTTTTACTTTTGGTTCTTCTTCCTAAAAATTTTGTTTCTCATGCTATACATTATTATTCTCCATCTCTAATTTATTATAGTATTTGTGTTTCTTTTCAGGAAAGCTGGCTGATGTTGCTCTTGGGTTTGATTCAATTCAGGAATACGAGGTAAGAGATTTTGGTTCATATATATCCTGCAATGTTTTATATATTTTGTCTTTCTAGCTTACTTTTCTAGTACCAAAATCTCACATGAACACGTTTTCAAGTTATAAAAGTACACTGCAAAACAAGTTTTTGCCTAATCTCTCTAACAAATCCCAATCAAAGTTCAGACAGAAATGTGATTGCCACATTAGCTCTAGATTTTGTTGTTTGTAATTGTAAGTACTTTTCTCGTAGATAAGCTGATCCAATTTGACCCCATGGAATTTGACCGTCCTGTATATTCCAAGCTCCAAACAAGGAGCTTAAATTCCACATAGACCTTAATAAAAGGAAAAGTTTAAAATTGTGTATTCTAAGAGGTTTGGCTTAATGTTACATCAATATATAATGCTATCTCAGATCATGTAATCTTAGATTATGTAATCACATTACAATAATATAATGACCAAAATATCCTCATAACTTTAAAATAATCAAAAATACACCAAAACCTCTAAAAGATTAAAATAGCCCCAAAATCTTTAAAATGACCAAAATTTTAAATTTTTTTTTTTAAAAAAAAGCTCATTCTTAATATCATTAACTTCCTTAAATAAAAAAAAATAAAAAATAAAAAGCTCATTATGGTTTTGTGTGTCTTTTTAATATTTATGCACAATTTGACGTTATTTTTAGAAAAATATATTTAATAAAATATTAAATGCACTTTTTAACTTCTGTCATTGGGTCATTCTATTACAAAAACTCTTTTCTTATTATGAGAGGACAGTATTGACATTTTGGGTTTTTTTTTTTTTGGTGTTAAAAAAAGTCACTTTCGTCTTTATGTCATTTGTAATTACGCCTTACCTTCCGGGATATATTCACCTAACTCTTGCCTTTGAACAACTTTTCTCTTTCCCCTTTTTCTTTTTTCTTTTTTATTTTATTTTTTTATATATAAGTTTTTGGGTAAAAAATTTTGTAGTTTAACTAGTTACAGTTGGTACTTCTTAGCATTTTTAATGGAATCATTTATGATTTAAAGCTCCAAACTAGTTACAGTTGGTACTTCTTAGCATTTTTAATGGAGGCATTTATGGCTTAAGCTCCTATCCCAAATCCCAACTATTTAAATTTTAAAAAAGAGAAAAAGAAAAATGATTCAAATCAATTGCTACAAAGCAATAAAGTCAATAATAAATGAATAGTTTAATCCTCTTCATTAATATACGATAATAGAGAAATATTAACAAATACTTCAAGGAAATTTGTAAATGAATCGTTTTAAGAAAATTTTTATTGGAAAAGAAAAAAAAAGTAATTAATGTTTTAATAGCTTTTTTTATTTTCCATAAAAATATTATCAAAATTTTCTTGAAATAGATTATTAATAATTCTCCTAAGGACAACGGTTAACAGAACCCATAATAATACTGATTATGATTTGGCAGGCAGGTTTACAATGGCCCATTCCAAAATCTGTGTTAGCCAATTAGGCATGTGGGAACCTTGCCAAAAGGAACATTATAAAACAAGTTTTTTTTTTTTTTTTTTTTTTTTTTTTTTTTTTTGAGAATGTTATAAAACAAGTTGAAGGTGTAGAAAAGAAAAAGAAAAATTTGCATTAAATTAACAAAAATAAACTCATCCTAACATGAGCAACATATTTTTAACTCTAACACAAGGTCACAGACAATTTTCAATTATGTTAAGAGTAATGTTACAGTTACAAACTATTTTACAACATTTTTACAAACTGTTCATAATTCCCATGTGAGCTCACTATTTTAATTGTGAGAGCTTTCCTTGGTCACATATATTTGCTAGGTCTCTTTTCTATGATAGATCTGATGCACTTCACCGACTCACTAACCAAAGTAGTCATGAAATTAAATTTTATTTATTTATAAAAAAAAAAAATGAAATTAGGTTTTGCTTGTATAAATTTTTCTTAAATAATTTATTGGGACAAAGAAGAAGCATGCTAGCAAAGTCTTAATAAATTATACATGCATCACTTATGAATCCCTCTTCCTCTTGCAAGCAGAGCATCCTGTTGTTCTTTCAATAGTAATTGACAGTGCAGGGGTCTTATGCTAAACTCTATCGCATGCCACTATATATTGTTCTTCTTTTTGCTAATTTGTTCTTTTTTGTATTTTTAACTCTCACACAAAACTGATATCTTGGTGCAAATTTTAATCTGTAGACGAATAAACGAAACTTTGGCGCTGTTGTTGGACGAGTTGCTAACAGAATTAAAGGCGCTCAGTTTACTTTGAATGGAACGGTTTATAAACTAGTTGTTAATGATGGAACAAATAACACAATTCATGGTACATTATTCTTATTTTAGTAGCATTTTTTCCTGGAAAATAATTTTTTTTTTCCAATTCTCATAATAAAATACTTTTTTGATCATAGGTGGTCCTCAAGGATTTGCTCATGTTGTTTGGAACGTGACAGCGCATAGTAACGTAGGTCGTACTCCTTACATTGTTTTCACCTATCACAGCATTGATGGTGATCAAGGTATGCTCAATCATTAATTATTTGCACTAAACTCTAGATTCTTATATCAATTATTTTGATATGACTACAGATCCTCAACATACTAGTCAGAGTAGTCGTTTAAATGTATTCTTTTTCGTCATCCTATTTTATCCGAAATCATATACTATGTTACTTCTTTAATTGACATGAATTTTTTTTTTTTTTTTTACTTTTTTTTATTGGTTTTATATGACTTTGACACTTCTATTTGTAAATAAGAATGTACAAAGTGATGAACTTCTTTGTTGTATAGACAATCTCAAATGATAAGCTGGTGAGCAATTCTTTGGTTGAAATTTTAAGAACCGCACTTGACTTGAATGTTCTGCAGGATTTCCTGGTGATCTCCTTGTCACTGTCAGATATGCACTCATTGGACACAACCTATTTAGTATCACAATGAAAGCCGTAGCTCTAAACAAGCCCACTCCAGTGAATCTGGCACAACATGTATACTGGAACCTAGGTGGCCATGACAGTGGAGATATTCTGTCTAATGTGATCCAGATATTTGGATCCCAGATCACAGCTCTTGATAGCGAACTTATTCCCACCGGAAAATTTGAACCAGTGAAAGGAACACCTTATGATTTCCTTGAACCACGCCCGATTAAAAGCAAGATCAATGGGCTAGCTAAAGGTTATGATATCAACTATGTGCTTGATGGTGGTGTTGGCAACAAGTTGAAGAGGGTAGCAGTGGTTCATGATCCAAAGTCAGGAAGGGTGTTGGAGCTGTCCGCAAGTGCTCCTGGTGTGCAGTTTTTTACAGCGAACTCTCTAAATATGACAGGAAAAGGAGGATTTGGGTACAAACCACATGCAGCACTATGTTTGGAGACTCAAGCATTCCCTAACTCAGTCAACCAACCCAATTTTCCTTCCACTATTGTGAGCCCTGGAAAGCCTTATGAGCATAACATGCTCTTCAAGTTTTCAACCAATTAAACCTCCATCTGATTAGTCCAATGTAATAAGGTTTGTAAACGACTAAATTTCGATTTTGAAATAAAATCAAACAAGTAAAATAGTTTTACAATTGTGAATTTGTATTGATCAATGTGTAATACAATTCTCTGTGATTACGAAAGAGTGATCATTTATGTTGAGAGCAACAAAAGGGTGTATGGTAGGTGTCTATGATATATGAATGTTAATGGGATGCTAAGGAGGAGGTAAAGGTATAAAACTTAAGAAGAAGAATTCCGTGGCACGGTCAATGTCTTTTTGTCGTATCATTTGTAAGGGTATGTTTTGATTATTAACAATAAGAGAATTTTGACCTAATCAAATGGGCCATAGCCCATAGGGTAAAAGCAAACACAGTATTCCAAGGAAGATAATTAGTAGTGGTAATAGCAGTAGCAGTACAATTCATTTTATACCAGGTATGTATTGGAGTATCAAAAAATTGTTTTTAAGAGCAATGTGGGGAAACGTAAGCCAAATCTGTGTAGCAAAAAAAGCAATCCCACAAGATATGGATTGGACTTTCCAATTCGTTGCAGCGCGGACATGATTGTTGAGCGAGGGTAGAAAAGGCGAATATGATGGATCGTGTAGGAATTTTATTATGAGCACATTTCCAGATAAAGAGTATGATTTTAGGAGGAATTTTGAGTTTCCAAATCCATGTCCAAGATTCAGATTGTCCTAAAACATCATTAGTGCTCAATCTTTGTGATAAAAGGTAAGCTGGTTTTACTGAACAGATTCCTGAATGGTGCGATCTTGGACTGAATTTGATTGTGTATAAGATAAGGGAATGGCTTGAATAAAAGTGGTAATTTCCGTAGGCAATTGCATACTAATATAGCAGAGATCCCAGTGATTGTTTTCAGTGATAACAGCTGCTACTGTGAGGTCAATTTCATGTTGCTTGAGGGGACTTTGAATTTCTTTTTTCTTTTTTCTTTTTTTGAGAAAATGAGGAGACCTTGAATAAGATACCTAATTGGACCCAAAATAAGGTGTATATGATTTTGTGAGGCTGTGTTGCCCCACAAAAAGTTGCGAAGAGCCCTATCTATTTGATCAGATATACCTCTTGGTAAAAGGGTAGTTTGCATCTGATAATAAACTATTGGTGAGTATGGGCATGCCCAAGTATTTTCCTAAGTCAGTTACTATTGGCATCTGGAGTTGGTCAGCAATAGCATGTTGAGTATGAGCTGGTGTATTTCTAGAGAAGAAGATTTTAGGTTTTTCTTTACTGCATATTTGGAGTTTTTTGGCTGAATATTGCAAAAAATAAAGTTTATTTGTGATATAGGTACTGTTCAAACTTATTTGGCGAAATGAGGAGAGAAGTGAATTTCGGCAACACCAATGCCAAAATTCTGAGAAAAAGTAGGAGAGAGAAGAGAGAAATGATGTGACGGATGAGGAGTGAGAAAAAGAAATTTCGGCAATGATATTGCCGAAATTGGAAGATTAAAAAAAAAACTGAATTTTGGCAAGAGTAATGCTATGGCCACACACTATTTTACCATATTTTTTACAAACTGTTGTTATGGCCAATTTTTTACTGGTTTTCATTAGTACCTACCAAAAACATCACTTTGTTATTTACTAATAATCACGCATCATATTAACAGTTTATGAAAATTTTTGTAAAAAAGTTTGTAACTGTAGCATTTTGCCAAAAGTGAATGATTTATAAATTTAAAAAAAAAAAATTCAATTGCGGCAATTGAATTGCCGAAATTGGAGTAAAAATAAAAATAAAAAACCTTGATTTAATGCAGCCACACTTTTTGGAGTAAAATGACAGAGATACACACTTTAGTCCTCCAAAAGTGTGGCTGTATCTTACCACAATCAAGTGTGGCTGCATTAAATCAAGTTTTTTTTTTTTTTACTCCAATTTCGGCAATTCAATTGCCGCAAATTGAGTTTTTTTTTTTTTTTTTTTAAATCATTCACTTTTGGCAAAATGCTAGAGTTACAAACCTTTTTTACAAAAAATTTCATAAACGGTTGATATGATGAGTGATTTTTAGTAAATAAAAAAGTAATATTTTTGGTAGGTACTAATAAGAACCAGTAAAAAATTGGCCATAACAACAGTTTGTAAAAAATATGGTAAAATAGCGTGTGGCCATAGCATTACTCTTGCCACAATTCAATTTTTTCTTTTTTTTTAATCTTCCAATTTCAGCAATATCATTGCCGAAATTTCTTTTTCTCTCTCCTCATTGCCAAAATTTCTTTTTCCGTCACATCATTTCTCTCTCCTCTCTCCTACTTTTTCTCAGAATTTCGGCATTGGTGTTGCCGAAATTCACTTCTCTCCTCATTTTTCCAAATAAGTTTGAACAGTACCCATATCACAAATAAACTTCATTTTTTGCAATATTCAGCCAAAAGACTCGCATATTTGTCCCGAAATGGTGCAGAAGTCATTAAATATGTTGATGAGCATGGCATGCGCAGTCTTGAGTTGTACCAAGAAAGCCATAAAGCCCACATAAACGATCTTGGAAAAGACCCAATAAAGGAGTATTATTGTCAATAATACTAGACAAACGATGAGGTACGAGGTTCCTATCTATATATATCTAAAAGCTGAAGCGTCGCATTTATTGTTGCTACGCTTTTATTGAGCCACATTAGCGACCACATCATCTACCTATTTCCCATTTCTCTCCACTACTTCCAACCATAACTTCCCTTT
Organism: Quercus aquifolioides; assembly: GCA_019022515.1. Taxonomy (NCBI): domain Eukaryota; kingdom Viridiplantae; phylum Streptophyta; class Magnoliopsida; order Fagales; family Fagaceae; genus Quercus; species Quercus aquifolioides. The sequence goes on along the minus strand of CM032327.1, from coordinate 24,791,587 downwards.
CACCTTTTCATCTATCCACTATTCTTAACCTTAACGTCACTTTTCATTTATCTCTTCCTTTTCCTTTTATTTTGACTCTTCTTATCCTCATTCTGTTACTATAAATATGACATCCTATCTCCCATTTTATACATATTTTCTCACATGAAAAAGGTTATTACTCTCTCTCTCTCACATGTTTTATTTTTGTGTGAATTTTTTATTTTTTGTATCTCTACTTTAGATTGATATATTTATGTGTTCTTTAGAATTTTACACTGGGTTACAATTTAGCTTTGTGTTTTTAAGTTATTATCTTCTTTTTTATTTTCTATGATTGTTAAAAGTTATTATATTGCATATAAATATAGTTTACAAGTATATAATGTAATTCTATTATATATCATGGCTTGGATAATTAATTTGGTGTTTGACTTATAAATATAGTTTTTATTTTGATGCTTCTTTTTCTCATTTTATTTTCTATTTCTCTCCCAAAAAGGTGATTACTCTCTCTCTCTCTCTCTCTCTCTCTCTCTCTCTATATATATATATATGGAATTTATTCTTTTTTGCAATTTTACTATAGGTTGATGAATCATTGTATTTTTTTTTATATAATACTATTTTGGGTTAATACGATTTTGTAGTGTGTTTGATTTTTTAAGTTTTCCGTCACAAGTCTTTTCTCTCCCTCTTTTAGCTTTTGTTTGTTTTGTTTTTTTTTATTTTTATTTTTTTGACATAACACTTAGTTATTTTGGAAGTGAGATTTTGAATTTATATCAAAATACAATGTTGGCTATGTATTTGAATGTGTCTATCAACTCTTAAAATTAAACCGTCCAAGATGAATATGTAAAGACAATATTTTTATTTTTATTTTTCATTGATTTATTATTTAGTTATAACATCAAAATTAAAGTAAATGAATATGTAAAGTTAAAACTAACTACGATGAATTTGTAAAGCCAATATATTTATATATTTAATATTATCAAAAAATTAAAAGTCAAAAATAAATAATAAAAAGAATAATGATGTGGCCAATGATGTGACGAATAAGAAGGCTCAATAGGAGCGTAGTAACAAAAATGTAATATGAAAATCCAGTTAAAGGCAACTAACTCTTAACAAATAAAAGTGTATGTAGTAAAAAAAAAAAATCATATTCTATTTAAGTTTTTATATGGATTATTTTCTTTCATTTCGATAGGTGAAGTATTCAATTTTAGACATAAAGTCTACTTTTTTCCTACATATTATTTTAAATATTAAATTTATAATATGGTATAGTCTCTTAGAAATGTCTAAGAAATATACAGTTCCAATCTCATATATCTATATTAGTAAACAAAACTCAAACAATAGTTTGAAGCTACTCCTACGATAAGAAAAATAATAAATATAATAATTTCTTTTTAAGAGAATGAAAATTTTGAATAATATATTTGAAACTTAAACAGTTTAGTTGTACAGGAAAAACAAATTAGGAAAATATAACGCACGATAACATAATTTATCAAAATATGGACGACCTAAAAAATAATAATATCAATCAAATAAATCCAAATAATAAAATGATGATACATTTTTTGAGATAGATAAATGAAAAATAATTTTAGAAATATTTAAGTTTTTGGATGAACAAATTATTTTCCACAAAATTTATAGAACAAATTATATATTATATCATAACTAAAATATAATTATCCTCTTCCACGCATTGCGTGGGTCTGCGACTAGTGAAGGATAAAAGATGTGCGGGGTTGACATGTGGAAGCCCATGGATGATACACCAATGAAGGGAAAGACCCATTAGGCAAGGGGGAGCGAGTAGGATTTGTTCATGGCCTATAAAGAGGTCTTGAAGCCCACAGAGAGGCAGGGACTCACACGTGAGGGGGAGATTGTTGGGTATACATGTGTGAGCGAAGTTCCACATTGAATAATAATGAGAAGAATGAGTAGTTAATATAACATAATTAAACACATACCCATAGGGTTTAAACTTTTTGGATTAAAGTGTGTCTCTATATATTATATTAATTATTCAAAGAAACTTTCCAATGTGTTTTTCTCCTTAACAGAGTTGTTTTGTATGAAGGGATTGATCTAATATGAGGGATAGGTGATTTAAACAAAGGATGAATAGATATGGAAATAATGGATCTCTTATAGTTACAGAAAGATTCATTTATTATTTATTTATTTATTTATTTTTTGTTTCTAAGCCAAGTATTTTCATTTGTGGGATTAGAAAACCCTAGAACATCTAGGGTGTGTTTGTATAAACTGTTAGAATATTGTGTTTTGAGTTTAAAATGAGTATTTGTAAAAAAAAATATTAGGAGTTGTAGTTGCAAAATAAAGTTTTGGATTTTAAAAAAACTTTGTTAATCTCCCAAAACGTTTAACCAAACCGGCCTATAGTTTAATATAGTTATAAAAAGATTCATTACTTTATTTGTTTCTAAACCAAGGATTTTCATTTTATGGGATTAGGAAACTCTAGAATTTTTAGGGCAGTCCTACATTTCTGTCAATTATTTAATGAATACTAAAATTTTACCAGTCCATATATATATTTAAATAATTAAAACACGGAAAAATCCAATTTATTCCATTCAATATTTTAAAATTGTTTTACACTTGCAAGTAGAGTTATTTTAAGAATTTTAGATGATGTTACTTAATCCTCACTTGGGCTGTCTAGTGGCAGTGACTGCATGTGAAACAAAGACCCGGACCATAAGGATAAGATCAGTGAAGTAATCCTCTTTGAATTCTCTTTTAATTGGCATCTTGACCAAAATCCGAAACTTGATTTTTACGGGACCCTTCGAGGAAAAAAAATGGATCTAGTGGCCCACAACAGGCTAAAGTAACAGCACATGACTTTCAAGCATCTTCTCACATTATGCCTTTACCAAGTCAAATTATTGGGTCTAGCAATTCCAAGATGAGCAAACTGTTGCATTTCTCTGACTAACATTAGTCTTTAAATTATTGTCTCAATCCTTAACAGCTTAAACAATCAAATTCATACCTTTCATCTCTTTCTAGCACAAACTATATCCTATCTTAATTTGTGCATCTATATAAACCTATCAACCATTCAGCTATTCATTCAGAGTAAAAAGAAGAGACCACTGTCTGAAAACATGGCCAAGATCATTGTGCTATGCTGCTTAATCATCCTTGCAGCATTTGGGTCTGTCAATGGCTCTTCAAAAAAGCAAGAAGTTGGGTTCTATGAGCTGAAGAAGGGTGATATCTCTATGAAATTCACCAACTGGGGGGCAGCTATTGTCTCCCTTATTCTTCCTGACAAACATGGTATGTTTTTCCTCAGTTATAATGTTAGTTTTTCTGAGTAGCTTTTTACTTCTGCTTCTTCTTCCTCAAAATTTTGTTTCTCATGCTACGTATTATTCTCCATTTCTAATTTGTATAGTATTTGTGTCTTTTCAGGAAAGCTGACTGATATTGTTCTTGGGTTTGATTCAACTAAGGAGTACCAGGTAGAGTTTTTGCTTCATATCCTGCAGATGTTTTATATTTTGTCTTTCTAGCTTACATTTGTGGTACCAAAATCTCATATAAACACGTTTTCAAGTCATAAAAATACACTACAACACAAAATTTTGCCTTTTTGCTTAATCTCTCTCACAAATCCCAATCAAAGTTCAGACTTATGTGATGGCCATATTAGCTGTAGTGTTTTTGTCGTTTGTAAGTACTATTCTTGTAGATAAGATAAAGCTGATCCAATGCTGACCACATGGTAATATTCTTCGTAATGTGTTATACAAGTTGTGTTTAGGTGACCGTCCTGTATATCCAAGCTCCATACAAGGAGCTTAAATTCCACATAGACCTCTTCAGCAAAAAAAAAAAAAAAAAAAATTCCACATAGACCTTAATAAAAGGGAAAGTTCAAAATTGATGCATACTTAAGGGGCAGGATGTAGTGAAGAAACTTGTAGTTCAATCGCATAATTCAATCTCCTTAGAAAAAGTATGGTCGGAATTACCTAAATGCTGCTGCTGCTGCTACTATTATTATTATTAATTTTTTTTTTTAAAAGCTTATTTAAAAATATATATATAAAAATATTATTTAATAAAATATTAAATGCACTTTTAATTTGTGTCTTTCGGTCACTCCCAACAAAAACTTTTTTTTCTTATAGTGACGAGGACAATATTGACATTTTGTTAATATTATCTAAAAGTTTTTGTTGATGAAAAAAGTCCCTTTCATTTTTTTTGTCATATTACATCTTTCCTTTTGGATCTTTTCACCTAACCATCATTTTCAAACAACTTTTTTATGTTTAATGTTTTTAAAGTTTTGTGTTAAGAGTTTTCCAGTTTAATTAATTGATTTTTTTTTTTTTTAATGAAAATCTTCAAAGTTCAAATCACTTAACCCCAACCAACTAATTAGTATTTTGATCTAATGATAATGAGCAATCATTTAAAACATACGTTAAGTGAAAATTGTCTCTAAAAAAACAATGATTCAAATGAATTTCTACCAATTAAGCAATAATGTCAATAATAAATGATTTATTCAATAATCTTCATTACTAAATCATAATAATGATTACAAACAACTTGTGATTATAGCAATGGCCAATTAGAAAAATAATTTTTTTCGAAAGGTATGTTAGCCATTTAGCCATATGTAGGTACTAAAGAACCTTGCCAAAAGAACAACATTATAAAACTCATCAAAAAAAAAAAAAAGAACAACATTATAAAAAAAAAAATTTGAAGGCGTAGAAACCTAGATATGGTATGTGCTGTACCTATCTCTATCACACAACATTAATTTTTCGTACCCACTCTATATAAATTAAGAGAGATGTTACGTCTACAACAATTTTACAACATTTTTACAACAAATCACAGGTGGTTAGTTGTTATTGGTTCAAATTTGAAACTAACACTAAGATTACTTTTTTGCCCCAACAATAACAACCAATAACAACCTGCCACTTAGGAAATGTTGTAGACATAGCATTTCTCATAAATTAATAGTGACCTATCTCTAAACATAAAGCAATAAATAATCTCTTGCCCCGCTCCATGGAGCGGCCTTTCACAGCAAACATGCTACATGTTTCATGCAATATTTCTCTCTCACGTGAGAGTGAATCTTATAAGTGTGAAATTGTTCATCAAAAAAAAGAAGAAGAAAAGGTGTGAAATTCACCCATATGCGAGTGACGTTACATACAATCCTTATATAAAATACTACCTTCAATTTTTTTAGAAATATGGATCACCATGCTCGAGTGTATCGATCCATAACTTTTTGCTATGGGTTTCCTAATTGAACTGAAGGTCAATATTACATTTAAAAAATTGATTACTCACGGTAGAATATGGTTGGGATGGTTCTTATAGGAAAATAACGGTCAAAAAAGAAAGTGGAGAAAATAATGGCAGATGGAAATGAATAATAAGTGTATGTATATTATTTCATATGACATGTGATTCTTATTTCTATGTATATGCAAGGTTGTCACTTGGTTCGAAAAGTTTTTATATGTATTATTTTTAATCAGAATTTTTTATCCTCATTTTAAAATTAATTAAGTTTAGTCTTTGTTCCATTAAAATAATTTTTTGGTCTTTGTTCCATTCAAATAAGTCTGTTTGTTTTTAATTATAAAATTGTATCAAACTTCAAACCAATAAAAGTAAATTCATCCTAACACAAGGGGAACATATTTTTAACTCTAAAATTTCTTGTGGGCTCCTAGGAGCTGTTTGAATCTATTCAAATTCAAGCAGGTGGAGAATGGTCACAGAAAAATTTCAATTATTTTGATGATTTTCGCTGGCTTTGTTGTGTAATAGAATAGTAACTCATAATACGTCCATAAAATTAATAAAAAAATATATAAAAAAAAAAAAAAAAAAAAAACTCATAACTCGTGCAATTACTTAGATGTTCCATGGTTCATGGTTCCCAGCTGATCACTTCACCGATTCACTAACCAAAGTATTCATGATTTTTTATTTTTTTTCTGATTTATAAAAAAAATGAAATTAAGATTTTGAAATTGGGTTTTGCCTGCATAAAATTTTCTTAAATAAGAATACATACATCACTTATGACTTCCTCTTCGTCCTGCAATTAAGAGCATCCTGTTGTTCTTTCAATTGATAGTGCAGCGTCTTATGCTAAACTCTATTACATGCCACTATATATTGTTCTTATTTTTGCCAATTTGTTCTTTTTGTATTTTTAACTCTCACACAAAACTGATATCTTGGTTCAAATTTTAATCTTTAGACGAATGCACCAAGCTTTGGTGCTCTTGTTGGACGAGTTGCTAACAGAATTGGAGGCGCTCAGTTTACTTTGAATGGAACGCATTATAAGCTAATTGCTAATGATGGGAATAACACACTTCATGGTACATTATTCTTATTTTAGTATCATTTTCGCTGGAAAATTATATATATTTTAATTTAATTTTGTAATTCCCATAATTAAATATTTTTTTGATCATAGGTGGACCCAAAGGATTTGGTCATGTTGTTTGGAAGGTGAAAAAGCATAGTAATGAAGGTCATACTCCTCACATTGTTTTCACCTATTACAGCGTTGATGGTGATCAAGGTATGTATAATCATTAATTATTTGTACTAAACTTTTCTCTATTAGTGTACTCTAGATTCTTATATCAATAAATTTCATACTTTTTCAACAAATACCAAGCAAGTTTTAGTCCCAAAATTTTAGAGCGGGCTATAGATCTTCAACGAATTGAACTAGTTAGAGTAGTTGGTCGCATATATTCTTTCTCACCATCCTAGTTTATTCAAAGTCATATTCTTTGTTACTTCTTTAATTGATATGTATTTTTTTTTTCTTTTTTTACTACTTTTACTGGTGATATTTGACTTTGATACTTTTATGAGTAAATAAGAATGTACAAAGTGATGACCTAATTGTTATATAGACCATCTCAAATGATAAGCTGATGAGCAATCTTTTGGTTGAAAATTTAAGAACCCCACTTGCTTCAATGTTCTGCAGGATTTCCTGGTGCTCTCCTTGCCACTGTCAGATATGCACTCATTGGTAACAACCAATTGAGTATCACAATGAAAGCCAAAGCTCTAAACAAGCCTACTCCAGTGAATCTGGCCCAGCATGCATACTGGAACCTAAATGGCCATAACAGTGGAGATATCCTGTCTAATGTGATCCAGATATTTGGATCCCAGATCACACTTCTTGATAGCCATTTTATTCCCACTGGAAAATTTGAATCAGTGAAAGGAACACCCTATGATTTCCTCGAACCACACCCGATTAAAAGCAAGATCAATGGGCTAGCTAATGGTTATGATATCAACTATGTGCTTGATGATGGTGTTGGCTACAAGTTGAAGAGGGCAGCAGTGGTGCATGATCCGAAGTCAGGAAGAGTGTTGGAGCTGTCCACAAATGCTCCTGGTGTGCAGTTCTATACATCTAACACTCTGGATATTAAGGGAAAAGGAGGATTTGAGTACAAACCATTTGCAGCACTATGTTTGGAGACTCAAGCATTCCCTGACTCAGTCAACCACCCCAATTTCCCTTCCACTATTGTAAGCCCCGGAAAGCCTTACAAGCATTACATGCTCTTCAAGTTTTCTACTAATTAAACCTCCATCTGATTAGCCATGTGTAATAAGGTCAATCTCTTAAATGGAAACATTAGAGTTTGAGTATCAAAGCTCTTACATTTTGTGGTTCAAGTAGTTGTAATAATTGGCTGAAGGAATAATTTTTGAGGTAGAGGCACTTTTTAGGCTCTGGTGATCGAAAAAATATACTATGTTTCGGTAATACCAACTCAACATCTGTTTTGGTATTTCCTACATAATAAATGAGTGACACATGTTTCAAAAAATCACATTAGGCTATTCCAATAAATTAATCACAATCTTCTATACTATTAGAAATATAAATTAACCATCATTTTGAACAACTTTTTTATGTTTTATTTTTTGTAAGCTTTGTGTCAAGAGCTTTGCAATTCAATTAGTTGATACCTCCTTGTATTTTCAATGAAAACCTTTAAATTCAAATCACCTACCTCCAACTAATCAATTAGTGTTTTGGTTTAATGCTAATGAGCAATTATCTAGAGCAAACATCACAAATTAAAACTATCTCTAAAAAAATTGATCCAATTAATGTATTTCTACCAATTAAGCAATAATGTCAATAATAAATGATTTTTTTTTTTTTGAGGGTGAATAATAAATGATTAATTAATCATTTTCATTAGAAAATTATAATAATGATTACAAAAAAACTTGTGATTATAGCATGGGGGGTAATGGCCAATTACAAAAATAGTTTTTTCAAAAGGTATGTTAGGCAATTAGCCATGTAGGCTGTAGCAACCGTACCAAAAGGACATTATAAAACAAGTTGAAGGGGTAGAAAGTAGAATCCTAGATATGGTATGTGCTGTATAGATTAGGAAGGACCTATCGCTATCACCGAACTAATTTCTCGTGCCCACTCTATATAAATTAATATTTCATAGCACACATCCTACATATATGCATATTCCATGTAATATTTTTTTCACATGAGAGTGAATCTTGTAAGTGTGAAACTCACTTATGTGCGAGTAATGTTGCATGCAATCCTTATATAAAATACAACCTTTAATTTTTTTTTTTTTTTTTTAAGAAATATGGATCACAATGCAGAGTGTATTGATCGATAATTTTTTGCTATGGGTTTCCTAATTGAACTGAAGGTCAATATTACATTTAAAAAATTGATTACTAACAGTAGAATATGCTTGGGATGACTCTTATAGGAAAATAAGGGTAAAAAAAGAAAGTGTAAAAAATGATGGCAGATGGAATTGAATAATAAATAAATAATAAATATATATTATTTCTTATGACATGTGATTCTTTTTTTTTTTTTTTTGATAAGAATGACATGTGATTCTTTTTTTTATGCATATGCATGGTTGCCACTTGGTTCGAAAAGTTTTTAAATGTATTATTTTTAATCAGATTTTTCTTATCCTGGTTTTATTACATTAATTAAGTTTAGTCTTTGTTCCATTAAAATAAGTTTTTGGTCTTTGTTTGTTTTTTCTCCCCTTGATAGGATACATTTGTCTAATAGGGTTTATTTACTTTCTAAGTATAATTGTATTTTAATCATTATAAAACTAAAATCTCTAACTTCTATTTGACTTTTTTTAACTCCCTTAAAACTTGACATGTAAGTTTTGCACCCACCACAATTTTACACATCAGGAATATTAAAGGAATAATAATAAATTAATAATTAAACTCTCCTCCCCCCAACAAACAAAACCCGATCAATTAAAAAATTCTTTTGAAAATATTAGTACTATTTTTTTTTTTTAAATCTCTTAAGTAGTTTTCATGTGAATTGAACGGGTTAGGGACTAGTTTAAACAAAATAAACTAATAAAAATATATAAGACACAAAAAAATCCACAACTTTTGCTATAACTCACCACGTGGCGAGTTGTGAATGATGGAGGTAAAATGGTGATTATACACCTTCACCAAAAGTTGTGGACTTTTTTGCGTCACTAGCATTGTTTAAATCTATTCAAATTTAAGCCAGTGGAGAATATGGTTCTTGAAAATTTTCAATTATGTTGATGATTTTCGCTGGTTCACGGTTCCCATGGGAACTCACTATTTTAATTGTGCGAGCTTTCCTTGGTCGCATGTATTTGCTAAGTCTTAAACTTTACCATGACAGATCTGATCACTTCACCGATTCACTAACCAAAGTAATCATGAAATTTTTTTTAAAAAAAATTATAAACAAAAAAATGAAATTAAGATTTTGAAATTGGATTTTGCCTGCATAAAATTTTCTTAGATAATAATGCGTACTTTCACTTATGACTTCCTCTTCCTCCTTCAATTAGAGCATCCGGTTGTTCTATCAATTGATAGTGCAGGGTCTTATGCTAAACTCTATAACGTGCCACTATATATTGCGCTTATTTTTGCTAATTTGTTCTTTTTTGTATTTATAACTCTCACACAAAACTGATATCTTGGTGCAAATTTTAATCTTTAGACGAATTTCCCAATGTTCAGTTGCTGTTGTTGGACGAGTTGCTAACAGAATTGGAGGCGCTCAGTTTACTTTGAATGGAACACTTTATAAACTAATTGCTAATGATGGGAATAACACACTTCATGGTACATTATTCTTATTTTAGTAGCATTTTTTCCCGGAAAAAAAATATATATATATATATATATATATATTTCTGATTCCCATAATAAAATACTTTTTTCATAATAGGTGGTCCCAAAAGATTTGCTCATGTTGTTTGGAAGGTGAAAAAGTATAGTAATGAAGGTCATACTCCTCACATTGTTTTCACCTATTACAGTTTTGATGGAGATCAAGGTATGTAAAATCATTAATTATTTGCAGTAAACTTTTCTCCATTATTGTAATCTAGATTCTTATATCAATTACTTTCATCCTTCTACAACAAATACCAACCAAGTTTTAGTCTCAAAATTTTAAAGTTAGCTATAGATTCTCAACAAACTAGTCAAAGTAGTCGATCACATTTATTCTTTTTCACCATCCTAGTTTATTCGAACTCATATTCTTTATTACTTCTTTAATTGACATATCCCTTTTTTCTTACTACTTTTATTGATGATATTTGACTTTGATACTTGTATGTGTAAATAAGAATGTACAAAGTGATGAAGTTTGTTATATAGACAATATTCTCAAATGATAAGCTGATGAGCAATCCTTTGGTTGAAATCTAAGAACCCCACTTGCTTCAATGTTCTGCAGGATTTCCTGGTGCTGTCCTTGCCACTGTCAGATATGCACTCGTTGGGAACAACCATCTGAGTATCACAATGAAAGCCAAAGCTCTAAATAAGCCTACTCCAGTGAATCTGATGCAGCATGCATACTGGAACCTAGATGGCCATAACAGTGGAGATATCCTATCTAATGTGGTCCAGATATTTATGTTGGGAAAAATTCTATATAACTTTGAATAAATTTCAGTAAGTACAGTAGAAGTACAATCACACAATAACACAAAGATTTACATGGAAACCATTAAACTTAAAAGGGAAAATTACGGGACAAATTCCAAATAATTTCACTATATTAAATAGAGATTACAACACTTAGACATACAACTTGAGTAAAAAAACTCTCTTTTTCTTTTTATTCACTGCTCTCTTTCTCAATATGTATTTTCTCTCACTCTCTCTATTTTTCTCTTCTCTTTTTGCTTGCTCTCACTCACGCAGTTCTTCAAAACTGTACTTAGCCCTCACACTCTAGGACTTCACTTCTTTTTTCCCCCATCTTCACTAGCCGAATGGCCTCCCTATTTATTTATCCATCTTTTTCTTCTTTTCTTCCTTCCACACTCTTCACATCAAGTCACAATAAATGCAAGCCACTTACTTTGACTTTGCTTCAACCAAAATCTCCTTTTTCAGCTCTCATATTGGCCGAATGGCCTTTTTTCTTTTCTTTAGTCTTCAGCGTGTCCAACACACTTTGGCTCACTTCTCATTAAGAAAAGTCAGACTTCTCACAAGTCATGGAGTAACATACTCATTATATGAGCTCTTGAAAAAGCACGTGGGCTGGACCCATGGTGTAGTGCACCCAACAATTTGGATCCCAGATCACACTTCTTAATAGCGATCTTGTCCCCACCGGAAAATTTGGATCTGTGAAAGGAACGCCCTATGATTTCCTCGAACCGCACTCGATCAAAAGAAAAATCAATGGGCTATCTAATGGTTATGATATGAACTATGTGCTTGATGGTGGTGTTGGCCACAAGTTGAAGAAGGCAGCAGTGGTGCATGACCTGAAGTCAGGAAGGGTGTTGGAGCTGTCCACAAGCGCTCCTGGTATGCAGTTCTATACATCTAACACACTGGATATTAAGGAAAAAGGAGGATTTGAGTACAAACCACATGCAGCACTATGAATTTCCCTTCCACTATTGTGAGCCCTGGAAAGCCTTACAAGCATTACATGCCCTTCAAGTTTTCTACTAATTAAACCTCCATCTGATTAGTCATGTGTAATAAGGTTAATCTCTTAAGTGGAAACATTAGATGTTTGAGTTATCATAGCTCTTACATTTTGTGGTTGTAGTAGTTGTAATATTTGGTTGAAGGAATAATTTTGAGGTTGAGACAATTTTAGGCTTGTGTTCATCACCAAGATTACTCTAGTTTTGGTGTAACTTTGGAATCTTCTTTAGTGAACTCTTCCGGCCAATGCCTCAATAATGTTTTTTTTTTTGTTTTTGTTGCACAGACTCAGAGGCTAGTGCGCGCGTTTGTAAAACATCTTGATAATTGCTATTTCTTGGTTCAAATTCCTGTTAGAACTTCTTCATAATAATTCATTTGGTCCAAGTAACTTCTTAACAGCAATTTCAATTTAGGTACTAGTAAAGTTCTCAATGATGATGTTTAAGAACTTGTTTCTCTCTAGTTTATTAATCTTTTTTTTAGGAAAGCCTATTAAATCTAAGTAGAAATACTTGGATTTGAAATTTTGGGCACGTTTTTTTCCTATTAAATATAAGTTTTGATATTATTTTTATAAGAAATATAAATAATTGTTAAAAAATTAATTACTTTTTTATTTTCTCAAAAAAAAAAAAATTCTATAAATATTTACTCAATGATATTAGGAAATCCATTAATTTTTCTTATAAAAAATATTAGCCTTAGCTGCACCATATATACAAATTTACATCAATTTGACCCACCTTTATTGGACAAAATTACCTCTGCTTCCTTTGTTTTCATGTGCGAATAAATCAAGTCAATTTAATTTATACGTTGAAGCTTTGAACCTGTGGCCCTTTTCTGACACTACAAACATGCTACAATGATTGTCAATTCAATCAGTGGCCCAAAGTCACCTACTATGCCATGCTCGTTTGTTTCCCATTATGGAAGTGGTCTTTGAACCAAATGATCCCTTCCACCATGAAGAAAATTTGCAAACAAATCAATGATGATGGTTATGTGATATAAGAAGTCCGCACTTCTTACAAACGACGTTACTTCCTGATTAATGCAATGCCATATATCTAAAGACGAAGTTAAGATATCTTTCATACCGTGATATTTTGATATTCGAAATTTTTGTCTCTTCTCTAAACCTTATTTCAAATTGTGCACAAATATTAATGATAACATATGTGTACACATTCAGGTAAACCACTGACATACGTATCTTTCTTTATTAAAAAAAACAATGCATTAAATTACATGTTCTTCAAAAGAAAATAAAAAAGCATTACATGTGTATTTTCCTCTATAAAGAATGCAATTAGGAACTAAAATATTTTGTGGAGACTTAAATATTTCCTTCTAGGGATAAGACCCATCATTTTTAAAGTGGTATTTTGTATAATGGGAGATATATAAGATCTTTTTCACATAAAATTAGGGTTGGCAAAATTACACACAACTTGCGAACTAAATACGACACGACACGAAATTAGTAGGTTATGGGTTGAGGCTTAATGGGTTAGTGTCATATTCAAGTTGACATGACTGAACCGTTTAATAAACGGGGTGAGTTAATGTCCAATTTATGGAACCTGTTTGACCCATTTAATTAAATAAAATTTTACCAATATATCCCTTAAACCCTAGGTATATAAACTTTTTTTTTTTTTTTTGATAAACTGCATATCCATTAAACTGAAAAGGAACAGACAAAGGAGTCTCCCTTACAAACAGCCTCAAAGGAGGGTGGGAGATTTCCATTATTGAAACAAAATTCTAAATTGGAGTTCAAGGAAAATTTAGTAGTTTCATGGGTTGCTGAATTACCAAGTCTCCGAACCTAACTAAACTTAACATCAGTAAGATGAGAAGTAAAGGGATAAGCTCAGAATTTGACAACGCATCTATACATATTTTAGCATCCCCCTCGAATATGACAGCACTTCATTTCTCTTGGATTGCTAGTTTCACTACCCACAGGAGGGCTTCGGCTTCTGCTTGAGCTGGTCTACATAAATGATGTCTTACTCCCCTCAAGAATAGGACTTCACCACGATGGTCCCTAGCCACAACCGCTAATGCTAACCTGAAGCTGTTTAATGCGGCATCCACATTAACTTTAATCCAACCTTGAGGAGGAGGGGTCCATCTTACAGTAACTTGCTCCGTTGGGGGTTGGATTGCTGGGGTTAACACCTTTAAAATCCCAAGGAATTTTGTTTGGACATTCTGCTTGGCCTTGAGGACATCGGCTTTGCCATCTTGGAACTGTAAGAGGTTTCTAGTCTGCCATATCTCGTCAACAATGAGGGCCATGTTAAGGGAGATATACCATTGCTCATGAGCTGGAACCAGAGACTTTGGAGGTGTTATAATGATTTTGATAACATCTTCATTTGAATTAATAGAAGCGGCATCAATTATGAGATCCCAACAAGTTGCTACCCAAAGAGCTCTCCCAAAATTGCATTCAAAGAACATGTGTGGTTTATATAAACTTATTAGTTGGTGTGGTTTATTTTCTTTGACATATTATGATTGATTATTTGCGATATTAAGATATGCTTTAATTTTGAATTATTATTTATGATGCAGTTACTTGTTAATTTTGAATTTTATATTAAAAAAAAAATATTTTTTGTTTTATTATAATTCATATCAATTTGGTTAATACTATTTTTTTTTTTCATTTTGATAAATATATGATAAACAGGTCGACATGACTAACCTGTTTAATAAATGGGCCGTATTAGAATTGAGGAATTTTGACCTATTTAATAAATATATCAGGTTAGTGTGAACTCATATAGTCGGATACTCATGAGTTAACATGACACAAACCTGACATGCGAACACGAATTGCCACCCATACATAAAATAGGTCTCATATAGTGATATTGTCATATTTATGGGTCTACCTCTATGTGAGAGATATACTAGGTGTATATTTGGGTACACCTTATATCCGATAGTTTATTTGCATAGTATGAGACAAAAAGTTAAAAGCTAAGATATTTTTGAAAAGCTAAAACTTAGATATTTGAAGTAAAGTTAAAACAAAAAGTTGAAAGTTGTAGCCAAATGGATATGTACTGGTTACACGATATAAAAATTCCAAAATGTAAGACCAAGAGAGACCCATCTTATGTGAGAAAGATATTATATATTCCCCAATGCAAAAATAATTAAATAATTAAAAATTTAAAAAATTTCCATGGTTACAACCAACTTTTTTTGGGAGCAAAAAGGAAATATTTATTGCTAGGTTTTTATCCTTCATACCTTTTTCTTTAAATAAAAAAGAAGTTTTGATCCTATGACCTATGCATAGGGATGACCATGAGGTGAGTTTGGGTTAGGTTTCCTTGAATTTGAAAACCAAAACCTGAAACTTGATCCTTGCCTCACCCCAATCTTTGTCTTGAGTTTATGCCCCATGTGAGTACCCCAACTTGACCCGAACCCAATTTTAACAAACACTCCCTCCGACCTAATCACATCTTGTTAAATGTTCCATGATGGAAAAGAATGTAGTGACCAAAAAAAAACTCAAAATGAAAATACAACAAACTTTAAGTTCAAATTCAAATTCAAATTTTAGTGGCATTATCATGGCGTGCATGACTCCTTGTTTTTAAATGAAAATACAACACAACAGAAAAATAGGAAAAATCAATATTTACAAAAAAATTGGAGCAACCTATGGGCAATGAGCTATGAATGAGTGATCCTTAAGTTCCCATATCCCGCGTTTCAATCACGTGTTAATAGTCCTTCATCGCTCCAAATTTGGCGCTCACAAGCCAAATTTTCAGGTGCTCGTGTACTAAAGGGTTCTGGCCATCCCTAAGATTGATCGTAGTAATAATCAGCAACAAATCTAGGTCCATAACCTACATGTAGGGATAAGGAGATTCTTAGTTAAGATTGATATTTTTGTAATTAATTATCAATATCTTATTGCGACATTGTGGAAAATTGTGACTTAAGTACCAAATTTGGAAAGAGAGACTATTAACACATGATTGAAGCACGTGATATGAGAGGTTGAAGAGCACTCATTCAAAGGTTATTACCCTTTGAGATCTCCTTTTTGTCCAAATTTTTGTGATTATTAATTCGTCCTTGTTTTTTTTTTAGGGCAATCCGTCCCAATCATGCCCTATGACCATCCTAAGTTAATATATGCTCTTAAGGCATATATTAATCATTTATTTTTTTTTAAATTATGAAAAATGAAAAAATTGTCAAAAAAATTAATTATTTATTCATCTTTCAATAAAATTTTTTATTTTTATATATTTTTTACCATGGTTTATTAATGTATGTGTCAGTAAAACTCATTGGCAGGCCTTCATTGGCCAGTGACCCGACTTTACCAAATCTCACTTGAGGGGGAAAAAAAAAAAAAAAAAAAAAAAAAACCTTCGAATCAAAATCAGCATATCAAAACTGTTTGTATGTTCCCCTAATCCAATCCAATCATTAGCTCTGAGAAATGGTTGTGTATTTTTCAGCTCCTTTGGTCCAAACCCTCACACTCACACACCTCCCCTACTTGACTCTCACCTCAGGTACCTTTCATTGCTCAACATTTAGTATTTTTCTAAACTATGTCAAGCTGCATGTTGATTGAGTAAATCCCATCTACTTATACTATAATTTCCAAGTTTCTCAACTTTCCCACTTCCTCTCTCTCTCTTTTTAATGATAGTTTCGAGTACTTTTGGTTAAACTGAATAGTATTGGCAGATACATGGAACCTTTGCAGATCAAATTCTTGGGTCAAGCCTCGTTCAGTGAATGCTAACAGTAATTGTAAGGAAACCCAATTAGGCCAAAGTTGTAGTTTTGCAATGAGTGCTTCTCGTTCTTCTTCTGGGTCGTACCAAAGTTCAAAGAGGGTATGGATTTGGACACAAAGCAAAGAGGTCATGACGGCTTCTGTAGAGAGAGGATGGAATACTTTCGTTTTCTCGTCCAAGCATCGACAACTTGCCAATGAGTGGTCTTGTAAGCTCCTTAAGACCCTCCTCTTGTTCTTCCTTTGTATTTCTAGATTACTATCAGCTTATAGTTTTGTTTTGTGTAGTTTTGTGCTCTATGCTTCTTGGATAGACACCAGCAAGAGAAAAGATGGGTATTTTGTGACTTATTTTTGGAATAATGGTAGTTAAATGATTAAATTCACACACTTTAGGCTGTTAGGAAAACTGGTAGAAAAGATGGGTATTTTGTGACTCATTGTTAAAATAATGATGGCTAAATGATTAAATTCACACACTTTAAGCTTTTAGGACAATTGGTAGTTTATCATGCTGGGTCCCACCTATTAAGGGAGGGATAGGGCATGTGAGGGAGAGTTTTAAAATAATAGCGGTTAAAAGATTAAATTCACCACGTTTTGAATAGCTTAAACTTTTAGGACGTGGTAATTTATCACCAATGTGTGGATGTTGGTGATTTTCATTATATTTTTGTCAAAGCAGGAGTCTTTTTGCTTGTTGGTGTTGTGAAATATGGAATCTTAGATTGTAAATTTGGTTGTGAGGTTTACAGTGATTGCGTTGATATGTCCTCTTTATGTTGAAGAGGGAGGGATTTTTGATAATGAGAATAGAAGGGTTGCCACAATTTTTGAGGCTTCAAATCCGCAAGAATTACTGCAGCTAAAACCAGCAAAAGGGGAGGAGGAGAATGTTGTTATCAATTTACTAGATTGGCAGGTATGCCTGTTGCTGACTGCTGAAGATAATTTATATCATATAAAATTTGTTTCTTTTATGTTCTTATATTGGCAGTCAAGTACTGCATGTCAACTATCTCAGTTGTATGATTTGAGCTAGAATGAAATGAAGTTTACCATTGTCTTAAAATATCAGTGGCTGGGGATAACTCTTTCTTGTTAGTACTGGTAATAAGAACATTGAAATCTTGTCATGGCTGCAAAGTCTTGGCCACTTGCTTACTGACTTGAATGCTACCCTGGATTGATGAGAGAGTAAGATAATCATCTGGAATTCATTAATAGATGATACTTTGTTGAATTGCAGTTTTCATAGCTAAGCGTGGGCTGAATTAATTGAATTAACTGAAATTTTACTTTATGTCAATGATTTTAGTGAAAACTTTGGGGACTTGCCTTACATGCATTAGGACACTAGATGGCTTTAGTGTTTTCTTCCATTGCTCCTAACTTCCTGTTCATCAATCTGCACAATTCATATACAAAGGCATCATTGGGAGGGGGCGGCTTTAAATTCCCTTTTCAATATTACAGTCATGACAGCAGATGTGTGTTATATGATAACACTCATAAATTGTTTTGATCAGCGATCGCTTACATAATCTTTGTAGCACTTTCTGTCACAATTATTCAATTAACCTATCTTGATTCCTGCTCCTTTTAAATGCAATGCTACTTCTCACTTGGTCCTATTTTTTTTTTCTTAGGTTATTCCTGCAGAGAATATTGTTGCAGCATTTCAGGACAGTCAAACAACAGTGTTTGCCATATCAAAAACTCCCTCTGAAGCTCAAATCTTTCTTGAGGTACAATTAAGATTCTCTAACATTGGGGCTACAATGAACTTCGCATTTTTGAAGGACTTCTTAGGTGATCTAATTTGTTAATTTTTCTATTTAGATGCATCCTAAGATCCTTTTCATATTCATTCTGCTTTTTGTAGGCCCTAGAGCAAGGCCTAGGTGGTGTTATTTTAAAAGTTGAGGATGTGGAAGCTGTTCTTGAGCTAAAGGTAATTCATTTTTGGTTGGGACTTGTTGAGTAGTGAAGCATTGCTTCTTATCATATAGAAATTATCAGGACTATTTTGACAGAAGAGATGAAGTGAGCAATCTTTTGAGCCTGACCAAAGCTACTGTAACTCGAGTTCAAGTAGCTGGAATGGGGGATCGAGTTTGTGTAGATCTCTGTAGCCTTATGAGACCTGGTGAAGGGCTTCTGGTACGCTTCCACTTTCTCATCTGTAATTCTACAATCATGATTTATTATTGTGCTAATTGAATGGGATGCATTCATTTGTATGGCCCACTTATTTCTCAGGTTGGATCCTTTGCTAGAGGACTATTCCTTGTGCACTCAGAGTGTTTGGAGTCAAATTACATTGCCAGCAGACCTTTTCGTGTCAATGCAGTAAGTTTTGGCTTTGGATTTTTTAGAGTTGATATTATGATGAAGGTTTTCTTGTAAATCTTGGCAAGCACTCTAATCCCAAAGGTTTGCTACATCAGTTGTCAGTTCAATAGTGAAGCTAATGGTGTCCCAGTTCAGCACATCCAATTTACAATTTTTGTTTTTTGCTTATTAATCTTAAGCATTGTCTCAAAAACCTTAAAGCAGCTGTTTGGAATCATTCAAAGGAAAAGTTGTTCCATTTCCTACATCATTGTTAATTGTAATGTTTTTCATACAATTCTTTACGAGTCAGTTGTTTTCTCAGATGTACATTGCATACCTTTCAATTCAAATACTGTGGAAGTCTAGATAAATTTTTTATTTATTTTATTTATTATTATTATTTTTTTTTGTTCTCTACAAAATCCAACTACCATATATTCCCCACCAATTCTTTATATAATTTGGAATTGTGAAATGATTCTGTCAACTCAGCATGTGACATGACATCTACAAAGTTTGTGTTTTGAAGGCTGGCATGGGTGTTGAATCTTGGTCCCTATTTTTTTTTCTTAATGTTGGTGTATAAGGCATGCTACCATGAACAGCCAGCTCTTTGCCAGGAATAAAAGAAGTTTGTTACTGCCATTTGGGAAATTAGAAAAAATTTATATTTAGGCAACAAATTCATGTTCCAATCTTCCAGTCACCAAAGTACTGGAAGGTTGTCAGAGCCATTTTTTGGATCTACTGTTCTTGTATTCTTATGCAGCTGTATTTACCAAGTATATTGAAAATTTACAGGGACCAGTACACGCCTATGTTGCTGTTCCAGGAGGAAAGACTTCCTACCTTTCTGAGTTGAAGGCAGGAAAAGAGGTGATAGTTGTTGATCAAAAAGGTCAACAGCGAACTGCAATAGTTGGGCGTGTGAAGATAGAGACCAGACCACTGATTCTTGTGGAGGCGAAGGTTAGTTTTAAATTCTGTAATGAAGAAAGAAATTGGTCTCCTGATAATATTTCTAATCCAATGACTGTTCATTTTTGTTGGTGCTATTTCACATGCTGAAATTGCTCAAGTTCACAACTGCCTATGATAGCATTAATTGTTCGACAATTATTACTAAGTACATTTGCAAAATGCATTTAGACCCCTAATACAGCTTACTACCAATTTTAATTAACGATTCAAGATTAAGTCCAGGTAGTTAATTAATTTAAGCACAACATTAATCAAGGATAAACAAGTAGAAGATAAACATCAGATGATTTTTGCATATAAAGGTGTTGTATTGCCATCTTCCATAGTACAACCTTAATCAAGGTATATAGGCTTTTCAATGTTTTCTGTTGGCATCTTCCTTAGTAAATTAGAGTTTGATTTGTCGTATATAAAGGTTTGGGGTTTGAGGTAAGATTGGCCACAAAAGCTACCTTGAAAGCCCAAGTCAGTGCTTTCCTTAAAAGGATTCACTTGACCGAATGACTGGCAAAATTTTCTGTCCAACTTATTATTATATTGGTTTGACTGATTATGAAGTTCTCTTGAGTGAATTTTGCAGACTTGCACAGTGAACAACAATCTTTAGTCTTCAACCTCAATTACACCATACAAACACAGTTGAAAATTGTTCAATGATTACAAGCAAACTTTGTCATGGAATTAACCAACACCAAAAATCCTAACAACATCCATGCCATGCGGGGTACTTTAGACTCATTTGCTCTGAAGTAGTACGCAAAGGTGCAGAAACTGACATAGGAAGTGGTCAAGTAAACATTTATATATTTTTCTATTACAGCAATGTCATCAAGATAGTATGTTGTGATTTAGGTGGTCAAGAACAAAAAGTGGATACAATTTAATGACAGAACTACAGTATAGTTTGCTGGTAGGTTGTGGAAGATTAAGTTAATAATGTCGAGCTATATCTAATAAAAAAGAGTTTCTGTATAGAAGAGTGGCAATAACTTACTGATATTTAATCTAAGAGATTGCTTACTATTATAATGGTTTGCAGTTTATTTAGAGTAAATAGGGAGTATTGTATCTAAGAGTGTGATTAATTGTACTTATTAAAAAAAAAAGAGTGATTAATTGCATATTTTCAGTAAATCTAGAAATAGCTTTCTTTAAACCATGCAGTCCCTGAAAAGTATTAATTCATTGAGGGAAAGAATGTATGGGGAATCTGATAAGACTGAAAGATGTATATCTTCGGTGTGTATGGAGGGATGAAGTTACTAAGTTTTTCACTTGAACCATTGTGACTTCTGAATCGAGCTCTTCTATGTTTTGTTGTCAAAATAATGCAGGAAAAGGAACGTCACTTGATTTGATACATCTTTAGTCTTTATGTTTGCCACTGCCTATCATTTAAATTGAGCTTATTTCTAGTACCTCCCAAATTTAAGTGCTTTGTTAGAAATTGTCACTTGTATAAATAATTAAATAGAGCTAGTTTCTTATGCTAATTCACAGCCTATTCTTAATTTATATTAAACTTGGTCTATTGCAGAGAGATCTAGATACTCAAACTATTTACAGTAGCCTTCTACAGAATGCAGAAACAGTTGCCCTTGTCTGTCCCTGCCAAGGTATAAGACTATAGCAACTGGTTTCTTGTAGTGTGAAGTTATCTATTTCAATATTTGTATCCATTATATGATAAGAGTTGAAATTTTCTGCTCATCCTCTGTAGAAACTGGGCATCAAAATACAGCAATCCCTGTGACATCACTTAAAGTTGGAGATGAAGTTATGCTGAGAGTACAAGGAGGGGCCCGCCATACGGGAATAGAAATTCAAGAATTTATTGTTGAGAATTGAGCAAGCAAGATTACTACTTTGTAAGTGAAATTTGTTCATGAATACTTGCAGATACGATGCAAATAGAGATAACCGACAATGTTGAAGTCTTACATATGCACCTGACTGAGATAATGAGATAAATTTCCTCATGGAATTGCATTTGTATTAATTGTATTATTTAGCCAAATGTTCTACTTCAACTTTTATTGATAATAAAATCTAACATGTTTATTTTGAGTCAGTTTGTTATCGTCCTTTTCTTTTAGCTTTCTAGGTTATTTGTTCATCTACAATTTTTTAAGGTCTCACTTTTAGTCTTTTTTTTTTTTTTTCTAAAAACAACCATACTTTAACCAAATTTCAATGAAGGTAATCAACAAAATGCCAAATAATTTTTTTTTAAAAAAATAGTTGCAGTATTTAACTGAAATATTTACAGCTCTAGATTAGAACCCAAACTGGGATATTTCTATGGCCTTTTGAAGACGAGTGACTTGGATGTGGGCCATCAGCCAAGTCCTCAATTAAGCAGTTTGAAGGAGTGTAACGCAGTATCAGAGCATGTGATGGAATTGTTGAGAATTGAGCAAGCAAGATTGTTGAGAAATTCAAGCATACGGGAATAGAAATTCAAGAATTTATTGTTGAGAATTGAGCAAGCAAGATTACTACTTTGTAAGTGAAATTTGTTCATGAATACTTGCAGATACGATGCAAATAGAGATAACCGACAAAGTTGAAGTCTTACATATGCACCTGACTGAGATAATAAGATAAATTTCCTCATGGAATTGCATTTGTATTAATTGTATTATTTAGCCAAATGTTCTACTTCAACTTTTATTGATAATAAAATCTAACATGTTTATTTTGAGTCAGTTTGTTAACGTCCTTTTCTTTTAGCTTTCTAGGTTATTTGTTCATCTACAATTTTTTAAGGTCTCACTTTTAGTCTTTTTTTTTTTTTTTTTTCTAAAATCGACCATACTTTAACCAAATTTCAATGAAGGCAATCAACAAAATGCCAAATAAATTTTTAAAAAAAATAGTTGCAATATTTAACTGAAATATTTACAGCTCTAGATTAGAACCCAAACTGGGATATTTCTATGGCCTTTTGAAGACCAGTGACTTGGATGTGGGCCATCAGCCCAGTCCTCAATTTAGCAGTTTGAAGGAGTGTAACGCAGTGTCAGAGCATGTGATGGGAGTTATGATTGCACCCAAGGAATTCATATTGGAAATTGTAATGTGAAAGAAAGGAGTGGATGATGTCTTTCAACAAGATTCCAAGGCCATTAAAAGTATCCTAAATACAAAAGAAAAAAGAGAGAGATATGTATAAAATTTGTCATTATTGCACCATGAAATTGATTGCAACGGAAATTCTTCCACTAGTTAGATTCTTCTCAATAATTTAGAAGACCTGAACTTTCGAAAGTCATCACACGAAGTTACCTGGGAAATTTCTCGGATGACTTCAGTACGTGTATAGCGTATTAAAAACTCCATGACGAGTCACAAGTAGCACACAGCAACTACACACTTCACAAACACAAAGCAAATTCACACTTCACAAGCATGACACACTCCATTTCAGTTTCCATAATGGCTGTAGGTCTTAGTTTTGTTTTTGCCTATGCTGCTATTATGGTTACTACAACAACATTAGTGGCAGCATCTGAATCTTCAGCACTTGATCTGGAAGCAAAAGCTCTACTTGAGAGTGGGTGGTGGAGTGACCATACTAACGACACTTCAATTCGTTGCGGGTCGGGGTGGCTCGGTATAACTTGTGATAAAGCTGGAAGCATCATAGAGATTGACCTTGCAGAAAAGTTCCAGGTGGGAGATAAGTTCAGTCAATTCAACTTCTCTTGCTTCCCAAATTTGGGAAGTCTTAGTCTTGCTGGAGCTGGACTTGGGGGCTGCATCCCGCAAGAGATAGGTGCTCTTTCAAAACTCAAGCACCTTAACTTGTCTAGGAATTCTCTTACAGGTGAGCTACCTCTTTCTCTTGCAACTCTTACCCAATTAGAAATGCTTGACATTTCTTCCAATAAACTCAGTGGTCTCATTCCCCAAGAATTGGGGAATTTGAATAACCTTCTAGGACTACACCTCAATTTAAACAACCTTAACGGTACCATTCCTTCAAATATAGGAAAGCTAAAGAAGCTGGTTTCTTTGGACCTAGCATATAACATGCTCACTGGTCTAATCCCTTACACATTGGGTTACTTAACGAGTTTGACCCATTTGTCTCTTCGTTCCAACCATATCAACGGGTCCATTCCTCCCCAAATAGCCAAACTAAGAAAACTCAGTGACTTGAGCCTCGATAATAACGAACTTATTGGCCTAATCCCTGTAGCTGTGGGTGATTTATCTGATTTAAAAACTCTGTCCCTTAGTTCGAACAAACTCGAAGGTTCCATCCCCCAAGAGATAGCGATGTTGACCAAATTGTCTTCCTTGGATCTCAGCGTTAATAGGCTCAGTGGACCAATTCCTTCATCCTTGGGTGCTTTAACCAATTTGAAAGCTCTCTTCATTCATTCAAACCAAATAGATGGTGTTATATACAGTCAAATTGGATTTAATAACCTTTTGGAGGACCTTGACCTATCAAACAACAACATATCTGGCATTATACCGTATGAACTTACTCTACTAACGCACCTGAAAAAGCTCAGACTTTCTTCAAACAAACTTTCTGGCAAGATACCTCTTGGTATAGAAAAACTTGACTCTCTTTCAGCTCTAGACCTGTCCCAAAATGAGCTGATCGGTCCCATCCCAACTCAACTTTCGGATATGTTGGAGGAGTTGTTGTTGAGCCACAACAACTTAAATGGAAGCATTCCCTTTCAAATTGGTAACCTTAGCTTGCTAACCACTTTAGACCTTGGTCATAACCTTTTAAGTGGAGAAATCCCTTCATATCTTGGAAATTTGACAAACTTATGGACCCTGGATCTCAGCTACAATAATCTCACTGGCAACATTCCCTTTTCTCTCATTAACAAGCCAAAAATAAATTTGTCTTACAATCTTTTGAATGGTACAATCCCAGAAACTTTTGCGAAGTTTCTTCCACCAGAGTCATTAATGGGGAATAAGGATTTACACTTTGCCAATACAGATTGCCCTCTTTGCATTCCGTCCTCCCCACCTGTTGGCTCCATGAACAATGGAAAAAGCAAGAAAGTCATGGAACCCAAAACAATTCCTCTTCCCATCGTAACTTTCCTTGTCTTCTTATTAGTTGGAAGTTTGTTATTCTCTCTATGTAAGTTTGAGAAAAAGCAATCTGAGGCAAGAGAGAAGAAGAATAAGCAATCCGAGGCAAGAGAGAAACAGAATGGCGACATATTCTGCTTTTGGAATTATGATGGAAAAATTGCATACGAAGACATCATTGAAGCAACAGAGGACTTTGACATCAAATACTGCATTGGAACAGGTGGTTATGGTAGTGTTTACAAAGCACGATTGCCCAATGGAAAAGTGGTTGCCTTAAAGAAACTTCATTGTTTTGAGGCTAAGAATCCAGCTTTTGACAAGAGTTTCAAGAATGAGGTGAAAATGCTAACAGAAATTCGACATAAGAACATTGTCAAACTTCATGGGTTTTGTTTACACAAGCAATGCATGTTTTTGATTTATGAATACATGAAAAGGGGAAGCCTATTTTGTGTCCTAAACAATGATCTTGTAGCTGGGCAATTGGATTGGACTAAGAGGGTGAACGTCATTAAAAGCATAGCGCATGCTTTATCATACTTGCATAATGATTGCACCCCAGCAATTGTACATCGAGACATAACGACCAACAATGTGCTACTGAACTCGAAGTGGGAGGCTTTTGTCTCAGACTTTGGCTCAGCTAGATTCCTTGATACTGCCTCCTCAAATCAAACTATAGTTGCCGGAACTTATGGATATATTGCCCCAGGTAAACTATTTATCTCGTTGAACCCTATTTATTAATCTTTTTCACTACCACATCTTAGTTTAAAAAGGTTGAAAATTGATACTAAGTGGGCTTGCCAAACAGTCATGGTTGTTGAATTTTCTAAATATGTTATTATAACAGCTGTATCACTAAGGTGTAATAAACATGCACGTTGAACTTTGTATGCTATAACATATATTTAAAAGTTTGTACACAATATTTTGTGCCTTCAATTGTGAACAAAAAAGAAGTTCAGTACTCATTGATAAAAGAAGAAAACGATCATTGATTTCGTTAATTGCATTCTTTTAAAAAAATTTTTTTCCTTCAATGCAGAGCTCGCCTATACTATGGTTGTGACTGAAAGATGCGATGTATATAGTTTTGGAGTGGTAGCACTAGAAACATTAATTGGGAGGCATCCAAGAGAGATGTTGCCATCATTGTTGTCACTCTCTTCTCAAAAAACAATGCTATATGAAGTGTTAGACCAACGCCTTCCACCTCCGGATCAAGTGGTTGCCCATGATATTGTTCTCATTGCAGCAATTGCATTTGCATGCCTACACACCAAACCAAAGTCTCGGCCAACAATGAAATGTGTGTCTCAAGAATTTCTTGTCCAACAGCCACCACCAACCAAGCCATTAGAAGGAATCTCACTAAGACAGCTATGGAATCAAGAAATCTACATGGTTTGTCAGATGGAAACTAAACCATGAATTTTTGTTTTGTGGGTGAGTATCATATTTGTCAAAAGACAGATAAAATGCTACTAATGGAAAAAAAAAACTAATATTGCACTGAATTTAATTTTCCTTTCTAATTGCATCATCATAATATTACTGTTTATGCTATTGCCATTCATTCAGAGCCAAAATGCATCTTCAATGTGGATATTCACAAGATCATCCTTTGTGTTAGATTACGCGCAAGGATTTCATCAAGAATTCCAAATCTTTTAAGTGATTAAAATTCAAAAGCATGTTAATCTCGTTTTCCATTGTTGATTTCCTTCAAGTTATAGCACCAATGTTCTCGAAATCTTCTTGTTGTCGGGCTGCCATTGTCTGACCAGCTTCATGGGATTTCAAATTTCCAAAATGACAAATCAAGAATTTTATGTGCATTACCTTCCATGAAGTTACTGCAACTTGATTGAAGTTTTTTTTTCGAAGATGAAACAGAGGAACCTTATAAAATGTATTTTCAATATATTGGAGCAAATTAAGCTATCCCAACATTTACAAAAATATGATTTTCCTTTCAAAGGAATACGTTTACATGAATGACAATATTTGGTTATTGCAGTTATTTTTCATAATAATACGATGAATAATGTATGGACATTCGAAGTGGGGCTCAAGAATTGAGATGGTTGCACTAATTGTTCACTAGAGTTTTGACCGTCATCCAATCACATGTTCGGGAAGTACAATAGTTACTTCAATGGCCAAGGCGTAAACATATTACACTCGCATGGGCAGATTCCTTCAGTGAATAGATATTCCATTTTTATGTTGGAAATTTTTTTTCTTCCAAATCAAATTCGAGAACCCGTTAATTGTTGATTCAAATTATTATTCACTTGTTCATTCAATTATCTAACTTATTTTATTA
The DNA here is from genome assembly GCA_019022515.1 of Quercus aquifolioides. Classification (NCBI taxonomy): domain Eukaryota; kingdom Viridiplantae; phylum Streptophyta; class Magnoliopsida; order Fagales; family Fagaceae; genus Quercus; species Quercus aquifolioides. The sequence continues at coordinate 24,763,997 of CM032327.1, read as the reverse complement.
TTATATACCTTAGTTTTTAGATGACTTAAATATTAAATTTTTTTGGTAAAATTATATTTTACTATCCTAAACTAGAACCCGTGTTATATTTTGCACCCTGCCATTAATTTTGCTATTATCTCAAGTAGCAACACATGAAAAGACCAATTCTCAATTAACAATTTTAATCACTCTAAAAAAAAAACCCGTTAACAATTTTAAGAAAATCAGTTAAATCTAGTCTTTTTAAATTAAGAAAATCAGTTAACAATTTTAATCAATCTCCAAAAAAATATTATCACCAAATTACCAAGCCAAAATGGCAATCACAGAAGCACAAATAATTACATGAAAAACCCTTTCTCATGGAATGAAAAAAATCACAAGGCATACTTTGAATAAATCAAGTATTATAACATCAATTACAAATTCATTTTTCAAGTTAATGCCTAACTTGAGTTCCACACCAAATACGATATTTATCTCTCTAATAATTTATGTAAAATCACTTGAAATCTTCACCCACTTTGAATACAAAGACTTCCCATGGATGTAGCACCAAAAACCTTGTTATTTTTCTTTACTCTCACACACACTCACTCCACTTTGTTCTTTTTTTTTCTTTCTTTTTTTTTTTTTTTTTTTTTTTCAATCACTATGCTCACTGCAATTTCTCTTATTTTCTCTTATGCGGCATACTCTTGTACTCCTCTTTTCACGCTGCAAGACGCTACCTCTCCATTTTTTTTTTTTTTAATTTTTATTATATTCTCCTCTTCTTTTTTATGTTTTGCAACATTAATCCTAATCTCACAAACTCTCTTTGATTTATGCACTTTAGAAAAACCTTTGAGAGAAAACCCAAACATTCTTGTCTTTCTCCTAGTACTACCTCCCATGCAAAAAATCCTTTTTTCCTCTCTTGGTTTCACTCAATTTTTTCTCCTCTCCCCATAGAAGAGGATCCTTGGGCCAAAACCATTAAATTCTTCGTTGCACTGTTTATTTATAGGACTTAATTCCTCTTTCTTTGTGAACAAGAAATACATTATTTCTTCGACAAGGAATATACTTTCCTCTCACTCTAAGAAATATCATTTTCTTCCAAACCAAGAAAACCTGAAAATAACCAAATTAATTTTTCATTCTTCAACCAAAAAATCCAATTAGCTTTACAAGTCACTGTTGGATTTTGAAACAATTTTCTTACAATTCTCATAGAAATTGTGACCTTAATTCCATTTCCAGCATATTTCAATTTGCAATTTAGCAACAATTTGGCAAACTTGAAGTCAACCCATCTAGTAAATCTACTCATACAAATTCATTTATTTTCGAGTGCTAATTCTAGATGAATATTATTTTGAGTGGAACTTGTTCTTGACAACATGCCATTAACATTTAAAATTCTACTTGATTATTAGTGGTATAAAGTCTTAAGTATAAATCATGGCTATTACACCATTAGCTGATTCCACTAATCTATTTTAGGACCTCATCTGAAACCTAAAAGTCAAATATAAATCATGGCCATTACACCATTTATTGATTCCACTATTAATATGGACCTCATATGGGACCTTCAAAGCTTCAACAAAGTGTAGGAAATAAATTATGGCCATTAAACCATTTACTGATTGCACTTTGCGCTAGTTAGATTCTTTGCAACTAGTCCTAATTAAGGGTCTGTTTGGATACCACTTAGATTGTTGAAACTGAAAACTTATTACTGAAAGTACTGTAGATAAAAGTAAAATTATTTAAAGTTAATATTAAAAAAATGAGATAGTTTTATAGAACTCTTATATAAAACTAATGGGTCTCACCTAGTAATGATTAAAAAAAAAAAAGAACAACCCACTACACGGAATAGGAGTCAAAACTCAGAAGCCTAAACTTAATAGAATTTTGAAACAAAAAAAAGTGTATATATAATATAATATAATATAATATAATATAAACAAACTACTTTCAACTTTCAAGCACACCTGACGCCTCCCATCAAAAAAGAAAATTTCTTTTGGTACTAGTCTCTTTCGATTTGTAACCTAGAGTTTTTGTTGAATTTTTAAAAGCATTCATGCCATTGAGTTACATTTAAATATTTACAGGTATATTGCATATTCTTAATACTAAATTTTTGGCTCCACCACTACTTACAGGTGAGCTACCACTTTCTCTTTCAAATCTTACTCAATTAGAGGAGTTTGACATTTCTTCCAATGAACTCAATGGTTTTGTTAGAGATATATTAGAGATATTAGCCCAATGTAATAGGCCCAAACCTACTCTTACTTATACTTAGGGTTTAGTTACCTGTATATACTCATGTTAGGGTTCATTATAACACAGGTTATTGTACTACGCTCTTACATAAAAAAGTTGTAGCCCTTAAGGTATTCCTCTATGGGCGTAGGTCAACAATGCTGAGCTATGTAACCCTCATGTTCTCAGTGTTCCTATTCTATATTTTTCCTTCTGCATCTACTTTAGCATATACAACATAGTATAACACATCGTGTCACTAATATATTTAACATGTTCCATTCCCCTAGGATTGGGGAATTTGAATAACCTTCTTGTATTACACCTCCGTGCAAACAATCTTTTTGGTACCATTCCTTCAAATATAGGAAAGCTAAAGAAACTTATTTCTTTGGACCTAGAGTATAAAATGCTCAATGGTCCAATCCTTACTCGTTGGGTTATTTAACTAGTTTGACCTGTTTGTATCTTGGTTCCAACCTTATCAATGGGTCCATTCCTCCGCAAATAGCCAATATAAGAAAACTCAGTTATTACTTGAGCCTCAATAATAATATACTTATTGGTCCAATCCCTTCAGCTATGGGTCATTTGATTAATGTAGTAACTTTATTCCTCAATTCCAACAAATTCAATGGTTCCATCCCCTGAGATATACGAAATTTGACCAAACTTGCTTCCTTGGATCTCAGTGTTAACAGTCTCAGTGGATCAATTCCTTCATTCTTGGGTGGTTTAACGAGTTTGAGAGCTCTCAACATTCATTCAAACCAAATAAATGGTACGATAAACTCTGAATTTGAATATTGCACACTTTGGTGCAGCTTGACCTATCAAACAACAACATATATAGTATCATACCATATGAACTTACTCTATTAACCCACTTACAAATTCTTAAACTTTCCTCAAAAAAACTTTCTGGAATGATACCTCTTGGTATTGAAAATCTAGACATTCTTATGGTTGTAGACCTGTCCAAAAATGAGCTGATCGGATCCATCCCAACTGAATTCCCAATACTTTGGAGAAGTTGTTTTTGAGTGACAACAAATTAAGTGGAAGCATTCCCTTTCAAATTTGTAACCTTAACTTGCTAGCTACTTTAGACCTCAGTCATAATTTTATAAGTGGAGAAATCCCTTCCTATTTTGGGGAATTGACAAACTTGTTGAACTTGGATCTCAGCCATAATAATCTTACTGGCACCATTCCCTTTTCTCTCTTTTACAAGACAAACAAGACAAATATAAATCTGTCGTACAATTCCTTGAATGATACAATCTCAGTAGCTTTAGTGAAAGCTCTTCCCCCTGATTCACTAATGGGGAATAAGGATTTACACATTGCCATTACAGATTGCCCTCTTTGCATTCCACCCCACCCATGAACAACGAAAAAAGCAAGAAAGTCGTCATGCAACCCAAAACAATTCCGTTTCCGATCTTAAATTTCCTTGTCTTCTTCTTAGTTGGAGCTTTGTTATTCTCTTGATGCAAGTTTGAGAAATAGCAATCCAAAGCAAGAGAGGAAAAGAATAGAGACATATTCTATAATTGGAATTATGATGGAAAAATTGCATATGAAGACATCATTGAAGCGACAGAGGACTTTGACATCAAATATTGTATTAGAATAGGTAGTTATGGTAGTGTTTACAAAGCACAATTGCCTAGTTGCCGAGTGGTTGCCTTAAAGAAACTCCATCATTTTGAGGCTAAGAATCCAACTTTTGACAAGAGTTTCAAGAATGAGGTGAAAATGCTAACAGAAATAAGACATACGAATATTGTCAAGCTTCATGGGTTCTGTTTACACAAACAATGCATGTTTTTGATTTATGAATAAATGAAAAGAGGAAGCCTATTTTGTGTCTTGAGCAATGATCTTGCTGTTGTGGAATTGGATTAGAGCAAGAGGGTGAATGTCATTAAAGGCATAGCACATGCTTTATCTTACATGCATAATGATTGCACCCCATCAATTGTACATTGAGACATAACGACCAACAATGTGCTATTGAACTCAAAATTCGAGGCTTTTGTTTCAGACTTTGGCTCAGCTAAATTCCTTGATCCAGCTTCCTCTAATCGAAGTATAGTTGCTGAAACATATGGATATCTATTTAATTAGGTTTTTCACTATCATATCTTGGTTTAAAAAGGTAGAAAAGTGATACTAAGTGGGTCTTGCCAAATAGTCATGCTAGTTGAATTTTCTAAATTTGTTTTTAGTTGTATCACTAATGGTGTGTAATATATTGAACAAAAAGAGCAACACAACACGTAGTGAAGAATAATACAACTCTTTATTTCATACAAAGACAAGGAGCTCTATACAGATACACACGCCACATATAAACACACGGCAACTTTGCCTCTTGCACTTTTCCATCCCTAGACTTTTTAGAAGACACACACCAACTCACCTATGCACTTTACTAAACACACTAACTTTTGTATGGACACTTGGTCACTCACACTATGACTTGGTGCTTATGCTTCACACATAAAGTGGGAGCCCTTTGGTCCCTGTTATATACGTGCTGAAGTTGGTTAAGTCACCGACTTTGAATTTTCCAGCACATTCTTTCACTAACAGTAAAACAGCAAATATCTTTGTGTTGATTTCTAACATAATAAACATGCAACTTTTGTATGCCATAACATATTTTTAAAAGTTTGTCCACAAAATTTTGTGCCTTAATTGTGGACAAAAAAGAAGTTCTATGCTTATTGATAAAAGAAGAAAACGATCATTGATTTGGTTGATTGTATTTATTTTTGTCCTTCAATGCAGAGCTTGCTTATACTATGGTTGTCACTGAAAAATGCGTTGTTTATAGTTTTGGTGTGGTAGCTCTAGAAACATTGATTGGGAGGCATCCAACAGAGCTGTTGCCATTGTTATTTTCCTCATCTTCTCAAAAAATGATGCTATGTGAAGTATTAGACCAACGTCTTCCACCTCTGGATCCAGTGGTCGTCCATGATATTATTCTCATTGCAACAATTGCATTTGCTTGCCTACCCACCGAACCAAAGTCTCGGCCAACAATGAAATGTGTGTCTCAAGAATTTCTTGCCCAACGGCCACCATCAACCAAGCCATTAGAATTAATCTCACTATAAGACAGCTAATGAAGCAAGAAATCTACATGGTTTGTGGAAACTAAGCCATGAATTTTTATTGTCAGGGTGAGTGTCATATTCATCAAGAGACTTTGATGAAAATGGTACTAATGGAAAAAACTAATTTGCACTAAAATTATTTTCCTCTCTAATTGCATCATAATATTTATGTTTATGCTGCTATTTGATAGAGATCCAAAATGCATCTTCAATGTGGATGTCCACAAGTTCTTCCTTTGTGTTAGATTACGTGCAAGGATTTCGTCAAGAATTCAGAATCTTTTAGCTGATCTAAAGCATGTTAATCTCCTTTTCCATTGTTGATTTCCTTCCATTCAGTTACAGCACCAATGTTCTCAAAAGCTTCTTGTTGCCAGGCTGCCATTTCCTGATCAGCTTCATGATATTCAAATTTCCACATGACAAATCAAGAATTGTATGTGCATTACCTTCCATGAAGGTTTTTGCAACAGTTGAAGATTTTTCCTATTCGAAGATGAAACAGAGGAACATTATAGTTTGTATTTTCAATAGATTGGAGCAAATTAAGCTATGCCAACATTTATACAAAAATGATTTTCCTTTCAAAGGACTACATCTACATGAATGAGAATGATGATATTAGGTTGTAGCAGCAGATCTTCATAATAATATGATGAATAATGCATGGACTCTGTTTTAACTAGGGCTCAAGAATTGGATAGTTGCACTAATTGTTCACTAGGTTTTTGACTGCCATCCAATCACCTGTTCGGCAAGAACAATAGTTACTTAATGATCAAGGCTTAAACATAATACACTTTCATGGATATGCAGATTTTCCTTCAGTGAAGAGAATTCCTTTTTTATTTATTTATTTATTATATATATATATATATATATATATATATATATATATATTGGACAAAATATTATTCCTAATCGAATTGGAGAAACCATTATTTGTGAATTCAAATTATCATTCGATTGTTTGTTTAATAATGCAACTTATTTTATAATCATTATATACCTTATTTAAATGACTTAAAAGATTAGAATTTTCATTAGTGGTCATCTAAATTTCCATATAATGGGTTGAGGTCATAATCAGTTCGGAGAAAAAGTTTGTTCTTGATAAAATTAATTTCTCATTTGTTTTGAGGAAAATGAACTTCATAATTTTGGGTATAATACAATGTTCTTGTCTTGTTGGGTTTTGAATGCACTAATGAAAAATGTACTCACACTTACTACTACTGCCTTCGTCAAACCGATCTCAGTGTACGCACTAGCAGTAGCCAACGGTACTATTTCACCCAACGTCCCTAAAGACAGCGACTCAACGATTTGCTAACGATTCGACAAGGACAAAAGTTGAATTATACATGGAGAATATCTATAAGACACTGATACCTATAGTGTTTATGCAAAACTAGTATTTGATTGGGTTACTGAATCTCAGGGTAACAACTTACAGATACAATGGCTAGAAAGTGAAATTCCATAGGTGAAGATGTATTGCTCTTGTGAGGCAAAATAATGTGCAGATACATTGGCTAGAAAGTGCAGCATTTAAGTTAGATTTGTGTTGTATTTGATAGTCCCAACATACATAATTTGCTTTTTTTTTTTCTTTTTCTTTTTTTGACATTTTGGGTATGTGTTATGAGAGCTTTTGTCCTCCTAACTTTACTGTTTCATTTTTTTTTTTTTTTTTTGAGAAGAAAAAATTACATTCTGTTTCTATTTATCTATGAAGATTTTTTATGACAAAAAAAAAAAAACCCTTATAGTTTCTTGTCAAGACTCAAGATCACCATAACTCCTAGGTTTAGAAGATATGCACGTAGGATTTTTTTTCCTGGTGCAAAAAGTAATCGTCTTTAGAGGCTATGACAATGTCCTGGTCATTAAAAAGGGTTTTATATATAAAGTATTTATTCTGCACACTCGGTGTGTTACATTGCCTTGACCTCAAGTAAATGTAGATCCCATGTGGAGGATTCACAAGTGGAATCCACCACGTTATTTAAAAAAAATCAATAATAAATCAAGTGGGTTGATTAGTTTTCATATTTTTATATAGTGGTGTTTTTAGTTGGGTAAGTGTGAAATGAGTTCCAGTTTCATATAGAGTCATTCTCATATATTTCTATTTAATATATGAAGATTCTTTATGACCAAAGGTGAAAAAAATCTCTATAGTTTCTTATCAAGATCACCATAATTCCTAGGTTTAGAAGATGTGCACATAGGCTTTATTTTTCCTATTTATTTATTTTTTTGAGTGCAAAAGGTAAATCCGTAAATGTCTTTGAAGACTGACAATGTCCTAGTCATTTAAAGGGGCTTTATATATAAAGTATTTATTTTGCATGCTCGTGTATTACATTGCCTTGATCTCAAGTAAATGTAGTTCCCATGTAGGGCATTCATGGAATCCACATTATGTTAAAAAAAAATCTATAATAAATCAAATGGATTGATTAATTAATATTTTTATATTGTGGTCTCTTTAGTTGGGTAGTTGTGAAATGAGTTCTAGTTTCATATTGAGTCTCTCATATATTTCTATTTTATCTATGAAGATTCTTTATGAACAAAAGAGGGGGGGGGGGGGGGGGGGGGGGGGGGGGGTGTGGGATCCCAAATAACTTGTCATCAAGATCACTATAATATTAGGTTTAGAAGATATGCATATAGGAATTTTTTTTTTTTTTTTTTTTTTTAGTGCAAAAAGTAATTGTGCTGGTTAAAAAATGATATCGTGCTGGATATTAAATTGGCTTTATTACATAAAGTATTTATTCTACACTCGTGTATTACATTTCCTTAATCTCAATTAAATGTAGATACCACATGTAGGGGATTTACACGCAAAATCCACCTTATGTGGGAAAAAAATCTATAATAAATCAAGTGGATTGATTAATTTCATATTTTTATAATGTGGTCTCTTTAGTTTGGGTAGGTGTGAAATGAGTTTTAGTTTTATATAGAGTCGTCCTCATTTATTAAATTATATTATAATAATTGAAAAATGAATAAAAATATATAATATAACGAGATATTTTAATATCTACATAATAAAGAGATTCTAAATATGCACACCTATTTTATAATATATATTTTTTGAAAAAGCTATTTTATAATTAAACTGTTATAATAAGTAGAAAAGTGTGATTCAATCATGGGGTATTCTTCCCACTCCCTCATTCTCCATCCCCTGTATTTTTTGTCTATATTATCTCAAAAAAAAAAGAAAAAAAAAAGGGGAGTATTCTTAAGGATTCCCTCAAACTCCCTCCAATTTTTAGCTGGATGTGTGACACATGTCATTTATTTGGTTTTTAAATGTCATGTGTCTTGCATTTAATAAAAAATGGAAGGAATTGGAGAATTCAAATGGAGGGGAGCTTATAATAAAACTTTTCCACATATCTAACAGAACTACAACTAATTAATAGCTTGTAATATTGTTTCAGTTGTTCATATCTAAATAGGGTTAACTATGGATTCAAGTCAAAACACATGGTTTCGTAAAACTCTATGATTTTCCCCATCTAAATAAAGCATGTTAGTCTTGCTTAAAGGTTGTTTGAACCGTTTTTGATGGCTTCTCACAATTTTTGCCTCTTCAATTTTTTTCTTGTCTTTTTAGTTCATTTTTCACTGGCGGAACAATTTTGGCCAATACTTTAGTAGCAAAAGCCATAAGTAAATCAATTAACTAATACCCAGAGGAGCAGACCTTGACATTCTTTCTCCTTGCAATCCTCACATTGATTTTGGCCTTAATTCCATTTCCAGCACATTTCAATTTACATGAACAACCCATATAGTGAAAGTGCTAAACAGAAACCAGTTATTTTAGAGTGCTAGTTATAGATAAAAATATACTATAAGTGGAATTTGTTCTCGACTACATACCGTTCACATTTAATATTACTTTTTTTGTTTTTTGAGAAATAAATACACACAAGAAAGAAAGAAAGTGGTTTAAACTTTTTTCTTGATTGTGTTGGAATGATAAGATTAAAGGACCGCGTTGGTCTGTGCCTCTGTGGTAGCCCTTATAATTGCACAATCTAAGGACCTCAGTTGGAACCTTTAATAAAGTTTGAGGAAATAAATCATGGCAATGACACCATTGACAGTGTCCACTAATACAATTAAGGACCTCAACTGAAACCTTTAATAAAGTGTTAGAAATAATCATGGCTATGACACCATTTAATAATTCCTCTAATCTAATTAATGACCTCATATGAAAACCTTTAATAAAGTGTTAGAATTAAATTATAACCGTGAGTTTTAGTTTGGTCAACTAATAAAGTATATTTCTCTAAAAAAAAAAAAAAAAATCTAATAAAGTATATTATTGTCAAATAAGCATATAAAATTTTTGAGCTAATAATAAAAAGTAGTTATTATATAGCGAACGTCACATTTTAAAATTTTATCATATCTAATAATAATAATAATAAATAAATAAATAAATAAATAAATAAATAAATAAATAAATCATGACCTTACACCATTTACTGATTCCATTAATCTAGGGACCTCATATGCAACTTTTGATAAAGTGTAAGAAATAAATTGTGTCTATTAAATTATTAGCCGATCACACTAGTGAGACTCTTAACAAGAAAATGAAAAAAAAAAATAAAAAAAAAAATCAAATTTCGCAGCAATTCCAACTTCCAACAACGCGCAATGTGGAAATTTTCAATCCACATTATTTGCGCCATGACCCCCCGCAAAAATTTTTAAAAGTTGATTTATAGTGGGTAAAAATAAGAGTAAGACCATCATCTTTTTTATAAGACCTGGCCCCCACAAGAAAATAATTGCCATCTCCCCAATCCATTTGTGATATTTTCGTGTCTCTCGGTCTCTCCCCAATCCAATTATCTGACACTCATTCTTTTTTAGCTTTGACTTTTACTTTTAGCTTCTTTTAGAAGTTCCAACTTTCAACATCTTTTCCAACAAGTTTATGCAACTTTCACTTTCCTTCTCTATAACTTAAAAGTCATCTCTTTGGCTCAACATTCTTCCCTTGGCTTAGCCGGTTCTCTCCTTACTCCTTTGCAGTATCTAATTTGGCTTACCAAATACTTTAGAAGTGGTTTGAAACTTTGAATAAAAAATGGCATTGACAACGTAGTGTTCTTTTTCCAATTGGTATATTTTTTTTTCTTTGAGTTTTTCTCCCTTTCTATTTCTATTTGTTTATCTTATAATTTATGGTTTTTTTTCTTTAATTTGTTCAACCATTGGGTAAGCTTTATTCACTATTCGTGAAAATTCAAAACTGCTGATATGAGAGCCACTACCTAATTGTGATTACAAATTTGATACTTACTTTGAAATTAAAAATTTAAGACGTATGTATTTATGTATCCTAGATAATTTTGAGGAAATCATGCGGGTAGATTTCATGTAGATTTAGTGAGATTCACGTTGGTGTTCGTTCATTCAATCTTAAAATTAAAGGAAAAAAAAAAAAAAAGTAGCGCACTCATTAACTTGAATTTTTATTATTTTTTGATAAGTCATTAACTTGACTTTCAGTCAAGTCATGTCTTTAAATTATTAAAGTGTCTAATCTATATCTTTATATCTAAAAATATGTTACATTTATTGTTGTTAGAGCATCCACATCAGTGGATGTATAATCTTGTATAATAGAAAAAGTCTCAATTTTTACACATTTTACCTCAAAAATGCTCCACATCAGTTCTTCTATAAACGTGCAAAAATGTGTAAAATTATTCACATGCTACAGTAACTGTGTATATTTACACGGTTACTGTGCTCTTCTATTTATTATTTTAATAATTTATTCTCTCTCATTGTCTCTTGGTCATACGCATCTCACGATTCTCACCTCACTCTCCCTTTCTTCATTTGATCAAATCATCCTCCATTGCTGCCGATCATCTTTTACTTGCCGCCGATAAATCATCAAGCCACGCGATCGCCGATCATCAAACCACGCTGATCATCCATTGCCGCCGTTCATCGAACCACGTCGATCATCAAACCACGCCGATCACCAACCACGCCGATCAAATCATCAAATCGTCAGTGGGTTTCGGGTTGGGTGGGTGATCATCAAGCCACGCGATCGCCGATCATCAAACCACGCTGATCATCCATTGCCACCGTTCATCGAACCACGCCGATCATCAAACCACGCCGATCACCAACCACGCCGATCAAATCATCAAACGAAGGCCTCTCCGATCATCAAACCACGCCGATCAAATCATCAAATCGTCAGTGGGTTTTGTGGATTGTGTGGATTCCGGTGGGTTGTGTGGGTTTCTGCCGGTGGGTTTTGTGGGTTGTGTGGATTGTGTGGGTTTTGTTTTTCTGGGTTTCTGCTGGTGGGTTTTGTGGGTTGTGTGGATTTTGTTTTTCTGGTTTTCTGCCGGTGGGTTGTGTGGATTCCGGTGTGATACCAGTGTGGATTGTGGGTGTGGGTCGGTGGCTGTGTGGCAAAGAAATTAATATTTTATTTGAATAAATGTGTATAATAGACAAACTGGTGTGGGTGTCTTGTAAAAATAAGTGTGTAAAATAGAAAAAGTAGGTTTTGAACGTGTAAAATGGAAAAATTTATAAACGAGCTGATGTGAATGCTCTACTTCGTTTTGTGTTATATCAGTGGTTATGTTATCATTTTTTTCCTATATATATATATATATATATATATATAAAGTTGGGTTTAAAATACACTTGATGTAACTCTAAGTAAAATTATAGTACTCAAATATTTTTTTTTTTTAATTTGATGCAAATTTTGATAAATCTACTGTTAGATTATATTTTCTTTGTATATTCCTCATGCTTGTAAAGTTTCAAAGTTATAAAAAATTAATAGTCATGTTATCAATCAATTGTTTAAATTCAAGTTTTTATAGTTTAAAATAATGCATAAACGATGAGTTTATGGATCGAATGGTAAATAACATTCAATTTACATGAAATTTGAATGTTAAGACCATATAGAACATATAATTCAACGATAAGATTTTCAAAATATAAATAAATTAAAAAAATATTGGGTGATGTACTATAACCTATAAATAAATAAAGTTGTTATCTTTTTAATTTTTTATTGTTAGATGTGATCCTATTTTAATGTAAATATAGTATATATGATATAATGTTATTATGTTACATAGCATAACTTGGATAATATAGGGCCCGTTTGGTAAAGGAGTTTGAGTAATGTTGTTTGTATTTTTTTGAAATATGTGTGGGTAAAAAAGTGTGTGAAAATACGTGTAATATCGTTTAAAAACTGAAAACATGTAATATACATTTTATTTTGAATATTCTTCTCATTATATTTTAATTTATAAATTTGCTATTTTCTTTCACATTTTCTCGAAAAGAAGGTGATTATGCTATCCCTCTCTCTAGTTTTTTAATTTTTTCTTGCAACTCTACTTTAGGTTGATAAATTTTAATGGTTTTTAATATTTCTCTTTTGGGTTGATACGTTTTAGTGTTGTGTTTTCTTACTTCCCCGCCACAAGTCCTCTATTTTTTTTTTTATAGCTTTGGTTTGATCTTTTTTTGAGTTAATCGTGTCATTCGTTAGTTTGGAAGTGATAATTTGAATTTATATTAAAATACAATTTACATGGCTATCTCTTTGAATGTGCCTACCAATTATTTGTTGTAATTATATGATAAATTTTGATTATCATGATAATTTTCTTTAAGAAAAAGAGAAATTTGAATCTTATAAATTTTAGTTCTACCAAAAGAATTAGGAAAATATAATACATAATAACATTAGTTAGAAGAATGTGGATCACTTAAAAAAAGAATAATATAAATAAAAAAACCAAAAATGATAAAATTATATATTTGTAAAAAGATTGAAATTACATCTATAAAAAAAATACCGTATTTAACTGAAATATTTACATCTCCGGATTAGAACCCAAAATGGCAGAATTCTATAGCCTTTTGAAGAAGAGTAGTGACTATATATTGACTTGGATGTGGGCCATCAGCCAAGTCCTCAACTAAGAAGTTTGAAAGAGAGTAGCGCAGATTCAGAGCGTGTGATGGGAATTATGATTGCACCCAAGGAATTCATATTGGAATTTGTAATGTAAAAGAAAGGAGTGGATGATGCCTTTTAAACAAGATTTCAAGGCCATTAATTGTATCCTAAATCCAGAGAGAGAGAGAGAGAGAGATGTATAAAATATGTCGTTATTGCACCATGAAATGATTGCAATGGAAATTCTTTCACTAGTTGGATTCTTCTCAATGATTTAGAAGACCTGGACTATGTTGAAAGGATAGTCATCCCACGAAGTTACCTGGATGTCTCAAGAAAATTTCTCGGATGACTTACAGTACTATGTGTATTAAAGTCACAAGTAGCACACAGCAACTACACACTTCACAAGCATGGCTCACTCCATTTCCATAATGGTTGTACGTGTTAGTTTTGTAGAATTGGGGAATTTGAATAACCTTCTAGAATTACATCTCGGTTCAAATAAACTTATTGGTTCCATTCCCTCATGTTGGGTTACACGTGTGAGTGAAGTCCCACATTGAATAAAGATAAGAAGAATAAGTGGTTAATATAACATAATTGAGCACATACCCATTAGGGCTTAGGCCTTTTGGGTAAAAGTGTGTTTCTATATGTTATATTAATTACTCAAGGAAGCTCCTCAAGGTGTTTATCTCCCTAACACCTCAAACATAGGAAAGCTAAAAAAGCTGGTTCTTTTGGACCTTGAATATAACATGCTCATTGGTCCAATCCCTTTCTCGTTGGGTTACTTAACCAGTTTGACCTATTTGTCTCTTGGTTCCAACATTATCAATGGGTCCATTCCTCCACAAATTGCCAATCTAAGAAAACTCAGCTACTTGAGCCTCAATAATAATAAACTCATTAGTCCAATTCCTTCAGCTATGTGTCATTTAACTAATTTAGAAACATTATTACTCAGTTCCAACAAATTCAATGGTTCCATCCCCTCAGATATACGAAATTTGACCAAACTCGCTTCCTTGGATCTCAGTCTTAACAGTCTCAGTGGATCAATTCCTTCTTCATTGGGTGGTTTAACCAATTTGGGAGTTCTCAACATTCATTCAAACAAAATAGATGGTACCATAAATTCTGAAATTAGATATTGTATTCTTTTGGAGCAGCTTGACCTATCAAACAACAACTTATATGGTATCATACCGTTTGAACTTACTCTATTAACCCACTTATAAATCCTTAAACTTTCCTCAAGCAAACTTACAAATCCTTGAACTTTCCTCAAACAAACTTTCAGGAATGATACATCTGGGTATCGAAAATCTTGACATTCATACGGTTCTAGACCTGTCGGAAAATGAGCTGATCGGACCCATCCCAACTCAACTTGCCAATACTTTGGAAGAGTTGTTATTGAGTCACAAGAAGTTAAATGGAAGCATTCCGTTTCAAAATGATAACCATAGCTTGCTAACTGCTTTTGGTAATTAACCTCAGCTTGCTAACTACTTTAGACCTCAGTCATAACATTATATGGAGAAATCCCTTCATATCTTGGAGACTTGACATACTTATGGACCTTGGATCTCAGCAATAATAATCTCACTGGCAACATTCCCTTCTCTCTCTTTTACAAGCCAAAAATAAATTTGTCTTACAATTTGTTGAATGGTACAATCCCAGAAGCTTTAGCGAAATATCTTCCACCAGAGTCATTAATGGGGAATAAGGATTTACACATTGCCATTACAGATTGCCCTCTTTGCATTCCTTCCCCCGCTCCATGAACAATGGAAAAGGCAAGAAAGTCATGGAACCCAAAACAGCTCCTCTTCCCATCGTAATTTTCCTTGTCTTCTTACTAGTTGGAAATTTGTTATTCTCTCGATGTAAGTTTGAGAATAGCAATTTGAGGCAAGAAAGAAAAAGAATGGCGACATATTCTACTTATGAAATTATGATGGAAAAATTGCGTACAAAGACATCATTGAAGCAATAGAGGACTTTGACATCAACTATTGTATTGGAACAGGTAGTTATGGTAGTGTTTACAAAGCACAATTGTCCAAAGGTAAAGTGGTTGCCTTAAAGAAACTTCATTGTTTGAGGCTGAGAATCCAGCTTTTGACAAGAGTTTAAAAAACGAGGTGAAAATGCTAATAGAATTACGACATAGGAACATTGTTAAACTTCATGGGTTTTTTTACACAAGCAATGGATGTTTTTTACACAAGCAATGGATGTTTTTACACAATCCAGGTGAAAATGCATTTTCTTCAGATTTATATTTGGAGGGATTTTGAAAAAACTTGAATTGTTGCACACAAGCAAACTCCATTACCTAATATCTTCATCATTACTTCCTCATTCCACTACACCAAAATAGTATAGTAGTATCATACATAATATCACATCTACAAATTAAAAGTCATTGCAATAATAACTTAAAAGTGGTAAATTATTACATTAATAATAATTAGTTTTAATAACTTATAATTTTTAGTTGCAATAGAGGCATTAATACTAAATTGCATTAAGAAATTTTTTTGCAATGAATTAAATTGAAGAAATCGTTATAACTTGATATCAATTATTTTGCAACCAATTACAATAGAAATTTCAAAGTGACAGCTTATTGCAACAAATATATCATTGCAATAACTAAATATCAATTATTTTACAATCTATTGCAATGACAAACATGAAACTGCAACAAATATATTATTACAATAATCTAATATCAATTATTTTACCGTCTATTGTAATGAAAAATATGAAACAATTATCTATTAAAATAAAGATATCGTTGCAATTACTTGACCCAAATTATTTTTGTCAATAATTTTCAATCTATTACAATAAAATTTGTGAAATAATAGCATATTGCTACAAGATATTCAAGGTAGTAATTGGTTTATTGCAACATCAAATATATTATTACATCAAAATTGTCATTAAAATATTTATAGTTTATTGCAACGAAATATTTTGTAGCACAAACCTATTACCTCAAATTTTATTGCAACACTTTGCATAAACTATTGTAATGATTCTAATGTTATTGCAACAATTTTTTTCGTTGTAATAAACATTTTTTGTTGTAATGTTGTCTACATTTAATCCTCTGAAAGATTAGCATTAATACATTATATCATCAAATCTCATTTTTTACTTTAAATACGTTCAAAAATTTTTACTTATGTTCATTACACATTTTATTCCCTACAATAATGTCTCGTTGTTTTCAATATTGCAAAGAAGAAGAAGAAAAAAAACTTACAACTTTTCGTGGAATATGGGATTGTTATAAACACTGGTATTTGTAACCAACTTTTGTTGTTACTCCATATTTCGTCATCCACTCAAATACATCTAGTATGGGCATGTCATAGCCTCCATGCCAACCTATTAGTGTTGGAGTAGACTTTTTAAGAATTAGGTTGGCCAGTAGTGAGTCTACAATTTCTTGTGGTGGTAGTGTAATATTATACTTTATTGTTGAAATGATTGCCATTGCCCAACATGAGCACTGATTTCGAACCCTACTGCAAAGGACATTGCCCCAAAGTCCGTCTCTCAAATTGAAGTTCTCGTGGTCCTAAAAAATCAAACCCTAATTAGGAAAACTACAGTTTGTATTCCAATCAATACTATAAAAAAAAGGGTCCGGTTTAAGTCATCTACTTTTGGAAATATTTTTTCGGGAATTGAAAAAGCTGTCAATACTTTTTCAATTTTCGAGAAAATATTTTCCAAAAATAAAAATTATTGTGTGCCCTAAGGGCACACATTAGTAAAATCCTTAAAAAAAAAATTAGCATGATTTTTGGTAATAAGTATAGGCCTTACCTAATAAGTATAGGCCTTAGTAGAATTGATACCTATTTTGTCATCGTCAAGACCAGCTAGTCTAACATCAATGACTAAGTTAAGGTTTTTCTGACCAGTTTCTCGGTGAAATGCATCAAACCTATATTTTACTGAAATCATTGTTTTTTCATTCTTCACCCAGCTATTTTTAAACCACCAAATATTTTTCCTTATCATTGGTGTAATTTCGCAGCCAGTAATTACAACTGCATGTTCAGTCCAATTGGCACCTTGTACTTTATGTACCAGATTCCAAATATTGCCCAGTAGCACATCATCTCCAATAGTACCTTCATAGACTGCATTTTCTTCAGATTTGTATTTGGAGAGGTTTGGAAAAGCTTGAATTGTTGCACACAAGAAAACTCCATTACCTAACATTGTCATCATTAGTTCCTCATTCTCTGCATTTATTCCTATGAAAGATTAGCATTAATACATTATATCCTCAAATCTCATTTTTTACTTTAAATATTTTCTAATATTGTTACTTACATATGTTCATTACACATTTTATTCCCTACAATAATGTCTCGTTGTTTTCAATAATGCAAAGAATAAGAAAAAAAAAAACTTACAACTTTTCATGGAATATGGGATTGTTATAAACCACTAGTATTTGTAACCAACTTCTGTTGTTACTTCGTACTTCATCATCCACTCAAATACATCAAGTATGGGCATCCCATAGCCTCCATGCCAGTGGTAGTGTAATATCTATGTCAAGGAATTGCTTTGCAATCATATACTTCAATATTGAAATGATTGCCATTATCCAACATATGTAAAATGAGCGTTGATTTTGAACCCTACTGCGAAGGATACTGCCCAATGTCAATCTCTCAAATCGAAGTTTTCATGGTCCTAAAAAATAAAACCCTAATTAGGAAAACTACAGTTTGTATCCCAATCAATATTATTAAAAAAAAAAAAAAAAAAAAAAAAAAAACCTTTAGCATAATTTTTTGTAATACTAAACCTGAAACAACAAAGTCAAAGCACAACACTTAAAGATAATAATAATAATTGTAATAATAGTAAATGCAATTTCTATAATAATAATACTAATAATAAAACTCATACTAAAAATTCAAAATAATATCACATGCAATACAACAACTTTGAAGTTTACACTCCAAGTCCAAAATTATTAAAAAGTAATCTCAAATAATACATTCACAACAGGAGATGATTAAATATTAAACAAATGAAAATAGGGAGGAAAAGTAATAAAATAATGCATTTAATAATAATTAGGAAAAATATTATCTTTTAAAAATTTTATATCCACTATTTCACACATATTCATATAATTGATGCCTTAATATTCACATTGTAAAATGCTCCTAAGGTTACAAGTTCCTTTAAAAATTAAACTTTTTCCAAACATGAAAGTACACATAAAAAATGGATGTGATCAAATCATTGCCCAATAAGTATAGAAGATTTTGTAAGAGAAAGTAAGATGTTTGAACAATAACAATAAAATATGAAGGAGAGAGCAGTGCCCATTTGGTTTTTCTTTTGGATATTTGGGTTCAATTTGTTTTGAGTATATATCTACACCGTAAAGATAAATCTGTGAAGATCTTCACGGATCAATTTGGTGCTGAAAAACATAGATGTATGTTGCCAAGAAAATAAAGCTCTATCAATTTATTTATGTTGTTTCTAATTTTTTGTTCCTCTTTATATATTGTTTCCCATGTTTATTTTCTACTAGGAAGCGCCTGTACGGATGTGGGCATGAGTACGAGTATGGATATGATACGGCAACATGACAATTTTTGAAAAATTAGGACATGTATATGGAAAGGATATGTATATTAATCAATTAATTATATATTTTTAATTTTTCAATGCTTAAAAATGTTTTTTATGACAAAATGTGTGTGTTGACATAATCAAAATAGGCAGAAAAATATCAGAAATAGAGCAGTCTGATCGTGCAGTCCATGGTCGCGAGACTTGCTTAGTTAGCACTCTAATTCGGTTCTTCTACAAAGTGAAATTCATGGGATGAGCAAGTCGCTTAAGGTCGAGAGTTGGCCCATAATGTATCTTTCTCAAAGATCACCGGGCTTAAGTATTTTCTACCACAAATACAACTATACCAACACATATTTTGTGTACGTTAAAAGAGGGGTTGCTTTGCTTTTGTTCTTTAATCAAAACAACACTAATTTAGTTGCTGTCCAGTTCACTTTCAGCGTGATCCAATTACTATATTCCCCGAATTTTCAATATCTATCAATCGGCATATATATACAGCAACTCTATGGAATTTTAGCATGTCATTGTAGTTCTTATTATTCCCTAGAAACCATATAGTATATTGATAATTTGATCAATCCCAAACCTTGAATTAAAGATAATAGCCTACATAGGATCATTCAATGATATATATACTTAATTGACAAATCTTTAATAAAATAAAATAAAAAAAAAAACAAAAAAACAAAAAAAACTTGATTAGGTACAAAATAATGCAGGTACAGACACTGTTTTCCTACAAGGATGGAGACAAGAGTCAAGAGTACTATTAGTATTAGACCTTGAATAATAATTGGAATTAAGATTACAGGTAGAAACAAAAATCAAGTATTGAGTGACTACTGAATGTCCAACGCACAAAGAAATCAAACGTGCGTGTGTATGCGGTGCTGCTTAATGAGGGGAACATATATATTTACACATATATGCTAGGGTTTTTAAGCATACCAAGGCCCATTTATTTACTTACGGGGCTTCCTTGTTCCACAACTAATTGCCTCATTTATATATATTGGACTCAAATTCCACTCTAGTAATTGGGCCATGGCCCTCCTCCTTTATATATATATATATATATATGAAATAAATTAATAATAAAATTATTATGGAGTGTTACAAATCCAAAACTCAAATCAAAACACTGAACCCGCAGAGGATATACAAACCAATTGTATTGTACCCAAAAAACAAAACCAAGTGAAAATCTAATCCACAAAGAACCTCACAAAAGGAGAAGAATAGAGAAATAAAACAGAAAAAAAAGAAAAGGAATTGGTCGATCGAAACCTCTAAGTAAAGAACAACATGGCAAACAAAAAGAAAAACATAGGCAAACAATTCGCATGAATAAGCCACAAAGAGAGAGAAACATACCATAGAGAGAAAGAGAGGCGTTACACTAGAGGGAGAGTCTTGATTGAGAGTGAGCCCTAAGCCTAGCGCCACTTGTCTGATATATATAATCAAGGTTTTCAGACCCGGACCGTTCATTGAACCGTAAAAGGGAGAGGTTCAAGGGTTTTGAGGTCGAACCGAGGTTGAACCGGGGTCAAACCGTGATGACGTCATAATTAATTTAATAATTAATTAAAGCCTAAATATAGATATTAAATTTATAAAACTAGTAAAATTGACTAATATATCTATGTATGTGAGGGAAATTTAATGATTTTCAAGCATATATTTAATAATTAAATAAGAAAGTTAATAAAATAAAATAATAACCATGAAAACATTAAAATTTATGATTAATTTTTGAAGTAAAGTTGAATATCTTTGAAAGATTTTAATTATAATTTTTTTTATTCCTTGTAAGAGATGGATAATTTAATTAAGTAGAATAAAATTGTGTTAAGTTGTTTTTTTTTTTTTTTTAAAAAAAAAAAATTGCTAAGGGGTTGGACCGCACGGTTCTTGACCGGTTCGTACGGTCCAACCCCGGTTTTAGGGGTTCATGGAATTGCCACACATGCCCGGTTCTTTATGCTTAAAAAACCGGTTTTCATCACGGTTCACGGTTTTCACGGTCCGACCTCCCGGTCCGGTCCGGTTCTGAGAACTATGTATATAATAGCCTCGTTGCATGCGTGTTGTGCGTATGAAGAGCCTATTCTTTTTTTTTTTTTTTTCTATAGGACAAAACTTTCCTTTATCATAATTCAGGATTGATGCATTTTTAAGATGTAAGACAAAATATAAACACATTTGAAAATGCATAAATCTCATCACACCCCTAAGTATATTAGTGATTATTATGATGAATAAAAAATGTTATCTTTTACAAAAAAAAAAAAAAAAAAAAAAAAAAAAAAAAAAGAACCTCAAAACAATGTTATATTTGACAATACCTTGGGCCACATATTTATGAGAAAAAAAGTGAAGACACTTCATGACATTGTAACAACATTGGTTATGCTATATGCTTGCAAGTTGATGCTCTCAGCTCTGCTGGTGATTATATGCTAAGAAGTCCTGGACAACCTCAGTGGCGGCGCCACGCTCAGCTCACGGTGTGGAACACCCTGACCTGAAAAAAAAAAAAAAAAAAATTTCATATATAATAATTAATTTTTATTTTTAATTTTTTACCCTTAAAAAAAAATTAGGAACACCCTCAAATTAAAAAAAAAAAAAAAATTATTTGTTTTACTTTCAAGCAAAAAAAAAAAAAAAAAAAGGGACGGCAAGCCCAACATCAAGCCCAACAGATTACAAAGGTAGCAAACCCACAAATTCTCAAAAAAAAAAAAAAAAAAAAAAAATATATATATATATATATATATATACACGTTGCAAATCACTAAATTAGAAGCCTCAAATCACTAAATTAGAAAATCACTAAAGCAAACCTAAAGACAAAAACGTCAACAGAGCAATGCTGTAACACAAGCCAACAGATGGATCGAGCATCGCCGCATCGGAGATCGGTTAGCCAAGCTCTAATCCAGAGCACATCGCAACAGGATTCGGGCATCGGAGATCACTCACTGGATTGAATCGGAGATCGCCGATTGGTCACGTTGCTCGCTTGCCGATCGGAGATCGCTCGTCGCTTGCCCTTCAGCCTCTAGCCTCCTTGCTCTGGTGCTCCTCAAGGTATTTCATTTTACTAACTTCTCTCTCTTTTTCTCTCTGACTCTCTCTCAGTCTCTCACTCTCTCTCTCTTTATCTGAAATCACTGAAATGAAATGAATGAGAGTCTCTCTCTCTCTTTATTCTTTAAGACTAATTTTATCTGATTCTTTTGAACTGTGATTGGCTGATTCATTGCTTAGCTTTAACTTTATTAATATTTTTGACTTTAAGACTAATTTTATCTGATTCTTTAAGACTCTCTCTCTCTCGTTTTCTTTTGAAATGAATGAGAGTCTCTCTCTCTCTCTCTCTCTCTCTCTTTGGCTTTATCTTATCCGTTGGTGTTGGTGAGATATTAATTGTCTTTTAGTGTAATGTGTATTGTGATTTGTGATTGTGAAATTTTCTGATTGGCAACTAGCTCTTGTGATTGGGGGCATCAGGCATGAGGCTTGTTTGTTGAGTGGGGTGGGGGGTGGATGGGCACAAGAGGCCGGGTGGGATATTTGAATTGGGGGAAGTAAATGCACATGGGATGTGTGCTAATGCAATTAATTCTTAGGACATATGTGGTTCACTCATTAAGAACATATGTCATTCTTTTATGTAATTGGCTAATCCTTTGACAAAATGCACTTTACTTGTAATTGGGTAGTTCTAGGTGTTTTTAATACTTCAAGAAACAAGGTTTCAAGATCAAGTGTTGAAGTCATCAAGTCTGTCCAAGAAAAACAAGCTGATAGTGCAAATTCACTAAAGCTCGACAGCTGCATCTATCGAGCTTAAAGAATGCTGTCTCAAGCCTGTAAGCTCGACACCTGCTCGACACCTCCTATCTGTTGAGATTTAAGAAATTCAGAATTCTGATCTGATTTCTTGGGATCCGTGAATATGTCTTTGGGCATTCTTTTCTTCTAACCCTAAACATATAAAAGGATTGGTTTAAGGGCTGTCAAACAGTTCACAAGTTGCACAAGCATTGAGAAAACTCTGTTCAAGCAAATTGTGACCGAAGACGAAGTTCTTGCCCTAGTTCATCTCTTCTTGAAGAAGTTGCTGTGTATGTGCACCTTTGGGTTTTGTGACCAAGCATCTTCTTGATCTTCATCGTGTAGGATGAACTGAAGAACTTTGCAGCGAACAACCTCTCTTTCAGTTGTGATTGAAGTCGTATACTGGGATCCACGCATTGGTTAGTCACATACTTGGGAGCCATGCATCAAAAGGGGGAACTGTCACTACAGAACAAGTCCAATTGGGTATTGAGGTAAGGGTTCGACTGTAGGTTGGTAAGGTACTTGGGATTCCTTTACTTGTAACCGCTTGTTGTGATAATAGTGAAGTTTCGGGAGTGGTGACAAGAAAATCACCCGGTGGGGTTTTTGCCGTTAGGTTTTCCCCATTCGTAAACAAATCACCGTGTCATTTAATTTCCGCTGCATATTTAGTTATTTGGTGATTTGTTTGTGCTACCACGCGTTTGCATGTTAATTAACTTAATTAATTCACTTGGCTAAATTAATTGGTTAATTTATCACAAGGGGTCAATTCGTTTTTGGCCTATCAAGTGGTATCAGAGCAGGCACACTCTGATTAGGTTTAATCTTTGTTGTGTTGATCCATTGACCCCTGTTTGTCATGGATAGAGGACAATCATTAATCATACCTCCTTTATTTGATGGCACTAACTATGCATACTGGAAAGTACGCATGAGAGCTTTCTTACAGTCTTTAGATGAAAAAGTGTGGTAAGCTGTAGAGATTGGCTGGACTAAGCCAGAGGAAGTGCCGCCCGATTGGGATGAAGCCAAGATTAAGGCGGCAAACTTCAACAGTAGAGCGTTGAATGCCCTATTTAGCGCAGTCACCAATGAGTAGTTCAAGAAGATATCCTCTACTGAAATTGCAAAGGAAGCTTGGACCATCCTCCAGACAACCTATGAGGGTACAAAGGCTGTCAATGATTCAAAGTTTCAAAGGCTCACTACAAGCTTTGAAGAAATAAAGATGGAGGAGGATGAGACGTTCGATGAGTTCTATGCCAAGCTCAAGGACATAGTGAATTCAGCCTTCAATCTTGGGGAAACTATTCCTGAACCCAAGGTTGTGAGAAAAGTGCTCAGATCTCTACCTGAGAGATTCCATGCCAAGATTACGGCAATAGAAGAATCAAAGGCTATTGATAAGATTCCTTTGACTGAGCTGGTTGGAAACTTGCAGACCTATGAGCTAAGGTTGACCAGAATTGGCAAGACTAGTAAAGGCAAGAGCATGGCCTTGAAGGCAAAGAGCAGTGACATAGATGAGTCTTCCGATGATGAAGATTCCAAGATGAAGTCCTACATTACAAGACAGTTTAAGAAGTTTATGAAGAATGTTAATGGGAGGGACTTCGATAAGGACCGCAGGCAATCCAGTTCTTTTCAATCTAAGGGCCAAGATAGAGGGAAAAAGGATGCTAAGGAAGGCGGTCAGTACACTGTTCCTGCAGGACCAAAGTGTTTTGGATGTCATGGATTCGGTCACATGAAGCAAGAATGCCCCACATATCTCAAGAGCATTGGGAAGAGTAAGGCACTTGCTGCAACCTTGAGTGACACTGAGCTTGAGGATGATTCCGACGATGAAGATGACGGAATCTTGAATGCCTTCACTGCCACAGTCAATCCTACTGAAGGGATTGTTGATGAAGTGGAAGAAGAAGAAGAATTGGTGGATTCTAAGTGTGAGAAGATGGATGATCAAGATGATATCCATTCAGCCTATGAGAAATTATACAAGCTCTCTGAGAAGCATGAGAAACTGTATAGGCTGGCCACCAAGAAGCTCAGTGATGTGGAACCTGATCGTGAAGAGCTTTCCACAAAGTTTGATGAAGCTAATCAAACAATTGGTGCACTGAGGTTTGAGAACAATTTCTTGGCTGAGAAGACCAAGAAGCTTGAAGCGGAGCTGTTTCAAGTCAGAGCCCAATTGGAGAGGACTTCAAGTGCAAAGCTTGATGAGATGCTCAGCAATCAGAAATCTGCTTCGGATCAAACAGGTTTAGGGTATGGTTTTTCTTCCTCTAATACTGCTTCTACTAGTGCTACTGTTTTTGTTTCTCCTGCTAATAATATTGAAATTGAAAACACTGATGTTAAAACTGAATTAGCTAGTGAGAACCTTGACAAGGGTAAATCTATCTTAGGAGCACCCCCTAAACAGGATAAGAAAGATATTAAAAACCCTAGGGCTAAGAAGGCTAACTCTCAAAAGCCAAAACAGAAGAAGCAGCATCTCTGTCATCATTGTGGAGCTGCCGGTCATACTCGACCAAATTACTATAAGTGGTTAGCCACTCAACAGAGCAACGACATGATAGCATCTGGAAGCCAAAATCAGCTTCAATCCTCTCTTACTCCTCTTGGAGATCTTCTGAAAGCCCTCGTGTTCCTTTCGAACTTGAACGGTTTCAATCCTTCCCCCTCACTGTCAGTTCAAGGGTTCAATCAAAGGAAAGGATCTTCCAAAGTGTGGAAGAAAAAGGACTCTAAGTGATTTTATCACTTTCTTCTATCTTCTTGTTTTTGTTTGTTGCATTGCTTGTGTGTTTTGCATTTTTTTTTTTGAGTCAGTCTAGTTTTATACTTTGCTTTGATAAAATGTTTTTGTTTGTTTATTTTCAGTTTTGTTTATTTTTTTTTATATTAAAAAAAATTGAATAATTAAAAAATACAAAAACGGTGTGTTTTTTGTGTACTTTGGTACTTGTGCACTTTGGATGGCCATTGAAACAAAGTTTTCTAAACTTTGTATCTTTTGTAGCTTAGATGAGCATCTCTATGCACAACTAAGCAAGTGAGCTTTGTGGCTCCTGTTTGTGATGAATAAGATTAAGTTATCTCTTAAATTTAACACTTGTATCACTCTTTTTGACGTGTAGGACTAGAAAATCCTGAGAGAAAGGTATAAATAACTATCTCACCACTGTTGCCCGCCAATCATAATAAGACATCTGTATGCTTTGGCAGAGCAAAAGTGCAATGTCTATGCTTGACATGTTGAGTATTTCTTTTCTCTCTTCTATATGCCCATGCATGATATGCTTAAAAGAAAATATGCAAAGAAAATAAAAAGCAAAAAGATTAAAATGCTTTAAATGTGATTGCAAACATGTTTTCTAGGAGATGTGGGAGTTATAGGATGTACCTCAAAGGTGATAGTCCCCATCAAACAGTTATGATTGTGTGTGAGTTAAAGTTATTTTCTCATATCTCAAATTGTCATAACATGTATACACATATGCAATCTTGCGATGTTTTTCACACACAACACGCAATATTCTTTGCTACTCTTGATATATGTGCAGGTACAATGTGATTTGGTCATCACAAGTGTTTACATGTGCTAATGTATGCTCACTAAACTGTCTTGACTTATTTTTGAAACATAAAATTGGTTAGACTTGTTTAGTGTGTGTGTGTGTGTGTTTCTGAGGATCCATGTGCTTGAAAATAATTGTTGAGAGATGATTTTGAGAACTTAATATGTTGATTGGATCATTGGTTGAGGTGCATGTTGGATTGCATTCATGTCTGTGTTTTTCACTTCTTGAAAAACTGTTTTCAAAAGCAAGCTCGACACCTCCTCGATACCTCCTCAATACTTGGCTATCTGTCGAGCTTCTCAAGCTTTTCTTTATCGCAATCTCGACACCTCCTGGACACTTGGTGGATCAATCGAGAAAGTTTCTGTCTTCTCGATACCTTCTTGACACTTGGTGGATCGATCGAGTTTCTGTTCTTGGTTTTGGTGTTTATTCCTCGATACCTTCTCGACACCTGTAGTTGTCGACGTGTATTTTCTCAACACCTTCCTCGACAGATGGCTCGACAGCTCTCGATACCTCATCTGTCGAGAATTACTGAGGTTCCTATATAAGCCTCTTCTGCGATCCGATTCTCATTTGCTCAACCTCTCTCGATCTATCCACGACTGTTCCTCTCCCAAACTAAGTTTTCTCACTCAAAACCTTCAACCCACGTGATTTTTGGCCCTTCCTTGCTTCAAATCACTTGGTATGATCTCTTTTCCCTTCATTCTTCATGCATTTCATGTTTTTGAATCTTAGGTTTTGGGGTTTTTGAAAAATTTTGGGGTTTTTCAAAATTAATGAGTTTTTCTTGAAATTTTGGGTTGGGTTTTCATTTAAATGTGTTCAAAATGTCATACATTGCATCACATTTGCATTAGAATGGTATTTTCATGCATTTAGATGTGTGAACTATGTTTGTGTGCTGGTAGGTTTGGATTGGGCTGAGCCCATGATGAAATTTCTTTTGCATGTCACATGTTCATGCATTCCCATGCATACGTACTCTTTATTTAATATATTTGATATATTTGAATTGCTTTGGGACTTTTCTGATTGTCTCTTTCTCTTTCTCTTTCTCATTCTGTTTACGTTAGTAGTGTCTATGGCACCTAAACGTAAATCTACTCCAGCTCGGAACCCTCTGCGTTCTGGAGCTTCTTCATCTTCTGATTCTACTCCTCTTAATCTTCGGTTCCGTGATGATGATGCCCACAAGGCATTTTCGGAGAACTTTTCTAGACGAGGTGTTCATTCGGAACGCCAAGTCATTTTGGCGGACTTCGCCGATACTGACCTTCCCTCTGTCATTCACAGTAGGGGATGGGAGTCACTGTGTGACGTCCCGGTCACATGTCCTCTCGTGCTCATTCAGGAGTTTTACTCCAACATGCATGGGATTGATCGTTCAGTACCTCTCTTTTTCACTCGCGTTCGAGGTACGCGCATCCCTGTCACACCGCAGCTAGTTGCGGATGTGCTTAGGGTTCCTAGGATAGAGTTTCCTGACTATCCTTCTTGTGAGCGTCTGAGGACTGTGTCCAAAGATGAGCTCATTTCTGCTTTCTGTGAGCGCCCTTCGGAGTGAGCGTCAGTTCACATCATGTAGGCCTTTTGCTAAAGGTCCTAGGTTCTTAAACATGGTGATGACTTTTGTACTCCATCCACTTTCTCACTACAACTCCATCACTAAGCCTCGTGCTCGATTTTTGTTATCCCTCCTTGAGCATCTTACCATAGATTTTCCTTCTCATTTTATTTTGTCTATTATAGATGTTCATTTAGATGCGGCGACCCGTGATAAGCTCATCTTTCCTTCTGCTATCACGAGGATTCTACGCCATTTTTCCATTCCTTTTCCCGTGTCCGACCATTTCACTTTCATGTGTGCCATAGATGCCGCTACCGTAAAACGTAGTGAGGCTCAGTTTAGGTCGAGACAGCCGGATTTCACTCCTCCCTCCCGTTCAGCTTCATCCCGATTTGCTCCATCTACATCTACTCATTCTTCCTCTATGAGGGATGTTTCACTTGGAGACATCATGGCGTAGCTGCAGCGCATGGATGCTCGCCTCGATACACTCTCCACTGAGTTGTATCAGGTGAATGTTCGTGTTGGTCGTATTGCACGACGGCAGGCGACCATGGGTGGTTTTGCTCCTGAGGCTACTCCTTCACCACCTCCTCCAGCAGCTTCTGATTCTGAGGATGATGATGACGAGGACGATGATGCTTCGGATGATGATGATGGAGATGCTAGCTCTACTGATGAGATGTCTACTTGACATTTTACCCTTTGTCACTCATGACAAAAAGGGGAAGTAGTTTTGGGATATGAGAGTAGTCATCTTAGGGGGAGAGTTAGTATAGGACATTTTTGACAGGGGGAGTGTTGATACTTGAGGGATGTAGTGAGGATATGATGTATCTTTTCTTTTCTTTCTTTTTAGATACATTGTTCTTGTATATGAGGTCTTGTGACCAGTTTTTACATACATTGTACTTATTTTCTCTATATGTGGATGTATGTTTCTTTCACCTATCTCTACATGTGTTGTTTCTTTTCTATCTTTATACACATGATTCTTATACTTGTATGCAATCTATTATTTCTGTTTCACACAAGATGCCTTGATGAGTTTTTGTTTAAAGTGTTTCAGAAATACAGGTTGTCAAAGTCTACTTGCCATAAACTCTTTTCTTGCAAAGTTTTTCAAGGGTTTGTGATAGGATAGATTTTATTGTATTCAACAAGTGAATATAAGTTGAGTGATTTATGACTTCTCTCATATTTCATTTGTTTGTTGTGGTTTTGTCACGGATTGCCAAAAAGGGAGATTGTTAGGACATATGTGGTTCATTCATTAAGAACATATGTCATTCTTTTATGTAATTGGCAAATCCTTTGACAAAATGTACTTTACTTGTAATTGGGTAGTTCTAGGTGTTTTTAATACTTCAAGAAACAAGGTTTCAAGATCAAGTGTTGAAGTCATCAAGTCTGTCCAAGAAAAGTAAGCTGATAGTGCAAATTCATTAAAACTCGACAGCTGGCTCGACAGTTGCATCTATCGAGCTTAAAGAATGTTGTCTCAAGCTCGTAAGCTCGACACCTCCTATCTATCAAGATTTAAGAAATTCAGAATTTTGATTTTATTTCTTGGGATCCGTGAATATGTCTTTGGGCCTTCTTTTCTTCTAACCCTAGACATATAAAAGGATTGTTTTAAGAGCCATCAAACAGTTCACAAGTTGCACAAGCATTGAGAAAACTTTGTTCAAGCAAATTGTGACCGGAGACAAAGTTCTTACCCTAGTTCATCTCTTCTTGAAGAAGTTGCTGTGTATGTGCACCTTTGGGTTTTGTGACCAAGCATCTTCTTGATCTTCATCGTGTAGGATGAACTAAAGAACTTTGCAGCCAACCTCTCTTTCAGTTGGTGTTGAAGTCGCGTACTGGGATCCGCGCATTGGTTAGTCACGTACTTGGGAGCCGTGCATCAAAAAGGGGAACTGTCACTACAGAACAAGTCCAATTGGGTATTGGGGTAAGGGTTCAACTGTAGGTTGGTAAGGTACTTGGGATTCTTTTACTTGTAACCGCTTGTTGCGATAATAGTGGAGTTTCGGGAGTGATGACCTGAAAATCACTCGGTGGGGTTTTTGCCGTTAGGTTTTCCCCATTCGTAAACAAATCACTGTGTCATTTAATTTCCGTTGCATATTTAGTTATTTGGTGATTTGTTTGTGCTACCACGCGTTTGCATGTTAATTAACTGAATTAATTCACTTGGCTAAATTAATTGGTTAATTTATCACAAGGGGTCAATTCGTTTTTGGCCTATCACCAATAAAAAATAATTAATAATTTAATTAACCAATATATTATAAAAGACAAACAAATTAAATTATGTTAGGCTAAACAACAATTAATAATTTTATAATTAATGAAACAACAATATAACAAATTATAGTTTATAAAAGACAAACAAATTAATGAAACAACTAAACAGCAATAATTAATAATTTTATTAATATTTCAAATGAACTTATAGTTTATTGTTTATTCTTTTGCTAGAATTATGGACAAATATTTGATAAGAAAACCACGTACCTAAAATTCATCTCCTGTGCAAGATTCATCTTCATCTTCTAAGCGAATTCGTACTTGATTGTGTATATTGAAAGAGATGTAGCTTGTAACATTGATAATGAGACTATCATGCAACAATTTCAAAATATGAAAACTCGTAGAAGGCAATTGTAACCTTATGTATTTGCATGTTTTTTTTATTGTTGTTGCTGTCAATATATGAATTTCTCTTTTTATTAGATTGTGTCAATATATGAAAAGGCCAATAAAGTACAACAAAGAGAAACTAATTGAAAGCTATATCCTTATCTAAAGCATATATTGAAAGCTTTATCTGAAGTTCTCATCCTCAAAACAGACTTGTTTTTTAGGCTAATCCAACACTCTCAGGAAAATAACTTATGAAGACAATATCCCTCATAGTAACAGTCCCTTTACACTTTTCTAATTCTTCTACATCATGATCTCTCACTGTAGTCATCAGCAAACAATTTAACAATATTTGTGTTCCCATAACTGGATACCAAAGTTTTAGCTAAAAAAACAATGAATACCAAAGATTACAGGTGTTAATCTTTGGTATCCATTGTTTTTATATTAGTAAGAGCAATGTTAAAAACAATGGAAACGAGTACTCAACTATGGTAGATGAGGCTTACAGTTACAGGTGTTAATGCGAAGCCCACCAATAAGCCTCTTCTTCTCATCTCCTTTTTCACTTAGCCTAAAAAAAAAAAAGCTTAACCACTGTTTTTAAGTACCTAGTTATCACCATGCATACATCTATCACAAAATGTTGGGAGTATATTCCAAACTATCTTATCTAAAGCATCTATCTAATGCCTAGAATATACTGTACCAAGTGATAGCACCTTTTCTCAACAAAAAAAAAAAAGTGATAGCACCTATTAGCAAGTTTTGACTAGAAACGATGCTACTACAATTAAATTCCAAAAAAAAATCATGAACACAAGAATCATGACACCCTGTAAAGAAACATTAAGATGCCACTCCTTAGTAACTACTTTGACCGTTTAGATCTACAGGGTTATATCATCTCAATGAGAAACATATTTATTTGTGCATGACAACCTTAATTGATGTCCACATCCCTTGGAACTGTGCGATGGCTAATAGCATCTGCCACATGAGTGGAAAGGAGGTACATAAGATCATAAAAAGTCAATTTTTTGTAACATGGAAAAAATAAATTCAATAAGAAATTTTTCTCACAACTCTAAAGGATAAATCACAAATAATTTTTTTTTCTCACTTTCAGTGTTCAATTTTATGCTTCACTAAAAACAATGTCATTTCTTTGTTTATTTTTATTTTTATTTTGATTATTTTAAAAAGAAAAAAAGACGTGTAATGAGCATATTATGATTGGTAGAATATAAAATATAATACTCAAAGCGAGATAAAATATTTTCATTCAATAAATTACCATGGATGGTCTTTGAAAAAAATACACAAACTTCAATATGTCTATGTTTAATCATGATCTCCTCCATCCTAGATTAAGTATCCCTAGTTTCATTTATTTAAATAAAATATAATTAGTCTATGAATTATGCCATTAGATTTTAGTTTCATCCGTAGGCTCTATACTAGTCTCCCAAAATCAATATTTAAATATTTATATTTATCTCGTGGTTTTTTTATTTTACCAGAATTTTGTGACTTAAGGACACATATAGTAAATGTGTATCACATTAGCAATTACTGTTCTCATATAGGCCTAATAATTAATAAGGGTCCAAAATCATAGTTTTGACCTAAAATTAGCAATTGTCATTCAATTTTAAAATTTTAAAGACTAAATTAAAACAATTGATAACTTAGGAACAAAAATGCACTTTGATACATATCTCACTGACCAAAATCATAGTTAATTTTCTTCTAAAAATAATCATAGTTAATTTAAAACTTTTTGTAGGGTCTCGATTTTCGGACTAAGCCCAAAAATGAGTAGGATCTTGGCCCAGTGAACCCAGTAAAATAAATTTGTAGAGAGTGGGTCAAAGAGCTAGGCTTTAGTGCATGGATAACAGTAAAAATGGGTTTTTTTATATTGTTCAAACAAAAATGAACTAAGCTTATCAGAGAAAGTTTGTCCTCGGCACAATCCGAGGAACTCTACTCTTGTATATATGTTGGGTGACAATGGTTACAGGAGTTCTTGAAATCGCCATAGTGCTTTCTCTCCCTTTCTCCAGCCCCCCCCCCCCCTTTCTATGGTGGATTTCTCCTATTATATAGTCCTCTTTAAACGATCTTGACCTTCCACTTGTTGATCATTCAAGCCTATACTTGAGTGCCTGTCCCATCAGACGCCCTCTTTGGCGTTCTGTGAGTTGCGGTAACCAAGATAGCACCGTTCAAGAGTCATTTCCTTATTAATGCGGCCAGAACGTTAGTTGTGGGCATTTAATGCGGAGGTGACAGTTTCTTCTTGAATTGCTCCTTCACCATGCTCCCATGGCTGGTCCATCGTACTCTTCCTCCTTTTTGGAATGCCCTGGGAGGCTGCTTTCGATGGCGTACCGCTCTTCCCTTCCATGATCTTGGTTGACCGAGGACAGGATTGTCCTCGGCGATGTTCCTCGGCAATTTGGGCCTTCTTCATTCGTCCTTGGACATTCCTTCTTCCTCGGCGTGGGCTTTGGGCTCAGTATAAAATGGGCCGGGGTTGCCAAATTCTTTGGCCCCACAATAGCCCCTCAAAATCTTGCTGTCCGGCTCCTCGAACAGAGAGGAGGATTTTGATGTCCTCGGGTTTTTGCCACGGCTTGTCAAGTCTTGTCTTCTGTCAGCACCTGAGTCCCTTCACCTGCCTAAGGCACGTTCCTGGCGCTTCGGTATACGGAGCACGCCCTCATTAATACCTTTATGAAGCGACGCAGATCTAACGGTTGAGGATTTCTTCGGGAATTGGGTAGGAGTTATTTCGCTTGTAACTCTTTCTTCGAATTCTGTGCAAATTAATTTTTGCTGGATTTCGCCTTCTAACATTTACACATCCTTGAGTTCGGCAGGAGCTTCAAGTCCTCAACCCTTCAGGCATTTCCAAGGACCTTGCCAAGATCGTGATCGAGGCCTAGAAAATGAGATGGCCCTGGATAAAGGCAAGGGCAAGGAAACTGAGCCCCTTTCAGGAACCAAGAATGCCGTCCGGATCCTGGACGACACAGTTAAGGCAAAGGAAGCAGAGGCCAAAGATGTTCCTACCTTTCAACCGAGCAAGGAAGAAGACCCTCCTCCTTCAGCCAAGAACCGAAGCAGGCGTCGATTGCATCAGACTTTTGGTGCGACAAAGTTCGGGTCTCACCTTGATGGTAGGACATCTCACCATTAGGAGAAGAGGGGGCCTATCAGGCGCTTCCGCCTCTTCTTCTTTCTCATCGCCGGTACCACCCATATTGGCTCGATTGCTGTGGGGACAAGATGGCGAATCTACCATTCCTATGGGCTTTCTCTTTTTATAGTTAGCCCTAAAACAAGCCTACCTCAGCCTCTCTTTTTATAGTTAACTTTAAAACAAGCCTGCCTCAACCATTCTTTTTATAGTTAGCTTTAGAACAAGCCTGCCTCAGCCATTTGGTGTATGATGTACCTTTCCTTTATTTAATGAAAAAGGGCTGCACTTTTTACTTTATGAATTTTTTCTTTTCTCTGCAGTAATTATTTAATGTGTGTGTTGTTACTTTTCCCTCCAATGGGACTTGGAATTGGTGTTGTTGACGGTAACAAAAAGTTGTCACCCTGACTTTAACAAAACCGACAATGGCACCCGGCTGCTAACTTTAAACAAGCTAACTACGTAGGAATAATCAGGAACATAACCATGTGCTCTATACCGCAAACTGTGCAACCATGAAAGGATGTTGGATCTAAAGTAAGTCATCTGAGGGGACCATCGTGCATTAAGGCTCTGTTCGGCATTTATAATGACGTCATGGCATCGGTTTTCCCCAAGCGTCTGATCCGAGGATCCAGGAACGCCTTAGGTTTTGTTTAAGCACTTGTAAAGAGATGTCATAGCATTAATTTTCCCAAAGCATGTGATTCGAGGATCCGTACGACACCCTGATTCTGTTCAACCCTTAGGTGCTTGCTGAAAGTTTTTAGTTTCCCATAGGTTTGTGGTCCAAGGAGCCATGCAAGACCTTGGTTTTGTCCAACACTTAGATAATTGTAAAAAGTTGTTAGTTTCCCAATAGGTTTGAGCCCGAGGATCGTGCAAGACCTTGGTTCTGTCTAACACTTATATAATTGTCAAAAGTTGTTAGTTTCCCCATAGGTTTGAGTCCGAGGACCATGCAAAACCTTGGTTCTGTCTAACACTTAGATAATTGTCAAAAGTTATTAGTTTCCCCATAGGTTTGTGGTTCGAGAAGCCATGCAAGACCTTGGTTTTGTCTAACACTTAGATAATTACCGGTGTGTGTTAATTCCCCCAAAGCAGGAGGTCCGAGGACCCGTCATAGCTAAGGTTCTGTTTAACCACTTCAGTAGATTAGAAGATATCAATATATACTTTCCAGAACTAGCCCCGCCGCAGAGCCTCCTTGAATTGTTCTGTGTTGCTACCACTTCCCCCAACAGAGGTCCAGCGAACTCGGCCACCAGATTCGCGAGGGCCTGACCTCGGGCAGAGGTACAGGGCATGTACTTGATGTCAGAAGCCCCTAGAACCACCCATTGCACTCACTATCGCACAAGCTCTTTCTCACAGACGGCGCCAATTGTAGGGTCTCGATTTTTGGACTAAGCCCAAAAATGAGTGGGATCTTGGCCCAGTGAACCCAGTACAATAAATTTGTAGAGAGCGGGTCAAAGAGCTAGGCTTTAGTGCATGGATAACAGTAAAAATCGGTTTTTTTTTTTTTATATTGTTCAAACAAAAATGAACTAAGCTTATCAGAGAAAGTTTGTCCTCGGCACAATCCGAGGAACTCTACTCTTGTATATATGTTGGGTGACAATGGTTACAGGAGTTCTTGAAATCGCCATAGTGCTTTCTCTCCCTTTCTCCAGCCCCCCCTCTATGGTGGATTTCTCCTATTATATAGTCCTCTTTAAACGATCTTGACCTTCCACTTGTTGATCATTCAAGCCTATACTTGAGTGCTTGTCCCATCAGACGCCCTCTCTGGCATTTTGTGAGTTGCGATAACCGAGGTAGCACTGTTGTTCAGGAGTCATTTCCTCATCAATGTGGCCAGAACGTTAGTTGTGGGCATTTAATGCGGAGGTGACAGTTTCTCCTTGAATTGCTCCTCCACCATGCTCCCATGGCTGGCCCATTGCACTCGTCCTTCTTTTTGGAATGCTTTGGGAGGCTGCCTTTGATGGCGTGCCGCTTTTCCCTTCCATGATCTTGGTTAACCGAGGACAAGATTGTCCTCAGTGATGTTCCTCGGCAATTTGGGCCTTCTTCGTTCGTCCTCAGACATTCCTTCTTCCTCGGCGTGGGCCTTGGGCTCAGTATAAAATGGGTCGGGGTTGCCAAATTCTTTGGCCCCACAATAGTCCCTCAAAATCTTGCTGTCCAGCTCCTCGGACGGAGATGAGGATTTTGATGTCCTCGGGTCTATTGTCACGGCTTGTTAAGTCTTGTCTTCCGTTAGCACCTAAGTCTCTTCACCTGCCCAAGGCACGTTCCTGGCACTTCGGTATACAGAGCGTGCCTTCATTAATACCTTTATGAAGCGACGCAGATCTAACGGTTGAGGATTTCTTCGGAAATTGGGCAGGAGTTATTTCGCTTGTAACTCTTTCTTTGAATTTCATGCAAATTAATTTCCGCTGGATTTTGCCTTCTATATAAGGCACTCTGGGGGAATCGTTCTTTCACATTTACACATCCTTGAGTTCAACAGGAGCTTCAAGTTCTCAACCCTTCAGGCATTTCCAAGGACCTTGCCAAGATCGTGATCAAGGCCTAGAGAATGAGATGGCCCTGGACAAAGGCAAGGGCAAGGAAGCCGAGCCCCTTTCAGGAACCAAGAATGCCGCCCAGATCCTGGAAGATGCAATTGAGGCGAAGGAAGCGGAGGCCAAAGAAGTTCCTACCTTTCAACCAAGCAAGGAGGAAGACCCTCCTCCTTCAGCCAAGAACCGAAGCAGGCGTAGATTGCCTCAGACTTTCGGTGCGACAAAGTTCGGGTCTCACCTCGATGGTAAGACATCTCGCCGTTAGGAGAAGAGGGGGCCCATCAGGCGCTTCTGCCTCTTCTTCTTTCTCATCGCCGGTACCATCCACACTAGCTTGATTGCTGCGGGGACAAGTCGGTGAATCTACCATTCCCATGGGCTTTCTCTTTTTATAGTTAGCCTTGAAACAAGCCTGCCTCAGCCTCTCCTACTTTAGTTAGCTTTTACAACAAGCCTGATTCAGCCTCTCTTTTTATAGTTAGTTTTAAAACAAGCCTACCTAAACCATTTGGTGTATGATGTACCTTTCCTTTATTTAATAAAAAGGGGTTGCACTTTTTACTTTATGAATTTTTCCTTTTTCTGTAGTAATTATTTAATGTGTGCATTGTCATTTTTCCCTCCAATGGGACTTGGAACTGGTGTTGTTGACGGTAACAAAAAGTCGTCACCCTGATTTTAACAAAACCGACAATAGCACCCGGCTGCTAACTTCAAATAAGCTAACTACTTAGGAATAATCAGGGACACAACCATGTGCTCTATACCGCAAACTGTGCAACCATGAAAGGATGTTGGATTTTAAAGTAGGTCATTCAAGGGGGCCATCATGCATTAAGGCTTTGTTCGGCATTTATAATGACGTCATGGCGTCGGTTTTCCCCAAGCGTCTGATCCGAGGATCCTAGGCACTCCTTAGGTTCTGTTTAAGTATTTGTAAAGAGAGGTCATAGCATTAATTTTCCCAAAGCATGTGATTCGAGGATCCGTACGACACCCTGATTCTGTTCAACCCTTAGGTGCTTGCTGAAAGTTTTTAGTTTCCCATAGGTTTGTGGTCCAAGGAGCCATGCAAGACCTTGGTTTTGTCCAACACTTAGATAATTGTAAAAAGTTGTTAGTTTCCCAATAGGTTTGAGCCCGAGGATCGTGCAAGACCTTGGTTCTGTCTAACACTTATATAATTGTCAAAAGTTGTTAGTTTCCCCATAGGTTTGAGTCCGAGGACCATGCAAAACCTTGGTTCTGTCTAACACTTAGATAATTGTCAAAAGTTATTAGTTTCCCCATAGGTTTATGGTCCGAGGAGTCATGCAAGACCTTGGTTCTGTCCAACACTTAGATAATTGCCAGTGTGTGTTAATTCCCCTAAAGCAGGAGGTTTGAGGACTCGTCATAGCTAAGGTTCCGTTTAACCACTTCAGTAGATTAGAAGATATCAATATATACTTTCCAGAACTAGCCCCGTCGCGAAGCCTCCTTGAATCATTCTGTGTTGCTGCCACTTCCTCCAATGGAGGTCCAGCGAACTCGACCTCCAGATTCGCGAGGGCCTGATCCTAGTCATAGGTACGGGGCATGTATTTGAAGTCTGAAGCCCCAAGAACTACCCGTTGCACTCGCTATCACACAAGCTCTTCCCACAGACGGCGCCAATTGTAGGGTCTCGATTTTCGGACTAAGCCCAAAAATGAGTGGGATCTTGGCCCAGTGAACCCAGTACAATAAATTTGTAAAAAGTAGGTCAAAAAGTTAGGCTTTAGTGCATGAATAACAGTAAAAGTCAGTTTTTTTATATTGTTCAAACAGAAATGAACTAAGCTTATCAGAGAAAGTTTGTCCTCGGCACAATCCGAGGAACTCTACTCTTGTATATATGTTGGATGACAATGGTTACAAGAGTTCTTGAGATCGCCATAGTGCTTTCTCTCCCTTTCTCCAGCCCCCCCTTTCTATGGTGGATTTCTCCTATTATATAGTCCTCTTTAAATGATCTTGACCTTCCACTTGTTGATCATCCAAGCCTATACTTGAGTGCCTGTCCCATCAGACGCCCTCTCTAGTGTTCTGAGTTGTGATAACCAAGGTAGCACTGTTCAGAAGTCATTTCTTCATTAATGCGGCCAGAATGTTAGTTGTGGGCATTTAATGCGGATATGACAGTTTTTCCTTGAATTGCTCCTCCACCATGCCCCCATGGCTGGCCCATTGCACTCGTCCTTTTTTTTGGAATGCTCTGGTAGGCTGCATGGCGTGCCGCTTTTCTCTTCCATGATCTTGGTTAACCGAGGACAGGATTGTCCTCAACGATGTTCCTCGGCAATTTGGGCCTTCTTCGTTCGTCCTCAGACATTCCTTCTTCCTCGGCGTGGGCCTTGGGCTCAGTATAAAATGGGTCGGGGTTGCCAAATTCTTTGGCCCCACAATAGTCCCTCAAAATCTTGCTGTCCAGCTC
The DNA here is from genome assembly GCA_019022515.1 of Quercus aquifolioides. Taxonomy (NCBI): domain Eukaryota; kingdom Viridiplantae; phylum Streptophyta; class Magnoliopsida; order Fagales; family Fagaceae; genus Quercus; species Quercus aquifolioides. The sequence continues at coordinate 24,725,038 of CM032327.1, read as the reverse complement.
CTCGGACGGAGATGAGGATTTTGATGTCCTCGGGTCTATTGTCACGGCTTGTTAAGTCTTGTCTTCCGTTAGCACCTAAGTCTCTTCACCTGCCCAAGGCACGTTCCTGGCACTTCGGTATACAGAGCGTGCCTTCATTAATACCTTTATGAAGCGACGCAGATCTAACGGTTGAGGATTTCTTCGGAAATTGGGCAGGAGTTATTTCGCTTGTAACTCTTTCTTCGAATTCTGTGCAAATTAATTTTTGCTAGATTTCACCTTCTAACATTTACACATCCTTGAGTTTGGCAGGAACTTCAAGTTCTCAACCCTTCAAGCATTTCCAAGGACCTTGCCAAGATCGTGATCAAGGCCTGGGGAATGAGATGGCCCTGGATAAAGGCAAGGGCAAGGAAGCCAAGCCCCATTTAGGAACCAAGAATGCCGCCCGGATCCTGGACGACGTAGTTGAGGCAAAGGAAGCAGAGGCCAAAGATGTTCCTACCTTTCAACCGAGCAAGAAAGAAGACCCTCTTCCATCATCCAAGAACCGAAGCAGGCGTAGATTGCATCAGACTTTCGGTGTGACAAAGTTTGGGTCTCACCTTGATGGTAGGACATCTTGCAGTTAGGAGAAAAGGGGGCCTATCAGGTGCTTCTGCCTCTTCTTCTTTCTCATCGCCGATACCACCCATACTGGCTCGATTGCTGCTGGGACAAGATTGCGAATCTACCATTCCCATGGGCTTTCTCTTTTTATAGTTAGCCTTAAAACAAGCCTACCTCAGCCTCTCTTTTTATAGTTAGCTTTAAAACAAGTCTGCCTAAGCCATTTGGTGTATGATGTACCTTTCCTTTATTTAATAAAAAAGGGCTGCACCTTTTACTTTATGAATTTTACCTTTCTCTGTAGTAATTATTTAATGTGTGTGTTGTTATTTTTCCCTCCAATGGGACTTGGAACTGGTGTTGTTGATAGTAACAAAAAGTTATCACCTTGACTTTAACAAAACTGACAATAGCCCCCGACTGCTAACTTTAAATAAGCTAACCACGTAGGAATAATCAGGAACATAACCATGTGCTCTATACCGCAAACTGTGCAACCATGAAAGGATGTTGGATCTAAAGTAAGTCATCTGAGGGGACCATCGTGCATTAAGGCTCTGTTCGGCATTTATAATGACGTCATGGCATCGGTTTTCCCCAAGCGTCTGATCCGAGGATCCAGGAACGCCTTAGGTTTTGTTTAAGCACTTGTAAAGAGATGTCATAGCATTAATTTTCCCAAAGCATGTGATTCGAGGATCCGTACGACACCCTGATTCTGTTCAACCCTTAGGTGCTTGCTGAAAGTTTTTAGTTTCCCATAGGTTTGTGGTCCAAGGAGCCATGCAAGACCTTGGTTCTGTCCAACACTTAGATAATTGTAAAAAGTTGTTAGTTTCACCATAGGTTTAAGTCCGAGGACTGTGCAGGATTTTGGTTCTGCCTAACACTTGGATAACTGTCAAAGGTTGTTAGTTTCCCCATAGGTTTGAGTCCGAGGACCATGCAAGACCTTGGTTCTGTCTAACACTTAGATAATTGTCAAAAGTTATTAGTTTCCCCATAGGTTTATGGTCCGAGGAGTCATGCAAGACCTTGGTTCTGTCTAACACTTAGATAATTGCCAGTGTGTGTTAATTCCCCAAAAGCAGGAGGTCTAAGGACCCGTCATAGCTAAGGTTCCGTTTTACCACTTCAGTAGATTAGAAGATATCAAATATATACTTTCCAGGACTAGCCCCGCCGCGGAGCCTCCTTGAATCGTTCTGTGTTACTGCCACTTCCTCCAATGGAGGTCCAGTGAACTCGGCCACCAGATTCGCGAGGGCCTGACCCTGGGCAGAGGTACGGGGCATGTACTTGATGTCAGAAGCCCCTAGAACCACCCGTTGCACTCACTATCGCACAAGCTCTTCCCACAGACGACGCCAATTGTAGGGTCTCGATTTTCGGACTAAGCCCAAAAATGAGTGGGATCTTGGCCCAGTGAACCCAGTACAATAAATTTGTAAAAAGTAGGTCAAAAAGTTAGGCTTTAGTGCATGAATAACAGTAAAAGTCAGTTTTTTTATATTGTTCAAACAGAAATGAACTAAGCTTATCAGAGAAAGTTTGTCCTCGGCACAATCCGAGGAACTCTACTCTTGTATATATGTTGGATGACAATGGTTACAAGAGTTCTTGAGATCGCCATAGTGCTTTCTCTCCCTTTCTCCAGCCCCCCCTTTCTATGGTGGATTTCTCCTATTATATAGTCCTCTTTAAATGATCTTGACCTTCCACTTGTTGATCATCCAAGCCTATACTTGAGTGCCTGTCCCATCAGATGTCCTCTCTGGCGTTCTATGAGTTGCGGTAACCGAGGTAGCACTGTTCAGGAGTCATTTCCTCATCAATGCAGCCAGAACGTTAGTTGTGGGCATTTAATACGGAGGTGACAGTTTCTCCTTGAATTGCTCCTCTACCATGCTCCCATGGCTGGCCCATTGCACTCGTCCTTCTTTTTGGAATGCTCTGGGAGGCTGCCTTTGATGGCGTGCCGCTTTTCCCTTCCATGATCTTGGTTGGCCGAGGACAGGATTGTCCTCGGCGATGTCCCTTGGCAATATGGGCCTTCTTCGTTCGTCCTCGAACATTCCTTCTTCCTCAACATGGGCCTTGGGCTCAGTATAAAATGGGCCAGGGTTGCCAAATTCTTTGGCCCCACACTTTTATTTTGGCTCCATGACCAAAGTGGGAGGACAAGTTTTTTTTTTTCAAGAGATAATTATAACATGCTGCTAACCTCGTAGCTTGAACCCTTTCTCCCCTAGACCTCCAAGCACTTTGTACATGGGGAGGTGCCAATTCAGTTACAAGGCCTTTGGCAATGGGAGGACAAGTTGATAGAAGCAGACATTGGAAGTGTGGTGTGGCTGTGGGCCTCCCCTTTATATGCCTAGAGTGATACAATACAACTGAGGGTTATGATTTTGCTTCAGGAATGAAGATACGAACGAATTAATGTGGGTTGTTGATACCTAGCTCCAAGAATTAATAAATAAATAAAATAATAAAAGAAGAAGCTAGGTAAGAATTAGTTTGCCATTTGGGAAGGTACTTTACATCCTTACCAAACAATTTACTTCCCATCCTTACCAAACAATATAGTGAACTCTTTTCGCTTATGAGATTGTTGTTTTAATTAAATTACAATTTACTTAGTCTAAGACTCTAAGTTTAATTTATTTTCAATTCAATAATTTAAGTATCATTTTTTTCTTTCATTTCAGTTATTTAATTTTAATGTGTTTTCAATTTAATCTTTCCATTTAGTTTGTCCAATTATATCTTTAGTTTTAGCTTTAGTCTTTTATATATATATTCCAAAAGGACATTGTTTTGGTGTAATAAACAGTGCGAATTGGACAGAATGACTGCATTACTCATCAATGGAAGTTAAAGGAATGGATTGAAAACGGGTACAATTAGATTTAAAGGGTGTAATTTTTAATTTACCTTTTGATTTCATATAATTATCTTTTGAATTTAATTATTAATTTAAAAATGTGATTTAATGGAAATGAATTTTATAACAATTTTTGTACAAGTACAAGAAAAAAAAAAAAAAAAAAAGATTTGATAGAATTTCAACTCATAGCATTTGCTTCATGATGACTAAAATGAATTTTTGTCAAACTTAAATATTGTAATTTGCATTTTTACCTAAGTTCTATCTAATAAAAAAATTTATTTTGTTTATAAAATTCAATGCTACCTATTGTTGACGTATAAATTACAGACCGCAGCAAAGTCCAACATATAAGGATTTGAGAAGGAAAGAGAAATGGGTGGGGGTATCAATTGCAATAGTGAACTATTAGGTTGCCATGATTCCAAGGTTTATTTTTCGGATAATGGACTCCAAGTTAAGTCCAACTGAAATAAATGGGTTCTGTCATTATTTAATCAAAGCGGTTCCTGTCTTCGATCTAGAATTAGAGCCCAGGAAGCAATATTGAGCCACATATCCAGCCCAATCAACCAACTTGCTTAATTGGGCTTTGAATCACTCCAGCTAAGGGCAAGGACCAAATTTCATTTGCGCCATGAGAGGCAATATAAGAAGGCAAAAAAGACACATTTCAACAGGTGCGGGGTAGATTTAAAAGTGACCTGAACCGAACCGAAGGGTTGCAGACAATTTCAGTCATTAACTAAAAGAATTAATGAGAATGGTTCTAAGTTAAGGTCAATCTGGCACACAAGATGGCCTTAAAAGCACTTAAACCTCAGTTACACAAGATGGCCTTTAATGGGAATGGCCTTGCGCACTAAATCAATATTGGTTATACTGTATATAATACTGTTCAATCACAAGTTTAATTCATCCTAGCAAAAGCTTGTAAATATTGGTTATACAACTTTTGACAAACTTTTTTTCTATATTCTGTGTATAGTACTGTTCAATCACAAGTAATAATTCATCCTAGAAAAAGCCTGTAACACTTGAGATGAACATATTTTTGGAACACTATGGTTTCAGGTAGTCGAACATAAAAACAAGGTAGCTCATCTTCTGGTAAAGTGGGATTGGTCTGGTAATATTTTTGGCTCTTTTCATGGTTAGGCTTCCCCTTTGTTCTTAGTCACTCTTTGTGTTCCTGTTTTTCTTGTTAATTGTCTTTTCTTGTAGCCAAAAAAAAAATAAAATAAAAACCCTTACACTGAGACAATTTATTTAAAAATAAAATGTTAGCAATTATTGAGATGACATAAAATGTGGGGGTAGTGTTAGTTAACCCACTTTGATAGGAAGATAGAAAATTTTAAATATATTGTGAATCCACATAGGTGGACCTCTCAGAATCTATTATATACTTTGCTAGGATCACAGAGGAAAAACAAAAAAAATAAATTAATAGAGTCCAAGGTAAAAAAATAAAATAAATAAAATATTCAAGAGATGATATGGATATGTGACAAGGCTGCATAAACCATGACCATTCTATCATTATATACAAATATCAAATGCTGAACCACATACTAACCTCCATCACTTTTTCAAGGGAGAGCCTTCGTACCAATGATGAGTGCATCTGCAAATTGTGATTAACATCCTATATAGACACCAAAAATATTCTCTTAGACCTTGAATAAAGCAAACTTACATAATAAAACACAACACTCTGTTATATAAAATCAGTGCCCCAATTGTTGCTGTAATGTTCTACAAGTGCTTGCATAATCTAACAAAATAAAAATAAAACGAAAAAGAAAAAGAAATATCAGAATTTATGATTAACAATTTTTACTTAAAAAGTATTTAAAAAAATTGATTGAAAAAGAATGACATGCAGTGGTGCAACATGAGTTTTACAAAATTAAATGTAACGTTTCCATTATCATATATAAATGAGGTTGGATGGTTATACTAGTAATCATATAGCTCAATACCATTGTCCAATTCTCCCCATAAAAGAGAATCCACATTCAAATTCCCTTTATTTTATATATATATATATATATATATATAATTACAGCCAAAGAATAGTAAGGACAAATCTAATCCAGAATCACTTATAGTTTTTTGGTATTGTATTGGAAGTCATAATTAGCAATTGTATTGGAAGTCAATAGGCTGTAATAAGTTTCCCTTTTGTTAAGAAAAATAAATCATTGTTTTATGTAATTGGAGCAAAATTTGACTCAGTTTTTTAATCACAACCACCAACTCTTGGGACTCGTAAATTTACAGGTGAAGTTTAAGCTACTGTCAAAAAAATATCATACTTGACAAGACAAACAAAACTTAGGCCACTTGGGATTCTAGTGGATACAGGTCTCTTCTTTCTCCTGTGGATGCTATGACTTACCCAAAAAACAAAAAAAACTGTTATAAGTCCTATGGTATATTTGTTTGATATATCAACAAACTTTTTTTTTTTTGGTTAAATGGATAGTTTCATAAATTAACTAGCCAACGTGGGCTGAGAGTTGGCTACAAGCCTTAAAGAGTACATGCCAGTAGTATCTGCATCTAACAAAATACACAGTTCGTTTGACAAGGGACTTTCAAGAACTACAAGCCTTAAAGAATACAAACAAACTTTTTCTGTTTGCTGACAATTACAAGTAAAAGAGAATTAAGTAACAATAGCTGGCAAAATGAGACCATTTCAAATTTCATAAGAGTAATCAAAACTCATTGACATAGTGACTAAAAATAAGTTTAGAATGAATTTCAGGAGGGAGAGAACAATTTGGAAAAATTTATCAACAGGTGAAAAAACTATTATTAATTTGGTGATATACCTAGGTTACATAGATCTAGGAGGCAGCCCTGTCCAATTTTGAACCACAAATTTTGGGAATTTTATGTTGTTGATATACAGATCACCAAACTTTACTCTCTTTTTTTTAAAAAAAGATACTAAACTTTATTAATTTTATTCCTCTATATCTCTTAAAAATAGTTTTTATTTTTAAGAGATACAATAAGATTTGAAACCTTCCCTTATAAAAATTAAAAATTAAAAAAAAAAAAAAAAAAAAAACTGAATTACTTGGAAGTCTAGAACTCAATCTACCCAAACAGTTAAGACTTTATGTAATTGATACATGTTTGTCTTTCTTCTTCTTCTTTTGTTCCTCTTTGCCTTTGTTTCATTTTTGGTAACATGGTTGAAGTATAATTCCTCCTCCCAGTGCTAGGCCCAAAGATACGCAATATTCACATTGGATTCAATCCTTGGGGTGGCATGATCGCCTGTTCTCATGACCCAAGCACAAACATTTTTTTGCTTATATTTCCTCTTCCAAGGACAAAGCCAAACACACACTGGTCTTTTACTTTTACACTGTTACTCTTACTGAAATCAGACCACCCAATCCCAACAGTGATTTGGCCATCATTCCTGAAACCAACTTTTTTCCGGAAGGGGCTGTAAAGGGCTTGTTCTCATTTTATGTTTTAAGTTCTTTTTCTATATGGTTTAGAAATTCTTAAGTCCTTTTTCTTTATTATTAGTAGTCTAAGACTCCTAGTCTTTCTAGGAAAAAAGTTATTTAGGAGCCCTAGTCCTTCTTGGAAAGGATTTGGCAATAGTCTATATATAAAGGCTTTATTATAAATATGTTTAAAAGCTTTCTCCAGGTCTAGCTTACACAGAACTCCAGGAATGTAATCACTTTGTACATTGCTAAATCCTATATATACACTATTGCCAAATCCAATCCACTATTTCTACTAAGAGTTGGAGAAATTAATTTAGACATTTAAGGCAGGCAAAATTTCCAAACAGAAATTACTACACAAAAACCATGAATCTAACAGCATCTAAAATGATGCTTAGCATTTAGAACTTAAATTTGACATCAAAATCCAACCTGGGAAAGAAGTGGATTCAATATAACAGATGGAAAAGCTATCAGGTCATCAAAACACAACAGAAACCATATAACATTTGATCATTCACCTGGGGAAAAGGGATGCACTTGCTGCCAGGTACATGACCACTTCTAATACCTTTTCGAGGCTCTGCTGCAGTTCCATCGAACCTAAAAAAGTATTCAATCTCCATCAACTCCAAGAATTTTGCACTAAAAACAGGCATTCTGGAAAACAATCAAAATTACTAAATAAAAGTGACCTTTTGACCTAGACCATTCTTTCTCATCCCTCTACATTCACTTAAGGAAAAACAATATAGACTACAAAAATTATGGACTAGTGAGTTGGACATATCCAATCATATCCAGAATTCCAGATGTTCCTCGGGTTTAGCAATTAGAATCAACCAAGCTATGTCAAGGAAAATTAAACAGATGCAGCCAAGCTTACATTCTATCATGTTTGTAAACTTCCTGATCTAAAATCATGCAATAATTCACCTGGTCATTTCTGTGGTGATTCAACCTGGCCCAACAACCAACTTCATTAAGCAGAACTCTTATGAAAAACATCCAAGGTCTGGATTGCACAGACCATAAACTGGAACTATTGGTGACGATATAATTACTGCATTTTAGGAGAACAATATGTTCACATACATTTTTTTTAGTTGACACTCCCAATTATATGCTATACCAATTTAAGGCATGCATATGATGGTGTATGTGTTTGAGACAAAGAGAGACTGGATAAATGGCGCCCATAAATCTTAAAATATTGCAAATAATTAGACATATACATATATACTACATGGATCAAACTAGAGAGCATAAAAAACGATGCTTAAACCAAAACTCACCCCTTGTAAAGTCCCCTGGGACCTTCAGTGCGCAAAACCTGAAACCATAAATCTCAAACACATTAGACAAGAAAGGCCAAGCAACACCCTTTCTAACAAAGAAATAATTTTGGTCAGTATTATTCTTCATATATTGGTGTCATCAATAGAAAATTGTTGGCATCAAATAAAACTCTAGTAAGTGAATAATATATATAACACAAGTAAGCACACACCATAAATAGTAAAATAAAATTTATAAAAAAAGAAAAGATAAGAAAAACAGGGCACATATACAAAGAAACCTTTCAAGGAAGCAGATCAGATTCATAAGAACACACCCAAGAAGAAAATAACTGATGGAGATCAAGGCACCGCTTCGAAGGATCTCGTTCAAGTACCAATTGGGCCGGTTGCGAGGGCACGAGCAAAGAAGTTCAAGGATGTACTCAACGGACTCATCCAAGAGTTATGGGCTCAAGCAAATTCGTGGAGGCCCATTGAGCATGATCCACGTGGGCAACAAAGAATTGTCACCTTGATTCAAGTTCTAGAAGGATCCGGTCAAGGCTAAGAATTGGCAAGAAATATTTTAGGAGGATTGGATTGCATGGCTATTCTAGGCGCCACTTTCTTTCCATTTATGTTGTCTTTTGTTTCCTTCTATATGACTCTAGGCGTCCAGCTCTTCTTTCCTATTTTAGCGTCTCTTTTTTGGCAAGTGGGGATTTATTTTAGCATTGATTAGGAGGATGGGCATCCAGCCTTTATTGCCTTATATGTCTTGTGTGTTTTAGGAAGGTAAGGATTTCTTTCCTTACCCATTTTCGGCTTTAATTAGGTTTTCTATGTTAGGGTTTTTTTTTTCCTTGTAATGTTCAGCCCTTTAAATAGGAGCATAAGTAATGGAAAACGGAGATTGAATATTGAAAGTTCAATATGGGTATGAAACACCCTTGAACGTTTAGACCCCCAAATACAAAAATACCAATTCAAGCTATTTAACAAACAACGTATGTACGGAAAATGATAAATAGCTTATACCAGAATTGAGAAACAATCCAAACCATAAATAATCACACACACAGCAGTAATTAAATGGTAAAGATAGAGGGAAGAGAAATGCAAACACAAGGACAACACTCTATGTGTTATTGAAGAGGAAACCGAAGCCCTCGGCGTAAAACCTCTCCGCCGCCCTTCAAGCGGTCAATAATCCACTAGAAAATGTAGTTGGGATACATGAACAGCAATAGACCCTCCAAGCCTAATTTACCCAGGTACCTAAGCCCTCCAAGCTTCCTTCTCCAACGAGGTTGCGCCAAACCTTTTTCTTTTCTAGCTTACCGGATTCCGCTATAGCCCATAGCATCAACCAATCACCATTGGTTTCTTCCCAAACTGCTTCCCTAAGTACCAAATAAAACTTCTCACAGACGTGGGTGTGGTGAGATAAGGATTTGGTAAAAGACCTCTCAAGGGTATGACAATGGAGAGGAAGAGAGTAGAGGAATTTGTAGAGTTTCTTAGATGAAGATTGGGGATGAGGCAATCTTGTTTTTCTCTAGGGTTTTCTCTCACAAAATTCTCTCTGGAAGCTCTCTCAATATGATGGGTATAAGGGTGTATATATAGTAGGGTGAGAAGGGAATGCAAAACGTCAGTTTTTGCCAAACTGGGTAAACTGGCAGCTTGTCCAAGTCGCGAGTTCAAGTCGCGATGTAACGGCCTAGCCAGCCTGGGACTTTTGTCCTGTAGCATGACAGCTGGCGCGACCCTTCAGCTTCCCAGTGTGCCTTTCATGTGCCAGCTTTTGGCGGCTTGCCAGTCGCGATCCACCCACGATCCCTAGCCGCGAACCTCTGTTTTTCTTGCACACTCTTGAGCTTTTCTTCACATCTTCTCACACACTACCCTTACAATTTTCCCACCTAAATACAGGGTTACTAAGTGCTAAATTACAAGCAAATTGGTCACGGAATAAAGCCAATTAGATGGTTGATTAAATTCAACCTTACAATCTCCCCCTTTGGCTATTCCGTGACAAAACCCTACAACAGACTCTAGACTTAAACGTGAGTTGGGAACAGTTGGAAAACTCACTCACACCTAACTCTAGATTCTGTAAAGCTCTTGAACATATGAATAAGTCACTCCTGAAACACAATAACATAGCAATATCATTGTATGCAGAAAACTTAATATGCATATGGAGCTAAATAAGCATGATCAAGCAAAAATGAACATAAGCATAAAAGCAATAATTCATGGCAAGATCAACAACAGTAGTCACTTAAGCAAAAGTGAATACTATGTTCATTCACACAAGGAATGAACATCCGGACATGCAAAAATGATAAACTCAATTGAAGAGTATCATTTGCAAGTCCAACACTCAACCAATGCATACAAACATATATGCATCTAGGAACAATCCTACAAGGACACAAAAGTGTTGTACTTAAGATAATGCAAGGCATTAACAAGTACCAAAGCATAAAGCACAAAGGCTGCATATGCAAAGTTTTGCAAATACATGGCACAAACCATAAAAGCCTACAAAATGTGCATAAATACAAAACAAACCCTTAAAGCTTACATAAGCAACATGGGTACAAACCAACAACATAAAGTGCTGAAAGATATAAGATGGATACAGAACTATGATAAAAACTAAAGATAGACAAAAGCAGTAAACAAAAATCTGTTAGCTGAAATCTCCCCCTTTCGTTGAGCTCTCCCCCTGCCAACAGCATCTCCCCCTTTTTGTCATGGAATAGCTAGTCGTCATTATCTTCTAGCTTTCTTTGAATTTCATCCAATTGAGTTTGAATCGAAGTAAACTTCGTTTCCCATCGAAAGTTGAGATGATGCAAGATGGAAGTAAGATCGAACATCTTTGAACTCAGCTCATGAACAGAAGCTACAATAGAGTCTAGCTTCTCGTCAGCGGGGAGTGAACTGGAGCGCGAGCCACTGTGGGACGCGGAAGCTTCTGTTTTGATTCCCTTCTTGCTATGACCAATGCTAGCGTTGAAAGTGCGCATGTTGATTGGACATGGTTTTGCGCAGGGAACTTTATTCTCAGATGGATGGATCCCTTTACGCTTCAGAATCCGTGAGATGAGACAGCAAAATGGGATGCACATCCTTGATTTTGTTCTTAGGACAGTTTTGCGAAGGATATGAAAGATATGAGCAAAGATGTCAATCTCGACATCAGAAATCAGATCATGAAGAAACAGTGCACACCCGAGATTCATATACCCTGTGCTAGATAGGGGATACAGGTTGTGAAACATGACGATCGTGAGCACCCTCAATTTTGGAGGAAGAGATGAAACACTGACTGAGTTCCCATTTGAGGAAAATTCCAGATTGTCCCCAAGAGCTGCTTTAAGTAGGTCTTCACTCGGATGAAGATCATCATAGACCGGTGATATCCCAAGTATTGGCCTGTTGATGTGCAGAATCTCTGCTAGATATGCGGGAGAGACCGAGAAACTTTTTCCTCTAACCCAGCACTTAAGTTCATCTCCTTCAACAATTGCATTGGCATAAAACTCTTTTACCAGATCTTCATATGCATCATTAAGGTCAGAGAGGAGATAATTCCAGTCCTTGCGAGCAAACCATTGAGGAATGTTGGTGTCAAACAGAGAATGTTGGTCAAAGACTCTTTCAATCAGAGGTGTCGCCTTTTTGAAGTAATTTTCATGAGTCTGAAAGGCAACATACGATCGAAACTTGTTGGGATCGGACACACCAGATGGGGAACGAGCCCGCTTTGGTCTAGGAGAGAAATCATCAATTTCAATGACATGTTCCTTCCCTTTGCTGCTTCCTCCTTTCACAGCTGATCTCTTGAATGGAGACATTTTCACTCTGCACTATGATTTAATACACACACAAACACCAAACAAGACAGCAACCATTATTAGCAATGTGTCCGTGCCATACCATGGATAATGAAGGAAACCCTAAACACTTGAAATTAAGGTTCAAAACATGACAATGAGTGTGTGTAAACAACCAACACCACAATAAGAACACAAGATAGAGATGATCAGTGTATGGACCAGCACAAACATACAGTATAATACGAAAATTAGAAACCCATGTTCAAACATGATAAATCACAATACACAACAGCATCTTCACAAAACGGAAAAAAATTGCCCAAATCAGGAAGTATGAAGGGTAAGGAAGAAAACCCATACCCTTTTGTTGAAGATTTGAGAGAAAATGATGCAGAAATGGAAGATTTCCAACGAGAAACTCGGAGTGTATGTGAGAGTAAAATGAGGAAGACAATGAACAGTCACACAAGTACGAGAGAAAACTGAAAAACAATTTTAAAATTGTCTTTAAAACGCAAAACACGCATTTTTCGCGACTGGATCAAGTCGCCAGGTTAAGCCGCGAAATACTGTGAAGAAAAGAAACTTGAGAATTTCTCTAAGTGTTTTTCGCGACTGTAAGGTCTACCCGCGAGATAGTCACGATATGAGCCGTGAAAATCCCTGAGTACCTCTCGCGACTGGACCTTCCACCCGCGAACCAATCGCCACACTGACCCGCGAAAAGTGCAAAACTCAAATTTTGAAAAAAATTTCTAAGTCTTTTTCGCGACTAGAGTACTAACTCGCCAGTAAGCCGCGAAAAATCTCTGAGTGAGCTCGCGACTGGGACATGCAACTGGGACAACCCGCGACTTAGTCGCCAAAACAGGGCAACATTGTTTTTGAAAAAATTTGACATTTTTGTAAAAGCAAAGTACTTTCCAAAAACAAAACAAAAACACTCAAAAATCTTTTTGTGTTTGACCAACAAAGATTGAGCATGTGAAAACACATTTAATCAAGTACAATCACACAAATGAATATGGCATTCATTGAACATAGACTTGTGTGTTGTGTGTGGATATCAAAAATGAGATAGTCCTTAGTCCAATGTGAAGCTTCAATGATCAATTCAATCAAGGCATACACAACTAGCACTAGATAATGTGACCTATCTCAATTATAGAAGCATGCATATATGACCTCCCACAAGAACTTGATAACAATTCTTTGAAGCTTTTCATTTGGCTCCATATTCAACATATCATTTGCCATTTTTGAGCAAAGAAAATCTCATTGTGAGATAGATGCCTGAAATTTTTGATATTTCAATTAATGAGTTAACCTTTGGCTTTTTGGGCATCTTTCATACATTTTATTTTGGTCGCTTTCCCTTTTTCCTAGTCAAATACTAGTATGTGCGACAGGCTTTTGCAGCTCTATATCTCTTTTCATTTGGAGATTTACATTTAGAGAGCTCTTTAAAGCAAAAAAAATAAAAGTGGGAAGATATATAGGCATGAGTCTATGCATGTTTCAAGATCAACAAAACCATTTACTAATCATTCATGACAAGGTTGAAGATCTATTTACAACAGTCACATAGATTTCAGAATTTCTTCCACAATGATATGAGTGCATGAGAGACAAGCTAAGCTCGTTAAATGCACAAAGCCATAAGTACAAAGGTACAAGGCAAAACATACTTTGAGACAAAACTCAACAAAGTGATCAAACTTTTTGGATTTTCAATTTTTTATGTGTTTTTGGATTTTTGACACAAAACAAATTTGACAAAAAAATCAACAAAAAGAAGACACACAAAACACAACACACAAAGCAACTAAAAACACAATAAGATATCATGGAGGATTGAGTTTAAGGAATGATACCGACACCAATTGTCTTACGCAAGGATTCAAACCTTGGGCCATCAAGAGGTTTGGTGAATATGTCTGCCTTTTGATTGTCAGTATTGATGAATTCTAGACATACTGTCTTGTCTTCTACCAAGTCCTGAATAAAGTGATAGCAGATCTTGATATGCTTTGATTTGGAGTGCTGAACCGGATTCTTTGACAAGTTTATGGCACTCGTATTATCACAGAACACACACATAGTGTCTTGAGAAATGCCATAGTCATGCAATAACTTTCGCATCCATAACAGTTGTGCACAACAACTTCCTGCTGCAATGTATTCAGCTTCAGCCGTTGACAGCGATACTGAATTTTGCTTTTTGCTCATCCATGAAACCAAGTTATTTCCAAGATAGAAGCACCCACTAGAAGTACTTTTTCTATCATCTATGCACCCTGCCCAGTCAGCATCTGAATATCCTGCCAAACACTCATTCGAATCTTTTGTATACCAAATCCCATAGTCAGATGTGCCATTTACATAGCGAATGATTCGCTTAACTGCTGTTAAGTGGGATTCTTTAGGAGCGGCTTGAAACCTTGCACAGACTCCGACACTGAATGCAATATCCGGCCTACTTGCTGTGAGATAGAGAAGGCTGCCAATCATACTCCGATAAAGGGTTGGATCAACGTCAACACCGGCTGCATCTATGCTCAACTTTGCCGAGGAACTCATGGGAGTAGAGGTATGTTTCTTGGAGTCCAGACCAAATCTTTTGACAAGATTTTTGGCATACTTTTCTTGAGAAATAAATATTCCATCTCTCCGTTGTTTCACTTGAAGTCCAAGGAAGTAGTTCAACTCTCCCACCATACTCATTTCAAATTCCCTTTTCATTTCTTCCGAGAACTCATGAGCTAGTTTATCAATTGTGGATCCAAATACGATATCATCCACGTACACTTGAGCGACAAGAAGGGATTTTTCATCTCTTTTAACAAACAATGTGCGATCTGCTTGACCTCTTTTGAACCCACGATCCAATAGGTAGGTAGTGAGACGGTCATACCATGCTCTTGGCGCCTGCTTCAACCCATACAAAACTTTCTTCAATCTTAGTACATGACCCGGGAAGTGAGGATCTTCAAACCCCTTTGGTTGTTCAACGAAAACTTCTTCATTGCGAAAGCCGTTTAAGAAGGCACTCTTTACATCCATTTGGTACAACTTGAAATCCATGATGCATGCTATGGATAAGAGAATCCGAATGGATTCTAATCTTGCTACCGGAGCGAAAGATTCATCAAAATCTATGCCTTCCACCTGAGTATACCCTTGAGCCACCAATCTAGACTTAGTTCTGATAACTTCACCATCTTCATCTGTTTTGTTCTTAAAAATCCACTTGGTACCGATCACATGTGTATCTTCAGGCCTTGGAACCAATTCCCATACATCATTTCTAATAAATTGGTGTAGCTCCTGGTGCATAGACTCTACCCAATTCTCATCTTTCAGTGCTTCTTCTACCTTTTTGGGTTCAAATTGAGCAAGATAGCAGTTGTATGTTACATGGTTAGCAGTATACTTTAGCCCTTTTCTCAAACGAAGTCCTTCGTTCGCATCCCCAATAATATTACTTGATGGGTGATTAAGTGTCACTCTTGATGAAGGTTTCCTGGAAGTTGAGAGTTCCTCATCACGAGAAATTGGGGTTTGAATTTCTGGAGGAGTGAGTGGACTTGAGACTTCTTGTGTTGATCTAGTCTCTCTTCTTGATACAGGAGGTATGGTCTCCTTTTCGGGTGTTACTTTCTCAGCATCATCACTTAAAGGCATATCATCATCATCCTTATTCTCCTTGAGTTTGAGCCCCTTTCCATCATCATCAATTTCCTTTTCAGATATGGTGTCGTCTATGACCACATTGATTGACTCCATCACCGTCTTAGTGCGCTTGTTGTACACTCTATAAGCTCAGCTATTTGTGGAGTATCCTAGGAGTATTCCTTCATCACTCTTAGCATCAAATTTTCCCGGATTTTCCCTGTCATTTAGAATATAGCATGTGCTCCCAAATACTCTGAAATACTTCACCTTGGGTTTCTTTTCTCTCCATATTTCATATGACGTCTTCTTTGTCCCCGCTCGGAAATAAATTATGTTACAAATGTGACAAGATGTATTCACAGCTTCAGCCCAGAACCTTTGAGGTATGTTTTTGTTGAGTAGCATGACTCTAGCCATCTCTTGGATCACCCGGTTCTTTCTTTCAACCACCCCATTTTGTTGTGGAGTCTTTGGAGCTGAAAATTCCTTCTTGATACCATGCTCTTCACAAAATGATTCAAATTTAGCATTCTCGAATTCCTTCCCATGATCACTTCTGATATTGACTATGGGAACTCCTTTTTCATTTTGCAATCTCTTGCATAATCTTTGCATTTTATCACATGCTTCAGACTTCTCTCTAAGGAATTCCACCCAAGAGTACCTTGAGAAATTATCAACTATCACCATAATATATCTCTTTCCTCCTAGGCTTTCAGTCCTTGTAGGCCCCATTAGATCTACGTGAAGAAGTTCCAAACACCGTGAGGTAGCAATCACATTCACCTTGGGATGGTTTGCTTTTGTTTGTTTCCCCATTTGACATGCTCCACATATGGTCTTCTCCACCTTTCCAAACTTTGGAAGTCCCTCAACGGCCTCAAGTTTAGAGACTTTACATACTTGTTTGAAGTTTGCAGGTCCAAACCTGTGATGCCAAAGTTTCAGCATATCAACACGAGCACTTCTACACGAAATAGGTGTTGTAGGCACTACTCCATAGCAATTATCAGTAGTCCTATTTCCCTCCAAGACTTGAATCCCTTTCTCATCAATGATTATGCACCCCTTCTTTGAGAATTGAACAAGAAAATCTTCATCACATATTTGAGTAATACTTAGGAGATTTGCCTTCAATCCTTTGATGTATAGTACTTCTTTCAACAAAGGTAATCCCGGTATTTCAACCGTCCCTTTCCCGAGAACTTGAGCATGACTTCCATTACCAAAAGTCACATAATCACATGCTTTCTCTTTAAGAGTCTTAAACAATGATTTATCTCCTGTCATATGACGAGAACATCCACTGTCAAGGTACCATAAACATGAATTAAATACCTTCAATGAGGTGTGCACAAACATACAAGCATGAGACAAGCATTCTTGACCATCAAACAAAAATTCATTGTTATTCTCCATGCTTATTCCAGATTGAATTTTCTTTTTCAGATTATCAACCTTTTCACACAATGATCTATTTCTTCTTTTGTATTTCTCAATCAAAGAGTTAGACTCACATAGACTATTGTGAAGAATGTGGTTCTTGCTTTCAAAATATTTCAGCATGTGAATGAACATCCTAGCATGTTTCCTGGATTTAATTAGCTCTAAGAGTTCATTTTTAGAGTATCCCTCAAATATACTCATAGAGTTATTATCACAAACACTTAAACCACAATTCAGCATGACCCTTTTTACAGCTGCATCCATAGCCAAGGGGTCTAGGATCGCACTCAGGTAATCAAACCACAAAGAGTGCACCCGCTCTGATACCAATTGAAAGTTCAATATGGGTATGAAACACCCTTGAACGTTTAGACCCCCAAAAACAAAGATACCAATTCAAGCTATTTAACAAAAAACGTATGTGCGGAAAATGATAAATAGCTTATACCAGAATTGAGAAACAATCTAAACCATAAATAATCACACACACAGCAGTAATTAAATGGTAAAGATAGAGGGAAGAGAAATGCAAACACAAGGACAACACTCGATGTGTTATCGAAGAGGAAACCGAAGCCCTCGGCGTAAAACCTCTCTGCCGCCCTCCAAGCGGTCAATAATCCACTAGAAAATGTAGTTGGGATACATGAACAGCAATAGACCCTCCAAGCCTAATCTACCCAGGTACCTAAGCCCTCCAAGCTTCCTTCTCCAACGAGGTTGCGCTTAACCTTTTTCTTTTCTAGCTTACCGGATTCCGCTATAGCCCATAGCATCAACCAATCACCATTGGTTTCTTCCCAAACTGCTTCCCTAAGCACCAAATAAACCTTCTCACAGACGTGGGTGTGGTGAGATAAGGATTTGGTAAAAGACCTCTCAAGGGTATGACAATGGAGAGGAAGAGAGTAGAGGAATTTGTAGAGTCTCTAAGGTAAAGATTGGGAATGAGGCAATCTTGTTTTTCTCTAGGGTTTTCTCTCACAAAATTCTCTCTAGAAGCTCTCTCAAAATGATGGGTACAAGGGTGTATATATAGTAGGGTGAAAAGGGAATGCAAAACGTCAGTTTTTGCCAAACAGGGCAATTTGGCGACTTGGTCTCGCGGCTTGTCCAAGTCGCGAGTTCCAGTCGCGACGTAACGGCCTGGCCAGCCTGGGACTTTTGTCCTGTAGCGTGACAGCTGGCGCGACCCTTCAGCTTCCCAGTGTGCCTCTCACGTGCCAGCTTTTGGCGGTTTGCCAGTCGTGATCCACCCGCGAGCCCTAGCCGCGAACCTCTGTTTTTCTTGCACACTCTTGAGCTTTTCTTCACATCTTCTCACACACTACCCTTACAATTTTCCCACCTAAATACAGGGTTACTAAGTGCTAAATTACAAGCAAATTGGTCACGGAATAAAGCCAATTAGATGGTTGATTAAATTCAACCTTACAAATATTCATAAAACTTGTGAGTTTTTTCTCTTTGGTTCTTTGAAGAACTATTCGAACTTATCGGGATTTCCCGTGGCGTTCATCTCGACTTATCAAACGGATTTCCACCACCGTTTGTGGCGTCTTCCTTATACTGAGGTTCTTGTTTGTCATAAACAATGGGTCGAGGTCTTCCATTCGGATCTGTCCATAGAACGATCTTGGGTTCCTTTTAGTTGTTGGGTCTCGTTATTCTTGACGGGGTTCACATCATTTGGTATTAGAGCACGGTTTCTAGTTCAGGTTTGCCTATCCTTTAACATCTTTCATTCCTTTGTTTCTTCTTTAGCCGTCCACATCATTTATCTCTTCTTAGCCGAATTTCCTTTACCCTATCTGTTCAATCTTTGTTTGTTCTTGTTGATGTCTAAACTATTGGTCTGGTCACACATCTCTTAGTTATTTCGAAATTTTATTTCATTATTCTCAAAAGCTAGTTGCTGATAGTAAAAAAAAAAAAAAAAAAATTCACTAATCTGTGCTTCCAAAATTCCAAACTGCCATATTCCTTCTAATTCTAATATGAAAATTTCCATATTCCTTGTGTTCAAATCTGAAATTCCTTAATTAGTTCTTGGTAAATTGTTGTTGGAAATTTTTGAGTTGTTTGTTTAGTTTCAAAAGAACTGAAAAAGAATTATCGAGTGGAAAAAGGCAAGAGTGGTGAGACCATCAGAGGGTAAAAGCCATATTATTTTGAGTGAAATACGAGTGGAGAGTGATCCACATTCTTGAATGTAAACACGTAAGGGAGTGATTCGTGAGGTCTTTTTTTTTTTTTTTTTTTTTTTTTTTTTTTTTTTTTTTCTAACCTTTGTTTTGCAGAAATCATGTCTCACGATAGTGGTAAGAGCATTACCGAAGATGATACAAAATTGGCTGATCCGAAAGTGTTTATGGAGGCCATGATGAGTGAGATGAGGCGTGTGATGAAGATGGAGATGGAGCAGGTTCACGAACGGATAGATCAGATGGAGAATAAATGTGAGGAGCAACCACAAACAAGTCGTAATTTGCGTAGAAGGGAAAGAGATCCACCGAGGGAGGAGGATGAAGAGCATTATGGGTCTGGTTTTGATGAAGAAGAAGATTGGGATTCCATTGTTAACAATAGGAGACTTGGAGGAAGATATAGAGAAGCTAGGAATCGCGAAGATAACAACTTGGGTGGTATTAAGATGAAGATTCCGTCCTTTCAAGGTAGATCTGATCCTGAGGCATATCTTGAGTGGGAGAAGAAGATGGAGTTCGTGTTTGATTGCCACAACTACTCCGAGACAAAGAAGGTAAAATTAGCCGTGATTGAATTCTCTGAATATGCTATTACTTGGTGGGATCAGCTTGTGATAAACAGGAGGCGGAATAGAGAACGCCCAATAGACACATGGGAGGAGATGAAAGTAGTGATGAGAAAGCAGTTCGTTCCAAGTTACTACTACCAAGAGTTGTACAAAAAGCTACAAGGTCTTAGACAAGGGAGTCAAAGCGTAGAGGATTACTACAAGGAGATGGAGATTGCTATGATCCGCGCTAATGTAGAGGAGGATCGGGAGGCTACAATGGCTAGATTTTTACTTGGCTTAAACTGGGAGATCCATGATAAGGTAGAGATGCAGCATTATGTGGAATTGGAAGATATGGTGCATATGGCTATCAAAGTGGAACAACAACTCAAGAGAGGGAGTGGGACACGTGCAGGCCATAACTTTAGTTCTACCTCTTGGAAATCGAGTCATGCCAAGCCGCTGGATAAGCCACAAATGCCCAAACCCGAGCCCAAGTCCTCGACCACCAGCCACGTTCCTCAAGGTAAAACCGAAGCCTCTACCTCTAGGAATCGTGATATTAAATGTTTTAGATGTCAAGGCAGGGGCCACATAGCAAGTCAATGTCCAAACAAGCAAGTCATGGTGTTGCAAGCCAATGGTGAAATTGTGACCGATGATGAAGATTCCGACACCGACGACATGCCGCCATTGGAGGATGTTTCCGAGGAGGAGTATTTAGCCCCTGACGCATTGACATTGGTGGCGAGGAGAGCATTGAGCTTGCAAGCAAAAGGAGTTGATGAAGTACAGCAGGAAAATATCTTTCACACTAGGTGCTACGTTAAAGACAAGGTATGTAGTGTGATTATTGATGGTGGTAGTTGTACTAATGTTGCAAGCACAATTATGGTAGAGAAATTGGGATTGCCCATGGTAAAGCACCCTAGACCGTACAAGTTGCAATGACTAAATGATAGTGGTGAGATAAGGGTGAACAAGCAAGTGTTAGTTGCATTTCGAACTGGTAAATACGAAGATGAAGTGTTGTGTGATGTAGTACCGATGCAAGCGAGACACTTATTGTTAGGCGTCCATGGCAGTTCGATAGGCAAGTGAAGCATGATGGCTTTACGAACAAGTACTCTTTTGTACTTAATCAACGATCAATCACTCTTGTACCATTGACACCGCAACAAGTATACAAGGATCAATTGAGATTACAAAAGGAGAGTGATCAAAAGAAAGAGAGCGAGCAAAAGAAAAAGAGTGAAAATTAGAGAGAGGCCGAGAAAAATGAGAGAGAAAAAGAAAATCAAAGTTCGGCCCTTGAGAGAAAATCACAGAGAAAACAAAAGAATTTCTATGCAAAAGTGAGTGAGATCAAGCGAGCAATGTTTTCAAAACAGCCGATGATTGTACTTTTGTACAAAGAGGCACTTTTAAACACTAACGAACTTGACCTTGCTTTGCCTAGTTCTATTGTTTCTCTTTTGCAGGAGTACGAGGATGTCTTCTCTGAGGAAACACCACATGGGTTACCTCCAATCCGAGGGATTGAACATCAAATTGATTTTGTTCCCGGTGCAACCATTCCAAACCGACCAGCTTATAGGAGCAATCCCAAGGAGACAAAGGAGCTTCAACGGCAGGTAAGTGAATTGTTGGAGAAAGGGCACGTAAGGGAGAGCATGAGCCTATGTGCAGTTCCAGTCTTACTTGTACCTAAGAAGGATGGGACGTGGAGAATGTGCGTGGATTGCCGAGCCATCAACAACATAACGGTAAAGTATCGTCACCCTATCCCACGCTTAGATGATATGTTAGATGAGCTGTATGGTTCTTGCATATTTTCTAAGATTGACTTAAAAAGTGGTTATCATCAAATTAGGATAAAAGAAGAAGATGAATGGAAAACCGCCTTTAAAACAAAATATGGTTTGTATGAATGGTTAGTTATGCCTTTTGGTTTGACTAATGCTCCGAGCACCTTTATGAGACTTATGAACCATGTTTTGCGTGCATTTATAGGCAGATTTGTTGTTGTCTATTTTGATGATATACTCATTTATAGCAAAAACATAGACGATCATGTAGTACATTTGAAATCCGTTTTAGATGTGCTAAGGAAAGAAAGGTTGTTTGCTAATTCAAAGAAGTGCACTTTTTACACCGATAAGCTTGTATTTTTGGGATTTGTTGTTAGTGCACAAGGTATACAGGTTGATGAAGAGAAGGTATGTGCAATCCAAGAATGGCCGAGCCCCACAAGTGTAGGTAATGTTCGTAGTTTTCATGGACTTGCTAGTTTCTACCGGCGGTTCGTGAAGGACTTCAGTAGCTTAGCCGCACCGCTTACCGAAGTGATCAAGAAGAACGTTGGATTTTGGTGGGGAGAAGAACAAGAGAAGGCATTTCAATTAATCAAAGAGAAGCTGACTAACGCACCTTTGTTGTCTTTACCTAACTTTTCTAAAACGTTTGAAATTGAATGTGATGCTTCAGGTATTGGTATAGGCGCTGTTCTTATGCAAGAAGGACGACCAATTGCTTACTTCAGCGAGAAACTCAGCGGGGCAGCCTTAAACTACCCAACTTATGACAAGGAGTTGTATGCATTGGTTTGGGCTTTAGAGACGTGGCAGCACTACCTATGGCCTAAGGAGTTCGTGATTCACACCGATCATGAGTCCTTGAAACACTTGAAGGGCCAACACAAGCTAAACAAAAGGCATGCGTGATGGGTGGAGTTCATAGAGACATTTCCATACGTCATTCGGTACAAGCAAGGTAAGGAGAATGTAGTCGCCGATGCACTTTCTCGCAGGTATGCCTTACTCTCCACACTTGATGTAAAATTGCTTGGTTTTGGACACATTAAAGAATTATATGCTGAAGACCACAAATTTTGTGAGGAATATCGAGCTTGTGAGAAAATCGCCTCTGGTAAGTTCTTTAGGCTTGATGGATTCCTATTTCGAGAAAATAAGCTATGCGTGCCTAATTGTTCTATGAGGGAGTTATTAGTGCAGGAATCACATGGTGGGGGATTAATGGGACATTTTGGAGTTGCAAAGACTTTAGCTATTTTGCAGGAACACTTCTATTGGCCTCACATGAAATGAGATGTCGAACGGATTTGTGGTAGATGTGTCACATGTAAGCGAGCTAAATCCAAAGTGCAGCCCAACGGTTTGTATACTCCTTTACCAATTCCTAGTGAGCCTTGGATTGATATTTCAATGGATTTTGTGTTAGGATTGCCTAGGACTAAACGTGGAAGAGATTCAATTTTTGTGGTCGGGGATAGATTTTCTAAAATGGCACATTTTATTCCATGTCACAAAACGGATGACGCTTTGCATGTTGCTGATTTGTTCTTTAGAGAGATTGTGAGATTACATGGCATGCCTAGGACAATTGTTTCGGATAGAGATGCTAAGTTCTTGAGCTATTTTTGGAAGACTTTGTGGTGTAAGCTAGGTACTAAGCTATTGTTTTCCACTACTTGTCATCCACAAACTGATGGTCAAACTGAAGTAGTAAATAGGACTTTGTCTACTCTATTGAGGGCAATCATTAGAAAGAACATCAAAACATGGGAAGAATGTTTACCACATGTTGAGTTTGCATATAATAGAGCTGTTCATTCTGCTACCAAATTTTCGCCATTTGAAATTGTGTATGGGTTTAATCCTTTAACTCCATTGGATTTATCTCCTTTACCTTTGACGGAGCACATTAATTTAGATGGCAAAAAGAAAGCTGATTTTGTGAAGCAGATTCATAAGAAAGCAAGACTCAACATTGAGCGTAGAACGGAGCAATATGCCACACAAGCCAACAAGGGACGTCGCAAACTGGTTTTTGAACCCGGAGATTGGGTTTGGCTGCATATGAGAACAGAAAGATTCCAGGCGAAAAGACGTTCCAAATTGCTCCCAAGAGGAGATGGTCCTTTCCAAGTCCTCGAGCATATCAATGACAACGCTTACAAGTTAGATTTACCTGGTGAGTACAATGTAAGTGCCACTTTTAATGTTACTGATTTGAGTCCTTTTGATGTAGGTGATGATTTGAGGGCAAATCCTTTTCAAGAGGAGGGGAATGATGGAGATCAAGGCACCGCTTCGAAGGATCTCGTTCAAGTACCAATTGGGTCGGTTGCGAGAGCACGAGCAAAGAAGTTCAAGGATATACTCAACGGACTCATCCAAGAGTTATGGGCTAAAGCAAATTCGTGGAGGCCCATTGAGCATGATCCACGTGGGCAACAAAGAATTGTCACCTTGATTCAATTTCTAGAAGGATCTGGTCAAGGCTAAGAATTGGCAAGAAATATTTTGGGAGGATCGGATTGCATGGCTATTCTAGGCGCCACTTTCTTTCCATTTATGTTGTCTTTTGTTTCCTTCTATATGACTCTAGGCGTCCAGCTCTTCTTTCCTATTTTAGCGTCTCTTTTTTGGCAAGTAGGGATTTATTTTAGCATTGATTAGGAGGATGGGCATCCAGCCTTTATTGCCTTATATGTCTTGTGTGTTTTAGGAAGGTAAGGATTTCTTTCCTTACCCATTTTCGGCTTTAATTAGGTTTTCTATGTTAGGGTTTTTTTTTTCCTTGTAATGTTCAGCCCTTTAAATAGGAGCATAAGTAATGGAAAACGGAGATTGAATATTCATAAAACTTGTAAGGTTTATTCTCTTTGGTTCTTTGAAGAACTATTCGAACTTATCGGGATTTCCCGTGGCGTTCATCTCGACTTATCAAACGGAGTTTCCACCACCGTTTGTGGCGTCTTCCTTATACCGAGGTTCTTGTTTGTCATAAACAACGGGTCGAGGTCTTCCATTCGAATCTGTCCATAGAATGATCTTGGGTTCCCTTTAGTTGTTGGGTCTCGTTATTCTTGACGGGGTTCACATCAATATCCAAAGAAGGAAACAAAGCAATGTAGCAACTGATCTTATCCTTAAAACAAAAAAACTTACAAGATTCGATAAGAAGTAAACCCAAAAAAAAAAAAAAAAAAAAAAAACTTTGAGAAAAAATGTGAAACCCATTAAAGGAAAGTGAAAAATAAAAGAGAACCCACATACCTCAATGCACAGAGCAACCATTAGAAAGTGAAGGAAATGCAAGCACCAAGAAGCCAGACAGCCATTTTCAGAGCAAAGAAGGCACCTTTCAAATGAAGCAAATTTGTGTGGCTGCACAACTCCACACAATGTCTTTGGTGATTGGTCTCTTTTGACAAAAAATTCTTAATTTTCCCTTTTCCACAACACCAGGAAGAGGGAAAATTAAGAATTTTTTTTTTTTTTTTTTTGGGGGGTAAGTTACACGCATCCCTTGGGGATCTTATTCATGGAAATTTCATAAATATTCCTTTCTCAAAGTTACAAAATTGCCAACAGTAACAATCACCCACACATTTAAGAAAGAAATGAATAAAAAAAATCAATGTAAAATGAAAATGAAAACAAATTCAAAAACCTGATATGCACAGTGAAATCCATTTTTGTAGTTACCAACTTCGCCTTCTCATCAGACTTCCTCAACGACTCCTCCAAACCCAATTTCTCCCTCATCCATTTCTCCAAGTCAGCCCCGTTTTTCGCAACCACAGACTCCAATTCCTGAACTTTCTTCCTAAACCCACCAATCTCCCTTTCTTTCTCATCAATCTATTCCCTCATCTTCTGATCTCTTTCTCATCAATCTTAACATAATATTATATTTCTAATAATATTAAAAAATTAAAAAAAAAGAAAAGAAAAAAACATATAGCCTCATGAATCTTGAAAACCCAAAGCAACTTTTGGGTGGTGGTGGTTGTCCGCCTAGTGGAAACGAGCTCGGCAGCGGAGATCGAAGCTTCGCAGCGTGGATCGGAGAGCAGAGATTGAGAGTGAGAGATCGAAGGGCGGAGGGCGAGGGAGAGAGATCGGAGGGCGAGGGTGAGAGCTAGGAGGGCTGGAGATGTCGAGATCGAAGGGCGGAGGGCGAGGGTGAGATATCGGGGGCGAGGGTGAGAGCTATAGGTTTTTTGGTGAATAAAAGGCCGATCAATTTTAGGTAGTTCAATTCCTGTTTATACAAAGCCTAAAGTCTCATTTTATCCTGCGACTATAGGCAAAATCTGAAGCCACGTTTTAAACTCGTGGCTTCAAACTAAATTTGAAGCCGCGTTAATTTAAAGTTGTGTTTATAAAACGCAGCTTTAGGCAAGCTAGAGCCGCATTTTATAAACACGGCCATAGTTAAGATTAAAAAAAAAAAAAAAAAAAAGGCAGGTCCTATAGCCACATTTTTTAAATGCGGCAATAGCTCCACCCCAAAAAACGCGGCTATAGACATATTCTATAGCCGCATGTTTAAAACGTGGCTTCTTTTGCCTACTTTGAGCCGCGTTTTTTAAAAACGCGGCTTTATCCCGTCTGTAGCCACATTTTTACAAACGCGGCCTAAGACCTGCGTGTTTTGTAGTGGACCCACATAAATGTGTAAATATAATTTTATAAATAAGATTATTTTTGTAAATTAGACTTATATATAATTTCATTTAAGGTTCTATTCATATGTTGTCACCAAACATGTTAATAATAAAAATAGGGCAAAAATGCAAAACTCTACCTCTATATTTTACCACAATTCATTTCAATCTTTTAACTTTATCTTCGTTTATTTTAATCCTTTAAGTTTCATGTTTATTCAATTAAGGTCTCTCCATCAACTTTTAAATTTTACAAATAATTGTTCAAGCTTTTAAATATTTTCTTCAAATTTTTTAAATTAAAAATGATTGAAAAATATTTTCCTTAAATTTTTTGTTAATTTTAACGGAAGTTAATGAAGAGGCCTTAATTAAATAAACTTGAAACTTAAAGGACATAAATGAATGAATGCAAAGTTAGAAGACTAAAATAAATTTTTGTGAAACATAGAGAGTAAATTTTACATTTTAGCCTAAAAATAGTTACTTCCATTGCATCTTCTTATATTACTTGTTTAATAATTCCTATTACATGGTAATCATCATTGCATTGTACCAAATGTGCCCATATAGTAATTAAATTGATGCGAATAGTTTCTCAAAAAAAAAAAAAAAGGATTGATGTGAATAAAATTAATTAATTTCGTACATGTTTTTAACTCTCTTATGTGGGCCAAAATGGGCATTTGCCCCTTTCGCTAAAACTTTCCAGCAAAATGCCCTGTTCTGAAACTATCTAGCAAAATGCTCCTGTTTTAAACTCAATTTTCTACAAATTGAGTTTCAATGAAAAACTCGATTTTCTAAAAATCAAGTTATGTGAAATCAAACTTAAAAAAAAAAAAAAAAAAAAAAAAAACATGGAACTCGAGTTCCATGTAAAATTTCTCACATTACTCGATTTTCATCAAATCGAGTTTTTCATTGAAACTCGATTTTTGAAAAATTGAGTTTCAAAACAATGGCATTTTGCTAGATAGTTTCAGAATAAAGACATTTTGCTACATCTTTTGGGCGAAAGGGGCAAATGCTCATTTTGGCCCTCTTATGTGTTTGAATAGATAGAATGTTTTATCAGGTCAGTGAATGATATATGTATATATATATATATATATATATATATATATAAAACAAAACGTTATGGTAAACCTTGGTTAATTAATCCTTTGCGTGAGTGTTTTTTTTTTTTTTCTTTCAATTATTTTATTATCAATATCTTGTTGGTCTTTTGATTAATAATTCAGTAGCCTGTATAGTCAAGTCAGTTTTTGGTTGCGGGTTCCAGTTAGCTTAATTGGTAAAGTCTCTGATAGTTGAATAAGAGATCTGGGGTTCAATCCTCGCCTACACCGAAAACCGATTGGTGTCTTGGTTTAATGATAAAGAGTTATCATTAGGAGCGGACACTATAGGTTGAAATTCTCTCTTAAAAAAAAAAAAAAAAAAAAAAAAAAATCAGTCTTTGTTCTTCGGCACTTTGCTACGGTAAGTCCATGGGTTATAGGTTCAATTGCATCATGTGGACTAATCAGCAAAAATTTTCAAGATAATTCCAGGAAATTTTGCTGGTGGATTTCAAAGTTCCGCACTTCAATAGGATTCAAAGGGAGAATATTTCGTGAGAATTACGTAGGTATTTTTTTCAAAGTAAAAGGAAAAAGAAAAAGTGACTTTGTAGTCTTTATCTATCCATATCTCACTTAATTATAGAGGTGTCTTGAGTCATGAATATAACAATCAACCATTTTCCCTTGCATTCATCAATCAAGTAAACTTTAACATGGCTCCCTCTGTCTTCATTTCCATTCTGGTAGTAGGTTGGGCACTTTGTATCTTCATGCATGCTACAAATATGGTTATTGCGCTGGATTTTGAAGCAAAGGCTCTGCAGGAGAGTGAGTGGTGTGGAGTAGCTAGCTATTCCAACCATGCTTTATCTTTATAATACTGGACTTCGAGGGAGCATCCCACAAGAGATAGGTAATCTTTCGACACTCATATTGCTGCCAAAGTTTCCACCTCAATGACCGTGGGAGGCAAAGGTATCAGTTGTGACAAAGAAGCCATGATTAAACCTTCATTATTCCAAATGACAACACCCAGACCTGCATTGTTATCTTTATCAAAGATAGCTCCATCGAAATTTATTTTGTAACATGAAGATTCAGGAGCTGTCCATGAGGGTACTTGTCAAGTCGGGTGTACAGGTGCAATCGTAGGGAGGGTTGAAGATTCCAATATTCATTCTTTCGCTTGTTCCAACAATTGGCCGAGGGTGATTGTTTGTTTACCCAACTAGAGATTAAATCATATTTGTACTTTGCTTGAGAGTACCGTGGTTTCATATTGGAATTGTATTCCAAAAAACCGCCAATTTTGGGAAAAGGAAGAGAGCATGAACCACGTCCTCTTGGTGATTACAGATTGCCTTGTGAGAACTGATATTCTATTCGTAAACTTTTTTGCAAATTAAATCATACATCCAATTAATGGTTAACAAATTGCATGATGCATGAGACTTAGAAACTAATTTACTAATGTACTCCCTCTAGCAATTTGAAAGACTAATATAACTTTTCCAATAATCTTATAACTCAAATGACACATCTAGGAGCGGAGCCAGGGGGGTTGAGAAGGGGGGGTGGTGTATCTGCCCCCACTGGCCTACCCAAAAAACATCCTTAGTTTCATAGCTAATACTTATTAAAAACCCCAACCTATTTTTTTTTTTCTTTTGATAGAAATAGCAATCTAGATCAAAGATCTTTCTTATCTTGTGAGGAATTTCATCTAACCAAAAGCTCTACTCAATCACACTTAATGATAATTTAGCCAACTAAAACTCCACTATGTTTCATTAGTCTTGAAACTTAGCATAATTCTACCTTCTAAGTGAACAAATAAGTAAGCACAAGTCCTCCACTAGCATGCCTTACACATAAGTTTTAATGTTTCCCTACTGTACTTTAGCAAAAAGGCCTTGATCAATCCCTTCAAAAATGCAGTCTTGCATACCAACGTGGAAAGCAAAGTGCACCGCTTGGAAAGCCATAATCCATCATTAAACTTGATAAAACTCTTTTGTACTTAGCTACTATAATATTTGACTTTTTTTTTTTTCCTTTTGTGAAAGTGCATATATCATATACAAATTCCCCCCCCCCCCCCCAACTCAAATCCTAGCTCCGCCCCTCACACGTCTAGGATTTAAATTCCCACACCTCTAATTATAGAATTAAACAAAATAAACAATGAAATTAAAAACCCTAATATAACCTTATAAATTTTCCTCATGAATTAAAATACTCTATTCATTGTCTTCTGTAACTCATCTGATTTCCCTAAAACCTCCCTAACTCTCTTAACCCACAAGACCCGTCTTACTGTGCTTGACCCAACCCACGCTGGCAAGACCCATTGCGTAGAGCACTGGATCCAGCGATGTCATACTTGGTGAGATTTTGTGACACACCGTCGTTGTTTGTTGTGCCAAGCCTTTCATCACTGTGGTTCGGATGTCGGCCCAAAACAAAACAATAAAATAAAATCGAAATCTTGGATTCAACATATAGAATTTCTAAGAAATCCAATCATGCGAAGTTCCAAGCTCCTTCAATCAAAATTTAAAATAACTCTTTTAAGTTTTGAGTTGTAAATATAATTAAAAAAAAAAAAAAAATCAATAAAATAATCTCCATTGAAAGCCAGACTCTCCAAACGGACCCACAGGGTCCGTTTGGATAGAACTTATTTTGCTGAAATTGAAAACTGAAAACTAAAAACACTGTAGCAAAATAATTTTTAAATGTATGAATAGTACCGGGACCCATTTTTAATGAAAAATTTGCTAAAAAGTGGAATTTGTGGGACCATGAACAATGCACGGGTGCACTATTCACGAAAGACTTAGTTAAATGTTGCGGCTGAACAAAAAAAAAAAAAAAGGCAAAACGCGAAAGAACAAACGCAAACGCAGCTTTTAGCCCAATCCAAACACATACTGTGTGGCTGGAGAGTTTGGCACTGAAAGCCAGACTCTCACTTCCATGCAAAAGGTAGGTTTTATTGGCAATTTGCCACCTTATGAAGTTCCATAGGCGTTTTGCAATCTAAGAATAGGAATGAAAGAATTTCGTGGGTTGTGATGCCTAATATGGTTTAGTCAAGAATATGAATGGATGATTTCACTGCGTTTAAATTAAGTTGAATTAAATGGTTGAAGAATTTGTCAAAATGCATCACAGTTTTTATATTTAATTATCAAGTATCATCCATACATATGGATTTGGACTTAAAATGTGTCTTTTGCTCTTCATGGATGGACAAGATTATAATAAACACTGATCACTTTGGGATACAGCCTCTATGACATTGCCGAAATGGTTAAGCAATACCTAAGTGAACTCTATTCTTGAATGAACATATAACTATATAAGCAATCAAGAGACTTTATTACAAAGTCCTTGTAAAAAAAAAGATCGAGGGTGGTGGTAATGAGTTCAATACTTACACAGGTTGCCAATGTGACTTATCGTCAAACATTAACTTTAGTTTGTTTATTTTTTTAATGAAATTTTGTTTATTTTAGTTTTTGAAGGACTTCTTTAGATTATGTGATTTGTCAATTTGGCCAGATTAAATAAAAATTTAGTCTTTTGAGATTTTTTTTTTTTTTTTGAGAGATTGTTTCATCATGTAGCATCTGCTCTTGATGATAGCTCTTTATCATCAAAACAAGATACCAATTGGTTTTTGGTGTAGGCAGAGATTGAACTTTAGATTTCTTATTCAAGCATTAGAGACTTAAGTTGATTTGTCAATTTGGCTAGACTAAATTGCAATTTACACTCTTAAATTTGAGAAATTTGAATTTTACTTTTTTAAAGTTTCAAAATTTTGGATTTGCACCCCTAACACTGCATAGTATTTGGAAAAAGATCCCTCTGCCCCTATTCATGAATGAGGCAACCGTTAAATGTCACATTACCTCAGAACGATGTGGTTTTGAATAAATCAATTAAATCTTAGAATTGTAGTTTATGGAGCCACCATCATATTTAACTTTAATTAAATCTTGAATAGTGTATCCAGCAATCTTGATTATATAATTTTTGACATTCTTAATCAATTCAATCTTATTCGCTTTTGACCAATCACACCTTGCCCAAAACTTGGGTTAGCTATTATAAACTTCAAGCGAAAATTAACAATTCTGTCTTCTTTTCCACTTATTTCAAACCACTGTTCAATTTCAATAGGAAAAAACCAACTTATTTTACATGTAATTGTCAATAATCACAATAATGCAAGAACGGAGGCTAGCATGAATCCAAACTGTATAGTAACTAGACTGACGCAAATCCAATTAATTCCATATAGCATGAATCAAAGGACCTAATTGACTTCTAGCCTATATAAGACCACGAACTAATCTATTGGGTCCATATGGACCACATCAGTATTTAAATTTCCAAGTCCTCTAGTACGTATGACAAGCCTAGCAATTTTTATTTTCTTTTTTCTTTTCGCTTAATAGAAAAGGGTGTCTCTAGTGTGGACTCATGGTCCTCGTGGCACGACAATTGTTTAATTATTAATGATATAATGAATAGCCCTCTTGACCTGTTGCCGTGAAGTAGCTTCCTCTACTACCCTTTTTTATTTTTTATTTTTAAATTATCTTATTGTGGCGGGCAAAAATAAGTCAAACTTGTTTTTTTCCTCACACAATTAATTTGTAGAGGTGGGATGCCAATCAACATTTGTTACCCCTATTTAGGTGGATTGGACTAAGTTAGAAATGAAAGGATAAATGTTAAGTATAAGTATGAGATGCGAGAATTGGTTAAAGATAACCTCGGATTGCTTATATTATGTTCCTCGAGGTTTGGTCCGAGATACAGATTACACTTGTTCTAAGATTACAATGATGATTCTCTTATTTCTCTCCTTTTTCAGATGTTTTCATCCACTCTTCACAGTGGCCTCTCTGCCTTGTATCTTGGCCTTCCACTTAGAGAGTTAGAGTTCATTTTCCTTAATACTTGTCCTATTAGGACCTCACTAGAAGGTTGTTACACCAAGCTATGAGTTGTGATGACACTGTTCAAGGGTCATTTTCTCATTAATACGGCCAGCTAAGTGGGCTTAGTGCATTGAATGTGGAGGTGATGGGTGCTTTATCCGTATTCTTACATTTCCTGTTTAATGACAAATCTTTCTTCTCTTCCTCGGTTTATGCCCGATGGTCTTTAGAACTGGTCCTTGGTCTTGCCAAGGACACATCAACATCCTCAGGGTCCTCAGGCACTACAGTCTCCTTATGCTTGTGGCGAGTTGCTTATACTTTCCCAAGGACTTGATGTCAGTGCTTTCCGAGGTCTGTTCTTCTGACATTAGCCCTCTTTCACTTGTCCTTGTTCTCGGATTCTCATCCTCCCACACTTATCATTAAAAAAAGAAAAGAAAAAAAAAGAACAAAGGCTGTAGAGCAAGTTCAGCTGTATTCCGCACTCTCGGTGTATTAGATTGCCCTTGATCTCAAGTAAATGTAGATCCCATGTAGAGGGTTGACACACGGAATCCACCTTATATGAAAAAATATATTCTAAATCAAATGCATTGATAAATTTCATATTTATTTATTGTGATCTCTTTTTGGGTAGACGTGGAATGAGTTCCAATTTCATATAGGTTTGTCCTAATGTATTTACTTCATCTTATAATAAGAAATAGTCGAAAAATGAATAAAGTTTTTTTTTTTTTTTTTTAAGAAAGGAAAAATGAATAAAAGTTAGCATAATGATATATTTTAATATCTACATAATAAAAGAATTGAAAATATGCACATTTGTTTTATAATTCAATTATTGTAAGAGTAAAACTTAAGCATAGTATTTAGGTGATGTTCCTTAGGTTCCCCTCTTAAAATTCAGTCATGTGACTAATTAACTAAGAATACGTAATTCGTAAACGGAGAGGATTTGATCCCAGGACCCAGACTCTCAAGTCCCTCCAACTCCAATTCCAAAAAACCAAGAATACACTTCTATTCCATGAGAAAAAAAAGCCACATGGTTGAATTTTAAGAGGAACCTAATTAAGGAATAGAGGAATAGTATCTAAGGCACTTTACCTAAGTTTTGTCCTTATTATTGATAAGTAGGAATGTGTGATTTGAACCTCAGTTATTCTTCAGAAACTTTTCAGTGCGTCCAACATATCTACATCAAATTAGTAACTTGTAATATCTTTTTATTAGTCTTGCTTAATGGTTGCTTGAACCATCTTTTATGGCTCTCACAATTTTTATTTTTCTATTTACTGTTGGAACAATTTTGTTCTTTATTTCAGTCTCAAAAGCCACAAGCAAACAAGGTAATATACTTGCATATCTCTTAGCAAAAAAATGCTTTAATCATTAATGATTTTCTGCTTGGATTGAAGAGAATCCTATTCCTTAGAATAAGCTCTTAGCTAGAATGTTATTGTTGCTTCTTTTTCTGAATGAAATTCATAGTTTTCCTCTCTCTCTCTCTCTCTCTCTATATATATATATATATATATATATATATATACATACATATTAATATTTAAAGCTTAACTAGAAAAAATCCAATTAGATTTTAATTAGATTCTCAATTTTGCATCACGTGTCCCATTTAATTTTTAATTTTGTGCCAAGTGAATTATTGGGTGAAAAAACCAAAAAGTCTAAAACCAATTAAATTATATATATATATATATATATATATATATAACCATTACATATTTTAGAAATGTATGATTTTAAAAAAGTGTAAGCTAATATCATGTATAATTTGAATTGTATAATTGTGATTATTTTTAATTGTACATGTGCATATACATGGAGCTACACACTAGTAAAAAATAGAAACTAAAACCATAAGCAGACCAAATTAAGTTAACTAATAGTCGGAGGATTTAGTATTTACTCAAAAAAGAACAAAATACTATTACACTAATACCCGGAGGAGCAGACCTTGACATCCTTTCCCCTTGCAATTCTCTCCTTGATTTTGGCGTTAATTCTATTTCCAGCATATTTCAATTTACATTTCAGCATCAATTTGGCTAACATGAATCCAACCCCTATAGTAAATGTGCTGATACAAATTCAATTATTTTTGGCAAAAAGTTTTCGCGCGTGCTATATCTAAATGAAATATACTCTAAAGTGGTACTTGATTGTGTTGGAGCGATTAGACTAGACTCTAGAGCACCGTGTGGACTGGAGAAATTATTAGGTCCACCAAGAGGACGGACCACATCAGCAGTTCTCTTGGTGGACCTAATAATTTCTCCATCGTGTGGGTTTGTGATATCCCTATAATTGCACAATCTAAGGAGCTCCTCATTTTGAATCTTTAATAATAAAGTGTTAGGGAATAATGGCTATTACACTATTTACTGATTCCACTAGTCTAATTATGAACCACTTGGGTTCCAGTTAGTTCAACTGGTAAAGACTCTGATAGTTGAATAAGAGATTTGGGGTTTAATCCCTGCCTACACCAAAAAACCGATTAGTGTCTTAGTTTGATGATAAAAGAACTATCACCATGAACGGACGCCATATATTGAAACTCTCTAAAAAAAAATTAAGAACCTCATATGAAAACTTAATAAAGTCTTAGAAATAAATCATGGCCATTTCACCATTTTTACTGATTCCACCAATCTAAGGAGCTCATATATATGAAACCTTTATTAAAGTGTAACAAATAAGTCAGGCTCATTATACACTCAATTGCTAATTCCACATATCCAAGGACCTCTCACATCACATGGGACCTATAATAAAGTAAATCGTGGCCATTAAGCAATTTACTGATTGCACTAAGCAGATTCTTCGCTACAGTCCAAACTCAAATTGCAAGCTTCGAAGCAAGTCCACTAAATAGAGCTGGACTTAACAGTCATTTAACAACGGTGCAATGTGCAAATGTTCACCTCAGTTGCATTATGAGGTTCTAACTCAAAAAGAAATTTCCAAGATGATTTCGAGGAAATCATGCAGGTAAATTTCAAGAAAATTTCTGCACTTCAATAGGATTCAAAAAGATAGTGCTTCGTGAGAATCACGTTGGTATTCATTCAAAGTAAAAAAGCAGGGAAAGAAAAAGTAGCTAACTCGTTAAATTGACTTCCAGTCTTTTGTTGGTAAGGCAATAATCCTTATACGCATTGTGGAGATAGCAACGGTTCATACATGTGCTTGATGGGAAAAAAAGATTTTTACTGAGTCTTCCTTGTTTTGGATTACTTAGTAGTAAAGGCAATCCTATCAAAAAAACAAAGAAAAAGAAAAAGAAATGTAGTAAAGCCTAATTTAATGAGTAAAGAATTAAAAAGAAAAAAATGAAGAGAAAAGACCCTGACTCTCAATTTGACAGGTATATACCACCAATTAATCTACTAGGTCCCCCGATCAGTATTTTGTTTTCCAAGTCCTGGACCTCTAGTAGGACAAGCCTAGCAATCAAGCAAAGACTTTTCCATATAATAATTGGTAAATTATTATTAATGATACAAATTATTGCCCTCCCGACCCGTTTTCTGATGGTTGTAGTATGGACTATATATACTTTGTTATTTCCTTTCATGCAATAACAGAATCGCTTAATAGTGAGAGTATCTGGTACTGGTTCAATTTTCATGATAGGATTAAAGGCTTTAAGCATCGTGTGGACCTATGGTTGTCCTATAATTTATCGTACTAGGACCTCATATGAAACCTTTCAAATTAATATTGGACACTAGAACAAGTTACAAGTGAAAACACTCCCTCTAGTAAGATTTTTCATAACAAGTCATGATTTGGGAAGTGCAAGCTATGCAGAAAGTCCGTTAGATGCCTCCAACCATGGCACAACGTAGAAATATTTGCATTATGATAACTAGTCGCATGTTCAGAGACTCTTTTTTTTTTTTCTTTTCTAAAACTTAATAATTTCCATTCAACATAATTCGGAGTTGCTATACATTTTCCAATCACCAAAATCCCTAAGAGTGTAATGAGATGTAGTTACCAAAAGCCTGCATAGTTTTCCTTGTATTCCTTCGTTGTATTATTGCCTTGACACTTATTTCTTTCTTCCTCTATTCATTTCCTCGGTCTCACACTAAGTAGTTTCCTGCTGCTCCTGCATGAGGCTTTCGTTTTGAATTGTCGTAGCATTGCTAAAATTCTGGACGAAAAGGATGCATATAGTCTTGATCGTATTAACTGTATAATTCTGTTATGCAGCTATACTCCTATTGCCAAAATCTCAAAAACTCTAAGCGGGTACCCAAGGCAAGGGCATGGCTAGCATTTATAAGAGACAAGGTTTGAAGTCATTTGTCAGATTCCTTCAGTGAAGAGATATCTCATTTTTCTGTTTCACAAAATTTTCATTAGTTTGTTTATTCAAATGGTACAATTCATTAGTTTGGTTAATCATGCAACTTATTTTTAATAATTATATGCCTTATTTAAATGACTTAAAGATTAAAATTTTCATGAGTGGTCATCTAAATTGCCATATAATGGGTTGGGAGAGATTCTTCATAATCAACTTGTAGAAAAACTTTGTCCTTACTAAAATTAATATGAACTTCATAATTTTGGGTATATACAATGTTCTTGTATTTTTTGTGTTTTTACGTGAGTGTTGCTCTGTGATTTTATTGATTTGTTTGGTTTTGAATGCACAAAATTAAGAACAGTCAAACTCTTGAATAATTGTTGTGGTAGTAATGGTTTTTGTAGTCCTTAATGAAAAATGCACTCACAATTACTACTACTGCCTTCATCAAATCGATCTCAGTGTACGCATTAGCAGTGTTTTATTGATAGAATTCGTACAATGACACAATTCTCCTTAAAATTTGAACTTGGGATTTTGATGCTTAAAAAACGGAGATCAAGGTTTCACATACTCATTGAAACAACTCTCTTATTAACCCAAACAAAGGAAATCAACATTAGAAAATTTCAAATTACAGCTTTGAATAAATCTCATGTCAAAATCCCTTGTTTGGACACAACATAAAAGTTCAAAGAAGAAAAGGGGGCATCTCTAAATAGTAAATATTACAAGCAAGTCGTTTACTTGAAAAACTCCATAACCCAAAAATCACAGACAGAACATTCAAATTTGATGCCACTAAATCCAGCCATGGTTGCCAAGGCCACGATTTCTTCTTGGGTCCTTTCCTTTCCTCCTGTGTATTGAGTCATCATAAACATATCCAATTGATAGGTGCTCTTCATAGAAGTGCTAATATTGGGCATAGTTGGAATAACTGCCTCCACAACAATTACCTTTCCATCATTTGGGATAGCATTGTAGCAATTTTTTAACAACTTCAAGCAGTATTCGTCACTCCAATCATGAAGTATCCACTGAAAAATCATCCAATTATGGCATCATTTGTCTTGAAAAATTATACCATATATTATTTATTTAGTATAAATTATATATATATATATATATATATCATTTCTACCTAATAAATAACTAGTTTCTTATAATATTTTGCGCCATTACCAAATCAATTGGATGGGGAATAATTGAGACAATCAAATAAGAAGAAAAGCATTTCCTATGCAACACAAATCAGTTTGTAATGTATTTGGGTTTAAGTCAAGGGTACACGTGAATCAAAACATAATGCCTTTTAAATATGAAACTAACCTTCATAAAAATGGCATGCCCTTCAGGAACGTTCTCAAACATATCTCCTTCTGCATGTTCCACACCTGTAACATAAATTAAAACCTTATCTACATAGATTGCGTATAAATACACCTTAGGCTATTAAGGTTTTCAAACTTATGATCCAAAATTATTATTCCTCAAAATCATTAAAACATTTGATCAAATTTTAACTTGGTGAAACAAGACGACACCTGAAAAATGAAAACTATGAATTGAAATAATACCAGGATAAGGTGGAGCATGTTGTATAACATGAGGCAAGTCGAAATTAATGCCCTTGATATTGGGGTATCTAGTAGTGATTAGGTTAATGGTAACTCCTAGACCACCACCAACATCAACTAGTTGCCTGAGTTGCTCAAAACCTTTGTAAGACTCAAGGATCTTCTTGATGACAATAGTAGTGTGGTTGAACATTGCTGCGTTAAATACCTTATTAAACCTGGGGTCCAAGTCTAGATACTTGAAGGAATGCATGCCATAAGTCCTATTGAATGGAATTCCTCCCTCAAGAATTGCATCGTTCAATTGGTACCTATGAACAGCTTTGGTTAGATACCATATCTTTCATTTATCTAGATTCAAGGGCGCTACACAATTACAATAGCATATTTAATTTTTGGAAATTAGATTGGGGAACTGGGTATGTCTTTGAGGTGGTACTGGACCACATAAGCGGAACTATCAAATCTCATGAGATGGTTTCATGAGACCATCTTCTCTCTATGTAAAACTCATACGCATGGAACATACACATGTTATGAAAGCGACATCTTATAAATATATTTTTTTCTCTCGATAAATGACCATATGATATATCTATCTCCATTTTGTGAAATTTAATTTTGGTTTTGAATTTTGTCAGTTTACACTAATAAAAAATAATTAACTTTCTTTACTATTAAAAGAATAATGATTAATTCAAGAAAAGTCAAAGTTGCAAATCTTCTGTATCTACACGGCTTTCCCATACAACTAAACAAAACTTTGTTTTGCTGTTGTCCATCAATTATTTGACCCAATTTTTTTCGATACCAAATTTTGTCGATATCAAATGTAATTATTTGACCAAATTAAGCAAGAAAAGAAGTTGTTAAAAAGGGCATAAAGCCTATCACAATAAAAATAGTAAAATATAGGGGCAATTACATATATGCATATAGCAGATAGTAGACTTTGACCTTAATTTCAAATTTAATTCAATGTTTATATTAACCACCATTTTTATAGTTTAAAAGTGTCATAATGTTTTGAGAATTTTGTAATTTGATTGGTTGACACTTCCTAGTATTTCAAATAAAAACATTCCAGATTCAAATCATCTCTATCCTAATTATCAAATTATATATATATATATATATAAAGTGTTATAATTAAAAAAGTTACGGCACAAAAAACATATGGTCTAGATTTTCTCTTACTTCACACATTCGTAACCAATTACCGGAGGTAATAAGCAAAAATAAATCAAACAATCAATGAAGATCAAGTAAAGGGAAAAAAAATGTAATTTTATAGTTACAAATTATTTTACAACATTTTTACAAATTATTGATATGGTAAATTCTTATTAGTTTTCATTTGGACTTATCGTTAATATCATTTTTTTCACTTACCAATAACCATTCATCATATCAAAAAAATGTTGTAAAATAGTTTATAATTATATTTTTCAAATTCAAAATAAGAAAGGAAAAATAATAATAATAAAAAACGAACCAGCTTTTTATAAAGACTTGGTCTTGAGCCAAGGCCATGAAGGGACCCAATGACACGCCATCTTCATTAGTCACAAAGTACTCAGACACAGGAGTAAGACTGTAGAACCTCTGGAAAGACCCAAAGTCCTCATCAGCAACCACGGTGCAACCAAGCACTGAGTGGCTGACCAACAGCTTGAGAATGCGGTCCAACATCATGGCTGCGTCGGGGTTCTTGGTGGGCATCTGAGCTACAATCTGCGAGGGAGAGAGCTTGGCTCCAGGACCCGCTTTGGCTAAGATATCAAAAACCCCAAGCTCAATGGCCGAGTGCAAGACCATGGGCAGCACAATGGAGGTCGAGAGCTGCATGGCACAGAAGAAACTCTTTTCTTCTCTTTGATCATTATCAAGATTTCTTGGATTGGATTCTTTTAGAAAGGCCATAATATTAGGACTAAAAGTGAACTGAACTCTTATTTGTTTTCTTCACGTACTAGATATTTAATTGAATGGTTGATATATATAATATATATAGGCATTAGACTTGGCAAAACAGGCAGGTCGGGTCAATCGGGTTGCAGGTTAAAAACGGGTTTGGGTCAATCGGGTTGCGGGTCAGATCGGGTTGGGTCGGGTTGACCCGTATTTTTCACATGAATTTTTTTTATAAAGAAAACAACATGTATTTGCCATTTGGAAAGTCATGCAACAAATTACTTGATGTAAAATGCATTACTTTAAATTTACCACTTATATCAAGAATGAACTACACTTATTAATACTTATTCAATAATTTTAAAATTATACAAATTCTAACATTACTATCTAAAACAAAATAACACAAAGATAAGTAAAACAAATATACAAATTTTATTTCTACTCATAGCCTGGTGTAACAACCTTCTAGTGAGGTCCTGATGGGACAAGTATTAAGGAAAATGAACTCTAACTCTCTAAGTGGAAGGCCAAGATACTACCTAGGGGACTATACAAGGCAGAGAGGCCACTGTGAAGAGGGGATGAAAACATCTGAAAAAAGAGAGAAATAAGAGAATCATCATTGTAATCTTAGAACAAGTGTAATCTGTATCTCAGACCAAACCTTGAGGAACATAATATAAGCAATCCGAGGTTATCTTTAACCAATTCTTGCGTCTCATACTTATACTTAACATTTATCCTTTCATTTCTAACTTAGTCCAGTCCACCTAAACAGGGGTAACAAATGTTGATTGGCATCCCACCTCTACAAATTAATTGTGTGAGGAAAAAAGCAAATTTGACTTATTTTTGCCCACCACAATAAGATAATTTAAAAAAAAAAAAAAAAAAAGGGTAGCAGAGGAAGCTACTTCACGGCAACAGGTGAAGAGGGCTATTCATTATATCATTAATAATTAAACAATTGTCGTGCCATGAGGACCATGAGTCCACACTAGAGACACCCTTTCCTATTAAGCGAAAAGAAAAAAGAAAATAAAAATTGCTAGGCTTGTCATACGTACTAGAGGACTTGGAAATTTAAATACTGATATGGTCCATGTGGACCCAATAGATTAGTTCGTTGTCTTATATAGGCTAGAAGTCGATTAGGTCCTTTGATTTTTCTGTGAAGACTGACAAGTTATCGTGGAAGACTTGTGAAGGGGAAACATCAATGCAAATGCAATGAGGACCAAACTCAACTAATTTTCTGTTGCATGGGTCCCTTTGCATTGACTGACTCTAATACGGCCTTCTGAATTATTAATCAACTAACTTTGCTCATTACAAAATGCTCAATCATTCATCTTTCAATTAATTTGCATGCAGTTATGTAAATGTCTCAATTGTTTCCTTAAAACTTACAACAAACAATTAAACCAATATTGTCTTAATTTTATTTTTATTTTTTTACCAAAAAAAAAGTTTTACAAAATGGTTTGGGTTTGGGTCGGGTAGTGGGTCGGGTCAGGTTGACCTACAAAAAAAGGGGTCGGGTCATAAGTCAACCTGTTTTTGCTTTAAGTCAAAAAAATTGGATTCGGGTTAGGTATTTTTCGGTTTGGGTTGGGTCGGGTTAGAAAATTCTGACCTATT
This sequence comes from Quercus aquifolioides, assembly GCA_019022515.1. Lineage (NCBI taxonomy): Eukaryota > Viridiplantae > Streptophyta > Magnoliopsida > Fagales > Fagaceae > Quercus > Quercus aquifolioides. The sequence continues at coordinate 24,683,073 of CM032327.1, read as the reverse complement.
TTGCCATGTCTAATTAGCACTAGCCAATGGTACTATTTCACCTAACGTCCTTAAAGACAAGGACTCAACCATTTGCTAACGATTCGATAAGGACAAGGTTTAATTGTAGAGTAATGCTACAGACACAAACTATTTTACAATATTTTTACAAACTACTGATGTTGTTTTAGTAATTTTCAAATAATTATTGGTAGGCCAAAAACAAACTAACCCCTTGTGATGAATTAATTGATTAATTAGCCAAGTTTAATTAATTAATCAAATTAACATGTAAACGTGTGGTAGCAGAAACAAATCACCAATTAAACTAAGTATGCAGCGGAAAATAAATTGACACAGTGATTTGTTTACGAATGGAGAAAACTAACACGGCAAAAACCCCACCGGGTGATTTTAAGGTCACCACTCCCGGAATTCTACTATTATCATAATAAGCAGTTACAAGTAAAAGAATCTCAGTACTTTATATCAACCTACAGTTGAACCCTTACTCCAATACCCAATTGGACTTGTTCTATAGTGACAATTTTTCATTTTGATGCACGGCTCTCAGTACGTGACTAACCAATTGCGCGGATCCTAGTACGCGACTTCAATCACCAACCAGAGAAGGTTGTTGGTTGTAAAGTTCTTTAGTTCATCCACGATGAAGATCAAGAAGATGCTTGGTTACAAAACCCTATGGTGCACAAACACAGCAACTTCTACAAGAATGATGAACTAGGGCAAAACTCTGTCTTCGGTCACAATTTGCTTGAACAAACTTTGCTCAACACTTGTGCAACTTGTGTCCTCTTTGATGGCCCTTAAAATAATCCTTTTATATGTCTAGGGTTGTGAGAAAAGAAAGCCTAAACACATAATCACAGATTAGAGTTAAAACAGATCTGAAATTCTGTTTTTCATAAATCTCGACAGATGCCTATTTGTTGAGCTGCTGTCGAGCCACGGGGCTGAAATAGCTTCTTAAGCTCAATAGTTGGCTAGCTGTCGAGCTTTAATGACAGGCACTTCTTTAGCTTGAATCTTGGACAAATTTGCATGTCTTCAACACTTGATCTCCAAACACAGTTTCTTGAAGTATTAAACACATCCTAGATCTACCCAAATACAAATAAAGTGCGTTTTGTCAAAGGATTAGCCAATTACATAAAGTAGTGACATATGTTCCTAACAAGTGAATCACATATGTCCTAACAATTATTAGCAAACATAAATGTGATGTTAGTAGTGGACCCATATTAGAACTAATAAGAAATTGTCACATCAGCAATTTGTAAAAATGTTGTAAAATAGTTTGTGTTTGTAGCATTACTTTTAATTGTATATGGAGAATGTTTAATAAGACACTGATCCGTTTCTGAATCTTGTTGGCAGTAGAAATTGAGATCGATGCAAAAGTAGTATTTGATTGGCTTACTGAATTTACATTAGCAATTTGAAACATGCAATTCTTATTAAGGATTTTAGAAACCATTCAATGAAATTCCATAGGTGGAGGTGAAGCATTGCTTCTGTGAGGCAAATTAACGTGCAGATGTGATGGCTAGGAAAGGCCTGGAATTAAGCCCCAGGATTTTGTTGTATTTTGTAGTCCCATTGTGAACATATGTATTTTGCATTTTTATGACATTTTGGGTATGTGTTATGAGAGGTTCTTACCTAGTTTCTCTACTGTTTCTATTTTAATCTACGAAGATCGTTTATTATCAAAAAAAAAAAAAAAAAAAAGACCCCAATAGTTTCTCTACAAAATCACTATAATTCCTAGGTTTAGAAGAAATGTACATAGGATTTTTTTTTTTCCTTTTTTTATACTTTTTTTAGTGCAAAATGTAATTATCTTCGGAGACTATGACAATGTGCTACTTGTTAATAAGGGATTTATTATATAGAGTAATTTATTCCGCACACAAATCCAATTATTTTCACTATAATATGAATCCAATCCATATAGTCAATGTGCTGATACAAATCCAATTAACTTCACGTGCTAATTATAGATGAAATATACTTTAAAGCGGAATTTGTTCTTGACTACATGCCGTTCACATTCAATAATACTTGATTGTGTTGGAACGATTAGACTAAAACACTGTGTGGACCTCAGTTGGAAGTTCCCACTAAGTTCTTAACTTCTATGGCAATTGTAGAAGTTAATTGGACGACCTCTCAACACTTAGAAAATTTTCAGAATGGATTTACGTACAAAAGCTTATGATTCGCATCACGTTCTACTATTTAGAGTTATGAGCAAAATTCTTGTTCATCGCTATAACTTCCCACTAAGTTCTTAACTTCTAATAGTGGTTGTAGAAGATAAGATTGAGCCTTCTAACTTCTATAGCAATTGTGGAAGTTAAGTCTGAATCTTCTAACTTCCATACACGTTAAGAAAGTTACTAAACAAGTAACCACTCCAAAGCTTACTATATAAGAACTCATCCACATAAAATGAAAGTAAGTATCCACTACTCCTAAAATTGGAATTCTTGAGTTCTAGAGAAGAAAACTAACTTAAGCATCAGAGGGTTCTTGGTCGGTTCACCCCGGTCACCTTTGATCTTGTGTCTTTTTCTTTTCAGGCCTTTCAAACAACCATTAGTCCATTAAATCCCAGAGCATTCAACCTACGGATTTTCCTTGCATCATCAGTTAGTGTCGTCTGTGGGAAAGGAATAAATTTGTGATTTGCAATCTATCTTTCTCTGACAAAAGGTTGTATGGTCCGAACAAGGTCAATGACCACTAGTCTAGGCCATCAGGAGAGTGGCAATGCTTCCAGCCACCCCAACCACGCTCACCAGTCAGCACCTGTTATACAACCACCTTCCGTCTAGCAAATACAATATATGGCAGCCGCCATGGCAGAGTTAACCATCAGAATTAGGAGTTGACTCGAGAGATCAACCAAAGAAGGCAGTGTAATGAAAGGTGTATGGAAGGGCAGGCTCAGAGTCAAGAAATTAGAGAATGAGAAAATGTCAAGAACCACTCAAGAGGTATCGCTTCACGAAGGATGCCACACTTAGAGAGGGAGATGGATCAAATGAAGAGGGTCATGGACGAGATGAGGGAGAAAATGCGAAGAACGAATAACGTAGATGATTTAGTTCATCGAATTAATTCCCTTTTCATAGCTTCCATCAATAGTCATCCCCTGCCTTCCAAGTTCAAGATGCCTTCCTTGGATTCGTATGATGGAACACGCAACCCATTTGATCACATTGCGACCTTCAAGACCACAATGCACCTTCAAGGGGCTCCAGATGAGATAATGTGCAGAGCCTTCCCAACTACCCTTAAGGAGCCTGCATAAGTGTGGTTTAGTAAGATACCTTCGAACACTGTTGGTTCTTTTGAAGAATTGAGCAAGTTGTTTGTCAACAATTTTATTGGAGGACAAAGGCATAAATGCTCCTCGTCCAGCCTATTGACTATAGAGCAAGGAGATAATGAGAGTTTGTGATCCTTCCTTACCCGCTTCAATAGGGAAGCCCTGGCAGTGGATGAGATGGATGACAAGTTGCTGTTAGCAGCCTTCCATAATGGAGTAATCTTAGATTTATTCATTCATAAGCTCTATGATCAAGAGCCGCAGACCATGGCTGAACTCATCCATTTAACCCAAAGCTTCATGAATGCAGAATATGTAATTATCGCCAAGAAGAGGAAGAAAACAAAACAAATGGAAGCAGATCTCCCACGCCATTCTGAACAAGGCCCTCGTCCAAAGAAGGCTTGGACAGGAGAGAATAAAGATTGAGATAATAGGAAGATAGGATCATCTTCAAGAAGGAGTCAGCACTACACGCCCCTGAACACACCACTTGATCAGGTGCTTATGCAAATCAAGGATGACCCATCCTTGAAATGGCCAGAAAAGATGAAGGGAGATCCTAATAAGCGCAATAAGAACAAGTATTGCTGCTTCCATAGAGATCACGAGCATGACACGGACAAGTGTTATGACTTGAAGCAACAGATAGAAAATCTTATTAGACAAGGAAAGTTGAGACATTTCATTGGAAGAGAACAAAAAGATGAGAAGTTGAAAGGAAAGGTAGAAGAGTCATCACGACCTCCACTAGGAGAAATAAGGGTTATTATAGGTGGAACTTCAACATAGCAGTCTTCCAAGTCAAGGAAAACATACCTGAAAGTGGTACAAAACATCCAACTCTCTAGACGACCACCAAGGACGAAGGGGGCAAACGAGCAAGCCATTATATTCACAGACGAGGACGCTGGAAGGGTTCATCACCCACATGATATTGCGATCGTCATTACTTTGCTTATTGCTGATTATACGACTAGAAAGGTGTTAGTAGACAGTGGGAATTCAGCAGACATTTTATATTACCCAGCCTTCCAACGAATGAGGCTTGGATGAGATCAACTTTGTCCAGTAAATTCGCCCTTGGTAGGATTTGGAGGAACGAAAGTGCAACCTGTGGGCACTATCACACTACCTATGGTGGTGGGAGCATATCCACAATAGATAACCAAGGAAGTAAATTTCCTTGTGGTAGACTGTTCGTTTTCCTACAACGCCATTATTGGAAGACCAACTTTAAACAGTTGGAATGTAGTAACATCTACCTATCACCTATCAGTCAAATTCCTAACGGAGTATGGGATAGGGCAAGTGCAAGGAGATCAGTTGGCCGCTAGAGAGTGCTACCTAGCCATGTTGGCTATGGACGAGCATGTGCAAACAATGAGCATAGAGGAGAGAAGGGTTGTTGTAAAGTCCACTGAAGTATTGAAAGACATCCTTCTGGAAGAGGGTAATCCTGAGAAATTTACTAGAATTGGAACAAGTATGGAGGAAAAGATGAAGCAAGACCTCGTCCAGATTTTAAGGAAGAGTATCGACGTTTTCGCATGGAGTCATGAAGTAATGCCAGGAATTGACACGAGTGTTATTACTCATTGATTGAATGTGCACCTATCTTCCAAGCCTGTTCGTCAAAAGAAGAGGGTCTTTGCTTCTAAGCGAGACAATGCTATTAAGGAAGAAGTCTAGAAGTTAACCACAGCAAAATTTATTCGGAAAGTCTATTACCCGGATTGGTTAGCTAATGTGGTGATGGTTAAGAAGGCAAATGGCAAGTGGAGGATGTGTGTAGACTTCACTGATTTGAACAAAGCTTGCCCCAATGATAGTTATCCTTTGCCACGCATTGATTAATTGGTAGATTCAATAGCAGGTTATCGATTGCTAAGCTTCATGGATGCCTTCTCAAGGTATAATCAGATAAAGATGGATGAGGCAGATCAAGAAAAGACATCCTTCATTACCAGTCAAGATTTATTTTGTTATAAGGTGATGCCCTTTGCTTTGAAGAATACGGGGGCAACTTATCAGAAGTTAGTCAAGCACATGTTTCGTCCACAGATAGGACAGAATGTAGAAGTTTATGTGGATGATATGTTGGTAAAGAGCTTGGACGAGAAGAAACATCTAGACGACCTATATGAGACCTTTGACACACTTAGTCGATACAATATGAAGTTGAATTCAAGTCAGTATGCCTTCGGTGTTTCATCAGGGAAGTTTCTGGGATTAATGGTTTCACAGAGAAGAATTGAAGCAAATCTAGATAAGATCCAAGCCATATTGAACATGGAACCACCAAAGAATATCAAGGAAATCCAATCCCTCACTGGACGAGTTGCAGCTCTAAACAGGTTTGTTTCAAAAGCTACAGATAAATGTTTAACTTTTTTCAAAGTTCTTAGGAAGGCATTCGAATGGACGGACGAGTGCCAAAAGGCCTTCTAGGGTCTTAAAGTCTATCTTACTATGGCTCCCCTACTAAATCCATCCATACATGGTGAAGAGTTATATTTATACTTAGCAGTTTCCCCACATGCGGTAAGTTCAGCATTGATAAGGGAAGAAGGGAAGGTGTAGAAGCCTGTGTATTATACAAGCCGAGTGCTAAGGGGAGCAGAAGTAAGATATTCGATGATGGAAAAGTTGGCTTTTGCATTAATAACGGCTTCTAGGAAGCTGAGGCATTACTTCCAAGCTCACATCATTAATGTCACGACAGATCATCTGCTTAAGAAGGTGACGAACAAGTTGGAAGTTGCAGGACGACTGATCCAATAGGTCTTTAAGCTTAGTGAGTTTGACATCAGGTACCAACCAAGAAATGCAATAAAGGCTTAAGCTCTAGCAGATTTCATTGCGGAATTCACTCCAAGTCATGGTAGTTTAAACGGGGTGGAAGACGTGAAAACATGGGCCATCCATATGGATGGGTCATCTACACTATATGCAAGAGGAATAGGAGTTGTGTTGCAATCTCCAGAAGGAGATAAGTTGAATTATAAGGTTCGTCTGCAGTATTAAACAATCAACAATGAAGTTGAGTATGAAGCCCTTCTTAAAGGGCTAGAATTGGCTAAGTCTTTGGAGGTTGAATCAATAGTCGTCCAGGGAGACTCTTAGTTGGTTATAGGTCAAGTGAATGGAATGTGTGAAGCTAAAGAAGAACGGATGAAGAAATATCTTAATAAGGTGAGACGCCTTGTTAAGAAATTTAAAGAAGATAGTTTCATTCAAGTCCCAAGGGAAGAAAACATGAAGGCAGATGCCTTAGCAAAGGAAGCATCAGCAGATGGATCAGTGGACGAGTCTAGTGAAGTCCAATACATGCCTAGTATAGATCTTCCAGAGATACAACAGATAGAAGGTAAAGAAAGTTGGATGACCCCAATAGTCAACTACCTGAAAGATGGAAGGCTTCTAGAAGAAAAGGACGAGGCTAGAAAGCTAAGGATCAGATTAGCTAAATACATCCTTATAGATGAGGTGCTATATAAAAGAGGCTTCTGTTAGCCTTACCTAAGGTGTTTAGCTCTAGATGAAGCAAACTATGTATTGAGAGAAGTTCATGAAGGAGCGTGTAGCAACCATTTAAGAGCTAGAGCACTCATCCACAAGGTCATTTGTGCAGGTTACTATTGGCCAACCATTCAAGCAGATGCTAAGGCTTATGTCAAGGTGTGCGATCAATGTCAGCGATTTAGTAATGTCCCTAGACAACCCTGAGAGTACCTTACCCGAATGATGGCCCCATGGCCTTTTGCGCAATGGGGATTTTATATTTTGGGCCCTTTTCCAATTGGAACCAGGCAGATAAAGTTTTTAATGGTAGGGATTGACTATTTCACGAAATGGGTGGAAAATGAACCCTTAGCAAAGATTACACAACAGAATGTCAAAAATTTCGTTTGGAAGAGCATTGTATGCAGGTTTGGGGTACCTAGGGTACTAGTGTCTAACAATGGACAGCAATTTGATAACACACATTTTAGAGATTTTTGCAAGCAACTTGGAATCAAGAATCATTATTCCTTACCCTCCTACCCATAAGTAAATGGACAAGCAGAAGTAGCAAACCGTTCCTTGTTAAAAATCGTCAAGACTCTGCTTGAGGGGGCAAAGGAAGTATGGCCAGACGAGCTACCAAGTGTTCTATGGGCTTACAGGACGACTATGAGGACCCCCACAGGGGAAACTCCCTTCAAACTAGCCTATGGAAGTGAAGCAGTTATACCTGCAGAAGTACAGATGGCTAACCACAGGGTGATGAAGTATCAAGATGAGGACAATGAAGAACAACTTTGTCTTAACCTTGATCTTATTGACGAGGTAAGGATGGATGCAGAGCAGAGGACAGCAAGATACAAAAGTCTTATGGCTAGGCAATATGATGCAATAGTGAAACCTAGGCATTTCAACATTGGGGACCTCGTACTTAAAAGGGTCTCCTTGGCAACCACAAACCTGGCTCATGGAAAGCTAGGGCCTAATTGGGAAGGACCTTATAGGGTTATCAATTTCAAAAGGTAAGGATCATACTACTTAGAAGCCTTGGATGGACGGAAGCTAGAGCACCTTTGGAATGTTGAGCATCTAAGAAGATACTAACAATGAAGGGTTAACCTGGACAAGCATCACTGTGGACAAGCATCATGGACGAAGTTGAAGTTATGTGTTGTTTTCCTTATATTTGCTTATGTTTATTACTACTACTGCATGTTTTTAAATATTATAATTCCCTAAAAGTGTGTTAGTTTCTAACTTCTACGCTATCTATGGACAAATTTGTGATGGACAAAGTCATGTACTTAGTCTATCTGTTTGTATATAAGTATTTCTAAATTCCCTAAGGCACTAGCTTCTAAGCATGTGTCATGCTTGTGGACGATGTTTATGTATGTACATACAATTTGGATTTCCAATGTGTATAATGTTGTATGAATTTCCAATTTTTTTTGTGATTTCATTTAAACTAATCCACAAGAAGGCTAAAGGCCCAAGACGAGTAAAATCCTTGGACGTAGGGATGTAACGTCTATAAGTTTTCCTTAAAGTAAGGATAAAGCAAAGAAAAATAAACCAAGGTATATTCGTCTAACCACTGGACGAGGTAAAACCTAAGGTATATTCATCTAATTAATGGATGAGGAAAAACATGCACGTAAGAATATTTCGAAGTCTATGGATGAATTTAACTAGTGAAACAATCCAATCTTTGGACGAGAAAATGCTAGAAACGTCTTAACTAAAGACGAGTAAAGGATCGTCCAACTTATGGACAGAATAATGCAAGCTATAAGTCAAATATATGGATGAATAAAGCTAGCAAAAGAGATACCATTCATAGATGAGAATGGTAAAAGTGTTGAGCATGAAAAAGTTATTTTAACATGGACAATGTAAATAAAAATTCATTCATATTGTCAAGACGAGATAAAATGTCCTTATAAGTGGACGAACCACACTTGAAACCATAGAAATAATATGGATGATGTAAATAAAAGTCGTTCATAAAGCATGTAACATGTTCAACCCCAAGTAAGAAATGAAAATAAAAGTAGACATTCATTCATAAAAGTTAAAGAAGGGTAGACGACCACTGTTCAAAAACCCTTTGAGTTATTCATAGCCAATAAAGGCAATTGTATATGTTGATCGTCCATATACTTGGACGAGGGAATTATACTTGAATGAATTTTTTTTTTTTTTTTTTAAAGTGAAGACCAAATCAACGGGCATTTCCAACAAACTGAAATAATAAATTTTTCTAAAGGAAAATAAAATTACTAGGATAAACCACTGGGGGCATCACCCCCAGACTTTGGATCGTTCTGAGCTATTTCAGATGTAGCATTGTCCACCACGTTGACGTCCTCGAAACTCGTCTGAAGCAGGGAACTCTCAGCAGCAGTGAGGAACATGGAGTCAAAATCCATCTCAAGGTAGGCCTCCTTGGCATCAGCATGAAAGTCTTCATAGCTAGCAGCATAATGACGATCTGGACGAGTCTTGAACTCAGTTAACCTCATGAAGATTGTGATAGTTTCCTTTTAAGCCTTCTCCATGGACGAAGTAAACTCTTGAACCTTCACTTCGAGGTGAGTGATATTAGTTTCCTTCTCAATGGAGTCTGCCTTGAGCTCCTCCACTTCATTCTTTAGTTTTTGCTTAATTACCTATAGACGATCGAGATCCTCAGTCAATTTGATCACCTCCCCCTTCTTTAGAAGAACCTCGTTGCTCAGCTCCTTGTTCTTCTCCTTGGATTCCTTAGCCTCAATGCAAAGCTCCTTAGCTTGAGTGGACGCAGTGTAAAACTTGGACATGGCCTGTGAATGGACGAAGGAGAGTTAGAAATTTTCCTTGAATCTTTTAGAAAATAAAAGGAAAATAATGAAAACCACATACCTTGAAGAGGTCATGGATGGCAGAACGCTTAAAGTCCTTCACTGACATGTTATAACATGAGTTTACCTCATTGTTAGTGATGATTCCTTTGAACGCTCTCCAAGCATAACCCTCGTCCAGTACCAAGTTGGGAGGACGCTTAGTTTTCATTGAAGGATGGGCCCTGTAAGGAGTTTTTGTTGTAGGAGGGAGGTCCTCAGGCTGGACGGGTGGAGTAGTTTGGACGAATGGAGTGGTCTAGGGTACTAAGTTCATTGTCGAGTTGTCCAGGTGTATTGTTGCAGAAGGGAACTTCGGAACCTTGGGTGGAGGAGTCTTGCCAGACTTCTGTTTCTTGGAACCTCGATGAGTAGAAAGGTCACCAAGGTCCATAGAGCTAGATATACCCTTCCTCTTTCCAACCTAGACGCCAGGCTTCTAAACGACCAGGGGAGTGACATCGTCCAAGACCTGTACATCCTTTTCACCCTCAGTACCACTTGCAATGCCTTTCCCTTTATTTTCCTTCATAGTGGCCACCCCTATATTGAAGAGGACGAAGTTAGCGATAAAAAAAATAATAAAAAATAATTAAAAAAAAAGGGAGAGGATGGACAATACTTACTTTGATGAGTAGTCTCCTCGTGTTCAAGGTTCTCTGTAGTAGGCTTAGGACCAAGCCCCTAAGCAACCAAGCTACTGAAAGTCACTAAGTTGTGGAAGGACCTCTCACGAAAGGCATGTGCTTGGTCAATACGATCCAAATAAAATTTGTCCAAGCATGGACGAGTAACAACTGCACCAATATAGAGGAAGATTAGACGAGTAAAAAAAAGAAGAAATAAATGAAAGAATGGAAGAAAGACATACCCTCAGGACGAAGACGACCTAGGGGTTTGGTGAAAGGAGGGAAGGGGGCATTATCTACATCAACTGGGCCCCCAGCCCAATTTCCAGAAATAAAAAAGAATTCTTTCTTTCAAAGCTTGTCAGAAGAACTATGGCCCTTTATTAAACTAAACTGAGGGCCCCTGGACAAGAACTGGTAAAACGAGCAGATTGTTTTATCTTTGAGGGCTTATAGTAGTAAAGGAACTCATCCACTGTGATTGGACGATTCCCTTCCAATGCCTCATGCCATAGCACTTGCATGGCAACTTTTGTCCTCCACCCATTGGGGTCGAGCTGGTTTGGTCCAATACCCAACTTATGAAAGAGGTCTCTACAAAAGGAGTTTAAGGGAAACCTAAAACCTGCTAGAAGGTAAGAGGTATATACACCAAAACCAGAAAAAGGAGAAAAACACCATTCTCCTTCTTCAGGTAGATGATGCCTAAACTCACTAGGAATTTGGTATCTACCTACAAAGGTTTTTAACTTAGGCGCGTCCAAACTAGACGCTACCTCAGGAGCACAACTATAAATTATATTTTGTTCTTCCTCCTCCTTTTCGTCCTGAGGATGACTAGGTTGTCTTCTAGACGAGCTAGCCCCTGCCCCAGAAGCCATCCGACGTTACATTTCCTGGAATTCTTCTAAAGAAAAACTAGGCACCCCAAACGAATAATGCTCATCTGAGGAACTACTATCACTATTGAACCCTATACTACCCTCATTGCTCTCATAACTACTGCCACTACTCCCAGAAGACACGTCCTGATACTCGTCTATGTCTCTCTCTAGGCTACTACTAGACATAGACATAGTAAGAAGAATGAACAAAGACGAAAACTTAAGGATGAAGGAAAGGAAGTACCTGACAAGACTAGAAGACGAGGACTAGATGAGGCTTTTGGACGGAATGGCAGAAAGGAAATTATCAAAACAGTAAAAGGGCAAGAGAGAGAATGTACATATTTATAGGACCCAGAGGTGGGTCAACGAAGCAACACGGACCAACCAGAAGTTGACACGTGGCATTCTCTTCAAAAAATAAAACGATGCGACCAACCAACCAACAAGATTATGATACGTGGCACAATCTGGTACAACAATTGACCATAAACATGTTAACGCGTGTCAAAAACCAATAGTTATACTACAGTGTTTTGGACAACCCTTGGACAAGGGGGCAGCTGATGGTGAACCAAAAATCAGGCGTCTCCAATTTGTCCATAGAGTCATCCAAGACCAAGAAGGTTAACTCAACATAGGAAGGTCAATCCACCATGGGAAGTTCATCCATGGGTATGAAGGTCATCCATCAGGGAAGCAACTAGACGACCTCTCAATACTTAGAAAATTTTCAGAATGGATTTACGTACAAAAGCTTATGATTTGAGCCACGTTCTACTATTTAGAGTTATGAGCAAAATCCTTGTTCATCGCTATAACTTCCCACTAAGTTCTTAACTTCTAATGGCAGTTGTAGAAGATAAAATTAAACCTTCTAACTTCTATAGTAGTTGTGGAAGTTAAGTCTGAATCTTCTAACTTCCATACACGTTGAGGAAGTTACTAAACAAGTAACTACTCCAAAGTTTACTATATAAGAACTCATCCACATCAAATGAAAGTAAGTTTCCACTACTCCTAAAGTTGAAATTCTTGAGTTTTAGAGAAGAAAACTGACTTAAGCATCAGAGAGTTCTTGGCCGATTCACCCCGGTCACCTTTGATCTTGTGTCTTTTTCTTTTCAGGCCTTTCAAACAACCACTAGTCCATTGAAGCCCGGAGCATTCAGCCCACCAATTTTCTTTGCATCATCAATAAATATATATATATATATATATATATATATATTTTAAGCCCCTATTGACTGGAGTCGATCTATGCAAAGGGACCCATGCAATAGGAAATTAACTGCAAAGTGTGGACCTCATGTGGAACCTTTAACAAAGTTTTCACATTAAGATTATTGGTAACGAGTAACGATTCCTGACTTGGAAGTTGGAAGTGCAAGCTTCGTAGAAAGTCCGCTAGATATAGTCATCCAAAGACAGCAAAATTTGAAAAATTATGAAATATGATAACGAAAAAATTTCCGAGACATATCCAAAATGTGAAATCCAGGTGTTTGATTTCATGGAACTTTTCTGCGCTTCAATTGGGTTCAAAAAGACAACATTTCCACATTCACCTTTGTAACATTATAAAGTCCAAAGAAATTTTATTTACTCACAAATCACTTTCTAGCTGTGTCTAAGTTATTAAAGTGTTGAACCATAAATATAACAATATATCGACCATTTGCCCTTACATTCATCAACCATACACTTCAACATGGCTCCCTCTGTCTCCATTTCCACTCTGATAGTAGTATGGATTCTTTGTATCTTCATGAATGTCCCACATAGATTACTGTTATTTACTTTATTGTTTAAGACTTTATTTGATGAATGTTAAATCTATAATTTTTTTTACCTGAAAATAAATCTGAAATTAACTATAATTGATGAATTGAACATGTTAATGAAATCTGAGGGCACCAGCGCATAGATGTAGGCAATATTTCCGTCCAATGCATTGGACGGTACATAATATGAACACATGGCCAAATTTTGAACATTAATCTGAAACCCATAGAAGAATAGAAGTTCAAGAATTCAATGCAGTGAAAGAGAGGTAAAAAAAGCAAGATGGAATATTCTTTCAGTGGAATTGATTTTATTCTCGGTTACATGCATGCACTTGGTCATCCCGTGTGATCACTTCGTCCCTGATGTGGAATTTACATGCCTTTCACGTGCAATATTAGTATTTGGTGGGATAAGATTAAAGCACCGTGTGGAAATGTGTTTCACTTTTCATTGGTGCAACATTAATTTCCACATTTAATTGGAAATGCAAGCTTCTCAAAAAGAAGAAATTTCCCGGATAACTACATGGAATCCAGAGGGAGAGGTTTGATTTCTAGTATCTTTTCTGCACTACAATAGGACTCACGTCGGTATTCATTGGAAGTCAAAAAACGTGGATATACCCACTAACCATTCACTCTCTAGCTGTATCTCACTTTAATAAAAGTGTGTTGAGCCAGGGATGTAACTAACCATCAACCATTTGTCATTGCACTCATCAATCATACACTTCTAACTGTTAACGTGTGTAGTGTTGTGGGTTTTAGGCCCAACTATATTAGATTACTTATATAGCACACATTCTTGTACTACACTCCTACTTGTACTGCACTCATATGCCTCTTATATAAAGGCACTCATGTATATTCTTTCACTGAGAAATACAATACACTTATTCAGTATTTCTAACATGGTATCAGAGCCACTGCTCTAATTTTCTTGTGTCTTACAGTCTTGTTTTGTCGGTATTTTCCGCTGCCTCAACTTCTATGGTCAGTAAACCCTTTCAGTGCCCTCTCATGGCTGCTCCGCCACCATCAGAGGTTCTCAAGGTTGAATCTCCACCGCTAGAGGCTCCTCCTCCGCCGCCAAAACCACTGCCATCATCGGATCTGTCACCTCTGACCTCTGATTAGGACATAAGACATATCACCGAGTAGATTTTCAATCGTTCTACACATCGATGCCAGAAACATCCACATCTGACCATCCACGCGTCAGTCAAAGTTTTGGCAAATACTTCCACGTGCTTCACGCGCCACCAGGGTTGCTGCAATTTTGTTGCTACCAACACCATCAGAATCCTCTTTCTCTGATCCGCATCTTTAGAAAAGAATTGGTTTCATCAGATACTCCACGCGCCCTCACGCGCCTCCCAAAGCTTTGGCGAAGTTGATCCACGAGCCCTACATGCCGCTGGTTACCCGCTGACGTCATCATGGCCATGTCAGCCCTAGCTGACGTCGCCTGTTTACGTCAGTGCCACATCATCTACTGACGTCATTCCCAGTCAGCCTGCTGACGTCATCCGTTGACCTACTCTGTTGACAGTTGACTTTTGACTAGAGTTGACTTTTTGCAGTCCAAGTGCTCTTTAGCCATTTTTTCGCATAGATTTCATTTTTGCGGTCTGTTTTTGCATATTTTGCTTCTAAATGAAGAATAAGGATAGGTCTTCTTCTTATTAAAACAATCGTCGCCGCCAATCCATCAAACGTTTTTACAAATTTTGCAAACGTTTTGGCCACAATATTGAGACTTGCTATCATCACAACAAATCAGTTGTTTCAATTTCTGCTACTACTATTGCTAACACTGAGAGTGTCCAACCAATGGCTCCTGTCTCTACACAGTCTAAGTCTTCAGGACGCATTTTCACCATGTCCACAGATGACCTTAAAAACATCATCGCCACTGTCATTCGTATGGTTGGTAATGCATCTTATTCCTTTTCTCTCTTAGCTTTTATCTGGTATGTCTCCTTCCTCTTGGCTTATGGATTCCGCTTGTTGCAATCACATGACATCTCACTCATCCTTATTTTCTGAACTTAAATCTGCACCACACCCTCTTAATATTCGCACAACAAATGGTTCCACAATGTCTGGTCATAATATATGTTCTATTTCGACCTCCAACCTTTTAGTTCCTGGGGTCTTTAATGTTCCTGACCTTTCTTACAATTTATTTTCTATGAGACAATTAGCTGAGTTGGGTTATCGCATTATATTTGATTATTCTGGGTGTATTGTGCAGGATCCGAGGATGGGATAGGAGCTTAGGACTGGTCCCAGAGTTGGGCATATGGTTACCATGGACAACCTTCGTTTTCCACTTGTTGCTCTTGTTTCTGTTGCTGCAACTACTATAGTTTCTTCAATTCCTTCCCTTGCACTTTGGCATGCTCGACTTGGTCATGCATCTTCCTCTCAGGTACAACAATTGGCTTCTAGAGGTTTGTTAGGTTCAGTGTCTACAGAAAATTTTGACTGTGTTTCATGTCAGTTAGGAAAATAACTAGCTTTGCCTTTCAATACTAGTGAATCAATATCCACTGATATCTTTAACCTTATTCACTATGATGTTTAGGGGCCTTCCTCTGTCTCTAGTATTGGTGGGTCTCGATATTTTGTTGTCTTGGTTGATGATTACTCTCGCTATAGTTGGATTTTTAATATGAAACATTGTTCTGAATTATTACAAGTATATTCTAATTTTGCAAAAATGGTTGAAACTCAGTTTTCCAAGCGCATCAAAATTTTTCGATCTGATAATGCTCTTGAGTACACTCAATATGCTTTCCAAGCTGTTTTGTATTCCTATGGCACTGTTCATCAACTAACTTGTCCAGGAACCTCTCAGCAAAATGGTAGAGCTGAACGAAAACTTCATCATATTCTTGACACTGTTTGTGCTCTCCTTCTCTCTGCCAAAGTTCCTGCTCCTTTTTAGGGTGAAGCTGCTCTTCATGCTATTCATGTTATTAATCGCATTCCAAGTCCTGTTATCCAAAATCAAACTCCATATGAGCGCCTTTTTGGGTCACCTCCAGACTATCACCACCTTCGCTCCTTCGGTTCTGCTTGTTTCGTTCTTCTTCAACCACATGAGCATAACAAACTTGAGCCTTGGTCAAGGCTTTGTTATTTTCTTGGCTATCGTGAAACTCAAAAGGGGTATCGATATTATGATCCTGTCTCTCATCATCTTCGTATCTCCCGCAATGTTGTCTTTTGGGAACATCACCTCTTTGTCGAGCTTTCTCACTTTCATGCCTCCCTATCTTCCTCCTCTATCTTAGATATTTTTTCAGATGAGGCACATATTCCTTCTGTACCTGCTCCTGATCCTTCTGTAGTTGCTCCTGATTCTCCTATAGACTTCTCTTTCCAACCACCAGATATCATTGATCCCTTTCCTAGTTCACCCTTTAATGAATAGGTGGAAGATGAACAGGTTGAAGACGAGCTACCCAACCCCAACCCTAAGCTTAGGTCCCCTGCTCCTGCTCCGCCTGAAGATCTTGCACAAGACATTCCACCTAGTCACTCAACTCGAGTAAGATCCATTCCTGCACATTTACTTGACTATCATTATTACACTGCCCTTGCTACATTACACGAGCCTCACACCTATCGTGAGGCTTCCACTGACCCTTTATGGCAGATTGCAATAAAAGAGGAACTTGATGCATTATCTAAAAACCATACTTGGGATTTGGTGATGCTCCCCCCTAGGAAATCTGTGGTTGTTTTTAAGTGGATCTATAAGATTAAGACTCGCTCTGATAGGTCCATTGAGCGCTACAAAGCTAGTCTTGTGACAAAAGGTTTTACACAGGAGTATGAGATTGATTATGAAGAGACCTTTGCTCCGGTTGCTTGTATCTCATCTGTTCGTGCCTTATTAGTTGTTGCTACTGCCAGTAAATGGGACCTTTTTCAAATGGATGTCAAAAATGCATTCCTTAATAGGGATTTAAGTGAAGAAGTTTATATGCAACCTCCTCCTAGTCTCTCTGCTGACTCAAACGAGGTTTGTCACCTTTGACGTGCACTTTATGGCCTTAAACAAGCTCCATGAGCCTGATTTGCCAAGTTCAGCTCTACCATCTCTCGCTTAGGTTACATGGTCAGTCATTATGATTCTGTCTTATTTCTTCGTCGCACTAACAAAGGCACTATTTTACTTCTCCTATATGTGGATGATATGATCATAACTGGTGATGACCTTAGTGGCATTCAAGAACTCAAGGATTTTCTCAGCTAGCAGTTTGAGATGAAAGATCTTGGACATCTCAGCTACTTCTTGAGTCTTGAAATCAATCATTCTATTGATGGACTTTATATTACTCAAGCCAAGTATGCCTCTGAACTCTTGTCTCTAACTAGACTCACTGATAGCAAGATTGTTGACACTCTAGTTGAGCTTAATGCGCATCTGACTCCCTTAGGGGGGAAACCATTACCTAATCCCTCTCTTTACAAACGCTTGGTTAGCAGCCTAATTTATCTCACTATCACTAGTCCAGACATTTCCTATGCTATTCACTAGGTGAGCCAGTATCTATCTGCTCCACGATTGACTCACTATGCTGCTGTTCTGCGCATTCTTCAATACCTAAAAGGCATTCTCTTCCATGGTCTTTTCTACTTTGCTTAGTCTCCTCTTATTCTCTGTGCATTTTCTGATACTAATTGGGTAAGAGATCCCACTGATTGCAAGTCCACTACTAGTTATTGCTTTCTTCTTGGTTCTTCTCTGATTTCTTGGCAAAGCAAGAAACAAACTCATGTGGCCCGCTCCAGTACTGAAGCAGAATATCGTGCCCTTGCTAATACCACATCTGAGCTCCTTTGGCTACGATGGCTTCTTAAAGACTTAGGTATGTCTACATCCTCTGCTACTCCTCTTTATTGTGACAACTAGAGTGCCATTCATATTGCTCACAATGATGTCTTCCATGAACGGACTAAACACATCGAGATTGATTGTCATTTTATCCGTTATCATCTTGTCCATGGTGCTCTCAAGCTGATCTCAGTCTCCTCTAAAGATCAACTTGCAAATATCTTCACCAAGTCACATCCTAAGGGACACCTTCATACATTGGTTGACGACCTCAAGTTGGTCTCACATCCACCTTGAGCTTAAGGGGGGGCTGTTAACGTGTATAGTGTTGTGGGCTTTAGGCCAAACTAGATTAGATTACTTATATAGCACACATTCTTGTACTACACTCTTACTTGTATTGCACTCATATGCCTCCTATATAAAGGCACTCATGTATATTCTTTCACTGAGAAATACAATACACTTCTTCAGTATTTCTAACACTAACATATATATGGCATCCTCAATTTCCTTGTCCGTTCTGGTAGTAGCATAGGTCCTTTGCATCTTCATGCATTACAGAAATATGGTTATTGGAGTTGGCTTTGGGGCAGCATCTAATACATCAGCGCTGGATCTAGAAGTGAAGACTTTGATAGAGAGTGGGTGGTGGAGTGGCTACTCCAATGATACCTCAATTCATTGCAGGTGGCGTGGAATTACATGCAATGATAGAGGAAGCGTCATAGAGATTAACATGGGCGGGTACTATCTGGGGGATAAGTTTCGAAAATTCAAGTTCTCATCCTTACCAAATTTAGAAGCTCTTTATCTTTATGGTGTTGGACTTCGAGGGAGCATCCCACCAGAGATAGGTACTCTTTCTAAACTCACCTACCTTTCTCTAGCCTTTAATAATCTTACAGGTAATTTGCCTCTTTCACTTGTGAACCTCACTCGATTAGAGGTGTTTTCCATTTACAATAATCAAATCAGTGGTTCCATCCCCAACAAATTGGGAGATTTAAAAAATCTTGTTACATTAGATCTGGGACTTAACAAACTCACAAGACCAAGTCCTTCAACTCTGGACATTTTTACCAATCTTCACAATTTGAAATCTTTGTATCTTGATTCTGTTGGGAAATTTAGACCCTGGTTGATAAAATTAAGAAGTTTTAAATCTAAGATGTTAATTAGATTTATTATAAATAAAACTTATTAAAACAAACAAACATCAATATCATGTCAAAATCATGCAGCGGAAAAATAAATGAGACAAGATATGATGATCCAGGAAAAATAATGAAACAAACTAGTTTCATAGTAAAAAACCTGGGAGGAAACCTTCTCGAAAAGCAATTCACTATAGTAAAGAGAAGTTTCAGGTCTAGTACAAAACCTTTGTCCCTAGACTTTACAATCCTCGTAGATGAACTTATCGCAGAAACCTTCTACCGCTTTAGAACCTTTGAGCTCTTCAATATATGAACGCCACCCTTTCTGCACGGCTCCCAGTACGTGACTAACACACCAACTTGAGGAAGATGTTGGTTGCAAAGTTCTTCACTTCATTAACAATGAAGATCAAGAAGCACTTGATTACAAAACCCTAAGGCGCAAAAGACGCAGTAGCTTCCTACAGAGATAATAAGGCACCAGTCACCTTTTGCATGTGTTCTCCTTGTATTCTCTTGTGTGACGGCCTTTAAAATAAACCTTATATATGTCTAGGGTTGTGAGAAAAGAAACCTTACACAAATACATAAGCATGGGCCGAAAATCAGATCTGGAAATCTGAATTTCGTAATTTTCGATAGATAGCTATCTGTTGAGCTATCTGTTGCGAGCTATTGAAAGCTATCGAGCTTTATTGAATCAACACTTCTTCACTTGTTTCGAGCTATCGAGAGCTATCGAGATTTAATGAATCAGCACTTCTTCACTTGTTTCTTGGACAAATTTGCATGGTTTCAATACTAGACTTGAACTCTTGTTCATTGAAGTATTAAACACATCCTAGATCTACCCAAATACAAGTAAAGTACGTTTTGTCAAAGGATAACCCAATTCTAAATGACATATGTTCCTAACATGATTCACATATGTCCTGACAGATTTGAATCAAATCAACGGCTCCATCCCCCTAAAAATAGGCAACATGAAAATTTTGACACACTTGTACCTTAGTAATAATAGAATTGTTGGTGAAATCCCTTCCACTATTGGTCATTTAACTAGTTTGTCAAGATTTTTTTTCTTGATTCAAACCAAATCAATGGCCCCATTCTCGTAGAAATAGGCAACATGAAGAGTTTAAGAAACTTGAACCTCAGTAATAACAGTCTTGCAGGTGAAATCCCTTCCACTATTGGTCGTTTAACTAGTTTGTCAAGTTTTTTTCTTGATTCAAACCAAATCAATGGCCCCATTCCTATAGAAATAGGCAACATAAAGAGTTTAAGAAACTTGAACCTCAGCAATAACAGTCTTGCAGATGAAATCCCTTCCACTATAGGCCATTTAAATGATTTATCCATTCTGTCACTTAGTTGGAATCAAATCAACGGTCTCATCCCTTCCATTATAGGTCGTTTACCTAATTTGTCCGTTTTGTCCCTTAGTTGGAATCAAATCAGTGGTTCTATCCTTGTAGAATTAGCTAACTGCTCTTTACTGGCCAACTTGTCTTTAAGCCACAACTACTTAAATGGAAGCATTCCTTCTCAATTCAGTGAACTTTTTTCTTTACATTCGATTGACCTTAGCTACAACAAACTCACAAGAAATATTCATCATTATCTTGTTAACTTAGAATTCAACCTATCATACAATTCTTTGAAGGGTCAAATCTCAAATATTTTCCAAAATCATAGTTTTGACACATTTATTGGCAATAAGGATCTATGTGGTGACTTCAAAGGTTTCTCGATCTCCTTGCCTTCCATCTTCCCAAAACATGAGCAAAATAAAAATATTAGTTACCATTACAATTTTCACTGCACTTTCACTTCTTGGGTATTTTTTATGTCGATGTTGGGTTGGGAAAACACAATCCAATCCAAGCCAAACAAAAAATGGGGGCTTGTTCTCAATATGGAATTTTGATGGAAAAATTGCATACAAAGATGTCATTGAAGCGACAAATGACTTTGACATTAGATATTGTATTGGAACTTGTGGTTATGGTAGTGTTTACAAAGCACAATTGCCTAGCGGGAAAGTGGTTGCCTTGAAAAAACTTCTTCACTTAGAGGCTGAGGACCCAACTTTTGACAAGAGTTTTAAGAATGAGGTTAAAATGTTAACAAAAATTCGGCATGAAAACATTGTGAAACTTCATGGCTATTGTTTGCATAAACGATGCATGTTTTTGGTTTATCAATACATGGAAAGGGGAAGCCAATTTTGTATCCTAAGCAATGACATTGAAGCAATAGAATTAGATTGGAATAAGAGGATGAACATCATCAAAGCCATAGCACATGCTTTATCTTACATGCATCATGAATGCATCCCAGTAATTATTCATCGAGATATTTCAAGCAACAATATTCTATTGAATTATAAGTTGGAGGCTTTTCTCTCTGATTTTGGCACGGCTAGACTTCTTGATCCAAATTCCTCCAACCAAACTTTAGTTGTTGGGACCTACGGTTATATTGCCCCAGGTGATTATTCTCCCTTTAGCTCCGATTATTTTCAAATTAAGGTTAGCCATGTGGGACCTTCCAAAT
Source organism: Quercus aquifolioides (assembly GCA_019022515.1). Taxonomy (NCBI): domain Eukaryota; kingdom Viridiplantae; phylum Streptophyta; class Magnoliopsida; order Fagales; family Fagaceae; genus Quercus; species Quercus aquifolioides. The sequence continues at coordinate 24,661,476 of CM032327.1, read as the reverse complement.
AACCATGTTATTTCACCTTATTGTTTATTAAATAGATTGAATCATGTGTGGTCGCATGAAATCACTTTCACTATAGAATTTTTATGTAATTACACTAGTTGTTGGGACCTACAGTTATATTGCTCCTAGTGAATTGTTGTTTATGTCAGGTTCTAAGGAATTAGGAACTAATGTATTAGAACTTCATTTTGTAATGTTGGCAAACCATGATCAAAACGTTTTAGTCTTATTTAGACTTGCTCAAAGTATGTTTAAGTGTAAAGTTGGAATCGAGTGTTCTACAGGATTTACTGTGTAAATCTGCCTGGCTCGACCGATCGAAAATTAGGTTCGATCAATTGAAAGTCGTGCAGATTATTTTTCTGCAAAATTTTCCAACTCAGCCCAAGCCCGTTTAACGTGTAGGGTTTTATGTTTTGTCTTAAGTATTAAAGGGAAAACCCTAGCCACGTTTTGAGGGTGCTCTTTATGCTGTGTGTGTGAATCTCTTGTGAGATCTAGAGGTGTTTGCCTTCACACATACTTAGGGTTTCCAATCTTAAGATTGATGTCGAGAGTTTGGTGATCAATTCAATTGTAGATTCAAGAGCTTAAAGATATACAAGCAGGAGTGCTTGTGCTTGCTGGGAATTCAAGAAAGAAGTAGTCCATGGACTCGGAGCTGTCATGTGGTCGTGGTAGTAAGTTTCCTACTCGAGGTAGCAATAGGATGTTAGTGGTCTAAGTCACTATTGTGTAAACTTCAATTCTTTCATAGTGGATTTGTTTTACCTTGAGGATAGCTAGGTTAAATCCTCCCTAGGTTTTTTACCGGTTTGGTTTTCCTGGGTTATCATATCATTGTGTTCTTTGTTTTCCGCACTTTACAATGATATGATTTATCTGTGTTAACCTAGATCTGTTTAATTTGACTAAGTAATCACTTGGCTAATTAACTAGGTTAATCTGGTTGTGTTTTAAGGGGTCTAAAAACGAACAGTTTAGTTCCTATAACTATATCGTATCCATTTACTGCCTATTATTTTAAAAGGTTAGCCATAAGCCATGTGGGACCTTCTAAATGACCAAGCTGATTCACCTTATTGTTTGTTATATAAATTGAATCATGCAGGGTAGAAAGCAATCACTTTCACTATGGAATTTTTTTCCTAATGACTACTTTTGACCAAACTCTTCGTGTAGAAAATATACAAAAATAATTTTTTTTTTTAAATGATATGGGGGAAATTCATTGCATTTTTAATAACAATCATTTATTTTTCTATGCAGAATTGGCATATAATATGGTGGTGACTGAAAAATGTGATGTTTACAGCTTTGGAATGGTAGCACTAGAAATATTAATGGGAAGACACCCAGGAGATCTCTTGACTCCATTATCAACATTATCTTCTCAAAAATTAATGTTAACAGAAATATTAGACCAATGTTTGCCACCTCCAAATCGCTCAGTTGCACAAGATATATTCTTTGCTACTTCTATAGCCTTTGCATGCTTAAGCACCAAACCAAAGTCTCGGCCTACAGTGAAATGGGTGTCCCAAGAATGTCTCTCAAGTAAGAAACCACTAGCCAACCCTTTGCATGCAATTTCGCTATGGCAGTTAAAGAATCAAGAAACTTATATGATGGGAGAGAGTGAAACTCAATAATGTTGTTAGGTTGTGTGTCATATGGTTTGATGAACTCATAAGAAAATAAAATGTTGTATACAAAGTTTTATCTATTTTTCTCTAAGAAACGAAAGTGGTAGAAAAATCATGTAATCCTTAAAGGTTTATCTATTTCTTGTTATGATTTGTGACCTGCATTTTGCATCATGAAGTATAGGTCCTTATCAGAGAATGAATTATACCATGGTCCATCTAACCCCTAGGGAGGCATTTGGTTCACTGTGATATGTCCTTAATGTAATGCACATTATGCTACAAACTATTATATGGAAAGCAATTACACCTGAAGGTGATTTCAAGTTGATAAGTCATTTAGTAGTTTGAATTGCATAGGAGTTATCTTTATCTTAGCTATTGGTTGTTATCTAATATTTCAACTATTTGTTATTTAGTGGGATATCAATTGCCTTTATGCTTATCAAATTAGTAGGATAGCAATCGTAGGAATTGTTTCTATCGTTTAGGTGTTGGTTTGTTTTTATGTTCAGTTGTAAGCCTATATAAGGCCTATTATGATTAATAAAGAGGTATCAGAATATTTAAGTAAAAATCAAGTTTTACTTGTTAGGAAGGTCTTGGTTATCCCTTGAAGTATAACAAAAAATTTCTTCTTGTTTACTATTTTATTTTTAAAAATCCTTAGATGCAACCACAGCCCCTCAAGGGAAAAGAGGTGCAACATGTGGCCATTGAAGGGGTGTATCACATTACCTTAATGTGACATTAAGGTGTTTGGTTCTGATAGGCCAAAAATGTATTGACCCCTTGTGATGAATTAATTGATTAATTAGTCAAGTTTATTAATTAATCAAATTAACATGCAAATGCGTGGTAGCACAAACAAATCACCAATTAAACTAAGTATGCAGCGGAAATTAAATTGACACGGTGATTTGTTTATGAATGGGGAAAACCTACATGGCAAAAACCCCACCGGGTGATTTTAAGGTCACCACTCCCGAGAATTGACTATTATCACAACAAGCGGTTGCAAGTAAAGGAATCCCAGTACCTTATACGAACCTACAGTTGAACCTTTACCCCAATACCCAATTGGACTTGTTTTGTAGTGACAATCTCTCCTTGTAATGCACGGCTCCCAGTACGTGACTAACTAATTGCGCGAATCCTAGTATGCGACTTCAATCACCAACTAGAGAAGGTTGTTGGCTGCAAAGTTCTTCAGTTCATCACACGATGAAGATCGAGAAGATGCTTGGCCACAAAACCCTACGATGTACAAACACAGCAACTTCTTCACAAGAAAGATGAACTAGGGCAAATTCTATCTCCGGTCACAATTTACTTGAACAAACTTTACTCAACACTTATGCAACTTGTGTCACCTTTGATGGCCCTTAAAATAATCCTTTTATATGTCTAGGGTTGTGAGAAAAGAAAGCCTAAACACATAACCACGGATTGGAAGAAAACAGAATAGAAAAATCTGTTTTTCTTAAACCTCGACAGATAGCTATCTGTCGAGCTGCTGTTGATCCACGGGGCTAGAACAGCTCTTCAAGCTCGATATATGCTAGCTGTTGAGCTAGTTGTCGAGCTTTAATGACAAGCACTTTCTCAGCTTGAATCTTGGACAAACTTGCATGGCTTTTACACTTGATCTTGAAACAAGGTTTTTTGAAGTATTAAACACATCCTAGATCTACCCAAATACAAGTAAAGTGCATTTTGTCAAAGAATTAGCCAATTACATAAAATAGTAGCATATATTCCTAACAAGTGAATCACATATGTCCCAACAAGTTCATTTAATTTTTTCTAAGATTACCGTAATTTAAGATTATGGTAATCTAAGATTAAAAAATATATTATATCACCCTAATCACACCACCTTCATAAATTGGGGTAATCTTACTGGTGGGGATGTAATTATTTATTGAATTGACAAAATTTCACATGCTAATAAATTTTATTTTACTCATGAGAATGACTAAATATCAAGAAACCTCTAAAATACCCTAAAACCTATAAAATGACCAAAATACCCTTAGAACAACCAAAATAACTAAAATGCTCTACAAAAGTCCAAAATATACTTAAAACCTCTAAAATGAACAAAATGTCCCCAAAATATATTTTTTATTTTATTTTGGCCATTAGCCACATCATTATTTTTCATCCATTACTCAACGATAGGGACTATTTTGACACAATATCAAAAAGGTTAGATACTAAATTGACATAAATGAAATGTTAGAAATCAAATTGACATATGGTGTAAAGGTTAGAGACCACATATGTCCAAATTTGTACTTCAGAATTTAGAGCATGACCGGCATGTTAATATCAAGTTTAACTCAATAATAACACGAACCAACTAAAGCTGAAGGTGCTTATCAAAAATTATTTCTCGTATTCCTTTTTATTTCCTTGCATAAAAGCCATCATATACAAAATTCATAAAACTTTAAAACTTCATTACTTTCAAACTTTGCAAGTTTAACAACTTGACTGAAACTTAAGGTATTCGTGTAAATGTACATAGCTAAACGTTTAGAAAAACTCTTATTTACAAACCTAACCCCAAAGACATACAACTGGGGTTCAAAACAAACTTGTTAGGGTCATTTTTTCTATGTAATTGGCTAATCTTTTGACAAAACACAATTTACTTATAATTGGGTAGATTTAAGTTGGGTTTAATTTATCAAGAAGTATGTTGCTCAAACATATCAAGTGGTATCTTTAAAGTCATGAAGATTGATCCAAGAAACAAGTGAAAAAAGCTAATTCATTAAGTCTCAACAGAAACTCGATAGATACTACTATTGAGGTTAAAAGAAGAAGCTTGACACAAGCTAGATCTATTGAGAATTACAATTTCAGAATTTTCAGATCTGAAATTTGCCCCATGCTATATTATTTGATTAGGGTTTCTTTTCTCACAACCCTAGTCATATATAAGGCAGATTTTAATAGTCATCATTTACAGATACAAAGACCGAGAACTCATATACTTTGTGTGAAGCTACTGCGTTTGTGCACCATAGGGTTTTGTAACTAAGTGCTTCCTGATCTTCATCATTTATGAAGTGAAGAAATTTGCGGCCAATAACAATCATTCAAGTTGCTGGAGTTACTCACGTACTAGCATCCATGCAAAGGAGTTAGTCACAAATTGGAGATTTGTGCAATAAAGGGAAAAAGGCTATTACAAGATCAAGTCCAATTGGGTATTGGAGCGAAGGTTCAACTGTAGGTTGGTATTTTGGGATAGGCCATGGTAGTGGTAAGATTCCTTATACTTGTAACCACTTAATTATTGATTAGTGGATTCTTGGGAGTGGTGACCTTAAATTCACCTAGTAGGATTTTTGCCTTGCGAAAGGTTTTCCGCATTTGTCAACAAATCACTGTGTCAATTTAATTTCCGTTGCAAGAATCCACGATTTGCATGTAATTTGACCTAATTAATCAACTTAGGTAATTGAATTAATTTACCGAGGTCAAACTATCGTAACCCAACAAGTGGTATTAGAGCAGACACACTTTGATTAGGTTTTAGTCTTTGCTATGTGATCCATTGACCCCTGTTGTTATGGATCGTGGATAGTCATTGATTATACCTCCTCTATTTGATGGTACTAACTATGCATACTAGAAATTACGCATGAGAGCTTTTTTGCAGTCTTTAAATGAAAATGTATGGTTGGCTGTCGAGGTTGGATGGACCAAACCGACTAATCCACCCGCATCTTAGGATGATGACAAGATCAAAGCTGCAAATTTCAACAGCAGAGCGATGAATGCCTTGTTTAGTGCTATGACTAATGAGGAGTTTAAGAAAATCTTATCCACTGAGAGTGCAAATGAAACATGGACAATCCTTCAAAACACCTATGAAGGTACCAAAGCTGTGAAAGACTCCAAGGTTCAAAGACTTACCACAAGCTTTGAAGAAATAAGGATGGATGATGATAAGGCATCCGATGAATTCTATGCTAAGCTCAAAGACATAGTGAATTTTGCTTTCAACTTAGGTGAGAAGATCCCAAAGCCTAAAAGCATAAGGAAAATCCTCATATCTCTTCCAAAGCGGTTCCATGCTAAGATCACCGCTATTGAAGAATCAAAGGACATTAACTCTATTCCTTTGACGAAGTTGATTGGAAATTTGCAAACCTACGAATTAGGTTTAGTGAGGATTGGCAAAGGAAGTAAGAGCAAGAATATGGCTCTAAAAACCAAAAATGATGAAGAAGATGAGTCATCTGAGGATGAGAACTCAAAGTTCAAATCTTACATTACCAGACAATTCAAGAAGTTCATCAAGAATGAAAATGTCAAGGCGAATGACAAGGATTGCAAACACTCTAGATTTTCTCAATTTATGTCTCAAGATAAATTCAAAATAGAATCCAAAGAAGGTGGACAAAGCAGCAACATTCCAACCGGTCCAAAATGCTATGGGTGTCAAGGGTACGGACACATGAAGCAAGAATGTCCTTCCTATCTCAAGTCAATTGGCAAGAGCAAAGCCCTAGCTTCCAGCTTTAGTGATACTGAACTAGAAGTAGACTTAGAGGATAGTGATCAAGAAGGGATAGTCAGCGCATTCACAGCTACTGTTGATTTATCCAAGGAGTCTGAAAAACTGATTGATGAGGAAGAAGATCTAATGGAGTCCAAATTTGAAGAAATGGATGAAAAAGATGATATCCATACTGCCTACTCAAAGGTGTACAAAAACTCTGAGAAGCATGAAAAGCTTTATAGGCTAGCCACAAGGAAGCTGAGTGAAGTGGAATTGGAACGAGAGGAACTCTCCACTAGAGTTGATGAAGCAAATCAAACCATCAGAGCACTGAGGTTTCAAAACAACTTCCTGGCTAAGAGGACCAAGAAACTGGATGCTGAGCTATTTCAGGTGAGAACTCAATTGGAAAGAACTTCAAGTGCTAAACTAGATGAAATGCTGAATTTTTAAAAGGCTGCATCAGATAAAATTAGTCTCGGGTATGATCACTCTCTTTCTTATTGTAGTAATTCCTCTAGTGCTTTGAATAATGTTGTTTTTGTTTCTCCTGCTTCTAATACTAAACCTGAGATAATTGAGCCCAAAATTGAAAGAGTGAGGTTAAGCATGATAAACGTAAATCCATTTTGGGAGCACCCCCTAAGGTTGTTAAAGAAACTAAGCAGAACACTCATCGCTCCAATGATAAGAAGTCTCAACCAAAAAAACCTCATTTCTGTCATCACTGTGGAGCATTGGGACACACTTGTCCAAATTATTACAAATGGCTTGCCACTCAACAAAGCAATAGTGTGCTATCTTTTGGAGGCCAAAATCAACTTCAAAACTCTTTGGCTCCTCTTGGAGAATTCTTAAAATTTGTGATGTCTTTAAAAACTTCAATGGGTTTAATCCTCCTTCATTCTCTCCTCATCAAAGGTCTCAAAACAGGAAAGGTTCATCTCCCTCCAAGTCTCTTGTTTGGAAGGAAAAAGACTTCTTCAAGTGATTTCATCTCTATTCTTGTATCTCTTGTGTGTTTGGTTGGTTGTTTTTGACTCAATCTAGTCTTTATTGCCATTTTAATATGTTTGTTTATGTTTTTGTTTTTTTGTTTTTTTTTTGTTTTTTTTGTTTTTTTTTGCTTTCAATAAAAATAAAATAAAATAAAATAAAAGGGCAAGGGGAGGGGGGGGGGGGGGGAGGGAATTTGAAAAATACTAAAACAGTGTTTTTGTTTATACTGGTACTTGTGCAACTTGGATGGCCTTTGAAACAAATTCTCTCAACTTTGTATCTCTTGTAGTTTAGATGAGTATCTTCATGCACAACTAAGCAATGTGAGCTTTGTGGCTTGTTATGTGATTTGTATGATTTGGTTAATCTTTTATCATTCATATCTTTATCACTCTTTTTGACGGGAAAGAATAAAAAATCCTAAGAGAAAGGCATAAATAACCATCTCACCACTAAAACTCGTCAATCATAAAATATCTGTGTGCAATTCATAAAAGTCGTGCTCGGTAAGGTGTAACACTTGCACAGCAAGAAAAGGATATTTGGCTTACATAAGTGGGTATTTATTTTCTCTCTCCTGCATGCCCATGCATGATATGCTTTTATATGCTTTAAAGAAAAATATGCAATGAACATGAAAAGCAAAAAGAATCAAAATGCTTTTAAATATGGTTGCAAGCGTATTTCTAGGAGATGTGGGAGTTATATGATGTACCTCAAAGGTGATGGTCCCCATCAAATAGTTATGATTATGTGTGAATGTATTTGATTCTCTTATATCATTATCTTCATATGATGAGACACTTATGCCTTCTTGCAAAAGTTTCACACACAACATGCATACTCTTTGCTACCTTTGATACTATTGTACAAGTACAATGTGATTTGACCATTACAAGGAATACTTGTGGTAGTATAAGCTTACTAAACTGTCTTAACTTGTTTTTGAAAATAAAATTTGTTAGGCTTATTTAGTGTGTGTTGTTGGATCTAGGATTGCTTTGCATCTAGAGTTGTTGATGTTTTTGAGTACTTAACATGCTTCTTTGATGGTTGGTTTGGTGTCTATCTTGGTTGCATCCATCTCATGTGGTTTTTCTCCTTGAAAAACCATGTTTCTGTTTGCTTGATAGAAGCTCAATAACAGCTCGATACCTCTCAACACAAGTCTCTTCTATCAAAGTTTTCTGGGTTTTCCTTGATACCTCTTGATAGATAGCTCAATCCATCGAGCCTATTTTTTGAACTCTCTATCTGGTCGATAGAAGTTCGATAGCTCCTCGATCCATAAAAGCAGTTTGGCCATCGACACCTCTCGATACCTCTCGATCTATTGAAATTTTGTTCTCTATACCTTCTCAATACCTCTCAATCTATCAAGATGTCGGATTCTATATACTCGAGGGTGAACCCTCTTTTGTTCAAACTAAAACATCTTAATACTTCTCTCTTCTCTCTTGATCCAAACCTCTCTTTTTCTCCAAAATCTTCCTTCTCTTCAAGTTTTCGACCTATTCCAAGATCAAACTTGTTGGTAAGTGTTCTTGATCTCTTTTTCTCTCATTCTTCATGCATTTTGGACCTAGGCTTTTTATTTTGTTGGGAAATTTGGGGTTTTTGTGTTTTTGCTAAAAGTTTTGGGTTGGGTTTTGTTGAGTTGATCTCACATGAACATGCATTGCATTCTCTAGCATTATAATCATTTTTTCATGCATTCTAAGCTGTGTGCTTGATTAAACAATGTGAGTGCTGTAGTTTGGATTGGGTTCTTACCCATGATGCAATTCCTTTTCCACATAATATGCTCATGCATTCCCATGCATTGCTTATTCTTTTTCTTTTTATTTTTCTTTCCTGAGCATCTATTTTGTTGTGTTCCTCTGTCTTATTGCTCTCTCTTTATATTTTCTAACTATGGCACCAAAGAAATCTGCTCCTTCGAAGAACCCGATCTCTCATCGTGGTTCTTCATCTTCTTCTCTTCCTGCTAGAGACAGGTTTCGTGATTCAAAATCACAAAAGGATTTTGATGAGAACTTCAGTGATCGGGTGATTCATTCGAAACGTCTGTCTGACTTTTCAAACATGCCTCTTCTCGGTGCATTTGGCTTTCAGGGTTGGGAATATCTTTGCGAGAAACCCACGAGGTGTCCCGGTGTGTTTATACAAGAGTTATACTCCAACATACATGCCATCGATACCTCTATTCCCTAGTTTACTATGGTACTCTGAGGATCACGTATTGTAGTTACACTAGAGTTCATTTTTGAGGTACTACATGTCCCAAGGGTAGTTCATCCAGACTATCATAGTCACCCTCGTCTTCGCTCTATCTCTAGAGACGAGTTGGCCACACAATTTTGTGAGATGACCATGGTGTGGTGTGATCTTCAAAATCTCACCACACATGACTTTGCTAAGGGTCCAAGGATCCTTAATATGGTGATGACCTTTGTTCTCACTCCATTGTCTCACTATACCACTATCACTAAGCCTTATGCTCATTTTCTTTTCTCTCTCTTGGAGGGTCTCTCTATAGAATTCCCTTCACGTATGATAGTATCTATGATAGATATCTATCAAGACAGCTGCAAGTGATAAGCTAATTTTTCCTTTAGTTATCACATGCATTCTCGCACACATGCACGTTTCTATTCCTCTTTCTCCCCTCTTTCCTTGCATGGGTGCTATTAGTAAGGAGTTTATACAGTGTTGTGATGCACAATTGGCTACTAAGGCCAAGCGGCCTCGAGTGGAGTCCCCCCCTGCTCAGCAGGAGAAGGCTAATATTCGTGCTACAGAGGATGCTGCCTATGCCTCTTGACCTTCTTCTTCATCTGCTCCATCCTCTTCTTCTAGAGTAGAGGCATCTCTTGCTGCCATCATGGATCAACTTCATCAAATGCATGCTGATTTTGGCAGTCATCTTGACCATCTTTCTGATGAGATATTTTAGATGAATACCAAGATTGGTCGCTTCGCTCGCCAACAGTCTCATCTTGACGGTTTTGCTCATTCTTCCTCACCCGAGCTTGCTGATGAGTCTTCTGATGGTGGAGATGGTGAGAGTGATGATGCTTTTGACTCTTCTAGCAATGATGAGATGACTATTTCTTAGTGACTCACCCTTTGTCACTCGTGACAAAAAGGGGGAGTAGTTTTGGTTATGAGAGAGTAGTCATGTTGTTAAGGGGAAAGCTAGTCTAGTGATAGGTGGAGAGTGTTTTAAGATATGTAGTGAGGTTTTTGTTGTAGAGTTCTCATTACATGTACCTTAGTCTTGTGACCTTTTACATACATTGTACTTCTTCTTTCTATATATATGATGATGATGTATGTGGTTCACCTTTATCTCACAAGTGTTGTTTCTTTTCTCTCTTTTTACACGTTTCTTCTTTTATATAACTTGTCTACATTTCTCACTTGATGCCTTGATGGATCTTGTTTTAAGTGTTTCAACTAAGACATGTTGCAAGTCTTCCATGCCATGATCTCTCTTCTTGCAAAGCTTTTCAAGAGTTCATAGTAGTAGTTAGACTTATGTACTTTTTGTGTAATAGTTATGAAGATTGTTGTTTTATACTTCTCTCATAATTATGCTTGTGGTTTTGTCACGGATTGCATAAGGGGGAGATTGTTAGGGTCATATTTTCTATGTAATTGGCTAATCCTTTGACAAAACGCACTTTACTTGTAATTGAATAGATCTAAGTTAGGTTTAATGTATCAAGAAGTATGTTGCTCAAACATATCAAGTGGTATCTTTAAAGTCATGAAGATTGATCTAAGAAACAAGTGAAGAAAAGCTAATTCATTAAGTCTCGACAGAAGCTCGACAGATACTGCTATTGAGGTTAAATGAAGAAGCTCAACTTAAGCTCGATCTATCGAGAATTATGATTTCAAAATTTCCAAATCTGAAATTCAGCCCATGCTGTATTATTTGGTTAGGGTTTCTTTTCTCACAACCCTAGTCATATATAAGGCACATTTTAAAAGCTGTCATATATGGATACAGAGACCAAAAACTCATATACTCTGTGTGAAGCTACTGCGTTTATGCACTATAGGTTTTTGTAACCCAGTGCTTCCTGATCTTCATCGTTTATAAAGTGAAGAACTTTATAGCCAACAACGATCATTCAAGTTGCTGGAGTTAGTCATGTACTGGAATCCGTGCAAAGGAGTTAGTCATAGATTGGAGATTTATGCAACAAAGGAAAGAAGGCTACTACAAGATCAAGTCCAATTGGATATTAGAGTGAAGGTTCAACTATTCGTTGGTATTCTGGGATAGGCCAGGGTAGTGGTAAGATTCCTAATACTTGTAACCGCTTGATTATTGATTAGTGAATTCTTAGGAGTGGTGACCTTAATTTCATCCAGTGATATTTTAGCCTTACGAAAGGTTTTCCCCATTTGTCAAAAAATCACCATGTCAATTTAATTTCCGTTGCATTTAGTTTAGTTGGTGATTTGTTGGTGTCTCCACGATTTGCATGTAATTTGACATAATTAATCAATTTGGGTAATTGAATTAATTAACCGGGGTTAAGCTATCTTAACCCAACAAAACTTAATAACATCTTTGTTCATAAGGATCAAGTACATCTTGATTCCTCCTATACAACAAAAAACTATATCTTCCATGCAACAAAAGAACTATTTATTCTAACAAACGAGAACCATAGATCCCTTGCCACCTCTAATACTCTCGCTGCTTACAAGAAAGAACCTGTGCACTAAAAAATAATAGGGTGAGCTGCAAAGCCCAAAAAGGTTTTACGTTCTACGAGCATTTAATAAGAGTGCATGTAAATCAAATATTTAATGGATATGCCAACTTTGATAAATAGTCTTCATACTATTCTTAAAAATAACTTATTAACTTTCATACGAAACTACATCATTTTTCCTTTCATATAATAATAAAAGGGCATAATAAGGAACTTTAACATAATTCAATAACCTTATCTTTAAATAGACTATAAAACATTTTATCATAAACTTTCCATCAGACTTATAATACTTTCCATCACAAAAATGGTAGGATCGTATGGGATTCTACCGATCCTATCGATCCTACAAAACATAAATTTTTGGTTTTTTTATGGGATAAATTTTTGGTTTTGGAAACTTTAAGGGTTTTTATTTTTCCATGTTGTGATTGACTGATTGTATATTTTTTTCTAATTTATTTTATAAAATTATGTTTAATCTAAGCAAATGTTTTCTAGTTTCTAGTTTCTAGTTCACTTGTAATCAAAATGAAGGAATGCTTAATCATTTCTAAAGGAAGAATTTGATGTTGGCTTTCTTGCCTTTTAAGGTATAATGTTGTTAAATTTGTTTGATCAATATGCTAATTTGTGTTTTAATATTACTAAAATGTTTTTTTTTTTATATATAATTTATTAGTTATGCTTGTATTTGTATGTTGATTGATTGATTTTTTTGGGAATACTCTGTAATTGTTGTTGAGTAGTATCACTTGAATAGTTGAGTGTGAAATTGTATTTTTGTTAGGTTCTAAAGACTTAGAATTTAATGTATTTAGAACTCTAATATGTATTGTTGGCAAACCATGATCAAAACAAGTTGTTTAGTCTTGTTTAGACGTGCTCAAAGTTGTGTTGTTTATGTAAAGTTGGAATCAAACTAATGCAGAATTTAATGTGCATCTCGGCCTAGCTCGATTGATCGAAGCTTAGGCTCGATCAATCAAAAATCGAGCAGATGCGTTTTTCTGCAGAATTTTCAACTCAGCCCTAACTCCTAAAACGTTTAGGGTTTTATGTTTTTGCCCTAGGTATATAAGGCAAACCCTAACCACATTTTTAGGTGGCTCATATTGCTGTTTGTGTGAATCTCTTGTGAGATCTGAGAAGAGCTTTCCTTCACATAAACTTAGGATTATCAAGAAGGAGATTCGTTCAAGAACTTGATGATCATTCAATTGCTGCACTAAAGAGCTTAAAGATACACAAGCGGGTGTGCTTGTATTTGCTGGAGAATCCAAAAAAGAAAGAGCCCGTGGTCTCGGAGCTTGCACGTGGTCGTGTTAGTAAATTTCTACTGGTGGGTAGCAATAAGATGTTAGTGGTCTAAGTTTTATTGTAAAACTTCAATTCTTTTTATAGTGGATTCAAGTTTACCTTGAGGATAGCTAGGTTAAATCCTCCCCAAGTTTTTACCGGTGTGGTTTCCTGGGTCATCATATCTTTATGTTATTTATATTTCCGCTGTTATATACTTGATATGATTGTTTGATTGTGATAACTTAGATTTGTATAATTTGACTAAGTTAATCACTTGGCTAATTAACTAGGTTAATCCTGTTGTTGTTTAAGGGGTCTAAAAAAAACAAGTGGTATCAGAGCAGGCAACTCTTTTGTTTTAGATCTTTTGATCTAAGAGCTGATCCTTGACCCCTGTTATCATGGATAATTTGAAGTGTCTTTCTACTCATGTTTGTGATAATTTGAATAAAGAAGATGCTGTTGTTTCTGTTGATTTTATTGATGCCTGTAAAACTCTTCGTAAGGAATTATTGAAATCTATGAAAACTACTAAGAAATTCAAGGAAGAGTTAAAATTGGCTAATCTTGAAAAAGAGGAATTGATTGTTAGATTAGATGAATCTAATAAAAAGAATGAATTTTGGAGAAATCAAATTTCCTCTCAAGATGAGAAGATGAAAAGCTTGGAACAAGAGTTAGTTGAATCTAAAACTAAAATTGAAAATTTGACTAGTACCAAGCTTGCTGTTGATAACAGAAGTGTTTCTGTTTCTCTTAAACCTAAAACTGAGAAAGTTTAGATCCCTCCTTTCAAGAGAAATAATAAAGAAAATGCTTGTTTTGCTAGGTTAGACAAAGGTAAAAGTTCTGATGTAGACACTGAAGTTTCTAAACCTATGTCTAAACCTATTGTTAGTGTGCAAAAGAAATCTCTTTTTGTGCCTACTTGTCACCATTGTGGTCTTGTTGGTCATATTAGACCAAATTATTCTTTGTTGAGGCAAAAACCAAAATCTGAGACTAGAATTGTTGTTAGGAATACTGATGTTCCTAAATTTGTTCATGTTTGTCACTTTTGTGGTGTCTCTGGTCACATTCGTCCTAATTGTCATAAATTGAAATTTAAGCATTCTGTGTTTCAGTCTAGGATATGTGATGATATTTCTCCTGCCATAAGTCCAAATAAATTGTTTCATATGCTTTTGAAAAATTTAAGCTTGTTGGCTTGTGAAAGAATTTGCAGGATTTCAGTCTTTCTTAGAAGATTGGTGTAATCTCTCAAGTACACTCTACTTCACATGGATTTTCACCTACAAAACCAAAGACTCGTGCTATATGGGTGAGAAAAGATTCTCTAAGGTGAGTGTTGCTAACTTGTGCCTGATTTAATTCTTTTAATTGTTTGTGGACATGTTTTGTTTTTGTTTTTGGTTGTTTTGTTTTTAAAATTTTTTTATTAAAAAAAAATCCAAAAACATTGAAAATTTTCAAAAAGACAAAAATATTTTATTTTGTGTCTAGTTTATTTTTCTTGAGGATTACATGAATTATGATATCTCTCTCTTGATTTAGAACATGCTTGACATTGTGGAGAAACTTGAATAGTATGTGCTAAGCTATTTTTGATTTTGTGTGAGTATGTACTGGTTTGTACATGTACTCAAGGGTTAATTAAGAAATTAATATTTCTTATTTGTGTACCCTCTATAGCTTGGTTAAGCACTGTCATGCATTGCATTTGCATTAATCATTTAGCACAATGTGTGCTTTTTGTTCTTGGTCATAAATTTTTTTAAAACCAAAAAGATTTTTGTGTTTTGTATTTCACATCTTGGATTTATAATCAAGGATTGGCCATATTATTTTTACATAACAAGTTTATGTACCTTGTTTAGCTTGGATGAACTTACTTTATTGCACTTTACTAGTTTGAGCTTTGTAGTGCATGTTGTGTAGAAAAGATGTTTATGGTTTTTGATCACTTTTTTCTTGATCTTGAAGTCACATGTCTTTGACTGTCGGACTTGAACTTTTTGAGAAAGGCATAAATAACCATCTCACCACTGTTTACTAGCCAATCATGAACACCTTAGTGCATATCGTAAAATTTTGTGCTCGAGAAAGTGTAGCACATGCACAAAAAGAATATAAGGTGTAGCCTTGGTTTAAATGCTAAAATTGGTGTGTACATTATCTCAGCTATCTTTAATAAGTTTCTGATTAAATAAAATTGGTGTGTACATTATGAGGCAAATCAAGAAACTTACATAATTGCAAGCTTGTTTTCTAGGAGATGTGGGAGTTATATGATGTAACTCTTTAGGTGATAGTCTCTTTCAATCTTATGTGATGAATTTTGTAGAAATTGTGATTGATTTCTATTTAAATATGACCTCACATGTATTTCAAGCTTTTGCTAGTTGCACACATTACACAAGTTACTCTTTGCTAAACTTGGTACATTTTATTGTGTGTGATCTTGTTGTGGCCATCCAAGATTAAAAGTTCCTTGATCTTAATGCAAAATGTGTTTAAAATTTGAGAAATTGGAAATTCTAGGGCTTGAATGTACCCGAATTTGGGATTTTTGTTCAAATTGGGTTTAATTGATGAAATTGGCTTGTTGAATTGATATATTTGATCATTCTAAACTGTATTCTATCTTGTGTGATGATCAATTGGTCAATTGTTTATAAAAACGAACAAGTGGTTTTTCAAATTTTGGGGTTTTTGTTAGAAACTCTATGCTCAAGTCAATTTTGTGAATTTGAACTTATATTGAACTTAGTTTTTGCATTAAAGCATGCATCATGAAACTTTTTTTCATGCATCATTTATGTTTAGGATTCACATGCATTGCATTGTTTTATGTATCCATCTTGCAGTTTTGCAGTCATATCTCTCATTGTTGTCACACATAACATGCATACACTTTGCTGAATTGGGTACACAACTTGATTTAAAATTTGATTGATTAATTTTTGAGTTATGTACTTTTTAGTATATGTTATTTTTATGTGTGAACTGCAAAAAATATTTTTCTTAAAAGATATGATGGATAATCAATGTGCCAATATTTTCTCAACTCATGCAATTGTTTATGGGGGTCACATAGTGTCATGTTTGCATTTATTAAAAAAGAGAATTTTTTTTTCATGTGTATCCTCACCTTATCACCTTAGTTTTTAACTTCGGTTTGTGTGTTTTTTTTTTCCCCACCTCCTCTTTTTCCCCAAAACTGTTTTTCCCAAAACTTGTGTTTTTCCTATTTTTATAGGAGGAGAAGTTTGTTTTTACCCTTTGTTGTTCATAGGGGGAGTTGTCTCTATTTTCTATAGAGCTTGTTTTGTGTTCCCTTAATTCTCTATTTTCTCTTACTCTGTTGCGTATGTTTTCTGTCTACCTTCTGATTGGGTAGTCTTTGTCAATACGTGACAAAAAGGGGGAGAAATAGTTGATATGTGGGAATCCTGTCTGTTCTGTTTAGGGGGAGTTGAAATTGATTTTGACGTATCTAACTTAAGGGGAGAGTTAGTTTGCATATTTGTTGATTTACTATTTTCCTGTCACACATGCGTTTATGCGTTTGGTTTAGTGTTTTAGGAAATACAGGTTGATTCAATTGAGCTGCTGTCTACACTTGCAACTGATGGATAGTAGTTAAGATTGGATTTGTTATGTAAAGGGCTTTATTTTGTAAACTTTGAGCTTTTAGTTTGTGTTTTGTCATGGATTGCCAAAGGAGGAGTTTGTTAGGTTCTAAAGACTTAGGATTTAATGTATTTAGAACTCTAATATGTATTGTTGACAAATCATGATCAAAACAGGTTGTTTAGTCTTGTTTAGACGTGCTCAAAGTTGTGTTGTTTATGTAAAGTTGGAATCGAGTTGATGCAGAATTTAATGTGCATCTCGGCCTGGCCCGATTGATCGAAGCTTAGGCTCGATCAATCGAAAATTAGGCAGATGCATTTTTCTGCAGAATTTCCAACTCATCCCTAACTCCTAAAACGTTTAGGGTTTTATGTTTTTGCCCTAGGTATATAGGGCAAACCCTAGCCACGTTTTTAGGTGGCTCATATTGCTGTTTGTGTGAATCTCTTGTGAGATCTGATAGGAGCTTTCCTTCACATAAACTTAGGATTATCAAGAAGGAGATTCGTTCAAGAACTTGATGATCATTCAGTTGCTGCACTAAAGAGCTTAAAGATACACAAGCGGGTGTGCTTGTATTTGCTGGAAAATCCAAGAAAGAAGGAGTCCGTGGTCTCAAAGCTTGCATGTGGTCGTGTTAGTAAGTTTCTACTGGTGGGTAGCAATAAGATGTTAATGGTCTAAGTCTTATTGTAAAACTTCAATTCTTTCTATAATGGATTCAAGTTTACCTTGAGGATAGCTAGGTTAAATCCTCCCCAGGTTTTTACCGGTGTGGTTTCCTAGGTCATCATATCTTTGTGTTATTTATATTTCCACTGCTATATACTTGATATGATTGTTTGATTGTGATAACCTAGATTTGTATAATTTGACTAAGTTAATCACTTGGCTAATTAACTAGGTTAATCCTGTTGTTGTTTAAGGGGTCTAAAAACAAACAATTTTGATGTCTTTTTCAACTCTAGTATACAAATATACAATGTCTACATGGATGATGATGATTAGGACGGTGGTTATAACTTATAAGAATCTTAGAATGTGAATAATCAAATGTTCACTTCACCTTAATATTAATCTTGCTTTTGGATTTCATATTGTAGTTAGCTTGTTTCCATTTACGTGATTATTCAACATAAAAAGTAATTATCGATGTGTTTTTTGCTTTAAATCTAAAAATATGTAGGATCTTACGATCCACGATCCGATCCTATGATCCACAATCCCACCTACCTCCCACAATCCTACGTAGGATCCCGATTTTGATAACCTTGCATTCAACATACCTTTCTTATCATCATACTTTTCTTATAAATTCAAAATAGCTTAATAGCTCATTAATAATATACTAGTCAGTCCAATTGTAAGTCTGCCATAACTTTTGGAACGCTTCCAGCACATTGTGCCTGCCAGGCATCCAGCATTCCCCACAACACTAGGAAATCCTAGGATCATATAAAAAATTATCACACCCCTTTCAGTGTAATAAGATCATCAACCATGGGGGTTGATTGGCATCCTCTACAAGTTGGTATTTTCCAATAGGGGTGGGTACATCAGAGTCCTCACCACTTTCAATGGCCAATTAATCAACATTTCCATGGAAATGCTAGTACTTTAACCCCTACTAACTGAGTTCAGATCATAACAATGGAATAACCCGAAAACTATGTTTTTCTGACAATTATTTTTTTACATAAATATTTCCTCCACTTCATTCTTAAATATTATGTTTGTGCTATAAGTAATAGTATCAATATGCTAAAAAACATCATATATATATATATATATATATATATATATATATATTAATTAACTATATAAAAAGTGTCAATGCCCCTACAATGCCACTTCGGTTTAGTGAGTCTTTTTTTTTTTTTTAGTCTTCCGTTTGTTCTTTTTTTTTCCTTTTAAATATTTATAAGAACCCATGTATATACTGTTATACTGACACAACAAATTTCACAATATTTTCACAATTATTGAAGTGTCAATTTCTTATAAATCAAAATAAAATAATAAAATATGAAACTATGACCAACCACAACTGAAAATAAATGTTTTGTCAAAATGTTGTGACACTTGTTGGGTGAATGTGTAAAAGCTACAGTACTTTCTTTAGGTTTGTTCAATATGTACTGTTCATTGCTTTTTTTTTTTTTTTTTTTTTTCCAGTCATCGATTTGTGCTCTTTTTTCTATATATAAAACGAGCGAATAGGCTCATGAATAGTATTTTTGGTTTAGTGATTTGCCTTCCCCACCCCTCCCCCCCCTCCCCCTTTTTTTCTTCAAGTTCACCCACTTTTTCTTTTTTTTTAGGATCTTTATATGTTTACTTTGTACTTGTAATGTAAGCTTACATTGTATACACAATAAAAGTAGCAAATATTATATACATTTAATAATCTCACGAAACAGTATTTTTGGTTTAGTGAGTTGCCTCTTTCCCTTTTTTGTTTTTGTTTTTTTTTTTCCTTCAAGTTTACCAACTTAGTTTGAGCTTGTTTTTTTCTTTTAAATGATCTTTATATGTTTACTTTCTACTTGTAATGTAAGCTTACATTGTATACACACAAAAAGTAGCAACTATTATATACATTTGCAAAAAAAAAAAAAAGTATAAATTTTGCAAATGTGTACAACATTTGCCAATTTTTATATGTTTACAATATAAATTTACATTGTAAGTGCAATATATATTTCTATGTATATATATATGAACAGTGAATGGGAAAAGTTACAGTAATTTCACTACAGTAGTTTTGGTTTGTTCAACTTTCACTGTTTTGTTGGCCTTTTTTTTTTTTTTTTGTGTGAATGTGTAAAGTTGTAGTATATTTGCCATATTATTTTTGGTTTGTCCAATTCACTCTGTTTCACAATATAATAAAATATTAACATCACAAATTGGCACAATATTTTTACAATTGTTGATTCATTATAGGTCAAAATAAAATAATAAGATATCATACTAGAACCAATTACAACTAAAAATAAAAGTATTGTGAAAAAGAAATGCTATATTCACAATAATTTTTACAACACTTTCATAACAAATCAAATATGGTAAATTGTTATTGGTTCTAATTTAAACGTACCAATGAAACTACTTTTTTGCCCACCAATAACAACTTGTAGTAACCTACTACTTATGATTTATTGTGAAATGTCATGGACATAACATTTTTTTTTTTGGTGAAAAATGTTAAGACATCTTGATGTCATCACAAAATTTTCAAAGCTGCTGAGCTATTAATTCTTAACAAGTTAAAATAAAATATAACAAAATTATAAAGTTATTATGAAAATATTGCGCCATTCTGTTTTTAGAAATTTTTTGTGGTTTAATCAATTTTGTTAAGCCAAGATTCACTATTCCACATACAATTTTCTTGGGTTGACTTTTTGTATATTTTTTTCTTTACACAATATTTTAAGTAAAAACACGTAGTTTTACACACAAAAAACAAAAACAAAAACTTAGGAAAAAAACATTTTCATCCTTTATGTTTGGGGTAGTTTACAATTCTTCCTTAAATTTTAAAATCAAGCAATTTTTCCCTTAATATTTTGGAAAATGGCAAATATGTCATATTGTTATACTCTCAGTTAAACCCTAATGAAAGCTTATGATTTTTAAAATATTTTATTGTGTAATGTCTAAATTACTCCCACTAAATTTTAACATCCTAAAAATTTTCTTTACGTATTTTGAGTTTTAAATTATAGAAATTCTTAGAAAGTTAGAATGATGATATTAGGTGTTTTATTTGTTATCTAAAGAACGTTGATTTTCTAGGTTTAAATTTTCAAAACTTATAATTTATCTAATGAAAAATTTGATGATGCATGCCTTTTGTTATCTTTCTTTCTTTTTTTCTTTTTTTCTTTTTTTTTTTTTTTTTAATTTCTTAGCAAAACTTAGTTTTTTATTGTTGGAAGATGATGATATTCGTTATCATTCTTAGAAGTTTTGAGAGAGTAGATATATTGTCTTTAGCAAGTAGTTACTAAAAAACTATTATAGTTAAATAAATGTTTATATGTTAAATAGCTAACCTAACTTTGTGGTTGATCAAAATTCTTAAGCGAATGAGATTAACTTTTTACGAGATAATTATCAAAATTCTTAAAATTAATGTCTTTTTTGATTAATGTAAATCTCTATATGCTTTAAAAATCAAATGATTCATATCTTTGTTTTGTGATACAAATAAAATCTAGAATTGACCTTAATTATTACTTTTTTTCCACGGCAAGCACGTGCTGCCCTAACTAGTATATATATAAGATTCAACAATTCACGAACATATATCCTTACTTAAATCATGACTATAGGTAATATTTCTAATTAAAAGGTTTTAATGCATAATAAACTTTCTAAACAAACCTTATACTTACCAAACGCACATGTCATATATCCCTTACTTGAAAGCAGAAGACGCGAGAGATTTGAATAAGAGGAGCTCAAGTGTCCACATTCTTGTCACCTAAATAAAGGACCAAAACTTATTACTTACAAATCTTCCTAACTATATAAACTTATACATGAATGACAACCTAACTCTCAAACAAAAAAAAATCTTAATTCCCATCTCACAAAAGTTCCCCATAGCAACACATAAACATAACTATAGACAAAGTTTTGAATTTACCAAAGTTTTGAATTTACATATATATACCAATCACATGATCAAAAGAATCTATAGACAAAGTATTGAATTTATGAAGCTTTTGCCTTACCAAGCAACATAACTAAAAATTCTTATAGCAACACTTTACTTCAAATTTTATTTATAAGCCAACAAGAAAACTTAATCAACTAATAATTAAATTTCATAGTGATACAGCACATTTACATAACAAACTCACATACAGAACAACCTTTACAATCCCTAATTAGTCATCTCAACTCATAGTTTTCTAGTTCATATTAAATAAACCATAATATCTTCAATCTTTCAAATTGCTAACACAAAACAACAAATTCAACCTTCTAAATTCAAATTAGAGAATATAGAATGGAAACTAAAGCAAACAATTACACCATTAAAATACCCAAAACAAGAAATAGTTTTATTTAGGATAAAATATCATTTTTGTCCCTAAACTTTCATAAAAGTTTGTTTTTCATCCCTGAACTTTCAAAAGTTCGTTTTTCGTCCCTAAACTTTACAAAAAGTTTTAATTTTCATCCTTTTGTCTATGTCCATTAGTTTATGTCCTATGTGGCCTAACAGAGTGATGATGTGATATAATATAGTAGGTTAGATTTTAATGTAAGAATTTATTAAGATTTAAAATAAAAATTTAAAACACCAAAATATCAAAATCCCTAATTTAAGCCAACTATTCATCTCCTCCAATCTCTCATTGTCGGCACTGATTCAAGCTCTATTCTCTGGTAACCACCACCCACCCATGTCCTTATCGGTTTCATTTCAATCCATCCAAACGTTCATCCTTTTTTGCAATGATGACGAGTACTAGAGAAACAAGAAGGAGAGCACTAGAGAAACAAGAAGATGATGACAATGACAAAAAAGTAGTGGGTTTCTTAGCAACCAATTAACAGTGGCCTTTATGAATTACAAAGACTTTCATCATTGTCCATAAAAAATCTGCCCTCACTTGCACACCAGTCTACGCTACAAGAAGATCTGGTGTTTTCTCAAAAAATAGAAGGAAAAAAAAAAACCCCCCTTCCTCTGTTCACGCCTCACAATATATAACACCCTAAAGATCCAAAACTTAATCATAAGATAATAGAAGCTAATGCTAAAACCTACCCAAAAAAAAAAAAAAAAAAAAAAAAACCCATCAAAACATCAAAAACGAATGAAAGATCTAGGAAGTTTTGGTTGAACGTCATTGGAGATGAATAGCTTGAACTGGTTTTTTTTTTTTTTTTTTTAAATGTTTTAATGTTTTAATGTTTTGGTGTTTTAAGTTTTTATTTTAAATCCTAATAAATTCTTGACATAAATATGAGCTGGAATTTATTTTTTTAAAATGACATAATTCTTTGCCATATCAAAAAATATTTAATCCATGTGTGCCAATAACTCTTTATCATATGTCCATAATTTTATAAATAAAATCATTTGGTCCAAGTCAGATACCACATCATCATTCTGTTAGGCCACATAAGACATAAATTAACGAACAAAAAACAAACTTTTATGAAAGTTTAGGGACAAAAATGATATTTTACCATTTTTTTTACTTGTCCACAAACTTTGAAGTTGAAACTTTAGTATTAAGTGTTTGATTTCTTCCTTAGAGAGAGAGAGAGGGAGAGAGAGATACAAATTCGGTGAGAGAGGGAGGTATGGCCGGACCAAGAATAAGCAAAGAGGAGTAAAGAAAGATAAACAAAGGAAAAAAGAACAAAGAAACAGAAATTTGGTGTAGCAAAGAGATAAGGGAGAAGGGTGGTGGGGCATGTGTGTCTCTAAGGAAAAATGGGTTGATGACTCACCCATTCAACTTTTCAAAATCCCCTCCCTCCCCCCCCCCCCCCCCCCCCGGCATAAACTTATATTCTAGAAATGCCCAATTAATAAAATAATTCTCTCTCTCTCTCTCTCTATATATATATATATATATATATATATACCTTTATAAACTTCTTCCTATAACATTAAAAGAGCCTATTTCTTCTATAACATCAAAATATCAATGCACTTAAGGTAATTAAGATAATAATAAGTATATAAATCCATAAAATTAATCATGCAAATAGGTTGGGATGTTACAAAATATATAGTTTACCTATTTATAGATTTATTTATTAGGTTATTTTTTTTATCCTATTTATTATGTTATTGATATCAATTTATTACTTTCTATAAAAAAAAATGCCAATTACCTATGAATAAATATTAAAAATATTAAGTCATTTTCTTATATCCGTTTCTTTTCTTTTAGTTATATATACAGTGTTATTTATTACCTAATTAAAATTACAATTTTTTTATAAAAGAATAATAAATCCAATGTCTATTGGATAGTTATAGGCATCTGCTGATCTCCTATATATTTACAAGCATTTCAAGCATCTATGCTAAGTTGCTCACTCTTATTTTTTTTCAGTCTTATACTAATTATTCAAACCCAAATATAATGTTTTTTTTTTCTTCCAAACTCATTCAGTAGTTTTTCCCGTACATTACACAGGTTTAGTGATTAGTGTATCCTAAAAGAGTCCGAATTCGGTAAGGATGAGGAATAAAACTCATGTTTTACATCATCCAGTAAGAGATTGACACATCAATTTTTTACTTAAAATTCAATACATCCTACCACATATAATAACATCTCAATAAATTCACAGTTAAGTTGGATTTTCAAATGGGTATTAGAATTGATTGAGTGTGGTTGTGCCTAATTTTTAATATGTAAATATGAAGATGTAGCATATTGAAATTGGAGGGGTAAAAGTTGGGTTTTACACCACATCCTTCTAAAATTTATTCTTGTCCTAAAAGGCTATATTCATGCTCTAGCCAAAATGGGCATTTGCCCATTTCGCCAAAACTTTCCAGCAAAATGCCCTTGTTCTGAAACTATCTAGCAAAATACTCATGTTTTAAACTCGATTTTCTAAACATCAAGTTTCAATGAAAAACTCGACTTTCTAAAAATCGAGTTATGTGAAATCAAACTTAAAAAAAAAAATAAAAAAAATACAGGGAACTCGAGTTCCATGTTAAATTTCTCACATTACTCGATTTTCATCAAATCGAGTTTCAAAACAGAGGCATATTGCTAGATAGTTTCAGAACAGAGGCATTTTGCTACATCTTTGGACGAAAGGGGCAAATGCCCATTTTGGCCTTCATGCTCTTAATTAATTTACCACTTACGTGATCAACATAATAAATTAATAATCCAATTAGCTCCAATTTCTAGCAGCTAGGTTATTACCAATTTGGTAAATGATGAAATGGAAGATAGGTTGATGATATAAAACAATGGGAAAATAACTGTTCTTAAACAAAACTAACAAAGCCAAAATTATGCCATCACTGATAATAATGTAATTCACCTGGCTAAGGACCCGAAAGATGGTGTAGCTAGTTTATTTTCGTAGTGATAACTCTCATAAATTTTGGGTCTGGACATGGTTCTAATTAATTGGGGATAAGGTTTGCCATTGCAGCAATTAATAATTGTTCTT
Organism: Quercus aquifolioides; assembly: GCA_019022515.1. Classification (NCBI taxonomy): domain Eukaryota; kingdom Viridiplantae; phylum Streptophyta; class Magnoliopsida; order Fagales; family Fagaceae; genus Quercus; species Quercus aquifolioides. Next base: position 24,636,451 of record CM032327.1, on the reverse strand, counting down.
TGGCTTTGACTGTCCTGTCCTCCTGTCCATTTATCTACGTACAACGAGAGTACTATTGTTACAATATGCCTCCGACCTCATATATAAATTTTGGAGCTGAATACATATCTCCTTTTGTTTTATCATTTATTTTATTTATTATTTTAAGAATGTTACTTCGATCACTACGAGAAATAGACTTTTTGTATCAACAAATATAAAGTTACCGCAAAAACAGTATTTTGCATCATACAAAAAGTTATGACATAGTAATGCCATAAGTTATGTCACTTATAATCTTCACATAATAACTAAAATAAAAAATAAAAAATGTTGACCTGAAAAGAAAATCCTTTTTGAGCCAACTAAAATGATTTTTGAGTCTAAAGGTAAATCATGGCCAATTACACCATTTACTAGTTCCACTAATCTAATGATGACCTTATACCGAACAAGAAAGTGTGAGAAATAAATCATATTCATGGCCACTAAACCATTTACTAATTCCACTAGTCAAATTGCAAACTTCGCAACAATTCCACTAAAGATTAAAAAATAAATGCAACATATACTAACAATTTACAATTGAAAAAATAAAATAAAAAAAAAACAAACAAACCATTAGAACTGTTGCTCTAGTAAAAAAGTAATTAGAAATTTAATTTTTTTAAAAATGATATTTTACATTTGTTAGTCTTGGGCAGTAATGATGACTGAAAAATATGGTGATGTTTACAACTTTGGGGTCTTTATTTTATTTTATTTTATTTTTTTGGAAGCGTAGTCGTTATGCCTGAAATATTAATTGAAATAGATGCAGGGAGCTCATGACTTCATCATCATCATCATTTTCTTTCTTATTATGAATGTTAGATGAATTTTGGAAAAAGTTAACGAATGCTCTAAGAGCATTTCTTAATGAACCATTTTAAAATAATTTAAAAGTAGAAAAGAAAAAAAAAACAATTAATATTTTGATAGCTTTTTCAATTTCTCATAAAAGTATGACAAAAACTATTCTAAAATAATTTATTAACAATTGTCCTAAAATTACCTGTTAACATAACTCGTGAATTTTTACACCAACTTTCACTTCCACAGCATCTCATTGTCCAAGATATATCCTGTTTGCTACTATAGGACCAAACCAACATCTCGACCTACAACAAAATGCGTGTCCAATTAATGTCATATATGGCTTAGGGATTTCATAAATTTCACTCTTTAATTTTGCTGTGCGTGTCAATTTGGTGTTTCAACTTTCGATTTGTACAATAAACCCTTAGGTATGAGGTTGTGAAAAAATTGATTAAACCTTCTATTAAGATTACTCTTTAAAAGTGTATCAGATTTAATCACTTGATACACACATAATTCTTCTTTCTTGCCACATCACAAATAATTTTAAGAAGCTATTATTGTCATGTGCAAATTATTATTATTATTATTTTATAAGATCATGTGTACATTATATGATTGAATCTTTTTTTTTTTTTTTGAGAAACTATGATTGAATCTATTAGATATAAAACAAAGGGCCAAAATGGGCAAATGCCCTTTTCGTGCAAACAAAGTGGTGTTTTGCCCTCTTTCCCAAACTAATTAGGAAAATGCCTCTCTTTTGTAACTCGATTTTCTAAAAATCGAGTTTTAAAAAAAAAAAATTTGGAGCCCTATAGTGGCGTTTTAAGGAGCCTATAGTGATGTTTTAAGGACTTATAGTGGTGTTTTGGAACTTGAGCTCCATGAACTCGAGTTATAGGCAATTTTTTTTTTTTTTTTTTTACCTATAACTCGAGTTCATGGAGCTCAAGCTCTAAAACACCACTATAGGTCCTTAAAATGTCACTATATGCTCCTTAAAAACACCATTATAGGGTTTAACTCGATTTTAAGAAAATCAAGTTTCAAAAGATGGGCATTTTCCTAATTAGTTTAGAAAAGGGGGCAAAATGCTGTTTTTTTTGTGCGAAAAGGGCATTTGCCCATTTTCTCCTAAAACAAAGAACAAAATGTTTAGTTTGTCACAAAACTGGTTTTTATATATGGAGTAGTTATTCAAATTAATATTCCCATAAACACACACCTTAAACTTAAAGTCAAATTAATTAATACATCTTCCTAAACAAGTTTGAATGTGATTTTATTTTTTATTTTTTCCTTTTGTTAGTTGTTACAATAAGGGTATCAGGATTTTACTCTTGACCTGGCTTAGATGCAAAGAAATTGTTACGCATTTTTAAGCTTTTTTGCTATGCTCAAGCTCATTGATCTACCTTTTCTTCGAAAAATTGTGTCTAATGTCCCTTAAGGAGCATGAAATGCCTTAGATTCTTGGTAATGTATCCTAAAAAGCTATATTCGCGCTCTTAATTAATATACCACTTATGTGATTAACATAATAATCCAATTTCTCACAGTAAAACGTTTACCCTTTCTAGCTATGATGAAATGGAAGACAGGTTGATGATAGAAAACTGTAGAAAAATAATTGTTCTTAAACTGGAGCAAACAACGCCAAAATTCTGCCATCACTGATAATAATGTAATTCACCTTGCTAATTAATTTCGTTGTAATTAAAATTCTTTTTGAGTCTTAAAGGTAAATCATGGCCAATTACACTATTTACTAATTCCATTAATCTAACGACCTTATACCCGTCTACACTAAAAAAGATTTGGGGTTCAATCCCCGTCTACACCAAAAATTGATTGGTTTCTTAGTCTGATGATAAATCAAGAGTGAACACCATAGATTGAAACTTTCTATTAAAAAAAAAACGACCTTATACCAAATAAGAAAGTGTGAGAAATAAATCGTGGGCCATTAAACCATTTACTTTTTTTTTTCTTTTTTTGAGGAAAACCATTTACTAATTCCACTAGTCAAACTGATTATTCTTCGCAACGCAACCTAACTCAAATTGCAAATTTCACAATAATTCCACTAACTTCGTTTGGGAGAAGAGAATGGAATGGAATGGAAAGGAATGAAAAGAATAATTTTAGAATATTCTTCCATTCCCTTGTTTGAGAGTTTTAATGGAAGGAATGAAAAATTCATTCCCTTGTTTGAGAGTTTAAGTGGGAGGGAATGAAATGGGTAGGAGGGAACACTTATTCTTCTCTATTCCCTTAAAACCTCAAATTTTCATTCCTCCCGAAATTGGGAGGAATGAGAGGGAATGAAATTAGATTTAATGAATTTTTTACTAAAACTCCCAAAATACCCCTAGATATTCAACCATTTATTTTCAAATAGGGATCTAATAGTAATATTATCATAAAATGATTTCATTCCATTCCCTTCATGTTACTCCAAAATAAGATTACTTACATTCTATTCATTTTCATTTCTTTATTTTAAAACATCCAATCAAGATTACTTAATTCCATTCCTTTCCCTTTCCATTCCTTCCCATTCTCTTATGATCATTCCATTCTATTCCATTCCCTTATGAACTCCCAAACGAAGCCTAAAGATTAAAAATAAAAAGTTCAGTTCAATTGCATTATGACGAAATATTAAAGTAAATAAAAAGGGAATTTCTAACATATTTTCGAGGAGATCATGCGTGTAGAATTTCTAGGAAATTTCTGCACTTCTATTCTATAGTATTCAAAAAGACAATATTTCGTGAAAATCATTTTGGTATTTGATGATGCCGAAAAAATCACCAGTGAGCCGCACGGTTCCAACACACTTGATACCAGACCTGCCCAACACAGAAAAAGAAGAAGACCTTACAGGGAGTACCGGTGTGGTATCGGCCAAAGACCCTCCGAAGGTTAAGTCAGAAGAGAGCTCCAACAATGCTAGAGAGTATGAGCTTTATAGAAATTGTGTGTACCTTTTTCTTGAGCGTCTTTAGATTTTATAGTCGCGTAGGGCCAGACTCCTTTGCTTGCGGAACAAGTCTTTTCCTTATGGGGAAGATAGTCATTAATACGTGTATATTCTAGAATTCTACTCATGTTGGGACTCTATAAACCAGGGCTAATCGTGTGTCACAAGTATTTTCCATTTAAGGTTCCTTGGAGACCACATAATAATAGGCTGGATGCCACGTGGCCGTTCGGTCCTACATGCCACGTCTGTCCGTGAAACCTCCGTCCAGATATCTCCGTCATGCATAATTTTTCCTCTTTAGTTGCCCCTTCACCCTATGGGTCCGTGATCTCGGAGTTGAAGGACCCGTGGGGTGACGATTCGATTTGGATCCTGAGAGACTTGTCAGTCTTTGATAGGCTAGCCTGAAATTATTTATGGTGCAGGGGACTTAAATTTTGACCAAGGCACTTTTGGGTGACATGGTTTGTCTGTCCTCCCGTAGGTAGGAAGACTTCGAATTTTCATTAAGGCACTCGTGGGCGACTTGATTCGTCCTTCCACCCGTAGGTAGTAGGACTTAAAATTTTCACCAAAGCACTCGTGGGTGACTTGGTTCGTCCTTCCACCCGTAGGTAGAAGGACTTAAATTTTGTAGCAAGGCACGTGCTGGTGGCTTGGTTCGTCCTTCCACTCGTAGGTAGTAGGACTTAAATTTCGACCAAAACACTCATGAGTGACTTGATTCATCCTTCCACCCGTAGGTAGAAGGACTTAAATTTTGTACCAAGGCACTTGTTGGTGGCTTGGTTAGTCCTTCCACCTGTAGGTAGAAGGACTTTAAATTTCGACCAAGGCACCCGTGAGAAACTTAGTTCTTCCTTCCACCTGTAGGTGGAAGGGCTTAAATTTCGACCAAGACACTCGTGAGTGACTTGGTTCTTCCTTCCACCCGTAGGTAGAAGGACTTAAATTTTGTACCAAAGCACTTATTGGTGGCTTGGTTAGTCCTTCCACCCATAGGTAGTAGGACTTTAATTTTTTACCGAGACACTCGTTGGTGGCTTGGTTCGTCCTTCCACCCATAGGTAGAAGGACTTAAATTTTGTACCAAGGCACTTGTGAGTGACTTGGTTCGTCCTTCTACCCGTAGGTAGTAGGACTTTAAATTTCGACCAAGGCATCTGTGAGTGACTTGGTTCGTCCTTCCACCCGTAGGTAGAAGGGCTTAAATTTTGACCAAGACACTCGTGAGTGACTTGGTTCTTCCTTCCACCCATAGGTAGTAGGACTTTAATTTTTTACCAAGGCACTCGTTGGTGGCTTGGTTCGTCCTTCCACCCGTAGGTAGGAAGACTTCAATTTTGTACCAAGAAACTTGTGAGTGACTTGGTTAGTCCTTCCACCGGTAGGTAATAGGACTTTAAATTTCGACCAAGGCACCCGTGAGTGACTTGGTTCGTCCTTCCACCTGTCGGTAGAAAGACTTAAATTTTGTACCGAGACACTTGTTGGTGGCTTGGTTAGTCCTTCTACCCGTTGGTAGTAGGCCTTAAATTTCGACCAAGACAGTCATGAGTGACTTGGTTCGTCCTTCCACCCGTAGGTAGAAGGACTTAAATTTTGTACCAAGGCACTTGTTGGTGACTTGGTTAGTCCTTCCACCCGTAGGTAGAAGGACCTTAAATTTCGACCAAGGCACCCGTGAGTGACTTAGTTCGTCCTTCCACCCGTAGGTGGAAGGGCTTAAATTTCGACCAAGACACTCGTGAGTGACTTGGTTCTTCCTTCCACCCGTAGGTAGAAGGACTTAAATTTCGTACCAAGGCACTTGTTGGTGGCTTGGTTAGTCCTTCCACCCGTAGGTAGTAGGACTTTAAATTTCGACCAAGGCACCCGTGAGTGACTTGGTTCGTCCTTCCACCTGTCGGTAGAAGGACTTAAATTTTGAATGAAAATCAGGTGTCGTTGGCATCCTTGATCGTCGGTATCCTTGTTTGTCGATCCATCCCATTGGGATGAGGAGTAGGTGTCCATCGGCTTCCTTTTGTAGTGTTTAGCCCTGAGGTCTTGCTGAAGTGTTGGCATTTGTCGTATGCTTATACGTAGGGTTAGGCATCCTTTTGCACAGTAGGCCATTGATACATTGCCCCTGGAATGCATGATGCTCGAACTTTCAACCTTCAGGACGCGTTGTAGTCCTCTATTAGCATCCCATTCTTAAGGTATTTTGTCTGTCTACTTTGGGTCATGGATTTGCCGACGTGACTGAGTGTTACTTCATCATAAATTTGTGTGTGTGTGTGTGTGTGTGTGTGTGTCCGTCCACCTTTGTTCATGGACATGCAACCATCTTTTTTTTTTTTTTTGGGTGGCCATCCTCATTTGTTCATGGACAAGCATCCATCCTCTCTCTCTCTCTTTTTTTTTTTTTTTTGTCCGTCCACCTTTGAATGTTCATCATTTTTTTTTTCTGGGTGGCCATCCACTTTTGTTTATGGACATGCATCCGTCCTCTTTTTTTTTTTGTTTGTCCGTCCAACTTTTTTTTTTTTTTTTGGACATGCATGCATCCATCCTTTCTTCTTCTTTTTTTTCATGGACATGCATGCATCCGTCCATTCTCTTTTTTTTTTTTTTTTTGAAGAGGATAACATCCTTTTTGTCCATCCACCTTTGAGTGTTCATCAAATTTTTTTTTTTTTTTGAACATGCATGCATTCGTCCTTTCTTCTCTTTTTTTTCATGGACATGCATGCATCCGTCCTTTCTTCTTCTTCTTCTTTTTTTTTTTTTTTTTTTTTTTTTTTTTTCATGGACATGCATGCATCCGTCCATTCTCTTTTTTTTTTTTGTCCGTCCATTTTTTTTTTCATGGACATGCATCCGTACTTTTTTTTTTTTTTTGGTGTACTTTTTGGGTTGTCATTTTTTGGTCACGAATTTGTTGAGGTGACTAAGTGTTACCTCTTCACCTTGTTGGTCGTCCACCTTAGGTCGTGGACTTGTTGAGGCAACTAAGTGTTACCTCGTCACCTTGTTAGTCGTCCACTTGGGGTCGTGGACTTGTTGAGGTGACTAAGTGTTACCTCGTCACCTTGTTGGTCGTCCACCTTGGGTCGTGGACTTGTTGAGGTGACTAAGTGTTACCTCGTCACCTTGTTGGTCGTCCACCTTAGGTTGTGGACTTGTTGAGGCAACTAAGTGTTACCTCGTCACCTTGTTGGTCGTCCGCTTGGGGCCGTGGACTTGTTGAGGTGACTAAGTGTTACCTCATCACCTTGTTGGACGTCCACCTTGGGTCGTGGATTTGTTGAGGTGACTAAGTGTTACTTCGTTACCTTGTTGGTCATCCACTTGGGGTCGTGGTCTTGTTGAGGTGACTAAGTGTGGCGACCGTCCACCCATAGTCGACTTTGGTCATGCGTCTACCTGTAGGTGACTTAGTGTAGTGACCATCCATCTGTAGGCGACTTTGGCTTCGCGTCTACCCGTAAGTAACTTAGTATAGTAACCGTCTACCCGTAGACGACTTTGATCATGTGTCTACCCGTAGGTAACTTAGTGTGGCGGAACTTAGTGTAGTGGCCGTCCACTCGTAGGCGACTTTGGCCATGCGTCTACCCGTAGGTAACTTAGTGTAGTGGCTGTCCACCCGTAGGCAACTTTGGCCATGCGTCTACCCGTAGGTAACTTAGTATAGTGACCGTCCACCCACCTTGAGAGGTGATGTTTTGAGCCGATGCGTTGTACAAATATTCCTCGTCTATTGCCCCCCTTTCCATGTTTTCCTTCGCTGCTTGAGTTGATCATCTCTCAGATTGTTCGTCACCTTGGCGACTTGGATGATCGGTACTACCTCAGAGATATTGTAGAAGGGTAGGCGGTATTGGTTGTTCGCTTTTTTTTTTTTTTTAATTGCAAGTAGAGAAAATATTCTTCAGACATTCGGTATTCTAAGGGTGAGGTAGCTTCTGCCCATCTAGTCTCTCTTGTGGGGTGGTTGTCGTCCAAAAGGTGGCTTTTTTGTGGAGAATTGGTCTTCCGTCTTGCTGGGTTGCTCCAGTTCGCTGCGACTTCCCTTGGCCTACAAGGATCTCTATTTGTTGTTTCAGATCATTACACTCCTTCGTGTCATGTCCATGTTCATGGTGGTAATGTCAATATTTGGTGCTTTGATCGCTTGCTTGGATCCCCATTCATCCTCCTCGGCCACTCCAACATGGGGTCGTCTTTGATAAGTGTAAGTATATGGTTAATAGGAGCGTTTAGTGGGGTGGAGCGAACGGGTCGGCTGTTAGAGTGTCTAGGACTCTTGCCTTCTCTTTGGCCAATCATTCGTCGCCCTACAGTATTGTAGTCGTCAGTCTTCTCTTCTATTTGTTGTTCCCTTCTGTAATATTTCAAATGGGTGGATAGTGATTATGACCACTTCTACGTTGATCATGCGATAAGACTTAATGTTCTTGCGGTTGCTTAATTTGCACTTCCAACGCTTGGTTTTGTAGTACAAAAGCTTTATTTTGTTGAGTAAGTCGCTCGACCGTAGCTGAGAGCGTCTGCAGTTGCCATTCTACAACAGTGGGGGGATTTCCAGTTTCTTGGTTGGCTAATGCCATCGATCGAGTTTGGACCGTACGACCTTTTGTCTTAGGGATAAAGCAATGAGTGATTACTCGTATTCCCCACAGAGGGCGCCAACTGATGATGCCAAAAAAATCATTAGTAAGCCGCACGGTTCCAACACACTTGATACCAGACCTGCCAAACACAGAAAAAGAAGAAGACCTTACAGGGAGTACCGGTGTGGTACCGGCCAAAGACCCTCCGAAATTTAAGTCAGAAGAGAGCTCCAACAATGCTAGAGAGTATAAGCTTTATAGAAATTGTGCATACCTTTTTCTTGAGGGTCTTTAGATTTTATAGTCGCATAGGGCCAGACTCCTTTGCTTACGGAACAAGTCTTTTCCTTATGGGGAAGATACTCATTAATGCGTGTATATTCTAGAATTCTACTCATGTTGGGACTCTATAAACCAGGGCTAATCATGTGTCGCAAGTATTTTCCATTTAAGGTTCCTTGGAGACCACATAATAATAGGCTAGATGCCACGTGGCCGTTCGGTCCTACATGCCATGTCTGTCCGTGCAACCTCCGTCTAGATATCTCCATCATGCATAATTTTTCCTCTTCAGTATTTAATCAAAGTCAAAAGAAGAAAAAGAATTGCACTCATTAACATGACTTTCAGTCTTTGGGTAAGGTCTGCATTTTAATTATTATAGGGTCTTTGAGTCATAGACATGACAATCAACAATTTTCCCCAAGTCCGGCTCATTGGGTAGAGTACCACTATTATCAGACTCAAGTGAAAGACGTCAACTTTGATTGTCTCTTTACTTATTTTTTATTCAACAAAAAGAAAGACAATCAACAATTTGCCCATCCACTCATCAATCATACACTTCAACATGGAATCAAATGCAATAAAGGTGGATGCATCACAGAGATTGACATGTTTGGGGCCTTACTTCGTAAATATAAGATTAGTAAATATAATTCCTTACAGTCAGTACTTGGGGAGCATTCCACATGAGATAGGTACCCTTTCGAAGCTTGCCCAACTTAATTTGTCCTAAAATGTACTTAAAGGTGTACTTACCTCTTTCACTTGCAAACCTAACTCAATTGGTCACATTTGACATTTATTCTAATCTTATCAGTGATTCCAACCCCAAAGAATTGGGAAATTTAATAAATCTTCTTGAATTAAATTTGAATACTAACAAATTTATCGAACCAACCCTTTAGCACTTGGTCTTTTGACCAATATTTTCTGTTAGGTTCTAAAAGTTTAGAACAATTGGCTCTATAGGTATTATTAGACAATGCTCAAGGTGATACAAGTCAAGATTCAAGAACAAGTAAGCTGCAGAAAGAAGAATTCAGAATTTGCCTGGTCCAACCGATCGAAAGACAGGATCAATCGATCGAAATACGGGTCTGCAGAATTTTAAGTTCAGCCCAACAGCAATTCAAGCCCAAAAAGGATTAGGGTTTTAGATCTATTTCTCCTAGTATATAAAGAAAACCCTAAGCACGTTTTTATAAGGCTTTTCAAAGAGAGAAGAGTGTGCCTCTTTTGTATCTAGGGTTTTGTACCCAAAAAGCTCTCTCATGTCTTCTACTGGTGTTATTCCTTGAAGAATCTCAAGATCCGGTGTTGTAGAAGTTGTTGCCTTTTCTAGCCATCAAAGGTGCTGATGATCTAAACCTTCAGGAATGGTCTTAGAGTCACAAACAAAAGAGTTAGTTTGTGTTTTTTATCACAAGTGTGAGTGCTTGTGTTGCAAATGCCTAATAGAGAAGGAGTCCATGGATTCAGACAGTAAAATGGAATGTAAAGGAGTAGGGAAGAAAGATGCAAACACAAGATAACACGCCGATGTGTTATCGAAGAGGAAACCGAAGAACTCTGTGAAAAACCTCTTTGCCACCCTCCAAGCAGTAATCGATCCACTAGACAATTAGTTGGGATACATGGGTAAGCAAGAGACCCTCCAAGCCTAATCTACCCGATGTACCTAAGCCCTCCAAGCTCCTACTCCAACAAGGCTTCTCGGAACTGTGTCTTGTCTAGTTCTCCGGATCCCGCAACAAGCTCCATGTTGCATCTGCCATCCTTGGCTTCTTCCAATGCTTTCCAGCAGCTCCAAAACACTCTCTACACTCTGAATAGGTGTGGGTTGTGTTTGAGTACAAATCTCCTTTCAAGGTATGACAATGGGAGAGGGATGGAGAAGAGGTTACAATGATTTCTCACTAAGGATGAGAAGCTCTCTCTCAAAAAGATGGGTGTGTGTATTGTTGAAAACCTATCTAGGGTTTTTCTCTCTGAATGACCTCATATACATTTATGGGTAATGAGGGTATATATAGTATGGGTGAAGGGTAAGAAAGTCACTCTTGAAAATCCTCCAAGCAGAATGTTTCGCGACTATCTCGCAGGAAGGCATTACCCGCGAGATGTTCGTGAAACTAATAGCCTGACATGACTTTTTAGCTTCCAGTCATGTGCTTCTCACATACCCTTTTCGCGGGAACCCTTCTCGTGACCTTCTCGCGAGCTACTCGCAAAATGCACTGATTCTTCAATTAAGTTTGAGTCTTCACCAACTTAATACTAAACCTAATACAATAAAATCCCACAAAATACAAAGAACAAAATTAGAGTAATAACAACACTTTTTTTCATGGAATAAAGCCAACATAAAACATAGTTGTAAATCACAACTTTACAATCTCCCCCTTTGGCTATTCCATGACAAAACACCCTATAATAGACTCTAGACTTAAACGTGAGTATGAGAACAATGGCAAAACTCACTCACACCTAAATCTAAAAACTGTGATGAACTTGGAACATATATACCTGTAACCTAAAACACTTGCACAAAACACATAAGACCCTCAAAGTAAATCAAGTGATAAAAGGACAAGTATAATGTAATAAGTAAAATGCGATCAAGTAAACACGTAGTAAAACATATGAGCAACTTGATCATACACCAAAACTGTTATATGGAAATGACCACAATGATCATATAGCAAACCAAATGATCATCCGAACATGCAACCAATAAAGCACAATAGCATAAGGATAAAAGCATGTCCAACACATAAACACGATGCGATGAGAGCAATAAAGCATATCAAAGCACCATAAAGCAACGAGAAAACAAGTATAATGTAAATCAAGGTTTTCTCAAAAAAAATTGTCTTCTCCCCCTTGGTATATGCATCTCCCCTATGGCTTTCTCCTCCTACGAATGTGCACGAGGTAGAATTTCTCCCCCTAAGAGTGTGCACAAAAATCATAAAGAAATGACGATACTCTCCCCCTTTTTGTCACGAATAGACAAATTAATCAAGAGGAAGGAGGGAAAGAAAAGAAGATATGAACAAGGGTAAAAGATGATGCATGAGGGGTGCAAGATGTATGAGAAAATGAAGCTCAAACACAAAATAAAACATCTTTAAAAAATACTACAAAGCATAAAGAACATGACATGCTAAGGATGATGAAACATGATATAAACCTAGGCATGACAAAGACACAAGAACATGTTATATGTGCTAAAAGGTCTAAAAAGACTTAACTAGCATGAGTGAACGCAAAAACATGTCAAGTGTTCAAGTGTGTGCAGCAAAGGTGCATCTAGTGTGCATCAAAGGTGCATCTAGTGTGCATGTGAGATGCATGACCAATGCATGAATAAGCACTCACGGGGCAAGGTGTATAAAACACACAACCAATGATTAAAACATGATAAACATGAATAATTATGATGATCCCCAAAGTTTGGTACTCATCGAAGTCCAAAGCAACGAGAAAATGTCATTTGGACATTTTATCAAACACTTAGAGTGCACACACTACACATGTATGTTAAACAATGCAAGAACATATGAAAATCTTGCCTAAATACATGTTATTTTTGCCACAAGGGGCTAACATCCAAAGAAAATCATCATTTAAAACAAATCCCAATAAAAAAGATTGACAAAAATTAAGTTTTCCAACTCCCATTTGAGAAAATCCCAACTATGAACATAAAACCCCCGAAAACATAATCTAAGGATCAAAATCAATGAAAAGAGTTAAAGATTACCTTAGAGATGTTAATGGAATGAAAAACACTTGAATTTAGTTGGGTTTTGATGTAGAAACATTAAAACAGGAGGTTTTGGAGAAGATGGGATGCGTTTAAAACAAATGACCCACGAAATGCCTTTTAAAAAACTGATCTGGAAATTTTCACAGGTATCTCGCTGGTTAGAATCCCACGAAATTTCGTTGGTATCTCACTGGTATTTCGCTGGTAAGCCTTACTCGTGAAACAGCCGCGAAACTCTCTGTCCAAAGCTAAAAAACTTGAGAATTTGACCCTTTAACTCGTGATTGAACTTAAACATGAAATAAGTCACGAAAACACCCAGAAAACATGTTTTTCACACAAAAACAATTTGAAAAACTTTGAAAAACATGGGTGATACAAATCACTTCCAAAAGCAAACAAAAAGAACAAAAATCTTTTTGGTTTGATCCACATATGGTTGAGCACACACACATCACATTTAAACTTGTACAAACACACAAATGAATAGGCATTCATTGAACATTAAACTTGTGTGTTGTGTGTGTGAATCAAGTGTGGAATAGTCTTTATAACAGAGTCTTTAGAACAGAGTGAAGCTTCAATGATCAATTCAATCAAGTCACACACAACTGGTACTAAGTCAAGTGATCTATCTCAATTATAGAAATGAACATATATGACCTCCCACAAGAGAATGATTACAAATCTTAGAAGCTTTTTATTTGGCTTCTACATAAATCATAACAATTGATCCATTTTGGATAATACATCTCTTTTTGAGATCAGTGCTTGAAATTTTTGATATTTCAACATTGAGAATTAGCCTTTGGCTTTTTGAGCACCATACATTTCATTAGAAAAGTCGCTTTCCGTTTTTCCTAGTCAAATACTAGTATGTGCGACAGGCTTTTGCAGCTCAATATCTCTTTTCATTTCGAGATTTACATTTGGTAAGCTCTTTTGCAAAAGCATAAAAATAAAATGGGAAGAGATATAGGCATAAGTCTATGTAATTATCAAGACCATCAAAACTATTGACCAATCATTCATAACAAGCTTAAAGATCTATTTACAACAATCACACATAGTTTTCAAGATTTCTCCCACACAGATATATGTGCATACAGAACAAGCTAAGCTCGAAAATGCACTACGCCATTAGTACGAAGGTACTAGGCCAAACTCACATGAGATATGTGCTCAAACATATACGATCAAACTTTTTGAATTTTTCACTTTTTATGTGGTTTTGGATTTTTACTCACACAAAACTAAAACATAAAAGTAAGATCAAAATAGAAACAATGCATATAAAGAAATGTAAGATGCACAAAATGCATGAAGATATGACATTCAATGCATGAAGGGTCCTACAATGATCGAAAGAATTAGATCAAGGACCAAAAGAGCAAAAGTTCAACGATAGGAACCCTTCCTCATCCAAATAGAATGATTGTTTGGAATGAGTGTCTCATGAAAAGTGAGACGAGGGTTGGAAGAATGAGAACCAGAGATGCACATAGACAAAGAGGTAAGAACATCAAAAACTTTCTTCAACAACTTACCATTTTCCCCCAAATCTGGTTTAGCTTGCAAAGCACAACTTCCAAGAAGATCAAGTTTCTCTTTTCTTTTTATTCTTTTAATAGCTTGAAACTTAAAGCAATGAGGTCTAAGATGACCAAAGGCACCACAATGGTGACAAAAATTGTGTTTAGGTCCATTAGGCTTTTTGGGAATGGATCTAGCCACATGGTTTTGTTCTTTCTTCAACTTATGACATTGAGGTCTTATATGACTAATCACACCACAATGGTGACAAGTTGGAACAAATTTAGATCCATCCAAAACCTTAGGTTGAGACCTAAACAGGAGTTGTGGCTTAAGAGCCTTTCTCTCCACTTTTTGATTTCTTTTGTGTGGAGGAATGTACACCGATTTGTCCTTTGAGGTAGAACATACAATAGACACAAAATCGGGTACCACAACATGATTGCAACAAATATTTTCATCATTTTTAACAGTAGGTTTAGCAATCAAACACTTGGCATGCATCTTAAGAGATTCATTTTCACATTTAAGATCATCAACAAGTTTGTTAGACAAAACAAGTTTAGCATCCAAGTCCATATTCAAACATTCAAACTCTTTTAGCTTTTCAAGAGAATTTTCAACAAGTTTCTTATATTTCTCAACCAATTTGTTGGATTCATTGAGCTTAGCAATCAACTCATCCTTTTCACAAAATAACTTGCTCAAATTCTTTTGAAACTTCTTAGCCTTTTTCTTCAAGAGTTTGTCATTTGGAATATCAACAACAACAAATGATTCAAGTAACATGCCATCACAATCATAAGGATAAACACTCATAGAGGCATTTTCACAAACACATGGCATGTTACAATCAACAACATCCATAGAAGTATACAAAGCATTATCCATGGCAAAACACACAATGGGGTCAAGGATCACACTTAGGTATTTAAACCACAACAAGTGTACCCGCTCTGATACCAATTGAAAGCTCGAAAATGTGTTAAAAACACAAAAGCTGTTTAGACTCCCAATTAAAAGTTACGGCTCGATTGATTTACACTAACTTAATACTAAGTGCGGAATAATGTAAAAGAGAGCGAATAAACAACCAAGCTACTCTAATCCATAATCAAAGCAACACAGCAGTAAAATGGAATGTAAAAGAGTAGGGAAGAAAGATGCAAACACAAGATAACACACCGATGTGTTATCGAAGAGGAAACCGAAGAACTCGGCGAAAAACCTCTAAGCCGCTCTCCAAGCGATAATCGATCCACTAGACAATCATTTGGGATACATAGGTTAGCAAGAGACCCTCCAAGCCTAATCTACCCGATGTACCTAAGCCCTCCAAGCTCCTACTCCAACAAGGCTTCTCGGGACCGTGTCTTGTCTAGCTCTTCGGTTCCCGTAACAAGCTCCATGTTGCATCTGCCATCCTTGGCTTCTTCTAATGTTTTCCAGCAGCTCCAAAACACTCTCTACACTCTGAATAGGTGTGGGTTGTGTTTGGGTACAAATCTTCTCTCAAGGTATGACAATGGGAGAGGGATGGAGAAGAGGCTACAATGATTTCTCACTAAGGATGAGTAGCTCTCTCTCAAAAAGATGGGTGTGTGTGTTGTTGAAAACCTATCTAGGGTTTTTCTCTCTAAATGACCTCATATACATTTGTGGGTAATGAGGGCATATATAGTATGTGTGAAGGGTAAGAAAGTTGCTCTTGAAAATCCTCCCGGCAGAATGTTTCGCGACTATCTCGTGGGAAGTCCTTACTCGCGAGATACTCGTGAAACTGATAGCCTGGCACAACTCTTCAACTTACAGTCATATGCTTCTCACATGCTCTTTTCGCGGGAACCCTTCTCGCTACCTTCTCGCGAGCTACTCGCGAAATGTACTGATTCTTCAATTAAGCTTGAGTCTTCACCAGTTTAATACTAAACTCAATACAATAAAATCCCACAAAATACAAGGAACAAACAAAATTAAAGCAATTACAACACTTTTTGTCATGGAATAAAGCCAACATAAAACATAGTTGTAAATCACAACTTTACAATTACAAACTACAGTTCAAATTCAATAGGAAATAACCAACTTATTCCACACATTATTTCCAATAATCACAACAACAACAAAAAAAAAAAAAAAAAATGCAAGAATGAAGGCTAGCATGAATCCAGCCATTAAAAAAATCCAGCTCCCCTTGATGGTTCTACCTTGATCTGTGGTTGAATGTGTGTGTATATATATATATATAAAACAAAATGTTATGGTAAACCCCAATAAAGTGTCTGTGCATCCTAGCCAATGGCTGTGATCCCGTACTAAAAAAATTCCTAACATTAATGACCAAGTTTAACTAGGCTTAATCTCCGATCACTATAAAAATTCTAAAATCGAGGCTAACATGAATCCAACCCATGCATAGAGGAATATAGAACTTAAAAGGCTTCTTTCAGTGGAATTTGTTTTTGTTTTAGATTATATGCCGGCTCTTACCCATACCATGTGAGTTCGTCCCTGACGTGAAATTTACATGCCTTTCCCAGATTCCAATATTAGTATTTGGTTGGGTCGCAATTGTAAGATTAAAGCACCGTGTGGACCTATGGTAAAAGTTACATAGTCTAGACTAGGAAATGCAAGCTTCTCAGAAAGTCCGTAAGATACATTAATTCAATCACATCACAATGTGGAAATATAGTTGCACTATGATAATGAAGAAATTTCCAGGAAGAATACATGGAATCCAGCGGTTTGATCACGAGTATCTTTTCTGCACTTCAATATGATTCACGTTGGTATTCTTGGAAGTCAAAAAAATGAAAATACCCACTATTCACTCTCTGGCTGTGTCTCACTTACTAAAGTGTCTTGAGCCATGGATATAAAAATCGACCGTTTGCCATTACACTCATCAATCATACACTTCAACATGGCCTCCAAAGTTTCCATTTCCGTTCTGGTAGTATCAAGGGTCCTTTGTGTCTTCATGCATTCCACAAATATGTTTATTGCAGCTGCCTCGGTGGCAGCATCTGAATCATCACTAGAGGCGGAGGCTCTGCGGGAGAGTGGGTGGTGGAGTCATCAGTCCGACGAAACGTCCTTTAATCATTGCCAGTGGAATGGAATCACATGCAATGATGACGGAAGCGTCACAGAGATTGACATGGATGGGATCTATCTGGGAGATAAAATAATTAGGAAATTCAACTTCTCTTCCTTCCCAAATTTAGTCAGTCTTTATCTTGGGCATACTGGACTTCGAGGGAGCATCCCTCAACAGGGATCTGGAAGGGAAATGGAGAGGCTCCAGTACACGGTGAGGATTTCTTTGAAAATGATCCACGCTAAAAAATGATCCACATCATTTAAAATATTAACACCACACTTAAACTAGGGTTCAACACACTTAACTGGGGTTTAACTCAACCGGACAAAAAAAAACCTTTTTGGAGGGAAATGGAGAAACAGAGGTAGATACATCAGTGCACTGGAAAACAAAAAAAAAAAAACATTTTAGAGGGAAAAGTGAAACAAAGTTAGCCCACGTTCAAAGCTTCACAGATTTTAACCCAAAAAAAAAAGCTTCACCGGATCCTCATAGAAGTATATCTGTGCACTGGAAATGGAGAAACAGAGGCAGATACATCAGTGCACTGGAAAACAAAAACAAAAAAAAAAACCTTTTAGAGGGAAAAGTGAAACAGAGTTAGCCGACGTTCAAAGCTTCACAGATTTTAACCAAAAAAAAAAAGCTTCACCGGATCCTCACAGAAGTATATCCGTGCACTGGGGAAAAAAAAAAAAAAAAACCTTTTAGAGGGAAAAGTGAAACAGAGGTAGCCCACGTTCAAAGCTTCACAGATTTTAACCAAAAAAAAAAAAAAAAAGCTTCACAGAAGGTTCAAAGAAGACATCTCTGTTTCTATCTTGCCAAACAGAGGTATATCAGTAAAACTTGTTTATGCTTATCTTATTTGATGTTTGATAATTTTTCTGCATTTATATTGTTGTCTTGGTGAGTTTATATGTTTTGGTGGCTGGATGCAAGTTAGAGTCTATCTGAATTTTTATTTTTAATTTTTGAGATAATGATTGAATCTTTATAATGGCTGGATGATTCTTGGAGTATTTTTAATTTTTTGAGATAAAGATTGAATCTTTTTTTTTTTTTTTGAGATAAAGATTGAATCTTTATTAGTACACACAGAGAAACAAGCTTACGTGGGCCTAACATAAGAAAATGAACATTGAAAATTTCTTGAACATATTGTTGTTTTGATGGCCACCAATGAAAGCTACACACAGAGAAACAAGCTCACGAGTTTATATTATTGTTTTGATGGCTGGACGCAAGTTAGAGTCTTCCTTAAAAATTTCATATAATTAAACAAGATTGAACATTGAAATTTCTGTTTAGACCCCAATGTGAATTAATGAGCAAAATTATCAAATTATATTGGTGAAGTGATCCACTCAGACAATTAATTTTTCACTATAGTTAAGCAATTAACAAATCAATAAGTAATATAAAAAGCACAATTAAGCATGAAATAACATTTGGTGATGAAGTGGAAAATCAAAGAAGAATATCTTTAATGGAGAAACCACTTCGGAAAGTAGATTAGGAAAGTATAAACTAAAAAACTAACTAGATTTTCAAACGGATAAAATTACATCAATAAATTTGAATTTATTACCATAAAATGTTATGGAATGGATCAACACTAAAATCCTTACACACATGATCCTAATTCATAGTGTAATCAATAAGTTTAGTGGCACAATTTAAAAATATATATATATATATATATTTCCACAGCTGTTAATATAGTCTATTATAATTGGTTCATAAGAAAATAGTATCAATGATGAGTTTATGTGAAATTAAAAAATGATTACTTGTACGCTTAATATGGATTATGGACATATATAGAGAAGTGATCAAAAGGATACTGTTGTGGTGTTGATCACAAGGTTTAGATATTTAAATTAATAAATTTCTCTCTTTTGAAAAAAAAAAATTCTCATAATAAATAAGTTCTTTAATCATAATAAGAAGAATCCTTTATAATGATTCTTGATGGCATATTATGGATGCAAGATTTTAAAGAACATGTTTATTACTGTCATGTTTAAATTGACTAGCCTTTGAGTGAGTTGAGTTGAAATCATGCTTGGTCATCTTGAATTTTTATGTTTAGTAACAAAGATATATAACATTTCTCTCATATGAGGTACATCCTCATTAGTATGTTGATCATTCATTACATCCTCATTTTTTTTTACTTCATCTCTATTTTGAAAACAAATGATAGGTGAAAGTTATAATAAATTTATGTTCAATTTTTTCTAGGGATAATGATGGGAATACATGTTCCTTCTAATGTGCCCATGGAATCTACCCCATTGAAAGGGATGGAGTTTGAAGCAGATGAGATTGCATATGGTTTTTATAATGAATATGGCAGAAAGGCTGGTTTTAGTATTAGAAAAGAGTATGTCAATAAATGTAAAAATACTAGAGTGGTTACTTCAAGGAGATTTGTGTGCGCGAAGGAGGGAGTTCGAGGCAAAGACAAGAGAGATCAGAATGTAAAGAATCCACGAGCAGAAACAAGATGTGGTTGTGAAGCACGTTTGGTTATTGTACTTAATCAAGATAGTAAAAAATATGTGGTGAGTGAATTTATTACTGAGCATAACCACTATCTCCACCTTCCATCAACTGTGCACATGATGCCATCACAATGGAAAGTGGCTGCAACTCATGCTATTGAAATTGATTTGGCACATGAATCGGGATTAAGATTAAAGCAATTTTATGAGCTTCTTAGTAAGCAAGTTGGTGGATATGATAATCTTGGTTTTACCAAGCAAGATCATAAAAGCTACTTACGCACTAAGCGACAGAGAGACATGGGGCATGGGGCAGCTGCTAGCTTGGGAAGATATTTCAGTCGTCAACTTAAGGAAAATCCTTCATATTATTTCGCTACTCAATTGGACTGTGAAGAGTTGATTACTAATATCTTTTGGGCCGATGCAAGAATGATCATTGACTATAGCCACTTCGATGATGTAATAACGTTTGATACAACGTATAGTACAAATAGAGATGCAAGGCCACTTTGAGTATTTTTGGGTCTCAATCACCATAGAGAAACTGTTGTATTTGGAGGTGCACTTTTATATGATGAAACGATTGAATCTTTTGTATGGTTATTTGAGACCTTCTTAGAAGCAATGTCTGAAAAGAAGCCAATCACTATTTTCACATATCAAGATGCAGCAATGTCAACTGCAATAAAAGTAGTCATGCCTAAGACATATCATGCATTGTGTAGTTGGCATATGTGGCAGAATGCTGAGAAACACTTGGGTCATTTACTCAAAAATGAGTCTCAATTTAACGCTGATTTCTTAGCATGTATCTATGAGTATGACGGTGAAGATGAGTTTCTTATAGCTTGGAATGAAATGCTAGATAAGTACGATGTTCCTGAAAATGAATGGCTAATTGATCTATTTAAATTGAAGGAAAAATGGGCCCAAGCATATGTTAAGAGAACTTTCACTGCAGGAATGAAGACAACCCAGCTTAGTGAGAGTTTCAATACTGACTTGAAGGATTGCTTGCGTACTGATCTCAATATAGTAGAGTTTTTCACTCATTTTGAAATAGTTGTCAATCAAAAGCGAGATAAGGAGTTAGAAGCAGAATACAACTCTAGACAAAAATTTCCAAGATTGAAGCTCAAAAGCTCTCCTATGCTTAACCAAGTAGCAACAGTGTACACGCCTAAGTTGTTTGATTTATTTCAGACAAAAGTTGAAGAGGTAATGGCACTTTCCATCCTAGAACGCAATGTGAGTCAAACACATAGTTATGTGGTTGGATTTTCAATCAAAATGGAAAATATGAGGTCATGTGGAATCCATTAGATGAGACTTTATCTTGTAGTTGCAGAAAGTTTGAGTCATTTGGTATTTTATGTAGGCATGATTTGAAAGTTCTTGATGTATTGGATATCAAGTTGATTCCTAATAGATATATCATGAAGATGTGGAGAAGAGATGCAAAAGATGGAAGCGGAAAAAATTGCACAACACATAACATTAAGCCGGATACTCGACTGGAATATGTAGATCGGTATCGAGATTTATGTCCAAAATATATTCAATTGGTGAATGAGGCATGTGAAACTAAAGAAGGCCATAATATTCTAAGCTTAGCAATTGCAGATTTGAAAACAAAACTTTGTGACCTTAGGAATTGCAAAGGTAATGTAGAAGAAGACATCATTAGGCCTTCCATCGATTTTGCAGACAAAGAAGATCAATTATGTGCTTCAATTACGATTGTACCAAAAGGGATAAAGAAAAGAGAGGTTTATCGTAATAAAAAGCGTAGGACGAAATCATGGATAGAAAAGATGAGGAAACCAAAGGAAGGCACATCAAAGAAGCAAACAAAGAAAAGAAAAGTGCGGGAAGTAATCTTCTAAATTATCCTTATTTTCACCATTCTATTTTATTTTTACACATTAATATAGTATACTACTATTGTTGCTAAACTAGTACAATTTTTACAGGAAATATATGCACATGACGTCATGGCACAAAAGAAAACTGAGGATATTTCTTCTGGAAATATTACTAGTTTTACACAACTTTTAATGGTAAAGATATTTACAATTACATATCTTACTTTTATATTAATAATAGTTTAGATGCATGATTTGATAATTTTAATGCTAAGCTTGTTTCAATGTGTAATGTGTAATTGGATTTTTTGTAGTCGGCTTCTACAAGTTCTGCAGCACATCAGGGAGGCTCATCAGCAAGTGTTGCATTAGCATCACATTTAGAGAGTATATCAACTGTTGTAGGCTCCAACGACAAAATTAATGGTGCAGAAAGTCTCTTGACTCAAGGAAGTGTTGCAAGTGGAGGTCCCTTGACTCAAGAAAGTATTACAAGTGGATGGAATCCGATGGTTCATAAAGTCAAGCCATTTTTCTAGTTTAGGATCATGTTTTATAATCTATGACACATGTTGAGATTAAGTGCTCTTGTTTTGCAATTTTCCTAGTTTAGGACTAGAGTTTTGATGGTCCAAAACTTAGTCACATTCAAATGTTTAGATTTTTTATTATTTGGAAAGAATACTTAATCTGCATGTCTGATGTATCTCTGCAAGGTGTTAATTTCTACATAATTATTTGTTGCTGCAGAAATTGTTACTGTTTCTGCATAATTACTGCATAATTACTGTTTCTGTATAATTACTGTTACTGTTACTGCATAATTACTGTTACTGCATAATTACTGTTTTCTACATAATTGTTATGCTAGGCAGGAGTTGTTTTCTTTCAGCTGTATGCATGTTACTTAGTGTGTCAATTTTTCTTTTGCATGAGTTTTACAATCCTTCTCTGCATGTAAAACAATCCTTTTCCTCTCCTTATAAGCACTCCACGTAACCAACTAACTACCTATTGACACCTTGGCCCAACCAACAAACAACCCACAATAGCAGTACAATTTATCTGCAGTACAGTCTAGCCACTACACACTCCCACGCACCCACATGCAGGTACACACGCACACCTCAGCAGCTATACCCACAACACTTGTGCACACCCACACGCAGTCCCCTACACACCCTTACACACACAGCAGCTTTACCCGCACCACCTGTGCACACCTACACGCACAATCCCCTGCACACCCTTACACATACAGTCACACCTACACACACCCTAGCAGCTTTACCCGCACCAGCAGCTTTACACCTACTTACAAATATCTACAAATATCAATAGCCCACAATTGTCACAATCCTTATTTACAAATATCTGTAAATATCCACATTCCACCTGTCACAATCCTTACAGTCAAAATTCAATCCTTACAATAACAACTGTCACAATCCTTACAATCAAAATTCAATCCAACAAAGTAGACAATAAGAGAATTTAATAAAAAAAATGAACAAATTTTATTAAATGTACACTTTGATTACATAACAAGAATTCCATTAAAATAAACACTTTGATTATAATAACATGAAACTTCTACAATTGGTGTGCTTATTGCTTGACTATACATTCCACCTCTTGCTTCTTGATTATACATTCCATCCAAAGTCTACAATTTTCAATCTTAGCTTGATCACTTCGACTTGCCTCGTGTTAAACAACTTGCCCCATCTCTTGGTATGAATGTATGATGCTTCTTTGTTATGTAAGTTCTTTTAGTATCAAAGCTTTGGGATGTATCATAGCTCCAAAGGCACTGCAAGAAAAAAATGATGCTATAACAACTCATGTACATAGAAATCAAAAAATTAAAAAACCATAACCCTCTAAAACCTAACAAATGTTTCAGACTCACCCCCCATTTATAGGAATAAATCTGGTCCTGCAAGATGAGTTTGTTCAACAAGTTTGCATTGCTTCTAGCATAAGCCACCAACCTTTTAAGTTCCTTTTGAGTAAAATAGTTTCCATGTGTCAATAACCAAAAGGGTAGTCCTAATTCTACTAAAAGTTTGATATAGCTGATGGAGATATTTCAGAAGGAAAATCCAACAAAAAAAAACAAAAATTTCTAACCTTTTCTCATAACTTAAACTACATAAGACAAAAACCTCGAGCCTTCCACTCAGTTATAGCGAAATAATTCTGCATAACATGTTTGAGGAAATCTCTTGAATTTTCAGATACCCAAAAAAAAAAAAATATATATATATATATATCAAGTCTAGGCTACAGAGCTTTAATTTTTTGAATATATATATTTTTTCCATTTTCTTGCCAACCAAACAGAGCTTCACTTGTGAATTTCTCACTCATCAAGCATGTTTTATATAAATCTAGTCAAACATAGCTCCTCACACCCAATTCCAGAACTAATTAAATATTATTCTATGAAAGCCTATTTATGCCCTTTTTTCCCCTTCATTTTCATACCATCCAAACAGAGCTTCCACTCGCTGATTTTCTCACCTATCAAAGCATGATTCATATAAATCAAATCAAACACAAATTCCTCACACCCAATTCCACAAATAACAAATAATTTTGATATAAACCCCATTTATATGCTCTTCTAAAACCCTAATTAAAATACACCAAATCCCTAATAATGAGTTACCAAATCAACATGAACACAGAGTAAACTATATGAACAATTAAAAAAGTATAAATAAACTGATATGATTAATAAATCAAACAAATTGGGTTAAATTTTAAAAAAAGTTAATGATAATTTTAGTTATTTAATCATATATAATATACCTGAGAAGGAGAGGCTTGAATCGCTAGCTCGTTGCCTACACAATGATGAGACATAGCCCGCGCAACAACGATGGCTTGACACGATGGCTGGTGGCACCGGCGACGATGAGGGCCGTGGGATGGAGAGAGAATATCCTTTGAGATGAGAGTTTGAACTTTGAAATTTCAGATGGGCTGGTGAGAGAAAAGAATAGCACGATGGCTGGTGGCACCGGCGACGGTGAGGACCGTGGGATGGAGAGAGAATATCCTTTGAGATGAGAGTTTGAACTTTGAAATTTCAAATGGGCTGGTGAGAGAAAAGAATAGCACGATGGCTGGTGGCACCGGCGACGATGAGGACCATGGGATGGAGAAAGAAAATCCTTTGTAGATGAGAGTTTGAACTTTGAAATTTCAGGTGAGAGAAGAATATGCTGAGTTAATAACCGGTTGAGTTAAACCCCAGTTAAGTGTGTTGAACTCCAGTTTAAGTGTGGTGTTTACATTTTAAATGACGTGGATCATTTTTTAGCGTGGATCATTTTCAAAGAAATCCTCACCGTGTACTGGAGCCTCTCCATTTCAAAGGGAAATGGAGAGGATCCGGATCCCCTCAACAGATAGGTACTCTTTCAAAACTCACCTACCTATCTCTTTCCAGTAATAATCTTACAGGTCACTTCCCTCTTTTTCTCACGAACCTCACTCAATTAGAAACTTTGGTCATTTACCAAAATCTAATCAGTGGGCCCATTCCCAAACAATTCAATGACCTTATGTCTTTACGTTTTATTGACCTCAGCTACAATAATCTCACAGGCAACATTCCCCTTTATTTTGTTAACTTAAAATTTAACCTGTGATACAATTCTTTGGAGGGTCAAATCTCAAATATTTTCAAAAATCATAGATTCGATGCATTTATCGGCAATAAGGATTTATGTGGTGACTTCAAAGGTTTCTCTCCTTGCCTTTCATCTTCCCAAATCATGAGCAAAATAAAAATATCACTTCCCCTCACAATTTTCGTTGTGCTTTTACTTCTTTGGTGTTTTTTCTACTCTCGATGTTGGGTTATAGGGAAAACACAATCCAATCCAAGCAGAACAAAAAATGGGGACTTATTCTCAATATGGAATTTTGATGGAAAAATTGCATACGAAGATATCATTGAAGCAACAAAAGACTTGACATTAGATATTGCATTGGAACAGGTGGTTATGGTAGTGTTTACAAAGCACAATTGCCTAGCGGTAAAGTTGTTGCCCTAAAAAAACTTCATCGCTTAGAGGCTGATGACCCAAGTTTTGACAAGAGTTTCAAGAACGAGGTACAAATACTAACGAAAATTCGGCATCGAAACATTGTGAAACTTCATGGCTACTGCTTGCATAAACGATGCATGTTTTTGGTTTATCAATACATGGAAAGGGTAAGCTTATTTTGTATCCTAAGTGACGATGTTGAAGCATTGGAATTAGATTGGCCTAAGAGGATGAACATTATCAAAAGCATAGCACATGCCTTATCTTACATGCATCATGAATGCAACCCAGTAATTATTCATCGTGATATATCAAGCAACAATATGTTATTGAACTCTGAGCTAGAGGCTTTTGTCTCCGACTTTGGCACAGCTAGACTTCTTGATCCTGATTCCTCCAACCAAACGTTAGTTGTTGGGACCTATGGTTATATTGCCACAGGTGAGTTTTTGTGTAATTATTATAACTATATCCTATCCCTTTAACACCTATTATTTTAAAAGGTTAGCCATGTGGGAATTTTTATAACCATATCCTGATTCCTCCAACCAAACGTGTTTACCATATCCTGATTCCTTCAATTAAATATTCCATAGTATTTCCACCAATCTTCGTCATATGATTTTTGACATTCTTCATAATCAATTCAATCTTTTTCAACTGAGTCACTCAAAGTCTCTCGGTCACTAAGAAAGTAGGGTCTCTTGCTTCACTTAGGCTGTAGAAGTTTTGTCCCTTCTTTGAAGGAGACTTTGTCTTTGTTTTTTGTCCTCGTGGAGTATTAAGTATACTCATCGAGCTAGTGGTAATCTTATTGTTGGGGTTCTTGGGAAACAGTTCTTGATCTACTTTCCCTCTAGTTTTACACGTGTATCTTCCTTATCTGAAAATGGAGCAATTGACTATGAGTTGGCATAACCTATCTCTATCAGAAAAGGAGCAGACTAGTTTCATCCTTCCTAAAGATCATAGAAAGGGTGAGTTTGTTATTGTTGCGAAATTCCTAACCTCTCATTTTCTTCAAATGGAGGCCGTGGCTAGAACTTTCAAACAATTGTGGCGGTCAAATAATGGTTTCAGAGTTTGCAATCAGGGACTCCAAGTCTATAATCAGGGGTTACAAACTTTATAATTTGGACTCCAAGTATGTTTCTCTTTCTAGAGATGTTGTTTTTCATGAGAGTATTTTTCCTTTCCACTCCATGGACTTTCACCTTTAGTCCCATTCTTCCATACCCATTGGTTCCCTTTTTCCATCACCACCTCCACTTGTTTTAGATTTTCCTGATATTGATCATGTGCCCACTTCCTCTCTTCCCTTAGATCTACCCACATCATATTCTACCTCAGCAGATACTGCTGCACCACTTCCAGCACCTTCAACTTCATCCAACCCTCCTACCATCCAACCCTCAAGACACTCCACTAGACCTCATAAAGCACCTATCTATCTCAAGGACTTTCATTGCCAAACCGTTTCTGATGGGAATTTAGACCCCTTAAACAACCAAATTGCGTAGCCTAGATTAATTAGCCAAGTTGTTACTTAGTCAAATTATGCAATTCTAGGTTAAAGCAATTCAACAATCATATCAAGAATAATAATGCAGCGGAAAATAAATGAACACAAGATATGATCACCCAGGAAACCACATGGTAAAAACCTGGGGAGGATTTGACCCACCGATCCTCAAGGCATAACAGAATTCACTATGAAAGAATTGAAGTTCTTACAAAAGGACTACAAGCTCCCCGCTCGACTTCCTAATGCTACCCACCAGTAGAACTTCCTGACACGACCACGCGCAGGCTCCGAGTCCACGGACTACTTCTTTCTTGAATTCCTCAATCAGCTACAAGCTCCCCGCTTGCTTTTCTTTTAAGTTCCAATGGTTGCAACGGTAATGATCTTCAAGATGTTGAAATCATCTCTACCTTGAAAACCCTAAGTTTTGTGTAAATGAAAGCTCCTCAAAGATCTCACAAGAGATTCACACAAAACAGCAATGTATGAGCAACAAAGCAATATGGACAACCTTCAAAAACGTGGCTAGGGTTTAGTTTATATACCTAGGGTAAAAACACAAAACCCTAAACGTTTAATGAGGTAGGGCTGAGTTGGAAATTCTGCAGAATAATCAACCTGTGAGATTTTCGATCGATCGAGTCTATTCTTCGATCGATCGAGCCAGGCCAAAAGTCCCAAGTACTTCTGCAGCCACTCGATTCCAACTGTACAATAATAAACCAACTTTGAGCAAGCTTAAACAAGACTAAATACAATGTTTTGATCTTGGTTTGCCAACATTACAAATTAGAGTTCTAAATACATAAAATCCTAAGACCTTAGAACCTAACAGTTTCTACCACTCACACTCTACCTATTTTTCCCATTGAGTCTGTGATTTCCTATGATAACCTTTCCTCTCCACACAGAGCTTTTACCCTTGCTCTTTCAGTTGCATCTGAACCTAAGTCCCATCTTGAGGCTAGTAGAGATCCTAGATGGCAAGCTACTATGAATGCTGAGATTGCAGCACTTGAGGCAAACCAGACCTGGTTTCTTACTCCTTTGCCAGTTGGTAAAGTGCCCGTTGGATGTAAATGGGTTTACAAAATAAAGCTTAAGGCTGATGGAAGTGTAGAGAGATTCAAAGCAAGATTGGTGGCGAAGGATTATACACAGTAAGAAGGTTTGGACTATTTTGAGACCTTCAGTCTAGTTGTGAAATTTGTTACTGTCAGAACATTGTTGGCGGTTGCTGCAGCTCAGAATTGGCATTTAGCTTAACTTGATGTGAATAATGCCTTCCTCCATGGGGATTTGGAGGAAGAGGTATACATGCTCCCTCCACCTAGGTTTGGCAGCAAGGGGGAGAACAACAACTTGGTTTGCAAGCTCACAAAATCCTTGTATGGTCTAAAGCAAGCTAGTAGGCAATTAATGGTTTTCTAAATTGTCTACTACTGTCATCAGTCATGGCTTCATTCAATCAAGGTTTGACTACTCTATGTTTACCAAGGTCCAGGGTGATGTTATTGTTGTCATTCTAGTATATGTGGATGACATTCTTGTGGCTAGCAACAATTTACAAGACATTATAGATTTTAAGGTGTTTCTCCATGACCAGTTCAAGCTAAAAGACCTTGGTCCTCCAAAGTACTTCTTGGGATTAGAAGTAGCAAGAACCTCCAAAGGCATCAGCCTGTGCCAGAGAAAATATGCACTGGACTTGCTTGCAGAGACTGGTTAGCTTGCAGCTAAACCAGTGAAGTCACCTATGGAACAAAGTTTGAAGTTGTCAAACTATCATGAAGAGTTGTTGACAGATCCTTCACTATATAGGAAACTGATTGGAAAGCTGCTATATTTGACCTTAACTAGACCTGATATAACCTTTTTTGTGCATTAGCTCAGTCAATTTCTTGCACAACCAAGGTAGCCATACCTGCAAGCAGCTACAAGAGTACTTAAATACTTGAAAGGCACACCTGGTCAGGGGTTTTTCTTTTCTACTGATTCTAAATTACAACTTAAAGGGTATTGTGATTCTGATTGGGCCAATTGTCCTAATACCAGAAGATTAGTCACTGGTTTCTGTGTTTTCTTGGGTGATTCACTTATATCCTGGAAGTCTAAAAAGTAGCATACAATGTCAAGATCCTTTGCAGAGTCAGAGTACAGATCAATGGCAGCTCTTGTGAGTGAATTTGTATGGATGGTTGCCTTACTTAAGGACCTAGGAGTTGATCATACTCAACCTGCTCTTCTCTACTATGATAATCAAGCTGTTACCCACATAGCAGCAAACGCTGTCTTCCATGAGAGGACAAAGAATATAGAGTTAGACTGCCACTTTGTAAGAGAGAAGATACAAGACAAGCTAGTCAAAACCTTTCTTGTCTCCACCAACACCAGCTAGCTGATTTGCTCACAAAGCTACTTGGTCATCAACAATTTAATAACCTCTTGCACAAGATGGGCATAAATAACATTTATGCTCCATCTTGAGGGGGAGTATTGTGAGACTTGAAGAATTGAAGAAGTGCAGACTTGGGAATTGAAGAAATGCAGTGTAGAAGAAAGCTACAAGTAGTTGATAGTTTGTAGTTAGCTAAACAACCTGTAGTAATGATGTTAATGTTTTAGTGCTTGCACGTGACACGTGTGAAGCTGTTAATGAATTAAGATGGTTGTTAGTTAGTTAAGTCAGTTTTTTTTTTGTTAGTTAGTTTTCTCTTCCTCTCTTATCACTCTGTTATGTATATATACAATGATTAGCATTCAATAATACACACGAGGTATTTTCAGCATTGGATTCCTTTCTTTCTTCCTTCTCAATAACTTGTATGTCAAGCCTAGCAATTAACTGTGGCACTGCAGGCTGCAAAGTGTGCAGATTAAATCATTATTCATTGAATTCAAATACAATAGTATAATTACTAAGATAATAATAAGAAAAAATAACATAAGAACAAACGAACAAAATCAAACCATGCTACCAATAAGTTGAGAGAGGTCCATATTAATGATATATAGAAAGAACAAAGCTATCGAATGTTAATTTTTTAGACAAAGTGAAACAAATCAATATCAAGCATAAACATAAACAAAAATTTTATGGACATAACCAAATCTACAATAAAGACAAACCGTAGACATTTTTTATATAGATGTTAAACCCTAACAATGTACTGATATAACATAAGAGTAATTCACCCCAAAATCCGCAATCTTAATTAATCCTCATCAAGAACGAATGCTTTATCCGCACACACAAAAGTTGATAAAGGGATACGAAGAAACCAGCATGTACTGATAATTTTTAAACCAAAGCAATGCTGATCTCACCACCAAGGGGAATTGTAGACACCTCCAAGATTGTCCCTTAACTCTGCCTTTCCATCAACAAATATGCCACTGCCACTAATTTCTCTCAACTTAGCCAAGCTCAGTGGGTTTTCAGCAGATCATGGAGGAACATGTTCCTTAAAAATATCATTTCCTGTCAGCTTAGCTAACTTCTGGTTATGCATTTTTTTTTTTTTTTTTACCAATTGATAACCAGTTCATCACTAAACATATTATCACTCTGACCTCCAGCAGGCTATTTAAAAATAACAAAAACAAAACATGACACCAAAAATACAAAAATTCAGAAACACATTCGTTTTGGATAATTTATGTATTTCAAACCAATGGACAATAAAAAAGGAGAATAATTGAAGTAGCAGAACCACACAATTGGGAATACTACATCTTCCTTCAAAGATTGTGCTTGAATGTGTTATGGATGCACATCATCATAATATGAAGAAAACCAAAAAGTGTAGAGAGATATAGATTGGATATAACACTTAAAATAACCTTGCATCTAGAAAAAGTAAGTGTATTGGAAGTAGGTGATAACACTATGACACTTCACAGCTCAAAATTTGATTTAACCTACGAAGCTACCCAGCATAATGTATTAGAAGAAGATCATAGCACAATGATAGTTATTTGACTTCTCATCCAAATTACAGTACTTGGAAGATTGAAATATAAAGACAATAAAGATTCACTTCCATGCCCATGAAATGCTCACATTTGAAACTTTGATAGATTTGCATAAATTTCAAGGCGCAGGTTCCCCCATGTCTCTGCTTTCTATCAATTCCAATTTCCAAGGTGTGTGAAGCAGACAGTGACCGAGGTACAATTTCATGAGCTCCTTACACATGGCATCTGATATCTGCTTCTTATGATTTGTGTCTAACTCACATTGCTATGTGCCACTTAATTCACGCTACCTTAATTTCATCCCAAAAACTCATACTTGCAAAAAAAACACTGTTTTTCAGTGAAGAAATTGGAGAGCTATAAAGTTGTTATTTACAACTGTGTATTTTGTTGGCTTTTATTCCGTGCCAAATTTGATTGTAATTATTTTCAATTGTTTATACCCTGTATTTATTGTGGGATTTGTTGTAAGGGTTGTGTGTTAGAGAGAGAGTGTGAAGACTCAAGCATTTGAAGACTGAAAATTTCTCGCGGGTATGTCGCGACTTAGCTTCCCGCGAAGTGACACATGTGCCCTGCACATGCTGGAATGCGAAGAGTCAGGACAGATGTAGACAGCTGCTTTTCGCGAGTATATCGCTGATAAGGCATTCCCGCGAGATACCCGCGAAACGCTCCGTTTAACTGATCTGTCATTTTTGATACACTCTATCCTTGCCCACTCTATATATACCCTCATTACCCACATATGTAAGGAAGGCTATTCAGAGAGAAAATCCCTAGAGAGGTTTTCTACAACACACACACCCATCTTTTGAGAGAGAGCTACTCCTCCTTAGTGAGAAATTATTGTAGCCTCTTCTCCATCCCTCTCCCATTATCATACCTTGAGAGGAGATTTGTACCCAAACACAACTCACACCTATTCAGAGTGTAGAGAGTGTTTTGGAGTTGCTGGGAAGTATTGGAAGAAGCCGATGATGGCAGATGCAACATAGAGCTTGTTGCGGGATCCGAATAAGAACTAAGACAAGACACAGTTCCGAGAAGCCTTGTTGGAGTAGGAGCTTGGAGGGCTTAGGTACATCGGGTAGATTAGGCTTGGAGGGTCTCTTGCTAACCCATGTATCCCAACTGATTGTCTAGTGGATCGATTTCCGCTTGGAGGGCGGCGGAGAGGTTTTTCGCCGAGTTCTTCGGTTTCCTCTTCGAAAACACGTCTCGGTGTTTTCTGTGTTTGCATCCTTCTTCCCTACTCTTGTTTAATTCATTATACTGCTATGTTGCTTAGTGTATGGATTAGAGTAGCTTTTTGTTTATCCGCTCGCTTTTACACTATTCTGCACTTAGTCTTAAGTTAGTGTAAAATCTATCGAGCCGTAAGTTTAATTGGGGGGTCTAAATTGCTCTTGTGTTTTCAACACATTTTCGAGCTTTCAATTGGTATCAGAGCGGGTACACTTGTTTTGGTTTCATTACCTAAGTGTGATCCTTGACCCCGTGTGTGTGTTTTGCCATGGATAATGCTTTGTATGCTTCTATGGATGTTGTTGATTGTAACATGCCATGTGTTTGTGAAAATGTCTCTATGAGTGATAATCCTCATGATTGTGATGCTATGTTACATGAATCCTTGGGTGTTGTTGATATTCCTAACATTAAACTCTTGAAGAAAAATGCTAAGAAGTTTCAAAAGAATTTAAGCAAGTTATTTTGTGAAAATGATGATTTGATTGCTAAGCTCAATGAATCCATCAAATTGGTTGAAAAATATAAGAAACTTGCTGAAAATTCTCTTGAAAAGCTGAAAGAGTTTGAGTGTTTGAATATGAACTTGGATGCTAAACTTGTAACAAACTTCTTGATGATCTTAAATCTGAAAATGAATCTCTTAAGATGCATGCCAAGTGTTTAATTGCTGAACCTATTGTCAAAAATGATGAAAATATATGTTGCAATCATGTTGTGGTACCCGATTTTGTGCCTAATGTGTGTTTTGCCTCAAAGGACAAATCGGTGTACATTCCTCCACATAAAAGAAATCAAAAAGTGGAGAGAAAGGCTCTTAAGCCTAAGCCTCTGTTTAGGACCAATCCTAGGGAATTGAGTGGATCTAAGTTTGTTCCAACTTGCCACCATTGCGGTGTGATTGGTCATATAAGGCCTCAATGTTCTAAGTTGAAGAGAGAACAAACCCAAGTTGCTAGATCCATTTCCAAAAAGCCTAATGGACCTAAATACATTGTTTGTCACCATTGTGGTGCCCTTGGTCATCTTAGACCTCATTGCTCTCAGTTTCAAGCTTTTAAAAGAATCAAAAGAAAAGAGAAACTTGAGCTTCTTGCAAGTTGTGCTAAAAATGATAAACCGGATTTGAGTGAAAATAGCATGTTGTTAAAGAAAGTGTTTAATGCTCTTAACTCCTTGACTATGTGCATCTCCGGTTCTCATTCTCCCAACCCTCGTCTCACTTCTCTTGAGACACTCATTCCAAGCAATCATTCCGTTTGGATGAGGAAGGGTTCTTATGGTTGAGCTTTTGCTCTTTTGGTCCTTGATCTAATTCTTTCGATCTTTGTAGGACCTTTCATGCATTAGATGCTTCATCTTCATGCATTTGTGCATCATGCATCTCTTCATATGCAGTGTTTTGTTTTTGTCTTTGATCTTACTTTTATGTCTTTGTTTTGTGTGTGTAAACAATCCAAAACCACATAAAAAGTGAAAAATTCAAAAAGTTTGATCGTATATGTTTGAGCACATTTCACATGTGAGTTTGGCCTAGTACCTTCGTACAAATGGCGTTGTGTATTTACGAGCTTAGCTTGTTTTGTATGCACCTAGTTCTTTGTGGGAGAAATCTTGAAAACTATGTGTGACTGTTGTAAATAGATCTTCAAGCTTGTCATGAATGATTGGTCAATAGTCTTGTTGGTCTTGATACTTGCATAGACTTGTGTCTATATCTCTTCCCACTTTATTTTTTTGTTTTTACAAATAGAGCTCACCAAATGTAAATCTCCAAATGAAAAGAGATATTGAGCTGCAAAAGCCTGTCGCACATACTAGTATTCAACTAGGAAAAAGGGAAAGCGACTCTGTTAATGTGATTTGTATGGTGCTCAAAAAGCCAAAGGCTAATCATCAATGTTGAAATATCATAAATTTCAAGCACCAATCTCAAAATGAGATGTTTTTGTCCAAACAAAATAAAATGGACCAATTGTTATGCCTTATACAGAAGCCAAATGAAAAGCTTCTGAAGTTATGTATTCAATGTGTGGGAGGTCATATATTCTCATTTCTATAATGGAGATAGTCCACTTGATTTCGTATCAGTTGTGTATGACTCGATTGAATTGATCATTGAAGCTTCACTCTAGTCTAAGGACTATTCCACACTTGATTCCCACACACAACACACTAGTTTAATGTTCGATAAATGCCTATTTCATTTGTGTGTTTGTACATGTTCAAATGTGATGTGTGTGTGCTCAACCATATGTGGTTCAAACCAAAAAGATTTTTGTTCTTTTTGTTTGCTTTTGGAAGTGATTTGTATCACCCACGTTTTTCAAAGTTTTTAAAGTGTTTTTGTGTGAAAGACATGTTTTCTGGGTGTTTTTGTGACCTATTTCATGTATAGGCTCAATTGGGAGTTAAATGGTCCAATTTTAAAGCTTTTTCAGCTTTGGACAGAGAGTTTCGCGACTGTTTCGCGAGTAGCTCGCGAGTAAGGCTTACCCGCAAAAATTTTCGCGAGTAAGGCTTACCCGCAAAAATTTTCGCGAGTACTTTCGTGAGTCAGCTTCCCGCAAAAATTTCCAGATCAGCTTTTTAAAGGGCATTTCGTGGGTCTTTTGTTTTAAAGTTCTCCCATCTTATCCCAAACACTTATTTTCATGTTTCTACATCAAAACCCAACTAAATTCAAGTGTTTTTCATCCCATTAACATCTCTAAGGTAATCTTTAACTTTTTTCATTGATTTTGATCCTTAGATTATGTTTTTGGGGGTTTTATGTTCATAGTTGGGATTTTCTCAAATGGGAGTTGGAAAACTTAATTTTTGTCAATCTTTTTGATTGGGCTTTGTTTTGAATAATGATTTGCTTTGGATGTTGGCTCTGTGTGGCAAAAATAACATGTATTTAGGCAAGATTTTCATATGTTCTTGCATTGTTCATCATACATGTGTAGTGTGTGCACTCTAAGTGTTTGATAAAATGCCCATATGACATTTTCTCGTTGTTTTGGACTCTGATGAGTACCAAATTTTAGGGATCACCATAATTATTCATGTTTATCATGTTTTGATCTTTGGTGGTGTGTTTTGTACACTTTGCCCCATGAATGCCTTGCTCATGCATTGATCATGCATCTCACATGCACACTAGATGCACACTAGTTGCACCTTTGCTGCACACACTTGAACACTTGACATGTTTTTGCATTCACTCATGCTAGTTAAGTCTTTTTAGAACTTTTAACACATTTAACATATTCTTGTGTCTATGTCATGCCTAGGTCCATATCATGTTCCATCATCCTTAGCATGTCATGTTCTTTATGCTTTGTAGCATTTAAAAAAAAAAAAAAAAGTTTTTGTCTTATGTTTGAGCTTCATTTTCTCATTCTTCTTGCATCCCTCATGCATCATTTTCATATTTTCTTCTTTCCCTCTTTCCTCTTGATTCATTTGTCTATTCGTGACAAAAAGGGGGAGACTATACCAGAGAGTATACAGGTGTGTTGACTCATGTGCACATTCTTAGGGGGAGAACCTTGTGCACATTCGTAGGGAGAGAGAGCCACAGAGGAGATGCATATACCAAGGGGGAGAAGACATTTTTTGAGAAAACCTTGATTTACTTTATGCTTGTTTTCTCGTTGCTTTATGGTGCTTTGATATGCTTTATTGCTCTCATTGCATCGTGCTTGTGTTGGACATGCTTTTACCCTTATGCTATTGTGCTCTTTTGGTTGCATGTTCGGATGATCATTTGCTTTGCTATATGATCATTGTAGTCATTTCCATATGACTGTCATGTGTTTGATCAAGTTGCTCATATGTTTCACAACATGTTTACTTGATCGCATTTTACTTGTTACATTATACTGGTCTTTTTATCACCTGATTTACCTTGAGGGTCTAATGTGTTTTGTGCAAGTGTTTCAGGTTACAGGTATATATGTTCCAAGTTCATCACAGCTCCTATGATTCATGATAGAGGGAGTGATATGATAGGGAAGTACTTTATATTTTGTACCCATGATGCTTTTGTAAGCTTTTAGGGTTTGTTTCCATGCATGTTTGTAGGCTTTTATGGTTTGTGCCATGCATATGCAGTACTTTGTTTATGTAGCCTTTATGCTTGTGTACTTGTTGTTTAATGTCATACATTTTTCTTCAGTACAACACTCTTGTGCCCTTGTAGGATTGTTCCTAGATGCATATACGTTCTATGCATTGGTTGAGTGATGAACACTCTTGTGCCCTAGTAGGATTTTTCCTAGATGCAAATACTTCGTGTAGTTTGCATTGGTTGAGTGTTGGATTTGCAAATGATACTCTTCAAATGAGCTTATCATCTTGCATGTCCGGATGTTCATTCCTTGTGTGAATGAGCATAGTGATTACTTTTGTATAAGTGATTGCTTGTTTGATCTTGCCATGGTCTATTGTTTTTATTCCATTTCTGCATACAATGATATTAGTGTGTTATTGTGTTTCAGGAGATACTTGTTCATATGTTTCAAGAGCTTATCAGAATCTAGAATTAGGTGTGAGTGAGTTTTGCCTTTGTTCCCAAACTCACGTTTAAGTCTAGAGTATGTTTTAGGGTTTTGTCACGGAATAGCCAAAGGGGGAGATTGTAAAGTTGTTATTTACAACTATGTATTTTGTTGGCTTTTATTCCGTGCCAAATTCGATTGTAATTATTATCAATCGTTTACACCCTGTATTTATTGTGGGATTTCATTGTAAGGGTTGTGTGTTAGAGAGAGAGAGTGTGAAGACTCAAGCATTTGAAGACTGAAGATTTCTCGTGGGTATGTCGCGACTTAGCTTCCCGCGAAGTGACACATGTGCCCTGCACATGCTGGAATGCAAAGAGTCAGGACAGATGTAGACAGCTGTTTTTCGCGAGTATCTCGCTGGTAAGGCCTTTCCGCGAGATACCCGCGAAACGCTCTGTTTAGCTGATCTGTCATTTTTGATACACTCTATCCTTGCCCACTCTATATATACCCTCATTACCCACATATGTAGGAGAGGTCATTCAGAGAGAAAAACCCTAGATAGGTTTTCTACAACACACACACCCATCTTTTGAGAGAGAGCTACTCCTCCTTAGTGAGAAATCATTGTAGCCTCTTCTCCATCCCTCTCCCATTATCATACCTTGAGAGGATATTTGTACCCAAACACAACCCACACCTATTCAGAGTGTAGAGAGTGTTTTGGAGTTGCTGGGAAGCATTGGAAGAAGCC
Organism: Quercus aquifolioides; assembly: GCA_019022515.1. NCBI lineage: Eukaryota > Viridiplantae > Streptophyta > Magnoliopsida > Fagales > Fagaceae > Quercus > Quercus aquifolioides. Next base: position 24,598,885 of record CM032327.1, on the reverse strand, counting down.
AAGGATGGCAGATGCAACATGGAGCTTGTTGTGGGATCCGGAGAACTAGGACAAGACACGGTTCCGAGAAGCCTTGTTGGAGTAGGAGCTTGGAGGGCTTAGGTACATTGGGTAGATTAGGCTTGGAGGGTCTCTTGTTAACCCATGTATCCCAACTGATTGTCTAGTGGATCGATTTCCACTTAGAGGGCGGCGGAGAGGTTTTTCGCCGAGTTCTTCGGTTTCTTCTTCGAAAACACGTCTCGATGTTTTCTGTGTTTGCATCCTTCTTCCCTACTCTTGTTTATTTCATTATACTGCTGTGTTGCTTAGTGTATGGATTAGAGTAGCTTTTTGTTTATCCGCTCACTTTTACACTATTTCGCACTTAGTCTTAAGTTAGTGTAAAATCTATCGAGCCGTAAATTTAATTGGGGGGTCTAAATTGCTCTTGTGTTTTCAACACATTTTCGAGCTTTCAAGAGCAATAGCCAATAAGCACCAGAGTTGCATTAACACTGTTTCTCTCACCATTTAATCGTCATCCCTACTAGAAAGTATCAGTATTTAGGAGTTAAGTTTTTAATTGTCAATTTCTCATGCAAGTAATGTGCACATTAACAAATACATCAACAAACGCCATATCAACGTTGATTCTTTTCCCTCTATAGATTTTGATCAAGATTAAGTCTTTGAAAGATGGAAAACTCATAGCATGTCTTAAATTATCTTCTGGGTATATCTTTAAAAATAAATAAATAAATAAAACTTATCCTTTCAAAACTGTCCAATCCCAGAAAAAAAAAAAAAAAAAAAACAAACAAACAAACAAACAAACTTTCCCAAGAAACAAACAAAGGCTTAAAAAAAAAAAACCAAACCCACCTAGAGATCCACTTTACACAATCATATCTTAAGCAGTCTCTCAAAAGCAATTTAAAAATACCCAAAAAAGACAGAAAATATGATCTCCTAACCTTACGTTGATAAGCAGAGTGTTTATGCCACTGCCTCTGCAATTGGGTCATAAGATTAACAGACATGGTGGCTTTTCTAGCTCAAAAGTGTAAGCTTTATTACTCAGCAAGATTGACATGGAAAACAAAGTGTGCAATTGAAACAGATCATGTTAAAATCTATCTTAGAGATTAGAGAGGGTTTTGACTAAATAATTACAATATTAGAGATGTGTGAAATGCTAGTCAGAGATAAGGAATGGAAGGGAGGGAGGGATTACATTACAGGATCAGGATGGCATATCTGAGTGAGTGTCTGAACCGACTCTGAACTCTGAACTTTGAAGTGTTGGTTGTGAAAAAAGAAATGCTCGTAAAAGTTGGCATAGTCCGATTTACTCGTGCCATAAAGGCACCCTTCACTTTCTTTTTAAAAATTTAATGGCCCTCTACCACATTGTTACTTCACATTAGACAAGCCCAAAACCAAAAGTAACCCAATATCAGAAATAGATTGCTGAACACCAAAATCAAATCCATACAACTGACGTAAAGAAATGGGCTTCACACCCAAACTCGATCTTATCCAATCACTATCTACTTCCAATTTAAATTCTCATTAACAAATCAATCTTGCTCCTACCTAATTACCTGTAACCTGTATTATACCGTTCTAGTCGCAGTGGAACAGTTATCCGTAATTAAATGTATGCTAATTGGTTTATGAACTAGGATTTCTAAATTTATTACATTTAACTAGAGCTAATATGGGATTAGAATAAGATTAATCATAGTGTGAATACTAATTAAGTCTTGTATTGTTGTGTCACATTCAATTAATATTACACTATTTACTCTCTTCTAACATTCTTCGTCAGTATATCTATATAACCCTCTCACAAAAAAGTGGTTTCATTTGCCAAGAATTATTCTGAATATGTTTATCGTTGTCTGCTATGTGTATCTTGTTTATTTATATGGACAAGTACTCATTTTTTCCATGAATAATTTCAAGTGGACTAAATGCCTTGTGGAGAAAACTAATAATTGGGATGACATGTAAGCTCGAGACACTGGCTTGAAAGGTAGCGTTGTAGAGTCCGAAGGGCAGATTTCATTATACACAGTGTCGTGTTGATTGAAATAAGCAGCAGAGAGTGCATTTTGACTTCTATAGATTGAATACAAGGAGAATAGCCTGGGATAAAATGAGCACTGAAGAGCTTAGAGGCATTAGTTAATTTTTGGAGAAAAGGGATTCCGGATTATGTTTGGGGGCAGAATTATTTTTTTATTTTTTATTTTTTTAGAGTAATGCTTAGAATCAGTAACAGCTTACTACATTAAATTTGTTATGAAATTATTGTAAAAATGTTGTGAATGTAATTTTACTCTTATTTTTGTTGAATCCAAATTTTTGTAATTCTCAAGTCAGAGTATTCAACATTTTTATTAGGGTAGTTATCATAGGTTAATTTAGCATATAAGTTTTTTATGGCAAATATATATATATATATATATACATTTTTTTGCAAGTCAAGTGGCCTGTGACCACCCTGGCTTGTATATGGAGCCACCACTAGGTTTTTACAAGCTGAAGGAGGCTACAATTCATTTGTTTTGAAGAACACAGTGATGAGGAATGTGTACATGCTCCGTTATAACGGAAATGGTTTTGTAATTGATGTCAACAATTTGGAACAGCATGATAGCGTGGTTCTGAGTCACAGTTTGGAACAAGATAAAAATTTCCAGTGGGTCGACTTGGGTGATTGAAATTGCTAACTAAATTAACCTTTATATGTTGTCCTTTTAAATATGTTATGAAATTCATAAATAAATGTAAGACTAGTCCAGGTAAACAACTTTTTTTTTTTTTTTTTCAATTTCATTCTTTACATATTAGGGCCAGCCGGAAACTTAGAAATTTATTTCTTTTGATAATTAAATTAATAGCTAGTAGTTGTGGTTTTTCTGATTTTCCCTTTTAGTGAGCGCGTGTGTAGGTGTGATGAGTTATCGATCGAGACAATGTAATTATGTTCCCTCTTCATATAAGGGGGTATAAGATAAAGGAAAATGTATTCAGATGTGTTTTTTACAACAAGTTTGCAAGGTTTTCATAATGCTGATTTGCAATACTAGTCTCTATCACTACAAGAAATCTGGGTTTAGGCGACGTTTTAAAAACGTCACTATAGACACAAATGGTCTATAGTGACATTTTTTTCTGCGACGTTTGATCTATTGCGATGTTTCCGAAAACGTCGCCATATGTTACTCTATAGTGGCGTTCAAAAACTTTTAGCGACGTTTTCTAAAACGTCACTAAATAATATAACATTTTCGTATATAATGTAGGAAAATACATTTAGCGACGTTTTCTAAAACGTCACTAAATAATCAATCGTATAGCGACGTTTCAAAAATGTCGCCAAAACATTTGCCCTCTTGTTTTTTAGTGACATTTTTAAAACGTCGCTATAGGATGGATTATTTGCGGCGTTTTAAAGGTGTCGCTAAAAAGGATTTTCTCTTACTTTTTAGCAACGTCTTTAAAACGTTGCAAAAACCTGCTTTTTTTTTTTTTTTTTAATGCTGTATAAACCTGCTTAAAATTCAACAATAACTAACACAAGCTTGTAATAGATCAAATTCACCTATTGATCATCAATATTCCACAATAACACATTAACCATAGAGTCAATATATATATATATATATATATATGTATGTTTAATACCAATACATATATCATCTTGAATTGAACAAAATACTTGTTTATCTACAAAACAAAAACAACCACCTAAACTATGACAATATTAAACAAAGTACAATACTTCCAAAAGAAATGTGGTTGTAACAAAACACTTGTCTACCTATACCAAAAAAAACAACCACCCAAACTATGACAATATTATAAACAAAGTACAATAGTTCCAAAGTAATTGTGGTTGCTCAAAACAACTATGTAATAGCCCATGGAGTCCTTAAAACACTGCATGTACCACTATATGCTAGTTTCTTGATGGGATGAAGCCTGTGATTTGTAAGGAGTTGGAGATGGATGATCTAAATCGAAACTACCCTGAATACAAATTAAAGTATCTAATAAGTTCATAAAGAAATCATTTCGAGTAACAAAATAATAGTTGTTATACTTAAAAAATTTAAAAACCAAATACATTCTTAAAACATTAAAATTTAATACCCTTCGATTGACAATTTGCTAAACTTGCTAAACTTTGTACAACCTTCACAACAAGGTTCCTCAACATCTTTGAGCAATTTGAGAAATTGGAGTGACTCTTCGTTAGGACCTTGTGTAGGTTGTTCCACACCAGGGCCTCCTACCACAGGATCTGATGCCATATCTTCTTCCATTGGTTCGGGCACCACATCATGCATAGGGAACATGTGATGCAACATTTCACGCATATTGCTATTTTCATTTAAGTTTTCTTGGACAGAAGTACTAGGAGTTCTAACAGTAGTCTTTCTAGATGATGATTCCCCATGAAAAATCCAACGTCGATAACCCTTACAAATCACATGTGATACTAGATGAATTCGTACAACATCTATAGCCAACATTTTTGAATGTGCACATTTTCGACATGGACAAACAATCGTACCATCTCGTTATGCATGTTGAGATGCAAAATTCAAGAATTGTGCAACTCCAGTTCTATATTCCACAGATGTCTTACTTCTAATGTCCATCCAACTCTTGTCCATAGCTATAGAACAAAACAACTAAACAATCCACCACAAAAACAATTATCAATATAACAATATAGAATGCTAACAAGTATTGAAGTCTAAAAAGTAATCAACAACCATAACTCAACATCCAAATGTTCAAAAAATAATAAACACTCCCAATATGAATGTAAACCGCCTTAAAACACCATGCAAGCCACCCGCTTGCTCCAACACAACAATCTTCCCAATACAGTTATCATAATCACAAATATAGAATGCTTACAAGTATTGAAGTTCAAAAAGTAATCAACAAATATAACTCAAAAATATCCATCCAAATTTTCAAAAAATAATAAACACTTCCAATATGAATGTAAACCGTCTTATAGCACTGTGCAAGCCACCCGCTTGCTCCAACTCAACAATCCACCCCAACACAATTATCATAATCACAAATATAAAATGCTTACAAGTATTAAGTCCAAAAATTAATCAAAAAATAATCTAACTAGATAAATCATTAATTGTAGCACCATGTTGTTAACTGAGAACGTTTAAGATTTAAGTGGGGGAGATTTTAAACTTCAGTTGCAACAACTACATGGTCCCAAAAACAAAAATAATCTAACTAGATAAATCATTAATTGTAGCCAAGGGCTTGGGGGCTAGCCCAACTAAATTATGTCTATCCAGAAGACCCAGGTAGTAGTAGTTACTCAAGCTTTATTCTACAAGAAATGACTCACATGTGTAATTATTTTTTGAATTAAGCCACATTGGTAATCATGTTTGTTGTTAAAATGTAATGACAGTAACTTTACCTATTTTTAGATACTCTCTTAGGATGTAATCACCTTTGAAATTAAATCTTTTTTTGGTTTTAAGAAATGAATGTTAAGGAAGGATAATGCTATAGCCTATAGTACATTAAAATCATTCCACTTTAGTTTTCTTTTTCTTTTCCTTTATTTCCTTTTATCTTTTTGTGGGTATCCTAAAAAGTTTGTTACTTTGTCCCTTCGAAAGTAAAATAGGCTCTACATTGGGAAATGTAAGATGCTACCTTTGTAAAAGCAAGAAGGTTGCACCAAAATTTGATGATGCTATCCAGTTGATTCTAAGTAAGGAAGTAGCATTATGTGGTACACATTTGAAAGTAACATACCATAAATTGTCCCTAAAGGGGAAAGGCAATGTTTTTTTTTTGCTATGAACATGGGATAATGTTTAATAAAAGAATCAAGCATAGTTACAAAGTTCAAATAAAAATCTTAAAAAGCAAACAAGAGAAGTGGAAAGAGCCAAACATGTCCTAAAGTCAGCACATTGTAGCTTTCTCTAAAATATGTTTAAGTCTTATCATCTATGGCCTTGCTAGAAGGTTTCTCCAATTTAGAATCAAGTTAATCAATGTAGGAGCAAAAGGCACAGTATCAGATTTCAACCAATTAATAATAGCTAATGCCTAATAAAAAAGTCAAGTCTCTAAAGAAATAAAAGGAAAACCATGCCACCATAAAAGTTGGAAGGCCTAGCTAAATAGGTATGTCCCAAAGCTCATCTAGTCATCTCTTGCACTAAAAAGTGATCCCTAAGAATTTGAGGGAAACCCCACTATTCATGTGCCCTCAAGGAATTTTGTCATATTCATGTACATTATATAAATAGTGTATATTTTGGGTATGGTTTTCTTATTTATTAAGTTTGCATATTTATTCCTAGGTGCAGTTAAGCTATAAGTATAAACTGCTCAAAAAGAGTCTTGAGTACTGAATATTTTGCAAAACCCAGAAGTTATGATTTTGATATAAAGTATAGCTACAAATTACAAGGGAAAAGATGACCAAAAAAAAAAAAACAATAGGATGTTCAGAAAAAGAGCTTATCCCTCTATCATCCCTCATTCTTTCCATTCTTCACAATGAATAAATATTATAAAATATTATTTCTCTTTTCTTTTCAATATATTAAGAATATGGTGGGATCCCCTGTTATTTTAATTTCCTAGCTACTTTTATGTTTTGGAGTGTATCAAGCCCATGTCATCTAGTGCAGGATTATAAAATTTTCAATGGTGTAATGACTAATTTATGTCTTGTGCTATTGTGTGAGTAAGTGAAAAAAAAAAAAAATTCACTTGCTGGGTCTTTTCCAATGTCAAGTGTCAACTTGAAATGATAACAAGACAAACAAAAGGTGACATTGTTTCCTGCACTACAACTAATTTCAATCTCATCAAACCAAGCACTATTAAATTCACATGAAAATTTTTCAATTTTCTTTGTGGAAAATTGTGGTTATTAGATTCACATATCCTTTTGCTATTAGCCTATCATGATTTTATAACTTTGTCTTTATAATTTATATAATTATAAAAAAATAAAAAATAAAAGAAAAAGTAAAGCACTTCCAATATGAATGTAAACCACCTTATAGCACCATGCAAGCCAACCGCTTGCTCAAACTCAACAATCCACCCCAACACAATTATTAACGTTTCAAGTACAAAGTTTTAAGCAAAAAATACTTACTATGCTCAAGCCAAGCAAACACCTTTCTAAAAAAAGTCCAAGCTTATCACAATAAATGAGTACTTAACCTACAAAATAAAAGAGGACAATTAAATGATGTGGAAGGCAAATAAAGGTGCCATTGCAAAAAAAAAAATTATGAGTTAGGACTCGGAACAATTAGGCAAAAAAATTAAGGTCCACTTTGCAGAAAATATTTGAGGTTTAATTATATTCAAACTTTGTCATTTGGTACACATAAGGAAACTTACCCATTATGCCTAAACGTCTCAACTGAAAAAGGTACTCCAAATCATCCAAATTTTGCATATGAGAACGCTATTGCAAAAAATTTTAATGAGTCATGGTGCATGGAAATTTAGTAACAATATATATAGAGGTATACATATATACATATATACATATATATAAAGAGCATTTAGTTGAGATTATTTACTCACGACAAGAGTGAAACCCCAACACCTAGGCCAATAACACCAAATGAAACCAGCAAAAAAAAAGAAAGAAAAGAAAGCCACAACTTTCTTAATTTTCCAAGATTATAAAAAATTACTATAATTTCATATAAAGCAATAATTGTAATTTCTAATATAATAACACACAAAAACACAGCTTAATAAAAACTAATTCTCATCCATAAGTAATTCTCTCTCATTCTCATTCTCTGCATTCAATGAAAAAATAAAAACTAAAGCAAGCATATACATACATACATACATACATACATATACATATATATATATATATATATATATATATATATATATAATGATAACACATTGAAGATATAATTTTTAAGTAAAAATCCTCATCTAATGGAAGAATCTCCTTGTACACATTAGTGGGCAGTGGGCTTTTTTTTTTAAAAAAAATCTCAAGCTAGTTAAACCACAAAACTAATAACAAAAAAAATTCAAAATCTACACAGTATAGAAAAATTACGTAGAAAAAAAATACAAGATTTACAAACCTATACATAAACATACAATGATACAGCCTTTGATGCTCAGGTCTTTTTGCTCAAAAATCCAAATTTGAATAAGAGATTTCTGTAACAAAATCCAACCAAAACAAGCAAACAACAAAAATTAGCACAAAAGTTCCAGGACCCATTAAAGAAAAAATAAATCAAAGCAAACCCATAAGCCAAAACACAAAGACACCATGACCCATTAAAGAAAAACTAAATAAAAGCAAACCCATAAGCTAAAACATAAAGACTTACCCTTTAAAAAAACTTGAACACCAAAAAAGAGGGGAAAAACGTTGGTGGTGGCATTGGGTGGTAGTGGAGGTCGATGACCGCCGTGGTGGCTATGTTGGTGGCAATGGGTGGTGGCTAGAGAGGGAAGAGCTTGTAGAAGTGATAAGGGGAGGGGGAGAATATAGAACTAAGAAATGAAGTTCTTTGTCTGAGCTAAAAAAACAAAACAATGAAAAGTGCAGGACAATGAAAAAACGTGTAAGGTAAAAAGAAACAAAAGAATAAAAAAAAGTGTAGGACAAAAAAAAAAAAAAAAAAAAGGAAAAAGGAGGGCCAAAAACGTGGGAAGTGAAAAGTCAGCGAAATTTTTAGTGCGGGAAAATGACAAAAATTTTGGGGAACATATAGCAACGTAATGTCGCTATATATTTCCCCAAAATTCTAGTGGTTGTTCTTAATAACTATAGCGACGTTTTTATAAAACGTCGCTATAAACAAAATATACGCCACTAAAACTGTACTTTTTGCGGCATTTTAAGAAACGCTGCTATTGTTTTGGGTTACAATGACGTTTTTTTAAAAATGTCGCGAAAGGATCACTCTTTAGCGGCGTTTGTTAAAAACGTCACAATATGCTACGTATAGCGGCGTATTTAAAAACGTCGCTAAAAAAAACGCCGCCTAAACCCAGATTTCTTGTAGTGTATAATTGATCATTCTATTGTGTAGTCGGGTAGCCTTGCAGGGCAATTCCTGCAAATAATGTGTGGCTAAAGAGACTATTACACCATTGCCTTGTGGAAATTCTTGCACTGGTTATTGAAAGTCTGAACCTTTATTGGCAATTTGGCACCTTATGAAGTTCCATATGCGTTTTGCACTCTAAGAATGTGGAAATAAAAGAATTTCGTGGGTTGTTTTGGTACATTATTGGATGATTTCACAACTAAGATTATGTTGAATTAAAATGATGGAAGAATTTGTCAAAAAAAATTTATATCCAATAATCAAGTATCATCCATATAATTCACTTGGACTTAAAGGTGTCTTTTGTCTTTTGTTAAATGTTATGGCTAATTGTTCAAATTTTTAAATATTTTCTTCAAATATTTTAAATTAAAAAAATTCAATTAATAATTGAAAATTATTTATCATAATTTAAAAAAAAATTAATGGAAGTTAATGAAGAGGCCTTAATTGAATAAACTTGAAATTTAAAAGACTAAAATGAATGAACGCAAAGTTAGAAAACTAAAATGAATTTTGATGAAACATGAAGAGTGAATTTTAATTAATTTCATACATTTTTTTTTACTCGGTTCTGTGTTTGAATGGATATAATGTTTTATCAGGTATGTGAATGATATATATAGAGATAACTAGGTACGGACCCAAGTGGGGGCCAAGCACTCCCATGTCTAAATATTTTTTTAGTTATTAAATATTTTATTTTTGTAGTTGGAACCCCTTCCAAAACCTTATGCCCCATTCTCTCCATTCAGCTTAGCTAGTCTAACTCAAATAGCAACTATACAACCCAAAAACTTAACAAAAACAATAAAAACATTTACAATGGTGATTGTATTTTAGCAAAAAAAACTATTTTACTACCAAAGAAAAAAAATATATCATGTGTTATTGGAGAAACTAAAACTAAATTTTTTGCAACTATAGTTGGCTGTAGCAATTGTTATAAATAAAATACAATATTTTATTAAGATTATATTTCTTCTTTCAATTAAAAAACTCAAATTCTCTCTCTTCCTTATTATTTTAATGAGTTGTTTATATTATTTTAAATGAAGTGATAAAAAAAAATAGAACATTTGATATTAGGTGTATTGTAAAGTGATGTGGTAAAATAGATAAAGTAGCTTTTTGAGGTGCTAAAAATTAAAAATTTTAGCACTGCCACTGTGAATGCTCTAACTTCAACAAAAAAAAAAAAAAAAAAAAAAAAAACCTAGCCAGCCTTACATTAAAAAAAACATTATTTTGTTTTTGTTTTTGTTTTTATCTTTGTTAGTAGATGATTGCACCTTAATGTATTTAGAAACACAATTTTGAGTATTTATCATTTTTTAATACTATATGAATGCTTATTTGGAGTTTTTTATTTATTTATTTATACTTTGGCCTCCACTAGTTTTGTTAGGTTCTAAAGATTTAGGAATTTATGTATTTAGAACTCTAATTTGTATTGTTGGCATACCATGATCAAAACAGGTTGTTTAGTCTTGTTTAGGCTTGCTCAAAGTTGGGTCTTTCATGTAAAGTTGGAATCGAGAGGCTGCAGATGCATTGGTGCATTTCGGCCTGGCTCGATCGATCGAATGAAAGACTCGATCGATCGAATCTCGGGCAGAATGTTTTTCTGTAGAATTTTCCAGCTCAGCCTTAACTCACTAAACGTTTTGGGTTTTCTGTTTTTACCCTAGGTATATAAAGAAAAATCCTAGCCACGTTTTTAGAGTTGCTCCTATTGTATTGTTGCTCATACTTTTCTGTTTTGTGTAAATCTCTTGTGAAATCTATAGGAGCTTTCCTTTACACAAAGCTTAGGGTTTTCAAGGTAGAGATAGTATCAACATCTTGATGATCAACTCGGTTACTACCATTGAAGCTTAAAGAATAACAAGCGTGGGTGCTTGTAGCTGATTGGAGAATCCAAGAAAGAAGGAGTCTGTGGATTCGGAGCTTGCACGTGGTCGTGTCAGTAAGTTCTACTGGTAGGTAGCATTAGGAAGTCAAGCGGGGAGCTTGTAAGTCCTTTTGTATGAACTTCGATTCTTTCATAGTGGATTCAGGTTTACCTTGAGGATAGCTAGGTCAAATCCTCCCCAGGTTTTTACCGTGTGGTTTCCTGGGTGATCATATCATTGTGTCTTTTATATTTCCGCTGCTTTATACTTTTGATATGATTGTGAAAGTTCAAAATGGGTATGAAACACCCTTGAACATTTAGACCCCAAATTACAAAAATACCAATTCAAGCTTTATATCAAACAATTAATGTGCAGAATATGATAACAAGCTTATAACAGAATAGATAAAACAATCTAAGCCAAATATAAACACATCCACAGCAGTAAATATAAGGCAAAGATAAAGGAAAGAAAGATGCAAACACACGGACAACACACGATGTGTTATCGAAGAGGAAACCGAAGTCCTCGGCGTAAAACCTCTGCGCCGCCCTCCAAGTGGTGATAAAATCCACTAAAGAATATAGTTGGGATACATGAACAGCAGAAGACCCTCCAAGCCTAATCTACCCAAGTACCTAAGCCCTCTAAGCTTCTTGCTCCAACGAGGTTACGCCGAACCTATTTCTTCTTTAGCTTCCCGGATTTCGCTACTTGACCATAGCATCAACCAATGTATATTGGTTCCTTCCCAAACTGCTTCCCTAAGCACCAAATGGACCTTCTCACAGACGTGGGTGTGGTGAGATAAGGATTTGGTAAAAGACCTCTCAAGGGTATGACAATGGAGAGGAAGAGAGTAGAGGAATTTGTAGAGTCTCTAAGGTAAAGATTGGGGATGAGGCAATCTTGTTTTTCTCTAGGGTTTTCTCTCACAAAATTCTCTCTAGAAGCTCTCTCAATATGATGGGTATAAGGGTGTATATATAGTAGGGTGAGAAGGAAATGCAAAACATCAGTTTTTGCCAAACAGGGCAAATTGGCGACTTGGTCTCGCGGCTTGTCCAAGTCGCGAGTTCAAGTCGCGACGTAACGGCCTGGCCAGCCTGGGACTTTTGTCCTGTAGCGTGACAGCTGGCGCGACCCTTCAGCTTCCCAGTGTGCATCTCACGTGCCAGCTTTTGGCGGCTTGCCAGTCGCGATCCACCCGCGAGCCCTAGCCGCGAACCTCTGTTTTTCTTGCACACTCTTGAGCTTTTCTTCACATCTTCTCACACACTACCCTTACAATTTTCCCACCTAAATACAAGGTTACTAAGTGCTAAATTACAAGCAAATTGGTCACGAAATAAAGCCAATTAGATGGTTGATTAAATTCAATCTTACAATCTCCCCCTTTGGCTATTCCGTGACAAAACCCTACAACAGACTCTAGACTTAAACGTGAGTTGGGAATAGTTGGAAAACTCACTCACACCTAACTCTAGATTCTGTAAAGCTCTTGAACATATGAATAAGTAACTCCTGAAACACAATAACATAGCAATATCATTGTATGCAGAAAACTTAATATGCATATGGAGCAAAATACGCAAGATCAAGCAAAAATGAACATAAGCATAAAAGCAGTAATTCATGGCAAGATCAACAACAGTAGTCACTTAAGCAAAAGTGATTACTATGTTCATTCACACAAGGAATGAACATCCGGACATGCAAAAAAAATGATAAACTCAATTGAAGAGTATCATTTGCAAGTCCAACACTTAACCAATGCATACAAACATATATGCATCTAGGAACAATCCTACAAGGGCACAAGAGTGTTGTACTTAAGATAATGCAAGGCATTAACAAGTACCAAAGCACAAAGCACAAAGACTGCATATGCAAAGTTTTGCAAATACATGGCACAAACCATAAAAGCCTACAAACATGCATAAGTACAAGAAACAACCCTCAAAGCTTACAAAAGCAACAATGGGTACAGACCAACAACATAAAGTGCTGATTGATATAACATCATACTATATAAGTAATCACCAAAGATTCACATGTTGAGAGTTTTAAAACAGACTAAAACTAGTGTATCAAACTTAAAAAAAACAACACATATTTAAACTCCCCCTCAAACCAGGCACTCCCCCTCAAGAGCTGCCCCAAAAATTCTCCCCCTTTTTGACCGGAATGGCCAAAGGGTCAGTGATCCTGGCTGGTATGAATGCTGTCAAACTTGGCAGAGAGTACATCAAGCTAGTCCTGCATTGCTGTCATCCTCTCAGTCTGTTGATTCTGAACATCGCGGATTGTATCAAGTCTCTCCAGGATGATCTGAAAGGTATTAGGAGGTATAGGTGATGAGGTAGAAGGTCTGCTCCTCTTGACTCTTACTCTAGGTGTGGAAACTGGTCCTGCACCTTCTGCTTCAGTCTCCATAGGATCACCTTCTTCGTGGACACCCTCTTCTTCTTCACCCGAAAGACGACTCTGTATCCGTATGCGAGTAAATTTGTTGATTGCTGATAGAGGAGGCATGGGACTGATATCTTGTGGGATTGCAACACCTTTTTCTTTGAAAATTCTCATGAGCAGACTTGGAAACACCAGCTTGGGCCTCGAGTTGGTTTTAGTTTCATCCATTATAGTATCAAAAATGTGGGAACTGATGTCAATAAAGGTGTTTTCCTTAAGTTCCATAAGAAAGATAGATCTGGCATTTGTCAATGTAGTCATCTTCCTTATAGGGTACAGATTGTACATCATTATTGTTGTTAAACACCTCATGTCTTTAGGAAAGTCAGAAGTGTTGAGACATCTCTTTTCTAAAACCCCACCAATCTTTTTCTGGACAGCTTCTAGAGAGACCATTCTGTCCTTGTAGTTAGTGAATTCATACTCTTCTAACCCCTCCAGCCCTAAAACCTTATCAATGTCATGAGCATCTAAGGTAAACTCCTTTCTCCTCACCCAACAACTCAACTCCTCCTCCTTTATCACAACATTTGCATAGAATTCTCTGATTAGTGGTTCACACACTAAAGGTAAGTCACCCAGAAGTTTCTCCCAGCCTCTTCCTTCAAAGCATTTTGGAAAGAATGTATCCCTCAAGTCATGTAAATCCACAAATCTCTCCTGGATAATTGTTCCCTTTATGAAGGAATCTCTGTATCTCTCAAAATGCTTGACTGACCTAAACAGGTTGTTGTCCATTTTCAATCTTTTATCAGCCTTCTTAGCAGGAGTCTTCTTCTTAGAGGATGTGGAAGCCATCTGTAAACACTCAGAAAAGTCCACAACAAGGGCACAACACAATATGTGGAAGTATACTCAAATTAGTAACCATATAGTTATAAGGAAGAACAGAGTGTTGGGCAAAACACAAACCAAGAATAGTTGATAACAAAGAAATAAGACATCACATAATAATCACAGATCAAACAAGTTCAGTCTGTAAAGATGAAACTTTCATACAGACAGATGAAAGCATATGTCACTGATACTTGACCAAATGAACATGGAATGTGCAAGAGAATCTTCAGAGGCAGAGCCACACACAAGATATGGTAACACACACACAGAACAGAGTGAACCATATAGACATAAGGACATACACATGGCAAACTCAAATTTTTCATTTAGGGAAACATCACTGAGATACCAAAAACCGTATACCCAATGGATATAAACACTCAAATATCAAATTTCAGATCATGAATGAGAAGGTGAAAGCATGAAAACCCATAATGGAGCAAACTCAAGAAACTAATCATAACCAAGTGGGAACAAACCAAACCACCAAACCAGCATTTTTAAGCATAAATATGTTTGAATACCCAAATAACAATCCAACAGTAAAACACATAGATTCAAGAACATTTTACTTAAATCATGAAATTGGAGTGAGAAACAGGAAAACCCATACCTTTTTCTTGAAGATTTATGCAGAAATGATGCAGAGATGAAAGATTTTTCAGTGAGAAATGAACGGTTTGAGTGAGAGAGTGAGGAAGACAGTGAACAGTCACAAAACTTCGAGGGAAAAACTGAAAAACAATTTTAAAACTGTCTTCAAAACGCAAAACACACGTTTTTCGCGACTGGATCAAGTCGCCAGTAAGTCGCCAGGTTAAGCCGCGAAACATTGTGAAGAAAAGAAACTTGAGAATTTCTCTAAGTGTTTTTCACGACTGGAAGGTCTACTAGCGAGATAGTCGCGATATGAGTCGAGAAATTCCCTGAGTACCTCTCGTGACTGGACCTTCTACCCGCAAACCAATCGCCACACTGACCCACGAAAGCTGGAAAACTCAAAAATTTGGAAAAATTTTCTAAGTCTTTTTCGCGATTAGAGCATTTACTCGCTAGTTAGCCGCGACAAATCTCTGAATGATCTCACGACTGGGACAGGGCAACACTGTTTTTGAAATTTTTGACATTTTGTAAAAACAAAGTACTTTCCAAAAACAAAACACTCAAAAATCTTTTTGTGTTTGACTAACAAAGATTGAGCATGTGAAAACACATTTAATCAAGTACAATCACACAAATGAATATGACATTCATTGAACATAGACTTGTGTGTTGTGTGTGGATATCAAAAATGAGATAGTCCTTAGTCCAAAGTGAAGCTTCAATGATCAATTCAATCAAGGCATACACAACTAGCACTAGATAATGTGACCTATCTCAATTATAGAAACACGCATATATGACCTCCCACAAGTACTTGATAACATTTCTTTGAAGCTTTTCATTTGGCTCCATATTCAACATATCATTTGCTAATTTTGAGCAAAGAGAATCTCATTGAGAGATAGATGCCTGAAATTTTTGATATTTCAATTAATGAGTTAGCCTTTGGCTTTTTGGGCATCTTTCATACATTTTATTTTGGTCGCTTTCCCTTTTTCCTAGTCAAATACTAGTATGTGCGACAGGCTTTTGCAGCTCTATATCTCTTTTCATTTGGAGATTTACATTTAGAGAGCTCTTTAAAGCAAAAAAATAAAAAGTGGGAAGATATATAGGCATGAGTCTATGCATGTCTCAAGATCAACACAAACATTCACTAATCATTCATGACAAGGTTGAAGATCTATTTACAACAATCACATAGATTTCAGAATTTCTTCCACAATGATATGAGTGCATGAGAGACAAGCTAAGCTCGTTAAATGCACAAAGCCATTAGTACAAAGGTACAAGGCTAAACATGCTTTGAGACAAAACTCAACAAAGTGATCAAACTTTTTGGATTTTCAACTTTTTATGTGTTTTTGGATTTTTGACACGAAAACAGTAGAAGAATGATCAAAAAACAAGAAAGATGTAAAAGCATTTTAAACACAAACAAACCACAAATTAAACAGATACTCAAAAACACAACGCAAATAACCAATCATATCCACAAAGCATAGGAAGAATTGATGCATGGACATGTTATAATGCTTATGCATGAGTACCCTTTGTCACCCACACGTCACGTGCGTTTGGGGTGATATCCTTGACGGATCGGGTACGAGAGTTAGGACTTTCAAACCTCCTGTTGAAGCTCTCCAAGCAAGTGGTGAAGGCGCCAATCATTTTCATCACGTCCGTCATTCCGGGATCACGGTTTTGGCTCCTTGATTGCTCACCACCCCAAGACCTCAAGTCATTTCTTCTTCCTCATGACCGAGGTACACTCGCATTGTTGTCTGCTCTTAGCTTTTGACAGTTGGGTCTAGTGTGTCCTTGCAGTCCGCAATAATGACAAATATAGTTTATTCTAGGACCCTGCTGCTGTCTTGGGAGAGATCTTCCTCTAGCTCCAAATCTGACTTCAGATTGATTTCGGGACTTGTTAAACACCCGTTGATTAGCCACATTCTTTTTCTTCTCAGCCTCATCTATCTCTGGAGTAGGCTTGTCAACAGCCGTCTCTTTGGTTTTTACAAACTTTACTTCCTTGGTGACTTTGGCTGATGAGCTGCTCCCTCCGGTATATCCCAACCCGGACTTGTCTGAGGCATGTTTTTGAGATGAAATAACATCATCTAGCTTCCTGGAGGAGATCCTATCTACCTTGGCATGAGCTTGTACTACCTCTTGCTCAAGGAATCTCACTTTAGTGTAAGCTTCTGATAGCTCACCATTAAGTGTTTCAATTTCACATTTAGCTTCCTTATATCGTGCCAGGAGACTTTTGTAATCTTCCTCAGCTCTCTTCATCTTCTTGATGGCTGCATTAGCCACCTTAGCATATTCACCGGTCTTCTCAAGGAGTGAGTTGTAAGTCTCTTGCAATCCCACTGTTTCTCCAACTTCCTCATCTTCAGACTCCTCGACTATTCCCATAGACTCCAAATCAGAATGTTCCCCAAGCTCCTTCACAAGTGTACCCAAATCATCCGAGGTCTCCACATGTGCAATGGTCATGAAAGCGGAGTAATTTTCTTCTCCGTCACAGCTATCTTCAGAGTCAGAATTTGATGAATCATTATCACTCAAAGTTGTGGCATAGACCTTTCCTTTTGTCTTCAAATAATTGGGACATTCCTTTTTGAAGTGTCCATGTCCATTACACTCAAAACACACAATGTCCGAGGAAGATTGAGACTCCTTCCCTTCTTTCCTCGTAAACTCTTTCCTATCACCTCTTGAAGATGAGAATTTCCTTCCGTTGAATGGTTTCCCACTGTTCTTCATCTTCAGGAATTTTCGGAAGTTTTTCGCCAGATATGCTACTTCCTTCTCCACTCCATCTTCTTCCGAAGGGTCATGAGATGCCACTCTCTCATCAATTGTTTTAAGAGCAAGTGATTTGCTCTTCTTCTGAGAAGGCAGGGACAATTCATATGTCTGCAGAGAACCAACCAGCTCTTGAACCTTGATGTCGTCAAGATCTTTGCTCTCTTCAATGGCTGTAACTTTGGCACGAAAACTTTCTGGTAGTGACTGAAGAATCTTCCTTACAACTTTAGACTCCTCCGTCTTTTCCCCCAAATTAAATTTGCCGACGACCACTTCGTTTAGCTTACTGTAAAAAGAGTCAAAGGACTCATCCTCATCCATCTTTAGCTGCTCAAAGCGAGTGGTCGACATCTGAAGTTTGGTGTCTTCCACCTTCTTGGTTCCTTCATAAGTCGTCTCCAGAATCTCCCATGCTTCCTTAGCAACGGTAATATGTGAAATCCTGTGAAATTTTTCTGGAGAGATACCACAGAAAATGGCGTTCGATGCTTTACTGTTTGCATTAGCTGCCGCAAGAGCTGCCTTGTCCCAAGTGGATTTAGCATCCTCTGGCTTTGTCCAACCTATATCAACTGCATCCCACACAGCCTCATCCATAGAACACAAAAACGCCCTCATTCGGACTTTCCAAAATGCATAATTATTACCATAAAAAAATGGTGAAACATTAAGAGATTGAGACCTATCCATCTCAACAAGGGGTCAAGGATCACACTTAGGTATTAAAACCACAGCAAGTGTACCCGCTCTGATACCAATTGAACGTTCAAAATGGGTATGAAACACCCTTGAACGTTTAGACCCCCAAATTACAAAAATATCAATTCAAGCTTTATATCAAACAATTAATGTGCGGAATATAATAACAAGCTTATAACAGAATTGATAAAACAATCTAAGCCAAATATAAACACATCCACAGCAGTAAATATAAGGCAAAGATAAAGGAAAGAGAGATGCAAACACACGGACAACACACGATGTGTTATCGAAAAGGAAACCGAAGTCCTCGGCGTAAAACCTTTCCGCCGCCCTCCAAGCGGTGATAAAATCCACTAAAGAATATAGTTGGGATACATGAACAGCAGAAGACCCTCCAAGCCTAATCTATCCAAGTACTTAAGCCCTCCAAGCTTCTTGCTCCAACGAGGTTACACCGAACCTATTTCTTATTTAGCTTCCCGGATTCCGCTACTTGACCATAGCATCAACCAATGTATATTGGTTCCTTCCCAAACTGCTTCCCTAAGCACCAAATGGACCTTCTCACAGACGTGGGTGTGGTGAGATAAGGGTTTGGTAAATAACCTCTCAAGGGTATGACAATGGAGAGGAAGAGAGTAGAGGAATTTGTAGAGTCTCTAAGGTAAAGATTGGGGATGAGGCAATCTTATTTTTCTCTAGGGTTTTCTCTCACAAAATTCTCTCTGGAAGCTCTCTCAATATGATGGGTATAAGGGTGTATATATAGTAGGGTGAGAAGGGAATGCAAAACGTCAGTTTTTGCCAAACAGGGCAATTTGGCGACTTGGTCTCGCGGCTTGTCCAAGTCGCGAGTTCAAGTCGCGACGTAACGGCCTGGCCAGCCTGAGACTTTTGTCCTGTAGCGTGACAGCTGGCGCGACCCTTCAGCTTCCCAGTGTGCCTCTCACGTGCCAGCTTTTGGCGGCTTGCCAGTCGCGATCCACCCGCGAGCCCTAGCCGTAAACCTCTGTTTTTCTTGCACACTCTTGAGCTTTTCTTCACATCTTCTCACACACTACCCTTACAATTTTTCCACCTAAATATAGGGTTACTAAATGCTAAATTACAAGCAGATTGGTTACGGAATAAAGCCAATTAGATGGTTGATTAAATTCAACCTTACAGATTGTATGTTTTTGATAACCTAGAATTGCTTAAATTGACTAAGTTAATCACTTGGCTAATTAACTAGATTAATCCGGTTGGTTTAAGGGGTCTAAAACCGTTCAAGTTTAAAATCCTGAGTCCATCCCTGGATATAACAAAATGTTATGATAAAAATTGGTTAATTAATCCTTTGTGTGGGTAATTTTTTTTTTCAATTATTTTATTATTAATATTTTTTTGGTCTTTTGATTAATAATTCAGTAGCTAGCCTATATTGAGTATTGAGACTCAAGTCAGTCTCCGCTACCGCGAAGTCCACTGGTTAGGTTCAAGGGGACCCCATGCAATAGAAATTAGAAAATATCTGCTTTGGTCGGGAAAATGTCCTAATGAAAATTTAAGAAAATTTCCAGAGAGCAAATGCAAACGCGCAATATTTATTTGACAGCGAGATTGGATCTCGACTTGAAGTCTGTAAGAGCTGACCCATGAGTTTAGTCTTACTTTGCATTTGCATGGGTGTTTCCGCTGCCTTGATAAATAAGTAACCAGTAATTAATAACTTGTCTTAATTGGCTGAAAAAATCAAAGGACCTTTTCTTCTAGCATGTATCAACGGAACTTAGTGTTATGAGAACTCTAAACTCAAGTAGCTCATTTTGCTGCTAAATTTTTCGTTGCTCATTTTGCTGGTTTCTTTTGCAATAATTGCAACCTACCTCATGCTGTTTTGTTGTTTTGCTTTTAGTTCTTAATGAAATTGTAGTTTACAAAAAAAGAAAAAAAAAAAAAAAGCATGTATTAATTGAAGTTTTTGCTCTATGAGACCACCAATTAATCTACTTGCTTGCTATTAGAATTTTAGTTGCTAAGAGTCTTTATAGCTCAATTGACATCTCTTGGTGTTTCCAACGTAGATATCCAGAGTTCAAATTCTCTTTCTCCAATGTACGTAATTGTTAATTATAATAATAATAAAAAATGTAATTGTTAAGTTCCCTCTACATGACAAGTTCACGAATCAATTGGCTACTACCAGTGAATAATTATTAATAGGGTCATGTTAATGGGTGCTCTTAGGACTATTAATAAATCATTTTAGCTAGGGACGGAACCAGGATTCAAACTTAAGGGAGTTTGAATTTCTTTGTTCAAAAATTTTTAAAAATGAAATATCAATATTAGAAGTTGTCAACAATGCATTATTAGCATTAATTTTTTAATTATTTGTATTTTTTATTTTGAAAAAAAAAATCACAAATGACAATTTATAATCAAGATTTTTGTAAATTGTGATTTACAACTACGTTTTTTATTGGATTTAATTTCGTATTGTTTCCCAGCATTTTTATGGGATTTAATGTAAGGGTTATGTGTGAAAGTTTGGTGAAGATTTTGTAAAAATGAGGATTTCAAGACTAGCTCGCGAGTGCCAACTCGTGAAATAGGCCACATGAGAAGCACATGCTGAAATTTGAAGAGTCTTTAATAGGCTGGATTTCAAAATTCATTGGCGACTTAGGCTAAGTTGTGAGTGAAATATTCAAACATTGTAGCATACCATTCGTGAAAATCAAAATCAAGTAGTTCAAATATCAAAATCACGTAGTTCAATATTCAAATATTGTAATTTCATTTCTTTATTAATGAAAATGATGGGGATGTGTTACTTTGATCAAGAAAGAAGAAATTAACAATTAGAGGAAAGCTGATCAAGAAGTATATAGTGAGCATAGAAAAGCAAGTCAACGGAATTGTACCATACCATGAGCAATAAGGCTTGTAAGTCTTAACCCAACATAGCAGTAAGTCAACAACAAAGAAAAAGTCTTTTGCCAGGAAACTTGGGAGGCTAGCTAGCCACAAAATATTTGGTCGCAATTTGCTATTCACAATCAAATGACACGGAGTTAATAGTTATGACCGAGTGGGAGGCTCATGTGTGATAAAAGCACCATTTTTCTAGCAAATATTAAAAGCAGTTTATCAGGGACGGAACCAGGATTCAAACTTAAGGGCGTCAAAGTTATTTGTTCAAAATTTTTGAAAAATTGAAATATCAATACTAGAGGTTGACAACAATGCATTATTAGCATTAATTTTTTAATTATTTGTATTTTTTTATTTTGAAAAAAAAAATCACAAATGACAATTTAAAATTAAGAGTTTTGTAAGTCAATTGGCACGTCCTAATACTTTCAAG
Source organism: Quercus aquifolioides (assembly GCA_019022515.1). Classification (NCBI taxonomy): domain Eukaryota; kingdom Viridiplantae; phylum Streptophyta; class Magnoliopsida; order Fagales; family Fagaceae; genus Quercus; species Quercus aquifolioides. Next base: position 24,577,079 of record CM032327.1, on the reverse strand, counting down.
GTCTGACCAAGATTAGTCCGATTCTTTATTCTATCGACATTATAAATTAAAAAAAAATAATTATGTACTCTTTTCACATACTTCTATAACTAATAACTTCATGATGCTATATGTATAGTTAAAAGATTCTTTAAAAAAAAACAAAAACAAAAAACTATAGTTAAAAGTTCAAATCTATGTCAAGCATTATATTAATAAAACAGCCAAAATAATGGTTAATAATATCATGCACTAATATTTAGCGTAAAAAAAGGTAAGACAATTATTGGCATCTTGGTAAGGTTGAGAATTTTTCCTTTGAAAAATTGCAAGTTTGAAAAAAGAGTAAAGAAAAAAAATATTAAAAGAGATCTAGTAAACAATCACATGATAATGTACGGTAACTTTGAGTCTTTAACTAAGTAAATAATAAAGTTTTTCCCATCATTACATTAATTTAGTTAAGTCACAAATGCATGCCAATTGTGTCCCAAAGTTAACTAATTTTACACATGCATGCCAAGTGTGTCCCAAAGTTAATAAAACATTAAAAAAAAAAAAAAAAAATCTACCATTCAAAAGTAGATAATTTTTTTCCACTGATGAGTTAAAGACACCAACTGATCCAAGTTGTTGGTGATTAACTAGTGTGTGGATGGAGCGATCAACAATATAAGAGTTGTCTTTGTGTCTATGAGGTGGAGTCATTTGAGAGAGGCATAGAGCTCTCAAATGAGAGGGAGAAATTAGGTAAAAGTTATTAGGTTTTTGTGATTTGTTTGGTAGGATTTGTAATTGATTTGTTGTTATTGTTTTTGCTTAGACCATATTTATGATTTGTCCAAAGATTTTTCTTATTATTTGAGTATGTGTTTTTTTATAAAAAAATAAAAAAAAAAAAAAAAAGATTTTTCTTGTTATCTATTTTTGAGATTTATGGGTCATCTTGTCATTTTTTTGGGGGAGGGGGGCCAAGTATATAAATTTTAGAGTTTAAAGTAAATTTTTTGTGTAAACATATATACTATAAGATTTTTTTTCAAAGAAGAGGGGGGGGGGGGGGGGGGGGGGGGGGGGAGGGAGGGCATGGCCCCCCTAAGGCAGTTCCGTCCTTGATTTTAGCAAAGTTTTTATATCACTTTTATGAGAAATTGAAAAAGTTGTAAAAACATTAATTACTTTTTATCCTTTTTCATAAAATTTTCTTAAAATGATCGATTTACTAATAAGTGTCTTTAGGAAATTTGTTAACATTTTCTTTACTAATTAATACTAGAAAGAATTAGTCCTCCTTACCCATTTTCATGATGGGTACGTAGTAGTATTGACCATACTTATACTTTGTTATTTCCCTAGCATGCATTTGTGGCTAATTAAATCTTGTTAGTGAATAGCGAGAATCTCTGGTTCATCATCGATCATTTCGATGTTAATGATCGATGTGGACTAATAGTCATGTACCACAGCGCAATGTGGCAAATGTTCGAAGAAATTTTGCTGGTAGATTTCAAAATTCCGTACTTCAATAGGATTCAAAGGGAGAATATTTCGTGAGAATTAGGTTTTTTTTTTTTCGAAGTCAAAAAAAGAAAAAAGTGACTTTGTACTCTTCATCTATCCATATCTCACTTGTATAGGTTTCTTGACTCTTGAGCCATGAATATAACATTCAACCATTTGCCCTTGCATTCATCAATCAAGTAAACTTTAACATCTTTCTCAAAAAAAAAAAAAAAAAAAAAAAAAAAAAAAAGAAGAAGAAGAAGAAGAAGAAGAAGAAGAAGTAAACTTTATCATGGGTCCCTCTGTCTTCATTTCCATTATGGTAGTAGCATGGGCATGTGAGGCACTTTGTGGTGATCACATGATGGCCTTCTGAGAATTGATATTCTATTCATAAAAAATTTTGCAAATTAAATCATGCATCCGATTGATGGTTTTAATTAACTGTCACTCGCAAGTTGCATGCTGCATGAGACTTAGAAACTAATTTACTAATGTACTCCCTCTAGCCATTTGAAAGACTAATATAACTTTTTCAAGAATTTTATAACTCAATTGACACATCTAGAATTTATATTCTTACACCCCTAATTATCGGATTATTAAAAAATAAACGATGAAATAAAAAACCCTAATATAACCTTATAAATTTTTCTCATGAACTAAATACCCTATCCCTTGTGTTAGGATATATGTGAATCATGTTAGGAATATATGTCAATATAGAATTGGTTAATCCTTTGACAAAATGTACTTTACTTGTAATTGGGTAGATCTAGGATGTGTTTAATGCTTCAAGGAACAAGGTTTCAAGTCCAAGTGTTAAAGCCATGCAATTCTATTCAGGAAATAACTAAAGAAGTGCTGGATTTTAAAGCTTGACAGCTAGCATCTATCGAGGTTTAAAAGGCTGTTTAAGCCCAATGCTCGACAGCTACTCGATAGATAGGGTATCTATCAAGATTTAAGAAAATCAAATTTTCAATCTGATTTTCATCCAATCCGTGTATAGATGTTTGGGCTTTCTTTTCTCACAACCCTAAACATATATAAGGATTGTTTTAAGGGCCATCATAGCTGACGCACCTCAATGCAAAAGTTTTTCACAAGCATATTGTGAACCGGAGACATATGCCCTAGTTCATCTTTCTCTTCAAGAAGCTACTGTATTTGTACACCGTAGGGTTTTGTAACCAAGGAATTTCGTGATCTTCATCGTGTGGATGAACTGAAGAACTTTGCAGCCAACATATTTCTCAAGTTGGTGTGTAAGTTGCGTACTGGGATCCTTGCATCGAATTAATTTGCCATGACTGGAAGCCGTGCATTGAAAGGAGAAATTGTCACTACAGAACAAGTCTAATTAGATATTGGGGTAAGGGTTCAACTGTAAGTTGGTATAAGGTACTGGGATTCTTTTACTTGTAACCGCTTGTTATGATAATAGTGGATTCTCAAGAGTGGTGACCTTAAAATCACTCGGTGTGATTTTTTCCGTGTAGGTTTTTCTCATTCGTAAACAAATCACCGTGTCAATTTATTTTTCGCTGCATTTTAATTTAGTTGGTGATTTGTTTGTATTACCACATTTATTGCATGCTAATTGAATTAATTAATTAACTTGGCTAATTAATTAGTTAATTCATCACAAGAGGTCAATATATTCTTAGCCTATCACCTTGTCTTCTGTAACTCATCTAATTTCCCTAAAATCTCCCTAATTCTCTCTTAACCCACAGAGCCCATCTTAATGTGCTTGACCTGACCCACGTTAGCAAAACCCATTGCGAAGAGAGAAGTCAAACTTGGTGAGATTTTGTGACACAGCGGAGATGTTTGTTGTTTATCGTGCAAAGCCTTTCATCATTGTGGTTCGGACGTCGACCCAAAAAAAAAAAAAATGAAATCTTGGATTCTACTTATTGAATTTCTAAGAAATCCAAAGATGCGAAGTTCCAAGCTCCTTCAATCAAAATTTAAAATAACTCTTTTAAGTTTTGAGTTGTAAATATAATTAAACGAAAAAAAAATAATAATAATCTCCATTGTAAAAAATAAAAACCCAGCTGTCTCCACAAATCACCAAACTTTTCCCAAAAAACCAGCAAACCCACGTAGCAGAACTCATCTGAACCGAACCTCTACGTTGCTAACCAGCGGTCCAGCACGTACTGAATTTATTCAAACAAAAGCAATGCTTCTCTTGCTACTGGGTCTTCACTAGACATACTATTACTCTGATCTCCAGCAGGCTATATAAAATTCACAAAAACAAAACATGATTTTGTATATATAGTTGAGCACACACAATTCTGCATGGAAAAAAATAATAATTGGCATAAAATGTACACACGAGACTCTAGCTTGAAAGGTAGCGTTGTAGAGTGTGAAGAGGAGATTATACATGCTACCCCAGAATTGCGTTCTGTTTCTAGAACACAATATTTTTCAATTTCATTCGTAACGTTAACTTAGAATATTATTTCTTTTGATAATTGGATTAATAGTTACAAGTTATGGTTTTCTAATTTTTATTTATTTTTTATTTTTTTACCATTGTTGTTTAATGGTGTGTATGTAGAGTTATAGACCGGATCAATGTAATTGCGTTCCCTCTCTTTCTATCTCTTAAAAAAAAAATCGTTTCCTCTCTTTATATAAGGTGGTATAAAATAAAAGGAAATTTGTATAGGAAAGAACCAACTTATTCCACACCGTTAGAAATACTGAATTTAATAGTATTGTATTTCACATGTAATAGAGTATCAGTGGCGACTCCAGGAATTTTTTCCAGGGTGTTCCTAATTTTTTTTTTTTTTTAGTTGAAATATCCAAAGCCATCATCAAGGAGATGAAGATGAATATTGCACAAGAGATGAATCTTGGGTACGTGATTTTCTTATCAAATATTTGTCCATAATTCTAACAAAATAATAAATAATAAATTATAAGTTCATTTGAAATATTAATAAAATTATTAATTATTGTTGTTTAGTTGTTTCATTAATTTATTTGTCTTTTATAAATTATAATTTGTTATATTATTGTATCATTAATTATAAAATTATTAATTGTTATTTAGCCTAACATAATTTAATTTGTTTATCTTTTATAATATATTGGTTAATTAAATTATTAATTATTGTTTATTAGTTGCTTCCCTTAATTAATTATTGATTGATTAAATTATTATTTATTTGTTGCACTAGCACAGCATTTACTTTCCCCAATTCAAATACCTCACCCGACCCTATGTACCATGTGCCCATCCACCCCCCACCCTACTCAACAGACGATGAGACAAGCCCCCCAATCACAAGAGTTAGCTGCCAATCAGAAAATTTCACAATTACAAATTCACAAATCACAATAAGACAATTAATTGTATCTCACCAAGTCTCACCAACACCAACACACACCAACACCAACAGATAAAGCCAAAAAGAAAAAAAGTTAAGAATAGGGCCAAAATGTAATAAAGTTAAAGCTAAGCTGAGCCAATCACAGTTGTTCAAAAGAATCAGATAAAGTATTAAAGTTAAACTGTTAAAGTCTTAAAGAATAAAGAGAGAGAGAGAGAGAGACTCATTCATTTCATTTCAGATTTCACTTTCATTTTCATTTTTCAGATAAAGAGAGAGAGTCAGAGAGAAAAAGAGAGAGAAGTTATGAAATACCTTGAGGTTGAGGTTGAGGGAGCATCGGAGCAAGCTGAGCGACGAGCGACGGAGCCAGCGACGTGACCGATCAGCGATCTCCGATCCGATCCAGTGAGCGATCTCCGATGCCCGAATCCCGATGCGATGTGCTCTGGACTGGAGCTCGAGTTGTGTTGGCTGACCGATCTCCGATGCGGCGATGCCCGATCCGTCTGTTGGCTTGGGTTGCAGCGTTGGCTGCGTTGCTCTGTTGAGGTTTTTGTCTTTAGGTTTGCTTTAGTGATTTCTGATTTAGTGATTTGAGGTTTCTGATTTAGTGATTTGCAGCATATATTGGGTTTTGGTTTTTTTTTTTTTTTTTTAGAATCTGTGGGTTTGCTTTACCTGTTTACCATCTGTTGGGTTGTTTTTTTTTGTTTAGATTGGGTTTGCTTTACGTTTAGGATTGATGTTGGGCTTTTTTGTGGGCTTGCTTTGTTACAAAATTTTTTTTCTTCAAATTTTAGTACAAAAATTTTTTTGGGCTTTTTTTTTTTTTTTTGCTTGAAAGTAGAATAAATAAATTTATTTTTTTATTTTTTATTTGAGAGTGTTCCTTATTTTGCTTGAGGGTGTTCCTTATTTTTTTTTTAAGGGTAAACAAATAAAAAAAATTTAATTATTATATATAATTTTTTTTTTCAAGTCAAGATGTTCTTGGGAACACCTTGAGTCCAACGTGGCGTCACCACTGTAGAGTATACATGATGAAAGCTCGGAAATGTGTCGAAAACACACGAGCTATTTAGACCACCAAATTAAAGTTACGGTTTGGTTGATTTTACACTAACTTAATACTAAGTGCGGAATAGTGTAAACACAAGCGTATAAGCAAGACAACTACTCTAATCCATATTTAAAGTAACACAGCAGTAAAAATGAAATGAACAAGAGTAGGGAAGAGAGATACAAACACAGATAACACTGAGACGTGTTATCGAAGAGGAAACCGAAGACCTCGGCGAAAAACCTCTCCGCCGACCTCCAAGCAGAAATCGATCCACTAGACAATCAGTTGGGATACAAGAGTGAGCAAGAGACCCTCCGAGCCTAATCTATCCTCTGTACCTAAGCCCTCCAAGCTCCTACTCCAACAAGGCTTCTCGGAACCGTGTCTTGTCTAGTTCTCCGTATCCCGCAACAAGCTCCATGTTGCATCTGCCATTCTAGACTTCTTCCAATGCTTCCCAGCAACACCAAAACTTCACTTGACACTCTCAAAGGGTGTGGTAAGTTTTTGGGCTATCAACCTCTCAATGGTATGGAAATGGAGAGGTATGAGATAAGGAAATTCCCAAAACAAATGTGTAGAGGATTGTAGGTATCACAATCTCTAACTCTCAAGGTGTTTGGCTAGGGTTTTCTCTCAGAAGCTCTCCTTTACATTTGTGGGTATGTGGGTATAAATAATGTAGGGACAAAAAGTGTGAATCAGATTGGACAGGCTGGCAGAACAGAATGCCTTGCGGGTGTCTCGTGGGAAGGCCTTACTCGCGAGATACTCGCAAGACACAGCTGTCTCCATCTGGCCTGACTCTTTGCATTCCAGCATGTGCAGGGCACATGAGTTACTTCGCGGGATGCTAAGTCGCGAGCTACCCGCGAAAACACTTCCTTCTTCAATTGCATGAGTCTTCACACACTCTCTCTCTAACACACAACCCTTACAATGAAATCCCACAATAAATACGGGGTACAATAAATTGAATAAAATTACAATCAAATTTGGCACAGAATATAAGCCAACAAAACATATAGTTGTAAATAACAACTTTACAATCTCCCCCTTTGGCTATTCCGTGACAAAACCCCTAAAACAGACTCTAGACTTAAACGTGAGTTTGGGAGCAGTGGCAAAACTCACTCACACCTAATCTAGAAGCTATGAAGCACTTACAAGTATATACCTGTTACCTGAAACACTTGCACACAAACAAAACTTTCATTAAGCTTATGACAAGTTAAACACAAGGTACGTACATGAGCAAGTAAAGTGCAATCAAGTTTGTAAGCACGTCATAACATGTAAGCATATCTTGATCAAACAAAAACAGTCATTAAAGAATGACTGCAATGAACATTTAGCAAGTAAATGCTCATCCGAACATGCAATGCAATTAAGAACAATCCATAGGATCAATTGCATGTCCAACACTCAACCAATGCAAAATACATGAAGTACTTGCATCTAGGATAAAAGATCCTACTAGGGCACAAGAGTGAGGTACTTAAGACAAATTAGCAATATCTTATGTTAGGACATATGTGTTTTCACTTGCTAAGAACATATGTCACTTATTTATGTAAATCGGCAAATCCTTTGACAAAACGCACTCTACTTGTAATTGGGTAGTTCTAGGTATATTTAATACTTTAAGAAACAAGGTTTCAAGATCAAGTGTTGAAGTCATCAAGTCTGTCCAAGAAAAACAAGCTGAAGTGCAAAATCATTAAAGCTCGACACCTTCTCGATAGCTCCTCCACACCTGCTATCTGTCGAGATTTATAAAATCAAATTTTCTGATCTGATTTCTTGGGATCCGTGAATGTGTCTTTAGGCCTTCTTTTCTCCTAACCCTAGACATATAAAATGATTATTTTAAGAGCCGTCAAAGAGTACACAAGTTGCAAAAGCATTGAGAAAACTCTGTTCAAGAAATTTGTGATCAAAGACTAAGTTCTTGACCTAGTTCATCTTCTCTGAAGAAGTTGCTGTGTGTGAGGGATTTCACAATTCGCTCCAATACCAATGGGCTTGGTCTGCGATCGAATGCTATAAAAGATTTGTGCCCCCTCATCCTTCACCAATTGGTGGTTGGATGGATTGGTAAGGTACATGGTCCGACACTGTGTATTTGCACCAAAGGGTTTTGTGACCAAGCATCTTCCTAATCTTCATCGTGTAGGATGAATTGAAGAACTTTGCAGCCAACCTCTCCTTCTAAGTTGGTGTTTGAAGTCGCGTACTAGGATCTGCGCATTGGTTAGTCACGTACTTGGGAGCCGTGCATCAAAAGGGAGAATTGTCACTACAGATCAAGTCCAATTGGGTATTGGGATAAGGGTTCAACTGTAAGTTGGTAAGGAACTTGGGATTCCTTTACTTGTAACCGCTTGATTTGATAATAGTGGAGTTTCGGGAGTGGTGACTTGAAAATCACCCGGTGGGATTTTTGCCGTTAGGGTTTTCCCCATTCGTAAACAAATCACCGTGTCATTTAATTTCTGCTGCATATTTAGTTATTTGGTGATTTGTTTCTGCTTTCACGTATTTGCATGATAAATTGATTAATTAATAACTTGGCTAATTAATTAATTAGTTTAATCAAAAGGGGTCATTCAGTTTGTGGCCTATCAAGTGGTATCAGAGCAGGCACACTCTGATTAGTTTTAATCTTTGCTGTGTTTGATCCATTGACCTCTGTTTGTCATGGATAAAGGACAGTCGTTAATTATACCTCCTTTATTTGATGGGACTAACTATGCATACTGGAAAGTACGCATGAAAGTTTTCTTGCAGTCTTTAGATGAGAAGGTGTGGCAAGCTGTAGAGATTGGCTGGACCAAGTCAAAAGAAGAGCCGGCCGATTGGGATGAAGCCAAGATCAAGGTGGCAAACTTCAACAGCAGAGCGTTGAATGCCCTATTTAGCGCAGTCACCAATGAGGAGTTCAAGAAGATATCATCTACTGAAACTGCAAAGGAAGCATGGACCATCCTCTAGACAACCTATGAGAGTACAAAGGCTGTCAAGGATTCAAAGCTTCAAAGGCTCACTACAAGCTTTGAAGAAATAAAGATGGAGGAGGATGAGTCGTTTGATGAGTTCTATGCCAAGCTCAAGGACATAGTGAACTCAGCCTTCAATCTTGGGGAAACCATCCCTGAACCCAAGGTTGTAAGGAAGGTGCTCAGATCTCTACCTGAGAGATTCCATGCCAAGATTACAGCGATAGAAGAATCAAAGGATATTGACAAAATTCCTTTGACTGAGCTGGTTGGAAACCTGCAGACCTATGAACTAGGACTATCTAGGATTGGCAAAACGGGTAAAGGCAAGAGCATGGCCTTAAAGGCAAAGAGCAGTGATACAGATGAGTCTTCCGATGATGAAGATTCCAAGATGAAGTCCTACATTACAAGGCAGTTCAAGAAGTTTATGAAGAATGCCAATGGGAGGAGCTTTGATAAGGACCGCAGACAATCCAGTTCTTTTCAGTCTAAGGGGCAAGACAAAGGGAAAAAGGATGCTAAGGATGGTGGTTAGTACACTGTTCTTGCAGGACCAAAGTGTTTTGGATGTCATGGATTCGGTCACATGAAGCATGAATTCCCTACATATCTTAAGAGCATTGGGAGGAGTAAGGCACTTGCTGCAACCTTTAGTGACACTGAGCCTGAGGATGATTCCGACAATGAGGATGACGGAATCTTAAATGCGTTCACTGCCACAGTTAATCCTACTGAAGGGATTGTTGAAGAAGAAGAATTGGTGGATTCTAAGTGTGAGAAGATGGATGATCAAGATGATATCTATTCAGCCTATGAGAAGCTTTACAAGCTCTCTGAGAAGCATGAGAAATTGTATAGGCTGGCCACCAAGAAGCTCAGTGATGTGGAACTTGATCGTGAAGAGTTGTCCACAAGGCGAATCAAACTATTGGAGCGCTGAGGTTTGAGAACAATTTCTTGGCTGAGAAGACCAAGAAGCTGAGAGCTCAACTGGAGAGGACTTCAAGTGCAAAGCTTGATGAGATGCTCAGCAATCAGAAATCTGCTTCGGATCGAACAGGCTTAGGGTATGGTCTTTCTTCCTCTAATACTGCTTCTACTAGTACTACTGTTTTTGTTTCTCCTGCTAATAACACTGAAATTGAGAACACTGATGTTAAAACTGAATTAGCTAGTGAGAACTTAGACAAAGGTAAATCTATCTTAGGAGCACCCCCTAAGCATGATAAGAAAGATGCTAAAAACCCTAGGGCTAAGAAGGCTAACTCTCAAAAGCCTAAACAAAAGAAGCAGCATCTCTGTCATCATTGTGGAGCTGCCGGTCATACTCGACCAAATTGCTACAAGTGGCTAGCCACTCAACAGAGCAACGGCATGATAGCATTTGGAAGCCAAAATCAGCTTCAATCCTCTCTTGCTCCTCTTGGAGATCTTCTAAAAGCCCTCATGCTCCTTTCGAACTTGAACGGTTTCAATTCTTCCCCCTCACAGCCGGTTCAAGGGTTCAATCAAAGGAAAGGTTCTTCCAAGGTGTGGAAGAAAAATGACTCTAAGTGATTTCATCACTTTCTTCTCTCTTTGTGTTTTTCATGTTTGTTGCATTGCTTGTGTGTTTTGCATTTATCTTTGAGTCAGTCTAGTTTTATGCTTTGCTTTGTTTAACATGTTTTGTGTGTTTACTTTTAGTTTTTCTTATTTTGGTTTTGATATAAAAAAAAAAATTTTGAAAAATTAGAAAAATACAAAAACAGTGTGTGTTATGTGTACATTGGTACTTGTGTACCTTGGATGGCCATTGAAACAAAGTTTTCTAAACTTTGTATCATTTGTAGCTTAGATGAGCATCTCTATGCACAACTAAGCAAGTGAGCTTTGTGGCTCTTGTTTGTGATGAGTAAGATTAAGTTATCTCTTAAAACTTAACACTCATATCACTCTTTTTGACGGGTAGGACTAAAAATTCCTAAGAGAAAGGCATAAATAACCATCTCACCACTGTTGCCCACCAATCATAATATGACACCTGTATGCTTCGGCATAACAAAAGTGCAGTGTTAAAGACACCCGTATGTTTCGGCATAGCAAAAGTGCAGTGTCAAATGCTTAACATCTTGGGTATTTCTCTTCTCTCTTTTTATGCCCATGCATGATATGCTAATTAAAAGAAAATATGCAAAGAAAATAAAAAGCAAAAAGATCAAAAATGCTTTTAAATATGGTTGTAAGCGTGTATTCTAGGAGATGTGGGAGTTATAGGATGTACCTCGAAGGTGATAGTCCCCATCAAACAGTTATGATTGTGTGTGAGTTAAAGTTATTTTCTCATATCTCAGATTGTCATAACATGTATACACATATGCAATCTTGCGATGTTTTTTCACACACAACACGCAATATTCTTTGCTACTTTTGATACATGTGCAGGTACAATGTGATTTGGCCATCACAAGTGTTTACATGTGCTAATGTATGCTCACTAAACTGTCTTAACTTGTTTTTGAAAAATAAAATTGGTTAGACTTGTTTAGTGTGTGTGTGTGTGTGTTTTTGAGAATCCATGTGCATAAAATGTTTGTTGAGAGATGATTTTGAGAGCTTAATATGTTGATTGGATCATTGGCTGAGGTGTATGTTGGATTGCATTCATGTCTGTGTTTTTCACTTCTCGAAAAACTACTTTTAACTGCTGGCTCGACACCTCTTCGACACAATGTGGATCGATCGAGAATGTTCCTATCTCCTCGATACCTTCTCGATACCTTGTCGATCGATTGAGCTTCTGTTCTTTGAAAGTAGTTCTTGACCCTCGATACCTCTCGACACCTGTAGCTGTCGAATTTCATTTTCTCGACACCTACCTCGACAGCTATCTTGACACCTCTCGACACCTTAGCTGTCAAGAATTACTGAAGCTCCTATATTAGCTTCTGTCGCGATCTGAACTTCATTTTTCTCGATCTCTCTCGACCTATCTGCGGCTGTTCATCTCCCTAACTCCTTTTTCTCACTCAAAACCTTCAACCCACGTGATTTTTGACCATTCCTTGCTTCAAATCACTTGGTATGATCTCTTTTTCCCTCATTATTCATGCATTTCATGTTTTGAATCTTAGGTTTTGGGGTTTTTGAAAATTTTTGGGGTTTTTCAAAATTAATGAGTTTTTCTTGAAATTTTGGGTTGGGTTTTCACTTAAATGTGTTAAAAATGTCATACATTGCATTTCATGTGCATTAGAATGGTATTTACATGCATTTAGATGTGTGTTCTATACTTGTGTGCTGGTAGGATTGGATTGGGCTGAGCCCATGATGTTTTTTTACTTTGCATGTCACATGTTCATGCATTCCCCATGCATATGTACTCATTGTTCAATATATTTGATATATGTGAACTGTTTTGGGACTTTTCTGATTATCTCCTTCTCTATCTCTTTCTCATTCTGTTTACGTTAGTAGTGTCTATGGCACCTAAACGTAAATCCATTCTGGCTCAGAACCCTCTGCGTTCTGGAGCTTCTTCAACTTCTGATTCTGCTCCTTTCAATCTTCGATTCTGTGATGGTGATGCCCACAAGGCATTTTCAGAGAACTTTTCTAGACGAGTTTGTTAGGTTCTAAGGTCTTAGGAATTTATGTATTTAGAACTCTAATTTGTAATGTTGGCAAACCATGATCAAAACATTGTATTTAGTCTTGTTTAGGCTTGCTCAAAGTTGGTTTATTATTGTAAAGTTGGAATCGAGTGGCTGCAGAAGTACTTGGGACTTTTGGCCTGGCTCGATCGATCGAAGAATAGACTCGATCGATCGAAAATCGTACAGGTTGATTATTCTGCAGAATTTCCAACTCAGCCCTACTTCATTAAACGTTTAGGGTTTTATGTTTTTACCCTAAGTATATAAACTGAACCCTAGCCATGTTTTTGGGGTTTGTCCATATTGCTTTGTTGCTCATACATTGCTGTTTTGTGTGAATCTCTTGTGAGATCTTTGAGGAGCTTTCCTTTACACAAAACTTAAGGTTTTCAAGGTAGAGATGATTTCAACATCTTGAAGATCATTACCGTTGCAACCATTGGAACTTAAAAGAAAAGCAAGCGGGGAGCTTGTAGCTGATTGAGGAATTCAAGAAAGAAGTAGTCCGTGGATTCGGAGCCTGCGCATGGTCGTGTCAGGAAGTTCTACTGGTGGGTAGCATTAGGAAGTCGAGCGGGGAGCTTGTAGTCCTTTTGTAAGAACTTCAATTCTTTCATAGTGAATTCTGTTATGCCTTGAGGATCGGTGGGTCAAATCCTCCACAGGTTTTTACCGTGTGGTTTCCTGGGTGATCATATCATTGTGTTCATTTATTTTCCGCTGCTTTATATCTTGATATGATTATTTGATTGTTTTAACCTAGTATTGCATAATTTGACTAAGTAACAACTTGGCTAATTAATCTAGGCTACGCAATCTGTGTGTTTAAGGGGTCTAAATTTCCATCAGAGGTGTTCATTCAGAACGCCAAGTCATTTTGGCGGACTTCGCCGACACTGACCTTCCCTTTGTCATTCACAGTAGGGGATGGGAGTCATTGTGTGACGTCCCGGTCACATGTCCTCTCGTGCTTATTCAGGAGTTTTACTCCAACATGCACTGGATTGATCGTTCAGTATCTCTCTTTTTCACTCGCGTTCGAGGTACGCGCATCCCTGTCACACCACAGCTAGTTGCGGATGTGCTTAGGGTTTCTAGGATAGAGTTTCCTGACTATCCTTCTTGTGAGCGTCTGAGGACTGTGTCCAAAGATGAGCTCATTCCTCCTTTTTGTGAGCGCCCCACTGATTGGGGTGAACATCAGTATACATCATGTAAACTTTTTGCTAAAGGTCCTAGATTCCTCAACATGGTGATGACTTTTGTACTCCATCCACTCTCTCACTACAACTCCATCACAGAGCCTCGTGCTCGATTTTTGTTATCTCTTCTTGAGCATCTGACTATAGATTTTCCTTCTCATTTCATTCTTTCTATCATAGATGTTCATCCCGTGATAAGCTCATCTTTCCTTCCGCTATCACGAGGATCTTATGCCATTTTTCTATCCCTTTTCCTGTGTCTGACCACTTCACACACATTTGTGTCATAGATGTCGCTACCGTAAAATGTAGTGAGGCTCAGTTTAGGTCGAGACAAACGGATTCCACTCCTCCCTCCCATTCAGCTCCATCCAGATTTGCTGCATCTACATCTTCTCATTCTTCCTTTGTGGGTGATGTATCTCTCGGAGACATCATGGCGTAGCTGCAGCGTATGGATGCTCGCCTCGATACACTCTCCACTGAGTTGTATCAGGTGAATGTTCGTGTTGGTCGTATTGCATGATGGCAGGCGACCATGGGTGGTTTTGCTTCTGAGGCGACTCTTTCACCACCTCCTTCAGCGGCTTCTGACTCTGAGGATGATGATGATGATGGTGATGACGATGACGCTTTGGATGATGATGGAGATGCTAGCTCTACTGATGAGATGTCTACTTGACACTCTACCCTTTGTCACTCGTGACAAAAAGGGGGAGTAGTTTTGGGGATATGAGAGTAGTCATCTTAGGGGGAGAGTTAGTATAGGAAATTTTTGATAGGGGGAGTGTTGATTCTTGAGGGATGTAGTGAGGTTTTGATGTATCTTTTCTTTTCTATTCTTTTTAGATACATTGATCTTGTATATGAGGTCTTTTGACCAGTTTTTACATACATTGTATTTATTTTCTCTCTATGTGGATGTATGTTTCTCTCACCTTTCTCTACATGTGTTGTTTCTTTTCTATCTTTATACACATGTTTCTTATACTTGTATGCAATCTATTATTTCTGTTTCACACAAGATGCCTTGATGAGTTTTGTTTAAAGTGTTTCAGAAATACAGGTTGTCAAAGTCTACTTACCATAAACTCTTTTCTTGCAAAGTTTTTCAAGGGTTTGTGTTAGGATAGATTTTATTGTATTCAACAAGTGAGTATGAGTTAAGTGATTTATGACTTCTCTCATATGTTCATTTGTTTGTTGTGGTTTTGTCACGGATTGCCAAAGGGGGAGATTGTTAGGACATATGTGTTTTCACTTGTTAAGAACATATGTCACTTAGTTATGTAAATTGGCTAATCTTTTGACAAAACGCACTCTACTTGTAATTGGGTAGTTAGGTGTTTTTAATACTTCAAGAAACAAGGTTTCAAGATCAAGTGTTGAAGTCATCAAGTCTGTTCAAGAAAAACAAGCTGAAGTGCAAAATCATTAAAGCTCGACACCTACTTGATAGCTCCTCGACACCTGCTATCTGTCGAGATTTATAAAATCAAATTTTCTGATCTGATTTCTTGGGATCCGTGAATGTGTCTTTGGGCATTCTTTTCTCCTAACCCTAGACATATAAAAGGATTATTTTAAGAGCCGTCAAATAGTACACAAGTTGCACAAGTATTGAGCAAACTCTGTTCAAGCAATTTGTGATCAAAGACGAAGTTCTTGACCTAGTTCATCTTCTCTGAAGAAGTTGCTGTGTATTTGCACCAAAGGGTTTTGTGACCAAGCATCTTCCTGATCTTCATTGTGTAGGATGAACTGAAGAACTTTGCAGCCAACCTCTCCTTCTAAGTTGGTGTTTGAAGTTGAGTACTGGGATCCGCGCATTGGTTAGTCATGTACTTGGGAGCCGTGCATCAAAAGGGGGAACTGTCACTACAGATCAAGTTCAACTGGGTATTGGGGTAAGGGTTCAACTGTAGGTTGGTAAGGTACTTGGGATTCCTTTACTTGTAACCGCTTGATTTGATAATAGTGGAGTTTCGGGAGTGGTGACCTGAAAATCACCCGGTGGGGTTTTTGCCGTAAGGGTTTTCCCTATTTGTAAACAAATCACCGTGTCATTTAATTTCCGTTGCATATTTAGTTATTTGGTGATTTGTTTGTGCTTCCACGTATTTGCATGTTAAATTGATTTAATTAATAACTTGGCTAATTAATTAATTGGTTT
This sequence comes from Quercus aquifolioides, assembly GCA_019022515.1. Taxonomy (NCBI): domain Eukaryota; kingdom Viridiplantae; phylum Streptophyta; class Magnoliopsida; order Fagales; family Fagaceae; genus Quercus; species Quercus aquifolioides. The sequence continues at coordinate 24,561,157 of CM032327.1, read as the reverse complement.
AATCACAAGGGGTCATTCAATTTGTGGCCTTTCATCTTAAAAGTACAAAAAAATGCTACAAAAGCATTGAGAAAGACACAAATATACTGATAATAAACTGAACTTAAAACCAGAGTGTCAAAGCTTTAAACAAAAGCATTAAAATAAAAACTGTAAATGAAAACAGCTACTAGCATAAGAAACAGTTTAAACCAAAACAACTAAATATGTGTGTTATCTTTTCAAAACTCCCCCTTTCACTATGCACACTTCCTTTTCTCCCCCTTTCTATATGTTATCGTCCAATCTATACAGTCTGTACACGGAGTATGCTCTCCCCCTTTTTGGCATGAATAGCTAAAGGTTCTCCTCTAACTTGCTTTGAATCTCATCTAACTGTGTCTCAATGGCAGTGAGGCGCATTTGAACCTAGCTGTTGGTGTAGTGGATGAGATTTGTAAGTCCTGACATACGCTCATGCAAACCTTCAACCAAGGTGGTGAACCAGTCAGTTTGAGAGCAGAAAGTTCCAATCCTTTGTGGCAAACCATATGGGAATATTTGTGTCACGGAGAGATGGTTGATCAATAGCCCTTTCAACCACCAATGGGGCATCTCGAAAGTAGTTCCTATAAGTCTGAAATGCAGCATACGATCTAAACAGGTCGAGGTCATAGACTTCTGCTGAAAAACGAGTCCTTTTTTACCTTGGTGACTATTCATCAACATCAATTATTGGCTCTTTCCCTTTGCTGCTACCTCCTTTCACAGCTGAGTGCTTAAAAGGAGACATCTGCACAAGTGAGCACAGAACATACAGAAAAACATGTGCAAAAACACAAAGCACAACATAAAAACTTGATTAGATTCAAGTTAGTTCAAGTTAAATCAACTTGAAAACAAAGTTAAACAACCCAACATAAAGCACAAAGACTCAAAACAACATGCTAAAAAGATAAAGTAAGAACACAAAGACACAATGCATGAAGTTAAGTAGGTGTGCATGTGTGTGCATATGGGTGCGTGTGCTGATGCATGATAGTGCATGTGCTGATGTAGATAATGTGCCTAAAGTGTGCATGGCATGGCATTGAGGCACATACTGAACAAAGTGTGTAAAACACACACAAGATGATCAAAATATGATTCATATGATCAAACAAGACCAACACCAAAGATTGGAACTCAGTTGAGTCCAAAACAACACAGAGCTGTCACTTAGACAATCTATCAAACACATGACATGCAACAGTGCAAAACAATTATGAAAAATGCATGAACATATGGAAACATGCCTCAATACATGATAAAATTGCCACAAGGGGCCAACACAGATGCACAAACATCAAATGGGACTCAGCCCAATCAAAGATTTTGAAAAAATTTCACAGAAGATAGAAACCCAACCCAATTTTCGAAAATCCCCAATTTTCAAAACCCTCAGCACAAATTCTGCATAATCCGAAAATAAAAGATAGAATAGTGTAAGAAATACATACCTTGAAAGGATTGTGCAGAAATTTTGCTTGAAAATGATGGGGTTTGAATGAAATAGTGATTTGGGTTGAAAATGGTTCGAGAGAGGCTTAGCGAGGGAAATGAGAGATTTTGAAAAACTGTCACATCTGCTACATTAAAAACTGAAAACACGCGTTTTTCGCGGGTTAGAGAGTAGCGAAACAATCGTGAGACGGTCGTGAGAATGGCCACTGATGCACATCAGCTTTCGCGAGAAGCTTTAGGTCACGAAACAGTCGCGGTAGCTTCTATCTGGTTTTGGAAAAATCCAGTTTTAGCCAAACAGCATTTCGCGAGAAGCTATTGGTCGCGAGGTATTCGCGATACAGTCGTAAGAGTTTCTATGTGACATGATGAAAAAGTTTATTTCCCTTAAGCCCTTTTCGCGAGAAGCTCTAAGTTGCGAGCTTCTTGCGAGACAACCTCTGAACCAGTTTTTGAAGACAAACACAACACAATGCATTTCGAATACAAAAACTAAAAGCACGAAAGTATAAAATCACTTTAAAAAAAAAACACTCAAAAATATTTTTAGGTTTGATCAACAAGTATTTGAGCATACACATCACATTTGAACATGTACAATCACACAAATGAGATAAGCATTCATTAAATAAAAGTCTTGTGTGTTATGGGTGAGTATCAAGTGTGAAAAAGTCCTTAGACCAAAGTGAAGCTTCAATGATCAATTCAATCAAGTCATACACAACTGATACTAGGTCAAGTGGTCTATCTCAATTATAGAAATGAACATATATGACCTCCCACAAAATGATTACACAACTTAGAAGCTTTTCATTTGGCTTCTGCATAAATCATAACATTTGATCCTTTTTGGATAATACATCTCATTTTGAGATTGGTGCTTGAAATTTTTGATATTTCAAGATTGAGAATTAGCCTTTGGCTTTTTAAGCATCATACATTTCAAAACAAAAGTCGCTTTCCCTTTTTCCTAGTCAAATACTAGTATGTGCGACAGGCTTTTGCAGCTCGATATCTCTTTTCATTTGGAGATTTACATTTAGTGAGCTCTTTTGCAAAAACATAAAATTAAAGTGGAAAGAGATATAGGTACAAGTCTATGCAAGTATCAAGACCAACAAGACAATTGACCAATCATTCATGACAAACTTGAAGATCTGTTTACAACAATCATACATAGTTTTCAAGATATCTTCCACACAGATAAATGTGCATATAAATACAAGCTAAGTTAATAAATGCACTACGCCATTAGTACGAAGGTACTAGGCCAAACTCACATGTGATATACACAAAACAAGTGATCAAACTTTTTGAAGATTTTTCAACTTTTTATAGGTTTTTGAATTTTTTGAACACACTCAAAAAACAGAACAAAAACAAAAACAAAAACAAAGCAAAAGCTTGAAAGAGAAACATGCTAAAACCCGAAGCAAATGATACAAATCAAAGCAAACATGTAAAGATGCATAAGCAAATGTCCCTGAACATCGAAAGAATCAATGCATGGACATGTTAAAATGCTTATGCATGTGTACCCCTTTTCACCCACACAGCACGTACGTTTGGGGTGATATCCTTAAAGGATTGGGTACAAGAGTTAGGAGTTTCAAACTGTCTAGTAAAGCTCTCCAAACAATTGGTGTAAGCACCGATCATTTTCATCACGTCCATCACGCCGGAATCACCATTTCGACTTCTTGATTACTCACCAGCCCAACTCCTTTTGTCATTTTTAGGGCTGTTTGACCTCTGAAAACTTGCATTCTTCAATGCCTTCAGCTTATGGCAATTTGGTCTTGTGTGTCCTTGAAGTCCACAGAAATGACAGAAATGTTGAATTCTCGGACCTCTTTGCAAGTTTGGAGGTGATTTCCCTTGAACTTTAGGCTTGACCACAGTTTGAGTACGAGGCTTATTCAACACTCGTTGATCAGCTCCATTCTTCTTCTTTTCATCCTTTATTTTCTCAGGAGTAGGAGCAACTTTAACTGGCTCTTTGGATTTCACAAATCTCACATCTTTGGCGACATTGTCTGATGAGCTACTCCCTCCGGTATATCCCAACCCGGACTTGTCTGAGAAATGTTTTTGAGATGAAATAACATCATCTAGCTTCTTCGTGGATACCCTCTCTATCTTGGCATTTGCTTGCACTACTTCTAGCTCAAGAAATCTGATTTTTGAATAAGCTTCAGTCAGCTCACCATTCAGCATCTCTATCTCACACTTGGCTTCTTTATAATGCACTAGAAGACTTTTATAGTCCTCCTCTGTTTCTTCATCTTCTTCACGGCTGCCTTGGCCACCCTTGTATATTCTCCTGACTTTTCAAGTAGGGAATTGTAATTTTCTTAAAGACTGGCTGTGTTTTCATCTTCTTCAGCATCAGTTTCTTCAACACCTCCTATTGATTCTTCATCAATATGATCCCCAAGTTCTTATACCAGCAAGTTTAAGTCTTCCGACGACTCATTATGGGTAATAGTCATAAGGCGGAGTAGTTTCGTTCTCCATCACAGCTCTCTTTAGAATTAGAATTTGAATAATCCGAATCACTAAGCGTTGTGGCATACGCCTTGCCCTTTCCTCTTAGATAGTTGGGACACTCCTTCTTGAGATGTCCATCTCCATTGCATTCATAACAAACAATGCCTTGAGGAGACTGGGAATCCTTTCCATCTTTCTTCTTAAACTCTTTCCTATCACCTTTGGAGGATGAGAACTTCCCTCTGCTGAACGATTTCCCACTGTTCTTCATCTTCAGAAATTTTCGGAAGTTCTTTGCAAGGAATGCTACATCCTTTTCCACTCCATCTTCTTCGGAGGAATCATCCATTCTTTCGGTGATGGTTTTAAGAGCAAGAGATTTACTTGTCTTATGAGAAGGCAGTCCAAGCTCATACGTTTGAAGAGACCCAATGAGCTCTTGGATCTTAATTTCATCCAAATCTTTGCTTTCCTCTATAGCTGTGACTTTCGCTCGGAAGCTCTCCGGTAGGGACCTCAAAATTTTTCTCACCACCTTAGCATCTTCAATCTTCTCACCAAGATTGAGCTTAGCAATTACAATTTCGTTGAGCTTTCCATAAAATGAATCAAAGGACTCATCATCTCCCATCTTAAGCTCTTCGAATTTGGTGGTAAGCATCTGAAGCTTTGTGTCCTTCACTTTCTTTGTTCCTTCATACGTAGTCTTCAATATCTCCCAAGCTTCCTTGGCTACTGTCATGTGAGAGATCCTGTGAAACTCGTCTGGAGACACATCACAAAATATAGCATTCAAAGCTTTATTGTTAGCGTTAGCTACCGCAAGAGTTGCTTTATCCCAAGTGGATTTAGTGGCCTCCGGTCTAGTCCAAGCTATTTCAACCGCATCCCAAATAGTATCATCAATGGAACACAAGAATGCCCTCATTCGGACTTTCCAAAAAGCATAATTATTACCATCAAAATATGGTCGAACATTTAAAGATTAAGATCGGTCCATCTCAAACGAGGTCAAGGAACACACTCAGGTATTTAAACCACAGTGAGTGTACCCGCTCTGATACCAATTGAAAGCTCGAAAATGTGTCGAAAACACACGAGCTGTTTAGACCCCCAAATCAAAGTTACGGCTTGGTTGATTTTACACTAACTTAATACTAAGTGCGGAATAATGTAAACACAAGCGTATAAGCAAGAGAGCTACTCTAATCCATATTTAAAGCAACACAGCAGTAAAATGAAATGAACAAGAGTAGGAAAGAGAAATGCAAACACAAATAACACCGAGACATGTTATCGAAGAGGAAACTGAAGAACTCGGCGAAAAACCTCTTCGCCGCCCTCTAAGCGGAAATCGATCCACTAGACAATCAGTTGGGATACAAGAGTGAGCAAGAGACCCTCCAAGCCTAATCTACCCTCTGTACCTAAGCCCTCCAAGCTTCTACTCCAACAAGGCTTCTCAGAACCGTGTCTTGTCTAGTTCTCTGGATCCCGCAACAAGCTCCATGTTGCATCTACCATTCTAGGCTTCTTCCAATGCTTTCTAGTAGCACCGAAACTCCACTTGACACTTTCAAAGGATGTAGTAAGTGTTTAGGCTATCAACCTCTCAATGGTATGGAAATGGAGAGGTAGGAGATGAGGAAATTCCTAAAACAAATGTTAGAGGATTGTGGCTATGACAATCTCTAACTCTCAAGGTGTTTGGCTAGGATTTTCTCTCAGAAGCTTTCCTTTACATTTGTGGGTAATGTGGGTATAAATAGTGTAGACATAAAAAGTGTGAATCAGATTGGACAGGCTGGCAGAACAGAATGCTTCGGGGGTGTCTCGTGGGAATGCCTTATCCGCGAGATACTCGCGAGACACAGCTGTCTCCATCTAGCCTGACTCTTCGCATTCCAGCATGTGCAGGGCACATGAGTTACTTCGCGGGATGCTAAGTCGCGAGCTACCCGCGAAAACACTTCCTTCTTCAATTGCTTGAATCTTCACACTCTCTCTATAACACACAACCCTTACAATGAAATCTCACAATAAATACAGGGTACAATAGATTGAATAAAATTACAATTAAATTTGGCACGAAATATAAGCCAACAAAACATATAGTTGTAAATAACAACTTTACACATGAGTGCCTTTATATAGGAGGCAAAGTGTGTAGTGCAAGTAAGTGTGTTTTACAAGTAAACTAGGTGGCCTAAAGCCCACAACCCATTACACGTTAACAGCTCCCTCAAACTCAAGGTGGGTGTGAGGCCAACTTGAGATTGTTAACCAAAGCACAGATTTGTCCTTTAGGATGTGACCTGGTGAAGATATCTACAAGCTGATCTTTAGATGAGACTGAGAACAGCTTGAGAGCACCATGCACAAGATGATAACGGATAAAATGACAATCGATCTCGATTTTTTTATTTCATTCATGGAAGACATCATTGTGAGAAATATGAATAGCACAAGTATGAATAGCACTCTGGTTGTCACAATAAAGAGAAGTAGCAAAGGATGTGGACACACCTAAGTCTTTAAGAAGCCATCTTAGCCAAAGGAGCTCAGATGTGGTATCAGCAAGGGCACGATATTATTCTTCAGTACTAGAGTGGGCCACAAGGGTTTGTTTCTTGCTTCGCCAAGAAATTAGAGAAGAATTAAGGAGAAAGTAATAACCGGTGGAGGACCTGCGATCAGTTGGATCTCCTGCCCAATCAGCATCAGAAAATGCACGGAGAATAAGAGGGGACTAAGCAGAGTAGAAAAGGCCATGGAAGAGAGTGTCCTTCAGGAAAGAATGCGCAGAACAGAAGTATAGTGAGTCGATTGGGGAGTAGACAAATACTGGCTCACTTGGTGAATAGCATAGGAAATGTTTGGACGAGTGACAGTGGGATAAACTAGGCTACCAACCTATCATCTGTAAAATAAGGGATTAGACAACGGTTCCACCCCCCCCCCCCCCCGAGGGAGTCACATGTGCATTAAGTTCAACTGGAGTGTCAGTAGTCTTGCTGTCAATGAGTCCAGTGCGAGACAAAAGTTTAAAAGCATACTTGGCTTGAGTAATATAAAGACCATCTGTGGAATAAGTTATTTCAAGACCCAAGAAATAGCTGAGATGTCCAAGATCTTTCATCTCAAACTGCTGACTGAGAAAATTCTTGAGTTCTTGAATGCCACTGAGGTCATCACAGTTATGATCATATCATCCACATATAGGAGAAGCAAAATGGTGCCTTTGTTAGTGCGACGAAGAAATAAGACAGAATCATAAGGATTGGCAGTGTAACCCAAGCGAAAAATGGTGGAGCTGAACTTGGTAAACCAAGCTCGTGGAGCTTGTTTAAGGCCATAAAGTGCACGTCGAAGGCGACAAACCTTGTTTGATTCAGATCAAGAGGAGATTGCATATAAACTTCTTCACTTAAATCCCCATTAAGGAAGGCATTTTTAACATCCATCTGAAAAGGTCCCATTTACTAGCAGTGGCAACAGCTAAGAGGATACGAACAGATGAGATACGAGCAACCGGAGTAAAGGTCTCTTCACAATCAATCCCATACTCTTGTGTAAAACCTTTTGCAACAAGATGAGCCTTATAGCGCTCAATGGACCCATCAGAGCGAGTCTTGATCTTGTAGATCCACTTACAACCAACCACAGACTGTCTAGGAGAGAGAGTAACCAAATCCCAAGTATGGTTTTTGGATAATGCATCAAGTTCCTCTTTCATCGCAATCTGCCATAAAGGGTCAATGGAGGCCTCACGATAGGTGTGAGGCTTGTGTAATGTAATAATGATAGTCAAGTAAATGTGCAGGAATGAATCTTACCCGAGTTGAGTGACGAGGTGAAATGTCTTGTGGAAGATTGTCAAGCCAAGCAGGAGCAGGGGACTTAAGCTTAAAGTGGGGTAGCTCGTCATCAACCTGTTCATGAGAGGGTGATCCAAGAGAAGCATCAAAAATATCTAGTAGTTGGATAGAGAAGTCCAAAGGAAGATCAAGAGTATTTGTAGAAGGAATATGTGACTCATCTGGAAAGATTTCTAAAACAAAGGAGGTAGTCAGGGAAGAATAGAAGTAAGAGGGTTCAACAAATGAGCAGTGTTCCCAAAAGACAACATTACGGGAAACACGAAGGCGATGAGAGACAGAATCATAATATTGATACCCTTTTTGAGTTTCACCATAGCCAAGAAAACAACAAAGTCTGGATCGAGGCTCAAGTTTGTTGTGCTCATGAGGCTATAAAAGAATGAAACAAGCAGAACTGAAGGAGCGTAGGCGATGATAGTTAGGGAGTGACCCAAAAAGGCGCTCATATGAAGTTTGATTATGGATGACAATGCTTGAAATGCGATTAATAGAATGAATAGTATGAAGAGTAGCTTAACCTCAAAATAGGGCAGGAACTTTAGCAGAAAGAAGAAGAGCACGAACAGTGTCAATAATATGATGAAGTTTTCGTTCGGCTCGACCATTTTGTTGAGAGGTACCTGGACAAGTTAGGTGATGTATAGTGCCATAGGAATGCAACAGAGCTTGACGTGGCATTGATGTTAGCAGATGACTAGATGCTGACGTAAGCTAGGGCTGACGTGGCACTACCGATGTCAAAGGTGATGTCAGCTTGGAGCCGTTGATGACGCGTGAGCTACAGTGCAGAACATCTAGGCGACGCGTAAGGGCGAGTGCAGACTTCAATGGCTGCGAGGCTTCTATAAGTGAGTAGATCGGCGTAAGACAATCACAGTGGTACCTGCAGAAAATTAATCGGAGCAATATTCAAGGCGGTGATGAAAATAGCAGTGGTCTTTGCAGTGTGGGACTCCTCAACGGTGGCGGCTATAGGTCTAAAACCCAAGGACGACAGCTGGAAGACGTCAAAGGTTAGATGGCAAGGGGCTGCGGCGGCTGCTGTGACAGTGAAAGCAATGTTAAGAATGAAGTAATACCAATAGAGACAAGACTACTTAGAAAAGGTCAAAGCAGTGGTTCTGATACCATGTTAGAAATACTAAATTCAATAGTATTGTATTTCACATGTAATAGAGTATACATGAGTGCCTTTATATAGGAGGCAAAGTGTGTAGCACAAGTAAGTGTGCTCTACAAGTAAACAAGGTGAGCCTAAAGCCCACAACCCATTACACGTTAACACACGTTAATCACAAAAATGCAAGAATGGAGGCTAGCATGAATCCAACCTGTATAGTAACTAGACTGACGCAAATCCTATTAATTTTGTATATGTTTTTTTTAATGTAAAGTCTATAATTTTAGGTTGCCAACCAAGAAAAAATGTAAAAACTTAGAACGTAGTTTGTCTAGTTGATTAATGTTGAATTATTCCTTGGATCAAGATAAATCAAGTTCAGTATAGTTGTAGACTCAAAAATGCAAAACATAGAGTGCTGGAATACTGCATTTCGACTGCAGGCTTAACAGGTTGAAAGTCACTTAACTTGACTAGTTGAACTACTCTTCTCGGTACTTATCGAGATTCATGTAGATTGAAATTTCAGCTTCTTATCTTAGCCATTTGATCTAGGCTTTGATGGAACTTAAGTTCTTATAAATACAAAACCTATAAAACGTTTTTGACACACAAAAGGATAGTGTTTTTGTACATAGATCTAGAAATTTTCCAAATCCTTTTGAAGCTACAACTAGAGACTGATGCAAACATCATATCTGGTTATAAAACAAAGTTGTCGCAATCAATTAACAATAATTGCTGATCAAATCTGATGGAGCGTGAGCTCGTCAGTCAATGTGGTCGGATGAAGCCAACCTGCAGCCTCCTGAAAGGGTCACCGGTGTGGTGCCTGCCACCACGCCTCCGATGCCAAAGTTAGTATGCAAAGAAATCTCAGAGAAATTGGAGAATGTAAGAAATAATAGTTCTCTTTTAGTGTGTTTTCGTATGTACCTTGGTATTGGCAAATGTGTGGTCTTTTTATACTCTTTCATGGCCTCTAGCCGTTGGAGTAGTTATGGAGGTCTTAATGTTCTTTCTGGTAACGTTTTGGGGGTAATGAATGGGGCATCAATGTGTTCCAACGGTCCGTACAGCTGGCCTTTCAACCGTTCTAGGCTTAATTGACTGCATTGAATAACCTGAATGTCTTCGTCAGTAACGTGCATGATCATTCTGTTACTCCCGATGGTGTCATCGTCCGTGAATGATATCGTCAGTGTGGGACGGACTCGTCAGTCCCGTCAGTTGCCCCCGGATTCTATGTTCGTCATGTTCTTGACGATTATAGAATCTGAAGGGTCTTGTGTTGCAGGTGACTCTTGGGATTCTGTTCCTCATTAAGTGCGAAGTGACGGCGCTCCATAGAACGTGGCATACGTGGCGCGTGCTGGCTGGTGGAGTTAATGTCCGAATAATGGGGACTATTGGGTTTCCCGCTGATTTTTCAGTTTCCCAAGCCTTATTTTTAAACTTCCTTTCTTCTCACTCCTCCTTTTCACTTTTTCTTAAGAACTTCTACTCCTTTCTCTGGGTATCTTCTCCGCCAACCATTCTCTGCAACTTTCCTCCCTACTGGTGCGTCGTCGGCGGCGGTTATCTTCTTTGAGGTGTGTTCCCCACTCATTCTCTTTCATATTTTGTTTGTGTACTTGGTGGTGGAGCTCTGATTTTTCCCATCTTTTTTCTCTTTGTGTTTGTTCCGACGGGTTTTGGGATTTCTAGGTTTTCTTGCATTTTTCTGGTTTACTTATGGTTGGTAGTTCTGAGGTTAGGATAGCTTGCCCCTCCATATCGTTTCTTTTTGCTCGATTAGGAGGTTCGTTGGGAAATTTTCCACACCTCGAAAACTTTGTTCACGAAGGTAGTTGTCTGGCTGTGGTGTTGGCTGATCTTTTGCCGTTGCTTCGTCAGTCAATAGACTGGTTCGAGAATTTGGTGAGAGAGGGTAGGATGGCATCTGAGGTCAGATCCAGTGAGCTCGAGACTGGGTTATCGTCTAGCGGTAATCCAGTGGAGGAAGACACAGCCGTCTCCACGCCTCGAGAAGTTAGGGCTTTTTATGCTTTTGGGGAGGAGTGTGGTTTGGATGCCGACGCGCTGGGTAGGTTCAAGGACAGGTTTCAGTTCCCAGAGCGAGTTAGGGTTCGTCTGCCTAGTGAGGCAGACCGGGCCTGTCACTTCTTTCCTGGGGAGATTTGTTTTTACGAATCTGCCTTCGTCTGTGGATTGAGGTTTCCCGTCCACCCCTTCTTGATGGAACTCTTGGACCATTTAGGTGTTGCCCCCGGGCAACTTATGCCTAATTCGTGGCGGATCTTGGTCAGCTGTATGGTGATCTGGTTGGCCGCTAATGACGGGGACATGCTTAGGATGGACGAGCTTGTCCATATGTATCGTTTAAAGGCATCGAAGGAGTATGGGTATTACGAATTGGTGCCCTGGGAGAGAAGAACCAGGATCGTCAAGGGTTTACCGTCGTCCTTCAGGTACTGGAAGTCCAGATTCTTCTTTGTGTCTAGGGATGATTTTGAGACTGCCTCTGGAGGGGTTTGGGGTGATATCCCAAGGTTGCGTTGTCGGTGGGAAACCCCGACTTTAGGTGCGTCGACCTCCAACCTCGTCCTTTGAATTTTGTTGTGTTTTCTTTCATGGCTATTGACACATTTTTTTTTTTTTTACAGCTAAGAAACGTCCCAAGCTCAAGAGCAGGTATAGAGAACGGGTCCAGAAGGCGATCGATTACGCACTGACGATTGAGAGCTGGGACGAGCTTGTCGACCCCAGAACACTAGCCTTCTACTGCCTCGGTCCTGATCCCTCTGCAATCGTCCTTCGTAACATTGATATCGAAGGAAAAAAGAGTAAGTGTTAAATCCGTCAGTACTCACTTTCCTTCCTTCCCCTGTTTTTTTTTTTTTTTTTACTTAGTGTTTTTCCCTTGCAGAGATGACGACCAAATTTAACAAGGGTATGTACGCAAAGATGAGATCCAAGAAAGACGAGCCTCTGTCGAGTCTGGGAGCAAAGAGCGTACGCGTCACTGGGAAGGGAAGTCATGCTACTCCAACTCCCTCTGTTCGTCCAGTCGTTTCTGCGGGTGAGACGACGAGAACGGCTTCTCCTACAGTTTCTGTAGAGGAGATAGGTGGCACTCCTGTCTCAAAAAGGCCGCGGCTGACTGAGAAGGGGAAGGAGAAAACTGCTCCTCGTTCATCAACCCTGTGGAATGACGAGAAGATGGCCGTAGATCGAGCCCACGAAGCAGTGACATCTGCGGATTTGCGGGCTTTATCTGGCATCCCTTTCAACGAGATCGCGGCTCGTCAGGTGCACAAGCTTGTCCAGGTGCTAGGGGAGAGTTTGCATCTTTCTTCTGAGTTCTTTACTCAGGAAGCCAAGGTGGCGTCCATGACGTCTAGGATGGAGGTCTTGGAGGCAGAGAACTCGTCGCTGAAGAAAGACCTTATTGCTTCCATGGGTGAGAACAACACTCTGAAGGAGCAGATCAAGAAGCTAAACGATGACCTCCGGGTTGAGCGCCAGCTGACTAAGGAGAAGGACGAGCAACTCCTTGGGGCCAGGGAAAGTCTCAAGACCATAGCCGCCAGATCCGTTGAAGCCTTCCAAACCACTGACGAGTATAACACTGTGCTCTTCAGTTGGTACTTTAAGGGTTTCGAGCTCCTGAGGAGGTACCTCGTGAAGCACCCTTCGGGGGTGAATATGGAGGAGCTGGACCTGGAGGAGGTGGATCAGGAAATGGCTGCAGATGAAGCCGCCCGACCTCCTGCTCCTGAGCCTGAAGCTTCTGTGGGTGCTCCTGGTGACGAGGTTCCTGTGGACGATGCCCCCGTTGACGAAGCCCCTGCTGACGCAGCTCCTGTTGACGCCGTACCTTCTGTTGATGATGCTGCTCGAACCTGATACTTAGAAAAATTTTCTTTTTGGATACCCACTATGTTTTGGGTCGTTTTATCCAATTTTCCAACAATTAATTTATTTTAAGGACGAAGCTTTTGGCTCAGCGTTTATGGGTCTTGTAAAAACACTTTGTGAATTGCCCGTTGTTTTTTGGGCTTTTTAATTTGATTTACTTCTGTGTACTTACCTATGCTTGTGTTTGCTTGGTCGTCGTTTGCAATACGCCCGTCTATGTAGGGTCCATCTCTTAACTTTGTAGGTATCGTTATTGTTAGTAACATACATCCATTCTATGTGGAATTTTGTTACTTAGCTTCATTTGAACCATTTTTTTATGGTCGTCAGTAACTTACATCCATTCTATGTGGAATTTTGTTACTTAGCCATTTCTGGCCTTTCGTGACTTACATCCGTTTTTAGGGATCTTAGTCATCGTCAGTAACTTACGTCCGCCAAGGCGGAATCTTGTTACTTTAGCCATTTTTGGCTTTTAGTGACCTATACCCGTTTTTAGGGATTTTAATCATCGTCAGTAACTTACATCCGTCAAGGCGGAATCTTGTTACTTAGCCATTTCTGGCTTTTAGTGACTTATACCCGTTTTTAGGGATTTTAGTCATCGTCAGTAACTTACATCCGTCAAGGCGGAATCTTGTTACTTAGCCATTTCTGGCTTTTAGTGACTTATACCCGTTTTTAGGGATTTTAGTCATCGTCAGTAACTTACATCCGTCAAGGCGGAATCTTGTTACTTTAGCCATTTTTGGCTTTTCGTGGCTTATACCCGTTTTTAGGGATTTTAGTCATCGTCAGTAACTTACATCCGTCAAGGCGGAATCTTGTTACTTAGCCATTTCTGGCTTTTAGTGACTTATACCCGTTTTTAGGGATTTTAGTCATCGTCAGTAACTTACATCCGTCAAGGCGGAATCTTGTTACTTTAGCCATTTTTGGCTTTTCGTGGCTTACACCCTTGTTAGGGATATTGCCTTCGTCAGTTACCTTCGGTTGCATAGACCTGCTCACAGAATAATATCAGCTGAATGGATTCTTTATTGATTTTGATAACAAGTACATTTGATTGTTACGTCTATTGATGGTACTTCTTTAAGTGTTCAATGTTCCATGGCCTCGGGAGTCTTTGTCCGTCCAGAGTTTCAAGGTGGTAGCTTCCCTGTCTGGAGTAATGAACAACCCGGTACGGTCCTTCCCATGTGGGGCCAAGTTTCCCTTGAGTTGGATTCTTGGTCGCCAGTGTTACTTCACGTAGGACGAGGTCGCCGATGTTGAGTCGTCGGAGCTTCACCCTTTTATTGTAATACTCCGTTATCTTCTTCTTGTAATCCGTCATTCTGTTGCAGGCTTTATCTCTGACTTCGTCCAGGCAATCCAGGTTGACTCGTAAATGATCGTCATTGTCTTCCTCGCTGAACATCTCCCGCCTGGTGCTGGTTACTCCGACCTCGACCGGGATCACTGCTTCAGTTCTGTAAGTAAGTCTAAATGGGGTCTCTCCCGTCGGGGTTCTCGCTGTTATTCTGTATGCCCACAAGACGTTGGGTAGTTTGTCTGGCCAAGAACCCTTTGCATCATCCAGTTTCGTCTTTATGATTTTGAGTAGAGTCCGGTTTGTCACTTCTGTCTGTCCGTTTGCTTGAGGATGGCCTGGCGATGAGAAATGGTTCTTGATGCCTAGGCCAGAGCAGAAGTCCTTGAAGCCTTGGCAGTCGAACTGTCGTCCGTTGTCTGATATGATCGTCCTTGGAATCCCGAACCTGCAGACTATGTTCCTCCATACGAAGCTCCGGATCTTTGCTTCAGTGATAGTTGCCAGTGGCTTTGCCTCAACCCATTTTGTGAAGTAATCTATAGCGACGAGTAAGAATTTTACCTGGCCTTTGCCCAAGGGGAATGGGCCGACGATGTCAATTCCCCACTGTGCGAATGGCCATGGGGACGCTATCGTCGTCAGTCTTTCGGCTGGCAGTCGTTGAACATTCCCGAATCGCTGACACTTGTCACACTTCTTGACGAACTCCATTGCGTCCACCTGCATAGTAGGCCAGAAATAACCTGTTCGCATAATTTTGCTTACCAAGGATCTAGGGCCTGCGTGATCTCCGCAGATCCCTTCGTGGACCTCTCTTAGGATGTACTCAGCGTCTTCTTCGTTCACACACCTTAAGTAGGGCGTGGAGAAGCCCCTCTTGTACAAGGTGTCATTAAGAATTGTGAATCTGGCAGACCTCTTTTTGATCTTCCTGGCTTCATTTGTGTCTTGAGGGAGGTGTCCATCCCGAAGAAAAGATACAATGGGCGTCATCCAGCTATTTGTGTTCTGGATTGCGAAGGTTGGGACTTCTTCTATGCTGGGGCTCTTCTGTACTTCCATTATCAAGTCTGCATTTGACCCAGTTCCTTCTGACGATGCTATCTTTGATACTTCGTCTGCTGCCATATTCTGGCTTCTGGGAATCTGGACGAACTCTACCTCTTCGAATTCTTGAGTCAGGTGCTTCGTCAACCTGAGGTACTTCTGCATTCTTTCTTCCTTTGCTTCGTATTCTCCCTTGATCTGCCCAATTACTAGCTTTGAGTCGTTCTGGACTAACAGGGTCTTGGCTCCAAACACTTTCCCTAGCCTCAACCCCGTCAGAATCCCTTCATACTCGGCTTCGTTGTTAGTCGCCGGGAATTTCAGCTGAACTCCATACTTCAATACCTCTCCGTCAGGGGTGGTTATGACGACCCCTACTCCTCCCCGCTTTTGGGCCGACGAACCGTCGGTCTGTATTACCCAAGGTTTACCCTTACTGGCAAGGTTTTGTTCATCCGGAAGGGTGAACTCAGCGATAAAGTCTGCCAGAGCCTGTGCTTTAATGGCTGCCCTGGGATGGTACTCTATATCAAACTGGCTAAGTTCAATCGCCCATTGGACCATTCTCCCTGCTGCCTCGGGCTTGCTCATGGACTTCTTGATAGGTTGGTCCGTCATTACCCAGATTGGATTTGCCTGGAAATACTGCCTGAGCTTGCGTGAGGCAATTATCAACGCGAACGTGATTTTTTCGATTTTTTAGGTACCTGGACTCAGCCCCCTGGAAGGCTTGGCTGATATAATAAACGGGGAGTTGTATTCGGTTTTCTTCTCGGATCAGGGCTGTGCTGACGGCTGTAGACGAAACAGCTAGATACAGATACAAGTTCTCACCTTCTTTTGACGGGCTTAGTAGAGGTGGATTGCTCAAGTAGCGTTTGAGCTCTTGGAAAGCTGCCTGAGGCATTTATCCGTTGCTCTAGAGACGAATCTGTTGAGGGCGGCGATCCGTCCCGTGAGCTTTTGGACCTCCTTGACGGTCTTGGGCGACGCCATGTTGATTATGGCCTGAACCTTTTCCAGATTTGCTTCTATTCCTCTCTGGGATACCATGAATCCCAGGAACTTTCCTGAGGCTACACCAAAAACACACTTACTCGGATTCAGCTTCATTTGGTATTGTTTGAGAGTGGCGAATGTTTCCCTGAGGTCGTCCAAATGGGTAAGTTCTTCCTTGCTCTTGACGAGCATGTCATCCACGTAGACCTCCATATTCCTACCTATTTGCCTGCTGAACATTCTGTTCACTAATCTCTGATAAGTAGCGCCTGCATTCTTTAGTCCGAAAGGCATTACCTTATAGCAATAGAGGCCTTGGCTGGTGATAAAGGCCGTTTTCTCCTCATCCTCGTCGGCCATTTTTATCTGGTTATATCCTGAGAAAGCATCCATGAACGTCAATAGCTTGTGCCCGGCTGTGGAGTCTACCAGCTGGTCTATTCTTGGAAGGGGGAAACTATCCTTCGGGCAGGCCCTGTTCAGGTCCGTGAAGTCTACGCACATCCTCCACTTCCCATTTGCTTTCTTCACCAGAACAGTGTTGGCCAGCCAGTCTGGATAGTACACTTCCCTGATGAAACCTGCAGTCAAGAGCTTCTTCACTTCGTCAGCGACTGCCTGATCTCTTTCTGGTGCGAAGACTCTTCGTCTCTGTTTGACGGGCTTCTTCTCTGGGTCTACATTCAACTTGTGTTGGATGATTTCCGGGGATATACCTGGCATGTCGTCATGGCTCCAGGCGAATACATCCAGGTTTTGCTTAAGAAACTGGACGAGCTTTGTTCTCATCTCGGGACTTAAGGTCGTCCCTATCCTGGTTGTTTTGGCTGTTTCTTCCTCGGTTAGTTGCACTGTTTCTAAAGCCTCTACCTTTTCCTCCTCCTTCTCTTCAATTATCCAGGTGTGGTTTTCCTTTGCGGCCAACACAGCCTGGTAGCATTCCCGAGCTAAGACTTGGTCTCCCTTAACTTCACCAACCCCGTTCTCCACGGGGAACTTCACCTTTAAGCAGTAGGTAGATGTGGATGCCTTCCACTTATTGAGGGCAGGTCTCCCAATGATGACGTTGTATGAGGAGGGGCAATCCACTACCAAGAAATCCAGCTGACGGGTCAGTTGCTTCGAGTATGTCCCCACTGTCACTGTCAACGTGACTATGCCCTTGGGGTAGACCCTGTCACCACTGAAACTGACGAGGGGGGAATCAAAAGGACGTAGCCTTCTGGGGTCTAGCTTCAATTGTTGAAATGCAGGGAAGTAAATGATGTCAGCAGAACTACCATTGTCCACGAGGACCCTTTTGGTGTTAAACCCTTCTATGGTAAGCATTATGAGCAGGGGGTCATTGTGAGGCTGCTTCACTCCCCTTGCGTCGTTTTCATTGAAAGTCATGTCTTGATCGGTTCGTCTCTGCTTCAACGGGGGAATCGTGTGGACGCTGTTCACCTGACGTTGGTATGCTTTTTGAAGGGATCTAAACGAACCTCCGGTGACGGGTCCCCCTGTGATCGTCTGTATCTCCCGACCACATTTTGAGGAGGTTGTGACTGACGGTCATTCCCCCTTGACGAGGCTTCAGGCTGGCCTTTGTTCCCTTCCCGAAATTTACTATACTCACCCTTCTTTACAAATTTTTGCAACTTCCCCTTTCGTATCAACTCCTCTACCTGCTCTTTGAGGTCCCGACAGTCCTCGGTGTAATGGCCATGATCTTTGTGGAACCGGCAGTACTTGTTCTTATCACGGACATTAAGAGACGAATGTAAGGGCCGTGGCCACTTTAGGTAATGCTCGTCCTTAATCTGCGTTAGGATTTTGTCAACAGGCATAACAAGAGGAGTAAATTTTACCGTTCGAGGATTCTTATCATCTTTTCCTCTGATTCCGTCACTGATTCGGCGATCTGGACGCTCGCACTTTTGCCCCCTACGGTCGTCTTCCTTTCTACCCTTGTCTCCTGGCCTCTCAACGTCCCTGATGGCGGCCAGCGCGTCTTCCGCGTTCATGTACTTCAGTGCTTTGAGGAGCATTTCAGCCATTGTTTTTGGGGGATTTTTTGCAAGTGACAAGACGAGCTCTCTGGTTCTCAACCCCGCCTTGAAGGTCGTTAGCTGTACCTTGTCATCAGCCTCGTCCACTTCCAGTGTCTCCCGAGTGAAACGTTTCACATATGACCTCAAAGTTTCCTTCTCTCCCTGCCTGATGGTGAGTAAGTGATCCGCGGTTCTCTTTGGTCGTTGTCCTCGAATGAAGTGACGTAGGAAGGCATTGCTCAACTGTTTGAAGGTGTCGATGGACGATGTGCGCAGCTTTGTGAACCATTCCCGTGCGGCTCCCTTGAAAGTGGTTGGGAAGGAACGACACA
This sequence comes from Quercus aquifolioides, assembly GCA_019022515.1. Classification (NCBI taxonomy): domain Eukaryota; kingdom Viridiplantae; phylum Streptophyta; class Magnoliopsida; order Fagales; family Fagaceae; genus Quercus; species Quercus aquifolioides. The sequence goes on along the minus strand of CM032327.1, from coordinate 24,542,537 downwards.
AGATCTCGTCTGGGGGCTGCTGGAGTCCCAGGGTCGTCTTAAATGTGTTAAGATGATCCTGGGGATCTTTTAACCCGTCGAACGGTTCAAGTTGGGGTAGCCGAAATTTTGACGGCACTGGACAGTCGAGGACGGCCACAGTGAATGGCGAATCTGTTGCCCTGACCAGTCGATCCACACTTCGTTCAGTTTTTTCTTTGATGGCGTTCCTAAGCTCGTCCATCTCCTTCCTCATCTCCTGGAGTAGATCCGAGTTCTGCTCGGTTGGAGTGGTAGGCCTTCGATGGTCGATTCTTCTATGGCTATCCCTTTCGTCATCCCGATTTCCCTTGGACCTATTCTCTTCCTGCTGAAGTCTCTGCTTCATTTCCTTATTTTGTTTGGACAATTCTTCGACGGTAGCTGCAAGGGCCTGAATTTGCTGCGCCAAGGCTGCGGATTCTTGATTGGACTCCATCTGAAATAAGTATTTGAGAGGAAACTACCTTTTCGCGACTGAATGCGAAAAAATGTCGTTCCCACAGACGGCGCCAAACTGATGGAGCGTGAGCTCGTCAGTCAATGTGGTCGGATGAAGCCAACCTGCAGCCTCCTGAAAGGGTCACCGGTGTGGTGCCTGCCACCACGCCTCCGATGCCAAAGTTAGTATGCAAAGAAATCTCAGAGAAATTGGAGAATGCAAGAAATAATAGTTCTCTTTTAGTGTGTTTGCGTATGTACCTTGGTATTGGCAAATGTGTGGTCTTTTTATACTCTTTCATGGCCTCTAGCCGTTGGAGTAGTTATGGAGGTCTTAATGCTCTTTCTGGTAACGTTTTGGGGGTAATGAATGGGGCATCAATGTGTTCCAACGGTCCGTACAGCTGGCCTTTCAACCGTTCTAGGCTTAATTGACTGCATTGAATAACCTGAATGTCTTCGTCAGTAACGTGCATGATCATTCTGTTACTCCCGATGGTGTCATCGTCCGTGAATGATATCGTCAGTGTGGGACGGACTCGTCAGTCCCGTCAAAATCTTTGAGAGGAGATCTCGTAGTCACGACAAGAGCGTTCATGTGCTACAATTCATAATATATATATATATATATATATAAAAGAACTTGTGGATTCGGAGCGATTTAGGGTTAAACCTATTGTATAAACTTCAAATCTATTAGTGGACATGTTACTTTAAGGATTGTTTAAGTTAAATCCCCTCTAAATTTTTTACTATGAAATGGATAGTTTCATTAGTTTTCCTAGATCATCATTTCTAGTGTTTGCGTGATTTGTACTTGTATGATGTGTTAATTATTTTAATCAAGAGCATAATTAATTAATTAATTAATTAACTGGTTAAAAGTTGATTGATTTTGTGATAAGCGGGCCTTAAACACTAACATATTACATACGCCTAAGCTTGATATAGGTGGCTTTAAAAATTGCAAAAACACAACGAAAGATCCAGGTCCAGCTTCCTTTAATAGTTTTAAAATTTTGAAAATATGGAATGTTTATTTATGCATGTGAATGATATACATATGTATATCCTTGGTTAGCAATACATATATTTTTTTTTTTTGTGTTCTTTTGATTTAGGATAATTACTTGAAGTCACAATTTCCTTGCATTTGCATATTTACACTGGAGTGTGTGTCACTTTTTGATTAATAGTTCAGATTATTCAGAAGGCTGTATTGACTGGAGTCAGTCTATGCAAAGGGACCCATGCAATAGAAAATCAGCTTGCTTTGATCTTGACACAGACTTGCAATATTAATTTATTTGACAGTAATAGGGTCTTGACTTTTGACTTGATCTTGGAAGTTTATAAGATCTAACCCTTGCTTGGGGCTAGGTGAATTTGGTAGTCCTCATTGCACATGAATGGTTGGTTCCTCTTCCTTGACAAGTAGCCAATAATTAATTTTCTACACTGAAAAATCAAAGGACAACGACTTCTAACAAGTAGCAACTGAAATTTTTTACCATATGAAAGCACCAATTAATCTACTCAGTCACTTATCAGATTTTTAATTCTTAATGGGTTTTTAATTTTCAACTATATTCTCTAATATATGAGCACAACACTAAATCTAAAAGTTTAATCCTATAAATTTTAATCCAATTCTATTATATTATCGACGGGTCATAATTATCCAATGTAGGATTTCTAACAATTAACTAACCGCATTATTTCCAGGTGAAGATTTTAACAAAATGTGCTACTTCTTGCTGCGGTCACTGCAGAAATAGTCACCCAAGGACAGTAGAATATAGAAATGTTTCACCTCAATTGCATTAGGAGGAAAATCCAACCACCAAAAAAAAAAAAGAAAAAAAAATCCAAGATGCTCTTACACTGGACTAATTTTCTTCAGTTTTTCACTTGTAGTTTAATATCTGTTAACTTACCAATGGCCCTAAAAGCTTGAGCTACATAACTCTCATTTATGTGTGGGCTTAAACTCCCATTTAATATATGAGCTCTAACATGTTGGATTTTAAATGGGAGGTAAAGTGGAGAAGATATAGATTAAACTCAAGACCTTTTATATTAATACCATGTTAAATTATTTCAACCACATAATTCTAACAATATCCTTGATTACTCCTTGCAAAATCAATTGTTATTGTGGTCTTTATTTTTATTTTTTTTCTGATGAATAATTGTTATTGTGGCCTTGGTTCCCTTTGAAGCATATTTTCTAATTTACTGTTGATTAGTATCATTAGTTTATCTAAATACACTTGAAAGTTATGTCGAGAAAGAGAAGTGAAGAAGCAAGATGGAATATTCATTTTTAGAGTGGATTTGTTTTTATTTGTGACTACAAGCACTTAAAGGCCGAAGGACCGTGTGGACCTCATGTGGAACCTTTAACAAAGTGTTCACATTAAGATTATTGGTAACGACTCCTGACTTGGGAGTTAGAAGTGCAAGTTCATAGAAAGTCCGCTAGATGTAGTCATCCAATGGCAGCAAAAACTGAAAATCATGAAATATGATAATGAAAAAAATTTCCAAGACACATCCAAAATTTGAAAGCCAGCGGTTTGATTTCAAGGAACTGTTCTGCGCTTCAATTGGGTTCAAAAAAGGCAACATTTCCACATTCACGTTTGTATCATTATAAAGTCAAAAGAAAATTCATTTACTCACAACTCAGAAGTCACTTTCCAGCTGTGTCTAAGTTATTGAAGTGTGTTGAACCATAAATATAACAATATATCGACCATTTTCCCTTACATTCATCAACCAAAAACTTCAACATGGCTCCCTCTGTCTCTATTTCCATTCTGTTAGTAGTTCTTTGTATCTTCATGAATGTCCCAACTATAGTTATTGCAGCTGGTTCTGTGGCAACATGTAAATCTTCCTCGCTAAAACAAGAAGTGCAGGCTCTGATGGAGAGCGGGTGGTGGAGTGGCTCTTCCAACTATACCTCAAGTCATTGCGACTGGCCTGGAATTAAATGCAACTTTGGTGGAAGCATCACAGAGATTGACATAGCTGGTAATATCTATCTTGGAGATAAGTTTAGGAAATTTAACTTCTCTTCCTTTCCAAATTTAGTCCGTCTTAGCCTTAGTAATAATCAAATTCTGGGGAGCATCCCATTTGAGATAGATTCCCTTTCGAAGCTCAACCACCTTAATCTGTCCCACAATTATCTTACAGGTCAGTTGCCTCTTTCACTTGCAAACCTCTCCAAATTAGTGACATTTGACATTTCTTTCAATGGAATTACTGGTTCCATCCCCATAGAATTTGGAAATTTAAAGAATCTTCTTGAATTAAATCTAAGTCATAACAAGTTCATTGGACCGATACCTTCAACTCTTGGTCTTTTAACCAATCTTTCCAATCTGAATTTGTCTTTTAATGAAATTAACAGTTCTATAGTGTCAGAAATTGGACTGCTAAAGAATCTGTTAAATTTGGACCTAAGTCATAACTATTTAACTGGAAGTGTTCCCTCTTGGGTTGGGGACCTTTATGCCCTAATTAAGATTGATCTCAGCTATAATAATCTTACAGGAAACGTTCCCCTTTCTTTCATTAAGATAGATGAAGGACGCAAGAGAAGGACGAGCAGCTTTCAAATGCCAGGGAATCCTTAAAGACGATAGCTGCGAGGTCGGTTGAGGCCTTCCAGACGACTGATGAGTACAGCACCGTCTTGTTCAGCTGGTACTTCAAAGGGTTTGAGCTCTTGAGGAGGTACCTGTTAAAACATCCTACTGGAGTGGACATGGAGAAGCTGGATTTGGAAGAGATAGACCAGGAAATGTCTGCTGACGAGGCTGGCCAGTCTTCTGCCATTGTTCCTTTTGCTCGTCAAGATACCCCCGTTGATGATGCTCCAGCTGGTGACGAGGCTGCCAACGCCTGACCTTGATACTTAAGAATTTTTGTTGTGCTAAAAAATTTTTTTATATATGGGTGCCCATCGTGTTTTCGGGCCCAACCTTTGAACAATTTTGCTTGTTTATTTTGACAACAATATTAGCAGCCCAGTGTTTATGGGTTTTATTGTGAAAACAAATGGAAATTGCCCTTGGTTTGGGGACCTTTACTGAATATTACATGCTTATTTAGATTTATAACAAGCTTACTTGCATTTCCTGATTGTCGATGTATCTGATGAGTTTTGACCTGGCCTCACATGCTGTGCTGAGTACGTTGTCGTCAGTAGTTTACATCCGTCAGTACGGAATCTTACTACTTAGCCATTTTTGCTTTTCAACAACTTAATTTGTTTTTGTCAGTAGTTTACATCCGTCAGTGCGGAATCTTACTACTTAGCCATTTCTGGCTTTTCAACAACTTAATTTGTTGTCGTCAGTAGTTTACATCCGTCAATACGGAATCTTACTACTTAGCCATTTTTGGCTTTTCAACAACTTAATTTGTTGTCGTCAGTAGTTTACATCCGTCAGTGCGGAATCTTACTTCTTAGCCATTTTTGGCTTTAGGTGACTTATACCCGGGTTAGGGATATTTCCTTCGTCAGTTACCTTCGGTTGCATACACCTACTCAAAGAATAATATTAGCTGAATAGATTCTTTATTGATTTTGATAACAAGTACATTTGAGAGTTACGTCTACTGATGATACTTCTTTAAGTGTTCAATGTTCCATGGCCTCGGGAGTTTTTGTCCGTCCAGAGTCTCAAGGTGGTAGCTTCCCTGTCTGGAATAATGAATAACCCGGTACGGTCCTTCCCATGTGGGGCCAAGTTTCCCTTGAGTTGGATCCTTGGTCGCCAGAGTTACTTCGCGCAGGACGAGGTCGCCTATGTTGAGTCGTCGGAGTTTCACCCTTTTATTGTAATATTCTGTCATCTTTTTCTTGTAATCTGTTATCCGGCTGCAGGCTTTATCTCTGACTTCATCTAGACAGTCCAGGTTGACTCGCAGGTGATCGTCATTGTCTTCCTCGCTGAACATCTCTCGCCTAGTGCTGGTCACTCCGACCTCGACCGGGATCACTGCCTCAGTTCCATAAGTAAGCCTGAACGGGGTTTCTCCCGTCGGGGTTCTTGCTGTTGTTCTGTAGGCCCACAAGACGTTGGGTAGCTCGTCTGGCCAAGAGCCCTTCGCGTCATCTAACTTCGTCTTTATGATTTTGAGTAGAGTCCGGTTCGTCACTTCTGTCTGTCCATTTGCTTGAGGGTGGCCTGGTGATGAGAAATGGTTCTTGATGCCCAGACCAGAGCAGAAGTCCTTGAAGCCTTGGCAGTCGAATTGTCGTCCGTTGTCCGATATGATCGTCCGTGGAATCCCGAATCTGCAGACTATGTTCTTCCATACAAAGTTCCGGATCTTTGCTTCGGTGATAGTTGCTAGTGGCTCTGCCTCAACCCATTTTGTGAAATAATCTATAGCGACGAGTAAGAATTTTACCTGGCCTTTGCCCAAGGGTAATGGGCCAACGATGTCAATTCCCCACTGTGCAAATGGCCAAGGGGACGCTATTGTCGTCAGTCTTTTGGCTGGCAGTCGTTGAATGTTCCCGAACCGCTGGCATTTGTCACACTTCTTGACGAACTTCATTGCGTCCACCTGCATAGTAGGCCAAAAATAACCTGTTCGCATAATTTTGCTTACCAATGATTTAGGGCCTGCATGATCTCCGCAGATTCCTTCATGGACCTCTCTTAGGATGTACTCAGCGTCTTCTTCGTTCACACACCTTAGATAGGGCATGGAGAAACCCCTCTTGTACAGAGTGTCATTAAGAATTGTGAATCTGGTAGACCTCTTCTTGATCTTCCTGGCTTCATTTGTGTCTTGAGGGAGGTGTCCATCCTGAAGAAAGGATACAATGGGTGACATCCAGCTACTTGTGCTCTGGATTGCAAAGGTTGAAATTTCTTCTATGCTGGGGTTCTTCTGTTCTTCCATCATCAGGTCTGCATTCGACCCTGTTTCTTTCGACGAGGCTATCTTCGATACTTCGTCTGCTGCCATATTCTGGCTTCTGGGAATCTGGATGAACTCTACCTCTTCAAACTCTTGAGTCAAGTGCTTCACCAACCTGAGGTATTTCTGCATTCTTTCTTCCTTTGCTTCGTATTCTCCCTTGATCTGCCCGATTACTAGCTTTGAGTCGTTTTTGACTAACAGGGTCTTTGCTCCAAAAACTTTCCCTAACCTCAACCCCGTCAGAATCCCCTCATACTCGGCTTCGTTGTTCGTCGCCGGGAACATCAGCTGAACTCCATACTTCAATACTTCTCCGTCGGGGGTGGTTATGACGACCCCTACCCCTCCCCGCTTTTGGGCTGACGAACCGTCAGTCTGTATCACCCAAAGTTTGTCCTTACTGGCAAGGCTTTGTTCGTCCGGAAAGGTGAACTCGGCGATAAAGTCTGCCAGAGCCTGTGCTTTAATGGCTGCCCTGGGATGGTACTCTATATCAAACTGGCTAAGTTCGATTGCCCATTGGACCATTCTCCCTGCTGCCTCGGGTTTGCTCATGGACTTCTTGATAGGCTGGTCCGTCATTACCCAGATTGGATTTTCCTGGAAATATTGCCTGAGCTTGCGTGAGGCAATTATCAACGCGAACGTGATTTTTTCGATTTTTGGGTACCTGGACTCAGCCCCCTGGAAGGCTTGACTGATATAATAAACGGGGAGTTGTACTCTGTTTTCTTCGCGGATCAGGGCTGCGCTGACGGCTGTAGACGAAACAGCTAGGTATAGATACAGGTTCTCCCCTTCTTTTGACGGGCTCAGGAGAGGTGGATTGCTCAGGTAGCGTTTGAGCTCTTGGAAAGCCGCTTCACATTCGTCGGTCCAGGCGAAGGCCTGCTTCAAGGTCTTAAAAAAGGGGAGGCATTTATCCATTGCTCTAGAGACGAATCTGTTAAGGGCGACAATCCGTCCTGTGAGCTTTTGGACCTCCTTGACGGTCTTGGGTGACGCCATGTTGATTATGGCTTGGACCTTCTCCGGATTTGCCTCTATTCCTCTCTGGGATACCATGAATCCCAAGAACTTCCCTGAGGCTACACCAAACACACACTTACTTGGATTCAGCTTCATTTGGTATTGTTTGAGAGTGGCAAATGTCTCACTGAGGTCGTCCAGATGGGTAAGCTCTTCCCTGCTCTTGACGAGCATATCATCCACATAAACCTCCATATTCCTGCCTATCTGCCCGCTGAACATTCTGTTCACTAACCTCTGATAAGTAGCACCTGCATTCTTTAGTCCGAAAGGCATTACCTTATAGCAGTAGAGGCCTTGGCTAGTGACAAAGGCCGTTTTCTCCTCATCCTCGTCAGCCATTTTTATCTGGTTGTATCCTGAGAAAGCATCCATGAACGTTAATAGCTTGTGCCCGGCTGTGGAGTCTACGAGCTGGTCTATTCTTGGAAGGGGGAAACTATCCTTCGGGCAGGCCCTATTCAGGTCTGTGAAATCTACGCACATCCTCCATTTCCCATTTGCTTTCTTTACCAGAACAGTATTGGCCAGCCAGTCTGGGTAGTACACTTCCCTGATGAAACCTGCAGTCAAGAGCTTCTTTACTTCGTCGGCGACTGCCTGATCTCTTTCTGGTGCGAAGACTCTTCTTCTCTGCTTGACGGGTTTCTTCTCTGGGTCTACATTCAACCTGTGTAGGATGATTTCCGGGGATATACCTGGCATGTCGTCATGGCTCCAGGCAAAGACATCCAGGTTTTGCTTAAGAAACTGGACGAGCTTGGTTCTCATTTCGGGGCTCAAGGTCGTCCCTATTCTGGTTGTTTTGGTCGTTTCTCCCTCAACTAGTTGCACTGTTTCTAGAGCCTCCACTTTTTCTTCTTGCTTCTCTTCAATTATCCAGGTGTGGTTTTCCTTTGCGGCCAACACGGCCTGGTAGCATTCTCGAGCTAAGACTTGGTCCCCCTTAACTTCACCAACCCCGTTCTCCACAGGGAATTTTACTTTTAAGCAGTAGGTAGATGTGGACGCCTTCCACTTGTTGAGGGCAGGTCTTCCAATGATGACGTTATAGGAGGAGGGGCAATCCACCACCAAGAAGTCCAACTGACGGGTCAATTGCTTTGGGTATGTTCCTACTGTCACTGTTAGCGTCACTATGCCCTTGGGGTAGACCCTGTCACCACTGAAACTGACGAGGGGGGAGTCAAAAGGACGTAGCCTTCTGGGGTCCAGCTTCAACTGTTGAAATGCAGGGAAGTAAATGATGTCAGCAGAGCTACCATTGTCCACGAGGATCCTTTTCGTGTTGAACCCTTCTATGGTAAGCATTATGACCAGGGGGTCGTTGTGGGGCTGTTTTACTCCCCTGGCGTCATTTTCATTGAAAGTCATGTCTTGCTCGGTTCGTCTTTGCTTCAACGGGGGAGTTGTATGGACGCTGTTCACCTGACGTTGATATGCTTTTTGGAGGGACCTGAACGAACCTCCGGTAACGGGTCCACCCGTGATTGTTTGTATTTCCCCGACCACATTCTGAGGAGGTTGGGACTGACGGTCACTACCTCGTGAAGAAGCATCGGGTTGACCTTTGTTCCCGTCTCGAGATCTACTATATTCACCCTTCTTTACAAATTTCTGCAATTTCCCCTTTCGTATCAGCTCTTCTACCTGCTCTTTGAGGTCCTGACAGTCCTCGGTGTAATGGCCGTGGTCTTTGTGGAACCGGCAATACTTGTTCTTGTCACGAACATTTGGAGACGAGTGTAACGGCCTCGGCCACTTTAGGTAATGATCGTCCTTAATCTGCGTTAGGATTTTATCAACAGGCATTACAAGAGGAGTAAATTTTACCGTCCGAGGATTCTTATCTTCTTTTCTTCTACTTCCGTCATTGATTCGGCGATCGGGACGCTCACGCTTTTGCCCCCTACGGTCGTCTTCCTTTCTACCCTTGTCTTCTGGCCTCTCAATGTCCCCGATGGCGGCCAGTGCGTCTTCCGCGTTCATGTACTTCTATGCTTTGAGGAGCATTTCAGCCATTGTTTTCGGGGGATTTTTTGCAAGCGACGAGACGAGGTCTCTGGTTCTCAAACCAGCCTTAAAGGTTGTTAGCTGCACCTTGTCATCAGCCTCGTCTACCTCCAGTGTCTCCCGGGTGAAGCGTTTCACATACGACCTCAAAGTTTCCCTCTCTCCCTGCCTGATGGTGAGTAAATGATCCGCGGTTCTCTTTGGTCGTTGTCCTCCAATGAAGTGACGCAGGAAGGCATTGCTCAACTGTTCAAAGGTGTCGATGGACGATGTGGGCAGCTTTGTGAACCATTCCCGTGCAGCTCCTTTGAAAGTAGTTGGGAAGGAACGACACAAAATTTCGTCTGGGGGCTGCTGGAGTCCCAGGGTCGTCTTAAATGTGTTAAGATGATCTTGGGGATCTTTTAGCCCGTCAAACGGTTCGAGTTGGGGCAGCCGAAATTTTGACGGCACTGGACAGTCGAGGACGGCCATAGTGAATGGTGAATCTGTTGCCCTGACCAGTCGATCCACACTCCGTTCTGTTTTTTCTTTGATGGCGTTTCTGAGCTCGTCCATCTCCTTCCTCATCTCCTGGAGTATATTCGAGTTCTGCTCAGTTGGAGTGGTAGGCCTTGGATGGTCGACTCTTCTATGACTATCTCCCTCGTCCTCTCGATTTCCTTTGGATCGATGTTCTTCCTGCTGAAGCCTCTGCTTCATTTCCTCATTCTGTTTGGACAATTCCTCGACGGTTGCTGCCAGGGCCTGAATTTGTTGTGCCAAGGCTGCAGAATCTTGATTGGACTCCATATGAGATAAGTATTTGACAGGAAACTACCTTTTCGCAACTGAATGAAAAAATGTCGTTTCCCACAGACGGCGCCAAACTGATGAAGTGTGAATTCGTCAGTCACTGAGTGTTGCCAGGTGATGAACTTAGCCTCCTGGAAAGAAGTCTCTTAGAGACGGTCACCGGTGTGGTGCCTGCCACAACACCTCCGATGCTCAAGTTAGAGTCAAGAATGGCACAAGAATATCTCAAGATAGTATAATTCTAGCAAAAATATCGTACCTTTCTCATGGGAGAATGTGGAGTATATATATATGTTGTTGTAGGTTCTAGCCGTTGTACCCTTTATGGAGGCTTAACTTCCCTTCAGGTAACGCTTCCTGGCCTCATCATGTGGCTTTAATTAGGTCCCAACGGTCTGTCCAGCTGGGTCTGTAACTGTCATTGTTATTTATTAAGGGCATTGAATAGGATGTTATACTCGTCAGTCTCGTGTTTCCTCGTCACTGAAGACTCTTCTCGTCGGTATGATTTACCTCTTGCAGAGCCCACTTCGTCAGTCCCATCACTTGTCATATAATTCATTAGAGGGTCGAGTCCCAGTTATTTTTGAAAATGATAGATTCGAAGTATTTATTGGCAACAAGGATTTATGGGCTGACATAAAAAATTTTGCTCATTGCCCATCTCCATCTTCAAGTTCTCCTTCGGCTTCTCCTCTTGCTCCATCTTCCCCTTCAGCTATTGAATTTATTGGGCCTCCCATGGAAGATGGAAAAGAGAAAGTTGAACACCCAAAGTTCAAAAAAATAATTTTTGTTCCCTCATTGTTTTATTTGTTTCTATTTCTTTTGTCACCCCTTTACTGCTTTTTGTGTATTGTCTCTGCTCTCAATGTCGGGTCAAGAATGTTGTACTTCCAATGAAAACACATGCTGAGTTAAAGGGTACAAAAAATGGGAACTTGTTCTCAATATGGAATTATGACGGCAATATTGCATTTGAAGACATCATTGAAGTCACAGAGGACTTTGACATTAGATATTGTATTGGAACTGGTGGTTATGGTAGTGTTTACAAAGCACAGTTGCCCAGTGGCAAAGTGGTTGCCTTGAAAAAACTTCATCGCTTAGAGGCTGAGGACCCAAATTTTGATAGGAGTTTCAAGAACGAGGTTAAAATGTTGACAGAAATCCGACATCGGAACATTGTGAAACTTCATGGTTACTGTTTGCATAAACGATGCATGTTTTTGATCTATGAATACATGGAAAGGGGAAGCTTGTTTTGTGTGCTAAATAATGATGTTGAGGCTGTGGAATTGGATTGGACAAAGAGGGTGAACATCATCAAAGGCATAGCACATGCCATATCTTACACGCATCATAATTGCATCCCAATAATTGTTCATCGAGATATAAGCAGCAACAACATTTTATTGAACTCCGAGTTGGAGGCATTTGTCTTTGATTTTGGTACAGCTAGACTTCTTGATCCTAACTCCTCCAATCAAACTTTAGTTGCTGGGACTTATGGTTATATTGCTCCAGGTGAAATTTTTTTTTTTATTTCATACTATATCTTATATCTTCCCAGTTCTCTGAGGTATTATTTTAAAAGGTTAGCTATATGGGGGCATTCCAAATAATCATGCTAGTTTGGTTACCTTATTGTTTGTTAAAAGAACTGAATCATGCATGGTAACAAGCAATCATTCCACCATATAATTTTGATGAAATGACAAGTTTTGAACAACTTTTCCATGAAGAAAACTTATAAAAATAAAAAATAAAAGAAAGAACAAAGATACTACATAAAATTTGTAAAAATATAAAAGAAAATAAAGAACAAAGATATTACATTTTTAATAGCTTTTTTTTTTTTTTTTTCTTCCTATGCAGAGTTTGCGTATACTTTGGTGTTGTCTGAAAAATGTGATATCTATAGTTTTGGTGTGGTGGCATTAGAAATATTAATGGGAATACATCCAGGAGAACTCTTGACAACATTATCATCGACATCGTCATCTTCTCGAAATATGATGTTAAATGAAATATTAGACCAACGCTTGCCACCTCCAAATCGTATAGTTGCACGGGATATTTTCTTTGTTGCAACTATAGCATTTGCATGCTTATGCACCAAACCAAAGTGTCGGCCAACAATGAATTGGGTGTCCCAAGAATTTCTTTCCCGTAAGAAACCAATAGCCAAGCCCTTACATGTAGTTTCACTATGGCAGTTGAAGAACCAAGAAAATTATGTGGTTGGAGATATTGAAACTCAATCATGAAGTGCTTGTTAATTGTCAACTCTAGTATCAATTTGTCTGATGAACTTATATGAAAAGAAAATGTTGTGTGCTATTATAACAAGGATTGATCTCTAATAAATATACCAATGCTAAACTGGAGGCTAACTAACATTAATCAGGACCCATGCATATTATAAATGGGCTGATACAAATCCAACAAAATTTTTCATAGGCTTGTAATTCTAGATATACTCCAAAGTTATGATCAAAGTACACAGAGGGAACCGGCCTAGAGGAGGGCAAAGCTTTCATCCAATGTCCCAATACATTGGACGGATACGATATGTACACGTTACTATTCTGGTCAATGATTCAATGCCGAGAAAGAGAACTTAGGGAATTAGTGGAAAGGAAAGATGGAATATTCTTTGAGTGGAATTTGCTTTTGGTCTCAATTACATGCACGCACTTACCCATCCCAATTCCTACGTGACTTTGTCCCTGATGTGAAATTCACATTACTAATTTTTTTGAGATTAAAACACCGTTGTGTGGACCTTTTTTTTTTTTTTTTTTGAAACCCGTTGTGTGGACCTATGGTTGTCTTTTAATCGTACCACACTAACCCCTCTTTTTTTTTTTAGAGAAACCACGACCTCATATTATTCTTTTAGGACAAAACTTATATATAATATCTTATGTGATGTTATTTAGATTCTTCTCTTAAAATTCTACCATGTGGGTACTTAATTTAAAAAATACACTTTCATTTATGAAAAAAACAACATGACAGAATCTTAAAAGAGAAACCTAAGGAACAACACTTAAGTATTGTATCTAAGTTTTACTCATACCTTTAATAAATGTTCAAATTAAATGTTGGACTACGAGTGTTCAAATTTCTTCGTAACGAGTCCAAGACTTGGAAATGCAAGCTTCTCAAAAAGTCTTTTTTTTTTTCTTTTTTTTATAAGACTCAGAAAGTCCGTTAGATACATTCAACCACATCACAATGTGAAAATATTTGCATTATGATATCGAAGAAATTTCCCGTATGAATTCACGGAATTAATACAATAGTTTGATTTCAAGCATCTTCTGTGTACTTCCATAAGATTTATGCTGGTATTTCTTAGAAGTTGTGAACAAAAAAGTAATTTTAATGATGAGTTTAAATTAAAACGAACAACTTACTATTTAAAATTTATTTTGAAAATGTTGTAGATATAATATTTCTTTTTTATTTTTAGATAAGTATCATGTGCACATAATATTATTGTATATTTGTATCTATAATTAGATTTAACATTAGGCGCGTGTGATGAGACTAGTTATTAATTAAACATTTAATTTCCCATATCTTTTGAAAGGTTAAATTAATAATTAAGTTTATGTTATACATGGAAAGAGATCTTTTACATTTTACTGTAATCCCATCCGGCCTAAAAGCATATCTAGTACACAGGTAACGTGTGAAAAATAGAAACTTAGAAAACTAGCTGACTAGTTTCTCAAAAAAAAAAAAAAAAAAAAAAAAAAAAAAAAAAAAAAAAAATAGCTGACTAATTGAATAAAAAAATTTATTTTACTTTTGTACAATCCATATTGGGGAAGCCAAAAATAACTAATAAAGATTTTTTTTTTTTTTTTTTTTGGTGTGTTTCTGTACACATAACATTCAAAAATAGTTAAAAGCTATATAGATTATGATAAGCATTGAGTGTATAACAATTAGTTAGTAAGTTCCAAAGAAGTGTGATTTTTGTTCTGTTCCTAGGGTTACTCTTTTTAAAAAATATACTAATTTTTATTGATTAAAAATTTTGGTTTTGGTTTTGGTTTTTTTTTTTTTTTTTTTTTGGTCTAAGTGAAAAGCTATTAATAGAGGGGCATTTTTCCATTTGGGGGCTTTAGATGACTGTCTTAATCGCTTATATGGTTGAGCCAGCCCTGATTAAATGAGGACCTTGTGTAATGTATTCTGGTCACCATTCTTGTAATTAGGAAAATGGGCATGTTTCAATAATAAAAACTTTGATTCTTATAGCAGAATTTCAAATATGCACATTTATTTTATAATTCAATTGTTACAATAAATAGGAATTTGTGATTTAAACCTTAGTTATCTATACTACTATTTAAGGGGCATCTCCTTTTTGGATTGGATTTTTTTATTGTTTAAAAATACCTCTACAGCCTATGTTTAAGTATGGGCAAAAGTTGGTAAAAATTCTTCTTTAACTTCCATGTAAAACACTATTTACAAATTAAGACTACACTCTTAGTACACTCACGTTGGTTTTTAAACTCAAATTGCTTCTTCTTTAGTTCTCCAATTCTTTCAATTCTGTGTCAATATTCTTTTCACCATTATCATCATTGTTAAGAAACTCCTCTCACCCACCTCTTTGCTTCAGATTTCACTACAAATTAAACAACAACAACAGCAGATAGATTTGAGGTAAGCCCTCTCTCTCTCAGTTTTTTATTTCTTCATTTCTCACTTCAATTTCTCTCTATGTTTGGCCATGTTTTGCTTATTGTTATTTCGAGACTTAGTGGATATTTTCTAGTCTATTGTTTTACAGGCCTTCACAAGATGCTATTAAAAGATGTTTCATTTTTTTATGACTCTTCACTTATGTGTAGGCTTTGAGGTTAGTACCATTCAGCTTAATTTTCTCTAAAGAAGAAAAATTTTCCACAAAAATTTGAGAACAACAACAGCTTCACCGACGTTAATGGTTCCAACACAGACGTCATCATTGTAGGCGCTGGTGTTGCAAGTTCCGCTCTCACTTACACTCTCGGCAAGGTAGATTTTACAAAACGAAAATCCTCAAGTTCTTCACATTCCTTTTACTTGAAATCCATTTTTTATAATGGTGATGAAAAATATTAAAATACTAATGGGTCTTTGTAATTTTTTATGTTGGTTTTCTGAGTTGTACTTTGTTGTTTGTATAATGAAAAATATTAAAATGCTGATGGGTCTTTGTAATTTTTTATGTTGGTTTTCCGGTTTGTACTTTGTTGTTTGTATAAGAAAGCCATTGGGAGTTTCACTTGGTCTTTGGGTTCCTACGTAGTATTGTGTGACTCCTTCTTTTTTTTTTTTTTTTTTTTTAGCCATTGAATTAGCATCAATTGATTCATTCTGTTTTTTTTTTTTTTTTTTTTTTTTAGTACATGTTGTGAATTTGAATTTCAGATATGAGATTGATGGTGCATAGATCTCTTAAATATGTGGTTTTTTTAAGCCTTTTGAGTTATAGTTTAGTCATCATTGATATATATATATATATATATATATATATATATATTAAATTTAGATGAATGCAAACTTAGAGATAAAAAATAAAAATAAAAACTTATTATTTTATTGTGATTTAGAGTCTAAAAGAAGAAAAAAAAAATTCTTTTACCTCCCATGTCAAATAGTGCCTACAAAATAGGACATCTCTTTGTTATCATTATCCTTTTCATATCATTATCTTATCTTATATTTTCTTTTTTAATCTTTTTTTTTCTTTTTATTTGGTCAGTTTGATGGGTGTTTAATATTTTCTCTAATTAATGAATAATGACTATTTTTTAAAAGAATGGAATGATATTTATTGAGTTGTCCTTTTTTTTTTTTAAATACATGTTGTGAATTTGAATTTCAAATATGAGATTGATGGTGCATAAATCTCTTAAATATGTGGTTTTTTTAAGCCTTTTGAGTTATAGTTTAGTCATCATTGATATATATATATATATATATATATATATATTAAATTTAGATGAATGCAAACTTAGAGTTAAAAAATAAAAATAAAAACTTATTATTTTATCATGATTTAGAGTCTAAAAGGAGAAAAAAAAAAATTCTTTCACCTCCCACGTCAAATAGTGCCTACAAAATAGGACATCGCTTTGTTATCATTATCTTTTCCATATCATTATCTTATCTTATATTTTCTTTTTTAATCTTTTTTTTTTCTTTTTATTTGGTCAGTTTGATGGGTGTTTAATATTTTCTCTAATTAATGAATAATGACTACTTTTTAAAAGAATGGGAATGATATTTATTGATTTGTCCCCCTTTTTTTTTTTTTTTTTTTTTTTTTTTTACATTTAAGCCTCACTCTCTATTTTTTTTTAGGGTGACATATCAACAATTTGGTTAGACTGCATAGTAGGAATTCGGGTGAGCGAAGTGGTAGTGTCAATCTATCAATTAAGTAGTTGTTAAAAAAAAACATTTTGTAAATATCTTACCATATGAAATTTAATATTGTCCTTTGTTGTGCCTTTCATTGCACATTTGATGATTCTATAAGCAATTGCCATATACGTAAATTTACAAAAACAAAAATGATACTGGGGAAGTTATCTTCAAAGATAAAATTTAAAAATTGTGGTGAAAATTACTTTTAAATAATAGACTAACTTTTAGGGGTAAAAACCAACACCCTTAAATATATCTATATTTAATAGTTTAGAATGTTAATTTTAACGTACGTACATTTAAAAAATTGGTAAAATTTAATCCAATCCAAAATAACTTACCAAAAGACAAAAAGACTCCAAACAAACCATGCCTTTTGAATTTGCATGAAGTGTTATTACGTGTCCTCAATTAATAAACTGTGAGTCCTTCAACGTTGGCTTCATATTTTTTTACAATTTCAAGCAAAGAAAAAAAAAATCCCCATGTTTTTGGTATTTTAATAATATGTCAACACTATTTTACATTTAAAATTTTAAAAAAAAAAAACATGTTTAAGGTATTTTTATTCATAAAATTTTGCCTATTATTTAGAAGCAAATTTTTCCATGATTTTATAATTTTATCTTTAAAGAAAAGAGGGGAAAAAAAAACATACATTTTATAGATTTTTACCCAGGTATTTTTTATTCATTAAACTTTTGGGCTTGGGTTCAAATAAATAATATATGCACCAAAAAAAATTACATTGCTTGATATTAAACTTAGAGAATAGGTGGACTCCTCAAATGGTATTCTTCATGTTGTAAGAAATTAATACTATTTCAATTTTCTTTTATATCAACTAAGCTATTGTATTTCTAGCTTTGTGAAAATTAAATTTGAGGGTGTGAAAGACATTGAAAATTATATATTACATTCAAAATCAGCTACCAATAAATTTAAATCCAACCTAATAGTTAAATAAATTGCTATACAAATTAAAAAAAAAAAAAAAAAAAACCATATGCACAGCAAAAAGTACACAAATGTATATATCCACACAAATGTATTCAAAAGCTACCAATCTTTCCATATTCAAGGTGTTTTAAATAATTTAATACAAATTTAATTAATTACTTTTTTAGTTATTTTTATGGATTTTTTTTACTGAGTGATTATCTTTTAAGATTATAGATAATTTCATATATAACTCCCATTAAAAAATTATTAAGAAAAGTAAATTAATAACATGAAGCCTTTTCTATACAAAATAAATAAATAAAAAATATTACCCTTCAATAGTTGGGGGAGGGAAATTTCGACCAATTGAGCTATTATTTTAAAAAAAAATTATATTATGGCTAAAATATTGTGTTTACATATTTTTAGTGTCAAAAAATTGCAACTCAAAAGTAAGGTTGAAATATTATTTTGCGAAACTTTTATATAACAAATTATTGTGCAATTTTGTTATATCCATAAATTTTAACATAGCACATGCTTCCACGTTTACTAAAATTTTATTAGAATTGCACATATTACTACAATTCTTACATGTCATTGGGCAAGTGCCTTGCATTTATAATTTACTCCAATGTCTACAGGTTTAAATACACCCTATTCGGACTAGGGAATACTTATTGCGCTAAATATGTATATATGTGCAACTAACACGATTATTTTTGTCTCTTTTAATGTAGAAATGAGTTTAGAAAATACACCTATGACTCATATCAATGATGTAGAACGTCATCGAGAACTATGAAGATATTATGATTAACGTAGTAGACAAATAGAAGACAATAAAAGCAGACAAATTCGATTGGCAAGATGTCGTGCCAATTATGCAAGACGAAGACAACAAACTTTGGGTGGTGATATTACTTTAGTGGGAAGTCCAACAAATTTAAATGAAGACGTTGTGCATTCTAATTCAACATCATCATGTGTATCCCTAATACCACCTAATCGCGAGGCTACACCAAGTTGTCGTCTTTCGCATATCCGTAACTTGGTGCGAAATATGCCAATTGAGTGAAATGCTATGCAAGAAACTAATGATCAGATCATAATTTTGTACCTTTTAAAAATATTCATTGCTTGGACTATGATTATTTTGGGGAAAAGTATAATTTTTGGCATGTTAGTTTTATGTCAATATCAAGAACAATACTAACTTAATGTTTATCTCCAATATATCCAACTATAATGCCAAATGATTTTAAGGTTGGACCAAGTCATATAAATTCTGATGTTAATGATGGTAAGTTTTATGTCAAATATTTATAAACCTTGCACCATTATATATATTTTTTAAATTAGTGTAAAGTTGTGATTTACAACTATGTGTTTTGTTGGCTTTTATTCCGTGCCAAATTTGATTGTAATTACTTTCAATTATTTATACCCTGTATTTGTTGTGGGAATTGTTGTAAGGGGTGTGTGATAGAGAGTGTGTGAAGACTCAAGCAAAGTGGAAGCTGATGGAATCTCGCGGGTATGTCGCGACTAAGCTTCCCGCGAAGTGAAGCATGTGCCTTGCACATGCTGGAATGCGAAGAGTCAGGACAGATGGAGACAGCTGTCTCTCGCGAGTATCTCGCGGGTAAGGCCTTCCCGCGAGACACCCGCGAGACATGCTGTTCTGCCAGCCTGTACTGACTGACTCACACATTCTGCACCTATCCTATATAAACCCCCATTACCCACAAATGTTGAGGAATGCTTCAGAGAGAAAACCCTAGCCAAACACATTTGCAATTAGAGATTGTCATCCCCACCTTTCTCTATACACTTGCTTGTGGTATCTCCTCAACCCTTCCCTCTCCATTTCCACACCATTGAGAGGTTGATAGCCCAAACACTTACCACACCATTTGAGAGTGTTGAGTGACGTTTTGGTGCTGCTGGGAAGCATTGGAAGAAGCCAAGGATGGCAGATGCAACATGGAGCTTGTTGCGGGATCCGGAGAACTAGACAAGACACGGTTCCGAGAAGCCTTGTTGGAGTAGGAGCTTGGAGGGCTTAGGTGCATCGGGTAGATTAGGCTTGGAGGGTCTTTTGCTCACTCATGTATCCCAACTGATTGTCTAGTGGATCGATTTCCGCTTGGAGGGCGGCGGAGAGGTTTTTCGCCGAGTTCTTCGGTTTCCTCTTCGAAAACACGTCTTGGTGTTTTCTGTGTTTGCATCTTTCTTCCCTACTCTTTTATATTCCATTATACTGCTGTGTTGCTTAGTTTATGGATTAGAGTAGATTATTGATTTTACGCTTGTGTTTACACGTTTCCGCACTTAATATTAAGTTTGTGTAAAATCAACCAAGCCGTAATTTTAATTGGGGGTCTAAACAGCTCTTGTGTTTTTCAACACATTTTAGAGTTTTCAATTGGTATCAGAGCGGGTACACTTGCTTGGTTTAAATACCTTAGTGTGATCCTAGACCCCTCGGTGTGTTTGGAAAAGTGTTTGTGTTTTAACCACCATGAAGGATTTGATAAGTGTTTGTGAAAATGACTCAATGAACATATTTAAAGATTGTTCCAGCAATGCTGTCTTAGAGTTATTTAAATCCAAGAAACATGCTAGAATTTTTTGTCACATGCTGAAATCTTTAGTTCATAGGAACCATGATATTCACAACAGCCTATGTGAGTCAAAGTCTTTGAACTATGAATATGAGAGAAGAAATAAACAGCTAAGTGATAAAATTGGTCGTTTAAAAGGGAAACTTCACTCATCCTTGAATGAAATAAATAAAAATAAGTCTTGTTTTGATGATCAAGAATGTCTCTCTCATGCATGCCTTTTTGTTCATACCGCATTGAAAGTGTTTAACTCATGTTTGTGGTACCTTGACAGCGGGTGTTCTAGACATATGACTGGAGAAAAATCTCTATTCAAAACTCTTAAAGAGAAGGAAGATGGATTTGTGACATTTGGGGATGGTAGTCATTCACAAGTTCTTGGAAAGGGAACAGTGGATATTCCGGGTCTGCCGTTGATGACTGATGTGCTATATATTAAGGGTTTAAAAGTGAACTTGTTAAGTATCACTCAGATTTGTGATGAAGATTTTCTGGTCCAATTTTCAAAGAAAGGGTGTCTAATCTTGAATGAAGAAGGTGTCCAAGTTCTAAAGGGACTAAGGACCACGGATAATTGCTATGGGATCATTCCAAAACCCAGCATAGCATGTCGAAGTGCACGGGTAAATCTCTTGGAACTGTGGCATCAACGGCTTGGTCATGCAAATTACAAACAAGTGGCGAAAGTCTCGAAGCTTGAGGCTGTGGTTGGCTTACCTAAGTTTGGGAAGATTGAAAAGAATTTGTGTGGTCCATGTCAATTGGGAAAACAAACAAAGTCAAGCCATCCTAAAGTGAATGTGGTTGCAACTTCTCGTCCGTTAGAACTACTGCATGTGGATTTGATGGGTCCTACTAGAACAGAGAGCATGGGTGGAAAGCGGTACATCATGGTGACAATTGATGATTTCTCAAGGTATTCTTGGGTGGACTTTCTTAGAGAGAAATCGGAAGCATGTGATAAGATGGAGAAATTGTGCAAGAGATTGATGAATGAAAAGGGAGTACCTATCATCAAAATCAGGAGTGATCATGGGAAAGAGTTTGAAAATGCGAAATTTGAAGCATTTTGCAATGAACACGGTATTAAGAGGGAATTCTCAGCCCCAAAGACTCCACAACAGAATGGAGTAGTTGAAAGGAAGAACCGGGTGATTCAAGAAATGGCTCGAGTAATGTTACTCAACAAAAATCTTCCACAGAAGTTTTGGGCTGAAGCTGTGAACACGTCTTGTCACATTGGAAATAGGATTTACTTTCGAGCAGGAACGAAGAAGACTTCATATGAAATTTGGAGAGAAAAGAAGCCGAAGGTGAAATATTTCCGAATATTTGGGAGCAAATGCTATATTCTCAACGACAGAGAGAATCCCGGAAAATTTGATGCTAAAAGTGATGAGGGAATATTTCTAGGTTATTCATTAAATAGCCGAGCATATAGGGTGTTCAATAAACGCACCAAGACGGTAATGGAGTCAATAAATGTGGTCATTGATGATACCGTATCTGAAAGGGAAAGGGATGACGGTGAAGGGTCAAACCTGAAGAAGGGGGAAGTTGAGGACAACATGTCTCAAGATGATGAGATCGAGGAAGAGTCACCAGAAAAAGAGTCTACACCTCCTACACCAAGAAGGGAGACCAGATCGATGCAAGGGCCCTCTAGTCCTCTCACTCCTCCGGAAGTTCAACCTCCAATTTCTCAAGATGAAGAACCTTCCACCTCCAAGAGACCATCATCAAGGGTAACCCTCAATCATCCAACAAGTAATATCATTGGTGACGTAAATGAGGGACTTCGTTTGAGAAAAGGACCAAAATACAGTGCAAATCATGTGACGTACAATTGTTATCTTGCTCAATTCGAACCAAAGAAGGTAGAGGAAGCCCTTAGAGACGAAAATTGGATCGAGTCTATGCATCAGGAGCTACATCAGTTTGTCAAAAATGATGTATGGGAGTTGGTTCCGAGACCCAAAGATACTCATGTCATTGGCACCAAGTGGATCTTCAAGAACAAAACTGACGAAGATGGTGAAGTAGTTCGAAACAAGTCTAGGTTGGTAGCTCAAGGATATACTCAAGTGGAAGGCATAGACTTTGATGATTCGTTTGCACCAGTAGCAAGGTTAGAGTCAATTCGAATTCTACTGTCTATTGCATGTGTTATGGATTTCAAATTGTACCAAATGGATGTAAAAAGTGCATTTCTGAATGGTTTCCTAAATGAAGAAGTATTTGTTGAGCAACCAAAAGGATTTCAAGATCCTCATTTTCCGGATCATGTGCTAAGGCTGAAGAAAGCATTGTATGGTTTGAAGCAAGCACCAAGGGCATGGTATGATCGTCTCACAACATACTTGTTGGATCGCGGATTCAAAAGAGGTCATGCTGATCGGACCTTGTTTGTAAAGAGAGATGAGAAGTCTCTCCTAGTTGCTCAAGTGTATGTGGATGATATTGTTTTCGGTTCCACCATTGACCAGTTGGCTCATGAATTCTCCGAAGAAATGAAAAGGGAGTTTGAGATGAGTATGGTGGGAGAGCTGAACTATTTCCTTGGGCTTCAAGTGAAACAGCGGAAAGATGGAATATTCATATCTCAAGAGAAATATGCCAAAAATCTTGTTAAAAGATTTGGTCTAGACTCTAAGAAGCATACTTCCACTCCAATGAGCTCCTCATCAAAGCTGAGCCGGGATGCAGCAGGGATAGAAGTGGATCCAACGCTGTATCGAAGCATGATAGGCAGCCTCTTATACCTCACTGCTAGTAGACCAGACATAGCCTTCAGTGTAGGCGTGTGTGCTCGATTTCAGGCAGCCCCCAAAGAGTCACATTTAATAGCGGTCAAAAGAATTATCCGTTACATAAATGGCACCTCAGACTATGGGATTTGGTACTCAAGAGATTCAAATGACTGCTTAGCCGGATATTCTGATGCTGATTGGGCTGGTTGCATTGATGATAGAAAAAGTACTTCCGGTGGATGCTTCTATCTTGGAAATAACTTGGTGTCATGGATGAGCAAAAAGCAGAATTCAGTCTCTTTATCAACAGCCGAAGCCGAATACATTGCTGCTGCAAGTTGCTGTGCTCAATTACTATGGATGAAGAAGCTTCTTCATGATTATGGAATCACTCAAGACACGATGTGTGTATATTGTGATAATACAAGTGCCATAAACTTATCCAAGAATCCAGTTCAACACTCGAAGTCAAAACATATCGAAATTAGGTATCATTTCATTCGAGATTTGGTGGAGGAAAGGACCGTGTACTTAGAGTTCATCAACACCGAGAATCAGAAGGCAGACATATTCACTAAACCTCTAGATGGCCCAAAGTTTGAATCTTTGCGTAAGACCATCGGTGTCGGTATCATTCCCTGAACTCTATCTCTTGTGTGAACCTATACTACTTTATGTTGCATACCTGTTGTTTTGGTTCCACATGTTTAGTGTCTAATTGTTTTGTTTTTTATCTGTTTTGGTTTGCATCTGCTATTGTTTGTTGATCGTTCTTTTATTGCTCTGTTTTGGGTGTGTTCAAAAAATTCAAAATCACATAAAAAATAGAAAATCCAAAAAGTTTGATCACTTTGTTGAGTTTTGTCTCAAAGCATGTTTTGCCCTGTACCTTTGTACTTATGGCTTTGTGCATTTAACGAGCTTAGCTTGTCTCTCATGCACTCATATCATTGTGGAAGAAATTCTGAAATCTATGTGACTGTTGTAAATAGATCTTCAACCTTGTCATGAATGATTAGTGAATGGTTTTGTTGATCTTGTGACATGCATAGACTCATGCCTATATATCTTCCCACTTTTATTTTTTTTGCTTAAAAGAGCTCTCTAATTGTAAATCTCCAAATGAAAAGAGATATAGAGCTGCAAAAGCCTGTCGCACAAACTAGTATTCGACTAGGAAAAAGGGAAAGCGACCAAAATAAAATGTATGATGCCCAACAAGCCAAAGGCTAACTCATAAATTGAAATATCAAAAATTTCAGGCATCTTTCTCTAAATGAGATTCTCTTTGCTCAAAAGTTGCAAATGATATGTTAAAAATGGAGCCAAATGAAAAGCTTCAATGAATTATTGTCAAGTACATGTGGGAGGTCATATATGCATGTTTCTATAATTGAGATAGATCACATAATCTAGTGCTAGTTGTGTATGCCTTGATTGAATTGATCATTGAAGCTTCACATTAGACTAAGGACTATCTCATTTTTGATATTCACACACAACACACAAGTCTATGTTCAATGAATGCCTTATTCATTTGTGTGATTGTACTTGTTTAAATGTGTTTACACATGCTCAATCTTTGTTGATCAAACCCAAAAAGATTTTTGATGGTTTTATTGGTTTTTGAAAGTGATTTTATACTTTCTTGTTTTTTGTTTTTGGTTTAAATGCAAGTTTTTGTGTTTCTTCAAAAAACTGGTTCAGGGGAAGTTTCGCGAGAATCTCGCGACTTAGAGCTTCCCGCGAAAAGGAGTTGAGGGATTTTTTTTTCTTATCTTGTCACACAGAAACTCTCGCGACTGTATCGCGACTGTCTCGCGACCAAAAGCTACTCGCGAAATGCTGGTTAGCTAAAAATTGGATTTTTCCAATTTCAGACAGAAGTTACCGCGACTGTATCGCGACTGTTTCGCGACCTAATGCTTCTCGCGAAATTTTTTGTGCTTCAGTGGCTCTTCTCGCGACTGTTTCGCGACTGTGTCGCCACTCCCTAACCCGCGAAAACCGCGTGTTTTCTGTCTTTATCTTGCTGATGTGACAGTGTTTCAAAAACTCAAAAACTTCCCTCGCTCAACCTTTGTCGAACCTTTTTCAACCCAAGATCATTTTTTTACAAAACCCTTCATCTTTAAGCATCTTTTCTGCATTTCCATCTTCAAGGTATGTCTTCTAATGCATTTCCATTCAAGCTTTTGTCTTATTTTTGCAGATTTTTCGTTAGGGTTTAAAAAAATTTGGGGTTTTTCGAAAATTTGATTTTTTTTCAAAATTGGGTGAATGTTTGTCGAATCTTTTGCTTGGGCTGTGTCCCATTGGTTATTTCTGCTTCTGTGTTGGCCCCTAGTGGCATTCTATCTTGTATTGAGGGCAGATTTTCCCTTGTTCATGCATTGCTCATGTCTTATTTGTTGTTGTGCACACTAAGTGTTTGTCAAAATGCCCAAGTGACATTTTTGTGCTATTCTGAAATCAAGTGATTTCAATCTATAGACTTTCACTTGTTTGACCTTATTTCACTCAATTTGGTCTTTGATAGTGTGTCACATGCATCTTGCACTTGCTCTCACATACATACTCATGCACATTCAGCAGTGTTACTTCTGTTTTGTCCTCACTTGACTCTAATTAAGTTCTGTGCTCTGTGGTCTATGGTTTGTGCTCCTGTCTCCTGTTTGTTTTGTGGTGCACAGATGTCTCCATTCAAGACTTCCGCTGTGAAAGGAGGCCGCGACAAAGGGAAAGAACCGATCATTGACGTTGATGCTGATTCACCTAGACCAAAGCGAACTCGTGGCTCAACAGGAACTTTTGATCCTAACTTGTTCAAGTCTCATGCTGCTTTTGAATCCTTCAAGAACCACTTTCAGGGTGCTCCTTTGATAGTTGAGAGGGGGGTTGACCAGCAATCACTCAAAGACACACAAATACCTATTTGGTTTGCCACGAAAGATTGGAACTATCTGTTGTCAACTTTCGAGGATACCTATGAGAACATGGTTAAGGAATTCTATGCCAATGCCAGTGTCGTCGGCGATGAGATTAAATGCTGGGTTCGGGGAAAGACCTTTTCTGTCACACCAATGTACTTGGCAGAAATTCTACACATCAACCGGCCAATTCTCCCCATTCCGCCGGTTTATGATGAGCTGAACCCCGATGAAGAATATCTACGACAGTCTTTAGGAGCTGAATTGGAATTCTCATCCACAAGAAAGTCAATCAATGTGGCATCTCTTTCTTCCGAGCTACGACTTCTATCAATGATCATGTGTCGCAATCTCTATCCCCTGTCCAGCACTGGATATATGAACCTTGGACGAGCTTTGTTTTTGAACGATCTGATCACGGATGTCGAGATTGATGTGTGCTCTCACATCTTTCACATTTTGGCCAAAACAGTTGACCGGACAGCTTCAAGGAATTGTCTTCCTTTCTCTCGTCTTATTTCAAAGATTTTAAAGCTCAAAGGTGTCCGCCCATTGGATGATGAACGTCCATATCCAAGGCCAAGTCCAATCAACATTCGGTCTCTCCATGCTAGTATGAGCCATGCCAAGAAGAACCCCAAGCAAGAAACTCATGCACCATCGGGTTCCTCGAGTTCTCCAGCTCGTATCAATGATGAACAGATCAACAATATCTTTACTGCTCTTCAAGAGTTGAGTACAAAGATGTCCGGGTTTGGGACTATCATGTACACTCACCACCGACGTCTTGATGCACAACTCACAGCTCTCCAAACTCAGATGGATGAAATTCAACGGAAGCTAGAAGGGGATGACTAGCTATTCCTTGACAAAAAGGGGGAGATGATGTCTTTGATAGAGGGAGTATGGTGATAGGGGGAGTATGGAGATAGGGGGAGAAGAAGTCAACTGTTCCTGTGTTTACTTTGTGCTTTAAAAGCCTTGATACTCTGCTTTATTTAAGTATTATTTCAGAAGTTTTCTTTTGTGTTGCTTTGTAGCATACTTTGCATGTACCCATGTTGCTTTTGTAAGCTTTAAGGGTTGTTTTGTTTCTTTGCATACTCTGTAGGCTTTTATGGTTTGTGCCATGTATTTGCAATACTTTGCTTATGCAGCCTTTATACTTGTGCTATTGAAGTCTAATGTCATACATTTACTTCAGTACATCACTCTTGTGCCCTAGTAGGATTGTTCCTAGATGCATATACGTTCTATGCATTGGTTGAGTGATGAACACTCTTGTGCCCATGTAGGATTGTTCCTAGATGCAAATACTTTGAGTATTTTGCATTGGTTGAGTGTTGGATTTGCAAATGGTACTCTTCATATGAGCTTATCATCTTGCATATCCGGATGTTCATTCCTTGTGTGAATGAGCATAGTAATTGCTTGTGTATAGTGATTACTTGTTTGATCTTGCCATGATCTAGTGTTTTCTATTTCATCTTGATTGATCATGCTATTGATGCTCCATATGTTTTTCAAGTTTTCTGCATACAATGATAATATTTTGTTGTTGTGTTTCAGGAGTTACTTGATCATATGTTTCAAGAGCTTATCAGAATCTAGAATTAAGTGTGAGTGAGTTTTGCCCGTGTTCCCAAACTCACGGTTAAGTCTAGAGTCTGTTTTAGGGTTTTGTCACGGAATAGCCAAAGGGGGAGATTGTAAAGTTGTGATTTACAACTATGTGTTTTGTTGGCTTTTATTCCGTGCCAAATTTGATTGTAATTACTTTCAATTATTTATACCCTGTATTTGTTGTGGGAATTGTTGTAAGGGGTGTGTGATAGAGAGTGTGTGAAGACTCAAGCAAAGTGGAAGCTGATGGAATCTCGCGGGTATGTCGCGACTAAGCTTCCCGCGAAGTGAAGCATGTGCCTTGCACATGCTGGAATGCGAAGAGTCAGGACAGATGGAGACAGCTGTCTCTCGCGAGTATCTCGCGGGTAAGGCCTTCCCGCGAGACACCCGCGAGACATGCTG
Source organism: Quercus aquifolioides (assembly GCA_019022515.1). Taxonomy (NCBI): domain Eukaryota; kingdom Viridiplantae; phylum Streptophyta; class Magnoliopsida; order Fagales; family Fagaceae; genus Quercus; species Quercus aquifolioides. Next base: position 24,514,565 of record CM032327.1, on the reverse strand, counting down.
TTCTGCCAGCCTGTACTGACTGACTCACACATTCTGCACCTATCCTATATAAACCCCCATTACCCACAAATGTTGAGGAATGCTTCAGAGAGAAAACCCTAGCCAAACACATTTGCAATTAGAGATTGTCAACCCTTCCCTCTCCATTTCCACACCATTGAGAGGTTGATAGCCCAAACACTTACCACACCATTTGACAGTGTTGAGTGACGTTTTGGTGCTGCTGGGAAGCATTGGAAGAAGCCAAGGATGGCAGATGCAACATGGAGCTTGTTGCGGGATCCGGAGAACTAGACAAGACACGGTTCCGAGAAGCCTTGTTGGAGTAGGAGCTTGGAGGGCTTAGGTGCATCAGGTAGATTAGGCTTGGAGGGTCTTTTGCTCACTCATGTATCCCAACTGATTGTCTAGTGGATCGATTTCCGCTTGGAGGGCGGCGGAGAGGTTTTTCGCCGAGTTCTTCGGTTTCCTCTTCGAAAACACGTCTTGGTGTTTTCTGTGTTTGCATCTTTCTTCCCTACTCTTTTATATTCCATTATACTGCTGTGTTGCTTAGTTTATGGATTAGAGTAGATTATTGATTTTACGCTTGTGTTTACACGTTTCCGCACTTAATATTAAGTTTGTGTAAAATCAACCAAGCCGTAATTTTAATTGGGGGTCTAAACAGCTCTTGTGTTTTTCAACACATTTTAGAGCTTTCAATTAGCGTTTTTTATAATTACATTGCAGATGTAGAAAGAACTGAAGAAGTTGAAAATATAAATGATCAAAATCATGGGGATGGCTATAGACAACAAGGTTCGTTAATCAATATCACCATTTTTATTTCAATTTACATGTTTATTATTATCAATTTTATCATTCGTTTACACGCTGCATATTTGAAACATTATTAATATTTTGCTTACTTCACAACATAATATTTGATACAATTTTGAATATTTTCTTTTACAACTATCATTACACTCTTTATCTCTAATTTTTTCCTCAAAATTAAAATTAGGTGTTGACAACACATTTGCTGGTACTGCACATGTAATAAATTGTATGCAATGCTGATACAATTGTGCCAAAGATTTTAAAGAAGGTAGAGATACCATTAGGTGCCAACTACCACAACTAAAGACATCCTCGATTTGTTGCAAGGATGGAAAAATATCCTTACCAAACACTTTTTCCATTTGGAACATATGAATGGGATATCAACACACGTGATGCTAATAGAAATAAAGTGTCATGTCGCAATTATTATGCATACGTCCTTCAAGTAGCAGTTTTATTATTTTCAATCTATTACTCCAAAATGCCACTTACACTAGGAAATAACTAAACCTAAATCTATTTTTACTATTGACGAAGATTCGCCTCAATGATCTATCAATGATCTAGTATGGAGGACGCCTTTCACAACAGTATTTTGTTGATAATTATGTAAAAATTGAAACACACAAGCTTGGTTTAAGCACAATCAAGATTCTATTAGGGCGGATCTGTACTGAGGCCTACAAGATGCTTTCCATGAAGGAGAGAGTGACACTAGTAATGAAAACTTCACACTTGAAATTTACATTACTTTTATTAATGGCAAATTAGTATCAATATTTATTAATGGCCCAACTTTTTCATCTTATATTTAGGAAATGTTGGACATAGAACCATTCTACCATCATCATTCGTGGGAAGCCCACTCGATTTGATCCAACGATTTCAAGATGCAATGTCATTGGTTCAAAAGTTTGGAAAGCTAGATTTATTCATCACAATGACGTGCAATCTAAGATGGGAAGAAATCCAAAATGTGCTTTTACCTGCACAAACAGCACAAGATCGTCCAAACTTGCTTGCAAGAGTTTTCAAATCGAAATTTGAAGAATTGAAAGATGATATCGTGGTCAAGAGGGTTTTAGAAGAGTTATTGTATATGTGTAGGTCTTTGAGTTCCAAAAAAGGGGTTTACCACATGCACACATGCTTATAATTCTCGATGAAGATGATAAATTGCATACTCTAGAGGATTACGATCATGTTGTTAAAGTAGAAATACCGTGTAAGGAGGAACAACCTTAGTTACATAAAACTGTACTGAAGCATATGATACATGGTCCTTGCGGAGTACAAAATCCAAAATCACTGTGCATGAAAAATGAGCGATGTAAAAAAGGATACCCAAAGTCTTTCTCGCTAGAAACCTACCAAGGCAATGACTCATGTCCTGTTTACAAACAATATGATACTAATAATCCTGTGCCATTGAATGATCATTACAGGATTATGGTAGATAACACTTGGGTTGTTCCATATAATCCTTGGTTACTGCTAAAATATAATTTCTATATTAATGTTGAAATATGTTGCAGTATCAAGAGTGTAAAGTACTTATATAAATATGCGTATAAAGACCCAGATCATGTCTCTATGGAAGTTAGACCAGGCCCAAATTATGATGAGGTCCAACAGTACATTGATGCAAGATGGATATGTGCTCCAGAGGCATGTTGGAAGATATTTTCTTTTCCTATGTATTGAATGTACCCTGCCGATTTCGTTTGCAAATTCATCTTCCAGATAGACAATAGGTACGCTTTAGACCACATGAACCTATTGCTAATGTTTTGGAGCAAAGTAAAAAGACAATGCTCACTGAATTTTTTTATGTGAATATAATTGATCATGATGAACAAAATTATCTATATAGAGAGTTTCTTGAGCATTATTGTTGGGATTATAAAAACAAAACATGGATATGAAGAAGATCTCATAAAAAAGTAGTGGGCATGGTATATATTGTTTCACCATTTGATGGAGAGAAGTTCAATCTGCGTGTTCTTCTTAATCATGTCAAGGGGCCAACAGGATTAGACGATTTATTGACTATCAATGGGATAACATATCCAACTTTTAAGCAAGCAACTGAACAAAGGGGGTTACTAGAGAATGATAATAGCATACGACAGTGTCTGCTTGAGGCAAGAGACATTCGAATGTCGTTAGCTTTAAGAAAATTGTTTGCAACAATATTGGTATTTTGTCTACCAACTAGACTAAGAGAATTGTGGAATGAGTTCTACCCATATATGGTAGAAGATTACCCATCAACATCTGTTACAACAGAGACATGTCGTACAAATAAATTTCTCAATGATTTAGAGGCATTGCTCTTGCAACATGGAAAGCACATCACAGAGTATGATTTGCCGATTTTAACTGGAGAATGTGACAATGATTCAGCTGTACCAAGGCTCATACAAGATGAGCTAACTCTTCCTAATGTAGATGAAGAACTCACTTTAATTGAGAAGTTGAATAACGACCAAAGAGTTGCATATGAGACAATCATGACAGTTATTGATCGTAAGAAAAACATGATATTCTTTGTCGATGGGCCAGGGGGAACTGGGAAAACATTTTTGTATTGCACAATATTGGCAATCTTGTGAAAAACTGGTCACATTGCAATTGCCATAGCTACATCTAGCATAGTAGCAACATTACTCCCTGGTGGAAGAACAGCTCATTCCAGATTTCAGATTCCTTTAACTCCCAATGCTTCATCTACTTGCTCAATAAGTAAACAATCAGACTTATCTAAACTTATTAGACATGCCACCATAATTATTTGGGATGAAGCCCCAATGGTAAATTGACGTGCACTCGAATCTTTAGATAGAACATTTAAAGATACTAGCACTACAAAAAAATCGTCCTGTCCCAGCGTTTTTTTCCCGGCGTTTTTCAAAACCGCTGTTATAGATAAGCCTGTACCAGCGTTTTTTGAAAGCGCTGGTATAGGAAACCCTATTGCGGCGTTTTTTTCCCGGCGCTTTACAAACCGCTGTAATAGGAGGCCTATAGCGGCATTTTTAAAAAACGCTGGTATAGGATGCCCAAAAGCGCTGGTATAGGGTGACCCTATCCCAGCGCTTTTTGAAGCGCTGGGATAGGTCTTTCTCCATAAGGGAATGAGGAGACCTGTCCCAGCGCTTTTGAAAACGCTGGAATAGGGGACCCTATACCAGCGCTTTCAAAAGCGCTGGGACAGGTCTCTTCATTCCCTTATGGAGAAAGACCTATCCCAGCGCTTCAAAAAGCGCTGGGATAGGGCACCTATAGGGATTTTTTTTTTTTTTTACAAGATAGAATTTCTACTCTAGCACTTATACTTGTGGAGGGATTTATTAATTATCAAATGACCAATACTCCCCTAAACCTAGAAAAAGACCAACATACCCTCCAAACATCGAAAAAGAGCAAAAACACCCCCGATACCTAAAAAAAGACTAATATACCCCCCAAACATTATAAATGACTGAAACACTACCCAAAACATAAAAAATGACCCAAGCACCCCCTAAGACATCGAAACTGACCCAAGTACCCCTTGTGCCTAAAACTAGCCAAAATAGCCTCGATTATTTGAATAAGACCAAAATACCCCTATAAGTTTGATAAATGACCAAAATGCCCCCAAAAAGATAAAAAATGTCCAAAACACAACCGACACCCAGAAAAGGACTAATACACCCCCGAAACATAAAAAATGACCGAAATACCCCCAAAACATCAAAATGACCGAAATACCTCCAAAATACATCAGGTGTAACTTGAACCCAACCATATATTTCTTAATTCAATGTGAATTTGACAAACCTATCGTTAGATTACATTATCTTCATATATTTTTCATGCTTACAAAATTTCAGGGTGATCAAAGATTAATAGCCATGTCATCAATCAATTGTTTAAATTCAAGTTTTTGTAGTTTAAAATAACGCATAAAAGATGAGCAGCTAAGAACAAATAGTAAATTACATCCGATTACAAAAATGTCAAGATTACAAAAAGGAAGTTGAATACCGATTTGAAAGAAATATTAAGATACTAAAATTAGATTGGAAGAGGGTATATATAATATACCAACTATTCAACTTACTCTGACTTATACACCCTAACCAAATGGTTTAAAATTTCAAACTACAGATTCAGAGAAGAATAAGAAAACTCAAAACAGTGGAGTAAGTGTCATGATTGACAGTGGTGTTGCTTACTATGGTATTGTAACGGATATTATTGAGTTGAATTATTCGGATAAAATAAGACATGTGTGGCTTGGTAGTGTGCTTGTAAAGTGCGGCATGTTTAAAGCGTTTGTTAGAGATTATATATACATATATATATGTATATATATATACATATATATATAGACATATATATATGTAACATTATGTTTTTTATAACTAACGAGCTTGCATTGTTTAGGTACTGCACACAAGAATGGGGAGGAAGCGGCGACTTGAGTTCGTTGAGCCTGGTGAGAGCTCCTCACATGTGGGGTCGAATGAAGTACCATCACGCCAACAAGCTGCTCCAGTTGATGATGATAGACGACATTCCCAGGGGAGTGATGACGAGACACAACCACCAGGTTGGTGCATTTCTAAATTTGTACTCAATAGCACGATTATGAAATTCCATTCCTATATTTTTTTTTTCATGTTTGTTTTTTTAATAATTATTTATATATCTGTTGTAAATATGTTTTGTTTTTAATAAATAAAATCCAATTTAAGTAATTTGTAAGATAATCAGAAGTTTATAGGTTCACTATTAATGTGTTAATAAATATGTTTCTAGGATAATTATTATAAATTATAAATTATATATGATACATATGTAAAATGTCAATTTGTTCTTTTTGTTACATTTTTGTACATGTGCTCCATATTTGTTCTAGGGACTTACCATAATATTCTCTGACCTGACAGTTTCCAAATTGAAAGTTGCATTAGCATATTGTGCCATAGAGAATGACATACATTAGCTAGGATGTCTTTTGCCAAAAACTTGTAGATCCAAATGGTAGTGAATGCGTGAAATGAAGTTAAGGAAGTAATTCTTACAACTGTTGGTTTTTATAAGACTTTAAAGTTTCCATTTTGCCAAAGGGATCTTTGGAATTTCCTAATTTAATTTTTTTCTTGTTCAACAATTATTTCTTTTGACTTTACCACTTGGTCATGATTATTTCCTAAACTATTTAAATGGCGAAAACATTCTCACTGCAAATTAGTTTCAAGTTTAAATTTGGCTTCTTTTACATGCTTTGGAGGCTTTGAAGGAAATAATAAAAGGCTATTACTTTTAGCACTCAAAGTAGATGATAAAAGGAAAATCTCAATATAAATTGGTACAATTGGCATAAGTAACATTCCCTTTGTGTATGAACCTCATAATCTATATTGGTACAATTGTACAAATATATTCATATTCTACAAGGAATTATAGTCCCAATTAATTTTTTGGCCTATTATTTCTCAGAATCAGGTCCACATGTGATCTTAAGTTCAACCAATGAGTGGAAAAACATTTTTTTCCTTTGACTTTTTATGCCACAAAATTTATTACCTGTTAGCTTCATCATTAGGGGTGTTTGTTATATTGTTTTAAAGTTTAAATTCACACTCTTTGGCAATTCCAATGTTATTAATATTTTCATTAAATATCCTTATACTAATAAGGATACAAACTAAATTTACTTATATGTTTTTTGGAATATCCAAGTATCCAAATGGCTAGTTTCTTGACATTTCATTCTTTCGTGTTTCATTGTAATTTGATGCAACTTGGTGTTTTAATAGATACTCACGACGTACTCACTGCTGGGGTGATCGTTGTGCCCAATAAACGTGGGCCTAATCGATTTGATGATATATGGAATGTGCCACCGGGCAAAAAATTATTTTTGGAAATAAATAAAGTGGGCCAGCCAGTCGGGAAGAATGCTGGATCTTTTTCTAGATGGCTGGGAACAGTGGCAAGAACGCCTGATATGTGCCCAATCAATTACTGCTCATGGCAAAAAATGCCACTACAATACAAGAATCGGTGCTGGGAAGCAATTCAGGTATGAGGAAAAAAGCAATGGTAAAAGAAATGACCACGAGTTTCCTATAAACATACATCAATTGCTTGAATAGTTAAAGTTTTATGTCAGTTTGCTATTTTGTTAAAAATGTGACATTTTAAAGTTAATTCAACTTTACACATGGTAGGCACGATGGGTAATTCCTACAAACTGCATCCCACTTGCCAAGCAAAGGAAATGGGCACTCTCACGGATTGGGAAGTTGTGGAGGGGCCACAAATCAGAGTTGAAGGAGCAGTTGCAACCCGGGCACAACTAAGGAAGAATTACTTCAGCTATCACCGCCAGAGGTTGATGACACTTAATTTCATGGCTTGGTGGAGTATTGGTTCTCTAGCGATTTTAAGGTAATAATAGTTACAGTAGTATAGATGTTTTGCTTTTATAGGTTCTATACTCAAGAGTATTATATATTACCTTGTTATTGTAATTGGTAGTGACTTGAGAAGTAATAGGAGTGAATGCTTGAAAGAAGGCTGCCTATAATCAATGCTAACATTCATGGGGTACCCCCATAATATGTGCATGAACTGGCTTCTCAAAAAAAAAAAAAAAAAAGAAAAAGGTTGCAAGAATTGTGTTGGATTATCACTTGCATTTGCTTATATTATATTGGTGACTGGATGTCTGATTTGTGAAAGACTAGTCTTGTGTTTGTTCTTTGATTTTTGGTTGGGTATTTAGGACATGATTGCAGCTTCAGTTACCATGTGATAGCCGTTACGTTGATGCCCTACCTCTCCAAGTAGAAGAAATTTGCTGTAGAATGCTTATTAGCACTCATGGTTAATGTATCTCCTCAACTCCCAACTACCACCTTCTCAACTCCTTCATTAATGTATACCCAGGATTTTCTCTCTACCAGTTTAGGGTTCATTGTAACACATAAAATACATAGAAATATCAAGTAGAAATGTAACCTCTAAGGCTTTAAGTAATCACTTATTGAATCTTTTGCATAAATTGCTCACTAATCACTTTTTGAGAAATTTATTGAGACTAATACCCAATTGATATGCTTAACTGAAATCAGTCATTTTGAGTGTGTTTTAATTGCTAATGTGGCACTTGGTAGTAATACTAGTTGTTTAGTACACTAATTCATTGTGTGTTTCTTAATTCGTAGGATGGTGATAATGATTCTGCAGTGGATATCCAGTTTCCCGGTGCTCAGCGCTTATCATCTGATGATTTGGAGTAGGCGATACGTAGTAGAATGTATTCTTTTGTGTAGGACATTCTATACAGTTAGAATGTATTCTTTTGTGTAGGACATTGTACATAGTTTTTTAGAATGTATTATTTTGTGTAAAATTTTTTAGACATTTGGGATGTAATTATTGATATGGTTTAATTAAATATATTTAGTTTCTTGGTTTAATGTGGTATGGTATTTGCTATTGGAAAATATGAATTGTAGTTCATTACAGTTGCTATAAAACAGGTATTGGAAAATATGTATTTTAGGAACACTACAGGTGCTAAAAAAAAAAAAAAAAAGGACCTATACTAGCGCTTTTGAAAACGCTGGCATAGGTCCTTTTAAATTATTGTAAAGTTGTGATTTACAACTATGTGTTTTGTTGGCTTTTATTCCATGCCAAATTTGATTGTATTTATTATCAATTGTTTATACCCTGTATTTGTTGTGGGAATTGATGTAAGGGTTGTGTGATAGAGAGTGTGTGAAGACTCAAGCAATTTGGAAGCTGAAGGAATCTCGCGGGTATGTCGCGACTAAACTTCCTGCGAAGTGAAGCATGTGCCCTACACATGCTGGAATGCGAAGAGTCAGGACAGGTGGAGACAGTTGTCTCTCACGAGTATCTCGCGGGTAAGGCCTTCCCGCGAGACACCCGCGAGACATGCTGTTCTGCCAGCCTATACTGACTGACTCACACATTTTGCACCTATCCTATATAAACCCTCATTACCCACAAATGTTGAAAAAAGGCTTCAGAGAGAAAACCCTAGCCAAACACATTTGCAATTAGAGATTGTCATCCCCACCTTTCTCTATACACTTGCTTGTGGTATCTCCTCAACCCTTCCCTCTCCATTTCCACACCATTGAGAGGTTGATAGCCCAAACACTTACCACACCTTTTGAGAGTGTTGAGTGACGTTTTGGTGCTGCTGGGAAGCATTGGAAGAAGCCTGGAATGGTAGATGCAACATGGAGCTTGTTGCGGGATCCGGAGAACTAAGACAAGACACGGTTCCGAGAAGCCTTGTTGGAGTAGGAGCTTGGAGGGCTTAGGTACATCGGGTAGATTAGGCTTGGAGGGTCTCTTGCTTACTCATGTATCCCAACTGATTGTCTAGTGGATCGATTTCCGCTTGGAGGGCGGCGGAGAGGTTTTTCGCCGAGGTCTTCGGTTTCCTCTTCGAAAACACGTCTTGGTGTTTTCTGTGTTTGCATCTCTCTTCCCTAGTCTTTTATATTCCATTATACTGCTGTGTTGTTTAGTTTATGGATTAGAGTAGTTTATTTGTTCATCCGCTCGCTTTTACACTATTCCGCACTTTGTATTAAAGTTGTGTAAAATCTATCGAGCCGTAATTTTAATTGGGGGGTCTAAACAGCTCTTGTGTTTTCAACACGTTTTCGAGCTTTCAATTATACTAAACCACGACTTATACCAGCGCTTTTGTGAACGCTGGAATATGTATAACCTATGCTAGCGCTTTAAAAAGCGCTGGTATAGGCCTTTTAAATTATATCGATTCAAGACCTATACCAGCGTTTTTTAGAACGCTGGAATAGGTACTGCCTATACCAGCGCTTTCAAAAGCGCTGGTATAGGTCTTGAATCAATATAATTAAAAGGCCTATACTAGCGCTTTTGAAAGCACTGGTATAGGGCGTATGCCTTTCCCAGCGCTTTTGAAAAGCGCCGGTATAGGTCAGAGGACCCTATACCCACATTCACTGCGCGGCGGTTTGAAGCGCCGGGAAAAAAAAACGCCGGGATAGGAATTTTGACCCTATCCCAGTGTTTTTTGGGGCTATTCCAACGGTTTTGAAAACGCTGGGATAGCCCTGTTTTTTTGTAGTGAAAGTTTATAATAGCTAACCCAAGTTTGGGGCAAGGTGTGATTGGTCAAAAGCGAAGAAGATTGAATTGATTAAGAATGTCAAAAATTATATAATCAAGATTTAATTGAAGTTAAATGTGATGGTGACTTGAGAAACTACAATTTGAAGATTTAATTGATTTATTCAAAACCACATTGTTTTGAGGTAATGTGACATTGAACGGTTGCCTCATTCCTGAATGGGGGTGGAAGGGTCTTTTTGCAAACACTATACAATGTTAAGAGTGTAAATCCAAAATTTTGAAATTTTAAAAGATTTAATTCAAATTTCTTGAATTTAATAGTGTAAATTGCAATTTAGTCGAGCCAAATTGACAAATCAACTTAAGAGTGTAACTTTTTATTTAGTTTGACCAAATTGACAAATCACATAATCTAAAGAAGTCCTTCAAAAACTAAAATAAACAAAATTTCATTAAAATAAACAAACGAAAGTTAATGCATGTTTGACTTTAAGTGACAAGGGCAACCTGTGCAAGTATTGAACTCATTACCACCGCCCTCCATCTTATTTTTACAAGGACTTTGTAATAAAGTCTCTTGATTGCTTATATGTTCATTCAAGAATAGAATTCACTTGGGTATTGTTTAACCATTTCAGCAATGTCATATAGACCGAGTATCCCAAAGTGATCAGAGTTTATTAATCTTGTATCCATCCATGAAGGGCAAAAGACACATTTTAAGTCCAAATGCATATGTATGGATGATACCTGATTATTGGATATAAAAACTTTGATGCATTTTGACAAATTCTTCAACCATTTAATTCAACTTAATTTAAACGCAGTGAAATCATCCATTCATATTCTTAGATTGCAAAACGCCTATGGAACTTCATAAGGTGCCAAATTGCCAATAAAGCTACCTTTTGCATGGAACTGAGACTGAGAGTCTGGCTTTCAGTGCCAAACTCTCCGGCCACACAATATTTGCATGGAATCAGCGTGCAAAAGCTGCCAGTTTGCACGCAATAGTAATGCAAATCAAAATTTTGAAAACCTTGCAAACATGTCGAACAAAACAAATCAAAATACAATTACATTGATCTATTCTATAACTCGACACACAAACACCATTAAACAACATTGGCAGAAAATAAATAAATAAAAATTAGAAAACCATGACTACTAGCTATTAGGACAAAATTGGTAAATGCCCTGTTTGGGCAAAAATAGTGGCTTTTTACCCCCTTTCCCAAACTATATAGGAAAATGCCCCTCTTTTGAAACTCGATTTTCTTAAAATCGAGTTATAAAAAAAAAAAAAAAATTCTGGAGCCCTATAGCGGCGTTTTTAAGGACCTACAGTGACATTTTCAGGACCTACAGTGACGTTTTGTAACTCGACTTCCATTAAATCGAGTTATAGGCAATTTTTTTAATTTTTTTTACCTATAACTCGATTTCATATAAATCGAGTTAAAAAACGCCACTATAGGTCCTAAAAACGTCACTTTAGGCTCCTAAAAAACGTCGCTATAGGGCCTAAATCGAATTTGAGAAACTCGATTTTCAAAAGAGGGGCATTTCTCTAATTAATTTGAGAAAGAGGGCAAAATGCTGCTTAGTTTGCCCAAAAATGGCATTTAGCAATTTTGTCCCTAGCTATTAATTTGATTATCAAAAGAAATAATATTCTAAGTTAATGTTAAGAATGAAATTGAAAAATATTGTTTCCTAGAAACAAAATGCCAATCGAATTCACTTAGGTTGTGTTTGGATATTTGAATTTGGATTTGAATTTTAAAGTGATGGTATTTCAAAATTTTATAGATTTTGAAGTTATTTCAAATTCAAGAAATTTAAGGTTTAAAATCCTTGGCGGATTTATCAAATCCAAATCCTTAACCTTTTGTAAACTATTCAAACAAGCAGGTATTTGGATTTTAATCACTGAAATCCAAATTCACATGCCCAAAATTTTCCATCCAAACAAACCATTAACTCTAGAGTCAAACATTTATTTATGAATTCAATCATATATTCGTGAGGACAGGATATAAAGGTTGAGCACTAAAAATAAATCTTTTTGGGAAAATTGATCTATTAAGCAGTTTCAATCACCCAAGTCGACTCAATAGAAATTTTTCTTGAGTTCCAAACTGTGACTCAGAACCTCACTATCGTTCTGATCCAAATTGTAGACATCAATCACAAAATTACTCCTTGTATCACGGAGCATATACATGGAAAAAATTGGCCTTTGCCCTTTTTGGGCAAAATAAATAGTATTTTGCCCCCTTTTCCAAACTAATTAGGAAAATGCCCCTCTTTTGAAACTTGACTTTCTCTAAATCAAGTTAAGCCCTATAGTGACGTTTTTAAGGACCTATAGTGGCGTTTTGTAACTCGAGCTCCACGAAATCGAGTTATACGTAAAAAGATCATATAACTCGATTTCATGGAGCTCGAGTTACGAAATGCCACTATAGGTCCTTAAAACGTCACTATAGATCCTTAAAAACGTCACTATAGGGCTCCAATTTTTTTTTTTTTTTTTTTTTTTTTTTTTTTTTTTTTAAACTCGATTTTGAGTAAGTCGAGTTTCAAAAGAGGGGTATTTCCCTAATTATTTTGGAAAGTGGGCTAGAATGCTACTTATTTTGCCCGAAAAGGGCAGAGGCCAATTTTGTCCGCATATACACCTTCCTCATCGCTGTGTTCTTCAAAACAAATGAATTGTAGCCTCCTTCAGCCTGTAAAAACCAACTCATACCTCTAAGGTTTCCAGTGCTCATTTTCTACCAAGTTGTTTTCCTTCTATTCAATCTATAGAAGTCAAAATGCCTACTCTGCCACTTATCTCTATCAACATGAGTACTTGTCCATATAAATCAACAAGAAACACATAGCAGTCAATGATGTCGATGAACATATTAAGATTTTAAGAGTAGTGCTTGTGAAGCTGAATCAGGATCAACATGCATATAAGTTGTCCATAGTAAAGCACCACACACTTAGGAACACCGTTGACAACCGAAATTGCTCCAATTCCTTGATAAATATATCTTGTATAACATAACCATTTGGAATATTATAGCACTTGTGGGTGAAAGGGTTATATAGATGTATTGACCAAAAAATGTATGGACATTTGTCTAATCGTGAGCTTACATCAAACAGCAACCATTTACATTTCGAACAGAGGAAGACACGACTGTAAAAAGACCTTAACTGTTTAAAATTGATTATCACCTCCCTTCTACTCCAGAAATTTTCTAACTTGCATTTTCTCTCAAAAATGATCTCCCATGTGTGTATGTTTCTGAATTTTTACGCATGATCAACACAAATTTGTGATCTCATTCTCCATTAGCCATGGAAATCTATTACCAATTATGTGTATTCTAAATGTGTGGCATTATAAAAGTGGTAAAGACTTAAATTTCATATTGCAAAATACAGGTTACGAATCATGAAAAACAACAGATACAACTTGCACAAGATTTTCAAGGTATTGTTATTGTAATACAACACAACATTCCTATCATAGAAGTTCATCAAACAATATGGTTCTCAACCGAAAAACAAGCACATTCTGATTGAGTTTCACTCTCTCCAACCATATAAGTTTCTCGGTTCCACAATTCCAATAGTAAAACTGCATGTAAGGGGACCATTATTGGTTTCTTGCGAGAAAGAAATTCTTGGGACACACACTTCATTGTTGGCCTAGACTTTGGTTTAGTGCGTAAGCATGCAAATAAAATTGTAGAAACGAGGAAAACATCCCGCTCAACCAATTAGCAGTTTGGACGTGGGAGACGTTGGTCTAATATTTCATTTAACATCACCCATTGAGATGATGATGATGATGATGATAATGATGTCAAGAGTTCGCCTGGATGTCTTTCCATTAATATTTCTAATGCCACCACTCCAAAGCTGTAAACATCACATTTTTTAGTCACCGCCACAGTATAGGCCAATTCTGCATATATATAACAAAAAATGTAATTTCTCTCGTTTATCATTAATCTAATTTTTTTTAACTATTTGTTTCTTTATACTTATTTTTATGAAGAAGTTTGGATAAAACTAGCCGTTATCTAAAACACCCGTTCTAATAGCGATTGTTTCTACCATGCATACTTGGTCTTGTCATATATGATCTAACAAACAATAACTATTCAATTAGCATGGTTATATAGAAAGCTCCGCATGTGGCTAACCTTTTAAAATATTAGTTAGGAATTTTAAGAAAAGAATGTATAATTCACCTTGAGCAACATAACCATAAGTTCCAGCAACTACAGTTTGATTGGAGGAATCTGGATCAAGAAGCCTGGCTGTGCCAAAATCAGAGACAAAAGCCTCAAACTCGGAATTCAATAGAATATTGCATCTAGTTATATCTCGATGAACAATTACTGGGACACATTTGTGATGCATGTAGCATAAGGCATGAGATATGCTTTTGATGATGTTCATCCTTTTCGTCCAATCCAAGTCTATTGCCTCAACATTGTTGCTTAGGACAGAAAATAAGCTTCCCCTTTCCATGTACTCATAGACCAAAAACATGCATCGATTATGCAAACAATAACCATGCAACTTAACAATATTTCGATGTCGGATTTCCGTTAACATTTTGACCTCATTTTTGAAACTCTTGTCAAAATTTGAGTCCTCGGCCTCTAAGTGATGAAGTTTCTTTAAGGCAACCACTTTACCATTAGGCAACTCTGCTTTATAAACACTTCCATAACCGCCTGTTCCAATACAATATCGAATGTCAAAGTCCTCTGTTGCTTCAATGATGTCTTCATCTGCAATTTTTCCATCATAATTCCATATGGAGAACAAGTTCCCATTCTTTGTTTCCCTTGAGTCAAATTTTGTTTTTCTAACCCCACATTGAGATAGGAAAAAACACCTGAAAAGTAAAAGAATGGTGAAAAAGACTAAGGGAACAAATATTTTTATTCGAGGGACAATAGATTTTCTGTAGCAAGGATGTAAGCCTTTGATGTCTCCACATAAATCTTTGTTTCCAATGAATATGTTAGGTTCATAACTTAAGAAGCCATTTGGAATCCGACCACTGAAAGAATTGTATGAAAAGTTGACTTTTTCTACCAAAACTGAAAAGTCGGGAATGCTTCCAGTAAGTTTATTGCAACTAAGATCCAAGAGCTTCAAAGATTGTGAATTTCCTAGTTTAAAAGGAATTTCTCCACTGATATTGTTATGACTTAGGTTAATAATATTTAAAAACTGAAGGTCAGCAATCTCAGAGGGAATGCTTCCAATTAAATAGTTATGGTTTAATGACAATTCCTTCAACCACATGCAATTAGCTATTTCTTTAGGGATGGAGCCACCAATTTGGTTTCCACTAAGGGACAACTCTTCCATCTCAGTTAATTGACCAATAAACGAGGGGACTTGACCAACAATTTTGTTATTACTAAGGTAGAAGTGACGCAAATGTCCCATATTGCCCATTAGGTTAGGAAAGGAACCACTAAAGTTATTGGAGCTTAGATCCAAAGATTCCAAAGTCATAAAATGTATTTCCCCACTAATAGAGTTATGACTGAGGTCAATCTCACGTAACGAATAAGTGCTACTGTTCTGAATGGTAATGCTTCCAGTTATGTAGTTATGGCTTAATGTTAAGCTGTACAATGAAGAACAATTAGCTAGTTCCACGGGGAAGGAACCACTAATTTTGTTCCAACCAAGGGACAAGGTTTCCAAGTTAGTTAAATTACCAATAGTCGAAGGGATTGGACCAAAAATGTCATTATTGTTGAGGTACAATTCACCCAAATTCTTCATGGTACCTATTTCTAGGGGAATAGAACCATTGATCTTGTTCGAATCAAGAGACAAATAGTACAAATTGGTTAAATGACCCAAAGATGAAGGGATCAAACCAATGAGCCTGTTATCATCGATTTGCAAGGAACTCAATTTCTTCATGTTGCCTATTTTTGGTGGAATGAGACCACTGATTTGGTTTGAGAAAAGAGACAAAAGGACCAAATTGGTTAGATGACCTAGAGATGAAGGGATTGGACCAATGAGATTATTACCATTGAGGTGTAAGTAACGCAAATACTTCATGTTGCCTATTTCTGGGGGAATGGAACCATTGATTTGTTTAACACAAAGATACAAACTAACCAATTTGGTTAGATGACCTAGAGACGAAGGGATTGGACCAATGAGCTTGTTATCATTGGGGTACAACTCATTCAAATTCTTCATATTGCCAATTTATGGGGGAATGGAACCATTGATTTGATTTAAAGAAAGAGACAAACGGACCAAATTGGTTAGATAACCTAGAGATGAAGGGATTGGACCAATAAGGTAGTTATCATTGAGGTACAACTCACTTAAATTCTTCATGTTGCCAAGTTCTAACGCTATAGAACCGCTGATTTCATTAAAAGACAAATCCAAATTGGAAAGATTGGCTAAAAGGCCAAGAGCTTAAATTGGTTCAGTGATTTTGTTATGACTCAGATTTAAAGCAAGAAGATTCTTTAAATTTCTCAATTCTATAGGGATCGAACCATTGATATAATTTGAAGAAATGTCAAATTTCACTAATCGAGTGAGGTTTCCAAATGAAAGAGGTAACTCACCTTCAAGATAATTTTGAGACAGATCAAGGTGAGTAAGCTTCGAAAGGGTGCCTATCTCAACTGGGATGCTCCCACAAAATGAACTTTTAGAAAGATTAAGACGGACTAAATTTGGGAAGGAAGAGAAGTTGAGTTTACTGATCTCATCTTCCATATAGACCTCACCGATGTCAATCTCTATGACGCCTCCACCATCATTGCATTTTATTTCGTGCCACTCGCAATGATTCAAGGACGTATAGTTGGAGTCACCACTCCACCACCCACTCTCCAGGAGACTGAGGAGAGCCTTCGCTTCAAGCGCTGATGATTTAGATGCTGACACAGAGCCAGCTGCAATAACCATAGTTGTGGAGTGCATCAAGATATAAAGAACCCATGCTACTATCAGAATGGAAATGGAAACAGAGGGAGCCATGTTAGAGTGTATGATTGATTGATGAGTGCAATGCAAAGGGCAAATGGTTGATTGTTATATATTCATCACTCAACACACTTTAATCATTGAAATAAAGACCTTACCAACCCACGACTGGAAGTCAATTAATTAACGAATGTGCTACGTTTTTCTTTTCCTCCCTTTTTTTATAATTATTTTTCTTTTAGCTTTTCTATTTTTTACTTTGAATGAATACCAACGTGATTGTCACGAAGCATTGTCTTTTTGAACCCTATTGAAGTGCAGAAATTTACATGAATCTACCTGCATGATTTCCTCGAAATCATCTTGGAAATTCCTCTCTGTATAGAACCTCATAATGCAATTGCGCCCTTGTTGGATAATTGTTAGTGGAATTGCTGCGAAGTTTGCAATTTCTTTTTTAAGAATATGAGTAGTGTAATCGGCAAATGGTTTAATAGTGACGATTTATTTCTTACACTTTCATCAAATGTTCCTTATGAGTTCCTTAGCCTCACCAAAGAAATGCTTCATCTTCACCTATAAAATTTCATCGAGAAGGTTTCTACAACCCATAATAAGAGCAGTATGTTGCAAATTTTTACTATAAGATTCAGTAACCCAATCAACAGTAAATTAGAAAATATGTAACTGTGGTGAAGCATTTTAGCATCTTTGAATTTTTGAAAAAAAATATAATTGGGTCAAAATCCATAAGTTTAATCTTTTAGATTTAATTAGTATTATACTATTATCTTTATATATTAGTGGATATATAGTTGAAAATTAAAATTCGGTTGAGTATTAAAAATCTGATAGTGGATATATAGTAGAATTATTGGTGCTCTGCTCTCATATAGCAAAAGCTTTAGTTGCTACTTGCTAGAAGACGTCCTCCTTCGATTTTTCGGTGAAGACAAATTGATTACCGGCGACCTGTCAAGGAAGGGGAACCACCCATGCAAATGCAATGTAGAACAAACTCACCTAGCCCCAATCATGGGTTAGCTACTTTAGCTCTTATAAACTTCAAGTCAAGATCCTATTACTATCAAAGAAATGTTTCTTCTCTGGAAGATTTTTGGATTTTTCATTGTGTCATCATCTACGTACCGATCAAAGCAAGCTAAATTTCCATTAGATGGGTCCCTTTGTATAGACTGATGACTCCAGTCAATATGGCCATCAGTCAAGTTACTATACAGTTTGGATTGATGCTAGCCTCCGTTATTGCATTTTTGTGGTAATTGGAAATTGCGTGTGGAATAAGTTGGTTCTATCCTATTGAAATTGAAAAGTGGTTTGAAATAAGTGGAAAAGAAGACGGATTTGTTCATTTTTGGCTTGAAGTTTATAATAGCTAACCTGGCAAGGTGTGATTGATCAAATGCGAAGAAGATTGAATTGATTAAGAAAGTAAAATACTATATAATCAAGATTGTTGGATATACTATTCAAGATTTAATTGAAGTTAAATATGATAGTGACTCCATAAACTACAATTCTAAGATTTAATTTATTTATACAAAACCATAGCGTTCTGAGGTAATGTGAAATTTAACGGTTGCCTCATTCATCAATAGGGGCAAAGGTGTCTTTTTCCCAAACACTATGCAATGTTAGGAGTGCAAATCCAAAATTTTGAAACTTTAGTAGGTAGTAAAATTCAAATTTCTCAAATTTGAGAGTGTAAATTGCAATTTAGTCTAGCCAAATTGACAAATCAACTTAAGTCTTTGATGCTTGAATAAGAAATCTGGAATTCAATCCCCGCCTATACCAAAAACTGATTGGTCTCTTGATTTGATGATAAAGAGCTATCATCAAGAGCGGACACTATATGTTGAAACAATCTCTCAAAAAAAAAAAAAAAAATCAAAGAGTAAATTTTTATTTAATTAGTTTGGCCAAATTGACAAATGATCACATAATCTAAAGAAGTCCTTCAAGAACTAAAATAAACAAAAGTCCATAAAAAAAATAAACAAACCAAAGTTAATGTTTGACGATAAGTCATAGGGGCAACCTGTGTAAGTATTGAACTCATTACCACCACCCTCCATCATATTTTTACTAGGACTTTGTAATAAAGTCTCTTCATTGCTTATATAGTTAGATGTTCATTCAAAAATAGAATTCACTTAGGTATTGTTTAACCATTTCAGCAATGTCATAGAGGCTAAAGTGATCAGAGTTTATTAATCTTGTCCATCCATGAAGAGCAAAAGACACATTTTAAGTCCAAATGCATATGTATGGATGATACTTAATTAAATATAAAAATTTTGATGCATTTTGACAAATTCTTCAACCATTTAATTCAACTTAATTTAAACGTAGTGAAATCTGTTGGGGAAAAATCCTAATCCCCTCTACGTCTATGTGTGAATTAAAATTAATGACTATCAAGCAATGGCAATATTATGGAAACAAAAAAAATTTCAGCAAGCACCACATAAACACAACCACACAAGAACACCAAATCTTACGTGGAAAACCCTCTAGTGTAGAGGGAAAAACCACGGGGCAGCTCCGAAAAATATTCACTATGAAATAGAGATTAGTTCACAATAAATTGGATATACAACAAATAAATCTCAAGGAGTAAATACAATCTCACCACAAAGCCAGTAGCAAAATCTTCTTCTGAATACTCCAACTCTCCATGGTTGTAGCACCCAAAAACTCAATAAAAACTCCACCAATTTATCTTCCTTGTGTGTGACTTGAGTAAAGAAAAATGTCTCCTTTTTTTTTTTCACTCTCTCACACTCTCACTGTTTCTCTCTATTTTCGGACTGCACCTCTCAGCTGAAGCTCTCTCTTTTGTGTTTTGCTCTCACTAGAACTCACACACAAAATGGCCGAAATTGCTCTCTGTTTCAGCTCTCTGTTTCTGCTTCAGCTCTCCCTACAAGGCCGAATGGCCTTTCTTTCTTTTTCTTCTTTTCACTTCAGCGTGTCCCACACGCTTTGCCACTCTTCTCAATAAGAGAAGTATGGTCTTCACTTCTCAATGGTCAGAACTTGCTTTCTTTGCTTCACCCAATTTCTTTCTTCCTTTAGCATGTTAAACATGCTTAAGTCAAGTCTCATGCAAAAGCAATGCTGACATGAAGACTTTTGGAACCAAGCTCATAAATGAGCTTTGACAAGGCAAGCAAGTGGGCTGGAAGTAAGGGTGTCACGTGCACCCAACAATCTCCCCCTCCAGCACACTACGGAGGAGATCTTCAACCCAAGTCTTCAGTTAGAATTCATGCCGGCCAACCCGACACAAAGCTTTAGCTTCTCTCTAGACACAACCTTGGTCAACATGTCAGCTGGATTTTCATCTGTGTGAATCTTCTCTAATTCAAATAACTGTTGTTCAACAACTAGTCTCAACCAATTGTATCTCACCTCAATGTGCTTCGAACGTGAATGGTACATAGAGTTCTTGCTCAAGTCTATAGCACTCTGACTATCACAATTAACTACATATCCATCTTACTTCAAACCCAATTCTTGGAGAAACCGTTTCAACCAAAGCATCTCTTTACCTGCTTCATTAGCTGCAATGTACTCAGCTTCAGTTGTAGATAAGGCAACACACTTCTGCAATCTTGATTGCCATGATACAGCTCCCCCTGCAAAAGTAAATAAATACCCCGATGTAGATTTCCTACCATCAAGGTCACCTGCCCAATCTGCATCTACATAACCCTCTAAAACTGGTTTAGAATCACCAAAAGTCAAGCACAATTTAGAGCTACCTCTCAAATACCTAAAAATCCACTTCACTGCTTCCCAATGATCTTTACCAGGATTAACCATGAACCTGCTGACAACACCAACTGCATGAGCAATATCTGGTCGTGTACGAACCATAGCATACATCAAACTCCCAACTGCTGAGGAATAAATAGTTGATGCTATGTCTCCCTTCTCTTTCTTGGATGAAGAACAAGATTTCTTTCTTAGCTTGAAATGAGCACCAAGAGGTGTGCTGACTGGCTTGGCATGCTTCATATTGAACCTTTTAAGAACCCGCTCAATATACTTCTCTTGTGATAACCATAGCTTCTTAGCTTTCCTGTCACGTAGAATCTGCATACCCAAAATTTGTCTTGCTGGACCCAAGTCGATCATATCAAATGACTTGAACAAGTCCTTCTTCAAATTTTCAATCACACCTGCATCTTGTCCTACTATCAACATATCATCTACATATAGCAAAAGAATAACAAATTTACCATAGGGAAATTTTCTGACATATACACAATGACCTGCATTTGTCCTCGTGTACCCGTGACCCACCATGAATGAGTCAAACTTCTTGTACCACTGTCTTGGAGCTTGCTTCAAGCCATACAAACTCTTCTTTAACTTGCAAACCATGTGTTCTTTCCCTTTCACTTTGAATCCTTCTGGCTGATCCATGTAGATTTCTTCTTTCAAATCACCATGAAGAAAAGCAGTCTTCACATCAAGTTGCTCAAGCTCAAGATCCAAGCTAGCTACTAATCCCAGAACTACTCGAATGGAACTCATCTTAACTACTGGAGAGAATATCTCATCAAAGTCAATCCCTTGTTTCTGACTGAAACCCTTAACCACCAATCGAGCTTTGTACTTCACTAACTTGTCACCATCTTTCTTCAGCTTGAACACCCATTTGTTTCTCAATACCCTTTTGTCTTTAGGAAGTTCCACCAAGTCATAAGTCTTATTCTTGTTCAAAGAATTTATCTTTTCATGCATAGCCTTCAACCAGCTTTGCTTATCCTTATGAGACTGTACTTCCTTAAAACTTTTTGGCTCCCCCTCTTCAGTAATCATAGTATACTCAGAAGTGGGGTATTTAATCGATGGACGACGCTCTCTAGTAGACCTTCTCACCTGAGGTTCTACCATCTCAAGTGGAGGAGGCTGCTCCCCCTGCTCAACACCATCTGTATCTGTCACATCATCACCATCAACACCTACTGGCTCATCAGCATCAAATTCAGTTGGTTCATCACCATAATTCTCATCTTGTACCTCTTCCCTATTTGTGGCATTATCTGAGGAAGAAGAGGTAGGTGTAAGATCAGGAACACCTCCAACTGTAGCTTTAGGCTTCTCAGTTTTCTCAAAGTCTGCCAAGTTTTCATTCTCATGAAAAACTACATCTCGACTTCTGATCATCTTCTTTTCTTTTGGATCCCATAACTTGTAGCCAAATTCTGCATCTCCATATCCAACAAATATACAAGGAGTGGATTTGCTATCAAGCTTCGATCTTTGTTCCTTAGGCACATGTACAAATGCCTTGCACCCAAATACCTTCAAGTGAGAGTAAGAAACATCTTTCCCTATCCATACTCTTTCTGGAATATCAAAATCCAAAGCAACTGATGGAGATCTATTAATTAGGTAGCATGCAGTCACAACAGCTTCACCCCAGAATGACATAGGCAGATTAGCCATTCTTAACATACATCTGATCTTCTCAACAATAGTGCGGTTCATCCTTTCTGCCACAACATTTTGTTGTGGAGTACCAGGAACTGTTTTCTCATGTCTAATGCCTTTCTCGAAGCAGTAACTCTTGAATTCATTAGATGTATATTCACCTCCGTTATCACTACGAAGACACTTCAAAGGCTTCCCTTTCTCTCTTTCCACCATGGCATGAAATTTCTTGAAGTGCTCAAATACCTGGTCTTTTGTTTTCAAAACATAAACCCACACCTTTCGTGAAGCATCATCAATAAATGTAACAAAATATTTATTACTACCTAAAGTCTCAACATCAATGGGACCACATACATCAGAATAAACAAGATCTAATATATTGGGTTTTCTAGTAGAGGGTATATTAAATGAAACTCTATGTTGTTTACCAAATAAACAAAAGTCACAAAGATTTAGTGACGTACCTTTGGCAAAGGGAATGAGAGACTTTTTTGCCAAAATCTGCAACCTTTTTTCACTCATGTGAGCCAGCCGCCTATGCCATAAGTTAGGCGAAGAATCCTCCTGAGCTGCACTAACAACATCCTTGCACAACTTTACTTGTGTCTTGTAAAGTGTACAACAAATCTTCCCTCTAGCAAACACCAATGATCCTTTGTTAAGCCTCCATTTTCCATCACGAAAATAATTGCCATAACCTTCTTTATCAAGAACATGAGTGGAAATCAAATTCAGGCGAATATTTGAAACATGTCTCACATCCTTCAAAATCAGGGTGTATCCAGTGTTAGCCCTAACACATATATCACCAATTCCCACAATGTCGGCATAACTATCATTGTCCATCTTCACTCTCCCAAAGTTTCCCGCTTTGTATGAAGTGAATAACTCCTTTCTTGGAGTGACATGGCAGGAAGCAACTGAATCAATCACCCATTCAACATAAGGATCTGAAACTGTACAACAATCATCTTGTCCTATGGCTAGGACCTCATCTTCCAACACTATAACAACAGCAGTGTTCTCATCATCCGCCTTTTTATGATTTTTATCCTCTTTCTGTTTGTTCTTCCAAGCCTTGCAATTCCTTTTTATGTGACCTTCTTTATCACAATAAAAGCACTTGAATTTTCCTTTTGATTCTGACCGACTTCTGGATTTACCTCGCCCTTTAGAATTTCTACTCTTACTTCTCCCCCTGTTCTCTGTGACAAAAGCATGTGCAATATCCTTACCCATATCCTTTCTTCTAGTTTCTTCATTAAGCAAACTATCTTTAACCATGGCAAGTTGTAACACACCATTCAGAGCAGAATTACTAAGTGACACTACCAAAGTCTCCCAACTGTCAGGTAAGGAACTCAGAAGCAATAAAGCTTGCAACTCATCATCTATTACTAGCTTCATTGTAACCATCTGATTAACCAAGTCTTGGAACTCACTAAGGTGCTCGGCAATGGACTTACCCTCCTTAAGCTTCAAATTCACAAGCTTTCTAGCAATAAAAGCTTTATTTTGAGCTGTCTTTCTTTCATAAAGACTCCTTAATTTTTCCCAAAGAGCCTCTGCATTTGTTTCCTGAGACACGTGGTGAAAAACACTAACATCGATGCATTGTCTAATACACCCAATAGTTTTTCTATTTAATTTCTCCCAATCTCTATCAGACATATCACTAGGCTTGGCACTATCACCCTCAATAGGGTCATGTAAATCCTTGCAATAAAGGACATCCTCCATCATCGGCTTCCATATCGAATAATTCGACGCCGAGAGTTTAACCATAGTATTCATAGCCATATTTTCCATTTAATCCAACACAAGACAGTCAAACCCAAGCAACCAAAAGCTCTGATACCACTTGTTGGGGAAAAATCCTAATCCCCTCTACGTCTATGTGTGAATTAAAATTAATGACTACCAAGCAATAGCAATATTATGGAAACAAAAAAAATTCCAGCAAGCACCACATAAACACAACCACACAAGAACACCAAATCTTACGTGGAAAACCCTCTAGTGTAGAGGGAAAAACCACGGGGCAGCTCCGAAAAATATCCACTATGAAATAGAGATTACAACTATCAAGTTTATGCTAAACTTGAGTTCACAATAAATTGGATATACAACAAATAAATCTCAAGGAGTAAATACAATCTCACCACAAAGCCAGTAGCAAAATCTTCTTCTGAATACTCCAACTCTCCATGGTTGTAGCACTCAAAAACTCCATGAAAACTCCACCAATTTATCTTCCTTGTGTGTGACTTGAGCAAAGAAAAATGTCTCCTTTTTCTTTTTCACTCTCTCACACTCTCACTGTGTTTCTCTCTATTTTCGGACTACACCTCTCACTGAAGCTCTCTCTTTTGTGTTTTGCTCTCACTAGAACTCACACACAAAATGGCCGAAATTGCTCTCTGTTTCAGCTCTCTACAAGACCGAATGGCCTTTCTTTCTTTTTCTTCTTTTCACTTCAGCGTGTCCAACACGCTTTGCCACTCTTCTCAATAAGAGAAGTATGGTCTTCACTTCTCAATGGTCAGAACTTGCTTTCTTTGCTTCACCCAATTTCTTTCTTCCTTTAGCATGTTAAACATGCTTAAGTCAAGTCTCATGCAAAAGCAATGCTGACATGAAGACTTTTGGAACCAAGCTCATAAATGACCTTTGACAAGGCAAGCAAGTGGGCTGGAAGTAAGGGTGTCACGTGCACCCAACAAAATCATCCATCCATATTCCTCTTGACTAGACCATATTAGGCATCACAACCCACGAAATTCTTTATTCCTATTCTTAGATTGCAAAACGCCTATGGAACTTCAGAAGGTGCCAAATTGCCAATAAAGCAACCTTTTGCATGGAACTGAGAGTCTGGCTTTCAGTGCCAAACTCTCCGGCCACACAATATATATTTGCATGGAATCGCCGTGTAAAGCTGCCAGTTTGCATGCAATAGTAATGCAAATCAAAATTTTTAATACCTTGCAAACATGTTGAACAAAACACATCAAAATACAATTACATTAATCCAGTCTATAACTCTACACACACACCATTAAATAAAAATGGTAGAAAATAAATAAATAAAAATTAGAAAATTATGACTACTAGCTATTAATTTAATTATCAAAAGAAATAATATTCTAAGTTAATGTTAAGAATGAAATTGAAAAATATTGTTTCCTAGAAACATAATCCCAATCGAACTCACTTAGGTTGTGTTTGAATACTTGAATATGGGTTTGAATTTTAAATTTATGGATATGAAATACCTTAATTCCAAATCCATAAATATTTAGGTGTGTCATATGAATTTTTAAAATTCTATGGATTTAGAAGTTATTTTAAATTCAAGGAATTTAAGGTTTAAAATCTTTGGCGAATTTATCAAATCTAAATCTTTGATTTTTTGTAAACTATCCAAACAAAGTATATGGATTTTAATCACTCAAATCCAAATCAACGTACCCAAATTTTGCCATCCAAACACACCATTAAGTTTGGAGTAGTCTTATTACATTTATTTATGAATTCAATCATATATTCAAGAGGACATCAGGACAGCATATAAAGGTTGAGCACTAAAAATAAATCTTTTTTGGGAAAGTTGATCTATTAAGCAGTTCAATCACCCAAGTCGACCCAATGGAAATTTTTCTTTAGTTCCAAACTGTGACTTAGAACCTCACTATCATTCTGATCCAAATTGTAGACATCAATCACAAAATTATTCCTTGTATTGCGAAGCATATACACCTTCCTCATCGCTGTGCACTTTATGTATTGCGAAGCAAATACACCTTCCTCATTGCTGTAGACATCATGCCAATTATTATTTTTCTCCTCGGAGGACTGAGTCCACTTGAAATTATTCATTTAAAAAATGAGTACTTGTCCATATAAATCAACAAGATACACATAGCAGTCAACGATGAACATAGGAAGACATGTCTGTAAAAACAGCAACCATTTACTTTACGAAGAGAGGAAGACATGTCTGTACAAAGAATTTAGTTGTAAAAAATTAATTGTTGCCTCCTTTCTACTCCAGAAATTTTTCTAACTTGCATTTTCTCTCAAAAATGCTTTCCTATGTGTGTTTGCTTCTGAATTTGTGAGTTTATGTTTATTTTTCAATTAGTTTATCATTGTGGGATGCATTCCAAAAAAATATGCATCATAATTGAGAAACAAAATAAGGTATCTATAATAAGTTAATGATTTTAGGCATTTTAGCCTCTGTGATTCAATTTTGAATAGCAATTTGAAATACGCAGAAAATAATATTCAGCCCAGCCATATTTCAGGAGCTAGCCTGAATTCATTTCCCCTGTATTTTAAGTCTCGATCACTAATGGGTTGAATAAGGAGGTGGGGTTGGGGTTATGGAAACAGGAGAGGGGTTAGTAATGGATGACTGGAGTAGAAAAGAGAGGGGAGATGTAGGAGATATTGGGCGTTGTTACAGAGTTAATCATTTAAGGAAGGGACGAGATGGTTGTGTGTGTTGGGAACAGATAGCAAGGGAAGAGTTTTTATTAATTGTTTACCCGTCAAATTTTTCTTTATTATTGTTGAATCTTATGCAGCAACTTGAACAATTTTTCTTTAAGGATCTGGGTTAAGTCCAGTGTCCAGTGACATTGGACCCATTGGGAATATGACACGTCTATTTTTAGACACGTGTCATCATTCGACCGGATCTAGTGCACTGGAAGCACTAGACCCAAACCTCCCCCTTTCTTTAATACTTCATTTGGGAGTTCGTAGATGAATGGAATGAGTAAATCATAAAGGAATGAAACGAAATTAAATGTATTTAAGTAATGTATAGGAATGGAAACGATACAGAATAGAATGTATTTAAGTAATCTCATTTTTATGTTTTAAAACAGAGGAATAGAAATACATAGAATGTAAGAAGCATGTTTAGAAGCAACATAGAGGAAAAAGTGAATATAATTATTTTATAACAATATTACTATCAGACCTTTAAAGGGGGGGGGGGGGGGGGGGGAGAGAGAGAGAGAGAAAGAGAGAGAGAGATATGAATATATAGGGGTGTTTGAGAGTTTTAGTAAAAATTTGATTAAATTTAGTTACATTCACTCTGATGGCAATGAAAATTTTAGGTTTTGATTGAATAGAGAGGAATTTGTGTTCTTTTTTAGTCATTCCATTTCTCTCCCTCCTCACTAACAGAGTGTAGGTCAAGCATCAAGCATATAGATCAGACCTTTCAACCTCTGCGATTGCTTATGAGTATTCGAAATTTTTGTCATTATAAAAGTGGTATAGACTTAAATTTCATATTGCAAAATACAGGTTACAAATAATGAAGAACAACAGATACAACTTACACAAGATTTTCAAGGTTTTTTTTTATGTAATACACAACATTCCTTTCACAGAAGTTCATCAAACAATATGGTTCTCAACTGAAAAACAAGCACATTCTGAATGAGTTTCACTCTCTCTGCCCATGTAAGTTTCTTGGTTCCTCAACTCCCATAGTGAAACTGCATGTAAGGGGACCATTATTGGTTTCTTGCGAGAAATAAATTCTTGGGACACATATTTCATTGTTGGCCTAGACTTTGGTTTAGTGCGTAAGCATGCAAATGAAATTGTAGCAATAAAAAAAACATCTTGCGCAACCATGTGGTTTAGAGGTGGGAGACGTTGGTCTAATATTTCATTTAGCATCACACATTGAGATGGTAATGATGATAATGATATCAAGAGTTTGCCAGGATGTCTTCCCATTAATATTTCTAATGCCACCACTCCAAAGCTATAAACATCATTTTTTTTCAATTACTACCATAGTATAGGCCAATTCTGCATATATCGAACAAAAATTAAATTTATGAAAAAAATGTAATAACTCTCGATTATCTTGAATCTTATTATTATTATTATTTTTTTATGTATACTTATTTTTATGAAGACATTTCGACAAAAATAACCAGTATATAAAACTTCCATTGTAAAAGCAATTGTTTCTACCATGCATACTTGGTCCTGTCATATATGATCTAACAAACAATAATTATGAATTTAGCATGATTATATAGAAAGTTCCACACGTGGCAAACCTTTCAAAATAATAGCTTGGAGTATTAAGAAAAGAATAGAAACTCACCTGGAGCAACATAACCATAAGTTCCAGCAACTATAGTTTGATTGGAGGAATTTGGATCTAGAAGCCTGGTTGTGCCGAAATCAGAGACAAAAGCCTCTAACTCAGAGTTCAATAGAATATTGTTGCTAGTTATATCTCGATGAACAATTACTGGGACACATTCATGATGCATGTAACATAAGGCATGTGATATGCTTTTAATGATGTTCACCCTCTTCGTCCAATCCAATTCTATAGCCTCAACATTGTCACTTAGGACACAAAATAAGCTTTGTCTTTCCATATACTCGTAGACCAAAAACATGCATCGATTATGCAAACAATAATCATGTAACTTAACAATATTTCGATGTCTAATTTCTGTTAATATTTTGACCTCATTTTTGAAACTCTTGTCAAAGTTTGGGTCATCGGCCTTTAAGCGATGAAGTTTCTTTAAGGCAACCACCTTACCACTAGGCAACTGTGCTTTATAAACACTTCCATAACCACCTATTCAAATACAATATCTAATGTCAAAGTCCTCTGTTGCTTCAATGATGTCTGTTAGGTTCTAAAAACTTAGGATTTTATGTATTTAGAACTCTAATGTGTATTGTTGGCAAACCATGATCAAAACAGGTTGTTAGTCTTGTTTAAACTTGCTCAAAGTGTGGGCATTTTATGTAAAGTTGGAATCGAGTGGCTGCAGAAGTATTAGTGACTTTCGGCCTGGCTTGATCGATCGAAAATTAGACTCGATCGATCGAATCTCGGGCAGAATGTTTTTCTACAGAATTTTCCAACTTAGCCCAAGCACATTAAGGATTAGGGTTTTAGATCTACTTCTCCCACTATATAAAGGAAACCCTAGCCATGTTTTTAGAAGAGCTTTGGATGCTCTTGTTGCTCATATTTGCAGTTTGTGTGAATCTCTTGTGAGATCATTGAGGAGCTTTCCTTCACATAAACTTAGGGTTTTCAAGGTAGAGATATTTTTCAATATCTTGATGATCAACTCGGTTGCTGTCATTGGAGCTTAAAGAATAACAAGCGTGGGTGCTTGTAGCTAATTGGAGAATCCAAGAAAGAAGGAGTCCATGGATTCGGAGCTTGCACATGGTCATGTCAGTAAGTTCTACTGGTGGGTAGCATTAGGAAGTCAAGCAGGGAGCTTGTAAGTCCTTTTGTATGAACTTCGATTCTTTCATATAGTGGATTCAGTTTACCTTGAGGATAGCTAGGTCAAATCCTCCCCAGGTTTTTACCGTGTGGTTTCCTGGGTCATCATATCTTGTATTATTTATTATTCCGCTGTTTTATATTCTTGATATGATTGTGTGATTGTGATAACCTAGATTTGCATAAATTGACTAAGTTAATCACTTGGCTAATTAACTAGGTTAATCTGGTTGGTTTAAGGGGTCTAAATTTCTATCAAGTGGTATCAGAGCGGGTAGCTCTTCTGTTTTAGATCTTTTGATCTAAGAGCTGATCCTTGACCCCTGTTGTCATGGATAATTTGAAGTGTCTTTTTGATCATGTTTCTGCTCATGCTTCTGTTGATTTTATTGATGCCTGTGAAACTCTCCGTAAGGAATTATTGAAATCTATAAAAATTTCTAAGAAATTTAAGGAAGAGTTAAAATTGGCTAATCTTGAAAAAGAGGATTTGATTGTGAGATTAGATGAGTCTAATAAAAAGAATGAATTTTTGAGAAATCAAATTTCCTCTCAAGATGAGAAGATGAAAAGCTTGGAACAAGAGTTAGTTGAATCTAAAGCTAAAATTGAAAATTTGACTAGTACCAAGCCTGCTGTTGATAACAGAAGTGTTTCTGTTTCTCTTAAGCCTAAAACTGAGAAAGTTTATATCCCTCCTTTCAAGAGGAATAATAAAGAAAAGGCTTATTTTGCTAGGTTAGACAAAGGTAAAAGTTCTGATGTTAACGCTGAAGTTTCTAAACCTATGTCTAAACCTATTGTTAGAGAGCATAATAAATCTGTTTTTGTGCCTACCTGTCACCTTTGTGGTGTTGTTGGTCATATTAGACCAAATTGTTCTTTGTTGAGGCAAAAACCAAAATCTGAGACTAGATTTGCTGTTAGGAATACTGATGTTCCTAAATTTGTTCCTGTTTGCCACTTTTGTGGTGTTTGTGGTCACATTCGTCCTAATTGTCATAAATTGAAATTTAAGCATTCTATGTTTCAATCTAGGATATGTGATGATATTTCAATTGCCATAGGTCCAAATAAATTATTTCATATGCTTTTGGAAAATTTGAGCTTGTTGGCTTGTGAAAGGAATTTGCAGGATTTTAGTCTCTCTCAAAAGATTGGTATAATCCCTCAAATATACTCTGCTTCACATGGATTTTCACCTACAAAGTCGAAGACTTGTGCTAGATGGGTGAGAAAAGATTCTCCAAGGTGAGTGTTGCTAACTTGTCCCTGATTTAATTCTTTCAATTAATTGTGGACATGTTTTGTTTTTGTTTTTGGTTGTTTCGTTTTTTAGGTTGTTTTTCTTATTAAAAAAAAATCCAAAAACATTGAAAATTTTCAAAAAGACAAAAATATTTTATTTTGTGTCTTGGTTTATTTTTCTTAAGGATTACATGAGTTATAATATCTCTCTCTTGATTTAGAACATGCTTGACATTGTGGAGAAATTTGAATAGTATGTGTTATATAAGTGCTAAGCTATTTTTTTTGTGAGTATGTACTAGTTTGTACATGTACTCATGGGTTAATTAAGAAATTGATATTTCTTGTTTGTGTACCCTCTATAGCTTAGTTAAGCACTATCATGCATGGCTTTGCATTGTTCATTTAGCAATATGTGCTTTTTCTTTTTGGTCAAAAAGACTTTTGTGTTTTGTATTTCACATCTTGGATTTATAATCAAGGATTGGCCACCTTATCTTTACATAACATGTTTATGTACCCTGTTTAGCTTTGATGAGCTTATTTATTGCACTTGACTAGTTGAAGCTTTGTAGTGCATGTTGTGTGGGAAAGATGTTTATGGTGTTTATCACGTTGTCTTAATCTTGAAGTCACATGTTATTTGACTGTCGGACTTAATCCTTTTGAGAAATGCATAAATAACCATCTCACCACTGTTCACTAGTCAATCATGAACACCTTAGTGCATATCTTAAGATTCTGTGCTCGAGAAAGTGTAGCACATGCACAAAAGAACATAAGGTGTAGCCTCGGTTTAATTGCTTAATGCTTAAAATTGGTGTGTACTATTAGGCTTGATGTCAAATCACATAATTAAAATTGATGTGTATATTATAAGGCAAAATTCAAGAAACTTTCATGATTGCAAGCTTATGTTCTAGGAGATGTGGGAGTTATATGATGTAACTCTTTAGGTGATAGTCTCTTTTAAATTCTATGTGATGAATTTTGTAAACTTTGTGATTGATTGCTATTCACATATCACCTCACATGTATCTCAAGCTTTTGCTAGTTGCACACACTACACAAGTTATTCTTTGCTAAACTTGGTACATTATATTGTGTGTGATTTTGTTGTGGCCATCCAAGATTAAAAGTTCATTGATTTTAATGCAAAATGTGTTTAATGTTTGCGCTTTGAGGACAAATTGATTGAAAATCTTGATTTTGTAAGATCTAGGTTAAATTCAAGTGTTTTTGAAAAACTTTTTGTCTCATACTCATGCATTTTTTATAAAACAATGTGCTTTAAGGAGTTTCTGCATTAAAATGCTCTGTTTTTCAAAAATATGATTTTTCCAGACTTTCGATCGATCGAACCTGTTTTTCGATCAATCGAAATTGCGAAAAAGTTTTTGGTTTGAGTCTGCCTGACTCGATTGATGTTCGATCGATTCTCGATCGATCAAAACTGAAAATTTTTCAGTTTCTATGTTTTTGACCAAAATGTTTTTTCATGCATCATTTGTGTTTAGGATTCACATGCATTACATTGTTTTTGTATCCATCTTGCAGTTTTGCAGTCATATCTTTTATTGTTTTCACACATGCATACACTTTGCTAAATTGGGTACTCAACTTGATTTAAAGAATTGATTGATTAATTTTTGAGTTATGTACTTGTTAGTATATGCTATTTTTATGTGTGAACTGCAGAAATTTTTTCTTAAGAGATATGATGAATAATCAATGTGCAAATATTTTCTCTACTCATGCAACTGTTTATGGGTCACATAGTGCCATGTTAGCATTTTATTCAAAGAGATAATATTTTTTCTTCATGTGTATCCTCAACTTAGGTTTTTTTTTAAATAAACTTGGTTTGTGTCTTTTTATTTATCCCCACCCCCTTTATTTTTCCACTTGTTTTGTTTTTCCTATTTTTATAGGGGGAGATTTTTTTAAACCTTTGTTGTTCATAGGGGGAGTTGTCTCCATTTTCTATAGAGTTGAAGTGGTTTGTGTCCCCTTGATTCTCTATTTTCTCTTATCCTTTATTGCATATGGTGACTGTTTACTCTTTGTATGAGTTGTCTTTGTCAATACGTGACAAAAAGGGGGAGAAATTATTGATTTATGGGAATCATGTATGTCTTGTTTAGGGGGAGTTGAAATTATTTTTGAAAGGGGAGAATATAAATAAAAACTTTTTTGTGATATCTAACTTAGGGGGAGAGTTAGTTTACTTATGTTTTTATTTCTGTTTCTTGTTCACTGCTCATTGATTTATATTTATGAGTTATTCATGATATATGTCTTTGTTTTGTGTTTTGTGAAGTCAAGAATTTATTTGTTGATTTACTATTTTTCTGTCACACATTCGTTTATGCGTTTTGTTTAGTGTTTTAGGAATATACAGGTTGATTCAATTGAGCTACTGTCTACACTTGTAACTGATGGATAGTAGTTAGGATTGAATTTGTGTTATGAGCATTATTTTTGTAAAGGGCTTTTATTTGTAAACTTTGAGTTTTTAATTTGTGTTTTGTCATGGACTGCCAAAGGGGGAGTTTGTTAGATTCTAAAGACTTAGGATTTTATGTATTTAGAACTCTAATGTGTATTGTTGGCAAACCATGATCAAAACAGGTTGTTAGTCTTGTTTAGACTTGCTCAAAGCGTGGGCGTTTTATGTAAAGTTGGAATCGAGTGGCTGCAGAAGTATTAGTGACTTTTGGCTTGGCTCGATCGATCGAAAATTAGACTTGATCGATCGAATCTTGGGCAGAATATTTTTCTGCAGAATTTTCCAACTCAGCCCAAGCCCATTAAGGATTAGGGTTTCAAATTTTCTTCTCCCACTATATAAAGAAAACCCTAGCCACATTTTTAGAGGAGCTTTGGATGCTCTTGTTGCTCATATTTGTGGTTTGTGTGAATCTCTTATGAGATTCTTGAGGAGCTTTCCTTCAGATAAACTTAGGATTTTCTAGGTAGAGATATTATCAACACCTTGATGATCAACTCAGTTGTTGTCATTGAAGCTTAAAGAAAAATAAGTGCGGGTGCTTGTATCTGGTGGAGAACCTAAGAAAGAAAGAGTCTGTGGATTCGGAGTTTGCACGTGGTTGTGTCAGTAAGTTCTACTGGTGGGTAGCGTTAGGAAGTCAAGCGAGGAGCTTATAAGTCCTTTTGTATGAACTTTGATTCTTTCATATAGTGGATTCAAGTTTACCTTGAGGATAGCTAGGTCAAATCCTCCCTAGGTTTTTACCGTGTGGTTTCCTGGGTGATCATATCATTGTGTTATTTATTATTCCGCTGCTTTATATTCTTGATATGATTGTGTGATTGTGATAACCTAGATTTGCATAAATTGACTAAGTTAATCACTTGGCTAATTAACTAGGTTAATCTGGTTGGTTTAAGGGGTCTAAATTTCTATCAATGTCTTCATATGCAATTTTTCCATCATAATTCCATATAGAGAACAAGTCCCCATTCTTTGTTTCCCTTGAAACAAATTTTGTTTTTTTAACCCCACATCGCGAGAGGAAAAAACACCCAAAAAGCAAAAGCACAATGAAAACAATGACAGGAACTAAAATCTTTAGTCGAATCAAGGTTTGAGAAGATGGAGACATGTTTTGTGAAAATGGGAGGCAAGGAGGAAAACCTTCGATGTCACCACACAAATCTTTGTTACCCTTAAATTGCTCAAATTGAAAATTATGGGAAGAATTGGGAACTCTTCCTATGAGATTATTGTAGCTGAGGTCAATCCCATACTCGAATTTTTTGATCCAAGGGGGAATACTTCCTGTTAAGTGGTTATGGCTCAAAGAAAAGATCCACAATGATGAGCATTTTTCTATTTCTTTGGGGATGAAACCACTAATTTGATTCCAATCAAGATACAACTCAATCAAAGTCTGCATGTTGCCTATTTCTAGGGGAATGGAACCACTGATTTGGTTTGAAGAAAGAGTCAAATAGGCCAAATTGCTTAGATGACCTAGAGAAGAAGGAATCAAACCACTAATTTGATTCCAATCAAGATACAACTCAATAAAATTCTTCATGTTGCCTATTTCATGGGGAATTGAACTGTTGGTTTGGTTTGAAGAAAGAGTCAAATAGGCCAAATTGCTTAGATGACCTAGAGAAGAAGGAATCAAACCAATGAGTTTGTTATTGTGGAGGTTCAATTGACTCAAATTCTTCATGTTGCCTATTTCTGGGGGAATGGAACCATTGATTTGGTTTGAAGAAAGAGTCAAAGAGGCCAAATTGCTTAGATGACCTAGAGAAGAAGGAATCGAACCAACGAGTTTGTTATGCCTGTAGTCCTCGGACCAGATGATATGGGTTGGTTAACACTCCTTTGCAATTCTTATAAGTGTTTAAATTTAAATCCAATCATGACTGAAGTCCTTGGACTAGATGATATGGGTTGGTTAACACTCTTTTACAATTCTTATAAGTGTTTAAACTTAAATCCAATCATGCCTGAAGTCCTCGGACCAGATGATATGGGTTGGTTAACACTCCTTTACAATTCTTATAAGCATTTAAACTTAAATTTTGTCATGCCTGAAGTCTTCGGACCGGAGGATATGAATTAGTTTACACTCCGTGACTATGTTCACAAATGCTGAAATGGATCTTAAACCATTTGGACTTCTTGGATCATGTACTGGATTTAGAGTTAACACTTCGCGGTGTTCTTTGTACGCACTGTACATAATCCAGTTCAAGTAAAGTCTCTAATCATTCACTTTAATACATAAAACTTTTTACCTGTTATTACTCAATAAGTACGGTAACAATTCTTATATGATCCAATGTTTGCCCATACTTATCTAAGTTATTTGCATCATTAGTAGAATATTATTGTTGAGCTTACTTAGATTAAGATAAATACAGGTTAACATTACTTGTAATAACAACAAATTTTATAAGGTAAGTAACGAAAATGTAGAGAATAAAAGAAGCACGCTTTCATTGATTAAAAAGATGGTATTTCTCAGTTCCTTACAGAGTAAAAAAAAATCCTAGTGTCTAAGCCTTCTTTGTGGAGACAACAGGGTCAACAGTCTGGCTGGACTTGGTGGCAGCAACATCTGGGGCTTGGTCCTTGGGTTCAGGAGGAGTTTTCTTCTTACCCAAGTCCTTACTCTTATCTTGAGGATCCTCAAGTTGCTTGCCTTGACCACCAACTTGACCAGACTCTTTAGGAGCCTCAAGAAGGACAGGCGGGACTTGGCCGACCAAAGGCTGTTCCGAAGCCTTTGGGAGTTGTTTGGAGGGAAAAGATTCAGGACCTGGGAGTTCGAGAATATCAGGATCATAGTAGACTCTCCCAGGTCGCCTCAAGTCAGATTTTGCAGGGACCCCAGCACATCGAGGGCTTTACCCCAGGTTATATCACAGTAATCCCTGCAAACTGTAGAAAACTCCCCTGTGAGTCTGACTTGAGTCTCTTCCACCCCAAGCTTGTATGCTACCTACTTTTCAGCCTCGGCTGCCTCCTTAACTAATTGGGTAGAGCCCCTGGCTTTCTGAAGCTCAGCTCGAAGATCCTTCACCATTTGTCTCTTTGTCTCCAAATTAATCTTAGTCATGCGCAATTGCTTGCGTTGATCTTTAGCCTGCCTTTCAGCATTCTTAAGGCCTGCATCAAGATTATTCCTGGCCTTGGTCATCTCTTTTAGTTGCTCGGACAGCTTATCGTAATCCTCCTTAAAGCTACCCATCATTTTCTCAACCTCAAACCGGGAATGGGCCTCTGCCTGGGCTTCATTGCGGGCTTCTTTATTCCATTCATCGGCCACATAGACCTGTTGGGTAATCTGCATAACAGCTGCATAACAGAATGAGAAAACTTCAATATAAAATAAAGAAAAAGGACAAATAAAAATGGCCAACAATTTAATTGGAGAAACGGATTACATCACTTACCATGGTCAGGTCCCTCTTAAGGGATAGGAAGAGTTCATGCTGGTTGAAGCGCCTGTAAGCATCCATATCCGTTGGCAGGAGAAGTGGTTGCTCCAGGGCCTGAGCAATGAGACCTGCCTTCCCCCCTCGGTAGTTCCTGACCGAAGTTTCCCAAGGGAAAGGAACACCATCCAACTCTAGCTTGGGAGACCAAATGCGCCGTCCTCGGCGCACATCAGCAATGAGAGCATCTTCTCAGCTCTCAACAGATGAAGCCCTTTTACCCCGTTGGTCCTTCGCCACCCTCTGTTGTTTATTTCCTTTTGAAGGCTCCATCTCACCTTCCTCAAGAGCTGTGTTAGGCCTTTTCTTCTTCAGCTCAAGGATTGGCTTTGGGTCGAGGTCGAGGTCAGAATGGAGCTGAGGAGGGGGTGGAGGAAGATTAACAGCGGGCTGGGACTTGGTGGCTTCTTTGGGCTTGACTGCTTTGTTCCTTACCTTCATAAGATCTTTTAAGCTCAAAGCCATCTCCTCTTCCTCTCCGATGAGTCGTCTGGAATGGAAGTTATTAAAATAGGAGCGCGGACGCTGGAATGCCTATCAGCTTCTCCCTCGGCGTCTGAAAGGGGAATTGCATGAACCTCCCCTGGTGCCTCTTCTTCAAAACGAAAATTTTCAATCTGTTCCTCTAGTGAAGAGGTCGAGGAAGCAATTCCTTCTCCTGCTGCGGCTGCTTTGAGGGGAATCTGTTGAACTGGAGGGATGATTAGTGGTACACCCTATGGAACCGAATGTGGTACAGGGGGAAGATCGACTAGAGACAAAAAATTTGGCCGAGCTACGTCTATCCAGTTTATGCGATGGTCTCCCTGCCTTATCGCGTTGCCAACCAGTTGAAACGCGTTCGAGAGGCTCAAAATTGAGAATGAGATGGGCGGCCCGAAGTTGCCCGTCTTCACTTACAAAAATCTCAGATCTCAATAGATAATTGAACGCGGCAACGTTAGTCAAGCTGAGCCGAGGAGATATGTGCCTTTTATTTGTGAACACGACAGAGTTAAGCATAATCAAAAACTTAAGGTGAAATACTAATATGAAGAAAAAAAAAAAAAAATATATATATATATATATATACAACGCTAATAATGAAGATTCTAAATCTATTTCTATGGAACCTAGGTCTAGGATATCTCACTTGGCTCTCCTGGTTGGGTTGGACAATGAAGACTGTCATGCCACGCTCCTGAGACGATCAGATAATCGTCTTTCATCCCCTTGTTAGACTTGGGAAGACAGAAGATGAGCCTAACGATGTCGGATTGGGATTTAAGGTAATATCCCACCCCTTTTTGTCTATGACACTCGTACATATGGACTACGTCGAACCAGGTGAGTCCCAGGCCTAAGTGTCGGTTCAAAGCATCAACTGATCCTAGGATCCTAAAGATGTTAGGTTCACACTGATTGGGACTAAGCCTATGATTATGAAGGTAATCTCTTGTAATGGGACCCATAGGGATAGTCATTCCCCCTTCTATAAAGGCTATGATATGGATTATAACTTCCCCCACCCTTTGGTCTGTTAATAATCTTTCTAGGGGACAATACCGTAAGTCTACGTTCTGTGGTATGTGATACATTTCTCTAAATATTTCTATCTGGGCAGGACTATCTACTAAATACCTAAATCTACCAATTTCAAATAAGCAGAAAGAGGGAAACACTAAGAACGAAAACTGGGAAATGAGAATTTGGAGGTCGAGGAAGCTGGCCAAGGAGCGAATGAAGGGTTTGAAGAAATTGAAACTTACATGAACTAGGTTGGAGAGTGAGCTTTAGATCCTTAGAAGGATTCTGGTGAATTTGTAAGGAAGTAATACTGATGATTTGAAAAGCTTTATGAGTTTGAATGCTTGAGTTCGCTGGAGAGTGAGAAATTGTGAAGTAAAGGAGAAATGATCTCCTTTGAGGCTTTATATAGGGGCTAGAAAATGAGTGGGAGTTATCCCACCTAAATTCTGAGGAAAAATGTCGTTCGTTGGATCAAGGGTTCACCGTTGGATGCCTAAAACATAGCGTCGCCAAGAGCAATTAATAACACTTCGTAAATACTAAAACGTCAGCAGCAATCATGGAGCACCTAAATCTATGCTCCCACACATGGAAATTCAGGTACTTTTACATTTTTAGCCTTTATTTCTGTTGCAGATCAAAATCCCATTTTTTCTCCTCAGACGCGAGGGAAAAATTAAAATTTTGAGGGGCTATTGTGGGGATAAAAGCCCAAATGCGTATATTGGGCCTTGGACCATATTTGAAGATGTGGGTATGTCCGAGGAGGAGTAAAGGATTGTGAAAGGCCTCAGAGTGAAGAATCACATAAGGAAAGGATAAAGGAATATAGTCCGAGGAGTGTATCCTCATCAGATTTGAAGAATATCGGTCAAGCAAATACCTGGGCAGTTTGGGTGAACTTCCAAGAAATTCCAACGATAAGGATGAACTTCACGCATGTATAAAGATGATAAGAATAGAGAAATATCTAAAGAAAAAGCTGTTACCACCGCATTTAATACACTGCAGCAATTTTTTTGGCCGCATTTATGTGGATAAGACCCCTGAACAGTGCAATCTCAGCTGCTACCACTTATGGAGAACCAGAGAAGATACCTGATGGGACGTGTACTCAAGTGAATGCTTAGATGAAGGACAAGTGTACGATGAAGATAGTTTAAAAGAAAACTATATAAATGTAAGAGACCTCCCATGAGAGGGGGATCGGAAAAAAAGAAAAAGGAAAGAGGAAGAAAGATTTACTGTAGCTCTATGAACTGTATTAGCTTTTTAAACAATAATTTATCTCCTCGAACATCAATTTATCCAAGTTTCGCGTTCGTTTTTATACTTGTTCATCTTTTAAGATCTTGATTAACTGTTGTTTAGTTAACCACCAACCTAGTTCTTTCACCCACTCTCTACAAATTCATTGTGTTGGGCTTATTGGGCTTACCTCCCATATCTTTTAGGCTTGAGCTACAAATCTTGACCTTACAATTACAATTGAGAAAAGTTATCTATATATGAATTTTTTGTGAGACTCCATAAAAAACCACTCTTAAAGAGAACTAATGAAGGATTAAACTTTTAATGAACCTAGCGAGACAAATGGTTCTCTCAAATAGGGGTGGTCCTATTACACCATATCATTTTTCCGCAACTTAGCCCAAATATGGGTTCGCCCTTGACAATGAAAAGCTCTGTTATTGTTTGTAACCGTAAAACTAGTAGCACGGCAAAATCATGTATGGGTCCCATCTGATTTTAATATGAACGAAGAATATTATGATTTTAATATTTGCTTCATATATATATATATATAAAAGAAAATATTATAATTAAAACTTTCAAGGATCTAGGAGTGTCCATGGTCCGCCCTAATAGTTCCTTCTTTGATGAGACACCTATATTTCATGATGCAAAATACAGGCCACAAATCATAAAGAAAATAGATAAACCTTACAGAATTACATCATTCTAATAGAATTTTCTTTTCTTACAAAAAAAGAAAAAGAAATAGAAAAAGAAAATCATTCATACACAACAATTTCTTTTCTCATAAGTTCATCAAACCATATGGTACACAACCTAACAACAAGCATTATGTGCTTGAGTTTCACTCTCTCCCATCATATAAGTTTCTTGATTCCTTAGCTGCCATAGCGAAATTGCATGCAAGGGGATGGCTAGTGGTTTCTTACCTGAAAGACATTCTTGGGACACCCATTTCATCGTAGGTCAGGACTTTGGTTTGGTGCGTAAGCATGCAAAGGCTACAGAAGCAGCAAAGAAAATATCTTGTGCAATTGAACGATTTGGTGGTGGCAAACGTTGATCTAATATTTCGTTTAACATCAAATTTTGAGAAGATAACGTTGATAATGAAGTCAAGAGTTCCCCTGGGTGTTTTCCCATTAATATTTCTAGTGCCACCATTCCAAAACTGTAAACATCACATTTTTAAGCCACAACCATAGTATACGCCAGTTTTGCTTAGAAAAATAAATGGAAGCTATAGGAAAATAAATGGAAGCTATTTAAAAATGTAATATATTTATCCTATAATTTTTTAATTTTCTACTTGAAAAGGTTGGTCAAAAGTAGTTATTGGATAAAAATTCCATAGTGAAAATGATTGCTTGCACCCTGCATGATTCAATTCATATAACAAACAGTAAGGTAAACATGTTTGGTTGGAGGAATCAGGATATAGTTATAAAACTTCCCACATGGCTAACCTTTAAAAATGATAAGTGTTAAAGGCATAA
Organism: Quercus aquifolioides; assembly: GCA_019022515.1. NCBI lineage: Eukaryota > Viridiplantae > Streptophyta > Magnoliopsida > Fagales > Fagaceae > Quercus > Quercus aquifolioides. Next base: position 24,473,297 of record CM032327.1, on the reverse strand, counting down.
GATATAAGTATAATAATTAAACAATAATTCACCTGGTACAATATAACCGTAGGTTCCAACAACTAAAGTTTGGTTGGAGGAATCAGGATCAAGAAGTCCAGTTGTGCCAAATCAGAGACAAAAGCCTCTAGCTTAGAGTTCAATAGAATATTGCTGCTTGATATATCATGATGAATAACTACTGGTATGCATTCATGATGCATGTAAGATAAGGCATGTACTATGCTTTTGATAATGTTCATCCTCTTTGGCCAATCTAATTCCAATGCTTCAACATCGTTGCTTAGGATGCAAAATAAGCTTCCCCTTTCTATGTATTGATAAACCAAAAACATGCATCATTTATGCAAGCAATAGCCATGAAGTTTCACAATGTTTCGATGCCGAATTTTCGTTAGCATTCGCACCTCGTTCTTGAAACTCTTGTCAAAACTTGGGTCCTCAGCCTCTAAGCGATGAAGTTTTTTTAGGGCAACAACTTTACCGCTAGGCAATTGTGCTTTGTAAACACTACCGTAACCACCTGTTCCAATGCAATATCTAATGTCAAAGTCCTCTGTCGCTTCAATGATATCTTCATATGCAAATTTTCCATCAAAATTCCATATTGAAAACAAGTCCCCATTTTTTGTTCTGCTTGGATTGGATTGTGTTTTCCCTATAACCCAACATCGAGAGTAGTAAAAATACCCAAGAAGTAGTAAAAGCACAATGAAAATTGTGAGGGAAAGTGAGATTTTTATTTTGTTCATGATTTGGGAAGATGGAAGGCAAGGAGAGAAACCTTTGAAGTCACCACATAAATCCTTATTGCCGATAAATGCATCGAAACTATGATTTTGGAAAATATTTGAGATTTGACCCTCCAAAGAATTGTATGACAGGTTAAATTCCAAGTTAACGAATAAAGGGGAATGTTGCCTGTGAGATTATTGTAGCTGAGGTCAATAAAATGTAAAGAAATAAGGTCACTGAATTGAGAGGGAATGCTTCTATTTAAGTAATTGTGACTTAAAGACAAATTGGCCAGTGAAGAGCATTTAACTAATTCTATGGGAATAGAACCATTGATTTGATTCCAACTAAGGGACAAAAAGGACAAATTAGTTAAATGACATATAGTGGAAGGGATTTCACCAACGATGTTGTTATTGCTAAGGTTCAAGACTCTTCATGTTGCCCATTTCTGGGGGAATGGAGCCGTTGAATTGGTTTGAATTAAGATACAAATGTGTCATACTGTGGAGATTGGTTAAAAGGCCCAGAGCTGAAGGAATTGATCCTGTGAGTTTATTATAACTCAGATATAAATATTGAAGATTTTTTAAATCTCCCAACTTGTCGGGGATGGAACCAGTGATCGATCATATTAGAAGACAAATCCAAACTCGTGAGATTGGTTAAAAGGCCCAGAGCTGAAGGAATTGATCCTGTGAGTTTGTTATAACTCAGATCTAACTTTTGAAGATTTTTTAAATTTCCCAATTCTTCGGGAATGGGCCCACTGATTAGATTTTGGTAAATGGACAAATATTCTAATTGAGTGAGGTTCGTGAGAAAAAGAGGGAAGTGACCTGTAAGATTATTACTGGAAAGATCTAGGAAGGTGAGTTTTGAAAGAGTACCTATCTGTTGAGGGATGCTCCCTTGAAGTCCAGTATTCCCAAGATTAAGACCGACTAAATTTGGGAAGGAAGAGTGATGTAGAACAGATAGCACATGCCTTCCTGAAGCAGCAAGGGTGCAGGAAGTCACAACGCAAGATCAAAGGGGGGTGCCAGTAAGGGCCATCAGAGGTAACAGTGTCAAAATTGCATGAAATTTGGCAGGTTGGAGGGAAACGGCGTTCTGATCCAAATTCATGATAGCCATGAACGTCGCCAAATTTTAGGCAAATTCCTTCATTAAAGCCCCGAAAACAGTGTTTTTGCTATTTATAGTAATATTTGTTTTTCCTTAATAACTTTTAGTTTAAAAGTCAGAATAAGGTCCCGTTTGTTTTGGGACAACCCTTAAGGTCAGTAGTTTATAATTCTGCGTTTAACTCAATTTTGCCATTTTTGGTAAAATTCAGTAATTTTGTCACCTAATCGCTTAATTAGTGCGAATTAGGGTTTTAAACGTTTTTGCTCAGAGGCAAGATAGACTATTATCAATAAACACAGACATTCTGTCAATTTTTTCTTCTGGTGGATTCCAGTTTTATCTCCTTGTGGATTCAAGGAAACCCCTCGTGGATTCGAGGTTTACTACCAAAAACTAACAGTTTAGTTTCTGTTCCATCAAGAGTGCATCGAGTGTGCTTTTCTTTAGGCTTCCGCGACTTACTGGAAAGATCTAGGAAGGTGAGTTTTGAAAGAGTACCTATCTGTTGAGGGATGCTCCCTCGAAGTCCAGTATTCCCAAGATTAAGACCGACTAAATTTGGGAAGGAAGAGAAGTTGAATTTCCTAATAATGTTATCTCCCAGATAGATCCCACCCATGTCAATCTCTGTGACGCTTCCGTCATCATTGCATCTAATTTCATTCCACTGGCAATGATTTGAGGACGTTTCGTTGGACCGATGAGTCCACCACCCACTCTCCCGCAGAGCCTTCGCCTCTAGTGATGATTCAGATGCTGCCACCGAGGCAGCTGCAATAAACATATTTGTGGAATGCATGAAGACACAAAGGACCCTTGATACTACCACAATGGAAATGGAAACTTTGGAAGCCATGTTGAAGTGTATGATTGATGAGTATTGTAATGGCAAACGGTCGATTTTTATATCCATGGCTCAACACACTTTAGTAAGTGAGACACGGCTAGATTATGAATAGTGGGTATCTTCACTTTTTTTTGACTTCCAAAGAGTACCAACCTGAATCTTATTGAAGTGCAGAAAAGATACTTGTAATCAAACTGCTGGGATTCCGTGAATTCTTCTCGGAAATTTCTTCATTATCATAGCGCAACCATTTTTCCACATTGTGATGTGATTGAAATTTGAATGTATCTAACGGAGTAACGGACTTTCTAAAAAGCTTGCATTTCCTAGTATTGACTTTTCACTTTTACCATATAGGTCCAGACGGTGCTTTAATCTTACCATTGCGACACAACCAAATACTAAAATATTGAATGGGAAAGGCACGTAAATTTCACGTCTGGGACGAACTCACATGGGATGGGTAAGTGCCTGCAACCATGGTTGTCAAAATCCCAATCTGGATCTTACGATCCTACGATTTTACGATCTCACCTGCCCAAAACGATCTAAATCTTTCAAGGATCTTAGCGATCGTTCAGGATCGTACGATTCTGACGATTCCAAACGATTTTGGTTTCTTGTAATCTTCTTTAACTTAACAGAAGGTTCAGTTGGACCCAAATGAAAAATAATATTCCAATAGATCAAGTTTTGCTATTCTAATGTAGCGAGATAGAGTGTTAGTTGAAAACAAACAAAAAATAACATCCCAATAGAGTGTTACGTTTTGAGATTTTTGACATCTTAAATGATGCTTACAAATGGATGTAATGATGCATGGTAATTACATCAAATGGATGCAAATTTTTTATTTTTTATGAATGTATAATTTATGTGATTATTTAACATACCAATTTGTTTTTTTTTTTTTTTCTCAAATAATGTAGGATCTTACGATTCATGATCCGATTCTACGATCCACAATCCCACCTACCTCTCACGATCTTATGTAGGATCTCGATTTTGACAACCATGCCTGCAAGTAATCGAAAGAGAACAAAAACAAATTACACTGAAAGAATATTATTAATTCTATCTTGCCTTTTAACTTCTCTTCCTCCGAATTGAATTCTTGAACTTCGATTCCTCTATGCATGGGTTGGATTCATGTTAATTTGCCTCCATTTTAGCATTTTTCTAATTATAGGAGATTAAGCATAGTTAAACTTGGTCACTGTTAAGATTTTTTTAACATGGGTTTATCGGTCATTCTCAAGTTTTTATGTATTTTTTTTTTTACATTAGAGGGTAATTGAAAATTAAAAATCGGTTGAGAATTAAAAATCTGATAAGTGACCGAGTGGATTAATTGGTGCTCTCATATAGGTAAAACTTCAGTTGCTACTTGCTTCTAGAAGTCGTGGTCCTTTGATTTTTCAGCGTAGAAAATTTATTAGTGGAAAGTTGGAAACACCCTTGCAAACACAATGAGGACCAAACTCACCTAGCCCCAAGAATGGGTTCGCTCATATTATCTTCAAGTCAAGATTCTATTACTCTCAAATAAATATTTTCTCTCTAAAATTTTTGCCGATTATTCATGGTGCCATGACTGCCATCATTTCACGATCAAAGCTGCTAATTTTCTACTCCGTGGGGTCCCTCTGCCAATAATCACACACACAAAAATTATTTTTAACCACAAAAGTTCTCTTTTATATATATATATATATATATATATATATATGGGTTGGGTTCAAGTTACACCTAATATAACTCTAAGTAATATTACACCATCCAATAACATGTTATAAAATTCATATTTTGGAAATCCCACCGTTGAATTACATGTTTTATATGTTTTTAACATTCTTGCCAATTTTTATGTCAATTGGATGTTTTTTACTATTCGATCCATAACCTTATATTTTATGCATTATTTTAAACTACAAAAATTTGGATTTAAACAATTAATTGATGACATGACTATTAATCTTTGATCACCATGAAAATTTGCAAATATGGAGAATATATGAAGATAATGTAATCTAAAGGTGGATTTGTTAAAATTCGAATTCAATTATAAAATATTAAGTAGTGTTACATTACCTAGAGTTACACCGGGTGTAACTGTAACTCAACCCTTTATATATATAGAGATAGATTCAAGTTACACCTGGTGTAACTCTAAAGAGTTACACATTTTTTAAACCATTAGATTTAAGTAGATCCAACGGTTAAAAAAAGACTATAATTATTACAAATATTCTGATTAGAATCTAATTAATTACTCTCATTTATTACCTTCTAAACATATCTCTAAACCAAAAAAAAAAAGTTGACTTCTGATTCTCTCTCATTTACGTTTCTCTCTGTTTCTCCCTCTCTCGTCTAATTGTTGTCTTTATTCCTTTCTCTTTTTTCAAAGAAAAAGGATTCTGCTAGAGTGGTATGAGTGGCTTGAGTTTATCATTTTTGTTGATGATTGGAGAGCAATGATATTATAATCATACTGTACTCATCATAATAGGTTGGTCGTTGGTACAAAAATTCAACCAAGGGACCCAATGAATCAGAAGTTCCAATGAACAGAAATAAAGGTGACCTTGCCACTCTTTTTATATATGCAAAGTGCAAGACCAATTGACAGTCCCCTTATTGCGTTATGATTGCATTGTTCTGATGATCATATTGGATTACAGGCATTATGCCAATGGATTTACAGCACAGTGGTCTGTGACGTGCCTCTATTTATCTCTTTAATTATACCATTTTGATATACAATTTAAAGCCAATTTTGTCTTCAATGAACTCACATTATACTCAGGCTTTTTAGAGCCAGAAGATTTTCCAATTGACTAATTCATAGAACCATGTAGAGCTATATAACCAAATGGACATTCACTGGAACGATTGGATCCACTAGATGATCCCTCAACACTAGGATAGGAGCTGGACTGGGTCACCGGAGAAAGAGCTTGTATTCCAGGCCAATGTTGTGAGTACTCTTCAGGGTATTACTCTCAGTTTAAGCTTCCCCTACTCTGCAAATACTTCGAGGGACTAAGTGATATACCAGGATTCACCAGAAAAGGAAAAAGGGGGAAAAAAGAAAAAAAAAAAAAAAAAAAAGCTTTACACACGAGTTAAGTCAGATTAAATCAAACAAAGGCCTCTCTTGCAGATATTGCCTTTTCTAGTGCCCTATATGGGTCAAATAATGTGCAGTAGAAAACCATTTGGAATCACATGTAGTTAAAATTGGCGGGCACTGCCTTCTCTTGTGCTGCCATATCGTTGCTCACCAGTCACCACCACGTGCATTAAAGGCTCGAGTTTCTGATTCAGAACTTGAATATTCATCCTTAAGCTTTGGCATTTCTCTAGAATTGTATGGTCCACTGTACGCATCAAGATCTGAGCTGTCACTGCCAAGTGCCATCCTCCTAAATCTCATAATTTCTTGATTGTATTGGCCAGAATCATATATTGTGCTCTGCCGGCAACCTGTGGAGGTGGTGGAGGAGAAAGAGAGAGAGAAATGCAGAGAGAGAAACGGAGAGAGAGAAAGAGAAAAGTAAATGAGAGGGAGAGAGTTAGAAGTCAAACTTTTTTTGAATTTAGAGATAGGTTTAGAAGGTAATAAGTGAGGATAATTAATTAGATTCTAATCAGAATATTTGTAATAATTATAATCTTTTTTTAACAATTAGATCTACTTAAATCCAATGGTTTAAAAAAATGTAACTTGAACCTATCTTATATATATATATATATATATATATATATATCATTTACATACATGATAAAACATTTTATCTATTCAAAATCGAATCAAAGTAAAACCATCAAAGGGAGCTGGATCTTTTGTCATGCTTTCACAATTTTGCAACCGTACGAAAAAAAAAAAAAAAAAGGGAGTTAATTAGATTTGCGCCGGTCAAGTTACTATACAAGATGGATTCTTTTTTTTTTTTTAATTTCTGTTTTAATGTTGTTTTCACTTTTAGCTTAGATTTATTTTAAAGCTTTTATATTCCATATTTTTTACTTCAAAAAATTGTTCCGGCTCTGGTTTCTTCGAAGTTGAATGTATTGTAAAGCAAACTTATCCAAATAATAATAATAATAATTAAAAATCTAATTTGCATGCAAATTGAACTTAATTAATCAATTTGGGTAATTGAATTAATTAACCAGGATCAAACTATCTAAACCCAAAAAAAAAAAAAAAAAAAAAAAATGCCGCAAACAATATTCCATTTTGCTCGTTAACTCTCTTTCTCAACAATAATTTCTTGAACTTCTATTCTCTATGTTGGCGCCCTTTGAGTACTCTCAGCATAACTTTCTAATGTTATAAGAAGTGTGGACAAAATTGGTAAATGCCCTGTTTGGGCAAAAATAGTGGCTTTTTACCCCATTTCCCAAATTATATAGGAAAATGCCCCTCTTTTGAAACTCGATTTTCTTAAAATCGAGTTATAAAAAAAAAAAAAAAATTCTAGAGCCCTATAGCGGCGTTTTTAAGGACCTATAGTGACATTTTGTAACTCGACTTCCATTAAATCGAGTTATAGGCAATTTTTTAATTTTTTTTTACCTATAACTCGATTTCATAAAGATCAAGTTAAAAAACGCCACTATAGGTCCTAAAAACGTCACTATAGGCTCCTAAAAACGCTGCTATAGGGCCTAAATCGATTTTGAGAAACTCGATTTTCAAAAGAGGGGCATTTCCCTAATTAATTTGAGAAAGAGGGAAAAATGCTGCTTAGTTTGCCCAAAAAGGGCATTTAGCAATTTTGTCCTAAGAAGTGTAGACGTTGTCTAAACTTCCTACAACATCGTTTTTAGAGAAGATAACAATAAGGATGTCACCTCTCTTGGATACCTCTCCATTAATGTTTCTACTAGTGACACCACTCTAAAACAATAAACATCACATTTTTTAATCACAACAGTTTTAGGATTAAACCAATAACTGCAATGGTATTTTTTTTTTTTTCTTTCCTTTAATTGATAATTTTGTATCTTCTCGCTTCTTTAGATAACAAAATACTAATTAACTTTGTATATTAACCTTAAGTTAGTATAGAGTCAGTCAAATATTCCATAGTATATAATCCCTGTTCATTACAAAAAGTACTTACATTAATATCATATGTAGCTGTTAATGATTTTTTTTCTTGAGGACATAGGTCATTAAACCGAACCACAATCACATAACAACTTTAACACGTTGAGTCTGGTGTCATAAAGAGTAAGAATGACCAAGTTTGGGAAGGAACAGAAGTTCAATTTCCTGAACTTATCTCGCAGATTTATGCCATACCTGCAAATCTCAGTGACGCTCCCTCCATCATTGCATGTAATATACCAACCCACTTACAATGACTTGAGGTATCGTTGGAACAGCCACTCCACCACCCACTCTCCAGTCGAGCCTTCGCTTCTAGTTCATCGTTGATGATTTAAATAGCTAGTGACACAGAGCCAGCTGCAATAACCTTATTTGTGGAGTAATACAAGTCCAATAACTATATATGCTTGGGCGGCGATTCAAGTAAAGCCTCCATGTTAAAGTTGGTTCCTGCAATATGAAACTGATAGCAATCAACAGTAAATTAGAAAATATGCTCAGAGGGAACCGAGGCCACAATAACAATGGAAGTTTGTAAGGATTAAGGATATTATAAGCTACGAGTGAAAAACTGAAGAAGATTTGTCCAGTGTAAATGAGTCTTTGAATTTTTGTTTTTTTGTTTTTTCTTTCTTCCTAATGCAATTGAGGTGAAACATTTTCACATTGCACTGTAGTTGGATGACTATTTCCAACGCACATTTTGCTAGAATATTCATGTGGGAGAAATGCAGTTTGTTAATTGTTAAAAATCTCACATTTGGATATTTGGATAATTACCACAGGAGTGAGTGGATGATAAAATGTAATTGGGTCACATTGGAACCGAGGATACAATAACAATGGAAGTTGCAAGGATTAAGGATATTAAGCTACGTGTAATAAAAAGCCGAAGAAGATTAGTCTAGTGTAAAAGCATCTTGGATTTTTTTAAGTTGGATATTCCTCCTAATGCAGCATCATCTAGCACATTTTTTTTGGAAAATTCATATGGGAGTACTATGGTTAGTTAAATGTTAAAAAACACAAATTGGATAATTACCACAAGATTGAGCCGATTAGAAAAAATATAATTGGGTCAAAATCCGTAGGTTTAAACTTTTAGGTTTAGCATTATCCTTACATAATAGAGGACATATAGTTGAAAGTTAAAATTCGGTTAAGGATTAAAAATCAGATAGTGACTGAGTAGCATTATTGGTGCTCTCATATAGCAAAAGCAGAAAGCTCGAAAATGTGTTGAAAACACAAGAGCTGTTTAGACCCCCAAATTAAAGTTACGGCTCGATTGATTTTACACTAACTTAATACTAAGTGCGGAATAGTGTAAAAGCGAGCAGATAAACAAATAAGCTACTCTAATCCATAATCTAAGCAACACAACAGTAAAATGGAAAATAAAAGAGTAGGGAAGAAAGATGCAAACACAAGATAACACGCCGATGTGTTATCGAAGAGGAAACCGAAGAACTTGGCGAAAAACCTTTCCGCCGCCCTCCAAGCGGTAATCGATCCATTAGACAATCAGTTGGAATACATGGGTTAGCAAGAGACCCTCCAAGCCTAATCTACCCAATGTACCTCAGCCCTCCAAGCTCCTACTCTAACAAGGCTTCTCGGAACCATGTCTTATCTAGCTCTCCAGATCCCGCAACAAGCCCCATCCTGCATTTGCCATCCTTGGCTTCTTCCAATGCTTCCCAGCAGCACCAAAACTTCACTTGACACTCTGAAAGGGTGTGGTAAGTGTTTGGGTTATCAACCTCTCAATGGTATGGAAATGGAGAGGTAGGAGCTGAGGAAATTCTACAAGCAAATGTGTAGAGGATTGTGGGGATAACAATCTCTAACTCTCAAGGTGTTTGGCTAGGGTTTTCTCTCAGAAGCACTCCTTAACATTTGTGGGTAATGTGGGTATAAATAGTGTAGGCATAGAAAGTGTGTATCAGACTGGACGGCTGGCAGGACAGAATGTATCGCGGGTGTCTCGCGGGAAGGCCTTACCCGCGAGATACTCGCGAGACACAGCTGTCTCCATCTGGCTTGACTCTTCGCATTCCAGCATGTGCAAGGCACATGAGTTACTTTGCGGGATGCTAAGTCGCGAGCTACCCGCGAAAACTCTTTAGTCTTTAATTTCTTGAGTCTTCACACTACACTTTCTGTCATACAACCCTTACAATGAAACCCCACAATAAAAACAGGGTACAAAAGATTGAATAAAATTAAAATCAAATTTGGCACGGAATATAAGCCAACAAAAACACATATTTGTAAATAACAACTTTACAAAAACTTTAGTTGCTACTTGCGAGAAGTCGTGGTCCTTCGATTTTTCAGTGAAGAAAAATTGATTACCAGCGACCTATCAAAAAAGGGGAACCACCCATGCAAATGCAATGTGGACCAAACTCACCTAGCCCCAATTATGGGTTAGTTACTTTGCTCTTATAAACTTCAAGTCAAGATCCTACTACTATCAAAGAAATATTGCTTCTCTGGAAGATTTTTGGATTTTTCATTGTGTCATCATCTCCCGATCAAAGCAAGCTAATTTTCCATTTGCATGGGTCCCTTTGCATAGACTGACTCCAATCAATACAGCCATCTGTCTAGTTACTATACAGTTTGGATTCATGGTAGCCTCCGTTCTTGCATTTTTGTGGTTATTTGGCAATTACGTGTGGAATAAGTTGGTTTTTGAACGGTTTTAGACCCCTTAACACACAACCAGATTGAGTAGCCTACTTAATTAGCCAAGTTGTTACTTAGTCAAATTAAGGAATTCTAGGTTAAAACAATCAAACAATCATATCATGAAAATATATAGCAGCGGAATAATAAATAACACACGATATGATCACCCAGGAAAACCAAACCGGTAAAAAACCTGGGGAGGATTTTACCCACCGATCCTCAAGGCAAAACTGAATTCACTATGAAAGAATTGAAGTTCATACAAAAGGACTTACAAGCTCCCCGCTCGACTTCCTAATGCTACCTACCAGTAGAACTTACTGACACGACCCCGTGCAAGCTCCGAATCCACGAACTCCTTCTTTCTTGAATTCTTCAATCAGCTACAAGCACCCACGCTTGATATTCTTTAAGCTTCAAAGGCAGCAACCAAGTTGATCATCAAGATGTTGAAGTAATCTCCATCTAGAAAACCCTAAGCTTTGTGTAAAGGAAAGCTCCTCTAGATCTCACAAGAGATTTACACAAAATAGCAATGTATGAGCAACAATACAACTGGAGCAACTCTAAAAACGTGGCTAGGGTTTTGCCTTATATACCTAGGGCAAAAACATAAAACCCTAAACGTTTAATGAGTTAGGGCTGAGTTGGAAAACTGCAGAAAAACGCAATCTGATCGATTTTCGATCGATCGAATCTATTCTTCGATCGATCGAGCCAGACCGAAATGCCCCAATGCATCTACAGTCTCTCGATTCCAACTTTACAATAATTAATCAACTTTGAGCATACTTTAACAAGTCTAAACATATTGTTTTGATCATGGTTTGCCAATATTACAAATTAGAGTTCTAAATACATAAATTCCTAAACCTTTAGAACCTAACAGTTTTTGACAGGTTATTTAGACCCCTTAAACAACCAAATTGCGTAGCTTAGATTAATTAGCCAAGTTGTTACTTAGTCAAATTAAGCAATTCTAGGTTAAAGCAATTTAACAATCATATCAAGAATAATAATGCAGCGGAAAATAAATAACACAAGATATGATCACCCAGGAAACCACACGGTAAAAACCTGGGGAGGATTTGACCCACCGATCCTCAAGGCAAAACAAGAATTCACTATGAAAGAATTGAAGTTCTTACAGAAGGACTACAAGCTCCCCGCTCGACTTCCTAATGCTACCCACCAGTACGAACTTCCTGACACGACCACGCGCAGGCTCCGAATCCACGGACTACTTCTTTCTTGAATTCTTCAATCAGCTACAAGCTCCCCGCTTGCTTTTCTTTTAAGTTCCAATGGTTGCAACTAAGTTGATCTTCAAGATGTTGAAATCATCTCTACCTTGAAAACCCTAAGCTTTGTGTAAAGGAAAGCTCCTCTAAGATCTCACAAGAGATTTACACAAAACAGAAAATATGAGCAACAATAACAATATGGACAACCTCAAAAACGTGGCTAGGGTTTTGTTTATATACCTAGGGTAAAAACATAAAACCCTAAACGTTTAATGAAGTAGGGCTGAGTTGGAAATTCTGCAGAAAATTCAACCTGTGCGATTTTCGATCGATCGAGTCTAATCTTCGATCGATCGAGCCAGGCCAAAAGTCCCAAGTACTTCTGCAGCCACTCGATTCCAACTGTACAATAATAAACCAACTTTGAGCAAGCCTAAACAAGACTAAATACAATGTTTTGATCATGGTTTGCCAACATTACAAATTAGAGTTCTAAATACATAAAATCCTAAGACCTTAGAACCTAACAGTTTTCCCTATTGAAATTGAACAGTGGTTTGAAATAAGTGGAAAAGAAGATGGAATTGTTAATTTTTGTTCGAAGTTTATAATAGCTAACCCAAGTTTGGGGCAAGGTGTGATTGGTCAAAAGCGAAGAAGATTGAATTGATTAAGAATGTCAAAAATTATATAATCAAGATTGTTGAATATACTTCTATTTAAGATTTAATTGAAGTTAAATGTGATGGTGACTTGAGAAACTACAATTTGAAGATTTAATTGATTTATTCAAAACCACATTGTTTTGAGGTAATGTGACATTGAACGGTTGCCTCATTCCTGAATGGGGGTGGAAGGGTCTTTTTGCAAACACTATACAATGTTAAGAGTGTAAATCCAAAATTTTGAAATTTTAAAAGATAAAATTCAAATTTCTTGAAATTAAGAGTGTAAATTGCAATTTAGTCTAGCCAAATTGACAAATCAACTTAATCTAAAGAAGTCCTTCAAAAACTAAAATAAACAAAATTTCATAAAAATAAACAAACTAAAGTTAATGCATGTTTGACTTTAAGTGACAAGGGCAACCTGTGCAAGTATTGAACTCATTACCACCGCCCTCCATCTTATTTTTACAAGGACTTTGTAATAAAGTCTCTTGATTGCTTATATGTTCATTCAAGAATAGAATTCACTCGGGTATTGTTTAACCATTTCAGCAATGTCATATAGACCGAGTATCCCAAGGTGATCAGAGGTTATTAATCTTGTATCCATCCATGAAGGGCAAAAGACACATTTTTAGGGACAAAGGGGGCTTTTGCCCTTTTCGGACAAATTAAACAGGATTTTGCCCTTCTTCCCAAATTAAATAGGGAAATGCCCCTCATTTGTAACTCGATAATACTAAAGTCGAGTTTGTATGAAGAACTCGATATTCCTATAATCGAGTTAGTTTGACCGTTGTGCCACGCTAGCGCAGCAGACGTGGGTTTTTCCCAATAAAAAAAATACTTATGTAGTTATTCATAACTCGGGAAACGAAAAATTGAGTTTTATTCAGCGGTTTGAATCAATAGGACCCTAACGTCTCACAATGCCTATTCCCTCACTCTCTCCCTATACACTCTCTTTCCCTCACTCTCTGCCATCACTCTCTCTTTACATTCTCCCTCGCTCGCTCTGCGATCAGGCTTCCCTCTCTTCGTCACTCTCCATCAGTCTCACTCTCCCTATCCAGTCTCCATCAGTCGTCATTGCTTCTCGTCGGCGTTGCTTCCCGTCGTCGTTGCTTCTCGCTGTCGTTGATTACAGGTACAGTCCTCTCGTCTGATATCTTTTCTGATCTTGGTTAATACTAGGTTGTGTTGTATGTGGGATTTTGTTTATTTTGTTGAAACTTACTTAAAAAGCAGTAAATTTTCTAATGAAGATGAGAATTTTGCCCCCTTTTATATGCTGCAATGATGATGATCTAAAGTATTTCTTGCTATATGGTTATGTCTGTGTGATTTTCTTATTAATGAGAATTTTGTTGTCTTTTACATGCTACAATGATTATTTTCTCATTAATGAGTTTAAAGGTGCTTGGGGTTTTGATGGGGGGTTTTGACAAATCGAGTGGTGGTGTTTCAGTGATGTGTCTAGGTTTGTGTAAAATGTGTCATTGTAGGCATGAATTTGTTATAGTTGTCATAAATGGTGTCGAACTAATTACATTTGAGGGTGAATAGTTGTTGTAAATGGTGTAAAATGTGTCTCATGCCTCTCATGGGGGGTTCATAGCTCTAAAGCAGAACCCATCTCGTAAAGATTGGTTAAGGAAAAAATGTTGAAAACTTTGAGACTCTGGTTGTTTGAAGCAATCTTCCGTAAATCCAAGATGTTCTGCCCATAATGACATCCTATATACATAAATCTATGAAATACAATATACATTCACATGAAACAGAAAGTAAGTTACTGTAAGTCTAGTTAAAAACCAGTAAGAGTGATGAAATAGTAGAGTTTAGTACAGCAACAAACAAATTAAGTTCAATTTTAGTACTTATTGTTTTTGGTATATCTAGATTTTTATAAATTTCATTATTTCTTGGAATTGACACTATTTTTTTTTTGCATATTAGTCCACTCTAGAAAATTTTAAGTAACTTTTACTGAAAAAATTGACCAGTTCCCTAGTACCCTCAGCTTATATGTGCAAATGTATGGTTGGAGAAGCTGATATAGCAAGCATAGAAGTTCTTTTGCTTGCAATACAGCTCCTCTTTGTTTAAAATTGACCATATGGAAGGGGGAGAGGAAAAATTGAACATTCAATGGTCCTGCACCCTTTGGTGAATTTGAGATTCTTGTTTGATCCCTGAAATGTTATAATATTCTTTACTCTAATTTTTTATTTATAGAATTTGGAGATTGGCTGCTTTTTAAGGTTTCTCTAAATTAATTTGGTACTCTTCTATAGGAGCACAAATATGTGAAATTTTTTTTGCCCCCTTTTATTTTGAGCTGGCTGGTTACTATGGATTAAGAAATTTAAAATCTTTGTGTAAGTAAATGAGAATGGGTGCTTCTATTGTGGATATTTCAGGCTCCATTTGTTCGGTTCTAACTCATTCCAACACTCAACATGTTTCCCTGTTTTTTTTTTTTTTTTTACTGTTATCCATTTGCACTCATCACAAGTTTTTAGAACTTAAGATTTGCAAAGATGAATTGGTCATTTGCTCTACAACCTCATATGATAGTTTGGATTAGTCGATGGTGATTTATTGTTATGATTGGCATGCTTTATACATGGTTTTTCTCTAAATACAGAAGTTTAGGTCTGTCTGTGCTTCCTTATTTGCACTCTTGTATTTTTGGGTCATGCTCTGGGATAGGAGGGTTTTTATGAATTTTTTTACCTCTAAATCAATCTGTTTAATATGTTTAAGTAAAGTATGTCTAATTGGGATGGTGTTTGATGAGGAACTAAGGAATAATCTTTCTTTATCAATTGATTTATTTATTTTCTTCATAATAGTTGAATAATAATGTTTCAGCTTGTGTGTTTTTTCTTAGTCAGCCTGCAACTTCGTTTTTGTTAATTGAAGTATAGCTATTTGTTGTCTATATCATCATTGATATCATTTTCTGTCAGCCAGCAACTGGAGTTTTATACTTTTATTTATGTCTTGCTATTTGGTAGTTGGAAGTTTTGAATGTGTCTACAGAAGGGGAAAGTGTGATTCACAATCTTGATTTGTGATGATGTGTCTATAGAAGGGGAAATGTTGATTTTCTTATGCAACAGAGTGCGTAGAATTCTTGAATCTTTATATATGAGGACATAAGGCAATAATCTGTTTTTATCAATTTAAATCATTATTCTTTCCCCAACATGCGAGTGCCTTGGTTATCAAAAAAAAAAAAAAAAAACTGAGAGTCTTTAGTTAGGAATGGCAACGGGTCGGGTTCGGGTCGGGTTTTTTCATGCCCGGACCCGACCCGCAGGTCTTTCTTAGAAACCCGAACCCGGCCCGTTTATTAAACGGGTTTTTTTCTTAACCCCGAACCCGCCCCGTCGGGCCTCCGCGGGCCCCGTCCCCTCATGCTCAGCCAAGCCCAAAATCAAAACCACAAACTTCCATTTATGATTTTTAGGCCCAAAATCACAAACATAAACATAAACACAGACCAAACACGATCAGATTTGTGATTTTTCCTTTCAAACTCACAAACCAAACACAAATTTAGATCTGTGATTTTCCCTTTCAAAATCACAAACCAAACACAAACACAAACTCAGTACTCACATTAAGACGAAAAAAAGAAAAAAGAAAAAACGAACTGAACCCAGAACAAAAAAAAAAAAAAAAAAAGAAAAAACGAACTGAACCCAGAACAAAAAAAAAAGAAAAAACGAACTGAACCCAGAAAAAAAAAAAAAGAAAAAAAGAAAAAGAAAAAACGAACTGAACCAAGAAAAAGAAAAAAGAAAAAAATGGAGATCGAGGTGGAGCGACGCCGGAGGCCATGGGCGAGGAAGATGAGAAGAGCAGAGGGCTGGGTTTCAGTGTGAGATCAACGACGGCGAGGACGAAACGGAGTTGAGAGCTGTGCCTGACAGCCTGTGCTTGACTGCTTGTGCGCTCCGTGTGAGTGAGAGAGCTGAGAGATGAAGAGGGAGAGGCGGCTGTGTGAGACAGTGACAGTGAGTGAGAGAGCTGGAGATGAGAGGCGGAGGTGTGAGGCTGTGAGAGTGTGAGGTGAAATGAAATGAGGGTGAGGAGAGACTGAGGGAGGCGTGAGCTCTGCTGTGGAAAAAATGAGGGATAGGGTTAGTTATAGCTATATATATATAGGGGGTTTTTTGTAATTTTATAGTAACCGGGTTATATCCGGGTCGGGTTTCGGATTTTTTATAAAAACCCGGACCCGACCCGGACCCGTTTCGGGTTTTTTTTTTAAAACCCATACCCGGCCCTATTTCTAATCGGACCGGGTAAAATCCGGCCCATTAGGGTCGGGCCGGACCGGGTACCCACGGATCGGGCAAAAATTGCCATCCCTATCTTTAGTTTGTCGGCTTGCAACTTTGTTTATGCTAAACACTGATTTACGCTGCATGTCTTGCTATTTATTGTTAGTGAAAAGACTAACTCATGGTTTGTCTACGTGAGGAAAAATTGTGATTTACTTTTGCAACAAGGGTATGGTGTAGAAGTGTTGAATCTTTATTGTTCTTGGGCAATATGAAAGCCCTTGAAATATTCTTTTCAATTTATTTTATGGATTTTGTTTCTTGGCAGTTTTTTTAATAAGGCATATATGTTTGATCCGTTTTTCTTGATCAATTTGGTCTTCTTAATTAGGTGCACAAATATGTAAACTACCTCTTCCATGTGGTGCACAAAAATAATAAGGAATAAGTTAACAAGGAAAAAGTGAACGGAACAAAGAAAAGGGTGTTGTTCTCACATTTATTGAGGAGTCCATTATTTAAATTCATGGTGGGGTTCATAATAAATTGGGAGGAGGGGGTATCATTTCTTCATAGTTTAGGAGTACTTACAAATTTTCTTAGATTTTGGATACATTTTTAGGAACTTTGTAGAGGACAAGAAAAAGGACAAGAAAAAAGCATTTAGTTTTTATGACGGTTGATTATATTTCTCATAAAAGTGGTGTTATAACTTACATTTTTTTAAATAGTTTATTAATAATTACCCTAAGGGCATCTATCAATATAAAAATACTTTTAACCTTATGTTGACGAAGGATTGAAAGTTAAATGTATGAAATAATCATAGATTTTGTCATTGGTAGGGTCCGGGACATGTTATCTCATTTTTAATTAAAAAAATTCCTAAACGGACAAGCTAAATAGATGTATATATATATTTAACAGTATCATGTGGATATCAAATAGTATCATCTTAGGTTCAACTACAATTTAAATATCTCTTATTATTTTTTGTACAGAGTTTACCCAAGGGCATTATCAACTACTTACCGAGAGAAGGTTTTATCAAGGACTACACCAAAGGAAGTATACTCACTGTGAAGCTCCAGGTTGTGGACCGATTGTGGCCTGTGAAGTTATACGTTTATGAACGAAGTGTGGGTTCATCATGTGTCGTATCTACTGGTTGGTCTGCATTTGCGAGGGAAAATACATTACGACTAGGAGATGTTTGCATATTTGAGCTGATTATGAGGGACGATGTTGTGTTAAAAAACCACATTTTCAGATGCCTCGATTAAGTTGTTATAGTCTTGCATTCTAAATAATGTATTATGTATCAACTTTGGATGTGTTTATGTTGCAACTACTCTATTCATCCCTTTTTTTCCCTTTTTGTTTTTGGAATGGATTGAATAAAGGTTGATGTTTTGTTATATCTACATGCCCTTCTAGTTAAAGTTATCATCTATACTAGTTGCACAATATTTGTTATCTTGTTGTTAAACTGTGACAAAAGTTTTACCAAATTGAAGAGAAATTAGTTATGAAACTATCTGCCCACTTCCTAATTTCAGTGAAGTGTTTTACGCTAAAGCGTGTTGCAGGTGGTGTTGGGATAGGTGCTTTTCTGACCGGCGGTGAGGGTTGTTTAGTCAGTCTTAAATTTTCACAAAAGAAGTTAAATGAAACAAGAAAAAAAGAAAACAAAAAAGGTCCACTTATGAAAGGTTTGTATGTAGTTATTTAGGTCTTGAATTAGTGAGAGCATTGTCTATGTATCAAAGGAAAAGCGTGCTCCATGCCCCAAAAGGACTACTCTAGTCAAAATTGAGGGTCCTCGTAATTGCTTATAAAGCTGAAATTAACCTAGTCTAATTGATCTGGGTATTACATTTTAATTCCAAAAGAGTTCTTAATTTATTATGACCCTAGATGCTTGAAAGGTCATTTTGGTTGGAATAATTTTGTTAGAAATTAAATATAAGTTTGGTGCTACTAATCAAGTGGCTAATGTTAACTTCCTGATAACCACAAGCACCGAAGTGGATGGATTTGTATGAGGTCAATGAAGACTTTGGTGAGGTTTGTAAAAATATTTGATTTTTTTAAGCAGCCCCAAGATGGCTATTAAATTTACTCTGTTGGCAAAATTCCTGAATACATTTACTGATTTGGATTCCTGTTGGACTGCAACTGGATCAGTCCAAATAGCTGCAAATAACTCGACTTCTATGTTATCAAGTTAAAATACAAATAACTCAATTTTCTAGAAATCGAGTTATGTGCGATGTATACTGACATAACTCGATTTTTTATTTACCGAGTTACGTGGAAGACCATTTCAGCACACTTGGATTCCTCTTGGACTGCATCTGGAGTAGTCCAAATATCTGGGCTGGGTGGGGAAGCCCAGCGAACACAACTCGACTTATCCATAATCGAGTAACCATGAACGTACTCGTTTTATTGAGTATCGAGTTATGTGCAAGCCGTTCTAGACATAAATTTAATTACACTGCACATAACTCGATTTCCTAAGAATCGGGTTATGTGGAAGACCCTCCTGCACACTTGGATTCTTCTTGGACTGCATTTGGAGCAGTCCAAATATTTGGGCTTGGTGGGGGAGCCCGGTGAACATAACTCGAGTTATATATAATCGAGTAAAGCTGAAGAGAACTCGTTTTTTGAAATATCGAGTTATGTGCAAGCCCTTCTGGTCATAGATAGGATTCCAAGGTGACTTACACAACATATAACTCGCTTTATTAATACTCGAGTTATATGCATGTAACTCGATTTACGTATAATCAAGTTTCTTCATAACGCAATTAACAAAAAATAGGAACATATTACCCACCATTATAAACTCTCCCCCACTTCTGCAGAACTTGCAGCTGTATGAAATTGCATCTTCGATTGCTCTCGCTGCATCCGGCTAGAATCGACAATTTCCCGCGCAAATTCTTCGAAGATTTTACATAGTAAGACTCTTTTAACCATTGTTGTCTTTAAAATTGCACATTGGTGGTGTGTTATTCTCAAATTTTTTTATTGATGCTTCAAACTTCATTGTCTATGTAGATTTTGATGAATTTGGGTGTTTGGCTAGTCAAATGCATTGTTGTTAGTAAGGTTTCTTATCTCGTTGGTTGTCTTCGACTAGTCTATTAATGAAAATGAACTTGCTAGTGGCTCCATCTGTGTGTGGTAGTCCTTATGCTGTTTGTATGTCTGAACTGTACATTGTGCAATTTAATGTTTTTTGTACAAGTTCGTGAAACTTACTACATGTAGCTACGAATTTCGAAAATGTGTCAGGTCCTACATCCACTTGCATGTTTCCTGTATAATATTATTGCTGTTAGAATGCTTGTTATCGATGCGTGACATTATTGATCATTTTGACAAGGGAATCAATATGTTAACAAATTGCAGGTTGGCTCTTTGAGTTCAACTAAAGTTTATATAATGGTCTGTCTCTATCTTCAAATTATTGACTCAGACCAAAATGGATTACAATTATTTCACCAACTAAACAACCTGTGAATAAGAATATTGTTTTTTCATTGTGTTGTTGTAAATTGCTCTAGACAGTATATTGTATGGATGATTTTCTACACATGGTAGTGCGTTATTCTCCAATTTTTGTTCTCTGCTTGTCATTTCATTGTCTATGTAGATTGTGATGAAATGATCTATTTGGCTATGAACATAATAGGTAGTATGAATGTTGTGTTTATCTCTTTGTAATGCAGTATTTGGTTATGTTTTTGTGTGAGCTGATCGTGTTTCCACTACTGACCATCGGTTAGTTATGGCTCCAAAGAGGGCTAAGAGGGGGAAATCCAAAGCTGCATCCAAACCTGAAGTGGTGTTTGATCAATTAAGGTTCCTCACGCCTGAAAATAAGCAAACCTTTGAAACCTTGATTAAGCGTAGGCGTATTTGGGGAGAGAGGCAAATAAATCTACATGAACTGCATCCTTCTGTCCGTGATAATCTATAGTCTAGGCATTGGCTGTCCCTATGTACAAACATACAACCCCCTCTAGCTGACTTGATTGGAGAATTCTATTTGAATCTATCAGTGCATGAGGATCTCAGTGGTCACAAAGTGGCATCGTCCATACATGGTGTACTGTTTACAATAACTAGGGAGCGCGTATCTAAAGCTCTTGATGTACCTATAATTTGTACACCTACTTATCCATACTCTAGGTCTCCTCATATTGATGATGTTATGGATGTCCTTTGTGGACGATCAGTCACTCGGGGTTCTGACCGAAGTATTAGCTCAAGTGAGTTGACTGAGCTTAATTATATCTTCTTTAGGATAGCTTGTCACAACATTTTCCCTATCTCTCATATCCATGCAATCCCCATAGACAAGTGTTTATTTCTTTACGCCCTTGTCACCAATAGTTCCATTTGTTTTCCTTCCATTTTCATTGAAACCATTGTGAAGGTGCGTAGGAGCAAGTATAAAAGGCATGGTTTGTTTTTTCCAGTTCTCATCCATAAGGTTCTCAAATATTTAGGATTAAAGAACTTTCCTTCCCAAGAGTTGGTTCACATCCAAGCCCCCATAGGAGCCAAATTTCTGAAACAGCGAAGTGCTCAAAACAAGATTGTCGACCCCAGTGTTGGTCCATCCAAGAGAGCACGAGTACGGTCTACTACTGGAGATGTTCCAGATGAGGACATGCATGGGGATCTCACAACTGCTGTTGCCGAGGATGGTAATGATGAGGTAGATGTTGACACTGCTGATGTAGCGCATACAGGCCCTCCTCCTCCCTCTCTTCATGCTATGATGGAGACCATTATGACAACTCAGGCAACCCATGGGCAGCTTCTACATGGTCTTATTGCCGAGGTTGCAGCTATGCGAGTGGACTTAGCTAACTATAGACGTCATGTTCCACCTTCTCTACCATCTGACTCTTGATGATTGCCATTGACCATTGTACCCAAGGGGGGGACGAATTTTTTGTACTTGGTGTAGCAAATTTGGAGATTTGTATGACAGTTCTATGAAGTGGCTTTCAGCCAGTTGTATATTTTGTTATTTTAGTGGCAGTTTGAAGAACATGGTATCTGTGGAAAGTAATTTGATATATTAATATGATGGTTAGTTTCCTGCCCATCGTTACTATTATTAGTATTATTGAAATGGTTCTAACTGTAAGAATTTTTTATGTTATTTTGTGATTCTATATAATATGAAGTAGATCCAAGTTAGTGTGTAAATGAGATTTATTTCATAAATTTGTACGATGCTCTCATATAGTGTTTTTGCAGCATGTATTGACATGACAAGCCCTAATAACTGAAATTGTAATGCTTGGACCATGAAATGAGGTTATAAATGCACCGTTGATATAATGTTAACTTTCTACCCCGCTAACTTTGTAGATTGATTAAGCTATGAGTCGCAACGCCTCAACATCAAATCGTACAATGCGAAACAAGTTTGGATCTACTTCAACAAATGCATCATCGCAAGTTCCAACATATCAAAAACTACATACATACACAGACCACTATGGAGGGAAATGGGTTGGAAAGAAGAGAGATTTCGTTAATATGCCAATATACACGTACGAGAGTCTTGGAAGCGTCGGACACATCATGGTCGGCAAACCTGCAAAACAAAGTACAGATAGCACCGCAATAGAGTTCACTGTAGCAGAACCACCATGGTCAACCCTATATGAGAAGAGGTGTGACTTAGAGGTGTATTGTCGATGGCATGGGTTACGAGTTCCTAAGGCACGCTCAGCCGAGTTACCTAGAGATAAACCTGCCAACATACTTGCTCGTCTTGAACAGGAGAACAATCAAATGCAAAGGCGACTAGACCGTTTTCATGCAATCCAAAAAGCTAGGAAGCATCTAAAGGGGAAGGCGCAAGAGCGAGCCATCAAGTCTATTAATGAAATAGCTACGTTAGATGATGAAACAGATATTTCAGACTTCTCAGATTCAAGCAATGATGATTTCCAAAAATTTCTACCTACTAACATTAGACGTTGTTGTTAATGTCTACACATTCTGTGCAATACATAATGTTGTTGTTAATGTGTGACAAATGATGATTATGTACGTAGGAATTTTGCAACTCTAAAGATTAACTGTTCATTAGTTTTGGCTAAGTTTATATGAAATCAGTTTCTCATTTTTTCCTTGTTCTTCTTCGTTGCTACATTCAAGAAATGTGCTTTGGTTGGACAATGTCCTTTGCTTTGTAATGTAGGAAAAACCTTAGGAAGTGAAATACCTCCAAATTATATTTATTGCACATTACTTGTAGGAAAATTTAATAGATTCAATACATACAAACTCATCCAAACCACACATACCAACCACACATATGATTCAATAATACGAATAATTCATTTATATGAGTTGTTTGAGTCACGGTATCATATACATGTATCCGTGTATCTTAGTTCTTACAGTGTCCTACTTTATATACATACATTACATAAAGACTTGTCCAAACCAGACTAACCACTCACTCACTGAAAATCCATATGGCTCACATAACACACTGTTCAGAACGATATTTGGTTTGCTTAGGAATAGGGTAATTTGTGATGATCGGAAGCCATTGATGTAAACCTTGGAAGCATAGTTTTCTTCATGTAATTTTACATTGAGGTTGAGAAAATGTAACTATATTTTGTACCCGCAAAGACTCCCTGAAAATTTTGTAACGGAATATGGGGATAAAAAACTCCAATGTTGCTACACTCGCTGCTCGTAATACTAGCATTTCGCAAGTGAGGTTGGAGAAGGCTAACACAACTTAGCACTGTTCAGCCAAATCATGTTCGCAGTTATGCATGTGCTGCTCAATAGCTTGGCACTGTTGAACCCTGTTCAGTGATATCATCCATGCTCACGTGAATAAACAGATATGCAACATTTTGCAATGTATTGTTTTCAAGGATGCAGAGGATCCCTTAAAAGTGTAAGCAAAATTTTGGGGGTAAGCTATCCACCAATGCTACACTTGATTGATGCAGTTCTGCATGTGATGCTCAACAGCTCAGAACTGTTGAACCCTGACCACAAGTACCCATCCCCACTCACGCGAATACACATGTGCAACCCTTTGCATTGCATCGTTTTTGAGGGTGAGCTGTCCACCCTTGCTACACTGATGTTCACAGTGCTGCTCAACAGCTTCACACTGTTGAACCTTGTCCAGTCATATCACCTACACACACGTCAATACACAGCTATGCATCCTTTTGCAATGCACCGTTTTCAAGGATTCAGAGCATCCCTGAACAGTTTAGGATATATTTAACATAGCTTGGCACTGTCTCATCAAGTCATGTCAAATGAAGTACAGGAATGCTGAATAGTCTTCAACAAGACATACCAAACTGGTCAAAGAAAAATCTTAAAACCACATTCATCAGATTGTAACCATACTAGTGATCAAAGTCTGTAATTAAATATAAGCATAAACATCACTAGTTTAAAATTTAAACAGGTTATCCTAGTCCAAACTCTAATGGTCAACCACGTGAAATATTGAGACACTAAGCACAACAGGCTTTCTCTCGATCACCTCGAAGACACAGACATCTCCTTCTTCTAAATTATTGTCTTTCAAAAATGCAACCCATCCCTTCTCGAATCTCATTGCTGAATATGTTTTGATGGAGGGTAATAGCACAGGACATTGAAGTTTGACAAATTGCTTCCTAATAATATACTTGCTTCCCATATATGTTTCAATACCATGTTTAAGAGAACATCATGATCACATTATGTATAAAGGCTCACCATATTATGCGGCCGCAAGATACCCATGAAAGAAGCATTTCTAGGCTTAAACTTTTCTGCTGCTTGGATTTCTCTTTCTCTTCCTTTGGACATGCTAGAAAATTTATTCATAATGAAATTTTCGCTGACTTCATGTTTTGTGGGTCTGTACATTGAGGAACATATGTTTCTATCATCTTCATCTAAGTCTATTATTTCTACTTAATGATCTTCCAATTTACAGTTCTTCCTAGGTGGATATACTCTCAGTAGCAGTCTTATCAAATATAAGAACATGGAAGCTTTGGGTTCCTTCATATCTGAAGACTACAAAATAACCATAACAGATAGAATGGTATTCAACGAAATATTGCCAACCATTACAAAACCAAATGTTGTTATCAGCTTTCTTCAATCCCACTTGCAAAATACCACCATAGGGAGCAATGCGGTGGATAGCTCAGCACTGTTGAACCCTGACCAAAAGTACCCATCCACACTCACGTGAATACACAGAGCATCCCTGAAAAGTTTATGCATCAATTTTGGGGCTGAGCTGTCCACCCTTGCTACACTGATGGTTGCAGTGCTGCTCAACAGCTTCGCACTATTGAACCCTGTCCAGCCATATCACCTACACGCACGTCAATACACAGCTATGCATCCTTTTGCAATGCACCGTTTTCAAGGATGCAGAGCATCCCTGAAAAGTTTATGATACATTTAACACAGCTCAACACTGTCTCGTTAAATCATATCAGATGAAGCACATGAATGTTGAATAGTCTTCATGTGAATAAATATGCAACCTCTTTTGCAGTACACATCACCAGCCCGCTGCTGTAGCACAAGCTATAGCCATATCAAACAGCTACCTCAGCGAATCACATGCACCAACAAACACCACTGTACAACTAAGTCAGGTTCGCAGTTTTGCATGTGCTCCTCAACACCTTCCCACTGAACAATACACTGTCGAGTCATATCATCTTTATTCACGTGAATACTTACCCTTACATATAGTCACATCCACGTGAATACTTGCCCTTGCAAAACCACTATATAAAGTCCCATTTACATCTACCCTTGCAAAACATCTACACATACCGATCTAAAGTCACATTTTCCAATGTCAATGCACAATTGGATGCTACCTCGTTTTCCAGATAACTATAGAAGGGAAAGAGATTCCGACGAGAGGGAATACTATGCCGGACTGCGGCGGGAGTGGGACTTTCGCGTGAACGAGTCCAACGCTTTGCACGATGATCTCGTGCAACTCAGAGCGCCTCTTGTCGATCGTAGCTCGCTCACACTGCCACTGCGAAACATGCACCAATATAAGCGTGCAGTGACAAAAAAAAAAAAAAAGAACAATCTGATGATACTCCGTAGGTCCAGGTATCACATGCTACAACTGGCAGAGGAGCTGGCCACCGCAACGAACAGGCAACTCACTCCGGCAGAACGTAACAATGTCCTCAACTACGAGGACTACCTATCAGAATGAATGCCTATGTGGTGTGTGTGTTATGTCTACAACTCAGTTAATAATGTTAGTGTAAGCTATTTTAAGTTTTCTATGTTATGTCGTAGGTGCTTATTGAAAAACATCATGTGTGAGAATATTTAACTTTTATGCGTTATGTGAGAATAATCTAGATTACGAATAACGTGCATGCTCCTCACAATCAATAATAAGGTTTACATAGTACAAATGCAACAATGATGACACACATACATATAAAACATAGTTAAGCAAAATAGTTTTCCAACAAAATCTAATTACACCACGACACGATTACTCTTCATCTGACATTTTCACGTCTGACTGATAAATGGGATAAGCAAGAAGTGATTGCATGAACTGTGCGTGCTCGTACCACCCTCCTTCCACTGACTCTCGAATCTCGACTTGGGTTCGATATCGATTAAGACATATCTTCATTCAATTATTTTCTTCTCTTATGCGGTTCAATGCTTTACGAAGTTCGTCGATCGTGTCTCTGGGCATCTGCGATGTGAGTTGTCGAGGCACTGGCAACTTAAAACTAACCAGCTCATCATAAAACATTTGTTGTTCACGAAATAACCAAGCCCACTCCTGTCTCATGGTATTGTGAATGTAAGCACTATTTCGCAGATTCGGATTGATTGGATAGTTGAACTCATCTTCTAATACCCAACAACGACCTATAGCAGTGAACACATCATGAGGCCTATAGGGTTGTGGGTTGCCAGAACCAGACATTGATGCTGAATACAATAACACCAAATGATCAAGTTAACAGTGTGTAGGGGTGGCAAAATTGGACACGACCCGCGAACCCGACAGGACACGACACAAAATTAGCAGGTTATGAGTTGAGGATTAACGGGTTCGTGTCATATTTGGGTTGACATGGCTGACTCGTTTAATAAATGGGTTGGGTTAGTGTTGAACACATAGAACCCGTTTGACCCGTCTGACCTGTTTAATTAAATGACATTTTACCAATATACCCTTCAAACTCTAGGTATATAAACATATTAGTTGTTGTGATTTATTTTCTTTGACATATTGTGATTGATTATTTGTGATATTGGGATATTCTTTAGTTTTGAATGATTATTTGTGATACAATTACTTGTTAGTTCTGAATTTTACGTTAAAAATATTTATTTGTTTGTTTTTTGATAAATTTTTTTTTTCATTTTGATAAAATCTGATAAACAAGTCGACACGACTGACCCGTTTAATAAATGGGTCGTGTTAGGGTTGAGGAATCTTGACCCGTTTAATAAACATGTCGAGTTAGTATTGACCTATATAGTCGAATACTCATGACTTGACACGACACGAACCCGACACGCAAACACGAATTGCCACCTCTAACAGTGTGCATCAATTGTTGGTAAATAATGTAATGCTGCATAAAATTGTACATGACAAAAACATTCATAAATTTGTGTACTATTACATGTTAAAAATGAAATACTAACACTAACACTAACATTTGACCATAAACATTAGACATTGTTGTTAATGCCTACACATTGTGTTCAATACAAAATGTTGTTGTAAATGTTTGACCAATGATGATTATGTGCAATACAAAATGTTGCTATAGTAAAAATTTCATTCTCTTATGACCAACAAACAACCAAAATCACACCAGTGTACTAACTCCACACTCATTCAACCAAACAAATAAAAATTCAGTACAATATCAAATAAAAATACCATTGCCCTAAAATTTTTGTGTGATTTTTTTACCTGAGGCGATACAAATTTCAGTTGGGTATGAAAGTAGTTGTTGATATGTGAAGCAGAGTGGAATTCAATTCAGCGGAAAGCAAGACACACTGAATGGGAGGAGGTATGGGGATATAATGTGAGAATAACTCGATTTTACGTAATTCGAGTATCCATCATAACTCGATTACTGTAATATCGAGTTCTGTTAAAAGACATGTACTCGTACCCCTGACACAAAGACAATCTGAAAGTAGGTCTAATGAGAGCATAACTCGCTATTTGAATAGTCGGTTATATAACTCGATTAATTGAAAATCGAGTTCTTTAGGAATTCAAAAAAGAAATTGCCACACTGGCTGTCCAGCGTGGCACAAAGCTGAAGCTAACTCGATTATGCTATAATCGAGTTCTTCATATAACTCGGTTTTGGAATTATCGAGTTATAAAAGAGGGGCATTTCCCTATTTAGTTTGGGAAAGGGGGCAAAAGGATGTTTAATTTCCGAGAAATGGGCATTTGCCCATTTTGTCCCACATTTTAAGTCCAAATGCATATGTATGGATGATACCTGATTATTGGATATAAAAACTTTGATGCATTTTGACAAATTCTTCAACCATTTAATTCAACTTAATTTAAACGCAGTGAAATCATCCATTCGTATTCCTCCGGAGTCCCTAACTAAACCATATTAGGCATCACAACCCACGAAATTCCTATTCTTAGATTGCAAAACGCCTATGGAACTTCATAAGGTGCCAAATTGCCAATAAAGCTACCTTTTGCATGGAACTGAGACTGAGAGTCTGGCTTTCAGTGCCAAACTCTCCGGCCACACAATATTTGCATGGAATCAGCGTGCAAAAGCTGCCAGTTTGCACGCAATAGTAATGCAAATCAAAATTTTGAAAACCTTGCAAACATGTCGAACAAAACAAATCAAAATACAATTACATTGATCTATTCTATAACTCGACACACAAACACCATTAAACAACATTGGCAGAAAATAAATAAATAAAAATTAGAAAACCATGACTACTAGCTATTAATTTAATTATCAAAAGAAATAAGGACAAAATTGCATTTTGCCCCTTTTTGAAAAAAAATCCAGCATTTTGCCCTCTTTCTCAAACTAATTAGGGAAATGCCCCTCTTTTGAAAATCGAGTTTCTGAAAATCGATTTAGGCCCTATAGCGGCGTTTTTAAGGACCCTATAGCGGCGTTTTTAAGGACCTATAGTGACGTTTTGTAACTCGATTTTCATAAAGTCGAGTTATAGGTAAAAAAAAGAAAAAAATTGCATGTAACTCGACTTTATGAAAATCGAGTTACAAAACGTCACTATAGGTCCTTAAAAACGCCGCTATAGGGTCCTTAAAAACGCCGCTATAGGGCCTAAATCGATTTTCAGAAACTCGATTTTTAAAAGAGGGGCATTTCCCTAATTAGTTTGAGAAAGAGGGCAAAATGCTGGATTTTTTTTCAGAAAGGGGCAAAAAGCAATTTTCTCCAAAGAAATAATATTCTAAGTTAATGTTAAGAACGAAATTGAAAAATTTTGTTTCTTAGAAACAAAACGCCAATTGAATTCACTTAGGATGTGTTTGGATTTGAATTTTAAAGTGATGGATTTTCAAAATTTTATAGATTTAGAAGTTATTTCAAATTCAAGAAATTTAAGGTTTAAAATCCTTGGCTGATTTATCAAATCCAAATCTTTGACCTTTTGTAAACTATTCAAACAAGGTATTTGGATTTTAATCACTCAAATCCAAATTCATGTGCCCTAAATTTTCCATCCAAACAAACCATTAAGTCTAGAGTAGTCAAACAATTATTTATGAATTCAATCATATATTCAAGAGGACAGCATATAAAGGTTGTGCACTAAAAATAAATCTTTTTGGGAAAATTGATCTATTAGGCTGTTTCAATCACCCAAGTCGACCCAATAGAAATTTTTCTTGAGTTCTGTAAAGTTGTAATTTACAATTATTTTGTGTTGGCTTTAATTCCGTGTCAAATTTGATTGTAATTTCTTCAATCATTTTCCCCTGTATGTATGTGGGTTTCTAATTGTAAGGGATGAGTGTGAGAGAGTGTGAAGACTTAAGTTTCAAAGGATGAACAAGTGGTTTTTACGAGTGTCTCGTGAGAAGCTTACCCGCGAAAGAGCCACGTGTAGAGCACATGACTAGAAGATGAAGAGTCATGCTAGCCTAGAGGTTTTCACGAACGTCTCGTGAGGAAGGCTAACCCGCGAAGGGCTCATGAAACTTTCTGTTTGGCAAAAAGTTTTGTTTTGCTTTATCATGTCTTTACCCGCACTATATATACCCACATTACCCATAAATTGTAAGGAGTGCTTTTTCATAGAGAAAACCCTAGAATATACACTTGAGAGCTAGAAATTGTTATACCCACAATCATTTACACATTTCCTTGTGGTTTTCCTCAACTCCTACCTCTCCATCTCTATATCCTTGAGAGGCTGATAGCCCAAACACTTACTACACCCATCCTGAGTGTAAAGTGAGAATTTGGTGCTACTAGGAAGCATTGGAAAGAGCCATTCATTGGCAGATGCAATCGAGCTGAATTGCGGGATTTGGAAAGTTAGAGAAGACAAAGCTTCGAAAAGACAGTTGGTAGCAGGAGCTTGGAGGGCTCAAGTACATCGGGTGGGTAGACTAGGCTTGGAGGGTCTTTTGTTATTCGTGTACTTCAACTTTATTCTCTAGTGGATCGATTTCGACTTAGAGGGTCGCAGATAACTTTTTTGCCAAGTCCTTCGGTTCCTCTTCGATAACATGTCTCGGTGTTATCTTGTATTTGCATCTCTCTTTCTTACCAAGATCTTACCCGCAAAAATGAAGAAGGCAATTTTAGAAAATTTTGAATTTCAGATAGAGACTTTCACGATTGGCTCGCAAGTAAGAACTACCTGCGAAAACTATCAATGTGCTTCCGTGGCCATTTCGCGAGTAATTTCGCGAGAAGCTTACCCGCAAAATGAGCAGTTTTGCAGTTTTTAAAGCCAAATAGTGACAATTTTTCAAACATTTTCATTTTGCCTCCTCCATGCCTCTCTCAACCCAAAACACATTTTCTCTCAAAATCTCACCCAAAACTCAAGATCAATCCCTCCTAAGACTCATCTAAGGTATGTTTTAACACTTTTTCACTATTGATTCCTTAAATTAAGTTTTAGACTCTAGGATTTCTAGGGTTGGGTTATTTTTTTCAAAGGGTTGGGAAACCTTATTTTTCTGCAAAATCTTTTAATTTTCTTGATTAGGTTGTGTCCCATTGTGTTTGATTATGATGCAGTTTGGTTTCAGTGTCTGCGTTTGCAAGTTTCACGTTTTCAGATTTTTTTTTTCCCTTGCACATGAACAGTAATATCACATGGGTTCACTGTGCAGGTAACAAAAATCACTGTTCACGCACTATTCATCACTGTTCACAGCACTGTTCACACACTAAAAAATATTAAAAATGGGTCTCACAGTACTATTCACACATTTAAAAATTATTTTGCAACGTATTTTCAGTTTTCAGTTTTCAGTTTCAGTAACAATAAGTTCAATCCAAACGGACCCTATGTTTGTGTTGGCCCCAAGTGGCATTTTAACATGTATCTAGGCAAGATTTCAACATGTTCATGCATTGTTTTACATGTTAGTGGTTTGTATGCACTCTGAGAGTTTGATGAAATGCCCAAATGGCATTTTCTCGCTGTTTTGGACTCCAATGAGTACCAAATTTTGGGGGTTACTATGTTTTTACATTTTTAACATGTTTTAAACATTGGTTGTGTGTTTTACACACTTTGCCCCATAAGTGCTTTGTCATGCTTTGTCCATGCATCTCTCATGCACACCACATGCACACTTGATGCACACACTTGATCACTTGACATGTTTTGCATTTCACTCATGCTAGATAAGTCTAGTTAGACCCTTAGCACTTTAAGCATGTCTTATGACATTGTTTACTTGTTTATATGTTAGTGTTTAGGACTTTTTGTTCATTTTTATGGACTAACTTGTGTCTAATCAAGTTTGTTTCCTTGTTTGTATTTGTGTTTGTTTCTTTGTGTTTGTGTTTGTTTTGCAAATGTCTCATATAAAGAAATCGGCCGCAAAGAAATCATCAAAGCGTCCCTGCACCTCCTCAGATTCGTTTCAAAACAATGATGCTAATGTGGCCTTTAATGATCACTACAAAAGAGCCCCAATCATCTTAGAGAGGACTACATTCAACCACAGATCAAGGTAGAACCATCAAGGGGAGCTGGATTTTTTTACTGGCTGTATTCATGCTGGCCTTCATTCTTGCATTTTTTGTGATTATTGGAAATTACGTGCGGAATAAGTTGGTTCTTTCCTATTGAAATTGAACTGTGGTTTCTAATAAGTGGGAAATAATATGAAAATGTTAATTTTTGACTTGAAGTTTATAATAGCTAACCCAGGATTGAGGCAAGGTGTGTTTGATCAAGATTGAATTGATTGAGAGAGATGAAGAAAATCATATGATCAAGATTGTTGGAAATACTACGAAAGATTTAATTAATGTTATATATGATTGGTGGTGACTCCATAAACCATAGTTCCAACATTCAATTGATTTATTTAAAACCAAATTGTTTTCAGCTAATGTGGCATTATATTTAACGTGTGATCCCTTTCTCCCTTCCATTCCTTATCTTTGACTCTAAGGATTACACACCTCTCTAATACTGTAATTATTTAGTAAAAATCCTTTTTAATCTAGGTTCTCAAAATACCATATCTCTAATCTCTAAAATTAGGTTCTCATACTGTAATTATACGAAGTGATTGCTTGCTACCATGCATGATGATTCAGTTCATTATAACAGACAACAAGGTAACCAATCTAGCATGATTATACGGAATGCCCCATATAGCTAACTTTTTAAAATAATATGTTGGAGAATGGAGAGATATAAGATATAGTTTGAAAAAAACAATTCACCGGGAGTAGTATAACCACAAGTTCCAACAACTAAAGTTTGATTGAAGGAGTCAGGATCAAAAAGTCTAGCTTTACCAAAATCAGAGACAAATGCCTCCTCCTCAGAGTTCAATAAAATATTGTTGCTGCTTATGTCTCGATCAACAAGTATTGGGATGCAATCATGATGCATGTAAGATATTGCATGTGCAATGCCTTTGCTCTTATTGCATGTTAAATCTAATAGATACAATAATATTATGTGCACATGATACTTATCTAAAAAAAAAAAATACCATATCCAAAATATTTTCAAAACAAATTTTAAATGGTAAATTGTTATTGGTTTTAATTTAAATTTATCACTAAAATTACATTTTTACCCACAACTTACAAGGTATACCAACGTGAATCTTATGGAAGTGCACAAAAGATGCTTGAAATAAAACCGCTGTATTAATTCCATGAATTCATACGGGAAATTTCTTCGATATCATAATGCAAATATTTTCACATTGTGATGTGGTTGAATGTATCTAACGGACTTTCTGAGAAGCTTGCATTTCCAAGTCTTGACTCGTTACGGAGAAATTTGAACACTCGTAGTCCAACATTAATTTGATCACTTTATTAAAGGTTTAATATGAGGACGTGGTTTCTCTCCAAAAAAGAAAAAAGAAAAAGAAAAAGGAGGTAGTGGTAGTGTGTTACGATTATAAGACAACCATAGGTCCACACGGTGTTTCAATCTCAATAAAAGGCATGTGAATTTCACATTAGGGAAAAAGTCACATGGGAATTGGGATGGTTAAGTGCGTGCATGTAATTGAGAACAAAACCAAATTCCATTATAAGAATATTCCATCTCTCTTTTTCACTCCTCTTTCTCGCCATTGAATCCTTGACTAAAACCCAGATCTAATGCCTAAAGATTTTTTGTCTCCAATTTGTTGGGAATTTTCTTTTTTGGACTGCACTTTTATGTGGTTTAAAAATACTCTTAAACGCTAGGTTTAATAATACAACTATATTTCCACATTGTGATGTGATTGAATTAGGGGTAGTAAAGTAAACCCAAACCCATTTCCCTACCCAAATCCGCCCACTCTAATTAAACCAAAACCTACCCAATTATTAATTGAGTTAAATGAGCATCAACCCAATTAGAACTAATAATTATTGGGTTTTAACTAAAAACCCAATGAGATCCATTTAACCTAAAACCAATATTCCCAAATTCAACCCAGGCCCATTCCATAATAATAAAAAAAAGCCCTCAGACGTTTCTTAGTTTCAGGATTTCATTTTCCTTCACTTTCTTGGCATCCAAACACATCTCTCTCTATAGCTCTCACAGAGAACAATGAAGCACAAAAAACACAGCACAGAGACCCTCTGCTGGACACAACATAGATCCGAGCTTCAAAACCCTGAAGATCTCAGTGTAGACCTCCTCGAGCTTTGACACGTGGCAGGTGGCCTCGATTGAGTACGCGTCGTCGAAGCTGTTGTTCGGGAATGGCATCTCCGGGCTTCACGTCGATCAGATCGATGGACGACATGGTTGTGGTTCAGTTGCTGGTGCGGTTGAAACAGTCACAAGCGGCGTCATCTTCTTCTTTGCTAAAGTCTCCGCTGAGAGCTGTGGTTCCGCTTTGGTGGGGGATAAGGCAGCCACGTTTGAGGTCAGCAACGTTGGGATGCGACGGCACCGTTTCGCGGAGGAAGGATGCTGATTCCATGAGATGCAGCCCTACCACACCTCTCTTGGAGCGGCGGCGTCTCCCCTTCCGCCACTGCCGATGACTCCACCAGCTTCCACACCTCTCTCTCTCTTACGCCGCCACAGCCAGATCCAAAGTTCTTTCTCTCTCACTATCTTTAACTTTGTGTTTTTGGTTTTCTTTTTTGGTGTTTTCTTTTTCCGGCCACTGATCTGTGACGTGTCAGAGTTTTTTTTGCTTGACCAGAGATTGGAATTTTCTCGGGAAAGTTAGAGAGGGAAAATGAATGAAATGAAAGTTTCTCAGAAATCAAATAGAGAGAAGTGAGAGTTTTTTGGTCAGAATTGAAGTGGGGAGGCAATGGAGGAGAAGGAAAAAGAAATTTTAGATCCAAGAAATGCTTTTTCTTTGTTTTTTTCTTTTTCCCGGGAAAGTAGAGTGGAAAGTAGAGAGAGTGGAAAAGGAAATTCAAAGAAAGTGTTGGGTTTTAACTTTAATGGCATTTTGATAAATGGGCAATTGGGTAAGTTGGGGTTTACCCATAATAATTGGGTTTAGTTGAATTTGGGTTAGAAACAATTAATTAAATGGGTTTTAATGAGTAAATGGATTTTATATATCCAACCCAATTATCCCCACCCCAAACCCACCCATTTGACACCTCTAGATTGAATTAATGTATCTAACGGACTTTCTGAGAAGCTTGCATTTCCTAGTCTTGATTTTGTTACTTTTACCATAGGTCTACACGGTGCTTTAATCTTATAATTGCGACCCAACCAAATACTAATATTGGAATATGGGAAAGGCATGTAAATTTCACGTCAGGGACGAACTCACATGGTATGGGTAAGTGCCTGCATATAGTCTAAAACAAAAACAAATTCCACTGAAAGAAGCCTTTTAAGTTCTATATTCCTCTATGCATGGGTTGGATTCATGTTGGCCTCCATTTAAGCATTTTTATAGTTATTGGAGATTAAGCCTAGTTAAACTTGGTCATTAATGTTAGGAATTTTTTTAGTATGGGATTAGAGCCATTGGCTAGGATGTACAGACACTTTATTTAGGGTGTTGTACCTGTGTCGTATCCATGTTGTAACGGTGTCTTGTTTTCTGTATCATGTTATAATTTTTCAAAAATTTCTTGTGTCGCCGTATTGTACCCGTACTAGTACCTGTGTCCGTGTCCACGCATTCCTAAGCCATAGGTCATTGTCAAGTTTTTATGTATATTTATTTTTATACGTTATAGGATAATTGAAAATTAAAATTCGCTTGAGAGTTAAAAATCTGATCAGTGACCGAGGAGATTAATTGGTGCTCTGAGATAGCAAAAACTTCAGTTGCTACTTTCAGCTAGAAGTCGTACACAATTTATTACTGGCGACTTGTCAAAGAAGTGGAACCACCCATGCAAATGCAATGAGGACGAAACTCATCTACCCCCAATCATGGGTTAGCTCTTTTTAACTTCAAGTCAGGATCCTGTTACTGTCAAATAAATTTTTCTCTGAAAGATTTTTGGATTAATCATAGTGCCAGCCATCATTTCCCAGATCAAAGCAGCTAATTTTCTATTGCATGGGCCCTTTGCATAGATTGACTCCAGTCAATACGGGCTTCTGAATTATTATTCAAGAAAAAAAAAAACACAAAAAGGATTTTAACCAAGGTTTACCATAACATTTTGCTCTCTCTCTCTCTCTCTCTCTCTATATATATCATATAAATACATGATAAATAATTCTATCTATTCAAACACGGATCAAAGTAAAACCATCATAGGGAGCTGGATCTTTTATCGGGTTTTCACAATTTTTTAACCTACTGTTGAAAAACAAAAATGAATTAGTTGGAAGATGCATGAAATAATTGCACTAAGGTAGGTGTTAATTGGGTGGTAAATTAGATAATACTATAGGAGTACCATAAATTTGTATTCTCACATCTCACATGAATTGGGAGATCTACAATTCACAATTTATGTGAGATGATGAAATATAAATTTATGGTACTTTTGTAATATTTTATTATTTTTTCAATTTAGTTATGATACTTTTTATTTTAATAATTAATCCACAAAAAGTTAAAAACTAGTTTTGTGACAAACTAAATATTTTTGTAAGTTGTTCAAAAATTCTATTTCCTCTACCCCGTGTGTGTGATTTTATTACAAAAAAAATATTTTGCTCTTAATGTTAAACCTAATAGATACAATATTTTTGTAAGTTGTGCCAAAATTCTCTTTCCTCTACCTCGTGTGTGTGATTTTTAGATTTTTATCATTAAGGCAGCCACTTTTCTATTGCATGGTTCACTTTGCATAAACTGAATCCAATCTGTACGTTAGTCAGTCAATACAGGCTTCTGAATTATTAATCAAAAGAACATTTAAAAAAAAAAGAAAAAAGAAAAATGGGTTTGTATAGTTCAACTATAGCCCAAATCAATAAATTTGTAAGAGAGGGAATCAAACAACAAGAGAGGGCCTTGTCCAAGGATGGAAATAAGGAAGAAAAGCTTAATATTATAGAGTATGTGAGCAAATGTCTAAGTACAAGACTGACCGAGGAGGCCAATGATACACAGAAAAATATACTATTCACTCTCTTCTCTCAATGTTCTTATTGTTACTTTTTTCTTTTTTGATATTTGTGTCTCCCCTCTTTCTCAGAGAACCATCATTTTCTTATATTCTCCCTCCACTTCACATCCTGACCCCCCATCTTTACCTACCAAATTTCTCCTAGCGACACCTGTCCTTTTAAACATCTGAGGAAGGTGGTAGAAGGAGTTGCGTAGCTGTGAATAACACTGTTGAGGTCACTTCTTCAACAATACAGCTGATAAAGTTGTTGCCTACCATTTAATGCAGAGATAACAGACTACTTCTTATTGGAAACTTCCCCTACTCCCCATGATTCTCTTTCCTTAGCCAATCCTTCCCACCTGAAGCTCCTAAAAACCTTTTACCTCTTTTCCTCAGGTAACCTCCCTCTTCAGACATGTAATGCCCCAGCATCAGCTCTACAGTTCAACAACCCTTTCCTCGGTCCTCGGACCCCCACATATATATATATATATATATATATATATATATAGGGAAATGTTAACAAGCATCGGACGGTGCTTGTTAATGTTTCCTTTTATGGGTCTTACTTAAAAAAAGTGAAAAAAGTTATCAATAAAATTACTAAAAAAAAATAAAAAACGGTCAAAGGCAGCAAAAAGCTGCCAAAAAGTTGCAAAAAAATTGTTATTAACGGGTACCTTCCGGTGCCAGTTAACACAACCGATATATATATATATATATATATATAAAGACACACACACACACATTCAACCACAGATCAAGGTAGAACCATCAAGGGGAGCTGGATTCATGCTGGCCTTCATTCTTGCATTTTTTATTTTATTTTATTATTGGAAATTACGTGCAAAATAAGTTGGTTCTTTCCTATTGAAATTGAACTGTGCAGGTTTGTAATAAGTGGGAAATAATACGAAAATGTTAATTTTTGACTTGAAGTTTATAATAGCTAACCCAGGATTGGGGCAAGGTGTGTTTGATCAAGATTGAATTGATTGAGAGAGATGTCGAAAATCATATGATCAAGATTGTTGGAAATACTACGAAAGATTTAATTAATGTTATATATGATCGATGGTGACTCCATAAACCATAATTCCAACATTCAATTGATTTATTTAAAACCACATTGTTTTCAGCTAATGTGGCATTATATTTAACGTGTGATCCCTTTCTCCCTTCCATTCCTTATCTTTGACTCTAAGGATTACACACCTCTCTAATACTGTAATTATTTAGTCAAAATCCTTTTTAATCTAGGTTCTCAAAAAACCATCTCTAATCTCTAAAAATAGATTCTCATACTGTAATTATACGAAGTGATTGCTTGCTACCATCCATGATGATTCAGTTCATTATAACAAACAACAAGGTAACCAATCTAGCATGGGGAGATATAAGATATAGTATGAAAAGAAAAATTCACCGGGAGCAATATAACCACAAGTCCCAACAACTAAAGTTTGATTGAAGAAGTCAAGATCAAGAAGCCTAGCTTTACCAAAATCAGAGATAAATGCCTCCACCTCAGAGTTTAATAAAGTATTGTTGCTGCTTATATCTCCATGAACAAGTATTGGGATGCAATCATGATGCATGTAAGATATTGCATGTGCAATGCCTTTGCTCTTAATGCATGTTAAATCTAATAGATACAATAATATTATGTGCATTTGAAACTTATCTAAAAAAAAAGAAAGGGTAAACTACATAAATGGTCCCTATCCTTTACACCAAATTTCAATTTAGTCTTTAACCTTTTAATTGTGTCAAGTTAGTCCCTAACCTTTTAATGGCGTGTTAATTTAATTCCTGCCGTTATTTATTGGATGGAAAAGTCTGATGTGTCAAACGGTTTAAATAAAAAAAAAAAAAATTGTTGCCACATCAACTATCACCTGGACTAACATGTCAGCATTTGTAATTTTTATTTTATGAAATGTTAGCATAATTTTAAATTAGAAAAAAAAAAAAGGAGAAAGAAAGAAAGAAAGAAAGAAAGAAGGGAATCCCTAACTCACGTCTATCAAGTATCAACAACAAAAAATCCTTTCCTCAATAAACAACAAAAATCCCTACCTCATAGTCACGATTGCTTCACGTTTGGTCCTCTAGAGAGAAAGGTGAAGCACTACGGTGGCCAAAAATTATACCGAAAGTGAGGACTAACTGCAACGACTGGATCTGAGGGTTGACGGATTCGCCAATCTGAGGGTCTATGGAGTCGTCGATCTACTGGTAATATCTCTCTCTTTCGGTATTATCTTCCTTGTAGGTTTTTATCTCTTGTTTGTTTGGAATGGACCAGAAAGTGAAGGTTCAGTTTGAGCTGGTATTGACTTTTGGTGTAGTTTTAGGCAAATTTATGTTTTTGTTTTCCTTTTCGTTCACCTTTAACGTTCCGTTTTAGTTGTACAGATTTTTGGGTACAAGGAGATAGAGGGCCCCAATTTCGTACACCATATCTAGTTCTCCAATTTGATTTTTTTTTTTGGGTGAAAACTCTTAAGGTAACCCTCTAATTCTAAACAGCCCTCACTTATTTAAGATATATTCATTCTTAATTTTCCTTGTGCTAGTATTTTAAGAGCATTATATTGGGAACAATTTGTTCTCGTTATAATTGTGTTTATTTCTTGATTTTCTTTAATACTTTGGAATGCTATTTGAAATTTTCTAGCTAAGAACCTTAGCTATTATTAGTCTTTGATCAATGACAACATATATATGGAGGATAGTACCAGTGTGTAAGAGCACAATATCTTCCATGATAGGTAAATTGGAAGTAGTAGTGTAGCCATAATTTTGTTTAAAACTACTCATCTGCTTTTGCTTTAATTTAATGTCATTAAAGGTCTTTTTATGACACTTCTTTTTTTCCAGATTTTCAAGCAATTCTATACTCGTGGATATAGGAGCAACAAAGGAAGACAGAGGTGGTATTTTGTATAAAGCAAGAAATGGCATACCTCTTTACTTTGTTGTGACTTTAGCTAGACATATCTCATAAAACAAAATCTGCTTGCTGTGAGAGGAGCTTTATTTAGCCTTAGAGAGCTTTGGGTTTAAGTAGTCATCCTTTTGACTAGTTGGAGTGAAGTATTTTTGTTCTGAAGCTATATGAGAAAAAGTAACTAGGGAAGGAATGCAATAGTGATCTTAACAAGTTATGTAAAGCTACCTGTCAACAAAAATAAGAAGTAATGTAAAGCTACTGCTCTTTTTTGAAGATTTGCAAATGCTACCTGTTATTGTGGCAAAGCAAAGAAAGTTGGCATCAGAGGAGGCCTCTTGGTCTTTTGTAGATAGATTTGATTTGTTATATTCTCTTTTTTATCTTGTTTTGTGTACCGATGTGTTTGAACTTTTCTTCGTTTAAATAAAATTTTCTTTATACCCAATTGTTTGAATAAATTATCGCTCTTCATATGAATTCATTGGATTTTTTTTCCCCTTAAGTGCAGAATGATTTTGTTGTATAAAACCTATGTCATAATCAGAATGATTCATTTTCTTGGATAAAGAAAGGACTAAACCATTTCGAATTTCAGGAATCAGATTCAATCTCATAAAGTGGGACAATTGTGTAGTGGGATGAAGAAGTTTACTGATTGTAATCATAATGACCATGATAATGACAACAAACTTTTCACATCAAATATATCTCATGTACCACAAGAAGGCTTTGTCTGATTGGAACTCTCCCTTATATATAACCTGTTATGTACTGCATAGAAAGTAATATATGCTGAACTTATCTTCTCACTGTTGAAGAATTGAATAGGTTTGTAACAAATTATCTGGATAGTGGACAATAAAGTAGTGGACAGCAAGAAGTTTTACTGATATAATGAAGTGATTGGGGACCAATAGGAAGATTGTGAACCCATTACAAGTAGAGTACCTTCTCTATGATTAGGAAAATGAGGTCCAATAAGGAAAATAATGGATATGATATATAAAAACCTGGGTATCATAAAATGACACTAAACAATAGCATCCATTCAAACTTGTTGGCAATCATCCATATCTTTTGGCATTAAGAAGTACCAAATTGCAAATACAATAAAGAAAAAAAAAAAAAAAAAAAAAAAAAAAACCTTGGGTGATCCATAGTAGAACATAATTGAAAATAAATAAAATTCCAACATGTCTACAAAATGAACATATTCCATGATTAGCCACAACTTCCTTTCTTTCCATTCTCACTTTCTCCCCTAAATGATGGTGGTGCATCAACTGATTCCTGACTGCCAAGTATGTTGAATGTCTCCCTATACCTTGTAGTTTGACTAGCAGCCATCAATGTTTCTTTGGTTATAGAAGAGTTTCCTTTCCATGAAGGTGGTGAACCTCATATTTCTGGAAGTGGTACATTGCTGACCCAAGGCTTTATTTTGCCCCCAGGTGTATCGATTGCTTTTCTCCTAGGCTTCTTCGGCTTTTTACCTTGTGGTAGTGGATCTGACTGACCATTTTTAGTATTGGTAGATGTTGTGGCTGTAGCATTTGCAGTTGATTGTGCATTTGCACCATCTTTCGAATGTGTTTGCGTACTTGTTGCTGAATGTGATGGTATTATTGACTGTAAAGGTTGATTTTCATATGCACTTGCAAGTGTATTTGTGCTTGCACCAGCACTAGCACCAGCACCAACACCAGCACTTGCACTTGCACCCTCACCCTATCAAAGAAATAAAAGACAAATATCACAGTATATCATAGTTTGAATTTTTTTTAAAGATAGTAAGAATGGCAAATATCACTTTTATGTAGTAACTAAAATTATACCATAGTGGGCTGTGTGAAATTACTCTGTTGTTGACTAGTAGGCTTCCTTTGATTGCCACCAACTTTTCCTTTGCATGTCCTCTTGTTATGACCAACCTCTTTACAATATTGACACTTCATAACTAGACGCCTTCTCAATTTTGAAGATTGTGGCCTTTGCTCATTAGCATCTCTCTTTCTACGCTTCTTAGGCCTACTTGGAGGTCTCTGTTTACGTGGAGGTCCCACAGGTTCAAACCCAGTATCTTCCCAAGTATCTGGTCCATTCATAGGCATGACCATTGGCTCATAACATGCTGCATAAGTTTGCATTTTAAGGCACTAGTTGACATAGGGCTCCACAGGCTCTTTTTTGTAAAAAAATACAACTGATTGCATGACAACAAGGCACTCCAGTCAAGTCCCACCTCCTACAAGTGCAAGATTTATCTGCCAAGTCAACAATAAATTGCATTGCACCACAATGCACCTCAAACTTGTCATCTCCAGCCCATGTTGACATCCAATTACCACTAGCATTTATGTTCTTCTCTAACTTCTTTCTAGTTACTTTACACAACTCATCTTCAGATTTCATCATTTGATCCTTACATGATTGGAATTTTCTCATTAGATACAACCTTAAATCTTCAACCAAATGAAGGACTGGCTTCTCTCTAGAATCTAAAATAACTGAGTTGAATGATTCACACATGTTATTAGTCAATGAATCACACTTAGGATACACACTTAAAGCATGTTTACACCACTGTGAAGGTGAATGACCACTAACCCATTCAAATGCTTGCGTGCTAACTGATTTCAACTCTTTCATTGCCCTATCCCATTGCTTATAATAAGTTGCAGTAGCTATCCACCAAAAAATATCCCT
Source organism: Quercus aquifolioides (assembly GCA_019022515.1). Taxonomy (NCBI): domain Eukaryota; kingdom Viridiplantae; phylum Streptophyta; class Magnoliopsida; order Fagales; family Fagaceae; genus Quercus; species Quercus aquifolioides. The sequence goes on along the minus strand of CM032327.1, from coordinate 24,430,581 downwards.
TAAGATCAAGCCAAGATATTTCTTCTTAAAGTTGTTGTACAAATGTCTAACACATAGTCTATGGTCCACCCCAGGCATCAACTCCTCAAATGTGGGTATTAAACCCTACATAACCAAGATAAACACATATCAACAACAAATAAATAATGGACAAACTATGAATAAACAAACAACATTAAAAGAAAGTTAAATTTTGGACAAACCTTTTGTTGATCAGAGATGAATGTCAATCTACGCTATGAACTAGTGTTAACATCACTTATAAGCTTTAATTTAAACCAAGTCCACGAGTCCTTCATCTTAGCTTCTACAACAGAAAATGCTAAAGGGAACAATTGATTGTTAGGGTCTGTAGCCATAGCAGTCATGAGTTTGCCACCATAGTGTCTCTTCAAATGGCATGCATCCACACCAATAAAAGGCCTACATGCGATAGAACCCTTCTTACATGCATCTAAAACATACAAGCTCTGAAATTGTGGACATAATGTCCTCCAAGGCCTATTAATCTCCTCAATATGTAAGTTAGCTGTAACCACATTCAATAGGACTGAACTACCTCTATTTGTCCTCAACAACTTAGCACAATATTCTCGAATGTTGGTAAAATGTGCTGCTTGATTGCTAGTAATCATGTCTTTTGCACAAACCTTTGCCCTATGTGCTTTGCTCCTTGAAATGTGCACAACATATTTCTCCTAAGCTCCTTTTACAATTGTGGAACTTGTCATGTTTGGGTGGTCACTCAACTCGCCTCTTCTCCAACCATTTACTAGTGCATCTCATATTCTTAAAAGTCCTAGTACAAGTATGTGGACCATAGTATGTTCTCATCTGAAATGTCATTTGGTCCCTCATCTTTGCAACATATGCTATCCACTTATACCCATCTTGACAAACTGCCCTCACTCAAACTTTATCTTTTTTTTTTTAATCGAATACCCCAGCCCCCATGAACTGCATAATCAGTTACAGCATTCTTAAATTGTTCAAGTGAAATAAACAACATTCCCTTTACAAAGTACGTATGTTTTGGGTTTGTAGGAGGTATGAACACAAGATAAGGAGGTATAGCATTGTTGTCTTTATCATCATCCATACTTAGAAGCACCTTAGATTCATAAGGCTGGTCATTGTCACTAAGACTAGTTACGATCTTGGCATTTGACCCCATCGCCATGTTACTATCTTGTTCTTTGCTTGCTTGGTCTAAATCAATTGGCTCCATCACCAACTTGTCAAAAGCATCATCATCACTACCACTTGAGTCTTCAAAATTGTCAAAAATGTTTATATCATCACCCTCATCCATATCACAATCATATCCCTTAAACACATCATCAAAAGATGCATCACAACTAACCCCACCAACAGCTGCAACAGATTGAGTGAAATTTCCCACATTATCAATTATGTTAGGCACATCCACACAATGCTCTATATACAACTCTATCACCTTATGGCCCTGAACAGCATCTGCCATTCCCATAGCCAAATCATCATTGTCAGTAGTTACAGGCCTAAGCCCAACATCCTCCAAGCTCACCATAATCATCCTATACCACAACTTACCATAACTCATATACCCCAACTTCCCAACCATTTCTCAATTCTTGGGCAGACCAACAATCACGATCATAGCCATCAAAATAATTTATAGCAACCCCCTCATACCTAATTGGATTGTTCAGAAGTTTCCCACCATGATGAACTTCCACAGAAAATTCAACCATTCTTGCACCAAAAAAAAAAAAAAAAAAAAAAGAAGATACATCCACATTAATTATATTTCATAATTTTATTAATGTGTGGTATTTTTGAAACATACTGAAAGCTCGAAAATGTGTTGAAAACACAAGAGCAATTTAGACCTCCAATTAAAATTACGGTTTGGTTGATTTTACACTAACTTAATACTAAGTGCGGAATAGTGTAAACACAAGCGTATAAGCAAGACAACTACTCTAATCCATATTTAAAGCAACACAGCAGTAAAAATGAAATAAACAAGAGTAGGGAAAAATGATGCAAACACAGAAAACACTGAGACGTGTTTTCGAAAAGGAAACCGAAGAACTTGGCGAAAAACCTCTCCGCCGCCCTCCAAGCGGAAATCGATCCACTAGACAATCAGTTGGGATACATGGGTTAGCAAGAGACCCTCCAAGCCTAATCTACCCGATGTACCTAAGCCCTCCAAGCTCCTACTCCAACAAGGCTTCTCGGAACCGTGTCTTGTCCTAGTTCTCCGGATCCCGCAACAAGCTCCATGTTGCATCTGCCATCCTTGGCTTCTTCCAATGCTTCCTAGCAACTCCAAAACACTCTCTACACTCTGAATAGGTGTGGGTTGTGTTTGGGTACAAATCTCCTCTCAAGGTGTGATAATGGGAGAGGGATGGAGAAGAGGCTACAATGATTTCTCACTAAGGAGGAGTAGCTCTCTCTCAAAAGATGGGTGTGTGTTGTAGAAAACCTATCTAGGGTTTTTCTCTCTGAATAGCCTCTCATACATTTGTGGGTAATGAGGGTATATATAGTATGGGTGAAGGGTAAGAAAGTCACTCTTAAAAAAACCTCCAGGCAGAATGTTTCGCGACTGTCTCGCGGGAAGGCCTTACCCGCGAGACACTCGCGAAAACGACAGCCTGACACGACTCTTCAGCTTCCAGTCATGTGCTTCTCACATGGCTCTTTCGCGGGTTAGCTTCCAGCGACACACCCGCGAGATCCACTGATCTTCAATAAAGCTTGAGTCTTCACCAACTTGATACTAAACCCAATACAATTAAATCCCACAAAATACAAGGAAATGAATTAAAGTAATTACAACACATTTTGTCATGGAATAAAGCCAATATAAAACATAGTTGTAAATCACAACTTTACACATACCAAAATAAATTAAGAAGTACACATGATATTATGCAGCTAGAGTGTAAACATTGAAAAGCCAAAAAATTTATTCAATGGACAAATCAAAAACTGTTAACAAATCAAACACTCAAGCAATAACAATGAAAACAGCACAATACAAAACTACCACTTTCAAAGAACGTAATCAAATTTTTTTGTTTTTTCTCAATACCCAACAGATTGAATAGATATTTTATATCATGAAAGACAATTTTGTGAAGAAACTATGGAGTAGAGAAATGGGTATAGGGAATTGTGGAGGAAGAGTTAGGGGTTTGGGAATGTTTTATTGTTATTTGGATTACTTAGAGAGAGAGAGAGAGAGAGAGAGAGAGAGAGAGAGAGAGAGAGAGAGAGAGAGAGAGAGAGAGGGATGAACCTGAAGCCACTGGAATAGAGAAGGCGTTGCCGGAAGGAAGGAGAAGGCGCCGCCGGAAGGGAGGAGAAGAGATTTTGGATTTTAGGGAGAGTGTTTTACATGGGACTGTGACTGTCCTTGTTTAATGAAATAAACAAAATTCTGAATCAAATTAAAAAGATTTGATTTGGGTTTTTTTTTTTTAAAACTGACATGTTCTCTACCCAAAGAAAAAAAAAATTGATATGTTAGTCTAGGTGGCAGTTGATGTGGCAAAATTGTTTTTATTTTTTTATTTTTTTTTTATTTAGGCTATTTAACACGTAAGACTTTTCCATCCAAGAAATAACGGCAGGGACTAAATTGACACAATTGAAAGATTAGAGACTAAATTGAAATATAATGTAAATGATAGGGACCAAATATGTAATTTACCAAAAAAAAAAAAATAGATCCACAACATTTTCAAAATAAATTTTAAATGATAAGTTGTTATTAGTTTAAATTTAAACGAATCATTAAAATTCTATTTTTACCCACAACTTACAAGGAATACCAACGTGAATCTTATGGAAGTACACAAAAGATGCTTGAAATAAAACCGCTGTATTAATTCCATGAATTCATACGGGAAATTTCTTCGATATCATAATGCAAATATTTTCACACTGTGATGTGGTTGAATGTATCTAACGGACTTTCTGAGAAGCTTGCATTTCCAAGTATTGACTCGTTTACGAAGAAATTTGAACACCCGTAGTCCAACATTAATTTGATCACTTTTTTAAAGGTTTAATATGAGGACGTGGTTTCTCTCTCTCTCTCTCTCAAAAAAAAGAAAAAAAAAAAGAAAAAAAGAAAGAGGTAGTGTTTGTGTGGTACGATTATAAGACAACCATAGGTCCACACGGTGTTTCAACTTTTAATCTCAAAAAAGAGGCATGTGAATTTCACATCAGAGAAAAAGTCACATGGGAATTGGGATGGGTAAGTGAGAACAAAACCAAATCCCATTATTAGAATATTCCATCTCTCTTTTTCACTCCTCTTTCTCGCCATTGAATCCTTGACTAAAATGGTAACGTGTTCAAAATTGGCCATGTTTATTGATACAAGGGCATACCCAAGATTTTTTACATAAGGGGGCCGAGTTATAGTATTTTTATTAAATTATCAACGTTAATATATACATAAATTGTCTAGTTCACCATAAACATACAAAATATCCACACAAAAAAAGAATATTTTGCATCAAAATTATGTCTACTAAGTCTTTCATAGAATAAAATTAATCTATTATCATCAAATTATAAATTCTAAATTTTGTTACAAGCGTCTTAAATTCATCCATTATCATCAAATCATTAAAAAACATTTTGCATTAAATTTTTTTTAATTGATACAATTGTCTTAAATTCTGAATGACTAATATCAATTTTCTTAAAGAATACATCATTTGTTTTTGGTTTACTCATATTTCTTTTAGCTTTCATATGACTCAAGAATTAACCTAAAAATAACTTTTAAAAAAAAAAACTGAATTATATAGATGTTACTCACATTCAAGAAAAACAAATTCCACAATTATTTTAAGTAACATCCACCTCATGATTCATATTATTATTATTATTATATTTAATGAATTATCCACCCAACACAACCCCACGTACTCACACTTGCAAGTTCACTCTACTATTTTAGGAGCGAAGAGATGAAAAAAAAAAAGGAACAAATTTTTTTTACTAACTGTTAAGGTTTACAGCTTGGTTTGGTTGTGTTGAGATGAACCTTTTTTTGTTAATAACAACTAATCAATGGGGCTGGCAGCAATATTGAGGAGAAAAAGCAAAAGACATGTAGCTTGAGAATGAGAATGAAGAGAAAAATGTATGGGCTGACATCTATGCTATTTAAAGAGAGTGAGTCATCATTCATTAGATTAAATATAAGTCTTTGGACAATTGGAGGGCTCAATTATTATTTTATTTGTGAAGAATCCTTACCTGTTAAACAAAGTTTATATATTCTGAGTAAACGGGGGGCCGAATATATGTTTTTGAAGGGGCCTGTATCTTTTTGCTCTGTATGTTATGGAGAAGATTTAAAATTTTGGGAGGGCCATGGCCCCCCCAGGAGCAAGGTGGCTCCGCCCCTAAGTACATATTGTATTCGTTCAATGGATTAGAGTATTGGACCAAAGCTCTGCCCTCCTCTGTGCTGGTGCTCTCAATGTGTACACTACTTTGGGCTTAACTTCGTAGTGCATCTAGAATTACAAACCTGCGGGAAAATAGTTGGATTTGTATCAGCCCATTTACAATATGCATGGGTCCTGGTTCATGTTAATGTGTACTTCTAGCATTGTTATAGTTTTTTGAGAGAGACAGCATTGTTATAGTTATTAGAGATTACTTATCAAAAAAGAAGAAGAGGAAGTTAATTAGAGATTAATTCTTGTTTTATATATATAAAGAGATTAATTCTTGTTAAAATTGGTTCTTGCTAGCAAGTTGAAATTGATGGCAAACAGAAAATAAAATATGCCGGAACTGGAACCAAGGCCACAATCATTCTGAAAGTTACAAGTTGTAAGGACATATTAAGGTCTGATACAAGTGAAAAACTGAAGAAGATTAGTTGATTGGTCTACGGACTAATGGCTTTTGATCTTGAAATAAAGCAAAAAATTAATCAGATAGTGAAAATTAAGGATTCAGTTCACTTCGGTGAATTTACTACGAAATTAAATTAACATATTCAATTAGCCAATTATAAATTCAAATTTTCAATTAATACAGATTTAACATTTACCAAATAAAGCATTAAACAGGGGTTAACCGTTAACCACCAAACCTAAAGAAAATTCTAACATTAGAATCAAATTTTTTACAATTAAAACATATCAATTTTTAATTACGAGAATATGGCGTATCATGCCCAGACTCCAGAGTACATTACACAAGGTTCATATGGATCAAGCTTCACTTATAACTGATAAGGCCATATCCTCCAATTAAATAGAAAGAAGCCCTAAGGTGACATACTTATATATAGCTATTGGACACAAGCTAACGTTCACTTTGCGATTATTGTTGAAATTACTTACCAATCTCCCAAATGATATGAAAAATAAAAAAATCATTACTATGCTAATATTTTTACACATACGCTGAATAAAAATTTGTGTCTAAAAGCTACAAATATATTATTTGAAGATATGTGAGTATTGTAAAATTAATTAAGTACGTAGTATTAGGTTAGACTTAATACATACAAAATTATGCAAGGTCAATTAGAATGAAGAATTCATGAAAAAAAATTAAGAGAGAGAAAAAAAAAACATTCAATTGAATCAGAAAGAAATATAGATGATTAGTCAAAAATTCTTCGCATCAAGGTAGACAGATATCTTGAAAGTCAAAAGTTTGAAGATAGAATATGCCATAGTGAACAGTGTGAGTCAAGCCTTACTATCACTTCCAAATTTTTTTATTTTTTATTTTTTTTTTAGAATCAACTTCCAAATTAAAGTTATATTTGGTAACAGTTTTTTATTTTTATTTTTATTTTTTCTATTTTTAGAAACTCGTTTTTGGGAATATAAAGAAAAAACAAATTCCCTGTATTTTTGAGATAAAAAATATGTTTGGTTAGTTGAAATTAAAAAAAAAAAAATTTTGAAGAAAAAAATAGAAAATACTAAAATATGTTGTTACTAAGATTTGAACTTTAATACTAACTCATTAAATGAAATAGATTCATTAAATTAAATGTGTGTTTTCATTGACTTTTGAAAACTAGAAACTGAAAATAGCCTTTTCCATGTTTTCAATTTCCTTCACAAATTGATTTTTGAGAACAGTTTTTATTTTCTATCCATTTTGTGTTGCCAAACAAGTTTTGTAGTCTCAAAAATAGAAAATTGTTTTTGGAAACAGAAAATAAGAAGAAAAAATAGTTACCAAACATACCCTAAGTCTCCATCACCAACATTTACGTGCAAGTCCTTGCGGTCAAGTATATGGACGAGTCTTTGCAATCTCCACAATGTGTGGCATTAGATAAGTGGTACGTAAGGAACTATATTTGATGATGAAAAATACAAGCTACAAATTGTAAAGTAGAACAGATATACCATGTAGAATTACATGATTTTTTACAGCTTATTTTAGTACACAACATTTTCTTTTCATATATGTTCATCAGAGAATTTCATACTAAAGTTAACAATAAGCACTTCATGATTGAGTTTCAATACCTTCAAGCAAATAATTTTCTTGGTTCTTCAACTGCCATAGTGAAACTGCATGTAAGGGCTTGGCTATTAGTTTCTTACGAGAAAGAAATTCTTGGGACACCCAATTCATTGTTGGCTGAGACTTTGGTTTGGTGCATAAGCATGCAAATGCTATAGTTGTAACAAAGAAAATATCCTATACAACTATACGATTTGAAGGTGGCAAGCATTGGTCTAATATTTCATTTAACATCATCTTTCGAGATGATGACGATGATAATGTAGTCAAGAGTTCTCCTAGATGTGTTCCCATTAATATTTCTAATTCCACCACACCAAAAACTATAAACATTACATTTTTCAGTCAAAACCACAGTATATGCCAATTTTGCATAGGAGGGGGAAAAAAAAGAATGCTATTAAAAACGTAATATTTTTCTTTTTCTTTTCTTTTATTTTATTTTTATAAGTTTTCTTCATGGAAAGGTTGGTCAAAACTTGTCATTGCACAGAAATTATATGGTGGAAGTGATTGCTTGCTCAACAAGGTAACCAAACTTGCATGATTATTTGGAATACCACACGTAGCTAACCTTTTAAAATAATACGTTGGAAAATGGGGGAGACATAAGATATAGTATGAAAAAAACAATTCAATTGGAGCATATATAACCTGCAGCAATATAACCATAAGTTCTAGCAACTAAAATTTGATTAGAGGAGTTAGGATCAAGAAGTCTAGCCGTACCAAAATTAGAGACAAATGCCTCTAACTGAGAGTTCAATAAAATGTTGTTGCAGCTTATATCTCGATGAACAATTATTAGGATACAATCATGATGCATGTAAGATATGGCATGTGCTATGTCTTTGATGATGTTCACCCTCTTTGCCCAATCCAATTACGCAACTTCAACATCATATTTAGCACACAAAATAAGCTTCCCCTTTCCATGTATTCAAAGACATAAAAAAATGCATCATTTATACAAACAGTAGCCATAAAGTTTCACAATGTTCCGATGTTGGATTTTTGCCAACATTTTAACCTCGTTCTTGAAACTCTTGTCAAAAGTCGGGTCCTCAATCTCTAAACGATGAATTTTTTCAAGGCAACCACTTTGCCGCTAGGCAATTGCGCTTTGTAAACAGTACCATAATCGCCTGTTCCAATACAATATCTAATGTTGAAGTCCTTTGTGGCTTTAATGATGTCTTCATATGCAATTTTTCCATCATAATTCCATATTGAGAACATATCCCCATTTTTGTTCCCCTTGACTCGGATTGTATTTTCCCAACTTGGTGTTGGAAATGGAAAATATCCCAAGGAGAGAGAAAAAGGAAAACAATGAGGGGAATCGAAGTTTTTACTCGATGCTTGGTTTGAGAAGTTGGAGGGCAAGGAACTAAATCTTTGACTAAATCCTTGTTGCCTATAAATCTTCCAAAACTCTCCACATATAAAATACCTGGGATTTGTCCCTCCAAAGAATTGGAAGACAAGTTAAAATGGAGTATATTTTTGAGAGAAAAAGGAACATTACTTGTGAGGTTATTGTAGCTGCAGTCCACCTCAACTAGGAAATGGTTTCCAATCCAAGAAGGAACACTTCTAGAAAAGTAGTTATGTTTTAGATCTAAGAACAAAAGAGGGCAATGAGTTATTTCTTTGGGGATGGATCCACTAATTTGATTCCAATTAAGCTTCAAAGTTTCCAAGTTGGTTAAATGACCTAGAGTCTCAACTTCTTCATGTTGCCTATTTCTAGTGGAATAGAACCATTGATCTAGTTTGAAGAAAGAGACAATGAGACCAAACTGGTTAGATGACCTAAAGAAAAAGGGATCAAACCAACGAGTTTGTTATTGTCAAGGTACAAGATATTCAAATTCTTCATGTTGCCTATTTTTGGGGGAATGGAACCATTGATCTTGTTTGAAGAAAGAAACAATGAGGCCAAATTAGTTAGATAACCTAGTGATGAAGGAAGTAGACCCGTGAGCTTGTTTTGTCGTAGGTTCAAATATAATAGGTTCTTTAGTAGTACTCCAGATCCTGTAGGGATTGTTCTGGCGAAATGGTTATTACTTAGGATTAAATCAAGAAGATTCTTTAAATTTCCTAATTCTTTGGGTATGGAACCGGTAATTAAATTATAAAAAATGTTAAATGTCACTAATTGAGTGAGGTTTGTAAGAGAAAGAGGTAACTCACTGATAATATGATTTTGGGATAGATCAAGGTAGGTGAGCTTCGAAAGGGTACCTATCTCATGTGGGATGCTCCCCATGAGTCGAGTGAGAGAAAAATTAAGATGGACTCAATTTGAGAAGGAAGAGAAGTTGAATTTGCTGAACTTATTCCCCAGATAGGCCCCATCCATGTTAATTTCTGTAATACTTCCACTATCATTGCATTTGATTCCATACCACTTGCAATGACTTAAGTTATCGTTGGAATAGTCATTCCACCATTTACTCTCTAGCAGAGCCTTCTTTTCTTGTTCTAATGCGGATGATTCAGATGTTGCCACAAAGCCATCTGCAAATACCTGAGTTTTGGTAAGCATGAAGATGCAAACAACCCACGCTACTACCAGAATGGAAATGGATACAGAGGGAACCATGTTAAAATCTATGATTGATTCAAATTGTTGATTGTTATGTTCATATGGCTAAAAACACGTTAATATATATCTGTGTCATTCACATGAAACATTGTCTTTTGGAGTCAAATTGAAGTAAGGGAGTCAATTTGGGAGAAAACGTTTCCACATTTCGTTGTCAATGGATGACAATTTATCACTAATGCAAATGCAATGAGGACAAAACGAACCTAGCCCCAAGCATGGGTTAGCTCATATAAACTTCAAGTCAAGATCCTATTTACTATCAAAGAAATGTTGCGCGTCTGGATTCTCTCTGGAATATTTTTGGATTTTCATTTCCGGATCAAAGCAGCTACTTTTATATTGCATGGGTCCCTTTGCATAGACTGACTCCAGTCAATATAGGCTTCTGAAGTTTTGATAGAAAGAACCAAAAAAACAAAAAGGATTGTTAACCAATGTTTAGCATAACAGAGCAATCCAAATATACATACATATACACACACGCATATATATATATATATATATATATATATAATTTACATACATGATAAAGTACTCTATCTAGTCCAACACGGATCAAAGTGACCCCAAGAAAGGTCAAGACTCAAGAGTATACGACTCTTGTCCATCTATGAAGAGCAAAAGACACATTTATGTCCAAATGAAGAAGTATACATGGATGATACTTGATTATTGGATATAAAATTTTTTTGACAAATTCTTCCATCATTTTAATTCAACATAATCTTAGTTGTGAAATCATCCAATAATGCACCACGACCCACGAAATTCTTTTATTTCCACATTCTTCAGAGTGCAAAACGCATATGGAACTTCATAAGGTGCCAAATTGCCAATAAAGGTTCGGACTTCCAATAACCAGTGGAAGAATTTCCACAAGGCAATGGTGTGATAGTCTCTTTAGCCACACATTATTTGCAGGAATCACCCTGCAAGGCTGCCCGACTACACAATAGAATGATCAATTATAGAGACTAGTATTGCAAATCAGCATTATGAAAATCTTGCAAACTTATTGAAAAAACACATCTAAATACATTTTCCTTTATCTTAGACCCCTTGTATGAAGAGGGAAAATAATTACATTGTTTTGGACTATAACTCAACACGCCCCACACACACTCACAAAAAGGGAAAATCAGAAAAACCACAACTACTAGCTATTAATTTAATTATCAAAAGAAATAAATTTCTAAGTTCCCGGCTGGCCCTAATATGTAAAGAATGAAATTGAAAAAAAAAAATTGTTTTCCTGCACTAGTCTTACATTTATTTATGAATTCCATAACATATTTAAAAGGACAACATATGAAGGTTGATTTAGTTAGCAATTTCAATCACCCAAGCCGACCCAATGGAAATTTTTATCTTGTTCCAAACTGTGTCTCAGAACCACGCTATCATGCTGATCCAAATTGTTGCTATCAATTACAAAACCATTTCCGTTATAACGGAGCATGTACACATTCCTCATCGCTGTGTTCTTCAAAAGAAATGAATTGTAGCCTCCTTCAGCTTGTAAAAACCCAGTGGTGGCTCCACATGCAAGCCAGGGTGGTCACAGGCCACCTGACTTGGAAAAAAATGTGTATATATATATATATATGCCATAAAAAACTTATATGCTAAATTAACCTATTGTAACCATTCTAATAAAAATGTTGAATGCTCTGATTTGAGAATTACAAAAATTTGGATTCAACAAAAATAAGAGTAAAACTATATTCACAACATTTTTACAATAATTTCATAATAAATCCAATGTATTAAGCTGTTACTGATTCTAAGCATTACTCTTAAAAAAAATAATAATAAAAATTCTGCCCCCAAACATAATCCGTAATCTCTTTTCTCCCAAAATTAACTCATGCCTCTAAGCTCTTCAGTGCTCATTTTATCCCAAGCTATTCTCCTTGTATTCAATCTATAGAAGTCAAAATGCACTCTCTGCTGCTTATTTCAATCAACACGACACTGCCATTCTGGGACAACATGTATAATGAAATCTGCCCTTCGGACTCTACAACGCTACCTTTCAAGCCAGTGTCTCGAGAATACATGTCATCCCAATTATTAGTTTTCTCCACAAGGCATTTAGTCACTTGGAATTATTCATGTGAAAAATGAGTACTTGTCCATATAAATAAACAAGATACACATAGCAGTCAACGATGAACATATTCAGAATAACTCTTGGCAGATGAAACCAATTTTTTGTGAAAGGGTTATATAGATATACTGACGAAGAATGTTAGAAGAGAGTAAATAGTGTAATATTAATTGAATGTGACACAACAATACAAGACTTAATTAGTATTCACACTATGATTAATCTTATTCTAATCCCATATTAGCTCTAGTTAAATGTAATAAATTTAGAAATCCTAGTTCATAAACCAATTAGCATACATTTAATTACGGATAACTGTTCCACTGCGACTAGAACGGTATAATACAGGTTACAGGTAATTAGGTAGGAGCAAGATTGATTTGTTAATGAGAATTTAAATTGGAAGTAGATAGTGATTGGATAAGATCGAGTTTGGGTGTGAAGCCCATTTCTTTACGTCAGTTGTATGGATTTGATTTTGGTGTTCAGCAATCTATTTCTGATATTGGGTTACTTTTGGTTTTGGGCTTGTCTAGTGTGAAGTAACAATGTGGTAGAGGGCCATTAAATTTTTAAAAAGAAAGTGAAAGGGTGCCTTTATGGCACGAGTAAATCGGACTATGCTAACTTTTACGAGCATTTCTTTTTTCACAACCAACACTTCAAAGTTCAGAGTTCAGAGTCGGTTCAGACACTCACTCAGATATGCTATCCTGTAATGTAATCCTTCCCTCCCTTCCATTCCTTATCTCTGACTAGCATTTCACACATCTCTAATTTTGTAATTATTTAGTCAAAACCCTCTCTAATCTCTAAGATAGATTTTAACATGATCTGTTTCAATTGCACACTTTGTTTTCCATGTCAACCTTGCTGGGTAATAAAGCTTACACTTTTGAGCTAGAAAAGCCACCATGTCTGTTAATATTATGACCCAATTGCAGAGGCAGTGGCATAAACACTCTGCTTATCAACGTAAGGTTAGGAGATCATATTTTCTGTCTTTTTTGGGTATTTTTAAATTGCTTTTGAGAGACTGCTTAAGATATGATTGTGTAAAGTGGATCTCTAGGTGGGTTTGGTTTTTTTTTTTAAGCCTTTGTTTGTTTCTTGGGAAACTTTGTTTGTTTGTTTGTTTTTTTTTTTGTTTTTTTTTTAAAGATATACCCAGAAGATAATTTAAGACATGCTATGAGTTTTCCATCTTTCAAAGACTTAATCTTGATCAAAATCTATAGAGGGAAAAGAATCAACGTTGATATGGCGTTTGTTGATGTATTTGTTAATGTGCACATTACTTGCATGAGAAATTGACAATTAAAAACTTAACTCCTAAATACTGATACTTTCTAGTAGGGATGACGATTAAATGGTGAGAGAAACAGTGTTAATGCAACTCTGGTGCTTATTGGCTATTGCTCTCCAATTTCTTCACTGAAAAACAGTGTTTTTTTTGCAAGTATGAGTTTTTGGGATGAAATTAAGGTAGCGTGAATTAAGTGGCACATAGCAATGTGAGTTAGACACAAATCATAAGAAGCAGATATCAGATGCCATGTGTAAGGAGCTCATGAAATTGTACCTCGGTCACTGTCTGCTTCACACACCTTGGAAATTGGAATTGATAGAAAGCAGAGACATGGGGGAACCTGCGCCTTGAAATTTATGCAAATCTATCAAAGTTTCAAATGTGAGCATTTCATGGGCATGGAAGTGAATCTTTATTGTCTTTATATTTCAATCTTCCAAGTACTGTAATTTGGATGAGAAGTCAAATAACTATCATTGTGCTATGATCTTCTTCTAATACATTATGCTGGGTAGCTTGGTAGGTTAGATCAAATTTTGAGCTGTGAAGTGTCATTGTGTTATCACCTTCTTCCAATACACTAACTTTTTCTAGATGCAAGGTTATTTTAAGTGTTATATCCAATCTATATCTCTCTACACTTTTTGGTTTTCTTCATATTATTATGATGTGCATCCATAACACATTCAAGCACAATGTTTGAAGGAAGATGTAGTGTTTCCAATTGTGTGGTTCTGCTATTTCAATTCTCCTTTTTTATTGTCCATTGGTTTGAAATACATAAATTATCCAAAACGAATGTGTTTCTGAATTTTTGTATTTTTGGTGTCATGTTTTGTTTTTGTTATTTTTATATAGCCCTGCTGGAGGTCAGAGTGATAATATGTTTAGTGATGAACTGGTTATCAATTGGTAAAAAAAAAAAACACAAAAAAACAAAAAAACAAAAATGCATAACCAGAAGTTAGCTAAGCTGACAGGAAATGATATTTTTAAGGAACATATTCGTCCATGATCTGCTGAAAACCCACAGAGCTTGGCTAAGTTGAGAAAAATTAGTGGCAGTGGCATATTTGTTGATGGAAAGGCAGAGTCAAGGGACAATCTTGGAGGTGTCTACAATTCCCCAGGTGGTGAGAGCAGCATTGCTTTGGTTTAAAAATTATCGGTACATGCTGGTTTCTTCGTATCCCTTTATCAACTTTTGTGTGTGCGGATAAAGCATTCGTTCTTGATGAGGATTAATTAAGATTGCAGATTTTGGGGTGAATTACTCTTATGTTATATTAGTACATTGTTAGGGTTTAACATCTATATTAAAAATGTCTGCGGTTTGTCTTTATTGTAGATTTAGTTATGTCCATAAAATTTTTGTGTTTATACTTGATATTGATTTGTTTCACTTTGTCTAAAAAATTAACATTCGATAGCTTTGTTCTTTCTATATATCAATAATATGGACCTCTCTCCACTTATTGGTAGCATGGTTTAATTTTGTTCTTTTGTTCTTATGTTTTCTTATTATTATCTCAGTAATTATATTATTGTATTTAAATTCTGATGAATAACGATTTAATCTGCACACTTTGCAGCCTGCAGTGCCACAGTTAATTGCTAGGCTTGACATACAAGTTATTGAGAAAGAAGAAAGAAAGGAATCCAGTGCTGAAAATACCTCATGTGTATTATTGAATCCTAATCATTATGTATACATAACAGAGTGATTTCCTATCAAAAAAAAAAAAAAAAAAACAGAGTGATAAGAGAGGAAGAGAAAACTAACAGAAAAGAAAACTGACTTAACTAACAACCATCTTAATTCATTAACAGCTTCACACGTGTCACGTGCAAGCACTAAAACATTAACATCATTACTACAGGTCGTTTAGCCAACTACAGACTATCAACTACTTGTAGCTTTCTTCTACACTATATTTCTTCAATTCCCAAGTCTGCACTTCTTCAATTCTTTAAGTCTCACAATACTCCCCCTCAAGATGGAGCATGAATGTTATTTATGCCCATCTTGTGCAAGAGGTTATTAAATTGTTGATTACCAAGTAGCTTTGTGAGCAAATTAGCTAGCTGGTGCCTGGTGGAGACATGAAAGGTTTTGACTAGTTTGTCTTGTATCTTCTCTCTTACAAAGTGGCAGTCTAACTCTATATGCTTTGTCCTCTCATGGAAGACAGGGTTTGCTGCTATGGGGGTAGCAGCTTGATTATCACAGTAGAGAAGAATAGGCTGAGTATGATCAACTCCTAGGTCGTTAAGTAAGGCAACCATCCATACAAATTCACTCACAAGGGATGCTATTGATCTGTACTCTGACTCTGTAGAGGATCTTGACACTGTATGCTGCTTTTTAGACTTCTAGGATATAAGTGAATCACCAAAGAAAACACAGAAACTTGTAACTGATCTTCTAGTATCAGGACAATTGGCCCAATTAGAATCACAATACCCTTTAAGCTATAGTTTAGAATTAGCAGAAAAGATAATCCCTGACCAGGTGTGCCCTTCACGTATTTAAGTACTCTTGTGCTGCTTGTAGGCGTGGCTACCTTGGCTATGCAGGAAATTGACTGAGCTGATGCACATAAAAGGTTATATCAGGTTTAATTAAGGTTAGATATAGCAGCTTTCCAATCACTTTCCTATACTGTGAAGGATCTGTCAACAGCTCTCCATAATAGTTTGACAACTTCAGACTTTGTTCCATAGGTGACTTCACTAGATTAGCTGCAAGCTGACCAGTCTCTACAAGCGAGTCCAGTGCATATCTTCTCTGGCACAAGCTGATGCCTTTGGAGGTTCTTGCTATTTCTAATCCCAAGAAGTACTTTGAAGGAACAAGGTGTTTTAGCTTGAATTGGTTATGGAGAAACACCTAAAAATCTTCAGTGTCTTGTAAATTGTTGCTAGCCACAAGAATGTCATCCACATATACTAGAATGACAACAATAACATTACCTTGGACCCTGGTAAAACTAGAGTAGTCAGATGTATAGTAGTAGACAATTTAGAAAACCATTGCCGACTAGCTTGCTTCAGACCATACAAGGATTTTGTGAGCTTGCAAACCAAGTTGTTGTTCTCTCCCTTTTTGCCAAACCCAGGTGAAGGGAGCATGTATACCTTTTCCTCCAAATCTGCATGGAGGAAGGCATTGTTCACTTCAAGCTAAACTAAATGCCAATTTTGAGCTGCAGCAATTGCCAACAATGTTCTGACAGTAACAAATTTCACAACTGGACTGAAGGTCTCAAAATAGTCCAAACCTTCTTGCTGTGTATAATCCTTTGCCACTAATCTTGCTTTGAATCTCTCTACACTTCCATCAACCTTAAGCTTTATTTTGTAAACCCATTTACATCCAATGGGCACTTTACCAGCTGGCAAAGCCAGGTCTGGTTTGCCTCAAGTGCTGCAATCTCAGCATTCATAGTAGCTTGCCATCTAGGATCTCTACTAGCCTCAAGATGGGACTTAGGTTCAGATGCAACTGAAAGAGCAAGGGTAAAAGCTCTGTGTGGAGAGGAAAGGTTATCATAGGAAATCACAGACTCAATGGGAAAAATAGGTAGAGTGTGAGTGGCAGAAACGGTTTGGCAATGAAAGTCCTTGAGATAGATAGGTGCTTTATGAGGTCTAGTGGAGTGTCTTGAGGGTTGGTTGGTAGGAGGGTTGGATGAAGTTGAAGGTGCTGGAAGTGGTGCAGCAGTATCTGCTGAGGTAGAATATGATGTGGGTAGATCTAAGGGAAGAGAGGAAGTGGGCACATGATCAATATCAGGAAAATCTAAAACAAGTGGAGGTGGTGATGGAAAAAGGGAACCAATGGGTATGGAAGAATGGGACTAAAGGTGAAAGTCCATGGAGTGGAAAGGAAAAATACTCTCATGAAAAACAACATCTCTGGAAAGAAAAACAGACTTGCAATCCAAATTATAGAGTTTGTAACCCTTGATTATAGACTTGGAGTCCCTGATTGCAAACTCTGAAACCATTATTTGACCGCCACAATTGTTTGAAAGTTCTTGCCATGGCCTCCATTTGAAGAAAATGAGAGGTTAGGAATTTGGCAGCAATAACAAACTCACCCTTTCTATGATCTGTAGGAAGGATGAAACTAGTCTGTTCCTTTTCTAATAGAGAGAGGTTACACCAACTCATAGTCAATTGCTCCATTTTCAAATAAGGAAGATACACGTGTAAAACTGGAAGGAGAGTAGATCAAGAATTGTTTCCCAAGAACCCCAACAATAAGATTACCACTAGCTTGATGAGTATACTTAATACTCCTTGAGGACAAAAAACAAAGACAAAGTCTCCTTTGAAGAAGGGACAAAACTTCTACAGCCTAAGTGAAGCAGGAGACCCTACTTTCTTAGTGACTGAAAGACTTTTGAGTGGCTCAGTTGAAAAAGATTGAATTGAGAATGCCAAAAATCATATGACAAAGATTGGTGGAAATACTATGGAATATTTAATTGAAGTTAAATATGGTGACTCCATAAACCACAATTCCAAGATTCAATTTATTTATTTAAAACAACATCATTTTGAGCTAATGTGGTATTTAAAGGTCACCTTATCCACGGTTCTGTTTTAGTAATTGAGTATTTTTCAGTGGTTGGCATTTTTATAACTCAAGTATGCTTGAAGCATTCATTCATGTGGAAACAAATTCATATTGAACATTTTGGTACTAAAAAATCAAAATGTACTCGTAGCCAATATTTTAACAGACCACTGCATCAAAAAATGTCTTTCAATTTTCTAGTTCCTAAACATATATGTTGTTTAATTTGAGACATTTCTTGCTTTTTTAAACTCCAAAAGGAAACTAACATAGTCAAATATACTAATTTTTTTTTTTTTATAGGTAAAAATAATTTTATTAAAAAGAGATTATAAGAAAACACAAAATAGCCTAAAGAATTAAAATTTAGAAAAGTTATCTATATATGAATTTTTAGTGAGACTTCATAAAAAACCCACTCTTAAAGAGAACTAATAAAGGGTTAAACTTTTAATGAACCTAGCGAGACAAGTGGTTCTCTCAAATAGGGGTGGTCCTATTACACAATATCATTTTTCCGCAACTAGCCCAAATATGGGTTCACCCTTGACAATGAAAAGCTCTGTTATTGTTTGTAACCGTAAAACTAGTAGCACAACAAAATCATGTATGGGTCCCATCTGATTTTAATATGAATGAAGAATATTATGATTTTAATATTTGCTTTATATATATATATATATATATATAAAAGCAAATATTATAATTAAACTTTCAAGGAACTAGGAGTGTCCACGGTCCGCCCTAATAGTTTCTTCTTTGATGAGACACCTATATTTCATGATGCAAAATACAGGGCATAAATCATAAAGAAAATAGATAAACCTTACAGAATTACATCATTCTAATAGAATTTTCTTTTCTTTAAAAAGAAAAAGAAAATCATTCACACACAACAATTTATTTTCTCTTAAGTTCACCAAACCATATGATACACAACCTAACAACAAGAACTAAATGATTGTGTTTCACTCTCTCCCATCATATAAGTTTCTTGATTCCTTAACTGCCATAGTGAAATTGCATGCAAGGGGATGGCTAGTGGTTTCTTACCTGAAAGACATTCTTGGGACACCCATTTCATCGTAGGTCGAGACTTTGGTTTGGTGCGTAAGCATGCAAAGGATACAGACGCAACAAAGAAAATATCTTGTGCAATTGAACAATTTGGTGGTGGCAAACGTTGATCTAATATTTCTTTTAACATCAAATTTTGAGAAGATAACGTTGATAATGAAGTCAAGAGTTCTCCTGGGCGTTTTCCCATTAATATTTCTAGTGCCACAATTCCAAAGCTGTAAACATCACATTTTTAAGCCACAACCATAGTATACGCCAGTTTTGCTTAGAAAAATAAATGAAAACTATTTTAAAATGTAATATATTTATCCTATACTTTTTAATTTTCTACTTGAAAAGGTTGGTCAAAAGTAGTTATTGGATAAAAATTCCATAGTGAAAATGATTGCTTGCACCCTACATGATTCAATTCATATAAAAAACAATAAGGTAAACGTTTGGTTGGAGGAATCAGGATATGGTTATAAAAATTCCCACATGGCTAACCTTTTAAAATAATAGGTGTTAAAGGGATAGGATATAGTTATAATAATTACACAAAAACTCACCTGTGGCAATATAACCGTAGGTTCCAATAACTAAAGTTTGGTTGGAGGAATTAGGATCAAGAAGTCCAGTTGTGCCAAAATCAGAGGCAAAAGCCTCTAGCTCAAAGTTCAATAGAATATTGTTGCTTGATATATCATGATGAATAACTACTAGTATGCATTCATAATGCATGTAAGATAAGGCATGTACTATGCTTTTGATAATGTTCATCCTCTTAGGCCAATCTAATTCCAATGCTTCAACATCGTCACTTAGGATACAAAATAAGCTTACCCTTTCCATGTATTGATAAACCAAAAACATGCATCGTTTATGCAAGCAATAGCCATGAACTTTCACAATGTTTCGATGCTGAATTTCCGTTAGTATTTGTACCTCATTCTTGAAACTCTTGTCAAAACTTGGGTCCTCAGCCTCTAAGCGATTAAGTTTTTTTAGGGCAACAACTTTACCGCTAGGCAATTGTGCTTTGTAAACACTACCACAACCACCTGTTCCAATGCAATATCTAATGTCAAAGTCTTTTGTTGCTTCAATGATATCTTCGTATGCAATTTTTCCATCAAAATTCCATATTGAGAATAAGTCCCCATTTTTTGTTCTGCTTGGATTGGATTGTGTTTTCCCTATAACCCAACATCGAGAGTAGAAAAAACACCAAAGAAGTAAAAGCACAACGAAAATTGTGAGGGGAAGTGATATTTTTATTTTGCTCATGATTTGGGAAGATGAAAGGCAAGGGGAGAAACCTTTGAAGTCACCACATAAATCCTTATTGCCGGTAAAAGCATCGAAACTATGATTTTTGAAAATATTTGAGATTTGACCCTCCAAAGAATTGTATGACAGGTTAAATTTTAAGTTAACAAAATAAAGGGGAATGTTGCCTGTGAGATTATTGTAGCTGAGGTCAATAAAACGTAAAGACATAAGGTCATTGAATTGTTTGGGAATGGGCCCACTGATTAGATTTTGGTAAATGACCAAAGTTTCTAATTGAGTGAGGTTCGTGAGAAAAAGAGGGAAGTGACCTGTAAGATTATTACTGGAAAGAGATAGGTAGGTGAGTTTTGAAAGAGTACCTATCTGTTGAGGGATGCTCCCTCGAAGTCCAGTATTCCCAAGATAAAGACGGACTAAATTTGGGAAGGAAGAGAAGTTGAAGTTCCTAATAATTTTATCTCCCAGATAGATCCCATCCATGTCAATCTCTGTGACGCTTCCGTCATCATTGCATGTAATTCCATTCCACTCGCAATGATTAAAGGACGTTTCGTCGGACTGATGACTCCACCACCCACTCTCCCGCAGAGCCTTCGCCTCTAGTGATGATTCAGATGCTGCCACCGAGGCAGCTGCAATAAACATATTTGTGGAATGCATGAAGACACAAAGGACCCATGATACTACCACAACGGAAATGGAAACTTTGGAAGCCATGTTGAAGTGTATGATTGATGAATGTAATGGCAAACGGTCGATTTTTATATCCATAGCTCAAGACACTATAGTAAGTGAGAACATAGCCAGAGAGTGAATAGTGGGTATCTTCATTTTTTTTTTTTTTTGACTTCCAAGAATACCAACGTGAATCATATTGAAGTGCAGAAAAGATACTCGTGATCAAACCGCTGGATTCCATGTATTCTTCCCGGAAATTTCTTCATTATCATAGTGCAACTATATTTCCACATTGTGATGTGATTGAATTAATGATAATACAACTATATTTCCACATTGTGGTGTGATTAAATTAATGTATCTAACGGACTTTCTGAGAAGCTTGCATTTCCTAGTCTAGACTTTGTAACTTTTACCATAGGTCCACACGGTGCTTTAATCTTACAATTGCGACCTAACCAAATACTAATATTGGAATCTGGGAAAGGCATGTAAATTTCACGTCAGGGACGAACTCACATGGTATGGGTAAGAGCCTGCATATAATCTAAAACAAAAGCAAATTCCACTGAAAGAAGCCTTTTAAGTTCTATATTCCTCTATGCATGGGTTGGATTCATGTTAGCCTCCATTTTAGCATATTTATAGTTATCGGAGATTAAGCCTAGTTAAACTTGGTCATTAATGTTAGGAATTTTTTTAGTATGGGATCACAGCCATTGGCTAGGATGCACAGACACTTTATTGGGGTTTACCATAACATTTTGTTATATATATATATATATATATATACACACACATTCAACCACAGATCAAGGTAGAACCATCAAGGGGAGCTGGATTTTTTTACTGGCTGGATTCATGCTGGCCTTCATTCTTGCATTTTTTTATTATTATTGGAAATTATGTGCGGAATAAGTTGGTTCTTTCCTATTGAATTTGAACTGTGGTTTGTAATAAGTGTGAAATAATACTAAATTGTTAATTTTTGACTTGAAGTTTATAATAGCTAACCAAGGATTGGGGCAAGGTGTGTTTGATCAAGATTGAATTGATTGAGAGAGATGTCGAAAATCATATGATCAAGATTTTTGGAAATACTACGAAAGATTTAATTAATGTTATATACGATCGATGGTGACTCCATAAACCATAATTCCAACATTCGGTTGATTTATTTAAAACCACATTGTTTTCAGCTAATGTGACATTATATTTAACGTGTAATCCCTTTCTCCCTTCCGTTCCTTATCTTTGAATCTAAGGATTACACACCTCTCTAATACTGTAATTATTTAGTCAAAATCCTTTTTAATCTAGGTTCTCAAAATACCATCTCTAATCTCCAAAAATAGGTTCTCATACTGTAATTATACGAAGTGATTGCTTGCTTCGTGCATGATGATTCAGTTCAATATAACAGACAACAAGGTAACCAATCTAGCATGATTATACGGAATGCCCCATATAGCTAACCTTTTAAAATAATATGTTGGAGAATGGAGAGATATAAGATATAGTATGAAAAAAACAATTCACCAGGGGCAATATAACCACGAGTCCTAGCAACTAAAGCTTGATTGAAGGAGTCAAGATCAAGAAGTCTAGCTTTACCAAAATCAAAGACAAATGCCTCCTCCTCAGAGTTCAATAAAATATTGTTGCCGCTTATATCTTGATGAACAAGTATTTGAATGCAATCATGATGCATGTAAGATATTGCATGGGCAATGCCTTAGCTCTTAATGCATGTTAAATCTAATAGATACAATAATATTATGTGCACATGATACTTATCTAAAAAAAAAAAAAAAAAGGCGAAACTACAATATTGGTTTCTCCAGTTTACCCTGTGTGCGCAATTGGTCCCTCAAGTTTGAAATGAGCACAATTAGTCCCTCAAGTTTTAAAACTGAGTTGTATTAGTCCTTTTACTAACTGTCGTTAGTGGTATTATTTACGTGGCTAACGGAACAATGACTTGGCATTTTTTTCATGATGTGGCATTTTTTTATTAAAAAATTACAAAATAAATTTACACAAACAATATTTACAAGCCGGGTTCTCCACTATCCTCCTCCTCAATGTCTCATATGATATCATATCTCTTTCCTTCCTCCCTTCCTTCTATGTTTAATTTATTTATTTATCACTTTACATATGTACAATTGATCTCTTATCTTGATTCTTTTGAGTTACAGAAACAAAAGAAGGGGCCAAGTCCAACGCAACGCGATATAAAAGTTAGAAGCATGGCAGCAAGCTTGTTGTGTTCAAACCCAATACTAGTACTACATGATAATAGTCTCACTCCCAAGAGTAGAAAATCCATTATACCCGAGATCATTCCTATCCCAAGCAAAAAGAAACCCATGACGTGGTAAGTTTTGTGTGATTGCTCTGATTGAAAGTTCTAGAGTCAAGTAACAAGAAGACTGAAGAAGAAGAAAGTAAAATCCCTTCATGGGCTAGGCCAGATTCGAATGAGCCTCCTCCTTGGGCTCAGAATGAAAGTGCATCCCATCATGAAAGTGCATCCCATCGGCGACAGGTCAGTGCTTTGTACAATCAGTAGAAAATATTTTTTTTTTTTAATTTGGTACTAGGTTGTAAATATTGTTTGTGTAAATTTATTTTGTAATTTGTTAATAAAAAATGCCACATCATTAAAAAAAAAAAAAAGTCAAGTCATTGTTCCGTTAGCCACGTAAATAACACCATTAATGGCAGTCAGTAAAATGACTAATATAACTCAGTTTTAAAACTTGGGGGACTGATTGTGTTTGCTTCAAACTTGAGGGACCAATTACGCACACAGGATAAACTTGAGGGACCAACATTGTAGTTTCGCCAAAAAAAAAAAAATTTACTATATCCAAAACATTTTCAAAACAAATTTTAAATAATAAATTGTTATTAATTTTAATTTAAACTTATCATTAAAATTACATTTTTACCCACAACTTACAAGGTATACTAACGTGAATCTTATGGAAGTACACAAAAGATGCTTGACATAAAACCGCTGTATTAATTCCATGAATTCATACGGGAAATTTCTTCGATATCATAATGCAAATATTTTCACATTGTGATGTGGTTGAATGTATCTAACGGACTTTATGAGAAGCTTGCATTTCCAAGTATGTGTTTGTATTGCACGTTTTGTGCATCCGCATTCAGTGTTTTGCGTTTCCTTCTTTTTTCTTTTTCTTCTTCTTTTTTTTTTTTCTTTTTTTTCACGCGTTTCAGGGAGTAATGCGGCTACTATTCATGCACTGTTCATGAAAAGTAGCCGCATTATTTGACTTTTCAGTAGTGAACAATACACAATGTACTGTTTATGGGCCCTACAAATCTCACTTTTCAGCCACTTTTTCATTAAAAATGAGTCTCACGGCACTATTCACACATTTAAAAATTATTTTGCTACAGTATTTTCAATTTTCAGATTTTAATTTTAACAAAATAAGTTTTATCCAAACAGACCTCAAGTCTTGACTCTCCGGAGAAATTTGAACACTCGTAGTCCAACATTAATTTGATCACTTTATTAAAGGTTTAATATGAGGACGTGGTTTCTCTCCAAAAAAAAAAAAAAAAAAAAAAAAAGAAAAAAAAAAAAAGAAAAAGAAAGAAGGAAGTAGTGGTAGTGTGGTACTATTATAAGACAACCATAGGTCCACACGGTGTTTTAATCTCAATAAATAAAAGGCATGTGAATTTCACATCGGGGAAAAAGTCACATGGGAATTGGGATGGGTAAGTGCGTGCTTGTAATTGAGAACAAAACCAAATTTCATTATAAGAATATTCCATCTCTCTTTTTCACTCCTCTTTCTCGCCATTGAATCCTTGACTAAATTTCAGATCTAATGCCTGAAGATTTTTTAAGTCTCCCAACTTGTTGGGAATTTTCTTTTTTTACTGTACTTTTGTGTGGTTCAAAAATATCCTTAGACTCTAGGTTTAATAAAGACAACACTTGAGAACAACTTGGTAAAAATATATCTCAAACTCTACGTAAAATGCTTATAAAATAAGACACTCTTTTACTAATTCTCGTCTTCAAAACAAACTTATCCAAGAGTTAAATTAAATTTTTTTTAAAAAAAAAAAAACACTTCTCATCTCACTTTATATTTCCCTCTATACCAAGTTCCAACCTTTTTTTTTTTTTTTTTTTTTACTTTATCATGACTTACTGGTTTCTTTTATTTAATTTAATTTATTTAATTTATGGTTTCTTTAATTCCCAATCTCACGTATAGTAGACCAAAAAAATAAAAAAGAGTCTCAACATTTTAGGAGCTGTTTGTTAGTGTTATTTAAATAACTGTTTTCGTTGTTTAAACAACACAAGACAACACGTATTTTCACAACACTTAAATTATATTACTAGAACAATATTACCAAACGGGTTCTTATCTATTCAAAATCAGATCAAAGTAAAACCATCAAAAGGAGCTAGATCTTTTGGTGTGCTTTCATAATTTTGTAACTGTACGTAAAAAAAAAAAAAATGGAACTAATTGGATTTGCGCCAGTCAAGTTACTATACAAGATGGATTCATCATTCACGGCAGCCTCCGTTGCATTTTTTTGATTATTGGCAATTACGTGCGGAATAAGTTGGTTCTTTCCTATTGGAAATTGAACGCTGGTTTGAAATAAGTGGGAAGGATTACGGAATTCATTAGTTTCTACTTGAAGTTTATAATACCCAACCCACGTTTGGGGCAAGGTCTGTTTGGTCAAAAGGAAGAAGATTATTATTATTATTATTGAAAAGAATAAGTATAGGGTGGATAATTCTCTCCCGTCTTAGTGATAGTTTGGATACAGCGTCTGGTGTCTATGTTTGTGTTTGTGTGTTTTCCAGTGAGTCCCGTGCACTATTTACGGGACCCACAAACTTCTTTTTTCAGGGAAATTTTTATTAAAACTGGGTCTCACAGTACTATTCACACATTTAAAAATTATTTTGCTACAGTGTTTTCAGTTTTCAACAATAAGCGGTATCCAAACAGACCCTTAATTCCTCACTTTTCCTAAAGAATCCAACAACTTATTACTTGATTCATTTGCTAAAGAGATGAAAATTAAAAAATTAAAAATCAGAATATTTTACTCCTTGTTTGTGTTGAAAATTCATGCTTAATTTGTTGTACTTCATTATTAGAGCATCCGTAGCAGATGTTGCATAAAAAATGTCATTTTGACACACCAAAAACCTACTTTATTATTTTACCACATCATTTTACAATATCTCATTTATCAGATGTTTTATCATTCAATTCTATACATTAAAATAATATATTATCTCTTCCCCATTATCATCAACAACAGCAACAACATCAACGGCACAACCACCAGCCACCAATATCCACGGCCACAACAACACCGACAGCCACCACTAGCCACCAATACCAAATAAAGAAAAAAAGCTTCATACCCCTCATCTGGGGATTTGAATGAAAAGCATAAGCAAATCCAAGAATTGAAAAATAACAAGATTGCACCAAAAATTAAGCTCAACACAGACAAAATCCTTCAGAGCTAAGACTCACATTAGAATTTGCATATGCACAGCACAACCCAATCAAAACCCTTGAGAATCAAAGCAAACCAACATAAAAAAAATTGCATCAAAATTGCGAACAGCCCAAAATAAAATCATTGACCCATATTAGAAATTGCATCAAAATTATCAAACAACCAAGCAAAAAATGAAAATGCTTGAAAAATAAGCAAAACCCACATCAGAATTTGCATAAAAAATCATCTAGAAGCGAAAATTCTTCAAAATCAAATCAAACCCACATCAGAATTTGCACAATCAAACTAATCTTAAATTAAAGAAGAAAAAAAATCTCACCAACTTAGCGTTGATATTCTTGTTGCCGGTGGTAGCCATTACAGTGATCAATTGATGGATCAAGATCAACAATTTATAAGAGAGAGGGAACTGGTGAGAGAGAACAGATGTGAGAGAGAAGAGAAAAGAATAAAGTGAAGAAAGAGGAGAGAGAAAAGAGAATAAAAAAATATTAAAACTTATACCATTCTTCGTCCGTACCGTGCCAAAATTGTAAGGATACTATAGCATGTTGCAAAAATTTGACACATTTAGCACATCTGATAAAGCTCCGTTTTTTGTGTTTGGTGTGCCAAATGCCAAATATTATAGCATTTAACACAAATACCTACTGTGGACGCTCTTAGGGTGCCATCGCATTGTTGAAAGTGACAAATAAAAATTATGAGGTTCCAAGAAGGATGTTGGTTTTGGCCCTTTTGGGTAATCCAAAGTAGATTGTCTGGCACGGGCTTCGATTGATACTGGCGTTGGTCTTCTTGGAGTTGATCCAGAAATGCTTGCATAATTCCACCGTAGTTTTTTTTCGGTATATATTCATAGTACTATTAATATACTAGTATTCAAATAGTGTAATATTGAATGTGACACAACTATATAAGACTCAGTATATTTTCATAGTACTTTTAACTATTATTCAAATCATTTAAAGATCCTAAGGGTTGAGTCTAGTGTGTGCCCTAAAACTGAATTCTAATTAATGTCACTCGGAAACAATTTATATACGTGTAAATCCATCGATATACATTGTAAAAAAACTCACAGGAATTGTCTAAGAAGTCTTTTGTGGCTATGCGCGGTTGATTGAGCGTGTTTTAAGAAGAAAAAACAATCAAAATCAGAGCTGAATATATATATAGGGATCATATATATAGGGTTTTGAATTGGTTTGACTAAAGTTGACTTTTAATCTGGGATTTTTTTTTTTTTTCTGTAATTTTTCACGTCAAATCTCTTTTGTTTATTTTTTAAAAAGTCGATTTTCTTATTATTCTTATTTTTTTCGATTTTTGCAAGAACAGCCGCACTAAGTCGGATTTGAACCATCAATTTCTTTAATATGTGAAGGAATATGTAGTTGTATTCCCAATTGTGTGGTGCTGCTACCACAATATACTATCCCTTTTTTTTATTTATGCTTAAATAATTTGAAATTTATATATTTTGGATTTGGTCCCTCATGATGAAAAATGCCCAAGCTTCCTTTTTTTTTGTTTTTATATTTTTAGATCTGAGACAAATGATGTCCAACTCTTATTTTACCGTACCTTTTTACAAACTTTACTGTAATTACAAAAATGACCCAACCATTTGGGTTAGAAATCAGAAGACTATTCCCTAGCTTTTTTTTTTTTTTTTTTTTTTTTTTTTTTTTCAGCTTAGATTTATCTTAAAGATTTTATATTGCATATTTTTTACGTCAAAAAATTGTTCCAGCTCTGGTTTCTTTGAAGTTTGATGTATTGTAAACCAAACCCATAATAAAAAAAAAAAAAAAAAAAAAAAAAAAAACCTTAAAGTTCATTTAGCATTAAGTTGGGTTGGTTGCAACATAGCCCATGCCTTAATTTGTTGAGTGGTTCTAGGACCAAAATATTTACTAGGCGCGTTGTATGAGAAGATGGTGTACAATGAGCAAATCCTTTGACGTCCTTACATAAAATCCTTAATTCATGATATTGGAAAATATTCGACCCTTCCAAGAATTGTGCAAGTTAAAATCAGATATATTAAAGAGAGGATGGGGGAATGTTGTCTGTGAAGTTATTGTAGCTGAGGTCAAATTGATATTGGACGAAAAGGTTGCCAATGCAAGAGGGAACACTTCCAGTTAAATAGTAATGTCTTAAAATCAAGAAAAATGCTAACAAATGCTCTTAGGGTAATGATTAATAATCAATTTAAAGAAAATTTTTATAGGGAAAAAAAAAAATTTGTTTTGATGGCTTTTAATTTCTATTTCTCATAAAAGTGGTGTCAAAACTTTTCTAAAATAGACTGTTAACTATTGCGCTAAGGACACCTGTTAGCATGACCCTAATATCAATGATGTTAATGAAAAACAATTATTTGATTCTAAGGGATGCAACCACTAATATGATTCCAAACTAATGGCCTGTTTGGATGTTAAAAAAAGGAGGGGGAGTAGAGTAGAGGGAGGAAGAGTAATCCAATTACCTTATTTGGAAGTTTTTTAAAGAATGAGGGGGAAGGGTTTAGAGGGGTTTCAACTCTCTCTAACCCCTCATTTTTAATTCCCCCAAATTGGAGAGATTTGGAGGGAGAGTAGAATAGATAAATTATTGTCCAAGTAAATTCCCTAATTTATCCTTTCTAAATTAATCATGGACCAATGTTGCAAGTCTATTTTTAAATAGGGGTAAATTTGTTTATTTTAATAATTTCTTCTCCTCTCCATCCTAATTTTTAAAACATCCAAGGGGAAGTGTTAATTACTCCATTCCCCCTTACTAATTTTAAAAACATCCAAACAAGGTGGAGGGGAACCATTCCCTTCTACTCTCCTCCCCACTACTCTCCTTCCTTCTACTCCCCTTTACTCTCATCCCTCTCTAAACTTCCAAACAGGCCATAAAGGTTGAGTCCAATTTAGTTAAATGACCAATATAATGGTGGAGGAGATTTCACTAACACTACTACATTGAGGCTTAAAAAAATATATATATATATATATATATATATTCAAATGTCTTAGCTATCAACCTCTTTATGTTACCTATTTCTACGGGAATGGAGCCATTAATTTTGTTCGAATCAAAATAGAAATCCCTCAAATTCATTAGCAGTCCAATTTCAGACACTACAGAAATTGATATCATTAAAAGACAAATCCATAATGGAAAGATTGGTCAAAAGACCAAGTGCTGAAGGGTTACGGTATCTCTAGAAGCTTCTCCAAATTTTTGTATTTGGAGAATGAACAATGACATTTAGCTTTTACTTACTCACTTTTTCAAATATACTTTCCAACAGATTCTTTATCCCATTTTCTATCTCATTTAAATATTATTTCTTCCTTCATTGTTTATTCTTTTTTTAATCATCATTTTTTCTTTTTTTAACAACTATATTTTTCAATGAGAAGTGTTATGTTCACAACATTTTACGCAATACTTTCACAACAAAATTTATGTAGAAAGTTGTTACTAGTTCTAATTTGAATCCACCACTGAAATTATTTTTTTACTCAACCATATTAATTAATAACAATTACTTAAAATTTAAGCGAAAAGCCACTTTTAGTCCCTACATTTTCAGACGATTCCCATTTTAGTCCCTACATTTTATTTTTACTGCTTTTAGTTCCTATCCTGAAAAACGCTTCCCGTTTTGGTCCCTGCCGTTACATCAAAAATGGAGAAAGCTGATGTGGAAAACGATAGGAATAAATAATAGTAAATTAATGTCCACGTGGCCTAAATTAATAATAAAAAATATTTTTTGGCATTAAAAAATGCCACGTCATCATCTAAATTAAAAAAATTAATTTATTAATTTTAACTAAATAAAAAAAATTAAAAACTAAATTAAAAATTGAATTGAAATCTAAATGTGTCTTGAACAAGAACACAAACTCAGATCTAAGAACACAAACCCAAAAATTAAAATCCAAAAATTAAAAATCTCAAAATCACCATTTTCTCAAACCCAGCAATATCATCAAATCCTAAAGCCTTATAGTATCAAATCAATCCAAAAACACAACACAACCTATCCAAACAAAAAAAGCTCAAATTCAGAACAACCCATCTCATTTAAAAAGAAACCCAGAAAACCCAAATCCGGTGGCCATGCTCCCTGCCGACGAGAAAATCGAGATCGGAGCGAACGCCGGTGATGATGGTGTCCCAGAGATCGAAGGTGAGACGAGTGGAGCGGATGAGATCGAAGGCGAGCTTTTTGGAGATGGCGGAGGCAGGGGAAGCGACGATTTCTTCGACAGCGGATTTGGCGAGGATGGAAATGTCGCAACTGGCGGCGAACTGCTGAAGGGCTTGGAGGAGAGCTCCGGTTTGGCGGAGGGCGTCGTTGGAGCAGAGGTCGGCTTGGATCTGAGCGTAAAGGATGTCCATGATTGTAAATAGAGGATGTCAGAGAAGAGCTCGTCGGCGGGGAGCATGGCCACCGGATCTGGGTCTGCTTGAGGTGGGTTTGCTGGGTTTCTTTTTAAATGAGACGGGTTGTTCTGAATTTGAGATTTTTTTGTTTGGATTGGTTGGGTTGTGTTTTTGGATTGATTTGATGCTATGAGGCTTTAGGATTTGATGATATTGCTAGGTTTGAGAAAATGGTGATTTTGAGATTTTTAATTTTTGGATTTTAATTTTTGGGTTTGTGTTCTTAGATCTGGGTTTGTGTTCTTGTTCAAGACACACTTAGATCTCAATTCATGTAATTTTTAGTTTTTAATTTTTTTTATTTAGTTAAAATTAATAAATTAATTTTTTTAATTTAGATGTTAACGTGGCTTTTTTTAATGTCAAAAAACATTTTTATTATTTAATTTACTATTATTTATTCCTGTCGTTTGCCACGTCAGCTTTCTCCGTTTCTGATGTAACGGCAGGGATCAAAACGGGAAGCGTTTTTCAGGATAGGGACTAAAAGCGGTAAAAATAAAATGTAGGGACTAAAATGAGAATCGCCTGAAAATGTAAGGACTAAAAGTGGCTTTTCGCCTAAAATTTATTGTGAAAATATTGTGGTAGCATTTCTTAATTGTCATTTTTTATTTTTTATATTATTTTTCCTTTCTTAATTACATCCATACGTTTCTTTTTTCTTTTTTCTTTTCTCTTGGTTTTTTCTCCACCACACACGTATCCCACTTATCTCTATCTACCCTTCTTTTTCTTTTTCTAGTTCATTCCAGATCTCACTATCTCCAGCTCTCTCTCTCTCTCTCTTTCTCTAGCTTTCTCTTTTTTTACTTTTTCTATTTCTACTTGATTCTAGAACACTCTCTAGCATGATGATCTTTTGACTTCTATTTCTACTTCTATTTTCTTTTCCCCTTTAGCTCACTTCCCCCGCGCGCGCGCACACACACACACAGCCGACATAGCCTTCGTCTATCTATCTTTCTTTTTCTTTTTCTTTTTTTCACTCTGTTGTTACAATGGAGCTTAGATAGACTTTCATGCTCTTGATCTGTTGCTTTTGTTTTGATTTTAGATTTGTTGTTCTAATTAAATTTGTATTTTTCCTTGTTCTTGATCTATTATTTTGTTTGTGTTTTGATTGTGTTACCAGTTGAGAGAGAGATAGATGAACAAAGAAAAGAGGAGGAAAGAGAAAGAATTTTTTTTTATTCAGTTGGGTATTTTTTTAAGATAAAATAAGGAAATAGAGTTGCTATAGTGTTCTCTAAATTAAGAGAAGCAATGTAGCAACTTCAAAAAAAAATTAGAAAAGTTGTGTGTATACCGAACCGGTTGGAGCGTGAACAGTAGCATAGATTCTCCGAAAAACCCTGATACAGCATCTGTTGGAGATGCTCTTAATCCGATAAATTTGTTAGGATTCAAATTTAATTCAAGAGGATTTATTAAATTTCCCAATTCTTTGGGGTTGGAATCACTGAAAAGATTAGAAGAAATGTCAAATGTGACCAATTGAGTGAGGTTTGCAAGTGAAAGAGGTAAGTACACCTTTAAGTACATTTTGGGGCAAATTAAGGTGGGCGAGCTTCGAAAGGGTACCTATCTCGTGTGGAATGCTCCCCAAGAACTGACTGTAAGAAATTATATTTACTAATCTTATATTTGCGAAGTAAGGCCCCAACCATGTCAATCTCTGTGATGCATCCACCTTCATTGCTTTTTTTTTTTTTTTTGAGAAACCACCTTCATTGCATTTGGCTCCATGTTGACGTGAATGATTGATGAGTGGATGGGCAAATTGTTGATTGTCTTTTGTTTGTTTGTTTGTTTTTTTTTAATTTTTTTTACTGAATAAAAAATAGTAAAGAAACGACCTAAGTTAAGGTCTTCCACTTGAGTGTGGTAATAGTGACACTCTACCAATGAGTATGAGCCGGACTTGGGCAAAATTGTTGATTGTCATATCTATGACTCAAAGACCCATTAATAATTGAAATGCAGACCTTACCCAAAGACTGAAAGTCACGTTAACGAGTGCGATTCTTTTTCTACTTTTGACTTTGATTAAATACCAACATGATTTTCACGAAATATTGTCTTTTTGAATACTACAGAATAGAAGTGCAGAAATTTCCTAGAAATTCTACACGCATGATCTCCTCGAAAATATGTTAAAAATTCCCTTCTTAATATAATATATACATATATATATATATATATATATATATATATATATTTTAATCTTTGGTCATAATGCAATTGAACCGAACTTTTTTTTTTAATCTTTAGTGGAATTGTTGCGAAATTTGCAATTTGAGTTAGGACGCGTTGCGAAGAATAGTCAGTCTGACTAGTGGAATCAGTAAATGGTTTTTCCTCTAAAAAAATAAAAAAAGAAAAGAAAAGAAAAGAAAAAGTAAATGGTTTAATGACCTACGATTTATTTCTCACACTTTCTTGTTCGGTATTATAAGGTTGTTTTTTTTAAATATAAAGTTTCAATCTATGACGTTCGTTCCTGATGATAGTTCTTTATTTCATCAACTTGAATACGTCTTTCCAATTTGTAATTATTCTATATTTTCCTTAATTTTTTTTTTTAATAATCTTATGTTTGGTTGCGCCGATAAAAGTTAGGGAAAAGGGAAAAATAGCTAGGTTAGGTTCAATTTCGCGTTTGTGCATTTGATATTTTGCTCTATTTTAGGGCACAATTTGTTTTGAGGGAAAATATTTGCTAGAGAAATTTTGAACTAGTTTTGAATTGAAAAATTTATGTGGTTTGCAGTTTTGTACATTTTAGATCAAGGTCAATAGATACTTGAGAATGATTCCTCAATTCTTATAATTTAATTAATATTTTTTTTACTTGTTTTATTTGGTTGCCAAGAAAAGTTAGGAGAAAAGGAAATATGCAGGTTAGTATTAGTTTCAGTGTTCTTATGTTTTAAGGGAAAGGTAAATTAGTTTTGCCAAAAAAAAAAAAAAAAAAACTCAAATGTTTTGCATAGTATGGGTGAGAAAAATTTTCACGGGTGAGAGAATTTCTCGTTGAACTTCTGAATATAAATTTTATAATGTGTTAAGGTTGTGGATTAAATAGGTTGGATAGATAATGAGTATTTAATTTTTTTTTTTTTAAAATAGGTTATAAATGAATAAGTGGATAATTATATACCTAATTCATTTATGACCTAGCCCAAATACTATGTAACCCGCCTAATTACCACACCTAGTTAGAGTATTATTAGTATACGATTAATGAGTGCAAGTAAGAACAGCTAGTTGAAATTTATATTCATCACGCAAGGAGAAATGCAGAACTTACCAACCCAAGACTTGAAGTCAATTTAAGTATTTAACGAGTGTGCTACTTTTTTTTTATAATTATTTATTTATTTTTTTTTTTTGAACTTTGAATGAACACTAACGTGATTCTCACGAATCATTGTTTTTTTGAATCCTATTGAAGTGCTGAAATTTACATGAAAACCGCCCGCATGATTTCCTTGAAATCATCTTGGATATTTCGTTTGAGTAATTCTTTTTTTTTTTTTTTGGTAAAAATAAAATTACTTATGATTAATTTTAGCACCACACTTTTCACTATACATTTTTTTTTAAAACTATAGCTATGACTTTGAACAGTTTTTAGACCCTTTAACCCAACCAGATTAGCCTAGTTAATTAGCCAAGTGATTAACTTAGTCAAATTATGCAAGTCTAGGTTAACACAATCAATTAATTATATCAAGAAATAAAGCAGCGGAAATATAAATAACGCAATGATATGATCACCCAAGAAACCACACGGTAAAAACCTGAGGAGGATTTGACCTAGCTATCCTCAAGGTAAACTTGAATCCACTATACGAAAGAATCGAAGTTCATACAAAAGGACTTACAAGCTCCCTGCTTGACTTCCTAATGTTACCCACCAGTAGAACTTACTGACACGACCACGTGCAAGCTCCGAATCTACGGACTCCTTCTTTCTTGGATTCTCCACAAGATACAAGCACCCATGCTTGTTTTTCTTTAAACTTCAATGGCAGCAACTGAGTTGATCATCAAGATGTTGATATAATCTCTACCTTGAAAACCCTAAGTTTATGTGAAGGAAAGCTCCTCAAGGATCTCACAAGAGATTCACACAAACCACAAATATGAGCAACAAGAGCATCCAAAGCTAGCTACTCTAAAAACGTGGCTAAGGTTTCCTTTATATAGTGGGAAAAGTAGATTTGAATCCCTAATCCTTAATGGGCTTGGGCTGAGTTGGAAAATTCTGCAGAAAAACGTTCTGCCCGAGATTCGATCGATCAAGCTAGGCCGAAAGTTACTAATACTTCTGCAGCCACTCGATTCCAACTTTACATAAAACGCCCACACTTTGAGCAAGTCTAAACAAGACTAACAACCTGTTTTGATCATGGTTTGCCAACAATACATATTAGAGTTCTAAATAAATAAAATCCTAAGCTTTTAGAACCTAACAAACTCCCCTTTTGGCAATCCGTGACAAAACACAAATTAAAAGCTCAAAGTTTACAAATAAAAGCCCTTTACAAAAATAATGCTCATAACACAAATTCAATCCTAACTACTATCCATCAGTTGCAAGTGTAGACAGTAGCTCAATTGAATCAACCTGTATATTCCTGAAATACTAAACAAAACGCATAAACGCATGTGTGACAGAAAAACAGTAAATCAACAAATAAATTCTTGACTTCACAAAACACAAAACAAAGACATATATCATGAATAACTCATAAATATAAATCAATGAGCAGTGAACAAGAAACAGAAATAAAAACATAAGTAAACTAACTCTCCCCCTAAATTAGATACAACAAAAAGTTTTTATTTATATTCTCCCCTTTCAAAAATAATTTCAACTTCCCCTAAACAAGACAAACATGATTCCCATAAATCAATAATTTCTCCCCTTTTTTGTCACGTATTGATAAAGACAACTCATACAAAGAGTAAACAGTTGCCATACGCAATAAAAGATAAGAGAAAATAGAGAATCAAGGGGACACAAACCATTTCAACTCTATAGAAAATAGAGACAACTCCCCCTATGAACAACAAAGGTTTAAAAAAAAATCTCTCCCTATAAAAATAGGAAAAACAAAACAAGTTTTTGGAAAAAACAGTTGTGGGGAAACTTTAGGAGGTGGGGAAAATAAAAACACACAAACCAAAGTTAAAAACTAAGGTGAGGATACACATGAAAAAAATATTCTTTCTTTCAATAAATGCAAACTTGACACTATGTGACCCATAAACAGTTGCAGGAATAGAGAAAAATATTTGCACATTGATTATCCATCATATCTCTTAAGAAAAATATTTTCTGCAGTTCACACATAAGAAATAGTATATACTAGAATGTACAAAACTCAAAAATTAATCAATCAATTTTTAAATCAAGTTGAGTACCCAATTTAGCAAAGTGTATGCATGCTATGTGTGAAAACAATGAGATATATGACTGCAAAACTGCAAGATGGATACAAAAATCAATGTAATGCATGTGAATCCTAAACACAAATGATGCATGAAAAAATATGTCATGATGCATGCTTTAATGCAGTGAAACTAAGTTCAATATAAGTGAAATTCATAAAATTGGCTTGAGCACAGAGTTTCTAATGAAAACCTCAAAATTGAAAACCACTTGTTGAGATTTAGGAAAAATTTGACTAATTGATCATCACACAAGCTAGAAGACATAATATAATGATCAATTACATCAATTCAACAAGCCAATTGCATCAATTGAACCCAATTTGAACAAATCCCCAATTCGGATCAATCAAGCTCTAGAATATCCAATTTCACATGCGTTAAACACATTTTGCATTAAGATCAAGGAACTTTTAATCTTGGATGGCCACAACAAGATCACACACAATAAAATGTACCAAGTTTAGCAAAAAGTAACTTGTGTAGTGTGTGCAACTAGCAAAAGCTTGAGATACATGTGAGGTGATATATAAATAGAAATCAACCACGAAGTCTACAAAATTCATCACATAGAATTTAAAAGAGACTATCACCTAAAGAGTTACATCATATAACTCCCACATCTCCTAGAACATAAGCTTGCAATCATGTAAGTTTCTTGAATTTGCCTCATAATATACACATCAATTTTAATTATGTGATTTGGCATCAAACCTAATAGTACACACCAATTTTAAGCATTAAGCAATTAAAGCCGAGGCTACACCTTATGTTCTTTTTGTGCATGTGCTACACTTTCTCGAGCACAAAATCTTATGATATGTACTAAGGTGTTCATGATTGGCTAGTGAACAATGGTGAGATGGTTATTTATGCCTTTCTCAAAATGATCAAGTCCGACAGTCAAATAACATGTGACTTCAAGATTAAGATAAAGTGATAAACACCATAAACATCTTTCCCACACAACATGCACTACAAAGCTTCAACTAGTAAAGTGCAATAAATAAGCTCATCAAAGCTAAACAAGATACATAAACTTGTGATGTAAAGATAATATGACCAATCCTTGATTATAAATCCTAGATGTGAAATACAAAACACAAAAATCCTTTTGGTTCTAGAAGAAAATTTATGACCAAAAACAAAAAGCACATATTATGCTAAATGAACAATGCAAAAGCAATACATGATAGTGCAAAACTAAGCTATAGAGGGTACACAAACAAGAAATACCAATTTCTTAATTAACTCTTAAGAACATGTACAAACTAGTACATACTCACACAAAATCAGAAATAGCGTAGCACAAACTATTCAAGCTTCTCCACAATGTCAAGCATGTTCTAAATCAAGAGAGAGGTATCATTACTCATGTAATCCTCAAAAAATAAAACAAGACACAAAATCAAATATTTTTGTCTTTTTTTGAAATTTTTCAATGTTTTTGGATTTTTCTTTAAAACAAAACAATCAAAGAAAATAAAACAACCAAAAACTAAAACAAAACATGTCCACAATTAATTAAAAGAATTAAATCAAGAACAAGTTAGCAACACTCACCTTAGAGAATCTTTTCTCACCCATATAGCACGATTCTTCAGCTTTGTAAGTGAAAATCCATGAGAAGCAGAGTGTATTTGAGGGACTACATTAATCATCTGAGAAAGACTAAAATCCTGCAAATTCCTTTCACAAGCCAACAAGCTCAAATTTTTCAAAAGAATATGAAACAATTTATATGGACTTATGACCGGAGAAATATCATCACATATCTTAAATTGAAACACAGAATGCTTAAATTTCAATTTATGACAATTAGGGCGAATGTGACCACGAACACCACAAAAGTGACAAACAGGAACAAATTTAGGAACATCAGTATTCCTAACAACAAATCTAGTCTCAGATTTTGGTTTTTACTTCAACAAGGAACAAATTGGTCTAATATGACCAACAACACCACAAAGGTGACAAGTAGACACAAAAACAGATTTATTATGCTCTCTAACAATAAGTTTAGACATAGTTTTAGAAACTTCAGCGTCTACATCAGAACTTTTACCTTTGTCTAACCTAGCAAAATAAGCCTTTTCTTTATTATTCCTCTTGAAAGGAGGGATATAAACTTTCTCAGTTTTAGGTTTAAGAGAAACAGAAACACTTCTGTTATCAACAACAGGCTTGGTACTAGTCAAATTTTCAATTTTAGCTTTAAATTCAACTAACTCTTGTTCCAAGCTTTTCATCTTCTCATCTTGAGAGGAAATTTGATTTCTCAAAAATTCATTCTTTTTATTAGATTCATCTAATCTAACAATCAATTCCTCTTTTTCAAGATTAGCCAATTTTAACTCTTCTTTAAATTTCTTAGAAATTTTCAAAGATTTAGATAATTCCTTACGAAGAGTTTCACAGACATCAATAAAATCAACAGAAACAACAGTGTCCTTTTTATTCAAATCATCACAAACATGAGCAGAAAGACACTTCAAATTATCCATGATAACAGGGGTCAAGGATCAGCTCTTAGATCAAAAGATCTAAAACAGAAGAGCTACCCGCTCTGATACCACTTGAACGGTTTTTAGACCCCTTAACCCAACCAGATTAGCCTAGTTAATTAGCCAAGTGATTAACTTAGTCAAATTATGCAAATCTAGGTTAACACAATCAATTAATCATATCAAGAAATAAAGCAGCGGAAATATAAATAACACAATGATATGATCACCCAGGAAACCACACGGTAAAAACCTGGGGAGGATTTGACCTAGCTATCCTCAAGGTAAACTTGAATCCACTATACGAAAGAATCGAAGTTCATACAAAAGGACTTACAAGCTCCCCGCTTGACTTCCTAATGCTACCCACCAGTAGAACTTACTGACACGACCACGTGCAAGCTCCGAATCTACGGACTCCTTCTTTCTTGGATTCTCCACAAGATACAAGCACCCACGCTTGTTTTTCTTTAAGCTTCAATGGCAGCAACTGAGTTGATCATCAAGATGTTGATATAATCTCTACCTTGAAAACTCTATGTTTATGTGAAGGAAAACTCCTCAAGGATCTCACAAGAGATTCACATAAACAGCAAATATGAGCAACAGGAGCATCCAAAGCTACTCTAAAAACGTGGTTAGGGTTTCCTTTATATAGTGAGAGAAGTAGATCGAGCCAGGCCGAAAGTCACTAATACTTCTGCAGCCACTCGATTCCAACTTTACATAAAACGCCCACACTTTGAGCAAGTCTAAACAAGACTAACAACCTGTTTTGATCATAGTTTGCCAACAATACACATTAGAGTTATAAATACATAAAATCCTAAGTCTTTAGAACCTAACAAATTTGTTTACTACTTTCAATTGGACCCACCTCTCACAATCTACCATATTAAATTGTAATAAAAAAAGGTAATAGTGGAGGTGCTTAACAACTCTGATCGTCCTAACAGAAAGCTTTCCCCTCTGTTACATGACTGCAGGTCCCTCTTGTCAAGGCTCACGCAGGCTCGGGTGGTACATGTTTTTAGAGAGGCGAACAAATGCGCCAATTTTTTGGCTAGAAGGGGTTGTTCTATGAGGGAAAATTTTGTTATTTTTGATGCCCCGCCCTCTGTTGATTTAGTTAATTTGCTTGTATCTGATGTTAATGGTCGATTTGACCTTAGGCTTGTAGCCACGACATTGGCCTCTGTGGCCAGCTTGTAGTAATGCTCTGTTTTGGACTGTTCTTTTATATATATATATATATATATATATTCAAGCCTTTTAACCAAAAAAAAAAAAAAAATTTGTAATAAAATTAGGTTTTTAAATTTTTTTTTTAAGAACCTCATAATGCAATTAAAGTGAAAATTTGAAATTTCCACATTGCACCCTTGTTGGATAACTGAATGGAATTTCTGCGAAGTTTGACCCTAATTAATTTTTTTTTTTAATAAAGAATCTGACTAGTGTAATCGGCAAATGGTTTAATAGCCTTTCTTACACTTTGTCGAAGGTTCCATACGAGAGGTCCTTAGGTTAGTGGAATCAGTAAATGGTCTAAGGTCATGATTTTTTTTTTTCTTTGCAACACTTAATTAAAGTCAGATTAGTGAAATCAGTAATTGGTGCCAATGCCATAGCCATGAATTATTTCTAAAA
This sequence comes from Quercus aquifolioides, assembly GCA_019022515.1. Lineage (NCBI taxonomy): Eukaryota > Viridiplantae > Streptophyta > Magnoliopsida > Fagales > Fagaceae > Quercus > Quercus aquifolioides. Next base: position 24,389,766 of record CM032327.1, on the reverse strand, counting down.
CTTTATTAAAGGTTTCAAATAAAGTCCTTAATTTGAGTAGTGGACTCAGTAAATGGTGTAATGGCTAGCAATGAGTTATTTCCTAATACTTTATTCAAAGTGAGGCCTTTAGATTGTGCAATTATAACGGCCACCACAGACCCACACGGTACTCTAGTCTTATCGTTCCAACTTCCAACACATTAATCAATTACCATTGAATGTGAATGGCATGTAGTCAAGATCAGATTCCACTTAATAAATTACAGAATATTTCATCTAGAATTAGCACTCGAAAATAATTGGTTTAGTATTAACACTTTTACTATGTGAGTTGGATTCATGATAGCCATTATTTATTTCCTAACACTTTCTTAAAGGTTCCAACCTAGATCCTTTTTGAAAGTTCAAAAAGGGTATGAAACACCCTTGAACGTTTAGACCCCGAATTACAAAAATACCAATTCAAGCTTTATATCAAACAATTAATGTGCGGAATATGATAACAAGCTTATAACAGAATTGATACAACAATCTAAGCCAAATATAAACACATCCACAGCAGTAAATATAAGGCAAAGATAAAGGAAAGAAAGATGCAAACACACGGACAACACACGATGTGTTATCGAAGAGGAAACCGAAGTCCTCGGCGTAAAACCTCTCCGCCGCCCTCCAAGCGGTGATAAAATCCACTAAAGAATATAGTTGGGATACATGAACAGTAGAAGACCCTCCAAGCCTAATCTACCCAAGTACCTAAGCCCTCCAAGCTTCTTGCTCCAACGAGGTTACGCCGAACCTATTCTTCTTTAGCTTCCCGGATTCCGCTACTTGACCATAGCATCAACCAATGTATATTGGTTCCTTCCAAACTGCTTCCCTCAGCACCAAATAAACTTTCTCACAGACGTGGGTGTGGTGAGATAAGGATTTGGTAAAAGACCTCTCAAGGGTATGTCAATGGAGAGGAAGCGAGTAGAGGAATTTGTAGAGTTTCTTAGATGAAGATTGGGGATGAGGCAATCTTGTTTTGCTCTAGGGTTTTCTCTCACAAAATTCTCTCTGGAAGCTCTCACAATATGATGGGTATAAGGGTGTATATATAGTAGGGTGAGAAGGGAATGCAAAACGTCAGTTTTTGCCAAACAGGGCAATTTGGCGACTTGGTCTCGCGGCTTGTCCAAGTCGCGAGTTCCAGTCGCGACGTAACGGCCTGGCCAGCCTGGGACTTTTGTCCTGTAGCGTGACAGTTGGCGCGACCCTTCAGCTTCCCCATGTGCCTCTCACGTGCCAGCTTTTGGCGGCTTGCCAGTCGCGATCCACCCGCGAGCCCTAGCCGCGAAGCTCTATTTTCTTGCACACTCTTGAGCTTTTCTTCACATCTTCTCACACACTACCCTTACAATTTTCCCACCTAAATACAGGGTTACTAAGTGCTAAATTACAAGCAAATTGGTCACGGAATAAAGCCAATTAGATGGTTGATTAAATTCAACCTTACACTTTTAGATTAGGAAATATTATAAGGGCCACCATAGACCCCAACGGTACTCTAGTCTTATCGTTTCAACTTTCAACACAATCAAGCACTATATTGAATTCTTCTCAAAGAAAAAAAAAGTACTACATCGATTATTGAATATTTGAATGTGAATTGTATGTATGCAATCAAGAAAAAATTTACCACCGCACACTCTTGGTGTGATGGTTATTCCAGAAGTATAAGTGTTTGTGGGGTATGAGGGGTAAGGGTCGGGGTTCAAGTTTCCAGGAGGGAGCTTTACACATATACACTTAGATTAGGTTAGAGTAGAATTTCTATCTTGTTAAAAAAAAATAAAAAATTACTTAAAAAAATATTTCACCCAGAATTAACACTGAAAATAATTGAATTATATCAGTGCGTTTAAATATAGGTTGGATTAATGTTAGCCATAATATGATATTGATTAATGCATGGAAAAGTTTGATAAGAACTAGGATTTGAGCATGTGCATGCTTAGAGGCTACACTACAAAAAAACAGGGCTATCCCAGTGTTTTCAAAACCGCTGGAATAGCCCCAAAAAACGCTGGGATAGGGTCAAAATTCCTATCCCGGCGCTTCAAACCGCCGCGCAGTGAATGTGGGTATAGGGTCCTTTGACCTGTACCGGCGCTTTTCAAAAGCGCTGGTATAGGCCTTTTAATTATATTGATTCAAGACCTATACCAGCGCTTTTGAAAGCGCTGGTATAGGCAGTACCTATTCCAGCATTCTAAAAAACGCTGGTATAGGTCTTGAATCAATATAATTTAAAAGGCCTATACCAGCGCTTTTTAAAGCGCTGGCATAGGTTATACCTATTCCAGCGTTCACAAAAGCGCTGGTATAAGTCGTGGTTTAGTATAATTTAAAAGGACCTATGCCAGCGTTTTCAAAAGCGGTGGTATAGGTCCTTTTTTTTTTTTTTTTTTTTTTAGCACCTGTAATGTTCCTAAAATACATATTTTTCAATACCTGTTTTATAGCAACTGTAATGAACTACAATTCATATTTTCCAATAGCAAATACCATACCACATTAAACCAAGAAACTAAATATATTTAATTAAACCATATCAATAATTATATCCCAAATGTCTAAAATTTTATACACAAAATAATACATTCTAAAAAACTATGTACAATGTCCTACACAAAAGAATACATTCTAACTATATAGAATGTCCTACACAAAAGAATACATTCTACTACGTATCGCCTACTCCAAATCATCAGAAGATAAGCGCTGAGCACCGGGAAACTGGATATCCACTGCAGAATCATCATCACCATCCTACGAATTAAGAAACACACAATGGATTAGTGTACTAAACAACTAGTATTACTACCAAGTGCCACATTAGCAATTAAAACACACTCAAAATGACTGATTTCAGTTAAGCATATCAATTGGGTATTAGTCTCAATAAATTTCTCAAAAAGTGATTAGTGAGCAATTTATGCAAAAGATTCAATAAGTGATTACTTAAAGCCTTAGAGGTTACATTTCTACTTGATATTTCTATGTATTTTATGTGTTACAATGAACCCTAAACTGGTAGAGAGAAAATCCTGGGTATACATTAATGAAGGAGTTGAGAAGGTGGTAGTTGGGAGTTGAGGAGATACATTAACCATGAGTGCTAATAAGCATTCTACAGCAAAGTTCTTCTACTTGGAGAGGTAGGGCAGCAACGTAACAGCTATCACATGGTAACTGAAGCTGCAATCATGTCCTAAATACCCAACCAAAAATCAAAGAACAAACACGAGGCTAGTCTTTCACAAATTAGACATCTAGTCACCAATATAATATAAGCAAATGCAAGTGATAATCCAACACAATTCCTGCAACCTTTTTTTTTTTTTTTTTTTTTTTGAGAAGCCAGTTCATGCACATATTATGGGGGTACCCCATGAATGTTAGCATTGATTATAGGCAGCCTTCTTTCAAGCATTCACTCCTATTACTTCTCAAGTCACTACCAATTACAATAACAAGGTAATATATAATACTCTTGAGTATAGAACCTATAAAAGCAAAACATCTATACTACTGTAACTATTATTACCTTAAAATCGCTAGAGAACCAATACTCCACCAAGCCATGAAATTAAGTGTCATCAACCTCTGGCGGTGATAGCTAAAGTAATTCTTCCTTAGTTGTGCCCGGGTTGCAACTGCTCCTTCAACTCTGATTTGTGGCCCCTCCACAACTTCCCAATCCGTGAGAGTGCCCATTTCCTTTGCTTGGCAAGTGGGATGCAGTTTGTAGGAATTACCCATCGTGCCTACCATGTGTAAAGTTGAATTAACTTTAAAATGTCACATTTTTAACAAAATAGCAAACTGACATAAAACTTTAACTATTCAAGCAATTGATGTATGTTTATAGGAAACTCGTGGTCATTTCTTTTACCATTGCTTTTTTCCTCATACTTGAATTGCTTCCCAGCACCGATTCTTGTATTGTAGTGGCATTTTTTGCCATGAGCAGTAATTGATTGGGCACATATCAGGCGTTCTTGCCACTGTTCCCAGCCATCTAGAAAAAGATCCAGCATTCTTCCCGACTGGCTGGCCCACTTTATTTATTTCCAAAAATAATTTTTTGCCCGGTGGCACATTCCATATATCATCAAATCGATTAGGCCCACGTTTATTGGGCACAACGATCACCCCAGCAGTGAGTACGTCGTGAGTATCTATTAAAACACCAAGTTGCATCAAATTACAATGAAACACGAAAGAATGAAATGTCAAGAAACTAGCCATTTGGATACTTGGATATTCCAAAAAACATATAAGTAAATTTAGTTTGTATCCTTATTAGTATAAGGATATTTAATGAAAATATTAATAACATTGGAATTGCCAAAGAGTGTGAATTTAAACTTTAAAACAATATAACAAACACCCCTAATGATGAAGCTAACAGGTAATAAATAACAAACACCCCTAATGATGAAGCTAACAGGTAATAAATTTTGTGGCATAAAAAGTCAAAGGAAAAAAATGTTTTTCCACTCATTGGTTGAACTTAAGATCACATGTGGACCTGATTCTGAGAAATAATAGGCCAAAAAATTAATTGGGACTATAATTCCTTGTAGAATATGAATATATTTGTACAATTGTACCAATATAGATTATGAGGTTCATACACAAAGGGAATGTTACTTATGCCAATTGTACCAATTTATATTGAGATTTTCCTTTTATCATCTACTTTGAGTGCTAAAAGTAATAGCATTTTATTATTTCCTTTGTAAAGTTGTGATTTACAACTATGTGTTTTGTTGGCTTTTATTCCGTGCCAAATTTGATTGTAATTACTATCAATTGTTTATACCCTGTATTTGTTGTGGGAATTGATGTAAGGGGTGTGTGATAGAGAGTGTGTGAAGACTCAAGCAAAGTGGAAGCAGATGGAATCTCGCGGGTATGTCGCGACTAAGCTTCCCGCGAAGTGAAGCATGTGTCCTGCACATGCTGGAATGCGAAGAGTCAGGACAGGTGGAGACAGCTGTCTCTCGCGAGTATCTCGCGGGTAAGGCCTTCCTGCGAGACATGCTGTTCTGCCAGCCTGTACTGACTGACTCACACATTCTGCACCTATCCTATATAAACCCCCATTACCCACAAATGTTGAGGTATGCTTCAGAGAGAAAACCCTAGCCAAACACATTTGCAATTAGAGATTGTCATCCCCACCTTTCTCTATACACTTGCTTGTGGTATCTCCTCAACCCTTCCCTCTCCATTTCCACACCATTGAGAGGTTGATAGCCCAAACACTTACCACACCTTTTGAGAGTGTTGAGTGACGTTTTGGTGCTGCTGGGAAGCATTGGAAGAAGCCAAGGATGGCAGATGCAACATGGAGCTTGTTGCGGGATCCGGAGAACTAAGACAAGACACGGTTCCGAGAAGCCTTGTTGGAGTAGGAGCTTGGAGGGCTTAGGTACATCAGGTAGATTAGACTTGGAGGGTCTCTTGCTAACTCATGTATCCCAACTGATTGTCTAGTGGATCGATTTCCACTTGGAGGGCGGCGGAGAGGTTTTTCGCCGAGTTCTTCGGTTTCCTCTTCGAAAACACGTCTCGGTGTTTTCTGTGTTTGCATCTCTCTTCCCTACTCTTGTTCATTTCATTTTTACTGCTGTGTTGCTTTAAATATGGATTAGAGTAGTTGTATTGCTTATACGCTTGGGTTTACACTATTCCGCACTTAGTATTAAGTTAGTGTAAAATCAACCAAGCCGTAATTTTAATTGGGGGTCTAAACAGCTCTTGTGTTTTCAACACATTTTCGAGCTTTCAATTGGTATCAGAGCGGGTACACTTGCTGTGGTTTTAATACCTAAGTGTGATCCTTGACCCCTTATGTGTTTTGCCATGGATAATGCTTTACATGCTTGTATGGATGTTGTTGATTGTAACATGCCATGTGTTTGTGAAAATGCCTCTATGAGTGTTTATCCTCATGATTGTGATGCCATGTTATATGAATCCATGGGTGTTGTTGACAAACTCTTGAAGAAAGAAGCTAAGAAGTTTCAAAAGAAGTTGAGCAAGTTCATTTGTGAAAAAGATGATTTGATTGCTAAGCTCAATGAATCCAATAAATTGGTTGAAAAGTATAAAAAGCTTGCTGAAAATTCTCTTGAAAAGCTGAAAGAGTTTGAGTGTTTGAATATGGACTTGGATGCTAAACTTGTTTTGTCTAACAAACTTGTTGATGATCTTAAATCTGAAAATGAATCTATTAAGATGCATGCCAAGTGTTTGATTGCTGAACCTATTGTCAAAAATGATGGAAATATATGTTGCAATCATGTTGTGGTACCTGATTTTGTGCCTAATGTGTGTTTTGCCTCAAAGGACAAATCGGTGTACATTCCTCCACATAAAAGAAATCAAAAAGTGGAGAGAAAGGCTCTTAAGCCTAAGCCTCTGTTTAGGTCCAATCCTAGGGAATTGAGTGGATCTAAGTTTGTTCCAACTTGCCACCATTGTGGTGTGATTGGTCATATATACTCATTTCTATAATGGAGATTGTCCACTTGATTTCGTATCAGTTGTGTATGACCCGATTGAATTGATCATTGAAGCTTCACTCTAGTCTAAGGACTATTCCACACTTGATCCTCACACACAACACACAAGACTTTTGTTCAATGAATGTCTATTTCATTTGTGTGATTGTACATGTTCAAATGTGATGTGTGTGTGCTCAACCATATGTGGTTCAAACCAAAAAGATTTTTGTTCTTTTTGTTTGCTTTTGGAAGTGATTTGTACCACCCATGTTTTTCAAAGTTTTTAAAGTGTTTTTGTGTGAAAAACATGTTTTCTGGGTGTTTTTGTGTCATATTTCATGTATAGGCTCAATTGGGAGTTAAATGGTCCAATTTTAAAGCTTTTTCAGCTTTGGACAGAGAGTTTCGCGACTGTTTCGCGAGTACTTTCGCGAGTAAGGCTTACCCGCGAAAATTTCGCAAGTACTTTCGCGAGTCAGCTTCCCGCGAAAATCTCCATATCAGCTTTTTAAAGGGCATTTCGTGGGTCTTTTGTTTTAAACTTCTCCCATCTTCTCCCAAACACTTATTTTCATGTTTCTACATCAAAACCCAACTAATTTTAAGTGTTTTACATTCCATAAACATCTCTAAGGTAATCTTTAACTCTTTTCATTGATTTTGATCCTTAGATTACGTTTTTGGGGTTTTTATGTTCATAGTTGGGATTTTCTCAAATGGGAGTTGGAAAACTTATTTTCTGTCAATCTTTTTGATTGGGCTTTGTTTAAAATGATTCTTTGCTTTGGTTGTTGGCCCCTTGTGGCATATATAACATGTATTTAGGCAAGATTTTCATATGTTCTTGCATTGTTCATCATACTTGTGTAGTGTGTGCACTCTAAGTGTTTGATAAAATGCTCAAATGACATTTTCTCGTTGTTTTGGACTCCGATGAGTACCAAACTTTGGGGATCACCATAATTATTCATGTTTATCATGTTTTGATCATTGGTGGTGTGTTTTGTACACTTTGCCCCTTGAGTGCCTTGCTCATGCATTGGTCATGCATCTCACATGCACACTAGATGCACAGTAGCTGCACCTTGCTGCACACACTCTAACACTTGACATGTTTTTGCCTTAACTCATGCCAGTTAAGTTCTTTTAGACCTTCTAGCACATATAACATGTTCTTGTGTCCATGTCATGTCTAGGTTTACATCATGTTCCATCTTCCTTAGCATGTCATGTTCTTTATGCTTTGTAGCATTGTTTTAAAATGCTTCTGTCTTATGTTTGAGTTTCATTTTCTCATTCATCATGCACCCTTCATGCATCATCTTTTACCCTTGTTCTTATCTTTTTTTCTTTCCCTCCTTCCTCTTGATTAATTTGTCTATTCGTGACAAAAAGGGGGAGAGTATCGTCATTTCTATATGACTCATGTGCACACTCTTAGGGGGAGAAATTCTGCCTTGTGCACATTCGTAGGGGGAGAAAGCCATAGGGGAGATGCATATACTAAGGGGGAGAAGACATTTTTTTTGAGAAAACCTTGATCTACTTTATGCTTGTTTTCTCGTTACTTTATGGTGCTTTGATATGCTTTATTGCTCTCATTGCATCGTGCTTATGTGTTGGACATGCTTTTACCCTTATGCTATTGTGCTTCATTGGTTGCATGTTCGGTTGATCATTTGCTTTGCTATATGATCATTGTAGTCTTTTCCTTATGACTGTCATGTGTTTGATCAAGTTGCTCATATGTTTCACAACATGTTTACTTGATCGTATTCTACTTGTTACATTATACTTGTCTTTTTATCACCTGTTTTATCTTGAGGATCTAATGTGTTTTGTGCAAGTGTTTCAGGTTACAGGTATATATGTTCCAAGTTCATCACAGCTCCTATGATTCATGATAGAGGGAGTGATATGATAGGGAAGTACTTTATATTCATGTACCCATGTTGCTTTTGTAAGCTTTAAGGGTTTGTTTCATTGCATAGTTTGTAGGCTTTTATGGTTTGTGCCATGCATATGCAGTACATTGTTTATGCAGCCTTTATGCTTGTGTTATTGAAGTTGAATGTCACACATTTTACTTCAGTACAACACTCTTGTGCCCTAGTAGGATTGTTCCTAGATGCATATACGTTCTATGCATTGGTTGAGTGATGAACACTCTTGTGCCCTAGTAGGATTGTTCCTAGATGCATATACGTTCTATGCATTGGTTGAGTGATGAACACTCTTGTGCCCATGTAGGATTGTTCCTAGATGCAAATACTTTGAGTATTTTGCATTGGTTGAGTGTTGGATTTGCAAATGGTACTCTTCATATGAGCTTATCATCTTGCATATCCGGATGTTCATTCCTTGTGTGAATGAGCATAGTAATTGCTTGTGTATAGTGATTACTTGTTTGATCTTGCCATGATCTAGTGTTTTCTATTTCATCTTGCTTGATCATGCTTTTAATGCTCCATATGTTTTTCAAGTTTTCTGCATACAATGATAATATTTTGTTGTTATGTTTCAGGAGTTACTTGTTCATATGTTTCAAGAGCTTATCAGAATCTAGAATTAAGTGTGAGTGAGTTTTGCCTGTGTTCCCAAACTCACGTTTAAGTCTAGAGTCTGTTTTAGGGTTTTGTCACAGAATAGCTAAAGGGGGAGATTGTAAAGTTGTGATTTACAACTATGTGTTTTGTTGGCTTTTATTCCGTGCCAAATTTGATTGTAATTACTATCAATTGTTTATACCCTGTATTTGTTGTGGGAATTGATGTAAGGGGTGTGTGATAGAGAGTGTGTGAAGACTCAAGCAAAGTGGAAGCTGATGGAATCTCGCGGGTATGTCGCGACTAAGCTTCCCGCGAAGTGAAGCATGTGCCTTGCACATGCTGGAATGCGAAGAGTCAGGACAGATGGAGACAGCTGTCTCTCGCGAGTATCTCGCGGGTAAGGCCTTCCCGCGAGACACCCGCGAGACATGCTGTTCTGCCAGCCTGTACTGACTGACTCACACATTTTGCACCTATCCTATATAAACCCCCATTACCCACAAATGTTGAGGTATGCTTCAGAGAGAAAACCCTAGCCAAACACATTTGCAATTAGAGATTGTCATCCCCACCTTTCTCTATACACTTGCTTGTGGTATCTCCTCAACCCTTCCCTCTCCATTTCCACACCATTGAGAGGTTGATAGCCCAAACACTTACCACACCTTTTGAGAGTGTTGAGTGACGTTTTGGTGCTGCTGGGAAGCATTGGAAGAAGCCAAGGATGGCAGATGCAACATGGAGCTTGTTGCGGGATCCGGAGAACTAAGACAAGACACGGTTCCGAGAAGCCTTGTTGGAGTAGGAGCTTGGAGGGCTTAGGTACATCGGGTAGATTAGGCTTGGAGGGTCTCTTGCTTACTCATGTATCCCAACTGATTGTCTAGTGGATCGATTTCCGCTTGGAGGGCGGCGGAGAGGTTTTTCGCCGAGTTCTTCGGTTTCCTCTTCGAAAACACGTCTCGGTGTTTTCTGTGTTTGCATCTCTCTTCCCTACTCTTGTTCATTTCATTTTTACTGCTGTGTTGCTTTAAATATGGATTAGAGTAGTTGTATTGCTTATACGCTTGGGTTTACACTATTCTGCACTTGTATTAAGTTAGTGTAAAATCAACCAAGCCGTAATTTTAATTAGGGGGTCTAAACAGCTCTGTGTTTTCAACACGTTTTCGAGCTTTCATCCTTCAAAGCCTCCAAAGCATGTAAAAGAAGCCAAATTTAAACTTGAAACTAATTTGCAGTGAGAATGTTTTCGCCATTTAAATAGTTTAGGAAATAATCATGACCAAGTGGTAAAGTCAAAAGAAATAATTGTTGAACAAGAAAAAAATTAAATTAGGAAATTCCAAAGATCCCTTTGGCAAAATGGAAACTTTAAAGTCTTATAAAAACCAACAGTTGTAAGAATTACTTCCTTAACTTCATTTCACGCATTCACTACCATTTGGATCTACAAGTTTTTGGCAAAAGACATCCTAGCTAATGTATGTCATTCTCTATGGCACAATATGCTAATGCAACTTTCAGTTTGGAAACTGTGGGGTCTGAGAATATTATGGTAAGTCCCTAGAACAAATATGAAGCACATGTACAAAAATGTAACAAAAAGAACAAATTGACATTTTACATATGTATCATATATAATTTATAATTTATAATAATTATCCTAGAAACATATTTATTAACAAGTTTATAGTGAACCTATAAACTTCTGATTATCTTAGAAATTACTTAAATTGGATTTTATTTATTAAAAACAAAACAGATTTACAACAGATATATAAATAATTATTAAAAAAAACAAATATGAAAAAATATATATAGGAATGGAATTTCATAATTGTGCTATTGAGTACAAATTTAGAAATACACCAACCTGGTGGTTGTGTCTCATCATCACTCCCCTGGGAATGTCGTCTATCATCATCAGTTGGAGGAGCTTGTTGGCGTGATGGTACTTCATTCGACCCCACATGTGAGGAGCTCTCACCAGGCTCAACGAACTCAAGTCGCCGCTTCCTCCCCATTCTTGTGTGCAGTACCTAAACAATGCAAGCTTATTAGTTATAAAAAACATAATGTTACATATACATATGTCTATATATATATATATATATATATATATATATATATATATGTATATAATCTCTAACAAACACTTTAAACATGCAACACTTCACAAGCACACTACCAAGCCACACACGTCTTATTTTATCCGAATAATTCAACTCAATAATATCCGTTACAATACCATAGTAAGCAACACCACTGTCAATCATGACACTTACTCCACTGTTTTGAGTTTTCTTATTCTTCTCTGAATCTGTAGTTTGAAATTTTAAACCATTTGGTTAGGGTGTATAAGTCAGAGTAAGTTGAATAGTTGGTATATTATATATACCCTCTTCCAATCTAATTTTAGTATCTTAATATTTCTTTCAAATCGGTATTCAACTTCCTTTTTGTAATCTTGACATTTTTGTAATCGGATGTAATTTACCATTTGATCTTAGCTGCTCATCTTTTATGCGTTATTTTAAACTACAAAAACTTGAATTTAAACAATTGATTGATGACATGGCTATTAATCTTTGATCACCTTGAAATTTTGTAAGCATGAAAAATATATGAAGATAATGTAATCTAACGATAGGTTTGTCAAAATTTACATTGAATTAAGAAATATAGGGTTGGGTTCAAGTTACACCTGATGTAACTCTAAAAAATGTTACACCAATCAATAACTTATTATTGAATTCATATTTTGAAAATCCAACCGTTGGATTACATGTTCTATATGTTCTTAACATGCATGCCAATTTTCATGCCAATCGGATGTAATTTACCATTTGATCTTAGCTGCTCATCTTTTATGCGTTATTTTAAACTACAAAAACTTGAATTTAAACAATTGATTGATGACATGGCTATTAATCTTTGATCACCCTGAAATTTTGTAAGCATGAAAAATATATGAAGATAATGTAATCTAACGGTAGGTTTGTCAAAATTCACATTGAATTAAGAAATATATGGTTGGGTTCAAGTTACACCTGATGTATTTTGGAGGTATTTCGGTCATTTCGATGTTTTGGGGGTATTTCGGTCATTTTTTATGTTTCGGGGGTGTATTAGTCCTTTTCTGGGTGTCAGTTGTGTTTTGGACATTTTTTTATCTTTTTGGGGGCATTGTGGTCATTTATCAAACTTATAGGGGTATTTTGGTCTTATTCAAATAATCAAGGCTATTTTGGCTAGTTTTAGGCACAAAGGGGTACTTCGGTCCGTTTCAATGTCTTAGGGGGTGCTTGGGTCATTTTTTATGTTTTGGGGGGTATTTCAGTCATTTATAATGTTTGGGGGGTATATCAGTCTTTTTTTAGGTATCAGGGGTGTTTTTGCTCTTTTTTGATGTTTGGAGGGTACGTTGGTCTTTTTCTAGGTTTAGGGGAGTATTGGTCATTTGATAATTAACAAATCCCTCCACAAGTATAAGTGCTAGAGTATAAATTCTATCTTATAAAAAAAAAAAAAAAATCCCTATAGGTGCCCTATCCCAGCGCTTTTTGAAGCGCTGGGATAGGTCTTTCTCCATAAGGGAATGAGGAGACCTATCCCAGCGCTTTTGAAAGCGCTGGTATTGGGTCCCCTATTCCAGCATTTTCATAAGCGCTGGGACAGGTCTCCTCATTCCCTTATGGAGAAAGACCTATCCCAGCGCTTCAAAAAGCGCTGGGATAGGGTCACCCTATACCAGCGCTTTGGGCCTCCTATACCAGCGTTTTTTAAAAATGCCGCTATAGGCCTCCTATTACAGCGGTTTGTAAAGCGCCGGGAAAAAAACGCCACAATAGGGTTTCTTATACCAGCGCTTTCAAAAAACGCTGGTACAGACTTATCTATAACAGCAGTTTTGAAAAACGCCGGGAAAAAAACGCTGGGACAGGACGATTTTTTTGTAGTGTTTGAGCAAAAATTAATGGAGAAAATGGGCAAATGCCCTTTTAGCGCAAATTATGTAGCGTTTTGCCCTCTTTCCCAAACTAATTAGGGAAATGCCCCCCTTTTGAAATTCGATTTGAGATCAATCGAGTTAGACCTATAGTGGCATTTTTAAAGAGCCTATAGTGACGTTTTAAGGACCTATAGTGGCGTTTTGTAACTCGACTTCCATTAACTCGAGTTATAGGTAAAAAAAAAATTGCCTATAACTGGAGTTCATGGAGGTCGAGTTACAAAACGCCACTATAGGTCTTTAAAACATCACTATAGACTCCTTAAAACGCAACTATAGGGCTCCATAATTTTTTTTTTAAAACTCAATTTATCTCAAATCAAGTTACAAAAGAGGAGCATTTCCCTAATTAGTTTGAGAAAATGGACAAAACGCTACAATTTTTGCTCAAAAAGGGCATTTGCTAATTTTTTCCAAAAATTAACAATTCCATCTTCTTTTCCACTTATTTCAAACCACTGTTCAATTTCAATAGGAAAAAGCCAAGTTATTCCACACGTAATTGCCAATAACCATAAAAATGCAAGAACGGAGGTTACCGTGAATCCAAACTGTATAGTAACTAGACTGATGGCCGTATTGACTGGAGTCAGTCTATGCAAAGGGACCCATGCAAACGGAAAATTAGCTTGCTTTGATCGGGAGATGATGACACGATGAAAAATCCAAAAATCTTCCAGAGAACAATATTTCTTTGATAGTAATAGGATCTTGACTTGAAGTTTATAAGAGAAAAGTAGCTAACCCATGATTGGGGCTAAGTGAGTTTGGTCCACATTGCATTTACATGGGTGGTTCCCCTTCCTTGACAGGTCGCTGGTCATCAATTTTTCTTCACTGAAAAATCGAAGGACCACGACTTCTAGCAAGTAGCAACTAAAGCTTTGGCTATATGAGAGCACCAATAATGCTACTCGGTCACTATCAGATTTTTAATACTCAACTGAACTTTAACTTTCAACTATATGTCCTCTAGTATGTAAGGATAATACTAAACCTAAAAGTTTAAACCTATGAATTTTGACCCATTTATATTTTTTCTAATCAACTCAATCTTGTGGTAATTACACAATTTGGGCTTTTTAACATTTAACTAACCATATTACTCCCAGATGAATTTTCCAAAAAAATGTGCTAGATGCTGCTGCATTAGGAGGAATATCCAACTAAAAAAAAAAAAAAAATCCAAGATGCTTTTACACTGGACTAATCTTCGTCAGCTTTTTATTACACGTAGCTTAATATCCTTAATCCTTGCAACTTCCATTGTTATTGTATCCTCGGTTCCAATGCGACCCAATTACACTTTATCATCCACTCACTCCTGTGGTAATTATCCAAATGTGAGATTTTTAACAGTTAACAAACTGCATTTCTCCGGCCCACATGAATATTCTAGCAAAATGTGCTAGATGTTGCTGTAGAAATAGTCATCCAACTACAGCGCAATGTGAAAATGTTTCACCTCAATTGCCTTAGGAAGAAAGAAAAAAAGAAAAAAAGAAAAAAATTCAAAGACACATTTACACAGGACAAATCTTCTTCAGTTTTTCACTCGTAGCTTCTATACTACTATTTAAAAGGCTTTTCCTTTTTGAACCGGATTTTTTTTTAGTTCCATGTTGGGGACATATTTTTATGTAATTGACATATCCTTTGACAAAATGCACTTTACTTGTATTTGGGTAAATCTATGTAGGTTCAAGATGATCATCACAAGTGGTTAAATTGAAAACATGAAGATTACTCAAGAACTGCTCAAGAAAAGTGCAATCTGCAGGTCTCGATACCTCCTCGACAGAAGCACTATCTGTCGAGATTCATTAAAGCTTGATAGATGTCTCGATCGATCGAGCTTACGGATTTTCAGATTATAGCCACAATGTTTTTATTCTAAGGCTATTTGTTTATGGGTTTATATAATCCTTATTGGACTAGGAAAGCCCAAGGTTTGTGTAAACCTATTTGGAATAGGAGAGCCCATTAAGCTCCTATTTAAAGGAGGTGGGAAAAAGAAAAACCTAACCCTAGAGAGCTTCATAAGGTTTTCTTTTTGAAACCCTAGCCTCCTCCTACAGAAGAAAGAGTTCTTGCTACGTTTCTTGTACGCCTTTGGGTTTTGTAACCAAGCAAAATCTCTTGCACCAACATTGAAGATCTTATTGGTGTTTCTATGTGAAGCTGCTGCAAATCAACTACAACAATCAAAGGGTTGCTGTGGAGTTAGTCACGTACTGGGATTCGTGCAAAGGAGTAAGTCGCGTACTGGGATCCGCGCATCAAACTGGTTAGTCGCATACTTGGGAGCCGTGCATCAAAGGTGGGAACTGTCGCTACTAATCAAGTCCAATTGGGTATTGGGGTAAGGGTTCAACTGTAGGTTGGTAAAGTACTTGGATTCCTTTACTTGTAACCGCTTGATTTGATAATAGTGGAGTTTCGGGAGTGGTGACATGAAAATCACCCGGTGGGGTTTTTGCCGTTAGGGTTTTCCCCATTCGTAAACAAATCACCGTGTTATTTATTTTCCACTGCATATTTAGTATTGGTGATTTGTTTGTGCTTCCACGCGTTTGCATGATAAATTGATTAATTAATAACTTGACTAATTAATTAATTAGGTTTATCACAAAGGGTCATTCAATTTGTGGCCTATCAAGTGGTATCAGAGCAGGCACACTCTGATTAGGTTTTAATCTTTGCTGTGGTGATCCATTGACCCCTGTTGTCATGGAAACTCTTGATTGTTTTGATTTGCATGATCCTATGTTGAATGATGATGATGATATTCATGATGCCTATTGCAAGCTTTATAATTTTTGTATGAAATCTCTTGAATGTTCTACAAAATTAAAAGCTAAATTTAAAAAGGTCAAGCTTGAAAAAGATGATTTGATTGCAAAATTGGATGAAGCCAATAATTTGAATGAGAATTTTAAAAATCAAATTTTATCTCAGGTGGACAAAATTAAAAGTTTGGAAGAGCAACTAGTTAAATCTAAAACTGAAGTTGAAAAATTAACTAGTTCCAAACTTGTTGTTGAGCCTAACTCAAAAGAAAAAGATTTTTATATTCCTCCATTTAAAAGGAATAATGAAGAGATGAAGGCTAATATTGCTAGAATAGACAAAGGTAAAATTTCTGATGTTAACGCTGAAGTTTCTAAACCTATGTCTAAAACTCCTCCTAGGTTGAATAAAAATTCTGAATTTGTCCCCACTTGTCATCATTGTCATATTGTTGGTCATATTAGGCCAAATTGTCCTAAATTGTCAACCTCTAAGGTTAGACCTCCTTCTAGGAAGCCGAGTAGCTCTAAAACTACTCATGTTTGTCACCATTGTGGTGATTCTGGTCACACTCGCCCTAATTGTTTCAAGTTGTTTCCTCATAAGCGAGTGTCCAATAGGTCTCATCCTTTGTCTAAAGGCTCTGAACCTATTCTTGGTGAGTTATTAAAAGTTTTGAGCTTTTTGACTCAATTTCAGGGGAATTCTAATTCCTCTATGTCCTTTAGTAATCATACTAGGACACGTGTCTTTTCATCTTCATGGCCAAAGACTCGTGCTGTATGGGTGATAAAGGATCCTAAGACTTAATTGTCTTTTCTGTTTGTCCTCTGCTTTAATTCTTTCTATCTAAAGTAGGACTCTCTTTGCCTGATTTCTTATCTGCTTTTGGAATCATGCTTTCATGTATCTGCACCATTTTATCATGCCTTCATGCATATGCATCTTTCTTTCTTCTTAACATGTTTTTGTGTGGTTATTTTTAGTTTTTGCTTATTTTGTTTTTGAGATAAAAAAATAAAAAAAAATTGAAAAATCAGAAAATATAAAAACAGTGTGTATGTGTACTTTGGTACTTGTGTACCTTGGATGGCCAATGAAACAGAGTTTTCTAAACTTTGTATCTCTTGTACCTTAGATGAGCATCTCTATGCACAACTAAGCAAGTAAGCTTTGTGGCTCTTGTTTGTGACGAGTAAGATTAAGTTATTTCTTAAAACTTAACACTCATATCACTCTTTTTGACGGGTAGGACTAGAAAATCCTAAAAGAAATGCATAAATAACCATCTCACCACTGTTGCCCACCAATCATAATAAAGACACCTGTATACTTCGGCATAGCAAAAGTGCAGTGTCAAAGACATTCGTATGCTTCGGCATAGCAAAAGTGCGATGTCAAATGCTTAACATCTTGGGTATTTCTTTTCTCTCTTTTATATGCCCATGTATGATATGCTAAAATAAAAGAAAATATGCAAAGAAAATAAAAAGCAAAAAGATCAAAAATGCTTTAAATATGGTTGCAAGCGTGTATTCTAGGAGATGTGGGAGTTATAGGATGTACCTCGAAGGTGATAGTCCCCATCAAACAGTTATGATTATGTGTGAGTTAAAGTTATTTTCTCATATCTCAGATCATCATAACATGTATACACATATGCAATCTTGCGATGTTTTTCACACACAACACGCAATATTCTTTGCTACTTTTGATACATGTGCAGGTACAATGTGATTTGGCCATCACAAAGGTTTTATATGTGCTAATGTATGCTCACTAAACTGTCTTAACTTGTTTTTGAAAAATAAAATTGGTTAAACTTGTTTAGTGTGTGTGTGTGTGTGTTTTTGAGGATCCATGTGCTTAAATTCTTGTCGAGAGATGATTTTGAGAGCTTTATATGTTGATTGGATCTATGGTTGAGGTGTATGTTGGATTGCATTCATGTCTGTGTTTTTCTCTTCTCGAAAAACTGTTTTTAAAAGCTGTCTCGACACCTCCTCGATACCTTGCTATCTGTCAAGCTTCTCAAGCTTTTTCTTATCGCAATCCCGACACCTCCTCGATACCTGGTGGATCGATTGAGAAATTTTCTGACCACTCGATAGCTTCTCAACACCTGGTCGATCGATCGAGCTTCTCTTCTTGTGTTTGATGTCTTCTTTCTCGACACCTGTCTCGCCACCTCTCGATCGATCGAGATTCCCTTGCATGCATTTCATTTTTTTTTTTTTTGCATTTTTTTTTGTCCATAGCATCTTGTTTTTCTTTTTCTTGTAGGTCTATAGTTCCTTGTTCTCCTTGTTTCCCTCTTTGTCTGTTTTCTGTCTGTCTCCTGTCATGTCTTTTGGCCTTTTATGCCCTTTGACAATCATGTCAAAAAGGGGGAGAAATTTGAGAATTGAATGTCATTCCTCAGGGGGAGTAATAAACTTAGGGGGAGAACTTCATGTTAAAGGGAAGAATGTTTTTGATGTGACTAACTAAGGGGGAGAGTTAGTTTGATACACATTGATATTGACATATATTTTGTGTTGTGTATCTTTTGGTTTTGTAACCTTTTACATACATATGTGTTGTTTCTATATTTGATGATGATGTATGTGTTTCACTCTTTATCTCACATGTGTTGTTTCTTTTCTCTCTTTATACACATGTTTCTTGTTTATTTAACTTGTCATCATTTTCCACATGGTACCTTGATGTGTTTTGTTTAGTGCCTTTCAAGAAAGACAAGTTAAAGCCAAGTCAAGATTCCGAACCTTCTTCTTGTAGCAACTTCCAAGGTTCAGATCTTTTAGACTATGCTTATTTATTTTGTAATCTTGAGTAGAATGTATTCTAGGACATTCAATGTACTCTTGTGGTTTTGTCACGGATTGCCAAAAGGGGAGATTGTTGGGGACATATTTTTATGTAATTGGCATATCCTTTGACAAAACGCACTTTACTTGTATTTGGGTAAATCTAAGTAGGTTCAAGATGATCATCACAAGTGGTTAAATTGAAGACATGAAGATTACTCAAGAATTGCTCAAGAAAAGTGCAATCTGCAGGTCTCGATACCTCCTCGACAAAAGCACTATCTGTCGAGATTCATTAAAGCTCGATAGATGTCTCGATCGATCGAGCTTACGGATTTTCAGATTATAGCCACAACGTTTTTAATCTAAAAGGCTATTTGTTTATGGGTTTGTATAATCCTTATTGGACTAGGAAAGCCCAAGGTTTGTGTAAACCTATTTGGAATAGGAGAGCCCATTAAGCTCCTATTTAAAGGAGGTGGGAAAAAGAAAAACCTAACCCTAGAGAGCTTCATAAGGTTTTCTTTTTGAAACCCTAGCCTCCTCCTACAGAAGAAAGAGTTCTTGCTGCGTTTCTTGTACGCCTTTGGGTTTTGTGACCAAGCAAAGTCTCTTGCACCAACATTGAAGATCTTATTGGTGTTTCTATGTGAAGCTGCTGCAAATCAACTACAACAATCAAAGGGTTGCTGTGGAGTTAGTCACGTACTGGGATTCGTGCAAAGGAGTAAGCCACGTACTTGGGAGCCGTGCATCAAAGAGGAACTGTCACTACAGATCAAGTCCAATTGGGTATTGGGGTAAGGGTTCAACTGTAGGTTGGTAAGGTACTTGGGATTCCTTTACTTGTAACCGCTTGATTTGATAATAGTAGAGTTTAGGGAGCGGTGACCTGAAAATCACCCGGTGGGGTTTTTGCCGTTAGGGTTTTCCCCATTCGTAAACAAATCACCGTGTTATTTATTTTCCGCTGCATATTTAGTATTGGTGATTTGTTTGTGCTTCCACGCGTTTGCATGATAAATTGATTAATTAATAACTTGGCTAATTAATTAATTGGTTTAATTACAAGGGGTCATTCAGATTGTGGCCTATCATTCCAAAATACTCTTACACCCTTAAGTTTAAATAGAGACAAAATTAAAGGATAGTCAGGTAAAAATAAATATCTAACTTGCACTAAAATATTGCCTACAAAATAAGAACACTCTTCCACTAACCCACTTCTTCAAAGCAATTATACATTTATTGCTTTTTTTTTTAATAGCAAAATTAGTTAAACTACCTACGTTTCTGTTTTTTTTTTTTTTTTTTTTTTTTCCCTAAAAAAAAACCTACGTTTCTAATACTACTTTATTATTATTTAAAAAAAAAAAAAAAAAGTAAATATCCAAAAAAAAAAAAAATAGTTATTAGCAAAAAAAATAAACTAAATAGATATATACACTTTTTTTTTTTGATAAGTAGATACATCTTTAACTCCCATTAAAACATTGCTTACAAAATAAGATCACCCTCCTAGTGGTTTTCAAATTGCTTTATCCATTTATAAAAAATAAAAAAAAAATTAAAATTAAAATTAAAACAAACACACATTTCTTTGTAAAAAAACACATCTGTCATACCAAAAAAAAAACCATATATACCGTTATTGCCCCAAAAAAAAAAAAAAAAAAAAAAAAAAAAAACCAGTCGTATTCTATCTATACTACTATTTAAGGGGCTTCTCCTATTTGGTTTAGGACATATGTGATTCACTTGTTAGGAATATATGTCAATATTTTATGTACTTGGCTAATCCTTTGACAAAACAAACTTTACTTGTAATTGGGTAGATCTAGGATGTATTTAATACTTCAAGAAACAAGAGTTCAAGTCTAGTATTGAAACCATGCAAATCTGTCCAAGAAACAAGTGTAGAAAGTGCTGAATTTTAAAGCTCAATAGCTGCTCGACACCTCTCGACAGCTAGGCTATCTATCGAGCTCTTCAGTTGATTGTTATCGCAATCTTGACACCTTTCGATAGCTAGGTCGATCAATCGAGCAATTTTCTGTCCCCTTGATAGCTCCTCGATAGCTCTCGATAGCTCGCAACAGATAGGCTCGACACCTCCTCGATCGATTGAGAATTACTGAGCTTTACGAAATTCAGATTTTCAGATCTGATTTTCGGCCCATGCTGACATGTATGTGTAGGGTTTCTTTTCTCACAACCCTAGACCTATATAAGGCTTATTTTAGAGGCCGTCACATAAGAGAATACAAGGAGAACATATGCAAAAGGTGACCGATGCCTTATTCTCTCTAAAAGAAGCTACTGCGTCTTTGCGCCTTAGGGTTTTGTAACCAAGTGCTTCTTGATCTTCATTGTTGATGAAGTGAAGAACTTTGCAGCCAACATCTTCTTCAAGTTGGTGTGTTCGTCACGTACTGGGAGCCGTGCATCATTAGTTAGTCACATACTGGGATCCGTGCATCAAAAAGGGTGGCGTTCATATATTGAAGAGTTTAGAGGTTCTGAAGTGGTAGAAGGTTTCTGCTGTGAGTTCATCTATGGGGATTATAGAGACTAGGGATAAAGGTTTGTACTAGATCTGAAACTTCTCTTTACTATAGTGGATTGCTTTTCGGGAAGGTTTCCCCCTAGGTTTTTTACTGTGAAACTAGTTTGTTTCATTGGTTTTCCTGGGTCATCATATCTTGTCTTATTTATTTTTCCGCTGCATTATTTTGACATGATATTGATGTTTGTTTGTTTTAACAAGTTTTATTCATAATGTAAAGTTGTGATTTACAACTATGTGTTTTGTTGGCGTTTATTCCGTGCCAAATTTGATTGTAATTACTTTCAATTATTTATACCCTGTATTTGTTGTGGGAATTGTTGTAAGGGGTGTGTGATAGAGAGTGTGTGAAGACTCAAGCAAAGTGGAAGCTGATGGAATCTCGCGGGTATGTCGCGACTAAGCTTCCTGCGAAGTGAAGCATGTGCCTTGCACATGCTGGAATGCGAAGAGTCAGGACAGATGGAGACAGCTGTCTCTCGCGAGTATCTCGCGGGTAAGGCCTTCCCGCGAGACACCCGCGAGACATGCTGTTCTGCCAGCCTGTACTGACTGACTCACACATTCTGCACCTATCCTATATAAACCCCTATTACCCACAAATGTTGAGGAATGCTTCAGAGAGAAAACCCTAGCCAAACACATTTGCTATTAGAGATTGTCATCCCCACCTTTCTCTATACACTTGCTTGTGGTATCTCCTCAACCCTTCCCTCTCCATTTCCACACCATTGAGAGGTTGATAGCCCAAACACTTACCACATCATCTGAGAGTGTTGAGTGACGTTTTGGTGCTGCTGGGAAGCATTGGAAGAAGCCAAGGATGGCAGATGCAACATGGAGCTTGTTGCGGGATCCGGAGAACTAGACAAGACACGGTTCCGAGAAGCCTTGTTGGAGTAGGAGCTTGGAGGGCTTAGGTGCATCGGGTAGATTAGGCTTGGAGGGTCTTTTGCTCACTCATGTATCCCAACTGATTGTCTAGTGGATCGATTTCCGCTTGGAGGGCGGCGGAGAGGTTTTTCGCCGAGTTCTTCGGTTTCCTCTTCGAAAACACGTCTTGGTGTTTTCTGTGTTTGCATCTTTCTTCCCTACTCTTTTATATTCCATTATACTGCTGTGTTGCTTAGTTTATGGATTAGAGTAGCGTATTGTTTATTCGCTTGTGTTTACACGTTTCCGCACTTAGTATTAAGTTTGTGTAAAATCAACCAAGCCGTAATTTTAATTGGGGGTCTAAACAGCTCTTGTGTTTTTCAACACATTTTAGAGCTTTCAATTGGTATCAGAGCGGGTACACTTGCTTGGTTTAAACACCTTAGTGTGATCCTAGACCCCTCGGTGTGTTTGGAGAAGTGTTTGTGTTTTAACCACCATGAAGGATTTGATAAGTGTTTGTGAAAATGACTCAATGAACATATTTAAAGATTATTCTACCAATGCTGTCTTAGAGTTATTTAAATCCAAGAAACATGCTAGAATTTTTTGTCACATGCTGAAATCTTTAGTTCATAGGAATCATGATATTCACAATAGCCTATGTGAGTCAAAGTCTTTGAACTATGAATATGAGAGAAGAAATAAACAGCTAAGTGATAAAATTGGTTGTTTAAAAGGGAAACTTCACTCATCTTTGAATGAAATCAATAGAAATAAGTCTTGTTTCGATGATCAAGAATGTCTCTCTCATGCATGTCTTTTTGTTCATACCGCATTGAAAGTGTTTAACTCATGTTTGTGGTACCTTGACAGCGGGTGTTCTAGGCACATGACTGGAGAAAAATCTCTATTCAAAACTCTTAAAGAGAAGGAAGATGGATTTGTGACATTTGGGGATGGTAGTCATTCACAAGTTCTTGGAAAGGGAACAGTGGATATTCCGGGTCTGCCGTTGATGACTGATGTGCTATATATTAAGGGTTTAAAAGTGAACTTGTTAAGTATCACTCAGATTTGTGATGAAGATTTTCTGGTCCAATTTTCAAAGAAAGGGTGTCTAATCTTGAATGAAGAAGGTGTCCAAGTTCTAAAGGGACTAAGGACCACAGATAATTGCTATGGGATCATTCCCAAACCCAGCATAGCATGTCGAAGTGCACGGGTAAATCTCTTGGAACTGTGGCATCAACGGCTTGGTCATGCAAATTACAAACAAGTGGCGAAAGTCTCGAAGCTTGAGGCTGTGGTTGGCTTACCTAAATTTGGGAAGATTGAAAAGAATTTGTGTGGTCCATGTCAATTGGGAAAACAAACAAAGTCAAGCCATCCTAAAGTGAATGTGGTTGCAACTTCTCGTCCGTTAGAACTACTGCATGTGGATTTGATGGGTCCTACGAGAACAGAGAGCATGGGTGGAAAACGGTACATCATGGTGACAGTTGATGATTTCTCAAGGTATTCTTGGGTGGACTTTCTTAGAGAGAAATCGGAAGCATGTGATAAGATGGAGAAATTGTGCAAGAGATTGATGAATGAAAAGGGAGTACCTATCATCAAAATCAGGAGTGACCATGGGAAAGAGTTTGAAAATGCGAAATTTGAAGCATTTTGCAATGAACACGGCATTAAGAGGGAATTTTCAGCCCCAAAGACTCCACAACAGAATGGAGTAGTTGAAAGGAAGAACCGGGTGATTCAAGAAATGGCTCGAGTAATGTTACTCAACAAAAATCTTCCACAGAAGTTTTGGGCTGAAGCTGTGAACACGTCTTGTCACATTGGGAATAGGATTTACTTTCGAGCAGGAACGAAGAAGACTTCATATGAAATTTGGAGAGAAAAGAAGCCGAAGGTGAAGTATTTCCGAATATTTGGGAGCAAATGCTATATTCTCAACGACAGAGAGAATCCCGGAAAATTTGATGCTAAAAGTGATGAGGGAATATTTCTAGGCTATTCATTAAATAGCCGAGCATATAGGGTGTTCAATAAACGCACCAAGACGGTAATGGAGTCAATAAATGTGGTCATTGATGATACCGTATCTGAAAGGGAAAGGGATGACGGTGAAGGGTCAAACCTGAAGAAGGGGGAAGTTGAGGACAACATGTCTCAAGATGATGGAATCGAGGAAGAGTCACCAGAAAAAGAGTCTACACCTCCTATACCAAGAAGGGAGACCAGATCGATGCAAGGACCCTCTAGCCCTCTCACTCCTCCGGAAGTTCAACCTCCAATTTCTCGAGATGAAGAACCTTCCACCTCCAAGAGACCATCTTCAAGGGTAACCCTCAATCATCCAACAAGTAATATCATTGGTGACGTAAATGAGGGACTTCGTTTGAGAAAAGGACCAAAATACAGTGCAAATCATGTGACGTACAATTGTTATCTTGCTCAATTCGAACCAAAGAAAGTAGATGAAGCCCTTAGAGACGAAAATTGGATCGAGTCTATGCATCAGGAGCTACATCAGTTTGTCAGAAACGATGTATGGGAGTTGGTTCCAAGACCCAAAGATACTCATGTCATTGGCACCAAGTGGATCTTCAAAAACAAAACTGACGAAGATGGTGAAGTAGTTCGAAACAAGTCTAGGCTGGTGGCTCAAGGATATACTCAAGTGGAGGGCATAGACTTTGATGATTCGTTTGCACCAGTAGCAAGGTTAGAGTCAATTCGAATTCTGCTGTCTATTGCATGTGTTATGGATTTCAAATTGTACCAAATGGATGTAAAAAGTGCATTTCTGAATGGCTTTCTAAATGAAGAAGTATTTGTTGAGCAACCAAAAGGATTTCAAGATCCTCACTTTCCGGATCATGTGCTAAGGCTGAAGAAAGCATTGTATGGTTTGAAGCAAGCACCAAGGGCATGGTATGATCGTCTCACAACATACTTGTTGGATCGTGGATTCAAAAGAGGTCATGCTGACCGGACCTTGTTTGTAAAGAGAGATGAGAAGTCTCTCCTAGTTGCTCAAGTGTATGTGGATGATATTGTTTTCGGTTCCACCATTGACCAGTTGGCTCATGAATTCTCTGAAGAAATGAAAAGGGAGTTTGAGATGAGCATGGTGGGAGAGCTGAACTATTTCCTTGGGCTTCAAGTGAAACAGCGGAAAGATGGAATATTCATATCTCAAGAGAAATATGCCAAAAATCTTGTTAAAAGATTTGGTCTAGACTCTAAGAAGCATACTTCCACTCCAATGAGCTCCTCATCAAAGCTGAGTCGGGATGCAGCAGGGATAGAAGTGGATCCAACGTTGTATCGAAGCATGATAGGCAGCCTCTTATACCTCACTGCTAGTAGACCAGACATAGCCTTCAGTGTAGGCGTGTGTGCTCGATTCCAGGCAGCCCCAAAGAGTCACATTTAATAGCTGTCAAAAGAATTATCCGTTACATAAATGGCACCTCAGACTATGGGATTTGGTACTCAAGAGATTCAAATGACTGCTTAGCCGGATATTCTGATGCTGATTGGGCTGGTTGCATTGATGATAGAAAAAGTACTTCCGGTGGATGCTTCTATCTTGGAAATAACTTGGTGTCATGGATGAGCAAAAAGCAGAATTCAGTCTCTTTATCAACAGCCGAAGCCGAATATATTGCTGCTGCAAGTTGCTGTGCTCAATTACTATGGATGAAGAAGCTTCTTCATGATTATGGAATCACTCAAGACACGATGTGTGTATATTGTGATAATACAAGTGCCATAAACTTGTCAAAGAATCCAGTTCAACACTCGAAGTCAAAACATATCGAAATTAGGTATCATTTCATTCGAGATTTGGTGGAGGAAAGAACCGTGTACTTAGAGTTCATCAACACCGAGAATCAGAAGGCAGACATATTCACTAAACCTCTAGATGGCCCAAAGTTTGAATCTTTGCGTAAGACCATCGGTGTCGGTATCATTCCCTGAACTCTATCTCTTGTGTGGACCTATACTACTTTATATTGCATACCTGTTGTTTTGGTTCCACATGTTTAGTGTCTAATTGCTTTGTTTTTTTTTGTTTTGGTTTGAACTTTTGTTGATTGTCCTTTTATTGCTCTGTTTTGGGTGTGTTCAAAAAATTCAAAATCACATAAAAAAATAGAAAATCCAAAAAGTTTGATCACTTTGTTGAGTTTTGTCTCAAAGCATGTTTTGCCGTGTACCTTTGTACTTATGGCTTTGTGCATTTAACGAGCATAGCTTGTCTCTCATGCACTCATACCATTGTGGAAGAAATTCTGAAATCTATGTGACTGTTGTAAATAGATCTTCAACCTTGTCATGAATGATTAGTGAATGGTTTTGTTGTTCTTGAGACATGCATAGACTCATGCCTATATATCTTCCCACTTTTATTTTTTTTTGCTTAAAAGAGCTCTCTAATTGTAAATCTCCAAATGAAAAGAGATATAGAGCTGCAAAAGCCTGTCGCACAAACTAGTATTCGACTAGGAAAAAGGGAAAGCGACCAAAATAAAATGCATGATGCCCAACAAGCCAAAGGCTAAATCATAAATTGAAATATCAAAAATTTCAGGCATCTTTCTCTAAATGAGATTCTCTTTGCTCAAAAGTTGCAAATGATATGTTAAAAATGGAGCCAAATGAAAAGCTTCAATGAATTATTGTCAAGTACATGTGGGAGGTCATATATGCATGTTTCTATAATTGAGATAGATCACATAATCTAGTGCTAGTTGTGTATGCCTTGATTGAATTGATCATTGAAGCTTCACATTGGACTAAGGGCTATCTCATTTTTGATATTCACACACAACACACAAGTCTATGTTCAATGAATGCCCTATTCATTTGTGTGATTGTACTTGATTAAATGTGTTTTCACATGCTCAATCTTTGTTGATCAAACCCAAAAAGATTTTTGATTGTTTTATTTGTTTTTGAAAGTGATTTTATACTTTCATGTTATTTGTCTTTCATTAAAAATCATGTTTTTGTGTGTCTTCAAAAAAACTGGTTCAGGGGTTGTTTCGCGAGAAGCTCGCGACTTAGAGCTTCCCGCGAAAAGGAGTTGAGGGAATTTTTTTTCTTCTAACTTGTCACACAGGAACTTTCGCGACTGTGTCGCGACTGTATCGCGACCAAAAGCTACTCGCGAAATGCTGGTTAGCTAAAAATTGGATTTTTTCCAATTTCAGACAGAAGTTACCGCGACTGTCTCGCGACTGTTTCGCGACATATTGCTTCTCGCGAAAATTCTGTGCTTCAGTGGCTCCTCTCGCGACTGTTTCGCGACTGTGTCGCCACTCCCTAACCCGCGAAAAGCGCGTGTTTTCTGTCTTTATCTTGCTGATGTGACAGTGTTTCAAAAACTCAAAAACTTCCCTCGCCCAACCTTTGTCGAACCTCCTTCAACCCAAAATCATTTTCTTCAAAACCCTTCATCTTTAAACATCTTTTCTGCATTTCCATCTTCAAGGTATGTCTTCTAATGCATTTCCTTTCATGTTCTTGTCTTATTTTTGCAGATTTTTCGTTAGGGTTCCAAAAATTTGGGGTTTTTCGAAAATTTGATTTTTTTAAAATTGGGTGAATGTTTGACAAATCGTTTGCTTGGACTTTGTCCCATTGGTTATTTCTGCTTCTGTGTTGGCCCCTAGTGGCATTTTATCTTGTATTGAGGGCAGATTTTCCCTTGTTCATGCATTGCTCATGTCTTAGTTGTTGCTGTGCACACTAAGTGTTTGTCAAAATGTCCAAGTGACATTTTTGTCCTATTCTGAAATCAAGTGATTTCAATCTATAGACTTTCACTTGTTTGACCTTATTTCACTCTATTTGGTCATTGATCGTGTGTCACATGCATCTTGCACTTGCTCTCACATCCATACTCATGCACATTTGCTGAGATCCATGCATTGTGTCTATACATTCAGCAATGTTAATTCTGTTTTGTCCTCACTTGACTCTAATTGAGTTCTGTGGTCTATGGGTTGTGCTCCTGTCTCCTGTTTGTTTTGTGGTGCACAGATGTCTCCATTCAAGACTTCCGCTGTGAAAGGAGGCCGCGACAAAGGGAAAGAACCGATCATTGACGTTGATGCTGATTCACCTAGACCAAAGCGAACTCGTGGCTCAACAGGAACTTTTGATCCTAACTTGTTCAAGTCTCATGCTGCTTTTGAATCCTTCAAGAACCACTTTCAGGGTGCACCTTTGATAGTTGAGAGGGGGGTTGACCAGCAATCACTCAAAGACACACAAATACCTATTTGGTTTGCCACGAAAGATTGGAACTATCTGTTGTCAACTTTCGAGGATACCTATGAGAACATGGTTAAGGAATTCTATGCCAATGCCAGTGTCGTCGGCAATGAGATTAAATGCTGGGTTCGGGGAAAGACCTTTTCTGTCACACCAATGTACTTGGCAGAAATTCTACACATCAACCGGCCAATTCTCCCCATTCCGCCGGTTTATGATGAGCTGAACCCCGATGAAGAATATCTACGACAGTCTTTAGGAGCTGAATTGGAATTCTCATCCACAAGAAAGTCAATCAATGTGGCATCTCTTTCTTCCGAGCTACGACTTCTATCAATGATCATGTGTAGCAATCTCTATCCCCTGTCCAGCACTGGATATATGAACCTTGGACGAGCTTTGTTTTTGAACGATCTGATCACAGATGTCGAGATTGATGTGTGCTCTCACATCTTTCACATTTTGGCCAAAACAGTTGACCGGACAGCTTCAAGGAATTGTCTTCCTTTCTCTCGTCTTATTTCAAAGATTTTGAAGCTCAAAGGTGTCCGCCCATTGGATGATGAACGTCCATATCCAAGGCCAAGTCCAATCAACATTCGGTCTCTCCATGCTAGTATGAGCCATGCCAAGAAGAACCCCAAGCAAGAAACTCATGCACCATCGGGTTCTTCAAGTTCTGCAGCTCGTATCAATGATGACCAGATCAACAATATCTTTACTGCTCTTCAAGAATTGAGTACAAAGATGTCCGGATTTGGGACTATCATGTACACTCACCACCGACGTCTTGATGCACAACTCACAGCTCTCCAAACTCAGATGGATGAAATTCAACGGAAGCTAGAAGGGGATGACTAGCTATTCCTTGACAAAAAGGGGGAGATGATGTTTGTGATAGGGGGAGTATGGTGAAAGGGGGAGTATGGTGAAAGGGGGAGATGAAGTCAACTGTTCCTGTGTTTACTTTTGTTCTTTAAAAGCTTTGATACTACTCTTTATTTAAGTATTATTTCAGAAGTTTTCTTTTGTGTTATTATCCTTGCTTTGTAGCATAGTTTGCATGTACCCATGTTGCTTTTGTAAGCTTTAAGGGTTGTTTTGTTTCATTGCATATTTGTAGGCTTTTATGGTTTGTGCCATGTATTTGCAATACTTTGCTTATGCAGCCTTTATGCTTGTACTATTGAAGTCTAATGTCATACATTTACTTCAGTACTTCACTCTTGTGCCCTAGTAGGATTGTTCCTAGATGCAAATACTTTGAGTATTTTGCATTGGTTGAGTGTTGGATTTGCAAATGGTACTCTTCATATGAGCTTATCATCTTGCATATCCGGATGTTCATTCCTTGTGTGAATGAGCATTGTAATTGCTTGTGTATAGTGATTACTTGTTTGATCTTGCCATGATCTAGTGTTTTCTATTTCATCTTGCTTGATCATGCTATTGATGCTCCATATGCTTTTCAAGTTTTCTGCATACAATGATAATATTTTGTTGTTGTGTTTCAGGAGTTACTTGTTCATATGTTTCAAGAGCGTATCAGATTCTAGAATTAAATGTGAGTGAGTTTTGCCTGTGTTCCCAAACTCACGGTTAAGTCTAGAGTCTGTTTTAGGGTTTTGTCACGGAATAGCCAAAGGGGGAGATTGTAAAGTTGTGATTTACAACTATGTGTTTTGTTGGCGTTTATTCCGTGCCAAATTTGATTGTAATTACTTTCAATTATTTATACCCTGTATTTGTTGTGGGAATTGTTGTAAGGGGTGTGTGATAGAGAGTGTGTGAACACTCAAGCAATGTGGAAGCTGATGGAATCTCGCGGGTATGTCGCGACTAAGCTTCCCGCGAAGTGAAGCATGTGCCTTGCACATGCTGGAATGCGAAGAGTCAGGACAGATGGAGACAGCTGTCTCTCGCGAGTATCTCGCGGATAAGGCCTTCCCGCGAGACACCCGCGAGACATGCTGTTCTGCCAGCCTGTACTGACTGACTCACACATTCTGCACCTATCCTATATAAACCCCTATTACCCACAAATGTTGAGGAATGCTTTAGAGAGAAAACCCTAGCCAAACACATTTGCTATTAGAGATTGTCATCCCCACCTTTCTTTATACACTTGCTTGTGGTATCTCCTCAACCCTTCCCTCTCCATTTCCACACCATTGAGAGGTTGATAGCCCAAACACTTACCACATCATCTGAGAGTGTTGAGTGACGTTTTGGTGCTGCTGGGAAGCATTGGAAGAAGCCAAGGATGGCAGATGCAACATGGAGCTTGTTGCGGGATCCGGAGAACTAGACAAGACACGGTTCCGAGAAGCCTTGTTGGAGTAGGAGCTTGGAGGGCTTAGGTGCATCGGGTAGATTAGGCTTGGAGGGTCTTTTGCTCACTCATGTATCTCAACTGATTGTCTAGTGGATCGATTTCCGCTTGGAGGGCGGCGGAGAGGTTTTTCGCCGAGTTCTTCGGTTTCCTCTTCGAAAACACGTCTTGGTGTTTTCTGTGTTTGCATCTTTCTTCCCTACTCTTTTATATTCCATTATACTGCTGTGTTGCTTAGTTTATGGATTAGAGTAGCGTATTGTTTATTCGCTTGTGTTTACACGTTTCCGCACTTAGTATTAAGTTTGTGTAAAATCAACCAAGCCGTAATTTTAATTGGGGGTCTAAACAGCTCTTGTGTTTTTCAACAAATTTTAGAGCTTTCACATAATAAATCTAATTAACAACTTGGGTTTAAAACTTGTTAATTCTATCAACCGGGGTCTAAATTTCCCAACAATTTGGACTCCTCATTTTTTATACCCAAAATACCCTCAAATTTACCTGTTTGTAAATCTTAAATAATAGGGTTAGACATGTAAAATTACTAATTTAAAAACTACTAAATTTTAGATAAATTTGAAAAAATATTTCCTACAAAATAGGAACACTCCCACTAACCCACTTATTCTAAACAACAGTGCCCTTTTTTTTTCTTTAAAACAAAATTAGAAAAACAAGTTAAATAACACATGTTTCCTCTCTTCTCTCCCACTAATCCATTTATCTTATATGTTTTTTTTTTCCTTTTCACCCCGTTATCATCACATGTCTCACCATTCTTAATTGAAATTTAAAATTTAGAATTAACCAAAACTACTCAAGGATAACTTCCGCAAATTGAAGATTTATCCCATAAAAAAGTCACCAGCCCCACACACATTGATCTATTTCTTTTTTGTTTTATATGGACATCTATTTCTCTTTCTCTACAAAGAACCGCTTACAAATATACTTATGGGGCTTACATCTCCAATCCAGGTTAACAACTTTCAAAAAAAAAAAATTAATTTAATTATTCACTTTCTCCTCTGATATGAAGTTGGTGTTTATTTGATTCTCTTTCAGTGGTTTTCAATGATGAATTTCATTTGGTTTGGTGGAAAGGCTGTGATCGAAGACAGCAGTTTGCAACCAGTATCACATCTCTTTCTTTCTCTCTCACACACTCTTTCTTTTACTTTTTCGTTCCTGTACAAGATAAAATTCTCACTCCCAATATCTTTGGGATTATATTTGTATTTTGTGGTTAGAACTTAGAAATTATAAAAAGTTACAACTTTTCACATTTAATTGTTGCTTCTGTTCATTGATGGCATTATACAAAGGTATGAAAAATTGTCTAAACATTAATGAAAAAAACTAACTTCAGTTGCTCTTGCTTCTGATTGGTCCATTAGGTCATTACATTTTCACTTGATTTTTGTAGTAAATCTGAGTGTTTGAAAGATAATGCTTTACATATCTAATTTGCTCACTGTATTTGGTTGGAAATCAACCCAAACTTTTACTATTATGTTTTTCAATGTGCATTACGATAGAATATTGGTAATATCATCCCAATTGATATTTATAGTTAACAAAAATTAACTTGGATAAATGATTTATTGGTTATAAATAACTAGCTTCTAAGCACGCGCGTGAGGCTCTTCTTCTTTTTTGGGTAAGGGTTAATTTAGAGCATCCATTATAATTTTGTATTACTACATTTTTCAATAAAAAAAAAAAAAAAAAACCTAGGGGTGTGATGAGTATTATGTGTGGTGAAATAATTTTTCATCACACCCCTAGGTTTTTTTTTTTTTTTTGGCAATTGGAAAATGTAGTGATCCGAAATTATAATGGATGCTCTAAATTAACTCTTACCCAAAAAAAAGAAGAGCCTTTGAGCTCGCATGTGAGCACGTGTTCAGAGGCTAGTAATTTATAATATCCTTAATCCTTGCAAACTTCCATTGTTATTGTGGCCTCGGTTCCTTTAAGCATATTTTCTAATTTACTGTCGATTAGTTTCAGTTTCATATTGCAGGAACCAACTTTAACATGGAGGCTTACTTGAATCACCGCCCAAGCATATACAGTTATTGGACTTATACAACTCCACAAATAAGGTTATTGCAGCTGGCTCTGTGTCACTGGCTATTTAAATCATCAGCGATGATCTAGAAGCGAAGGCTCTACTGGAGAGTGGGTGGTGGAGTGGCTGTTCCAACGATACCTCAAGTCATTGTAAGTGGGTTGGTATATTACATGCAATGATGGAGGAAGTGTCACTGAGATTTGTAAGTATGGCATAAATCTGCGAGATTAGTTCAGGAAATTGAGCTTCTCTTTCATCCCAAACTTGGTCATTCTTACTCTTTATGACACCAGACTCAATGTGTTAAAGTTGTTATGTGATTGTGGTTCAGTTTAATGACCTACATCCACAGTTAAAAAACCATTGACGGCTACATATAATATTAATATAAGTACTTATTTTTATAATGAACAGGGTTTGTATACTAGGGAATATTTGACTGACTCTAAACTAATCTAAGGTAAATATACAAAGTTAATTAGTATTTTGGCAGGGACGGAGCTATTCATGGACCATGGGGGGCCATAACCCCCCCCCCCCCCCCCCCCCCCCCATATTTTATATTTATTTTACCTACTATATATGTTTACATGAGATTTTAGTATTTAGCCCAAGAAAATTCTTTTTGGCCCCCCCAGGATTCCAACCAACAACGAAATTAAACCCAACAATAACAAAACTATAGATCTCTAGCCCATTTTTAGCCCTTCAAAAACAAGAAAAAAAAATCACAT
Source organism: Quercus aquifolioides (assembly GCA_019022515.1). Lineage (NCBI taxonomy): Eukaryota > Viridiplantae > Streptophyta > Magnoliopsida > Fagales > Fagaceae > Quercus > Quercus aquifolioides. The sequence continues at coordinate 24,356,175 of CM032327.1, read as the reverse complement.
GGACAGATCCTATTTCTATTATATTTTTTTTATAAAAAAAAATCTCTAAATTCATACTAATACCTCATACCAGTCGAATAGAGAGACTCTTATCTCCTTCACTTCCACTGCATAGTAGTTTAAGCCACACCCACACTGCCACACATCCATTCCCTGTAAGTGAGACTCACCTTCAATTTTGCAGTTTGAATCACGCTAGCAGAGGCCCAATCTGCTGCTCCTTGGTAATTTCTCTCAAAGTCATGTCTCTCTCTCTTTCCTCTCTCTCTTTTCACTCAATTAACTTTCTTTGATCACTCTCTCACTTTACTGTAATGATAGGCTTCAATAGTTTTAGACTTTTTAGAGCAACTGCATCAGTTGATGCAAAATGTTTTCCATTTTGCACATCTAAAACCTACTTTTTCTATTTTACACTCCCATTTTTACAAAACACCCACATCAGTTAGTCTATTATGCACATTTATTCAAATAAAATATTCATTTCTTTAATACTGTCATCTCTCTCGCAGACCTAACACAACCCATACACCCACCATCACTAGCCACTATCTCTCTCAAGATTGACACCTCCGGCCTCCCACTATGCAACAAGATCGACACCAGCATCCAAAAAAAAAAAACAATCTAGTAAAATAACAAACCCACCGACCCACACCCACAATCCACACTAGTATCACACTGGAATCCACACAACCCACCGACCCACACCCACAATCACCGATACCACCGATCCACACCCACAATCACTATCACGGTAGCCTCAAGCTCAACCAAAAAACTAGACAAACAAATCCAACAGAATAAAAAATGGATCAAAACCCACTATCAAGATCGACGCCTCCGACCTCCCACTGTGCAACAACGAGAAACAAAGGCAAGCAGTGGTGATGGCGATGGCGAGAGACATTCAACCCAAAACCCACTGATCAACCCCATTCAACCTGAAAACAACGAGAAACAAAAGAAAAAAGAGGAAGAAAAAGAGAGCGATGGTGATGGCAATCGGCGGCGGTGGCGATCAGAGGAAGCTAGAAGAAGAAAGAATGATGAGATGAGAGAAAGAGAGAGCTGTGTGCCTGAGAGTGTCGGATGAAATGAGAAAAAGAAAGGGAGGTGAGAGTCTGGTACAGAAAGAAGAGAAAGAAAATTATTAAGATATTAAATGCACATGCTACAGTAACCGTGCATTGCATAGTTACTATAGCAATTATGCATTTATGCACAAGTTTACACCCACTGATGTGGGTGTTCTTTTGCTCAAAATGTGTAAAATTAGTCTCTTTTTCCATTTTGCACAACTTTGCATCAACTGATGCAGTTGCTCTTAGTAAAGTCAGTGTTTTGTCTTTTAATTATTGTTGGTTTACTGAGTTAAGGCGTAGTGGGTCACTGGCTGTGGGTTGCCTTGCTTGCTTTTATTTTTATTTATTTTGGAGAACATAGTGGGGTCACCATACCATTTATAAGATTGATAGTATTTGGGCTAATGCTAACTAGATTTAAAATTGTTCAAAACTGACAAATTTAATCCTTAAACCTAACTTAGTTCCTAAACTAAAGAATGTTAACTATATTTTACAAAAGTTTGTAATATGTGTTCATATGCATTAAATATTATGGTATTCATAGGCTTACTAAATAGCCTTCTTCATATGGTTTTTTTAACCTTATCTTCTTATGTACTTAGAAAAATTAATTAGTCTTTTTGTTAGAAGACTACACGACATATAATGAGATAATAAACATAGATGCAACATAATAAGAAACAATTATTTTGTTGATACTAAATGAATGCTAATTTGGATTCACCTTTTTTTTTATATAGTTCCCCCCCCCCCCCCTTCAATTGGAACCCTAGCTCCGTCCCTATATTTTGGCATATAAAGAAGCGAGAAGATACAAAATTATCAATTAAAAAAAAAAAAAAAACCATTGAAGTTATCGGTTTAGTCCTAAAACTACATTAAGGTTGTGATTTTAGAGTGGTGTCACTAATAGAAACATTAATGGAGGGGTATCCTAGAGAGGTGACATCCTTATTGTTATCTTCCAAAAAACGATGTTATAAGAAGTTTAGACAACGTCTACACTTTTTATAACATTAGAAAGTTATGCCGAGTGTACACAGAGGGCTCCAGCATAGAGAATGGAAGTTCAAGAAATTATTGTTGAGAAAGAGAAGTGAATGAGCAAAATGGAATATTGTTTGCGGCATTTGTTTTTGTTCTTGAATTACGAATTAGGAAGCCAAGATATATATAGTTTCCAATCCACCATGAAATCAGATGGTCTGTATGTCTCAAACGTAATCAAACAAATCTAGTAATTAAATTGTGAATTTAATTATTTAAATACTATTCTACCACTCTCTCTTACCCATGAGATTTTTAATATTTTAAATGAAAGGTTAAAAATATCGTGCTTTGATATTATGAAAAATTACCAATTATGCCAAAAGTTTCAACTATAAAAACTAGTAAATTTATTTATTTAATTGTAATTCTAACATCCCAAAATTGATATTACTAAAAACACCATATGAAATTTTCATGCCTTTCGCATGCAATATAGTGGATTTGGTTATGTTGGAAGGATAAAACCACTAAAGCACCGTGTGGACTTCTATCGTCCCTAGGGGTGTAATCGGTTCGGGTCGATCGGTGTTGAAAACAGTTTTTGTACCGAATCAAGAATGTTGGTTTCAACATACCTGGAACCGAAACCGACATGTAAGGAAGGAAAGCCGAACTCACCAATTGCATTCAGTTTCGGTTTCATTCGGTTGGGTGATAGGCCAAAAACGAATTGACCCCTTGTGATTAATTAACCAATTAATTTAGCCAAGTATATTAATTAAGTTAATTAACAAGCAAACGCGTGGTAGCACAAACAAATCACAAAAAAACTAAATATGCAGTAGAAATTAAATGAGACAGTGATTTGTTTAGGAATGGGGAAAACCTGACGGCAAAACCCCCACCGGGTGATTTTCAGTTCACCACTCCCGAAACTCCACTATTATCACAACAAGCGGTTACAAGTAAATGAATCCCAAGTACCTTACCAATCTACAGTTGAACCCTTACCCCAATACCTAATTGGACTTGTTCTGTAGTGACAATTTCCCCTTTTGATGCACCGCTCCCAAGTACGTGACTAACCAATGCGCGGATCCCAGTACGCGACTTCAACACCAACTGAAAGAGAGGTTGGCTGCAAAGTTCTTCAGTTCATCCTACACGATGAAGATCAAGAAGATGCTTGGTCACAAAACCCAAAGGTGCACATACACAGCAACTTCTTCAAGAAGAGATGAACTAGGTCAAGAACTTCGTCTCTGGTCACAATTTGCTTCAACAGAGTTTTCTCAATGCTTGTGCAACTTGTGAACTGTTTGACGACCCTTAAAACAATCCTTTTATATGTCTAGGGTTAGGAGAAAAGAAGGCCCAAACATATATTCACGGCTCCCAAGAAATCATATTAGAATTCTGAATTTCTTAAATCTCGACAGATAGGAGGTGTCGAGCAACTGTCGAGCAAGTGTCGAGCTTACGGGCTTGAGATAGCTTTCTTAAGCTCGATAGATGCAGCTGTCGAGCCAGCTGTCGAGCTTTAATGAAATTGCACTATCAGCTTGTTTTCTTGGACAGACTTGATGACTTCAACACTTGATCTTGAAACCTTGTTTCTTGAAGTATTAAAAACACCTAGAACTACCCAATTACAAGTAAAGTGCGTTTTGTCAAAGGATTAGCCAATTACATAAAAGAATGACATATGTTCTTTAACAAGTGAAACACATATGTCCTAACAATCTCCCCTTTTGGCAATCCGTGACAAAACCACAACAAACAAATGAACATATGAGAGAAGTCATAAATCACTCAACTCATATTCACTTGTTGAATACAATAAAATCTATCCTAACACAAACCCTTGAAAAACTTTGCAAGAAAAAAGTTTATGGCAAGTAGACTTTGACAACCTGTATTTCTGAAACACTTTAAACAAAAACTCATCAAGGCATCTTGTGTGAAACAGAAATAATAGATTGCATACAAGTATAAGAAACATGTGTATAAAGATAGAAAAGAAACAACACATGTAGAGATAGGTGAAAGAAACATACATCCACATATAGAGAAAATAAGTACAATGTATGTAAAAACTGGTCACAAGACCTCATATACAAGAACAATGTATCTAAAAAGTAGAAAAGAAAAAGATACATCATATCCTCACTACATCCCTCAAGTATCAACAGTATCAACACTCCCCCTAACAAAAATGTCCTATACTAACTCTCCCCCTAAGATGACTACTCTCATATCCCAAAACTACTCCCCCTTTTTGTCACGAGTGACAAAGGGTAGAGTGTCAAGTAGACATCTCATCAGTAGAGCTAGCATCTCCATCATCATCATCCGAAGCATCATCGTCCTCGTCATCATCATCCTCAGAATCAGAAGCTGCTGGAGGAGGTGGTGAAGGAGTAGCCTCAGGAGAAAAACCACCCATAGTCGCCTACCGTCGTGCAATACGACCAACAAGAACATTCACCTGATACAACTCAGTGGAGAGTGTATCAAGGCGAGCATCCATGCACTGCAGCTGCGTCATGATGTCTCCAAGTGAAACATCACTCATAGAGGAAGAAGAAGCGGATGTAGATGGAGCAGATTAGGATGGAGCTGAACGGGAGGGAGGATTGGCATCCAGTTGTCTCGACCTAAACTGAGCCTCACTACGTTTTACAATAGCGACATCTATGGCACACATGAAAGTGAAATGGTCGAACACAGGAAAAGGGATGGAAAAATGGCGTAGAATCCTCGTGATAGCAGAAGGAAAGATGAGCTTATCACGGGTCGCCGCATCCAAATGAACATCTATAATAGACAAAATGAAATGAGATGGAAAATCTATGGTAAGATGCTCAAGAAGGGATAACAAAAATCGAGCATGAGGCTCTGTGATGGAGTTGTAGTGAGAAAGTGGATGTAGTACAAAATTCATCACCATGTTTAAGAATCTAGGACCTTTAGCAAAAGGCTGACATGATGTGAACTGATGCTCACCCCACTCCGAAGGGTGCTCACAGAAAGCAGAAATGAGCTCATCTTTGGACACAGTCCTCTGACGCTCATAAGAAGGATAGTTAGGAAACTCTATCCTAAGAACCTTAAGCACATCTGCAACTAGCTGCGGTGTGACAGGGATGCGCGTACCTCGAACGCGAGTGGAAAAGAGAGGTATTGAACGATCAATCACGTGCACGTTGGAGTAAAACTCCTGAATAAGCACGAGAGGACATGTGACCAGGATGTCACACAGTGACTCCCATCCCCTACTATGAATGACAGAGGGAAGGTCAGTATCGGCGAAGTCCGCCAAAATGACTTGGCATTCCGAATGAACACCTCGTCTAGAAAAGTTCTCTGAAAAGGTCTTGTGGGCATCATCATCACCGAACCGAAGATTAAGAGGAGCGGAATCAGAAGATGAAGAAGCTCTAGAACGCAGAGGGTTCCGAGCCGGAGTAGATTTACGCTTAAGTGCCATAGACACTACTAATGTAAACAGAATGAGAAAGAGAGAGAGAAAGAGACAATAAGAAAAGTCCCAAAGCAATTCAAATATATCAAATATATTGAATAGAGAGTACGTATGCATGGAGATGCATGAACATGTGACATGCAAAAGAAATTTCATCATGGGCTCAGCCCAATCCAAACCTACCAGCACACAAACATAGTACACACATCTAAATGCATGAAAATACCATTCTAATGCAAATGTGATGCAATGCATGACATTTTGAACACATTTAAATGAAAACCCATCCTAAAATTTCAAGAAAAACTCATTAATTATGAAAAACCCCAAAATTTTCAAAAACCCCAAAACCTAAGATTCAAAACATGAAATGCATGAAGAATGAAGGAAAAAAAAGATCATACCAAGTGATTTGAAGCAAGGAAGGGCCGAAAATCACGTGGGTTGAAGGTTTTGAGTGAGAAAACTGAGTTTGGGAGATGAACAGTCGCGGACAGATCGAGAGAGATCGAGAAAATGAGAACTGGATCGCAAACAGAGCTTATATAGGAACCTCAGTAAATCTCGACAGATGAGGTATCGAGAGGTGTCGAGCCATCTGTCGAGGAAGGTGTCGAGAAAATGCACGTCGACACCTATAGGTGTCGAGAAGGTATCGAGGAATGAACACCAGAATCAAGAATAGAAGCTCGATTGATCCACCAAGTGTCGAGAAGGTATCGAGGAGACAGAAACTTTCTCAATCGATCCACCTGGTGTCTAGGAGGTATCGAGATTGTGATAAAGAAAAGCTTGAGAAGCTTGACAAATAGCTAGGTATCGAGGAGGTGTCGAGCTTGCTTTTGAAAACAGTTTTTCGAGAAGTGAAAAACACAGACATGAATGCAATCCAACATGTACCTCAACTAGTGATCCAATCAACATATTAAACTCTCAAAATCATCTCTCATCAAACATTTTCAAGCACATGGATCCTCAGAAACACACACACACACTAAACAAGTCTAACCAATTTTATATTTCAAAAACGAGTCAAGACATTTTAGTGAGCATACATTAGCACATTTAAACACTTGTGATGGCCAAATCACATTGTACCTACACATGTATCAAGAGTAGCAAAGAATATTGCGTGTTGTGTGAAAAACATCGCAAGATTGCATATGTGTATACATGTTATGACGATCTGAGATATGAGAAAATAACTTTAACTCACACACAATCATAACTGTTTGATGGAGACTATCACCTTTGAGATACATCCTATAACTCCCACATCTCCTAGAAAACAAGCTTGCAATCATATTTAAAAGCCTTTTTGATCTTTTTGCTTTATATTTTCTTTGCATATTTTCTTTTTAAACATATCATGCATGGGCATATAAGAGAGAAAAGAAATATCCAACATGTTAAGCATAGACATTGCACTTTTGCTATGCCGAAGCATACAGGTGTCATATTATGATTGGCGGGCAACAGTGATGAGATGGTTATTTATGCCTTTCTCTTAGGATTTTCTAGTCCTACCCGTCAAAAAGAGTGATACGAGTGATAAGTTCAAGAGATAACTTAATCTTACTCATCACAAAGCTCACTTGCTTAGTTGTGCATAGAGATGCTCATCTAAGCTACAAAAGATACAAAGTTTAGAAAACTTTGTTTCAATGGTCATCCAAGGTACACAAGCACCAATGTACACAAAACACACACTATTTTTGTATTTTACAATTTTTCAATTTTTTTTTTATTTTTATATAAAAAAAAAATAAACAAAACTAAAAATACACAAACAAAAATATGTTATCAAAGCAAAGCATAAAATTAGACTGACTCAAAAGAAATGCAAAACACACAAGTAATGCAACAAACAGAAACAAGAAGATAGAAGAAAGTGATAAATCACTTAGAGTCCTTTTTCTTCCACACTTTGGAAGAACCTTTCCTTTGATTGAACCCTTGAACCGGCAATGAGGGGGAAGGATTGAAACCGTTCAAGTTCGAAAGGAACATGAGGGCTTTCAGAAGATCTCCAAGAGGAGCAAGAGAGGATTGAAGCTGATTTTGGCTTCCAGATGCTATCATGCCGTTGCTCTGTTGAATGGCTAACAACTTATAGCAATTTGGTCGAGTATGACTAGCGGCTCCACAATGATGACAAAGATACTACTTCTTCTGTTTAGGCTTTTGAGAGTTAGCCTTCTTAACCCTAGGGTTTTTAACATCTTTCTTACCATCTTTCTTACCTTGTTTAGGGGGTTCTCCTAAGATAGATTTACCCTTGTCAAGGTTATCACTAGCTAATTCAGTTTTAACATCAGTGTTTTCAATTTCAGTATTATTAGCAGGAGAAACAAAAACAGTAGCACTAGTAGAAGCAGTATTAGAGGAAGAAAGACCATACCCTAAACCTGTTCGATCCGAAGCAGATTTCTGATTGCTAAGCATCTCATCAAGCTTTGCACTTGAAGTCCTCTCCAATTGAGCTCTGACTTGAAACAGCTCCGCTTCAAGCTTCTTGGTCTTCTCAGCTAAGAAATTGTTCTCAAACCTCCGTGCACCAATTGTTTGATTAGCTTCATCAAACTTTGTGGAAAGCTCTTCACGATCAAGTTCCACATCACTGAGCTTCTTGGTGGCCAGCCTATATAGTTTCTCATGCTTCTCAGAGAGCTTGTATAATTTCTCATAGGCTGAATGGATATCATCTTGATCATCCATCTTTTCACACTTAGAATCCACCAATTCTTCTTCTTCTTCCACTTCTTCAACAATCCCTTCAGTAGGATTAACTATGGTAGTGAAGGCATTTAAGATTCCGTTATCCTCACTATCGAAATCATCTTCAGGCTCAGTGTCACTTAGGGTAGCAGCAAGTGTCTTACTCTTCCCAATGCTCTTGAGATATGTGGGGCATTCTTGCTTCATGTGACCAAATCTGTGACATCCAAAACACTTTGGTCCTGCAGGAACAGTGTACTGACCACCATCCCTTGCATCCTTCTTCCCTTTGTCTTGGCCCTTAGACTGAGAAGAACTAGATTGTCTACGATCTTTGTCGAAGTTCCTTCCATTGGTATTCTTCATGAACTTCTTGAACTGCCTGGTGATGTAGGACTTCATCTTGGAATCTTCATCATTGGAAGACTTATATGTGTGGCTCTTTGCCTTCAAGGCCATGCTCTTGCCTTTACCAGTCTTGCCAATTCTGGTTAACCCTAGCTCATAGGTCTGCAAGTTTCCAACCACCTCAGTCAAAGGAATCTTATCAATATCCCTTGATTCTTCTATTGTCGTAATCTTGGCATGGAATCTCTCAGGTAGAGATCTGAGCACTTTCCTTACAATCTTGGGTTTAGGAATGGTTTCCCCAAGATTGAAGGCAGAGTTCACTATGTCCTTTAGCTTAGCATAGAACTCATCAAATGACTCATCTTCCTCCATCTTAATCTCTTCAAAGCTTGTAGTGAGCCTCTGAAGTTTTAAATCCTTGACAGCCTTTGTACCCTTATAGGTTGTCTGGAGGATGGTCCATGTTTCCTTTGCAGTTTCAATAGAGGATATCTTCTTGAATTCCTCATTGGTGACTGCGCTAAATAGGGCATTCAACGCTCTGCTGTTGAAGTTTGCCGCCTTGATCTTGGCTTCATCCCAATCAGCCGGCGCTTCCTTTGGCTTAGTCCAGCCAATCTCTATAGCTTGCCACACTTTTTCATCTAAAGGCTACAAGAAAGCTCTTATGCGTACTTTCCAGTATGCATAGTTAGTGCCATCAAATAAAGGAGGTATGATTAATGATTGTCCTCTATCCATGACAAACAGGGGTCAATGGATCAACACAGCAAAGATTAAACCTAATCAGAGTGTGCCTGCTCTGATACCACTTGATAGGCCAAAAACGAATTGACCCCTTGTGATTAATTAACCAATTAATTTAGCCAAGTATATTAATTAAGTTAATTAACATGCAAACGCGTGGTAGCACAAACAAATCACCAAATAACTAAATATGCAGCGGAAATTAAATGACACGGTGATTTGTTTACAAATGGGGAAAACCTGACGGCAAAAACCCCACCGGGTGATTTTCAGGTCACCACTCCCGAAACTCCACTATTATCACAACAAGCGGTTACAAGTAAAGGAATCCCAAGTACCTTACCAACCTACAGTTGAACCCTTACCCCAATACCCAATTGGACTTGTTCTGTAGTGACAGTTCCCTCTTTTGATGCACGGCTCCCAAGTACGTGACTAACCAACGTGAGGATCCCAGTACGCGGCTTCAACACCAACTAAAAGATAGGTTGGCTGCAAAGTTCTTCAGTTCATCCTACACGATGAAGATCAAGAAAATGCTTGGTCATAAAACCCAAAGGTGCACATACACAACAACTTCTTCAAGAAGAGATGAACTAGGTCAAGAACTTCGTCTCTGGTCACAATTTGCTTCAACAGAGTTTTCTCAATGCTTGTGCAACTTGTGAACTGTTTGACGACCCTTAAAACAATCCTTTTATATGTCTAGGGTTAGGAGAAAAGAAGGCCCAAAGACACATTCATGGATCCTAAGAAATCAGATCAGAATTCTGAATTTCTTAAATTTCTACAAATAGGAGGTGTCGAGAAGCTGTTGAGCAGGTGTCGAGCTTACGGGCTTGAGACAGCTTTCTTTAAGCTCGATAGATGCAGCTGTCGAGCCAACTGTCGAGCTTTAATGAAATTGCACTATCAGCTTGTTTTCTTGGACAGACTTGATGACTTCAACACTTGATCTTGAAACCTTATTTCTTGAAGTATTAAAAACACCTAGAACTACCCAATTACAAGTAAAGTACGTTTTGTCAAAGGATTAGCCAATTACATAAAAGAATGACATATGTTCTATGACATATGTTCTACAACTTAAGAACCGAAAACCGGCGTGGTCGAACCAGTAACTAACCGGTTGGGATTTTTGTCCTTTTCCCAGCCTAAAACTACATCGTTTCGGCTAAAAACTAACCCTAAAGACTCCTAAACACTCTCAACTCACACCTAACGCCTCAATGCCTCTCATTTCACGCCTCACTCTCTGAAATCAAATCAAGGTCTCTCAACTCTCAAGCTCTCTGCCTCACTCAACTCAAGCTCACTGTCTATGAAATCATGAATATCCCTCACTCTCTTTGCCTCACTCTCATGATCTCACCTCTGAAAAAAAAAAATTTCCCTTCTCATCATTCCTCTCGGCGTCTGAAGCTTTGATGACTGAAGTGTTCTCGATCTTGCCCTCGCCCTCTCTACTCTTTGCTTCTTGGCGTCTGAAGGTAATATTCTTTTCTTTTCTCTACTTCTCATCATTACTTTATTTTCATTTTGATTTTGATTTTCTCAATTCTGGTTTTTTTTTTTTTCTTTTTTTCTCTCGGCTTCATCAGGTAATGTAATAATTAATATTCTTTTCTTTTGATTTTTATTACTTGATTTTGATTTTGATCATTTTCTCTTCTCTCTCTCTTTTTTTTTTTTTTTTCACTTCTCTCGGCTTCGTCTCAGATTCTCAATTAATGTTCTCGGCTTCATCTCAGGTCCTCCTTCTGTGACTTCACTAGTAAGTGGTAACTTCAATTATTAATTTACAATAGCATTTTAGTTTATTTGTGATTTTGTGTATGTTGTGGATTTGATTTACAGAGCATTATTGTTTGTGAAATATAATTTATAGAGTATTATACTATTGATTGTGTATGTTGTGTTGATGAATTTATTTGTTGATAAAATGGTTGCTGTCAATCTGAAATTATTGACTATTGTTTGTGTATGTTGTGTTGATGAATTTATTTGTTGATAAAATGGTTGCTGCTAGTCTGAAATTGTTAAGTGAAATGGAGTCCACCTCTGTACCATCTAATGAGCATGATGATAATGATGCTAATGGTGGAGCATTTGGTTCACATGATGATATTGATTTCAATTTTCTTCATAACAAAATAGGCTTGGGTCTTAAAACTTAGTAGTTGTTTGTTTGAAGCTTTAAAACTTATTTGCTATTTGGATGTAATGAACTTATTTGTTGTTTGCCATTTGGATGTAAATGTAATGACTAATGAACTTATTTATTTGGTTTTGTTGAAAGTTTATTAGGCTAAGAATGATTGTTTTGTAATGTTATTATGTTAAATTCTTTAAAAAGATGTTATATACTTATATACTTGTATTTTTTTAAAAGGAAACATATTTATTACTATTGGTTTGTTAGTTTTAGTATATTAAAAAATTATTAATTATTTATATAATTTAAATAAATAATAATTAAATTATTTATGACATCACCAGTTCGACCATAAAACCGGTAATTACTAATTAGCTCATTTTTTGATTCTTTCACCGTACCGGTTTTTAAAACAATGATTTTAAAAACTTAAAAAACTTTTAAAACCCTTAAAAACTCAAAAGCGGTTAGCAAAGGCTCGAATAAGAGAACTATAGGCCAGCACACACACATTATACCACTAAGCTATAGACTCTAACATGATTTAATATTACATAAATATGTAATATATCGGTTCGGTTCGGTCGGTTTCGGGGTGAAAAAATCCAACACCGCCACCAAAATGAAAATCGAAAAAATTATATATCTCAAACCGAAACCGAACTGAAGTAACAGAAAACCAACTGAAACTCTAAAATTTCGGTTGGTACAATCGGTTGGTCAGTTATTCTTACACCCTTAATCGTCCCTATAATTGCAACTAAGTTTTTCTGCACTTCAAAAGGATTCAAAAAAGGACACAATTGTATATATAAAAAAAAGGGGACAAAATTAAGACACGCAACATTTATTTTACAGTTATAGGATCTTCTTGACTTATAAGTTTGTAAGACCTAACCCCGTGATTGGAGCTAGGTGAGCTGGTCCTTATTACAATTTCATGGGGGTTTCCCCTTCCTTGACAAGTCTCCTATCATAAATTGTCCCCACTGAAAACTCAAAAGACCTTGACTTCTACACTTCAATAATGATTCCAAGAGAGAATATTTCGTGAGAATCACGTTGGTATTTTTCCGAAGTCTAAAAAAATAAATGTACTGCAATCATCACTTATAAAGGTATCTAGGATCATGAATATAACAATCAACCATTTGCCCTTGCACTCATCAATCAAACACACTTTTAACATGGCTCCCTCTGTCTCCATTTCCATTCTGGTAGTAGCATGGGCTATTTGTATCTTCATGCATGCCACAACTATGGTTATTTCAGCTGACTTCGTGGCGGCACCTCAATCATCATCACTAGAACTGGAAGCAAAGGCGCTGCTGGAGAGTGGGTGGTGGACTGACTTCACCAACGACACCAGCAATCATTGCGGGTGGCATGGAATCACTTGCAATGTTGGTGAAAGCGTGAAATCCATTAACATGGTTGGGCTCTATGTAGGAAATAAGTTAAGGAAATTCAACTTCTCTTCATTCCCAAATTTAGTTTCTCTTAGCCTTTCTACAACTGGGCTTTGGGGGAGCATCCAACTTCACATAGGTACTCTTTCAAAACTCACCCATCTTGATCTATCTCATAATTATCTTACAGGTGACTTACCTGTTTCACTTGCAAACCTCACCCAATTAGAGAAGCTTGACATTTCTTTTAATCAAATCAGTGGTTCCATCCCAAATGAATTGGGAAACTTAAAGAATCTTCTTGAGCTAAATCTGAGTAAAAACAAATTCAAAGGTCCGATCCCTTCAACTTTTGGAAATTTAAAGAATCTTCTTGAATTAAATCTGAATGATAACAAATTCATAGGACCAATCCCCTCAGCTCTTGGAAATTTAACTGATCTTCTTCAATTAAATCTGAATTATAACAAATTCACAGGACAAATCCCTTCATCTCTAGGTCTTTTAAACAAACTCATCCATTTGAGTGCATTAGAAAATCAACTTACTGGTGAGCTACCTCTTTCAATTGGAAACCTCACTCAATTAGAGATATTTGACCTTTCCCTTAATCTAATCAGTGGTTCCATCCCTAAACAACTTGGAAATTTAAAGAATCTTCTTAAATTAAATCTAAGTGAAAACAATTTCAGTGGACCGATCCCTGTAGCTCTAGGTCTTCTAACAAATCTCACTCACTTGAGTGCATATAGAAATATACTCACAGGTGAGCTACCTCTTTCACTCGGAAATCTCACTCAATTAGTGACATTTGAAATTTCTTTTAATCTAATCAGTGGTTTCATTCCCATCCAATTAGGAAATTTAAATAATCTTCTTGAATTGCATATGTGTGCAAACAACTTCATTGGACCAATCCCTTCAAAAATAGGAATGCTAAAAAATTTGTCGGTTTTGAACCTAGGAGGAAACAAGCTCACATATCCAATCCCACCATCTCTAGGTCATCTCACCAATTTAGTCAGCTTGTATCTTAATTTTAACCAAATCAATGGCTCCATTCCCCTAAAATTAGGTAACATGAAGAATTTGCGTAACTTGGCCCTCAGTGAAAACAATATTGTTGGTAAAATTCCTTCAAGTTTAGGTCAATTAACTAAATTAGAATCTTTGTCCCTAAGTTGGAATCAAATCACTGGTTCCATTCCTGTAGAAATAACTAATTGCTCTCGGTTGTTTGGCTTGTCTTTGAATCACAACTATTTAACTGGAAACATACCCTCACAGATCAGTGACCTATATTTGGTAGAAATGATTGACCTCAGTCATAACTCCATCAATGGGAGCATTCCAACTCAAATTGGCGAGCTTCGTTTCCTACAAGAGCTTAACCTTAGTCATAACTTTATCCGTGGAGAAATACCTTTTGAGCATGGAGAGTTACCAAATTTGTGGTGCATGGATCTCAGCAACAACGCTATCACGGGAGAAGTACCTCCTATGCTTGGAAATTTGAGCCATTTAGAAGTTTTGGATCTTAGTTGCAATAATCTCACTTGCAACATTCCCATTTCTCCTATGAGCATGACTGAATTTAGCTTGTCATGCAATTCTTTGAAGGGTCAAATCCCAACCACAACCTCAGTTGCACGACAAATAAAAATTTTTGTCCCCCTCACCATTTTCCTTGTACTGCTACTTCTTGGGTGTTTTTTCCTCTTTCGATGTGGGGTTAGGAAAACAGAATTTATTTCAAGGGAAACAAAGAATGGGGATTTGTTCTCAATATGGAATTATGATGGGAAAATTGCATATGAAGACATAATTAAAGCAACAGAGGACTTTGACCTAAAATATTGTATTGGAACAGGTGGTTATGGTAGTATATATAAAGCATTGTCGCCTAGCAACGAAGTAGTTGCCTTGAAGTAACTTCATCACTTAGAAGCTGAGGATCCAAATTTTGACAAGAGTTTCAAGAATGAGGTTAAAATGCTATAAAAAATCCAACATCAAAACATTGTGAAGCTACATGGCTATTGTTTGCATAAATGACGCATGTTTTTGGTCTACAAGTTCATGGAAAGGGGAAGCCTATTTTGTGCCCTAAGCAATGATGTTGAGGCTGTGGAATTGGATTGGGCCAAGAGAGCAAACATCATCAAAGGCATAGCGCACGCCTTATCTTATATGCATCATGAATGCATCCCAATAATTGTTCATCGAGATATAAGTAGCAACAATATTTTGTTGAACTTTGAGTTAGAGGTGTTCGTTTCTGATTTTCGCACGACTAGACTTCTTGATCTGAATTCCTCCAATCAAACTTTAATTCCAGGAACTTTTGGTTATATTGCTCCAGGTGAATTATACGTAATTTTCGTAATACTCATGCTAGTTAATTAGAAACAATTACTTTTTTGATGGAAGTTTTCTGCACTAGCAAGTTTTGTCCAAATGTCCATAAAGAAAATTAAAAAAAAAAAAATTGATTAAAGATAAACAAAACACTTTTTCATACCTATTTTTTGTCCAATATTTGCAGAATTGGCCTATACTATGAACGTGACTGAAAAAAGTGATGTGTATTGCTTTGGAGTGGAAGCATTAGAAATATGAATGGGAAGACATCATTATCATCATCTCAAAGTGTGATGCTAAATGAAATATTAGACAAGCATCTCCCATCTCCGAATCGTTCGGTAGCCCAAGATGTGTTGCTGCAATTTCATTTGCTTGCTTACAAACTAAGCAGGAGTCTAGGCTAATAATGAAATGGGTGTCCCAACAATTTCTTTCTCACAAGAAACCAATAATGAACTCCTTACAAGGTGTTTCACT
This sequence comes from Quercus aquifolioides, assembly GCA_019022515.1. NCBI lineage: Eukaryota > Viridiplantae > Streptophyta > Magnoliopsida > Fagales > Fagaceae > Quercus > Quercus aquifolioides. The sequence continues at coordinate 24,340,392 of CM032327.1, read as the reverse complement.
ATGGCAGTTGAGGAACCAAGAAACTTACACGGTTGGAGAGAGTGAAACTTAATATGGAAGTGCTTCAGTTGAGAACTATATTGTTTGATGAACTCCTATGAAAAAAATGTTTTGTACTACAATAGAATTATCTTAAAATTCCTGTTTGTAAGTTGTATTTGTTGTTCTTAATGATTATTAGCATGTATTGGTTGTTCTAATAATCATATCATATGTAATTGTGGAGGTTGCAAAGGCTTATCTATATGCTTGATGCTTGACTCGAAGAAATACTTGTTCGAGTTATTCCACAAGATTCAACAATAGTAAAGACAAAAATTTACTGAGTAAACATTTAAAAAAAGTCCACCTCCCTTGCCTCCAACTCCTCCCTTTCTTTTCCACTCCAATCGTCCACTGCTTACCCCTCTTCTATTTCTGTAAGCCCGAACCCCACGACTTCCTAATTCAATTCAACCCGCTAGTGATTGAGACCTTACTAGTCTTAATTTTAAAATTATAACACAACAAAAAATTAACATGCATAACAAATTTAATAAAAGAAAGATCTAATTGAAGGGATTTGACTGTAAAGTGACATAGGTCAACACCGTTAGGCAATGAATTTTGATTCTCATGGAAATTCCCATTTGATCATCAAATTTCACGTGATTCTTGACTTTTTACTTTTCGAACTTCTTACTATTCGACTTATGATAGAATTTGAGCTCTATGTTCTACGTCCGATATATAAAATATATAGCAACTGTTGTGAAAAATTGATTTAAGCAAGCTTAAAGAAGAGAAAAACAATGGAGAAATTTTATGTGGTTTTGGCAGTGTGTCTTAGTATAAGGGAGAGGGCTGCTATCAATCCACTATATGAGAGATTAAGATTATAACAATTATATATAGAGTAGACTACCCGGTGGAAATCCCGAAAATACCTTTGATGCCCAAAAGGCCTTGGGTCAGTTGAACCAATAACAAATATGAGCAAACTCCAATGGCAAGAAAATATTATAATAAAACATTTGTTAAAAATTCATGTGGTATCAAATATTAGCTCTTTGTTTATTGGATTTTAATACTACTAACGTGGTATTATTTGATACCAAATACCTTCTCAATTTTCACACTTATTAATTTTATAACTTGCTAAGTTGTGCAACTATAAGTGGTTGACACTGTTGAGAATAGTTCCAGAAGAAGTCCCAAAGGTCAACAACACATGCCCAACGGCTAGTTTTCAAACAGCTACTTTAGTAATTCATCAGAGCGATGTTGTTTTGATTCCACAAAGACTTGAGATTGTATTTAATGAAACGCTGCGTTTATACTTACTGAGACGCTGCGTTTTACATGTCTGTGTGCTACGCTGTGTTTTGTATAACTACTGTTTGGGTAAACTCAGTTTGTTAGGTAGTTATTAACAATTGATTAGTTCCTAATTTCTCTCCCCAATTTACGGATTGATCCTGTGAAATCAGGGATCTCTGGTAAGGCCGTTGTTGATCCTTTTGTATATATATATTGTACATCACAGTAATGAACAATTAAGAAATTATTCTTCTAGAGTTTTCTTCTTCTCTCTCTCAAACTTTCTCTCTTTTCTCTCTGAGTTTGTAGCTTCTCTCTGAGTGATTTACTGTGTGAACACCATTGTTGTAATCTGTAAAGCTTGGGTTGAATATTTTCATGGTATCAGAGCATCCTCGATCCCAAGGTCCAACAATGGCAGAAACTAATTCAACATCAACTTCCTCTACTGTGCCCTCAATCTCCACCACCATGCCTTCAACCTCTTCATCCATCAATCTCATGAATCAACCTCTATTATTGCTGTCAAACATGTCAAACATGATGACAGTTAAACTTGATTCTTCCAATTATATTGTTTGGAAGCATCAAATTTTTATGGTATTGGAAACATACTCAATGCTTGAACTTCTTGATGAAGTCCCTTATCTTGTTCCTGAGAAATTTCTCAAGGATCTTTCTAGAGCTGTTACTTCTGTGCTTAATCCAGATTTTCTCATCTGGAAGTCAAAGGAAAAAGCATTATTGACCTTCATCAGTTCTACCCTAACTCCTTCAGTCTTGGCTATCATTGTTGGTTGTTCATCTGCTCAAGAAGTATGGAAGGTTCTTGAGCACAAGTTTTCTTCAATTTCACGGTCTCATGTGATGAATCTCAAGGGTGAATTGCATAATGTGAAGAAAGGATCTGATTCTGTGGATACATATCTGCAGAAGATTAAGGTGATCAGAGACAAATTAATGGCAGTAGGTGTTCTTTTGGATGATGAAGAACTACTCCATGTAGAAATCAAAGGTCTCCCAAAGGAGTTTAGTGCATTCAGGTTTGCAATCAGAACCAGAAGCACAAAAATTAGCTTTGATAAACTAGCTACTCTGTTGAATGCAGAGGAAGAATCCTTGAATGAAGGTATGGAGTTCAAAGACTCCACTTTTGCAATGGCAGTTAACTCCACACCAAGATTCAATAACACTGGTGGTGGTTTTCATACCTACATTCAATCAAATAATAATAATAAAGGTAGAGGGAGAGGCAACAATGCTAGAATGCCGAGGCAGAGGTCCAGGTCCATCTTCAAGTCAGTTCAATCATTTTTTACCACAGCCTTAAGGTTCTAATGCTAGAGCAGAGAGGCTAATTTGCCAAATCTATGGTAAAGCAGGTCATTTAGTTATTGACTGCTACCACAGGATGGACTGTGCCTATCAAGGCAAGCATCCACCCACAAAGTTGGCAGTTATGGCCACTTCATCCAACCATCTGATAACTTAGGAGCAACCTTGGCTAACAAACAGTGCAGCCACTGATCATGTCAAATCTAGCCTCAATCACTTAAGTTTTCCTAAGCCTTACACTGGCCAAGAAAATCTCACAATTGGGAATGGATAGAATTTACCTATCACTCATATAGGTAACTCTTTAATTCCTTCTTCTAATTCTGATATTTAGCTTAGAAAAGTGTTAAGGGTTCCTTCCATTGCTTCTAATCTTGCATCAGTTCACAAGATTTGCCATGATAATAACTGTAGTTGTTATTTTGATGCAAATACTTTGTTAATTCAGGCCTTGGCCACGGGGACAGTTCTTTACAAGGGCAAAAGTGAAGGTGGTGTTTATCCCATCTATCCTCACAAGGCCACTAAGCTTCTTCTTCCACATAAACTGTGTAATTCAGTCAAGTTGTCTCATTTCAGCTAGCACTAGTGGCACAGCAGGCTTGGTCACCCTAATTCCCAAATTCTTAGGCATGTTTTACATAATAATGGAATGTATTCTAATAATAGTGTTAATCTTGCAAATTATTGTATTCATTGTCTTCATGGCAAGATGCATAGACTTCCATTTCCTAGTTCTAGGTTTGTATTTCTCCTTTTGAACTTGTACATACAGATCTATGGGGTCCTGCACCTCTTGATTCAATAAATGACTACAAATATTATGTTATTTTTGTTGATCATTTCACTCGTTTTACATGGATGTATTTGCTCACAAATAAGTCAGAGGTTTACTCTAAATTTGTCATGTTTCATGCTATGATTAAAACACAATTTTCTTCCACCATTAAAATTCTCAGATCAGATGGGGGTGGTGAGTTTACTTCTAAGTCTTTTGAGTATTTTCTATCTTCCAATGGGATTCAAAATCAGATTTCTTGTCCCTACACTCCTCAGTAAAATGGTTTAGTTGAAAGGAAACATAGGCACCTAATTGAAACCACAATCACCTTACTTTCACAAGCCTCTCTCCCTTCCACATACTGGTCCTTTGTTGTTCAGTCTACCCTTACACTCATCAATCTCCTTCCAACAGCCACCTTAGACTTCCTGTCACCTTGGTTTAAACTCTGTGGTCATAATCTAGATATCTTTTCCCTCAAAGTATTTGGCTATGCTTGTTATCCTTACCTCAAACCATACAGTCAGCACAAACTTAATCACAGAACAGCATAATGCATTTTCTTAGGCTATTCCAATGTTTCTAAGGGATACTTGTGCCTTGATTTACTCACTAACAAGTTGTACACCTGCAGGCATGTGTTATTCAATGAGCACAGATTCCTTTTTCCTTTTACATCTCCTTCTGTAACACATTCTCATCCACCAACTCTAGACATATGGCTATCCAATCTCCTGTACCTCCACTCTTCCAATCAACCCTCTATTCTAGGTCCATACACATCTGATTCTTCCTCTTTTCCCATACCTGTCTCTACTCCCATCTGTATCTAGTCCTAGTGTAGCTCATATTCCTAGTTCCTCATCTCAGTCTCCCTCTCCATCCCAATCTCAACCTATACACTTGTCTACCACTACACAACCTACTACCTCAGCTCCTTCTCCTTCCTTGCCACTTGTTCCTCCATAAAATACTTTAGCTTCTACCCTTGTTTCTACTCAGGCACCTCTCAATTCCCATCCTATGACCACCAGATCCAAGAATGGCATTACTAAGCCTAAACTTTGTTTTAAGGCTATGCTTGATTACATTCATACTGACCTTCCATCCTACAAGGTTGCTTCTAAGTTTCCCCCATGGATTCAAGCTATGGATGCAGAATTTTCTGCCTTTCAAAGACAGAAAACTTGGTCTCTTGTTCCTGCTCCTATTGACATCAATTTGGTGGGTTGTAAGTGGGTGTATAAGTTGAAATTAAACAGTGATGGCACCATTGCTCGCTATAAAGCTAGATTGGTTGCAAAGGGCTTTCATCAACAGGCAGGTGTGGACTACACTGAGACATTTAGTCCAGTTGTGAAGCCTGCTACAGTGAGGCTTGTTCTTTTAATATCTGTGACTTTTCATTGGCCTCTCCGGCAATTGGATGTCTCCAATGCCTTCCTCCATGGTTTTCTAAAGGAAGAAGTGTACATGGAGCAGCCACCAGGCTATGTAGATCATCACTTTCCTCATCATGTTTGCAGGTTGCATAAATCTTTGTATGGCTTGAAACAAGCTCATAGAGCCTGGTTTGACAAATTTGCCTCTCAGTTGTTGCATCTTGGTTTTGAAGCTTCCATGGCAGATTCCTCTTTATTTGTGTATCACTCTCATCAGGTCATCATTTATCTCCTTGTGTATGTTGACGATATTATCATCATAGGCAACTCATCTTCCCAAGTCTCTCATCTTGTCACTGCCCTTAGTCAGGCCTTTGAGCTTAAGGATTTGGGTGCTCTTTCCTATTTCTTAGGCATTCAAATTATGCCTTCCAGATTTGGGCTTACCTTATGCCAATCCAAATATGCCTCAGATGTGCTTCACAAGTTCAAAATGGAGAATTCCAAGCCCACAAAGACTCCTTGCTGTCCTAATGTATGTCTTACTCCTTTTGATGGTTTTGTTTTACCTGATCCCTCTGAATATCGGAGTATGGTGGATGCTCTCCAATACTTGACATTCACACGCCCAGATTTAGCCTTTAGTGTGCATCAGCTCTACCAGTTTATGCATCATCCCACTACTTCTCATTTGGAAGCAGCCAAGCGTGTTCTTCGTTATGTGAGGGGTACTTTGCATTTTGGCATACATCTTGCTCCTGGTCCTCTCACCTTCTCAGCCTTCTTTGACGCGGATTGGGTTGGCGACCCCACTGACAAAAAGTCTACTACTGGCAAGTTGATTTTCCTTGGCTCAAGCCCAATTTCTTGGTCTTCCAAGAAACAATCCACTGTTTTGCATTCTTCTACAGAGGTAGAGAATTATGAATGTCATGATGCATGAACCTATGAGCCTAAATATTGGAAGAATTAATGCATGAGCATAGAGAGTGATCACGCATAAGTACCCTTCTTCACTCACACTTTATGAGTGTTTTAGGTGACAGTTTTAGATGGCGGGGTACGACCAACATAACTTTCAAACCTTGGAGTGAAGCTAGCAAGGCATAGTGATATGTTCTTCAACATTTCCATAACGTCTCCAATGAGATGTCCCTCACTATCTCCCTTAGCTTGTGCTCCCTTTGGTCTTCTCTTTGAACTTTCTTGGCCATGCATAGAGTTAGCCTTCTTGAGTGCATGAAGCTTGAAACAATTCGGCCTTGTGTGCCCTTGTACGCCACAATGATGACACACATGCTTCACTTGAGGCCCCCTTTGATTTTTGGGTAATGACTTCCTTTTTTCCTTTGGTTTTGCACCAATGGTTCTTTTTACAGCAGTAAGGGTCTCAATCTCAGGCTTCACTTCTTTGAGTTTCTCTTCATTCTTGGCTGATACGAACCTTACTTCCTTCTTGGGTTCGCTGCTAGAGCTTCCTTCTCCGGTATAGCCCAAACCAGTCTTATCATGTGAAGATTTTTGTGAGGACAACACGTTGTCAAGTTTCTTGGTGGAGATACGCTCAACCTTGACATTAGCTTGGATAATTTCAAGTTCAAGAAACTTGATCTTAGAGTAAGCTTCAACCAACTCTCCCTTGAGTCCTTCTACTTCACACTTCGCTTCCTTGAGTTGCACAAGTATACACCTATGCTCTTCTTCAACCTTTTTCATCTTTTTCACAGCAAGGTTCGCAACCTTGGCGTATTTTCCACTATCTTCCAGCAGAGAATCATATGCTTCTTGAAGGTTGTTCTCGCCTTCATTTTGGTACACGTCTTTATCTTCCGATTCTTCAACTTCCTCATCCTCGGAAAGATCACCAAGTTTATCAACCAAATTGCTTAAATCATTCTTTGAATCAACGGAGGCAATTGTCATGAAGGCTCTGTGGTTTCCTTCACTGTCACATTCTCCTTCCGTGTATGAATTTGAGTTGTCAAAATCTCTAAGGGTAGTGGCAAACACTTTACCCTTCCCTCTCAAATAGTTGGGAAACTCCTTCTTGAGATGTCCATGGCCATTGCATTCGTAACATACAATTCCTTGAGGGGATTGAAACTCCTTCCCATCTTTCTTCTTGAACTCCTTCCTATCACCTTTGGAGGATGAAAACTTTCCTTTGCTAAACGGCTTCCCACTGTTTTTCATCTTCAGAAACTTCTGGAAGTTCTTTGCAAGGAATGCTACCTCCTTCTCCACATCATCTTCTTCGGAGGAGTCATCCATTCTCTCGGTGATGGTTTTGAGTGCAAGAGATTTGCTCGACTTGTGAGAAGGCAGTCCCAGCTCATATGTTTGGAGAGATCCAATGAGTTCTTGGATTTTGATCTCATCCAAATCTTTACTCTCTTCTATAGCTGTGACCTTTGCACGGAAGCTCTCCGGTAAGGACCTCAAAATCTTTCTCACCACCTTAGCATCCTCAATCTTCTCTCCGAGATTGAGCTTAGCAATTACGATTTCATTGAGCTTCCCATAGAATGAATCAAAGGACTCATCGTCTCCCATCTTGAGCTCTTCAAATCTGGTGGTAAGCATTTGGAGCATAGGTAGTCTCAAGGATCTTCCAAGCTTCCTTGGCTGTCTCCACATGCGATATCCTGTGAAATTCATCAGTAGACACACCACAGAATATAGCGTTAATAGCCTTACTGTTTGCATTAGCCAAAGTAAGAGCTGCCTTGTCCCATTCGAATTTGGCTGTTGTGGGTTTAACATACCCATTCTCAACGGAATCCCATACCGACTCATCTATAGCACACAAGAAAGCCCTCATGCGGACTTTCCAAAACACATAGATGCTCCCATCAAAGAATGGTGGAGCATTGAGCGATTGTGATTGGTCCATCACAAAAGGGTCAAGGATCACACTCAGGTAATTAAACCACAGCGAGTGTACCCGCTCTGATACCAATTGAAAGCTCGAAAATGTGTTAAAACACAAGAGCTGTTTAGACCCCCAAATTAAAGTTACGGCTCGATTGATTTTACTCTAACTTAAACTAAGTGCGGAATAGAGTAAATGCGAGCGGATAAACAAATAAGCTACTCTAACCCATATTCATTACTACACAACAGTAAAATGTAAGATAAAAGAGTAGAGAAGAAGAATGCAAACCGATATGTTATCGAAGAGGAAACCGAAAAACTCGGCGAAAAACCTCTCCGCCGCCCTCTAAGCAGTAATTGATCCACTAGATAATCAATTGGGATACACAAATAGCAAAAGACCCTCCAAGCCTAGTCTGTCTAATGCACCTAAGCCCTCCAAGCTCATACTCCAACAAGGCTTCTCGGAACTGTGTCTTGTCTAGCTCTCCGAATCCCGCAATATGCCCGATTGCATCCGCCAAAGCCTGGCTTTTTTCAATGCTTCCCAATAGCACCAAAACCTCACTTGACACTCTAAAAGAGTGTGGTAAGTGTTTGGGCTATCAACCTCTCAAGTGTATGGAAATGGAGAGGTAGGAGTTGAGGAAAATCAACAATGAATTGTGTAGAGAAATGTGGGTATAACAACCTCTAACTCTCAATGTTTGTGGCTAGGGTTTTCGCTCAGAAGCACACCCTAACATATGTGGGTAATGGGGGTATATATAGTGTGAGTACAGAAAGTGTGTATCAAATATGACAATTCAGCAAAACAGAATGTTTCGTGGGTACCCCGCGGGAAGGCCTTACCCACGAGACACTTGCGAAAACCAGTTGTCTTTATCTTGTCCTGACTCTTCGCATTTCAGTCATGTGCAAAGCACATGCTTCACTTCGCGGAAAGCTTACTCATGAGCTACCCGCAAAAACAGCTTTAGTTTTCAATTGCCTTAAGTCTTCACACTCTCTCTCCCTCTCTCACACACAACCCTTACAAATAAATTCCACATAAAATACAGGGTACATAAGATTGAACAAAATTACAATCAAATTTGGCACGAAATTAAAGCCAACAAAAACATAATTGTAAATTACAACTTTACATGATTTATTATGTATTTATATGATATATAGAGAGAGAGAAAAAAAAAAATGATATGGTAAACCTTGGTTAAAATCCTTTTTGTGTTTTTTTTTTTCTTGAATAATAATTCAGAAGCCCGTATTGACTGGAGTCAATCTATGCAAAGGGACCCATGCAATAGAAAATTAGCTGCTTTGATCTGGGAAATGATGGCACTATGATTAATCCAAAAATCTTTCAGAGAAAAATTTATTTGACAGTAACAGGATCCTGACTTGAAGTTAAAAAGAGTTAACCCATGATTGGGGGTAGATGAGTTTCGTCCTCATTGCATTTGCATGGGTGGTTCCACTTCTTTGACAAGTCGTCAGTAATAAATTGTGTACAACTTCTAGCTGAAACTTGAAAGTAGCAACTGAAGTTTTTGCTATATCAGAGCACCAATTAATCTCCTCGATCACTGATCAGTATTTTAACTCTCAAGCGAATTTTAATTTTCAAGTATCCTATAATGTATAAAAATAAATATACATAAAAACTTGACAATGACCTATGGCTTAGGAATGCGTGGACACAGACACAAGTACGGGTATGTGTAAAATACGGCGACACGAGCAATTTTTGAAAAATTATAGCATGATACAAATACAAATTAGATACGATACAGGTACAACACCCCAATAAAGTGTCTATGCATCCTAACCTATGATCCCGTACTAAAACAATTCCTAACATTAATGACCAAGTTTAACTAGGCTTAATCTCCTATAACTATAAAAATGCTAAAATGGAGGCTAACATGAATCCAACCCATGCACAGAGGAATATAGAACTTAAAAGGCTTCTTTCAGTGGAATTTGTTTTTGTTTTAGATTATATGCAGGCACTTACCCATACCATATGAGTTCGTCCCTGACGTGAAATTTACATGCCTTTCCCAGATTCCAACATTAGTATTTGGTTGGGTCGCAATTATAAGATTAAAGCACCGTGTGGACCTATGGTAAAAGTTACAAAGTCATGACTAGGAAATGCAAGCTTCTCAGAAAGTCCGTTAGATACATTAATTCAATCACATCACAATGTGGAAATATAGTTGTAATATCATTAATTCAATAACATCACAATGTGGAAATATAGTTGTACTATGATAATGAAGAAATTTCCGGGAAGAATACATGGAATCCAGCGGTTTGATTTCGAGTATCTTTTTTGCACTTCAATATGATTCACGTTGGTATTCTTTGGAAGTAAAAAAAAATGAAGATACCCACTATTCACTCTCTGGCTGTGTCTCACTAAAGTGTCTTGAGCCGTGGATATAAAAATCGACCGTTTGCCATTACACTCATCAATCATACACTTCAACATGGCTTCCAAAGTTTCCATTTCCGTTCTGGTAGTATCATGGGTCCTTTGTGTCTTCTTGAATTAAATTTGAATACTAACAAATTTATCGGATTAACCCCTTCAGCACTTGGTGTTTTGACCAATCTTTCCAGTATGAATTTGTCTTTTAACGATGTCAATTTCTGTAGCGTCTGAAATTGGACTACTAATGAATTTGAGGGATTTGTATTTTGATTCGAACAAAATCAATGGCTCCATTCCCGTAGAAATAGGTAACATAAAGAGGTTGATAGCTGGAGAAATTATAAGGTCCTCATGATAGACAAGTGACGTGGTCCACCATTCCATTAAAAGACTCTCACCTGTTTAAAATTGCTAAGTCAGAAAATTTTTCTAAACAGAAACTGACTTTTGACTCAGTAATTTTAAACAAATTGGAGTCTTTTAGCGAAATAGTGAACAAGTGACGTGGTCCACTATGAGGACCGTATAATTTATCTGATAGCTGATACATTTGAACCTCAGTATAACAGTTTTTTTTTTCTTTTTTTTTTTAAAAACCTCAATGTAGTAGTGTTAATGAAATCTCTTCCACTAATATATTGGTCATTTAACTAATTGGACTCAACCTTTAGTTTAGAATCATATTAGTGGTTGCATCCCTTAGAATCAAATAATTGTTTTTCGTTAACATCATTGATTTTAGGGTTATGCTAACGGGTGCTCTTAGGGTAATGATTAACAATCCATTTTAGGAAAGTTTTGATACCACTTTTATGGGAAATTGAAATTAAAAGCTATCAAAACAATAAATTTTTTTTTCTTTTCCCATAAATTTTTTTTTTAAATAGATTATTAACTATTGCTCTAAGGTATCATTAGCATTTCCCTTGATTTTAAGACATTACTATTTAACTGGAAGTGTTCCCTCTTGCAATGGCAACCTTTTCGTCCAATATCAATTTGACCTCAGCTACAATAACTTCACAGACAACATTCCCCCATCCTCTCTTTAATATATCTGATTTTAACTTGTACAATTCTTTGAAGGGTCGAATATTTTCCAATATATCATGAATTAAGGATTTTATGTAAGGACGTCAAAGGATTTGCTTATTGTGTACACCATCTTCTCTTGCAATGTGTCTAGTAAATATTTTGGTCCTAGAACCACTCAACAAATTAAGGCATGGGCTATGTTGCAACCAACCCAACTTAATGCTAAATGAACTTTAAGGGGTTTTTTTTATTTTTTTAATTATTATTATTATTATTATATTTTTTTATGGGTTTGGTTTACAATACAATAAATTTCAAAGAAACCCAGAGCCGGAACAATTTTTTGATGTAAAAAATATGCAATATAAAAGCTTTGAGATAAATCTAAGCTGAAAAGTGAAAACAACATAAAACAGAAACTAAAAAAAAAAAAAAAGCGCTAGGGAAGAGTCTTCTGATTTCTAACCCAAATGGTTGGGTCATTTTTGTAATTACAGTAAAGTTTGTAAAAAGATTCGGTAAAATAAGAGTTGGACATCATTTGTCTCAGATCTAAAAAAAAAAAAAAAATTAAAAAAAAAAAAAGGAAGCTTGGGCATTTTTCATCATGAGGGATCAAATCCAAAATATATAAATTTCAAATTATTTAAGCATAAATAATAATAAAAAAGGGATAGTATATTGTGGTAGCAGCACCACACAATTGGGAATACAACTACATATTCCTTCACATATTGAGGAGATTGAAGGTTCAAATCCGAGTTAGTGCGGCTGTTCTTGCAAAAATCGAAAAAAAAAATAAGAATAATAAGAAATTTGACTTTTTTTAAAATAAACAAAAGAGATTTGACGTGAAAAAATTACAGAAAAGAAAAAAAAAAGATTAAAAGTCAACTTAAGTCAAACCAATTCAAAACCCTATATATATGATCCCTGAATATATATATATATATATATATATATATATTCAGCTCTGATTTTGATTGTTTTTTCTTCTTAAAACACGCTCAATCAACCGCGCATAGCCACAAAGACTTCTTGGACAATTCCTGTGAGATTTTTTACTATGTATATCGATGGATTTACATGTATAAATTGTTTCCAAGTGACATTAGAATTCAGTTCTAGGGCACACACTAGACTCAACTCTTAGAATCTTTAAATGATTTGAATAATAGTTAATAGTACTATGTGTTAGGACATATGTGTTGTTAAGAACATATGTCACTTATTTATGTAAATTGGCTAATCCTTTGATAAAACGCACTCTACTTGTAATTGGGTAGTTCTAGGTGTTTTTAGTACTTCAAGAAACAAGATTTCAAGATCAAGTGTTGAAGTCATCAAGTCTGTCCAAGAAAAACAAGCTAAAGTGCAAAATCATTAAAACTCGACACCTGCTTGATAGCTCCTCGACACCTGCTATCTGTCGAGATTTATAAAATCTGATTTTCTGATCTGATTTCTTGGGATCCGTGAATATGTCTTTGGGCCTTCTTTTCTCCTAACCCTAGACATATAAAAGGATTATTTTAAGAGTCGTCAAATAGTACACAAGTTGCAAAAGCATTAAGAAAACTCTGTTCAAGCAATTTGTAATCAAAGACGAAGTTCTTGACCTAGTTCATCTTCTCTGAAGAAGTTGCTGTGTATTTGCACCAAAGGGTTTTGTGACCAAGCGTCTTCCTGATCTTCATCGTGTAGAATGAACTGAAGAACTTTGCACCCAACCTCTCCTTCTAAGTTGGTGTTTGAAGTCGCGTACTGGATCCGCGCATTGGTTAGTCACGTACTTGGGAACCGTGCATCAAAAGGGGGAACTGTCATTACAGATCAAGTCTAATTGGGTATTGGGGTAAGGGTTCAACTGTAGGTTGGTAAGGTACTTGGGATTCCTTTACTTGTAACCGCTTGATTTGATAATAGTGGAGTTTCGGGAGTGGTGACCTGAAAATCACCCGGTGGGGTTTTTGCCACAAGGGTTTTCCCCATTCGTAAACAAATCACCATGCCATTTAATTTCCGCTGCATATTTAGTTATTTGGTGATTTGTTTGTGCTTCCACACAATTGCATGATAAATTGATTAATTAATAACTTGGCTAATTAATTAAGTGGTTTAATCACAAGGGGTCATTCAGATTGTGGCCTATCAAGTGGTATCAAAGCAGGCACACTCTGATTAGTTTTAATCGTTGCTGTGTTTGATCCATTGACCCCTGTTTGTCATGGATAGAAGACAGTCGTTAATTATACCTCCTTTATTTGATGGGACTAACTATGCATACTGGAAAGTACGCATGAAAGTTTTCTTGCAGTCTTTAGATGAGAAGGTGTGGCAAGCTGTAGAGATTGGCTGGACCAAGTCAAAAGAAGAGCCGGCCGATTGGGATGAAGCCAAGATCAAGGCGGCAAACTTCAACAGCAGAGCGTTGAATGCCCTATTTAGCGCAGTCACCAATGAGGAGTTCAAGAAGATATCCTCTACTGAAACTGCAAAGGAAGCATGGACCATCCTCCAGACAACCTATGAGGGTACAAAGGCTGTCAAGGATTCAAAGCTTCAGAGGCTCACAACAAGCTTTGAAGAAATAAAGATGGAGGAGGATGAGTCATTCGATGAGTTCTATGCCAAGCTCAAGGGCATAGTGAACTCAGCCTTTAATTTGGGGGAAACCATTCCTGAACCCAAGATTGTAAGGAAGGTGCTCAGATCTCTACCCGAGAGATTCCATGCGAAGATTACTGCTATAGAGGAATCAAAGGACATTGACAAGATTCCTTTAACTGAGCTGGTTGGAAACTTGCAGACCTACGAGATAGGATTATCTAGGATTGGCAAGTCGGGTAAAGGCAAGAGCATGGCCTTGAAGGCAAAGAACAGTGACATAGATGAGTCTTCAAATGATGAAGATTCCAAGATGAAGTCCTACATTACAAGGCAGTTCAAGAAGTTTATGAAGAATGCCAATGGAAGGAGCTTTGACAAGGACCGCAGAAAATATTCTTCTCAGTTTAAGAGCTAAGACAAAGGGAAGAAGGATGCTAAGGATGGCGGTCAGCACACTGTTCCTGCAAGATCAAAATGTTTTGGATGTCATGGATTCGGTCACATGAAGCATGGATGCCCTATATATCTTAAGAGCATTGGGAAGAGTAAGGCACTTGCTGCAACCTTGAGTGACACTAAGTCTGAAGATGATTCCGACAATGAGGATGATGGAATCCTAAATGCCTTCACTACCACAGTCAATCCTACTGAAGGGATTGTTGAAGAAGTAGAAGAACAAGAAGAATTGGTGGATTCTAAGTGTGAGAAGATGGATGATCAAGATGATATCCATTCAGCCTATGAGAAACTATACAAGCTCTCTAAGAAGTATGAGAAACTGTATAGGCTGGCCACCAAGAAGCTCAGTGATGTGGAACTCGATCGTGAAGAACTTTCCACAAAGTTTGATGAAGCTAATCAAACGATTGGTGCACTGAGGTTTGAAAACAATTTCTTGGTTGAGAAGACCAAGAAGCTTGAAGCGGAGCTATTTCAAGTCAGAGCTCAATTGGAGAGGACTTCAAGTGCAAAGCTTGATGAGATGCTCAACAATCAGAAATCTGCTTCGGATCGAACAGGCTTAGGGTATGGTCTTTCTTCCTCTAATACTGCTTCTACTAGTACTACTGTTTTTGTTTCTCCTGCTAATAACACTGAAATTGAGAACACTGATGTTAAAACTGAATTAGCTAGTGAGAACTTAGACAAGGGTAAATCTATCTTAGGAGCACCCCCTAAGCAAGATAAGAAAGATGCTAAAAACCCTAGGGCTAAGAAGGCTAACTCTCAAAAGCCTAAACAAAAGAAGCAGCATCTCTGTCATCATTGTGGAGCTGCCGGTCATACTCGACCAAATCGCTATAAGTGGCTAGCCACTTAACAAAGCAATGACATGATAGCATCTAGAAGTCAAAATCAGCTTCAATCCTCTCTTGCTCCTCTTGGAGATCTTCTAAAAGCCCTCATGCTCCTTTCGAACTTGAACAGTTTCAATTCTTCCCCCTCACAGCCGGTTCAAGGGTTCAATCAAAGGAAAGGTTCTTCCAAGGTGTGGAAGAAAAAGGACTCTAAGTGATTTTATCACTTTCTTCTATCTTCTTGTTTTTCTTGTTTGTTGCACTACTTGTGTGTTTTGCATTTATCTTTGAGTCAGTCTAGTTTTAGCTTTGCTTTGTTTAACATGTTTTTATGTATTTACTTTCAGTTTTGTTTATTTTGTTTTTGATATAAAAATTAAAAAAAAATTGAAAAATCAGAAAAATACAAAAACAGTGTGTGTTATGTGTACTTTGGTACTTGTGTACCTTGGATGGCCATTGAAATAAAGTTTCTAAACTTTGTATCTTTTGTAGCTTAGATGAGCATCTCCATGCACAACTAAGCAAGTGAGCTTTATGGCTCTTGTTTGTGATGAGTAAGATTAAGTTATCTCTTAAACTTAACACTTATATCACTCTTTTTGACGGATAGGACTAGAAAATTCTAAGAGAAAGGCGTAAATAATCATCTCACCACTGTTGCCCGCCAATCATAAATGACACCTGTATGCTTCGGCATAGCAAAAGTGCAGTGTCAAAGACATCCGTATGCTTCGGCATAGCAAAAGTGCAGTGTCAATGCTTAACATCTTGGGTATTTCTTTTCTCTCTTTGGGTATTTCTTTTCTCTCTTTGGGTATTTCTTTTCTCTCTTTATATGCCCATGCATGATATGCTAAAATAAAAGAAAATATGCAAAGAAAATAAAAAGCAAAAAGATCAAAAATGCTTTAAATATGATTGCAAGCGTGTTTTCTAGGAGATGTGGGAGTTATAGGATGTACCTCGAAGGTGATAGTCCCCATCAAACAGTTATGATTGTGTGTGAGTTAAAGTTATTTTCTCATATCTCAGATCGTCGTAACTTGTATACACATATGCAATCTTGCAATGTTTTTCACACACAACACGCAATATTCT
Source organism: Quercus aquifolioides (assembly GCA_019022515.1). NCBI lineage: Eukaryota > Viridiplantae > Streptophyta > Magnoliopsida > Fagales > Fagaceae > Quercus > Quercus aquifolioides. The sequence goes on along the minus strand of CM032327.1, from coordinate 24,324,237 downwards.
TTGCTACTCTTGATACATGTGCAGGTACAATGTGATTTGGCCATCACAAGTGTTTACATGTGCTAATGTATGCTCACTAAACTGTTTTGACTTGTTTTTGAAAAATAAAATTGGTTAGACTTGTTGTGTGTGTGTGTGTGTTTCTGAGGATCCGTGTGCTTAAAATGTTTGATGAGAGATGTTTTTGAGAGCTTAATATGTTGATTGGATCATTGGTTGAGGTGCATGTTGGATTGCATTCATGTCTGTGTTTTTCACTTCTCGAAAAACTGCTTTTAACTACTGGCTCGACACCTCCTCGATACCTTCTTATCTGTCGAGCTTCTCAAGCCTTTTTCTTATCGCAATCTCAACACCTCTTCGACACCTGGTGGATCGATCGAGAAAGTTCCTATCTCCTCGATACCTTCTCGATACCTTGTCGATCGATCGAGCTTTTGTTCTTTGAAAGTGGTTCTTGTCCCTTGATACCTCTCGACACCTTCAGCTGTCGAAGGCCTTCTCCTCGACACCTACCTCGACAGCTTCCTCGATACCTCTCAACACCTCAGCTGTCGAGAATTACTGAAGCTCTTATATAAGCTTCTGTCGCGATCTGCATTTCATTTTCTCGATCTCTCTCGACCTATCCGCGACTGTTCATTTCCCTAAACCCTTTTTCTCACTCAAAATCTTCAATCCACATGATTTTCGGCCATTCCTTGCTTCAAATCACTTGGTAAGATCTCTTTTTCCTTTTTTATTCATGCATTTCATGTTTTGAATCTTAGGTTTTGGAGTTTTGTTTTGAATCTTAAGTTTTGGGGTTTTTGAAAATTTTTGGGGTTTTTCAAAATTGATGAGTTTTTCTTGAAATTTTAGGTTGGGTTTTCACTTAAATGTGTTTAAAATGTCATACATTGCATTTCATGTGCATTAGAATAGTATTTTCATGCATTTAGATGTGTGTTCTATGCTTGTGTGCTGGTAGGATTGGATTGGGCTGAGCCCATGATGCTTTTTACTTTGCATGTCACATGTTCATGCATTCCCTATGCATACATACTCATTGTTCAATATATTTGATATATGTGAACTGTTTTGGGACTTTTCTAATTGTCTCCTTCTCTATCTCTTTCTCATTCTGTTTACGTTAGTGGTGTCTATGGCACCTAAGCGTAAATTCACTCCGGCTCAAAACCCTCTGCGTTCTGGAGCTTCTTCATCTTCTGATTCTGCTCCTCTCAATCTTCAGTTCCGTGATGGTGATGCCCACAAGGCATTTTCAGAGAACTTTTCTAGATGAGGTGTTCATTCGGAATGCCAAGTCATTTTGGCGAACTTCGCTGACACTGACCTTCCCTCTGTCATTCATAGTAGGGGATGGGAGTCACTCTGTGACGTCCGGGTCACATGTCCTCTCGTGCTCATTCAGGAGTTTTACTCCAACATGCACGGGATCGATCGTTCAGTACCTCTCTTTTTCACTTGCGTTCGAGGTACGCGCATCCCTGTCACGCCGCAGCTAGTTGCAAATGTGCTTAGGGTTTCTAGGATAAAGTTTTCTGACTATCCTTCTTGCGAGCATCTGAGGACTGTGTCCAAAGATGAGCTCATTTCTGCTTTTTGTGAGCGCCCCGCTGATTGGGGTGAACATCAGTATACATCATGTAGACCTTTTGCTAAAGGTCCTAGATTCTTAAACATGGTGATGACTTTTGTACTCCATCTACTATCTCACTACAACTCCATCACAGAGCCTCGTGCTCGATTTTTGTTATCTCTTCTTGAGCATCTTACTATAGATTTTCCTTCTCATTTCATTCTTTCTATCATTGATGTTCATTAAGATTCGGCGTCCCGTGATAAGCTCATCTTTCCTTTCGCTATCACGAGGATCTTACGCCATTTTTTTGTCCCTTTTCCTGTGTTCGACCACTTCACAAACATTTGTGCCATAGACGCCGCTACCGTAAAACGTAGTGAGGCTCAGTTTAAGTTGAGACAAACGGATTCCACTCCTTCCTCCCGTTCAGCTCCATCCAGATCTACTCCATCTACATCTGCTCCTTCTTCCTCTATGGGCGATGTATCTCTCGGAGACATCATGGCGTAGCTACAGCGCATGGATGCTCGCCTTGATACACTCTCTACTGAGTTGTATCAAGTGAATGTTCGTGTTGGTCGTATTGCACGACGGCAGGCGACCATGGGTGGGTTTGCTTCTGAGGCTACTCCTTCACCACCTCCTCCAGCGGCTTCTGACTTTGAGGATGATGATGATGATGGTGATGACGATGATGCTTCGGATGATGATGGAGATGCTAGCTCTACTGATGAGATGTCTACATGACACTCTACCCTTTGTCACTCGTGACAAAAAGAGGAAGTAGTTTTGGGTTATGAGAGTAGTCATCTTTGGGGGAGAGTTAGTATAAGACATTTTTGATAGGGGGAGTGTTGATATTTGAGGGATGTAGTGAGGTTTTGATGTATCTTTTCTTTTCTACCTTTTAGATACATTGATCTTGTATATGAGGTCTTTTAACCAGTTTTTACATACATTGTATTTATTTTCTCTATATATGTGGATGTATGTTTCTTTCACCTATCTCTACATGTGTTGTTTCTTTTTTGTCTTTATACAAATGTTTCTTATATTTGTATGCAATCTATTATTTCTGTTTCACACAAGATGCCTTAATGAGTTTTGTTTAAAGTGTTTCAGAAATACAGGTTGTCAAAGTCTACTTCCCATAAACTCTTTTCTTGCAAAGTTTTTCAAGGGTTTGTGATAGGATAGATTTTATTGTATTCAACAAGTGAGTATGAGTTGAGTGATTTATGACTTCTCTCATATGTTCATTTGTTTGTTGTGGTTTTGTCACGGTTTGCCAAAAGGGGAGATTGTTAGGACATATGTGTTGTTAAGAACATATGTCACTTATTTATGTAAATTGGCTAATCCTTTGACAAAACGTACTCTACTTGTAATTGGGTAGTTCTAGGTGTTTTTAATACTTCAAGAAACAAGGTTTCAAGATCAAGTGTTGAAGTCATCAAGTCTGTCCAAGAAAAACAAGCTGAAGTGCAAAATCATTAAAGCTCGACACCTACTCGATAGCTCCTCGACACCTGCTATCTGTCGAGATTTATAAAATCAGATTTTCTGATCTGATTTCTTGGGATCCGTGAATGTGTCTTTGGGCCTTCTTTTCTCCTAACCCTAGACATATAAAAGGATTATTTTAAGAGCCGTCAAATAGTACACAAGTTGCAAAAGCATTGAGCAAACTCTGTTCAAGCAATTTGTGATCAAAGACGAAGTTCTTGACCTAGTTCATCTTCTCTGAAGAAGTTGCTGTGTATTTGCACCAAAGGGTTTTGTGACCAACCATCTTTCTGATCTTCATCGTGTAGGATGAACTGAAGAACTTTGCAGCCAACCTCTCCTTCTAAGTTGGTGTTTGAAGTCGCGTACTGGGATCCGCGCATTGGTTAGTCACGTACTTGGGAGCCGTGCATCAAAAAGGGGAACTGTCACTACAGATCAAGTCCAATTGGGTATTGGGGTAAGGGTTCAACTGCAGGTTAGTAAGGTAACTTGGGATTCCTTTACTTGTAACCGCTTGATTTGATAATAGTGGAGTTTTGGGAGTGGTGACCTGAAAATCACCCGGTGAGGTTTTTGCCGTAAGGGTTTTCCCCATTCGTAAACAAATCACCATGTCATTTAATTTCCGCTGCATATTTAGTTATTTGGTGATTTGTTTGTGCTTCCACGCAATTGCATGATAAATTGATTAATTAATAACTTGGCTAATTAATTAAGTGGTTTAATCACAAGGGGTCATTCAGATTGTGGCCTATCACTATGAATATATACTAAGTCTTATATAGTTGTGTCACATTCAATATTACACTATTTGAATACTAGTATATCAATAGTTTAATAGTACTATGAATATATACTGAGAAAAATACTACGGTGGAATTATGCAAGCATTTCTGGATCAACTCCAAGAAGACCAACGTCAGTATCAATCGAAGCCCGTGCCAGACAAGCTACTATGGATTACCCAAAACCAACATCCTTCTTGGAACCTCATAATTTTTATTTGTCACTTTCAACAATGCGATGGCACCCTAATAATGAAGTACAACAAATTAAGCATGAATTTTCAACACAAACAAGGAGTAAAATATTCTGATTTTTAATATTTTAATTTTCATCTCTTTGGCAAATGAATCAAGTAATTAGTTGTTGGATTCTTTAGGAAAAGTGAGGGATTAAGAGTCTAAGACGAGAGAGAATTATCCACCCTACACTTTTTCTTTTCAAAAAAAAATTAATAATAATAATCTTCTGCACTTTTGACCAAACAGACCTTGCCCCAAACGTGGGTTGGGTATTATAAACTTCAAGTAGAAAATAATGAATTCCGTAATCCTTCCCACTTATTTCAAACCAGCGTTCAATTTCCAATAGGAAAGAACCAACTTATTCCGCACGTAATTGCCAATAATTAAAAAAATATATATGCAACGGAGGCTGCCATGAATGATGAATCCATCTTGTATAGTAACTTGACTGGCGCAAATCCAATTAATTCCTTCTTTTGATGGTTTTATGAAAGCACAACAAAAGATTTAGCTCCTTTTGATGGTTTTACTTTGATCCGATTTTGAATAGATAAGAGCCCGTTTGGTAATATTGTTCTAGTAATATTGTTTAAGTATTGTGAAAATACGTGTGAGTAAAAAAATTTTAGGGAATTATGTGTTGTATTGTTTTGATAGGCCAAGAATGTATTAACCCCTTGTGATAAATTAACTAATTAATTAGCCAAGTTGATTAATTAATCAGATTAACATACAATATGCGTGGTAGCACAAACAAATCACCAATTAACTAATGTATGCAGTGGAAATTAAATTGAGATGGCAATTTGTTTTTGAATGGGGAAAACCAACACGGCAAAAACCCCATTGGGTGATTTTAAGGTCACCACTCCCAAGAATCCACTATTATCACAACAAGCGGTTACATGTAATGGAATCCCAATATCTTATACCAACCCACGTTGAACCCTTACCCCAATACCTAATTGGACTTGTTTTGTAGTGAAAATCTCTCTTTTTCAATGCACGACTCCCAATACGTGACTAACCAATAGATGCGCAGATCCCAGTACGCAACTTGATCACCAACTTGAGAAAGATATTGGCTGCAAAGTTCTTCAGTTCATCCAGATGATGAAAAACAAGAAGCTCCTTGGTCACAAAACCCTACGGTGTACAAACACAGTAGCTTTTTCAATAAAGAGATGAACTAGGACATATGTCTCCGATTCACAATATGCTTGTGAAAAACTTTTGCATTTAGTTGCATCAGCTGCGATGGCCCTTAAAACAATCTTTATATATGTTTAGGGTTGTGAGAAAAGAAAGCCTAAACACATACTCATGCATTGGAGTGAAATCAGCTCTGAAAAACTGAATTTCATAAACCTCAATAGATAGTCATCTATTGAGCTCGCTATCGAGCCACGGGCTGAAACAGCTTTTAAAACTCAATAGATGCTAGCTGTCGAACTAGCTGTCGAGCTTTAAAATCCAGCACTTTCTCACTTGTTTCTTGGACAGACTTGCATGGTTTTAACACTTGAACTTGAAACCTTGTTCCTTGAAATATTAACCACATCCTAGATCTACCCAATTACAAGTAAAGTGCATTTTGTCAAAAGATTAGCCAATTACATAAAATATTGACATATGTTCCTAACATTGAATCACATATGTCCTAACAATCTCCCCCTTTGGCAATCCGTGACAAAACCACAACAAACAAATGAACATATGAGAGAAGTCATAAATCACTCAACTCATACTCACTTGTTGAATACAATAAAATCTATCCTAACACAAACTCTTGAAAAACTTTGCAAGAAGAGAGTTTATGGCAAGAAGACTTTGACAACCTGTATTTTTGAAACACTTTAAACAAAACTCATCAAGGCATCTTAGTGTGAAACAGAAATAATAGATTGCATACAATAAATAAGAAACATGTGTATAAAGAGAGAAAAGAAACAACACATAGAGAGATAGGTGAATAACATACATCAATATATATAAACCAAATATAAGTACAATGTATGTCAAATGGTCACAAGACCAATATACAAAGAAATAATGTATCTAAAATAGAAAGAAAAGAAAAGATACAAAAAAAAAAAAAAAAAAAAAAAAAAACCTCACTACATCCCTCAAAAACACTCCCTCTATCACAAAATCTCCTATACTAATCCTCCCCCTATGAGTATGACTACTCTCATCTCAAAACTACTCCCCATTTTTGTCACGAGTAACAAAGGGTAAGTATATCAAGTAGACATCTCGTCATTACTAGGTGAGCTAGCACCATCATCTTTATCAGCATCCTCACTGCTGGAACCATCGTCATTCTCATCCTCGGACACCAGTAGAGAAGGAGAAGAGGCAGCAGTGAAGCCACCCATGGCAGCTTGTCATTGTGCGATACAACCGACACGGGTGTTCACCTGACACAACTCATCACTGAGAGTGTCAAGGCGAGCATCCATGTGCACAAGTTCTACCATAATGGCCTTAAGCGTCACTCTACCTGCAGATGAAGAAAGGGCGGAGGTGGATGGAGTGGTAGAAGCTGGAGAAGCTGCCGTCTGTGTGTGGGGCCACCTCGGTCTGAGCTGTGCATCACTCCATCAAACGGTAGCAGTGTCTGTGGCACCCATCACGGAAAAATGAGGAGAGATGGGAAAGGGGACGGAAAAATGGCGAAGTATCCGCGTGATAGCCGAAGGAAAAATGAGCTTATCACAGGTCGCCGTATCCCTATAGACATCTATGAGGGATAGAATAAAGTGAGAATGGAAGTCGATAGAGATATCCTCTAAGAGGGACAACAAAAATCGAGCACGAGGCTCTGTAATGGAGTTATAGTGAGACAAAGGATGAAGAACAAATGTCATCACCATGTTAAGGAACCTTGGACCTTTTGCAAAGCTCGAGCAAGGGGTGTTTTGATAGTCACCCCAAGAAGAAGATGTCTCATAAAAGCGAGATGAGAGTTCGTCTTTCGACACTGTCCTTAGACGCTTATAGCTAGGGTAGCCAGGATGCGCTACCCTAGGGATGTATAGTACCTCGGAGACAATCTCCGGAGTAACTACAATGCGTGCACCTCGAACACGAGAGAAGAAATGAGGTACTGAAGTATCGATTCCGTGCATATTGGAGTAAAACTCCTATATGATCACAGAGGGACAAGTGACCGAGATGTCACAAAGTGATTCCCAACCCCTACTGTGAATGACAATGGGTAGGTTAATATCGAAAAAGTTTGACAGAATGACGTGGCATTCCAAATGAATGCCTCGTCTAAAAAAGTTCTCTGAGAAGTCCTTTTAGGCTCCATCATCACGGAACCAACCAGAAAAAGGTGTAGGTTCAGAGAAAGAAGATGCCTTAGAACGCAGAGGGTTCTGGGACGGAGTAGATTTGCGTTTAGGTGCCATAAAAGTAGACTAACGCAAGAAAGAGAGAGAGAGAGAGAAAGAGAGACAATCAGAAAAGTACCAACAATATTATATAAAAATATAAAGAATTAAAGATAAGTTTGCATAAAAATGCATGAGCATGTGACATGCAAAATTTAAATGCATCATGGGCTTAGCCCAATCCAAACCTACCAGCACACAACATAACAACAAAGTAAACACACATCTAAAATGCATGAAACATTGTTATAATGCAAATGTGATGCAATGCATGAAGTTTTAAACTCATTCAAACAACACCCATCCCAAAATTTGCACAACAACTTCATCAATTTTGAAAAACCCCAAAAAAAATTTCAAAACTCCAAAACCTAGACCTAAATGCATGAAATGTAAGAAGAAAAAGAGATAACGAGATCATACCAAGTGATTTAAGACAAGAAAAGGCCTAAAATCATGTAGATTGAAGGTTTTGAGAGAGAAGAGTGTGTTTGGGAGGTGAAACGGCTGAAATCAATCGAGAGAGATCGAGGAGAAATGAAGAAAAATCGCGCAGAAGCCTTATATAGAAACTTCATAAATCTCAACAGATCAAGATGTGTCGAGAGGTGTCGAGATTTAAAACACGTGTTTTAGCTGTCGAAGAGCTGTCCAGCATCTGTCGAGAGGTGTCCATAGTGAAGGAATCTCGATGGATCGAGGAAGTTGTCGAGAAGCTATTGAGCAAACAGAAGGTATCTCGATGGATCAAGCAGCTATCAAAAAGCTATCAAGATTGCGATAAAAAGTAGCTAAAGAGCTCGATAGATAGCCAAGTTGTCAAGAGGTGTCGAGCAGCTGTCGAGATGGCTTAAAAACAGTTTTTCAAGAATAGAAAAACACGAATATGAATGCAATCAAGTATGCTATACAACCAATCATCCAAATGCCATTTTAAGCTTTCAAAATCATCTCTCAATAAGAAAAATTGTTAAGCACATAGATCCAAAACACACACATACTAAACACGACTAACCAATTATTTCAAAAACAAGTTAAGACAGTTTAGGAAGCATATATTTACACAAGTATTCCTTGTGATGGACAAATCACATTGTATCTGCACATGTATCAAAAGAAGCAAAAGAATTTTGCGTGTTGTGTGTGAAAAACATCGCAAGATTGCATAAGTGTCTATATGTTATGACGATTTAAGATATGAGAAAATCACTTTAACTTACACACAATCATAACTGTTTGATAGGGACTATCACTTTCAAGGTACATCCTATAACTCCCACATCTCCTAGAATACACGCTTGCAATCATGTATAAAGCATTTTGATCTTTTTGCTTTTATTTTTCTTTGCATATTTTTTTCTTTTAAGCAAATCATGCATGGGCATATAGGAGAGAGAAAAGAAATACCCAATGATGTTAAGCATTTGACATTCCACTTTTGCTATGTTGAAGAACACAAATGTCATTTCATGATTGGCGGGCAACAGTGGTGAGATGGTTATTTATGCCTTTCTCTTAGGATTTTCTAGTCCTTCCTGTCAAAAATAGTGATATGAGTGTTAAGCACAAGAAATTACTTAACCTTACTCATCACAAACATAAGCCACAAAGCTCACTTGCTTAGTTATGCATAGAGATGCTTATCTAAACTTAAAAAAAATACAAAGTTTAGAAAATTTTATTTCAATGGCCATCTAAGGTACACAAGTACCAATGTACACAAACACACACTGTTTTTGTATTTTTCTGAATTTTTCAATTTTTTTTTATTTTATATGAAAACCAAAATAAACCAAAACTGAAAAGAAAACAAACAAAAACAAGTTAAACAAAGCAATGTATAAAACTAGACTGACTCAAAACAGTAAAGCAAAACACACAAATAATGCACAATCAAAAACAAGAAGCAGAGAGAGAGAGAAAGTGACAGAATCACTTGGAGCCATTTTCCTTCCACACCTTGGAAGAACCTTTCCGTTTAGCAAACCCTTGATCTGGTGGTGAGGGGGAAGAATTAAAACCGTTCAAGTTCGAAAAAAACATAAGGGCTTTAAGAAGATCTCCAAGAGGAGCAAATGAGGATGGAAATTGATTATGGTTTCCTGACGTGATCATGTTGTTGCTCTGTTGAGTGGCTAACCACTTATACCAATTAGGTCGAGTATGTCTAGCTGCACCACAGTGATGATAGAAATGCTGCTTTTTCTGTTTGATCTTTTGAGTCTTTCCCTTCTTAGCCCTAGAGTTCTTAATCTCTTTCTTATCAAGCTTAGGGGGTGCTCCTAAGATAGATTTACCATTTTCTATGTTCTCACTAGCTAATTCATTCTTAACATCACTGTTCTCAATTTCAACATTATTAGCAGGAGGAACAAAAATAGTAGTACTAGCAGAAGCAATGCTAGGAGAAGAGAAATCATACCCTAAACCAATTTGATCGGATGCAAATTTCTGAAGATTAAGCATCTCATCGAGCTTTGCACTTAAAGTCCTTTCCAACTGGGCTCTGACTTGGAACAGTTCTGCCTCAAGCTTCTTGGTCTTCTCGGCCAAGAAATTATTTTCAAATCTCGGTGCTCCAATGGTCTGATTTGCTTCATCAAATTTTGTGGAAATTTCTTCTCATTCAAGCTCCACTTCACTAAACTTCTTGGTGGCCAACCTATACAATTTCTCATGCTTTTCTAACACCTTATATAACTTTGAATAGGTTGTGTGGATGTCATCTTGCTCATCCATCTTTTCAAACTTGGACTCCACCAATTCCTCATCTTCCTCCACATCTTCAACAATCCCTTTAGTAGGATTTATAGTGGCAGTGAAGGCATTTAGACATCATTGTTCTCAGTTTCAATATTATCAGCAGGAGGAACAAAAACAGTAGTACTAGCAGAAGCAATACTAGGAGAAGAGAAATCATACCCTAAACCGGTTCGATCGGACGCAGATTTCTAAAGACTGAGCATCTCATCAAGCTTTGCACTTGAAGTCCTTTCCAACTGGGCTCTGACTTGGAACAGTTCTGCCTCAAGCTTCTTGGTCTTCTCAGCCAAGAAATTATTCTCAAATCTCAGTGCTCCAATGGTCTAATTTGCTTCATCAAACTTAGTGGAAATTTCTTCTCGTTCAAGCTCCACTTCACTAAGCTTCTTGGTGGCCAACCTATACAACTTCTCATGCTTTTCTGAGACCTTGTATAACTTTGCATAGGCTGTGTGGATGTCATCTTGCTCATCCATCTTTTCAAACTTAGACTCCACCAATTCCTCTTCTTCATCCACATCTTCAACAATCCCTTCAGTAGGATTTATAGTGGCAGTGTAGGCATTTAGACATCATTGTTCTCAGTTTCAACATTATTAGCATGAGGAACAAAAATGGTAGAACTAGAAGTAGCAATACTAGGAGAAAGGAAATCATAACCTAAACCGATTCGATCGGAAGCAGATTTTTGAAGACTGAGCATCTTATCAAGCTTTGCACTTAAAGTTCTTTCTAACTGGGCTTTGACTTGGAACAGTTCTGCCTCAAGCTTCTTGGTCTTTTCAGCCAAGAAATTATTCTCAAATCTCAGTGCTCCAATGGTTTGATTTTCTTCATCAAACTTAGTGGAGATTTCTTCTCGTTCAAGCTCCACTTCACTAAGTTTCTTAGTGGCCAACCTATACAACTTCTCATGCTTTTCTAAGACCTTGTATAACTTTGCATAGGTTGTGTGGATGTCATCTTGTTCATCCATCTTTTCAAACTTAGACTCCACCAATTCCTCTTCTTCATCCATATCTTCAACAATCCCTTCAGTAGGATTTACAGAGGTAGTGAAGGCATTTAGGATTCTATCATCCTCATTATCGGAATCATCCTCAGGCTCAATGTCACTTAACGTAGCAGCAAGTGCCTTGCTTTTTCCAATAGTCTTGAGATAAGTAGGGCACTCTTGCTTCATGTGACCGAAACCCTGACACCCAAAGCATTTTGGTCCTGAGGGAATAGTGTACTGACCACCATCCCTAGCATCCTTCTTCCCTTTGTCTTGACTCTTGAACTGCGAAGAACTGGATTGCTTTCGGTCCTTGTCAAATCCTTTCGCGTTGGCATTCTTCATAAACTTCTTGAACTGCCTTGTGATATAGGATTTCATCTTAGAATCTTCATCGTCTAAAGACTCATCAGTCTCACTACTTTTGGCCTCCAATGCCATGCTTTTTCTCTTGTTTGATTTCCTGATTCTTGTCAAGCCTAACTCATAGGTTTGCAAATTGCCAACCAACTCTGTTAAAGGAATTTTGTCAATATCCTTTAATTCCTCAATCGCGGTGATCTTGGCATGAAATCTCTCGGGTAGAGATCTAAGCACCTTTCTCACAATCTTAAGTTCAAGAATGGTTTCCCCAAGATTAAAGGCTAAGTTCACTATGTTCTTGAGCTTGGCATAGAACTCATCGAACAACTCATCCTCATCCATCTTGATCTCTTCAAAGCTTGTAATGAGCCTCTGAAGCTTTTAATCCTTAACAGCCTTGGTTCCCTCATAGGTTGTCTGGAGGATGGTCCATGCTTCCTTTGCAATTTCAGTGGAGGATATTTTCTTGAACTCTTCATTTGTGACTGCACTGAATAAAGCATTCAATGCCCTGCTGTTGAAGTTTGCCGCCTTGATCTTAGCATCATCCCAATTGGTCGACGCTTCTATAGGCTTGGTCCAATCTATCTCGATAGCTTGCCACACTTTTTCATCTAATGACTGCAAAAAAGCTCTCATGCGTACTTTCCAGTATGTATAGTTAGTGCCATCAAATAAAGGAGGTATAATAAGAGACTGACCTATATCTATGACAAACAGGGGTCAATGGATCACACAGCAAAGATTGAAACCTAATTAGAGTGTGCCTGCTCTGATACCACTTGATTGGCCAAGAATGTATTGACCCCATGTGATAAATTAACCAATTAATTAGTTAAGTTGATTAATTAATCATATTAACATACAATATGCGTGGCAACACAAACAAATCATCAATTAAACTAAATGCAGCGGAAATTAAATTTGGCACGGATGATTTGTTTTCTAATGAGGAAAACCAACACGACAAAAACCCCACCGGGTAATTTTAAGGTCACCACTCCCGAGAATCCACTATTATCAAAATAAGCAGTTACAAGTAAAGGAATCTCAGTACCTTATACCAACCTACAGTTGAACCCTTACCCCAATACCCAATTGGACTTGTTCTGTAGTGACAATTTCTCCTTTCAATGCACGGCTCCCAGTACGTGACTAACCAATAGATGCGTGGATTCCAGTACGCGACTTAATCACCAACTTGAGAAAGATGTTGGCTGCAAAGTTCTTCAGTTCATCTCACGATGAAGATCACGAGACTCCTTGGTCACAAAACCCTACGGTGTACAAACATAGCAGTTTTTTGAAGAAAAAGATAAAATAGGGCATATGTCTCCGGTTCATAATATGCTTGTGAAAAACTTTTGCATTGAGTTGCATCAGCTGTAAAAGCCCTTAAAACAATCCTTATATATGTTTAGAGTTGTGAGAAAAGAAATTCTAAACACATACTCACGGATTCGAGTGAAATCAACTCTGAAAAATATGAATTTCATAAACCTCAATAGATAGCCATCTATCGAGCTAGCTGTTGAGCCATGGGCTGAAACAGCTTTTAAACCTTGATAGATGCGAGCTGTCGAGCTTTAAAATCCAACACTATCTCACTTGTTTCTTGGTCAAACTTGCATGGCTTTAACACTGGAACTTGAAACCTTATTCCTTGAAGTATTAAACATATCCTAGATCTACCTGATTACAAGTAAAGTGCGTTTTGTCAAAGGATTAGCCAATTACATAAAATATTGACATATGTTCCTAACATTGAATCACATATGTCCTAACATGTTTAAACAACGAAAATTGTTATTTAAATAACACTAACAAACAACCCCTAAAATGTTGAGACGCTTTTTTATTTTTTTGGTCTACTATACGTGAGATTAGGAATTAAAGAAACCATAAATTAAAAATAATAATAATAAAAATAAAAATTAAATAAAAGAAACCAGTAAGTCATGATAAAGTAATAAAAAAAGAAGGTTGAAACTTGGTATAGAGGGAAACATAAAGTGAGCTGAGAAGTTTTGTTTTTTTTTTTTTTTAAGACTTTGGGATAAGTTTGTTTTGAAGATGGGAATTAGTAGAAGAGTGTCCTATTTTGTAAGCATTTTACCTAGAGTTGGAGATATAGTTTTATCAAATTGTTCTCATGTGTTTTCCTTATTAAACCTAGGGTCTAGATGTATTTTTGAATCACATAAAAGTCCAGTCCAAAAAAGAAAATTCCCAACAAATTGGGAGACTTAAATAATCTTCAGGCATTAGATCTGGGTTTTAGTCAAGGATTCAATGGCGAGAAAGAGGAGTGAAAAAGAGAGATGGAATATTCTTATAATGGAATTTGGTTTTATTCTCAATTACATTTACATGCACGCACTTACCCATCCCAATTCCCATGTGACCTTTTCCCTGATGTGAAATTCACATGCCTCTTTCTTAAGATTAACACACCGTGTGGACCTATGGTTGTCTTATAATCGTACCACACTACCACTACCTCCTTTCTTTTTTCTTTTTCTTTTTTTGAGAGAAACCACGTCCTCATATTAAACCTTTAATAAAGTGATCAAATTTGATGGGAATTCAGACCCCTTAAACAACCAAATTGCGTAGCCTAGATTAATTAGCCAAGTTGTTACTTAGTCAAATTAAGCAATTCTAGGTTAAAGCAATTCAACAATCATATCAAGAATAATAATGCAGCGGAAAATAAATAACACAAGATATGATCACCCAGGAAACCACACGGTAAAAACCTGGGGAGGATTTGACCCACCGATCCTCAAGGCATAACAGAATTCACTATGAAAGAATTGAAGTTCTTACAGAAGGACTACAAGCTCCCCGCTCGACTTCCTAATGCTACCCACCAATACGAACTTCCTGACACGACCACGCGCAGGCTCCGAATCCACGGACTACTTCTTTCTTGAATTCTTCAATCAGCTACAAGCTCCCCGCTTGCTTTTCTTTTAAGTTCCAATGGTTGCAACTATGTTGATCATCAAGATATTGACAACCCTAAGTTTATGTGAAGGAAAGCTCCTCAAAGATCTCACAAGAGATTCACATAAACAGAAAATATGAGCAACATAACAATATGGACAACATCAAAAACGTGGCTAGGGTTTTGTTTATATACCTAGGGTAAAAACATAAAACCCTAAACGTTTAATGAAGTAGGGCTGAGTTGGAAATTCTGCAGAATAATCAACCTGTGCGATTTTCGATCGATCGAGTCTATTCTTCGATCGATCGAGCCAGGCCAAAAGTCCCAAGTACTTCTGCAGCCACTCGATTCCAACTGTACAATAATAAACCAACTTTGAGCAAGCCTAAACAAGACTAAATACAATGTTTTGATCATGGTTTGCCAACATTACAAATTAGAGTTCTAAATACATAAAATCCTAAGACCTTAGAACCTAACAAACTCCCCATTTGGCAATCCGTGACAAAACCATAATTAAAAGCTCAAAGTTTTACAAGTAAAAGCCCTTTACAAAGATAATGCTCATAAAATCAAATTCAGCCTAACTACTATCCATCAGTTGCAAGTGTAGACAGCAGCTTAGTTGAATCAACCTGTATATTCTTGAAATACTCAACAAACGCATAAACGCATGTGTGACAGAAAAGAGTAAAACAACAGGTATAACATTCTTGTAAGATTCACACAACACAAAATAGAGACATATATGAATGATCAACTCATAAATATAAATCAATAAGCAGTGAATCATAAAGCAACAAGAATCAACAAAAATAACATGTATATCAATCAATGTTACTCCCCCTAACATGAATATCCCCAAAAATGATATACAAAGTGAAGCACCTAGATACAATCTAAAAAACTCCACAAGCTCCTCAAAAACAAAAGTCTCCCCCTAACTACAAAAACTCCTCTACAAGTCAAAAATACCACTCCCCCTTTTTGTGACGGAATGCCAAAGGACAATCACAAGTCGCCATCAAAAGGAGGTGGTGAGGGTGAATGAAGACGCGCCAAGTCAGCTCGTAGAGCACGAAACTCATCTAGCAAGTCCACCAAAATCTGACCATGAGCCGCCTGAACGGTCATGACAGTCTCCAAAGTACGACGAACATCGAAGTCGGCCGAAGGAGGTGGAGGAACATCAGCAGCAGCAGCATCATCACCAACTGGATCAGGAACATCCTCACCAGCAAGACCTGCAGAGGAAGAAGGAGGAGGTGCGCTACTAGAGGGCTCAGACCTAGGGTGTTTAGAACCAGCTCGAAGATGAGCAGCCCTTTGTCTAAGAAAAGACGCACCTATAGGAGCAATAACATGAACGGGCTCAAAGGAAGGGAAGCCACCAAGATCAAGATGAAGGAGAATCCTATGAATGAAAATAGGATGTACAAGAGCATGAGCAGAAGATGAACTCCTATAAACATCGTTCAAAGAACGAAGAAAAAGATGGGGAAAACTAATAGGAGCATCAGTAACCAGAGCGTACAAAAATACACACCTCTCAAGAGGAATGGTGTGAACATGGGAAATGGGCCAGATAGAATGACACGCTATCCTAAAGAAGAGATAATGTAACCCGGAGAGCTCAGCAGAAGTGATCCGAGGATCAGAACCCTACTGGACAGTAGTCCCAGTGATGTAAGACAAGACATCACTAATCTCGGGAGACACGTCATATGGATAGATAGGATGTCGAACCAATGGTACCCCTAGAGCATCAGCCACTACCTGAGGAGTAATGGAGTACTTTACGCCTCGTATCCAACTCTTGACTAGAGTGTTGGAATCATAGATGCGGATAGAGATGTTCGAATAGAACTCTCTAATCAAGGCAGAAGGTGGAGGAGGATCAGAAACATCCACCAAGGGTAACCAGCCCCTACGCTCAAAGTTTGCCCTAATGGCAGGATCAAGTTCATCTAAGTGAACAGAACGCTCAGCCCAAATCTTTCTCCTCACATTCAGCTTCTCATAAATCTCTTGGTTTTTCTCACTCGAAAACTTCTCACGATCATAGGATGGAGGGGGTGAAGGAGAAGAAGAGGGAACATTCCTACGGGCTCTAGTTTTCCTAGGCATAGTGCTAAGGAAAGGACAGAGACACAAAGTGAAAAACCAAAAAGAACAAGAGAAAACAGAACCAAGGGCAGACTGCAAATTAGCACAATAAAAAATATAGAACAAAAATCTATATGATGCATGAACATTAATAATGTTGTGATGCATGATCTAATGCAGTAAACAAATAAGTTCAATTAAGATTGAATTGACAAAATTGGCTTGAACATGGAATTTTTATCAAAAAATCCCAAAAATTGAAAACCACTTGTTGAAATTTTTACCAAAAAGATGAATTGAGCAATATAAAACACATTACATAGATTATAATGCTTAATTACAACTACACAACAAGCCAATTTCATCAAATTCTTCCCAATTTAACAAAAGCCCCAATTCGGATCAAGAACAAACCCTAGATTTTTCAATTTTTCACCAAACTCAAAATTGATCCAATTAACAGGTAATAATCGTGTTTATGAAGTGTCCCCACAAAAACCCAATGATCAATTTCATAAAATAGGGCTTGAATCAACAGAAAATCCCAAAAATGGCAAAGAGCGAAAATTGCCCTCAAATGCATGGATTTATGCATGAAAAGATGAAAATAAATTCAAAAGGAAGGGCACAAGGGTCTTACCGACTTGAGGAGAGAGAGATTTTGCAAAAAGAACGGAGGAAAACGACAAAAATCTCTATGTGGAGCCTTGCCTCGTTGGAGAGAGAAAAGAAAAAGTTTGAAAAAGTTTGAAATAGAACTTTGAAAAAGTCAGATCAGAACTTTTAAAAAAGCTTTTCCACGATGTTCGATTGATCGAAAATCAGATTCGATTGATCGAAACACACAGTCATTTTGAGACAAATGAAAGCACTTTTTCGATTGATCGAAAATCAGATTCGATTGATCGAAACACACAGTCATTTTGAGACAAATGAAAGCACTTTTTCGATTGATCGAAAATCAGACTGGATCGATCGAAATGGGCAGAGGCTCACTAAATTTTGAGAAAAATCACAGTTTTGAAAGACAAACCAAATTTTGAAAAACAACTCCTCAAAGCATTAAATTACAGAAATAAAATGCATGAGTATGAGATGGAATGCTTTTTCAAAAACCCAAAATTTTAAACCCAATTTTCTCAAAAACAAGTTTCAATCATTCTTCCTTTGAATATTCTCAAGCAACAAATATGTTGTGCACAAATCTCAAGATAATTTCAAACTTGGTTGGTCAGACCAAAAGCACACACTAGCATGTACAGTGTTTAACAAAGAGTAACTTGTGTAGTGTGTGATACTAGCAAAAACTTGAGATACATGTGAGGTGATATGTGAATAGCAATCAAACACAAAGTCTACACAATTCATCACATAGAATTTAAAAGAGACTATCACCTAAAGAGTTACATCCTATAACTCCCACATCTCCTAGAACAAAAGCTTGCAATCATGTAAGTTTCTTGTATTTTTGCCCCATTATTTAGGTGAAATTTGGCATAAAGCCTAATAGTACACACCAGATTAGATTATGTGAAATGACATCAAGCCTAATAGTACACACCGGTTTGAATTAAGTGAATTGGCATCAAGCCTAATAGTACACACCAGTTTTAAGCATTAAGCATTTAAGCATTTAAAGAGGCTACACCTTATGTTCTTTTTGTGCATGTGCTACACTTTCTCGAGCACAAAATCTTATGATATGCACTAAGGTGTTCATGATTGACTAGTGAACAGTGGTGAGATGGTTATTTATGCCTTTCTCAAAAGGATCAAGTCCGACAGTCAAATAACATGTGACTTCAAGATTAAGACAAAGTGATAAACACTATAAACATCTTTCCCACACAACATGCACTACAAAGTTTCAACTAGTCAAGTGCAATAATTAAGCTCATCAATGTTAAACAAGGTACACAGAACATGACATGTGTCAAAAGATAGACCAACCTTGTTTTTCAAAAATCAAGAAAAATAGTGTCTAACATAATTTTTGCTTTCTCCTTTTCCTTTTTTTTTTTTTTTTTTTTTTTTTTTTTTATTTAAAAGAGAAAACAAATAAATCCTAGTATGAAATGCATGAATGTAATGCAATGCAAGTCCTAGAACAAAAACAATAAAAAGACAAAAACCAAAGAACAATGGTCACCAAAGAATTGAGCAATTAAGCACAAGGACCATATCAGAAAGACTCAGTTAGTTCGAGTCTTTTGCATCCAAGACTTTTTAGATGCACCACGAGCATTGGAGTTCTTATTCACATTCGTGTGATTCCCAACTCCAGGATTGGAATAAAGGTTTAACACCTTTACCAATTCACCAATTAGTGCCATAGGATCTTGTGCTTGAGGCACAGGCACTTTTGGTTTATTTGCTCTCTTATCAGCTTGAAGCTTGTAACAGTTAGGACGAATATGTCCAGACTTACCACAATAATGACAAACCCAAGCAGGTTTACCATGCATCTTGTCCTTAGATTTGGTAGGCTCCTTAGGTTTAGATTCTCTTAAATCTACCCTAATCTTCTTAGGTGGTGAAACTTCTACGGGTTTAACTATCTCACTCACAGGTGGTTTGACAGTTTCACTCACAACCTCACTCACAGAAGGTTCAGAAGAAGAAGAAGGAACAAAAGTAGTGGAATGTGGTCCAGAATCAAAAATGCTTTCAACATATCCTAACCCAGTTTTATCAGTAGGAGACTTTTGAACATTCAGCATGTGATCAAGTTTAGAACTAGCAGATCTAGCAACAGATAAATCATGTTCCAAAGTTCTAACTTTATCAAGCAAAAGCATGTTCTCAGATTTAACATTATTCAAAAGCTCATTAGCATCAAACAGTTTAACAAGCAAATTTCTCTTTTCAAGCTCAAGAGAATCAATTTTCTTTAGGCCAAGTTCAACTTTCATAGCATCCTTTGCAGCAACTTTGCAAAGTTTGTTATAGGCCTCTTGAAGATCTGCATCTTCAGAGAGTTCCCCATCAGAAGGGTTCTCCTCAGCAGATATGCTTTCATTGACTATAGCAGTAGCCGTGAAAGCAATGAAGTTTCCATCCTCGTCACCACCGGACTCATCATCAGAAACCTCATTATCACTAAGGGTTACAGCCATAGCTTTACCCTTATTCCTCAAGAATGTAGGACATTCAGATTTCACATGACCATACCCTTGACAGCCAAAACACTGAGGACCCAAAGAGTTATTAGAAGATTGACCAAAATTTTCTCTAGGTTTTTCAAAATTGTTAACCTTAGTGGGATCATTCTTCCTAAAATTTCTAGGTTCAGCAGTGTAAGTACCTCTTGCCTTTCTATTTGTATTCCTAAGAAAGTTCTTAAAGTTTTTGGCAAGATAGGCAATCTCTGTAGCAGAGAGCTCATCATCAAATCCACCACCCTCAACATCATCAACTGACTTAAGAGCCAGTGATTTGGATTTGTTCACTTTAGGTAGGTCAGACTCATAGGATTGAAGAGATCCTACAAGCTCATCAACAGGGATGGAGTCCACATCCTTGCTTTCAGTGATGGCAGTCACTTTGGGTCTAAAATCTTCAGTTAAAGATCTAAGAATCTTCCTAACAATTTTAGGTTGATCACAGATTTCACCCAAATTAAAAGCAGAATTGACAATATCATTCAGTTTGGCGTAAAATTCATCAAAGGATTCATCATCAGACATCCTAATACTTTCAAACCTAGAAGTCAATTGTTGCAATTTATTAATCTTAACTGCCTTTGTGCCTTCATGCACAGTTTGGAGGATTTTCCAGGCAATATGAGCAACCTCAACATTAGAGATCCTCTTAAATTCCTCCATAGAAACAGCATTAAAGATGACATTCATAGCTTTGCTATTGAAGCTTGCTGCTTCTTTTTCAGAAGTTTGCCACTCACTCACAGGAGTAGCGGGTTTCACCCATCCGTATTCAACGGAATTCCAAACCCTTTCATCAATGCATTTTAGGAATGCTTTCATCCTTACTTTCCAATAAGCATAGTTGTTCCCATCAAAATTAGGAGGAACAAACAGAGAGTGTCCATACTCCATGACAACAGAGGTCAAGGATCAGCTCAGAGATTAAAAATCTCAAACAAAAAGAGCTACCTGCTCTGATACCACTTGATGGGAATTTAGACCCCTTAAACAACCAAATTGCATAGCCTAGATTAATTAGCCAAGTTGTTACTTAGTCAAATTAAGCAATTCTAGGTTAAAGCAATTCAACAATCATATCAAGAATATTAATGCAGCGGAAAATAAATGAACACAAGATATGATCACCCAGGAAACCACACGGTAAAAACCTGGGGAGGATTTGACCCACCGATCCTCAAGGCATAACAGAATTCACTATGAAAGAATTGAAGTTCTTACAAAAGGACTACAAGCTCCCCGCTCGACTTCCTAATGCTACCCACCAGTACGAACTTCCTGACACGACCACGCGCAGGCTCCGAATCCACGGACTACTTCTTTCTTGAATTCCTCAATCAGCTACAAGCTCCCCGCTTGCTTTTCTTTTAAGTTCCAATGGTTGCAACTATGTTGATCATCAAGATATTGACAACCCTAAGTTTATGTGAAGGAAAGCTCCTCAAAGATCTCACAAGAGATTCACATAAACAACAAATATAAGCAACATAACAATATGGACAACCACCAAAAACGTGGCTAGGGTTTTGTTTATATACCTAGGGTAAAAACATAAAACCCTAAACGTTTAATGAAGTAAGGCTGAGTTGGAAATTCTGCAGAATAATCAACCTGTGCGATTTTCGATCGATCGAGTCTATTCTTCGATCGATCGAGCCAGGCCAAAAGTCCCAAGTACTTCTGCAGCCACTCGATTCCAACTGTACAATAATAAACCAACTTTGAGCAAGCCTAAACAAGACTAAATACAATGTTTTGATCATGGTTTGCCAACATTACAAATTAGAGTTCTAAATACATAAAATCCTAAGACCTTAGAACCTAACAAAATTAATGTTAGACTACGAGTGTTCAAATTTCTTCGTAACGAGTCAAGACTTGGAAATGCAAGCTTCTCAGAAAGTCCGTCAGATACATTCAACCACATCACAATGTGAAAATATTTGCATTATGATATCGTAGAAATTTCCCGTATGAATTCATGGAATTAATACAGCCATTTTATTTCAAGCATCTTTTGTGTACTTCCACACACACTTGATTCACGTTGGTATACCTTGTAAGTTGTGGTTAAAAATGTAATTTTAATGATGAGTTTAAATTAAAATCAATAACAACTTACCATTTAAAATTTGTTTTGAAAATATTGTGGATATAGTATTTTTTTTTTTTTTTTAGATAAGTATCATGTGCACATAATATTATTGTATCTATTAGATTTAACATGCATTGAGAGCAAAGGCATTGCACATGCAATATCTTACGTGCATCATGATTGCATCCCAATACTTGTTGATCGAAATATAAGCAGCAACAATATTTTATTGAACTCTAAGGTGGAGGCATTTGTCTCTGTAAAGTTGTGATTTACAACTATGTGTTTTGTTGGCTTTTATTTCGTGCCAAATTTGATTGTAATTACTATCAATTGTTTATACCCTGTATTTGTTGTGGGAATTGATGTAAGGGGTGTGTGATAGAGAGTGTGTGAAGACTCAAGCAATTTGGAAGTTGATGGAATCTCGCGGGTATGTCGCGACTAAGCTTCCAGCGAAGTGAAGCATGTGCCCTGCACATGCTGGAATGCGAAGAGTCAGGACAGATGGAGACAACTATCTCTCGCGAGTATCTCGCGGGTAAGGCCTTCCCGTGAGACACCCGCGAGACATGCTGTTCTGCCAGCCTGTACTGACTGACTCACACATTTTGCACCTATCCTATATAAACCCTCATTACCCACAAATGTTGAGGAATGCTTAAGAGAGAAAACCCTAGCCAAACACATTTGCAATTAGAGATTGTCATCCCCACCTTTCTCTATACACTTGCTTGTGGTATCTCCTCAACCCCTCCCTCTCCATTTCCACACCATTGAGAGGTTGATAGCCCAAACACTTACCACACCTTTTGAGAGTGTTGAGTGACGTTTTGGTGCTGCTAGGAAGCATTGGAAGAAGCCTGGAATGGCAGATGCAACATGGAGCTTGTTACGGGATCCGGGGTGCTAGACAAGACACGGTTCCGAGAAGCCTTGTTGGAGTAGGAGCTTGGAGGGCTTAGGTACATCGGGTAGATTAGGCTTGGAGGGTCTCTTGCTTACTCACGTATCCCAACTGATTGTCTAGTGGATCGATTTCCGCTTGGAGGGCGGTGAAGAGGTTTTTCGCCGAGTTCTTCGGTTTCCTCTTCGAGAACACGTCTCGGTGTTTTCTGTGTTTGCATCTTTCTTCCCTACTCTTGTTTAATTCCATTATACTGCTGTGTTGCTTTAATTATGAATTGGAGTAGTTTCTTGTTTATACGCTTGTGTTTACACTATTCCGCACTTGTATTAAGTTAGTGTAAAATCAACCAAGCCGTAATTTTAATTTGGGGGTCTAAACAGCTCTTGTGTTTTCAACACATTTTCGAGCTTTCAATTGGTATCAGAGCGGGTACACTTGTTGTGGTTTAATTACCTTAGTGTGATCCTTGACCCTTTTTGAGATGGACCGGTCTCAATCGCTCAATGTTCCACCATTTTTTGATGGGAACAATTACGCATTCTGGAAAGTCAGAATGAGAGCATTTTTATGCTCTATAGATGATACCGTTTGGGATGCAGTAGAGCTCGGCTGGACTAAGCCGGAAGCTCCTAAGGCAAATTGGGATAAGGCAGCTCTCGCAGCAGCCAATGCAAATAGTAAAGCTTTAAACGCTATATTTTGTGCTGTGTCTCCTGATGAATTCCACAGGATCTCTCATATGACAGTTGCTAAGGAAGCTTGGGAGATTTTGGAGACCACTTATGAGGGTACAAAGAAAGTTAAGGACACAAAGCTTCAGATGCTTACCACCAAATTTGAAGAGCTCAAGATGGGTGATGATGAACCGTTTGATTCATTCTATGGGAAGCTCAATGAAATTGTAATTGCTAAACTCAATCTTGGGGAGAAGATTGAAGATGCTAAGGTGGTGAGAAAAGTATTGAGGTCCTTGCCTGAAAGTTTTAGAGCAAAAGTTACAGCCATAGAGGAAAGCAAGGATTTGGATGAGATTAAAATTCAAGAATTAGTTGGGTCTCTCCAAACATATCAGATGGGACTGCCTTCCCATAAGATGAGTAAATCACTTGCTCTTAAAACCATCACCGAAAGGATGGGTGATTCCTCCGAAGAAGATGGGGTGGAGAAGGAAGTAGCATTTCTTGCGAAAAACTTCCGCAAACTTCTGAAGATGAAGAACAGTGGGAAACCATTCAACAAAGGAAAATTTTCATCTTCAAGAGGTGATAGGAAAGAGTTTACAAGAAAAGAAGGGAGGGAGTTTCAACCTTCTTCAGAAATTATATGCAATGAGTGCAATGGCTATGGACATCTAAAGAAGGAGTGTCCAAATTTTCTGAGGGGAAAAGGCAAAGCTTATGCCACGACACTCAGTGATTCAGACTCCTCTGATTCTGACTCGGAAGAGAGCTGTGACGGAGAGGGAAACTACTCCGCATTCATGACCATTGCTCATGTGGAGTCATCGGATGATTTGGGTGCTCTTGTGAAGGAGCTTGGTGAGCATTCTGATTCACAGTCTATTGGGAATGTGGAAGAATCAGATGCTGAAGAAGAAGAAGAGAATACAGCTAATCTTCAAGAAAATTACTCTTTACTACTTGAGAAGTCTGGAGAGTAGCCAAGGCAGCTATAAGGAAAATGAAGAAGGCTGAGGAAGATTACATAAGTCTCTTGGTCAGATATAAAGAGGCTAAGTGTGAGATTGAGACACTAAATGGCGAGTTGTCTGAAGCCTATACGAAGGTGAGGTTTCTTGAGCAAGAGGTAGTGCAAGCTCATGCCAAGATAGAGAGAGTCTCCTCCCAGAAGTTAGATGATGTTATCTCATCTCAAAAACCTTCTTCAGACAAGTCCGGGTTGGGATACACCGGAGGAAGCAGCTCATCAGCCAAAGCTACCAAAGAAGTGAAATTTGTGAAGGCCATAGAGCCTATTGTAGAAGAGACCATCCCTGAGAATGTTAAGGCTGAGAAGAAGAATGTGAGTGAGCAACGGATGGTGAATAAGCCCCGAAATCAATCCATGGGCAGACCTGAAACCAGAGGAAGATCTCTCCCAAGATCTCAACGGGGTCCTAGAACGGACAATGTGTGTCACTACTGCGGAATGCAAGGACATACCAGACCCAACTGTCAAAAGCTGAGATCAGACAACAATTCAAGCGCACCTCGGTCACGAGGAAGGAGAAATGACATGAGGTCTTGGGGTGGTGAACAACCGAGAAGTTAGAATCGTGATCCTGGCATGATGGACGTGATGAAAATGATTGGTGCCTTCACCACCTGCTTGGAGAGTTTCACCAGAAGGTTTGACAGTCCAAATTCTCGTACCCAATCCGTTAAGGATATCACCCCAAACGCACGTGACGTGTGGGTGAAGAGGGGTACTCATGCATAAGCATTATACCATGTCCACGCATAAATTCTTTCAATGTTTAGGGACATTTGCTGTTGCATCTTTTCATGCATTGCTCTATTTTTACTGTTGTTATTTTGTCCGGTTGATTTGTACCGGTTGTTTTTGTTAATCTTTATTTTCTTGTTCTGTTTTAGGTGTGTTCAAAAAATTCAAAAACACATAAAAAATAGAAAATCCAAAAAGTTTGATCACTTTTTTGAGTTTTGTCTCAAAGCATGTTTTGCCTTGTACCTTTGTACTTATGGCTTTGTGCATTTAACGAGCTTAACTTGTCTCTCATGCACTCATATCATTGTGGAAGAAATTCTGAAATCTATGTGACTATTGTAAATAGATCTTCAACTTTGTCATGAATGATTAGTGAATGGTTTTGTTGATCTTGAGACATGCATAGACTCATGCCTATATATCTTCCCACTTTTATTTTTTTGTATAAAAGAGCTCTCTAAATGTAAATCTCCAAATGAAAAGAGATATAGAGCTGCAAAAGCCTGTCGCACAAACTAGTATTCGACTAGGAAAAAGGGAAAGCGACCAAAATAAAATGTATGATGCCCAAAAAGCCAAAGGCTAACTCATCAATTGAAATATCAAAAATTTCAAGCATCTTTCTCTAAATGAGATTCTCTTTGCTCAAAAATTGCAAATGATATGTTGAATATGGAGCCAAATGAAAAGCTTCAATGAATTGTTATCAAGTACATGTGGGAGGTCATATATGCATGTTTCTATAATTGAGATAGGTCACATAATCTAGTGCTAGTTGTGTATGCCTTGATTGAATTGATCATTGAAGTTTCACATTGGACTAATGACTATCTCATTTTTGATATCCACACACAACACACAAGTCTATGTTCAATGAATGTCTTATTCATTTGTGTGATTGTACTTGATTAAATATGTTTTCACATGCTCAATCTTTGTTGATCAAACCCAAAAAGATTTTTGAGTGTTTTATTTGTTTTTGAAAGTGATTTTATACTTTCTTGTCTTTTGTTTTTGATTAAAATGCATGTTTTTGTGTTTCTTCAAAAACTGGTTCAGGGGTAGTTTCGCGAGAAGCTCGCGACTTAGAGCTTCCCGCGAAAAGGAGTTGAGGGAAATTTTTATTTTATCTTGTCACACAGAAACTTTCACGACTGTCTCGCGACCAACATCTACTCGCGAAATGCTGTTTGGCTAAAATTTGATTTTTCCAATTTCAGACAGAAGTTACCGCGACTGTCTTGCGACTGTTTCGCGACCTAATGCTTCACGCGAAAATTTTGTGCTTCAGTGGCCCTTCTCGCGACTGTTTCGGGACTGTGTCGCCACTTTCTAACCCGCGAAAAACGCGTGTTTTCAGTTTTTATATAGCTGATGTGACAGTTTTTCAAAACTATCAAACTTCCCTCGCTCAACCTCTCTCAAACTTTTTCAACCCAAAATCACTATTCCATTCATATCCTTTCAATCCAAGCATTTTTTTTCTGCATTTTCTTCTTCAAGGTATGTTTGTTAACCATTTCCTTTTAAGTTTTTGCTTAGATTATGCAGAATTTTTGTTAGGGTTTTGATAATTGGGGATTTTCGAAACTTTGGGTTGGTTTTCAAAATTGGGTGAATTTTTCTCAAATATTTTGATTGGGCTGTGTCCCATTAGTTGTTTCTGCACTTGTGTTGGCCCCTTGTGGCATTTTATCATGTATTGAGGGTAGATTTTCACATGTTCATGCATTACTCATGTATTATTTGCATTTGTGCACGCTAAGTGTTTGTCAAAATGTCCGAGTGACATTTTTGTGCCAAAATGGAATCAAGTGATTTCAATCCATGGTCTTTAACTTGTTTGACCTTATTTTACTTGGTTTGGTCATTGATTATGTGTTTCACTCACTTTGTTCATGTTGCACACTCTTGGCACACAACTAGGCACACTTAGGCACTCTTAGGCACCCTCATGCATCTCATGCCGCACACACTCATCAGCACATGCACACAGACACACACTCTTGCACTATTTCTTAATTTGTTGCATTGTAGTTATGCCTTATAAGTTGGAGTCTTTTAGCATGATGTTTAATGTCTACCATGCTCTGTTTTTCAGTTAGTTTAATTCTGATTTGGCACTAACTTGAATCTAATGGAGTTTGTCTTCTGGTTTGTGTTTGTGTATTTTTTTTCTTCTTTGCTTTGTGCAATTGTGCAGATGTCTCCCACCAAGCATGCAGCTAGGAAGAAATCGACTTCAAAGAGAGCCCGAACTGATTCTGAACATTTCCGGTCTATAGATGCTGATATGAGGTACAATGACTGCTACAAGGACAAGACGATCATCATGGAACGGGTAGTCCAGTTAGAGACTCTTGAGGGCACTTGCATCCCTGAAGTGTTCAAGGATAGAACGTGGACCAAGCTGCTCAACCCGACTGGAGTGGTATATTCAGAGATTATCAAGGAGTTCTTCTCTAATGCCATTGTCAACGGAGATTGTATTGAGGGCTGGGTAAGACACAAGGAGTTTCAGATTACTAGAGAGAGCATCCAAGACTTTTTGGAGACTCGTCCTCCATCTCAGCAAATCACAGTTGCTTATGAGGACAGAATGGGTAATATTGCTGATATGATCAAAGTCCTTGGTGGTGTACAGAAGAAATCATCCATGGACACTCTCAAGTTCTCTCCAGAAATGAGGACACTAAGCTATGTGATGATTCACAATCTGTATCCGGTCACCAATCTCACAACTCTATCTGCTCCGAGAACAAGATTCCTGTATGATCTCTATACACATAAGGAGATCGACATATGTGGCCACATCATGCATGTCTTGAAGAAGAGCATCACAAAGCAGAATTCACGGACTGTGATGCCGTTCCCCTCTTTGATCATGGGTTTGATTGCCAAGACGAAGCTCAAGCTACCCAGTGGCCTCACAGCTGTTCCGAGGGATTACCCCATTGGTGGTCACACACTGACTAGGAGCACTGCACACATTAGAGGCTCCAAGACTGGTGTACATACAATACCACCACCACGACGGGTTCAGCAGGAGGAAGCTGAAGATACAGAGGAAGAGATTGACAGGTTCACCTCGGCTCCAGAGCCCTCTGCACAGCCATCATCTTCTGCTCCACCACCAGGCTTAAGCAAACTTGATCAGTTGCTTGCTAAGATGGACCAGATGTCTACAGTGCTTGACTCCCATGTGCAGCACACAACAGATCAGTTCGCGTACCTTCAGGGACAGATCACTGCATTAGCATCGCAGGTTCAGGAGTTGTCCTCCACTCATGGCTCTGATTCGGAGTCCAAACCATTCTAGCCCTTTGGCCATTCCGGTCAAAAAGGGGGAGAAATTTCTGAGGGGGAGCTGGAGAAGAGCTTGCACAGCGTTAGGGGGAGCATAGTCTAGCAACTTAGTAACATTGGTTATTGGTTTTAGAGACGGTTTTTGTTCAGTATTTTTAGTGTTTATAACTGTTTTACTGCTTTTGTTTAAAGCTTTGATACTATGCTTTATTTAAGTATTATTTCAGATGTTTCTTTTGTGATATTCTCTATGCTTTGTAGCATACTTTGCATGTACCCATGTTGCTTTTGTAAGCTTTAAGGGTTTGTTTCATTGCATGTGTTTTGTAGGCTCTTATGGTTTGTGCCATGTATTTGCAATACTTTGCTTATGCAGCCTTTATGCTTGTGCTATTGAAGTTTAATGTCATACATTTACTTCACTACATCACTCTTGTGCCCGTGTAGGATTGTTCTTAGATGCATATAAGTTCTATGCATTGGTTGAGTGATGAACACTCTTGTGCCCTAGTAGGATTGTTCCTAGATGCAAATACTTCGAGTATTTTGCATTGATTGAGTGTTGGATTTGCAAGTGGTACTCTTCATATGAGCTTATCATCTTGCATATCCGGATGTTCATTCCTTGTGTGAATGAGCATAGTAATTGCTTGTGTATAGTGATTACTTGTTTGATCTTGCCATGATCTAATGTTTTCTATTTCATCTTGCTTGATCATGCTATTATTGCTCCATATGCTTTTCAAGTTTTCTGCATACAATGATAATATTTTGTTGTTGTGTTTCAGGAGTTACTTGTTCATATGTTTCAAGAGCTTATCAGAATCTAGAATTAGGTGTGAGTGAGTTTTGCCTGTGTTCCCAAACTCACGTTT
This sequence comes from Quercus aquifolioides, assembly GCA_019022515.1. NCBI lineage: Eukaryota > Viridiplantae > Streptophyta > Magnoliopsida > Fagales > Fagaceae > Quercus > Quercus aquifolioides. Next base: position 24,294,740 of record CM032327.1, on the reverse strand, counting down.
AAGTCTAGAGTCTGTTTTAGGGTTTTGTCACGGAATAGCCAAAGGGGGAGATTGTAAAGTTGTGATTTACAACTATGTGTTTTGTTGGCTTTTATTCCGTGCCAAATTTGATTGTAATTACTATCAATTGTTTATACCCTGTATTTGTTGTGGGAATTGATGTAAGGGGTGTGTGATAGAGAGTGTGTGAAGACTCAAGCAATTTGGAAGCTGATGGAATCTCGCGGGTATGTCGCGACTAAGCTTCCCGCGAAGTGAAGCATGTGCCCTGCACATGCTGGAATGCGAAGAGTCAGGACAGATGGAGACAGCTGTCTCTCGCGAGTATCTCGCGGGTAAGGCCTTCCCGCGAGACATGCTGTTCTGCCAGCCTGTACTGACTGACTCACACATTTTGCACCTATCCTATATAAACCCTCATTACCCACAAATGTTGAGGAATGTTTCAGAGAGAAAACCCTAGCCAAACACATTTGCAATTAGAGATTGTCATCCCCACCTTTCTCTATACACTTGCTTGTGGTATCTCCTCAACCCTTCCCTCTCCATTTCCACACCATTGAGAGGTTGATAGCCCAAACACTTACCACACCTTTTGAGAGTGTTGAGTGACGTTTTGGTGCTGCTGGGAAGCATTGGAAGAAGCCTGGAATGGCAGATGCAACATGGAGCTTGTTGCGGGATCCGGGGTGATAGACAAGACACGGTTCCGAGAAGCCTTGTTGGAGTAGGAGCTTGGAGGGCTTAGGTACATCGGGTAGATTAGGCTTGGAGGGTCTCTTGCTTACTCATGTATCCCAACTGATTGTCTAGTGGATCGATTTCCGCTTGGAGGGCGGCGGAGAGGTTTTTCGCCGAGTTCTTCGGTTTCCTCTTCGAGAACACGTCTCGGTGTTTTCTGTTTTTGCATCCTTCTTCCCTACTCTTGTTTAATTTCATTATTACTGCTGTGTTGCTTTAATTAGAGTAGTTACTTGTTTATACGCTTGTGTTTACACTATTCCGCACTTGTATTAAGTTAGTGTAAAATCAACCAAGCCGTAATTTTAATTTGGGGGTCTAAACAACTCTTGTGTTTTTAACACATTTTCGAGCTTTCAGTCTCTGATTTTGGTAAAGCTAGACTTCTTGATCCACTCCTCCAATCAAACTTTAATTGCTAGGACTTGTAGTTATATTGCCCCAGGTGAATTGTTCTTCTCATACTATATCTTATATCTCCCCATTATCCAACATATTATTTTAAAAAGTTAGCTATATGGGGGCATTCCGTATAATCATGCTAGATTGGTTACCTTGTTGTCTGTTATAATGAACTGAATCATCATGCATGGTAGCAAGCAGCCACTTCGTATAATTACATTACAGTATGAGAACCTATTTTTAGAAATTAGAGATGGTTTTTTGAGAACCTAGATTAAAAAGGATTTTAATCCTTAGAGTCAAAGATAAGGAATGGAAGGGAGAAAGGGATCACACGTTAAATATAATGCCACATTAGCTGAAAACAATGTTGTTTTAAATAAATCAATTGGATGTTGGAATTAGGGTTTATGGAGTCACCATCGATCATATATAACATTAATTAAATCTTTCGTAGTATTTCCAACAATCTTGATCATATGATTTAAGACATCTCTCTCAAACAGTTCAATCTTGATCAAACACACCTTGCCCCAATCCTGGGTTAGCTATTATAAACTTCAAGTCAAAAATTAACAATTTCGTATTATTTCCCACTTATTACAAACCACAGTTCAAATTCAATAGGAAAGAACCAACTTATTCCGCACGTAATTTCCAATAATCACAAAAATAAAAATAAAAAAATAAAATGCAAGAATGAAGGCCAGCATGAATCTAGCCAGTAAAAAAATCCAGCTCCCCTTGATGGTTGTACCTTGATCTGTGGTTGAATGTGTATATATATATATATATATAAAGCAAAATGTTATGGTAAACCTTCGGTTAACCATCCTCTTTTCTTTCTTTTTTTTAAAGGTTCTTTTGATTAATAATTGAGAAGCCTGTATTGACTGACTGACAGACTGGATTCAGTTGATGCAAAGGGACCCATGCAATAGAAAAGTGGCTGCTTTAATGATAAAATCTAAAAATCGTGAGGAAATAGAATTTTTGAACAACTTACAAAAATATTGTATCTATTAGATTTAACATTAAGAGAAAAAAAAAATTGTAATAAAATCACACAGACGCGGAGGAGGAAAGAGAATTTTTGAACAACTTACAAAAATATTTAGTTTGTCACAAAACTAGCTTTTGACTTTTTATGGATTAATTATTTAAATCAAAAGCATCAAAACTAAATTGAAAAAATTATAGAATATTCCAAAAGTACCATAAATTTATATTTCATCATCTCACATAAATGGTGAATTATAGATCTTCTAATTCATGTGAGATGTGAGAATACAAATTTATGGTACTCCTATAGTATTATATAATTAACCACCCAATTAACACCTACCTTAGTGCAATTATTTCATGCATCTTCCAACTAATTCCTTTTTGTTTTTCAACAGTAGGTTAAAAAATTGTGAAAACACGATAAAAGATCTAGCTCCCTTTGATGGTTTTACTTTGATCCGTGTTTAAATAGATAGAATGATTTATCATGCATTTATATGATATATAGAGAGAGAGATAGAGCAAAATGTTATGGTAAACCTTGGTTAAAATCCTTTTTGTGTTTTTTTTTTTTTTTTTTTTTTTTGAATAATAATTCAGAAGCCCGTATTGACTGGAGTCATTCTATGCAAAGGGACCCATGCAATAGAAAATTAGCTGCTTTGATCGAGGAAATGATGGCTGGCACTATGATTAATCCAAAAATCTTTTAGAGAAAAATTTATTTGACAGTAACAGGATCCTGACTTGAAGTTAAAAAGAGCTAACCCATGATTGGGGGTAGATGAGTTTCGTCCTCATTGCATTTGCATGGGTGGTTCCACTTCTTTGACAAGTCGCCAGTAATAAATTGTGTACGACTTCTAGCTGAAAGTAGCAACTGAAGTTTTTGCTATATCAGAGCACCAGTTAATCTACTCGGTCACTAATCAGATTTTTAACTCTCAAGCGAATTTTAATTTTCAATTATCCTATAATGTATAAAAATAAATATACATAAAACTTGACAATGACCTATGGCTTAGGAATGCATGGACACGGACACAGGCACCGGTACGGGTACAATATGGTGACACAAGCAATTTTTGAAAAATTATAACATGATATGAAAAACAAAATACTGTTACAACACGGATTCGACATAGGTACAACACTCCAAATAAAGTGTCTGTACATCCTAGCCAATGGCTATAATATTCCTAACATTAATGACCAAGTTTAACTAGGCTTAATCTCCGATAACTATAAAAATGCTAAAATAGAGGCTAACATGAATCCAACCCATGCATAGAGGAATATAGAACTTAAAAGGCTTCTTTCAGTGGAATTTGTTTTTGTTTTAGATTATATGCAGGCACTTACCCATACCATGTGAGTTCGTCCCTGACGTGAAATTTACATGCCTTTCCCATATTCCAATATTAGTATTTGGTTGGGTCGTAATTATAAGATTAAAGCACCGCGTGGACCCATGGTAAAAGTAAAAAATCAAGACTAGGAAATGCAAGCTTCTCAGAAAGTCCGTTAGATACATTAATTCAATCACATCACAATGTGGAAATATAGTTGTACTATGATAGTGAAGAAATTTCCGGGGAAGAATACATGGAATCCAGCAGTTTGATTTCGAGTATCTTTTCTGCAATTCAATATGATTCACGTTTTTCTCAAATATGATTCACGTTGGTATTCTTTGGAAGTCAAAAAAAAAAATGAAGATACCCACTATTCTCTCTGGCCGTGTTCTCACTATTACTAAAGTGTGTTGAGCCATGGATATAAAAATCGACCGTTTGCCATTACACTACTCATCAATCATACACTTCAACATGGCTTCCAAAGTTTCCATTTCCGTTGTGGTAGTATCATGGGTCCTTTGTGTCTTCATGCATTCCACAAATATGTTTATTGCAGCTGCCTCGGTGGCAGCATCTGAATCATCACTAGAGGCGAAGGCTCTGCGGGAGAGTGGGTGGTGGAGTCATCAGTCCGACGAAACGTCCTTTAATCATTGCGAGTGGAATGGAATTACATGCAATGATGACGGAAGCGTCACAGAGATTGACATGGATGGGATCTATCTGGGAGATAACATTATTGGGAAATTCAACTTCTCTTCCTTCCCAAATTTAGTCCGTCTTTCTCTTTGGAAAACTGGACTTCGAGGGAGCATCCCTCAACAGATAGGTACTCTTTCAAAACTCACCTTCCTAGATCTTTCCATTAATAATCTTACGGGTCACTTCCCTCTTTTTCTCACGAACCTCACTCGATTAGAATCTTTGGGACTTTACCAAAATCTAATCACTGGGCCCATTCCCGAAGAATTGGGAAATTTAAAAAATCTCAAAGTATTAGACCTGAGTTATAACAAACTCACAGGATCAATTCCTTCAGCTCTGGGCCTTTTAACCAATCTCATGGGTTTGTTTTTGTCTTCTAATAAGATCACTGGTTCCATCCCCGACAAGTTGGGAGATTTAAAAAATCTTCAATATTTAAATCTGGGTTTTAACAAACTCACAGGATCAATTCCTTCAACTCTGGGCCTTTTAACCAATCTCCACAGTATGACATATTTGTATCTTAATTCAAACCAATTCAACGGCTCCATTCCCCCAGAAATAGGCAACATGAAGAGTCTTACAGACTTGAACCTCAGCAATAACAACATCGTTGGTGAAATCCCTTCCACTATACGTAATTTAACTAATTTGTCCTTTTTGTCCCTTAGTGGGAATCAAATCAGTGGTTCTATTCCCATAGAGATAGGCAACATGGAGAGTCTTACATACTTGAACCTCAGCAATAACAACATCGTTGGTAAAATCCCCATAGAGTTAGCTAACTGCTCTTCACTAGCCAACTTGTCTTTAAGTCACAATTACTTAAATAGAAGCATTCCCTCTCAATTCAGTGACCTTAGTTCTTTACGTTTTATTGACCTCAGCTACAATAATCTCACAGGCAACATTCCCCCTTATCTTGTTAACTTGGAATTTAACCTGTCATACAATTCTTTGGAGGGTTGAATCTCAAATTTTTTCCAAGATCATAGCTTCGATGCATTTATTGGCAATAAGGATTTATGTGGTGACTTCAAAGGTTTCTCTCATTGCCCTTCATCTTCCCAAATCATGAGCAAAATAAAAATGTTACTTCCCCTCACAATTTTGTTTGTGCTTTTACTTCTTTGGTGTTTTTTCTACTCTCGATGTTGGGTTATAGGGAAAACACAATCCAATCCAAGCAGAACAAAAAATGGGGACTTGTTCTCAATATGGAATTTTGATGGAAAAATTGCATACGAAGATATCATTGAAGCAACAAAAGACTTTGACATTAGATATTGCATTGGAACAGGTGGTTATGGTAGTGTTTACAAAGCACAATTGCCTAGCGGTAAAGTTGTTGCCCTAAAAAAACTTCATCGCCTAGAGGCTGAGGACCCAGGTTTTGACAAGAGTTTCAAGAACGAGGTACAAATGCTAACGAAAATTCGGCATCGAAACATTGTGAAACTTCATGGGTATTGCTTGCATAAACGATGCATGTTTTTGGTTTATCAATACATGGAAAGGGGAAGCTTATTTTGTATCCTAAGCGACGATGTTGAAGCATTGCAATTAGATTGGCCTAAGAGGGTGAACATTATCAAAAGCATAGTACATGCCTTATCTTACATGCATCATGAATGCAACCCAGTAATTATTCATCGTGATATATCAAGCAACAATATTTTATTGAACTCTGAGCTAGAGGCTTTTGTCTCCGACTTTGGCACGGCTAGACTTCTTGATCCTGATTCCTCCAACCAAACTTTAGTTGTTGGGACCTACGGTTATATTGCCCCAGGTGAGTTTTTGTGTAATTATTATAACTATATCCTATCCCTTTAACACCTATTGTTTTAAAAGATTAGCCATGTGGGAATTTTTATAACTATATCCTGATTCCTCCAAACAAACGTGTTTACCTTATTGTTTGTTATATGAATTGAATCATGCAGGGTGCAAGCAATCATTTTCACTATGGAATTTTTATCCAATAACTACTTTTGACCAACCTTTTCAAGTAGAAAATTAAAAAATTATAGGATAAATATATTACATTTTTAAATAGCTTCCATTTATTTTCCTATGCAGAACTGGCGTATACCATGGTGGTGACTGAAAAATGTGATGTTTACAGCTTTGGAATGGTGACACTAGAAATATTAATGGGAAAACACCCAGGGGAACTCTTGACTTCATTATCGACGTTATCTTCTCAAAATTTGATGTTAAACGAAATATTAGATCAACGTTTGCCACCACCAAATCGTTCAATTGCACAAGATATTTTCTTTGCTGCTTCTGTAGCCTTTGCATGCTTACGCATCAAACCAAAGTCCCGACCTACGATGAAATGGGTGTCCCAAGAATGTCTTTCAGGTAAGAAACCACTAGCCATCCCCTTGCATGCAATTTCGCTATGGCAGCTAAGGAATCAAGAAACTTATATGATGGGAGAGAGTGAAACTCAATCACGTAGTGCTTGTTGTTAGGTTGTGTACCATATGGTTTGATGAACTTATGAGAAAAGAAATTGTTGTGTATGAATTATTTTCTTTTTCTTTTTCTTTTTCTTTTTCTTTTTCGTTTTTTTTTTTTTTTTTTTTTTTTTTTTTTGGTAAGAAAAGAAAATTCTATTAGAATGATGTAATTCTGTAAGGTTTATCTATTTTCTTTATGATTTGTGGCCTGTATTTTGCATCATGAAATATAGGTGTCTCATCAAAGAATGAACTATTAGGGCAGACCATGGACACTCCTAATTCCTTGAAAGTTTTAATTATAATATTTTCTTTTATATATATATATATATGAAGCAAATATTAAAATCATAATATTCTTCGTTCATATTAAAATCAGATGGGACCCATACATGATTTTGCTGTGCTACTAGTTTTACGGTTACAAACAATAACAGAGCTTTTCATTGTTAGGGGTGAACCCATATTTGGGCTAAGTTGCAGAAAAATGATATGGTGTAATAGGACCACCCCTATTTGAGAGAACCATTTGTCTCGCTAGGTTCATTAAAAGTTTAATCCTTCATTAGTTCTCTTTAAGAGTGGTTTTTTATGGAGTCTCACAAAAAATTCATATATAGATAACTTTTCTCAATTGTAATTCTTTGGGCTATTTTGTGTTTTCTTATAATCTCTTTTTAATAAAATTATTTTTACCTATCAAAAAAAAAAAAATAGTATATTTGACTATGTTAGTTTCTTTTTGGAGTTTAAAAAAGCAAGAAATGTCTCAAATTAAACAACAGATATGTTTAGGAACTAGAAAATTGAATGACATTTTTTGATGCAGTGGTCCGTTAAAATATTGACTAAAAATACATTTTGATTTTTTAGTACTAAAATGTCCAATATGAATTTTTTTTTCCGCATGAATGAATGCTTCAAGCACACTTGAGTTGTAAAAATGCCAACCACTGAAAAATACTCATTTACTAAAACAGAACCGTGGATAAGGTGACCCTTAAATACCACAATAACTCAAAATGATGTTATTTTAAATAAATCTATTGAATCCTGGAATTTTGGTTTATGGAGTCACCATATTTAACTTCAATTAAATATTCCATAGTATTTCCACCAATCTTCGTCATATGATTTTTGACATTCTCCGCAAAATTTTTTCTAAGCTGCTAGTAAACAGGTTGAAAACGATCCTACCACATATCATCACCAAGCACCAAAGCGCATTTACAAAAGATCGGCTCATATCAGACAATATTCTAATAGCCTTTGAGCCTCTTCATTATATGCAAAACCATAATTCTGCCGAGAATAGTAGCTAGACATGAGCAAGGACTATGACTGGGTGGAGTGGTCATTCCTTGAAACTATTATGAGGAAATTGGGGTTTAATAAAAACTGGATCACTCTCACAATGCCTTGTGTCTCCATTGTCTCTTACTCAATTCTCATTCACGGTGCACCTATTGGATTCATAAGGCCAACAAGGGGCAAAAGGCAAGGTGATCCCCTCTCATCATTCATGTTTCTCTTATGTACTAAAGGGCTCCATGGCTTACTCACCTAATCAGCCTTGAGAGGAGACATTCATGGCTTTTCCCTTAGAAGGATAAGCCCCTCACCGTGGATGCAACGGAATTGTTGGGAGTCACCACCTAGTTTTTGCAATGGTCTAGGAACCATATATATAGCGTTCTCTCGAGGAAGGATCATTAATCTTATAACCAGAGATATGGGTTCAGAGTTAAGGTATGGTCTTGGGAAGATGTTAGGCACCCAAAACCGCCCAACCCTAAGATTGGCTTCCTCTCATTGTGTCTTATGTCTTAACCCTATTAAAGGCACACTCAATATTGTTATTCTGAACTCACACACACACTAACGTACATCTAAGAACTCAACATGGCATCAATCATCCCAAAAAGACCTAATCATATATCTATCATGGCAATCAACCAAAGCCTAGCATTCATCTAGCATGGCATATTCCCACCCAAACATAACATACATGTCATATCAACCTAGCATCCATCTATAGCATGGCATCTCATATCAACCTAACATTCATCTAATCATGCATATCATCACATCACAAACCCTAGCATACATCTAATCATGGCATCTCCTAACATATTACATCTTCCAAGGTAGCAACAAAACAAGGCAGAAAGATAGGCACGACAAACAAACATAGATCATCGTATGTATTCCAAACTTTTAGACATGAAATCAAATATCAAACAAACATATTACATCATTAAAATGCATGTTCATACCAATGCATGACTTACCTCACTTACCTTGCAGCAACTCAGCACCTATAGCATAAATGCATGAACATGTGAATGCATGTTCTTGGCATCAAAGTGAGGAAATGGGAAATAAACCCTAATTCTAACATGTGAAAGGAAAGCAAAAAAATTAAACATGAGAAACAAAAGCTTAAGACCACAGATAGATGAAAAAGGATCTAAAACAGAAGCATTACCTGCGAAAACAAAAGCAAAATTAGAAAAATTAAGGTTTAGGGTTTTTGGGCAGGATCATGCGCACACATGAACAAGCCTGCGTGCGCATAATCAAGCCTGCGTGCGCGGGCAAGATTATGCGCACGTGGAATCCTACCCAAAAACCCTAACAACACAGCAAACAGAGCAAGGTTTCAAAACACTAAATCTAACATCCTAACATTCTTTTAAGACATAAAACTATATAAACCTAAGCTATATAAACATATTAAAGCATATAATGACAAAGAAACTGAAACAAACAAAAAGATTAAAGTGCATAAAGAAAAGAAAAGAAAAGAAAGTTTAGACTAATACCTCAAACAAAAAGCTCTTCAAGCTTGATTTTTGACAGTTCCCTTTAGTCAAATCTATTCACAATTAAAAACAAGAGTGATTAGTAATCTTAAACTCAAAGATCAAGGCCAGAAAATGCCCCAATCAAAAGAAAATTGACTTGAGGATGTTTTGTGAAAAACTCCCTCTTTGATTCAATATTTCTAGTAAATCTATTCACAATTAAGTGCAATGATGAAGGCAGCGTCACAAAGATTGAAATGGGTGGGGTCAATCTCAAAGATGAGTTTAGGAAATTCAACTTCTCTTCCTTCCCAAATTTAGTCCATCTTGAACTTAATCGGACTGGACTCTGGGGAAGCATCCCACCAGGGATAGGTACTCTTTCAAAACTCACCCACCTTGATCTGTCCTAGAACAATCTTACGGGTGACTTGCCTCTTTCACTTACAAACCTCACCCATTTAGTGTTTCTTGAAATTTTTGATAATCTAGTCACTGGTTTCATCCCTAAAGAATTAGGAAATTTAAAGAATCTTCGTTCATTATGTCTTGCTAGAAACAAATTCTCTGGACCAATCCCTTCATCTTTGAGTCACCTAACCAAATTGGTCTATTTGTCTCTTGGTTCAAACCAAATCAACGGTTCGATTTTGTCAGAAATAGGTAACATGAAGAATTTGGAGCACTTGTTCCTCTATAGGAACAAGCTAACTAGTCCAATCCCTTCATCTCTAAGTTATCTAACCAAATTGGTCTCTTTGTCTCTTGGTTCAAACCAAATCAACGATTCGATTTTGTCAGAAATAGGTAACATGAAGAATTTGGAGCACTTGTTCCTCTATAGGAACAAGCTAACTGGTCCAATCCCTTCATCTCTAAGTTATCTAACCAAAGTGGTCTCTTTGTCTCTTGGTTCAAACCAAAATAATGGTTCCATTCTGCCAGAAATAGGCATCATGAAGAATTTGAATTACTTGTCCCTCTCTGATAACAAGCTCACTAGGCCAATCCCTTCCTCTCTAGGTCATCTAAACAAATTGGTCTCTCTGTCTCTTGATTCAAACCAAATTAGTGGTTCTATTTTGTCTGAAATAGGCCATTTAACTAAGATGGAAACTTTGAACCTTAGTTGGAATCAAATCAATGGGTCCATCTCCGTGGAAATAGCTAATTGCTCTTCATTGGATACATTGTCTTTATGCCACAACTACTTAACCGGAACCATACCCTCTCAAATTCAAGACATTTATTCGCTACATTTAATTGACTTCAGCTAAAATAATCTCATAGGAAACATTCCCCCCTATCTTGTTAACATATATTTTAACTTGTCATACAATTCCTTGAAAGGTTGCATACCAAATAATTTCCAAAATTATAGTTTCTACACATTCATTGGCAACAAGAATTTATGTGGTAACATCAAGGTGCCCCTCCTTGCCTTCCATCTTCCCAAACCATGTTCCAAATAAAAATTTTGGTTCCCCTTACTATTTTCATTGTGATTTTACTTCTCGGATATTTTCTTCACTCTTGAAATCGAGTTTTGAAAACACAATCTGAGTCAAGGGTAACAAAAAATGGGAACTTGTTCACAATATGGACTTATGATGGGAAAATTGCATATGAAGACATCATGAGAGTCATAAAAGACCTTGACATTAGATATTGTATTGGAACAGGTTGTTATGGTAGTGTTTACAAAGCACATTTACTTAGCGGCAAAATAGTTGCGCCGAAAAACTTCATCGCCTAGAGGCCGAGGACCTAACTTTTGACAAGAGTTTCAAGAACAAGGTCAAAATGTTTACAGAAATTCGACATCGGAACATTGTGAAACTCCATGGCTATTGTTTGCATAAACAATGCATGTTTTTGGTCTATGAGTACATGAAAAGGGGAAGCCTATTTTATGTCTTACAGAACGATACTGAGGCTATGGAATTGGGTTGGACAAAAAGGGTGAACATCATTAAAGGCATAGCACATGGCATAACATACATGCATGATGAATGCATCCCAGTAATTGTTCATCGAGATATAACTAGCAATAATATTCTATTGAACATTAAGTTGGAGGCTTTTGTCTTTGATTTTGGAACGACTAGACTTCTTAATCCTAATACCCTAGTGTTGGGACCTAGGGTTATATTGCACCAGGTGAATTATTGTTTTCGTACTATACATATATTTTTTTCCTTTTTTGCCTATGATGTTTAAAAGGTTAGTCATGTGGGGCCTTCCAAATGATCACGCTAGTTTACCTTATTGTTTGTGACCTGAATTGAATCATGCTGGGTATCAAGTAATCACTTTCTATGGAATTTTTATGTAATGAAAACATTTGACCAATCTCTTCACCAAGACAATATACAAAAATAAAAATTCAAAAAGAAAATAAAGGAGAAAGATAGTACATTTGTTTTAATAGATTTCATTGTCTTTCTTTTCTTTTCTTTTCTTTTTTCTATATAGAACTAGCGTATATTATGTTGGTGACTAAAAAATGTGATGTCTATAGCTTTGGAGTGGTAGCACAAGAAATAATAATGGGAAGATATCCAGGAGATCTCTTGACTTTATTATCATCACCATCTTCTCAAAATTTTATGTTGAATGAAATATTAGACCAACGCTTGCCACCTCCGAATCAACTAGTTGCACAGGATATTTTTATTGTTGTAACTAGAGCATTGGCATGCTTAGGCACCACACCAAAGTCGCGGCCTACAATGAAATGTGTCCCAAGAATTTCTTTCTCATAAGAAACCAATACCCAACCCATTACATGCAGTTTCACTGTGGCAGTTGAAGAACCAGAAAACTTATATTTATATGATTGGAGAGTGAAACTCAATCATGAAGCACTTGTATTAGGTTGAGTATCATATTGTTTAATGAATTTATGTGAATGAAAATGTGTACGACAATACAATGATATATGAATCATGTAATTTCTGTCAGGTTTATTTACTTTTATTTATGATTTGTAGCCTGTATTTTGCATCATAAAATATAAATCCTTACCACTTTTCTAATACCACACATCTATCATCCTAATAGGCATTGTGGAGATTGCAAAGGCTTATCCATATGCATTACCGCAAGAAAGACTGGTACTGTGTTTTCCTCGTTATAGCCTGAAGTCCTAAGTTTAAACCTAACAAAATGACTTGCTGACATTAGAACAAGTATATTGTAATTGAAAATAAAAAATCAAAAGAGATATTTTACATTTGTTAGTCTTGAGCAGTGACACTAACAAATAAAGAGTATTAATGCATTCTTTGACACGGTTCAATCTTTGCTATACCAGTCGTGTCACTATGACCAACAATGATAGGTCTAATCATGCAATACTTGATTTATGGTTAAGATTAATGACACAATTTTTCATAGTAAAGAGCTAATAACCCAAACTGGGGACTCGATGATTTAGCCCTTCAATGAATTTGCATGGATGGTTCCGCTTACAAGTCGTGCATAACCAAATTTTCTTGACAGATACAAGATAGGACACGGAATTACAAAGTAGAAAGTAGAAACCAAAATATTTTCTATATAGAACATAAGACCAGTAACTAATGTACCCTGCCTATCACTTTCCCTAGATTCCTTTTTAAGTCCTCTGGCAAAATCAGCCTAGCAATTAACCAGCTGCAGATTAATTTATTAGTTATACCTACTCATGGCACCCTTCCTATTGATCTCTAAACCGATAGTAGTATGCGTTATTTTCATTGTTTCCTTTTCTTCTACTATAGATAGTGCAATATTGCTAGTGAGAGCAAGTGACTCATCATCATCGCTTGAACATGAAGCAGAGGCTCTGATAGAGAGTGGTTGGTGGCGCTGGTGGAGTTCCAATAGAAACAATACCTCAAGTCATTGTAAGTGGCCTGGTATAGCTTGTAACAAAGCTGGAAGTGTGACAGAGATTAAACCACCTCGTAACTTCACGGTGGGTGACAAATTTGTGAAACTCAACTTCTCTTCCTTCCCAAACCTTGTTCGGCTTGATCTTAGTGGGAACAGACTCCAAGGAAGCATCACTGCTCATTTTGGTGTTCTTTCAAAGCTCATGTACTTCAACCTGTCCTCAAATAATATGACAGGTGAGCTAACTACTTGGCTAGCAAATCTCACCCAATTAGTAGAGCTGGGTCTTTCAAATAACCATTTTAAGGGTCCCATCCCAATGCAACTGGGGAATCTGAAGAATCTGGTTGCCATAAACTTAAGTGGTAACATGCTCATAGGTCCAATCCCTTCATCCCTTGTTCATTTGACCAACTTGACATCTCTATGCCTCAGTTTGAACCAAATCAACAGTTCCATCCCTTCAGATGTAGGAAATTTGAAAAAGCTAGTTCACCTGGATCTTAGTTCTAATTACCTTAATGGTTCAATTCCCTCATCCCTTAATCATTTAACCAGATTGAATTATTTGTCCTTTCATTCAAATTTCATAGAAGGTTTCATAGACCAAGAAATTAGGAATGTTGAACATTTGAGTTGGCTGGACTTGTCTAATAACAAGATGTCTGGTGTCATACCAATTGAACTTACCAAATTAACCCAATTGGAGTACTTAAATCTGTCCTCTAACCAACTTTCTGGCCGCATACCTCCTGAAATAGACTTGCTTTCCAATCTTCTGCATTTAGACCTCTCCCATAACAGGCTTGTTGGACATATCCCAACTCATATTCGGAATTGCAACAATCTAAAGCATTTGTCATTGAACAACAATAGTCAGAATGGAAGCATTCCAGCCCAGGTTGGGAGCCTTTCACTACTTTATATTGACATTAGTCATAATGTCATCAGTGGAAGGATAGCTCACCATCTGGGAGAATTGACAAGCCTAGAATTCTTGAATCTCTCCCATAATAATCTCTTTGGTACCATACCTGATTTCCTTAACTCCATGACCCAGATATCATCCATTGACTTGTCATATAATAATTTGGAGGGTAATATTCCGTGCAAGTTTAAAGATAGATACCCATCACAAGCAATCATTGGCAACAAGGGTTTATGTAGTGAATTCAAGGGTATGCCTTCTTGCTTGACATCTACAACCACAGATTCAGAAGAAGAACCAGAGAGGGATAGGTTTCACTTCTCCACTGTCATTCTATATCTATTATTCTACCTTTCTATTTTTGGATATCTATATATATTTCTATCTACAAATGACGATGTTGAATCCGAGAGAACTGTAAACAATAATGGAGATTTACTCTCAATATGGAATTATGATGGAAGAATTGCATATGAAGATAGCATTAAAGCAACCGAGGACTTCAACATCAAATATTGTATTGGAACCAGAGGTTATGGCAGTGTTTACAAAGCACAGTTGCCCAATGGAAATATTTTTGCCTTGAAGAAACTTCATCAACTAGAAGCAAAGGAGGCAGCTCTCATCAAGAGTTTTGAAACTGAGGTAAAAGTATTATCTGAAATAAGCCATCGAAACATTTTGAAGCTTCATGGATTTTGTTTACACAAGCAATGTATGTTTTTGGTTTATGAATACATGGAAAGGGGAAGCTTATATTGTGTCCTAAGCAATGATGATGAAGCTGTTGAGTTGAACTGGACAAAGAGAGTGAACATTGTTAAGAGTGTGGCACATGCTTTATCTTACTTGCATCACAATTTCAACCTAACAAACTCCCCCTTTGGCAATCCGTGACAAAACCCTAATTAACAGCTCAAGGTTTTACACATAAACAGCCCTTTACAAAGGTAATGCTCATAAATTCAAATTCAGCCTAACTACTATCCATCAGTTGCAAGTGTAGACAGCAGCTTAGTTGAATCAACCTGTATAATCCTGAAATACTCAACAAACGCATAAACGCATGTGTGACAGAAAAGAGTAAAACAACAGGTATAACATTCTTGTAAGATTCACACAACACAAAATAAAGACATATGAATGATCAACTCATAAATATAAATCAATAAGCAGTGAATCACAAAGCAACAAGAATCAATAAAAATAACATGTATATCAGTCAATGTTACTCCCCCTAACATGAATATCCCTAAAAATGATATACAAAGTGAAGCACCTAGATACAATCTAAAAACTCCACAAGCTCCTCAAAACAAAAAAAACAAAAAGTCTCAAAAAGTCTCCCCCTAACTACAAAAACTCCTCTACAAGTCAAAACTCTACTCCCCCTTTTTGTGACGGAATGCCAAAGGGCAATCACAAGTCGCCATCAAAAGGAGGTGGTGAGGGTGAATGAAGACGCGCAAAATCGGCTCGGAGAGCACGAATCTCGTCTAGTAAGTCCACCAAAATCTGACTATGAGCCGCCTGAACGGTCATGACAGTCTCCAAAGTACGACAAACATCGAAGTCGGCCGAAGGAGGTGAAGGAACATCAGCAGCAGCAGCATCATCACCAACTGGATCAGGAACATCCTCACCAGCAAGACTTGCAGAAGAAGAAGGAGGAGGTGCGCTACTAGAGGGCTCAGACCTAGGGTGTTTAGAACCAGCTCGAAGATGAGCAACCCTTTGTCTAAGAAAAGACGCACCTATAGGAGCTATCACATGAACAGGCTCAGAGGAAGGAAAGCCACTAATATCAAGATAACGAAGAATCCTATGAATGAAAATAGGATGTACAAGCAGTGGATGAACTCCTATAAACATCGTTCAAAGAACGAAGAAAAAGATGGGGAAAACTAATAGGAGCATCAGTAACCAAAGCGTACAAAAATACACACCTCTCAAGAGGAATGGTGTGAACATGGGAAATGGGCCAGATAGAATGACACGCTATCCTAAACAAGTGATAGTGTAACCCGGAGAGCTCAGCAGAAGTGATCCGAGGATCAAAACCCCACTGGACAGTAGTCCCAGTGATGTAAGACAAGACATCACTAATCTCGGGAGACACGTCATATGGATAGACAGGATGTCGAACCAATGGTACCCCTAGAGCATCAGCCACTACCTGAGGAGTAATGGAGTACTCTACGCCTCGTATCCAACTCTTGACTAGAGTTTTGGAATCATAGATGCGGATAGAGATGTTCGAATAGAACTCTCTAATCAAGGCAGAAGGTGGAGGAGGATCAGAAACATCCACCAAGGGTAACCAGCCCCTACGCTCAAAGTTTGCCCTAATGGCAGGATCAAGTTCATCTAAGTGAACAGAACGCTCAGCCCATATCTTTCTCCTAATGTTTAGCTTCTCAAAAATCTCTTGGTTTTTCTCACTAGAAAACTTCTCACGGTCAAAGGATGGAGGGGGTGAAGGAGAAGGTGAGGGAACATTCCTACGGGCTCTAGTCTTCCTAGGCATAGTGCTAAGGAAAGGATATAGACACAAAGTGAAAACCAAAAAAGAACAAGAGAAAACAAAACCAAGGGCAGACTGCAAATAGCACAATAAAAAAAATATAGAACAAAAATCTATATGATGCATGAACAATAATAATGTTGTGATGCATGATCTAATGCAGTAAACAGTTAAGTTTAATTGAGATTAATTTAACAAAATTGGCTTGAACAGGGAATTTCTATCAAAAATCCCAAAAATTGAAAACCACTTGTTGAAATTTTTAAACATAATGATTAATTGAGCATTACAAAACACATCACATAGATTATAATGCTTAATTACAACAACACAACAAGCCAATTTCATCAAATTCTACCCAATTTAACAAAAACCCCAATTCGGATCAAGAACAAACCCTAGATTTTT
Source organism: Quercus aquifolioides (assembly GCA_019022515.1). Taxonomy (NCBI): domain Eukaryota; kingdom Viridiplantae; phylum Streptophyta; class Magnoliopsida; order Fagales; family Fagaceae; genus Quercus; species Quercus aquifolioides. The sequence goes on along the minus strand of CM032327.1, from coordinate 24,277,512 downwards.
TTCAATTTTTTACCAAACTCAAAATTGATCAAATTAACAGGTAAGAATCATGTTTATGAAGTGTCCCCACAAAAACCCAACGATCAATTTCACAAAATAGGGCTTGAATCAACAGAAAATCCCAAATATTCAAAGTCCGAAAATCACCCTCAAATGCATGGATTTATGCATGAAAACATGAAAATAAAATCAAAAGGAAGGGCAAAAGAGTCTTACCGGCTTGAGGAAAGAGAGATTTTGCAAAAACTTCGGAGGAAAACGACAAAAATCTCTATGTGGAGCCTTGCCAACGCGGAGAGAGAGAAAAAAAAGTTTGAAAAGTTTTGAATAGGAACTTTGAAAAAGTCAAAAAAGATCCTTTTAAAAAACTTTTTCACGATGTTCGATCGATCGAAAATCAGATTCGATTGATCGAAACACACAGTCATTTTGAGACAAATGAAAGCACTTTTTCGATTGATAAAAAATCAGACTGGATCGATCGAAATGGGCAGAGGCTCACTAAATTTTGAGAAAAATCACAGTTTTGAAAGACACAAACCTAATTTTGAAAAACAACTCCTCAAAGCATTAAAGTATAGAAACAAAATGCATGAGTATGAGATGGAATGCTTTTTCAAAAACCCAAAATTTTGAACCCAATTTTCTCAAAACAAATTTCAATCATTCTCCCATTGAATTTTTCCAAGCAACAGATATGTTGTGCACAAATCTCAAGATTTTCTCAAACTTGGTTGGTCAGACCAAAAACACACACACTAGCATGTACAGTGTTTAACAAAGAGTAACTTGTGTAGTGTGTGATACTAGCAAAAACTTGAGATACATGTGAGGTGATATGTGAATAGCAATCAAACACAAAGTCTACACAATTCATCACATAGAATTTAAAAGAGACTATCACCTAAAGAGTTACATCCTATAACTCCCACATCTCCTAGAACAAAAGCTTGCAATCATGTAAGTTTCTTGTATTTTTGCCCCATTAGAATATGAAATATATTATGTGAAATGGCATCAAGCCTAATAGTACACACCGGTTTGAATTAAGTGAATCGGCATCAAGCCTAATAGTACACACCAGTTTTAAGCATTAAGCATTTAAGCATTTAAAGAGGCTACACCTTATGTTCTTTTTGTGCATGTGCTACACTTTCTCGAGCACAAAATCTTATGATATGCACTAAGGTGTTCATGATTGACTAGTGAACAGTGGTGAGATGGTTATTTATGCCTTTCTCAAAAGGATCAAGTTCGACAGTCAAATAACATGTGACTTCAAGATCAAGACAAAATGATTAATAACCACAAACATCTTTCCCACACAATATGCACTACAAAGCTTTAACTAGTCAAGTGCAATATTTAAGCTCATCAAAGTTAAACAAGGTACACAGAACATGACATGTGTCAAAAGATAGACCAACCTTGTTTTTCAAAAATCAAGAAAAATAGTGTCTAACATAATTTTTTGCTTTCTCCTTTTCCTTTTTTTTTTTTTATTTTTTTTTTTTTTATTAAAAGAGAAAACAAATAAATTCTAGAATGAAATGCATGAATGTAATGCAATGCAAGTCCTAGAACAAAAACAATAAAAAGACAAAAACCAAAGAACAATGGTCACCAAAGAATAGAGCAATTAAGCACAAGGACCATGTCAGAAAGACTCAGTTAGTTCGAGTCTTTTGCATCCAAGACTTTTTAGATGCACCACGAGCATTGGAGTTCTTATTCACATTCGAGTGATTCCCAACTCCAGGATTGGAATAAAGGTTTAACACCTTTACCAATTCACCAATTAGTGCCATAGGATCTTGTGCTTGAGGCACAGACACTTTTGGTTTATTTGCTCTCTTATCAGCTTGAAACAGTTAGGACGAATGTGTCCAGACTTACCACAATAATGACAAATCCAAGCAGGTTTACCATGCATCTTGTCCTTAGATTTGGTAGGCTCCTTAGGTTTAGATTCACTTAAGTCTACCCTAATCTTCTTAAGTGGTGAAACTTCTACAGGTTTAACTACCTCACTCACAGGTGGTTTGACAGTTTCACTCACAACCTCACTCACAGAAGGTTCAGAAGAAGATGCAAGAACAAAATTTGTGGAATGTGGTGCAGAATCAAAGACGCTTTCAACATATCCTAACCCAGTTTTATCAGAAGGATACTTTTGAACATTCAGCATGTGATCAAGTTTAGAACTAGCAGATCTAGCAACAGATAAATCATGTTCCAAAGTTCTAACTTTATCAAGCAAAAGCATGTTCTCAGATTTAACATTATTCAAAAGCTCATTAGCATCAAACAGTTTAACAAGCAAATTTCTCTTTTCAAGCTCAAGAGAATCAATTTTCTTTAGGCCAAGTTCAACTTTCATAGCATCCTTTGCAGCAACTTTGCAAAGTTTGTTATAGGCCTCTTGAAGATCTGCATCTTCAAAGAGTTCCCCATCAGAAGGGTTCTCCTCAGCAGATATGCTTTCATTGACTATAGCAGTAGCCGTGAAAGCAATGAAGTTTCCATCCTCGTCACCACCGGACTCATCATCAGAAACCTCATTATCACTAAGGGTTACAGCCATAGCTTTACCCTTATTCCTCAAGAATGTAGGACATTCAGATTTCACATGACCATACCCTTGACAGCCAAAACACTGAGGACCCAAAGAGTTATTAGAAGATTGACCAAAATTTTCTCTAGGTTTTTCAAAATTGTTAACCTTAGTGGGATCATTCTTCCTAAAATTTCTAGGTTCAGCAGTGTAAGTACCTCTTGCCTTTCTATTGGTATTTCTAAGAAAGTTCTTAAAGTTTTTGGCAAGATAGGCAATCTCTGTAGCAGAGAGCTCATCATCAAATCCACCACCATCAACATCATCAACTGACTTAAGAGCCATTGATTTGGATTTGTTCACTTTAGGTAGGTCAGACTCATAGGATTGAAGAGATCCTACAAGTTCATCTACAGGGATGGAGTCCACATCCTTGCTTTCAGTAATGGCAGTCACTTTGGGTCTAAAGTCTTCAGTTAAAGATCTAAGAATCTTCCTAACAATTTTAGGTTGATCATAGATTTCACCCAAATTAAAAGCAGAATTGACAATATCATTCAGTTTGGCATAAAATTCATCAAATGATTCATCATCAGACATCCTAATACTTTCAAACCTAGAAGTCAATTGTTGCAATTTATTAATCTTAACTGCCTTTGTGCCTTCATGCACAGTTTGGAGGATTTTCCAAGCAATATGAGCAACCTCAACATTAGAGATCCTCTTAAATTCCTCCATAGAAACAGCATTAAAAATGACATTCATAGCTTTGCTATTGAAGCCTGCTGCTTCTTTTTCAGAAGTTTGCCACTCACTCACAGGAGTAGTGGGCTTCTCCCATCCGTATTCAACGGAATTCCAAACCCTCTCATCAATTGATTTCAGGAATGCTTTCATCCTTACTTTCCAATAAGCATAGTTGTTCCTATCAAAGTGAGGAGGAACAAACAGAGAGTGTCCATGCTCCATGACAACTGGGGTCAAGGATCAGCTCAGAAATTAAAAATCTCAAACAAAAAGAGCTACCCGCTTTGATACTACTTGATGGAAATTTAGACCCTTTAAACAACCAGATTGCGTAGCCTAGATTAATTAGCCAAGTTGTTACTTAGTCAAATTATGCAATTCTAGGTTAAAGCAATCAAATAATCATATCAAGATATAAAGCAGCGGAAAATAAATGAACACAAGATATGATCACCCAGGAAACCACACGGTAAAAACCTGGGGAGGATTTGACCCACCGATCCTCAAAGCATAACAGAATTCACTATGAAAGAATTGAAGTTCTTACAAAAGGACTACAAGCTCCCCGCTCGACTTCCTAATGCTACCCACCAGTAGAACTTCCTGACACGACCACGCGCAGGCTCCGAGTCCACGGACTACTTCTTTCTTGAATTCCTCAATCAGCTACAAGCTCCCCGCTTGCTTTTCTTTTAAGTTCCAATGGTTGCAACGGTAATGATCTTCAAGATGTTGAAATCATCTCTACCTTAAAAACCCTAAGTTTTGTGTAAAGGAAAGCTCCTCAAAGATCTCACAAGAGATTCACACAAAACAGCAATGTATGAGCAACAAAGCAATATGGACAACCTTCAAAAACGTGGCTAGGGTTTAGTTTATATACCTAGGGTAAAAACACAAAACCCTAAACATTTAATGAGGTAGGGCTGAGTTGGAAATTCTGCAGAATAAACAACCTATGCGATTTTCGATCGATCGAGTCTATTCTTCGATCGATCGAGCCAGGCCAAAAGTTCCAAGTACTTCTGCAGCCACTCGATTCCAACTGTACAATAATAAACCAACTTTGAGCAAGCTTAAACAAGACTAAATACAATGTTTTGATCATGGTTTGCCAACATTACAAATTAGAGTTCTAAATACATAAAATCCAAAGACCTTAGAACCTAACAATAGGATCTTGACTTGAAGTTTATAAGAGCAAAGCAGCTAATCCATGATTGGGGCTAGGTGAGTTTGGTCCACATTGCATTTGCATGGGTGGTTCCCCTTCCTTGACAGGTCGCTGGCAATTAATTTTTCTTCACTGAAAAATCGAAGGACCACGACTTCTAGCAAGTAGCAACTAAAGCTTTTGCTATATGATAGCACCAATAATGCTACTCTGTCACTATCAGATTTTTAATACTCAACCGAATTTTAACTTTCAACTATATGTCCTCTAGTATGTAAGGATAATACTAAACCTAAAAGTTTAGACCTATGGATTTTGACCCAATTATATTTTTTCTAATTGACTCAATTTTGTGGTAATTATCCAATTTGGGTTTTTTAACATTTAACTAACCATAGTACTTCCACATGAATTTTCCAAAAAAATGTGCTAGATGATGCTGCATTAGGAGGAATATCCAACTAAAAAAAATCCAAGATGCTTTTACACTAGACTAATCTTCTTCGGCTTTTTATTACACGTAGCTTAATATCCTTAATCCTTGCAACTTCCATTGTTATTGTATCCTCGGTTCCAATGTGACCCAATTACATTTTATCATCCACTCACTCCTGTGGTAATTATCCAAATATCCAAATGTGAGATTTTTAACAATTAACAAACTGCATTTCTCCCACATGAATATTCTAGCAAAATGTGCTAGATGTTGCTGTAGAAATAGTCATCCAACTACAGTGCAATGTGAAAATGTTTCACCTCAATTGCATTAGGAAGAAAGAAAAAACAAAAAAACAAAAATTCAAAGACTCATTTACACTGGACAAATCTTCTTCAGTTTTTCACTCGTAGCTTATAATATCCTTAATCCTTACAAACTTCCATTGTTATTGTGGCCTCGGTTCCCTCTGAGCATATTTTCTAATTTACTGTTGATTGCTATCAGTTTCATATTGCAGGAACCAACTTTAACATGGAGGCTTTACTTGAATCGCCGCCCAAGCATATATAGTTATTGGACTTGTATTACTCCACAAATAAGGTTATTGCAGCTGGCTCTGTGTCACTAGCTATTTAAATCATCAACGATGAACTAGAAGCGAAGGCTCGACTGGAGAGTGGGTGGTGGAGTGGCTGTTCCAACTGTTAGGTTCTAAGGTCTTAGGATTTTATGTATTTAGAACTCTAATTTGTAATGTTGGCAAACCATGATCAAAACATTGTATTTAGTCTTGTTTAGGCTTGCTCAAAGTTGGTTTATTATTGTACAGTTGGAATCGAGTGGCTGCAGAAGTACTTGGGACTTTTGGCCTGGCTCGATCGATCGAAGAATAGACTCGATCGATCGAAAATCGCACAGGTTGATTATTCTGCAGAATTTCCAACTCAGCCCTACTTCATTAAACGTTTAGGGTTTTATGTTTTTACCCTAGGTATATAAACAAAACCCTAGCCACGTTTTTGAAGGTTGTCCATATTGTTATGTTGCTCATATTTGCTGTTTGTGTGAATCTCTTGTGAGATTTTCGAGGAGCTTAGGGTTGTCAATATCTTGATGATCAACATAGTTGCAACCATTGGAACTTAAAAGAAAAGCAAGCGGGGAGCTTGTAGCTGATTGAAGAATTCAAGAAAGAAGTAGTCCGTGGATTCGGAGCCTGCGCGTGGTCGTGTCAGGAAGTTCGTACTGGTGGGTAGCATTAGGAAGTCGAGCGGGGAGCTTGTAGTCCTTCTGTAAGAACTTCAATTCTTTCATAGTGAATTCGGTTATGCCTTAAGGATCGGTGGGTCAAATCCTCCCCAGGTTTTTACCGTGTGGTTTCCTGGGTGATCATATCTTGTGTTATTTATTTTCCGCTGCATTATTATTCTTGATATGATTGTTGAATTGCTTTAACCTAGAATTGCTTAATTTGACTAAGTAACAACTTGGCTAATTAATCTAGGCTACGCAATTTGGTTGTTTAAGGGGTCTAAATTCCTATCAAGTGGTATCAGAGCGGGTAGCTCTTTGTGTTTGAGATTTTTAATCTCTGAGCTGATCCTCGACCCCTGTTGTCATGGAGCATGGACACTCTCTGTTTGTTCCTCCTCATTTTGATGGGAACAACTATGCTTATTGGAAAGTAAGGATGAAAGCATTCCTGAAATCCATTGATGAAAGGGTTTGGAATTCCGTTGAATACGGATGGGTGAAACCCGCTACTCCTGTAAGTGAGTGGCAAACTTCTGAAAAAGAAGCAGCAAGCTTCAATAGCAAAGCTATGAATGCCATCTTTAATGCTGTTTCTATGGAGGAATTTAAGAGGATCTCTAATGTTGAGGTTGCTCATATTGCATGGAAAATCCTCCAAACTATGCATGAAGGCACAAAGGCAGTTAAGATTAATAAATTGCAACAATTGACTTCTAGGTTTGAAAGCATTAGAATGTCTGATGATGAATCTTTTGATGAATTCTATGCAAAATTAAATGATATTGTCAATTTTGCTTTTAATTTGGGTGAAATCTATGATCAACCTAAAATTGTTAGGAAGATTCTTAGATCTTTAACTGAAGATTTTAGACCCAAAGTGACTGCCATCACTGAAAGCAAGGATGTGGACTCCATCCCTGTTGATGAGCTTGTAGGATCTCTTCAATCCTATGAGTCTGACCTACTTAAAGTGAACAAATCCAAATCAATGGCTCTTAAGTCAGTTGATGATGTTGAGGGTGGCGGATTTGATGATGAGCTCTCTGCTACAGAGATTGCCTATCTTGCCAAAAACTTTAAGAACTTTCTGAGGAATACAAATAGAAAGGCAAGAGGTACTTACACTGCTGAACCTAGAAATTTTAGGAAGAATGATCCCATTAAGGTTAACAATTTTGAAAAACCTAGAGAAAATTTTGGTCAATCTTCTAATAACTCTTTGGGTCCTCAGTGTTTTGGCTGTCAAGGGTATGGTCATGTGAAATCTGAATGTCCTACATTCTTGAGGAATAAGGGTAAAGCTATGGCTGTAACCCTTAGTGATAATGAGGTTTCTGATGATGAGTCCGGTGGTGACGAGGATGGAAACTTCATTGTTTTCACGACTACTGCTATAGTCAATGAAAGCATATCTGCTGAGGAGAACCCTTCTGATGGGGAACTCTCTAAAGATGCAGATCTTCAAAAGGCCTATAACAAACTTTGCAAAGTTGCTGCAAAGGATGCTATGAAAGTTGAACTTGGCCTAAAGAAAATTGATTCTCTTGAGCTTGAAAAGAGAAATTTGCTTGTTAAACTGTTTGATGCTAATAAGCTTTTGAATAATGTTAAATCTGAGAACATGCTTTTGCTTGATAAAGTTAGAACTTTGGAACATGATTTATCTGTTGCTAGATCTGCTAGTTCTAAACTTGATCACATGCTGAATGTTCAAAAGTCTCCTGCTGATAAAACTGGGTTAGGATATGTTGAAAGCATTTTTTATTCTAGACCACATTCCACTACTTTTGTTCCTTCCTCTTCTTCTGAACCTTCTGTGAGTGAGGTTGTGAGTGAAACTGTCAAACCACCTGTGAGTGAGATAGTTAAACCCATAGAAGTTTCACCACCTAAGAAGATTAGGGTAGATTTAAGAAAATCTAAACCTAAGGAGCCTACCAAATCTAAGGACAAGATGCATGGTAAACTTGCTTGGGTTTGTCATTATTGTGGTAAGTCTGGACACATTCGTCCTAACTGTTACAAGCTTCAAGCTGATAAGAGAGCAACTAAACCAAAAGTGCCTGTGCCTCAAGCACAAGATCCTATGGCACTAATTGGTGAATTGGTAAAGGTGTTAAACCTTTATTCCAATCCTAGAGTTGGGAATCACTCGAATGTGAATAAGAACTCCAATGCTCGTGGTGCATCTAAAAAGTTTTGGATGCAAAAGACTCGAATTAACTGAGTCTTTCTGACATGGTCCTTGTGCTTAATTGCTCTATTCTTTGGTGACCATTGTTCTTTGGTTTGTGTCTTTTTATTGTTTTTGTTCTAGGACTTGCATTGCATTACATTCATGCATTTCATTCTAGGATTTATTTGTTTTCTCTTTTAAATAAATAAATAAAAAAAAATAAATAAAATAAAAAAGGGAAAAGGAGAAAGCAAAAATTATGTTAGACACTATTTTTCTTGATTTTTGAAAAACAAGGTTGGTCTATCTTTTGACACATGTCATGTTCTGTGTACCTTGTTTAGCTTTGATGAGCTTATTTATTGCACTTGACTAGTTAAAGCTTTGTAGTGCATGTTGTGTAGGAAAGATGTTTGTGGTTATTAATCACTTTGTCTTGATCTTGAAGTCACATGTTATTTGACTGTCGGACTTGATCCTTTTGAGAAAGGCATAAATAACCATCTCACCACTGTTCACTAGTCAATCATGAACACCTTAGTGCATATCATAAGATTTTGTGCTCGAGAAAGTGTAGCACATGCACAAAAAGAACATAAGGTGTAGCCTCTTTAAATGCTTAATGCTTAAAACTGGTGTGTACTATTAGGCTTGATGCCATTTCACATAATCTAATCTGGTGTGTACTATTAGGCTTTATGCCAAATTTCACCTAAATAATGGGGCAAAAATACAAGAAACTTACATGATTGCAAGCTTTTGTTCTAGGAGATGTGGGAGTTATAGGATGTAACTCTTTAGGTGATAGTCTCTTTTAAATTCTATGTGATGAATTGTGTAGACTTTGTGTTTGATTACTATTCACATATCACCTCACATGTATCTCAAGTTTTTGCTAGTATCACACACTACACAAGTTACTCTTTGTTAAACACTGTACATGCTAGTGTGTGTTTTTGGTCTGACCAACCAAGTTTGAAATTATCTTGAGATTTGTGTACAACATATTTGTTGCTTGAGAATATTCAAAGGAAGAATGATTGAAACTTGTTTTTGAGAAAATTGGGGTTTAAAATTTTGGGTTTTTGAAAAAGCATTCCATCTCATACTCATGCATTTTATTTCTGTAATTTAATGCTTTGAGGAGTTGTTTTTCAAAATTTGGTTTGTCTTTCAAAACTGTGATTTTTCTCAAAATTTAGTGAGCCTCTGCCCATTTTGATCGATCCAGCCTGATTTTCGATCAATCGAAAAAGTGCTTTTATTTGTCTCAAAATGACTGTGTTTCGATCAATCGAATCTGATTTTCGATCAATCGAAAAAGTGCTTTCATTTGTCTCAAAATGACTGTGTGTTTCGATCAATCGAATCTGATTTTCGATCGATCGAACATCGTGAAAAAGCTTTTTAAAAGGTACTTTTCTGACTTTTTCAAAGTTCCTATTTCAAAAACTTTTCAAACCTTTTTCCTCTCTCCGCGTTGGCAAGCTCAAATCTGTGATTTTTGTCGTTTTCTTCCGAAGTTTTTGCAAAATCTCTCTCTCCTCAAGTCGGTAAGACACTTGTGCCCTTCCTTTTGAATTTATTTTCATGTTTTCATGCATATATTCATTCATTTAAGGGTAATTTTCGGAATTTGAATAATTGGGATTTTCTGTTGATTCAAGCCTTATTTTATGAAATTGATCATTGGGTTTTTGTGGGGACACTTCATAAACATGATTATTACCTGTTAATTTGATCAAATTTGAGTTTGCTGAAAAATTGAAAAATCTAGGGCTTGTTCTTGATCCGAATTGGGGCTTTTGTTAAATTGGGAAGATTTTGATGAAATTGACTTGTTGTGTAGTTGTAATTAAGCATTATAATCTATGTAATGTGTTTTGTAATGCTCAATTCATCTTTTTGGTAAAAATTTCAACAAGTGGTTTTCAATTTTTTGGGATTTTTGATAAAAATTCCATGTTCAAGCCAATTTTGTCAATTCAATCTCAATTGAACTTATTTGTTTACTGCATTAGATCATGCATCACAACATTATTAATGTTCATGCATCATATAGATTTTTGTTCTATATTTTTTATTGTGCTAATTTGCAGTCTGCCCTTGGTTCTGTTTTCTCTTGTTCTTTTGGTTTTTCACTTTGTGTCTCTGTCCTTTCCTTAGCACTATGCCTAGGAAAACTAGAGCCCGTAGGAATGTTCCCTCACCTTCTCCTTCACCCCCTCCATCCTATGATCGTGAGAAGTTTTCGAGTGAGAAAAACCAAGAGATTTATAAGAAGCTGAATGTTAGGAGAAAAATTTGGGCTGAGCGTTCTGTTCACTTAGATGAACTTGATCCTGCCATTAGGGCAAACTTTGAGCGTAGGGGCTGGTTACCCTTGGTGGATGTTTCTGATCCTCCTCCACCTTCTGCCTTGATTAGAGAGTTCTATTCGAACATCTCTATCCGCATCTATGATTCCAACACTCTAGTCAAGAGTTGGATACGAGGCGTAGAGTACTCCATTACTCCTGAGGTAGTGGCTGATGCTCTAGGGATACCATTGGTTCGACATCCTGTCTATCCATATGACGTGTCTCCCGAGATTAGTGATGTCTTGTCTTACATCACTGGGACTACTGTCCAGTGGGGTTCTGATCCTCGGATCACCTCTGCTGAGCTCTCCGGTGTGTATTTTTGTATGCTCTGGTTACTGATGCTCCTATTAGTTTTCCCCATCTTTTTCTTCGTTCTTTGAACGATGTTTATAGGAGTTCATCTTCTGCTCATGCTCTTGTACTTCCTATTTTCATTCATAGGATTCTCCTTCATCTTGATCTTGGTGGCTTCCCTTCCTCTGAGCCCGTGCATGTTATTGCTCCTATAGGTGCGTCTTTTCTTAGACAAAGGGCTGCTCATCTTCGAGCTGGTTCTAAACACCCTAGGTCTGAGCCCTCGAGTAGCGCACCTCCTCCTTCTTCTTCTGCAGGTCTTGCTGGTAAGGATGTTCCTGATCCAGTTGGTGATGATGCTGCTGCTGCTGATGTTCCTCCACCTCCTTCGGCCGACTTCGATGTTCGTCGTACTTTGGAGACTGTCATGACCGTTCAGGCGGCTCATGGTCAGATTTTGGTGGACTTGCTAGATGAGTTTCGTGCTCTACGAGCTGATTTGGCGCGTCTTCATTCACCCTCACCACCTCCTTTTGATGGCGACCTGTGATTGCCCTTTGGCATTCCGTCACAAAAAGGGGGAGTGGTATTTTTGACTTGTTGAGGAGTTTTTGTAGTTAGGGGGAGACTTTTTGTTTGAGGAGCTTGTGGAGTTTTTTTTAGATTGTATCTAGGTGCTTCACTTTGTATATCATTTTTGGGAATATTCATGTTAGGGGGAGTAACATTGATTGATATACATGTTATTTTTGTTGATTCTTGTTGCTCTATGATTCACTGCTTATTGATTTATATTTATGAGTTGATCATTCATATATGTCTCTATTTTGTGTTGTGTGAATCTTACAAGAATATTATACCTGTTGTTTTACTCTTTTCTGTCACACATGCGTTTATGCGTTTGTTGAGTATTTCAGGAATATACAGGTTGATTCAACTAAAGCTGCTGTCTACACTTGCAACTGATGGATAGTAGTTAGGCTGAATTTGATTTTATGAGCATTACCTTTGTAAAGGGCTTTTACTTGTAAAACTTTGAGCTTTTAATTATGGTTTTGTCACGGATTGCCAAAGGGGGAGTTTGTTAGGTTCTAAGGTCTTAGGATTTTATGTATTTAGAACTCTAATTTGTAATGTTGGCAAACCATGATCAAAACATTGTATTTAGTCTTGTTTAGGCTTGCTCAAAGTTGGTTTATTATTGTACAGTTGGAATCGAGTGGCTGCAGAAGTACTTGGGACTTTTGGCCTGGCTCGATCGATCGAAGAATAGACTCGATCGATCGAAAATCGCACAGGTTGATTATTCTGCAGAATTTCCAACTCAGCCCTACTTCATTAAACGTTTAGGGTTTTATGTTTTTACCCTAGGTATATAAACAAAACCCTAGCCACGTTTTTGAAGGTTGTCCATATTGTTATGTTGCTCATATTTGCTGTTTGTGTGAATCTCTTGTGAGATCTTCGAGGAGCTTAGGGTTGTCAATATCTTGATGATCAACATAGTTGCAACCATTGGAACTTAAAAGAAAAGCAAGCGGGGAGCTTGTAGCTGATTGAAGAATTCAAGAAAGAAGTAGTCCGTGGATTCGGAGCCTGCGCGTGGTCGTGTCAGGAAGTTCGTACTGGTGGGTAGCATTAGGAAGTCGAGCGGGGAGCTTGTAGTCCTTCTGTAAGAACTTCAATTCTTTCATAGTGAATTCTGTTATGCCTTGAGGATCGGTGGGTCAAATCCTCCCCAGGTTTTTACCGTGTGGTTTCCTGGGTGATTATATCTTGTGTTATTTATTTTCCGCTGCATTATTATTCTTGATATGATTGTTGAATTGCTTTAACCTAGAATTGCATATTTTGACTAAGTAACAACTTGGCTAATTAATCTAGGCTACGCAATTTGGTTGTTTAAGGGGTCTAAATTCCTATCACCAACGATACCTCAAGTCATTGTAAGTGGGTTGGTATATTACATGCAATGATGGAGGGAGCGTCACTGAGATTTGCAGGTATGGCATAAATCTGCGAGATAAGTTCAGGAAATTGAACTTCTGTTCCTTCCCAAACTTGGTCATTCTTACTCTTTATGACACCAGACTCAACGTGTTAAAGTTGTTATGTGATTGTGGTTCGGTTTAATGACCTATGTCCTCAAGAAAAAAAATCATTAACAGCTACATATGATATTAATGCAAGTACTTTTTGTAATGAACAGTACTAACTTAAGGTTAATATACAAAGTTAATTAGTATTTTGTTATCTAAAGAAGCGAGAAGATACAAAATTATCAATTAAAGGAAAGAAAAAAAAAAAAATACCATTGCAGTTATTGGTTTAATCCTAAAACTGTTGTGATTAAAAAATGTGATGTTTATTGTTTTAGAGTGGTGTCACTAGTAGAAACATTAATGGAGAGGTATCCAAGAGAGGTGACATCCTTATTGTTATCTTCTCTAAAAACGATGTTGTAGGAAGTTTAGACAACGTCTACACTTACTTATAACATTAGAAAGTTATGCTGAGAGTACTCGAAGGGCTCCAGCATAAAGAATAGAAGTTCAAGAAATTATTGTTGAGAAAGAGAGTTAACGAGCAAAATGGAATATTGTTTGCGGCATTTTTTTTTTTTTTTTTTAGATAGTTTGATCCTGGTTAATTAATTCAATTACCCAAATTGATTAATTAAGTTCAATTTGCATGCAAATTAGATTTTTAATTATTATTATTATTATTTGGATAAGTTTGCTTTACAATACATTCAACTTCGAAGAAACCAGATCCGGAACAATTTTTTGAAGTAAAAAAATATGAAATATAAAAGCTTTAAAATAAATCTAAGCTAAAAGTGAAAACAACATAAAAATAAATAAATAAATAAATAAAAAAAGCTACGGAGGCTGACAAGAATCCATCTTGTATAGTAACTTGACCGGCGCAAATCTAATTAACTCCATTTTTTTTTTTACGTACGGTTGCAAAATTGTGAAAGCACAACAAAAGATCCAGCTCCCTTTGATGGTTTTACTTTGATCCGATTATGAATAGATAAAATGTTTTATCATGTATGTAAATGATATATATATATATATAAAAAAAAAAAAAAAAAGAGAAAAGTTTTGTGGTTAAAAAATCATTTGTGTGTGTGTGATTATTGGCAGAGGGACCCCACGCAGTAGAAAATTAGTAGCTTTGATCGTGAAATGATGGCAGTCATGGCACCATGAATAATGGGTAAATATTTTAGAGAGAAAATATTTATTTGAGAGTGATAGAATCTTGACTTGAAGATAATATGAGCGAACCCATTCTTGGGGCTAGGTGAGTTTGGTCCTCATTGTATTTGCAAGGTTGTTTCCACTAATAAATTTTCTACGCTGAAAAATCAAAGGACCACGACTTCTAGAAGCAACTGAAGTTTTTGCTATATGAGAGCACCAATTAATCCACTCGGTCACTTATCAGATTTTTAATTCTCAACCGATTTTTAATTTTCAATTACCCTCTAATGTAAAAATAAAAATAAAAATACATAAAAACTTAACAATTGCCGATAAACCCATGTTAAAAAAATCTTAACAGTGATCAAGTTTAACTATGCTTAATCTCCAATAATTAGAAAAATGCAAAAATGGAGGCAAATTAACATGAATCCAACCCATGCATAGAGGAATCGAAGTTCAAGAATTCAATTCGGAGGAAGAGAAGTTAAAAGGCAAGATAGAATTAATAATATTCTTTCAGTGGAATTTGTTTTTGTTCTCTTTCGATTACTTGCAGGCACTTACCCATCCCATGTGAGTTCGTCCCAGACGTGAAATTTACGTGCCTTTCCCATTCAATATTTTAGTATTTGGTTGTGTCGCAATGGTAAGATTAAAGCACCGTCTGGACCTATATGGTAAAAGTGAAAAGTCAATACTAGGAAATGCAAGCTTTTTAGAAAGTCCGTTACTCCGTTAGATACATTCAAATTTCAATCACATCACAATGTGGAAAAATGGTTGCGCTATGATAATGAAGAAATTTCCGAGAAGAATTCACGGAATCCCAGCAGTTTGATTACAAGTATCTTTTCTGCACTTCAATAAGATTCAGGTTGGTACTCTTTGGAAGTCAAAAAAAAGTGAAGATACCCACTATTCATAATCTAGCCGTGTCTCACTTACTAAAGTGTGTTGAGCCATGGATATAAAAATCGACCGTTTGCCATTACAATACTCATCAATCATACACTTCAACATGGCTTCCAAAGTTTCCATTTCCATTGTGGTAGTATCAAGGGTCCTTTGTGTCTTCATGCATTCCACAAATATGTTTATTGCAGCTGCCTCTGAATCATCACTAGAGGCGAAGGCTCTGCGGGAGAGTGGGTGGTGGAGTGGTCTCTCCAACGAAACGTCCTTAAATCATTGCGATTGGAAGGAAATTATATGCAGTGATGACGGAAGCGTCACAGAGATTGACATGGGTGAGATCTATCTGGGAGATAATATTATTGGGAAATTCAACTTCTCTTCCTTCCCAAATTTAGTCAGTCTTAGGCTTCGGAATACTGGACTTCGAGGGAGCCTCCCTCAACAGATAGGTACTCTTTCAAAACTCACCTTCCTATCTCTTTCCAGTAATAATCTTACGGGTCACTTCCCTCTTTTTCTCACGAACCTCACTCAATTAGAATATTTGTTCATTCACCAAAATCTATTCAGTGGGCCCATTCCCGAAGAATTGGGAAATTTAAAAAATCTTCAATATTTAGATCTGAGTTATAACAAACTCACAGGATCAATTCCTTCAGCTCTAGGCCTTTTAACCAATCTCTGGGGTTTGGGTTTGAGTTCTAATATGATCACTGGTTCCATACCCGACAAATTGGGAGATTTAAAAAATCTTCAAATATTAATTCTGGAAAATAACAATCTCACTGGACTAATTGTTTCAGCTCTACGCATTTTCACCGATCTCCACAATATGACAGGTTTGTATCTTAATTCGAACCAATTCAACGGCTCCATTCCCATAGAAATAACAACATCTTTGGTGAAATCCCTTCCACTATAGGTCATTTAACTAATTTGTCCTATTTGTCTCTTAGCTGGAATCATATCAGTGGTTCTATCCCCATAGAGATAGGCAACATGAAGAGTCTTACATACTTGAACCTCAGCAATAACAACATTGTTGGTGAAATCCCCATAGAATTAGTTAAATGCTCTTCACTGGCCAACTTGTCTTTAAGTCACAATTACTTAAATAGAAGCATTCCCTCTCAATTCAGTGACCTTAGTTTTTTACGTTTTATTGACCTCAGCTACAATAATCTCACAGGCAACATTCCCCTTTATCTTGTTAACTTGGAATTTAACCTGTCATACAATTCTTTGGAGGGTCAAATCTCAAATATTTTCCAAAATCATAGTTTCGATGCATTTATCGGCAATAAGGATTTATGTGGTGACTTCAAAGGTTTCCCTCCTTGCCTTCCATCTTCCCAAATCATGAGCAAAATAAAAATCTCACTTTCCCTCACAATTTTCATTGTGCTTTTATTACTTCTTGGGTATTTTTACTACTCTCATTGTTGGGTTATAGGGAAAACACAATCCAATCCAAGCAAAACAAAAAATGGGGACTTGTTCTCAATATGGAATTTTGATGGAAAAATTGCATACGAAGATATCATTGAAGCAACAAAAGACTTTGACATTAGATATTGCATTGGAACAGGTGGTTACGGTAGTGTTTACAAAGTACAATTGCCTAGCGGTAAAGTTGTTGCCCTAAAAAAACTTCATCGCTTAGAGGCTGAGGACCCAAGTTTTGACAAGAGTTTCAAGAACGAGGTACAAATGCTAACGGAAATTCGGCATCGAAACATTGTGAAACTTCATGGCTATTGCTTGCATAAACGATGCATGTTTTTGGTTTATCAATACATGGAAAGGGTAAGCTTATTTTGTATCCTAAGTGACGATGTTGAAGCATTGGAATTAGATTGGCCTAAGAGGATGAACATTATCAAAAGCATAGCACATGCCTTATCTTACATGCATCATGAATGCAACCCAGTAATTATTCATCGTGATATATCAAGCAACAATATGTTATTGAACTCTGAGCTAGAGGCTTTTGTCTCCGACTTTGGCACAGCTAGACTTCTTGATCCTGATTCCTCCAACCAAACGTTAGTTGTTGGGACCTATGGTTATATTGCCACAGGTGAGTTTTTGTGTAATTATTATAACTATATCCTATCCCTTTAACACCTATTATTTTAAAAGGTTAGCCATGTGGGAATTTTTATAACCATATCCTGATTCCTCCAACCAAACGTGTTTACCTTATTGTTTGTTATATGAATTGAATCATGCAGGGTGCAAGCAATCATTTTCACTATGGAATTTTTATCCAATAACTACTTTTGACCAACCTTTTCATGTAGAAAATTAAAAAATTATAGGATAAATATATTACATTTTTAAATAGCTTCCATTTATTTTCCTATGCAGAACTGGCGTATACCATGGTGGTGACTGAAAAATGTGATGTTTACAGCTTTGGAATGGTGGCACTAGAAATATTAATGGGAAAACACCCAGGAGAACTCTTGACTTCATTATCAACGTTATCTTCTCAAAATTTGATGTTAAACGAAATATTAGATCAACGTTTGCCACCACCAAATCGTTCAATTGCACAAGATATTTTCTTTGCTGCTTTTGTAGCCTTTGCATGCTTACGCCACAAACCAAAGTCCCGACCTACGATGAAATGGGTGTCCCAAGAATGTCTTTCTGGTAAGAAACCACTAGCCATCCCCTTGCATGCAATCTCGCTATGGTAGTAAAGGAATCAAGAAACTTATATGATGGGAGAGAGTGAAACTCAATCACGTAGTGCTTGTTGTTAGGTTGTGTACCATATGGTTTGATGAACTTATGAGAAAAGAAATTGTTGTGTATGAATGATTTTCTTTTTCTATTTCTTTTTCTTTTTTTGTAAGAAAAGAAAATTCTATTAGAATGATGTAATTCTGTAAGGTTTATCTATTTTCTTTATGATTTGTGGCCTGTATTTTGCATCATGAAATATAGGTGTCTCATCAAAGAAGGAACTATTAGGGCGGACCATGGACACTCCTAGATCCTTGAAAGTTTTAATTATAATATTTTCTTTTATATATATATATATATATATATATATATATATTAAGCAAATATTAAAATCATAATATTCTTCGTTCATATTAAAATTAGATGGGACCCATACATGATTTTGTCGTGCTACTAGTTTTACACTTTTACTTTTACGGTTACAAACAATAACAGAGCTTTTCATTGACAAGGGCGAACCCATATTTGGGCTAAGTTGCGGAAAAATGATATGGTGTGATAGGACCACCCCTATTTGAGAGAACCATTTGTCACGCTAGATTCATTAAACGTTTAATCCTTCATTAGTTCTCTTTAAGAGTGGTTTTTTTTATGGAGTCTCACAAAAAATTCATATATAGATAACTTTTCTCAATTGTAATTCTTTAGGCTATTTTGTGTTTTCTTATAATCTCCTTTTAATAAAATTATTTAAAAAAAATTTCTAACATAGTGCATTTTAATTTACATTCCATAGAAATATAATACTTCTCCCTAGGCTTCCTACGGAACTTTAGAGGTGAAAAACAGTTTTGCCTTTCTGGCAAATATTTTCTCTCCGTTTCAGCGGTGGAAACAATCCCAGGCATCTCACTCATTGCGGCCAACATGGATGAGATTGCAACTAACTGTGCAAGTCTACGGTTGATGGAAAAAGAAGAAAGCGAGGTGGACCTGATACCACCGATGACGGAAACGGAACATGTTCTGGTGGGAAAATTTTGTACGAAGCGACGTGTAAGCCGAGAATCAGTGGCGAGAGTGTTGAAATTGGTGTGGCGGACTAAGAAGAATTTCGAGGTCTGTGATATGGGCTAAAATAATGTCCTTTTCCAATTTAAGGACGAGAAAGATCTTGATAGAGTTCTTTTACTCAGCCCCTGGACGTTCGACAAGTATCTGGTGATTCTCCATAAACTCGGTGTGGGCAAAGCAGTCAACAAAGTTTAGTTCCGTGAAGCGTCGTTCTGGGTTCAGATTCATGGGCTACCCACCATGAGCCAAACCAACGACGCAGGTGTATGTATAGAGAGCATACTGGGTAAGGTGGAGAAGGTGGACGTGGATGAGAAAGGATTTAGCTTGGGGGGGTACTTACGCATCCGAGTGATGATGGAAATAACTCAACCATTGAGTCGGGGTAGGGCCTACGTCTACAGTGGACAAGGTAATTATGGATGTGGACACAGGCTTACTCACTCCAAATAATATTTATGTGGGCCAAGCTTTAAGTCAAGCCCAAGTCCTATTCTCCATTGGACCTCATAATCCAAGTCCACCATGTGAGGCAAAAATCACTACAAAACGCGGGGCCTTTGGGCCGCGTTTTCTTGGGCCGCGTTTTAAAAAACGCGGCCATAGGCTATGCTACAACCTCGTTTTTTAAAACGGGGCTTAAAGACTGGACCTGAAGCCCCGTTTTAGAGACGAGGCCATAGATTAATTCTGCAGCCTCGGTTTATTGGGCTTGGGCCGCATTTTAAACGCGACCAGCTATGGCCCCGTTTTAAAACCGCGGCCCAAACTCTGGTGTAAAGCCGCGTGTTGAAACTGCATCTTCAGGTAAGGATTAGGCCACGTTTTCTAAACGAGGCTTCAGGCCTAACCCTATAGCCGCATGTTAAAACCGCGACTCTAGGGTTTGTATAAATACCAAACACAAAAATCAGTCACCCTCATCCTTCGAAATCACTCAGCCTATTTCGAAATCACTCCGACTCAAAAAACCCTCTTTCGAAATCACTCAGCTCTCAGCTCTCAAAAACCCGATTCCGTTCATCCTCAACCTCACTCGCCATCGCCGACCCACTAAATCTCACTCCTGCCACTACATCTCACGCACCATCGCCGTACCACTTTCTGAGATCGATCTTCAAAAAACTCCGGCGACTTCTCAAGCACCCAGTCGACTCAAGCAAGTTTCCCCCCTTTTTCTCTCTTTCCTTCAAATTTCTCTCTTTCCTTCACGATCTGGGTCTTTGGGTTGCAACTTTTAACTTCTCTTGTTTATGCTTCGATTTCTAGGGTTTTGAATCTCACCCCTACTTCGGTAATCCGAGGTATTTTTGAGCTGAATAGGAGGACTACATACAAGGTCTGCAACTTTTAACTTCTCTTGTTTCAGTTTTTACTTCTTTGATAGGATTTGGTGCTTCTGAAGGTATATCCTCTTTGTGTGTGTGTGTGTGTGTATATAATATTTAAAATAAAATATAAAATACAGTTGTGACTCGGTTGGTTTTGGTGTGGTTAGGTCTAGCTTTTACTTAAACCACATCTGCAACCACATTGAAGAGATCAGTTTTGTTTTCAAAAAAACTGATTGGTAGAACCGAACACAGAATATAAGGAGTTGCAGATAGAACTGCAACAGAACCGAACACAGAATGAGATCATAAGAACACACCAAAACCAACACAGAATGAGATCACTTTGTTGTGTGTTTGCTAGAACCGAACACAGAATGAGATCATAAGAACAGTCAATGACTTTGTTAAGATAATGTTAACGACATGGTTCAAAAATACTGTATCCATGTCCACATGGTGGGAGGAATCGGATTTAAAATTCTAGTAAGATAATGTTACATTTGCCACTATTGGAGTCAGGTCAGGCTGGTTGTTAGAGTCAACTTATTTAATTGTTAGTACTTGTGCAGATATCATTTGAATTAGTAAATATATTGATAGAGGACAAATTTTTTTTTAGAAGAGGTCATGGTCTAGGTGCCATTTAGAAGCATATTACAAATACTTATTTTGCTTTTGGAAGCCGAAAATGGGTGGGCCTTCACATGAGCCAAAGTGTTGGTGCTAGCCTGTTAGTTAGCTTGATATACATTGCAAGCCTACTTTGTAATAACTTAATCTTTTCCATTAGGATGGTCTCTATCAATGGGGCTTTTTATTTTCGTTGTTGTTGTTGTGGTGTGTGCAGCCCTTAGAAAGACTTTCTTTTTAGGCTTTCAATTAAGAAAGACTAAAAGAGAATTTGTAGGCTTTTGAGTGAGTAGAAATAGAGTTAAAGGGGTGGTAAGACTTGATGGTCAAGAGATAGTTATATGTCCATGTGAAGCACAGATTACCTAAAAATTATATATAATAAAACTTTATAATATCATCAAATTGAACATATATATATATATATATATATATATATCTTAAAAGTTAGTTGACCCCATTATGCACTAGTTAAGTAAAATAAAATGGAAGTTGGAGAAAAAAAATTTACAAGTAGACTCGACCTCAATCAATATACAACTATGAAAGAGACAAGAAATATAACAATTTTTTTTTTTTTAGATAGTTACAATATGTTGTTAACCCCATAATGTGAATTCTTGTCTCTATTAAAACCTAAGCACTTTGTGCATGGAGAAATGACAATTAAGCTACAAAGCCCTTGACAGATAAGAAATGTAATTAGTATCAAGGGTTTGTACTTCCTTTTTAATTGAAATTTATATCTATGTTTTACTTGAGGCTTTATATTTGAACCAAATTAAACTTATATTATTGATTTCCTTCTTCTTTATTAAGTCTGTCTTCAATTTCACTGTCTTCCCCATAAATATTTTTCCAAACAGTTCGTGACTTTCAAATACAATCGCAAACTAGTATACGCTCATAAATTTCTATATGAATCATCAAATAAATTTATACACATAATTCATATAAAAAATATACAATGAGCAAATGGTTGAAACCAATTTTCATTATGAAATTTCGTTGCTATAGTAGCATTAGGTTTTAGATGTTAGCTAATTCTATGTGACAAACAGTGTTTAAGGGTTATTGTTCATAGAGAAGATCTATATAAAAAAGGGAAAAGTTAATGGATGTCCTAATGGCACTAATTCAGGAGATATATTTTAAAACTTTTTAAAAAAGAAGAAAAAAAAAATTAATTGTGTTGATGGCTTTTTATATTTCCCATATAAATGGTTTTAAAACTTTTTTTAAATAGTTTATTAATAATTGCTCTAAGAACACCTGTTAATATGACCAGCCTCCGCCAATATCTCTTTGTCACCTTTGCCAACCCGAGAAACAACTTTTTTTTTTTTTTTTCTCTGTAACTCCGGATGACCCCCAGTAGGATGAACACTCCTCTTCGAACCCACTGCATCTTCCATGATAACATCACTACCTGAATTATGTCTCACTTGTCGTTTCCAAATTCCAAGTAACTGAAGTTACTGTGTGAGTGTTTGTGGTATCGGGTATAGCAGAAAGTGGGACACAGTTACTGCCTAATGAGGTTGCACGTGCTTGGGAGGCTCTCAAGCAGATTTCATTAAGTGTCATTGACTGCAGGAAATTTTCCTTACCCGTAGGAGAGTTTGAAATAGGCTGAATCTATGCTGCCGTGTCAAATTTCCGTAAATCCCTGTTTATCTCCTCTAATTTCTCCTCAAACAGCTCAGCAGATATTCCCCCTCTAATCTAGTCTGTAACTTCCTCGTTGACCTTAGGTTCCACGTGTGTATGCTTATAGAAAGGCATTGATTCCCGCTGATTTGTTTCCTGAGAATCAGGGGAATTAATTCCTTCCCGATTTAGCATCTCATCCCCACAGCCCGGTCTAATTATCTCTGCCACTGGGCCACCACGTCGGAGCACAACTGGTGGTTTTTCTGCCTGAAAAAAGCCTAAATTTAATTATTGAGACTTAACACGAATGTGAGAGGAGAAAACACGAGTACCACCTCACCATACTCTTACCTATGGATTTTTTTTTGCTGAATATACTCTTGCCTATGGATGACTTGTGAAAATTATACCCGGAACATTATTTATTAAGAATACTAGCCCCAATAGTCAACACCTTCATCAATTAAACTCAACTCTCACAAGACCATACAGCTTCAAACAAACTCAAAGCTAAGCCCAATAAGAAGGCACAAACCCATCAGTTTAGGACCAAATCAACTAAACCAGCCAACCCATATCCAAAAAATCAAAACTAAGCAATCTTAAGTCCAAATGATATTTGGCAATCAAATTAGGTGTCCTAATCTCATGAAACAAATTAGTGATAACATACATGATATACCAGGACAATTCTTCCTTACTAAACTCAAAATTGGGGGTAGGTTGTTGACTGTAACCCAAGAAATATGACAAAATCAATTTAAAAACAAAGGCAATTTTTTTTTTTTTAATATAAGTATTCAAAAATTATGGGAGAGAGAGACAGTAAACCCAACATTGTCAACTAATAAAAGTTTCATTTGCTGCTTTTCCGCTCTACCCAATTCTTGATTTTTTTCCCCCTCAGTTTTGAAGCTTCATGAGCCAGCCTCTGTTTCCAATGTCTAGTAATTGGTGACAATACTGGTGAATTGACATAATGCTAAACTTAATTCCCTGGTAACTGGTTTACTCCTCTTCTCTATATTGGTTACTCAAAACACATATTTCAACTGCTGCAGTCTTGCATTTTTACTTGTTCTTGATCAAATGGCCCTTAATTTGGTCAAGAACAGAGTTGATAAAGCCTTTAAGGGGCTTGACCACAAGAATAGAGAAGATTAATGCTTTCTTAAATTGCCAATGTGTCTAATTTATTTGTTGCATTATGGTGTTTTCTATGTGCAACACATTAGTAAATGAAATTTTCCTTTACTGATTAAACTGATAATTAAAAAAAGGAAATTCTAAGCTTTTAAAATATATATATATATATATATATATATTTACCTCACTCCTAAATAGGGATATAGTTAAGAATGTTCTAAAAAATTTCTGTTTCTTGCCCATTCTATGCTTGTGCATTTACAAATAAAATTAGTCCCACCTCGTGTACAAATAAACAAACCAAACATCATAATTTCACATTTCCATAATGTTTGCCCTATTATTGCGAACCAAACACCACCTTAACATATTTAAAATACCATCAACTTAACATAACAATACAATAAAATACATTTGGGTGAAAATATTAAAGCCTATAAACATGTTCCCATCTTTTTTTGAAGTTCCAAAAGCTTCTAACAATATTTAAGGCACTCTGCATGATGTACAACAGTTAATATTTTTAATAAAGGCTTGTTAATGTCAATCACTTCAAAAAACAAAAATGTCAATTGTGTAATATAAAGTCAGGTTCAATAACAATGCCAAAAGTCCAAAATTCCCCAATAGCAAGAAATTAAGTCTAAGATCTCTTTAACCAAAACACAATTTAGTTAGATTAGCCATATTCTGGCCATGATGCACTGAAGTGCCAGCTCTATTTCACTTGGATGAATTGAGACATCACCATTCACCTGCAAAAACTATAGCACATATGAACCCCCACAAATGTAGTCCATCTTGCACATGCCAACTACAAAGGTATACACAAAAGGAACAAATTGGATTCTTTGGTGTGGTAAAAGGTGATTGTTGTCCTACTCGAGGAAATATCATAATGAAGACCTATTTAAACATAACCTTTGAAAAGATAGGAACTAATACAACCTTTTGAGCCCCACGTTCCAAAAAAATTCTTTCAATAGTAGAAGTGCACCTATATTCATAATCCATTCAAACTATTTCCATTGATCTATTTCCTAGTCTAGTGCTAGTGTGTTAGTGATTTGGCCATTTGGTCAACTGACTGGCTAATATACTTATTGTGGGTCCAAATGCGAACACCCAATACTAAGAGAATTTTTTTTGAATAAATAGCTTTCTCTTTTTGTTTTCCTAAGTCTTGTGTTTTTTCAGATTTGATAAACTCAATAACTTATAAAGAATAAAAAAAAAAATCTTCATTAACACATACCTAAACAATTATACAAATAAAACCAAACAGGCAATTAAGCTAAGCTAAACCAAAGCTACTAAAAAAACCTAGATAGCAAAAAAAGCAGAACTTGAAACTTACACATGAAAGCAAAGAACATAAAAGCAAGAGCTGTAGGCTTCTTGATTCCAAGTTCCTTAAGATTTTTCTGATCTCTCAATGGTGTAGACCAAGAATGAAACTGTTTATGTGGCTTCTACATTTGCTTCTCATCAAGAAGGAACCAATAAAATAAGACTAATAGAATTCTTTTACTCTAATTTTGTGCTAAAGTTTAAATTTCAATTATTCCGTTCACTCAAATTCTTTTCTTTGTCATCCAAATTTTACATGGGCCATTATCAAAGTTAGGGCCCATGGATACCAGGATATAGATGGGTATTTGGTAGTGGGGCTGTGGGGTAGTATTTAAGAGCCTCCCAATCAATTGCATAGCCATGAAAAAAATATGCACATGCTATGTAATACTACCAATTATTGCAATAAACAATTTAAGAAGCACGATTAAATAAGCTAAAAAAATCAGAATTTAGGCAAGTGTAAACATGATGATACTCTTCCTAAAACTTTGTCCGACTTTAGGACTTGATTAAACAAGTACTGCACCAAACCGTTGCACAAAATTCTCAAGCTGTATGTATTTTGAACGCAATCTGATAAAGTTAAATAATAGTAGTATTACATAAGCAAGAAAATTGGTAATGGGGAGCATATTTTAAAAATATATACATAGAGGCTGTGTGGATGCTCAGAAAATGGATTATAAGTAGTGATAATAACGTTTTTATTTTTGTTTTTATTGTCTTTGTTTCACGCACTTTCTTCTTGAACTCTTATATATGTCTTTTGGACATTATTTCCTTGCATAGGTTCAATGCCGAGGCTCCCGGGAGACTATCATCATTCAACTCGCATTGCTTTTACATTTTTGCAATGCCCCACATGTAGACAAGGCACCCTAGAAGCATTCGAGATAGCTATAGGAAGTTAGAAACAGTCATGTGTTGTATTGAACTTGATGATGATAGTCAATGTTGTTGTTGTATTGAACTTGATGATGATAGTCATGTCTATGAGATTGAACTTGTTGTATTTTGTTGTTGTTGTATTGAACTTCATGCCTATGAGATTGGTAATTACAATTGTGACAGGTTTGAGAAAAAGTTTGAATTGTGTGTGTGACAGGTATTTTTGGTAGCGTTTGACAAACTTATAGTTGCGTTTTGTATTTGCATGTGTCAGCAGGCCTAGAAAAAATGAAAAAAAAAAAAAAAAATCCTATAGCCGCGTTTAAAAACGCGACTATAGAATTTTAATGGGTATTTCGGGCTGGGCCTTAGGCTGCGTTCAAACCGCGGCCTAAGGGGGGGACTTGTGGCCGCGGTTTAAACGCGGCCGTACATATGGCCCTACGGCCGCGTTTTAAACGCGGCCTAAGAGTTATCCTTAGGCCGCGTTTAAAACGCGGCCGTAGGCTTAGTCCTGAGGCCGCGTTTAAAATGCGGCCATAGCACCTGTACTTAGGCCGCGGTCAAAAAACGCGGCCATACAGCCTCTGAGGGCTATAGTCACGCGTTTTAGGCTGCATTCAGAAACGCGGCCTAAGGAAACGCGGCTATAGGCTATGGCCGCGTTTTTGTGACCTGTAGCCGCGTTTTTTAACCGCGGCCATAGGCCAATTTTTTTGTAGTGAATGGGGAAGTTAAAGAGCCCAGTTTAGAAAAAGAATAAAAAAAAAAGGAGTAACTTGACAAGGAAGGAGAATGCATGGAAAGAGGTTCGAGGTATAAATAAAATGAATGATGAGTCCATTAAGAAGGTGATGAACTCTGAAGATAATGAAGGGGGGCTGAAGCGGAAGATACGTTTTCCTCTAGAGGAGATTTGATGGGAGAATAGGTACGGAAAAACAAAAATTAGAGGGGGAGGTTCTAGCGCTTAGTAAAATAATGGCAACACAACTGGGATTGGCAGCGGCTGTAGGACAGCCTCGCTGGGAGCAATGAGTGCCATTTGCTGGAATTGTTGGGGGCTTGGGAACCCTTGTATAGTTAAAGCTCTCTAGAAGGTGGTTTTGGAGGAAGATCCCATTTTGGTCTTCATCATTGAGACCAAGTTTATAGTGTCAGAAATGGAAGGTATCAAAAGCAAACTGGATCGGCAACAGGGTCTGGTAGTTCCTAGTATAAGGCAGGGTGGTGGTTTGGTGCTCTTATGGAGAAGATCCACGAAAGTGGACGCTCAAACTTTCTTTCCTCATCATATCGATGCTATAGTTACTGAAGAACATAATAACAAGAAGTGGAGATTCATCGGTTTCTACAACCATCTGGAAACTAGTAAAAAAGAGGATTCATGGAGACTATTGGAAGAGTTGAGTACAAGAAGTGATCTTCCATGGCTTTGCATGGGGGATTTTAATGAAATATTACACTTAGGAGAAAAGGTGGGAGGTAACTTACGGCCTGAAGGGCAAATGAGGAGCTTTAGGGAGACGGTAAATTGCTACAACCTTCGAGACAAAGGATATATTGGATTAGACTTTACATAGAGTAGGAGACTGGGAGATTGGGGCTAGGTTAGAGAACGTCTAGATAGGGCCTTGGTATCTTCTTCATGGGTAACAATGTTCCCGGAAGTGAGGTTACACCATGTGGCGACATAGATGTCAGAGCATTGCATGCTGGTACTGAAAGCTCCATAGGCAAAGCAAAGGAAGCATCGGAGGTCTAAAATGTTCAGGTTTGAATCAATGTGGCTTAAGGATAAACGATGTGAGGAAGTGGTGTCCGAAGCTTGGGAGAGGGGGAAAAACATGGGTACTCAAAATCTGTTTATGCAATGCATGGATAAATGCAGGAGGTCACTTTCCTCTTGGAATAAAAATACATTTAGACACGTGGGTCAGAAGATATCAACACTCCAGAAAAAGCTTTAGTGGTAGGAAGGGAGACGGGTTGATCTGGTGGATATGGAGGAAGTTAAAGAAACAAGGGTGGAGCTGAACAGGATGTTGGCGGTGGAAGAAGACATGTGGCATCAGCAATCAAGGAATTGTTTGTTGAAGTCAGGTGATCATAATACTTCCTTCTTTCATGCAAAAGCCTCGAACAAACACCAGCAAAACACTATTCTCAGAATCAGGGATCCAAAAGATAATTGGCAGGAGGATGAAGGGGAGATTGGCAGAATTTTTGTGGAATATTTTGAGAACTTGTTCACATCTTCTCAACCTGTTGTGAGTGTAGAACTACTTGGTTCCCTCCACACCAAAGTGGCCGATAGAATGAATGCCAGACTTTTACAGGAGTTTCAAGCCTCAGAGGTAGAGAAAGCTTTGAAACAGATGCATCCCATGAAGGTGCTCGGACCTGATGATATGCCTCATTTATTCTATCAGCATTTTTGCCTCTACTGTAAACTCTATTGTTATACAGACTGTGTTGGATTTTCTTAACCATGGTGCAACTCCCCCTAAATTTCATGAAACACATATTGTCCTTATACCAAAAACCAAGAACCCAGAAAGAGTGATAGATTATAAACCAATCAACATATGTAATGTGGCCTACGAATTAGCTTCCAAAGCAATAGCAAACAGGTTGAAGCTGGTGTTACAGGATATAATATGTGAAAATCAGAGTGCTTTTGTGTCAGAAAGGCTCATAATTGATAATGTGCTTGTGGCTCATGAGATAATGAATTACATCAACAAGAAAAAGAAGGGAAAGTGTGGGGAGATGGAATTGAAGTTGGATATGAGCAAAGCCTACGATCGTGTAGAATGGGGTTGCTTAAAACAATGGTCAAACTGGGATTTCATGAGGATTGGATCTGTTTGGTCATGAGATGTGTCTCATTAGTCACTTATGTAGTACGTGTCAATGGACATGCGTGTGGTCAAATTGTTCCTACGCGAGGGTTGCGCCAAGGGGACCCATTATCATCGTACTTGTTCCTGATATGTGCTGAAGGATTATCAGCGTTGTTGCATAAGGCGGTTCAAAATAAAGATTTAAGGGGAGTAGTGGCATCGGCAAGGGAGCCTAGAATCTCACACCTATTTTTCGTTGATGACAGTTTGATTTTTAGGAGGGAAACAATGAAGGAATGCACTGAAATCTAGTGGGTCCTACAAGTCTATGAAGAGTCATCTGGCTAGCAACTAAATAGGAATAAGACCTCACTATTCTTTAGCCATAACACAGCCAACGGTGTAAGGGAAACAACAAAAGCTATGTTTGGAGCACAAGTCATAAAGCCATATGAATCTTATCTTGGGCTTCCATCCTTGGTAGGCAAATCAAAATGAAACACTTTCGTTCAGTTGAAACTACGGGTTTCAAACAAGCTAGCAAGATGAAAGGAAAAATTGCTTTCAAGTGCAGGGAAGGAAGTACTGATAAAGGCGGTCGCTCAAGCAATCCTATCTTATATGATGAGCTGCTTCAAGCTATCCAACACTTTATGCGATGAGCTGACGGGGATGGTAAGGCAATTTTGGTGGGGGTAGGTGAAGGATGAGAAGAAGCTAGCATGGATGAGCTAGGAAAAGATGTGTTTGCCAAAGGAAAAAGGAGGAATAGGCTTTAGGGACCTGAAGTTGTTCAACCTTGCCCTTTTGGCGAAACAGGGGTGGCAACTACAAATGAACTCGTCCTCACTCTTCTACCATGTATATAAGGCCAAGTACTTCCCTAGATGTGATTTTCTAGAGGCCATTCTGGGGAGGCAACCATCCTTTGCATGGAGAAGTATATGGGCAGCCCAAGATGTGGTTAGAAGGGGCTTAAAATGGTAGGTGGGTGATGGAGAAAAGATTCAGGTATGGAAGGATAAATGTCTCCAACAGCTGAGCACTTATAGGGTCGTAACACTTGAAAGCACTAGTCTGCAAGTGGTGAGGGTCTGTGATTTGATTGATGGGACCAGAAAGGAATGGAAGGAAGACCTGATTCGCCAATGTTTTCTCCCCCAGGATGTTGAAGCCATCCTCAGTATCCCTTTAAGTGCTCACGGTGGGAGGGATCACATGATATGGGTTGCAACTAAAAATGGGAAGTTTACAGTACGGAGTGCTTACAAACTGGCCCAAGTTATACAATCTGATGGTAATACACCTAAAAGCTCCAACCCTTCTGCCTTGAAACAAACATGGAGGCGCCTCTGGGATATGAATATGCCAAACAAGATCAAACATTTTGCCTGGAAAGCTTGCAAGAACATCCTAGCCACAAAAGAGAACCTGAAGAAGAGAAAGATCACTATGAACTGCATCTATGACTCATGTGGAAAAGCATCTGAATCCACTTGCCACCTTTTTTGGCTCTGTGACAAAGCCAAAGAGATATGGTCCACAAGTAAGTTGGTCTTTCCGTTTGAGATTCATCCAAAGTGGACGTTTATGGATGTGATGTGGCAATTACAAAGGTGGACGAAATCATACCCAGGTTTGGTGGAACGGGCCATTGCAATATGTTGGGGAATATGGAAGGATAGATATATTGCTAGACATGGTGGAAAGCGCAGAGAAGGGAAAGCAATTGTTAGGAGTTCATTGAGGGTGTTGGATGAATTTCAGGAAGCGAATAAGTAGCCTTTGGCTCCTAAAAGATAGCCTCCAAATGAGATAAAATGGAGTCCTCCACAACCGGGTCACTACAAAGTAAATGTGGATAGAGTTGCATTTTCCAAAAGGAAGCAGGTGGGTATTGGAGTGATTATACGTGACTCAGCGCGTATGGTAATTGCTGCGCTCGGCCAGAAGCTTGCTCTTCCTTTAGGGGCATTGGAGATAGAGGCTAAGGCAATGGAGGTTGGGGTTCAGTTCGCTCTGGATGTCGAGGTAAGGGATGTAACGTTGGAGGGAGACTCTAAGTGCACCTGCAACGCGCTTCAAGGACTGGGCGAAACGGCGTCTTCGGTGCAAAACGTTGTTGCTGGAACGATCCACCTAGCACAAGCTTTTAGAAGTATTGCTTTTTCTCATACAAAAAGGCAGGCAAATGTGCCGGCCCACTTGTTGGCTCAATATGCAGCTAATATAGATAACTACGCTGCATGGTTAAAGGAGTGTCCTAGTCACAGAGGACTTGCATGTAATCATGATGTCTCCTTCTTTTCAAAAAATGAATAAAAGTCAAGTCTTCTCATAAAAAATAAAAAAAAGAAGTATATTTGACTATGTTAGTTTCCTTTTGGAGTTTAAAAAAGCAAGAAATGTCTCAAATTAAACAACAGATATGTTTAGGAACTAGAAATTTGAATGACATTTTTTGATGTAGTGGTCCGTTAAAATATTGACTAGAAGTACATTTTGATTTTTTAGTACCAAAATGTTCAATATGAATTTGTTTCTGCATGAATGAATGCTTCAAGCATACTTGAGTTGTAAAAATGCCAACCACTGAAAAATACTCATTTACTAAAACAGAACCGTGGATAAGGTGACCCTTAAATACCACATTAGCTCAAAATGATGTTATTTTAAATAAATCAATTGAATCCTGGAATTGTAGTTTATGGAGTCACCATATTTAACTTCAATTAAATATTCCATAGTATTTCCACCAATCTTCGTCATATGATTTTTGACATTCTTCACAATCAATTCAATCTTTTTCAACTGAGCCACTCAAAGTCTCTCAGTTATTAAGAAAGTAGGGTCTCCTGCTTCACTTAGGCTGTAGAAGTTTTGTCCCTTCTTCGAAGGAGAGTTTGTCTTTGTTTTTTGTCCTCAAGGAGTATTAAGTATACTAATCGAGCTAGTGGTAATCTTATTGTTGGGGTTCTTGGGAAACAGCTCTTGATCTACTCTCCTTCCGGTTTTACACGTGTATCCTCCTTATCTGAAAATGGAGCAATTGACTATGAGTTGGCGTAACCTATCTCTATCAGAAAAGGAACAGACTAGTTTCATCCTTCCTAAAGATCATAGAAAGAGTGAGTTTGTTATTGCTGCGAAATTCCTAACCTCTCGTTTTCTTCAAATGGATGTCGTGGCAAGAACTTTCAAACAATTGTGGCGGTCAAATAATGGTTTTAGAGTTTGCAATCAGGGACTCCAAGTGTATAATCAAGGGTTACAAACTCTATAATTTGGACTCCAAGTCTGTTTTTCTTTCAGAGATGTTGTTTTTCGTGAGAGTATTTTTATTTTCCACTCCATGGACTTTCACCTTTAGTCCCATTCTTCCATACCCACTGGTTCCCTTTTTCAATCACCACCTCCACTTGTTTTAGATTTTCCTGATATTGATCATGTGTGCACTTCCTCCCTTCCCTTAGATCTACCCACATCAGATTCTACCTCAGCAGATACTGCTACACCACTTCCAGCACCTTTAACTTCATCCAACCCTCCTACCATCCAACCCTCAAGACACTCCATTAGACCTCATAAAGCACCTGCCTATCTCGAGGACTTTCAATGCAAAACTATTTCTGCCACTCACACTCTACCTACTTTTCCCATTGATTCTGTGATTTCCTATGATAACCTTTCCTCTCCACACAGAGCTATTACTCTTGCTCTTTCAGTTGCATCTGAACCTAAGTCCTATCTTGAGGCTAGTAGAGATCCTCGATGGCAAGTTGCTATGAATGCCGAGATTGCAGCACTTGAGGCAAACCAGACTTGGTTTCTTACTCCTTTGCCAGCTGGTAAAATGCCCATTAGATGTAAATGGGTTTACAAAATAAAGCTTAAGGCTGATGGAAGTGTAAAGAGATTCAAAGCAAGATTGGTGGCAAAGGATTATACACTTCAAGAAGGTTTGGACTATTTTGAGACCTTCAGTCCAATTGTGAAATTTGTTACTGTCAGAACATTGTTGGCAGTTGCTGCAGCTCAGAATTGGCATTTAGCTCAGCTTGATGTGAACAATGCCTTCCTCCATGGGGATTTCGAGGAAGAAGTATCCATGCTCCCTCCACTTGGGTTTGGCAGTAAGGGGGAGAACAACAACTTGGTTTGCAAGCTCACAAAATCTGTGTATGGTCTAAAGCAAGCTAGTAGGCAATGGTTTTCTAAATTGTCTACTACTATCATCAGTCATGGCTTCATTCAATCAAGGTCTGACTACTCTATGTTTACCAAGGTCCAAGGTGATGTTATTGTTGTCATTCTAGCATATGTGGATGACATTCTTGTGGCTAGCAACAATTTACAAGACATTACAGATTTTAAGGTGTTTCTCCATGACTAGTTCAAGCTAAAAGACCTTGGTCCTCCAACGTACTTCTTGGCATTAGAAGTAGCAAGAACCTCCAAAGGCATCAGCTTGTGCCAGAGGAAATATGCACTGGACTTGCTTGCAGAGACTAGTCAGCTTGCAGCTAAACCAGTGAAGTCTCACCTATGGAACAAAGTTTGAAGTTGTCAAACTATCATGGAGAGCTGTTGACAGATCCGTCACAGTATAGGAAACTGATTGGAAAGCTACTATATCTGATCTTAACTAGACATGATATAACCTTTTGTGTGCATCAGCTCAGTCAATTTCTTGCACAGCCAAGGCAGCCACACTTGCAAGCAGCTACAAAGAGTACTTCAATACTTGAAGGGCACACCTAGCCAGGGATTTTTCTTTTCTACTAATTCTAAACTACAACTTAAAGGGTATTGTGATTCTGATTAGGCCAATTGTCCTGATATTAGAAGATCAGTCACTGGTTTCTATGTTTTCTTGGGTGATTCACTTATATCTTGGAATTCTAAAAAGCAACATACAGTGTCACTATCCTCTGCAGAGTCAGAGTACAGATCAATTGTAGCCCTTGTGAGTGAATTTGTATGGATGGTTGCCTTACTTAAGGACCTAGGAGTTTATCTATTCAGCCTACTCTTCTCTACTATGATAATCAAGCTGCTACCCACATAGCAGCAAACCCTGTCTTCCATGAGAGGACAAAGCATATAGAGTTAGACTATCACTTCGTAAGAGAGAAGATACAAGACAAGCTAGTCAAAACCTTTCATGTCTCCACTAGGCACCAGCTAGCTGATTTGCTCACAAAGCTACTTGGTCATCAACAATTTAATAACCTCCTGCACAAGATGGGCATAAATAACATTTATGCTCCATCCTGAGGGGGAGTATTGTGAGACTTGAAGAATTGAAGAAGTACAGACTTAGGAATTGAAGAAATGCAGTGTAGAAGAAAGCTACAAGTAGTTGATAGTCTGTAGTTAGCTAAACGACCTGTAGTAATGATGTTAATGTTTTAGTGCTTGCACGTGACATGTGTGAAGCTGTTAAAGAATTAAGATGGTTGTTAGTTAGTTAAGTCAGTTTTCTTTTCTGTTAGTTAGTTTTCTCTTCCTCTTTTATCACTCTGTTATGTATATATACAATGATTAGCATTCAATAATACACACGAGGTATTTTCAGCATTGGATTCCTTTTTCTTCTTTCTCAATAATGGCACTGCAGACTGCAAAGTGTGCACATTAAATCATTATTCATCAGAATTTAAATACAATAATATAATTACTGAGATAATAATAAGAAAAAAATAACATAAGAACAAAAGAACAAAATCAAACTATGCTACCAATAAGTTGAGAGAGGTCCATATTAATGATATATAGAAAGAACAAAGCTATCGAATGTTAATTTTTTAGACAAAGTGAAACAAATCAATATCAAGCATAAACATAAACAAAAATTTTATGGACATAACTAAATCTACAATAAAGACAAACCGTAGACATTTTTTATGTAGATGTTAAACCCTAATAATGTACTGATATAACATAAGAGTAATTCACCCCAAAATCTGCAATCTTAATTAATCCTCATCAAGAATGAATGCTTTATCTGCACACACAAAAGTTGATAAAGGGATATGAAGGAACCAGCATGTACTGATAATTTTTAAACCAAAGCAATGTTGCTCTCACCACCAGGGGAATTGTAGACACCTCCAAGATTGTCCCTTGACTCTGCCTTTCCATCAACAAATATGCCACTGCCACTAATTTCTCTCAACTTAGCCAAGCTCAGTGGGTTTTTAGCAGATCATGGAGGAACATGTTCCTTAAAAATATCATTTCCTGTCAGCTTAGCTAACTTTTGGTTATGCTTTTTTTTTTTTTTTACCAATTGATAACCAGTTCATCACTAAACATATTATCACTCTGACCTCCAGCAGGCTATATAAAAATAACAAAAACAAAACATGACACCAAAAATACAAAAATTCAGAAACACATTCGTTTTGGATAATTTATGTATTTCAAACCAATGGACAATAAAAAAGGAGAATAATTGAAGTAGCAGAACCACACAATTGGGAATACTACATCTTCCTTCAAAGATTGTGCTTGAATGTGTTATGGATGCACATCATCATAATATGAAGAAAACCAAAAAGTGTAGAGAGATATAGATTGGATATAACACTTAAAATAACCTTGCATCTAGAAAAGGTAAGTGTATTGGAAGAAGGTGATAACACAATGACACTTCACAGCTCAAAATTTGATCAAACCTACCAAGCTACCCAGCATGATGTATTAGAAGAAGATCATAGCACAATGATAGTTATTTGACTTCTCATCCAAATTATAGTACTTGGAAGATTGAAATATAAAGACAATAAAGATTCACTTCCATGCCCATGAAATACTCACATTTGAAACTTTGATAGATCTGCATAAATTTCAAGGTGCAGGTTTCCCCATGACTCTGCTTTCTATCGATTCCAATTTCCAAGGTGTGTGCAGCAGACAATGACCAAGGTACAATTTCATGAGCTCCTTACACATGGCATCTGATATCTGCTTCTTATGATTTGTGTCCAATTCACATTGCGATGTGCCACTTAATTCACACTACCTTAATTTCATCCCAAAAACTCATACTTGGAAAAAAAACACTGTTTTTCAGTGAAGAAATTGGAAAGCAATAGCCAATAAGCACCAGAGTTTCATTAACACTGTTTCTCTCACCATTTAATCGTCATCCCTGCTAGAAAGTATCAGTATTTAGGAGTTAAGTTTTTAATTGTCAATTTCTCATACAAGTGGTGTGCACATTAACAAATACATAAACAAACGCCATATCAACGTTGATTCTTTTCCCTTTATAGATTTTGATCAAGATTAAGTCTTTCAAAGATGGAAAACTCATAGCATGTCTTAAATTATCTTCTATGTATATCTTCAAAAAAAAAAAAAAACAAACAAACAAACTTTCCCAAGAAACAAACAAAGGCTTAAAAAAAAAAAACCAAACCCACCTAGAGATCCACTTTACACAATCATATCTTAAGCAGTCTCTCAAAAGAAATTTAAAAATACCCAAAAAAGACAGAAAATATGATCTCCTAACCTTACGTTGATAAGCAGAGTGTTTATGCCACTGCCTCTGCAATTGGGTCATAAGATTAACAGACATGGTGGCTTTTCTAGCTCAAAAGTGTAAGCTTTATTACTCAGCAAGATTGACATGGAAAACAAAGTGTGCAATTGAAACAGATCATGTTAAAATCTATCTTAGAGATTAGAGAGGGTTTTGACTAAATAATTACAATATTATAGATGTGTGAAATGCTAGTCAGAGATAAGGAATGGAAGGGAGGGAGGGATTACATTACAGGATGGCATATCTGAGTGAGTGTCTGAACCGACTCTGAACTCTGAACTTTGAAGTGTTGGTTGTGAAAAAAGAAATGCTCGTAAAAGTTGGCATAGTCCGATTTACTCGTGCCATAAAGGCACCCTTCACTTTCTTTTTAAAAATTTAATGGCCCTCTACCACATTTTTACTTCACATTAGACAAGCCCAAAACCAAAAGTAACCCAATATCAGAAATAGATTGCTGAACACCAAAATCAAATCCATGCAACTGACGTAAAGAAATGGGCTTCACACCCAAACTCGATCTTATCCAATCACTATCTACTTCCAATTTAAATTCTCATTAACAAATCAATCAATCTTGCTCCTACCTAATTACCTGTAACCTGTATTATACCGTTCTAGTCGCAGTGGAACAGTTATCCGTAATTAAATGTATGCTAATTGGTTTATGAACTAGGATTTCTAAATTTATTACATTTAACTAGAGCTAATATGGGATTAGAATAAGATTAATCATAGTGTGAATACTAATTAAGTCTTGTATTGTTGTGTCACATTCAATTAATATTACACTATTTACTCTCTTCTAACATTCTTCGTCAGTATATCTATATAACCCTTTCACAAAAAATTGGTTTCATCTGCCAAGAGTTATTCTGAATATGTTCATCGTTGACTGCTATGTGTATCTTGTTTATTTATATGGACAAGTACTCATTTTTTCCATGAATAATTTCAAGTGGACTAAATGCCTTGTGGAGAAAACTAATAATTGGGATGACATGTAAGCTCGAGACACTGGCTTGAAAGGTAGCGTTGTAGAGTCCGAAGGGCAGATTTCATTATACATGTTGTCCCAGAATGGCAGTGTCGTGTTGATTGAAATAAGCAGCAGA
This sequence comes from Quercus aquifolioides, assembly GCA_019022515.1. Taxonomy (NCBI): domain Eukaryota; kingdom Viridiplantae; phylum Streptophyta; class Magnoliopsida; order Fagales; family Fagaceae; genus Quercus; species Quercus aquifolioides. The sequence goes on along the minus strand of CM032327.1, from coordinate 24,240,090 downwards.
GAGTGCATTTTGACTTCTATAGATTGAATACAAGGAGAATAGCTTGGGATAAAATGAGCACTGAAGAGCTTAGAGGCATGAGTTAATTTTGGGAGAAAAGAGATTACGGATTATGTTTGGGGGCAGAATTATTATTATTATTATTATTTTTAAGAGTAATGCTTAGAATCAGTAACAACTTAATACATTGGATTTATTATGAAATTATTGTAAAAATGTTGTGAATGTAGTTTTGCTCTTATTTTTGTTGAATCCAAATTTTTGTAATTCTCAAATCAGAGTATTCAACATTTTTATTAGAATGGTTACAATAGGTTAATTTAGCATATAGACACAGTTTGGAACAAGATAAAAATTTCCATTGGGTCGGCTTGGGTGATTGAAATTGCTAACTAAATCAACCTTCATATGTTGTCCTTTTAAATATGTTATGGAATTCATAAATAAATGTAAGACTAGGCCAGGAAAACAATTTTTTTTTTTTCAATTTCATTCTTTACATACTAGGGCCAGCCGGAACTTAGAAATTTATTTCTTTTGATAATTAAATTAATAGCTAGTAGTTGTGGTTTTTCTGATTTTCCCTTTTTGTGAGTGTGTGTGGGGCGTGTTGAGTTATAGACCAAAACAATGTAATTATTTTCCCTCTTCATACAAGGGGGTCTAAGATAAAGGAAAATGTATTTAGATGTGTGTTTTTTCAATAAGTTTGCAAGATTTTCATAATGCTGATTTGCAATACTGGTCTCTATAATTGATCATTCTATTGTGTAGTCGGGCAGCCTTGCAGGGTGATTCCTGCAAATAATGTGTGGCTAAAGAGACTATCACACCATTGCCTTGTGGAAATTCTTACACTGTTTGTTGGAAGTCCGAACCTTTATTGGCAATTTGGCACCTTATGAAGTTCCATATGCGTTTTGCACTCTGAAGAATGTGGAAATAAAAGAATTTTGTGGGTCGTGGTGCATTATTGGATGATTTCACAACTAAGGTTATGCTGAATTAAAATGATGGAAGAATTTGTCAAAAAAAATTTATATCCAATAATCAATTATCATCCATATATACTTCTTCATTTGGACATAAAGTTGTCTTTTGCTCTTCATAGGTGGACAAGAGTCGTATACTCTTGAGTCTTGACCTTTCTTGAGGTCACTTTGATCCGTGTTTGACTAGATAGAGTACTTAACCATGTATGTAAATTATATATATATATATATATATATATATATGTATATGTATGTATATTTGTTTTTTTGGTTCTTTCTATCAAAACTTCAGAAGCCTATATTGACTGGAGTCAGTCTATGCAAAGGGACCCATGCAATATAAAAGTAGCTGCTTTGATCCGGAAATGAAAATCCAAAAATATTCCAGAGAGAATCCAGACGCGCAACATTTCTTTGATAGTAAATAGGATCTTGACTTGAAGTTTATATGAGCTAACCCATGCTTGGGGCTAGGTTCGTTTTGTCCTCATTGCATTTGCATTAGTGATAAATTGTCATCCATTGACAACGAAATGTGGAAACGTTTTCTCCCAAATTGACTCCCTTACTTCAATTTGACTCCAAAAGACAATGTTTCATGTGAATGACACAGATATATATTAACGTGTTTTTAGCCATATGAACATAACAATCAACAATTTGAATCAATCATAGATTTTAACATGGTTCCCTCTGTATCAAGGGAGTCAATACCGTACCGGAGGCTGTACCGGTTTGGCCAGCGGTACGGTATATTTCGGATACCGGTCAATACCGGTGTACCGTTTCGGATTTACCGCTATTTTTTATATTTTTATATATATGTGTATGTATGTATGTGTGTGTGTATTATAATAAATATAAAAGTTTACCATAAAACATTTCCTCAATTCAGAACTAATTATTCATGGTTTTAGACTTTAGTATCAATTAAAAGAAGAAAAAAAAAACACAATATAAAATATAGAAAGCTTAAAAGTTACCATTGCATACTAAGAAAACAAATAATACTAATAAGTTAATGTAAATAAGTTACCATTCTGCCCTAACAAAAATTCAAAAATTACAAAATTTATAAAAAAATTAAAATTAAAATTAAAAAAAAAAAAAAAAAACTTTTTTCCGGTACGGGCCGGTACGCCCGGTACCGGCCGGTATTGCCCGAAATTGGCCGGTACGCCCGGTACATGGCCGGTACGGCCGGAATTTTTTCCGGTACGAAACAGGGGGGTTTATGTACCGGTATGCTTGCCGGTACGAAATATTCCGGCCGGTACGGCCGGAACGGAACGGAATTGACTTCCTTGCTCTGTATCCATTTCCATTCTGGTAGTAGCGTGGGTTGTTTGCATCTTCATGCTTACCAAAACTCAGGTATTTGCAGATGGCTTTGTGGCAACATCTGAATCATCCGCATTAGAACAAGAAAAGACGGCTCTGCTAGAGAGTAAATGGTGGAATGACTATTCCAACGATAACTTAAGTCATTGCAAGTGGTATGGAATCAAATGCAATGATAGTGGAAGTATTACAGAAATTAACATGGATGGGGCCTATCTGGGGAATAAGTTCAGCAAATTCAACTTCTCTTCCTTCTCAAATTGAGTCCATCTTAATTTTTCTCTCACTCGACTCATGGGGAGCATCCCACATGAGATAGGTACCCTTTCGAAGCTCACCTACCTTGATCTATCCCAAAATCATATTATCAGTGAGTTACCTCTTTCTCTTACAAACCTCACTCAATTAGTGACATTTAACATTTTTTATAATTTAATTACCGGTTCCATACCCAAAGAATTAGGAAATTTAAAGAATCTTCTTGATTTAATCCTAAGTAATAACCATTTCGCCAGAACAATCCCTACAGGATCTGGAGTACTACTAAAGAACCTATTATATTTGAACCTACGACAAAACAAGCTCACGGGTCTACTTCCTTCATCACTAGGTTATCTAACTAATTTGGCCTCATTGTTTCTTTCTTCAAACAAGATCAATGGTTCCATTCCCCCAAAAATAGGCAACATGAAGAATTTGAATATCTTGTACCTTGACAATAACAAACTCGTTGGTTTGATCCCTTTTTCTTTAGGTCATCTAACCAGTTTGGTCTCATTGTCTCTTTCTTCAAACTAGATCAATGGTTCTATTCCACTAGAAATAGGCAACATGAAGAAGTTGAGATATTTGTACCTAAATAATAACAGCACTGTTGGTGAAATCCCCTTAACTCTAGGTCATTTAACCAACTTGGAAACTTTGAAGCTTAATTGGAATCAAATTAGTGGATCCATCCCCAAAGAAATAACTCATTGCCCTCTTTTGTTCTTAGATCTAAAACATAACTACTTTTCTAGAAGTGTTCCTTCTTGGATTGGAAACCATTTCCTAGTTGAGGTGGACTGCAGCTACAATAACCTCACAAGTAATGTTCCTTTTTCTCTCAAAAATATACTCCATTTTAACTTGTCTTCCAATTCTTTGGAGGGACAAATCCCAGGTATTTTATATGTGGAGAGTTTTGGAAGATTTATAGGCAACAAGGATTTAAATTTTGACAACAAGGATTTAGTCAAAGATTTAGTTCCTTGCCCACCAACTTCTCAAACCATGCATCGAGTAAAAACTTCAATTCCCCTCATTGTTTTCCTTTTTCTCTCTCCTTGGGTATATTTTCCATTTCTGACACCAAGTTGGGAAAATACAATCCGAGCCAAGGGGAACAAAAAATGGGGATATGTTCTCAATATGGAATTATGATGGAAAAATTGCATATGAAGACATCATTAAAGCCATAAATGACTTCAACATTAGATATTGTATTGGAAAAGGTGGTTATGGTACTATTTACAAAGCGCAATTGCCTAGCGGCAAGGTGGTTGCCTTGAAAAAATTCATCGCTTAGAGACTGAGGACCCAACTTTTGACAAGAGTTTCAAGAACAAGGTTAAAATGTTGACAAAAATTCGACATCGGAACATTGTGAAACTTCATGCTACTGTTTGCATAAATGATGCATTTATTTTTTTATATCTATGAATACATGGAAAGGGGAAGCTTATTTTGTGTGCTAAATAATTATGTTGAAGTTGCGTAATTGGATTGGACAAAGAGGGTGAACATCATCAAAGACATAGCACATGCCATATCTTACATGCATCATGATTTTATCCCAATAATTGTTCATCGAGATATAAGCTACAACAACACTTTATTGAACTCTGAGTTGGAGGCATTTGTCTCTGATTTTGGTATAGCTAGACTTCTTGATCCTAACTCCTCTAATCAAATTTTAGTTGCTGGGACTTATGGTTATATTGCTCCAGGTTATATATGCTCCAGTTGAATTGTTTTTTTCATACTATATCTTATGTCTCCCCCATTTTCCAACGTATTATTTTAAAAGGTTAGCTACGTGGGGCATTCCAAATAATCATGCAAGTTTGGTTACCTTATTGAGCAAGCAATCACTTCCAGCATGTAATTTTCGTGCAATGAAATTTTAAATGATGTTAAATAAAATTTTAGACCAATGCTTGCCACCTTCAAGTTCAAATCGTATAGTTGTACGGGATATTTTCTTTGTTACAACTATAGCATTTGCATGCTTATGCACCAAACCAAAGTCTCAGCCAACAATGAATTGGGTGTCCCAAGAATTTTTTTCTCGCAAGAAACCAATAGCCAAGCCCTTACATGCAGTTTCACTATGGCAGTTGAAGAACCAAGAAAATTATTTGCTTGAAGATATTGAAACTCAATCATGAAGCGCTTATTGTTAACTTTAGTATGAAATTCTCTGATGAACATATATGAAAAGAAAATGTTGTGTACTAAAATAAGCTGTAAAAAATCATGTAATTCTGCATGGTATATCTGTTCTTCTTTACAATTTGTAGCTTGTATTTTTCATCATCAAATATAGTTCCTTACGTACCACTTATCTAATGCCACACGTTGTGGAGATTGCAAAGACTCGTCCATATACTTGACCGCAAGAAGGACTTGCACGTAAACATTGGTGATGGAGACTTAGGATATGTTTGGTAACTGTTTTTTCTCCTTGTTTTCTGTTTCCAAAAATAATTTTCTATTTTTGAAACTAAAAAACTTATTTGGCAACCCAAAATGGACAGAAAACAAAATCTTTTCTCAAAAATCAATTTGTAAAAGAAATTGAAAATATACAAAAGGCTGTTTTCAGTTTCTAGTTTTCAAAAGTCAATGAAAACACACATTTGATTTAACGAATCTGTTTCATATAACGAGTTAGCATTAAAGTTCAAATTTTAGTAACAACATATTTTAGTATTTTCTATTTTTTTCTTCAAGAAAATATATATATATATATATTTTAATTTCAACTAACCAAACATATTTTTTATCTCAAAAATATAGGAAATTTTTTTTTTCTTTATATTCCCAAAAACAAATTTTTAAAAATAGAAAATAAAAACTGTTACCAAACATAACCTTAATTTGGAAGTGATAGTAAGGCTTGATTCACACTGTTCACTATGGCATATTCTATCTTCAAACTTTTGACTTTCAAGATATCTATCTACCTTGATGCGAAGAATTTTTGACTAATCATCTATATTTCTTCCCTATTCAATTGAATGTTTTTTTTTTTTTTCTCTCATAATTTTTTTTTCATGAATTCTTCATTCTAATTGACCTTGCATAATTTTGTATGTATTAAGTCAAACCTAATACTACGTACTTAATTAATTTTACAATACTCACATATCTTCAAATAATATATTTGTAGCTTTTAGACACAAATTTTTATTCAGCGTATGTGTAAAAATATTAGCATAGTAATGATTTTTTTATTTTTCATATCATTAGGGAGATTGGTAAGTAATTTCAACAATAATCGCAAAGTCATGAACATTAGCTCGTGTCCAATAGTTGTATATAAGTATGTCACCTTAAGGTTTCTTTCTATTTAATTGGAGGACATGGCCTTATCAGTTATAAGTGAAGCTTGATCCATATGAACCTTGTGTAATATACTCTGGGCATGATACGCCATATTCTCGCAATTAAAATTTGATATGTTTTAACTTTTAATTGTAAGAAATTTGACTCTAATGGTAGAATTTTCTTTAGGTTTGGTGGTTAACAGTTAACCCTGTTTAATGCTTTATTTGGTAAATGTTAAATCTGTATTAATTGAACATTTGAATTTATAATTGGCTAATTGAATATGTTAATTTAATTTCGTAGTAAATTCACCGAAGTGAACTGAATCCTCAATTTTCACTATCTGATTAATTTTTTGCTTTATTTCAAGATCAAAAGCCATTAGTCCGTCCTATCAAAAAAAAAAAAGCCATTAGTCCGTAGACCAATCAACTAATCTTCTTCAGTTTTTCACTCGTATCAGACCTTAATATGTCCTTTCTACTTGCAACTTTCAGAATGATTGGGGCCTTAGTTCCAGTTCCGGCATATTTTATTTTCCGTTTGCCATCAATTTCAGCTTGCTAGCAAGAACCAATTTTAACAACGATTAATCTCTTTATAAATATAAAACAAGAATTAATCTCTAATTAACTTCCTTTGTTTTTTTTTTTTTTTTTTTTTTGATAAGTAATCTCTAATAACTATAACAAAGCTTTCTCTCTCTCTCAAAAAACTATAACAATGCTAACATGGACCAGGACCCATGCATATTGTAAATGGGCTGATACAAATCCAACTATTTTCTCGTAGGCTTGTAATTCTAGATGCACTACGAAGTTAAGCCCAAAGTACACATTAAGGGCACCAGCACAGAGGAGGGCAAAGTTTTGGTCTAATGCTCCAATCCATTGAACGAATATAATTCACACGTCACCATTTTAGTCAAGGATTCAATGGCGACAAAGAGAAGTGAAAAAGAGAGATGGAATATTCTTATAATGGAATTTGGTTTTATTCTCAATTACATGCACGCACTTACCCATCCCAATTCCCATGTGACTTTTTCCCTGATGTGAAATTCACATGCCTCTTTCTTGAGATTAAAACACCGTGTGGACCTATTCAGCAAAAAAAAAAACACCGTGTGGACCTATGGTTGTCTTATAATCGTACCACACTACCACTACCTCCTTTTCTTTTCTTTTCTTTTTTTGAGAGAAACCACGTCCTCATATTAAACCTTTAATAAAGTGATCAAATTAATGTTGGGCTACGAGTGTTCAAATTTCTTCGTAACGAGTCAAGACTTGGAAATGCAAGCTTCTCAGAAAGTCCGTTAGATACATTCAACCACATCACAATGTGAAAATATTTGCATTATGATATTGTAGAAATTTCCCGTATGAATTCATGGAATTAATACAGCGGTTTTATTTCAAGCATCTTTTGTGTACTTCCATAAGATTCACGTTGGTATACCTTGTAAGTTGTGGGTAAAAATGTAATTTTAATTATTAGTTTAAATTAAAACCAATAACAACTTACCATTTAAAATTTATTTTGAAAATATTATGGATATAGTATTTTTTTTTTTTTTTTTTTTTTAGATAAGTATCATGTGCACATAATATTATTGTATCTATTAGATTTAACATGCATTGAGAGCAAAGGCATTGCACATGCAATATCTTACATGCATCATGATTGCATCCCAACACTTGTTAATTGAAATATAAGCAGCAACAATATTTTATTGAACTCTGAGGTGGAAGCATTTGTCTCTGATTTTGGTAAAGCTAGACTTCTTGATCCTGACTCCTCCAATCAAACTTTAATTGCTGGGACTTGTGATTATATTGCTCTAGGTGAATTGTTCTTCTCATACTATATCTTATATCTCCCCATTCTCCAACATATTATTTTAAAAAGTTAGCTATATGGGGGCATTCTGTATAATCATGCTAGATTGGTTACCTTGTTGTCTGTTATAATGAACTGAATCATCATGAATGGGAGCAAGCAATCACTTCGTATAATTACAGTATGAGAACCTATTTTTAGAAATTAGAGATGGTTTTTTGAGAACCTAGATTAAAAAGGATTTTGACTAAATAATTACAGAATTAAAGAGGTGTGTAATCCTTAGAGGCAAAGATAAGGAATGGGAGGGAGAAAGGGATCACACGTTAAATATAATGCCACATTAGCTGAAAACAATGTTGTTTTAAATAAATCAATTGAATGTTGGAATTATGGTTTATGGAGTCACCATCGATCATATATAACATTAATTAAATCTTTCGTAGTATTTCCAACAATCTTGATCATATGATTTTCGACATCTCTCTCAATCAGTTCAATCTTGATCAAACACACCTTGCCCCAATCCTGGGTTAGCTATTATAAACTTCAAGTCAAAAATTAACAATTTCGTATTATTTCCCACTTATTACAAACCATAGTTCAAATTCAATAGGAAAGAACCAACTTATTCCGCACGTAATTTCCAATAATCACCAAAAAAAAAAAAAAAAATGCAAGAATGAAGGCCAGCATGAATCTAGCCAGTAAAAAAATCCAGCTCCCCTTGATGGTTCTACCTTGATCTGTGGTTGAATGTGTATATATATATATATATATAAAGCAAAATGTTATCGTAAACCTTCGGTTAACCATCCTCTTTTCTTTCTTTTTTTAAAGGTTCTTTTGATTAATAATTGAGAAGCCTGTATTGACTGACTGACAGACTGGATTCAGTTGATGCAAAGGGACCCATGCAATAGAAAAGTGGCTGCTTTAATGATAAAATCTAAAAATCACACACACGGGGTAGAGGAAAGAGAATTTTTGAACAACTTACAAAAATATTGTATCTATTAGATTTAACATTAATAAAATCACACAGACGCGGTGGAGGAAAGAGAATTTTTGAACAACTTACAAAAATATTTAGTTTGTCACAAAACTAGCTTTTGACTTTTTATGGATTAATTATTTAAATCAAAAGCATCAAAACTAAATTGAAAAAATTATAGAATATTCCAAAAGTACCATAAATTTATATTTCATCCTCTCACATAAATTGTGAATTGTAGATCTCCCAATTCATGTGAGATGTGAGAATACAAATTTATGGTACTCCTATAGTATTATCTAATTTACCACCCAATTAACACCTACCTTAGTACAATTATTTCATGCATCTTCCAACTAATTCCTTTCTTTTTTTCAACAGTAGGTTAAAAAATTGTGAAAACACGATAAAAGATCCAGCTCCCTATGATGGTTTTACTTTGATCCGTGTTTGAATAGATAGAATTATTTATCATGTATTTATATGATATATAGAGAGAGAGAGAGAGAGAGAGAGAGCAAAATGTTATGGTAAACCTTGGTTAAAATCCTTTTTGTGTTTTTTTTTTTCTTGAATAATAATTCAGAAGCCCGTATTGACTGGAGTCAATCTATGCAAAGGGCCCATGCAATAGAAAATTAGCTGCTTTGATCTAGGAAATGATGGCTGGCACTATGATTAATCCAAAAAAAATTTAGAGAAAAATTTATTTGACAGTAACAGGATCCTGACTTGAAGTTAAAAAGAGCTAACCCATGATTGGGGGTAGATGAGTTTCGTCCTCATTGCATTTGCATGGGTGGTTCCACTTCTTTGACAAGTCGCCAGTAATAAATTGTGTACGACTTCTAGCTGAAAGTAGCAACTGAAGTTTTTGCTATCTCAGAGCACCAATTAATCTACTCGGTCACTAATCGATTTTTAACTCTCAAGCGAATTTTAATTTTCAATTATCCTATAACGTATAAAAATAAATATACATAAAAACTTGACAATGACCTATGGCTTAGGAATGCGTGGACACGGACACAGGTACTAGTACGGGTACAATACGGCGACACAAGCAATTTTTGAAAAATTATAACATGATGATACAGAAAACAAAACACTGTTACAATACGGATTTGACACAGGTACAACACTCCAAATAAAGTGTCTGTACATCCTAGCCAATGGCTATGATATTCCTAACATTAATGACCAAGTTTAACTAGGCTTGATCTCCGATAACTATAAAAATGCTAAAATGGAGGCTAACATGAATCCAACCCATGCATAGAGGAATATAGAACTTAAAAGGCTTCTTTCAGTGGAATTTGTTTTTGTTTTAGATTATATGCAGGCACTTACCCATACCATGTGAGTTCGTCCCTGACGTGAAATTTACATGCCTTTCCCATATTCCAATATTAGTATTTGGTTGGGTCGTAATTATAAGATTAAAGCACCGCGTGGACCTATGGTAAAAGTAAAAAATCAAGACTAGGAAATGCAAGCTTCTCAGAAAGTCCGTTAGATACATTAATTCAATCACATCACAATGTGGAAATATAGTTGTACTATGATAGTGAAGAAATTTCCGGGAAGAATACATGGAATCCAGCAGTTTGATTTCGAGTATCTTTTCTGCAATTCAATATGATTCACGTTTTTCTCAAATATGATTCACGTTGGTATTCTTTGGAAGTCAAAAAAAAAAAAAATGAAGATACCCACTATTCTCTCTGGCCGTGTTCTCACCTACTAAAGTGTGTTGAGCCATGGATATAAAAATCGACCGTTTGCCATTACAATACTCATCAATCATACACTTCAACATGGCTTCCAAAGTTTCCATTTCCATTGTGGTAGTATCAAGGGTCCTTTGTGTCTTCATGCATTCCACAAATATGTTTATTGCAGCTGCCTCGGTGGCAGCATCTGAATCATCACTAGAGGCGAAGGCTCTGCGGGAGAGTGGGTGGTGGAGTGGTCTCTCCAACGAAACGTCCTTAAATCATTGCGATTGGAAGGAAATTATATGCAGTGATGACGGAAGCGTCACAGAGATTGACATGGGTGAGATCTATCTGGGAGATAATATTATTGGGAAATTCAACTTCTCTTCCTTCCCAAATTTAGTCAGTCTTAGGCTTCGGAATACTGGACTTCGAGGGAGCCTCCCTCAACAGATAGGTACTCTTTCAAAACTCACCTTCCTATCTCTTTCCAGTAATAATCTTACGGGTCACTTCCCTCTTTTTCTCACGAACCTCACTCAATTAGAATATTTGGGACTTTACAAAAATCTATTCAGTGGGCCCATTCCCGAAGAATTGGGAAATTTAAAAAATCTTCAATATTTAGATCTGAGTTATAACAAACTCACAGGATCAATTCCTTCAGCTCTAGGCCTTTTAACCAATCTCACGAGTTTGGATTTGTCTTCTAATAATATCACTGGTTCCATCCCCGACAAGCTGGGAGATTTAAAAAATCTTCAGGCATTAGGTCTGGGTTTTAACAAACTCACAGGATCAATTCCTTCAGCTCTAGGCCTTTTAACCAATCTCACGAATTTGGATTTGTCTTCTAATAATATCACTGGTTCCATCCCCGACAAGTTGGGAGATTTAAAAAATCTTCAGGCATTAGATCTGGGTTTTAACAAACTCACAGGATCTCTGGGCCTTTTAACCAATCTCCACAGTATGACACAATTGTATCTTAATTCAAACCAATTCAACGGCTCCATTCCCCCAGAAATAGGCAACATGAAGAGTCTTACATACTTGAACCTCAGCAATAACAACATCGTTGGTGAAATCCCTTCCACTATACGTCATTTAACTAATTTGTCCTATTTGTCTCTTAGTTGGAATCATATCAGTGGTTCTATCCCCATAGAGATAGGCAACATGAAGAATCTTACATACTTGAACCTCAGCAATAACAACATCGCTGGTGAAATCCCCATAGAATTAGCTAACTGCTCTTCACTAGCCAACTTGTCTTTAAGTCACAATTACTTAAATGGAAGCATTCCCTCTCAATTCAGTGACCTTAGTTCTTTACGTTTTATTGACCTCAGCTACAATAATCTCACAGGCAACATTCCCCCTTACCTTGTTATCTTGGAATTTAACCTGTCATACAATTCTTTGGAGGGTCGAATCTCAAATATTTTCCAATATCATAGTTTCGATGCATTTATTGGCAATAAGGATTTATGTGGTGACTTCAAAGGTTTCTCTCATTGCCCTTCATCTTCCCAAATCATGAGCAAAATAAAAATGTTACTTCCCCTCACAATTTTGTTTGTGCTTTTACTTCTTTGGTGTTTTTTCTACTCTCGATGTTGGGTTATAGGGAAAACACAATCCAATCCAAGCAGAACAAAAAATGGGGACTTGTTCTCAATATGGAATTTTGATGGAAAAATTGCATACGAAGATATCATTGAAGCAACAAAAGACTTTGACATTAGATATTGCATTGGAACAGGTGGTTATGGTAGTGTTTACAAAGCACAATTGCCTAGCGGTAAAGTTGTTGCCCTTAAAAAACTTCATCGCCTAGAGGCTGAGGACCTAGGTTTTGACAAGAGTTTCAAGAACGAGGTACAAATGCTAACGGAAATTCGGCATCGAAACATTGTGAAACTTCATGGCTATTGCTTGCATAAACGATGCATGTTTTTGGTTTATCAATACATGGAAAGGGGAAGCTTATTTTGTATCCTAAGCGACGATGTTGAAGCATTGGAATTAGATTGGCCTAAGAGGATGAACATTATCAAAAGCATAGCACATGCCTTATCTTACATGCATCATGAATGCAACCCAGTAATTATTCATCGTGATATATCAAGCAACAATATTTTATTGAACTCTGAGCTAGAGGCTTTTGTCTCCGACTTTGGCACGGCTAGACTTCTTGATCCTGATTCCTCCAACCAAACTTTAGTTGTTGGGACCTATGGTTATATTGCCACAGGTGAGTTTTTATGTAATTAATATAACTATTTCCTATGCCTTTAACACCTATTATTTTAAAAGGTTAGCCATGTGGGAATTTTTAACTATATCCTAATTCCTCCAAACAAACGTGTTTACCATATTGTTTGTGATATGAATTGAATCATGCAGGGTGCAAGCAATCATTTTCACTATGGAATTTTTATCCAATAACTACTTTTGACCAACCTTTTCAAGTAGAAAATTAAAAAATTATAGGATAAATATATTACATTTTTAAATAGCTTCCATTTATTTTCCTATGCAGAACTGGCGTATACCATGGTGGTGACTGAAAAATGTGATGTTTACAGCTTTGGAATGGTTGCACTAGAAATATTAATGGGAAAACACCCAGGAGAACTCTTGACTTCATTATCAACGTTATCTTCTCAAAATTTGATGTTGAACGAAATATTAGATCAACGTTTGCCACCACCAAATCGTTCAATTGCACAAGATATTTTCTTTGATGCGTCTGTAGCCTTTGCATGCTTACGCACCAAACCAAAGTCCCGACCTACGATGAAATGGGTGTCCCAAGAATGTCTTTCTGGTAAGAAACCACTAGCCATCCCCTTGCATGCAATCTCGCTATGGTAGTAAAGGAATCAAGAAACTTATATGATGGGAGAGAGTGAAACTCAATCACGTAGTGCTTGTTGTTAGGTTGTGTACCATATGGTTTGATGAACTTATGAGAAAAGAAATTGTTGTGTATGAATGATTTTCTTTTTCTATTTCTTTTTCTTTTTTTGTAAGAAAAGAAAATTCTATTAGAATGATGTAATTCTGTAAGGTTTATCTATTTTCTTTATGATTTGTGGCCTGTATTTTGCATCATGAAATATAGGTGTCTCATCAAAGAAGGAACTATTAGGGCGGACCATGGACACTCCTAGATCCTTGAAAGTTTTAATTATAATATTTTCTTTTATATATATATATATATGAAGCAAATATTAAAATCATAATATTCTTCGTTCATATTAAAATCAGATGGGACCCATACATGATTTTGCCGTGCTACTAGTTTTACGGTTACAAACAATAACAGAGCTTTTCATTGTCAAGGGCGAACCCATATTTGGGCTAAGTTGCGGAAAAATGATATGGTGTGATAGGAGATAGGACCACCCCTATTTGAGAGAACCATTTGTCTCGCTAGGTTCATTAAAAGTTTAATCCTTCATTAGTTCTCTTTAAGAGTGGTTTTTTATGGAGTCTCACAAAAAATTCATATATAGATAACTTTTCTCAATTGTAATTCTTTAGGCTATTTTGTGTTTTCTTATAATCTCTTTTTAATAAAATTATTTAAAAAAAATTTCTAACATAGTGCATTTTAATTTACATTCCATAGAAATTGATGAAGTATGAATTCGTCAGTCACTGAGTGTTGCCAGGTGATGTACTTAGCCTCTTGGAAAGGAGTTTCTTAGAGACGGTCACCGGTGTGGTGCCTGCCACAACACCTCCGATGCTAAAGTTAGAGTCAAGAATTGTACAAGAATAATATCTCAAAATAGCACCAATCTAAAGAATATCGTACCTCTTCTATGGGAGAGTGTGGGGGGATTTATATATGTTGTTGTAGGTTCTAGCCGTTGTACCATTTATGGAGGCTTAACTTCCCTCCAGGTAATGCTTCCTGGCCTCATCATGTGGCTTTAATTAGGTCCCAACGGTCTGTCCAGCTGGGTCTGTAACTGTCATTGTCATTTACTGATGGTATTGAATAGAATGTTATACTCGTCAGTCTCGTGTTTCCTTGTCATTGAAGACTCTTCTCGTCGGTATGATTTACCTCTTGCAAGACCTACTTCGTCAATCCCATCAGTTGCCCCCGGATTCCGAGGTCGTCAAAACGTGTCGTGATGACCAAGGAAGGTGAAAAGTTTCTAGGCAGTAGGCGGTTGGGTTTTCGAGCCGTATTTAATGTGCTGTGGCAGTTCCTTTTGGGTTGTGGCCCACGTGGCGCTTTTTGATTGGAGGAATTAATGCTTCACATGATGAGTCTCCTTGATTTTCCCGCTGGTTTTTCAGCTTCCCAATCTTTGGTTTTAAACTTCCCCTCTCCTCATCATTTTCTTTTTGCCTTTTCGAAAAAAGAACTCCTCCATTGTCGCTCTGGTTCTCATCTTCTCCGCCTTCTTTCCCAGCGGTTTTCTTTTTGCGTAGTGTCACGGTTTCCTTTTCCGAGGTAAGTCCTCCCTTTCTGCCTCCTTTTTACCTTGTTTATTTTTGTTATCATAAATTTCTGATCTTTTATTTCTTCTTTGCTTGTTGCTTCTTCTTTGCTTGCTGTTTCTTCTTTGCTTGCTGTTTCTTCTTTGCTTTTCTAGCTTTTTCATGGTTAGTAGCTCTGAGGTTAAGTTAGGGTGCCCTTCAATTTCATTCCTTTTCGCTCGATTAGGAGGGGGTTTAGGAACTTTTCCTTACCTAGAAAACTTTGTTTACGAAGGCAATAGTTTGGCTGTAGCGTTGGCTGAATTATTGCCAATCCTACATCAATCCGTCGAGTGGTTTGAGGAATTAGTGAAGGAAAGGACGATGTCAGAGGTCAGGTCTAGCGAACTTGAGACTGGGTTGTCGTCTAGCGGCGGCCCAGTAGAAGGGGATACGGCCATTTCTGTCTCCCGTGAGGCTAGGGCTTTTTATGCTCTGGAGGAGAGGTGTGGGTTGGACGATGATACCCTTAGGAGATTTCGGGATAGATTCCAATTCCCAGATCGGGTTAGGGTTCGTCTGCCCAACAAAGAGGAACGGGCTTGCCACTTCTTCCCAGGCGAGGTGTGCTTTTATGAGTCCGCCTTCGTCTGTGGGTTAAGGTTTCCCGTCCGCCCCTTTGTGATGGAGCTGCTAAACCAGTTTGGCATTGCTCCCGGGCAACTTATGCCAAATTCGTGGAGAATATTGGTTAGTTGTATGGGAATATGGCTGGCTGCCCTGGACGGAGATATGCTTAGGGTCGATGAGTTCACTTACTTGTATCGCCTGAAAGCGTCGAAGGAGCACGGGTACTATGAACTGGTGCCTTGGGAGAGGAATACTAGGATCGTCAAGAATTTACCCTCGTCCTTCAGATACTGGAAGTCCAGATTTTTCTTTGTATCTGGGGACGATTTTGAAACTCCCTCGGGCGAGGTTTGGGGTGATCTCCCGAGGTTGCATCGTCGGTGGGGAACCCCGACTTTAGGTGCGTTAATACTCCCTTTGATATATTAATCTTCTGCAACTTTACCCTTATCGTCACTGACTCTATTGTCTCCTCTTCTGTGCAGTTAAGAGACGACCCAAATTGAAGAGCAGGTACAGGAATCGGGTCCAGAAGGCGATCGAATACGCACAGACGATCGAAAATTGGGACGACCTTATTGATCCCAGGACACTTGCCTTTTATTGTCTTGGGCCAGATCCGTCTGACTTTGTTCGGAGAAATCTTGAAATTGAGGGAAAAAGGAGTAAGTATTTAATTCGTCAGTATTTGTCTCTTACGCAGCAGGTTGTTTTTTTTTTTTTTAACAAGCGTTTCCTTCTTGCAGAGATGACGACAAAATTTAACAAGGAGATGTATGCCAAAATGAGATCCAAGAAGGACGAGCCCCTGTCCAGCTTGGGAAAAAAGGCTGTGCGTGTCACTGGGAAGAGTGGCTTGGCACCTCCAATTGCTTCCGTCAGCCCAGTCGTGTCAGGGGTGGCAACGACGAGGACTGCTTCTCCCACGACCTCAGTGGAGGAGATCGAGGGTACTCCATCTTCAAAAAGACCGAGGATGCCTGAGAAGGAGAAGGAGAAGAGTATTCCTCGTCCATCCACCCTCTGGAATGACGAGAGGCTGGCTGTGGATAGGGCCCACGAGGTGGTGACCGCTGTGGACCTGAAGGCTTTGTCGGGTGTCCCGTTTAATGATGTGGCGGCTCGACATATTCACAAGCTCGTACAGGTTAGCTTATTTCTGCCCCTTCCTTTCTTCGTCCTCTTATTCGTTCCATTTCTTTTATTGAGGAAAAAAATTTTTTTTTTTAGGTACTGGGTGAGAGTATGCACATTGCTTCGGAGTATCTCACTCAGGAGACGAAGGTAGCCTCTATGACGTCCAGGATGGAGACCTTGGAAGCGGAGAACTCCACACTGCGGAGAAATCTTCTTGACTCTATGGGTGAGTCTGCTTCCCTGAAGGAGAAGTTGAAAAAACTAGATGACGAGATTAAGGTGGAGCGTCAGTTGACGCAAGAGAAGGATGAGCAGCTCTCAAGTGCCAGGGAATCACTGAAGACGATAGCTGCGAGGTCGGTTGAGGCATTCCAGACAACCGACGAGTATAGCACCGTCTTGTTCAGCTGGTACTTCAAAGGGTTTGAGCTCTTGAGGAGGTACCTGTTAAAACATCCTACTGGAGTGGACATGGAGAAGCTGGATCTGGAGGAGATAGACCAGGAAATGTCTGCTGACGAGGCTGGCCAGTCTTCTGCCATTGTTCCCTTTGCTCGTCAGAATACCCCCGTTGACGACGCTCCAGCTGGTGACGATGCCACCAACGCCTGACCCTGACACTTATGAAAATTTTTGTTGTGCAAATTTCCCCTTTTTTTTTTTTTATATATATGGGTGCCCATCGTGTTTTCGGGCCAAACCTTTGAACAATTTGCTTGTCCATTTTGACAACGATATTGGCAGCCCAGTGTTTATGGGTTTTATTGTGAAAACAAATGGAAATTGCCCTTGGTTTGGGGACCTTAACTGAATCTTACATGCTTACTTAGATTTATCACAAGCTTACTTGTATTCCATGATCGTTTATGTATCTGATGAGTTTTGACCTGGCTTCACATGCTGTGCTGAGTACATTGTCGTCAGTAGTTTACATCCGTTAGTGCGGAATCTTACTACTTAGCCATTTTTTGGCTTTTCAATAACTTAATTTGTTGCCGTCAGTAGTTTACATCCGTCAGTGCGGAATCTTACTACTTAGCCATTTTTTGGCTTTTCAATAACTTAATTTGTTGTCGTCAGTAGTTTACATCCGTCAGTGCGGAATCTTACTACTTAGCCATTTTTGGCTTTAGGTGACTTACACCCGTGTTAGGGATATTTCCTTCGTCAGTTACCTTCGGTTGCATAGACCTGCTCACAGAATAATATCAGCTGAATGGATTCTTTATTGATTTTGATAACAAGTACATTTGAGTGTTACGTCTATTGATGATACTTCTTTAAGTGTTCAATGTTCCATGGCCTCGGGAGTCTTTGTCCGTCCAGAGTCTCAAGGTGGTAGCTTCCCTGTCTGGAGTAATGAATAACCCGGTACGGTCCTTCCCATGTGGGGCCAAGTTTCCCTTGAGTTGGATCTTTGGTCGCCAGAGTTACTTCGCGCAGGACGAGGTCGCCGATGTTGAGTCGTCGGAGTTTCACCCTTTTATTGTAATATTCTGTCATCTTTTTCTTGTAATCTGTTATCCGGCTGCAGGCTTTATCTCTGACTTCGTCTAGGCAGTCCAGGTTGACTCGTAGGTGATCGTCGTTGTCTTCCTCGCTGAACATCTCTCGCCTGGTGCTGGTTACTCCGACCTCGACTGGGATCACTGCCTCAGTTCCATAAGTAAGTCTGAACGGGGTCTCTCCCGTCGGGGTTCTTGCTGTTGTTCTGTAGGCCCACAAGACGTTGGGTAGTTCGTCTGGCCAAGAGCCCTTTGCGTCATCTAACTTCGTCTTTATGATTTTGAGTAGAGTCCGGTTCGTCACTTCTGTCTGTCCATTTGCTTGAGGGTGGCCTGGTGATGAGAAATGGTTCTTGATGCCCAGACCAGAGCAGAAATCCTTGAAGCCTTGGCAGTCGAACTGTCGCCCGTTGTCTGATATGATCGTCCGTGGAATCCCGAACCTGCAGACTATGTTCTTCCATACGAAGCTCCGGATCTTTGCTTCGGTGATAGTTGCCAGTGGCTCTGCCTCAACCCATTTTGTGAAGTAATCTATAGTGACGAGTAAGAATTTTACCTGGCCTTTGCCCAAGGGTAATGGGCCAACGATGTCAATTCCCCACTGTGCAAATGGCCAAGGGGACGCTATCGTCGTCAGTCTTTCGGCTGGCAGTCGTTGAATGTTCCCGAATCGCTGGCACTTGTCACACTTCTTGACGAACTCCATTGCGTCCACCTGCATAGTAGGCCAAAAATAACCTGTTCGCATAATTTTGCTTACCAAGGATCTAGGGCCTGCATGATCTCCGCAGATTCCTTCATGGACCTCTCTTAGGATGTACTCAGCGTCTTCTTCGTTCACACACCTTAAGTAAGGCATGGAGAAGCCCCTCTTATACAGAGTGTCATTAAGAATTGTGAATCTGGCAGACCTCTTCTTGATCTTCCTGGCCTCATTTGTGTCTTGAGGGAGGTGTCCATCCTGAAGAAAGGATACAATGGGCGACATCCAGCTACTTGTGTTCTGGATTGCAAAGGTTGAAATTTCTTCTATGCTGGGGTTCTTCTGTACTTCCATCATCAGGTCTGCATTCGACCCTGTTTCTTTCGACGAGGCTATCTTCGATACTTCGTCTGCTGCCATATTCTGGCTTCTGGGAATCTGGATGAACTCTACCTCTTCGAACTCTTGAGTCAAGTGCTTCACCAACCTGAGGTATTTCTGCATTCTTTCTTCCTTTGCTTCGTATTCTCCCTTGATCTGCCCAATTACTAGCTTTGAGTCGTTTTGGACTAACAGGGTCTTTGCTCCAAAAACTTTCCCTAGCCTCAACCCCGTCAGAATCCCCTCATACTCGGCTTCGTTGTTCGTCGCCGGGAATTTCAGCTGAACTCCATACTTCAATACTTCTCCGTCAGGGGTGGTTATGACGACCCCTACTCCTCCCCGCTTTTGGGCTGACGAACCGTCGGTCTGTATTACCCAAGGTTTGCCCTTACTGGCAAGGTTTTGTTCGTCCGGAAGGGTGAACTCGGCGATAAAGTCTGCCAGAGCCTGTGCTTTAATGGCTGCCCTGGGATGGTACTCTATATCAAACTGGCTAAGTTCGATTGCCCATTGGACCATTCTCCCTGCTGCCTCGGGTTTGCTCATGGACTTCTTGATAGGCTGGTCCGTCATTACCCAGATTGGATTTGCCTGGAAATACTGCCTGAGCTTGCGTGAGGCAATTATCAACGCGAACGTGATTTTTTCGATTTTTGGGTACCTGGACTCAGCCCCCTGGAAGGCTTGACTGATATAATAAACGGGGAGTTGTATTCTGTTTTCTTCGCGGATCAGGGCTGCGCTGACGGCTGTAGACGAAACAGCTAGGTATAGATACAGGTTCTCTCCTTCTTTTAACGGGCTCAGGAGAGGTGGGTTGCTCAAGTAGCGCTTGAGTTCTTGGAAAGCCGCTTCACATTCGTCGGTCCAGGCGAAGGCCTGCTTCAGGGTCTTGAAAAAGGGGAGGCATTTATCCGTTGCTCTAGAGACGAATTTGTTGAGGGCGGCGATCCGTCCTGTGAGCTTTTGGACCTCCTTGACGGTCTTGGGTGACGCCATTTTGATTATGGCCTGAACCTTCTCCGGATTTGCTTCTATTCCTCTCTGGGATACCATGAACCCCAAGAACTTCCCTGAGGCTACACCAAACACACACTTACTTGGATTCAGCTTCATTTGGTATTGTTTAAGAGTGGCAAATGTCTCTCTGAGGTCGTCCAGATGGGTAAGCTCTTCCCTGCTCTTGACGAGCATATCATCCACGTAAACCTCCATATTCCTGCCTATCTGCCTGCTGAACATTCTGTTCACTAACCTCTGATAAGTAGCACCTGCATTCTTTAGTCCGAAAGGCATTACCTTATAGCAATAGAAGCCTTGGCTGGTGACAAAGGCCGTTTTCTCCTCATCCTCGTCAGCCATTTTTATCTGGTTATATCCTGAGAAAGCATCCATGAACGTCAATAGCTTGTGCCCGGCTGTGGAGTCTACGAGCTGGTCTATTCTTGGAAGGGGGAAACTATCCTTCGGGCAGGCCCTATTCAGGTCCGTGAAATCTACGCACATCCTCCACTTCCCATTTGCTTTCTTTACCAGAACGGTATTGGCCAGCCAGTCTGGATAGTACACTTCCCTGATGAAGCCTGCAGTCAAGAGCTTCTTCACTTCGTCAGCGACTGCCTGATCTCTTTCTGGTGCGAAGACTCTTCTTCTCTGCTTGACAGGTTTCTTCTCTGGGTCTACATTCAACCTGTGTAGGATGATTTCCAGGGATATACCTGGCATGTCGTCATGGCTCCAAGCAAAGACGTCCAGGTTTTGCTTAAGAAACTGGACGAGCTTTGTTCTCATTTCGGGGCTCAAGGTCGTCCCTATCCTGGTTGTTTTGGTCGTTTCTCCCTCAATTAGTTGCACTGTTTCTAGAGCCTCCACTTTTTCTTCTTGCTTCTCTTCAATTATCCAGGTGTGGTTTTCCTTTGCGGCCAATACGGCCTGGTAGCATTCTCGAGCTAAGACTTGGTCTCCCTTAACTTCACCAACCCCGTTTTCCACAGGGAACTTTACCTTTAAGCAGTAGGTAGATGTGGATGCCTTCCACTTGTTGAGCGCAGGTCTTCCAATGATGACGTTATAGGAGGAGGGGCAATCCACCACTAAGAAGTCCAGCTGACGGGTCAGTTGCTTTGGGTATGTTCCCACTGTCACTGTTAGCTTTACTATGCCCTTGGGGTAGACCCTGTCACCACTGAAACTGACGAGGGGGGAGTCAAAAGGACGTAGCCTTCTGGGGTCCAGCTTCAACTGTTGAAATGCCGGGAAGTAAATGATGTCAGCAGAGCTACCATTGTCCACGAGGATCCTTTTGGTGTTGAACCCTTCTATGGTAAGCATTATGACCAGGGGGTCGTTGTAGGGCTGTTTTACTCCCCTGGCGTCATTTTCATTGAAAGTCATGTCTTGCTCGGTTCGTCTCTGCTTCAACGGGGGAGTCGTGTGGACGCTGTTCACCTGACGTTGGTATGCTTTTTGAAGGGACCTAAACGAACCTCCGGTGACGAGTCCACCTGTGATTGTCTGTATTTCCCCGACCACATTCTGAGGAGGTTGGGACTGACGGTCATTCCCCCGTGACGAAGCCTCGGGTTGGCCTTTGTTCCCGTCCCGAGATCTACTATATTCACCCTTCTTTACAAATTTCTGCAACTTCCCCTTTCGTATCAGCTCCTCTACCTGCTCTTTGAGGTCCCGACAGTCCTCGGTGTAATGGCCATGGTCTTTGTGGAACCGGCAGTACTTGTTCTTGTCGCGAACATTGGGAGACGAGTGTAACGGCCGCGGCCACTTTAGGTAATGCTCGTCCTTAATCTGCGTTAGGATTTTATCAACAGGCATTACAAGAGGAGTAAATTTTACCGTCCGAGGATTCTTATCATCTTTTCTTCTGCTTCCGTCATTGATTCGGCGATCTGGACGCTCACGCTTTTGCCCCCTACGGTCGTCTTCCTTTCTACCCTTGTCTCCTAGCCTCTCAATGTCCCCGATGGCGGCCAGTGCGTCTTCCGCGTTCATGTACTTCTGTGCTTTGAGGAGCATTTCAGCCATTGTTTTCGGGGGATTTTTTGCAAGCGATGAGACGAGTTCTCTGGATCTCAAACCAGCCTTAAAGGTTGTTAGCTGCACCTTGTCATCAGCCTCGTCTACCTCCAGTGTCTCCCGGGTGAAGCGTTTCACATATGACCTCAAAGTTTCCCTCTCTCCCTGCCTGATGGTGAGTAAATGATCCGCGGTTCTCTTTGGTCGTTGTCCTCCAATGAAGTGACGCAGGAAGGCATTGCTCAACTGTTCGAAGGTGTCGATGGACGATGTGGGCAGCTTTGTGAACCATTCCCGTGCGGCTCCCTTGAAAGTGGTTGGGAAGGAACGACACAAAATTTCGTCTGGGGGCTGCTGGAGTCCCAGGGTCGTCTTAAATGTGTTAAGATGATCCTGAGGATCTTTTAGCCCGTCAAACGGTTCGAGTTAGGGCAGCCGAAATTTTGACGGCACTGGACAGTCGAGGACGGCCACAGTGAACGGCGAATCTGTTGCCCTGACCAGTCGGTCCACACTCCGTTCAGTTTTTTCTTTGATGGCGTTTCTAAGCTCGTCCATCTCCTTCCTCATCTCCTGGAGTAGATTCGAGTTCTGCTCGGTTGGAGTGGTAGGCCTTGGATGGTCGATTCTTCTATGACTATCTCCCTCGTCCTCTCGATTTCCCTTGGACCGATTCTCTTCCTGCTGAAGCCTCTGCTTCATTTCCTCATTTTGTTTGGACAATTCCTCGACGGTTGCTGCCAGGGCCTGAATTTGCTGTGCCAAGGCTGCAGAATCTTGATTGGACTCCATATGAAATAAGTATTTGACAGGAAACTACCTTTTCGCAACTGAATGAAAAAATGTCGTTCCCCACAGACGGCGCCAAACTGATGAAGTATGAATTCGTCAGTCACTGAGTGTTGCCAGGCGATGTACTTAGCCTCTTGGAAAGAAGTTTCTTAGAGACGGTCACCGGTGTGGTGCCTGCCACAACACCTCCGATGCTAAAGTTAGAGTCAAGAATTGTACAAGAATAATATCTCAAAATAGCACCAATCTAAAGAATATCGTACCTCTTCTATGGGAGAGTGTGGGGGATTTATATATGTTGTTGTAGGTTCTAGCCGTTGTACCATTTATGGAGGCTTAACTTCCCTCCAGGTAACGCTTCCTGGCCTCATCATGTGGCTTTAATTAGGTCCCAACGGTCTGTCCAGCTGGGTCTGTAACTGTCATTGTCATTTACTGATGGTATTGAATAGAATGTTATACTCGTCAGTCTCGTGTTTCCTCGTCATTGAAGACTCTTCTCGTCGGTATGATTTACCTCTTGCAAGACCTACTTCGTCAATCCCATCAGAAATATAATACTTCTCCCTAGGCTTCCTACGGAACTTTAGAGGTGAAAAATAGGTTTGCCTTCTGGCAAATATCTCTCTCCGTTTCGGAGGTGGAAACAGTCCCAATCATCTCACCCGTCATGGCCAACATGGATGCGATTGCAACTAAATGCGCAGGTCTATAGTTGGATGGAAAAAGAAGAAAGCGAGGTGGACCTGATACCACCGATGACGGAAACGGAACATGTTCTGGTGGGAAAATTTTGTACGAAGTGACGTGTGAGCCTCAAATTGGTGGCACGAGTGTTGAAATTGGTGTGGCGGACTAAGAAGAATTTCGAGGTCTGTGATATGGGCTAAAATAATGTCCTTTTCCAATTTAAGGACGAGAAAGATCTTGATAGAGTTCTTTTACTCAGCCCCTGGACGTTCGACAAGTATCTGGTGATTCTCCATAAACTCGGTGTGGGTGAGGTAGTCAACAAAGTGCAGTTCCACAAAGCGCTGTTCTAGGTTCAGATTCATGGGCTCCCTACCATGAGCCAAACCAAGGAAACGGGTGTACGTATAGGGAGCATACTGGGCAAGGTAGAGAAGGTGGATGTGGATGATAAAGGTTTTTGCCTAGGAGGCTACTTACGCATCCGAGTGACGATGGACATAGCTCAGCCATTGTGTCAGGGTAGGATGGTCCGCATAGGTGGAGCTCTACCGAGGTGGGTGGACTTTAAATACGAACGGTTACCCATCTTTTGCTACTGGTGTGGTAAGGTTGATCATGACGAGCGCGATTGTATCCAATGGATACGGAGCAAAGAAATTCTTGAGGAAACAAGGAGAGAATTTTGGATGGTTCAAAATTAAATGAAATGGAGAAGGAGCAGGAGAGGTCAATGGACTATCGGGTTCGGCCCACATCTACAATGGACAAGATAATTATGGATGTGGACATAGCCCTACCCACTCAAAATAATATCTTTAAGGGCCAAGCCTTAAGTCAAGCCCAAGCCCTATTCTCTATTGGACCCCATAATCCAAGTCCACCATGTAAGGCAAAAATGAGAAGATTAAAGAGCCCAGTTTAGAAAAAGAATAAAAAAAGGAGTAACTTGACAGGGAAGGAGAATGCATGGAGATAGGAATGTGGTATAAACAAAAGGAACGAGGCCATTGAGAAGGTGGTGAAGCCCGTAGATAACAAAATGGGGCTGAAGCGAAAGATACATCTTCCTCTAGAGGAGATCTGATGGGAGAATAAGTACGGAAAAACAGAAATTAGAGGAGGAGGTTCTAGCACTTAGTAAAATAATGGCAACACAACTGGGATTGGCAGCGGCTACAGGACAGCCTCGCCAGGAGCAATGAGTGCCATTTGCTGGAACTGTCGGGGGCTAAGGAACCCTTGTATAGTTAAAGCTCTCTAGAAGGTGGTTTTGGAGGAAGATCCCATTTTGGTCTTC
The DNA here is from genome assembly GCA_019022515.1 of Quercus aquifolioides. Lineage (NCBI taxonomy): Eukaryota > Viridiplantae > Streptophyta > Magnoliopsida > Fagales > Fagaceae > Quercus > Quercus aquifolioides. The sequence goes on along the minus strand of CM032327.1, from coordinate 24,214,989 downwards.
ATCATTGAGACCAAGTTTGTAGTGTTAGAAATGGAAGGTATCAAAAGCAAACTGGATCGGCAACAAGGTCTGGTAGTTCCTAGTATAAGGCAGGGTGGTGGTTTGGCGCTCTTATGGAAAAGATCCACGAAAGTGGACACTCAAACTTTCTTTCCTCATCATATCGATGCTATAGTTACTGAAGAACATAATAACAAGAAGTGGAGATTCACCGGTTTCTACAGCCATCCGGAAACTAGTAAAAGAGAGGATTCATGGAGACTGTTGGAAGAGTTGAGTACAAGAAGTGATCTTCCATGGTTTTGCATAGGGGGATTTTAATGAAATATTACACTTGGAGAAAAGGTGGGAGGTAACTTATGGCCTGAAGGGCAGATGAGGAGTTTTAGGGAAGTGGTAAATCACTGCAACCTCCGAGACATGGGATATATTAGGTCAGACTTTACATGGAGTAAGAGACTGGGTGAACGAGGCTGGGTTAAATAACATCTAGATAGGGCCTTGGTATCTTCTTCATGGGTAACAATGTTCCCGGAAGTGAGGCTATACCAAGTGGTAGCATCAACGTCATATTAGTGCATGCTGGTATCGAGAGCTCCACGGATAAGGTGGAGTAAGCATCGAAGGTCTAAAATGTTCAGGTTTGAATCAATGTGGCTTAAGGATGAACGATGTGAGGCAGTAATGGCCGAAGCTTGGGAGAGAAGGAAAAGCACGGGTACTCAAAATTTGTTTACACAATGCATGGATGAATGCAGGAGGTCATTTTCCTCCTGAAATAAAAATACGTTTGGACACATAGGTCAGAAGAAGCTTCAATGGTTGGAAGGGAGACGAGATGGTGTTGTGGATATGGGGAGGTTGAAGAAACAAGGGTGGAGCTGAACCAAATGCTGGCAGTGGAAGAAGACATGTGGCATCAACGATCAAGGAATTGTTGGTTGAAATCGAGTGATCGTAATACTTCCTTTTTTCATGCCAAATCCTCTAACAGACACTAGCGAAACACCATTCTCCGAATCAAGGATTCAGAAGATAAATGGCAGGAGGATAAAGGGGAGATTGGCAAAATTTTTATGGAATATTTCAAGAACTTGTTTACATCCTCTCAGCCCGTTGTCAGTACAGAACTACTTGGGGCCCTCCACACCAAAGTGACTGATAGAATGAATGCCAGACTTTTATAGGAGTTTCAAGCTTCAGAGGTAGAGAAAGCTTTTAAAATAGATGCATCCCATGAAGGTGCTCGAACCCGACGATATGCCTCATTTATTCTATCAGCATTTTTGCCTACTGTAAACTCTATTGTTATACAGATTGTGTTGGATTTCTTAACCATGGTGCAGCTCCCCCTAAATTTCATGAAACACATATTGTCCTTATACCAAAAACCAAGAACCCAGAAAGAGTGATAGATTATAGACAATCAACATATGTAATGTGGCCTACAAATTAGCTTCCAAAGCGATGGCAAATAGGTTGAAGCTGGTGTTATAGGATATAATATGTGAAAATCAGAGTACTTTTGTGTTAGAAAGGCTCATCATTGATAATGTGCTCGTGGCTCATGAGATAATGAATTACATCAACAATAAAAAGAAGGGAAAGTGTGGGGAGATGGAATTGAAGCTGGATATGAGCAAAGCCTACGACTGTGTAGAATGGGGTTGCTTGAAACAATGGCCAAATTGGGATTTCATGAGGACTGGATCCGTTTGGTCATGAGATGTTTCTCATCAGTTACTTATGCAGTACGTGTCAATGGACATGCATGTGTTCAGATTGTCCCTACGCGGGGGTTGCGTCAAGGGGACCCACTGTCACCATACTTATTCTTGATATGTGCTGTAGGCTTGTCAGCGTTGCTGCACAAGGCTGTACGAAACAAGGATTTAAGGAGAATAGCAGCATCGGTAAGGGAGCCTAGAATCTCACACCTATTTTTCGCTGATGACAGTTTGATTTTTAGGAGGGCAACAATGAAGTAATGCACTAAAATCTAGTGGGTCCTACAAGTCTATGAAGAGTCATCTTGCTAGCAACTAAATAGGAACAAGAACTCACTATTCTTTAGCCATAACACAGCCAACGGTGTAAGGGAAACAACAAAACTATGTTTGGAGCACAAGTCATAAAGCCACATGAATCTTATCTTGGGCTTCCATCCTTGGTAGGCAAGTCAAAATGAAACACTTTCATTCAGTTGAAACTACGGGTTTCAAACAAGTTGGCAAGATGAAAGGAAAAATTGCTTTCAAGTGTAGGGAAGGAAGTACTAATAAAGGCGGTCGCTCAAGCAGTCAGATCTTATACGATGAGCTACTTCAATCTATCCAACATTTTATGCGATGAGCTAACGGGGATGGTAAGGCAATTTTGGTGGGGGTAGGTGAAGGATGAGAAGAAGCTAGCATGGATGAGCTAGGAAAAGATGTGTTTGCCAAAGGAAAAAGGAGGAATAGGTTTTAGGTACCTGAAGTTGTTCAACCTTTCCCTTTTGGCAAAGTAGGGATGGAGATTACAAACAAACTTGTCCTTACTCTTCTACCGTGTCTATAAGGCCAAGTACTTCCCACGATGTGATTTTATTAAGGCTAGTCCGGGGAGGCAACCATCCTTTGCAGGAGAAGTATATGGGCAGCCCAAGATGTGGTTAGAAGGGGCTTAAGATGGTAGGTGGGTGATGGAGAAAAGATTCAGGTATGGAAGGATAAATGTCTCCAACAGCTGAGCACTTATAGGGTCGTAACACCGGAAAGAACAAGTCAACAAGTGGCAAGGGTTTGCGACCTGATTGATGGGACCAGAAAGGAATGGAAGGAAGACCTGATTCGCCAATGTTTTCTCCCCCAGGATGTTGAAGCCATCCTCAGTATCCCTTTAAGTGCTCACGGTGGGAGGGATCACATGATATGGGTTGCAACTAAAAATGGGAAGTTTACAGTACGGAGTGCTTACAAACTGGCCCAAGGTATACAGTCTAATGTATAGTCTAATGGTAATACACCTAAAAGCTCCAACCCTTCTGCCTTGAAACAAACATGGAGGCGCCTCTGGGATATGAATATGCCAAACAAGATCAAACATTTTGCCTGGAAAGCTTGCAAGAACATCCTAGCCACAAAAGAGAACCTGAAGAAGAGAAAGATCACTACAAACTGCATCTATGACTCATGTGGAAAAGCATCTGAATCCACTTGCCACCTTTTTTGGCTCTGTGACAAAGCCAAAGAGACCTGGTCTTCAAGCAAGCTGGTCATTCCATTTGAGATCAACCCTAAGTGGACGTTTATGGATGTGATGTGGCAATTACAAAGGTGGACAGAATCATACCAGGGTTTGGTGGAACGGGCCATTGCAATATGTTGGGGAATATGGAAGGATAGAAATATTGCTAGACATGGTGGAAAGCGCAGAGAAGGGAAATCAATTGTTAGGAGTTCATTGAGGGTGTTGGATGAATTTCAGGCGACAAATGTGCAACCTTTGGTGCTTATAAGACAACCTCCAAATGAGATAAAATGGAGTCCTCCACAACTGGGTCACTACAAAGTAAATGTGGATGGAGACGTATTTTCCAAAAGGAAGCAGGTGGGTATTGGAGTGATAATACGTGACTCGGCGGGTATGGTGATTGCCACGCTCAACAGAAAGCTTACTCTTCCTTTAGGAGTGTTGGAGACAGAAGCCAAGGCGATGGCGGTTAGGGTTCAATTCGCACTGGATATTGGGGTAAAGGATGTAACGCTGGAGGGAGACTCACTATGCATCTGCAACACGCTTCAAGGACTGGGTGAGGCATCATCTTCAGTGCACAACATTGTCGCTGGAACGCTCCACCTTGCAAAAGGTTTTAGGAATGTTGCTTTTTCACATACAAAAAGGCAAGCAAATGTGCCTGCCCACTTGTTGGCCCAACATGCAAACTAATGTAGAAAACTATGTTGCATGGCTAGAGGAATGCCCTACTCACGTAGAGTAGGCATGTACTCATGATGTTTCCTCTCTTTCTTTTTTTTTGGTCAATAAAAGATTTCATTAAAACTAAAACTCAGGGCAAAGCCTGTTTACAAACACCCCATTGAGGTCATCCTCATAAACAGCAATTACATCCAAAGGAGGGTTGTCAAAAATAGCAAAATCTAAATTATGACTCGATCCCATTCTGGCCAGCTTCGCGGTAGCAGTGCCTAATCCGAACCTGTGAGAAGCTTGATATCAATTGTCTACAATCATCCAAGATGGGAGACACTATATGGTTTATATAATTGGAATTGAGTAGCACATCAGTTATAGCCTTAGCATCTAATTCGATCTCAACACGACTAGCGTTGCACCTACAGCACATGAGAAGCCCATCCCTTAGACCCCACATCTCAGCAGCAAAACTATTTGTAATCCCTATTTTCCTGGCAAATCCCTTTATCCAACGGCCCTGCTCATCCCTCAAAACTCCACCACAACCAGCTATCCCCGGGTTATCAATGGCAGATCCATCATTATTCATTTTTATCCATCCACTTTGTGGTTTTTCCCATTTGATAGGTCTTAGAGTTAGGCGGGTTACACTCTTAGGCGAGTAGGCATAGAAAAAGTACTCCATTGCTTGCTTCTCTATATCCCTTGCCAGAGCTGGGTTAGGACTTTTCCCGTTGAAAACAAAATTGTTTCGACTTTTCCATATGATCCATATTGCAAACAGGAAAATTACACTCCAAGGAGGCTTGCCAGCACTGTGTGTATCTTTTACTTGCCCGTTACATTCCAACCATTCATGAATATTCCCAGACCAAAAGCAAGGATCCGACCATAATATACCCAGGTGATTCCAAGTCGGTTTGATCTTCTCACAATCTCGTAGAGCATGTATGACGGACTCATCCTCCCTGTTGCATAGCTGGCATTTTGCATCCTCCACTAGCCCCCTTCTTCGAAGGCAATCCCGAACACCAATGCTATTATGGACGCACTTCCACATAAAAGTTTGAATTCTTGGCAAAGTATCCAACTTCCAAATCCAATTGGCTGAAAAGCTAAGCTTTGATTCATCCCCCATAGCCAACTTATTCACACTTTTTAATTCAAAATTCCCTTGGGGAGATTCTGACCACGCCATTCTGTCTTCTCCTACTGCTGCCAAGGCCAGAGGGGTAGCTTGAATCATGAGCTTCACATTTTGAGGTAAATCATAATCTAAACATCTCCAATCCCACATATTATCCTTAAAGATATCTTGAATCTTCATATTCGAATCTTCCCGTGAAAGAGGGCATGTCACCAAACTTCGCAAGACCCCATGATTTGCCCAATAATCATACCAGAAGCTAAGGTTACTACTCCTTCCAACTGTCCACTTAACACCTCTGTTGAAAACATCTCTTCCCTTTTTCATAGCAGACCACATTTGGGAGCAAGGAAGCTTATTTTGATTTCTCGAAGCTAACCTTTGGTTTGAACAATACTTGGATTTTAATACACGTGCCCAAAGGGAGTCTTTTTCTGTATGAAAACGCCAATTTAACTTCGCTAGAAGGGCTGTGTTTCTGCCCTTAGCTGCTTGTAAGCCCAAACCTCCTTCCTTTTTGGGCTTTGTTACCTTCTGCCAGCCCACCCAGTGAACCTTCCTAGTTGACTCCGAGGTGCCCCATAGGAAATTCCTATTGACCCGATCCATTCCCTCAAGAATTCTTGTAGGAAGATAAGAGCATTGCATCACATATGACGGAATGGTCGACGAAGAAGCCTGAATAAGAACAGCCCTGCCTGCTAGAGATAGTAAATTAGCCTTCCAGCCCGCAAGCTTTTGCTTCACTCTATCCAAGATGAAGTTGAAGTCTTGTGTGGAAGAGCCAGGATGCTTAATAGGAATACCAAGGTACTTCCCTAACCCTTGTGTAGCAGTAAACCCAAGAACCTCACTAAGCTCCTCCCTTGTGCCTTCATCCACATTCGGGGAAAAATAAACTTTGGACTTCGCTTCACTTATTGTTTGGCCTGAGACTTCACAAAATTCATCAAGAACCTCTCTAATAGTGGAGCAATTCAAGTGATCAGCCCTTGCAAAGAGAACTAGATCATCAGCAAACATTAAGTGAGAGAATGCTGGCCCACTTCAAGACGCTTTTACTGGATTCCACAGTTTGTTACTGCATTTCTCTTCTATGAGCTGCCCCCCAAGATACTCAATACAAAGAATAAAGAGATAGGGGGAAAGGGGGTCCCCTTGTCTAATTCCCCTAGACATAAGAATTGGTTCTAGAGGAGCACCATTTAATAGAATGGCAGTGGAAACAGAGGTAACACAACTCATGATAAGATCAATGAGATTTCCAGGAAGGTTAATTCTCAGCAACATATTTCTGATGAAAGCCCACTCAAGCTTGTCGTATGCTTTTTCCAAATCTAACTTAATGGCCATATAGCCCACCCTACCCTTCTTTTTACTGATGGAGTGGATAAGCTCCTGCACAATGATAGTGTTGTCAATGCCCTTCCGCCCTGGCACAAAAGCCGTCTGAAGAGGTGAGATAAGTTTCTCCAAATACGGTCTGAGTCTTGCAACTATTATTTTTGTAACCACCTTATAGATTGTGTTACACAAACTAATAGGCCGATAATTCCCAATAGTTTCAGGACTCTGAATTTTTGGAATAAAAGCAATGTGGGTCTGATTTAGATAATCCGAAACTTTCTTCTTCATGAAAATACTTTTAACTTCCCTCACTACCGAATCACCCACCATTGGCCAAAAACTTTGGAAGAACCCTGCATGCAGCCCATCCGGACCCGGAGCCTTATAGGCTTTTAGCGACCAAAGGGTTGATCTAATCTCCTCCACTGTCACCAACCCTCCAATGTTCTCTTTTTCCTCTTCATTAAGCCGGCCTTGCCATTGAGAAATCGATGGCATTTCTCTTGACGAAGCTGTCAACGAAGAAGTATAAATGTCCCCAAAACCCTTCCTGATAAAGTCCGCAATTTCCTTCTCCTCTTGGATCCATTCCCTAATAGAGTTTTTAATTACTAAGATTTGGTTTCTTTTCCTTCTGACCAATGTTGGCACATAGTAAAAAGTTGTATTCCGGTCTCCCTACAGCATCCAACTAACCCGAGACTTTAACATCCAGAGATCTTCTTCTTGCCCCAGGATCACATCCAACTCCCGAAGAAGCTCATTTTCAAGATTTATAAGATAGGCCGAAGGTCTGATGGAGTTTGCACGCTGAATTCCATTGAGTCGGGCCATAATAATCTTTTTCTTTCTAAAAATATTACCAAAATTGTTCCTATTCCACAGCGAAGCATCCTTCTGAAATTTCTCAATGGCACTACTGAGAAGAGGGGCTTGGTTCCAAACATTTTCTACTACCCCAGTAAAAGTCGGATCAGAAAGCCAACACTTTTGGAATTTGAAGAGCTTAGCTCGACAGGACTGAGCTTTAGGTTGCATCTCTAACAGGACCGGGCAATGGTCCGAGTGACATCTAGTGAGATGGGTTACTCTCGCATCCGGATAGAGAAGACACCAGCTGGGATTAACAAAAAACCTGTCAATTCTCTCTTGTATAAGCCTCTGAATATCTCTTCGGTTGGTCCAGGTGTATCTCGAACCCGAAAAACCCAAATCCACCATGTTGCATTTATCCAAACAATCTTTTAACATAAGGGATCTATTTATACTCACAAGTCTACCTCCAAACTTATCCTCATTTACAAGGGGTTCATTGAAATCACCCGCTATAATCCAAGGTAAATTGTGCACATCTGCAACTTGTGACAAATTATTCTATAATATTTGCCTTTCGGCACTCCTAGGACTAGCATAAACAGTAGAGAGAAGCCAAGCAGAGGTAGAGTTACATACCTTAATGGAGACATGAATTTCTTGCTCTGTTTTGGTAAGTGGAGCTACCTCCACCTTATCAGAGTTCCATAGCACCCAAAGGCCGCCAGCGTAACCAATTGTATCGGTATGTATTGCTCCATCAAAAGGAAGCTTCTCAGTGATCTTTGCCGCCCTGCCTCCACCAATCTTCGTCTCCATAACTATGAGAATCGCCGGATCATGACTATGCACCAAATCCTTAACATGCTTTTGAAAAGAGGGCTTCAGAGCGCCTCTGCAATTCCAGATGATAATATTCATGATTAAAGAGAGGAAAAAGGGTGAGATACTCATCAACTTGAAGTGGTGGCTTCACCTCCTCCCTCGAAATCCATCCTATCTTTCCCATCAACTCCGCCGTCTGACCTCTCCCCGAAATCAGGATCAGACTGTGTTGCCAAAATCTCATCTCCACTGCCTTGGGTTTGAGCATTTGTGACAGCTCTATTATGGGTTTGTTCCCCATGATGCTTGATGCTATCGGTCTGATCCCCAGCATACACTTCTCCAATAAGACTTCGCTCGATCCTACCACGCAAAGAGGAGGCACTCTGGCACTTGCCTCCGTCAGTGGAGAAGCAAATTTCCACGCCTTTCTCATCCTGTCGCTGAAACACTTTTCCCGAGATATCATGCTTGCCATATCCAGCCTCTTCACCACCATTCCCTCCAAAAATGTAGCCCACTTCTTGCCTGGACCCAATTGCGAGCTGAAGCTCCACAGGAGCTCTCTGTTCTAGTTTATCAACTCCATGGTTAACAGCACCTTGGCTTTTTAGTGATGAAGAAGGGGCGGCCTTATCAGATGTTGTCCTAAAGGAATCTTTGTAAACCTTGTTGCTTCTAGTTACATTATTGTCCTTACTAACCGGATTGACCTTAGTCTTCAACGGGCCTTGTTTTTTAACCGGGTATGTTTGGGCTTTTGTGTTTGGGCCTGAACCAGCAGCACTCAAATCCAGAGGAGTGCTTCCTTTTTTTATATTTTGAACCACTTCAGAAAGTTTGAGGCCCGTTGGAGCTCTCAAAGGTGATAATTTTCTCTTACCTTCTCTTGAGCTGTCAATGAAAGGAATATTCTTTCCCACATCAGCCTCTAATCTTGTCTCATTCCCCACATCCTCACGATCCTGCAATTTGTTGTCATACGTCTTATTAGACTCACCTCCAGTACCTCTGCTAGTTTTTGTCCCTTGCTTCCTACGCGCAACCACCACCCACGGACCGTATACATCCTCATGTGTATCCAAAGTGGGCCCCGTTACCTTGTCAGAGCTCCCACCTTCATGCGAGGTGTATTTTTGTGTAGTCCGTACTGCCTCCGGTCCATCTCCCTCCTCCTTGTCCATACTATCACCTCGAACTAAGTACAGACAATTTTCCCGCTGATGACCAATACGACCACATGAAAAGTAGAGTTTATGAATTCCTTCATAACTCACAGGTTGCTCCAGCCTACCAATCTTGATCGCCGTTGTAAGCGGCTTTTCAACGTCTATCTGGACACACAGCCGTGCAAATCTGCCCATTGTTTCCGTTGCCGTGTGGGTATCCACTCTTAATACATTACCTATGGCCTTTCCTATTTGGCGAAGTGCTTCGGCATTGTAGTATTCAATGGGGAGTTCATAGAGTCTCACCCATACCGCAACTGAAGAAACGTTGGCAGTCGAAGGTTTGAAGTTAGGCTCCCACGGCCTAATAGATAAGAAATGCTCCCCCACGAACCAAGGTCCTTTTCTCAGCACCGCTACAAAATCTTCCTTTAAGGAGAACCGGATGAGAAAAAAATCGTGACCTAATGGTACACAGTCTAGTCGACCCGCCGGTTTCCACAGAGCATGGATTTTTGAATGTAAGAAACTAAAGCCCACTGTTTTGCCATAGACTTTGACAATGAGAGCCTTCGACCAAGGATTTCGAATTTCTTGCTTAAACTCCTTTGTGAACTTAACTTCCGCTAGACCTTGCCTAAGAGGTTCTACTTCATCCTCGGATTCCACATCATCTTCCATACTCTCCGTAAAGTTGAAAGCCTGGGTATAAGCACCAGGAATTTCGCCTACCAGCTTGTCCTTAAAGGATGATGGTGGTGTACAGAACGTGAAAGCCTTGCCTGCCTCCAAAGATCCTGAGCTCGACCCTTGTTCCTCCATGAACCCAGCATGCTTGACATCCTTCACTTTCTTATTGCTCCTTGCGAGCTCCGCTTCCTCCTCCCTCGACAGCCCGGAGGCTGTTTGTGTTGCCATTTCAAAAGATGTAGGTAAAAAAAAAAAAAAAACGCAGGTTGCAAGCACTGTACGGATGACACTGTACGGAGAGAATTTTCTAACTCTCTCTCATTACTATTTTTTTTGATAGACTAAATGTGAAGTTATGGTATGGGTGAGACTAGTTTCAAATGTGAATTTTCTAACTGCGTTTGTTAGAAAGAGTGAGTTTGTTATTGCTGCGAAATTCCTAACCTCTCGTTTTCTTCAAATGGATGTCGTGGCAAGAACTTTCAAACAATTGTGGCAGTCAAATAATGGTTTTAGAGTTTGCAATAAGGGACTCCAAGTGTATAATCAAGGGTTACAAACTCTATAATTTGGACTCCAAGTCTGTTTTTCTTTCCAGAGATGTTGTTTTTCATGAGAGTATTTTTATTTTCCACTCCATGGACTTTCACCTTTAGTCCCATTCTTCCATACCACTGGTTCCCTTTTTCCATCACCACCTCCACTTGTTTTAGATTTTCCTGATATTGATCATGAGTGCACTTCCTCCCTTCCCTTAGATCTACCCACATCAGATTCTACCTCAACAGATACTGCTACACCACTTCTAGCACCTTTAACTTCATCCAACCCTCAAGACACTCCATTAGACCTCATAAAGCACCTGCCTATCTCGAGGACTTTCATTGCAAAACTATTTCTACCACTCACACTCTACCTACTTTTCCCATTGATTCTATGATTTCCTATGATAACATTTCCTCTCCACACAGAGCTATTACTCTTGCTCTTTCAGTTGCATCTGAACCTAAGTCCTATCTTGAGGCAAGTAGAAATCCTCGATGGCAAGTTGCTATGAATGCTGAGATTGCAGCACTTGAGGCAAACCAGACTTGGTTTCTTACTCCTTTGCCAGCTAGTAAAATGCCCATTAGATGTAAATGGGTTTACAAAATAAAGCTTAAGGCTGATGGAAGTGTAAAGAGATTCAAAGCAAGATTGGTGGCAAAGGATTATACACTTCAAGAAGGTTTGGACTATTTTGAGACCTTCAGTCCAATTGTGAAATTTGTTACTATCAGAACATTGTTGGCAGTTGCTGCAGCTCAGAATTGGCATTTAGCTCAGCTTGATGTGAACAATTCCTTCCTCCATGGGGATTTCGAGGAAGAAGTATACATGCTCCCTCCACTTGGGTTTGGCAGTAAGGGGGAGAACAACAACTTGGTTTGCAAGCTCACAAAATCTTTGTATGGTCTAAAGCAAGCTAGTAGGCAATGGTTTTGTAAATTGTCTACTACCATCATCAGTCATGGCTTCATTCAATAAAGGTTTGACTACTCTATGTTTACCAAGGTCCAAGGTGATGTTATTGTTGTCATTCTAGTATATGTGGATGACATTCTTGTGGCTAGCAACAATTTACAAGACATTACAGATTTTAAGGTGTTTCTCCATGACTAGTTCAAGCTAAAAGACCTTGGTCCTCCAACATACTTCTTGGGATTAGAAGTAGCAAGAACCTCCAAAGGCATCAGCTTGTGCCAGAGGAAATATGCATTGGACTTGCTTGCAGAGACTGGTCAGCTTGCAGCTAAACCAGTGAAGTCACCTATGGAACAAAGTTTGAAGTTGTCAAACTATCATGGAGAGCTCTTGCCAAATCCATCACAGTATAGGAAACTGATTGGAAAGCTACTATATCCGATCTTAACTAGACATGATATAACCTTCTGTGTGCATCAGCTCAGTCAATTTCTTGCACAGCCAAGGCAGCCACACTTGCAAGCAGCTACAAGAGTACTTCAATACTTAAAGGGTATTGTGATTCTGATTAGGCCAATTGTCCTGATATTAGAAGATCAGTCACTGGTTTCTGTGTTTTCTTGGGTGATTCACTTATATCTTGGAAGTCTAAAAAGCAGCATACAATGTCACTATCCTCTGCAGAGTCAGAGTACAGATCAATTGTTGCCCTTGTGAGTGAATTTGTATGGATGGTTGCCTTACTTAAGGACCTAGGAGTTTATCTATTCAGCCTAATCTTCTCTACTATGATAATCATGCTGCTACCCACATAGCAGCAAACCCTGTCTTCCATTAGAGGACAAAGCATATAGAGTTAGACTACCACTTCGTAAGAGAGAAGATACAAGACAAGCTAGTCAAAACCTTTCATGTCTCCACTAAGCACTAGCTAGCTTATTTGCTCACAAAGCTACTTGGTCATCAACAATTTAATATCCTCTTGCACAAGATGGGCATAAATAACATTTATGCTCCATCTTGAGGGGGAGTATTGTGAGACTTGAAGAATTGAAGAAGTACAGACTTAGGAATTGAAGAAATGCAGTGTAGAAGAAAGCTACAAGTAGTTGATAGTCTGTAGTTAGCTAAACGACCTGTAGTAATGATGTTAATGTTTTAGTGCTTGCATGTGACACGTGTGAAGCTGTTAAAGAATTAAGATGATTGTTAGTTAGTTAAGTTAGTTTTCTTTTCTGTTAGTTAGTTTTCTCTTCCTCTTTTATCACTCTGTTATGTATATATACAATGATTAGCATTCAATAATACACACGAGGTATTTTCAGCATTGGATTCCTTTTTCTTCTATCTCAATAATGGCATTGCAGACTGCAAAGTGTGCACATTAAATCATTATTCATCAGAATTCAAATACAATAATATAATTACTGAGATAATAATAAGAAAAAAATAACATAAGAACAAAAGAACAAAATCAAACTATGCTACCAATAAGTTGAGAGAGGTCCATATTAATGATATATAGAAAGAACAAAGCTATCGAATGTTAATTTTTTAGACAAAGTGAAACAAATCAATATCAAGCATAAACATAAACAAAAATTTTATGGACATAACTAAATCTACAATAAAGACAAACCGTAGACATTTTTTATGTAGATGTTAAACCCTAATAATGTACTGATATAACATAAGAGTAATTCACCCCAAAATCTGCAATCTTAATTAATCCTCATCAAGAACGAATGCTTTATCCGCACACACAAAAGTTGATAGAGGGATATGAAGAAACCAGCATGTACTGATAATTTTTAAACCAAAGCAATGTTGCTCTCACCACCAGGGGAATTGTAGACACCTCCAAGATTGTCCCTTGACTCTGCCTTTCCATCAACAAATATGCCACTGCCACTAATTTCTCTCAACTTAGCCAAGCTCAGTGGGCTTTTAGCAGATCATGTAGGAACATGTTCCTTAAAAATATCATTTCCTGTCAGCTTAGCTAACTTCTGGTTATGCTTTTTTTTTTTTTTTACCAATTGATAACCAGTTCATCACTAAGCATATTATCACTCTGACCTCCAGCAGGCTATATAAAAATAACAAAAACAAAACATGACACCAAAAATACAAAAATTCAGAAACACATTCGTTTTGGATAATTTATGTATTTCAAACCAATGGACAATAAAAAAGGAGAATAATTGAAGTAGCAGAACCACACAATTGGGAATACTACATCTTCCTTCAAAGATTGTGCTTGAATGTGTTATGGATGCACATCATCATAATATGAAGAAAACCAAAAAGTATAGAGAGATATAGATTGGATATAACACTTAAAATAACCTTGCATCTAGAAAAAGTAAGTGTATTGGAAGAAGGTGATAACACAATGACACTTCACAGCTCAAAATTTGATCAAACCTACCAAGCTACCCAGCATGATGTATTAGAAGAAGATCATAGCACAATGATAGTTATTTGACTTCTGATCCAAATTATAGTACTTGGAAGATTGAAATATAAAGACAATAAAGATTCACTTCCATGCCCATGAAATACTCACATTTGAAACTTTGATAGATCTGCATAAATTTCAAGGCACAGGTTCCCCCATCACTCTGCTTTCTATCGATTCCAATTTCCAAGGTGTGTGCAGCAGACAATGACCAAGGTACAATTTCACGAGCTCCTTACACATGGCATCTGATATCTGCTTCTTATGATTTGTGTCCAATTCACATTGCTATGTGCCACTTAATTCACTCCACCTTAATTTCATCCCAAAAACTCATACTTGGAAAAAAAAACACTGTTTTTCAGTGAAGAAATTGGAAAGCAATAGCCAATAAGCACCAGAGTTTCATTAACACTGTTTCTCTCACCATTTAATCGTCATCCCTGCTAGAAAGTATCAGTATTTAGGACTTAAGTTTTTAATTGTCAATTTCTCATACAAGTGGTGTGCACATTAACAAATACATAAACAAACGCCATATCAACGTTGATTCTTTTCCCTCTATAGATTTTGATCAAGATTAAGTCTTTCAAAGATGGAAAACTCATAGCATGTCTTAAATTATCTTCTGGGTATATCTTCAAAAAAAAAAAAACCTTATCCTTTTAAAACTGTCCAATCCCAGGAAAAAAAAAACAAACAAACAAACTTTCCCAAGAAACAAACAAAGGCTTAAAAAAAAAAAAAAAAAAACCAAACCCACCTAGAGATCCACTTTACACAATCATATCTTAAGCAGTCTCTCAAAAGCAATTTAAAAATACCAAAAAAAGACAGAAAATATGATCTCCTAACCTTACGTTGATAAGCAGAGTGTTTATGCCACTGCCTCTGCAATTGGGTCATAAGATTAACAGACATGGTGGCTTTTCTAGCTCAAAAGTGTAAGCTTTATTACTCAGCAAGATTGACATGGAAAACAAAGTGTGCAATTGAAACAGATCATGTTAAAATCTATCTTAGAGATTAGAGAGGGTTTTGACTAAATAATTACAATATTAGAGATGTGTGAAATGCTAGTCAGAGATAAGGAATGGAAGGGAGGGAGGGATTACATTACAGGATGTCATATCTGAGTGAGGGTCTGAACCGACTCTGAACTCTGAACTTTGAAGTGTTGGTTGTGAAAAAAGAAATGCTCGTAAAAGTTGGCATAGTCCGATTTACTCGTGCCATAAAGGCACCCTTCACTTTCTTTTTAAAAATTTAATGGCCCTCTACCACATTGTTACTTCACATTAGACAAGCCCAAAACCAAAAGTAACCCAATATCAGAAATAGATTGCTGAACACCAAAATCAAATCCATACAACTGACGTAAAGAAATGGGCTTCACACCCAAACTCGATCTTATCCAATCACTATCTACTCCCAATTTAAATTCTCTTTAACAAATCAATCTTTTTTTTTTGAGAAAGTTTAACAAATCAATCTTGCTCCTACCTAATTACCTGTAACCTATATTATACCATTCTAGTCGCAGTGGAACAGTTATCCTTAATTAAATGTATGCTAATTGGTTGATGAACTAGGATTTCTAAATTTATTACATTTAATTAACTAGAGCTAATATGGGATTAGAATAAGATTAATCGTAGTATGAATACTAATTAAGTCTTGTATTGTTGTGTCACATTCAATTAATAGTACACTATTTGCTCTCTTCTAACATTCTTCGTCAGTATATCTATATAACCCTTTCACAAAAAATTGGTTTCATCTGCCAAGAGTTATTCTGAATATGTTCATCGTTGACTGCTATGTGTATCTTGTTTATTTATATGGACAAGTACTCATTTTTTCCATGAATAATTTCAAGTGGACTAAATGCCTTGTGGAGAAAACTAATAATTGGGATGACATGTAAGCTCGAGACACTGGCTTGAAAGGTAGCGTTGTAGAGTCCCAAGGGCAGATTTCATTATACATGTTGTCCCAGAATGGCAGTGTCGTGTTGATTGAAATAAGCAGCAGAGAGTGCATTTTGACTTCTATAGATTGAATACAAGGAGAATAGCTTGGGATAAAATGAGCACTGAAGAGCTTAGAGGCATGAGTTAATTTTGGGAGAAAAGGGATTACGGATTATGTTTGGGGGCAGAATTAATTTATTATTTTTTTTTTTTTTAAGAGTAATGCTTAGAATCAATAACAGCTTACTACGTTGGATTTGTTATGAAATTATAGTAAAAATGTTGTGAACGTAGTTTTACTCTTATTTTTGTTGAATCCAAATTTTTGTACTTCTCAAATCAGAGTATTCAACCTTTTTATTAAGGTGGTTACAATAGGTTAATTTAGCATATAAGTTTTTTATGGAAAATATATATATATATATATATATATATATACACATTTTTTTGCAAGTCAAGTGGCCTGTGACCACCCTGGCTTGCATGTGGAGCCACCACTGGGTTTTTACAAGCTGAAGGAGGCTAGAATTCATTTGTTTTGAAGAACACAGTGACGAGGAATGTGTACATGCTCCGTTATAACAGAAATGGTTTTGTAATTGATGTCAACAATTTGGATCAGCATGATAGCGTGGTTCTGAGTCACAGTTTGGAACAAGAAAAAAAATTTCCATTGGGTGGGCTTGGGTGATTGAAACTGCTAACTAAATCAACCTTCATATGTTCTCCTTTTAAATATGTTGTGGAATTCATAAATAAATGTAAGACTAGTCCAGGAAAACAATTTTTTTTTCAATTTCATTCTTTACATATTAGGGCCAGCCGGGAACTTAGAAATTTATTTCTTTTGATAATTAAATTAATAGCTAGTAGTTGTGGTTTTTCTGATTTTTCCCTTTTTGTGAGTGTGTGTGGGGGCGTGTTGAGTTATAAACCAAAACAATGTAATTATGTTCCCTCTTCATACAAGGGGGTCTAAGATAAAGGAAAATGTATTTAGATGTGTTTTTTTCAGTAAGTTTGCAAGATTTTCATAATGCTGATTTGCAATACTAGTCTCCATAATTGATCATTCTATTGTGTAGTCGGGCAGCCTTGCAGGGCGATTCCTGCAAATAATGTGTGGCTAAAGAGACTATCACACCATTGCCTTGTGGAAATTCTTGCACTGGTTATTGGAAGTCCGAACCTTTATTGGCAATTTGGCACCTTATGAAGTCCATATGCGTTTTGCACTCTGAAGAATGTGGAAATAAAAGAATTTCGTGGGTCGTGGTGCATTATTGGATGATTTCACAACTAAGATTATGTTGAATTAAAATGATGGAAGAATTTGTCAAAAAAAATTTATATCCAATAATCAATTATCATCCATATATACTTCTTCATTTGGACATAAAGTTGTCTTTTGCTCTTCATAGATGGACAAGAGTCGTATACTCTTGAGTCTTGACCTTTCTTGAGGTCACTTTGATCCGTGTTTGACTAGATAGAGTGCTTCATCATGTATGTAAATTATATATATATATATATATATATATGTGTGTGTGTGTGTGTGTGTATTTGGATTGCTCTGTTATGGTAATCACTGGTTAACAATCCTTTTTGTTTTTTTGGTTCTTTCTATCAAAACTTCAGAAGCCTGTATTGACTGTAGTCAGACTATGAAAAGGGACCCATGCAATATAAAAGTAGCTGCTTTGATCCGGAAATGAATAATCCAAAAATATTCCAGAGAGAATCCAGACGCGCAACATTTCTTTGATAGTAAATAGGATCTTGACTTGAAGTTTATATGAGCTAACCCATGCTTGGGGCTAGGACTGATACTGGGTTGGGTCGGGTTTACTGTGACCCGAAACCCGACCCGACAGAAATCGGGTCTCACTGTCTGAAAACTGACCCGACCCGAAAAATCGGGTCGGTAATTGGGTCGGTTTTCCGGGTCTCGGGTTGGGTCCCGGTTTGCTTTTTTTTTTCTTTTTTTCTTTTTTTTTAAGTTTATCTGTGTTCTGTTCATCATTTAGCTTCATGGTTTTTGGCTTTGCATGCTAAATTACAAAAAACATTGTCAAATATGGTAGTGGCATAGAAAAGAACTTGACTCCATTACTAGAAACTCTATGTAATGAATTGTTTTGAGGAATAGGAGTTTGAGTTCAATTGGATTAAGTTCTTTAATATTTTCCAACCTTTTCGCCGAGTATGAATGAGTGAATGTTTCCCAATTATCAGATTAGTTACACTGATTGTGCCTTAGAAGCCACGTACTTGGGGCTAGGTTCGTTTTGTCCTCATTGCATTTGCATTAGTGATAAATTGTCATCCATTGACAACGAAATGTGGAAATGTTTTCTCCCGAATTGACTCCCTTACCTCAATTCGACTCCAAAAGACAATATTTCATGTGAATGACACATATATGTATTAACGTGTATTTAGCCATATGAACATAACAATCAACCATTTGAATCAATCATAGATTTTAACATGGTTCCCGCTGTATCCATTTCCATTCTGTTAGTAGCGTGGGCTGTTTGCATCTTCATGCTTACCAAAACTCAGGTACTTGCAGTTGGTTTTGTGGCAACATCTGAATCATCCGCATTAGAACAAGAAAACAAGGCTCTGCTAGAGAGTAAATGGTGGAATGACTATTCCAACGATAACTTAAGTCATTGCAAGTGGTATGGAATCAAATGCAATGATAGTCGAAGTATTACAGAAATTAACATGGATGGGGCCTATCTGGGGAATAAGTTCAGCAAATTCAACTTCTCTTCCTTCTCAAATTTAGTCCAGCTTAATCTTTCTCGCACTCGACTCATGGGGAGCATCCCACATGAGATATGTACCCTTTTGAAGCTCACCTACCTTGACCTATCCCAAAATCATATTATCGGTGAGTTACCTCTTTCTCTTACAAACCTCACTCAATTAGTGACATTTAACATTTTCGATAATTTAATTTCCCGTTCCATACCCAAAGAATTAGGAAATTTAAAGAATCTTCTTGATTTAATCCTAAGCAATAACCATTTCACCAAAACAATCCCTACAGGAATTGGACTACTAAAGAACCTATTATTTTTGGACCTACGACAAAACAAGCTCACTGGTCTACTTCCTTCATCACTAGGTTATCTAACTAATTTGGCCTCATTGTTTCTTTCTCCAAACCAGATCAATGCAATGGTTCCATTCCCCTAGAAATAGGCAATATGAAGAATTTGAGTCTCTTGTCCCTTGGCCAAAACAATATTGTTGGTTCAATCCCTTCTTCTCTAGGTTATCTATCCAATTTGGCCTTGTCTCTTTCTTATAACAAAATCAGTGGTTCCATTCCCCCATAAATAAGCAATATGAAGAATTTGAGTTTCTTGTCCCTTGACCATAACAAGCTCATTGGTTCGATCCCTTCTTCTCTAGGTCATCTAACCAATTTGGACTCATTGTCTCTTTCTTCAAACCTAATCAATGGTTCCATTCCCCTAGAAATAGGCAACATGAAGAATTTGTATCTCTTGTCCCTCAACAATAACAAACTCGTTGGTTTGATCCCTTTTTCTTTAGGTCATCTAACCAATTTGGTCTCATTGTCTCTTTCCTCAAACCAGATCAATGGTTCTATTCCACTAGAAATAGGCAACATGAAGAAGTTGAGATATCTGTGCCTCAATAATAACAGCATTGTTGGTGAAATCCTTTAACTCTAGGTCATTTAACCAACTTGGAAACTTTGAAGCTTAACTGGAATCAAATTAGTGGATCCATCCACAAAGAAATAACTCATTGCCCTCTTTTGTTCTTAGATCTAAGCCATAACTACTTTTCTGGAAGTGTTCCTTCTTGGATTGGAAACCATTTCCTAGTTGAGATGGACTTCAGCTACAAAAACCTCACAAGTAATGTTCCTTTTTCTCTCAAAAATATACTCCATTTTAACTTGTCTTACAATTCTTTGGAGGGACAAATCCCAGGTATTTTGTACAATGAGAGTTTTGAAAGATTTATAGGCAACAAGGATTTAGTCAAAGATTTAGTTCCTTGCCCTCCAACTTCTCAAACCATGCATCGAGTAAAAACTTTGATTCCCCTCATCGTTTCCCTTTTTCTTTCTCTCCTTGGGTATATTTTCCATTTCCGACACCAAGTTGAGAAAATACAATCCGAGTCAAGGGGAACAAAAAATGGGGATATATTCTCAATATGGAATTATGATGGAAAAATTGCATATGAAGACATCATTAAAGCCACAAAGGACTTCAACATTAGATATTGTATCGGAACAGGCAATTATGGTAGTGTTTACAAAGCGCAAATGCCTAGCAGCAAAGTGGTTGCCTTGAAAAAATTCATCGCTTAGAGACTGAGGACCCAACTTTTGACAAGAGTTTCAAGAACGAGGTTATAATGTTGACAGAAATCATCAAAACATTGTGAAACTTCATGGCTACTGTTTGCATAAACAATGCATGTTTTTTATCTATGAATACATGGAAAGGGGAAGCTTATTTTGTGTGCTAAATAATGATGTTGAAGTTGCGTAATTGGATTGGACAAAGAGGGTGAACATCATCAAAGACATAGCACATGCCATATCTTACATGCATCATGATTGTATCCCAATAATTGTTCATCGAGATATAAGCTGCAACAACATTTTATTGAACTCTGAGTTGGAGGCATTTGTCCCTGATTTTGGTACAGCTAGACTTCTTGATCCTAACTCCTCTATTCAAACTTTAGTTGTTGGGACTTATGGTTATATTGCTCCAGGTGAATTGTTTTTTTCATACTATATCTTATATCTCCCCCATTTTCCAACATATTATTTTAAAAGGTTAGCTACGTAAGGCATTCCAAATAATCATGAAATTTTGGTTACCTTATTGTTTGTTAAAAGAACTGAATCATGCATGGTAGCAAGCAATCACTTCCACCATGTAATTTTTGTGCAATGACAAGTTTTGACCAACCTTTCCATGAAGAAAAATTAAAAAATAAAAATAAAAATAAAAATAAATAAAAAAAAGATATTACGTTTTTAATAGCATTCTCTTTTCTTTCTTTTTTTCTTCTTCTTCCTATGCAGAATTGGCATATACTGTGGTTTTGACTGAAAAATGTGATGTTTATAGCTTTGGTGTGCTAGTACTAGAAATATTAATGGGAACACATCCAGGTGAACTATTGACTACATTATCATCGTCATCATCTTGAAATATGATGTTAAATAAAATATTAGACCAACGCTTGCCACCTCCAATTCGTATAGTTGCACGGGATATTTTCTTTGCTACATCTATAGCATTTCCATGCTTATGCACCAAACCAAAGTCTCAGCCAACAAGGAATTGGGTGTCCCAAGAATTTGTTTCTCGTAAGAAACCAATAGCCAAGCCCTTACATGCAGTTTCACTATGGCAATTGAAGAACCAAGAAAATTATATGGTTGGAGATATTGAAACTCAATCATAAAGTGCTTATTGTTAACTTTAGTATGAAATTCTCTGATGAACATATATGAAAAAAAAAATGTTGTGTACTAAAATAAGCTGTAAAACTTCATGTAATTCTGTATGGTATATCTATTCTTCTTTACAATTTGTAGCTTGTATTTTTCATCATAAAATATAGTTCCTTACGTACCACTTATCTAATGCCACACATTGTGGAGATTGCAAAGACTCGTCGATATACTTGACCAGTGACCACAAGAAGGACTTGCACGTAAGCGTTGGTGACGGAGACTTAGGGTATGTTTAGTAACTGTTTTTTCTCCTTATTTTATGTTTCCAAAAAAAAATTCTATTTTTGAGACTAAATAACTTGTTTAGTAACCCAAAATGGATAGAAAAAAAAAAAAATTTGCTATCAAAACTCAAATTGTGAAGGAAAGTGAAAACATGTAAAATGCTGTTTTCAGTTTGTAATTTTCAAAAGTCAATGAAAACACACATTTGATTTAATGAATCTCATTTAATGAGTTAGCATTAAAATTCAAATCTTAGTAACAACATATTTTAGTATTTTCTATTTTTTTCTTCAATTTTTTTTTTTTTTTAATTTCAACTAACAAAACATATTTTTATCTCAAAGATACAAGAATTTTTTTTTTCTTTATATTCCCAAAAACAAGTTTTTAAAAATAGAAAATAAAAACTATTATCAAACACAACCTTAATTTGGAAGTGAAACTCACACAGTTCACTAGGGCATATTCTATCTTCAAACTTTTGACTTTCAAGATATCTATCTACCTTGATGCGAAGAATTTTTTACTAATCATCTATATTTCTTCCCGATTCAATTGAATGTTTTTTTTTTCCTTTCATAATTTTTTTTTTTTTCATGAATTCTTCATTCTAATTGACCTTGCATAATTTTGTATGTATTAAGTCAAACCTAATACTAAGCATAGTTCTCGGAACTGGACCGGACCGGAAGGACGGATTGTAAAATCCGAGAACCGGGATGAAAACCGGTTTTTTAAGCATAAAGAACCGGGCATATGTGCCAATTTTGTGAACCCCTAAAACCAGGGTTGGACCGCACGAACCGGTGGCAAGAACCGTGCGGTCCAACCCCTTAGCAATTTTTTTTTTTTTTTATAAAAACAACTTAACACAATTTTATTCTACTTAATTAAATTATCCATCTCTTACAAGGAATAAAAAAAATTATAATTAAAATCCTTCAAAGATATTCAACTTTACTTCAAAAATTAATCATAAATTTTAATGTTTTCATGATTATTATTTTATTTTATTAACTTTCTTATTTAATTATTAAATATA
This sequence comes from Quercus aquifolioides, assembly GCA_019022515.1. Taxonomy (NCBI): domain Eukaryota; kingdom Viridiplantae; phylum Streptophyta; class Magnoliopsida; order Fagales; family Fagaceae; genus Quercus; species Quercus aquifolioides. The sequence continues at coordinate 24,192,382 of CM032327.1, read as the reverse complement.
TGCTTGAAAATCATTAAATTTCCCTCACATATATAGATATATTAGTCAATTTTGCTAGTTTTATAAATTTAATATCTATATTTAGGCTTTAATTAATTATTAAATTAATTATGACGTCATCACGGTTCGACCTCAAAAACCTTGAACCTCTCTCTTTTACGGTTCAATAAACGGTCCGGGTCTGAAAACCTTGATACTACGTACTTAATTAATTTTACAATACTCACATATCTTCAAATAATATATTTGTAGCTTTTAGACCCAAATTTTTATTTAGCGTATGTGTAAAAATATTAGCATAGTAATGATTTTTTATTTTTCATATCATTTGGGAGATTGGTAAGTAATTTCAACAATAATTGCAAAGTGAACATTAGCTCGTGTCCAATAGTTATTGTGGGGCCAAGAAATCCTACGACCCAGCCCACTTCGTTCCTGGGCCGAAGGCCCAAACCAAAGAGGCACCTGAAATCCGAGGAGGAAAAGAAGAAGCCCAGGCGCAAACAGAACGGGCCAAGAACGACCCCATCGTCGGGCGTCCGAGGACTTGGGGGAGAAGCTCGTAACGAGCAGTCACCTCCACATTAAGTGTACCTGACAACTGCCCTGGCCGCATTAATGAGGAAAGGACTTCACACTAGCGTCGTCTTGGTTGCCGCGACTCTCCAAGAGACTGAGAGGGCGGCTGATGGGACAAGCACCTGAGCAAACGTCCTGATCGCTCAACAAGTGTAGGGCTAGGATTAGATGGGTAAAGGATATATAATGTAAGGGAATCCCCCAAAAGAGGGGTCTTTTTTCCGGAGGAAAAAGATGGAGTCCAAAGGGGAGAAAAGCCCCCTCGGCCGTGGTCCGAGGAGCATCCCCTAATTGTAAATTGCTCTAAGCTTTCCATTAAATAAAAAGGAAACGGAGCCTACGCCCCGTGAGCGCCGGCCGGCGCCTAGGACCCGGACCCAGATCCGTTGGGCCCGGGGCCCCAAAGATGCGGTCCCCACAATTGGCGCCGTCTGTGGGAAGGATTAGTGCGCCAGCCAGCGCAACGGGCGACGGTTCTAAACAGATATTCTACAAGAGATCGGTGGTGATGCAAAGAAAAAAGAGAGAAGAACCTGCCAAAGAAACATTGCAGAAAGATAAAGGCTCGAGACAGAAGATTCAATAACAAAAAGAAAAACTTGATATTATTTCATAAAAGGAAAATCTACAAACTACAATCAGAGGCTCAGACAGGCTTGTTTTACAGCTGTTCCTACCAGCTAGTCCTACAATCAGAGGCCCAGGCGGACCCGTCCTAAAACTAGCTAGAGGGAAGTGTCAACCCGTGCCCTTACTGGCATCAAGAGAATGGGAGAGCTTGACAGTAAGCGGACGGAAGGGGGGTGAGGCTGGCTCGTTCCAAGATCACCCACAGCTCCTCTCTCGGAGCGGCTAAGCTTGAACAAAGCGAGGAGCAGGTGCAGGGGCTCCGGGACACCCTCCCCCATGATGTTCCCTTGATTTTCTCCAACCCCCACGAGCGACGGCCGTTGGAGACGGCAACACTCGGGCACCGCCCATGATGTGAGTTCGCATGTCTCCTCCGTCGGGGGTGCGCTCCAAGGAGGGACGTTAGGTACTTCAACGACATCCCTCCGGGCCACCGTGCATAGCGCCATCGGTGTCACGCCTAGACTCTGCCGCACCGGAAGCCCAGTCGGGGCTGCGGCCACAATGGCTTTTGGCACGGACGTCCTCACACCCGTCCAAAGCCGCCCCATATCTCCTAACTTCGGTCACAATTCCGGCGGGGTTATTAAAGGGGCATGGGGAGCTGAAAGGTGTTGCTTTTTCTGTTTGTGTTGAGAGGCTCATGGAGTATGAGGAAACCATCCCCCCCAGAAGGCCTTATATAAAGGAGGAGGGTTGGTGAGAATTAATCCACGCAGAGTTCGAAAAAGGAGTTACCGAAGCGTTGGGTAATAATGAAGCCATCAAATCCAAAGGGGGCCGCAGGCCGTTGGGCTTTTGTCAGTTCACGAGGCCATTAATGAAGGCGCGTCTCGTGCACCGAAGCGTCAGGGGCGGAACACGAATAGCCAAGAGACGTTTCGTGTAAGATAAGAGATGGGGCTCGAGCTGGAGGCGAGATCAACGCCACGTGTAAGATCATCACCCAACCGAAGGAGGAATCGTCCCCGATAAAACGGTCCGAGGGCAAACCCCTACTCACGGAGAAATGAAGGTGTTAGACAGAACCAAGGCTCTGCATAGTCCTCGGACTCAGGCCTATGGGGAAACTAACCACCTCAGATGATCCTAAGTGTTAGACAGAACCAAGGCTCTGTACAGTCCTCGGACTCAGACCTATGGGGAAACTAACTACTCCAGAAGGACAAGTATTAGACAGAACCAAGGCTCTGTATAGTCCTCGGACTCAGACCTATGGGGAAACTAACTACTCCAGAAGGACAAGTGTTAGACAGAACCAAGGCTCTGCATAGTCCTCGGACTCAGGCCTCTGGGGAAACTAACTACTTCAGAAGGACAAGTATTAGACAGAACCAAGGCTCTGTATAGTCCTCGGACTCAGACCTATGGGGAAACTAACTACTTCAGAAGGACAAGTGTTAGACAGAACCAAGGCTCTGTATAGTCCTCGGACTCAAACCTATGGGGAAACTAACTACTCCAGAAGGACAAGTGTTAGACCAAACCAAGGCTCTGTATAGTCCTCGGACTCAGACCTATGGGGAAACTAACTACTCTAGAAGGACAAGTGTTAGACAGAACCAAGGCTCTGTACAGTCCTCGGACTCAGGCCTATGGGGAAACTAACTACTCCAGAAGGACAAGTGTTAGACAGAACCAAGGCTCTGTATAGTCCTCGGACTCAGACCTATGGGGAAACTAACTACTCCAGAAGGACAAGTGTTAGACAGAACCAAGGCTCTGCATAGTCCTCGGACTCAGACCTATGGGGAAACTAACTACTTCAGAAGGACAAGTGTTAGACAGAACCAAGGCTCTGCATAGTCCTCGGACTCAGACCTATGGGGAAACTAACTACTCCAGTAGGACAAGTATTAGACAGAACCAAGGCTCTGTATAGTCCTCGGACTCAGGCCTATGGGAAACTAACCACCTCAGATGATCCTAAGCGTTAGACAGAACCAAGGCTCTGTATGGTCATTGGACTCAGGCTCACGGGGAAACTAACCACCTCAAATGATCCTAAGCGTTAGACAGAACCAAGGCACTGCATGGTCCCAGGACTCAGGCCTATGGGGAAACTAACTCCTTCAGAGGATTCTAGGTGGTAGACAGAACCAAAGCACTGCATGGTCCCAGGACTCAGGCCTATGGGGAAACTAACTCCTTCAGAGGATTCTAGGTGGTAGACAGAACCAAAGCACTGCATGGTCTCCGGACTCAGGCCTACGGGGAGCTAACAACTTAGCAACTGTACCTAGGTCTTGCATGGTCTTCGGACTCAGGCCTACGGGGAGCTAACAACTTAGCAACTGTACCTAGGTCTTGCATGGTCTTCGGACTCAAGCCTACGGGGAGCTAAACAACTTAGCAACTGTACCTAGGTCTTGCATGGTCCTCGGACTTAGGCCTACGGGGAGCTAACAACTTAGCAACTGTACCTAGGTCTTGCATGGTCTTCGGACTCAAGCCTACGGGGAGCTAACAACTTAGCAACTGTACCTAGGTCTTGCATGGTCCTCGGACTCAGGCCTACGGGGAGCTAACAACTTAGCAACTGTACCTAGGTCTTGCATGGTCTTCGGACTCAGGCCTACGGGGAGCTAAACAACTTAGCAACTGTACCTAGGTCTTGCATGGTCCTCGGACTCAGGCCTACGGGGAGCTAACAACTTAGCAACTGTACCTAGGTCTTGCATGGTCTTCGGACTCAAGCCTACGGGGAGCTAACAACTTAGCAGCTGTACCTAGGTCTTGCATGGTCCTCGGACTCAGGCCTACGAGGAGCTAACAATTTAGCAACTGTACCTAGGTCTTGCATGGTCTTCGGACTCAAGCCTACGGGGAGCTAAACAACTTAGCAACTGTACCTAGGTCTTGCATGGTCTTCGGACTCAAGCCTACGGGGAGCTAACAACTTAGCAACTGTACCTAGGTCTTGCATGGTCTTCGGACTCAGGCCTACGGGGAGCTAACAACTTAGCAACTGTACCTAGGTCTTGTATGGTCCTCGGACTCAAGCCTACGGGGAGCTAACAACTTAGCAACAAGACCAAGGCTCTGCATGGTCCTTGGACTCAGGCCTATGTGGAAATTAACTACATTGAGGAAATCCCAAGTGTCTACTTGAAGAAATTCTATTTAGCCCTTAGGAAACGAAAGGTGCGTCAGAGCATACATGCCGTCTCATTACAATCGTTAACGCCGCGATTGGCCGAGATACAACTGAAGTCAAAATCACACAAGTAAAGAAAAGGCGAATGGCGTGCAAGTAGGCCAACAGGCACAGCAAATAGAAAAAGAAATAAAGCACGTATTTCATTAAGCCCATAAAGGTTACACGGTGAACACCACGTTACAATCTAAAAGAAAAAGATGCAAAAGACAAGAGAGGCGACAGGTTCGAGGGGCCTGTCCCGCCCACTTATTTTCCTCCCTCAGCAAGGGGCTGGACCATGGCAGCTCCAAGGCCTTCTGTTCTTTGGCCAGGAGGGACAGCCTGTGAAGGCTCGGCAGGAACGGCTGCCTCCTCGGCGGCGGGGGCCCCAGCCTCAGAGGTGGACTTAGCAGCCCCCTGGGGCGCCTCCTCAACGGGGTCCTTACCTGATTCTGCTACCTCGGGAAGGTCACTTCCTTGGGCAGGCTCGCCCGAGGGTTCAGCGATTGAGGTGTCCTCACCCGCAACAGCGCTGGCTTCCCCCGCGGCCTCTCCGGCCTCAGCGCTACCTGGAGTTGCCTCACGGATGGCAGGAGGGTAGTACACGTTTCCATCCTTCCACAAATCAGACGAGGCCTCAACCCCGGCCTGTCTGAGAGCCTCCCTCCAAACCTCAGCAGAGTAGCGCCTGCACAACCCGGGGACTTGATCTTTAAAGGCTGCCTCTGTCTCTGCCATCCCAGCATCATAAGCCTTCTCATCGGCTTCCTGCTTAGCGGTCAGGGCGTCTTCTTTGCCTTGGACAGCCTCAGACTTGGCCCTAACGGCCTCGTCTCTGGCCTCCTCTGCCGCCCTCTTGGCTTCTTCTGCAGCAGCCACCTTCTTTGGTAGATCAGCAAGCAGCTCCTTCGCCATTTTCAGCTGCTCCTCCGCCTCGCCCAGGCGCTTTAAATGATCTTCGGCCTGCTTCTGGAAGCCGGCGAGGCCTGACAGGGCGGTATCCCGAGCACTGGTCATCACACTCAGCTCCTCCCGGGCCTTGGCAAGGTCGGCCTTAGAGTTTTTAAGGACCTGTGTGGCCTCCAGGAGTTTCGCACGCTCCACGTCCATGGCTTTCCCCTGGTCATGGGCCACGTCCTCCAACCTATAAATGGCCTGAATGGCCTGCCCAACAAGACGAGCACATGGTTAGCCAAGCTCAGAAAAGGGAGTGAAAGAACTAAAACTGGGATAGTCACGAGTGTTGAGGCATTTACCATTTCCAAGTACCTCTTGAGGCATAGGAAGACCTCTCGGCTCCTCATAGTCCCCAGCTCCGCCATGTCAGCTGGGAGTAACAGACACCTTTCCAGCGCGTCGGCCACGTACGCGCCTTCACCCTCTCTGAAATCCCTGAGGGAGGAGTCTTCCCTCAGCGGCTCCCCATGGAGCGTTAGGGAAGGGAGCTAGGCCTGCGGCTCGGGCTGGGCGTCAGCCTGCTTTTCCTGACCTCGAGAGCCTATCTTCAATTGTTTGGGTTGCCGCCGAGTGTCATCCCCCTCCCGCGGAGACTCGGACCTCTCGTCAGCTGACCTTTTGCCCTTATCCTTCTTCTGTTTGGGATCAGAGGGCTCAGGTCTAGAAGGCAGACTCGTCTTGGACGGAGAAGGAGGAAGCCTCGACTGGGTAGAGGCTGACCTGCCCTGAGCAGAACGAGTTTTAGGAGGAGGAAACTCCGGCTTTGATTTCCCCGGCTGGCCTTCAATCAGCTCCGACAGGCTAAGCTGGGGCCTCTTCTTGTAACCCATTTCGTGCCGAGAAGAGGGCTTGGACACTGAGAAGTCTGCTTCAGTCAGACAAGGGTCACCCAAATCTCCGGGAGGGTCCTCGGACTGTTGGACTTGTTCGAACACGTCAAACTCGTCCTCGGCAGAGCCAAAGTCAGCAACCTCCTCTTCCCTCCCTAAGCCTACGTCAGCGGGCTCCGAGGGTCTAAGGGAGAAAGAGGAAGGACCCGCAGGTGTTACGCCTTCTGATGCAGAGGGCACCTCGGGGAACCGAAACCCGTCCTCGGTCACGGTTATTTTTCGAAGCCGAAGATCCTTTGCTCTGATCACATACTTCGGCGCCGCAAACGACTTGTGAGCCGGGTCGTATCTCAAGATCTGGTGAGCGGCCCTAACCTGATTGTCGGCCTCGTTCACGAAAACCTCAACCCTCAGCGCCTCCTGCAAGTCTTCCCGATTGATTAGGCTGAAGTGGCGCGTGAAGGCGTGTGGATCTGCAAGAGGAATCACATTCACATTAGAAGCCAAACGGTACAAAAGGAAGTGGGCGAATTAAAAATGGAACTGATCAGGGTCCAAGAACCCTCTCCCCATCTTCCCATTACCCCACCTGGGGTCCCCTCCGTCGTCGGGCAGTGAAGGCCATCGTGCCACTCTCCGGATACGATGAGGAAGTCCTTGTTCAACCCCTTGCTGGACTCAGGGAGGAACTGAATGAGCCGGACCCTGTCATCCCTGGTCTTTAGATAGTAAGTTTCACCCTTCAAGCACTGGAGGTTATAACACCAGTTGACGTCATGGTGGGTCAACCTCAATCCCATCTTCTCGTTTAGGGCATCCACACAGCCCAGAATCCTAAAGACGTTGATGGCACACTGGGTGGGGGTTAGCCGGAAGTGCGTTAGATAGTCCCTCATCACCGGCCCCATGGGTATTCTCATGCCACCCTCAACGAAGGCAACGATGGGTATCACCACCTCGCCCTCCTGCCTCCGAAGGCGCCACTCACCCTCCGCGCAATACCTCAAGCCCACGTTGGCAGGTATCTTATAATCGGCGATGAATTTCTCCATCGCTTCCTCAGTGAAGACATACTTCTTAAATATGCCCATCCCAAACAATGCCTAAGCAAGCTAAGAGAGAGCAAATGAAAAAGAGGAAGTTCAAAGAGAGGGAGGATGACTTACAGAAATGCGTAGGAGCTCCTCGGACCAACTTTATATGCTGGAGATGTAGACTCTTGTGTGCGAATGAACAGAGGAACCAGCTTTTCAAACGGGCATTTATACCCACCAATCAAGGGGTCGTGCGGGTTTTTCCATCCCCAACTGCCAGGCGAATCCCCACCGTTGGATCGTCATCCTCCCGTTAAACGTGGGGGGCACAGAGCCGCCTGAATTTAATAAAGGAAACGTCATGCCCTTCGAAGCGTCAGTAACGCATCTGGGGCAGATGAAAGGGCTCCAGAACTGACAGGGGATCAGACTTAACGGGACGCGTGGCAGGCCCGAGGACATCAAAATCCTCCTTTCCGCCCGAGGATGCGGATAGCATGATTTTGAGGGGCTATTGTGGGGCCAAGAAATCCTACGACCCAGCCCACTTCGTTCCTGGGCCGAAGGCCCAAACCAAAGAGGCACCTGAAATCCGAGGAGGAAAAGAAGAAGCCCAGGCACAAACAGAACGGGCCAAGAACGACCCCATCGTCGGGCGTCCGAGGACTTGGGGGAGAAGCTCGTAACGAGCAGTCACCTCCACATTAAGTGTACCTGACAACTGCCCTGGCCGCATTAATGAGGAAAGGACTTCACACTAGCGTCGCCTTGGTTGCCGCGACTCTCCAAGAGACTGAGAGGGCGGCTGATGGGACAAGCACCTGAGCAAATGTCCTGATCGCTCAACAAGTGTAGGGCTAGGATTAGATGGGTAGAGGATATATAATGTAAGGGAATCCCCCAGAAGAGGGGGCTCTTTTTTCCGGAGGAAAAAGATGGAGTCCAGAGGGGAGAAAAGCCTCCTCGGCCGTGGTCCGAGGAGCATCCCCTAATTGTAAATTGCTCTAAGCTTTTCATTAAATAAAAAGAGAACGGAGCCCACGCCCCGTGAGCGCCGGCCGGCGCCTAGACCTTCGATCCACTCTCTACAAATTCATTGTTCGGGGTTCGTTGGGCCTTGGACCCAGATCCGTTGGGCCCGGGGCACCAAAGATGCGGTCCCCACAGTTATATATAAGTATGTCACCTTAGGGTTTCTTTCTATTTAATTGGAGGATATGGCCCTATCAGTTATAAGCGAAGCTTGATCCATATGAACCTTGTGTAATGTACTTTGGGCATGATACGCCATATTCTCACAATTAAAAATTGATATGTTTTAACTTTTTTTTTAGAGAGAGTTTCAACTTATGGCGTCCGCTCCTGATGATAACTCTTTATCATCAGACCAAGACACCAATCAGTTTTTGGTGTAGGCAGGAATTGAACCCTAGATCTCTTATACAACCATCAAAGACTTTACCAGTTGAGCTAATAGTAGAATTTTCTTTAGGTTTGGTGGTTAACAATTAACCCCTGTTTAATGCTTTATTTGGTAAATGTTAAATCTGTATTAATTGAAAATTTGAATTTATAATTGGCTAATTGAATATGTTAATTTAATTTCGTAGTAAATTCACCGAAGTGAACTGAATCCTCAATTTTCACTATCTGATTAATTTTTTGCTTTATTTCAAGATCAAAAGCCATTAGTCCGTAGACCAATCAACTAATCTTCTTCAGTTTTTCACTCGTATCAGACCTTAATATGTCCTTACTACTTGCAACTTTCAGAATGATTGTGGCCTTAGTTCCGGTTCCGGCATATTTTATTTTCTGTTTGCCATCAATTTCAGCTTGCTAGCAAGAACCAATTTTAACAAGGATTAATCTCTTTATATATATAAAACAAGAATTAATCTCTAATTAACTTCCTTTTTTTTTTTTTTGGTAAGTAATCTCTAATAACTATAACAAAGCTCTCTCTCTCTCTCTCTCTCTCTCTCTCTCTCTCTCTCTCTCTCTCTCAAAAAACTATAACAATGCTAAAAGTACACATTAACATGAACCAGGACCCATGCATATTGTAAATGGGCTGATACAAATCCAACTATTTTCTCGTAGGCTTGTAATTCTAGATGCACTACGAAGTTAAGCCCAAAGTACACATTAAGGGCACCAGCACAAAGGAGGGCAAAGTTTTGGTCTAATGCTCCAATCCATTGAACGAATATAATATGTACACATGGCCAATTTTGAACACATCACCATTTTAGTCAAGGATTCAATGGCGAGAAAGAGGAGTGAAAAAGAGAGATGGAATATTCAAGGACAAAATTGGCAAATGCCCTTTTCGGGCAAAATAAGCAGCATTTTGCTCCCTTTCCTAAACTAATTAGGGAAATACCCCTCTTTTGAAACTCGATTTTCTCAAAATCGAGTTAAGCCCTATAGTGGCGTTTTTAAGGAGCCTATAGTGACGTTTTAAGGACTTATAGTGGTGTTTTAAAACTCGAGCTCCATGAACTCGAGTTATAGGTAAAAAAATAATAATAATAAAAAAATTACCTATAACTTGAGTTCATGGAGCTCAAATTTCAAAACGCCACTATAGGTCCTTAAAACGTCACTATAGGCTCTTTAAAATGCCACTATAGGGCTCTAGAATTTTTTTTTTTTTTTTTTTAACTTGATTTTGAGAAAATTGGGTTTTAAAAGAGAGGTATTTTTCTAATTAGTTTGAAAATGAGGCAAAATGCTGCTTATTTTGCCTGAGAAGGGCATTTGCCAATTTTGTCCAAATATTCTTATAATGGAATTTGGTTTTATTCTCAATTACATGCACGCACTTACCCATCCCAATTCCCATGTGACTTTTTCCCTGATCTGAAATTCACATGCCTCTTTCTTGAGATTAAAACACCGTGTGGACCTATGGTTGTCGTATAATCGTATCACACTACCACTACCTCCTTCTTTTTTTCTTTTCTTTTTTTTTTTTCTTTTTTTGAGAGAAACCACGTCCTCATATTAAACCTTTAATAAAGTGATCAAATTAATGTTGGACTATGTAAAATCAGAGATACAAAATATTTCCAAGCCTTACCATACACGATTTAGGCATTTTCATATATATGAGAGTTTGTTACAAATTCAAATTGTCAATACAGTTCAGCTATACAGATCCGGATATACTTCAGCTATACAAATCTCTTAGATACAAAATTCAAATATGATTCTATCTTATCCTAATCCTTATCTCATCACAAACCTAAACCTATCTGATCATATCTTATTCAATATGATTTAAATATACAGAATCAAATACGGATCAGCTGCTATCCTTGGTGACTACAGCTGTATCCTTAACACGCCCCCGCAAGCTCAACGGTATGGAAGATACATTGAGCTTGGTCCGAAGAAGAGCAAATCTGGAGGAAGACAAGGGCTTTGTAAAAATGTCAGCAAGCTGATCTCGGGTAGACAGAAAGCGAATGAGAAGTGAACCATCAGCAACCATATCCCGAACAAAGTGAAAGTCAATTTCAACATGTTTAGTGCGGACATGAAAAACAGGATTTGAGGATAAAGAGGTTGCACCAATATTATCACACCACAGAATAGGAGAACTAGAGATAGGAATTCCAAGTTCAAACAAAAGAGTACGCAGCCATTTAACCTCAGCAGAAGCATTGGCAAGGGCCTTGTATTCAGCCTCTGTGCTAGACCGAGCCACTATCTGTTGCTTTTTACAACCCCATGAGATGAGATTGTTGCCCAAAAAGACATAGAAACCTCCAGTAGACCGCCGATCATCATGACATCCAGCCCAATCTGCATCAGAGAAGGCTTGAAGAGTATGGAATTTGGAGCGGTGCAGCTGTAAACCAAAATGAATAGTTTGCTTAAGATAACGTAGGAGGCGTTTGACAGATTGCCAATGGATGTTACTGGGACGATGCATAAACTGAGAGAGCTTATTGACTGTGAATGAAATGTCAGGACGGGTGATGGAGAGATATTGTAAAGCTCCAACGATGCTTCGATACAGAGTGGCATCAGAAAGGTGATCACCCTCAAAAGCAGATAAACTTTTGGATTGAGCCATGGGAGAGCTAACGGGTTTTGCCTCAAGCATATTTGTCTTCCTTAAAAGATCAACAATGTACCGTTTCTGAGACAAGATAAGACCCGAGGAGTTTGGCAGAACCTCAACACCAAGGAAAAAATTTAGAGTGCCCAGATCCTTAATGGCAAAATTAGTCTTTAGATGACAAAGAAGATCATCAATTGCAGAAGGTTTAGAGGCAGTAACAATAAGATCATCCACATAAATGAGAAAATATATAGTAACTGTGGCACTATGATAGATAAATAGAGAGGAATCAGACCTCGATCCTCTGAAGCCCAAAGCAAGTAAATGAGAAGAGAGCCGCGAGAACCAAGCTCGAGGGGACTGCTTCAACCCATAAAGAGCTTTCTTCAACTTGCATATGTGTTTAGGAAATTGAGGATGAACAAACCCAGGAGGCTAAGACATATAAACATCTTCAAATAGGTGTCCATGTAGGAAGGCATTCTGAACATCGAATTGTCGAAGAACCCAGCCTCGTGAAATGGCAATGGAGAGAACCGTTCTGACAGTGGTGGGTTTGATTACAGGACTGAAAGTTTCCCCGAAGTCAATACCAAGCAATTGATGAAAGCCCTTTGCCACCAAGCAAGCTTTATAGCGCTCAATAGAACCATCGGCGTTGCGCTTAACCCGAAATACCCATTTGCAGCCAATGACATTGCGAGCAGTGGTGAAACACGTGGGTTCAACAATGGGCTCATTACCATCAGCGAGAAGAGCATGTGGAACTGGATATCGCACGGTACCGTTGATGAAGGTTTTGGGTTTGGTGATGGAGTTTTTGGAGCGGGTTGTCATGGGATGGGTGGGTTGAAGTTCAATAGATGTGGGTTGATGATCGATGTTTGGGTTTGGAGGAAGAGGAGAGTCGGGGTGTGTGGGTTGAGGATCGGTGAGTGTGGGTTGAGGGAATAGAGGGTCGGTGAGGGTTGGTTGAGAGAATGGAGGATCAATGAGTGTGGGTTGAACATCAGCAGGAGAGTTATTTTGGAGTGGTGAGGGAGGCGGAGTGATTTGAAAGGGACGGGTTTCAGGATGGTTTGTAGGAGATGAAGCAGGGGCTTCGTACTAGGCCTGTGAGGAAATGGGATGGGCCGAAGAGTGACTTGGAGCAGAATTGAAGGCTGGCAGCCCAACAGAAAGAGGAGCTATTGCATGAAGCCCAGTAGAGGATTGTACCTGACCTGAAGCAGACATGGACCTGAAAGATGTGGAACACGGTCTAGCAAAGGGAAAAATATCTTCGTTGAAGAGTACATCTCTGGAAAAATAGACACGACCTGAAGGAAGATGTAAACATTTATAGCCCTTATGAATTAAACTATAACCAAGGAAGACACACTGAGTTGAGCGTGGTTGAAGTTTGTGAGAATTATAAGGACGTAAATTAGGCCAACATTCACAACCAAAGACACGCAAGAAAGTATAGTCAGGTGCTTGAGTAAACAATTTTTCATAAGGGGATTGATTTTGAATTATGGGAGTTGGGAGTCTATTTATCAAATAACAAGCTGTTTGAAATGCATCTTCCCAATATTGGAGAGGAATCTGAGCATGATTTAATAAAGCTAAACCAGTTTCCACAAGATGACGGTGTTTGCGCTCAACAACACCATTTTGTTGAGGGGTATGAGGACAAGATACATGATGAGTGATGCCACAAGTTTGGAAAAATTTGTTAAGTGAGCGATGTTCACCACCCCAATCAAATTGAACAACTTTTACTTTTCGATTAAAATAACGCTCAACATATTTTTGCCATTTAATAAAAATAGGTAACACATCACTTTTATTTGTCATGGGATAGAGCCAAGTATAGCGACTATACGCATCAACAAAGGAGACATAATATTTAAAACCAGATTTTGAGCAAATAGGAGATGGACCTCATACATCAGTGTGAATTAAATCCAAAGGAAAATTTATTTGAGTGCAAGATAATGAAAAGGAAAGTTGTTTACTCTTAGAACTGAAACAAGCAGAACAAGGCGTAACAATTTTGCTAGAAATAACAGGCAAATTAAATTTTGAAAGAGATTGATGAACAATATGAAAAGCCGGATGTCCCAAGCGTGAGTGCCATTGAGTTGGAGAGGTACGTTCACCAACAAAGACAGATGACGACGAAGGCAATTTATTGAAAGCAGAAGGAAAAAGGTACAATCCATTCCTTCTCAGCCCGCGCAACAAAACTCTCCCCGTTGGTCGATCCTTCACAAGAAAATAAGAAGGGTGAAACTCAATAAATATATTGGTGTCAGATGTGAATTTGTGAACAGAAATTAAATTTTTGGTAATGTGAGGAACATGGAGTAGATTATGTAAAAGAAAGGAAGAGGAAGGAGTGGATAATTTAGTAGATCCAATGTGTTTAACATTTAAACCAATACTGTTACCAATGCGAATCTGATCAGGACCATGATACTCCTCTGCCTTCACATTCAAATTTGCAAAATCAAAAGTGAGATGATGAGTTGCACCAGAATCAGGGTACCAGTTAAGATCAGGTGAAGCCTGTGGAGCGGCGAGCAAAGCATGCATGTTGTTGGTAGTGTCAGTGGAGAAAGAATTATCAAACCTGTGATAGCACTTCAAGGCCGTGTGTCCTAGCTTGTGGCAAACCTGGCAAATAGGACGATTTTAGGGGGAAGAAGAATGACCACGCCCCCGTCCTCGAAAATTCCTTTGATACTTGGCTGATGAGTCATGGCTTATTGAAGGAGAAGAGCCACGGCCTGCTGAGGGAAAGGAGCCACCACCACGACCACCACGTGAAGGTCCTCGTCCCGCAAAATTGGCCCCTGCAATGGAGAGGTCCACGGTTGGTTGTTGATGCTCAAGTCGCAATTCATGGGCTAACAGATGCCCATATAACTCATCAATTGAGAGGGGGTCAACCCTTGTGGTCACAGATGTGACAAATGAATCATATTCAGATCCTAAGCGAGCAAGGAGAAATGAGATAATTTCAAAATCATTCAAGGCATGAGCAGTAGCAGCAAGTGTATCAACCAGTGTTGTAAATTGGTGAAAATAATCAGCAATTGAGGAATTGCCTTTCTTCAAAGTGGCGAGCTAATAGTGGATTTGCATTGTTCGAGTCCTTGACTGAGAGGTAAACATTCTCTCTAAGGCTTGCCATACATCTCTTTATGTGTTGAATTTGACTACATGAGCCAAAATACGCTCAGAGAGGGAGGATATTATAGCACTGAGAATCATCTGGTCTTGGAAGTACCAGTGATTGAAATCCAGATTTTTGATGACTTGGATGTCTCCATCGGTTTCAACAGTGAGAGATTGAGGTGGAGCAGGAGTGCTTCCATCGAGATAACCAAACAAATGTTGCTCCTTAAGGTAAGGAACAATCTGAGCTTTCCAGAGTAGGTAGTTGTCACGGGTAAGTTTGATGGTGATGAGATGATGGATGGTAGTAAGGGAAGTGGGAGAAGAAGAAGTGGTAGTGTTGACAACAGAGGTTGATGAAGATGAGGAAGCCATTGGAAAAAAAAAGACGTATGTCACAATGGCTCTGATACCATGTAAAATCAGAGATACAAAATATTTCCAAGCCTTACCATACACGGTTTAGGCATTTTCATATATATGAGAGTTTGTTACAAATTCAAATTGTCAATACAATTCAGCTATACAGATCCGGATATACTTCAACTATACAAATCTCTTAGATACAAAATTCAAATATGATTCTATCTTATCCTAATCCTTATCTCATCACAAGCCTAAACCTATCTGATCATATCTTATTCAATATGATTTAAATATACAAAATCAAATATGGATCAGCTGCTATCCTTGGTGACTACAGCTGTATCCTTAACAGACTACGAGTGATCAAATTTCTTCATAACGAGTCAAGACTTGGAAATGGAAGCTTCTCAGAAAGCCCGTTAGATACATTCAACCACATCACAATGTGAAAATATTTCCTCTTTAGTTTTCGTTAATGAATTTCCTCTTGACCAAAAAAAAAAAAAGGAAAAAGAAAATATTTGTATTATGATATCGTAGAAATTTCCCATATAAATTCATGGAATTAATACAGTGGTTTTATTTCAAGCATCTTTTGTGTACTTCCATAAGATTCACGTTGGTATACCTTGTAAGTTGTGGGTAAAAATGTAATTTTAATGATGAGTTTAAACTAAAACTAATAACAATTTAAAATTTAAAATTTGTTTGGAAAATGTTGTGGATATAATATATATATATATATATATATATATATATATTTAGATAAGTATCATGTGCACATAATATTATTGTATCTATTAGATTTAACATGCATTGAGAGCAAAGGCATTGCACATACAATATCTTACATTCATCATGATTGCATCCCAATACTTGTTCATCGAGATATAAGCGGCAACAATATTTAATATTTTATTGAACTTTGAGGAGGAGGCATTTGTCTATGATTTTGGTAAAGCTAGACTTCTTGATCCTGACTCCTTTAATCAAACTTTAGTTGCTGGGACTTGTGGTTATATTGCTCCCGGTGAATTGTTTTTTTCATACTATATCTTATATCTCTCCATTCTCCAACATGTTATTTTAAAAAGTTAGCTATATGGGGCATTCCGTATAATCATGCTAGATTGGTTACCTTGTTGTCTGTTATAATGAACTGAATCATCATGCATGCATGGTAGCAAGCAATCATTTCGTATAATTACAGTATGAGAACCTATTTTTAGAGATTAGAGATGGTATTTTGAGAAACTAGATTAAAAAGGATTTTGACTAAATAATTACAGTATTAGAGAGTATTAGAGAGGTGTGTAATCCTTAGAGTCAAAGATAAGGAATGAAAGGGAGAAAGGGATCACACGTTAAATATAATGCCACATTAGCTGAAAACAATGTGGTTTTAAATAAGTCAATTGAATGTTGGAATTATGGTTTATGGAGTCACCATCAATCATATATAACAATAATTAAATCTTTCGTAGTATTTCCAACAATCTTGATCATATGATTTTCGATATCTCTCTCAATCAATTCAATCTTGATCAAACACACCTTGCCCCAATCCTGGGTTAGCTATTATAAACTTCAACTCAACACAAAAGTTGACATTTTTTTTTTTTTTTCTCTGTCTCCAAGGAAGTTTTTTTGGGTTTCCAGGAAAACTCCCTTTTGACTGTAGAATCCGCTGTTCCTGTTGGGAGGAGGTACTGTATCTCAAGCAAAATTTATTCTGCTTGGAGGTGGGTTGACTGTGGCACGCTGTCGCAATTTTTTTCTACATTTATTCCTTAGTTTTCTTGGGGCTGGGTGACACGAGAGTTTTTTCCTAAGGGTCTTAGAACATGGAAAACCTTACTAAACACTGGCAAAGTCTGTCACTGAATGCAAGGGAAGGAGATGAACTGGGGTTGGATGAGGAGCTCTCAACAAAAAACTTCACCATGGCAGCAAAATTTCTGACAAAAAGGGCTTTAAACGTGGAGGCAGTGACCAAAACTTTCAGCCCGTTGTGGCGTTCGGTTAAGGGGTTTGAGGTTCGCAAAATTAGTGATCACGTTCTGCTTTTTACGTTTGAAAAAAAGGAAGAGGTGGAGAAGATAATGAGCAACGCCCCTTGGAGTTTTGATAAGCACCTTGTTGTTCTTCTGTGGTACGATAAGGAAGTTCCACTCCGGGCACTAGATTTTAACAAGGTTCCAATATGGGTCCAAATGCACGACGTCCCGATTAGATTCATGAACAAAACAGTGGCGGAGAAGCTCTGTGAAGTGGTAGGGGAGGTATGCAAGAACACTGAGGAGGGAGAGTCGGATGGAGGAAGTTTTTTAAGACAAAAGGTGAATATAGATATTAGCAAACCGTTGTGCAGGGGAAGAAGGATTTCTCTGTCACAAGGTGAGCAAAGTTGGGTGTCTTTCAAATATGAAAGACTCCCCAACATATGTTACTGGTGTGGGTGTCTGAATCATGTGGATAGTGACTGTGACTTGTGGATTGAAAGTGAGGGGAAGCTTACAAAGGAGAATCAAGCTTACGGTGCTTGGATTCGTGCAACATCTATTGGGAAGGGAAGAAGTTCAGTCCTAAAAGTACCGGGCTTCTACGCCGCAATGAAAGCTCGGAAAAACCAGGTGGTTAGCAACAATAATGTGGTGAGGCCGCCGGCTGTCCAGGCCGACAATCAACCTCCTGGGGCGGTGCTGGTTCAAACAGAAGAAGGTGATACTTTCCAGGGAGCATTAAATGTGATACCCATTGTGTCAGGAGGGGAAGACCTGAACTCTGCTGTTGTTATGATGGAAAGCCATAATTCAGGGAAAAGTTTTGAAGAAAGGCTTGGCGAAATTGACAAGGAGCTGGAACGATTTGACAAGGGTAGGGGCGTGACTGATAGAGCTTCTATAGATGGAAAGTCTGAAGGAAACAAGGAAGCTAGTACAGCAAGTGGGGCTGAGAGTATACAAAGGAGAGTGGAAAGTGCAAATGCAAAAGGAGTGGACGTGAGGAAGACCACTCAAGCATGCGGAGAAGAGGGCAATTTGGTAAGTGTTCCTATCACCCTTTCTGCTTTTTGTGATATCTCAAAGTTGATTGACTCTAGGAAAAGTAGTGCAACAGCCCCCCTAGCTCCCCTGTCAGAAGTTTTATGTGAGAAAGGAAGTCTAAAAGAGTGCACCGGAAAGATAGTGGGAAATGAAGTTTCTTTGGGCAGCCAAGACAAAGTTCAGGACACTGACCATGCTGAAGCTTTTGTTGGCATGCAGTGGGAGTCAGCTCAACTCCAGGTAACAGGCGAACTGCCTCGGGGTGTTAGTGCGCCTACTATAAAGGCTGAAGATAAGGGAGGGGGCCCAACATATGTGGGCTCAAATGTGGGCCTTTCTACTAAATGCTTTGGTGAAGAGAAGGGGTGGGTTGGTGTAACTCAAGGCCTATCAACTAGGAACCGGGCTAAAAGAGGAGGGGAGGGTAAACAAAAGATAGTCAGTGAAAGGAAAAGCCCAAATAAAGAAACAAGTGGGGGTCCTGTCCCACTGAAGGAGTTAGACCAAAACTCCAATTCTCTCCACGATAACTCTAGTTTAATACAGGGGTCTGTGAACAACAATGGCATGGCTCAGGCTAAGTGGAAACGTCTTGCTCGCATGGTGGCGGGCACTTCCTCTACCAGTTCTGTACTTGCTGGAACTAAACGTTCTATGGAGAGGGTCTCGGGTCTTAATGAGTTACCAAGGAAAAGATTGTT
Source organism: Quercus aquifolioides (assembly GCA_019022515.1). Lineage (NCBI taxonomy): Eukaryota > Viridiplantae > Streptophyta > Magnoliopsida > Fagales > Fagaceae > Quercus > Quercus aquifolioides. The sequence goes on along the minus strand of CM032327.1, from coordinate 24,173,859 downwards.
GGTTTCTCATTCGGATAAAGAAAATCACGCTGTTTTGGCGGTGGCTGGTTCCCAGCCCCGCCAGGAACTATGAGTTGCTTAATCTGGAACTGTAGGGGGCTTGGGAACCAACTGGCAGTTCAAGAGCTTGTGGAAGTGGTGCAGGCAAAAGCTCCCTCTGTCGTGTTCTTAGCCGAAACATTGGCAGACGAGGCAAGGCTAGACTACGTTAAGGATCGGATACGGTTTGATAAGAAGTTTTTTGTGCAAAGGGAGAATAAAGGTGGTGGTTTAGTTTTGTTTTGGAATACTGATACTGGGGTTGATATTGAGTCATCATCTTTGAATCACATTGACGTCATAATCAACAAGGGGTCGAGTGAGGCTTGGCGTTTCACGGGCTTCTACGGAGAACCTGAAACTCACATGAGACACGAGTCTTGGGATCTTCTTAGGTATTTACACAGGCAAAGCTCGCTTCCTTGGCTTTGCGCCGGCGACTTTAATGAGATAACAAAGCAGACTGAGAAGGCGGGTGGTAGGCTTAGGCCTTACTCCCAAATGCAGATTTTCAGGGAAGCATTGGATGAATGTGAGTTGTTGGATTTGGGTTACAAAGGATCCCCTTTCACGTGGAGCAAGCATTATAGGAGTGGTTTTTCAATATGGGAAAGGCTGGACAGGGCAGTGGCGTCTCATGAGTGGTTCATTAGATTTCCGGGTTCTCGGGTCCACCATGTGGACAGCTCTACTTCCGACCACAAGTTTCTGTGGATTGAACTTTCTGGCCTGGATTTTCTGCCAAAAAAGAAGCCTTTCAGGTTTGAAGAGATGTGGTTAGCGGACAAAGGGTGTGGCGAAACAGTTGAAGGAGTGTGGCAAGCCAGGTGTGAGGAGGCCAATGGTTTAAGGGTGATCAAGAAGGTTGAGAACTGTGGCAAAGAGCTGTCTAGTTGGAGTCGTAATAATTTTGGCAATGTACGGAATGAGCTGGTTAAAAAAAGGAAAGAGCTAGTTGGGGCTGAAAAACAAGCTGTGAGGTCGGGGAATTCTTTTCGGGTCATGTATCTAAAAAAGGAAATTAATATTCTAATGGGAAAAGAAGAAAGGATGTGGAGACAGAGGTCTAGGTTCACCTATATCAAGGAGGGTGATCGGAACACTCGTTTTTTTCATAGCCGGGCTACTCTGAGGAGGCGAAGGAATTGTATCACAAACATCCGCAACCAGGCTGATGAGTGGTGCACAGATCAGGAACAAATTGCAAAAACTTTTGTGGAGTTCTATAATCATTTATTCACCTCCTCATCCCCTGTTGTGAACTCGGAGGATTTGGACTCTATTCCGCATATTGTAACTGGAGAGATGAATGAGATATTGGCGGGTGAGTTCCATGAATGGGAGGTCAAAGCAGCCTTACAGCAGATGGCCCCTCTCAAAGCTCCAGGACCCGATGGAATGCCACCACTGTTTTATCAGAATTTTTGGCCTTTGGTTGGCGATGATGTTATTCAAACTGTTCTGCATTTTCTGAATTCAGGTTCTTTGCCTAACCCATTAAATCATACCTTCATTACCTTGATTCCAAAAACAAAAAATCCTGTTGTGGTTTCCGAGTTCCGACCCATCAGTCTATGTAATGTGTTATATAAAATTTTTTCGAAAGTTTTGGCAAATAGACTGAAAAGAGTGCTTCCTTATATCATCTCCGAACATCAAAGTGCTTTCATTAAGGGTCGCTTAATTACAGATAATATACTAGTTGCTTATGAGACCTTGCATTACATGAAGAATCATAATTCTGGTAATTCCGGCTTGATGGCGCTCAAGCTAGATATGAGCAAAGCCTATGATAGGGTCGAGTGGTCTTTCTTGGAAAAAATTATGTTGCAGATGGGTTTCGATGAGCGGTGGGTGGCCCTTGTTATGGAATGTATTACTACGGTGACTTATTCCATCTTGATTAATGGTGAACCCATGGGGCACATCAAACCAAGTAGGGGTATCCGCCAAGGTGACCCACTTTCACCTTATCTTTTTTTGGTGTGTTCCGAGGGGCTTCACAGAATGATTCAAAGAGCGGCATGCAATGGTGATATCAAGGGTGTTTCAATTTGTCGTAATGGTCCAAAGCTGACTCACTTGTTTTTTGCTGATGATAGCCTTCTGTTCTGTAGGGCTACTCTCCAAGAGTGTCGAAAAGTGATGGAGATCCTCGATGCTTACGAAAGGGCTTCGGGGCAAAGATTGAATAGAGATAAGACGGCCCTTTTCTTTAGCAAATCCACGCCTTTAGAGCAGCAGACCCAGATTATGGAAGAATTGGGTGTTTCGGAGTTGAAACAATATGAGGATTACTTGGGTTTACCAGCCATGGTGGGGAAAAACAAAAAAGCTAGCTTCGGGAAAATAAAACAAAGGGTTTGGAAGAGAATGCAGGGTTGGGAAGGGAAGCTCTTATCACAAGCGGGCCGGGAAGTCCTCATAAAATCGGTGATTCAAGCTATCCCCACGTACACGATGAGTTGCTTCAAACTCCCGGTCACTTTGTGCCATGAGATTGAGGTAATGGTTAGAAAGTTTTGGTGGGGACAAAGAGGTGAGAGGCGGAAAATCCATTGGGTGAGATGGGATGATTTATGTCGTCTTAAAAATAAAGGGGGTATGGGTTTTAAGGACCTCTCTTTGTTTAATGAGGCTATGCTAGCAAAATTAGCCTGGAGACTTTTACACGATGATAACTCCCTTTTCTTTAGGGTCTTCAAGGCCCGTTTCTTTCCCACTGGAACCATTTTTGAAGCTAAGGATTCAGCCTCGGCGTCATATGCATGGAGGAGTATCCTTAAGGGGCGAGATGTTATCAAGAAGGGGGCACTATGGAGAGTGGGAGATGGACAGCAAATAAGAATCTGGGACGATAATTGGCTCCCTTTAAAAGGGGCGGCCAAAGTTACTTCTCCTCCGATACAGGGTCAGTTGTTTTCTTCAGTGGCTGCCTTGATTAATGAGTCCACTAGAACTTGGCGAAATGATGTCATCGATCATGTGTTCAATCCAGCAGAAGCAGCAGTTATCAAGGGCATCCCTCTGTGCTCCTTCAACCAACGAGATAAGCTCATTTGGCCTTATACCCCTTCGGGGCAATACACGGTGAAGTCGGGGTATCGTTTCTTGTATGATGACGATATTCCAACCCATGCAACAGCGGATGACTCTTCTTTTTGGAAGAAGATATGGAGTTTAGATGTCCCAAACAAAGTAAAAAATTTTGTCTGGCGAGCGTGCAAGGAAGCTCTCCCAACAAAAGAAAATGTGTTTCGCAGGAAAATTGCCCAAGATGCCCTGTGTGAGAATTGTAAGGTGCGGACTGAGGATGGTTCACATTCTATTTTCTTTTGTTCTGATGTGCAGGTTGTGTGGCGGTCTGACTCGCAGTGGAGGTGGCTCTCGGCTTTGGAGGGTCAATCCATGAAAGATATATTTAGCTTTGCTCTGTCAGAAAACAAAGATACTGAGTTGCTTGCCTTTATCGGCTGGGCAATTTGGAATCGTCGAAACAGGGTACGCCTAAAGGAAGCTGCATGTCCACTTGATCAAATTCCCAACCTGTCGCTGGAGCGGAAAGCTGAATATCAAGGTATCAGGTCTTCCTCCCTGAAGCTGGTACACCGAAATCATGTCCGTTGGAGACCACCAGTTTCTGAAGTGATTAAGATTAATTATGATGGTGCAATTTTCGCGGAAGAGGGCCGGGCCGGTCTGGGAGTAGTTTGTCGCAGTTCGGAGGGTGAAGTCATCGCCTCACTGTCAGAGCAAATTCCACTGCCAGCAACAATTGCCCTGGTCGAGGCTCTGGCAGCGAGAAGGGCTGCTGTTCTTGCAGTGGAACTTGGGTTTGCTTCAGTGATTTTGGAGGGTGATTCAGAGGTTGTGTTCAAGGAGCTGTCTAGCTCTGATCCTTCTTTTGCGCTACATGGTCACATTATACATGATATTAAACAGTGGGCTTCTCATTCTACATGTATTCGTTTTTCTCATACCCGTAGGCCTGGTAATTGTGTCGCCCATGCTTTGGCGAGAAGGGCTATTAGTTCGCCCACTCAAAATATCTGGATGGATTATGTTCCACCAGACATCCTTCATGTTGTTCAGGCTGATTTAGCCTCTTTATTTTAATCTAATGGAAGTATTTCATTCTCAAAAAAAAAAAAAAGTCAAAAATTAACATTTTTGTATTATTTCCCACTTATTATAAACCACAGTTCAATTTCAATAGGAAAGAACCAACTTATTCCGCACGTAATTTCCAATAATCACAAAAAATGCAAGAACGAAGGCCAGCACGAATCCAACCAGTAAAAAAATCCAGCTCCCCTTGATGGTTCTACCTTGATCTGTGGTTGAATGTGTGTGTGTGTGTATATATATATATAAATATATATAAAGCAAAATGTTATGGTAAACCTTGGGTTAACCATCCACTTTTCTATCTTTTTTTTTAAAGGTTCTTTTGATTAATAATTCAGAAGCCTGTATTGACTGACTGAAAGACTGGATTCAGTTTATGCAAAGGGACCTATGCAATAGAAAAGTGGCTGCTTTAATGATAAAATCTAAAAATCACACACACTGGGTAGAGTAGAGGAAAGAGAATCTTTGAACAACTTACAAAAATATTGTATCTATTAGGTTTAACATTAAGAGCAAAATATTTTTTTTGTAATAAAATCACACACACGGGGTAGGGAAAAGAGAATTTTTGAACAACTTACAAAAATATTTAGTTTGTCACAAAACTAGTTTTTAACTTTTTATGGATTAATTATTTAAATCAAAGGTATCAAAACTAAATTGAAAAAATTATAGAATATTCCAAAAGTACCATAAATTTATATTTCATTGTCTCACATAAATTGTGAATTGTAGATCTCCAAATTCACGTGAGATGTGAGAATAAAAATTTATGGTTTTACTTTAATCCGTGTTTGAATAGATAGAATGATTTATCATGTATTTATATGATATATACATATATATATATATATATATATATATATATATTTATAGAGAGAGAGAGAGAGAGAGAGAGAGAGAGAGCATGGTAAAACTTGGTTAAAATCCTTTCTGTGTTTTTGTTTGTTTTTAGACCCCTTAAAACACAACTGAATTAACGTAGTTAACAAACCAAGTTATTACTTAGTTCAAATTCCAGATCACACAATCATATAATCATATCAATGTAAAGTGCGGAATATAACAAACACAAAGATATGATAACCCAAGAAAACCAAACCGGTAAAAAACCTAGGGAAGTTTTAACCTAGCTATTCTCAAGGTAAACCTGGATCCACTATAGAAAGAATCGAAGTTTGTACAATAGAACTTAGACCACTAACATCCTATTGCTACCCACCAGTAGAAAACTTACTGACACGACTGTTAAGGACATATTTTATGTAGTTGGCTAATCCTTTGACAAAATGCACTTTACTTATAATTGGGTAGATCTAAGTTGTGTTTAATACTTCAAGGAACATGTTGTTCAAGTCTAGTATTAAAGCCATGAAGATTGGACCAAGAAACAAGTGAAAAAAACGTGTTCAATAAAGCTGGACAGATAGCTCGACACTTGCGGACAGATAGCCCGACAGCTTCTCGACACTTCTCGACAGCTGGCTATCTATCGAGCTTCTTAAGGTGTTTCTTATCGCAATCTCGACACCTTCTCGACAGCTGGTGGATCAATCGAGAAAGCTCCTGTCCCCTCGACACCTTCTCGATAGCTCCTCGACACCTAGCTATCTATCGAGGATTAAATCTCGACACCTCCTCGACACCTGCTATCTATCGAGGTTACGGGAATTCAGATTTTCAGACATGATTTTTAGACCAGGCTTTTGTATTTGTATAGGGTTTCTTTTCTCACAACCCTAGACCTATATAAGGCTTCTTTTAGAGGCCGTCACATAAGAGAATACAAGGAGAACATATGCAAAAGGTGACCGATGCCTTATTCTCTCTGAAAGAAGCTACTGCATCTTTGCGCCTTAAAGTTTTGTAACCAAGTGCTTCTTGATCTTCATTGTTGATGAAGTGAAGAATTTTGCAGCCAACATCTTCTTCTAGTTGGTGATTTAAGTCGCGTACTGGGATCCGCGTAATTGGTTAGTCACGTACTGGGATTCGTGCATCCTCAAAGGGTGGTGTTCATATATTGAAGAGTTCAGAGGTTCTGAAGCGGTAGAAGGTTTTAGCTGTGAGTTCATCTACGGAGATTGTAAAGTCTAGGGACAAAGGTTTTGTACTAGATCTGAAACTCCTCTTTATTATAGTGGATTGCTTTTCGGGAAGGTTTCCCCCCAGGTTTTTTACTATGAAACTGGTTGGTTTCATTGGTTTTCCTGGGTCATCATATCTTGTCTTATTTATTTTTCCGCTGCATGATTTTGACATAATATTGATGTTTGTTTGTTTTAACAAGTTTTATTCATAATAAATCTAATTAACAACTTGGGTTTAAAACTTGTTAATTTTATCAACCGGGGTCTATATTTCCCAACAACGACCACGTGCAAGCTTCGAGACCACGGACTCCTTCTTTCTTGGATTCTCCAGCAAGTACAAGCACTCTCACTTAGTATTTTTAAGCTCTTTAGTGCAGCAACTAAATGATCATCAAGCTCTCAATGAAATCTCCTTCTTGATAATCCTAAGCATGTGTGAAGGCAACCACCTCTCATATCTCATAAGAGATTCACACACACAGCAAATAGAGCAACCACCTTTAGAGAGCCTTTGGGTACAAAACCCTAAAAATAAAAAGAGGCACTCTAATCTCTCTAAAAAGCTCTCAAAAATGTTTTAGGGTTTCCCTTATATATAGGAGTGTTTTACTTGAACCCTAAGACGTTTAAGTAGAGTTTGGGCTGAACTGGAACTTTGCAGAAAAATAAATCTGCACGTGGTTCGATCGATCGAGTCTAATTTTCGATCGATCGAGTCTAATTTTCGATCGATCGAGCCTTACAGATTTAGTCCAATAAATTCTGCAATCACTCGATTCCGATTTTACAAATAAACATACTTTAAGCAAGCCTAAACCCAGACTCTATATTTTGATCATAGTTTGCCAACATAATACAAATTGAAGTTCTAATACATTAGATCTTAAAGTCTTAGAACCTAACAGTTTTTTTTTTTTTAAATAATAATTCAGAAGCCCGTATTGTACCCATGCAATAGAAAATTAGCTGCTTTGACATGGGAAGTGATGGCACTATGATTAATCCAAAAATCTTTCCGAGAAAAATTTATTTGACTGTAACAGGATCCTGACTTGAAGTTAAAAAGAGCTAACCCATGATTGGGGGTAGATGAGTTTCGTCCTCATTGCATTTGCATGGGTGGTTCCCCTTCTTTGACAAGTCGCCAGTAATAAATTGTGTACGACTTCTAGCTAAAAGTAGCAACTGAAGTTTTTGCTATATCAGAGCATCAATTAATCTCCTCAGTCACTAATCAGATTTTTAACTCTCAAGCAAATTTTAATTTTCAATTATTCTATAATGTATAAAAATAAATATACATAAAAACTTGACAATGACCTATGGCTTAGGAATGCGCGGACACTGACACAGGTATGGGTACAAGAATGCTTTTTAGTATGGGTACCATTCTTGGGCTACTATGCATCACATATGGATTTATAGAAATGCAAGAATCAACGGTGGTTTAGCATGAATGATAATGAAGCTGGGATTTTTTGCCAGTTGTGTTGAAATATGTTTAGGGGTTGCAAAAAAATGTAAAGGAGTTTTCTTAAATAGGGTTCATTTATATATGACCCTTATTGGTTTTATTTAAACCTTTACAAATGAATATGTCAGGAAGACAGCAGATATATAATTGTTCTTTGGGTTAAATCGCATTTCCATTCCACAATATATATTTATTATGCATGTGGTACATATCTAATAGGAGTTGGCCAAATATATACTTATAAAAATAAAATAAAAATAAAAAATGGAGTTGGCCGCATACATATTATGCTAAAAATTCTTATAGTCTATCTTATTCCTCTTTAGTATATGGATCAAATACAATTGCAATACATCTGGTATTAAGTATGATTTTTAACTTGCCTTCTTCAAATAGTACAGTTTAAGCCATATGATAGATAACAACCAGTTTCTTTCTAAGAGAACATTTCTCAAGCAATTGACATGCCTGATTGTAGACTAAATCAATATATATCAACCTACCCACGTAAGAGAGAGTACGCCATCCTATTTCAAACATCAGACAACCAACACATACACAGAAACCAAGCCAAAATCATCACCTACAAAAATCAGAATGCTTATCTCTAAAGATTTATTATATTCACTATAGCTAACCTTTGTTAAGAAGATAAGCCATTCAAAATACCTGATTTCGTTGCCATTAGACTTTCCCAATTTTATGACAATCCCCTGGTTATAACAAAAACAGATTACACCTCACGCAAATTTTATTAATGACATTTCAACATCAAAACATTAAATATTTTTAATAATCTTATGAAACATAAATTTTCAATTCAAACAATTCCCTACTTTCCTTGCAACTTGTTATCAAAGAGAAAATAAACATGCATCATCAATCATAGGAAAAATTTTTAAAAGTTATATAATTCCAGAATAAAAATTTTCACAAAAAGAAAGGAAAAACTTCTACTCACATTTTCTTAAGAGTATATGCTCTCTGCTTCGTCATTCTTCACCGTACTACTTAAAAAAAATTAATGGATTGCAATTATATTTAAGCTCCTTAGTGGACTAGGAAATTACATCAAGAAATAATGAGTGGAAACAAACAAACAAACCCAATCAAATTTATAAATTATTAGGAAAAGTTTAGAATCTTGTAATCCAAATTGACTTTCAAAACCAACAATACTCAGACTAAAGCAATTAACAGCATTAACGGATTAGTAAAACTAAATAAAAACAATGATACTTGGGTTTTTGGACTAATTCATCACTCGTGGTTGATACCGTTGCTGGAGAAGAGAGCGGCTACAATGGGAGTGGGCGTCTCTCTGTCCTCTTTTGTGGTTTTTTTTTTTTTTTTTTTTGATAGGTTCTTTTGTGGTTCTTTTTTTTTTTTTTTTTTGATGGGGTTCTTTTGTGGTTCTTGTTCCAAGACAAAGGCCTCTTTCTTTTATTTAGCAGTTGAGTGGCGATTCGTGTTGGGTTTGTGTTGTGTCAACTAATGAGAATTCAACTATATAGGTCAACCCTAACCCGATACGTTTTTTAAATGGGTCAAGATTTCTCAACCCTGTCATGACCTATTTATTAAATAGGTCAGTCGTGTCGACCAATTTATCAGATTTTATCAAAGCGAAAAAGAAAATACAAATTTTAGTATTAACCAAATTGATCTAAATTATGAAAAACCAAATAAATAAATTTTTTTTAATATAAAAGTCAGAACTTATGAGTAATTGCATCACAAATAATTATTTAAAATTAAAACATATCTCAATATCACAAATAATCAATCACAATATGTTAAAGAAATTAAAACCACAACAACTAATAAGTCTATATACCTAGGTTTGAAGGGTATATTGGTAAAATATCATTTAATTAAATAGGCCAGACGGGTCAAACGGGTCTTATAGGTTGGACACTAACCCGACCCATTTATTAAACGAGTCAGTCGTGTCAACCCGAATATGACACAAACCTATTAAGCCTCAACCCATAACCTACTAATTTTGTGTTGTGTCCTATCGTGTTCATGGGTCGTGTCAAATTTTGCCACCCCTAGTAGTCATGGCTCTTTGATGTTGAGAAGGAAGAGTTAGAGAAAGGAAGAGTCGTTTAGTTGAGACAGGGAAGAGGAAGAACCGAGAAATAAAGAGTAAATTAAGAATCTGGATATTTATGAAGTGCCACGTAACACCAAATTTAAGAAATAATTTAGGTCAAATGGTGCGAAATTAGACTTGTAGAGTCACGATTTGTAGCCCAAATCTTAAGAATGTGAGATATAGGCTCAGTGAGCCCAATACAATAAATTTGTAGAGAGTGGGTGAAAGAGCTAGACTATTTGCGAATTAGACAACGGCTAGTAAAGATTTAAAAGACGAACAAGCACGTAAGCACACTTAAAATTCGATGAAATGATTGTCCGAGAAGATGAATTATGAATTAAACCAATAGTTCTGAAAGCTAGCACAATTCTTAGTGCTACAGTAATTCTTTTTCTCTTTCTTCCCCCTCTCTTTTTTGATCCCCCTCTTATGGGAGGTCTTTTACATTATATATTTCTTTTCAGGCTATCCTGATCATACACTTGTTAATCATCTAAACTTTCACTCGAGTACATGTCCCATCAGACATCTTCTTTGGCTCTCTATGAAGGGTGGTAGTTGAGATTGCACTGTTCAAGGGTCTTCTCCATATAAATGCGGCCAGAAAAGTTGCTGCAGTGCATTTAATGCGGTGGTAACAGCTTTTCTTTTAGATATTTCTGCGTTCTTATCACCTGTGTACGTGCATGAGATTCATCCTGATCGTTGGAACTCCCTGGAAGATCACCTAAATTGCCCAAATGCATGCTTGACCAATATTTACCATATCCGAGAAGGAGATATTTCTCAGACTATATTCCTTCATTCTTTCCTTACGTGATTCTCAACTTTGGGACCTCTCCCAATTATTTATTCACCCTTGGACATATCTACGTCCTCGGATAAGGCCCAAGGCCCAATATACAAATTTGGGTTCTTATCCCCACAAGACTCTAATAGGAAATGTACCCCCCACATAAAATTGGGCATATGGCACAAAATTAGATTTTAATTGTAAATTTTAATTAGACTTTTTTTTTTTTTTTTGGCTGAATAAGGCAATATATTAACACACACACACACACACACACACACACACACACACACAAAAGAGAGCAGAATCAAACAGAAGCAAGGGAAGGGGAGAGATTTAGCCTACACCTCCTTCCACAAACCCAGAAACTACAGAGAAAGCGGGGGACCCAAAACTATTACAAAAGTATGCCCATTGGGATGGGGAATGAGCTACAACTTCCCTAGTTCCCCAATGTTTAGATTATGCAAGAAGATCAAACAAGCTAAACTAGAGCTAAAACAATGGAATAGATCCTGCTTTGGCAATGTACAATCTAAAATCAAGGAGGCATGGAAGAATTTAGACCAAATTCAAAGCTTAGACCCAAATCCACAAAATTTGGAAAAGGAAGCAAATTTGTGTATGGAAATCCAAGAACTGTTGAAAAGGGAGGAAATATTATGGCATCAAAAATCCAAAATCAAATCACTTATAAGTTCTGACCTCAATACAATATTCTTCTATCTTAGTATAGTGATAAGGCGAAGAAGAAATTCCATTGATTTTATGAAGAAAGAAAATGGAGAGTGGATTTCAAGATGGGAGGAGATTGGCCAATCCTTTCAAACCTTCTTTAATAACCTGTTCTCTTCTTCAACCCCACATATTCCCTATGATCTAAATAACTTAATTCCAAGGTGCATCACTCTAGAAGATAATGAAATGTTGCTAGCCATGCCTTCCGTGAAAGAGATCAAAACAACAGTATTTTCAATGGATGCTCATAAAGCATTTGGGTCTAATGGAATGTCTCCCCTTTTCTTCAAACACTACTGGCACTTGATAAGCGCTGATGTTGTGGATGCAGTTTTAAGCTTCTTCCGAGGTGATCGTATGTTGAGAGAAATAAATCATACTTTTATCACCCTAATCCCCAAGCATGAGAGGGCAGCCATGGTTAACCAATTCAGGCTGATTTCGCTTTGTAATGTGTTATATAAGATAATTTCAAAATTATTAGCAAACAGGTTGAGACCGCTCCTCCACAAGATGATATCTCCCTGGCAAGCTGCCTTCATTCAAGGTAGAAAAACGCAAGATAATAGCATAATGGCCCATGAAATCATTCATGCTCTGAGAAAGAAAAAAGGTAAGGAAAAGTGGATGGCAATTAAACTTGATATGGAAAAGGCTTATGATAGACTAGAATGGCCTTTTATTCTTAGTGTCTTAAGAAATTTTGGTTTCGACGAGAGATGGATAAATTGGATTTCAGAATGCATTTCAACTACCTCTTTTTTCTATATTCATAAATGGCTCTCCATTTGGTTTCTTCCAACCACAAAGAGGTCTAAGACAAGGGGTCCTTCTTTCTCCATTCCTATTTGTCGTAGCAGCCAAACTCCTACAAAAAACTGAAGAGGCTAATAAGCTAAAAGGTATCAAGCTTGCAAAGGGTTGCCAACCAATTTCTCATCTCTAATTTGCAAACAATTTGTTCATTTTTGGGACGGCAGATGAAGAGAATATAAGGTCTATCAAAGAATGTCTATCCACTTATTCTTCCTAGTCAGGGCAAAAAGATAAATTTTAATTAGAATTTCTCTGAGAATATAAGGTCCATCAAAGAATGTCTATCCACTTATTCTTCCTGGTCAGGACAAAAGATAAATTTTAATTAGACTTTCTCTAAGTTTTGCCTCTCTTTCTCTCTCCATTTGGATTCTTCCAACCACAAAGAGGTCTAAGACAATGGGACCCTCTTTCCCCATTCCTATTTATCGTAGCAGCCAAACTCTTGCAAAAAGCTGAAGAGATTAATAAGCTAAAAGGTATCAAGCTTGCTAAGGGCTGCCAACCAATATCTCATCTCCAATTTGCAGACGATTTGTTCATTTTTGAGAAGGCAGATGAAGAAAATATAAGGTCCATCAAAGAATGTCTATCCACTTATTCTTCCTGGTCAAGACAAAAGATAAATTTTAATTAAATTTTCTCTGAAAATATAGGGACCATCAAAGAATGTCTATCCACTTATTCTTCCTGGTCAGGATAAAAGATAAATTTTAACTAGACTGAGTATGTAAAAAAGGAAAGATAAAATATTCTTTAAGTGGAATTTGGTTTTGCATGCACCGAGTGGACCTCTGGTTGTCCTGTAATAACTTGTTCAAATTAATGTTGCATTAATTAATTAAAAGTGAAAACACTTCGTAAGGCTCTATTTGATATATTTGATATACCCACTCAAATACATGTTTTCATTTTTAAATAATATTACACGTATTTTCACACATTTTTTTACCCACATATATTTTTAAATAACAAAACACATTTTTTTTAGTGGGTATCCTAAACACCTCGGAAGATTCTTCGTAACAAGTCATGATTTGCTACTATTGTAATTGAAAATTCAAAAGATATTTTACATTTTGTCATGAGCAGTGATACTATGGCACTCTTTGACGCAATTCAGTCTTTGCCTTGGTTTTCTCTACGGCATTTATTACTTCATCAGTACGAAGTGAATTTTTTTTCTATTAGATCAGTACGAAGTGATTGAACTTTGAAAAGATGGAATGCATGATTTTTCAAGTATATGAAACGAATGGAAATTTTTTTTTTTACATATTAAAAACAGAGAGGAGTATTGATGCATTCTTTGACACAATTCAGTCTTTGCTATGCCAGTCGTGCCACTATGACAATGACAGGACCTTCAGTCACGCAATACTTGTTTTATGGTTAAGACTAATGACACAATTTTTAATAGTCAAGAGCTAATAACTGGGGACTAGATGATTTAGCCCCTCAGTGAATTTTTGACAGATACAAAATAGGACATGGAATTACAAACTAGAAAGTGGAAACCAAAATCTTTTTTATACAGAACATAAGACCAGCAACTAATGTACCCTGACCAATGGCTACTCTAGAAATTTTTTTAAAATGGTCATTAAAAAACTTAAATTATATGAAGCCTAATAAAAAGAGAACTTCATATATTGGCGACAAAAAAAAAAAAAAAAAAAAAACAAACAAACAAACAAACGTGCAAACATATAAAATCTTATAATTTCCTTCTATGAATTTTCTTATTTTGAAATCATTACATGATAGTCTTATTATCAATGTTGCAAACTACATCCCTTTTAAAATTATAGTAAGTAAAATTTTTCTTGAATTTTTTTTTTTTTTTTTTTTTTTTTTTTTTTTTTTTTTTTTTGTAAGGACCTAATATATTGTTAGGGGGACTAACATTTAAGAACTAAATTTTGGCTACAAACTAAGTTGTAACACAAGGCTTTAGCTCTTACTAAACAAATTAACATTACTACATATGTAAGGTTGAATTTAATCAACCATCTAATTGGCTTTATTCCGTGACCAATTTGCTTGTATTTTAGCACTTAGTAACCCTGTATTTAGGTGGGAAAATTGTAAGGGTAGTGTGTGAGAAGTTGTGAAGAAAAGCTCAAGAGTGTGCAAGAAAACAGAGCTTCGCGGCTAGGACTCGCGGGTGGATCGCGACTGGCAAGCCGCCAAAAGCTGGCACGTGAGAGGCACATGAGGGAGCTGAAGGGTCGTGCCAGCTGTCACGCTACAGGACAAAAGTCCCAGGCTAGCCAGGCCGTTACGTCGCGACTGGAACTCGCGACTTGGACAAGTCGCGAGACCTAGTCGCCAAATTACCCTGTTTGGCAAAAACTGACGTTTTGCATTCCTTTCTCACCCTACTATAGATACACCCTTATACCCATCATATTGAGAGAGCTTCTAGAGAGAATTTTGTGAGAGAAAACCCTAGAGAAATACAAGATTGCCTCATCCCCAATCTTCATCTAAGAAACTCTACAAATTCCTCTACTCTCTTCCTCTCCATTGTCATATCCTTGAGAGGCCTTTAGCCAAATCCTTATCTCACCACACCCACGTCTGTGAGAATGTTTATTTGGTCCTGAGGGAAGCAGTTTGGGAAGAAACCAATGGTGATTGGTTGATGTTATGGGCTATAGCGGAATCCGGTAAGCTAGAAAAGAAAAAGGTTCGGCGTAACTTCGTTGGAGCAACAAGTTTGGAGGGCTTAGGTACCTGGGTAGATTAGGCTTGGAGGGTCTATTGCTGTTCATGTATCCCAACTACATTTTCTAGTGGATTATTGACCGCTTGGAGGGCGGCGGAGAGGTTTTACGCCGAGGGCTTCGGTTTCCTCTTCGATAACACATCGAGTGTTGTCCTTGTGTTTGCATTTCTCTTCCCTCTATCTTTACCATATAATTACTGCTGTGTGTGTGATTTTTTATGGTTAGATTGTTTCTCAATTCTGGTATAAGCTATTTATCATTTTCCGCACATACGTTGTTTGTTAAATAGCTTGAATTGGTATCTTTGTATTTGGGGGTCTAAACGTTCAAGGGTGTTTCATACCCTTAGTGAACTTTCAACATATTTTAAAATTTTAACTGTTGAATTGCATGTTCTCTATATTCTTAAAACACATGTCAAATTTTATGTCAATCGTATTTTATTTACTATTCAATCCATAAACTTACTTTTTATGTATAAATTTAAACTACAAAAACTCGAAATTTAAACATTTGATTGATGATGTTAAGACATATGTGGAACTTGTTATACCATATGTTATGTAATATTGACTAATCCTTTGACAAAATGCACTTTACTTGTAATTGAATAGATCTAGGATGAGTTTAGTACTTCAAGAAACAAGAGTTCAAGTCTAGTATTAAAGTCATGCAAATCTGTCCAAGAAACAAGTGAAGAAGTGTTGTTCATTAGAGCTCGACAGATGATATCTATCGAGGTTTAATGCTAATGCTCGATAGAAATAGTATCTACCGAGAATTACGAAATTCAGATTTTCAGATATGTTTTTCACGCATATCCAAGTTATTTGTGTAGAGTTTCTTTTCTCATAACCCTAAACATATATAAGGATTATTTTTTGATATTAGGTACTAGGATTCTTTTTATCTGTAACCGCTTGTTTTGATAATAGTGGATTCTCAGGAATAGTGACCTTAAATTCACCCAGTGAGGTTTTTCCTCGGTGGTTTTTCCCATTCATAAACAAATCACATGTGTCAAATTCATTTTTCGCTGCATTTAACTTAATTGGTGATTTGTTTGTGCTACCATGCTTATTGCATATAATTGAATCTAATTAATTGATTAATTTACCAAAGGGGTCAAAACATTCTTGGCCTATTAAATGACATAGCTATTAATGTTTGATCTTCTTGAAGTTTTGCAAATACAGAGAATATAAGAAGAAAATGTAATTAAATGGTGGATTTGTCAAAATTCGCATTCAAATAAAAAAAAATATATATTGAATGGAGTTGTAGTCTTAGTTTACAACCAAGTTTGTTACCAAATTTTGTCCAAAATTTAATTAAGTTGGGCCTAAAAAAAAAATTAGGGTTGTCACAAAGCATTTTTAAAGATAAAAAAAAATCATAAATTTTTAAAATTATACATAATAATAATAATTTTTTTTTAGGCCAAGATGGTCCTATGACCACCCTGGACTTTATGTAGAGCTGCCAGTGACCTTGACTATTTTTTTTTTTTTTTCTTAACAAGATAAAAATTCTACTATAACCTAATCTAAGTGTATATATGTGTGAAGCTCCCTCCTGGAGACTTAAACATCGGTCCTTACCCCCCCACACCCTACAAGCACTTATACTTGTGGAGTGACCATCGTGCCAAGGGTGCATGGTGGTAATGTACATACCCTAACTATCACTTTCACTAGGTTCCTTTTTAAGTCCTCTACCAAAATCAACCTAGCAATTAACCAGCTGTAGATTAATTCATTAGTTAAGTAATCATGTCACCCTTCTTATTGATTTCTAAACTGATAGTAGTGTGTGTTATTTTTGTTCTTTCCTTTTCTTCTACTATAGATAGTGCAATATTGCTAGTGAGAGGGTGTGTTGACCTTAATTAGAGACAAGGGTAACAAAAAATGGGGACTTGTTCTCAATTTGGAATTATGATAGAAAAATTGCATATGAACATATCATTGAAGCCACAAAGGACTTTAACATTAGATATTGTATTGGAACCAATGGTTACGGTAGTGTCTACAAAGCACATTTGCCTAGCGGCAAAGCAATTTCCTTGAAAAAAGCTTCATCGCTTAGAGGTTCAAGACCCAAATTTTGATAAGAGTTTCAAGAATGAGGTTAAAATGTTGACAGCAATCTGACATTGGAACATTGTGAAACTTCATGACTACTATTTGCATAAACGATGCATGTTTTCGATCTATGAATACATGGAAAGGGGAAGCTTATTTTGTGTCCTAAATAATGATGTTGAGGCGATGGAAATGGATTAGACAAAGAGGGTGAGCATCATCAAAGGCATAGCATATGCCACATCTTACATGCATCATGATTGCATCCCAATAATCGTTCAATGAGATATAAGCAACAACAATATTCTATTGAACTCTAAGTTGGAAAATTTGTCTCTGATTTTGGCATGGCTAGACTTCTTGATCCTGACTCCTCCAATCAAAATTTAATTGCTGGGATTTAAGGTTATATTGCTCCAGGTGAATTGTTGTTGTTTATATATATATATCTTATATCTCCCCCATTCTCCAACGTTTTTTTTTTTTTTTTTTTTTTTTTTTTTTTTTTTTTTTTTTTTTTAAGGTTGGCTTTGTGGCACATTCCAAATAATCATGCTAGTTTGGTTACCTTATTGTTTGATAAAAGAACTTAATCATGCATGGTAGCAAGCAATCATTTCCACCATGTAATTTTTATGCAATGACAAGTTTTGACCAACCTTTCCATGAACAAAATTCATAAAAATATAAAAGAAAAGAAAGAACAAAAATATTACATTTTTAATAGCAATTTTTTTTCCTACGTAGTTATGATGTTGACTGAAAAATGTGATGTCTATAATTTTGAATTGGTGATACTAGAAATATTAATGAGAAAACATCTAGGAGAACTCTTGACTACTTTATCATCGTCATCTTCTCTAAATATGATGTTAAATGAAATATTAAACCAGTGCTTGCCACCTCCAAATCGTATGGTTGCACGGGATATTTTCTTTGTTGCAACTTTAGCATTTGCATGCTTATGCACCAAACCAAAGTCTTGGCCAACAATGAATTGGGTCTCCCAAGAATTTCTTTCTCATAAGAAACCAATAGCCAAGCCCTTACATGCGGTTTCACTATGACAGTTGAAGAACCAAAAAAATTATATGGTCGTTGGAGATATTGAAACTCAATCATGAAGTGCTTATTGTTAACTTTAGTATCAAATTGTTTGATGAACTTATAAGAAAATAAAATGCTGTGTACTAAAATAAGCGCTGTAAGGAATCATGTAATTCTGTATGGTATATCTAGCATCTATACCAAGCATCTATAGTCCTCATACTCAATACTCATTGTGGAGATGGCAAAGGCTCATCCATATACTTGACCGCAAGGACTTGCACGTGAATGTTGGAAGCGATAGTAATAAGGCTTAACCTTGCAAAATTTTATACGTATTAAGCCAAACCTAATACTACGTACTTAATTTATTTTACTAGCACTGACATATCTTGCATGCAAGAAAAGCAAACCATTACATACTTTTACATTTTTTTTTCTTTTACCAAATAATATATTTGCAGCTTTTATGCACAGATTTTTATTCAGCGTGTGTAGAAATATTAGCATACTAAGAAATTTTTTTTAATTTTTTTTTTTTTATATATATATCATTTGGATGATTGGTAAATAATTTCAACAGTAATCAAGACTAATATAACTAAAAGTGAACATTGGCTCGTGTCCAATAATAGCTATAAGTGTGTCACCATAGGGTTTCTTTCTTGTTAGAGGATATATGGCCTTAAAAGTGAAGTTTAATCCTGATTAACCTTGTGATGTACTCTGGGCATGCCGTGCCATTCTTGCAATAAATAATGGAGGATATGTTTCAATTATAAAAATTCTGATTCTAATGGTGGAATTTTCCTTGGGGTTGGTGGTTAACCCTTGTTTAATGCTGTATATGGTGAATGTTAAATGTGTAGTAAATGACCTAGAAATCAATCTGAATTTATAATTGGTTAGTTGAACATGTTAGTTTAATTTCGCAGTAAATTCAACCAAGGGGTCTAAACTTGACTTCTCAATTTTCACTATCCAATCAATTTTCTTCTTTACTTGAAACTCAAAAGCCATAAATCCGGGAACCAATTAACTAATCTTCATCAGTTTTTCACTCGTAGCAGACCTTAATATCCTTACTCGCAACTTTCAGAGGGATTGTAGCCTTAGTTCCCGCTCCAGCATTTTCTTTTCTTTTCAGCATCACTTTCAGGTAACAAGAACCAATTTTAACAAGTATTAATCTCTTTTTTCTTTAATAAAACAAGGATTAATCTCTAATAATTGAAACAATGTTTTCTCGAAAAAAAAAAAACTATAACTAAAACAATGCTAAACTGGGGGCTAATTAATAACATGAATCAGGACCCATGCATTTTGTAAATGGGCTGATACAAATCCAACTATTTTCTCGTAGGCTTGTAACTCTAGATATACTACAAAGTTATGCTCGAAGTACAGGCTGAGGGCACCGCATAGAAGAGAGCGCAAAATACATTGGACGACCAGGGATGGAACTAGAATTTAGAATTAAGGGAGGCGGCTTATCCGCTGAGGGTTTTTTTTGGTGGCTTTGACGCATGTGTAATTGAGTTTGGACAAAATTATTTTTACAAATTGTTGATGTGGTCAGTAGCTATTGATAGGTAAAAAAAGTAGTATAAGTGGTGGTTTCTAATGAACTAATAAGAATTTGATATCTCAACAGTTTGTAAAAAAATTGTTAAAAAGTTTGTAACTATAACATTACTTTTAAAATAATCAATGATACTATTAAAAAAGAGCAAAGTGTAATTTTATTTTATTTTTTTTTAAATTGCTAAAATTAGTACCTATGTATAATTGTATATACTATATTTTTTATATAAAAAAATTGGGGAGGGGGGCCATTGCCCCCAAGTCAAAGAGTGGCTCCGTCCATGGACAAGACATGGCATGTACACACTACACACGGTCAATTTTGAACACAATACCATTCACGTAATGGATTTAATGTGGAGAAAGAGAGGTTAAAGGCAAGATAAAATATACTTTTATGGTTAGTTTGGATGGAGGGAGAGTAGAGTAGTGATGTAGAACATACCACCATGACCTTCCTCGATTCTCGCGCGCGCGCACCTGAAATCATCGCGCAAAGCAAAAAGGCACTAGTAGAAACCATGAGCCTCGGAATCAAAATCGTATGAAATTTGGAAAGTTGAAGGGAAACAGCCTTTTGAGTAATAGTCGTTGCTTTGCCACAAGGTACCTTGGAAAATGGCAAATTCCTTCGTTTAGACCCCAAAAACAACGATTTTGCCATTTAAAGTCATTTTTGTTTCCTTAATAACTTTTTACTCAAAAGTTATAATAAGATCCTGTTTGTTTTGGGACGACCCTTAAGGTTAGTAGTTTATGATTCTGCATTTAACTCAATTTTGTCATTTTTGGTAAATTTCGGTATTTTGTCACATAATCATGTAATTAATACGAATTAGGGTTTCAGATGTTTTTCTCAGTATTTATATGTTTTGTAGCTGTCAAAGACAAAATAAACTATTATCAATAAATATAGACTTTTTGTCAATTTTCTTCTCTAGTGGATTCTAGTTTTATCACCTTGTGGATTCAAGGAACATCTGTGGATTCGAGGTTTACTACCAAGGAACTAACAGTTTAGTTTTCTGTCTATCAAAAAACAGTATTGTGTGTGCTTTCTTCAAGCTTTCGCGACATCAAGTAGAGTTGGCAAGAAATTAGTCAGTGGAATTTGTTTACTTGCATGCACTTATCATCTCATGTCACCTAGTCCTTGATGTGTGAAATGTACATGACTTTCGCATGCAATTTCTTAGTATTTAATTGGATCGGAATGATAAGATTTAAGCACTGTGTGCACCTCTGGTTGTCCTATAATCATTTATGGCATGTTTGGATGTTTAAAAATGGAGGGGGAATAGAGTAGAGAGAGGGAGAGTAATCCAATTACCTTATTTGGAAGTTTTTTAAGAAAAGAGGGAGAGGGGTTTGGAGGGGTTTCAACTCCCTCTAACCCCTCATTTTTAATTCTCCCAAATTGGAGAGATTTGGAGGGAGAGTAGAGTAGATAAATTATTGTCCAAGTAAATTCCCTAATTTACCTTTTCTAACAAATTAATCATAGACCAATGTTGCAAATCCATTTTCAAATAGGGGTAAATTTGTCTATTTTAATCATTTCCTCTCCTCTCCATCCTAATATTTAAAACATCCAAACAAGGAGAATGGCTAATTACTCCCTTCCCCCTTATTAATTTTAAAAACATCCAAATAAGGTGGAGGGGAACCATTCTCCTCTACTCTCCTCTCCACTACTCTCCTTCCCTCTACTCCCCTCTACTCTCCTCTCTCTCTCTAAACCTCCAAACAGCCCATTAATCAGACCACGAGCTCATATGGAGGCTTTGATAAAGTGTGGAAATTAGTGTTGCACTAATTGAAAGTGATACACTTTTAAGTTTTAACTAGTGCGCAACCTTAATTTCAACAATTGGAAATGCAAGCTTCTCAAAAAGTCCGTTAGATACATTCAACCACGGCACAATGTGGAAATATTTGCATTACGATAACGAAGAAATTTCCAGAATAATTTCATGGAATACTAAGCTTTTTTTTTTCCAGAACATTTGGAAGATTGGTAAGTGATTTCAACAACAATCAAGACTAATATCTTAAAAATAAATACTGGCTTGTGTCCTATAGCTAAAAGTATGTCACCAAAGGGCTTCTTTCTCATCAGAGGATATGGCCTTATAACTTATAAGTGAAGTTTGATTCGGATTAAATGGCGGATTCACTTAATATTTAGAAAAATGATATGTTCACAACATTTTCATAATATTTTTACAACAAATTATAAGTGATAGGTTGTCACTGGTTGTTATTGTTGGAGCAAAAAAGTAATATTAGTGTTAGGTTCAAATTTGAACAAATAACAACTAACCACCTATGATTTGTTTTGAAAATGTTATGAAAAAAGAATAATGCTAAAGATACAAACTATTTTACAAAAAATTTTACAAGCTGCTGATGTGGTGAGTGATTATTGGTAAATGAAAAAATAATATTAATGACGGGCCTAAATGAAAACCAATAAGAGATTGGTCATATCAACATTTTGTAAAAATGTTGTAAAATAGTTTGTGACTGTAGCATTACTCATGAAAAAATTGTGGACATAGCATCTCTCTAATATTTAGGGCCTAAAGCGACAACGTACTATATATAGGCCTCTTTTATATTTAAGTATAATTAAATAATATTTTTTTAATTATTATTATTATTATTATTATTTAATTTTCTGCATCTTTTGATATGTTAAATTAATAATTAAGTTTATGTTATTAATGAAAAGAGATCTTTTACATTTTACTGCAATCCCATCCGGCCTAGAAGCATATCTAGTACACAGGTAAGGTAACGTGTACAAAATAGAAACTTAGAAAACTAGCTGACTAAATAAATAAATAATTTATTTTGCTTTTGTACAATCCATATTGGGGAAGCCAAAAATAACTAATAAAGATTTTTTTTTTTTTTTTGCTTCTGTACACATAACATGTAAAAAGAGTTAAAAGCTAGATAGATTATGATAAGCATTGAATGGATAAGCATTGAGTGTATAACAATTTGGTAGTAAGTTCTAAAGAAGTGTGATTTTTGTTCTGTCTCTAGCGTTACTTTTTTTTTTAAAATATATTAATTTTTATTATTTAAAAATTTTGGTTTTTTTTTTTTTTTTTTTTTTTTTTTGGGCTAAGTGAAAAGTTATTAATAGAGGGCTCTTATTCCATTTGGGGGCTTTAGACGACTGCCTTAATCGCCTTTATGGTTGAGCCAGCCCTGATTAAATGAGGACCTTGTGTAATGTACTCTGGTCACCGTTCTTGCAATTAGGAAAATGGGCATGTTTCAATAATAAAAACTTTGATATTTATAGCAAAATTTCAAATAATTCAATTGTTACAATAAATAGGAATTTGTGATTTAAACCTTGGTTATTCTTATAAAACTTTTCCATGTGTCCAACAAAACTACAACTGACTCTCAAAAAATAAAAATAAATAAATAAAACAAAACTAAACTAATTATTAACTTGTAATATTGTTTATTAGTCCTGCTTAATGGTTGTTTGAACCGTTCTTTATGCTCTCACAATTTTTCAGCTTCAAAAAAAAAAAAAAAAAAAATTCTTTTTCTTATCAGTTCTCTTTTCATTTTCCGAACAATGTTGTCCTTTATTTTAGAGGCAAAAGCCATAAGTAGTCCAATTAAGTTATACTTGAAAGAGCAGACCTTGACACCCTTTCTCCTTGGAACTCTCACAGTGATTTTGGCCTTATTTCCATTTTCAGCATATTTCAATTTATAGTTCAATATCATATTATAGCTAACATTAATCCAACCTATATTTAAACCCGCTGATATAATTCACTTATTTTCAGTGTTAATTCTAGGTGAAATATTTTTTTAAGTAAAATTTGTTTTTTTTTTATATATACAAAATAGAAATTTTACTCTAACCTAATTTAAGTATATATATGTGAAGCTCTTTTCTGGAAACTTGAATTCTAGTTCTTTCCTCCTGCACCCCACAAACACTTATACTTGTGAAGGAACCATCACACTAAAGGTGTGCTTTGATAAATTTGTTCTTGACTGCATACATACCACTCATGCACATTCAAATATTCAATAATCGATGTAGTACTTTTCTTTTCTTTTTTTCTTTTCTTTTTTTCTTTTTTTCTTTTTTTTGAGAAGAATTCAATATAGTGCTTGATTGTGTTGAAAGTTGAAACGATAAGACTAGAGTACCGTGGGGGTCTGTGGTGGCCTTTTAATATTTCCCAATCTAAAAGGATCTCGGTTGGAACCTTTAAGAAAGTGTTAGGAAATAAATAATGGCTAACATGAATCCAACTCACATAGTAAAAGTGTTAATATCAAACCAATTATTTTCGAGTGCCAATTCTAGATAAAATATACTGTAATTTATTAAGTGGAATCTGATCTTGACCACATGCCATTCACATTCAATGGTAATTGATTAATGTGTTGGAAGTTGGAACGATAAGACTAGAGTACCGTGTGGGACTGTGGTGGCCGTTATAATTGCACAATCTAAGGGGGTTTTTATGGTCATATTACACCCCCGGCCAGAAAGCCAGTGGCCTCGGTCGGGGGTCTTTATGGTCTAAGGACCTCACTTGGAATAAAGTATTAGGAAATAACTCATTGCTATTACACCATTTACTGAGTCCACTAATCAAATTAAGGACTTCATTTGAAACCTTTAATAAAGTTCTAGAAATAATTCATGGCTATGGCATTGGCACCAATTACTGATTTCACTAATCTAACTTTAATTAAGTGTTAGAAAAAATAAAATAAAATCATGACCTTACACCATTTACTGATTCCACTAACCTAAGGACCTCTAGTATGGAAAAGTGTAAGAAACATAAGAACACCGAAACTAAGAACTAACCTGCATATTTCCTTTTCTCCTTGCTTTTCTTGGCAACCAAATAAAATAAGTAAAAAATATTAATTAAATTATAAGAATTGAGGAATCATTCTCAAGTATCTATTGACCTTGATCTAAAATGTACAAAACTGCAAATCACATAAATTTTTCAATCCAAATCTAATTCAAAATTTCCCCAGCAAATATTTTCCCTCAAAACAAATTGTGCCCTAAAACGGAGCAAAATATCAAATACACAAATGCCAAATTGAACCTAACCTAGCTATTTTTCTCTTTCCCCTCACTTTTATCGTCAACCAAACATAAGATTAATAAAAAAATTAAGGAAAATGTGGAGTAATTACAGATTGGTAAGGCGTATTCAAGTGGATAAGATAAATAGCTGTTATTAGGAGCAAATGTCATAAATTAAAACTTTCTATTAAAAAAACGACCTTATAATACCGAACAAGAAAGTGTGGGAAATAAATTGTGGGCCATTAAACCATTTACTTTTTCTTTTCTTTTTTTTCTTTTTTTTAAGGAAAAACTATTTACTAATTCCACTAGTCAGACTGATTATTCTTCGCAACGCATCCTAACTCAAATTGTAAATTTCGCAACAATTCCACTAAAGATTAAAAAAAAAAAGTTCGGTTCAATTGCATTATGACCAAAGATTTAAAAATAAATAAATCAATAAAAAAGGGAATTTTTAACATATTTTCGAGGAGATCATGCGTGTAGAATTTCTAGGAAATTTCTGCACTTCTATTCTATAGTATTCAAAAAGATAATATTTCGTGAAAATCATGTTGGTATTTAATCAAAGTCAAAAGTAGAAAAGGAATCGCACTCATTAACGTGACTTTCAGTCTTTGGGTAAGGTCTGCATTTCAATTATTAAAGGGTCTTTGAGTCATAGATATGACAATTAACAATTTTTCCCAAGTCTGGTTCATTAGGTAGAGTATCACTATTATCACACTCAGTTTAAGACGTCAACTTAGGTCGTTTCTTTACTATTTTTTATTCAACAAAAAAAAATTAAAAAAAAGACAATCAACAATTTGCCAATCCACTCATCAGTCATACACTTCAACATGGAATCAAATGCGATGAAGGTGGATGCATCACAGAAATTGACATGGTTGGGGCCTTACTTCGCAAATATAAGATTAGTAAATATAATTTCTTACATCAGTTCTTGGGGAGCATTCCACATGAGATAGGTACCCTTTCGAAGCTCGCCCACCTTAATTTGTCCGAAAATGTACTTAAAGGTGTACTTACCTCACTCAATTGGTCACATTTGACATTTCTTCTAATCTTATCAGTGATTCCAACCCCAAAGAATTAGGAAATTTAATAAATCTTCTTGAATTAAATTTTAATACTAACAAATTTATCGGACCAACCCCTTCAGCACTTGGTCTTTTGACCAATCTTTCCATTATGGATTTGTCTTTTAATGATATTAATTTCTGTAGCATCTGAAATTGGACTACTAATGAATTTGAGGGATTGTAATTTGATTCAAACAAAATCAATGGCTCCATTCCCGTAAATATAGGTAACATGAAGAGGTTGATAGCTGATACATTTGAACCTCAGTATAACAAATATTTTTTTTAAGCCTAAATGTAGTAGTGTTAGTGAAATCTCTTCCACTATTATATTGGTCATTTAACTAAATTGGACAACCTTTAAGTTTGGAATCAAATTAGTGGCTGCATTCCTCAGAATCAAATAATTGCTTTCGTTAACATCATTGATTTTAAGACATTACTATCTAACTGGCAGTGTTCCCTCTTGCGTTGGCAACCTTTTCGTCCAATATCAATTTGACCTCAGCTACAATAACTTCACAGACAACATTCCCCCATCCTCTCTTTAATATATCTGATTTTAACTTGTACAATTCTTTGAAGGGTCGAATATTTTCCAATATCATGAATTAAGGATTTTATGTAAGGACGTCAAAGGATTTGCACATTGTACACCATCTTCTCATGCAATGCGCCTAGTAAATATTTTGGTCCTAGAACCACTCAACAAATTAAGACATGGGCTATGTTGCAACCAACCCAACTTGATGCTAAATGAACTTTAAGGGTTTTTTTTTTTTTAATTATTATTATTATTAGTTTTTTTTTATGGGTTTGGTTTACAATACATTAAACTTCAAAGAAACTAGAGCTGGAACAATTTTTTGACGTAAAAAATATGCAATATAAAAGCTTTAAGATAAATCTAAGCTGAAAAAAAAAAAAAAAAAAAAAAAAAAAAAAAAAAGAAGAAGGTAAGAAAGAGTCTTCTGATTTCTAACCCAAATGGTTGGGTCGTTTTTGTAATTACAGTAAAGTTTGTAAAAAGGTACGGTAAAATAAGAGTTGGACATCATTTGTCTCAGATCTAAAAATATAAAAACAAAAAAAGGAAGCTTGGGCATTTTTCATCATGAGGGACCAAATCCAAAATATATAAATTTCAAATTATTTAAGCATAAATAAAAAAGGTATAGTATATTGTGGTAGCAGCACCACACAATTGGGAATACAACTACACATATTCCTTCACATATTGAAGAGATTGAAGGTTCAAATCCGAGTTAGTGCGGCTGTTCTTGCAAAAATCGAAAAAATAAGAATAATAAGAAAATTGACTTTTTAAAAAATAAACAAAATAGATTTGACGTGAAAAATTACAGGAAAAAAAAAAAAAAAAAGATTAGAAGTCAACTTAAGTCAAACCAATTCAAAACCCTATATATATATATATATATATATATATATATATATATATATATTCAGCTCTGATTTCGATTGTTTTTTATTCTTAAAACCAGTGAAGTTAATACCGTACCATACCGGCCGGTATGGCCAGTATTTCTCGTTCCGGTAGATAAAACGGTATCGAAACACCCTTAAATTGTACCGCTCAAAATACTGGTCTATACTGGACTATGCCGGGCATACCGGCGAATACTGGCCATTTCGGACGGAAAGTAAAAACCGGCCGGTACAAAAAGCTTCTTAAAAAAAAAAAACACAAAACACAAAACACAAAACAAAACATAAAAATACCAAATGGCTCATGTCGCCTTCAAGCCCAGCACCACTTTGTTGGTCGTTGTTAACATTTAGCTAATTATCCCTTCCTCTTCCTCCTTCAGTTTCGTTCCTTTCACTCCCCTTCTTTTTTTTTCACTTCTCCTTATCTGTTGTTTAGACTAACAGCTGCATCCCCCTTGGTCCTTTTGTTTTGTGTGGTTCTTGTAGTCTTAGGGTCCGTTTGGTTCGAGTAAAATATTTTCTGGAAAATATTTATTTTTCGGAAATACTATTTTCGGGAAAGAAAAATGTATTCAGGCTGTTTGGTTGCATTTCAAAAAATACTTTGAAAAATATTTTCTGGTGTTTGGTTGTATTCTTGAAAATACTATGGAAAACACATTTTCTACTTTTTGCTCACATTTTCTCAACTTCCAAACAAATATTAATATCATTTCTCAGTCACAGACACAAAAGAAACAAAACACAAAGAAAAAAAATATCAAATCCGGTCAAAATCATCAAATCCGGTGCGATCTCAGTGTGATCGCACCGAGATCGCCTGAGAGTGAGAGATAGATCAGATCAACAGAGGACGGCGGTGATCTCAATGCGATCGGTGCAATCCTGGGGTGCGATCAGTGCGATCTTGGGATGAGGGATGGTTCGGCAGAGGACGAGGGTGCGATCTGGGCATCACCGGTGCGATCCTGGGGTTCTTCAGGTGTTTCTCTGGCTCTCTTCTTTCTCGGTGTTTCTCTGGCTCTCTTCTTTCAGGCGGAGCTCTCTTCTTTCTCTGGCTCTCTTCTTTCTCGGCTAAGTTCTCTTCTTTCTCTGGCTCTCTTCAATTTCTCTGGCTCTCTCTTTTGCGCGTGACCCGGAAATGGTTTGAAGTGAAAATGAAAGTGTAAAACCATTTCCGGGTCAAAGGAGTAAATTATGGTCAACATGCATCTGATTTTCCAGAACATTTTATTTTCCGTAGCTGCCAAACACGTGGGTCAGTGGAAAATGATTTCCTGAAATCGTTTACCACCAAAACAAACGGACCCTTATTTTGTGTGTACTGACACCACACCACGTGTAGCATTGAAATTTGAAACAAGTTTGAAATTTCAATTACATCATTTATTTCAAATTTTCAACTGTTGTCTTTTTTTTCCTTGCTGAATATTCAACTACTGCCACTCACTAGTTTTATATTTTTAATAATTAATAGGCTGATACGTGAGCTAGAGATAAACAATAAGTGAAATATTAAAATATATATAAAATATGGTTCTAGAGATTTTGTGTGTGTATATATAAAATATATATAAAATAGCGGTAAATTTGAAACGGTACACTGGTATTGATCGGTACCTGAAATATATCGTATCGCTAGCTAAACCGGTACAACTTCCGGTACGATATTGACTCCCTTACTTAAAACACGCTCAATCAACCGCGCATAGCCACAAAAGACTTCTTGGACAATTCATGTGAGTTTTTTTACTATGTATATCGATGGATTTACATGTATAAATTGTTTCCGAGTGACATTAATTAGAATTCAGTGTTAGGGCACACACTAGACTCAACTCTTAGGATCTTTAAATGATTTGAATAATAGTTAATAGTACTATGAATATATACTGAGTCTTATATAGTTGTGTCACATTCAGTATTACACTATTTGAATACTAGTATATTAATAGAAGTATAGAACTATGAATATATACTGAGAAAAATACTACGGTGGAATTAGGGGTGTCCAGACCCGACCCACACCCGCCGGACCGACCAAACCGCCCGATCTCCACCCGATTTCAGCCCGAACCGATGCTCTTGTCTGTCAGTTACGGGTTGCCGCGCCTAAGACCCGACGCCGGCGAGTCGAGTGGCGGTTTTCTTCTCCAAAACCCGAGCCACTCGACCCGACCGATGTTCTATACAAAAAATGCAGAATCCGGCGAGGTTGAGCTTAGATTCGAGGAGATCCGGCGAGGTCGAGCTTAGATTCGAGTAGATCCGGCGAGGTCGAGCTTAGATTCGAGTAGATCCGGCGAGGTCGAGCTTAGATTCGAGGAGATCCGGCCAAGTCCCATCAATTTTTAGCCAAAAAATGCAGAATCCGGCGAGAAAATGCAGAATCCGGCGAATATTTCCAGAATCCGGTGAGATTTCCAGGTTCCGGCGACTTTTTTTTTTTCAGATTTTGATGCTTTCTTTATTCCGGTGACCCGCCCGACCCGACCGACGTTCACCCTCACCCGAAACCGACTCGACCGATGCTTCCGGCGGGTCGAGTCCGGGTTCCTCCACCCTTCACCCGACGCCGGCGGGTCGAGTCCGAGTTGGGTCCAAAACCGACCCGGCTTGACCCGTGGACAACCCTAGGTGGAATTATGCAAGCATTTCTGGATCAACTCCAAGAAGACCAACGTCAGTATCAATCGAAGCCCGTGCCAGACAATCTACTACGGATTACCCAAAGCCAACATCCTTCTTGGAACCTTATAATTTTTATTTGTCAATTTCAACAATGCGATGGCACCCTAATAATGAAGGACAACAAATTAAGCATGAATTTTCAACACAAACAAGGAGTAAAATATTCTGATTTTTAATATTTTAATTTTCATCTCTTTGGCAAATGAATCAAGTAATAAGTTGTTGGATTCTTTAGGAAAAGTGAGGGATTAAGACGAGAGAAAATTATCCACCCTATACTTTTTCTTTTCAAAAAAAAAAAAATTAATAATAATAATCTTCCTCGCTTTTGACCAAACAGACCTTGCCCCAAACGGAGGGTTGGGTATTATAAACTTCAAGTAGAAAATAATGAATTCCGTAATCTTTCCCAGTTATTTCAAACCAGCGTTCAATTTCCAGTAGGAAAGAACCAACTTATTCCGCACGTAATTGCCAATAATCAAAAAAATGCAACGGAGGCTGCCATGAATGATGAATCCATCTTGTATAGTAACTTGACTGGCGCAAATCCAATTAATTCCTCTTTTTTTTTTTTCTTTCTTTTTTCTTTTTTCTTTTTTTACGTACAGTTACAAAATTATGAAAGCACAACAAAAGATCCAGTTCCCTTTGATGGTTTTACTTTGATCCGATTTTGAATAAATAAGAGCTCATTTGTTAATGTTATTCTAGTAACGTTATTTAAGAATTGTGAAAATACGTATAAGTGAAAAAGTGTTATAAAAATACGTGTTGTATTGTTTAAATAATAAAAATTGTTGTTTAAATAACACTAACAAACAACCTCTAAAATGTTGAGACTCTTTTTTATTTTTTGGTCTACTATAAGTGAGATTAGGAATTAAAGAAACCTTAAATTCAAAAAAAAAAAAAACATAAAAATTAAATAAAAGAAACAGGTAAGTCAAGATAAAGTAAAAAAAATAAAAATAAAAAGGTTGGAACCTGGTATTGAGGGAAATATAAAGTGAACTGGGAATTTTTTTTTTTTTTTTTTTTAATTTTAACCTTTGGATAAGTTTGTTTTGAAGACAAGGATTAGTAGAAGAGTGTCCTATTTTGTTAGCATTTTACATGAAGTTAGAGATATTTTTACCAAGTTGTCAGTGTTGTCCTTATTAAACCCACTAGTTGCTCCACATTAGAGCCAAGGTGATCACAGGACCACCCTAACCTAGAAAAAAAATCACTATTATACATAAAATTTAAAAATTTATGATTTTTTTTTATTCTTAAAAAAATGTGTGACCACCCTAAATTTTTTTAAGCTCAATATAATTAAACTTTGGACAAAGTTTAGCAACAAATTAACTTGGTTGTAGACTAAGGCTATAACTCCACTTGATATTTTTTTTAATGGATACGAATTTTGACAAATCCACAATTAGATTACATTTTTTTTCTTATATCCTCCATGTTTGCAAAACTTCAAGAAGATCAAAGATCAATAGCTTATGTCATCAATCAAATGTTTAAGTTTCGAGTTTTTGTAGTCTAATATTATACGCAAAATATAAGTTTATAGATCAAATAATATGTACGTTTTTAGACCCCTTAAAACACAAGTTGTTTAACCTAGTTATTTAGCCAAGTGATTACTTAGATAAATTATTCAGATCTAGGTTAACACATTCAAATCATATCATGTAAATAGTGCAAAAATATAAAGAACACACGATATGATAACCTAGGAAAACCAAACCGGTAAAAAACCTGGGGAGGATTTAACCTAGCTATCCTCAAGGTAAAACAGATCCACTATGAAAGAATTGAAGTTTGTACAATAAGACTTAGACCACTAACATCCTATTGCTACCTCGAGTAGAAAACTTACTACCACGACCACGTGACAGCTCCGAGTCCACGGACTACTTCTTTCTTTATCCACAGCAACCACAAGTTCTCCTACTTGTGTTTTTCTTTAAGCTCTTGAAACAGCAACTGAAGAGATCACCAAGTTCTTGACATCAATCTTGATCTTGATAACCCTAAGTGTGTATGAAGGTAAACACCTCTAGATCTCACAGAAGATTCACACACACAGCATATCAACAACCACTAAAACATGGCTAGGGTTTTTCCTTTTATACTTGAAACAAAACATAAAACCCTACATGTCATATGGTAGGATGTGTCGGTTCGGTTTCGGTCAGTTTTCTAAGTGTTGGCCAACTAAAACCGAAATTTTCGATTTGTGAAATTCTCAACCGAAACCAACCGAAGTAATTGGAATCAAATCGGTTTCAGTTGGATTTTGGTTTCAGTTGGATTCGGTGGGTTTTTTCGGTTTCCTTATCATTTATTTTCTAAGAAAGAAAAAAAAAAACAAACCCAGAATATAAAAAAGAGAGGAAATTGAAAAAATAAACAAACCCAGAGTATAAACAACCAAGCACATGAAAACCCTAACTTTATTTGCACATAAAAATTGAAAAAACAGCATTGATTCAATATTAAACAAACTCAGAATATAGAAAAGAGAGAGGAAATCATGGAGAAATTAAAGAGAGAGAGAGGGTCACCGTGGCTCGTGGATGTTGCCGGCGATGTCATCAAAGATTGGACTTCTCGCCGGGCCAACACATTTGAGAAGCTCTGTTTGTCTATGGGTTCACCTTGCTTTTTCTACTTCAACTTTGCACATAATGGAGCCACGAACTGTGTGAGAGAGAGAGAGAGAGAGAGAGAGCGTCGGCGCAGAGGCATGGAAGATGGAAATCAGAGAGAAGAAAAGAAAAGAATGAGGGTGAGGGTGAGGGCGTGAGGCACTGAGGGCTGAGGCGGCTGAAGTGAAATGTAGAGAGTAGGGTTTTTTTTTTTTTTGTTTTTTTTTTTTTTTATGTTTTAAGTTGGTATAAAACGACGTAGTTTTGTGTTATAAGGAAGAAAAAATTAAAATGTTTTTAGCAAGGTTCGAACTTGGGCCAAGTATAGTCACACGCGTGTCTTACCACTAGACTAGCGGTACACATCCTAAAATATTTTGTACATAGTTATATTTAATACATATCAGTCGGTTTCGGTTCGATTGGGACTTTTATTTTCTAAACCGAAACCGAAAATTTCGGTTTTCATTTCTGCAAACCAAAACCGAACCGCACCAAAATATTGGACACGGTTCAGTTGATTTCGGCCGATTTTTTCGGTTCCCTAATTTTTTGCACACCCCTATCATATGGGCTTGGGTTGAGTTGGAAATTTTGCAAAAAAAACAATCTACACGAGATTCGATCAATCGAATCTAATTTTCGACCGATCGAGCCTTGCAGATTTAGTCTAGTAAATTCTGCAATCACTCGATTCCAACTTTACACATAAACACACTTTGAGCAGCCTAAATCTAGACTCTAATTTTTTATCATAGTTTGCCAACACAGTACAAATTGAAGTTCTAATACATTTAGTTCCTAAAGTCTTGGCAATCCATGACAAAACACATAACAAAACTGAAATGCTCAAAGTTACAAACAGCCCTTTAAAAAATTAACATGCCCAAAAACAATTCAACCTAATTATTATCTTTCAGTTGCCAGTGTAGACAACAACACGACTGAATAAACTTATATATTCCTGAAACACTCAACAAACACATAAATGCATGTGTGGAAAATACAAGTAAAACAAAATAAATTCTTGATTTCACAAAACTAAAAATGAAAGACATATATCATGAATAACCTCATAAAATAAATCAATAACCAATGTATCATATGTGAAACAAGAAACAATAAAAGAAACAAAAACATAAAACAAAGTGTCTCCCTCTAATATATACAACCCATAAGAAAATAAATACATAAGAAGAAGAAATAAATACATCATGAGCCAAAAAATATATATATATATCATGAAGCTCCTAGATACAATCTAAAGCTCCAAATCTCCAAAAACTCCAAAACTCCCCCTATCTCAATCAACATGTACTCCCCCTTTTTTTGACGAATTGCCAAAGGCCAATTAAGGCTCATCATCAAAAGGAGGTGGTGGAGGAGACTGCCTAGCACTTGCCAAAACAGTACGCAAAGCCTGAAGCTCCGTGAGCACATCCACCAAAAGTTGTCCATGCGCCGCCTGAACGGTCATGACAGTATCTAACATACTCCGAATGGATGAATCACTCAAAAAAGAAGGTCCGTTAGATACATTCAACCACATCACAATGTGAAAATATTTGCATTATGATATCGAAGAAATTTCCCGTATGAATTCATGGAATTAATATAGCGGTTTTATTTCAAGCATCTTTTGTGTACTTAATGATGGGTTTAAATTAAAACCAATAACAATTTACCATTTAAAATTTGTTTTGAAAATTTTGTGAATATAGTATTTTTTTTTTTTTTTAGATAAGTATCATGTGCACATAATATTATTGTATCTATTAGATTTAACGTGCATTAAGAGCAAAGGCATTGCACATGCAATATCTTACATTCATCATGATTGCATCTCAATACTTGTTCATCGAGATATAAGCGGCAACAATATTTTATTGAACTCTAAGGAGGAGGCATTTGTCTCTAATTTTGGTAAAGCTAGACTTCTTGATCTTGACTTCTTCAATGAAACTTTAGTTGCTGGGACTTGTGGTTATATTGCTCCCGGTGAATTGTTTTTTCATACTATATCTTATATCTCTCCATTCTCCAACATATTATTTTAAAAAGTTAGCTATATGGGTCATTCCGTATAATCATGCTAGATTGGTTACCTTGTTGTCTGTTATAATGAACTGAATCATCATGCATGGTAGCAAGCAATCACTTCCTATAATTACAGTATGAGAACCTATTTTTAGAGATTAGAGATGGTATTTTGAGAACCTAGATTAAAAAGGATTTTGACTAAATAATTACAGTATTAGAGAGGTGTGTAATCCTTAGAGTCAAAGATAAGGAATGGAAGGGAGAAAGGGATTACACGTTAAATATAATGCCACATTAACTGAAAACAATTTGGTTTTAAATAAATCAATTGAATGTTGGAATTATGGTTTATGGAGTCATCATCGATCATATATAACATTAATTAAATCTTTCATAGTATTTCCAACAATCTTGATCATATCATTTTCTTCATCTCTCTCAATCAATTCAATCTTGATCAAACACACCTTGCCCCAATCCTGGGTTAGCTATTATAAACTTCAAGTCAAAAATTAACATTTTCGTATTATTTCCCACTTATTAGAAACCACAGTTCAATTTCAATAGGAAAGAACCAACTTATTCCGCACGTAATTTCCAATAATTACAAAAAATGCAAGAACGAAGGCCAGCATGAATCCAGCTAGTAAAAAAAATCCAGCTCCCCTTGATGGTTCTACCTTGATCTGTGGTTGAATGTGTGTGTGTACCTTGGGTTAACCATCCTTTTTTTTTTTTTTTTTTTTTTAAAGGTTCTTTTGATTAATAATTCGGAAGCCTATATTGACAGAATGACAGACTGGATTCAGTTTATGCAAAGGGACCCATGCAATAGAAAAGTGGCTGCTTTAATAATAAAATCTAAAAATCACACACACGGGGTAAGAGTAGAGGAAAGAGAATTTTCGAACAACTTACAAAAATATTGTATCTATTAGGTTTAACATTAAGAGCAAAATATTTTTTTTGTAATAAAATCACACACGCGGGGTAGAGGAAAGAGAATTTTTGAACAACTTACAAAAATATTTAGTTTGTCACAAAACTAGTTTTTAACTTTTTATGGATTAATTATTTAAATCAAAAGTATCAAAACTAAATTAAGAAAATTATAGAATATTCCAAAAGTATCATAAATTTATATTTCATCCTCTAACAAAAATTGTGAATTGTAGATCTTCAAATTCACGTGAGACGTGAGAATACAAATTTATGGTACTCCTGTAGTATTATATAATTAACCACCCAATTAACACCTACCTTAGTGCAATTGCCAATTCCTTTTTGTTTTTCAACAGTAGGTTAAAAAATTGTGAAAACACGATAAAAGATCCAACTCCCTTTGATGGTTTTACTTTGATCCGTGTTTGAATAGATAGAATGATTTATCATGTATTTATATGATAAAAATATATATAGAGAGAGAGAGCAAAATGTTATGGTAAACCTTGGTTAAAATCCTTTTTGTGTTTTTTTTTTTCTTGAATAATAATTCAGAAGCCCGTATTGACTGGAGTCAATCTATGCAAAGGGCCCATGCAATAGAAAATTAGCTGCTTTGATCTGGGAAATGATGGCTGGCACTATGATTAATCCAAAAATCTTTCAGAGAAAAATTTATTTGACAGTAACAGGATCCTGACTTGAAGTTAAAAAGAGCTAACCCATGATTGGGGGTAGATGAGTTTCGTCCTCATTGCATTTGCATGGGTGGTTCCACTTCTTTGACAAGTCGCCAGTAATAAATTGTGTACGACTTCTAGCTGAAAGTAGCAACTGAAGTTTTTGCTATCTCAGAGCACCAATTAATCTCCTCGGTCACTGATCAGATTTTTAACTCTCAAGCGAATTTTAATTTTCAATTATCCTATAACGTATAAAAATAAATATACATAAAAACTTGACAATGACCTATGGCTTAGGAATGCGTGGACACGGACACAGGTACTAGTACGGGTACAATACGGCGACACAAGAAATTTTTGAAAAATTATAACATGATACAGAAAACAAGACACCGTTACAACATGGATACGACACAGGTACAACACCCTAAATAAAGTGTCTGTACATCCTAGCCAATGGCTATGATATTCCTAACATTAATGACCAAGTTTAACTAGGCTTAATCTCCAATAACTATAAAAATGCTTAAATGGAGGCCAACATGAATCCAACCCATGCATAGAGGAATATAGAACTTAAAAGGCTTCTTTCAGTGGAATTTGTTTTTGTTTTAGACTATATGCAGGCACTTACCCATACCATGTGAGTTCGTCCCTGACGTGAAATTTACATGCCTTTCCCATATTCCAATATTAGTATTTGGTTGGGTCGTAATTATAAGATTAAAGCAGCGCGTGGACCTATGGTAAAAGTAAAAAATCAAGACTAGGAAATGCAAGCTTCTCAGAAAGTCCGTTAGATACATTAATTCAATCACATCACAATGTGGAAATATAGTTGTACTATGATAGTGAAGAAATTTCCGGGAAGAATACATGGCAGCAGTTTGATTTCGAGTATCTTTTCTGCAATTCAATATGATTCACGTTTTTCTCAAATATGATTCACGTTGGTATTCTTTGGAAGTCAAAAAAAAAAAAAAAATGAAGATACCCACTATTCTCTCTGGCCGTGTTCTCACCTACTAAAGTGTGTTGAGCCATGGATATAAAAATCGACCGTTTGCCATTACACTACTCATCAATCATACACTTCAACATGGCTTCCAAAGTTTCCATTTCCGTTGTGGTAGTATCATGGGTCCTTTGTGTCTTCATGCATTCCACAAATATGTTTATTGCAGCTGCCTCGGTGGCAGCATCTGAATCATCACTAGAGGCGAAGGCTCTGCGGGAGAGTGGGTGGTGGAGTCATCAGTCCGACGAAACGTCCTTTAATCATTGCGAGTGGAATGGAATTACATGCAATGATGACGGAAGCGTCACAGAGATTGACATG
This sequence comes from Quercus aquifolioides, assembly GCA_019022515.1. Lineage (NCBI taxonomy): Eukaryota > Viridiplantae > Streptophyta > Magnoliopsida > Fagales > Fagaceae > Quercus > Quercus aquifolioides. Next base: position 24,136,237 of record CM032327.1, on the reverse strand, counting down.
GGTGAGATCTATGGAGATAAAATTATTAGGAACTTCAACTTCTCTTCCTTCCCAAATTTAGTCAGTCTTTCTCTTGGGAATACTGGACTTCGAGGGAGCATCCCTCAACAGATAGGTACTCTTTCAAAACTCACCTTCCTATCTCTTTCCAGTAATAATCTTACGGGTCACTTCCCTCTTTTTCTCACGAACCTCACTCAATTAGAATATTTGTTCATTCACCAAAATCTATTCAGTGGGCCCATTCCCGAAGAATTGGGAAATTTAAAAAATCTTCAAATGTTAGATCTGAGTTATAACAAACTCACAGGATCAATTCCTTCAGCTCTGGGCCTTTTAACCAATCTCACGTATTTGTATTTGTCTTCTAATAATATCACTGGTTCCATCCCCGACAAGTTGGGAGATTTAAAACATCTTCAGGCATTAGATCTGGGTTTTAACAAACTCACAGGATCAATTCCTTCAGCTCTGGGCCTTTTAACCAATCTCATGGGTTTGTATTTGTCTTCTAATATGATCACTGGGCCCATCCCCGAAGAATTGGGAGATTTAAAAAATCTTCAAGATTTAGATCTGGGTTTTAACAAACTCACAGGATCAATTCCTTCAGCTCTGGGCCTTTTAACCAATCTCCACAGTATGACAGATTTGGATCTTAATTCAAACCAATTCAACGGCTCCATTCCCCCAGAAATAGGCAACATGAAGAGTCTTACATACTTGAACCTCAGCAATAACAACATCGTTGGTGAAATCCCTTCCACTATACGTCATTTAACTAATTTGTCCTTTTTGTCCCTTAGTGGGAATCAAATCAGGGGTTCTATTCCCATAGAGATAGGCAACATGGAGAGTCTTACATACTTGAACCTCAGCAATAACAACATCGTTGGTAAAATCCCCATAGAGTTAGCTAACTGCTCTTCACTAGCCAACTTGTCTTTAAGTCACAATTACTTAAATAGAAGCATTCCCTCTCAATTCAGTGACCTTAGTTCTTTACGTTTTATTGACCTCAGCTACAATAATCTCACAGGCAACATTCCCCCTTATCTTGTTAACTTGGAATTTAACCTGTCATACAATTCTTTGGAGGGTCGAATCTCAAATATTTTCCAAGATCATAGTTTCGATTCATTTATTGGCAATAAGGATTTATGTGGTGACTTCAAAGGTTTCTCTCATTGCTCTTCATCTTCCCAAATCATGAGCAAAATAAAAATGTTACTTCCCCTCACAATTTTGTTTGTGCTTTTACTTCTTTGGTGTTTTTTCTACTCTCGATGTTGGGTTATAGGGAAAACACAATCCAATCCAAGCAGAACAAAAAATGGGGACTTGTTCTCAATATGGAATTTTGATGGAAAAATTGCATACGAAGATATCATTGAAGCAACAAAAGACTTGACATTAGATATTGCATTGGAACAGGTGGTTATGGTAGTGTTTACAAAGCACAATTGCCTAGCGGTAAAGTTGTTGCCCTTAAAAAACTTCATCGCCTAGAGGCTGAGGACCTAGGTTTTGACAAGAGTTTCAAGAACGAGGTACAAATGCTAACGGAAATTCGGCATCGAAACATTGTGAAACTTCATGGCTATTGCTTGCATAAACGATGCATGTTTTTGGTTTATCAATACATGGAAAGGGGAAGCTTATTTTGTATCCTAAGCGACGATGTTGAAGCATTGGAATTAGATTGGCCTAAGAGGATGAACATTATCAAAAGCATAGCACATGCCTTATCTTACATGCATCATGAATGCAACCCAGTAATTATTCATCGTGATATATCAAGCAACAATATTTTATTGAACTCTGAGCTAGAGGCTTTTGTCTCCGACTTTGGCACGGCTAGACTTCTTGATCCTGATTCCTCCAACCAAACTTTAGTTGTTGGGACCTACGGTTATATTGCCCCAGGTGAGTTTTTGTGTAATTATTATAACTATATCCTATCCCTTTAACACCTATTGTTTTAAAAGATTAGCCATGTGGGAATTTTTATAACTATATCCTGATTCCTCCAAACAAACGTGTTTACCTTATTGTTTGTTATATGAATTGAATCATGCAGGGTGCAAGCAATCATTTTCACTATGGAATTTTTATCCAATAACTACTTTTGACCAACCTTTTCAAGTAGAAAATTAAAAAATTATAGGATAAATATATTACATTTTTAAATAGCTTCCATTTATTTTCCTATGCAGAACTGGCGTATACCATGGTGGTGACTGAAAAATGTGATGTTTACAGCTTTGGAATGGTGGCACTAGAAATATTAATGGGAAAACACGCAGGGGAACTCTTGACTTCATTATCGACGTTATCTTCTCAAAATTTGATGTTAAACGAAATATTAGATCAACGTTTGCCACCACCAAATCGTTCAATTGCACAAGATATTTTCTTTGCTGCTTCTGTAGCCTTTGCATGCTTACGCATCAAACCAAAGTCCCGACCTACGATGAAATGGGTGTCCCAAGAATGTCTTTCAGGTAAGAAACCACTAGCCATCCCCTTGCATGCAATTTCGCTATGGCAGCTAAGGAATCAAGAAACTTATATGATGGGAGAGAGTGAAACTCAATCACGTAGTGCTTGTTGTTAGGTTGTGTACCATATGGTTTGATGAACTTATGAGAAAAGAAATTGTTGTGTATGAATTATTTTCTTTTTCTTTTTCTTTTTCGTTTTTTTTTTTTTTTTTTTTTTTTTGGTAAGAAAAGAAAATTCTATTAGAATGATGTAATTCTGTAAGGTTTATCTATTTTCTTTATGATTTGTGGCCTGTATTTTGCATCATGAAATATAGGTGTCTCATCAAAGAATGAACTATTAGGGCGGACCATGGACACTCCTAATTCCTTGAAAGTTTTAATTATAATATTTTCTTATATATATATATATATATATATATATGAAGCAAATATTAAAATCATAATATTCTTCGTTCATATTAAAATCAGATGGGACCCATACATGATTTTGCTGTGCTACTAGTTTTACGGTTACAAACAATAACAGAGCTTTTCATTGTTAGGGGTGAACCCATATTTGGGCTAAGTTGCAGAAAAATGATATGGTGTAATAGGACCACCCCTATTTGAGAGAACCATTTGTCTCGCTAGGTTCATTAAAAGTTTAATCCTTCATTAGTTCTCTTTAAGAGTGGTTTTTTATGGAGTCTCACAAAAAATTCATATATAGATAACTTTTCTCAATTGTAATTCTTTAGGCTATTTTGTGTTTTCTTATAATCTCTTTTTAATAAAATTATTTTTACCTATCAAAAAAAAAATTAGTATATTTGACTATGTTAGTTTCCTTTTGGAGTTTAAAAAAGCAAGAAATGTCTCAAATTAAACAACAGATATGTTTAGGAACTAGAAAATTGAATGACATATTTTGATGCAGTGGTCCGTTAAAATATTGACTAAAAGTACATTTTTGATTTTTAGTACCAAAATGTTCAATATGAATTTTTATCCGCATGAATGAATGCTTCAAGCACACTTGAGTTGTAAAAATGCCAACCACTGAAAAATACTCATTTACTAAAACAGAACCGTGGATAAGGTGACCCTTAAATACCACAATAACTCAAAATGATGTTATTTTAAATAAATCTATTGAATCCTGGAATTTTGGTTTATGGAGTAACCATATTTAACTTCAATTAAATATTCCATAGTATTTCCACCAATCTTCGTCATATGATTTTTGACATTCTCCGCAAAAAATTTTCTAAGCTGCTAGTAAACAGGTTGAAAACGATCCTACCACATATCATCACCAAGCACCAAAGCGCATTTACAAAAGATCGGCTCATATCAGACAATATTCTAATAGCCTTTGAGCCTCTTCATTATATGCAAAACCATAATTCTGCCGAGAATAGTAGCTAGACATGAGCAAGGACTATGACTGGGTGGAGTGGTCATTCCTTGAAACTATTATGAGGAAATTGGGGTTTAATAAAAACTGGATCACTCTCACAATGCCTTGTGTCTCCATTGTCTCTTACTCAATTCTCATTCACGGTGCACCTATTGGATTCATAAGGCCAACAAGGGGCAAAAGGCAAGGTGATCCCCTCTCATCATTCATGTTTCTCTTATGTACTAAAGGGCTCCATGGCTTACTCACCTAATCAGCCTTGAGAGGAGACATTCATGGCTTTTCCCTTAGAAGGATAAGCCCCTCACCGTGGATGCAACGGAATTGTTGGGAGTCACCACCTAGTTTTTGCAATGGTCTAGGAACCATATATATAGCGTTCTCTCGAGGAAGGATCATTAATCTTATAACCAGAGATATGGGTTCAGAGTTAAGGTATGGTCTTGGGAAGATGTTAGGCACCCAAAACCGCCCAACCCTAAGATTGGCTTCCTCTCATTGTGTCTTATGTCTTAACCCTATTAAAGGCACACTCAATATTGTTATTCTGAACTCACACACACACTAACGTACATCTAAGAACTCAACATGGCATCAATCATCCCAAAAAGACCTAATCATATATCTATCATGGCAATCAACCAAAGCCTAGCATTCATCTAGCATGGCATATTCCCACCCAAACATAACATACATGTCATATCAACCTAGCATCCATCTATAGCATGGCATCTCATATCAACCTAACATTCATCTAATCATGCATATCATCACATCACAAACCCTAGCATACATCTAATCATGGCATCTCCTAACATATTACATCTTCCAAGGTAGCAACAAAACAAGGCAGAAAGATAGGCACGACAAACAAACATAGATCATCGTATGTATTCCAAACTTTTAGACATGAAATCAAATATCAAACAAACATATTACATCATTAAAATGCATGTTCATACCAATGCATGACTTACCTCACTTACCTTGCAGCAACTCAGCACCTATAGCATAAATGCATGAACATGTGAATGCATGTTCTTGGCATCAAAGTGAGGAAATGGGAAATAAACCCTAATTCTAACATGTGAAAGGAAAGCAAAAAAATTAAACATGAGAAACAAAAGCTTAAGACCACAGATAGATGAAAAAGGATCTAAAACAGAAGCATTACCTGCGAAAACAAAAGCAAAATTAGAAAAATTAAGGTTTAGGGTTTTTGGGCAGGATCATGCGCACACATGAACAAGCCTGCGTGCGCATAATCAAGCCTGCGTGCGCGGGCAAGATTATGCGCACGTGGAATCCTACCCAAAAACCCTAACAACACAGCAAACAGAGCAAGGTTTCAAAACACTAAATCTAACATCCTAACATTCTTTTAAGACATAAAACTATATAAACCTAAGCTATATAAACATATTAAAGCATATAATGACAAAGAAACTGAAACAAACAAAAAGATTAAAGTGCATAAAGAAAAGAAAAGAAAAGAAAGTTTAGACTAATACCTCAAACAAAAAGCTCTTCAAGCTTGATTTTTGACAGTTCCCTTTAGTCAAATCTATTCACAATTAAAAACAAGAGTGATTAGTAATCTTAAACTCAAAGATCAAGGCCAGAAAATGCCCCAATCAAAAGAAAATTGACTTGAGGATGTTTTGTGAAAAACTCCCTCTTTGATTCAATATTTCTAGTAAATCTATTCACAATTAAGTGCAATGATGAAGGCAGCGTCACAAAGATTGAAATGGGTGGGGTCAATCTCAAAGATGAGTTTAGGAAATTCAACTTCTCTTCCTTCCCAAATTTAGTCCATCTTGAACTTAATCGGACTGGACTCTGGGGAAGCATCCCACCAGGGATAGGTACTCTTTCAAAACTCACCCACCTTGATCTGTCCTAGAACAATCTTACGGGTGACTTGCCTCTTTCACTTACAAACCTCACCCATTTAGTGTTTCTTGAAATTTTTGATAATCTAGTCACTGGTTTCATCCCTAAAGAATTAGGAAATTTAAAGAATCTTCGTTCATTATGTCTTGCTAGAAACAAATTCTCTGGACCAATCCCTTCATCTTTGAGTCACCTAACCAAATTGGTCTATTTGTCTCTTGGTTCAAACCAAATCAACGGTTCGATTTTGTCAGAAATAGGTAACATGAAGAATTTGGAGCACTTGTTCCTCTATAGGAACAAGCTAACTAGTCCAATCCCTTCATCTCTAAGTTATCTAACCAAATTGGTCTCTTTGTCTCTTGGTTCAAACCAAATCAACGATTCGATTTTGTCAGAAATAGGTAACATGAAGAATTTGGAGCACTTGTTCCTCTATAGGAACAAGCTAACTGGTCCAATCCCTTCATCTCTAAGTTATCTAACCAAAGTGGTCTCTTTGTCTCTTGGTTCAAACCAAAATAATGGTTCCATTCTGCCAGAAATAGGCATCATGAAGAATTTGAATTACTTGTCCCTCTCTGATAACAAGCTCACTAGGCCAATCCCTTCCTCTCTAGGTCATCTAAACAAATTGGTCTCTCTGTCTCTTGATTCAAACCAAATTAGTGGTTCTATTTTGTCTGAAATAGGCCATTTAACTAAGATGGAAACTTTGAACCTTAGTTGGAATCAAATCAATGGGTCCATCTCCGTGGAAATAGCTAATTGCTCTTCATTGGATACATTGTCTTTATGCCACAACTACTTAACCGGAACCATACCCTCTCAAATTCAAGACATTTATTCGCTACATTTAATTGACTTCAGCTAAAATAATCTCATAGGAAACATTCCCCCCTATCTTGTTAACATAAATTTTAACTTGTCATACAATTCCTTGAAAGGTTGCATACCAAATAATTTCCAAAATTATAGTTTCTACACATTCATTGGCAACAAGAATTTATGTGGTAACATCAAAGGTGCCCCTCCTTGCCTTCCATCTTCCCAAACCATGTTCCAAATAAAAATTTTGGTTCCCCTTACTATTTTCATTGTGATTTTACTTCTCGGATATTTTCTTCACTCTTGAAATCGAGTTTTGAAAACACAATCTGAGTCAAGGGTAACAAAAAATGGGAACTTGTTCACAATATGGACTTATGATGGGAAAATTGCATATGAAGACATCATGAGAGTCATAAAAGACCTTGACATTAGATATTGTATTGGAACAGGTTGTTATGGTAGTGTTTACAAAGCACATTTACTTAGCGGCAAAATAGTTGCGCCGAAAAACTTCATCGCCTAGAGGCCGAGGACCTAACTTTTGACAAGAGTTTCAAGAACAAGGTCAAAATGTTTACAGAAATTCGACATCGGAACATTGTGAAACTCCATGGCTATTGTTTGCATAAACAATGCATGTTTTTGGTCTATGAGTACATGAAAAGGGGAAGCCTATTTTATGTCTTACAGAACGATACTGAGGCTATGGAATTGGGTTGGACAAAAAGGGTGAACATCATTAAAGGCATAGCACATGGCATAACATACATGCATGATGAATGCATCCCAGTAATTGTTCATCGAGATATAACTAGCAATAATATTCTATTGAACATTAAGTTGGAGGCTTTTGTCTTTGATTTTGGAACGACTAGACTTCTTAATCCTAATACCCTAGTGTTGGGACCTAGGGTTATATTGCACCAGGTGAATTATTGTTTTCGTACTATACATATATTTTTTCCCTTTTTTGCCTATGATGTTTAAAAGGTTAGTCATGTGGGGCCTTCCAAATGATCATGCTAGTTTACCTTATTGTTTGTGACCTGAATTGAATCATGCTGGGTATCAAGTAATCACTTTCTATGGAATTTTTATGTAATGAAAACATTTGACCAATCTCTTCACCAAGACAATATACAAAAATAAAAATTCAAAAAGAAAATAAAGGAGAAAGATAGTACATTTGTTTTAATAGATTTCGTTGTCTTTCTTTTCTTTTCTTTTTTCTATATAGAACTAGCGTATATTATGTTGGTGACTAAAAAATGTGATGTCTATAGCTTTGGAGTGGTAGCACAAGAAATAATAATGGGAAGATATCCAGGAGATCTCTTGACTTTATTATCATCACCATCTTCTCAAAATTTTATGTTGAATGAAATATTAGACCAACGCTTGCCACCTCCGAATCAACTAGTTGCACAGGATATTTTTATTGTTGTAACTAGAGCATTGGCATGCTTAGGCACCACACCAAAGTCGCGGCCTACAATGAAATGTGTCCCAAGAATTTCTTTCTCATAAGAAACCAATACCCAACCCATTACATGCAGTTTCACTGTGGCAGTTGAAGAACCAGAAAACTTATATTTATATGATTGGAGAGTGAAACTCAATCATGAAGCACTTGTATTAGGTTGAGTATCATATTGTTTAATGAATTTATGTGAATGAAAATGTGTACGACAATACAATGATATATGAATCATGTAATTTCTGTCAGGTTTATTTACTTTTATTTATGATTTGTAGCCTGTATTTTGCATCATAAAATATAAATCCTTACCACTTTTCTAATACCACACATCTATCATCCTAATAGGCATTGTGGAGATTGCAAAGGCTTATCCATATGCATTACCGCAAGAAAGACTGGTACTGTGTTTTCCTCGTTATAAAATCCATATTAGTAAAGGCAAATTTAATAAGCAAATAATTAATAAGATAGAAATGAATACAAAAGACCTTGACTCTTATAAAGTCTTCTTGGGCCAAGATCAAAAGCCTGAAGTCCTAAGTTTAAACCTAACAAAATGACTTGCTGACATTAGAACAAGTATATTGTAATTGAAAATAAAAAATCAAAAGAGATATTTTACATTTGTTAGTCTTGAGCAGTGACACTAACAAATAAAGAGTATTAATGCATTCTTTGACACGGTTCAATCTTTGCTATACCAGTCGTGTCACTATGACCAACAATGATAGGTCTAATCATGCAATACTTGATTTATGGTTAAGATTAATGACACAATTTTTCATAGTAAAGAGCTAATAACCCAAACTGGGGACTCGATGATTTAGCCCTTCAATGAATTTGCATGGATGGTTCCGCTTACAAGTCGTGCATAACCAAATTTTCTTGACAGATACAAGATAGGACACGGAATTACAAAGTAGAAAGTAGAAACCAAAATATTTTCTATATAGAACATAAGACCAGTAACTAATGTACCCTGCCTATCACTTTCCCTAGATTCCTTTTTAAGTCCTCTGGCAAAATCAGCCTAGCAATTAACCAGCTGCAGATTAATTTATTAGTTATACCTACTCATGGCACCCTTCCTATTGATCTCTAAACCGATAGTAGTATGCGTTATTTTCATTGTTTCCTTTTCTTCTACTATAGATAGTGCAATATTGCTAGTGAGAGCAAGTGACTCATCATCATCGCTTGAACATGAAGCAGAGGCTCTGATAGAGAGTGGTTGGTGGCGCTGGTGGAGTTCCAATAGAAACAATACCTCAAGTCATTGTAAGTGGCCTGGTATAGCTTGTAACAAAGCTGGAAGTGTGACAGAGATTAAACCACCTCGTAACTTCACAGTGGGTGACAAATTTGTGAAACTCTTCTCTTCCTTCCCAAACCTTGTTCGGCTTGATCTTAGTGGGAACAGACTCCAAGGAAGCATCACTGCTCATTTTGGTGTTCTTTCAAAGCTCATGTACTTCAACCTGTCCTCAAATAATATGACAGGTGAGCTAACTACTTGGCTAGCAAATCTCACCCAATTAGTAGAGCTGGGTCTTTCAAATAACCATTTTAAGGGTCCCATCCCAATGCAACTGGGGAATCTGAAGAATCTGGTTGCCATAAACTTAAGTGGTAACATGCTCATAGGTCCAATCCCTTCATCCCTTGTTCATTTGACCAACTTGACATCTCTATGCCTCAGTTTGAACCAAATCAACAGTTCCATCCCTTCAGATGTAGGAAATTTGAAAAAGCTAGTTCACCTGGATCTTAGTTCTAATTACCTTAATGGTTCAATTCCCTCATCCCTTAATCATTTAACCAGATTGAATTATTTGTCCTTTCATTCAAATTTCATAGAAGGTTTCATAGACCAAGAAATTAGGAATGTTGAACATTTGAGTTGGCTGGACTTGTCTAATAACAAGATGTCTGGTGTCATACCAATTGAACTTACCAAATTAACCCAATTGGAGTACTTAAATCTGTCCTCTAACCAACTTTCTGGCCGCATACCTCCTGAAATAGACTTGCTTTCCAATCTTCTGCATTTAGACCTCTCCCATAACAGGCTTGTTGGACATATCCCAACTCATATTCGGAATTGCAACAATCTAAAGCATTTGTCATTGAACAACAATAGTCAGAATGGAAGCATTCCAGCCCAGGTTGGGAGCCTTTCACTACTTTATATTGACATTAGTCATAATGTCATCAGTGGAAGGATAGCTCACCATCTGGGAGAATTGACAAGCCTAGAATTCTTGAATCTCTCCCATAATAATCTCTTTGGTACCATACCTGATTTCCTTAACTCCATGACCCAGATATCATCCATTGACTTGTCATATAATAATTTGGAGGGTAATATTCCGTGCAAGTTTAAAGATAGATACCCATCACAAGCAATCATTGGCAACAAGGGTTTATGTAGTGAATTCAAGGGTATGCCTTCTTGCTTGACATCTACAACCACAGATTCAGAAGAAGAACCAGAGAGGGATAGGTTTCACTTCTCCACTGTCATTCTATATCTATTATTCTACCTTTCTATTTTTGGATATCTATATATATTTCTATCTACAAATGACGATGTTGAATCCGAGAGAACTGTAAACAATAATGGAGATTTACTCTCAATATGGAATTATGATGGAAGAATTGCATATGAAGATAGCATTAAAGCAACCGAGGACTTCAACATCAAATATTGTATTGGAACCAGAGGTTATGGCAGTGTTTACAAAGCACAGTTGCCCAATGGAAATATTTTTGCCTTGAAGAAACTTCATCAACTAGAAGCAAAGGAGGCAGCTCTCATCAAGAGTTTTGAAACTGAGGTAAAAGTATTATCTGAAATAAGCCATCGAAACATTTTGAAGCTTCATGGATTTTGTTTACACAAGCAATGTATGTTTTTGGTTTATGAATACATGGAAAGGGGAAGCTTATATTGTGTCCTAAGCAATGATGATGAAGCTGTTGAGTTGAACTGGACAAAGAGAGTGAACATTGTTAAGAGTGTGGCACATGCTTTATCTTACTTGCATCACAATTTCAACCCACCAATTGTTCACCGGGATATATCAAGCAGCAACATTCTATTGAATTTGGAATTTAAGGCATTTGTCTCTAACTTTGGTAGAGCAAGACCTCTGAATCCCAATTCGTCCCATGAAACTCTACTTGCAGGCACATATGGATATGTTGCTCCAAGTGAACACTTCAAGCCTTCTTCTACCTCTTCATCACTTTAATATTTCATACTTCTTCCTAGCACTTTTATTGTTTAGACTTGAATAACATGCTAATAAGAGAATATAAAACAAATATGTACTAAGGGCGTTTTTTTTTTTTTTTTTTTTTTTTTTTTTTTTGCAGAATTTGCCTATACTATGGTCGTGACAGAAAAAGGTGATGCCTATAGTTTTGGGGTAGTGGCACTAGAAACAATAATGGGAATGCGTCCAGGAGAGCTCCTCTCGTCATTATCACCATCTTCATCCAATCAAGATGTAATGCTAAAGGATGTCTTGGATCCACACCTCTCGCCTCCAGCAGATAAACGGGGATGTGCAAGATATTGCCCTTGTTGCAACAATAGCATTTGCATGCTTACATTCCAACCCAAAGTCCCGACCAACCATGGAAAGTGTGTCTCAGGAATTTCTTTCTCACAAAGCAACATTGGTGAAACCTTTCCGTGAAATTTCAATACCGCAACTTTGGCAGAAAGAATATATTTGAATTTAGAAAGACCTAATGGATCATGGATATAGTGTCTAGATCGATGTAATATCACTCCTTTCCCAAGTTTTGCAAATTGAACGCATCCCACTTAGCCCATAGGATGAAGTTCATAAGTTGGTAGTTCTTGTAGTCACTAAAAATTATATGAGCGAATAATTAAATATACAGGGATTCAGTGTGGCTTGATCTTCCACTTAGAATTAATTTGTATGTAGCTTATAACTTTCATCTAAAACTACAACTTGGAAGGTTGACATCCCACTAATTTTCAAGGAATATTATACATTTATACCCATCATATGCACTGATTGCAATGAAGGGTTGAACTTGGTTTATCTCCTTTCTTTCCACCAACTACAACCACACTCCTGCAATAACTAATTTATGAAATCTCATTCCTCAGTTATGCATTTCTTCTCAAAAGCAATGATGAGAACATTCAATTTATGCACAAAAAAAAAAAAAAAAAAATTTGAAAAGGGGGTGTAGATGTGTCATCAAGGTCTTATGATGGGAGAATATCATATAATTACATATTTGAAGCTACAAGGAATTTGACAAAAAAAAAATTTGCATTGAAACTAGATGGCAAAATCTAAAGAATAGTTGAATAGTTCACCTGAAGCATCATATAAAAGCATCTGCTATTCTGATTTGATGAATCAAGAGCAAGTAGTCTGCCAAAGTTGGATAGAAAATCTCCACTTCAAAATTCAACAGAACACAGTAACTTGGAGTAATACTCTCTCCTATCAGATAAAAGATCTCACATGTAAGTTTCATATAACAACAGATCACACATGTAAATTTCATGGTATGCCCATAATTCATGCAAGAGGATAAAAGTATTAGTCCTAAAATATCGAATAATTCTCTTACATCATGCCTTGGCCAAACAATTGATGGGTGCAATTGTGATGCAGAGTATATAATAATGCATGTTCCACACCATTTATTGCCTTTAATCCCTCTCCTATAAAAAGTAAGAGATTTTCTCATTTTGGTATAGAGATCATTGAGGGGATAACAGGACTGCCACTCATTAAGTGCCTCATTTGTAAATGAACGAACTATCTTTCTATACCGCCTAGTTTGTCCAAAATGTCTCATTGTTTACGTCTACTGTAAACAACAGATAGTCACTACAGATCATTAAAAACAGCAGTCCTTAATGCAGCTGTTCATTGAAAATAACAATCATTTATTCTTCCTGGTCTGAAAAGAAACCCTTTTCAAAATGACTAGCAAATCTGTTCAAACCTGTAACAAATCAATTTACACTAATAGCTTCACATAGAAAACCAGCCGCACTAGAAGGCTTGCAGCTTAAATATTAAAAAACAGCTTAATTTACCAAAAAATTGTATATAAATCCCAAACTATATTCTTTACATAAAAAATAAATAAATAAATAAATAAAAAAGGATGCTTAAGAAAGAGAATTACCCACCACCAGTCTCAAAGTTTGAATATGCAACAAATTCACATTCAATAAGCAATAAGTTATTGTGCATGTATACTAAAAAGGAAAGGCTGGGAAATATTTTGGATTAACTATAATGCTCAAAACCAATTACAAACCATATAAGTGCAGCTTCACGATTCTCTCCAGGGCAACTTCACCAGTTACATATCAAAAAGACAAAACTCCAATCTCCAAAACATAGAGACCAAGCCACACTGTCATCTCTCATAAAGAAAACATCAAAACAACCCCCAGATTTTTTTTTTTTTTTTCCTTCTGTTGGGAAAGATTCCTACATCCCTAAAAAGATGACATAAAAAAGAAAAGGAGACAAAATGGGTACAGAAGAGATAATATGGTTCTCAATGTTATGGCTTTGAAACACTTGGTTTTGGGGAGCGGTGAAGATGGTGATGGTGATATGGAGACGCATGCGGACCATTTGGTATGGAGAGGCTCCTTGTTGGTTGCCCATTCCTAGAAAACCCTGTCTGGATTCTACTGCAGTTTCTAGCATTTGGGTAGGACCCCATACGCTCTGCTTGCATAGCCTGAAAGAATGATGAAGAGCAGGCCATGTCCTTGAGGTTGGGCAAAGGCTTTAGTGCTTCAACAACTTCACTCATCAGAGGTCTGGCTTTAGGGTCAGGACTAAGGCAGTGGGCAGCCAACTGAAGCGCTTTTTGAGAACCTTTGACTGAGAAGCGGCCTTCAAGCCGAGGATCTAGAAGTCGATAGAACCTTCGCCTCTCTCCAAGATGTGGCCTTGCCCATTCCACCAAGTTATGCTCCCCATTTGGCCGGGTTTTGTCCATGGATCTTCGGCCAGTCACCATTTCAAGCAAAACAACCCCAAAGCTATAGACATCACTCTTCGATGTAAGATGTCCTGACACACAATAGATAGTATTAGCCATAGATGATTCAGATAACTCACTTAAACTCTTATTTAGGTCAAATTAAAGACGTTGATCACTCAACTGAGCGTTAGCTAGCAAAAATTTTATTGTTTCACTTTTTCTTTTTTAAGAGAACCAAATCTTTCTATACTTCACATACTTTCTATCCTCTACGTCATCCGTTTGCCCCAGCAAAGGTTATAGGTGCAACTAGTGGAAGAGGAAGTCACGTGAAACAACTTGAAGGTTAGCTGAAAATAAAGAGGGATGAGGTCACAATAGCATAAGTTTGGCAATGAAGGTGTTGCAACTAGCAACATCAAAGAGGTGAAGATGGTAGTGGTATCAGTGATGGTGACCATGTCAGTTGCAAGCTGGTGCCATGGTTTAGTTTCAGCTTTGGTATTTGTAAAGGTAACATACATGGTGCGAAAAGAAGATATGTGCAAGGAAAACACAACAATTTTTATGAAGTAACAGATAGTGCTAAAAAAATAATCCAGGATCAAGGAGTGCTAATTTGATAGCAGCATTGAATTATATTAGACACACACACACACAAACCTATAAAACATAATGCAGAATGATGATACAAACAGTCCAACCATACTAACCTGTCATCACATACTCCGGGGCAGCATAACCATAAGTTCCCATCACTCGGGTAGATACATGAGTTTTCCCATCTTCTGGACCATCTTTGGCAAGTCCAAAATCAGAAAGTTTTGCATTGTAATCCTGGAATAGAAAGTTCTTCACAATGAGCAAAGACAAATATAGATATTGTTCACATAATTTGAATCACAAATGGAACTTCTTAAATAAGGAAAGAAAATAAAATAATTACACACCGCATCCGACAGGATATTAGCTGTTTTAAAATCTCAATATATAGCTGGCTTTTCAGCTTCCTCATGAAGAAAGGCAAGGCCCTTTGCAGCACCAAGGGCAACTTTCATTCTGATGGACCAAGGAAGAGGCAGGGACCCTGCTCCATGTAACATAATTATTACCATAGACAGCGAATTAAATTGCCTCCTAGAACATTTTCATTTGGTACTAAAAGACATTATCCACTCAATCGTAATAATTAGGTGGTCTAAAGAATTTTTCATGCCATTACATAAGAAATGCAATCTAATACAATGCACAGAAAATATTGTATTGTTTCCAAATGGTCACTTGTTGAGTACTTTTTTTATGAGTGTTCATTTGTTGAACCCTTGAAGACAAATCAATGGTAACAATTGTTAGAAATATGAGGTTAAATGATTAAATTTACCATATCTTAATAGTTTAAGCTTTTGGGACAATCGGTAATTTAACATGGTATCAAAGCATGAGATCCTTGTCTCCTCCACTCTACCTCCCATTTATATTCTCACGTGTTGGGTCTCACCTATTAAAAGGTAGTTTCGGCCCACACGTGAAGGGGATGTTAAAAATATGTGGTTAAATGATTAAATTTACCATATCTCAATAGCTTAAATTTTTAGAACAATCAGTAATTTAACAACAATAATCTATCCCAGGGATTCCTCAGAAAAAGAACTCAAACACACACATAAACCAAATATATGCCTTAAAATTACATCTCTATGTGTGTACACGTGTGTAGTTTATGGCTTAAAATTGCATACGTCAAATCTTCATTGCCTTTCATATGCACTGAAATCTGTAATAATTTTTTCTTCCTACAAAAAGTGAGTAAAACCTGAAGCTTTAGCTAGTATTTTCTTTTCTTCAACTTATATTATTTGTGAATATAATTAGAACCAGTTTTACAAGGAAACCCTATAGCAAAAAAAAGATAAATGGGAAAAATGAAAAGGGTTGAGATAGCATGGAACAACATTAACTCTCCAGGGCCACTTAATAGGGAGCAATGAAAAGGGAAAAAGGAAAAGTTAAAAATAAATAATTAAATAAATCAGGTTATTACAAGATCCAAAAGAACATGAGTTGAGAGTAAATATCCTATTTTAAGGAGAGCAGCATTAAATAATTAGCCAATTTTAAATGATAGAATAAAATTCATGGATATCTCTTTCATAGCCGACACTGACTAATTTGTTGAGGATTCATGGCTAACCCAATATTAAACACATGCAAGATGGAGAGGAAATTTGAGAAAAGTGAGTGCAAATTCATACTTCGAAAAAGGTGATTCTCCAAGCTTCCTCGAGGCATAAACTCATAGACAAGTAGCCTCTGATCATCCTCAATGCAATAACCAATTAATTTAACCAAATTAGGGTGGAGAAGGTCACCGAGATAATTAACTTCAGCCTGCCATATGGAAAAGAAACAAAATTACCTTTTAAGTCATAGAAGTGAAGGTAACAAGCTACCCAAATCTCCAACCTGATATTAGTGCAAAAAAAGAAATAAAAAAGTTGATAATGAGTTCTCTTACCAGCCATTCTTTATGACCTTGTAATCCATCATGGTTGAGGGTCTTTACTGCAACTGCGACCCCTGTTCCAGGTTTCACCGGAGCAGTTCCGTTCTCATTGATCCAACCCTTGAATACGCAACCAAACCCACCCTCTCCAAGAAGACTCTCAGGTCTAAAATTCCTCGTTGATGACTTAAGCTCATTAAAACTGAATTTTCGAAGTTGTGAAGCAACTTTCAATTCCTCAACCAAGTTGGGAGTTGATGGAGTACTTTCTGCAATGCTAGTTGTTGAGGATGACACAACAGGAGCAACTGGCTGGTCTTGGCTGGTATCATTTGTAGATTTACTCTCCGCTGATTCACAAACAGAAATGACACAATCATTTGGATCTAATTCAACCATAACCAGCTAAGCTATAAATAAAAGAATCTGCTAATCCTGAGCTCAGATAGACTGGAAGACGTACAATATACATGTACAAGGAGACAAGCCTCTAAATGCATGTAGATGCATACACATAGGTAGTTTGTTACTGTAAATAGAACATGTATTGAATTTAAGGTAAAGCACCAATGTTGTGCTGTGATATAAGAAATCCTTGAAGCCTAAAGGAAGCTCCAAAGAATAACTGAAACTGTGATTTAGCATGACTAGTAACCTGATGAAATACGAAATAATTTAAAGTCTAAACAATGCTCCAAAGCATGACTAGTAACATGACGAAAAATATTAGGTTCAAAAAAGTCCACATGGGTCTGCCAATGCATAAGAACGTATAACACAATTCATTAAAAAGTTATAAATTTCATGGAAGCATGTTGAGCACTTGCCAACGCTAGAAACGTGTCCACATTGATCTAGGGATACATAAGAACGATATACGCATTTGGTTAAAAAGTCATTAATTTCTTCAATGTCTAATTATGTAAATAAATTAATGCTCCATCCACACGATCTATAATTCATTACAAGGGCATCACTCTTCTACTTCACTACTCATAATAACTCTTGAAAATCATTCGACAAAAATTTAACAAGAGAAAGTTTCCATAAAGCATATTCAAAACAAGCGTGCTGCAGTGTGTGTGTATTTCTAGGGAGCATCCACCACCATAACGTGGAAGTTGAAACTAAACTAAGAGTATAGCGTGAAATAATGGTTAAACATGCTAGGATACTATTGCAAGCTCGGGCATCTAGAAATATGTTTCACAGCAGTGTTAGCCAATGACCTATATATAAGGAACTTATACTGCATTAATTGATCCTATCAATACATTTCTGGAAGCCATTATATTATGTCCAATTATTCCCTTCTAAAAGGATTGCAAGTTTGCAATAAAATTTATCAACAGGGACAACTGCCTGTGATTTGAATTTTTCTTATTATTATTGGCAAGTTACACACATACTCAATGGGTTCTAAACCTACAATCTCAGCCTCCACGTGGGAGAAGGAAGTGCCATTTGAGCAAGAGCTCATTGGCAAGTCATGGTATTGCATCTTCGCAAGTTCCTAACCCTTTCTGATTAAGAAACAACAAAATAACAACTGGCAACAAATCATATCTCAGGGAGACCAAAAAAATAAATGAGAAGATCGCCACATGGTCATATTTTGTAAGTTCCTAGAAAGGAGCAATCTAATAATTATGAACCAACTATATTACCGGTAGTCAATTAACAGTATTAACGGACTAACGTTATTAACAGACAGAACTAACTAAGTACTTATTAAAGTTAATATCCATAACCTACACCGATGGAAAATCTTAAAAAGAAAATAGATTCACAATGTAAAAGAAATAAATTCAGTAAAAATGGAGATCAATATTCCAAAATGTGCTGTAAGTAATATCCACATCAAAGCAAAGAACAAAGTCAGATATAACATACACTTCAATATCAACAGGCACCAAACAGGTACAAATGTAATATGATCATAAACAGACTAACACAAAGAATCAATCAATATCTACAACTACATAAAACCATATAACAAGATTGATCATATTAAGGAAACGAAGTAGACATAGAACATTTGTTTAAAAGTAGAATAAAAGTATACCATATTGAGTGCTAGTGCCACTCATAGAGCCATCCACTTTGGACTTTGAAGACATGCAGCTTCCAATGAACCTAAACTTAAACCAACATCCTGTCATCTCATTTTCTTCATCTTTCTTTTTCCTTCCCTTTGATTTTTCCACATCCCAAGCCCCAACATTAAAAGCATCAGGACCTAACCCCATCTCTCAAACCCCTAAACTAACTCCCATATCTCAAAAGCATCCCATTTCAGCAATCACCACCATTCCAGTCTATTTTAACACAACCTCCCCAAACCCAAAAACATCAAAATGCAGCAGCATATAACCTTAGCAATCAAAAACCACCAAAACAAAAATAAAACAACCCAGAAACACAAAAACCGATTAAATAATCAAAATTCATAAACACCCATTAGAGTATACCCAACCCTTGATCATATGAACCCAAAATCACTCAACCCCAAATGGGTTTTGGAATATGCTTGAATGCTCCAAATGGGCAACACCCAGATCACAAAAATGTACATGCAAACTGAAATAAAAGCATCACCTTGAGTAATCAGTAGCTATAACAGAGATGAAAGTTTCAAAATTTAGAGTTGTTAAGAACCTTAAAAATCGAACAAACAAAAGCTGAACAGCTTAGACCAAAACAATGTAGTACTTTTTTTACTCCGAAATTTTAGCTAAACCAAACAGACACACACAAACACACATGTTTCACTCACTCCCACAGTGGACAGACAGACATACTACAATAGCAGCAAGACTAAGTTACCAGTACCAAAAACAAGCATTGTGATTGTGGCTTCTAGGGAGAGCAAGACAAAAGCTTTTAAAGGCAATGGAAGAGCACAGAGATAGAGAAACGCTCATTTTGCGTGAAAAGGAGAGAGAGAGAGGGAGAGAGGGGAAGAGAGTGAAGTGGCATTGGTATACTTGGTAAGTATGTTTGTTGGAGAGTGAGACAGAAGGGAAAGTGTAAAACTACAGGCAGTGAGACTGTGACCGTGTGTGTGAGAGTGGCAGCTGGACTTTGATTACTGGTCAGCTCCTCAAATTGACACAATTCCCTAGGGACACAGCCATGGCCAAAGTTTAACAATTTACCAAAAATAAATTCTTTTTTAATAATTGATAGAGTAATTTGAATCATTAATATTTCTTTATTGAAAATATTAAAAAGTATAGAAATTTTAATTTTAATATATTAAAATATAATCTGGAATTCTCAAAATTAGTTTAAATTCGATTTTTTTTTTTTTACTTATAAAAATATAATTTAATCTTTAAAAAAAAATAATGATAAAGAATATTGAAATTTTGAGTTCCAGCCGGCTGTTATTAAAAATTTATATTTATCACATGTATAGAGTGCTAGCGTGACACATAAAAAAGTTGATGCAGCATAGGAATAAATTTAATAGAACTATGGAAGAAGAAATCAATACCTTTAAAATATTTTAAAGAACAAATTGTTACTTTTTAAATTTGAAAAAAAGTAATGAAATTTAAGGCAAATTTTAAGGGAGGTTGGAGTATATTTCAACTTTTATCTTTCCCTTAAAAAAGGTGCAATGTGCTACACTTCTCATATGAATAGTATGTTTCATTATAAATTTAATTAAATTGTAAGTCGAGTTTACGTACGAAAACATTCAATAATATCGATGATGAAATGATCTCACCTAGGTGAGTAAATTAATTGTCTAAGCTTTCGTGTCAAGTACTATAGATTATGGAATATGTCATTTAGCACCAAAATTAAAATGAACACTTGGAGCAAAATTTTACTAAAATCAAACATTAATTTGGATTACAATGATACTTCGACTTTAATATATTACATATGATTAATGGAATCCATTATTTATGTCAAAAAAATTGGGGCAATATAACAACGTTGTACCTATACTTCTATAGTACTTAACCATTTTCCAAAAACAAAATGAGTAATTTTTTAATACTCCACAAGTATTGTTCATTCCTCTCAGGCTCTCACATAATAATGAATTCCACTAATTAAATTCATGGTATAACTCATTATTCATATGATAGGAGTGAACATAATTACTAGAGTATTAAATAATATTTCAAAAAAAGGGAATATTCTTCATTCATTCTTCCACCTAAGCATAGCTTTGCATTTATGTGAAATCAATTCTTCTTTAAAAATAAATGTAAAATTAATTCATTGCCATCTTTGAAGGGGTAGATGCATTTATTTCACCCAAAATATGAAATTTATTCAATACTCAATGTGCAATATTCCTTTCTCTTAAATGAATTATGGGTCTCACTATGAATTTTATTAATGTGACCTACTATTTTGTAAGAGAAGACATCTCACATCATAATTATCATTCCAAACAAAGCACATATGTAATAGCATTAATTAATTGTCATGCATTACTAGGTAAATGTGCATTTATTTCCTTTTTTTTTTTAATAGAAATGTATTTATTTTTATGTATTAATTATCCTTTTTATGTATTAATTATCTATATGTGTTGTACTAATTATTGATGTAAAGCTTTTTTCTTTTTATTTTTTTGAGAAACAAACACACACACAGGGGAGAAGGAAAGAGGTTCTAACACAAAGACACACCACAACTCTACTCAAAAGTCATGGTAACTTTTAAGAGAGTGTGGGGCAAGTTATACTATACACAACACACTTTCTTAAGCAATATGGGACAATTACCCATTCTTTTTTTTTTTTTCTTTTTTTTTTGAGAAACAAACACACACACAAAGGGAAGAGAGAAATGGGTTCTATCACAAATGCACACCATAACTCCAATCAAAAGCCATAGTAACCTTTAAGGGAGGGTGGGGCAAGTTATACTATACACAACACACTCTCTTAAGCAATATGAGACAATTACCTTTTTTTTTTCTTTTTTCTTTTTGAGAAACAAACACACATACACACAGGAGAAAGGGAAATGGATTCTAACACAAAGGTAAGAATACTGAGCAAAGTTCAGATTCTTAACTCGGTTGCAAAGTCTAACATACATGGATGTAATGTTCATTCGATCACATAAAACAAGGCACAACAAATTCCATACGATTAATCACAGTAAATTTAAGTAATAAATGTCATATGTTCGCAGAATAACATAGCACACATAAATTTTTAGATTGATCAAGATATTTCCACACTGAACATAAGATGACAATTGATGAACAATGAAGATGGCAATTAAAATAGTTCCACATTGAACTTAAATTTTCTGTTGTCTCTCAAGCATCCTACAAAATACAGAGCCAAATTTATGGCTGCTTGTGGAAGCCACTAACAGGTTTTGCATCATGGAATCAGATTAAACCTGTAAAACCTATTGAACAGTCTTCGTTCACCAAGATCTTCAGTGAACTTTATTTCAAAAAGAATTCTGAATCATCAAGCGGCTCATGCCCTCTCAATCCAGTTTCATGGTTTTCGCTATCATCATCATCATATTTGATAATTAACTTTACAAATTACGATTGAAAAGTTGAATACCAATGATTGCTTGACTGAAAAGGAAAAGAAGAAAGAAGAAGAGGATCCCATCAAAGGACTCCTTTCCCATCCGTTTGTCTACAACTTATTCAATCAGTTTTTATGTACAATTTTTTTAAAACTTATTTTTTCTTGTTTTTTTTTAAGTACTAATACACTTTAGCACATTTTCAACTAAAAAAAAAAAAAACGATTAGAAAAAACCTAGATAAGCTTATACCAAACGCATATGCAGTACCCCAAGAACCAGTTCACCATTGATGTCGACGGGTAGTGTTGGGAGAACTGCAACATGCGGCAGAATGTGGGCTGGGTTAAGTGGTGTCCATATTGTTAGTTCATGGCCTCAATCAAAGTTTCTTAATGTGTCATCTCCCAAACGAGTGTTAACAGATGTAATGATGGAGTGCGGCAAAGTTGTTAAGGTCTCTCTTGTAGTTGAAATGAGAATGGAGTGACAACGTTATCAAAGTACCTTTTGTAGTTAGAGCGGGGATGAGGTATATGTACTTGGAGCCTATATATATATATATATAATTATGCGTCATACAAGGCAAGTTCATACAACCCATACAAATGAAATTGGAAAAAGGCTCAACAAAGTAGTATTTCTCATGGTACTAGATCAGAGAAAAATGACACGTCATCCAAATTCAATGTACATGGACATACAAGATTTCCATAGATGAGTGAGCGAGATTGACATATGATTCTCGTGGATGGTTTACGAGAGTTTATGGATGATGCATGGTTAAGGGAAAAAACACAATAGGTAAATAAAAGTTAGTAGGATTTATTTGTGGCCGAAAAATATGAGGTTTCATAGCCCACAAAAAAGTAATGACTCACACATACAATATACATTATTGGGTATATACATATTAGAAGAAGTTCCACATGGAAAAAAAACGTTTAAAAATAAATAAATAAAAATTAATATAACATAACTAGACCAAAACTCATAAATTTAAAATTTTGAGTTAAATAGTATTCTTATATGTGATATCGAGGTTTCAATTGGAAACTCCTTTAAGATGTTAATCTCCTAACACACTCATAGTCCATTTGACAAAAAATTAATAGTTATTTTTTGTTCTTAAGGAAAAAAATTTCTCTTAGATAATTGTTTTTTTTTTTTTTTTTGGGATGAAAAGAAAAAACATTTGTCACATTCTTATATAGTACTTCTAATGATTCAAAATGCTCAAACTTTTTGAGAAAGTTTATAGATACAAAAATTTCACAACTACTGATATGATAAATTGTTAGTAATAGATAAAAAAAGTAATTAGTGGTGGACCTAACTGAAAATCAATAAAGCCTACAAACTCAATTGTTGTAAAATTTGTGTATTTTGCAATTGTTCTCGAAAATAAGAGAGAGAGAGAGAGAGAGCATCCATTTGGGCCCAAAGGGAACTTGTAACTATTAGAACCAACAAAACCGTTGAAGCCCATAGCCAATCAAGGATTGTCTAAAACGCTAAGGACTTGGGCTGTGGATCAATTCATAACTCATAAGCTCAAGCTCAAGAAGTTCACCAGCAGCCCATTGATCTCCACATGGGATTCTATTCCGATTCAAAGGTTTATCAGTTTTCTTATCCAAAAAAAAAAAAAGGTTTATCAGTTTCAGTTTAATTAGATTCAATTATGTATATTAATTATTTAATGTCTTTACTTTACGTGAAACTCAACACTTTCACATAATCACATGCACTGACGTTAGGCTAAACTTATGGGCTTGCAACTACGTTATTTAAAGAAAAAGCTATTACTTTCTCCTTTGTTTTTTGGTCATCAATATTGCATCAAAAGTAATTGGGTTTTCCAGGCAAAGTTAAGGATTTCCTGTGGAAGGCATGTACTAATAGTTTGCCAACAAAAACAAACTTGCTCAAAAGAAAAATACTTTCGGACCCTACATGCCATCTCTGTGGCTGTCTAGCTGAAGATGTCATGCATGCTTTATGGGAATGTGAAGCTGTAAAGTCGGTGTGGGGATTGGACTTTGGGTGGGTTAATAGGTTTGAAGCTGCACAGGAGACATTCAATGAACTGTTTGGTCGAATTTTGACTCAACCTCATATTCCTGAGATCGCCACCACAGCATGGTTCATTTGAAGTAAAGAAATGCGAATTTTGACTCAACCTCATATTCTTGAGATCACCACCACAGCATGGTTCATTTGAGGCAAAGAAATGCGGTTGTACATGCCTTACCTTAGAGAGCAAGAATTTCTTTTCATTTGTTTGTTTAGATGGAGTATGTTCCACCTAATATAGATAATGTAGTTTTTGCTAATTTCTCAGCACACAAATAATACCATAGATGACTTCTTTTCTCAAAAAAAAAAAATGTAACTGGGTTCTCAATTGTGAATACCAAGATTTGAATGTATGGAATCCCAAACCACAGTAATTGTTTAAACCCATAGCCCATAAACTTGGCCCACACAGAGCTTCAAGTCAGCAAGCAAAATCGGCTAAACTTGAACCCATTAAGTCAGACCAAGGCCCGTTAATATAGTCCACAACCCATGGATTGGATCCGCATGACTAACGAAATTAACACTTCAAATTGGTCTAAGTTAGGCCCACATAATTCAACCCATAGGCATGGCCCATAAAACGACCAAGCTCACGAGAGAAAGAGAAGGAGTCCAGCAAATGGGAAAAGCTAATTGGATACAAACAGATTCTATAATTTGTCTTTGTAGCCGGATTAATAGTTAATAAACTATTTTAAGAAAGTATTAATATTATTTTTATAGAAAATATAAAAAATTGTTAAAAAAATTAATTACTTTTTTTCTTTTTTCATAAAAAATTTATAAATAAATACCTTTAGGGCATCCATTAACAAAATCCTTAGTTACAAATGTGAAAATTAATTTTCAAAGATAAAGGTTTAAGGGCTGCTGGTTGTAGTGGCATAAATGAGTTTTTGATTGTTTCACATCTAATAGTGTTCATGCTTCACACCATCTCACACTACATTCACATTTTTTTTTCATATCTTGGATACATAAAATATGGGACATCTATTATTAAAAAGTAGACATTTTGTGAAATATTTCACATCCAAAAGTATCTATTTGACACAAATGGTCATGTAAATTTTTTTTTGGAGAGAGAAGGAATGGTCATGTAAAGTTGAATAGAAATGGATTTTATTTTTCCTTGGTATTTATACAACAGCAAAACTAGAATTTTAAATTAGAAGGCCCAAAGTATAATTTTACTAAAAAATTGATTATAGAATTTGATGCAACAATGAATTGATTAGTGCCACTGCCACATCAATACTTAATAAAAAATAAATAAAATACACCATACCAATTATCAATTTTTTATATACAAAAAAAGAGACAAATTTATGTAATAATAAAAGTGATTAATACCACCTCAATTAAATAATAAATAAAAATTGTAATTACCCTTTTTTTTTGTTTTTCAGAAATGATACATTAATTTGTATGTCCTATATAATAAAATTTGTACTAGTGTCATAATTCTAGATAAATTCCTTTGACCAATTAATAGAAGAGAAGAAAAAATATTTATTTTCGAATTATTTGCAATTTCATTTTTTTTTAAATAAAATATTGTAGCTAAGTTTCCCAAATTTACAAATTAAATAAAAATCATATTTATCATCTAATTATATGCCAAGTAATTTTTGAAATAAAAAATAAAAAACTAATTAGTGTTACCAAGAAAAAGCGGAGGAAAAAAACCAAATTTTTAACTGTCTTGGGGTCTAAAAAACAAACAACCAAAGTCAAATAACATAACTAATATAAGTCAATAGAATTTCAAAAAGGTAAATAATTGACAAATATGTTTTGAAGTTCAAAATATATATATATATAAAAAATAAAAATACCACGCATCCACACTTGATCTAATGAACGGTTACATGAATGTGATGCTGAGATGCCTGGCTTTTTTTTTATTGGTTTTTTTTTTTTACAAAGTATTACTTTTTAGTGGAAGCAAGCAAGTATAATTATTTTATATTTTAATGTAAAATATATATATATATATATAATATTCGTAAGAATTAAAAATCCACGGGCTCATGGCCCCTGGTCTTGCTTTGGATTCGTCCCAATATAGATTGAATTAGAGACTGTTTCTCTTTCTTCATATTCTTCTGCTTATTTTTCCCCCTTTTCTTCTGCCACTTAAATTTGATGTCAGCACCGACTCTCTGAAATTGGCAAAGTTCTTATAATAATATTGTCTTTTGGCCAGGCAGCCACTTAATGACCTCCTAAGAAAATTGACTATTCGAATTAAATTTAAGAGAATTTTACAAATATCATCTTTGTATTTTATATTCCGTTTGTTTCATTGTAAAATGTTTTACGACAAATATTTTCAGCATTTTATCATGTTTGTTTCATCATAAAATTTAATCAAACCTGAAAATGTTTTCTGTTAATTGTAAAATTCTTTTTCAAAGTTTGTAATAATGATTTGTCACAAATTTACCATGGTTACTTCAATTAAGGGTATTACAGACAACTATTCTTTGTGTTTAGAGTTCATATCCAGCTATTAAAAAAGATTTGAATGTTTTACATTTAACAATATTCACTCTCTTTTATACTATAGTTACAGTCTTTCATATCACGTGTAAAATGTGAATATCTGATATGAAAGTGTAGATATTGTGTAAAACATTTCACGTCTTGAAATGTGGAAGAATAATTATCCAAAAAGGGTGTGAGGGGCATTCATGTTAGTATGAAGTAAAGTATTCAAACTTCAAAGTAGCCAAATGTGATCCGTTACAACATTGTAGCTGATTAATATACAAATAAACAACCAATTTAACATGATAAATCACTATTAGTAATTTAGAAAGCAAAAATTAACAAAATTAAAGTTGTTACCCATTTAACCTAAAACTTTTCATATTCTAAAGTTGTCAAATACCTATTAACAAATAACTATTGATATAAAATATTCAGTAATTACTTCAATACCGCAAGTTGTTCATGCTATAAAAAATTTGAGAGAATAACACAGCAAGCATCTTAAACTCTTTCTTGCTTGGATCCTACAAAATAATATATATATATATATATAGTGATGGAGACAAAACATGCCATTAAAGAGACAACCAATTACGATAGTGTTGGAGGCAAAGTAAAAGATTAAAAAAACTGAAGAAGCAAGCTGTTTGGCTAGCATACTAGCTAGTTATTTATATCAAAAGACATAAAAATCTTACAATCAAATAGAATCCATAAGTAAATAAATACATGTGGTACAATTAGATAAATAAAAAGTTTGTCAAGATGATCAAGTTTGGCAATGAAGAAGACGCAGTAGCTATTGATAAGGGTAATCTCTATCTTAAACTTGTGATAATGATGAAGATGCAACAACTACTAATTATGCAGATCTAGCATAATCTTATTTTGATTCAACTACACCAAAAATGACGATAATTGCCATAAAAAGATTATATCAAAAAACAGTCTTTTATGATTTAGCCAAGAGTACAATCAAAGCTAATAGAAGAAATTTTAAATCAATTTCAATGATGAAGGAGGGATTCACTTAAATGAGGAGACCAAGAAAAAAAGAGAAGTATCATGTTCAGAGTATAGTATTGAATTTTAAACTCTAGAATTCAATTTGCTAACTACTAAAATACCTTAACAAATTGAATTTCTGCAGGCACGGATTATATCATTCAATTGAATTTCTGTAGGCACGGATACTACTAAAACTCTATCATTCAATTTTCTAATTACTAAAACTCTATCACACGGATACTACTAAAACTCTATCACACGAATTGCACAATATAAACCAATAATGCTACCGTTTCAAATATTAATTAAAAAAAAAAAAACCAAATCAATTTTAAACATAGAAACAAACAGTCATATATCAGTACAAATACCCAACCTAAATACATAAAAACTCATATATGACCCACAACACAAAAGAGGTAGTAACAAAATTAAAAAAGAAAAAAAAGAAAAAAAAAAACAACACTATTAATCTAATCCTTACATTGAACTATTATGCAGGTAGCCGCAAGAATAGAGGTCAAGAGCAACTGGGATTTAGAGATACCTAAATTGAATCATCCAGCTTTTCAGTATTAATATAGTGTGAGAAAAGGAAGAGATGAAGGAGTGAGAAAGCCAAAGTCTGGCGTAAGGAAGCTGAAGAGTTGCCGTTTGAGATTGTAACTGTGGAACACAAATGGTTGCTGTTTAAAATTGTAACCATGGAATATAAAGGGTTACCATCTAAAATTGTAACCGTAGAACACAAATTAAAGGTTGGGAATTATTTTCTTTTTATTAGTATTTTTAAATTTAAGAAAACTATTTTTTTTTTATACAAGATAGAATTTCTACTCTAGCCTAATCTAAGTGTATATATGTGTGAAACCCCCTTTTAATAATACTACGCTTCACCTTTTAATAATATATAGAATAGATTAGCCTCGTTATTTTGCACCTTGTACCCAACAAAATGTTATTTGACGGTGTAAAGTCCAAAAGATACCCTCTTGGAAATGTGTATATTCTTAGTTATGAATATGGGGAAACAAAGAGATTCCCCATCAGACAGTGCCAATTGATTAATCAAGATAGTACAAGCTTTTGTTTTTCTTTAATAATTTTTACAGTTGAAAAATCTCAAAAGCATGTGCTTTGCCTTAATCTTCCACTAAAGAAAATCTAAAACGTTGTATTTATGATACTCTCGAATATCTGCCTCTCATGGTATTGTTATAATACCATATAATCACAAAGATGGCGGGAATGCGTGTTAATTTAAATTTTGAGTAATGCTAAAAATATTATAAATTTAACCACGTATTATTGGTCTTAAGAAGGAAATTTAGACATTTATATTTTGTTGAAATGGCATGATTACATTCACATAATTACATTAATTTATAAGTGTTTTATTTAGTAAAATTTATAATATTTTAACATTTCCCTTAAATTTTTATAAGTCAATACAATGATAAAATATTTCAGATTGGCTGCTCCACTGCTCCACAGGATTGATGCATAATCATGTAACATCAGTTGAGATTTTTTTTTTTTTTTTTTTTTTCTTGATGAGATCAGTTGAGATTTTATTTGGTAGATAAAACATATCATATGCCTCATTGTAAATATAGTGAGTGAAGTACAGCACACTAGGCTTCTGATGAGAAATCTAGTTAGACATTTCCTGCTTCTCATTAGGAAATCTATGCTGTCAAACACAAATTGTGTGAGATATATTAGGGCCAAATGACCCAAACCAATTGTAGACTCATCTAATTATAGAACAAACAAATTAATATTAGGTTATTTTATGGTTAGCTTAGGATTAATCAAACATTCCCTAGTATATAATACATACACTAAGTTCATTGTAATTTGTAGCCCAATAGCTTAGCAGACATATGCAGAACACCAATAACTCTTTAAGCTGAACCTCGTAAATCTTCATATTTACTTTTTCTTTAATGTTTTTGTTTATCGTTCAATTATACACAATCACACAACTTTAACACGGTACCATAGCTAAATATTCTTGGCCTTTTAGCAAATCTTATATGTCATATCTATTCAGCCCCACCAAATCCGTTCCCCCCCACCAAAAAAAAAAAAAAAAAGAGAGAGAGAGAAATCCCAAAACGGATCTGCCATAAGGCCCATGACAACAGCCTTCATCTCGTTACTCATAACAGGCACTGCAACACAGTGTCTCCAGCACCGTTGATCATCCTCGAAGCCACTGTTGTTGCCTTATTGCCGTTGATTAATCCCACCGTCACCACGCTGCCTTGTGAAACAACTAAACTTTTCTATTTTGTTTTTTCACATAACCAAGCTTCTTATGCTGCCCATAACATAATTTAAAAACGTTCTGTTTGCTTCGCTATAAATGCTTTCAAAAGTAAAATGTTATTTGAAATTATTTTTAATAAAATATTTTTAGGTGTTTAGTGTAATCTGTAATAATTTTTAAGCACAAACTATCAAAACTGGAGGCTCTAACTACATGGCACCCCAACCCGCCTAAGCAGCGACCCCACCATAAGTTGGAAGGGAGAGAGCCATAGTGTGTTTTTATAAAATATTTTACCAAGCTTTTAATGTGAAAACATTTTACAAACAATTTTATAGTTAAAAATTATTTTCAAATTTAACTAAATTTGACAACAAAACAAAAAAATATTTTTAAATTTGACTAAAGGTTTGTTTGGATACCGCTTATTTTGTTGAAACTGAAAATTTATTGCTGAAAGTACTGTAAATAAAGGTAAAAATTAGCTGAAATAATAAAGTAGGACTCATGAATAGTACCAAAAAGTGCAGTGGAGTCCATAAATAGTAACAAAAATAAGTTGAATAGTAAAATAATTTTCATTTTTCATTGGTATTCAAACGAAGGCTAAGGGTCTATTTGGATACTATTTTTTTGCTAAAAACTGAAAATTTATTGCTAAAAATATTGTAGCAAAATAATTTTTAAATATGTGAATAATACTGTGGGACCCAGAAATGCATGGATATGCACGTTTTCCAATTCTTAGTGGTCCGTAAATAGTATCCCATAAAACCCACTTAAAAAACGCAAAACACACTGATTGAGCAAAACATCTCATCCAAACGCAAGCTAAATTTTACAACGAAACAAACGAAAGATACATTTTACAGCAAAACAAACTCTGCGCACGTAGCTTTGCAGTAGTTTATGTAAAACGCTTGTACAATGGCATAAAAGCCTGCAAGAGAGCTGTTTTTGTTATATATTCTTCTTCTCTCTACCAGCCTTTTAATCTTATACCTTGGGATAACAACACATGCAACCACTAAGGCAACAAAGAAGGCTGGTCGCTTGTGAAAGAGAGTTTGTTGTAAACATGCTACCAACTGCGTTCTTTTTATAACCATTCATGTCCTTTCCATACCTATATTTTAATCTCAAAAATTTTTAGGGGATGCTTTAAATTAATCTATCCTTATGCATTGGGATCAGATTCTTCTGTCCAAAATTGGTGAGGCAAAAGCCTACATATCCATTTGGGAATGTGTACATGGGCTCAAGTACTTTTCCTGAATCATACCTTCTAAAATATGCTCATTGCTCATATACTTGACTCATTAATTGGGTTAGTAGTTGACTGGTAAAGTTTTGTACTGTATTAATTTATGATCAGGTAGAAATAGAATGTTAATCACAAAATAGATTCTCTGCATTCCTTTTAAGTAAAATGAAGGAGATGTTGCTCCAAACAAACTTGTTAGTAAATTTGATCTTTTACTTGAGAGGTTATTATAATTAGCACTCCTCTCCAATAATGCTTGTTTAATTGAAAGTCGACTCTGCTCCTGCATATAATAATCTTTATTTTTCTGCTGGAACTGGATAGCAAGAACTCTGTGAGTCTGTGTGCCTGAGAGAGAGAGACACAGAGAGAAAAAAAAAAGTCAGCTATTTTGTTGAACGATAGGAAATGGTGGCAGTAGGTCACATGGATCCTCTACACTCTACAGGAGGAGTACACACAGTTAGATACTTGTCAGATGAAAATTACAAACACCCCCCTTCAAAACTAATCAAACCAAACAAGGACCATGCCTAAACCCTTCCCTTGTTGTTTTCTGCACCTATCTCATTCGCTTCTTTCCTCTTGGAATGAGTGCATAAAATCTGACCACCCCTTTTCTGTACAAGTTCTTTCATTAACTCCCACCTAGATTTTGTTTCATCCTTTTAATCCGCAATGACTGATGCATGAGGTCACCCCCTTCCTCATCTTTGGTTCTTTCTCCAAAGCATTTTTATTCAATTTTTTTCTTTTTGTAGTACAATCTGCAAGGTCATGATTCCAAAGCACCAAACTATTAAAAAATTGGAAATTGCAAAGAGAGAATCCAATTTTATTTCATAGCCCATGTTACATGCCAGAGCTGGAAACCCACTCAGTAGCACATGTACCTTAACTAAGAATTAATAATTAAACAAAAGAGAGTATGATTCAGCCTAGCATATATATATATCACATTTCACCGACTGATGGGCAAGAAAGTATGTAATTTCCACAGTTTAATCAATTTCCCATACTGATTTCTAGCCCAACTGAGCAGCTAGCTAGATATGTTTAAATCTATACACCAATTTACTGTGCCAAAATATGAATTCAAACACCCAATTCATAGATGAACAAGTAAATTGTGTATTACTTTGTTTGAGAATTGAATTTTACTTCAATGGAAATAGTGCTACTAGCTTTCTAGGGCCATGGCCAAAAGTTATGTTGGTCTTCAATGCCAGTAAACATGTTGCAGAAGGTTTCATCTTGAGCCATGTGGTCAATTTTTAAGGATTGGAGATCTGGTCTTGATGAGCCTTGGAGGAATTGGGTCATGCTTGTAGGCCTAAGGGATGAAGGGAATAGGTGGTGACTGCTTAACTGTGAAGATACTGGACTGTTCATTACTGGTGTTCTTGAAATATTGATATCACAACTATTCTCACTTCCATTGCTCCAAGAACCCTCAGCTTCTTTCTTGATGCATTTAACCCCAACTTCATTTTTGTCTCTATTTTTTAGAGCCAACAACTGCAGCATTACAATAAAAGCAATTAAATCAAGACGAAGCAATAGTAAGTCAGAATGAGAATACTTAATTAACATCCTGTTCTAAATCAAACATATAAAATACTTAATTGCAACTAGGGCTACTTGAAAGGTACCGTTGTGATTAATATAATTTTTGTTCCTAAGATGCACAGTTCTGACACTGACACTTAAGAATAGTGATGATCAACTAATAATCAAGAAAAGTGTTAAGAAAAAGGAATCGTTCACTTTTAGAAGTCATTGTTAATGGTAGATCAAGAACCAGGCAATAAAATTAAGGTGTTCTCCTTGATAAACGACGCTCCAAAATTCTACCTACCTAGACTTCTTCAACTTCATTCTTAGAAAGACAAACATATATACTGGTGCCTAAGAAGCATACAAGGAGGAGCTAGTTTTCCTCTTTCATTTATTACTTGTAGACTCTCAACTGTAGAATAACACAAAATTGGAAAGTCAAGATCAAGAGGAACAAGAACCGAAAGCTATATATATGCAAAATCTAAACATGCCAAGATCATAAATTTCCAAATTTAATTCTTTTGAGAACCCAAAAAGCTATATATTTGCAAAAATTAAACATGCCCAGACCATAAATTTCCAAGTTTATTTCTCTTTCATATACAAAACCAAATATATGAACAAGCTAGCTAAACTAAATCCATTTGGTCCAGTGGGGATTGAAACTATTACCTCAGCAGTAAGTTTCTTGTTCTGGGACTGAAGGCTATCATTGTCAGCCTTGAGTGCTTCAAACTGTTTCTTCAAGACCTCATAGTCTTTCTCCAATTGCTTGGTCTTCCACCTAGCCCTCCTGTTTTGGAACCAAATGGCAATCTGTCTTGGTTGCAGCCCCAAAGCCTTAGCCAGTTGCATTTTCCTCTCAGGCTCAAGCTTGTTTCCAATCTCAAAGCTCTTCTCAAGTGCCTTCACTTGTTCTAAACTCAGCCTCTTCTTCTTCTCTCCAAGCTGTGATCCGTCATCAGAAAGCTCATCATCTCCATGCACTACTTCTTCACACTTATTGTCGTCTACACCTGAAAATGACATCGATCTCTTCATCAAGAATGGCACAGCACCTGAAACAATAGCACCCCAAAATATATCAATAAAAAATAATTGTAAATAATTAAAATTAATAAACCATCAAATTATTAAGCATAAGAGAGAGAGAGAGAGAGACCATGATAGTGTTGAGGAGGACATGAAGGAAAGGTGTTAGATGAAGCGAGGTGATCTTGATCTTCATGAGTTTGGAACATGAAACCTTGAGAAGGTGGGAAGGCCATGGTTTTGGAGTTGTAAAAATTGTATCATGCATGCACTTTGGGTTTGAGGATCCTTTTGCACCAATTTATGGGGGTGTGGGTTATGGTCTGGCTCTCACTCTCATGGTTATGACAGGTCTTTAGAAAGATGAGGCGATGGGTGCAGAGACTGAATTGGACAGCGATATTTAGGTTGAGAGAGAGAAAGAGCAGTGTGAACTGTGAACGAGAGGTCTAAATTGTGAAATAGTATATCACAGAAGTGAGCTTTCGTGGACCCATCCTCCGATAGTGATTTGGGACTCTCTCTCTCTCATATGACTAGCATGAAGGATATAGGCTTTAGGTTAAATGACCTGGAGTTTTACTTCTAGCCAGAAAATCAAAGTTAATGGTTAGAAATTTCAATTGATGGCCTCATAGAAATTTCATCAAAAATTCTATCTCTAAGATAATCTTTAAAAATTAACATGCTAATGAATGTGATTATTTGATGTTAAAAATATAATAAATAAAAGTCATAATTATTTGTTTGTATTTTTTTTTTTAAATAAAGAAAGTTGACATTTATAAGAAAAATTAGCCAAAATCAGCTTAGAGTAATCAGTTAAGTGTGAATGAGCAACCTTTATCTATATAGAATAACTACTAACATCTCTTGTATGTTTAATTAAGTTATAAACTACATAATTACCTAATTAATCTACGAGTATGAAAAAAGAAACTGAGCTAAAAGCAACTAGAGAAAGTTTAGCCACTGAAATCCGATAACCAAAGGTAGCAAAGGAGAGCTCTTCACTCTTCAAGACTTTTATGTGACTTTGGAGTTCCCTTCAATAATGACTGAATGAAGACCCAACTCCAAAGCAAAGGATGCTTTGACAGTTGCCAAGGCTTCCACCTCATCTGAAGACTGTGGGAGACGGACTTTCTATGCAATAACCTGCCCCCGATGGTGTCACATTAGTTTATAAAATGTTATATTCTAAAATATTTAGTATCCCTAGCATTAATAAGAAAAATAATAATGAATTTGATGATTTAGTGACTTACACCGTAGTTATGGGATGACACCAACAATAACTAAGCTCCATCCTCAAAGCTTGAAAATAATCCCATTTATTTAAAACATTTCTATTTTATGTTTCATAATCAAATATTTACAAATAGTATGTCCAAGTTATATGATGTGACTTTATGGGAATTATTAGATTCAAGAAAAAAAAATCATAATTATGAAATGGACTCTTTTTATTTCAAGTGAAATTGATAAGATTGTCTTCTTTCAGGCTGGCTATAGATCTTCAACAAATTAATTACGGCCTACTATATATTTATGTTCTTTGAATAAAATTTCTCTATTCCAATTTTAGTTTTCCACTTCATATTCACCAATTATAGTATATTATGTGTCATTTTTTTTTTCATTTTAACTTTGCTTATTTGATAAGAAAAGAGAAAAATAATGTGTTAATTTGCAATTTTGTTAGTGGTAATTTACGATTTATGGAATTTAAAGTGTAGTGCTCAAAATAGGATATAGAATTAAAAAAAAAAAAAAAAATTATTATTCCATTGTTCTATTCTATCCTCTGTCACTAATTTATCCTTTATATATATATATATATATATATATATATATATATATATATATATTCACTCCGTTTGTCTATGAAAACAATTTCTGAAAAGATGACACTTTAAAATTTATTGCAACTACAAAAATGCTCTTCAAAAGCATTTTATGCTGTTGAAAAAAAACAAAATCACTAATATTGCATATAGGCACAAACTTGATGCAGGTGGTGGTCGCAGCAGCAATAGAGGTCTCAAGTGGTAACTCTAGGGTTGTGTGGTGAATTTGGTGATAGCATTAGAGATGGTAACGATGGTAGTGATGACTAAAAAAGCATGTGAGGTGATGGTGAGGACTGTAGTGATGGTAAAAATAATAGTGGCACTGGCACCACAAAGAAATGGAGGGTGTGAGGGCACAGTTAAAAAAAAAGAAAAAAAAATGTTTTTTACTTTTAATCTTTAATTCATTTTTCATTTTACCAAATAGCAAAAGATGTGAAAAATAGAAAAAATATATATATATATATATATATATTTTTATACAAAATAAAATTTTTACTCTAACTTACTTTTGTAATGAAAATGTTTTCATTCCACTCAAACAAAGAGACATTTGTGCAAATTTGCTTCTTTTAAATGAAACTAAAAAAGTAATGTTTAAATTGACTGTTAAAAACAGATGTGATTGAGGTACAAAATATTAACCAATGGGAAACAATGAATTTATTTATTCTTGTACAGGAACATCCTGCTCATGCTGGCTGTCTCATAAGTAGTCCTTTCACAAAAGACATTCGTCACCATCAATGAGCCTGCAGCCAACAAATTAAGTTTTCCTGCCCAGTGGCCACCACCAGAGCAGAAATGAATGCCACTAGGGTTATTCCCCCAAAAAAAAAAAAAAATAATAAAAAAAAAAACCTCGAGAAAAATGCTCTAAGCTCCAGTTGAAAACCATCTCCAGTAAAACTGTAAGAAAAGTTTTCCTATTATGGTAAACTGTCTTAATTAATCTCAATTTTTTTTTTTTTTTTTTTTTTTTTGGGTGGAGAAACTGACTCCTGACTCTCTGGTAAAATTGTAAAAGATTAAAGGGAAAAAAAGAAAAGAAAAAAGGAGTAAAATAATGATATAGAAAACTAGGAAAGAAATCCTTTCCAACAATCCTAAAATGCCATCAAGTGTTTTCCACAATCAAAGGCCATGTGTGATGAGGAAACTTGGGAACATGAACATCCAGAATCCAAGGAGAAAATTTAATAAACAATTGCTTTAGATTTCTCATATTCTTTCTAGAAAATTACATCTCTGCATGGTAGACCTTGTATTATCAATTAATCATAATCTTGAGTCTGGCACTGGCTGTAGAATTATGTTAATTTTCTATTCACAATATACATATTCTGTGTGTCACCTTGTGTTCTGAAAAAAAAAAAAAATTCATTGTTAGGGATTGGAGAGCATGGCAAGGACAATTAAACTAAACATCATTTTCATGAATGAAAACCAACATGTCCTCCTAGATGTAGGCGTACCATTAGAAAGAAAAGGCATAAAATTGTTTGTTTTATTTGTTTTTTGTGATCTAATATTGATTTTTTTTAAGACCTTATTATGATCAAATCTAAAATTAAAATATACCTGTTAATTACAATTCATTGATCATGTTTATCCAAGCCATTAGCCAATCATCCCAAATAATGTGCAAGGATATATAATTGAGTGGTGAATTGCAAAACATGATGAGATTCCAAGTCTATCAAAATAGGGTGGCATCTTTCTCCCAATTCCTTACAATGTCCTTTCTTTTCACCTTTTGATAGAGCAGCGGATTGGCCCTTATGTGGGAATAAGTATGGGATGGGTGTGTGTCATTTATCCATTGATGGAGAAATCATTTGTTGCTTTCACTTTTCTAGTGCTAAGTGTATCTGAGGGAACTAAGAGACCTACCTTCCCCTATTCACTGATTCACATGTATATTTGTGGTGGAGAAGGTGTGTGATGGGATGTTTTAAGGTGTGGTCCTACAGTGTACTGCCTTAAGCTTAGCCTGTCCTACAACAGAGCTCCCCACATGCCTTTATTAGAAGTTTAGAGGGGTACCCCTTTGGAATAGGGTGGATCCATGTTATTCCTTGTTAGTTGTTGCTCATCACCTCAAAATTTTAATTAAACTAAGTGCTCTGAATCTTCTCCACATGCCCTCCTGTTCCCATGTGCCTTTGCTTTATCCTTCTCCCTCTCTCTCTCTCTTGGGGATCATCTAAAACATATAGTTCTTTATTGTTATACATGTTTTTGCTAGCTAGACTTCTTTAATATCAAGTGGTTCTTCTGTTCTACAATGTTAATGTTAGCTAGTTTTATTACACCTTATCAACTTGTTGATATATGGGATTTGCTTTTCCTTTTCCTTTATAGACAAATGAGTTTAATTCAGCTAGCTATCCTAGGTATTTTTCTTAGGGATTTCATGACAACATAGGCTGAAAAAATTATTAATGTTAAAAACAATTTTATGTGTACGTGTCTAAAGTTGGTTGAAGAATCAGGCAATACCAATTATGTCCTTGAAACCAATGAAATACAAGGCACATCATTGGATAAGCATCTATGTGGGCCATAAATAATCCACCAAATATCTTGTTCACTAGCTAATCTACCGACTTTTCCCCCTAATCATAGTTGTAGAGTTTGTAGGCACTTTGAAAAGGGATTCAAAGAAAACCCAAAATTTTAATATGCATAAAGTTGGTTGGAGAACTAGTGACATGCATTAATGTTTACAAAAACAAGTTACTGTACAAGAGTGCTGGGATATCGACATCATTTTTGGCTAAACATCTACTATTGGATGAAATTCAGCACTGTATCTTCTTAATTAGCATGAGTTTAAACTTTGTCATTAGTAACAGTGTATAGTTTGAACTTCCCAGAACTGTTTGTTTCTACTTTCTTTCTAAAATGCACTTATGAAGATATTTTCCCAATTTATAACCATATTGTTGAACAAAAAATAAGGTGAAGAGTTTGGGTACTATGTGATACAAATTGGCAAATTGAAAACTGCCTCCATGTATACTCCAAAAATAATAACTAGTCGTACCTTAGATACAAAGAAATGTCAGAATTGAATTATGCAAGCTGCAACAACAATTAAGATTTACCCCCACATGATAAAACCAGTAGTGTCTCATTTACGTCTCGATCTTGTTTTCTTCTCTTCTTTTTTTTTTTTTTTTTTTTTTTTTTTCCTTTTCTGAATTGAATATTTTTTTTTTTGGGATGAAAAAAAAATTTATTTTTCACTGATATGAGGATTGTCCTTATTAATTAGTGCTTACTAATAAACAATACAAAGAAACAAACCTTCCACAGTTACTACCTCCTTAATTCCAAAGAAATATCCGGCCCATATAGAAATATGTCTCTATGTAAACAGTAAACTCTTTCTGTGGTCAAGAAGTATTCTATGCTTCTTTGAGTCCTACAATTAAATCCCAGGGCATATAATTGAGTTTAAACCCAATAAGGTATAGGACTCCCCGGAGGAAGGAGCTATATATAAAAAGGATATTTTTATTTCTTTTTAGATATAATAAAATTTATAGCGTCTATTTCATGATAATTATTCTTTATTATTAAACTAAAATACTAATCAATTTTTTTTGTAAGCGAGATTTAAACTCCAAATCTTTTAAAGAACGACAGAGACTTTACTAGTTTGAATCAATTGAAATCCACTAAAAAAGAATTAATCATTCACAATACATACTTCCGTGGTCTAAAATTGTTTCGTTTTATTTTCTTTTATTTCATTTTTTTTTTTTTGAGGGATCTCTTTTATTTCATATATGAAAGAAAAATTCTACAATATCCATACATATACTATTTTTGGTATAATGTTTTTATTAGAAACAGCCAAACAGGATGATATGTAATGATAATTTTGTCACGTTCCTAAATAACTAACATCTTATTTAGTAACTCTACTGCTAGGAGCACCTACACAAAATCCAAACCACATAATACTAGTTTATAAGTTGGTGGTTTAGTAAACCACGTGAAGAAAATAAGAGGCACTTGGTCTGTTAATAAAAAGAAAAGAAAAGGAATGTGTAGAGCAACTGCAAGCCATTTAGTAACAGAGTAATGTTATTGTCACAACAATTTTTATAATAAATTTTATAACTTTCAACTAATTAACATTTGGTAAGTTATTATTGATTCTCATTTTTTTTTTGAGAGATTTTCAACTTATAGCGTCTGCTCCTGATAATTGCTCTTTATTATCAGACCAAGACATCAATCAGTTTTTTGTGTAGGCGGGGATTGAACCCCAGATCTTATACAACCATCAGAGACTTTACCAGTTGAACTAACTGGAACCCACTTATTGATTCTCATTTTATCATATCACTTATATATACTACTTTATTAACCACCATTGACAACTTACCACCACAAGCAATTATGAAATTTGTTATAAATTATATTGTGTTATTAATTGGTTTTGTATGCATCAAAACTAAAGTTGGCTACACAATTATGTTAATGGATATGTGACATATTTCAAATTTATATATACTACTTTATTAACCACCATTAACAACTTACCACCACAAGCAATTATGAAATTTGTTATAAATTATATTGTGTTATTAATTGGTTTTGTATGCATCAAAACCAAAGTTGGCTACACAATTATGTTAATGGATATGTGACATATTTCAGATTTATACTTAAATTTTTTTTTTCTGTGTGTTATGAATTAAGTGGGTTATAAGGTTGTTGAGAATAATTGGTTTTATTCTTTATTTTGCTAAATATAATTGGAATTACAAAAGATCTTTGGCAATGAAAAATGGAAATTTACAGAAGATTTTTGGTTATTGTAGGAGGGAATGCTTGTTGCGATAGGTACAAGAGTACTAAGAAAGGGTTTAATGCATGTTTGAGGTTAATAATGTGTTTACTAAGGGTCTGTTTGGAATCCGTTTATTTTACTGAAACTGAAATTTTTTTGCTGAAAGTACTGTAGATAAAGGTAAAAGTTAGCTGAAATAATACAATAAGACCCATGAATAGTACCAAAAAATGCAGTGGGAACCATGAATAATAGCAAAAATAAGCTGAATAGTAAAATAAATTAGCAAAATTAATCATGTCAAACGGACACTAAGAGCATAAATTTTTCTCTATTTAACAGTGCTAAAAATGGGGAGCAATGTTTAATAAAGAATGTGGAGATGTCAAGCTGACTACAAATGATAAGGATAGGGTAAAAGGTTTAAATGGTCTTGGGTAGGGTAGTATTCTCCTTTCACTAGAGATTGTTGAGCCTCTTGAAAGAAGGTTTAATAAACATCGAACAAATAGTTTCAAGAATATTGTATCTTCTGACAAGGGAGAACCAAGGAATCAGAGTAAGAATGTCCAAAGATCAGGCTTTTTTTTTTTTTTTGGATGAAACAAAGATAAGACTAATCTTTAAGAAAGAACGTTGTTGACTTAGATGAAGCTTTTTTAGTTCTTTATAGGTCACACAAAACCAATTTACAAGTAAGTGGAATAGTAAACCATGTGAAGAAAAAGGATTCCTAAAGCATCTTGAAGTATAATCTATGAAATTTACTATGAATGAATTGTACATATTACCAATAAAATATAAAATATAAATATAAATATAATATTATTTGAACCTAGTTACAAACTTATACAATCCATTCACAAGTCTATATAAATATGTTTTTGGACAAATATACTTGCATATAAAAATATTAAAAATATAAGATTATACATAGTTAAAATTGAACCTGCATATTCATGAGTTTATTCACAAATACATTATTATGTTTGAACTTAACTTGTTTAATAGTTGAGTTTAAACTTGTGTTCGAATTTGACTTATTTTTTAAACAAACGAACGTAAATAAACTTTTTCTCAAACACTGTTACCGAATAGCTTAATTCATTTACCATCATAGCTAAAAGGCACATGCACAAGTGAAGATGATGAAAAGAAAAGAAAAATTGACAGAAAGACGACTTTTTGTCCCAGCCCCTTTTCTAGTTAAAGCTGAGCTGAAGAACTTATTCTCGTGGGCTGGATCTAATGGTTTCCGAAGATACTACATGCTCAGCCCCGGTTATATATGCTCATTTGTCCGGCTTCTGTCCAGTGGCCAGTGCCTCTAGACACGTTGAATTGCAGATACGTGTCCGTATCCTGACAGGTCTAGTAGTCACTGGCCACTTGACAGAAGCTAAACCCATTACAAATAACCCAAACCCCACCATTTCAATGTTGTGGTCAGTGGTCACAGCTTGGACCTCCACTTCAACTTTTTTTTCTTCCTTCTGACCCAGTGACCCTACACTCACGTAGTATTATTAAATCAAAACTGAGATGCCTTTATTGAAACAGCTTTTAAATTTTTTTTCCCTTAAAATTTTTTGTCCACAGAGTATCAGACCAGTAAGGCTTGTAACAATTTGTAGGAAATGGACCGTCAATTTTGAGCTATTCCAAAATATATATGAGAATTTTCAAACCTAAACCCCCTTCAATTATTTAATTCTCATATATATAACCTTTAAATTTCAAACCACATTTTTATAAACTTAAAGTTTTAAACCATCTTTTTTCAAATTTGAGTCCACCTTTCTTGAGCCACAAAAAAGGCATTTAAAGAAGAGTGCTGTTTTTGTTTTGTTTTGTCACTAATGCAATAATGCATACAATTTGTAAAGGACAAAATTTCCTCTAAATCAAGTTGAAAGGATCTCTACCAACCAATTACATTTACATGTTGATTCAAATGATTAGTCACTTAAAAAGTCAATTAATTATTAAATAAATCATGTAACTAAAAGTTATGTAAATGCTCATTTCAGTTACATTGTTGATTTGTAAACTACCATCAGTTTTAGGACGAAAAGTTTGAATTAAAATTTTGTTTTTGTTTTGTTTGGGTGACAATACAATCGCTTGCTCAATTTTATTGTTGGGATTTGGAACTTCTAAAGTTTGTAGGATAACTCCACAATGAAATTCTTAAATTTATATCAATTCATTTTGAAACAAGTGATTTTCGTCAATTATTTAAATAAATGTCAAAAGAAATATTATTAGTGAAACTTTTGCCAAACTCGGCCTAATATAATAAGGCATACAATGTTGATTTGGGCCAGAAGTTCAGATTGAAGTCTATCGTGAGCCTTCTGCATAATAACCTTACGGGCCTTACCCATGTCTTCAAGTTGACTGCTCTCTCTAAGGCTTCTTCTTGAGAGCCCAGGGTCCAAATGACCCCTAATTCAACACATTTTCTTACGAAATATCTTACTTCCATCCCACTTCCCATTATCAACTTATGAGGTGAGGAATTTTAACTTTAAAGAAGTGGGTTTTCTTTCTTCTATAATCTATATTCTTTTCCCTTAAAGAAAAAAAAATCTATATTCTTTATAATATCTAAATGTTGAAGCGTGTCATTTATTGTTATTACACTTATGTTGAGCCATATTAGTATATCATTTCGGTTTATTCTGTTCACTTTGATCCATTTCAATTGTAAGATCTATTAGTAAATAAGTAAATGAGTTAATTTAATTAATCTTATGAATGTGTTCATTTAAAATTTTAGTACAAAAAGATATTTAAAAGATATTGTTTACTAACTAAAGAATTTACAAAGTGACATAATTGGTTAGTTTCACATCAACAACATAATAATAAAAATTCCTAATTATTTTTTAGTGATACTTTAGTTGGTACAAATTTTACTACATATAATTATTACAATTCTAAATTTATATATATCTAAAAGCTAGGGCGTAGTGTTTAATGTTGTTGCGCTCTTGTTGAGCCACATCAGTACCACCTCATCAACATTTTTTCAATATTTTTTCTCTCCTTTTAATTATTTTTTTTCCTTATTAATTTTCCACTTTACAATTACACATCCAACATTTACTTACTTTTACTTTTTTATATCCCCATTAGTCTATACATTAACCTTACAATTTCTCCATCCCTTCATCTTCCTTTTATTTTGAATATTCTTCTCACCATTTCTTTTACTATAAAATTTTGTTATTTTCTCTTCCATTCAATCCATATTTTGCTCACACAAAAAGGTTAATACTCTCTCTCTCTCTCTCTCTCTCTCTCTCTCTCTCTCTCTCTATGTGTGTGTGTGTGTATTCTTTCTTTCAGTGGATATTTAATTCTTTAGATTGATGAATTTTTATATTTAACTCTACTTTAGGTTGATATGATTTGGTTATATATATAAATATATATATATATATATATTTTATCTTTTTATTTTTATTTTCTTTGTTGGTTACATGTTATCCTATGAAATTACAGAATGATTTAATGTTATTCTATTGCATAACAGGACTTGGATAATTTGATGTTTACAATTATACATTTTCTTTTGAATATTCTTCTACTCATCTTCTTTTATATAATTTTGTTATTTGTCTCACATTCTCTTCCAAAGAAGGTGATTTCTCTCTCTCTCTCTCTCACATTAATTATTTCTTGCAACTCTATTTTAGATTGATGAATTTTTGTTTTTGTTTTTAGTGTCTCTATTTTTGGATGATACACTTTGGTAATGTGTTTTTTGAGTTATTTATAATATGTTCTCTCTATTCCTTGTATAGTTTTGGTTTGAGTTAATTTTTAGATATTTTAGAAGTGAGATGATTATGTATTTGAATGTCTCTATAAATTATTTGAGTAATATCAATTGTAAATTTGTGATGAGGTTTAGTTATCATGATAATCTTCTTAAGAGAATGAAAAATTCAAGTAATTAATTTTGGAACTTAAAAATTTTAGCTGTAGGAAAAAAAAAAATCATAACACACTATACAAAAGTTTGAATAATATAGATCATCACATGA
Source organism: Quercus aquifolioides (assembly GCA_019022515.1). NCBI lineage: Eukaryota > Viridiplantae > Streptophyta > Magnoliopsida > Fagales > Fagaceae > Quercus > Quercus aquifolioides. Next base: position 24,091,645 of record CM032327.1, on the reverse strand, counting down.
AAAAAGAATTGTAATTTTATCTTTTATCTCAAAAAAAAATAATGGAATAATATCTGTAGCAACTTGAAAAGTGGCCCAAGCCCACTTAGAACAGTGGAACCAAGTACTTTAAGCTCAGTACAATAAATTTGTAAGAGAATGGGTTCTCCGAGTCAATTGCAATGCAAAGTAATTACAAGCTTGAGGACAACAAGATTAACACAGTTAATATGAATGAAAGAGACACAAATTTAGTATAAATTATTCCTTGGGCAGGTCCGAGGAGAGGTTGTTCATTAACAGTCAAAGTTGATTCTTTTACAGTCAATTTTAGTTCTCTCTCTCACTTCGTTTGTAGAATGTTCATCCCTTTTTCTAGAGGTGTTCCTTTCCTTATATAGCCTTTCCCATTGCATCTCAGCCCTCCATATGTACGTCTTAGGGGGATAATTCGGATGTTTGTTCCATCAAGACCCTTTGGGGGTGGTAGAGGGAGTTATGAGCTGTTAAGTCACTATTCAGGTGACTTTTTCTCATAAATGCGGTCAGCTCAGTTGGTGCAAAGTATTGAATGCAGAGGTGATAGCCACCTTCCCAGATATTTCCCTTTTCTGTTGCTTGCACAACTCTGACCTCTTCCATGATGCTTCACTGTCTAGTGCAAGGAGCTACATAAGGCTCTTCCAAGGTGCATTTACTCCTCAGGCTCTTCGGACAATGGGCCCGTTGGCCTCTCTCCTCGGACCTCTTTTTCTAAATTTAGTTTGGTTCTGAGTGGTCTTGATGTCTTCCTTTCTCGGTCTTAGCCCATGTGCCTGACTTGGGTTGACACATGAATAGGCCTTCGTTCACCCTCAGGCAGGGCCCATGGATCTTAAAATGTCCTCGGGTCACTTGCCCCCACAATATCAATCAAATGCACCTAAGGGTTTTTTTTTTTTTTAACTCAAAATAATATAATGATATATTTGTAGAATAGAGAGATGAAAATAATTTTAGAAATAATATCACGGGCATGTTTTAGAAAATAAATCATACATTATACCACATTACAAAATAGTTGTATATTTTCTTGCATCGCGAGGGTTTACGACAAATTATATATAAAAGTTGAAGCGTACTATTTATTGTTGTTATGCTCCTTTTGAACCACATTTTTGTCCATTTTAGTCAACTAAGGTCCATTTCGGTCTATTTTAGTCAACTTCGGTGCATTTGGTCCACTTTAGTTCATTCAGTCTAACTTGGTTCACTTCGATTTACTTTGGTCCATTCCATTTCGGTCCAATTCAGTCTTTTTCGGCCAACTTTGATTCATTCTTTCTATTTCAGTCCATTTTGGACTAATTAGGCCTTAAATTAATGCTTTTTTTGTAAGTTGCCTATTTCAGTTTTGGGTCAAATTTTTTATTTTTTATTTCTTAATTATTGGGTTGAAAATTATGAAAATTTATTCTATTTGGGCCAAACTTTTTTGTTTTGGGCTAAAAAATATAAATAAAATAGGTATAAAAAATTGGTGATATGAGTCCTAAAAATGACAAAGTTTAGCTATAAAATTGGTTGTAGGCTACAACCTTACTCAATATGTTTTTATTAGAGGTGAATTTTGACAAATCCACCATTGGATGACATATTCTTCTTATATTTTCTATGCTTGCAAAATTTCTAGAAAATTAAATATCAATAGCTATGTCATCAATAAATTGTTTAAATTGCAAATTTTTATAGTTTAAAATTATGCATAAAATATAACTTATAGATCATATAATAAAATAATATCCGATTGACACAAAATTTGATATGTGTATTAAGAGCGTAGAAAACATGCAATTCAATAGTTAAATTTAAAATATGTAATAATGTTTATTTTATTGAGTAAGGTTGTAGCCTAATGCTACAACCAATTTTATAGCTAAACTTTATCCCCCTAAAAAGGCAGTAAAAATGATAAATATTCAAAAAAGTATTGTGGGGCCTGATGATCTGGCAGCCCCGACCCATCTTATATTCGGCCCAAGGCCCATGTCGAGGAGGAAGAAAAGTCCGAGGAAGGAGTGTGAAGGCCTTAATGGCCAGGGACCTTGCCGAGGACGATCCTGCCGAGACCAACACGTCAGCCATAACAGCATGGCGGGGGAACACGTCCAGGATAAGCTGTCACCTCCACACTAAATGTGCTCACCTAACCCCCCCCCCCCCCCCCCTTAGCCGCATTAATGGGGATATGACTTTTGGACAGGGTTGCCTTGGTCGCCGCAACTCACAGAGGTGCTGGGAAAGTGGCTGACGGGACGGGCTGCCAGAAGGAAGAAGCATGGATGATCAACAGGTGGAAGAGAGAGGTGAACGGAGGGGACTATATATAAGAAGGAAAAAAGATCAGGAAAGGAGGGATGGATCCCCGGGAGAAAAGCCATCGCAAAGCTCTTCAGACAGGTGCCGAGGACGGACTTCGAAGCACAATCTTGGGGAGCCAACCTCCGGCGCCTCCAAACGGAACGACTGGATGTTGCCCGCTTGTTAAGGCCTAGTTCTTTAACCCATTCTCTATAAATTCATTGTACTGGGCTAACTGGGCTTGAGTCCACTCTCTCAACAGTAGAAGTGCTTAAACCCAGACCCTACAATTGGCGCCGTCTGTGGGGAGAACTTGTGCACTAGCAGGCGCAACGGACAGTCGTTCCTAGATGGCTAATTTGCGGAGGGACAACAATGACGCGTTTGCACAAAAGAAAAAAAAAACGATTGCAGAAAAGCAGAAGATTCAAAGAAAACGAAAAGAGAACAAACGTCACAGCATTTTATTAAGCAAAAAGTAAATACAAGATACAAACAGAGGCTCAGACAGGCTTGTTTTAAAGCTAACTATACAAACAGAGGCCTAGACGGACTTGTCCTAGAGCTAAACCTAAAAGAGAAGCGGCTGAGGCAGGCTTGCTTCAAAGCTACCAACAACCCCCGGGCCGGTATGGATGGCACCGGCGAGAAGAGAGGAGCAGATGCAAAGGCGCCGGATGACCCCGCCCCATGGTGTTCTCTCGATGCTCCCCCAGCCGCACAATGCTTGAACAATGGAGGCGGCAACATTCGGGCACCAAGCGTGACGTAATCTCGCAAGCCTCCACCGGCAGATAAGCTGGGAGCGAGGCACCACCAGCTTGAAGGGCAGGCATGGTCACGCACCGGAGAAGGACGTTATGTGCTTCATGGACCTCCCTCCTAACCGCCAGGCACGATGCCACCAGGATGACGCCCAAAGCTTTCCGCGCCGGAAGTCTTACGCAAACCACAACTACAACGGTTCTCAACTGAGGGAGGAGGACCCTGATCTTGCTTGCCTCCGCCCTCGTACAGGGCCGTCCCATTCCGCCAAGCTCTGATCGCAATCCCAACAAGGTCATCGAAGGGGCTTAGGGGGTGGGAGAGTCATATTCCCTGTTTGACCGGAGGACTTGTGAAGTGTGGAAGGATGATTCCCCCAGAAGGCCTTATATATAGGGCGAAGGCTGGTGGAAATTGGTCCAACCAGAACTCGAAGGAAGAGTCATCAACGACATTAATCCTGACCAAATTCCAAGGAAGCCTACAGCCGCTTGATCTGCATTAATCCACGAGGATATTAATGAGGGCGCGCCTCGCACACCGAAGCGTCAAGCGCAGAACGCGAACAGTCAGGGGACGCCTCGTAATCGAAGAAGGCGGAAGGTTGGAGCGAAGAGGGGGCTGCTGCCACGCGTGAGGACAGAAACCCGAGCCACCCCTACCCGGGGCAGCGCGGGGTCAAGAATCCAGTCCGACAAATAGCCCATCCTCGGTGAAGCAAGGCCGAGACTGCCACCACGCAAAAAACAAACCCCTCGACGATAAGGGCAAACCCCTTCACTCTAACCAAGGAGTACCTGGGTACTAGACTGAGCCAGGGTCTCCCGCGGTCCTCGGACCCAAACCTGCGGCGAAACTAGTTACTTACAGAAGAACACCTGGGTGCTAGACTGAGCTAGGGTCTCCCACGATCCTTGGACCTAAACCTGCGGCGAAACTAGTTACTTACAGAAGAACACCTGGGTGCTAGACTGAGCCAGGGTCTCCCGCAGTCCTCGGACCCAAACCTGCGGCGAAACTAGTTACTTACAGAAGAACACCTGGGTGCTAGACTGAGCCAGGGTCTCCCGCGGTCCTCAGACCCAAACCTACGGCGAAACTAGTTACTTACAGAAGAACACCTGGGTACTAGACAGAACCAAGGTCTTGCATGGTCCAAGGACTCAAACCTATGGGGAAACTAGCTACTTACAGAAGAAAACAAGTGTTAGACTGAACCAAGGCCTTGCATGGTCCTCGGACTCAAGCCTCTGGGAAAACTAACCACAGCAAGGAGTACCTGGGTACTAGACAGAACCAAGGTCTTGCATGGTCCAAGAACTTAAACCTATGGGGAAACTAGCTACTTACAGAAGAAAACAAGTGTTAGATTGAACCAAGGCCTTGCATGGTCCTCGGACTCAAGCCTCTGGGAAAACTAACCACAACAAGGAGTACCTGGATACTAGACTGAACCAAGGTCTTGCATGGTCCAAGAACCCAAACCTATGGGGAAACTAGCTACTTACAGAAGAAAATAAGCGTTAGACTGAACCAAGGCCTTGCATGGTCCTCGGACTCAAGCCTCTGGGAAAACTAATCACAGCAAGGAGTACCTGGGTACTAGACAGAACCAAGGTCTTGCATGGTCCAAGGACTCAAACCTATGGGGAAACTAGCTACTTACAGAAGAAAACAAGCGTTAGACTGAACCAAGGCCTTGCATGGTCCTCAGACTCAAGCCTTTGGGAAAACTAACCACAGCAAGGAGTACCTGGGCACTAGACTGAACCAAAGCCTTGCATGGTCCTCGGACTCAAGCTTCTGGGAAAACTAACCACTGCATGGAGTACCTGGGCACTAGACTGAACCAAAGCCTTGCATGGTCCTCGGACTCAAGCCTACGGGGAAACTAGCTACTTACAGAAGAACAAAAGCGTCAGATAGAACCAAGGTGGGGCATGGCCCTCGGACTCAAACTTGTAGGAAAGCCGACTGCTTCACGAGACTAAGTCCCAGACGCAATTAAGGTATCGAGCAAAACATTAAAGTATAACAAATGAAAGGAAACATCGTCCGAGGAGCTAAAAACAAACAGCTGAATATATTATAAAAAGAAAATACATAGTTTCGTTCCAATGTCGCCAAGACAGAAGACGAAAAAAAAAAAAGGGAGAAAAACAATAAAAAAAAAAAAACAACAACAACAACAACAAAATCAGAGTGGCCCAGGCCATCGGAATGGGATAGCCTGACAAGGTGGCCTACTCCCCCAACTCGGTAGACAGCTTGTCCTGAGGAGTCTGCTGGAGGGCTTCTACTAGTACCTCGGGACTCTGGCTCGGAGGGTCTATTTCTGAGGACCCTTCCTCAGCAGGAGGAATCTGGGGGGCGACGAGTGTGGCTTGGGAGTCGGGAGGAGGCTTCACCACATCCTGGGGCACCTCTTGACTACCAGCTCCTGCCCCCTCCAATGCTCCATGGCGCTCAGCCCCCTCAACAGGCTTATCAGCTGGAGTAGAATCCTCGGCGGCATTGGTCTAGCCCTCATCTGTCGCTTGTAAGGCGGAGCCGGCCTCGGGAGTAACGGAGGCGACCTCTCAGATAGCAGAAGGGTAATACACCCTCTCGGCCATCCTAAGGTCAGACGAGGCCTCGACCCCCGCCTGGTTGAGGGCCTCTTCCCAAGTCTCGGAGCAGAAACACCTGCACACTTCAGGGATTTGAGCCTTAAGGGCAGCCTCAGTCTTAGCCACCCCCTTAGCAAAGGCCTCTTCCTCCGCTTCTTCTACGGAGTGCTCGACATCTTCTCTCACAAACATGGCCTCGTCTTTAGCCCTCACGGCCTCGTCCCTGGCGTACTCGGCAATGCCTCTTGCCACCACGGCCTCAGCCAGCTCCTTCTTCAGGTCGGCAATACCCCCTTGGGCAACTTGCAGCTGACCCTCGACATCCTGCAGGCGCCCTGTCTGGTCCTCGGCATGCTTCATAACACCGGCCAGGTCGGATGCCGCCTTGTCTCTGGCCCTCGTCATCTCCTCCAAACTCTCCAATGCCTTTTTGAGATCTGCCTCAGATCTCTTGAGAGTACTCGTGGCGGTCAAGTACTTATGGCGCTCCTTATCCAGAGCCTTACCCTGGTTGTCGGCCTCCTCGTCCAGCCTAAAGGTTGCCTGGATAGCCTGCAAACCGAAACAAAAGCACCGTAAGACAAGTATTAAGCAATAAAATTCAAACGGTGGAACAAGTATCAGAAGTCTTACCATGCCCAGGTACCTCTTGAGGTTGCGGACCACTTCCTGCCTCCTCATGCCCCCCAGCTTAGCCATGTCGACAGGGAGAAGGAGGGACCTCTCCAGGGCGTCGGCTACGCAAGCCCCCTCTCCCCCTCGGAAGTCCCTAAGAGTGGCGTCGTCCATCAAAGGCTTCCCGTGAAGCATGGCAGCAGGAAGCCAGGCCTGGGGCTCGGACACCTGCATAACCTCTTTCCCTTTGTCCTGACCACCAATCCTCAGCTGTTTAGAGGGTCGGCGGGCTTCACCTTCTTCCTGGGAGGGACGAGATTTCCCCCCATCCACTGGGTCTTTGTCTTTGGAAGACCTTTTCCTCTTCGGATCAGAGGACTCGAGCCGAGGATCCGAGATGGGCGAAATGGTAAACGACCGGGTCTGTGCAGGTAAAGGCTTAGGCAGGGCAGGAGGAAGCTTGGGTGTGGATGAAGGAGGCTTGGGTTGTGACTCCCTCGGCGTGCTTTTCCCCGTCTTGCCCTCAAGCAAGTCAAGTAGGTTGGTTTGGGGTTGTCTCCTGGAACCCATTTCGGCCTGAGTACCAGCCCTCAGAGGCAGAAGATCGACTTCAGACAGTTGGGGATCGTCCAAGTCACCGGAAGGATCCTCGGACAGATAGCCTTGACTGAATGTAGCGAATTCGTCCTCAGACGACCCCAGATCCACTACTTCTCCCTCTTTTTCCGAACCCTCTCCCTTGGCCTCTGCAGCTTGATGGGACGAGGAAGAACCAGCCAATGGGATGCCCTCCAGAATGGATGATCCCTCAGAAAACGAAAACCCGTGCTCCACCACAGTGATTTGCCTAAGCCGAGGGTCACAAGCCCTGATCACGTGCTTCGGGACCGGAAACACCTTCTAGGCCGGATCGCACCCGAGGATCTTGTGAGTAGCCCTGACTTGATTGCCGTCCTCGTTCACGAAAACCTCCGACCTAAGCACAAATTGCAGATCCTCCTTGTTGATCAGGTTAAAATGGAGCGCGAAGGCGTGCGGATCTGCGGAAAGAAAAACAAACTCCTGTCATCAGCCGAACAAGGCAGATTCACAACAACAAAAAAAAAAAGAAAAAAAAAAAAAAAGGGCTAGACCCTCTCCTACTCCAAGTACCCTACCTGGCTCTCCCTCTGTTGTCGGGCAATGGAGACCATCGTGCCACTCCCCCGACACAATGAGAAAGTCAAGATTCAGCCCCTTGCTAGAGTCGGGGAGACACTGGATAAGCCGAACCCTATCGTCCATCGTCTTCATATAGTATGTCTTACCCTTCAGGTGTTGGAGGTTATAGCACCAGTTTACGTGATGGTGGGTTAACCTCAACCCCATCTTCTCATTCAAGGCGTCTACGCACCTTAGTATCCTAAACATATTGATAGCACACTGGGTGGGAGTTAGCCGAAAGTGCCTAAGGTAGCCGCTCGTCACCGGCCCCATAGGGATTCTCATGCCTCCCTCTAAGAAGGTTATTATGGGGATCACAACTTCGCCCTCGTTCCTCCTAATGTACCAATCTCCTTCCTCGCAGTACCTGAAGCCCACATTGTGGGGTATCCCGTAATCAGCGATGAACTTCTCCATCATCTCTTTGGACTCGACTAACTTCTTAAATTTACCCATCCCTTACCACAACTAAAAGACTCGAGAAAAAGCGAAGGAAAGAAAGGACTCAGAGAAAAACTTGCGCTACAGAGAGAAGGAAACTTACAGAAACGAGGAAAAGCTCATCGGACAGGCTTTTTATGCTGAAAAGGAGCGCCAGTTGATGTGGAAGTTCGACCGGATTCAGAGTATGTGCGCCAGGGTTCTCGAGTACACAAATAAGGAGGCAAATCGATTCAAGCAAGTATTTATACTCTCAATTAAAGATAATCAGGCGGAGTTTCCCGCTCATCAAGGCAGGAAATCCCCACCGACCGATTAGCATCACACCGTTGAACGTGGGGAGTATGGAGCCGCCAGAATTTAATGCAGGCGTTCAATGCTGGTGCGCACAGTATATCGAGGCGCCAGAAACGCGCATTGGGCAGGCGGAAAGACTTCAACGCTGACGTAGGCCACTGTGGGGCGAGTTATGACGAAAGCCTGAGGACATCAAAATCCTCCTCCTCGCCCGAGGAGCCGGACAGCAGAATTTCGAGGGGCTATTATGGGGCCTGATGATCTGGCAGCTTCAGCCCATCTTATATTCGGCCCAAGGCCCATGCCGAGGAGGAAGAAAAGTCCGAGGAAGGAGTGTGAAGGCCTTAATGGCCAGGGACCTTGCCAAGGACGATCCTGCTAAGACCAACACATCAGCCATAGCAGCATGGTGGGGGAACACGTCCAGGATAAGCTGTCACCTCCACACTAAATGCGCTCACCTAACCCCCCCAGCCGCATTAATGGGGATATGACTTTTGGACAGGGTTGCCTTGGTCGCCGCAACTCACAGAGGTGCTGGGAAAGTGGCTGACGGGACGGGCTGTCAGAAGGAAGAAGCATGGACGATCAATAGGTGGAAGAGAGAGGTGAATAGAGGAGACTATATATAAGAAGGAAAAAAGATCAGGAAAGGGGGGATGGATCCCCGGGAGAAAGGCCATCGCAAAGCTCCTCGGACAGGTGCCGAGGACGGACTTCGGAGCACAATCTTGGGGAGCCAGCCTTCGGCGCCTCCAAATAGAACGACTGGACGTTGCCCGCTTGTTAGGGCCTAGTTCTTTAACCCATTCTCTATAAATTCATTGTACTGGGCTAACTGGACTTGAGTGCTCAAACCCGGACCTTACAAGTATTATAAATTCAAGTTTCTATAATGAGATTAAATTCTATAAGGATGTGGTGTAAAACTCATGTTTTACCCTTCTAATTCTAACATGTCTCTTATCACATATTTATAAATAACACAACCACACCCAATCAATTCTGATACCCATATATAAATCCAACAAAATTGGAAGTTTATTGAAATGTTATTAGGTGTGGTAGAATTGAATTTTAAGAAAAATGTTGATGTGACAATCTCTTATTGGATGATGTAAAATATAGGTTTTACACCCCATTCTTACCAAATTTGGACTCATCTATAATATAGCCATTATCCCTATATTCAAAAAGAAAAAAAAAATTGCTACAATTTTAAACTTTTATAATAATTTAAATTTAATATAACATGTGTTTCATGGAATAGGGGCCGGTATATATATATATATATATATTTTAAAAAAATTAATAGATATGTTCAAATTAGTCAACTATAATGGTATATTTATATATAAAAAATCCTTTTAGTAACATATATCCTCTATATATATATATATATATATATATATAACAATATTATAATTATGTAATTTAAATTTTTTATTATATTACGTTTTACACACATCATTTATAGGCATCAATTGCTTCACAAGTAGAATTGAATGGAGACCTAAAATGATATCTTCTTGTGACGTTTAACCTAAATGACCTTAAATCCTAATTGGATCAAGCTGTCAAAAGTTCCCATCCTCTGAGTCCTCCAGTAAAGGTACCCATTTCTATGCATGCTTTTTCTCTCCTCCAAAAGTACCATCAAAGAAGAAACATTTTCAACACTAAACCTACTTCATAATCCCTTATACTGGAAGTCTTCAAAGTACCAATCATGTTGAATGTACATGCACTAATAAAAACTAGTTAAGTTCTTGTAAATGTAAATTGTTGAGGAAGTTAATACAATCTAAGTTATTCTTTACACTTTTGAGCTAGCTAGTCTAATTGGGATCCAACATGAGCTTGAACTTCATCTGGTTGATTCTCAGCTTGTATTCTTGCTCATTTGTCAACAGCTCCTCAGACAGCTTTGCTAATGATCCTTGGATGCTTCTCTTCAAGAGTTTGCTTTCAATACAAAGCTGTCCTCAGGAGCAGGGGATTGTGGAACAGGGGAGCTAACTTTAGCTTCGTTCACATTCCATCAAGAACTATGCCGTGCTCCACATAAAGAGACTTGATGTGGTCTATCAGTACTTGAGCAACTGATCTTCTACTGATCACTCCTGTTGTTGGCTTCGTGGTTTTTGATGCATCAAATGTTAGTGCCAAAAGCTTCAGATAGCTCAATCTCAACTCAATAGGCAAGCCTATATTGAGAGTAAAGTGCCCTATAAACATAAATTGTACTGCGAGAAAGCACCACTGTGTATCTTAAAGCCAGAGAGCAGGGAAAAATTCATGATGGGGGAATTCAAACTCAGGAGTTTAACATACTAGATGTGTTCCTTACATGGTCACAACCAAAAAGTTCAATCCAAATCCTACAGCATGCAACATAAAAAGGAAATAAATTTGGAAAAAAGCTCTATATGGATTCCTCTCAATAATTCTAGTGGCCAGCATTCAATGTTTATTCATTTAAGAGTTCTACTTTTTCATTACCCTTACCTTTTATACGTGACACATACAACAGAGGCAGGGAAGTGTATGATAATTGACTTTTTTTATTCTACGAACTCTATAGCCATGAACACAAGGTTAAGCATTTGAAAAGGCCAGAAAATTCTATAGGAAACAACATGATAATTGGATATATATTCAAGTCAAAATCTAGATAGTAGAGTAAGATGTCTGGTTTTCCATTAGCATTACATTTTGCAACATTAAAAGCTCTCAAATTAAAATAGTGCTATATGCTACACACACAACAGGCAAGGAAGTGTAGGGAAATCATCTTTCCTCATTCTACAATCTCTATAGCCACGAATACCATTAGGAGTTGGCATTTGAAAAGGCCTGAAAGTTCTATACAAAACATCAAAATAGGATAGTGTCAACTCTCACTAAAATGCAGACCAGGTCCCCAACTTAGACAAAGAGCTGAACATTCAACATAGGGAATAAACAACCTACCACCAAAATCATAAACACTCCGATCATGATCAGAAAAGATGTGCAAATCTAAAAGTGAACTTTTGCAAGGGGCCAACATCTTTTTGCGTTTAGCCCAACCAACTTTCAAAAAGAACATTAAATAGATTCTTATCCTATAGACACGACTGGTTTTAAAAATAGTTACCCTCTTTTAAGTATACTATTTAGGGAATCTATTTTCTCAAAACTCACCTACCACATAAAAGAAATACTCTAGCTGTGAGATCCAATGCACCACAAAAGGGGAAGAAAACATTTTACAATTACTGAAAGTCTTCTGAAATGAAGAGATTTCATTGAAATCTTATAAAATAAGCTAAAAGAGGAGAGCAAACAAATGATAAACCACAGCCAAAAACACCAATTAGATATGAACCAAGAAGGTTGCCAATAACAAAATTCATGCTCACTTCCACTCTTATTATCAGTAGCTTCAAAATCACCTATCAACTAATCACCAGTTGTTCAAGTTGAAACGATAACAAAACCTAGAGCTAGCTAGCATTTTCAGATTATGAATCCTGAATTCCAGCCAACCCTTGGTGGTAGAGCTGCAAATTCATGTTTCAAAACTAAAGCTAGCATTTTCACAACTAGAGCTAGTTAAACTTCGTCCCAACGATATTGCCTCATAAATTAATCAAGAATAGATGTCTGCCAAGCTAACTGGGGATTCACAATAATATCACACCAAAGAAGATAGGGCAGCAATTGTACAAAGACATATTTCAACCTTTAACAATCCTTTTCATCTAATCTCCAATATATATATATATATATATATATATATATAATATTGAACAGAGCTTGATTCTAGATACTATATAGCTTTAGCACATAATAATTTAGAAGACAAGGAAACACTACTGAGAACGTACAAAAGGAAATCATAACATGGCTAATAACAATAAAAAGGAAATCAGAAGAACAACTATTTAGTTAATGAACTCAAAAGGTATGCATTTCTTATTAACAGCCAAACAGCAATGCTAAACAACAATTGTTCTGGCTAAGCAGAGAATCCTAACCAAGGCATACAAACTGTAATTCAAATATCATCATCATGATAATCATCATTGACATCAAAACACAACAAGTAACAAAACGATAGAACAAACAAAAAAAAGCTCAATTGAGAGCAGCAACACCGGCATTCTCACTCGTGCGAGCAAGTTTAGTCCACTCAGTATGAAACGAACCGGGCCTATCAATCCTCTCATAAGTATGCGCCCCGAAAAGGTCCCTCTGCGCCTGCACCAAGTTTGCAGGCAGCCTTGCCCGCCTATACGTATCAAAATACGACAGACTAGCACACATCCCCGGCGTGCTAATCCCTGCTGACACTGCCAACCCAACAACCCTCCTCCACGCCGCCTGCCTCTGCACCATCTCCCTAGCAAATTCCGGGTCCACCACCAAACTCGCCAAATTCGGATTCCTCTTATAAGCCTTCTTAATCCTATCCAAAAACACAGCTCTTATAATACACCCACCTTTCCAAATCCTCGCCAATTCCCCCAAATTCAAGTCCCAACCTTTCTCCACACTCTTTGCTCTCAACAAATTCATTCCTTGAGCGTAACTACAAATTTTCGAGGCGTATAAAGCTTGCCTCACATCATCAATCAATCTCTTCTTATCAATTCCCCTCTTCACTCCTCCCAACTGTTCATCTTCTTTCAAACCCGCCTCCCTCAACGCCGCGGCGGCGCTCTCTCTCTCCTCCTTCAACCCACTCATATACCGACCATCCAACGAAGCCGCAATCGTCGGCGCTGCTATCGAAAGCTCCGCCGCCTGCTGAACAGTCCATTTCCCAGTCCCTTTCATCCCCGTCTTATCCAAAACCTTATCCACCAATTCGCCCTCGCCAAACTCATCCTTAACCCTAAAAATATCCGCCGTAATCTCCACCAAGAAGCTCTCCAACTCGCCGCGATTCCACTCGGCGAAAATTTCGGCGAGCTCCGAATTCGACAGCCCGCCGATATTCTTCAAGACATCGTAGGCTTCGGAAATCAATTGCATGTCGCCGTATTCAATTCCGTTGTGTACCATTTTGACGAAGTTGCCGGAACCGCCTTCGCCGATGTAGGTCACGCAAGGACCGTCGTCGACCTGAGCAGCGACTCTCTGAAGAATATTCTGGACATTCGAATACGCTTGATAAGAACCTCCGGGCATCAGCGAAGGACCGTATCGGGCACCTTCTTCGCCGCCCGATACGCCCATGCCGAGATACAGCAAGCCTTGCGACGAGGCCTGTTCGATACGGCGCTCGGTGTTTAGGTACCATTCGTTGCCGCCGTCGATGATGGAGTCGCCGGGCTCCATGAAAGAGGAGAGGGCGGCGATGGTTTGATCGACCGGGGAGCCGGCCTTGACGAGGATGATGATGGATCTGGGGCGCTGGATTGAGAGGACGAAGTCGCGAGGAGTGTAGTGTGGGGCGAGAGGGAGGCCGCCTTCGGTTTGGGCGCGGTGGTGGGTCTCGTCGACTTTGGAAGCGGTGCGGTTGTAGACGGAGATTGGGAAGCCTTTCTCGGCGATGTTTAGGGCTAGGTTTTGGCCCATCACGGCTAGCCCTGCTAGGCCTATGTGTGAGAGAGCTGGCGTCGCCATGGTTTCAATGAGCTGAGCTTTTTTGGATTAGAGAGAGAGAGAGAGAGAGATTGGAAGTTGTGGGTAGGGTTGGTGAGTGAGAGAGAGAGAGAGGAGTTTATGTTATATTTGATGTGTTGGGAGTGACGGAGTAGTCGAGGGAGTGTTTAAGTACGAAACTTGAATTGAAATGAGAAGATGAGTCAAATGGACAGAGAGAGTTTAGAACACGCCTTGGTAGAGCAGCTCATGGCGTGGGCGAAAGGACGTCGTCGATGATTCCTAAACATTTTGATTTTTTATACCTCCATTTGTATTTGTTTATTTTAATTTAAAAAAACATATATATATATATATATATTTTTTTTTTTTTTAAATTTACAAGTTTTTTGTTCAACAAAAATTTGCAAGACCATGTAATTGAATTGACACATTTTCATGTATTAAGTGCTTGGAAATTAAGGAAAGAAATAATTCAACCAGTGGAGTTTCACTAAAATTAGTTAGCCATTGGGAGAGAGGTAACTCGACCCACACAGTGGCAGAACCAAGAATTTATTTTTGAGGGGCCATATATAATTTTTTTTTTTTTTTTTTTTTGTGTGTAACTATGTATGAAATGCAAAATAGTAATATACAATTGTGTACTATTTTGGAAGAACGCTCATTGGAAGTTGATACTTTAACATTAGAACCCAAAAGTGTATTATTTTTTAAATTACCGTCTTCATATTTTTTTTTTTCTTTGAAGAATGAGTCAATAGTCCTAAACTTGCCCATGAACCTAGATTTATCAAATTAAATTATCACTCATTAAATAAAATGACTGAGATTTAAAAAAAAATACTAATAGTCCAAAGATTGTTAAATAAAAGACAAACAATCATTCAAATGTCAATGCATAAAAAGGTAAATAAATAAACAACAACTAAATACATATTAATATAATAGTATATACTGTATATTTTAATCAACTAATCAAGTACATTTATAATTTATAATACCATTCGGTATATAATATATTGATTATTATAATAATAAATAATATATTATAAGGAATATAAAAAAGAAACCAATGAAAAGTAAAGTAAAAAAAATTCAAAACAAAGCAAATGCAAAGTACCTGGGTAAGAGTTAAAAATAAAGGGTCAGCCGATCAGCTAGGGGCATAAAGCACTGCATAGTCAGGGGATGAAGGCCCATGGCACATAAGCTTCAATATTTAACTCTTTCTTGTCTAGTTTAGTCACATAGTACAAAACTTTTACTTTTAAATAAATTACAGCAGTAGTGGGAGGGAGAAAAAAGAAAGAACTAAAAAAGAAAAGAAGAAGAAGAAGAAGAAGAAGGCAAACACCAAGTCGATCGCCAACGAAAAGAGAGAGAGAGAGAGAGAGTCACCCGTGTGAGGCAAAATATTTCAGCAATTTTGTGGGGGACTTGGTGGTGCGGCACATCAACAAAGTTTTTGACTTTTCAATCTTTCTATTGTTTTGTACAAGTAAGCCCTAGATCACGTGTTGGAATGAAAATTAAAATTTGTTTACCTTTTATTTGTTGAGGTAATTGTTAAAATACTTATGTGTTTATTTTAAAGATGTTGAATGTTTAATTATTGTAATTTGTTGACATATGTATTTATGGATTGTATTTTATTTAAATGAAAATTATGTTTATTTTTACACTTTCTTAAATATATATATGTGTGTGTGTGTGTGTGTGTGTGTGTTTGTTATTAAGTATGGGGAGCAAAAATGATAAAGTTATTTGAAAATTTTCAAATTATTTAAGATATTTCCACACAAAAAAAAGAAAAATAATTTTTTCAAAAATTTTGGGGGGCCAAGTCCCCCCTCAGTCCTCAAGTGGCTCTGCCACTAGACCCACAGGACCAGCAACCTAGCTACTAGATAAGTGGTGGGTAGAAGTGTTTTTGTAAACATGTTTTATCAAGTTTTTTGTTTAGTAAAATGTTTCGAAAAATTTTACGAAGTATTTTATAATTAATAGAAAACATTTTCAGGTCTAATCAACATAATAAACCAAATTACCACTGCATACCCTTGGTGCGATGGTCATTCCACAAGTATAAGTGCTTGTGGGGTGTGGGGGGCAAGAGCCGAGATTCAAGTCTTTAGGAGGAAGCTTCACACACATATATACTTAGATTAAGTTAGAGTAGAAATTCTATCTTGTATAAAATAAAATAAAAAACATAATAAACCAAATTGTAGAATGAAATAAACATAATAAAATGTGTAAAATTAATATTTTATAGCGAAACAAATAGGGTGTTTAGGTTTTGATTTTGAGTTTTTGATCTTGTTCACTCCAAATTCACATCCAAACACAATTTTTTTTTTCTTCATCAAAAGTTGTTCTCATCACTTTTGAAAATTTTTTTTCTTCTTCTTTTTTTTTAAATGATTTTGAGTTTTTTTTCTTCAAGATTTTGACTTTGCAACTTATATGTTTTGATTATTTCTTTCCTTCATTTTTTTTTTTTTTGTCAATAGTTATACAACACTATATATTTTAGATTTTCCTCATTTTTGTAATTATTTTTTCATCTTAAATTTTTAGATATGATTTTCATTTGTATGATAAAAATCCAATTAAGATGTGTTAAGCGGTTTTTTTTATATATAAAATATTTGTTAGGGATTTTAGGTTGAAATTATTTAGAATTGATCAATTTTTAACATATTATTAATAAATATTAAAATATCATTTGTTTAAATGTAGAGAAAACACATAAATCAATAATTTAATTTTCTTTACAAAAAGTCGAGTGGGGATCTGTATTAACAACCCAAGAGAGCTGGCAATACCCCGTCATGCTATGAAAGTGGCGTGAGGGAATGTGAATCAAGATTAGAATTTTTAGTTTAACTCTGCAATTGATTGAATTTTACCAAATTATTATAATTTAATTAAATATTAAAATATTATTTTCTCTAAATGTAGAGAAGACATCTTAATCAAGATTTATTTTCCTTCACAAAAAGTAGAAAAAGGGGATTTGCATATACACCTGATAAGTCATTAAAAAGAGAGTTAACTTATTAAAAAATAATAAAAAGATTCAATTGTGAAAGAAAAAGTAGATTAAGAAGGTTAAAATAAATAGAAGTAAAAAATCATTTTGTGGGGGCTTCAAAAACACACAAAAAGGGAACAACGACAGATTGTTCTTGATCTATACAACTAATTTCTAAAAAATGGAAGAAAAAAAATTCACAATGGGAAGATCAGACAGTAAATTTAAAGGTAGAAATCAACTGATTCAAACTTTCATATATGGGGGAACCACGTACCCGAGGAACATGAGAAGGATTCCAAGGTGAAAATACAGAAGAAAAACTCTCTAACTCTCTCCTATTCTTGTCTCTTTGTTGCCTTCCTCCTCCTTTTATAGCCACTTTCCCTCTTCCTAGACCCCAAATCCAGTTGGGGTCTAAACAGCTAGAGGAAGAGGGAAAGTGGCTATAAAAGGAGGAAGGCAACAAAGAGACAAGAATAGGAGAGAGAGTTAGAGAGTTTTTCTTCTGCTCTGCTATTTCTTGATCATGAAAGAGAACTTTTGAGGGTGCTTCCACTATCCAGGCCAGTCATTCAGCATTTAATGCGGCTGATATTAGGTGAGTGAACTTATTAATGCAGAGGTGATTGTTTCATTGGGTTCTGTGTTTTCTTTATTGTGTCCCTCGGGGTGAACTTAGAAGATGGGCGGTTCCAGTTGAGGAAGGAATGTGTTATCCGAGGCTCCTTTGTCACCACAGGGCGAAGGTTTAAAAGGTCAACTCGGTTATGAACCTCGGGAAAGGTCGTTATCCTGAATTTCCACGGTTGTAAGTACGACGAGCTTCTTACTGTTTAGAAGATCATTTCATTTATGGCCATACCTTGGGCCAGGTCCATTCTTCGGACTCAACTCTCGAGTCTTACCCCTGGGGCCGAATTTAGGTCCCCCCCCCCCCCTCAGCCACACATTCATTTAAGGGAAAATAATAAGAAAAATGTCTAAAAAATCAAAATGAAAATAATTTAAACCATTTTCAAATTTCTTAATTTTCTTCATAATAAATATTATATCAGTTGGAATTAATCGTAAATTTTTTTTAGGAGAATTAATTGTAAATATATCATGGAAAATATTATATTCATTGATTTCATGACTTAATATAGTATTTTTTTTTTTCAAAAGACTAAAATGGCATACTATTTACTACTAGATACTGGATAGAACTATATAGATAAGTGAATTGATCAGGTTGATTAAAAAACCCATATGGTTTTGAAGAATCCATTTGGATTGAATATGTTAAAAAACAATCCACTAGGTCTGATATCAGACCTATGATCTAGTCAAACTCAATCGATTGAGTATGACTAGATCATAGGTTTTGAGCCATCACGACTAATCGTGATCTTAGATCATAGAGCCCAATTATGGAAATGTCAATGTCATCTATAATGATAGTTCACCCTATAGAATCCACCAGACGAAACAAAGCACCGATATGAGTTGTCCTTCCACTACCGGGCCAGCCAACAATTCCAATTTTATGCCTTCCTTCAAATATACAACTTATCCCTAGAAGCCAATATCTAACTCGTTTCATGCAGACATTGTAAACACAAAAACAACAATAACAAACATACAAACTAAAAGGTTGGATTCAGTGCAAAAAACTCCCAACTTTTTTAGTGTTTGAAAAAGATTATGGTAGATATCATTCCTCCAATTTATTGAAGAGGCTAATTCTCAAACTCGAACCTGGAACCAATTACTTTTGGTGAAATGCACTTTACCTTCAAACTAAGGCTCGACAATTCTATGATAGTCCCAAAACCTTGAGGTTGGCAATGAATTATTAGAAGACAAACAACAACTGATGAATATGTTCAATGTGTGTTGGCTGATATGAGGCCTCATCCCCAATTGTTGATTGTAGAATACAATTTGAAAAAAAAAAAATTTGTCCAACATTGTAAACACATTTTCAATATTGTAGAAGTTGTGAATAGAAAAAGTAGTAATTTTTTTGGATGTTACATTTACCTTCAAATTACATATCTTCACCTAACCAATAACATGCATGCCAACTGTGTTCGGGTCAGTAACCATCTATAACTTCTTCAGTTTCACTAGGAATATGCATGTGCTATTCTAGCCTTTCTACAGAAACAATTAAATTTTCTAGCAAGCAATTAAAATATATAACCAATATATTTTTTTTCTCATACTTTTGATCCAGGACTTATTGGAATTGGTTATAAAATTATCCCAGAAACAGAAAAAATCGACTAACAAAAAAAAAAAAAAAAATGCAAGACATTGATTGAGTTCATGAAAATAAGTTATCAAGAACATGAACCATGAGCTATAGCAATGGATGGAGCATTTAGATATAATTTGATTAATTTCTTCTTATTTGTCACCCACTCCTATATATCTTGTCTGTAATTTTCCTGAGATTTCATCTAGGGTGGCCTGTGGAATTTAACATAACCTAATATTTCCTGAAAATTTATTTCTTACATCTGATGCTGAAATTTTAATTTTTATTCCCATAAATCCATCACATTTTGAGAAGGAGAAAATTCAAGGGCAAGCAAATCACCTGGATATCAAACATTGCATAATGGCTGACAGAATTATCTTGTTTTCTCAACTTTCAGATTATTGCTCCTTTTTGCTGCACTGGGGTCAAAGATCTTCATTATCTACAAACAATTGATGATCATAAGACTCAGATAAGTAGGTACCATGGGAGCAACGAAAAAAAAATTAGGGTAAACTAGATATTTGGTCCCTATTTTTTACACCATATTTTAATTTGGTTTTTAACCTTTTAATTATATCAATTTGGTCTCTAACATTTCAATATCGTGTCAATTTAGTCCATGTTGTTATATCTTATATGAAAATTGATGACATGACAAATGGCCAAAATAAAATTTTAGTGTATTGTCACATCAACGAAAACTAATTTTTTTTTTTTTGGCCATTAAATGCGTTATCAATTTTCATCCAAAAAATAACAGTATGGACTAAATTAACACAGTACTGAAAAGTTAGAAACCAAATTGATACAATTGAAAGGTTATGGACTAAATTGAAATATGATGTATAGAATATGGACTAAATACATAGTTTACCCAAAATATTAACCATATATTAATTACTTATCTATTATTATTTTTTTTTTTTTTATACCAGATAGAAATTTTACTATAGTTTAGTAGATATGTGCGGTAGGCTTAGTGCTCTCTCTCTCTCTCTGGCTTATTCATACAAGTTGTTTGCCTATGTTTTTCTTTTTGTTTGGCATGTTGTTCTTTGATTAGGGTTTTGATCAACCAATTACAAATTTGAAGTTTATGAAAACTGCTTTTGCAAAGTTCTATTTTAAAGATCATGATCATAGTCAAGAAGAATATGTATATTGAGTAGCACCAACACACACACACACACAGAGAAAGCAGTAGTAGTTTCACTGATATACCAACCAAAATAGAATCAAATAAAGGAAGGAAGTCGACTTGGTGGGTCACAAGCAGAACTGTCTTCACTGACATAGCTTCCATGACATATTCCTGGAGACAAGCCATGTTAGATTTCTCTTAGAAAAAGCACCATTAGTAGCACAAATTGCATCTTTAAGAGACGTCATTACATTAAATAGACTATTTGCAGTATGTGCATCAACGGCACTGAATGGATCATCCAAGAGATAAACATCAGCATCTTGATAGAGTGCACGGGCAAGTTGAACCCATTGCTTTTCACCACCACTTAGAGTAACACCTCTTACTCCTATTTCTATTTGATCACCAACTGGCAGAGAGTGGAATTCCAAAGAAGTAGCATCCCCAAAATATGGCAACTGATACTAAAATGGTAGATTACCAAAACAAAATAAAATAGTACCCCTTTTGTATTAGAATTGCTAATATCCACTCTTGATCTTGTTTCCTTGGCACTTGTATGTATGACATTCTTAAAATGTTTCTCCCAAGCATACAACTTCAAGACCTTCATATTTGCAAGAGACTATGTAATGGCCCTTAATCTCATATCTTGTGCCACCATGAGCTTTGTCTGATACTTATGCTGCAGTTTGGCCATTGGTTGAATTTGCAACCACAGTGAAGTGTTGAAGACACAGGCTTGAGATCAACGAAGATCAAAACGACAGAGCAAGGAAAGCAAAATGGTGGTACTTAATCTGTGTCATAAAACGCACAGTTTCATTAAAAGATTGCATAGCAACGCACCGTTTTGGAGAACACTGAGCCTGAGTGATAGAAGAATTAAAAACGGTGTCGGTTTGACTCTGTTCAAGCTTCAGATGTTAATGGCGCGAAAGTTAGGCCTTCCGTGATTTACGGGCTTGATCCGCATAATTTGGATCTAATTATTTTTCTGTTAAGATCTGTAGAGTGAGTGATATAAATAGTGAGCTAGTGATCAATTGTAATATTAAGCAAGATATTTTTCTTACTCATAGTGATTCTTTCTCTCAAAATTTTCTCTCTCTTTCTCACTGGTTTTCTTCTTTGATTCTCACTGTTATTACTACAATTTGTTATACTCACTGTATTGATCTTGCTTCAACCTGAAATTCATAATACCAAGAATTTCTTCATTAAGGTGATTACAACAAGAGCTGCAACAGTTGCCAGCCCCACAGAGTAATAGACAATATATAGCTATTAATGCAATACGCAGATGAAGACATGTTGACCATATTTGCTGAAACCAATATAGAAATTCACCTTAGCAGCATTTGAGCTTTAGTTGCTTCTGATAGATAGCTGCAGATAGGAAAGATCTTAATTGGAGCCCAATCAAACTAGTTTGAAAGAACCATTGCCTCTCTGATAATGAATCAAAACACTTTGGTAAGAAGAGCACTCCAGCCAGTGCATAGCTTTCATATTTAAAGGCTTCTTTTGTTTCAGCAACCTCAATAAAAAGCTTTGAGAAATGAATGGCTTTTCTCTGGCAGACACCATAGGGGGCAAATCATATGTTCCTTTCTATTTCTGTTTGCTCAGTTTCCCTTCAAACATTAAGTAGCAGGTTTGTGCCCGATCTTCCTGTCTTGACTGTGGAACATCATTATCCTGAAGGATTTTATCTTTACCGTGCTTTGTCAATGGATTCAACCACCAAATTGGCATTTTGCTAAGAAATCCAGCTTTGGCAAAAGGAGTGACATTCTCATTTGCATGTGTTTTCATCTTCCTGCGAGCAATTCCCACAGAAATCAGTCCAGAGACTCTTCACCATTCCTTGTTTACTATGCCTTGAAAGAGCTGCAATAATAACTTCAAAAAAAAAAAAAAAAAAGACTACATATATGTCAGATTATGCAGAAGTATTATCATTTAAATGAAATTAAAATCAGTGATTCTAGTTCAAGTGAGTGAAAGACACAAAAGCGCTATAATTACAATTCCATATTATTTCTTAAGCAATAAAGCTCATGTCTGTCTTCTTAGGAAGATTGAAAAACATGAATGATCTGATTTGATTCATCAACCACATAGTTATACAGTCTGAATATGGAACATAAAGAAATAGAAAATAAATAGCAACAATTTATTAAGGTCCCTTTCGATGTCACTTATTCAAAACTTCTGGTTATGAATCGGAGTTTCAGACTACAAGTTAAGTGATATACCAAAAGTATATAGTTCAAGCATTCCCTTCAATAGTAAGTCAACCCTTCCAATGCTACAAACACTGAACAAATATTTATTGAAGCTTTCTAAAAGCAAATTTATGTATAAAGGTCCAGAATGATGTAGCTGAAAAACTTAGCATCAATGACAAAAACACTGTAAAGAAATGCAGTATAAACAATATCTTCCATACTCTATGTTCATTGAGCCTTTTCAATATATCCCCTCAAAAAGATCTATAGATGCCCAAACTAAGTCCGAATACTATTTTTGTATGCATTACAACTGTGAAGACTGTGTCATAGAATCTTGAGCTAACCTTCCTAAAGCAATCCATTATCGTATCCTACTTGTAAACTAAGGGTCCAGTCTCTTTCTTATATTAATACATACAACTCACTCAAGTACGATGTGTGTTATTTTCTTGAGCATCTTCCTTCAATAATCATAGATGTCATGTCTACCTCATAGACACTTTAAATTTACGTTAAACTTAACCTTGATTTGCAAAACTGGGAAAAGAAGTCTGACTTACCATTTACATTTCATCTTAAAAAACACTCAAAAATTGCACGACCTACAAAAACTTTTCTGAAATTATAGCTCCGATTGTTTCAGCAAAAAAAATTGTATATTTGGTGAGGCAGAAATTATAGCTCTGATTGTTCAATGCTGCTGCCACTTCTGCTGCTTTTGCTATCACCTGTTAATGTATATTATGTTATGGGTTTTAGGCCCAGCTAGTTTACTTGTAAAAGTTCAAAATGGGTATGAAACACCCTTGAACGTTTAGACCCCAAAATACAAAAATACCAATTCAAGCTTTATATCAAACAATTAATGTGCGGAATATGATAACAAGCTTATAACAGAATTGATACCACAATCTAAGCCAAATATAAACACATCCACAGCAGTAAATATAAGGCAAAGATAAAGGAAAGAAAGATGCAAACACACGGACAACACACGATGTGTTATCGAAGAGGAAACCGAAGTCCTCGGCGTAAAACCTCTCTGCCGCCCTCCAAGCGGTGATAAAATCCACTAAAGAATATAGTTGGGATACATGAACAGCAGAAGACCCTCCAAGCCTAATCTACCCAAGTACCTAAGCCCTCCAAGCTTCTTGCTCCAACGAGGTTACGCCGAACCTATTTCTTCTTTAGCTTCCCGGATTCCGCTACTTGACCATAGCATCAACCAATGTATATTGGTTCCTTCCCAAACTGCTTCCCTAAGCACCAAATGGACCTTCTCACAGACGTGGGTGTGGTGAGATAAGGATTTGGTAAAAGACCTCTCAAGGGTATGACAATGGAGAGGAAGAGAGTAGAGGAATTTGTAGAGTTTCTTAGATGAAGATTGGGGATGAGGCAATCTTGTTTTGCTCTAGGGTTTTCTCTCACAAAATTCTCTCTCTAGAAGCTCTCTCAATTTAGTGGGTATAAGGGTGTATATATAGTAGGGTGAGAAGGGAATGCAAAACGTCAGTTTTTGCCAAACAGGGCAATTTGGCGACTTGGTCTCGCGGCTTGTCCAAGTCGCGAGTTCCAGTCGCGACGTAATGGCCTGGCCAGCCTGGGACTTTTGTCCTGTAGCGTGACAGCTGGCGCGACCCTTCAACTTCCCAGTGTGCCTCTCACGTGCCAGCTTTTGGCGGCTTGCCAGTCGCGATCCACCCGCGAGCCCTAGCCGCGAAGCTCTGTTTTTCTTGCACACTCTTGAGCTTTTCTTCACATCTTCTCACACACTACCCTTACAATTTTCCCACCTAAATACAGGGTTACTAAGTGCTAAATTACAAGCAAATTGGTCACGGAATAAAGCCAATTAGATGGTTGATTAAATTCAACCTTACAACTTGTATAGTACACTTGTACTTGTACTATACTTTACTTGTACCGCACACATATGCTTACTTGTACCACACACATATGCCTCCTATATAAAGGCATCGCATGTATATTCCTTTATGATGAAATACAATACAATCATTGAGTATTTCTAACATGGTATCAGAGCCACTGCTCTGACCTTTTCTTAGCAGTCTTATCTTTATTGGTGTTACTCCACTTTCAACATCGCTTCCGCCATCACAACAATCGCCGCAGCCTCTCGTTGTTGAACCCCCGACTTCTTCTAGGCGTTGTCTTCGGGTTCCGGACCTGCAGCTGTTGTCGTTGAGGAGTCCAACACCGCACAAGATCACTGCACGTGTCATCCCGCAGCGAATACTACTCCGATCATATTTCTGGAGGTATCACTAAGATCGTCTTGGAACGATCTACCCGTCGGTGAAAGCCTCGTAGTCATCGGAGAGCCCACACGCCCTCACGCGCTGCCTGAAGCTTCTGCGTCTGCGCCCCACGCGCCATACACGCCACACGCGCCGTCCTCAGTTCAAGTTAACATCACCCGTGACATCATTAGTGCCACGTCAGCCCTAGCTTACGTCAACATCCAGTCACCTACTGACGTCAGCGCCACGTCATCCTGCTGACGTCATCTACGCTGACCGTTGACCTCCGTTGACTGTTGACATTAACTGGGCCGTTGACCGTTGACTTTTATCGTTGACTTTTTCAGTCCAGGTTCTCCTTACCCAGTTTTTCGCGTAGATTTCATTTTTGCAGTCTGTTTTTGCCTATTTTGCTTCTAAATGAAGAATAAGGACAGGTCTTCTTCTTATTACAATAATCGTTGCGGCCAATCCATCAAACGTTTTTGCAAATTTTGCAAACGTTTTGGCCACAATATTGAGACTTGCTACCGTCGCAACAAATCAGCTGTTTCAATTGTTGATGCTACTGTTGCTAGCGCTGAGAGTGACCAGCCAATGGTTCCCGTCTCTGCACAGTCTAAGTCTTCGAGATCCACTTTCTCCATTTCCAGAGATGGCCTTATAAATATCATCACCAATGCCATTCGTATGGTTGGTAATGCATCTTATTCCTCTTCTCTCTCAGCTTTATCTGGTATGTCTCCTACCTCTTGGCTTATGGATTCTGCTTGTTGCAATCACATGACACCTCACTCGTCCTTAGGGGTGTGTCGGTTCGGTTTCGGTCGGTTTTTATAGGTATGACCAACCGAAACCGAATATTTCGGTTTGTGAAATTCTCAACCGAAACCGACCGAAATGGCTGGAAAACCATCGGTTTCGGTGTATTTCGGTTTCAGTCGGTTTCGGTCGATTTTCGGTTTTCCAAAGCTGTTGTACAAATCAGAACAACAAAGAAAGAAAAACTTCCAAGAATATTTGTTCAACAATTTACACACAAATTCCAACAAAAAATTGAAAATATTTTGAATTAGCAAAAGGTCCAAACAGAATTTTACCGTTGCCGCACCATAGCAGGAGCCTACCAATGATTTTTCGTTCTCTGTACAGAGATATGCAGGAGCCAACTAGTGATTTTTCGTTCTCTGTACAGAACGAAAAGAAAAGAAAAGAATGAGGCGGCTGAGGTAGATGGGGAAGGAGCGGCTGAACTGAAGCGAGGATGGCAGAGACGTGAGAAGGGTAGAGGATTAGGGGTGGCTGAAGAAAAGAAAAGAGAAGAAGAAAATAGAGAGACGGAGAAAAAATTAGGGAAGGGGGCGGCTAAAGAAAAGAAGAAATTAGGGATTAGGTGTATTTATATCATGCTACAGTACTAGGGTTTTAAAAAATTAAATTCCAAAAAACACACGCACACGCGAAGGCTCGAACTTTGGATCTGCTAGCCAAAATACAAGGAGCATACCACTAAGGCACTGATGACTTATGTTTTAAAGTTACATAAATATATATATATCGGTTTTTTCGGTTCGGTTTCGGGGTGAAAAATCTAATGCTAAAACCGAACCGAATATTTTCGGTTTTAAAAATTCAAAACCGAAACCGAACCAAACCGGAACCGAACCGAAAATTTGGCAACAGTTCGGTCGGTTTTGGCCGGTTTGTTCAGTTCGTCGGTTTTTTGCACACCCCTACTCGTCCTTATTTTCTGACCTTAAACCTGCACCGCACCCTCTTAATATTCGCACAGCAAATGGTTCCACAATGTCTGGTCATAATATAGGTTCAGTTTCAACCTCCAACCTCTCGGTTCCTGGAGTCTTTAATGTTCCTGACCTTTCTTATAATTTATTTTCTGTGGGACAATTAGCTGAGTTGGGTTATCGCATTACCTTTGATTATTCTGGGTGCATTGTGCAGGATCCTAGGACGGGACAGGAGCTTGGGACTGGTCCCAGAGTTGGGCGTATGTTTCCCGTGGACAACCTTCGTCTTCCACTTGTTGCTCCTGTTTCTGTTGCTGCAGCTGCTACAGTTTCTTCCACTCCTTCCCTTGCACTTTGGCATGCTCGACTTGGTCATGCATCTTCTTCTCGGGTACAACAATTGGCTTCTAGAGGTTTGTTAGGTTCAGTGTCTACAGAAAACTTTGATTGTGTTTCATGTCAGTTAGGAAAACAACCAGCTTTGCCTTTCAATACTAGTGAATCAATATCCACAGATATCTTTGACCTTATTCATTCTGATGTTTGGGGGCCGTCCTCTGTCTCTAGTATTGGTGGGTCTAGATATTTTGTTGTCTTTGTTGATGATTACTCTCGCTATAGCTGGATTTTTAATATGAAACATCGTTCTGAATTATTGGAAGTATATTCTAATTTTGCAAAAATGGTTGAAACTCAGTTTTCCAGACGCATCAAAATTTTTCGATCTGATAATGCTCTTGAATATACTCAATATGCTTTCCAAGCTATTTTGCATTCCTATGGCACTGTTCATCAACTAACTTGTCCAGGTACCTCTCAGCAAAATGGTAGAGCCGAACGAAAACTTCGTCATATTCTTGACACTGTTCGTGCTCTCCTTCTCTCTGCCAAAGTTCCTACTCCTTTTTGGGGTGAAGCTGCTATTCATGTTGTTCATACTATTAATCGCATTCCGAGTCCTGTTATCCAAAATCAAATTCCATATGAGCGCATTTTTGGGTCACTTCCAGACTATCACCACCTTCGCTACTTCGGTTCTGCTTGTTTCGTTCTTCTTCAGCCACATGAACATAACAAACTTGAGCCTCGGTCCAGGCTTTGTTGTTTTCTTGGATATGGCGAAACTCAAAAGGGTTATAGGTGTTATGATCCTGTCTCTCATCGTCTTCGTATCTCCCGCAATGTTGTCTTTTGGGAACATCGCCTTTTTATCGAGCTCTCTCATTTCAGTGCTTCCCTGTCTTCTTTCTCTGTCTTAGATCTTTTTCCAGATGAGGCACGTATTCTTCTGTAGCTGCTCCTGATCCTCCTGTAGTTGCTCCTGATTCTGTTACTGTAGACTTCTCTGTCCAACCACCAGATATCACTAATCCCTTTCCTAGTTCACCCTTTAATGAACAAGTGGAAGATGAACAAGTTGAAGACGAGCTACCCAACCCCAATTCTGAGCTTGGGTCTCCTGCTCCTGCTCCGCCTGAAGATCTTGCACAAGACATTCCACCTCGTCACTCAACTCGGGTAAGATCTATTCCTACACATTTACTTGACTATTATTGTTACACTGCCCTTGCTACACTACACGAGCCTAACACCTATCATGAGGCTTCTACTGACCCTTTATGGCAGATTGCAATGAAAGAGGAACTTGATGCATTATCTAAAAACCATACTTGGGATTTGGTGACACTTCCTCCTGGGAAATCTGTGGTTGGTTGTAAGTGGATCTACAAGATTAAGACTCGCTCTGATGGGTCCATTGAGCGCTATAAAGCTCGTCTTGTTGCAAAAGGTTTTACACAAGAGTATGGGATTGATTATGAAGAGACCTTTGCTCCGGTTGCTCGTATCTCATCTGTTCGTGCCCTCTTAGCTGTTGCTGCTGCCAGTAAATGGGACATTTTTCAGATGGATGTCAAAAATGCATTCCTAAATGGGGATTTAAGTGAAGAAGTGTATATGCAACTTCCTCCTGGTCTTTCTGTTGATTCAAACAAGGTTTGTCACCTTCGACGTGCACTTTATGGCCTTAAACAAGCTCCATGAGCTTGGTTTGCCAAATTCAGCTCTACCATCTCTCACTTGGGTTACATGGCCAGTCATTATAATTCTGCCTTATTTCTTCGTCGCACTGACAAAGGCACTATATTACTTCTCCTATATGTGGATGATATGATCATAACTGGTGATGACCTCAGTGGTATTCAAGAATTCAAAGCTTTATTCAGTCAGCAGTTTGAGATGAAAGATCTTGGACATCTCAGCTACTTCTTGGGTCTTGAAATCACTCATTCTACAGATGGACTTTATATTACTCAAGCCAAGTATGCCTTTAAACTCTTGTCTCGAGCTGGACTCACTGATAGTAAGACTGTTGACACTTCAGTTGAGCTTAATGCGCATTTGACTCCCTCAAGGGGGAAACCATTGTCTAATCCCTCTCTTTACAGACGCTTGGTTGGCAGCTTAGTTTATCTCACTGTCACTCGTCCAGACATTTCCTATGCTGTTCACCAGGTGAGCCAGTATCTGTCTGCTCCACGATCGACTCACTATGCTGCTATTTTGCGCATTCTTTGATACCTAAAGGGCATTCTGTTCCATGGTCTTTTCTACTCTGCTCAGTCTCCTCTTATTCTCCATGCATTTTCTGATGTTGATTGGGCAGGAGATCCCACTGATCGCTGGTCCACCACTGGTTATTGCTTTCTTCTTGGTTCTTCTTTAATTTCTTGGCGAAGTAAACAAACTCATGTGGCCCGCTCCAGTACTGAAACAGAATATCGTGCCCTTGTTGATACCACATCTGAGCTCCTTTGGCTACGATGGCTTTTCAAAGACTTAGGTGTGTCTACATCCTCTACTACTCCTCTTTATTTTGACAACCAGAGTGTCATTCATATTGCTCACAATAATGTCTTCCATGAACGGACTAAACACATCGAGATCGATTGTCATTTTATCCATTATCATCTTGTCCATGGTGCTCTCAAGCTGATCTCAATCTCCTCTAAAAATCAACTTGCAGATATTTTCACCAAGTCACATCCTAAGAGACGCCTTTGTATTTTGGTTGACAACCTCAAGTTGGTCTCACATCTACCTTGAGTTTGAGGGGGGCTGTTAATGTATATTATGTTATTGGCTTTAGGCCCAGCTAGTTTACTTGTATAGTACACTTGTACTTGTACTACACTTTACTTGTACCGCACACATATGCTTACTTGTACCACACACATATGCCTCCTATATAAAGGTATCGCATGTATATTCCTTTATGATGAAATACAATACAATCATTGAGTATTTCTAACATCACCGCCTTCATTTTTTTTTAATTAAAATATAGAAAGGGATATTCTAAATTAAAGAAGTGATTTTTTTTTTTCTTTTTCATTTTATAAAGTTAAATTATACATATCTTTTTTTATGATTTATAAATATTTTAGTACCATCCCCAACACACTTGGACTCCCTTGACACTCTCATGCCCCCCTCTCTCCTTTCTCTTTAATGTCTATCTCATCAATCCCAAAACGACCTGATTAGGAATGACATACTTCCAACCCGCCCTGCCTCGACTTACCCAGCTTACATGTTCCCTGTCCAAAAAAGAAGATAGGATGGGAACGAGGCACCCATGATCTGACTCTAAATAGAAGTATTGAAATCTGTTTATGCCAAGTTAAGATATGGAGCTTATTTAATGGTTTCTATTTTTCGACGCAATGAACAAAAAGAATACACTCTTTAGTTTTTAAGGGTCAAATTTTCTGTATTTATGAAGAGAGAGCAATAGACTTGAACCAATGACATAAATCATTTTTCATTTTTTGTCACATAATTTTTCTAATAATTTTTGGGAAAACTCTGGAAAGACTCCAGTTCAACAAGATAAGCAAAAGTCTCAACTTTTTAAGTCACTTGCATATGGACTCCAAATATGTCAAATACCTCCTAAACTAGAAGCCTATAAATCTCTGTAAAACTCATTGTTCAATACCATATGCATATATTAAACGGCAATTTTGGGGTTGTGCACGTGGAAACAGCTTGTTACATTGTCATCCCCAAATTCAGATTGACTATGAAATATCAGCCATTCGATTCATAGCCGAAATACATGTTGCATTATATAAAAATTTACCCACCAACATAGCTTAGAATATATATTAACTAATACTAAAAAGCCAGCATAGGGTAGTGGAGGCCATGAAATTATTGAGAATTAAGAGGCAGACAGACATTCCATCCAAGAAGCCACTAACTCACTCCAAGACCCATTTCAATTCCTTCCTATAGCCCAAAAGTGGTCAAACATATTGTTTATAATACATTTTCTTCTTAGAATATCATATATTATCACACATTTAAATACCTTTTTATTATTCTTAAATGACAGGTTAGATATACAGACCATTTTCCTTGTTCTCAGCTTAATGGAAGAGTGGCATGCATGTCAGTGTAGGCAGTCTTTAGAATCATGGAAACAACTCTTGCATTCTCAAAAGAGCACTGTACAGCTTCCCCACTAATGACATACATGAATCTGTTCTTAATAGATTCTGTGCATATGTTTTAAGTTTTTTTTTTTTTGCATGTACATTATTGGCTTCAATGTTCTTTGTCACTTGGATTGTGTAGCTTTAACCGCTGCTTTTGAGGTTTGGGACTTTCTATAATTAACAGAGTTAGAAATTGATGTTATTTTGGTTTCATGAACTCCCTAAGAGCCTAAAGCTTTAAAATTGATAGACTTCCTTGGTTAAATGATAATTTATTAGGTCACTTCTTATTGGCCTAAATACAAGAAATTTAATGTGGCATTCAACTAAACAAATTTATGTGCCCCAACTAATTGGTATTGACACCATAAAATTTCAATGACTAATTTGGTTGTACACCCTCTGTTTGCAGTATATGTCATATTTTTTCTTCCTTTTGCCCTCCACTTATGCATTTCCTTTTTCACCACTCCCTAAATTTTTAAATGATAATTTTGTTTTTGTTTTTATCTATTTGTATAACAAAATTCTAAAAGATTAAACTCAAGGGACAGTACAATCAGTTGGAGATTATATCTCAAATTAAGCAAAAGTCATTTATTTAAAATTTCTTCTCTCCTCTACTTCAAACCAAATTCAATCCTCTTTATACATATATGTACGCCAAATCTAAGAAAACACTACATAAAATTTCTACCATGCTATGTATTCAAGAATGTGTCAAGGGTCCTCCATCTCTAATTGTCCAAGATATATCTTTAACAATTTTTTTCATTTTTCGAAAATAATTTGACAGGGGTGAGAAGATTTGAAACTAGATATCTCTGTTAAAATACTAAGAAGTATCAATTGAGGTATGAAGATTGTGACTATCTTAGAAATTTCTGTGTAATGTAATCAATTAATCTGTGTGTTGAATTACAAACTAAAATGCAGCTACCGACTCAAATAAATAATAATAATAAAATAAAAAAAGCTACAACTACCAGGTGATAATTAAGGAACTTTGATCCAACTTTTAACAAAGGCATAAGAAAATTACAACCACCAACAACACTTATATATGGTTGCTAGACAATCTCTCCGTACATGTACCTTTAAGCATTACCAAATTGCCTCCCTATCCAACTGCAGCCATTATTGAAGCAGCAAGATCTATCTGCAAGGTTGTTCTGGAAAACTTTATCAAAGAAAAATTGTTTTGGAAAACTGTGAAGGAGTACCCACGTGCCATCATGTGGAAGGCTAATTGCATTTGCATATCAAAATATGTAATAATTAGCTGAGTCAATCCCCATGCACTGATCCATGTATTGATGTACAGTCTTTTGTATTAAATTTTAAAGATCAATAGGTGTACATTACATTGGTTGGGCTAAAAAATGAAATTTTGTGAATAGGTGATACTCTTTTTCTTTTCTTCTTGTTATTTATTTTGTTTTATTTTTAATTTTTCATCGATAGTTAAGAGTAGAGCGATTCAGACCTTGAATGTATTCATTGAAATATTAGAAAGTGTTAGTTAAGCTACACAAATTTTAATGAATGGATGATAGTTACCCGCAAATATCTTTGTTGATGAGCTATATTACTATGTCATAACTTGTCATTGTTTCAAAAAACAATAACAAGATAATATTTTTTTTTTATTTTTTTTATAAATACAATAGAATTTGACCCTTTGATGATTATTTTATACCGTCCAATCTAGAAGCTAATTATTATTTTTTGATTTAATTTGATCATAGCCCTCTTATACTTTGCCTGTTGAGCTTTTTTTTTTCTTTTTTTCTTTTTTTCTTTTTTGGGTTAGGTACCAGTTGAGCTTTTATGTTAACTAGAAACTAATATGATGTTTTTCTTTTATGGAGAAAAGGATTCTATAGTCAAGATGACAAGATTGGACTTTAAACTTTATAACTTTATAACTATCCCTCATCATCATAATAAAAAATAAAAAATAAAAACTATCCCTTTTTTTTTCCTTTCTTTTTTTCTTTTTTGGGTACTGTCCACATTAAATGTGCTTTGAAATAGGTAGGCAATCCAAATCAAGAGTTCTGGATGGATAAAAGAATCATGCGCCTTATGTTCCCAAATTTTCCTGAAATTCCAAAACCGTAAATGGCTATAAAAGTTGGCTATTTCAGTGCCTTGATTTGTTTCACGGGAACTTTAGTAAAAATTTGGGAAAATTATTGTGTACTCCCGAAATATCATAAATGCGTATTCTCTCCTCTCACATGAATGGTGGGTTTATTAATTAAAATCATGATAGGACCCACCATTTATATGAGAGGGGGTATGTATTTATGGTACTCCGGAAGTACCTAATAATTTTCCAGAAATTTGAGACACATCAGCCAAATGATTGAATCTAAATCCCAGCTAAAATATGGAAAAATTAAGCTCACGTCAATATGCTCGGTTTGTTTCGTTATAAAATATTTTATGAAAGATCTTTTTAACATTTTTAAGTGTTTATTTTGTTGTAAAATGTAACTGTAAATTTAACATTAGGATATGGTTTTTAATCATAATATTTGCAAATTTTGAATGCTCACGTCTAACTTTCACTTTTAAAGATGTCAGAAACTATCTTTGTCAATAGAAAGATCAATTCCCATAAAAGAAAAAAGAAAAAGAAAAAGAAAGGTCAATTAATCTGTGATTTTTCAGGTGAGTTTCATAATTTTTCAGGTTGCTCATTTGTCATTTGGTACCAAAACTACATAATCATTAATAAACCACTACATAATGATATATAACCAATACTCACCCACCTGAAAAAAAAATTGTCTAGAGCAGTAGAGCTACTCTACTATTTTCTTTGATTAGTCTTATGCTCTTATTTGCTAAGATACATAAATCAAGTAGGCAAGGCAACCACCATATCATATAACAACTTCCTCCAAATAAATACTAGACTAGTGCATCGCCAATGTATTTATTTGACCTCTCATCTTGTACAATTGGCATTTGATTTTTAATATATTCCTAATCTTACTTCTTCTTCTTTTTTTCTTCTTTTTTTATTAAAAAAAAAAAAAAGTATTCAAGTCAACCATGAGAATTCCGTATATATTTTTAAATAAAACCGATAACACATTAACACCAACAATTCATACATTATATTTACTTAAAAAGATATTAGTTAATATAACTAAAGAAAATGACTAATTATTTTGATGAAGATAAATTTTGTTGAAGATATAGCTTGCTATTATATACTTTAAAGTCTTGAACAAAATATTTTCTTCATCTTTTAGCTTTGATCGGTTGAACTAATTAACAAATCCCTTCTAATGGTTATGGTTATGTTCTAATTTTGTTGTCCATAATAGTAGTGCTAGGAACCCATGGGTAGAACTCACCCTTGAATACTGGCTTGCAATAGGAGGGTGCTCAAGAGCTCATATACACATGTTTAATTTTACACTTAAGCAATGTGAGACATTAGGATCATAACAAGTAATAAAAAATAAGATTTTTTTTTTCTATTTGTGTTGGAAATTGATAAACATCATTTTCACAATGTAAATTTAATTTTTATAAATTTAGAGAAATAAGATTATGTCATATTTCTTAAATAAATCTAGTTTTCATTTATTTCCAAAACTACCTTTTTATTTAGTTCAAATATTTCCAAAAACATAAATTAACGACAAAAACAAATTATTTTGAAAAATAGTTAAAACTTGAAAGATAAACTAGAAAAAAAATAAGTGGGTTCCAATTACCTCAACTGGTAAAATTTCTGATGGTTGTATAAGAGATTTGTGGTTTAATCTCTGCTTACACCAAAAACTGATTGGTATTTTAGTCTGATGATAAAAAGTTGTCATCAGGAGCAAACGCCATAAGTTAAAACTCTCTTAAAAAAAAAAAAATAAGAAATAGAATAGGCATATTGAAATATATCTAACATGTATCTAACTCTATAAGACCATATCTTAGGTTTTATCCATAATTATTACGGTTTAAATGTTTAAACTTCACCACTGCACACTCTTGGTGCGATGATCACTCCACAAGTATAAGTGCTTATGAGGTGTTGGGGGTAAGGGTCGGAGTTCAAGCATATTGGAAGGAGTTTCACACACATATACACTTAGATTAGGCTAGAGCAGAATTTCTATTTTGTATTAAAAAAAATGTTTAAATTTCCCATTCAAAAAAAAATATGTTTAAATTTTAAAATTCTTTCACCTCTAAATAATTAGTAGTATTTTGAGCAAAGAGAATATAACACAATATATATATATATATATATATATATAACATTTTTTGCTTCAAGGCCAAAGGCTAGACCAATTTTTGCTCTAGTCCCACATTGGAAAGAACCAAACTAGTGGTACTCTATCACCATTGGTTCATCTCTTATATGGCATGAAGAGGGAGACTTTCTTTCCAATTTGGGACCAGAGCAAAAATTGCCTAGACTCCAATTGGTCTAGCCCTTGGCCTTGAAGCAAAAAATGCCCCCACAATATATATATATATATATATATATATATATATATATATTAAATCTTCACGGATATACATTTATTTATGGAATTTAATAACGGAAACAAATAGATTTTATTTAAAGACTTCATAAAGAAATTTTCTCAAACGCGCCTCAAGACTAAGTGCAACACACGAGTCAACAACAAAGTGCGACAGGTGGGCCGATAGCTTGCTATCTCGCACGAGTTGTCTCATGAATGAGCTACACGTGAGACACTGTGCGATTGACAGTAATATCATTGCTCAAAGCTCCTTTACAAAAAAGAAAAGAAAAAATCAATTATTTCATTCCAATTCGAGACTTCTTGTTCATATCATGGTGTGAAAGTGAGAGTAATATTACTATACACAAAATTTTTTACAACATTCTTTAAAATAATTAAGCTGGTAAGTTTCTATTTTATTTTATTTTTTTAATTATTAATTAATAACAATCTGCCTATAATTGTAAATTTTTTTTTTTATATCTATAGACTTTTTGTATAAAAGCTCCATTTCAAGTTTTCAACAATCATCATTTTCGATTTCATCTCTCTCTCTCTCTCTCTCAAAAGAAAAAGTGAAAAACAAAGAAGACGGACAAATACAGTCTCCATTAATTTGTTTTCTTTTTTACTTTTTTGTCTTTCTATTTGGCCAATGGTACATTATTAGAATTTTTTTTTTTTTTTTTTTTTTTGGGTTTCCCACGGAGTGTTCTGCCCAGTTTACGCACACCTTGACTAACCCCCGCTTGCCGTGGAAGTCTGTCGCTAGTTACAAGGTATTACAGCTGCTGAAACTTGAACTAGGGAGCATACCCAGTCGAACTCCAGAGCCTTACCCAGTGTTGGATAAGCTACTGGGCCACACTTAATGGTTAAAATTTTAATTTTTATTCCAATAAATCTAGTGATATAGCATTTTTATTGATTATAAAAATTTTGTAATTAGTGTATAATAAATGCAATGTTTTTGATATGTCAAGACTTTGAAGCTTTACATTTCTCAATGATAATAAAAGGAAAAAGTTAACAGATACACTAAGGACATTGATTTATGAAATATTTTTAAAAGCTTTTTATGAAAAAAATAACTAATTTTTATAACTTTTTATATTTTTTATAAAAATAATGTCAAAACATTTCTAAAATATTTTATTAACAATGGCCATAAACGTAAATGTACTCGTTAATGGGACCAAAGATGAAATATGTACAGTACACTTCAAAAAGTAAACAAATACTACCAAAAAAAAAAAAAAAAAACCCACAACCACACAGGATCAAGGCGTCATGTCTATGTGCCAGGTGTTGAACACTATAAGTAATATATCCCATATCCCAATGAACCACGTTCTGAACACAATATTTTCCTCCAGCCATACAACCATCACTACGCCAAATAGATAAGATTTATTTAAAAACTTACCTAAGAGTAATAGTACCAACTTATCTATATTTTTCACTATATTTGTTATCTTCCCTATTTTAGGCAACCACTTTTCCATTTCATCTTGTCAAATTCCCTATTCTAAAATCTATTTTCATTTAAATGAGTAACCACATTAGATTCCCAAGTATTGGTAACTAGTAACCACTTTGTCTTAAATGGACATTTATAAAGGCACATTTGATAAACTGTAATGATAATTACATGAGAATAAAAATAGGTATTACAAGTAATACAAGATGTTGTAATGTAATACTTATTACTATTCATTTTTTTGGTGATAATACAAGAATAAAACCCTGAAAACAATAGAATAAAAACATTTTAAATCAAATTGTCTAAAATACCCTTATTCTAAAATTACAAATACACTTTTGATAAGGATTAGTTTAACAAACTTAATCTTGAACAGAGGACCTCCAACAAACCCAATTTCTCTTTTAAAAAAAATAAAATTGCTTTTTATTTCATTGCATTAAAATTAAGAAATAACTACATCAGTAATCAATTTGTTTTTAAATAAATCTTGTGGGTCTTCAATCAAGTTTTGAGTGCAGGGCATGAATGTGATTTTAGCCCAATTGATTCATTGCCATGTGATGATACCAATTGAAAATATTGTTGTAATTTTATTTACTAGACCATAATTACCAGATCCAAATAGGAATAATGAAAGTTAGTATTCGCATAAAAAGAAACCAAAAAAAAAAAACCCTCTACCTTGCTTCCTTTGCTAGATCCGTAGAAGTCAAAAATCTCTACCTTGCTTCCTTTGCTTTTGAAAAAACAAAGGTCTATTAAGCTTATAGCGAGAGTGATTCAAGTGCGTGTTTGAGTGTTTTGCGGAAGCTACCAGTTCGTAAGCCTTATTCCCAATCGTGTTTCGCCATGGGTCAGTTCAAAGTATTAGCCATCAAGCTTTTTGAGAGAGAGAGAGAGAGAGAGAGAGAGAGAGAGAGAGAGAGAGAGAGAGAGAGAGAGAGAGAGGAGCGGTACCTATGGAATTGCAGAGCTCGGAGGGAGAGAAAAAAATTCTTGAGAAGAGAAAGGCAACACCAGTAGCTGTAGAAACAGAAAATCTCTAATTGCTTTTAATAAGGAATAGTGATTCTTTATTTTAAGGAATAACTATTCATAAAGAATGATTATTACTTGTAATAAAAACATAACCAAACAGCGTATAGCTAAATCATAGGAATAGTTATTACATTACAATACTTATTACAGCCTACCAAACGTGCCCTAAGTAATGTGGAAGGTTTTTAGGTGTTTAATTACCTATATTCACTCATTTACCCCATTTTAGGTAATCTTGCTACCAATAGACAGTCCTATATTTATCTATTTACCCTACTCCAAGTAACAAAAAATACAATTTTGAAATGATAAAAATAAATAAAATAGAGACAAATATGAAATTACATTCTCTCCTCCTTAATTTGCTTTGTTGTCCTTAAGAGTAGCATTTGGAAAGGGTCTCTCTCTCCATTTTATTTTTACTATTTTTATTAAATAAAAGCCATCTTCAAGCTTATCTTGATGCCAATTTTCTTTTTGTACCATCTTCAAGCTTATCTTGAATGATCGAGGCCATAAGAATGATTCTCCTCCAAAAAAAATAAGTAGTCATTGAATTTTTTTTTCCCTTATCTAAGTTTGGGGTGTTTGTGTTCATTGAGCCACTTGGTTATTGACTTGTTTGGCCTTCAAGACTTCCTAGTTCGTATAAATTACACGAATCGTTAACTTGATCATAATCTTGACAACCTGCAAGTTAATTAAGACCCATTTGGCCATTGGGACATCTCAAATCATTTTAATTGTGCAAATCTTCAACTTCATCAAAACTTACATTTTTGTAAGTTGATTAGGGCAAATATGGAGAACATCGTTTACATCTTGTTGTTGCCAAAAGCTAACAACACCAAGCTTTGCTTCTATCCACTCGATGTGTGAATTGTCATAACTTGGCTATGATACCAATATCACCTAACTTTTTGTTGGTTGCTTCGAGAGATCCAAGAGCTCTAAATTTGATAAATAGATTTACTTAAGGAAGTCTAGACCTCCAAAGTGAAATTTCACTCAATAATAATATTTTTCAGCTTGTTTTATTTATTTTTACACCAAACCTTATATAGATGACTTTACAAGATAGACATAAAATTCAAATTCAAAAGAAACCCATTCTTTATCTAAAGTAAGTAGATAAAATTTATTCAAAAACTAACATAATAATTTAGAGAAATGCTATGTCCACAATATTTTTACAAAAAATCCTAAGCTGGTAGATTGTTATGGGTGGGCAAAAATTCTCAAAGAGAATTTTTGAGAATATTGTGAATTCAAATTAGAACTAATAACAACTTACCATTATGATTTGTTGTGAAAATATTGTGAACGTAACACTTTTCAACAATTTATTATATCTTTATCTATTTACCCAACTCCAATTAACAAAAAGAGAATCTTGAAATAAAAAAAAATAAAAATAAAATAGAGGCACGTAACAATGGGTCACTTGACTGTAGGTAATTACTATAGGATACCCAAATACTAG
The DNA here is from genome assembly GCA_019022515.1 of Quercus aquifolioides. NCBI lineage: Eukaryota > Viridiplantae > Streptophyta > Magnoliopsida > Fagales > Fagaceae > Quercus > Quercus aquifolioides. The sequence goes on along the minus strand of CM032327.1, from coordinate 24,052,109 downwards.
CATCTATCATGTACCGGTCCTTTGACATTTTCTTTTAATGAAAAATTAAAAAAAAAAAAAAAACTAAAGAGTAAATTTTGAAACTATATAAATTATTGGACAAATTATATTTTAAATCTTATACTGTAGTTTATTGATAATTTTAAATTAAATCGCACATTTAAAAGGTTTCAAATTAAGTCTTGTACTTACAAACATTTCAATTTAAACCATAAACTCATATACGGTGATGTTTTTATTAACAACTCCATGCAAAATATATTTATGATTTGAATTGAAAACTTTTAATTAAAAATGTAATTGAAACGTAGTTTTTATTTGAAACGTAGTTTTTTTTTTTTTTTTTTTTAAGAAAAAGAGTTTTAATTCAAAACTCTTAAAAATGTATAATTTAATTGGAATCCAAGTATAAAATATGATTGAAAATGTAATTTATCCAAAATTATATCCATTGATTTTTAACTGTTTATAGCATTTTGAGCCATCTCAAATTAAAATAATAATATCTTCTCAAATTAAAATTGTAAGGGCGCGATTTGGTTCCCAAGCCCAAAAAGTAAAAGAACAAAGATCCAAAGAGCTCAATACAATGAATTTGTAGAGAGTTGGCTAGAAACTAGACTTCAATGAGTTGAATTACAATCACAGTAGGTTATAGGTTGCTAAAAAATGAAAATAAACGGGTTTATGCAAGGAAAATCTTCCTTGGCAAAGTTCGAGGATAGTGATTCTTGTATATTTCTGTCAAACTTAAACACAATTACAACTCTCGTCACTACAGTGTTTTTTCTACCCATCCTCAAATGATCCTCTTGTAATGGGGTTTTTCTTCTTTATATTCCCCTCCTTCCCTTCATTTTAGCCCTCCACGTGTAAATTAAGTTATTAGTTTTGATACTTGTCTCATCAGCATCTTCCTGAAATCCTTAGGGGTAGCTATAAGGCTGAACATTACTGTTCAGTTATTACCTCTACATTAATGAGGCCAGAGAGTTAGCTACAGAACATTTAATGCGGTGGTAGCAGCTTTCTCCTAGATATTTCTAAGTTTGTCTTTGTCTTATTCCCTTTTTATGCTTATCCTTATCAGTATGACCGTCTGGTGCGTTGTCCTTGATGAAAGGTCGGGTCTTTGACCTTTGCCCTACTTAGCCGAGGAGGTGTCTCTTCTCGGACTACACTCCCAACTCTTTACAACTAGACTTCTTTCACAGCCCACTAATTTGTATGTCCTTATTCATGTCTTTTTATCATCGGACAATTTAATGTCCTCGGATATGGCCCACGGCCCAATATCCTTTTCTGGGCCTCTTTTCCCTACAAAATAATAGATAAATATAATGATACATTGGAAGTATATCTATTTCTCAATTTGTGCAAAAGATAATACTTAGATATATTTAGAAAAAAAAAATACTAATAGATAAATATATTGATACAGTCTGTGTTACTCTATGTTTCTGTGGAAGGGAAATTCTTAGGTATTTTCGGAATCTGGATAAATAGTATTATTTCCTCTCATATTTATGGTGGACCCCACCATAAATTTAATGAGTAGACCATATTATGAATGTGAGAGGAGATATTTCTGAGTATGAATAAATGGTGCTCATTCTTCTCACATTCATAGTAGATCCTATCATAAATTTAATGAGTAGACCCTATTATGAATGTAAGGAGAAAGAATATCATTCTCTATATTCCGGGAGTATCTAAAAATAACCCGCAATATATCTGTTTCTTAATTTGTGCAAAAGATAATAAAAGCCAACCAACAGAAAGGCTTCAATCTTTTTTTATTTTTCCTTCTTGGGTACTGTATACATATAAATACATTAGTCACCACTAGAATTTCGATTCTCACTCTCCACCGTTACAAAATAAGTGTCTCTCTCGAAGAAAAGAGAGCGTGTGGGATCCAGGTGGGATCAATGAGTTATTAGCTTTCTGAATTGGTCGCTCTTTTTCTTTCTTCTACTTCCTGTTATTCAACCTCATTCTTTTGACTTTTAGAAAGGATTCATTTTACAACTCCCATTTCACACTGCTATTTTCTTTCCTCTTTCTCGAACTCTCCTTTCACGGACGGTTTCAAATTCCCATTTCCTTGGTAATCATTTTCACGGGTGTGAGATATTATTTTGAAAACTCCAAGATCTCCAAAACCCATTTCTTCTTCACCTTTGTCTTCTTCTTCTTCTTCAAATTATACATTTTATTTTTTGTTGCCTTCATTGAAGATCCACTAGTTGAAAGTTCATTTGAAGCCAAATTTCGAAACTGGGTCTCTTTGACAGTTTCGGAATCTGCTTTCAAAATGTGTATTTTTTTTCCCTCAGCTTCCGCGTTTTTAATGGATTGGTTTCTTCGTTATATTTGAAGAACAATAGCAAGGTAAGATTTTGATTCAAAATCCATTGTAAAAATTCTCCCTTTTTTTCATTTTCCAAATCCGGGTTGTGCTTTCTTTGTCGAATTTCCACCTAAACCAAACCAAACCCATATAGTTTTTATTCAGACAGGACTTTTCCTTGTAATCTAATTCCCAATTTCCGGTTATAATATTCACAAACTTTTGGCCTTTGCTTTGTTTTCAATTCATTCTTGGTTGTTTTTATCTATTTGGCCAAATGGGTTGTGCAAGCTCGAAGCAAAAGCGATGCAGGCATTGCCAGAATCCTTATTCCCCTGTCCCTAGAAGCTACTCTATGCAAGTTCATCACCCACCACAGAACCAAGGTGAAAGCTACCATGTTGTGGCTCTCACCTCTTCTACATTGGGTTCCCTCAACCAAATCAATCATTTCAATAACAAGATCATGGAATTTGGTGATGATATTGATCATCTAAATCATGGTAATGGCACTGAATGTATTGGTAATAATGTTGATGGAAACGTGAGGAAGAAGAAGAAGAGTAACGATTTCACAATAGGCCTAATTGAGGCCAAGACGTGGTCCACTATGATCGAAGAGAAGATCCCCAAAGTGGTTCCGAAAACGCCAATTAGAACGCCTCCCGGAGAGCCAGAGACGATCAATACGTGGGAATTGATGGAAGGACTCGAAGACATTAGTCCTCTAAGGTCCCCCTGTCATCTTAGGAGCTTTTCTTTTGATGTTGTTCGCAATCCGCACCCAGCTCGACAAGATTCTGCTTTTGAATACCCGAAAACTAGATTTCAAGAAAATGGCACGGCCTCGCCAAATCCCAAGCCTATCTGGCTTCAATTGGAGGATGATGATTTCAATTCAAAGGCTATCTTATCAGACTTTGATTCAGAAGCCATTTCTACATTCAGAAAGTCATTCCAAGAGCTTCCACCTGATAACCCTTATCGTATTAGTCCATTGGACAATGACAAACAACAACAACAACAACAACAACAAGAACATCAACAAGTGGTTTCAGAAGCAGACAATGATTTGTCATTGGATTTCAATGGTGAAAAGGAGGTAAAAGGTTGTGTTACCGATTATAAATGTGGGGAAGACAAGATTGTGCTTTACTTCACAAGCCTAAGAGGGGTACGGAAGACATATGAGGATTGTTGCCATGTGAGGGTGATCTTAAAAGGCCTTGGTGTCCGACTGGATGAGCGGGACGTGTCGATGCATTCAGGGTTCAAGGAGGAGCTGAGAGAGCTATTGGTAGACGGGTTTAATGGGGGAGGCTTGCCTAGGGTGTTTATTGGGAAAAAGTACATTGGTGGAGCTGAAGAAATCAGGAGATTGAATGAGGATGGACAATTAGAGAAGTTGGTTGAGTGTTGTGAAAGAGTGGATGATGGTGTTGGTGTTGGTGTTGGTGTATCTTGTCAGGCTTGTGGGGATATAAGGTTTGTGCCTTGTGAGACATGTTCAGGAAGTTGCAAAATTTACTATGAAGCTGATGATCAAGAAGAAGAAGAAGAAGAAGAAGAAGAAAGAGGTGAGGAGGTTGAGTATGGATTCCAACGTTGCCCTGATTGTAATGAAAATGGGCTTATACGCTGCCCCATATGTTGCTACTAGTTTTCAGTGCCATTCACAAGGTACTCTTTTCACATTTTTGTGTCCATCTCTTTTTTTTTTTTTTTTTTTTCTTTTCTTTTAAACTTTTTCTTTGTGAGTTGCTTGTTGTACAGTGGAGTTTTGGTATGTTTGATTTGAGGGTAATGAGAGAATTGTAGTAGTAGGCACTGAATAATATATAATACTATGTTCTAAGCAGGTTTCCTCAACCTCAAGAATGTTGTAACTTGTAATAGCTGTATACTAAATTTCGTTTTCAGAAAGGCGAAAGCGGTTCGTAACTTTGTATACTTTTTCCATTTTCCATGTAAATTAAAAAGATGCTACATTAAAATGTTGCATTTGCAGTTCCTCTTGTTTGTGTTGTTATTCTCTTCTTCTTTCTTTTCTTCTTTCTTTTCCCTGCAATTGAGAGTCACAGAATTGAATTGAATTTTCCTCCAGAAAGATAATGTGCTTTGTATTGCATTGATTAATACAGCCATATGATTGGATTTAACCAGAGAACTTAGGTTCAATGCATAAAGGAATTGTATCTAAAATTTTTCCCTTTTTAAAAAATGTGGTACCACATTCCAGGCTTTGATCTACGGCATGATATGTGAGCTGTAGTTGCTCTATTCAATGATGTAGTAAAGTTGCTTTTGAGTTTTGAGGCATAATTGCAACCATTGCACAACATTTGGATGGTGACATAATCAAAAAGTCCAATCTGTACAATGAAAAAGTGGAGAAAGAGAACAATCGCCAAGCATGAAAAATCTTTTTTGAAGCAACAAGCAAGAAAATCTTGCTCCTTGAGTTAAAAAAACTATTTCCTTGTTATATAATATAAATAGTGTTGTTCGGCCTTATTATTTTACTGTTGGTGAGGATTGTTGGGCCAACTTTTTGGAATTCATTATATATAAACATTATAAGAATTTGTCAATTAACAATCTTAGAGAAGAATAAAAAAGGTGAAATATTCAATAATAGAAAATTAGAAATAAGCAATATGTACATTAGGTGAAGAAAAAATATATATATGAAAGGGTCAATTTATAAGAATTTGTCAATTAACAATCTTAGAGAAGAATAAAAAAGGTGAAATATTCAATAATAGAAAATTAGAAATAAGCAATATGTACATTAGTAGGTGAAGAAAAAAAAAAAAAAAAAATGAAAGGGTCAATGTCGGCGACGGACCAAAAAAAAAGTGACATGGTCAAATCCTGCTTAGACTTCAGCAATGACATTGTGTTTGTGGCAAAGAATTGCTCAGAGTAATTGCTTTCAAAGTTTCAACTGGAAGACCATTTCTTTTGGAAGCTACACAACAATTTGAGAGACATTATAATATTCTATCTTCAAAACCCCCAAAGAGACCGTAAATTTGGCAATTTATTACTCAATTAAATTCCAAGATATTTTATTGTCAACCTCAAGTATTTCTTCTGAAATTGAAGCTACTATTACAATATTGGGAAATGAATTTTCAATGTCAAAAAATTCAAAGTAAGAAAATAACTTGGGATATTCTGATACTATAGGACTTGAAAGAGGACAAAAATTGAAGACTTCAATTTAAAGGGAGCTAAGGATTCTTAGAAGTTGCTGGAAGCTATTTTATTCAAGTATTCACATAGAGTGGCGCATACTTTTCAGGAACTCAAATTATGTGAAATGATTGAGTTAAAATATTCTTGTAGTGCCATTTACATAAGGTGGAAGCACTAAGTGACACATAAATGATACAAATAATTAGTGCCAAATACGTAAATATTTTCCTTTACCTGCCTCATCTATCTTTTTGATCATGTTACTTCATTCAAATCCAAAAGGACCTTGAGCCAAGAAAATCACAATAGGTTATATGCTACATGACAGTTTGCCATCTAAATCAAATCATAATAATGGGAAGCAAGCCTTAAGAGGTATTGAGGACAATGATGTAGTGTGCAAAAATAATTCAAAGCAATTAAAAAAGCTTCTTGTCAAATACAGTTGCCTTTCATTAATGCTTTAAAAACAGTTTTGTTGTAAATTAATGAGGTTATGGCATCACCTAACGGATTGTATCAATGTCGCATTTAAGTTTTGGTTGTGGCATTGAAACTATTGAAAGCCATTAGAGGGTGGAAACGAATTTAAAAAAAAAAAAAAAAAATCTTGCTGCTGGATTGTCTTTATATAATACTAGTTATTATGATCAATAAGTTATGTGCTCATAGAATTTTTTGTTAATATTTTTTTGGTACAAAATAGAAATTTTACTTTAGCATAATCTAAGTGTATGTGTGTGTGAAACTCCCTCTTGGGAACTTGAATTCCAACCTTTGGCCTTCACACCCTACAAACACTTATATTTTTTGTTTATATTAGATAAAAATAGTTTTTCAATACCAATAAATTTAGTCATACAAAAACATTCACAATTGTTGACATACGTAGCTAGTTGCAATTGGTAAATAATAAAAGCGGTGTCAAGGGTAAAATCATGTGACAGTGATGTTGCTCAAATTAAAACTTGCTATCTTAACCAATTAAGAAAAAAGATTGTGAATTATTTTATTCCCAGCATTTCTCCTAATTTAATCTGCAGATTTTCTGGAAACTGGCAAACCAAATGTGAAACTTGAAAGGAAAGGAAAGGAAAGCCACATAATGGTGTTTAAAGAAATACAAAGCTGTAATCAGAAAAGGCCATAATCATTGTTTATTTTGCGATGTTTAGGATATACGTTTGCCATACACCTAACCAAGTCAGTGGGCGATCTTTTTTAGCTTTTGTTCAGTCAAAATACTGGTAGACATGAATATGAGATCTTTCATATTAGGAATTTTTTATTGTGCAAGGCTTACAACTAAGGCAGAGACAATAAAATAATAGCCATTTAACTTTATAATGATACAATATTAACAGATTAATAAGGAGCTGGTTGGGTTGTAAAGACAGTGATGGAAACTACGCAGCACCGATTGTTTATTTATTTATTTATTTATTTTTGGCTAAGAAAAGGTCGTTTAAATTGCATCTAGAGAAGCTGTACATGCACATGCAACAAGTATTATGATATATGGTTGGCAGCCAAGAAACTATATTAGAAAATTTGAAAGTAGTTGACATGTGAAGGAAAGCAGTTATTATGAGAGAGATGGCTCAATAAATTTGAAAATGAAAAAACAAGAAGCACTATATCAGTGACTTTATGAAGTTAGCAAACATCTAATTCTCACAAGAAAATGAAAGCAAGGCCTACTTTGAAACACATGTCACTATCTAACATTCTATTATGAATGTAGCTATGTAGGGAGTCAACTTTCTTAGGCATTCTGTCTAGTGTGATTGCCTGGTGTCATGGGCTTAAGGCAAAGCACAGCAAGCACGTTGGCATGGTGCTTGGCATGATTGGTGCCGTGAACTTGCAGACCATGGCAACTTTGTAAGATCAGTCAAATTCCCATTTGGGGTATGACTTATGAGTTATGACTTGGGGCAAGACCATAGCTTAAATGGGTCACATTTGCATTGTGGTCCTCACAATTTGGACCACGGTCTATACACTCCAGAATTGATAAAGAATACAATCCCGAAACGAGTTAATTAGAAATGACATATTCCCAACCCACCCTTCCTGGACTTACACTACTTACATCCCGCACGAGTTTCTTAAACTCAATAAACAAGTTGGGATGGGAATGAGGCACCCATAATCTGACTTTATCCCAGTTCCCACTTTGTTTCTAGATGCGGCAAACAAGTTGGGTGTAGGTAAAAGATAAGAAATTTTAAACCGGGTATAAATAGGTAAGGTTTGGGTCAACTCATATCTTTTGATGCAATTTTTTTTTTTTTTTTTTTTCAAAAATGTGTATTTTCCACTTTGTAAGTTATGCAACAAATTACTTTTTTTGATAACCTGCAGCAAATTACTTTATGTAACAATAATGGCACCGCATTTAGACTATCCCTTTATAGTGTTGTACACTACAACATAAATATGAACACTTGACCCAATTGGGGGCACATTTCCCAAATTGGTTCAAGCGTTCATATTTCATGCATAAAGATTTATACAAGTGTGCCACGATGTACTCAAAATTCAGGACAATGTGGTCTAATGTCCAAGGATGGTTGGACAAAACATTAAGATTGATCACACATAGGTATGTGCATCCCTCTTATCTACTCACAATCGCAAACTCGGTAGAACACTTTTGAAAAAGAGTTTTAATAACTGCTGGTCATGAAAAGGCAATAGAAATCTGTGTTGTGATGTGCGAACTCGCACTAGTAAAGTCTGTTGTTCGTGTGCAATGCATATTGCATAGTACTCACCAGAAGCAATCTTTTTTGGTACACAACATTTGCACACCGACGGGGTTGTGCGCGCGTATTAACAAACAAACATGGGCACTGCGACTTCATGTGGAAATTAAGGTACATTTTAGAATGCTTTCATTGCCTAATTAATTAATGCATATGCTTAAGCTTGGCCCACCTACATGAAGGGTGTGGTACCTGATCATGCATAATCTGGTCCACCTTTACACTTAACAACATTCACCTACCATGTGTGGATTTCTCTTACCATCATAAAACTCATTTATACTTTGTATCCACCTTCCAATGAGCACAACTCCATTTGGACCATGCCAAGTTACCAAGAGTATGTTGAATGGTTACTTTGTGGGCAAGATTCTTATGAAGTTTCTTGTGTAAAAAACTGAAGGGAGAAGTGCTCCAAGGATCAATTTTTTTATGTTATTGGATAAAATAAGGGGGTAACTATTGAAGGAAAATGCATTGGAGTGCAATGCTCATGCACCAGTCCATTAAACTAATGCGCAGAATTTTATGAAATTATATTTGCAACGGTACCAAGTTTTCATCAGTCTTTCAGTTCAAAAGTAATGGCTTTGGGAAGTTGGGTGCCTGGAAAATAATTTTGGTTTTCTCAGTGAGATTCTAAAGATTTAGGATTAAATGTTTAGAATTTCAACTTCTATGTATTGGCAAACCGAGAACAAAAACATGTCCAAGATAGGTGTTAGACATTGCTCAAAGTTGTACATGTCAAGACTTAAGAATGTACAAGCTGCAAGAAAAATGATTATTTTTCTGTGAAGCTTAACCGATCAAATGATGAAGCTCGATCGATCGAAAATCGTAGAAAAAGAATTCTGCAAAATTTTAAACAAGCTCAAGCCCGCGAAAACGTTTAGGGTTTTGAACGGTTTTAGACCCCTTAAAAACAACCAGATTGGTTAGCCTAGATTAATTAGCCAAGTTGTTACTTAGTCAAATTATACAATTCTAGGTTAAAGCAATCAAATAATCATATCAAAAGTATAAAGCAGCGGAATAATAAAAGACACAATGATATGATCACCCAGGAAACCACACGGTAAAAACCTGGGGAGGATTTGACCCACCGATCCTCAAGGCAAACCTGAATCCACTATGAAAGAATCGAAGTTCATACAAAAGGACTACAAGCTCCCCGCTTGACTTCCTAATGCTACCCACCAGTAGAACTTACTGACACGACCACGTGCAAGCTCCGAATCCACGGACTCCTTCTTTCTTGAATTCTTCAATCAGCTACAAGCACCCACGCTTGATATTCTTTAAGCTTCAATAGTAGCAACCAAGTTGATCATCAAGATGTTGAAGTAATCTCTATCTCGAAAACCCTAAGCTTTGTGTAAAGGAAAGCTCCTCTAGATCTCACAAGAGATTTACACAAAACAGCAATGTATAAGCAACAATACAACTGGAGCAACTCTAAAAACGTGGTTAGGGTTTTTCTTTATATACCTAGGGTAAAAACAGAAAACCCAAAACGTTTAATGAGTTAGGGCTGAGTTGGAAAAACTGCAGAAAACGCATCTGGTCCGTGATTCGATCGATCGAGCCAAACCGAAATGCCCCAATGCATCTACAGTCACTCGATTCCAACTTTACAATATTTTATCAACTTTGAGCAAGCCTAAACAAGACTAAACACATTGTTTTGATAATGGTTTGCCAACATTACACATTAGAATTCTAAATACATAAAATCCTAAATCTTTAGAACCTAACAAAAATTAATTTATTACATGGTTCAATAAATTAGTATCACTATAATACAAATGAGTTGATATAATATACATCAAATAATTAATTAGTGTGATAATTTATAATAATTGATAAAGTAAGAGTTTGCATTAAAAAAAAAATGTGATAACTTATTAATTAGTGTGAGGTCATGTGGGGGCCAGCTTAACTTAGACCTTGTAATGTGTTGAGGCTCGTGGACAAGATTGTACAGTGCTATGTGCACTGTGCAGTCTTCTCCTATCAAGTTGTGTACACTGTTATTGTGTAGTATTCTGCATTTTAAGATATAATGTGGTTTTTTTAATGCATTTTATTGATCAATAAAAGTACCTAAAATATTTTTTTTTTGTAATTAAAATATATAGATAAATATATTATAATATATAAAAAAAATTTACAAGTGGGGGCCTTTTTTTTATTTGGGGCCTTAGACAATTGCATCAATTGCTTATATGGTTCAGCCGGCCCTAGGTAAAATAAGATAATATCCAAATTAAATCCAATAGTTAGGTTAAATCATCCCCAGATTTTTACCTTGAAATTGTTGGTTTCATTAGTTTTCTTGGGTTATCATATTGTTGTGTTCTTTATTTTCCGCTGTTGTACATGATATAATCTATCCTTGTTTAACCTAGATCTCATAATTAACCTAAGTAATCACTTTGTCTAATATATAAGGTTAAACAATCTACTTTAAGGGGTCTAACAAACAAACAAGTGGTATCAAAGTGGGTTAGCTCTTGTTTGGGTAGTTTACCTTGAGCTGATCCTTTACTCCTGCTGTCATGGAACACAGTCACTCTTTTTTGATCCCTCCTCATTTTGATGGGAATAACAATTCTTATTGGAAGGTTAAGATGAAAACCTTTTTGAAATCTCTAGATGAGAGAGTATGGCTCTCTATTGAGGATGGTTGGGAAAGACCAACCAATCCTGTCAGTGAATGGAACATTGCACAAAAAGAAGCAGCAAGCTTTAATACCAAGGCTATGAATGCTATATTCAATGTTGTTGCTATGGAAGAATTTAAAAGGATCTCTAATGTAAAGGTTGATCATACTGCTTGGAATATTTTACAAGCTATGCATGAAGGCACTAAGGCAGTAAAGATTAATAAATTGTAGCAGTTGACCTCTAGGTTTGAAAGCATCAAGATGTTTGATAATGAGACTTTTGATGAGTTCTATGCCAAACTGAATGACATAGTGAACTCTGCTTTTAATTTGAGTGAAGTATATGATCAACCTAAAGTGGTTAGGAAGATTCTTAGATCCTTAACTGAGGATTTTAGACCTAAAGTCACTGCTATAACAAAAAGTAAGGATGTGGATACCATCCCTGTTGATGAAGTTGTAGGATCTCTTCGATCCTATGAGTCTTGATCTATCCAAAACCAACAAATCCAAATCCATGGCCTTAAAATCTGTTAATGATATAGATGATAGTGGATTTGATGATGAAATCTCTTCTACAGAAATAGCTTATCTTGCCAAGAACTTTAGAAACTTTTTGAAAAACAATAATAGAAGGGCAAGAAATCAAAACAATGCTCACTCTAAGAATGTGAAGAAGAATAAAACAACCGAAAATAAAAATTCTGAAAAGATAAGGTTGTTCAATCCTCTAAGAGTTCTTTAAGTCAATGGTGTTTTGATTGTCAGGGTTATGTTCGCCTTAGGTCAGAATGTCCTACTAACTAGAGATCTAAGAGAAAAGACATGACTATTACCCTTAGTGATGATGAAGTTTCTGATCACGAGTCTGAAAGTGATCAAGAAGGAAATTTTATGGCTTTCACTGCTACTGTTGAAGTAAGTGAGCCTGAAATTGTTGAAGAGAACCCTTCTGATAGGAAACTCTCTAATAATGCTGACTTGCAATAGGCTTACAATAAGCTTTGCAAGATTGCAGCAAAGGATGCCATGAATGTTAAAAAGTGACTGATTTATTTAATAACTTTTTCAATTTCCTATAAAATGTTTTCTAAAATAGATAATTAATGTAGGCCCTAAGAACACACATTAACCGAACTCATGAAAGAAAGCTGTGAACATGAGGAAGTTGGCTGATTTATTTAATAACTTTTTGCAGCAAAGGATGCCATGAATGTTAAAAAGTGACTAATTTATTTAATAACTTTTTCAATTTCCTATAAAATGTTTTCTAAAATAGATAATTAATGTAGGCCCTAAGAACACACATTAACCGAACTCATGAAAGAAAGATGTGAACATGAGGAAGTTGGCTCATTAAATGTGAAAGAGAAAAATAAACAAGTAGTCAATGATTTTATGAAGTATGCAAAAATGCATGTAGGAGTCAACTATATTTTGGCATTGTGTATAGTCTATCCTCTATAGTGTCCTTCCTTGGTGTCACGGTCTTAGCACAGTACAGAACGATGATCGGCATGACTGGTGCCGAGAAGTTGCAGATCAGTCAAATTCATAATTGGGTTATGTTATGTAACATACCTGCTTGAAGAGTTATTATTATTATTATAAGGAAATGGCTAATGCCTCCATTTATACCTTCTTAAGGGCCCTAAATTCCATTGGGCTCGGATATTATATGCCCTCAAGGCCTCAGGTGATGTTTATGGTCTGCACTCCCATTGATGTTTCTTCTTCGAAAAATGTTAAAATTGATCAACAGTTTAGACCACTGATGGGTGACAAATTTTACCCATGGTGAACGAGTACACTTGAATGCCTTTAGACTTACACAAGATTGATTTCAACCTCAATTTTTTTTTTTTTTTTCTCTCTCTATGGCCTCCATGTCTATCTTTATATCTCTTCTCTATATATTCAGAGGATTCACAAAGTGAATTATCACTTCATAAATTGTTAAAAATACCTCTAATCTAATTTAATAGTCCTTATTCCTTAAAATAAAAATTGGGATAAAAAATGTAATTAAACAATAATAATAGAAAGAAAAAAAAATATATCCAATAAATCTCTCTATAACTTCCTTCTATATCCTAGACAGATACAAACTTCCTTCCAAAAAAAAAAAAAAAAAATTAAATAAAAAAAAAACTCCCACCCCACAACTCACAAACTTCCCTTCCCAAAATCAAATAGGTGAACGTATTACAAACAAAACCCCTTCCAAATAATTTGTTACGTGTACCTATTCCTATTCCTATACACATGTTAGGGTTCATTGTAACACAGGTTATTGTACTATACTCTTATACAATAAAGATGTAGCCTTTAAGGGATTCCTCCGTGGATACAGGCCGACAAGATTGAACCACGTAATCCTCGTGTTCTCGGTATTCTTATTCTATGCTTCCCCTTCCGCATTCACTATAGCATATACGACATGGTATAACACATTGCGTTGATAATAATATATATTTAACACTCACAAACAAAAACTTCAGGCCACTTCTTTGTATAAAATATGCGTGCAGCAGGAAAAAAAAAAAAGGTGAAGTATTCACTTCATTTTGATATACAGTCTCAACACAAACTTCCTTCTTGGAGCGTGACTACAAAAACTTATGTACAAACCTTGCTTTATTTCATTAAAAAGGTATGTAAGTTTTCTTCAATGCATTTTTTTATTTTTTTTATTATTATTATTTTTTATCCATGTACTATGGTTTTGTTTATGGATTTTTTTTTTTTTTTTTTTGGAGAATCTGTTATGATTGCTAAATCCACTAATCACTACAATTTACAAATTATGTCTTAGAATTTGGCCTATTTATTAAAAAATTAATAATTATTGGGCTTTGGTTGTAATTGAGAAAATATGCTATAATTAAGAAGTTTAAACTTAAAGATGATAGAACCACCGCACACCCTTGGTGCGATGGTCACTTTACAAGTATAAGTGTTTATGGGATGTGGGGGTAAGGGTCGGGATTCAAGTCTCTAGGAGGGAACTTCACACACTTAGATTAGGCTAGAGTAGAATTCTATCTTGTAAAAAAAAATGATAGAATCGGTGTTCCTTCAATTGTACTCCTTTTTTCCTTTTAATATTTTTATTTATTGTGTTATTTTCAAGGAAGTCAATATCGTATCGTATCGGCCGGTACGGTTGGTATATACCGTACCAGCCAGTGCACCGGTACAGGTACACTCCCTGTTTCGTACCGACGAAATCTGGCTGTTTCGGCCGATAAATGGATACCGGGCCGAAACACGATTCTGCCATTTTTTGGGTTCACAATCACAAAGATTTGTGAACTTACCCAACTGAGAATTGCCCGGAGCAGGCCGAGTAGTGGCCAGAGACGCCGAAAAAACCTCTTTGGAGCCGCCGCCCGAAAACGATTTCTTTCTGGGTTTAGGGAGTGGCCGAAGGCAGCTCTCTCTCTCGATCTCGGTCTTGACTTGAGAATAATGGCAAAAAAAATTCTTAAAATCTTGTATTATTATTATTATTATTATTTTTTTTGTGTGGCTTTGCTCGCTTGTCCACGGGTTGAAAAAAAGCTCATCTCCATAAAAATGCAGTTGAAGATCGAGTCCATTGCTACCTTCGATTTATACTTGGAATTTTCTGGAACGGCCTCTTAAGTTGTGGTTCTTTTACCGAAACTTTTGTGTAGTCAGTTCAGTTGTGGTTCTTTTACCAGAGAAAAGGGATAAGACCAAACACTCTTTTTTTAAACAATAGCTGGCATCAACTAGCCCACCGTCACAATTATAGAATTACTCTCATTAAAGCAAAATTGCTAATTCCATAAGGCCATTAATATATTCATTCTTTACTAAGGTACCCATAAGGCCTATATAATTTAGTTAAATGTTTTGATTAATGGTAAAAATATTATTTTGGTTTTTACATTTTAGATTTACAGTCAATTTAATCTTTATATTTTAGTAACAATTAATTTTGTTTATGTTATTTTCAACTTGTAATAAATTTAGTTTCTACCATTAACTCTCTAATAAAAAATGTCTATATAGCAAACAGTTTGCACCATTCGCATACTTGGCCGGTTGGCCCGATTAAAACTCAACAACTCAATTAAAAAACCAGGTCAGCTCCACCTCACCATTACTAACAAACAGAACCTCCTTTATCCCTTTCCTCTCTTTCTCTTTGCAAGCGGCTGGTCTGCTTCTTCAGTTCTCCATACCTGAATACCCTACACACCACTCGCACCACCATTAGAGTCGGGTTCATGAGGGCTTGGCTGTCAAAGCCCCAGGTGGACATCTCCTTCTTCTGTGTTGTAGGGAAATGTAGAGAAGTATGAATGAAGCCAAAGCAAAGCCAAATCCTTCACAGATCTCATTCATTTAAAGTAAATTTAAAAAAAAAAAATTTAATTAATTATTTCCTATATGTTTCTCTTTGTTATTGTTGGAGGTGTTGGATTTGTTTGTTTTGTTTTTCTCTTTTGAGTTTTGACATCTTCACCTCTCATCCTATCCAAGTTTATCGGATTGACAAGAGAGAGATGCCAAGAAATATGGGTTTCTATCATTCTATGTGATGGGATTTTTGTGATAATTGGATTCGAATGTGAACCAATACATATGGTATTATTGTTGTTTTGGACAGAAAAGGATTTGAAAGAGCTTTCTTTGTTTGATTTGGGATATGGGTTGCTTTCGTGTTTGAGTAGATCTGTAACTAGGGTGATTATTGTGGTTGTTCAAGATCTGGGTTTATGATTCTTACCTGGAGAATAAAGTTTTTGGAATTTTTTTGGGGATAATGCGATATCAAGTTTCAAGCAAACTTGCCATTGGAAGCTCTTCTATTTCACCGAAGAACTAAAAGAAAGGGTGGTGGAAGGGGATAACGGATACTTCAAGACATTTTTGGATTCTGTCAGTAATAGATGAGTTGGAGCTGACTGGGATTTTTAAATTGAGGTGTTGAGTTTTAATTGGGCCAAGTGTGCAAGCTATGAACTCAAGACATTTTTGGGTTTTATCATCAATGTTGCAAAGTACATCTCTTTCAAAATTTTAGTTAAATAAAATTGACTTTTTTTTTCCTAGTAAGAACCTAATATATTAAGGGACTAAAGTTTAAGAACAAAATTTGGCTACAAACTAAGTTGTAACACAAGAATACAACTCTCATTAAAAAAATTAACATTGTTACATAATTTGAAAATCTAACCGTTGAATTGCATGTTTTCTCTGCGTTCTTAAAACACATGTTAAATTTTATGTCCATTGAAGTTATTTACTATTTAATCCATAAACTTATTTTTCAAAGCACTAGCATCGGGGGGTGTAAACACCCCTTCAGTTGCTATTTTATAATCCAAGACAGCAAAAACCCACTCCATCAGAGTTTGTATACCTAAAAAAATTTGCAACCTATGAATAGTAAGATTGCATATATGCAACCTAATTATTCATAGGATGTAAAGAAAAAAATAATAATATTTAATCTTGTGGTTGTGTGTGAAGAAAAAAAGATAATGGGAGGAAAGAGAGATAAAAATACTTTTTATTATTTTATTAGATAGTTTATATTATTTTATTAGGTTATATGTAAAAATAAAAAATTGGGATGTAAGATGAGTTATAAAATGAGCTCATAAAATAGATGAAGTAGTATTTGAGGATGCAAAATATGTTTTTTTTTTTTTTTTTGCATCCTCGGATGCTAGTGCTCTTTATGTTTAATTTTAGACTACAAAAACTCGAAATTTAAACATTTGATTGATGACATAGCTATTTATATTTGATTTTTTTGAAATTTTGCAAATATGGAGGATATAAAAAGAAAATGTAACTAAATGATGGATTTGTCAAAATTCACATCCAATAAAAAAATATTGAATGGAGTTGTAACCTTAGCTTACAACCAAGTTTGTTGCCAAATTTTGTCCAAAGTTTAATTATGTTGGGCCTAAAAAATATTTAGAGGGGTCACAAAGTTTTTTTAAGGATAAAAAAAAAATCATAAATTTTTAAAACTTATACATAATAATAATAATAATTTTTTCCAGATCAGGGTGATCCTGTGACCACCCTGAACTCTATGGAGAGCCTCCAGTGTTCTTTTCTTACTTGTTAATTTAAAACAAATTTCACTCTTTCAAGTATGAATGACTTTTGCGAACAATCACATATTAACATAAAAAAAACTATTATGAAACATTGTGACCCGAAACCAAAATAGCAAGCATTACTTAAAGTCTTAAACTAGAAGTTAATTAACTTTAGAATGCTCATACATCCAAAAGGCCATAATTTTTAAACAATGCTTACATGAGTGCGTGTGATATATCAATATATGGTTCAATTTTTATTTTACCTTCTTTATTTTAAAAACATCCAATCATTCAATTACATAAAAGGTGTAAAGGAATAAGTCCAACCCATGGTTCCAAATTTTAGTTCAAAGCAAGAAAATTTTTGAAGCTGTAGTTTATCAGAAAATTTATGTTGCTAGTGATGGATTCAGTTGTCATAATTTTTGTTGCTGTGAAAGCGAATGATTTGGTCTCAACCTCTTTCCAACCCTCTTCACCTCAAACCTCGCTTCCTCATCCTTCTGAGCTTGATCATGTGCCGTTATCTACTTGCCTTAAAGAAAAGATTGAAAGTTGAAAAAATGCAAGAAAAAGACCTTGAAGCCCATAAAAATTGTGCAACTAAGAGTTTTCAATATTGCATAGACCAAATGCATGCATCCACTTGACCCGATGCGTTGGAAGGCTAGAAAAGCTGCTTTACAATGTCTTCGAAATTATGGGTCGAAAAAGTTTGATTTTGAAGGTTGTTTATATGTATGGTATATATAAGTGGCATGTCCAAAAGGACAAAGATGTTTCTATATATACCATCAATTATGGGTCCAAAAGTTTGATTTTGCTTAATCTTTTGGAAATAACCATCAATTGTATCAGTACCTTTCTTCACTGCACTCAGTTCATTGCGAAGACTCATAACATGAGACCTTGACACTGAGGCAAACCTCTTTTCTAACACCTTCCATACTCCCTTAGCAGATTTTTGCCCAACATTAAGAGCAAGAATAGCAGGTGACAAAGTAGAATTGATAAAAGTGAACATTGCTTGTTCATGATTCTTCCAAGAAATGAAACTAGGGTTAATCTCAATAGTGAGATTACCAGAAGAATCCTTCAAAAAATGATCTAGAGCAGTAATTAAATCATCAAGAATGTCAATCATTGAATAAGTTTCAAGAATTACCTCAATTTGATGCTTCCAAACAATGTAATTGCCATAGTCAAGCTTGACAGTCATCATCAAAGACATATTGGATAACAGAAGCAATGAAGCATTTGCAGGTAAAGCTGTATTAGTCACAGCAGGAGTTGAACCAGAGGTAGAAGACGAAGATGTGGAAGCCATTGATAAGGATCAATGCTCTGATACCATGAAAGAACACAGAGAAAGCTATGAAACACGAAGAACAGATTGCAACAAAAAAGAGAAAGAAAGAGAGGATTTCTTAACAGAATTCAATTGTATTGAAATCAATCTTACACCAGTTACAAACTTAATCGACTCTAACTGCCTATCACACGTGCACATGTGCTATCACTTAAGTTATATACATTCATACATTAAAATGACTCCGTTCTATTTATCCTTGCACTGGAATGACACCGTCTTGCACTGTTTCTTCTTTACTGTTGGAACTGGATTTAAATCATCTTCTCTCTTCAAGTTTACAATAGCTGCTAGTGCTTTCATCCCCTCTCAAACGAAATGGGAATTTCCACAAGAGTTTGGAAGTTAACCAGTGAAAACGAGAAGGCAAACCTTTAGTAAAAATATCAGCAAGCTAATCATTGGAAGAAATAAATTTGACCAGAAGAATTCCTAAGAACCTTTTCACGCACAAAATGATAATCCACCTCAATGTGCTTTGTACGTGCAAGGAAGACAGGGTTAGAAGCAATGGCCAAAGCACTTACATTATCACACCATAACAAAGGAGGATTGGAGAGGAAGATACCCAAATCACAAAGGAGCATACGGATCCAAAATAACTCAACAACAAAAGATGCCAATGCCTTATATTTAGCTTCAGTGGAGGATCTAGAAACTGTTGATTGCTTCTTAGCTAACCAAGTGATAGGAAATTTGCCAAAGAAAATAACAATGCCAGAAATAGACCTACAATCAACTAGATCACCTGCCAAGTCAGCATCACAATATGCAGACAAGGAAGGAAAACCAGGAGTAAAAGCAAGGCCATAATGAAAGGTATCCTTGGTGTACTCAGAATACGTTTAGAAGCCTGCAAGTGGTTTTGTGTAGGATCACTCATAAACTGACAAGCTTGCTGAACAGCAAAAGACAAGTCTAGCCTAGTAAAGGTAAGGTATTGAAGGGCACTAACAAGGCTTCTATAAGAGGTAGCATTAGATAAGGAAGGACTGTCATGAGGCATAAGATGCTGATTGGGAGAGCAAGGGGTCTTACAAGGCTTGCAATTAGTCATAGCAAACTTTATCAACAAATCAGTGGCATATTTAGTCTAATGCATAAATAGACCTGAATCAATGTACTCAATTTGCAATCCAAGATAGTAATGAAGAAGACCAAGATCCTTAAGATCAAAGGCAGAACTTAAAAGCTGAATGATAGAAGCAGTGAAGGTAGAATCATTCCCTATAAGAATAATATCATCTACATATAATAAAAGAAAGACCAAATGATAGTTATGTCTATAGATGAATAAGTTCCCATCAGCACCTGAACCAAAGAATCCAATATGATACAAATGAGAGGTAAACCTCTCAAACCAGGCTCTAGGAGCTTGTTTGAGACCGTAAAGAGCCTTGTGAAGAAGACAAACATGATTAGAAAATTGAGGATCAATATAACCCTGAGGCTGTCTCATATAAACCTCTTCTTTCAAAATGCCATGGAGAAAGGCATTACTAACATCAAGCTACCTTAATTCCCAACCATTATTCACTCACAAGGCCAAGAGAAGTCTCACAGTAGCAGGCTTAACCACAGTGCTGAATGTCTTATCATAGTCAAGTCTATATTGTTGAAGATAACCCCTAGCCACTAACCTAGCTTTATATCTAGCAATTGAACCATCAACATGCCTCTTCAAACTGTAAACCCACTTACAAGTAACCACATTTTTATCAACTGGCAAAGGAACTAAGGGCCATGCTTTCTTTTTCTGAAGGGACTAAAATTCCGAGTCCATGGCAGCCACCTATTGAGGGTGTTTAGCAGCAATAGCATAGGAAGGGGGTTTAGTTACAGTATAGTCATGTTTAACTACTAAAACTTTAGGCTTATATATACCATGTTTTGATCTTGTAACCATAGGATGTGAATTGTGAGAAATAAGAAGGGAAGAAGGAGGAAAAGCAATAGAAGATGGAATATCAGGAACAGAAATAGGAAGATCATTTAAGGATGGAACAGGATCAAAAACATTGGAAATGGAAGAGGGAATACTAGATGGAGGTGGAACCACAGGAATAGGAGTAGAAGCTTGAAACAAAGAAGGTAACAGAGAAGGAGTAAGATCTAAAGAAGTGGAAGAAGGAATAGAAGCAGAAGTGGAGGTAGGAGAAGAAGTAATAGGACTAACAGCATCAGAAGAAGAACCTGATTGGGAATGGGGAAACCAAAGAGAAAAAGTAGTGGTGAAAAGGGTATTAGGATCAGTAGAGAAGGAAGACTAAGCAAAAGGAAACAAAGATTCATTGAATAAAGCATAACAGGCAATGTAAATTTTATTGCAAGTAGGATCAAGACAAATATAGCCCTTTTGACAGTGGAGGGTAACCTAGAAAAATACATTCTTGAGACTTAGGTTGAACCTTGTTCTTATTGTATGGCCTAAGATAAGGATAGCAAGCACAACCAAAGGCCTTAAGAGCTTGAAGAGGAGGTGGTTTAGAGTACAAAAGTTCCTAGGGAGACTTGAAATTTAACACAGAAGAGGGTAATCTATTAATAAGAAACACAACAGTAGCAAAGGCATAAGACCAGTAATTATAAGGTAAATGAGACCTATAGAGTAGAGAAAGACCTATTTCAACAATGTGCCTATACTTCCTTTCAGAAACTCCATTCTGTTGAGGAGAATGAGGACAAGAAGTCTGATGCAAAATACCATTAGAGGAGCAAAAGGCTTGAAAAGCAGAATTGGTATATTCAGTACCATTATCTGTCCTAAGCACTTTAAGTTTAGTAGAAAATTGATTCTCAACAAGTGCCTTAACATGCTTAAACACAGATAATACTTCATGCTTATGTTTAAGCAGAAATAACCAAGTAAACCTAGTGTAATCATCCACAAAGATCACATAATAGGCAAAACCAAGAACAAAAGATAAAGGAGTTGGTCCCCATACATCACTATGAACAACATCAAGTACAAAAGTAGACACAATAGGAGTTTTAACCAAAGGGTACTTGTGCATCTTAGCACTTATACAATATTCCCAAGAAGAGCAACTGTTCTCAATTTGGGACAAAGTAACAGAATGAAAGAAATTCTTAAGAGCAAAATATAAAAGCCTAGAACTAGGATGTCCAAGCCTGTAATGCCAAAGCAGAAGAACATCAGACTTGATGAATTTGGAAGCTGACACATTTGAAGTAGAGTTGAAGGCAGTGGAAGATGAGAGTGATGAAGATGATGGAATGGGATGCACTCCATCTTTACTCAATCCTTTGTAGATGATCTTCCCTAAAGGAAAATCCTGAATTAAGAACTTGTGAGCATCACAAAAGGCATTATTTTGAAGACACAACTTATGAACAGACAAGAGATTAGAAGCAAGATCAAGAACCCTAAGTATATTATTAAGCCTAAAGTTATGAATAGAAGTTTTAAGCTCACCATGACCAACATAAGTAACTGGGAGCTTTTGTCCATTGCCCACTATAACAGTTTCATTGCCTGCAATAGATTGTTGATGAAGAGACAATTGAGAAAGATTAGGAGTAACATGGTCTAAACAACCTATATCTGTAAGCCAACCATTGCAGCCCTGCACTTGAGAAGAGTTAGTAACCATTGAAGCCAACTTAGCAGGTGGATGCCTCCCTTGGTATGCAAAGTCCATTATGTGATAACAATTAAGAGCTAAATGACAACCCTTGCCACAAATTTGACAAGATGGCCTATTGGATTGAGGCTAGCCTGAAGGTCCTTGAGTGCCTTGTGACTTAGAATGCTGCCCTGGATTAGTATTATAGCTAGAATTACCAAATCCTCCATTGTTGTTGTTGAAACCATTATGATTATTGTAATTACCTCTGCCACCTCTTCCTCTTTGATTAGAATATCTACCTCCTCTACCTCTCTGATTAGAAAAACCATGATTTTGAGACTGACAATTCACATTCATAGCCACTGAAGGAGGAGTAACACTATTAGACCTTTTCTTGATCACTCTCTCCTCTGCATTAAGTAGAGTATTCAACTCTTCAACAGACAAAACATCACTACGAGTTCTAATTGCAGAACTAAAAGAATCATACTCTAAGGGTAATCCATCAAGAGCAATATGAAGAAGCTCTTCATCATCCAAGAATACAGAAACAGAAGCCAATTTATCACGAATTTGCTTAATCTTTTGGAAATAACCATCAATTGTATTAGTACCTTTCTTCACTGCACTCAGTTCATTGCGAAGACTTATAACATGAGACCTTGACACTGAGGAAAACCTCTTTTCTAACACCTTCCATACTCCCTTAATAGATTTTTGCTCAATAGTAAGAGAAAGAACAGCAGGTGACAAAGTAGAATTGATAAAAGTGAACATTGCTTGTTCACGATTCTTCCAAGAAATGAAACTAGGGTTAATCTCAGTAGTGAGATTACCAGAAGAATCCTTCAAAAAACAATAGGGAGCAGTAATTGAATCATCAAGAATGTCAATCATTGAATAAGTTTCAAGAATTACCTCAATCTGATCCTTCCAAACAATGTAATTGCCATAGTCAAGCTTGATAGTCATCATCAAAGACATATTGGATAACAGAAGCAATGAAGCATTTGCAGGTAAAGTTGTATTAGTCACAGTAGGAGTTGAACCAGAGGTAAAAGACAAAGATGTGGAAGCCACTGATAAGGATCAATGCTCTGATACCATGAAAGAACACAGAGAAAGCTATGAAACACGAAGAACAGATTGCAACAAAAAAGAGAGAGAAAGAGAGGATTTCTTAACAGAATTCAATTGTATTGAAATCAATCTTACACCAAATACAGATGAGCACATCTCTAATATATACTCAGTCATTGAGGTGGGAAAGTTAGTTACAAACTTAATCTACTCACTGCCTATCACCGTGCACACGTGCTATCACTTAAGTTATATACATTCATACATCAAAATGACTCTATTCTATTTATCCTTGCAATAGAACGACACCGTCTTGCACTGTTTCTTCTTTACTATTAATGGAACTAGATTTAAATCATCTTCAATCTCTTCAAGTTTACAACAGCTGCTAGTGCTTTCATATTTCTTATCAAATATATGAGGAAGAATGCTTGATTTAGTTCCATTTATAATGAAATTTTAGTTTTCCCTTAATTTTGCATTTAATGTAACTAATTAAAACAATGGGACGCAAAGAATAGATTGGCAATCTTTTCGATGCCTTATGTGAATTACATATTTTATTTTTTGGTTATCACCAACATGATTTGCATAATTTTGCAAATAATAATTTCCTATGCAATTATGGAAAGGAAAAATTTTGAATGTACTTGTTTTGAAAATCTACACTTATAAGCTTCTTAACAATTTTCTCATAAACAATTATATGTTGTGCCTTTTGGAAAATAATTGTTACTTGAGATTATGTAGAGATTATGTTGAACAAGGAGTATATACAATAGCATTCCTAATTTTGAACTTGATAAGAAGTTGATGAATGATATGAGTGCCCTAAATTATAGATACGTACAGTAGGCGATCTTATTCAATCGAGCTTGAATATGTGTCCTTAAACATAATAAATTTGTATATAATATTGCTTTCCTTTTGTGCATTAAATGTCATTTTTAGATAACTAGTCATTTACTTGTGTAAGGTTGAATTTAATCAACCATCTTGTTGGCTTTATTCTGTGCCAAATTTGTTTGTAATTTAGCAATTAGTAACCTTGTATTTAGATGAGAATCATGTAAGGGTAGTGAGTGAGAGAGTGTGAAGAAATGCTCAAGATTGTGCAAGAATGTAGAGATTCGCGGCTGGGAATCACGGGTGACTCGCGACTGGCAAGCCACCAACTGCAGCACACGAGTGAAGCATGTGAGAAGATGAACAATCATGCCAGCTAGAGCACTACAGAACAAAAAGCCCAGCCTAGCCGTTCTGTTATCTCGCGGCTTGAACTCGCGACTCAATCAAGTCGCGAGGCCAAGCTGCCAACCAACTCTGTTTTGAAAAACCTGACTCTTCGCATTCCATTCTCACCCTAGTATAAATACCCCTTATCCCATGAAATGTAGAGAGCTTCCAGAGAGAATTTTGAGAGAGAAACCCTAGACAAAAACAAGATTGATTCATCCACAATCTTCACATAGAGACTCTTCAAATTCTTCTACTCTCACCCTCTCCATTGTTACATCCTTGAGAGGTTCTTACCCAAATCCTTTTCTAACCATACCCACATCTGTGAGAAGGTTATTTGGTGCTTTGGGAAGCAGTTAGGAAGAGACCAATGCATATTGGTTAATGTTATGGGCTATAGCGGAATCCAGTAAGCTAAAGAAGAAATAGGTTCAGCGTAACCTCATTGGAGCAAGAAGCTTGGAGGGCTTAGGTATACTGGGTAGATTAGACTTGGAGGGTCTTCTGCTATTCATGTATCCCAACTACATTCTTTAGTGGATTATTTACCGCTTGGAGGGCAGCGGAGAGGTTTTACGCCGAGGGCTTCGGTTTCCTCTTCGATAACACATCGTTGTGTTTTCCTTGTGTTTGCATCTCTCTTCCCTTAATCTTTGCCATTTAATTTATGCCATGGATGTGATTTTATTTGGTTTAGATTGTTTATCAATTCTGTGTTTAGCTTATGTTCATGTTCCGTACATTTAGTGTTTGATAATAAGCTTGAATTGGTAATTTCTATTTGGGGGTCTAAATGTTCATAGTGTTTTCAACGCTATTTGAACATTCAACTTGTCTTACTAAAAGTAAATTCTTCTATGTTTTTCTTTATTAACTTTAACCACTAAGTTGTGTTTCACATATATATTGTGGTATGGTTTAGATTCAATTGGAGCAATATCAACATTCTATTAAAATTTTCTTGTGCCTCGTTTTAGATTGTGTTGTCTCAAGTTTTGTAATATTACTTTCAGATAATATCTTTCTTAATTTTATACTATCGTATATGAGTCTAAAATCTAGTTAATTAGAGCATTTCAAACCTAAATATGATGCCATGTGGGAGTTGAATTTTAAATCGAATTATATTAATTTATCTCATGCTTCATTATTGTTGTTGTTCTATGGGGTGTCACTATCAACATCAAGAAAGATATCATTCATTTTCACAAATCATAATTGTATAATTGAGTGTAATACCTTTGTCGAGTTCCCATTTTACCCCTCTAATCGTATAATTAAATGCAACATAGGTTCATTGAACATTGTTATTTTAACCCAGGCGGTGCCCAAGTTTCTTGAACTCAAGTTAACTAAACAGATTATGGGTTCCAGTTAGCTCAATCAATAAAGTCTCTTATAGTTGAATAAGAGATCTGGGATTCAATCCCGCCTATACCAAAAATTGATTGGTGTCTTGATTTGATGATCACGAGCTATCATTAAAAGTGGATACCATAGGTTAAAACCTTCTCAAAAAAAAAAAAAAAAAAAAGTTAACTAAACAAATTCCAATTGCACCTGAGTCAATTGGTATAAATGGCTGAGATTTCAAGTTGCAAAAAGCAACTTTAAATCTCAACCATTGAATATAAAAAATGAGTAAAAGTAAAAATGAAAAAGTGAAAAAAAATATTGTAAGAGGGTGAGGATGAATTGCTTGGTGCAATCGCTATAAGAAATTGTACCGGATCTCAATCCGTAAAATATCAAATGTAAAAGATGCTTCACAAAACTATAAAGTTTTTTATGTAGTTTTAAGAGGGGATGATTATAGAAGGGAAATGTAGTTTAGGAACTATTTTTAGAAACATTTTATTGGGAGAATGATAAAATAATAAATGTTGTTAACAGCTTTTACATTTCCGATGAAAGTGGTGTCAAAATTTTCCTATTATGATTTATTAACAATTGCCCTAAGGGAATCCGTCAACATGACCCACTATAAATACTTCTAGAGTACCATAAATGCATAATCTCCCCGTCTCACATAATCATTAGTCTCACTAATTAAATATATGGTGGGACCCGCAATTCATGTGAAAAAAGAGGAGTACGCATTTATGGTACTCTCGGAATATTCAATAATTTTCCTTTAAAAGGTGTCTATCTTTTAGGTTAATAGTAAGTTGCCCATGTGATACACGGATAATGTTGTAATGTTCTATGTAAATTTTTTTTGAAGAATGTTGTACATATATTATAGCATATTTGTTATAAACTTTTTTAGTACTTAGTTCATCATAAGAAGTAACAATTATAAATTGCTCACACATATCTATTATAATTATTTTGTTCAAGTTATTAAAAAAAAAAAAAAAATCCAACAACAACAACAACTTTGGAGTAATATTGTATAATCAAAATTTATAAAAGCATATTAATTCATTTCATATTATTGATTTGTATTATGTGATGTAATAAAGAGCTTCATTATGAAATCTTTTTTTTTTTTTTGGCTTCTTCAATGCTTTTTTTATTGCAGTATGACAATGCTTGTAAAACTTGTTGAGAGGTATGTTATCATCATTTGTTTCTTCATCTTCAATGTTTGAAGTTTAGTTTGTCCCTATTTGTTCAATTTTTGAGCTTTCATAACTTTTGCATCATCTGTGTTAATCACTAATAAATTGGCACTAGAAGATTCTTGATTGGATCTTACAAAGTTTGGACTTGCGGATTTATTGTCACTAAGATTTTTCATAAGTATTTGCATTCATATTAAATTTCAGTGATATGACAGTTTTTTGTAAATGTATATATATATATATATATATATATATTGGAATAGTGTAGCAAAAGAATTAATATAGCATATTGGATTGTGTATTTTTTTTTTCCTTTCATACCTTTTTGTCATTTGAAGGTGCATAAAAAATCTTAACAACTGTGTAAATTTTCAAAACCATTCTTTTTTTTTTTCTTTTTTGAAGTAGGAAAATCCTTTGTTTTTTTCTAAAAAAAAATTCAAGTCATGTGAGATTTCTCTCCAATATCAATAGTTTTACAATAATTTAATAATTTAAATAAGTTGTACCTCAGTTTGTTTTTCAACAAGATCTCTTGTAGATTTATTAGGATTTTCTCGGCATCTCGATCAAATATCATAAAAGTTGTTTTGTCAATTGCATCAAAAACTTCAATTTGAATCAAGTATCTGAAGTATTTTGGAAACTATATAGTTACAATGAGATGAATATATTATAAATATTTGAAGAGTATGTAGTTAATGTGAGTGCTAAAATGATCCTGATTGTGGTTTGACATGCCTTCCACAAAGCACGCACGAAATGTAATACCAACCCATCATTGTATCAATGTTGCTTATCGTTCCAATACCCTGGCAGTTCACATCCTAAAATTGATAAAAAAATAAAGACATGATTTCATGAGAACAAAATTTTCTAAAAGTATCATCTATACGTGTGGGGGGGGGGGGGGGGGGGGAGGGTAAGAGTTTTGGCTTTGATTTATGAAGGGTCCAACTTAGGTCATAATATGTAAGGTAATAACTAGGTTTGGGTTTTTCATAAGGTTTGATCTATTTTTAAAAGGTAGTCTATTTTGTAGAGAATAACTTTTGGTCTAATTGTCAAGAGCAACCCATATTTTTATATAATAGCAAAAAGAAGTTACTATGATCTATTGGATTACAGTAAAAAATAATAATAATAAAAGAGGTAAAAATGGCTAAATACAAAATTAGAGTACCATATGGCAAGACCTCATGTGCTCTCCTGCATGAGATCTCTACTTTTAATACTGTTATATATAAACAGCTAGGGTTTTTTAAAGACCCATATATTTATTTATGCCATCTTTCTTGGGCTTCTTATTCCATAATAATTATCTCATTTAAATATCTTAGACCCAAATCAATTAAATCCATTTAATTGTGGGCCTCCTCTTTAATTTATGTATATGAAATAAATTAATAACAAAATTATGGTGCTACATGGGCAGTCAGTGTCGACAGCTCGATGTCCAAAGCCATCTTTAAAACCATCGGTGCCGGGATTCGTGGCCAGAGTTGTCATTTTAGCGATCGGTGCTAAGAGACAGATGGCTAGAGCTGCCATTTTGACCACGAAAGTCACTTCTTTTGAACGGTTTTAGACCCCTTAACCCAACCAGATTAGCCTAGTTAATTTAACCAAGTGATTAACTTAGTCAAATTATGCAAATCTAGGTTAACACAATCAAATAATCATATCAAGAAATAAAGCAGCGGAAATATAAATAACACAATGATATGATCACCTAGGAAACCACACGGTAAAAACCTGGGGAGGATTTGACCTAGCTATCCTCAAGGTAAACTTGAACCCACTATGCGAAAGAATCGAAGTTCATACAAAAGGACTTACAAGCTCCCCGCTTGACTTCCTAATGCTACCCACCAGTAGAACTTACTGACACGACCACATGCAAGCTCTGAATCCACGGACTCCTTCTTTCTTGGATTCTCCAATCAAGTACAAGCACCCATGCTTGTTATTCTTTAAGCTCCAATGGCAGCAACCGAGTTTATCATCAAGATGTTGATACTATCTCTACCTTGAAAACCCTAAGTTTTGTGTAAAGGAAAGTTCCTCTAGATCTCACAAGAGATTTACACAAAACAGAAAAGTATAAGTAACAATACAACAGGAGCAACTCTAAAAACGTGGCTAGGGTTTTTCTTTATATACCTAGGGTAAAAACAGAAAACCCAAAAACGTTTAATGAGTTAGGGCTGAGTTGGAAAATTCTGCAGAAAAGCATTCTGCCCGAGATTCGATCGATCGAGTCTTTCTTTCGATCGATCGAGCCAGGCCGAAATGCATCAATGCATCTGCAGCCTCTCGATTCCAACTTTACATGAAAGACACCACTTTAAGCAAGCTTAAACAAGACTAAACATATTGTTTTGATCATGGTTTGCTAACATTACACATTAGAGTTCTAAATACATAAATTCCTAAATCTTTAGAACCTAACAACTTTGATTATTGGTGCTAGGTTCTAATGGTCGAAACTACCATTCCAACCACCAAAGTCATTGCTTCGACAACCAGTGCCAGGTTTTGATGACTAGAGCCATCGCACCAATGACCAATGTCGGGGGTTTAGTCACTAGAGCTGCTATTCCAACGATCGGTGTTGGCAATTGATCATTGGAGACACGGTTCTGGTGACCGATGTTGGAGGTCTGATAACCAAAGCCTCTATTTTGGTCATCGGTCTTGGCAATCCAGTCATCAGAAACATTGTCCAATGACTGGTGTTGGAGGTCCGATAAGTGAAGTTGTTGTTCTGGCTATTGGTGTTGGCAGTTCAATCACCGAAGACATCGCTCTGACGGCAATTGCCGAATCTACCATTTCGGCAATTTGGTCATCAAACCTTTGGCACCAACGACTCTACTGGTTGAGCCACCCATTTTGATGGTTTGCTTAAAAAATTTTACTTGTCTAACCAAATACCTAAAAATATTTTATTGAAAATGTTTTACATGTAACATTTTCAATCAGTAAAATTTTAAGTTTGAAAATATTTTACTTGGAAAAAAACGAAGCATAAAATTCAAATATGTGTTTGTATAGTTTAAAAATAATTAATGATTTGGATTTGACAAATCATGGAGGATTTTAAACCTTGAAATCCTTAGATTTGAAATAACTTCTAAATTAATAGAATTTAAGATGATAAAATATATCTAAATAAGGAATTTTTTTTGAAATTAAGACATTTTAAACTCATAATTTAAAATCCAAATTCAAATTCGAATTTAAGTATTCAAACATTGACCTAGATTAACGGTCTAGATTATCAATCCCACTACGATGTGTACTACTCATTATCCTTCACACATGATCTGGATCAAATTTGCACTCAAACCAACATGATCACATTTGTATTAGCTTCTAACTCTTGTAAATTTTGTTCCGATCCCTATTGGGTTTAGGTTTAGCACTGAATGATCTTCTCTTGCGTATATAAATAAACAACAAAAGCCCAGCTAAGCCTAGCCTATCCTCTCCTCTCCTCTCCCACTCATATTGCCATGGATTTGAAGCTATGCTTACAAAAAAGCACATGTACATGCAGACAGAGATCCAGTCTGACACGCCAACGCAGAAGAACAATGACTTTGGATGATCTTCAGGAAGATATATTGGTGGAAATTCTGATTCAGCTGCCTTCAAAGTCTGTGTTTCAATGCAAATCCGTCTCAAAACGTTGGTATTCCATAATCTCTACTTCTTATTTCACTAACCGCTTTTATATGCTGCATCCGTCCTTCACCTTGCTCATCCAAAGATCATCCTACTATCTCTATGTAGTACCCACGGATCCCAAACTCAAATCCTTAATATCATTCAAATTCAAAGAAATGCTAAATCCAAATCCAAATCCCAACAAACCTTTCATGGTTGAAACTTCATGTAATGACTTGCTCTTATGCAGCTATTCCAATGGGCCCGTGATTGATCAATTTCAAATGATCTACTACTTCGTGGTAGATCCAATTGCTCATACATGTGTTGAGCTCCCTCCTGTAACTCAACTTGGTACGGGCTATCAGATTGAGTTCATCTACCGTTATGGCAATCATGACCAGCTCATTTATAGGGTGGTGCTTATTCCTCCCTTTAGTGACAAGTTAAAGGAAACTAAGGTATAGATTTTCGCATTTGAAACTGGTAAATGGAGCAATTCAGTGTTACCATGTCCAGGTAACTTTGATTGCCATGGTGTTCCCTATAAGAATTTGCTTTTTTGGTTGGATAGTGAAGGTGGCCGCCTTATTTGGTTCGATTAATACAATAGTGACTACTGTGGTTTCTTTGAACACCTTGAAAAGTTAGATCCATTTTAGGATCGTGTTATAAAGGATCCACTTGGAGTGTGTCATGGTTGCCTGAGGCTATGTCAGTTTTTAAAGAATCTACAAAAGGGTTTACACCTTTGGGAGATCAAAGACTGATGATAGAGGAGGAAAATGGTACTTAGAGCAGGAAATGTATTTTAATGAGATGGTTTGCCTAAATGTCCTCAACTTCTACAATACATAAACAGTAGTTCTCATCCAATGTTTATCATCCAAAGGACAAAGATATCATCTATTTGATTCTTATTTTTTGGGCGCATCCTAGTTCAGAAAAACACACGGTTATATCATTCAACATGAGAACAAAAACACTAGAAGTTATCCATGATACTCATTCCACGTGTAGCCTTACTTACCATTTTAGGACACGCCATTTATTCGAAGTTTTCACCTTTGTGCACCCTCCCGTACTTTCTCTTTTATATAACGCCTCTCAGATGGAATATAGTTTAATTATCGTTTTGTTGGCTTCCATTTGTGTATTATGATTTGCCTACATTTATAGTTTATTATTATTATTATTATTTTTGTTGTTGCTGTTGATATAGATTAAAATATCCCACATTTTATGGTTATTTGGTGATGGCTAATTATATTTACACACGCCCACATCCACATGTTGATGGCAATTGAATTACTGCATTTGCTGCAAGTCTAGAGATAAAATACACCATTAAAGCAGAATGATTAAATCAATCAATAATCGAATAGTGTTTAGCAAACAGAACTTTCATCCAGTTGAATGCTCATGTTAGGCTGGGTAACAATCTGTATTAACCCAGCTTTCATGTGCTTCTGCATCAAGTTGACTTGTGAATTCTTTTATACATAACTGACTAAAATAATATTATGCGTACTTCATTTTTCTTATTTAGTTTTATCCAAGCCTCTGAAATTTGTTCAAAAAGAAAGAATGCTGAAAGTATAAACTGATCAATTGACATTTAAATACTATTTGTATGATAGAGAATCCCTTGGCAAGTGATATTATTATCTACCTAAAAATGCACAGTATTGAGTTCTACATAAAACCAAAACATAGCATTTCAAACATTTAGATGCTATAGCACTCGAGATGGGTATTCAAGCTCAACAAAATTGACATGAAAATATGCATACCTGAATTAATCTTTAATGAAGAACTGCTGCTTCATATAAACCACTGATTGCAATTGAGCAACTTTCAACAAACATAATGCACAAACAGTTTATAACATGTGGCTAGGATTGATCACATGAGATAATAAGCCTAAACCAAGAGCCATTGATTTAGTAATGAACTTCAAATCAAATTTGAGCATATAAGAAAACTTGTTAGTGCTAAAGGTTGGAATCCCCTTTCAAGCTATAAAGAGAACCCTCAAATATTGTCCAATGTACAACGATTTTTTCATGCCTCTAAGCCTTTGGTTATTCAATCAACTCTCCATTTATTTTGTTGTACATAGTTCCAACATGGACATTGTTAAATTCTCAAATAGGTGATTTGGTGCTTGTCACATCATCAAAGTTCACTAAAAGTAGCGAAATGTCTTATAAAGCAAACCACAAGAGTGATAAATGCCTCGTAAATCAAACTACAAGTACAATGAAGGTAAGTATCACAAAATAATACATAGGATAGCATTTTCAAAGTTGGTGGGCTGAAAGAAGTTGTAGCTTGTAGTAGCAGAATTTGGTGTTGGTGGAGTGGGCATGAAAGTTCCTCTTGTTCTGGAGGTGAAGCTCTCAAGTTATGGGCTTGGTTGGTCTTTTTATATTTATTATTTATTAGTGAATCAGTAGCCCATGGCATACGGTGGACCCAACGGTATCTCACAGTGGTACCAGTGCTATTGGTTTCTCATAGAATCTCGAGTTTCTAAAGCTATTTTGCCGCACTACTCAATTAAGGTTTAAGGTTTGGTTACCTTTTCCCCTAATTTCCCATTTATTTCTACAATTTCTTGAGTTCTGTTTTGTTCAATTGATGTATTGATTAAATTTTGATTTTGTTTGGCAGATTTTTGTTATGTTTGTGTTTTTTTTGGTTTGCCCCTAAAATTTGAATTAATTGATGCTTTGTGCAGATCTATGTTTTGTTGAATTGTTCTCAAAAGAAAAAGAAAAAAAAAATCATTTAACTGTTAATTGCCTTTCAAATGGGAACAACCCTTGATTTTAATAGTCATATTTGTAACATGGATGGTTTAAAATTTGAATATTTGGAGAATACAATCGCCTTTGTTGTTTTTCATTTTTATATTTAATTTTTTTATTATTTATCTATTGATATATGTCTCTATTGATATATATTTTTATCGTTATTTTAATAGAAAGTAGGAATTGCTTTAATTTTTTTAACCCTATTTCCAGCCGCCTTTTAGAAGGTTGGAAATCTTCCCAAATTTTTGTTCACTATGCTTTCTAATCAATTTCACTTAGTCTCCCCATCATTTCCCCTAACCATTTATGGATGGCTTTGTCAAACTATTGCCTCTGTGTTTGGTTCTTAGATTGGCAATTTTTAAGAGTTTTTTTTAATAATTAAAAAAAGAAGAAGAGATTTTGTTTTTATTTGTTTGTTTGTTTGTTATTTTGTGTGTGTGTGTGTTTATGTTTGTTTGATATGTTAGTAATTGCATCTAAATGATATTTTTGGCCATTGATATGTCAAGCTATTTGTTAGGACATGTGTGATTCAATGTTAGGAACATATGTCACTATTTTATGTAATTGGCTAATCCTTTGACAAAACACACTTTACTTGTAATTGGGTAGATCTAGGATGTGTTTAATACTTCAAGGAACAAGGTTTCAAGTTCAAGTGTTAAAGCCATGCAAGTATGTCCAAGAAACAAGTGAGAAAATGCTGCATTTTAAAGCTCAACAGCTAGCCCGACAGCTAGCATCTATTGAGGTTTAAAAGCTGATGAAGCCCGTGGCTCGATAGCTACCTCGATAGATGGCTATCTATCGAGGTTTATGAAACTCAGTTTTTCAGAGCTAATTTTCATCCAATCCGTGAGTATGTGTTTACGCTTTCTTTTCTCACAACCCTAAACATATATAAGATTATTTTAAGGGCCGTCAAAGGTTGCATAGTTGTGCGAATGTGAAGCAAAGTTTTATTCATACAAATTATGACTAGAGACAGAATTTGCCCTAGTTTATCTTTCTCTTAAAGAAGCTGCTATGTTTGTACACCATAGGGTTTTGTGACCAAGGAGCTTCTTGATCTTCATCGTGTGATGAACTGAAGAACTTTGCAGCCAACATCCTTCTCAAGTTGGTGATTAAGTCGTGTACTAGGATCCGCGCATCTATTGGTTAGTCACATACTGGGAGCCGTGCATTGAAAGGAGAGATTGTCACTACAGAACAAATCTAATTGAATATTAGGGTAAGGGTTCAACTGTAGGTTGATATAAGGTACTGGGATTCTTTTACTTATAACTGCTTGTTTTGATAACAGTGGATTCTCAGGAATGGTGACCTTAAAATCACTCGGTGGGGTTTTTGTCTTATAGGTTTTCCCTATTCGTAAACAAATCACCGTGTTAAATTAATTTTCGCTGCACTTTAGTTAATTGGTGATTTGTTTGTGCTACCATGCATTTTGCATGTTAATTTGATTAATTAATAAACTTGGCTAATTAATCAATTAATTCATCACAATGGGTCAATACATTCTTGGCCTATCACTATTATAATGGGTCCAACGAGATAATTTTTTAAAATACTGATTTTATGATATTTACTTATTTAGGATTATTGAATAATTTTCGTTGTTCATGTTTGTTAACTATCCTGAAATATTGAAACAGTGGTTGCTCCAAATTTTCTGGGTTTTTCTCTTAACGGGTACCGGTAATAGAGAGAGGCAGATACAGAGAAATAGAGAGAAAGAAATAGAGAAACAGAGTTAGAGAGAGATACAATCTGTAAGCACATAGGAATTGAGATTGAGGATCGGCACTACGCCGTGACCAACATAATCGGAACTAAACACAGACCGACGAAAGGTATGCATCACTTCTCTGTGTTCAAATTTGAATTGAAATTTGGATGTTTATTCTCTTTCTTTAGATGCTTTGTTGTAAATATTAATTCTTGTAAAGTTGTTATTTACAACTATGTATTTTGTTGGCTTTTATTCCGTGCCAAATTTGATTGTAATCATTTTCAATCGTTCATACCCTGTATCTAGTGTGGGATTTGTTGTAAGGGATGTGTGATAAAGAGAGAGTGTGAAGATTCAAGCATTGGAAGAATGAAGAATTCTCGTGGGTATGTCGCGACCTAGCTTCTCGCGAAATGAGTCATGTGTCATGCACATGCTGGAATGCGAAGAGTCAGGCCAGGAGGAGACAGCTGTGTCTCGCGAGTATCTCGCGGGTAAGGCCTTCCCGCGAGACACCCGCGAGGCAATCTGTTCTGCCAGCCTCTACTGACTGACTCACACTTTTTGCACCTATCCTATGTATACCCTCATTAC
Organism: Quercus aquifolioides; assembly: GCA_019022515.1. Classification (NCBI taxonomy): domain Eukaryota; kingdom Viridiplantae; phylum Streptophyta; class Magnoliopsida; order Fagales; family Fagaceae; genus Quercus; species Quercus aquifolioides. The sequence continues at coordinate 24,016,349 of CM032327.1, read as the reverse complement.
CCACAAATGTTGAGGAATGTTTCAGAGAGAAAACCCTAGCCAAACACATTGGGAATTAGAGATTGTCATCCCCACCTTTCTCTATACAATTGCTTGTGGTATTTCCTCAACTCTTCCCTCTCCATTTCCATACCATTGAGAGGTTGATAGCCCAAACACTTACCACATCCTTTGAGAGTGTTGAGTGACGTTTTGGTGCTGCTGGGAAGCATTGGAAGAAGCCTGGAATGGCAGATGCAACATGGAGCTTGTTGCGGGATCCGGAGAGCTAGACAAGACACGGTTCCGAGAAGCCTTGTTGGAGTAGGAGCTTGGAGGGCTTAGGTGCATCGGGTAGATTAGGCTTGGAGAGTCTCTTGCTAATCCATGTATCCCAACTGATTGTCTAGTGGATCGATTTCCGCTTGAAGGGCGGCGAAGAGGTTTTTCGCCGAGTTCTTCGGTTTCCTCTTCGAAAACACGTTTTGGTGTTTTCTGTGTTTGCATCTTTCTTTCCTACTCTTTTATATTCCATTATACTGCTGTGTAACTTAGTTTATGGATTAGAGTAACTTATTTGTTCATCCGCTCGCATTTACACTATTCCGCACTTTGTATTAAGTTAGTGTAAATTAATCTATCGAGCCGTAATTTTAATTGGGGGGTCTAAATTGCTCTTGTGTTTTCAACACATTTCCGAGCTTTCAATTGGTATCAGAGCAGGTACACTCGTTGTGGTTTAAATACCTGAGTGTGATCCTTGACCCTATTTGAGATGGACCGGTCTCAATCACTCAATGTTCCACCATTTTTCGATGGGAACAATTATGCTTTCTGGAAAGTCAGAATGAGAGCATTTTTATGCTCTATAGATGATACCGTTTGGGATGCGGTTGGGATTGGTTGGACTAAGCCGACGGATCCTAAGTCCACTTGGGACAAGGCAGCTCTCGCAGCAGCCAATGCTAATAGTAAAGCGTTAAATGCTATTTTTTGTGGTGTGTCTCCTGATGAATTCCACAGGATCTCTCATATGACGGTAGCCAAGAAAGCTTGGGAGATTTTGGAGACGACATATGAGGGTACGAAGAAAGTTAAGGACACAAAGCTTCAGTTGCTTACCACCAAATTTGAAGAGCTCAAGATGGGGGATGATGAACAATTTGATTCATTCTATGGGAAACTCAATGAAATTGTAATTGCTAAACTCAATCTTGGGGAGAAGATTGAAGATACTAAGGTGGTGAGAAAAATTTTGAGGTCCTTACCGGAGAGCTTTCGGGCAAAAGTCACAGCCATAGAGGAAAGCAAGGATTTGGATGAAATTAAGATTCAAGAGCTCATTGGATCACTTCAAACATATGAGCTTGGACTACCTTCCCACAAGACGAGTAAATCGCTTGCTCTTAAAACCATCACCGAAAGAATGGATGATCCTTCCGAAGAAGATGGAGTGGAGAAGGAAGTAGTATATCTTGCGAAAAACTTCCGAAAATTCCTGAAGATGAAGAACAGTGGAAAACCATTCAACAGAGGGAAATTTTCATCTTCAAGAGGTGATAGGAAAGAGTTTACAAGGAAAGAATGGAAGGATTCTCAACCTTCTTCAGACATTGTGTGCTATGAGTGCAATGGCCATGGACATCTAAAGAAGGAGTGTCCAAATTTTCTGAGGGGAAAAGGCAAGGCTTATGCCACGACGCTCAGTGATTCAGAATCTTCTGATTCTGACTCAGAAGAAAGCTGTGACGGAGAGGGAAACTACGCCGCCTTCATGACCATTGCTCATGTGGAGTCATCGGATGATTTGGGTGCACTTGTGGAGGAGCTTGGTGAGCATTCTGATTCAGAGTCTATTGGGATTGTGGAAGAATCAGATGCTGAAGAGGAAGAGAATACAGCTAATCTTCAAGAAAATTACTCCTTACTACTTGAGAAGTCTGGAGAGTATTCCAGAGTAGCCAAGGCAGCTGTAAGGAAAATGAAGAAAGCTGAGGAAGATTACAAAAGTCTCTTGATCAGATATAAAGAGGCTAAGTGTGAGATTAAGACACTAAATGGTGAGCTGTCTGAAGCATAGATTTCTTGAGCAAGAGGTTGTGCAAGCTCATGCTAAGATGGAGAGAGTCTCCTCTCAGAAGTTAGAAGATGTTATATCATCTCAAAAACCTTCTTCAGACAAGTCCGGGTTGGGATACACCAGAGGAAGCTGCTCATCAGCCAAAGTCACCAAAGGAGTAAAGTTTGTGAAGGCAAACGAGACGGTTGTTGAAGAGCCCATTCTTGAGAAAGATGAGGATGTAAAGAAGAAGAATGTGGCTGAGCAACGAATGGTGAATAAGCCCCGAAATCAGTCTATGGCTAAACATGAAACTAGAGGAAGATCTCTCCCAAGATCACAACGGAGTCCCAGAACAGATTATGTGTGTCATTATTGCGGATTGCAAGGACATACGAGACCTAATTGTCAAAAGCTGAGATCGGACAACAATGCAAGTGCACCTCGGTCACGGGGAAGGAGAAATGACATGAGGTCTTGGGGTGGTGAGCAACCAAGAAGTCAAAATCGTGATCCCGGTATGACAGACGTGATGAAAATGATCGGTGTCTTCACCACTTTCTTGGAGAGTTTCACCAGAAGGTTTGAAAGTCCAAACTCTCGTACCCAATCCGTCAAGGATATCACCCCAAACGCACATGACGTGTGAAAAGGGGTACTCATGCATAAGCATTATAACATGTCCATGCATAAATTCTTTCAATGTTTAGGGACATTTGTTGTTGCATCATTTCATGCATTGCTTTCTTTTTGCTATTGTTCTTTTATCTGTTTTGGTGTGTTCCAGCTGTTTTCTGGTTGATCTTACTTTTCTTGTTCTGTTTTGTGTGTGTTCAAAAATTTCAAAAACCCATAAAAATTGAAAAATCTCAAAAGTTTGATCACTTGTTTTGTGTATGTCACATGTGAGTTTGGCCTAGTACCTTCGTACTTATGGCGTAGTGCATTTACGATCGTGGCTTGTCTTATATGCACTCAGTTCTTTGTGGGAGAAATCTTAAACACTATGTGTGACTGTTGTAAATAGATCTTCAAGCTTGTCATGAATGATTGGTCAATAGTCTTGTTGGTCTTGATACTTGCATAGACTTGTGTCTATATCTCTTCCCACTTTATTTTTATGTTTTTGCAAAAAGAGCTCACCAAATTTAAATCTCCAAATGAAAAGAGATATTGAGCTGCAAAAGCCTGTCGCACACACTAGTATTCGACTAGGAAAAAGGGAAAGCGACTCTTCTTAATGTTTTTTTTATGGTGCTCAAAAAGCCAAAGGCTAATCATTAATGTTGAAATATCATAAATTTCAAGCACCAATCTCAAAATGAGATGTTCTTGTCCAAACAAAATAAATTGGACCAATTGTTATGCCTTATGCAGAAGCCAAATGAAAAGCTTCTAAGTTTTGTATTCAATGTGTGGGAGGTCATATATACTCATTTCTATAATGGAGATAGTCCACTGGATTCCGTATCAGTTGTGTATGACTCGATTGAATTGATCATTGAAGCTTCGCTCTGGTCTATAGACTATTCCACATTTGATACTCACACACAACACACAAGACTTTGATTCAATCAATGCCTATCTCATTTGTGTGATTGTATATGTTCAAACGTGATGTGTATGCTCAAGAACTTGTTGATCAAACCCAAAAAGATTTTTGAGTGTTTTATTTGTTTTTGGAAGTGATTTTATACTTTCGTGTCTTTTGATTTTGGTCAAAATGCTTTTGTGTGTTTTTCTTCAAAAAACTGGTTCAGGGGTTGTTTCGCGAGAAGCTCGCGACTTAGAGCTTCCCGCGAAAAAGGCTTGAGGGAAATAATTGTTCATCATGTCACACAGAAACTCTCGCGACTGTCTCGCGACCAACAGCTTCTCGTGAAATGCTGTTTGGCCAAAATTGGATTTTTTAAAATTTAGACAGAAGGTATCGCGACTGTCTCGCGACTGTTTCGCGACTTAAAGCTTCTCGCGAAAGCTTTTGTGCTTCAATGGCCATTTTCGCGGTTGTCTCGCGACTGTGTCACTACTCTCTAACCCGCGAAAAACGCGTGTTTTCAGTTTTATATTGCTGATGTGACAGTTTTTCAAATCAAAAACCTCTTCCCTTGCTCAAACTCCTTCGAACCCTTTTCAACCCAAATCACTATTCCATTCAATCCCCTTCAATCCAAGCATCTTTTCTGCATTTTCCTCTACAAGGTATGTTTCATAAACAATTCTTTTTAAGTTTTTCTTAGATTATGCAGATTTTTTTGTTAGGGTTTTGATATTTGGGGATTTTCGAAAATTTGGGTTGGTTTTCAAAATTGGGTGTATTTTTGTCAAATTTTTTGATTGGGCTGTGTCCCATTTGATGTTTGTGTATCTGTGTTGGCCCCTTGTGGCATTTTAACATGTATTGAGGGTAGATTTTCTCTTGTTCATGCTTAGAGTTCATATGTACATATTAGGTGTTTGATAAAATGTCCGAGTGACATTTTTGTGCTTAATTGGATTCATGTGAGTTCCAATTTATGGGTTTCCATATATTTAACCTTACTTTACTTGGTTTGGTCTTCGTTCTAGTGTTTCCTACACTTTGCTCATGATGCACTCACTTAGCACACACCTAGGCACCCTCTAGGCACACCCCCATGCATCTCATGCTGCACACACATGCATCAGTATATGCACACAGATGCACACACATGCACAGCTACTTACTTTCATGCATTATGCCTATTATATTCTTGTTTTATATGTTTTTGCATAATCCTTGAGTAGGGTATGATATGCTTTAGAATAGTTGTCATGTGCTTTGGGATTAACTTGAATCTAATCAAGTTTTTTGTTTGTGTGTTCTGTTTTGGTGTTTGTGCTCTTGGTTCCTTTCTGTTTTGTGAAATTGTGCAGATGTCTCCCACCAAGCATGCAACTAAGAAGAAACCAACTTCAAAGCGTGCACGCACTGATTCTGATCATTTCAAGTTCGCGGAAGCAGATATGAAGTACAATGACTGCTATAAGGACAAGACGATCATCATGGAGAGAGTAGTTTAGCTAGAAACTCTTGAGGACACTTTCATCCCTGAAGTGTTCAAAGATAGAACTTGGACCAAGCTGCTGAACCCGACTGGGGTGGTTTATTCAAAATTATCAGGGAGTTCTTCTCAAATGCCACTGTCAACGGAGACTGTATTGAGTGCTGGGTAAGACACAAGGAATTTGTGATTACAAGAGAGATCATCCAAGACTTTTTGGAAACTCGTCCTCCATCTCAGCCAATCACAGTTGCATATGAGGACAGATTGGGCTCTACTGCTGAGATGATTACAGTTCTTGGTGGTGAACCGAAGAAATCATCCATGAACACCATCAAATTCTCTCCGGAAATGAGGACACTAAGCTATGTGATGATTCATAATCTGTATCCGGTCAGCAATCTCACCACTCTATCTGCTCCGAGAACAAGATTCTTGTATGATCTCTTTACTCATAAGGAGATTGACATTTGTGGTCATATCATGCATGTCCTGAAGAAGAGCATCACAAAGCAGAATTCACGGACTGTGATGCCGTTCCCCTCCTTGATCATGGGATTAATTGCCAAGGCAAAGCTCAAGCTACCCAGTGGCCTCACAGTTGTTCAAAGGGACTACCCCATTGGTGGTCATACACTGACTAGGAGCACTGCACACATCAAGGGCCCAAGACTGGTGTGCATACCATCCCACAGCCTCGTGTTGAGCAAGATGAGGGTGGAGATACAGAGGAGGAGATTTATAGGTTCACCTCAACTCCAGAGCCATCTGCACAGCTATCATCTTCTGCTCCACCACAAGGCTTGAGCAAACTTGATCTATTACTAGCTAAAATGGATCAAATGTCTACAGTGCTGGATTCTCATGTACAGCACACCGCGGACCAGTTTGCATATCTTCAAGGACAGATCACCGCGCTCTCTTCATAAATACAAGACTTATCTATGGAGCAAGGCTCGGATTCAGAGTCAGATCAGTTCTAGCCCTTTGGCCATTTCGGTCAAAAAGGGGGAGAAAATTTTGAGGGGGAGCTGGAGAAGAGCACGCACAGCGTTAGGGGGAGCATAGTTTAGAAACTTAGTAACATTGGAGATACTTGTTCATATGTTTCAAGAGCTTATCAGAATCTAGAATTAGGTGTGAGTGAGTTTTGCCTTTGTTCCCAAACTCACGTTTAAGTCTAGAGTCTGTTTTAGGGTTTTGTCACGGAATAGCCAAAGGAGGAGATTGTAAAGTTGTTATTTACAACTATATATTTTGTTGGCTTTTATTCCGTGCCAAATTTAATTGTAATCATTTTCAATCGTTCATACCCTGTATCTAGTGTGGGATTTGTTGTAAGGGATGTGTGATAGAGAGAGAGTGTGAAGATTCAAGCATTTGAAGAATGAAGAATTCTCGTGGGTATGTCGCGACCTAGCTTCTCGCGAAATGAGTCATGTGCCATGCACATGCTGGAATGCGAAGAGTCAGGCCAGGTGGAGACAGCTGTGTCTCGCGAGTATCTCGCGAGTAAGGCCTTCCCGCGAGACACCCGCGAGGCAATCTGTTCTGCCAGCCTATACTGACTGACTCACACTTTTTGCACCTATCCTATGTATACCCTCATTACCCACAAATGTTGAGGAATGTTTCAGAGAGAAAACCCTAGCCAAACACATTGGGAATTAGAGATTGTCATCCCCACCTTTCTCTATACAATTGCTTGTGGTATTTCCTCAACTCTTCCCTCTCCATTTCCATACCATTGAGAGGTTGATAGCCCAAACACTTACCACATCCTTTGAGAGTGTTGAGTGACGTTTTGGTGCTGCTGGGAAGCATTGGAAGAAGCCTGGAATGGCAGATGCAACATGGAGCTTGTTGCGGGATCCGGAGAGCTAGACAAGACACGGTTCCTAGAAGCCTTGTTGGAGTAGGAGCTTGGAGGGCTTAGGTGCATCGGGTAGATTAGGCTTGGAGGGTCTCTTGCTAATCCATGTATCCCAACTGATTGTCTAGTGGATCGATTTCCACTTGAAGGGCGGCGAAGAGGTTTTTCGCCGAGTTCTTCGGTTTCCTCTTCGAAAACACGTTTTGGTGTTTTCTGTGTTTGCATCTTTCTTCCCTACTATTTTATATTCCATTATACTGCTGTGTTGCTTAGTTTATGGATTAGAGTAACTTATTTGTTCATCCGCTCGCATTTACACTATTCCGCACTTTGTATTAAATTAGTGTAAATTAATCTATCGAGCCGTAATTTTAATTGGGGGGTCTAAATTGCTCTTGTGTTTTCAACACATTTCCGAGCTTTCAATTCTTACGGCATGGACAAGAATGGCAGAACCCTAGAATCATGAGAGGCCATCTCCAAAGGACATATATAATAATGGCTATATATAAATCAGACTGACCTCTAGATATGGTGATTCTTGAAAAATCAGACCAACCTCTTAATTTAAGGGGAACATTGAGAAGATTATTGAAAAATAAAACCATTTTATAGTTTATTATAGTTTGCTTGAATGGAATTCTGTCGGGAATTTTTATATGAGGTCAACAGGCTATGAATAATTAAACCATTTGTGAAAGCAATTCAGCCAAAATTTGACTACTGTATTATACACTTTCTCTTTTGTACAAGGTATAAACTGTTATTTTTCTTTGGTCTATTTATTATACATTAGGGATTATAAACATATTTCAACATGGATGCTTCAGTGTATAGTAGTTATAATTTTTTTGGAAGTGGGATTATGGGATTCTTTGGGATAATTACTACATTTTAAAATAACAAACAAACAGATTGATAACTAATGTATGTTATACACTTTGCAACAAATTTTTAAACGCTGTTTTTTAGAACGATTACTCTCTTCATTCTGGTCTCTCTTTTACTGTTTTTTTTTTTTTTTTTGCAAATCGCAAGTGCCATATATTTTATTTGATTAAATCAGAGCAAATCTTTCCCCTTATTTTTTATCTAATATTAAATAAACCCAAACAGTTCCTTTGTGTCTACAAAGTTTTTGTTAGTGTCTTCCACAGACAGTGTATGTAAAATTGAAGGAGAGGTTGGTGGTTCATTAAATAATAGAGAGAGATTGGACACTTTTTTTTTTCTTTGCTGTGGAAGATTCCTTTTTATGCTTTGACATATGCTTAATACTTAAGTTATGTATCAAAAGTGACATGATGAATGTCCTGTTTAGATAGATTTATAATGTTCACCAGGCATTTTTGTTAGAAACGTTGTTGGAACTTGGAACAAACTAATAGGTTAGGATAGTCTGATTTCCTTTCTACTTATCTCATACTTCATATTAGATTTTATCCATTTAGTGTATTTGTGTTTCAATTGGCTTTGATTCGAATGTTTTAGCTAGCTTTTTTCTTTACAATTTGATTTTTTTAGCCAATTTTCCCTTCTACTTATTTCAAATCTGCATTAGTTATAGCTTATGAGATTACAATTATCATTTTTTCCAGATCATGTGTTGATGCCAAGCTTAAACTTAACTGCTACGGAAATATATAGTGGGTCAATATTCTAGTTGGAGTGAATTATATTTTATTAATCTTTTTTGCTTGTCCTCTAGGAACTTTGTTTAATTGAAATATGTCCAAAGCTAATAGATACCGACCCTTTTTTTCTTTTATTATACAGAGACTCCTTAATTAATTTTCAAATTATTATTTTTGTAAGAGATTGTATGAATCATATTGTATTTTGTATTTTTCGCCGATGATACAAACACAAACACCTACCCTTGAAAACATAACAGTCACTTGGGTTCAGAACATATACGTATTTATTTTTCCCAATTATTATATTATTATTTGTAAGAGACTATATATAGGTCTACCTTTCAATTGCTTTTTGATGAAATGGGAGGTTTGATTGTTTAGTGTATGATAGTCTCATATTTGAAGTTTTTTTTAAGTTCCTTTATTTATTTATTTTAAGAAGCAAGTTGAAAGTCATTTGCTAACTCTTGATTTGGGTAGTTTTGTGAAATCAATGAAAATGGGATTATTTTTCAATTTTTTTTGTTAGAATGTGTTGAAGAAAATATTATATGGTGGAAAGTAATAAATAAGGAGAGAGAGAAAGAAAGAGAGAGAAAGCTAGTATTAATTAGGTAATAAGGTGGAAAATAATAGCATTTAATGATGTTTTTTAAAAAATGTGTAAGTTTATAATTAAGAGTTACAGATGTAACTTAAACCTCTCTCTCTATATATATATATATATATATATATATATTGATTACAAGCAATTATCATCAACTTTGTGCATCAATCAAGCACCCCAGTTGGTTCATTTTGGCATATTTAAACTTTCGTTTTTCACACACATACTTCAAGGCTTTCCTAGAACTTCTGCAAATGAGGTGTTGTTGGATTGGATAGCCTGCAATATCAATTTTTCTCTTGCACCTTGGCAAATGACACCTTAGTTCAGCCTTGCCAAGCCCATTTTCTCCCGTTGCCTCATTCCAAGCATGGTTACAGAAATTTAATGACAAGAAAGTAATGAGAATTTAATTACCTTATCATGCACAACAATGCAATCACACAAGCGAAGAGTACCTAAAACTAACATGTAAATAACTAAATGCATTTTTAAGAGCTAGTGACATAGATTCTCTATTTTATCAAGAGAATCAGAGTTTGAATCTACCTTACCCATTGTTATAAATATCAAATTATCTTTTTTTTTTTAAATAAATATTTTAGTAAAAAAAATCATCTGAAGAAGGTCAATCCATGAGGGTTCCAACTAGCCACGGGGATTCTAGTCAATCAACAATCCGATATTCCTCTTAAACATAGGATGAATGATCTGAAACTTTTTAAGAAGAACAATGTGTTGGTCTGGTACATTAAATCACCATATATTGTGATATGTTTTAACTAATTAATCTAAAACTGAACCATTTCCACAACAAGACAACCACAATAAGAAACAATGTTATGCCAAAAAATAAATTATCTATTTGCATACAGTATCAAGGGTAAAGCCAACTATAAGAGTTGCTATAGTATCAATCTATTTGTTTACTACCATTAGTACCATAGCTACCCAAATCAGCTATAGCTTTAGCTGCACGTAATTGAGTCTTAGTTTATAGTGTGAGGGTAAGGACTATTTGCTTATACTTGCTGATCTGACAATCGTCTCTCTCTATTTGTTATCCCACTTAATTTGCCTTCCTAATTTAGAGGTTATCCCATGAAAATTGGGATTGTTTTCATAGCCCCTAGTATGGCTAGGTGAGCTTAAATGCACTTCTTTCTATATTGGTAAAAGGTTGACTTGATCAATTATTCCCTAGCAGACGACCTTCTCATGCCCTAATTGAGTTGCCACGTCACTATGTTAATTAACTTGTTGCATCCCTAGTCTGAAACGCATCCAAGGACGAGGTGACGCATTATCATTGATCATATTTCTTTTAATACCTTTAAAATGTGTGTTTTGATCAAATATATTGTAACTATTGGATCATGCTTTCTCACTTGTTCATTTAAAACAAATTGCACTATTTCAATCTTCAAGTATGCATGACTTCTGAGAACAATCACATGTTAACTGTCTAATATGAAACAATGTGACCCTAAGCAAATAGCATTATTTAAACTAGAAGTTAATTCACGTAGAATTCTCATACATCTAAAAGTCACAATTCTTAAACAACGCTTTTATATATATATATGTGTGTGTGTGTGTATAAAAGGTGTAAGAGTATAAGTCTGAGTTATGGTTCTGAATTTAATTTCAAAACAAAACAATTTTTGAAGTGGTAGTAAATTGATGGGAATGAAATTTATGAGAACATATATGGTGGTAGTGATGGATTTAGTTATTCTAATTCTTGTTAGTGTGCAAGCCAATGATTTTGCCTCAACCTTTTTCCAACCCTAGCCTCTTCACTTCAAACCTTGCTCTCTCATCCTTTTGAGCTTGATAATGTGCCATTTTCTACTTACCTTGGAGAAATGATTGAGAGTTGTAAGAAATTGCAAGAAGTGAATCCTGAAGGCCATATAAGATGTGCAGCTAAGAGTTTTCATTATTGCATGGGCCGAGTACAACGACATGATCCAATGCAGGCTAGAAAAGGTATGTTTGAATGTATAAAAAAGTATGAGTTGAAAAGGGTTGATCTTGAAGATTGTTTAAATGGATGGTATAAACGGCATTTCAATTAAAAGGACAAAGATGTTTGTTAGGGACATATTTTATGTAATTGGCTAATTCTTTGACAAAATGCATTTTACTTGTAATTTGGGTAGATCTATGATGAGATTAGTACTTTAAGAAACATATTGTTCAAGCCAAGTATTAAAGCCAAGAAGATTGAACCAAAAAACAATTGAAAAAAAGCTGTTTATTAAAGCTCGAAAGATACCTCGACAAAAACAGTATCTATCGAGATTTAATGTTGAAGCTCGACAGAAGCTGAATCTGTCGAGATCTACGAAATCATAATTTCTAGATCTGATTTTCGGCTCATGTTGACATGTATGTGTAGGTTTTTTTTTTCACAACCCTAGACATATATAAGGCTTATTTTAAAAGCCATTATACATGGAGAACATATGCAGAAAGTGATCTAGTGCCTTATTCTCTCTGCAAGAAGTTACTGCGTTTTTTACGCCTTAGAATTTTGTAATCAAGTACTTCTTAATCTTCATTGTTGATGAAGTGAAGAACTTTGCAACCAACAACTTTCTTCAAGTTGCTGGAGTTAGTCATGTACTGGGATCTGTGCATCATTGGTTAGTCACGTACTGGGATCCGTGCATCATGGGTTAGTCACATACTGGGATTCGTGCAAAAGGGTGGCGTTCATATTTTGAAGAGTTCAGAGATTCTAAAGTGGTAGTTTCTGCTATAAGTTCATCTACAGGGATTGTAGAGTCTAGGGATAAGATTTTGTACTAAATCTGAAAATTCTCTTTACTATAGTGAATTGCTTTTCGGGATGGTTTCCTCCCAGGTTTTTTACTGTGAAACTAGTTTGTTTCATTGGTTTTCTTGGGTCATCATATCTTGTCTTATTTACTATTCCGTTGTGCATGATATTTATGTTTGTTTGATTTAACAAGATTTATTCATAATAAATCTAATTAACAACTTGGGTTTAAAACTTGTTAATTCTATCAACCGGGGTCTAAGTTTTCTAACAAGTGGAATCAGAGCAAGCACACTCTGATTAGATTAATTTCCTAAGTGTGATCCATGACCCCCGTTGTCATGGATCATGGACAATCTCTTTTGATTCCTCCTTTATTTTATGGCACTAATTATGCGTACTAAAAAGTTTGTATGAAAGTTTTTTTACAGGCTCTAAGTGAAAAAGTATGGCAAGCTATTGAAGTTGGCTAAATTAAGCCAAAGGAAGCACTGATGGATTGGGATGAAGCAACAATCAAAGTGGCAAAATTCAACAGTAGGGCCTTAAATGCTTTGTTTAGTGGGGTGACCAATGAGGAATTCAAGAAAATATCATCCACAGAAATTGCCAAGGAAGCATGGACCATTCTTAAGACCACCTATGAAGGTACCAAGGCAGTAAAGACTGTAAAGCTTCAAAGAATCTGTGCGCACCAAAAACTGAAACCCGCTGGGCTGGGCCTCACTTGGACTCACAACTTATTTGTATAGTGGGTTTGGATTTCCCACAATGGGTCGTTCTAAACACCAAGGCTCAACTGAAGCGCTTTCCTCTTCTCGGGGACCTGACCCAATTCCTTACTCTGCTCTCTCTGTTTACACTCTTCCTTCCCTCAATCCTCCAACCCTTGTCTTCTCAAGACTTCTTGTATTTATAGCTCACGAAGTAGTGGAGAGGTCATAAATACTCGCCAGTAAGTGCAACCGGCGGTCCAGTGTTATCGATCGTAAGTGGGTGGTTAGGTGGGCATGGGAAGCGGTGAGGGTGGCGTTGGAACTTGGTTCCTGCCTCCACGACAGTTCCCGGCAGCGGTGCCTCTCCGAGGTATGACCGAGTAGGTACAGGGCGGGGTGTTCCGCGAGCTGTGTGTTCATCACTGCTCGGGAAGGGGTCTGCCGAGGAACGATGTAAAAGAAGATCGTGGGCCTGCAGCCCGCGGGGCTCGGGGTGGGCCGCTAGGCAGAGGGAGACCAGCCTCATGGGCCTTATACCCAGGCCAGGACCCGAGGCCCACTACGGGTCATGGTGCGGGGACCGTACAGAATCTCTAATAGTTTTGAAGAAATAAGGATGGAGGAGGATGAAACCTTTGATGAGTTCTATGCTAAACTCAAGGATATTGTAAATTTTGCCTTCAGCCTTGGAGAATCTATAGCAGAATCCAAAATTGTTAGGAAAATCCTTAAGTTCTTACCTGAAAGATTCCATGCCAAGATCACTACCATTGAAGAAGTGAAAGACATTGATCAAATTCCTTTGACTGAGCTTGTAGGAAACCTTCAAACCTATGAGATGGGATTAGGTTTAATGGAAAAATGTGGAAAGAGTAGAAACTTGGCTCTTAAGGGTATAGAGGAAGAGATTGATGACTCTAAAGATGAAGATGAAAGCGAAGATGAAGATGAAGATGGTGATGAGGATGATGATCTAACTTTCATAGCTAATAAGATTATCAAACTTCTTCAATATAGGATAAAGGATAAGGATAAACCTCTTAGGAAATCTAAATCTTCTAGGAATGGTAAGAGTGAGAAACCCCTTATCTAGTGCCATGAGTGTAAAGATTTTGGTCATATGATAATAGAGTGACTGTCACTACCTTATGAAGGAAAAGACCAAGAAGTCAAAAGATAAAGGGTTGGTTGCTACCCGGAGTGATACTAAGATTGACTCTTCTGATAAGTATGTGGATGAATGTGGTCACTTTATGGCTTTTGCTGCTACAACCGATAAGCTGATTGTGGAGAGTACTAGTGACAGTGAGGATTCTTCTGATGATGAAGTACCTAAGAAGTTGACCCTTCAGGAAGCCTATGATAAGCTATGCACTAAATTTATAAAATCTGAAAAGACTTCTCATCTTTGTAGAAAAGAACTTAATGAGGTAAAAACTGAAAAAGCTGAACTGTTATTCAAACTAGATGAGACTACAAGTTTAGTTGAGACTCTTGTTGTGGAGAACACCTCATTAGAAGAGAAGGTCAAGAATCACGAGGTTGAGCTTGGTCAAGCTAGAACTCAAATAGAGAGGATGTCTAGTGCAAAGATTGATGAGGTATTGAGTGCTCAAAAGCTTAGTTCTGATAAGACTGGCTTAGGATATGTTGTTTCCTCCAGCCCCTCCTCTTCCACAGCTTCTAGATCAAAGACTGTCTTTGTGCCCCAATCTAAAAAAGGTGATAAAGTTATGAAATCCATAACTAATTTGTCTAATTCTAAATCCTTTGTTAGACCTCACTATAGGAAGTCTAGTAGTCCCAAAACTGCTCATGTTTGTCACCATTGTAGTGTTCCTGGACACATTTATCCTAATTGCTTCAAGTTGTATCCTCATAAGCAAGTGTCCAAACGGTTACAAGTTCCCTCTCAAGATTCAACACCTTTGTTTGGAGAGTTATTAAAAGCTTTGAGCTTTTTAACTCAATTTCAAGAGAATTCTAATTCTTCTATATCCTTTAGTAGACATACTAGGACACGTGTCTTTTCATCTTTACGTCTAAAAACTCGTGCTGTGTGGGTAAGAAAAGAGCCTAAGACTTAATTGTCTTTTCTATCTGTCCTCCGCTTTAATTCTTTTTATCTAAAGTAGGACTTTATTGCTTGATTTCTTATCTGCTTTTAGAATCATGCTTTCATGCATCAGCATCTTGCTTTCATGCATCAGCATCTTTCTTTCATGCATCAGCATCTTTCTTTCATGATTTCATGTTGTTTATCTGTTTTTGTTTGGTTGTTTAGTGTTTATTTTGTTTGTTTTTCAAAATAAAAAGAGAAAAATCAGAAGAAAAAAAATACAAAAACAGTGTGTGTTTATGTATGTTGGTACTTGTATACCTTTGATGGCCATTGAAACAAAGTTTCTAAACTTTGTATCACTTGTAGTTTAGATGAGCATCTCAATATACAACTAAGCAAGTGAGTTTTGTGGCTCGTGTTTGTGATAAGTACAATTAAGATGATCTCTTATATCTCATGCTCATATCACTTTTTTTTGACTGGAAGGACTAGAAAATCCTAAGAGAAATGCATAAATAATCATCTCACCACTAAAGCCCGCCAATCATGTATAACATATGTGTACTTCGACATAGCAAAATTGTAATGTTTTGGCTTACATAATTGAGTATTTTTTTTCTTTCTTATGTGCCCATGAATGCTATGCTTAAAAGAAAAATATGCAAAGAAAAATAAAAGCAAAAAAAATCAAAATGCTTTTAATATAGTTGCAAGCGTGTTTCTAGGAGATGTAAGAATTATAGGATGTACCTCGAAGGTGATAGTCTCCATCAAACAGTTATGATTATGTGTGAGTGTATTTGATTTTCCCATGTCTCAAATCTTCATAATATGAGACACTTATGCACTCTTGCTTTGTTTCACACACAACACGCAAATACTTTGCTACTTTTGATACATGTACAGGTACAATATAATTTGGTCATCATAAGGGATACATGTGTTAATATATACTTGCTAAACTGTTTTAACTTGTTTTTGAAATATAAACTTGGTTAGACTTGTTTAGTGTGTTTGTGGATCTAGGAATGCTTTGCATCTAGAGTTAAGGTGTGGTTTGAGTGCTTAACATGTTGCTTGGATGCTTGTTTGAGTAGCCATCTTGTTGCTTTCTCATCTTATGTGTTTTCCCCCCTTGAAAAACCTTTTTTCTTCAAGCTCAACAGCTCCTCGACACATCCTCGACAGATATCCTTTCTATCGAGCCTTCTTCTTGTGATCTCGACAGATCCTCGACAGTTTCTCGATCCATCAAATAAAATTTCTAAGCTCTCTGTCTGCCCAATAGATTCTCGACAGATCCTCAATCCATCGAGATTTCTAGGTTTTCTCTCAATAACAGCTCAACAGCTTCTTGATCTGTCGAAACCCTTTTGCATGCATTGTTTTTCACATGTTTTGCATCTTCCTATTATCTTGTCATCCATAGCATCTTGTTTCATTACATTCATGCATTCATATGGATTCATTGTACCCCCTTGATCATCATTATGTTTCTTGGGTGAAGTTTTACAACTTCTCGTACCCTTTGTCAATCATGACAAAAAGGGGGAGAAAATGTGGTTTCTTTTTAAGATTCTACATGTTAAGGGGAGAAGTACATGCCTTTGTAAGGAGGAGTTGTATTTCATCTTGTTAGGGGGGGTGTTTACCTCCTTGTTATTTTAGGAGCTTCTTTTAGCTTTTTGTACACCGGTTTTGTGACCATTTATTTACATACATTGTACTTTATTTTCATATATATGATGATGATGTATGTTTTCTTCACCTACCTCTACATGTGTTGTTTCTTTTCTCTTTTTATACACATGTTTCTTTATGTATGCAATCTTTATTTCTGTTTCACACATGATGCCTTGATGAGTTTTGTTTAAGTGTTTCAAAAAGACAAGTTGTGAAAGTCTACCATGCCATGAACTCTCCTCTTGCAAAGTTTTTCAAGAGTTTGTAGTAGGGATAGATTTACTTTGTAATACAACAAGTGGTTGTGAGTTCAGTGATTTAAGACTTCTCTCATGATTATTTGTTTTGTTGTGTTTTGTCACGAATTGCCAAATAAGGAGATTGTTAGGGACATAGTTTATATAATTGGCTAATCTTTTGACAAAATGCACTTTACTTGTAATTAGTTAGAACTAGGATAGGTTTAGTACTTCAAGAAACATGTTGTTCAAGCCAAGTATTAAAGCCATGAAGATTGGACCAAGAAACAAGTGAAGAAAAGATGTTCATTAAAGCTCAACAAATACCTCGACAGAAACAGTATCTATCGAGATTTAATGTTGAAGCTCGACAGAAGCTCAACAGAAGCTGAATCTGTCGAGATCTATGAAATCAGAATTTCTAGATCTAATTTTCGGCTCATGCTGATATGTATGTGTAAGGTTTCTTTTCACAACCCTAGACATATATAAGGCTTATTTTAAAGGCCGTTATACATGGAAAACATATGCAGAAAGTGACCTAGTGCCTTATTCTCTCTGCAAGAAGTTACTGCGTCTTTTGCGCCTTAGGGTTTTGTAACCAAGTACTTCTTGATCTTCATTGTTGATGAAGTGAAGAACTTTGTAGCCAACAACTTTCTTCAAGTTGCTAGAGTTAGGTACGTACTGGGACCTGTGCATCATTGGTTAGTCACGTACTAGAATTCGTGCAAAAGAGTGGTGTTCATATATTGAAGAGTTCAGAGATTCTAAAGTGGTATAAGGTTTCTACTGTAAGTTCATCTACGGGATTGTAGAGTCTAAGGACAAAAATTTTGTACTAGATCTAAAATTTCTCTTTACTATAGTGAATTGCTTTTCAGGAAGGTTTCCCCCCCAAGTTTTTTACTGTGAAATTAGTTTGTTTCATTGATTTTTCTGGGTCATCATATCTTGTCTTATTTATTATTCTGATGTGCATGATATTGATGTTTGTTTGCTTTAACAAGGTTTGTTCATAATAAATCTAATTAACAATTTGAGTTTAAAACTTGTTAATTCTATCAACCTATCAACCGGGGTCTAAATTTCTCAACAATATTCCTAAGGAAAATCCATTCGCTCCAACTTTTGGTATGGTGAATAATTTATAGCCTCAACTCTCTCTCTCTCTCTCTCTCTCTCTCTCTCTCTCTCTCTCTCTCTCTCTCTCTCTCTCTCTCTCTCTCTCTCTCTCTCTCTCTCTCTAGAAGAATACATACATGCATGAAAAATATATTTTTAAACAACCATTGACTCAGATTATGCCCTTAGTGGACTAGGGTGTGAGAAAGGAGTTTCAACTTTTTCTATAGACTATGAATTAAAATTTGTGTGTGCTCACGTTTCCGTATTCATTTCTAAAATATTATAAAACATAATGAAAATTATAATTCTTATAAAATATATGAGGAAGAATACTTGATTTAATTCTAATGTAACTAATTAAAACAATAGGACTCAAAGAATAGATTGTCAATCTTCTTGATGCCTTATGTGAAATATTTATTGGATTTTTGGGTTATGACCAACTTGTATAATTTTGTTAAATAATAAGTTCCTATATAATTATTTGGGGGGGGGGGGGGGGGGGGGGGGGGAATGTGATTGTACTTATTTTAAAGCCCCTCAACAATTTTCTCCTAAAAACTTTATGTTGTACCTTGCGGAAAATAACTCTTACTAGAAATTATGATGGACAATGAGAATATATAATAGGGTAAATTGCAATTTACACCCCTAATGTTTGGGGGTGATTGGATTTTACACCCTGAAGTTTCAGAATTTGGATTTTACCTCCTGAAGTTTGGGGTGTTTGGATTTTACACCCTAACATTTCAGAACTTGGATTTTACCCCCTAAAGTTTAGGTTGTATGGATTTTACACCCCCAAATTCTGAAACTTTAGGGTGTAAAATCCAAACACTCCAAAACTTTAGGGAGTAAAATCCAAAAACTTTTAAAATATAGAGGGTAAAATCCAAATTCTGAAATGTTAGAGTGTGAAATCCAAACATTGCCAAACTTCAGGGGGTAAAATCCAAATTTTGAAACTTCAGGGTGTAAAATCCAGTCACCCCCAAACTTTAGGGATGTAATTTGCAATTTACCTTATATAATAATATTATTAGTTTTGATTTTTTTTTTTTTTTTTTAGAGAGTTCCAACCTATAGCGTCCACTCTTACTAGAAATTATGATGGACAATGAGAATATATAATAATATTACTAGTTTTGAAATTTTTTTTTTTTTAGAGAGTTCCAACTTATGGCGTCCACTCCTGATGACAAGGGGGAGGAGGAATGTGATTGTATTTATTTTAAAGCCCCTTAACAATTTTCTCTTAAAAAATTTATGTTGTACCTTGCGAAAAATAACTCTCACTAGAAATTATGATGGACACTAAGAATATATAATAATATTACTAGTTTTGATTTTTTTTTTTTTTTTTTTTTTTTGAGAGTTCCAACCTGTAAGGTCTACTCTTACTAGAAATTATGATGGGCAATGAGAATATATAATAATATTACTAGTTTTGATTTTTTTTTTTTTTTTTTTTGAGAGAGTTCCAACCTATAGCGTCTACTCATGATGATAGCTATTTATCATCAGGCCAAGACACCAATCGGTTTTTGGTGCAGGCGGGAATTGAACTCTAAATCTCTTATTCAACCATCAGGACTTTACCAATTGAGTTAATTGGAACCCACATTACTAGTTTTGAATTTGATAAGAAGTTGATGAATAATATTAGAGCCTAAATTACAGATATGATAGGTGAACTTATTCAATTCAACTTTAATATGTCTCCTTAAAATGACTTTCAAATATCATCTACTTTAATATATTATGTTTTTTAACGGTTATAGAGTGTAACTATTAGGACTAAGTTTAGCCTAAGCCTACAACCTCACCTAATATCTTTTTATTGGAGGTGAATTTCAACAAATCCACCATTGAATTAAATTTTCTTCTTATATCCCCCATGTTTGCAAAATTTCTAAAAAATTAAAGATCAATAGCTATGTCATCAATAAATTGTTTAAATTACAAGTTTTTTGTAGTTTAAAATTATGCATAAAATATAAGCTTATAGATTATATAGTAAATAATATCCGATTGGCACAAAATTTGACATATGTATTAAGAGTGTAAAGAACATACAATCCAACGGTCAGATTTTCAAAATATGTAGTAAGGTTAATTTTTTCAAAGGAAGTTGTAGTCCTAGACTACAACCCATAATTTTATATCTAAACTTTGTCCAAACTATTAAATACGCATGATTTTTTTTTTTTAGTAAACAGTAATACTTATTAGAACACACACAAAAATAGTAATACATATGATTATTTGATTACTATGACTATTCAATAGCATACATAGTGGTACCACAAACATAATAAACTTGTATATAATACTGCTTTCCTTTTGTACATTAAACTTCATTTTTAGATAACTAATCATTAATTACTTGTCTTTATTTTTAGATAACTAATCATTAATTACTTGTCTTTACTAGAAGTAAATTCTTCTATGTTTTTCTTACTTTAACTATTGAGTTGTGTTTCAAATTTTTAGGGTCTATTTGGATACCGCTTATTTTTGTTGAAACTAAAAACTTATTGCTGAAAGTACTGTAAATAAAGGTAAAAGTTAGTTGAAATAGCACAATGAGCCCATGAATAGTACCAAAAAGTGCAATGAGACTCAATAGTAGCAAAAATAAGCTAAATAGTGAAATAATTTTCATTTATAATTTGTATCCAAACAGAGGCTTATTGTGTTATGGTTTCAGATTCAATCGAAGAAATATTAACATTCTGGAAATTTTATTATGCCTTTTATTTTAAATTGTGTTGTCTCAAGTTTTGTAATAACATTACTTTGGGATACCTTATTTCTTGACTTTATGCTACTGTTTATGAGCCTTAAATCTATGTTAATTAGTGAATTTCAAACCCAAATATGATGTCAATGGAGGAGTTGAATTATGAATCGAATTATGTTAATTTATCTAATGTCTTATTATTCTAGTCGTTCTATGGAATGTCACATCAAATACTATGAAGAAAGATATCATTGTTCTATGGAATGTCACATCAAATACTATCAATAAATATATCATTTTTTTGTCTCGAATCAACATTGTATAATTGAGTGCAATACCCTTGTCGAAAATATTTAAACTAAAAAAATATTTATTTTTACCTAGGTTATTTAAGGAATTAACCAAAACTTGAATTGTTCATGTCAATACAGACCCCAATTTGATGAACATCAAATAGAGAGATTTTCTCTGTACATGTATGTGTGCTCACTCTTGTGTGTAGGGTAGTGACCGTGTGTAGAGAGTGAATGAAGTCGCACCAATCCTTGAAATTTCTAATGCATGATTGGTCATATATTAAATTAACTTAGCTGAAGGTCAAGTTTAACTCTAACCTAAATAGGTTAGACCGTATTTTAAACTCGAAACATACTATTGATACCATATTTTGATTATCCACTCTACTGCTATGAATTTCATATAAACATTATCACTTGACCCAATTTGAAGGCACATGTCCCATGATAGCTTTCATGCATAAAGATTGATACAGTGTGTTACAACGTGCTAAACATTAAGGACGGTGTGGTCCTTATAACGCATAAAGATTAACACAAGCACGCCTGGTTTTAAGCTAGTCATCCTTTAGATCCTATCATCCAATTAAAGACGATGTGGTCCAATGTCCGATGATGGTTGTGCAAATCTTCCTTGCCCATTGTTATAACTATTGAATTACCATTTTAAAAAAATAATACTAATAATCTTCCTTGCCCATTGTTATAACAATTGAGTTGTCAATTTAAAAAAAAATATTTGAAGAAACCAATCTCCACAACTGTTCCTCCTAGCCATGGGGATTCTAGTCAATCAATAATCTAATATTTCATTTCCTCTAAAACATAGGATGAAGAATTTGAAACTTTTTAAGAAGAACAATGTGTTGGTCTGGTACATTAAATCACAAGATATTGTGATTTGTATTAACTAATCTAAAAAGATTAAATCTAAAACTGAACCGTTTCCACAACAAGACAACCGATAAGAAATGTTGTTACTTATGCCAAAAAAATAAAACTATCTATTTGTATACAATATCAAGGGTAAAGCCAACTATAAGAGTTGCTATAGTATCAATCTATTTGTTTACTACCATCAGTACCCTGGCTACCAAAATCAGCTACAGCTTTAGCTGCACGATTCAATGAGTCTGAAACCCAAAGTGCTCCTTTGGCAAAGTATGGGCTGTTGACTACAGCATGACCAGCTGCAACAGCTGCTTTTCCTGTAACCATTGCCGCAACTACAGCTGCTGTCCCAGTGACTGTTGCAGCTGACTTGGTGATTTCTGAAACATGGAATTTTTCATCCACGGTCTTAACAGTTTCCATGCCAACATGAATTTTATCAGTGAGTCCAATTCTATCACTAAGCTCAGCAATCTTGGCTGCTGCAGTAGCTGAGACTCCATGGTACTCATCAAAAGCTTTGGCCTTGATTAATGCGTCTTTGCCCAGAACATATCCCTTGGCTAGCATTGTTTTGACAACTTCCTGAGCTACTGTTACAGCATCTCCGGAGGTGGAGACACATTGTCCCGTGTGAACAACCTGCTAAAGTGTTAGCTCAAACAGAACAATAAAGTTAAAAATGCAAATTCAAACAATAAATTGTATGTATTAAAGAATTTTTATTTCATAATCTGGCATTATGGATAATAGAAGAATTTGCCCCCCCCCAACAAAAAAAAAAAAAAAAAAAAAAAGTCTACCAGATTTTAGGAAATTAATTCCACCAAATATGATACTAAAAAAAAAATAGAAATGCTCTGTTCTACTTCTAGAATTCCACTTCAGGCTTTACTAACTGCAGTATGCTACATGTCTAAATTTTTTTGCATTTTAAACTCTGGGTATGTTATAAGGGAAAAGATTAAAATAAAAAATATGGTAGAGCAAGCTGTGATTAGTGGGATGTAAAGTATAACTAAGAGTGAAACAAAAGATTTCTATTCATACCAAGTGTAAATTAAGCAATGCATTTCTGATAGGCAAATACAACTCATGCACTCATGTAAACTAAAACCATGACCTCATCCTCCACTGTGCATTGTGGAAGAACGAGATTCCATTTGGTCTAAAGACCATTGATCAGGATCACTTAACTGAGTTGAAGTAACAGAAGAAATGAATATTAAGAACAATTATATATAGTTATCACTTCAAGGTTGAATCTAGAATAGGTCAAAGCCACAGTTCTAATGTGACTGGCAATGCTATTAATCAATAAACTCAGCCAATGGTAGAAGGACGTTAAAGAAATTCATGTATACTTCCAATATGCATTTACTACATCCCAGTTCACTTATTATGCGCAAGAGGGAGATGGAATTCATTCTTCAAGTTTCAAGACATGACAACTGCACATTATAAGCAAATATGGCAGATACTTGAACCAAGTCCCCAAAATCAATTGCATAGTTTCAGAATAGTTCCATAACAAAAGCATAGCTTCTTTTTTGAAGAAACATTTCCTTTCTGACTGCTCAATAGTTAGTAATTCCCAAAATATGCAAAGCAACTCAAAAGATCTGTAATATGCCGCCAAAAAACACTAATTTCTATCTTATATGTGAAGAGAAGCTAGATCATAATTCCTGGAACTAATATGAATTTCTTATAGTGACAATTAAAATTTCCATCTTATAATTCCTATGATGAATTTCCTAGTTTAAATGTTCCAATGCACAAAGTTTTTTATGTAAAATATAGTTTCTATAATGAAACAGTCAACCATCTACTACTACCAGTAGAAGAAAAGATCCATACAATTGAGCTTGTATTATCTTCTGGCTTCCAAGATAGACTGTTCCAAGGATCAGATTCATATGTCCCCCAGTGTTGTATGCATATACATTGATCCACAATGGTAGCTCCCTGAAAAACACAATTGAACAAAATGAACAAACACTGCTATGTGGAAATCAGATAGTTGTGACCTTGGGATGCAATATAGTTGATGTTCACTCATTGCAAGTGTGGCTTTCAGTTTAGGGCAATTCAACACCTGAGAAAAGTCCATTTTGTTTGTAAAGATGAAAAGCACTATCCAATTTATTGAGGACAACTTGGACTGAATGGTTAATTATCAATTTGAATGAGAAGCAACAATTTGAACTTTCTATTTTGAGCTGATTCTCAGGAAAACTTGAACAGTGCTGGTTCATATGTCGAAATAGAGATACCTATATCTTAATTTTCAATTTTTAGATGAGCTATAAGAAAATACAAAAATATATTATTCCTAGAATCTTAGGATACTCTTGGAAATCATACAAAACAAAATTCTTAACTCTTCTCAAGGGTATGAACACATTGATGTTCTTAGAATGTCTATGGTTTCCAATCTTGTCAAATTACACAACTGATAGTCTGAGACTAATGGAGAAAACAATTCCATCTTCCCTTAGCACAACATTCAACAGCCAATAATATAAAACTGAAATACTCATAGTAGTATGATTAGAAAACATCAGTACTTGTCACAAATCCACCAAAAAAATAAAGATAGCAGGTTGAGGGAACAAACAAAACTGGAGTACACACACAGCCAGCTAGCTACATTAATAGGTGAACAGTTTATTTCCAAAAATATATCAAGTCCTCATTTTCTTCCCAGAGAATTTTCAGAGAAACTTACACTAAGCAGAACAGCAGTTTCCAGAGCATAAGCATCTTTAAATGTCACATATGCAGTACAAGCACATTCACCAGCTCTGTTTTTCAACAAAGAAAGCAATCTCCAAATCAGACACGTGATAATTCCTACTAAGGTTGCAAATATGCATTCAATTAGTTGTATAAAACTTATGCCTTGAAAATATGATGGAGCCTTCATTATCAAGAGCTAGTATACAACACAATAAGTGGGATGTAATAAGAGCACCTGAATGTTAACTTATGAGGATGCCAATTACCTTCTCTTGGTTTTAAAGAATAATATGTAAGTCCATGTTCTCATTTGTGTATATACAAGAAAGTCTAAGCTTGTATTACAATTAAAACACATAGCAAGGCTGCAGAATGAGAGTCTACAACATGAAGTACTATTAATTGATCAATAAACCAAGTCAAAAGTATATATAAAATTTTACCATATTAAGTTCATAGAAATTCAGGGAAGTTGCTATTAAGGTTGCTATATACAACTATCACAAAGCTTTTAAAGAGCTTCTAGAAACCAGGTATCTTCCTATTGGTTATCAAGATTGATGGAGGAAAGAAGAAGATAATTTGGAAGCTTATTGTAACAATTTGAGTTCAGAATTCAAATACTTTACATTCAAGATCCTCCCCTTTTATCTCGTTTCCTTAGTTGGATTGGGCCTCACAAGGAAGATACTATTAAGAGCATATTTTTCATCAAATGCAGATTTTGTGATCATTATGTGTACATATCCATTAATGTGAGTGGATGGTCAATTCTGGAAATTAGTACAGAAAATGAGAACAAGTCCAGTAAATAATTCACTTGATATCATCAAATCTTAACATTTACAGTACTCCATGAATCAAGGTGTCAGCTTCAAAGACCTTATTCTAAATTATGGAGATGTGAAGGCTAAGTAAAACTAATTATACTTGTAAACAGTAAATGGATGTCCAAGCATAATCTGAATCAATTTCAAGTCACACAATGGCATGGTATTGTTGACCATTTCCATATAGCATGAACAAAAATCCAAATATAACCATGATCAAACCACTATTTTGGGATTCAATTGATAAGTGGATTTATTTTCAGCAACTAGAAGCAGGGTAAATGAGTTGCACCTGATAAGCTCAACATGCTCAATTGCACCACAGTGAGCGAAAAAATCGTAAACATCTTTCTCTGTTGCTTTAGGAGATAAGGTTGTAACTTCAGCAGTGTAACCACCAGGGTACATTGTTTCGAATTTCAAAAATAAAAAATTGGATTTGAGTGAACCTGGAGGGAAAATAAAAAAGAAATACAAAATAAAATTTCTGCAGCTTAGTTCAATAAAAGGTAAATGATCACATAAGAATCATTTTGGTTACTTCAACACTTAAAAATGATGAAGAAATAGCATTCCATTACTTTTACTTGTTGCATTATAAAGACCACATTTTTTGGAGGAACAAACATTAAGGATAAGAAAAATGTCAGAAAGGGATAGAAATCATTATCATCTTGGACATGCTTCCTTTATGTGGTGCTCCTAAAAGGTCCATAACTTGGTGGTCCCCATTTTTTATCAATCCCTTGCAGGAGAACACACATTATGGTGGCCAATATAATTGGAAGCTTCTAACATCTACTTATATGTGTCTTCCACTGAAAACTTGAGGATTTATTCTGGTTTAACTCTAAAATTCAAGATATTCACCCAGGAAGGAAGCTCTAAATTCAAGGTTAATACAATCTATAGTCTAATTAACCCTATAATGGCCCTACAATTAAACAGCCCTGTGTGACTGTAAGCAAGTCCTTGGTGATACAATATGTTGAGTGACTTATGGCATTAGGTGAATTAATGTAACACCAAAATACAAATGTACTTTGCAATGGATTTTAAATTAGAATGACCCTGAAAAAATGGAAGAGAAACATTGGGGCCATCACAAAATGTTGTAGCACATGAATTATTAAAGGCAAAAGTTTAACTTCCATTGCAAGCATCAAAGTAAGTCAAAAACCGCACGCTGGAATCAGATTGAACTTTGGCTAAAGTGAAACTGCTGGCGTGACTTAAGTTGGAGAATTCAACTTCTATAAAATGACCATAATGGCTCCTAAAAGGAAAATAGGTGGTGTATTTACCCTACTAATATTTAGGTTAGGGAAATTAGGGACACGTTTAATCTTTGAATAATACTTTGTTAACAAGGGGTTAAGTTAGAGAGAATTCAACTTATTTAAAATGACCATACTGCCTCCTAAGAGGAAAAAAGGTGGTGCATTTACCATACTAATCTTTAGGTTAGGGTTATTAGGGACAATTTTATTCCTTGAATAATACTTTGTTAACAAAGGGTTAAGTTAGAGAAAATTCAACTTCTTTAAAATGACCATTCTGCCTCCTAATAGGAAAAAAGGTGGTGCATTTACCCTACTAATCTTTAGGTTAGGGAAATTAGGGACAATTTTATTCTTTGAATAATACTTTGTTAACAAGGGGTTCCAAAAGGGTTGGCCTATATAACAAACAAGAAATAAAAGAAAGCTATTTAGCAAAAAATAAAGAAAGAAAGAAAGCTTTTTAGGCTTTCAGCAATTCCACTTTTGGCAACAAAATGATCACACATGGCTTAAATTGGTCCCAAAAAAAATTAGTTCAAATTAAATAACATCATTAAGCTACTGATGTAACAAAATTTAAATTGTTAAAGGCAAAATTGATGTCTCCCCAAGACCTATCATCAAGGCAGAATATAAAATAAAAACTAGTTCTTGATTCTGGTTAAAGAAATATCACAACATATAAATTCTGTGCTCATCAAAGGCTTCTTGATCAACTAGAAACAGCACTAACTGATTAAAAGTAATGGAATATGTGAGAGCTTAAAAGGTGGGAACTCGAAACTTAGAAGAAAGATTGGAAACCCAAGAAATCTAAAACTATTGAAAAGTTTAGGAAAATGATGCTTTGAACATACCTGCTGTTGATCAGAGATGAGTAACTGTAACTGTAACTGTAACTGTAAAGAGACACAGAGAAGAAGAAGAAGAATTATCTGGCTACCAACCAAACATCTTTTTATGTTGCCACTGCCGTTAGGTGCAATTGTTATCAAATGTGCTAATCCCACTCACAACAGAGCGCGTGTCAAGCACGTTTTTTTTTTTTTTTTCCCTTTTGTATAAAAAAAAGTTTTTTTTTTTTTTTAATATGAAGTTACCCTTGAATCCTTGATGTATATGATGCTTTAATTCAATGTAACGATGTTCATGGTCACTTCTTGACATCTGTCAAATGAGATGTGTAAGGTTCAATTTCCTAATGGTCAAATGCTTAAATTAAATTCATCTTTTATGATACACATTTTTGTTATAGACACAGTTTATATACAACTTAGTTTGGAAGAATTCTTCCAAATTGAGTTAGGTGGCATCTTATACAATTGACATGTGTCATAATTTGAAATCACCTAACTCACTTAAGCATAGTTAATAAATTGGCATACTTAAGTGGGTTAGGTAATTTTGGATCAAGACACATGAAAAATTTTGTAAGGGATCACCTAACTGAATTGCATGCATACTTTATTATTTTATTATTATGTTGAATGTGGTATGATATTCTTAGATAAGCCTTTATCTATTTCTCCCTACAATCTCTAATGATCCCACCTACACTTTCCAATCCTGAATTGACCAAAACCAATTATGAGCTAATTTTGGAGTTATAGTACTTTATATTCATCTATCCCATACTAAATAGTAAAATTTTGTAGATGATACACATTTTAAAGAAGCAAAATAAGCATATTAGTTCTGTAAAATGTTGAAGTGACGAATGTGATCGTATATATTTTCAAACGCATATTACCTGCTTAAGGGAAAATTTTCGGAAGATTGTTACATTCATTTTGTTTTATTAAATTATGTTTCATTTCTCTTCTGAAAAAAGAAAGAGTAATTTTGCAAATTTCAATTATTGGGAGACAAAGAGAATAATCAATAATCATAACAAACCTTGACCAAAACAATATATGATATCAATAAAACCAAATCAAGATATAATACTGTTATAACCAGTTCAACCACTAATGTTTCAGCAATTATAGATATACTATTTCTTTTTTATGAAAATTCTCAAAAGCTTTCATTACACAGCAAAACCAGATAATATGGTACTGAAGTACATACTTTATTGCATCAGGATTCCGTTTGGATACAACTTATTTTGCTGAAAACTGAAAACACTGTAGCAAAATAATTTTTAAATGTGTAAATAGTGCCGTGGGACCCATTTTTAATGAAAAAGTTACTAAAAAGTGGAGTTTGTGTGTCCCGTAAACAGTGCATGGGACCCACTGATGTGGCTAAAAATGAGTTGAAAAGTCAAATAGTGCGGCTACTGTTCATGAATAGTGCATATGCATGAACAGTAGCCGCAACTTCAGTTTTGCTGAGCTAAACGCGTGCCAAAAAAAAAAAAGAGTAAAACGCGCATTTGCGCAAAACGTGAAACGTGAACGTGGGTCCAAACCCACAACAGGTACCTCTTCTGTCCAAATAGTTTCATGATTTAGATTACATGCTATTTTTGCTAACCCAGGAGCTGCCCTATTACTTAATTAATGGCTAAAATTCACAACCAATATCATTTTATTATATGGGAATTTTAACAAATTCATCAATAGATTACATTTTCTTATTATATTATTTATATTTACAAAATTTTAAGAAGATCAAAGATTAATAACTATGTCATTAATAAAATTATTTAAATTTTAAGTTTTTATAGTTTTAAATTATACATAAAAAATAAGTTGATACATCAAATAGTAAGTAACATGCAATCGAATGGTTAAATTTTCAACTGTTGATATCGATATTATGTGTTAATGGATTAATATTAAATTTAGATTGCCAAGAAATTTTAACTGCTTAATGGTTAGATTTTCAAATTGACACAAAATTTAACGCGTGTTAAGAGCATAAAATACATGCAATCAAATTATTAGATTTTCAAAAAATGTAGTCATATTAATTTTTTTTCCCACTCAAAAAAAAAAAAAAAAAATAACAACTTCAATATAGATGCTAAATAGAGAAAGTGATTAGTTTATACTTTATATGGTACTAATGGGTCAGTCAATCCAATTTAGTTTTTTTATCCTTCTAAGTTCGATGAATTAAGGAGGTTTAATGAGTGTGAGTTAAAGAGTTTAAAGCCTGTGTATCTAAGAATTAGGTCTTTTTGGATATACACCACTATCAGTTTCTTTAAGACCTTCTCTCCTCTCCCCGTGTGTGTGTTAAAAATACTTAATATTTTCAAAAAAAAAAATAGTGAGTTAATCCCAAATTAAAAAATGAGTGTAAGTTAAAGAGATTTAAAATTTGTGTTGTGTATCCAAGAATTAGGTCTTTTGAATATACACCACTGTCAGTCTCTTTAAAACCTTCTCCCTCCTCCCTGTGTGTGTTAAAAATACTTAGTATTCATAAAAATAAAAATAAAATAAAATAAAAGTTCCATATATTTTAGATTTATTAACAAATTAAAATTACTTGCAAGGTAATAATAGGTAACTACTAAATATTATGGTTTTTTTTTTTTTCGTTTTAACTGGTATTTAATTAATATCTTCTAAAAAAAACTGGTATTTAATAATAATAGTTTATTTCAATTGGATGTGTATGATTTGAAATTTCTAAATAAAGTCTTTGCAAATACATTATTTAATAGATGATGTGAATAATTTATTATTTTAAAGATGAAAGTGAAAGAAGGATCTTCTAACAAGATTAATACACACACAAAGGGTGCCATCATAGTTAATCATTTTTTTTAAGGATGAAGTTATCGTAGTAACATCTTTTCCTTCTCCTTTTTCCCTTTTTTTTTTTTTTTTGTTGGGGCTGAGTAATACTAAGAATTTTATTTTCCTAGTAACATTAATCCATTAACTTAACGCGTGAATTCATTCTCCTCGAAAGAGCGTGGACTCGTCTTAATGGCCCCATCGCTTGTTTTGTGTAATTCCATTGGCGGGGAATCTAATTGGATTATTGGAGATTGGGTATCAGGGTATGCACTAAAAGCAGCAAACGATTCTTCATTATCCATTACAGCTTTTTTCTTTTTTCTTTTTCTTTTTTTTTACTTTTTTTTTAAGGAAAAATTTAGCTAAGAGCATTCGTGTCAAGCCTTTTAAATTTGTTAGTATTTACAATTTCAAAACACTACTTTAACAATTTTAACATTTTATTTTACAATATATTAAACATCAGACATTCTATTTTTTTTACAACTTCATTTAAATAATATTATTTTTATTTTACCACTATATCTCTCTCTTTCTTTGATGAAACCCACCACTTTCTTCTCAGTCCAAGCAAACCCCAGTCACAACCATACCCATGGCTAGCCACTGCCAGCCACCAAAAAAAAAAAAAAAAACCATTCTCAACCCCCACCACCACCCACCCACCCCGTTCTCAATCCCAACCAAAACTCACCATCCCAATCTCAACCCCATCAAAACCGTCGCTAAGGCACCATCGATGCCCACCAAATCAGACCCACGAAACCCACCAAATCATGACTACTATCGCCAAACCACCACTGTGCCTCATAACCACAATTGCAAACCACAAACCCTTGAAGCTTAACGAAGAGTAGATGGGTTTCAAAACGGAGGCAGCGTGATGAAAAGGGAAGGGAGATGATGTCTGGGTTGTGAGGGAGAACCAGAGAACGAGAGGGGGAGTCTGAGAAAGTGAATGAGAGTGATGAGAGTGAGCCGTGTCTGAGGAGAGAGAGAATTAGAAATCAATAAAATATTATAACATCTTGCTACAGTGCACTCTCAAAAATGAGAGTGCACTGTAGCAAGATGGAAAATCTTTTAGCATATGCAAGTTTTGATGGAGTGGGTTTTTGGGTTTCAAATGCTAAAATTTAAGTTTTAGCATTTTAGCAATCCTTGATAAGGATGATCTAATGCCTTTAGAAAATTAGTTTAGAAAATATTTATAAAAACTTTTTTGAATAAAGAAAAAAATAATTAATTTTTTTGATAGTTTTTTATATTTTCTGTAAAAATGATATCAAAACTTTCTTAAAATAATGGTCCATTAACAGATGTCTTGAGAGCACCCGTTAACAAACCCCTTTTTTAAAATAGAGTATCAAAATTTTACAGAGTTTTCCTTACAAGTTTGTTTCCACATTAGAAGTATGGATAAGAATATTCGAATAATGTGACCTCTATTTCATTAAATTTAAATTAGGCTCTGGGTTGAAGTAATAGTCTAACGATAATGATATTCTTTATGATACCGTGTGTGTGTTTATTGTTTGAATTCCACTTGTCCCTCTTCTACTATTTACCTTTCAAAAAAGTGTAGTCTCTAATATTGCTCAAAAAAAAAAATTTAGGTATAGTCTCTAATCGATTATGTTACCATAGGGTTTCCTAAAATCTAGAAGATAGTTTGATATGATATGTTCCCCATTCATGTGTTTGTTTGAAACCCCGAGGTATAGAATCCAAAATTGGTGTTATGATGTTTAGTACTACGTAATAAATATTTGGAACAAAATTATTAAAGTATAAACTGAAAATTACATTTTAAATTTTGTAGTTTAATAAAAATAAATAAAATCATTTAATTTTGAAAGTAATAAATTAAATGTGAATTTTCAAAAGTAACAAATTAAACGTTGTAGTTTCAAAAGTAATAATTTATTTTTTGAGGGAAAAAATTAATAAATTAAACTTGAGATTTCAAAAAATGAACAAATTAAATTAACCACCCTCAGTGTATATTAAACCACAAACACAATGTCATTCCACTAGTTCCTCAAAAAAAAATGTCATTCCACCTAAATCGATTGTGTAAACGAGTAATTCTTAGGTATTCCTGAAATACGGGGAATAGTACTCCCTCCTCTCACATTCATGGTGGGGTCTACTCATTAAATTCATGATGGGGTCCATCATGAATGTGAGAAGAAGAAACATCATTTCTCCGTACTCTAGGAGTACCTAAGAATTTTCCTGTGTAAACACTCCATTTTTGCAACCTTTGTTTAACCTTGTTCTAAGGACAAAATTGTCATTTTGCAACATATCGGTAAAATCATAATTTTGATCATTCAATCTTCCAATGCTTTATTGAAAATAAATCTATAAGCCCTAATAATCAAAATAATATATCATGTGTTCAAATCAGACTATTAAATCAAAGTTATAGTCAAACCAAGATTTAAAAATTAATATGTATCCTCATGATTAGAGTTGATCACGTGCAATTATGATTAATACGTGCAATTACGATTAATTAATTATAATTAGTTCTTTAAATTATTAATTATGTGTCCAGTGGTATTGAATCATGTTAGAAATAATGGTAGAGATGTGTGCATAGAATTTATTTTAAAAGTCCAATTTGTTAGGGAATTTAATGATTTTAAAGAATTAATCTAATTATATTTAATTAAATATTGTTAATTAGTTTTTGAGGTTATTAAATATTCTCTAACATATTTTTATTTTTGAGTCTAAAATAACTAAAAAATAGGTCCAAAGTCAGATTAGAACTCAAAATAATTTGAAAAATGTCAGAAACTGACAAGGAAACGAAATAGATGCAAAGTAGGACTCTGGGGTGAAGTGTCAATCAGCAATTGGATTTGGTCACTAAGTGCCAATCAACACTTGCCTCCTTCACAGCAAATATTTAGCTTGTTTTAATTTTAATTTTTTAGATTTCAACTCTTATCCAATTAGTTTTTGAGATAATCTTATGAAATTCTCAATCTTGGGGAGTCCCAAACTTGTTAACCAAGGCATTCCCCCTCTCTAATTAGAGAAAGCCTTCTAATTTACAAAGCACACTTGAGGTGCACTCTTTGAGTAAGTTTTTAGGAAACAGCCATTGAGTAATTGTTACTATTTCTTGTCAATTATAGCATTTTACCCCTCAAAAGATTTAAGTTTATATATACTATGGATTGATTACGAATTATGTAGGTCAACTTGGGGTTGACCCATTAATTAATTGTGTCAAAATGGATTGATGTACATAAAAATGTAACCTACAAAAAAATCTTATTATGTTTAGGTCAAACATTGCTTCCTTTAGTTGAGTCACATTGTGTTACCAATAGTTTGTGCCTGAGTCATATGGTGGGAAAGCCTTGGTTTTGATGGTGGGGTAGGGATTTAGGGCAAGGTTCATGGCTATTTGAGAGTTAGGTTTGTTGCTAGTGGCATGGAGTGGTTAGACGTTATGCATTTTACTAGCTAGTACTAGCAGCATGATGGTTTAAGGGTTGCGTTTGTTGCCGATGGGGTCTCACCAATGATTTTGGGCATCAAATGGTGATATGGTCATTGATGATGGGTCTATTGCAACAACTAAGAAAAATTCAGTTAATAGACCAATTTTCGATTGTTACCAAACAAGTCTTCAAAATATTTTTTATAAATACTGTTAGAGATATATTAGACATATTATCCCAAGAGCAAAACTTAGGTACAGTACTTTAGGCTCCCTACTTAAAATTTTGACATCTGTCCAATTTAATAACCCAAGCAAACGACGTTAAAAAAAAAAAAAAAAAAAATTTCCTTCTTCCTTCTTTTCCCTGTACTGCAACTGCAAGAGAACTCATGGCTTCAGATCTTTCAAATGGTAGGATCTATGCCTTCCGCTGAAGAATAAATAGATATCATCATCAAAAGCAAACAAAAAAGCCCCAGCAAAAAAAAAAAGGAAGAAAGGGGAAAAAAGCAGAAAGTTTCATTCCTAGACTCAGCTCTTGATCTTTGAGTCCAACGACTCGCCTCTTCTCAAAATCGTCACCTTCTCCATCGCTAGACCGGTCTTCGCCACTCTCAAAACGTCTGCAGAGCTCAACCTCTTCAAGACCGACGGCTCCACCATGGTGACATACCTCTTCTTCTCCTGCCAGACCGCTGGTTTCCGACTAAATCTAGTGTTAGAATAGTTAAAGTTAGGGTTTCCATAGTTTCTCCGGCGATAAAAAACCGCCGGCTTCTTTATTTTCTCCTTTCTTCTTTATTTTTTTGCTGGGGATTTTTTATTTGCTTTTGGAGAGCACCGTGGGAAAGCAGAAAGCATAGCTTTTGATGGGCTAAGATGAGAACAAGTTTACAAGTGACGAACTGCAGTCCCTTACAAATAATCTTTGCAACACGTAAATTCCTTGAAAGTTGTTTTAGACTTCTTTGTTTTCCTTTTTGTTCTCTCAAAAGGAGTACCTCCACTGTCTTCATGGTTATTTTTATTATTTTATATGGTTTTAGTTGCAGTGAGCCAGTGACTATTGGATTTATTTGTATTTCCCACGGTGGTTTTTGTTTTTTATTTTATTTGGATTTATTTGGAGTAGAAAGATCTGAAATCTGAAGTCGTGGGTTATTTTGCAGATGTAGTACAGAAAAAGGAGGAAGAAGGAAGAAAGGAAAAAGAAAAGAAAAGAATTTTTAGTTTTAACTCCGTTTGCTTGGTTGTTAAATTAGATAGATGTCAAAATTTTAAGTAGGAAACCTAAGGCACTGTACCTAAGGTACTGTATCTAAGTTTTGCCCTTATCCCAATGTAATAGGTTCAAGCCCACTCCTACTTATACTTGTAGTCTAGGATTTAGACATCTATATATACTTATGTTAGGGTTCATTGTAACACAGGTTATTGTACTATACTCTTACATAATAAAGATGTATCCCTTAAGGGTTTCCTCCGTGTATGTAAGCCAACAAGGCTGAACTATGTAACCATCGTGTTCTCAATGTTCCTATTCTATGCTTCCCTTTCCGCATCTACTCTAGTATATGCAACATGGTATAACATATCGCATAGCTAATATATTTAACATAGTATCAGAGCCAAACTTAATTCTTCGCATTCAACAAAATATCTACACAGCAAAGAAATTTCCCACATGCACAACACAGATCAACCCTCCATCACAGCTACTTGCCTTGCTGCCCGGATTTGGACGTCACGAAATCATGCAACCACCGTCGCTCACACTCGTTTTTAAGATTCATAAGCCAAGCAAGTTGTGCCCCTCCATTCACCGATTTGTGCAAAGCCAGCCTTTGACTAATGAAACTAACTACACAAACGTGCTCCTTGGTTCCCCGTACGAAAAACCCAAAAATCTGGTCACCCGAAGCCTACCTACGCGCCGCAATTAGCTCCGAAAAATCTCCCATGCGCCACATCGAAATTCTCACTTGCAGATCTTTATTGGGCACACTTGCTACCTTGTCGGTCCCCTCGTCCGCCAATCTGCAGATCCGAGGAATCTGGCCCTTATTCAACCAAACACACACTCTCACATGCCTCCTGGATTTCTGGTCTCACCTCTATGCACCAAAAAATGCCTCGTCATCATCTGATGACATCATAAACACCTCGCCATCAGCCATGTAAGCCCTGGCCTATGTCACTGACACGTCAGCATCCAGTCATTAAACACGTTAGCAAGATGCCACGTCAATGCCAACGTAGTTCACCCAAACCGGTTTCCCGAATCCGAATCGACCCCGTGATGTCAACATACATCTAACTGTTGATTGCCCATTGATTATATAACCTAACTGTTAACTTTGACCTGATTTGACTTTGACTTTTGCATTGACTTTTAACCAAAAGTTGAAATTTTCAAAAGGGTCTATCTTACTCAGTTTTTCGCATAGATTCCAATTACGGACTCCGTTTCTCCATTTGAAGCTCCAAAAGTAGTTAATTGGTACATTCTTTATCGTGGTTTCTTCGAAGGCATTCTTCAAGGCATTTTCAAAGGATCTTATCATGCTTATCCAACCTCAAGCCTTCATCGAGCTTCTACCTTGAGTTTGAGGGAGCGTGTTAGAGATATATTAAACATATTAGCCCAATTTAATAGGCCTAAGCCCACTCCTACTTGTACTAGTAGTCTAGGGTTTAGTCACCTATATATACTCAAGTTAAGGTTCATTGTAACGCAGGTTATTATACTACACTCTTACATAATAAAGTGTAGCCCTTAAGGGTTTCCCCCATGGACGTAGGCTAACAAGGTTGAACCACGTAATCATCATGTTCTCAATATTCATATTCTATGATTCCACTTCCACATCTACTCTAGCATATACAACATGGTATAATACATCGCGTTGCTAATATATTTAACAACTACACAGACATGCTCCTCGATTCCCCATAAGGAAAACCCAGAAATTCGGTCACCCGAAGCCTACCCACGTGTTAGAGATGTATTATACATATTAGCCCAATATAATAGGTCCAAGCCCACTCCTACTTGTACTAGTATTCTAGGGTTTAGTCACCTATATATACTCATAAAATAGGAACAATGAGAACACGAGGGTTACGTGGTTCAGGCTTGTCGGCCTACGCCATAGAGAAAATCATTAAGGGCTACATCTTTATTATATAAGAGTATAATACAATAACCTATATTACAATGATGATTGTTTTTTATCATTGGTCCAAGGCACAATAATTTTTGGCATAGGTGTGATTCGAACCCCACCATTCTATGATGATTGATCTTTATCATCAAGCTAACACATCAATTGGTTTTTGACGTAGACAAGATTCAAACCTCAGATTTCTTGTTCAACAACAAGAGAACTTACTAATTGAGTTAACTGAAATCACAACTAGTCTTTTTTTTTTTTTTTATGAAAATAATTTTGAGTAACATCTTTTCAAATGTACTTTTTATTTTTTTTAAAAAAAATTTATTTTCTATCTCAATCAATTTTTTAAAAAACTTTCAATAGATCATGACCTAAAAGTAAGGAAAAATTTATCCAACCTTTGATCCAATGATGAATAAACTTTATAAGCTAAAGATTAAGGTCACATCCTTCCTTTTGTCTTCAAGATATAAAGTCACAATAGAAAAGACTTAAGAAAAAAAGCAAAATGTGTCTTAGATTCCTACCTAATTGCTCCTTCTTTTCATCGCTGTTGAAATTTAGAACAAAAAATACCATCAAAAATCAAGAGAGTTTTCATAGCTTAATTCTGCTGTGAAAATTAGTATGTAATGGTTAAAGTGCATAACAGAAAGATGCCAAAAGCCTATTTTGTTAGGTACAAAGGTTAAAAACACGTGGGGACGAAATGGCTACCTTTTAGGTAATTCTCATACGTCAAAATCCTTGAAGGTAATTAAATATAATTTTAATTTTTTTATTTATGAAAAATTATAATTAATAAATTTTATTAGGTCATTCCATTCACCAGACTAAAGGCAAGGAGACCCTAATTATCGCATATAGTATTTTTGTATTGCTTTCTCTCACATAACAATAGATTTAATGTATAATTCTGGTAGGATTATACATTAAATCTATTGTTTTGTTCTTCAACAAATTCAATACCTCAATATTGAGAACTTAATTGAGTCAACAAAATTATTGAGAATTTAATTAAATGTCTTTCCAGTTATCTTGTAATCTAATGAGTAAGGAAACAGTCTCTAGTTTAAGTCCATTACCATATAATTCAAACAAAAAGTACATGGGTTAACTATTCATTCAAATGATATTAAGCATGTTTTTGATGTTTATCTCTTCTCAAGAAACAAGTGGAAAATATAATTGGAGGGCATGTACGGGTTGGGTTTCATTTGTACACTTGGTATTCACTGAAAAGAAATAAATTTGCTCTCATTAAACTTGTTTAAGCTTATACTTAGTAAATAAATTTGAAGCTATAGGTATTCAACTCATGGTTTTTCCCAGGTTAGAACATGTACTAATCAATAATCATGCCAAATTTCAGCAAAACCGAAAAAAAATATATAATAATCAAAACAAAACAAAATAATCATGTCAAGATGTAACACTTCTTTTCTGAGTTGTTATTCATCTATTGAATAGTTGAAAGATCATATATACAAGACAATAAAAGAAAGTTTGGGAACTCCAGACCAATTACAAAGCTCCAAGTTTCTGTGTCTCCAGCTTCCTATGTTCCAAAAGAACGCGTGTAAAATATTTTTATAGATTTATTATTCTAATTTATTTGCATTTGGATTAGTATGTTTATTAAAAGCTTATTTACTTTGTCATTGAAAGTTGTCAAAAATCTTGTAATTCAACAGTACAGTGCACTCCTTTTTATTAGGAAGGCTAGAGTTCAAATATTCCATTCTCATTGTTGTAATTATTAAATTTTAAAAAGTAAACTATAAAAAATACATGTAATTCAGATTATAAAAATATAAGATTCTAAAAAGCTGTACATAAACAATTAATTAAAGGTTAATCAAAACTCTAACATGAGTAACATTTTATGGTCTTGGGAAACCTACTTGGCTGATTATCAAACCCCATTTTTCTCTTGCATGCAGATCAGGTGAATTAGAAAAGTAATCAGCTTTCCTATCAGTCTTTTATTAGGGAAATAGCTTTACTGCTTCTAGTCAAATTCTCTATGACTTTAATGACAATTTTGAGCGGAAAAAATGGTCATTTAGTTGAATGCGTCTAAACCCTTTTTACCCTCAAGAAATAGCGCAGTGTACGTAGATTCTTAGTAACTGAATTTTTTTAATTAGATACAATAATTACTGCAATTCTAGTACTCTCATATGAGGGGGAAAAAAACATATCCAAGCTAAAAATCTTCTATCAAGTGAGATGAACCACCAAATTTCTTTGACCATCATATATATATTGATCGATCTTAGCTCTGTCGTCTTCAATGGCCGACACACTTACATATCTAGATGTTTTGTTTGAGTAAGGCACAGGATTTTTATTCAAAGTTTAGTCCCTTTCTTGCTGTCGGTCTAAAAAACCTCTGGTTGATGTGTGTAAATCCATTCATACTACATAGAATAAGTGTTTG
Source organism: Quercus aquifolioides (assembly GCA_019022515.1). Lineage (NCBI taxonomy): Eukaryota > Viridiplantae > Streptophyta > Magnoliopsida > Fagales > Fagaceae > Quercus > Quercus aquifolioides. The sequence continues at coordinate 23,976,987 of CM032327.1, read as the reverse complement.
TGCAGTCAGCTCTTTTATTAAACAAACTTAATCAACATTTAATTTATGCAAAAGTGCATGAGTATTTGATAAAAATGTTGCAGAAATTCTACACCCTTCATTTGTTGTACAGAATTCTTTGGTCACATATAAGTGTAACTTTTTTTTTTTAAAGTCACATTTAACCTAGTATTATGCATTCATCTAGCTAGTACAACAATTTCTAAGGCATGTCATAGCTTTGAAGAAAATTGATTGGATGGGGAAAAGGAAGTACTAATGTCATATTGGAAGTATCACGTACACCATGAAAGCAAAGTTGTCAAGGAAATTATCCATTTAACTAATATTATCCATTTAACTCACTAATTCCAATTAGTGCATGAACTTCTTTTTTTAAGAATGAAATCAAAATTAAATTCGATATTAAAATGAAGGCATTTTGAGTGTCACTCTTTTTGTAGTTATATTACTATTTTCATGAAATCATTCACATGAAATGATTGGATTCTGAGTTACCAACAAAAGCTAAAGTTCAACACTGCACCATGTATTTGCCATTTGCTAATAACAATAACCGATCATTTTCCATGCAAAAGTAGGCCGCGTAATCCTAATAACATTAACTGTTTTTAGTGTCAATGAAGTGATAGCATAACCAACTAGAATCCCAGAAAAAAAGTACATTAAGTATCTATAGAAAAAGGCATTGCTAGTGCAAGTCCATTTATTATACAACTTAATTACAGCCACTATCCACACAGAAAATATGAAACACACTAACCCTCGTTTGATCTAGTGACCAAAATCTTAAAAGGTCGTGCCCAGTGCACAAGACTGACACTTCTACAGAGTCTGTAAGAAATGCACGTGCAGCTATATAATACATATAGATATATATATAGATATATATATATATATTTATATTTATATAAAATTTTAAGGATTTAATTTATTGCGAGATTAAGCTCCTAATTATTGCAGCCTCAGCGCTATCAGCATCAATTGTGGCCAAAAGTTGGGACAGTCGCTCGCTAAGGTCATCCACTTCTCTGTGCAAGCTTCTGATATAGTTGCAGGTCTCTTGTAGGACCTTAGAAGCAGATACCTTCAAACACAAATAAACAAATAAATAAATGAGTGAAAATTCAAATTTATCAACAACCCCACTTTCTTCTAAATGCTTTAGTTAAAGACATTTTACAATCTTTTTAAGTTTTAACCATGTAAAAATATGGTCAAAAGTCAAACTAATACAATGGTCATATATGTGCCCCTTGTGTTACATGGTCCAGCCACAAGACTGTTAAGTAATAGTCAATGGGAACCTTTTAATGTCCATGAATGCATTATTGTATGGAAATAATGCACAAATGGTCCTCAATACCCGGGTCAAATTTGAAACAAACCCCAAGAGTCTTATTATACTATAATATGTGACACACATGTGCCATGCTAGCTAGGCTGTTAGATGTAACATTTTCCTACAACCTTCCCTGAAGTTGGGTCGCAGAGTTCAAAGCCAACAATGCTCAGAAAGAAAGAGAGATGAATCTAAACTTTGAACTTTAGAATTTAAAATTTTAAAGTACCTTGTCAGAACGCCTATTTTGAATCTCAGGAACAAGTTGGCGTAACTTGGAAACGAGGTCGATGATTTGGTCATCAGTAATCCTTGAAGCCCCAGATTGCCTTGACCTTCTGCTAGACATGCCTAGAGTGTTTCTTCTTTGTGTTTACTTCAAAAGAAAGATAAAGAAAAGGACAAAAGAAAGAAAGAAAGCTCTTCTGGGTGTAGAAAGAAAGGCTTAGCTAAATTAGTAAGAAGAAGAAGAAGAAGAAGTAGCTCAAGTAGTTTAAGATACTATAAGTTATGAAGAAACAGAGAAAGTGATTAGAGAGATATAAAGAGGAGGACCATAAGGGAAAAGTGGAGAGCAAGAGAGAGAGAGAGAGAGAGAGAGATGGTACAATTACTTAGACAGTGATGTTGGATGTGAAGAAGACAAGTGCATTGGAGAAAGCAGTGGAGTAGGCTTGGTGTGTTAGAGAGAGAGCATAGACTTGTTATGTGTATGTTCCCAAGTTGGGGTTTGATCTCAAGTGGGCTTGAAGAAAAATGTTTGTTTTTTAACTAACAAAGTGGGCCTTCATGTAAAGCTCTCATTGCGCAACACCATGTGATCATAGGACACTGATCCTCTCTAATCAGGGTCTATCACTGAATTTCACCTACGAATCACTGGATGCCACATTATATCGTATATTGCAAGTACTGTTAGCCGTATGAACTAGCAGAGACTTTCTGTCCACAACAATGTTAAGGACACAATCTTAATCATAAAAATAATTATAAAGAGACGTCCAATTTCACAGCTTCACGACTTTCTACACGTATTTGCATTAACTCACCACTTTTGATCAATCACAATCACTCGTACAAGTCAGTAAGTTATAAAAAAAGTTACATGTGTTCATAATATTGTTCCTCTAATAAATTGTTAAGGTAATCCGTTTTAATGATCCTATTACTTTTACATAGGCACAACATTAATACTACTAAAAATTTCCACTACTTATTAGTAAATGACAATTTTTTATTATAGCAACATTACTTTTAGACAGTAATAATTATATATTAATCAAAGACTAAAAATATATGTATCACTAAATTTGTTGCTTTTGTCTCAGGGTACCACTACTACCCTTTGTGTAATGCCCTTGATTTTTAAGTCTCGAGTCTCTTGGCATGGCATGTTGTCATTGGTTAGAGCACAAGTTGCGGGAAAGGGATGAGTTAAGCAGGATCTCAACAGAAGCATTATTTATAATCTTTATACAATACAATAGTTCAGCTTTATCACAAATCGTACCAAACATTATTAAAATGTACATGTTCTAAAATTTTCAACAATAGTTCTTTCTTTATCTACTCGGAAATTATTCAATTTATTGTCACCAAGCAAAATCTCATGTGCTATCTCTACCTCTCATATATACAATTGTTTTTCTCCCTTGTTTGGGACACAAGGACGTGATCGTAGCATCCTTTGATTGTCTAAGCCTTAGATCACATGCAATTTCCCTAGCTCATACGACATGACACGTGGCTACCCTTAGGCCTTAGTATATATGTTATGGGAAGGAGGTTCCTATATGAGGCACTAGATATGAAATTTCCGTGCTTTTGCCCAAAGCACTGTCACGTGTTACTTTTAAATTGCTCGAAGGACCCCCCCCAAAAAAAAAAAAAATCCCCGCGACCCCTTTTCTCAAAACCAACCAGCAATACTATCAATACATCTTGAGAGATGTTACGTCCACAACATTTTCACAACAAATCATAGGTAGTTAGTTGTTATTGATTCAAATTTGAACCTAACACTTTTAAGATTATTTTTTTGCCCCAACAATAACAACCAGTAACAACCTGCCACTTAAAATTTGTTGTAAAAATGTTGTGAACATATCATTTTTCATACATCTTTTTCATATTCAATTTCATAACTTGTTGGTTTAGTAATCGACCAAAATTAGTAGATCCATCATATAATCAGTAGTAAGCAAAAAGTGACAACTACACACAATCGTATAAATCAACATATTATGAAATTAGATGTAAGATTTGGTGTGCCTCGAGATTTATTCAAAACCGCGTTCAATTTTTGCTAACAACCAGCAAGTTGTTAAACCAAGACATTGTTAGCTAGCTAGGATATAGCCACAAAAAGTTTTTGCTTTTCTCAGATGGTTCAGTGTTTGTCATGTTTGTTTCCTTGATGGCTCAATTGCTTTGCAACATACACCATAAATGGTTTCTTGACAATATCTAGATTGTCCAATTTGTAGAAGGTGGTAAAAAGAGTGATAAAGACTGTATACTGTACTTTGTCATGGCTTGGTAAGAAAAAAAAAAGTTCAATTGACAGTTTGCAACAAGAATGGAAATTGTCATGTTGCATTATATGGAAATAGTCATAATGTTCATGAAAGCAATTCTACTCATATTGTGTACACAAAAAGCATTTGGATTGAGACGGCTGTTACCTCGGTTCTTATTTAGAAAATAAAATTGACAAGAGCTTAGCAAAAAAATAGAATGAAATTTGACATTATGTAAATTTCATTTATTGCACCATTGTCCTTATACATGTCAGTTCATGTGAATCTTCTGTACAGATGAACTTGGATGAAAAAACTAAATTAGTTAATAGTACATGACCTTGATGAATGTGACAATAGCATATAACTAGATAAAACACAACTAACTATACCATCGGATTAGACCCGTGAACTCATTATTTACAGAGGAGAAGAAGTAATTTATTCATATAGAAATAAAGAAACATTAAAGACAAACTGTTTTTTTTGCAAAATAAGATAATAAGCGATAATTAGAATAACATAAAGTATCTGGCATGATATATTAACTCAAAAAACATGTAAGAAGTTAGTGAAAATGTTTATATCATTAGAATATTGTTATTCAAAAGATCATTATATAATTGATGATAAAATTGGAAACAATCTCATTCAAAGGACCCAATTCTCTTCTTTCTTTTTTTTTTTCTTTTTTCTTGTGTGTGCAACTGTGCATGCGAGCATGCGCTTATCATGCATATATCATATATGATGATATATCATACATTCATCTTTAAAAAAAAAGTTGGGGGACGTGTTGGGTTGTTTGGGGTCCACATGCAACATAAGGTGCCTCTCTATATTATTCATTATACTAGGTCTCTCTTCTTCCTTATAAATAAATATATATATATATATATATATATTATATTGTTAGTCATTGTTCTTTAATTTGAATATGAGATTAGTTAGGTGTAGACTGAACCAGCCGACTTATGTGAATCTCTTGTAGAAACATCATCTGGAAGTTAGGAGTTATGGGTCGGTTGGAACCAATGACGAAAAAGAACGAAAATGATTAGTTTTATAGTGTTCATCTTGACTCGAGCTCATGCAGCCATGCTAGTGCATGCGGATTTCCCTGTTTAGAACACTTTCTTAGGTTTAAGTGTGCAACACAACCTTTATTTGATTTGCTAGTTTTTGCTTTTCAAACTTCAATGTTGAAAATGATCATGGGTCTTCCACATTTTCTGGCTTCTATATGATTAATTTGCTAGAATTTTACTAAAAGAAAGCAATGCTTTCTTTGCTTTTGAGTCTCCATCCATATATATCCTTTCTTTTTTAATTAAAACACAATATTATAAGTGCTCTCAAGTACCCACAAGTCCCAAAACCTTTATTTGTTGTTAGCTTAGTTTGAAAATACGATTAGAACTGCTTTTGAATCTCCGACATATAATTAATGGTGTCTAGGCATATGCATCTACTTTGTTCAACGCAAGTTAATGCATCTTTATTACCACTAATTGTTTAACCTAATGCGTAAATACTAGTAATAATTCTATTGAAATTCTATGCATGCTTCACCGACCTTGTTTAATACTACTACTTGAACTTTGGTAAAAACTAAATATTAGTAGGCGCCATTAGATCCATCAATCATTGGCTTCATTGACCTTAGAGGTATTGATTTTCCATCAATTACTCTTCTTGGTAGATGTTCAAAACGTGAGAAAAGTTAGAAACTTAGATTTAGTGGGGAGTGAACATCCTGCATATGCGCGGCACGGTTTAGGGGTTTTTTGTTTTCACATAATGCCTCCCCACATTATTTTTATATAAAAAAAATATATTAACTTTTTTTTTTTATGATGCGAGAGAATTTAAATTTATGTAAACATTTTACAAGTTTTCAAATCATTGCAAGATAGTATCACTATCAATGTTGCAAACTACATCTCTTTCAAATTTTAGTTCAATAAAAATTTTCTTTGACTTTTTCTTTTTGATTGAAAGGGCCTAAAAGAATTTAGGGCGGTCACAGTTTTTTTTAATGAAAGACAAATCATTTAAAAAAAAATTATATGTAATATTTTTTTCGGGACAGCATGGTCTTATGACCACCCTACCTTCAACTTGGAGCCGCCCCTTATCCATAAACTTACTCTCACTCTAAATTTAACATTTAGAGTCTGTTTGAATACCGCTTATTTTGCTGAAACTGAAAAGTTATTGTAAAAGTACTGTAGATAAAAGTAAAAGTTAGTTGAAATAATACAGTAAGACCCATGAATAGTACCAAAAAGTGCATAGAACCCATAAATAATAACAAAAATAAACTGAATAGTAAAATAATTTTCATTTTTCATTTCAATCCAAACGAAGGCTTAGAATTTTATGACAAGGTTCATCCATTAGAATCTAACATATATGCACATAATATTAGTAAGGGTAAAAACATGGAACTAGTATCATGTGTTTTATTTTATGACACATTTAACTCCTATGTGGTTTGTTTCACGAGGCATTTACCTCCCTTTGTGGTTTACTTTATGAGATATTTCCACTAATTTAATAGAATTCAATGATGAGGAAAGTGCCAACATCACATATAGAGAAAGAATTGAATAAAAAGGTCATTTAAGCCTTATATTTAAACAATTCTAGTTTTTTCTCTAACTTTCTCCCTCAATCCTCATTCGATTTTGTGTACTACAAGGCGTAAGATTTAAGGTAGAACAATTTCTTTCTTCAATTCTTTCCCGATGAGATTGGTTGGCACTTGTCATCAAATTTGGTTAAAATTAATGGAAATACCTAATAAAGCAAATTACAATAATTAAAAGTAAATACCTTATAAAGTAACTTAACAAATTGTTAATAGTAAATTTAAAAAAAAATAATATCGTTGATAGATTCAAATAATAAACAATAAATATTTCTCTAATGGTGAAATATGGGGGCAACACTCTTTGATGAAAGTCCTCCTCCCGATATTATAATATTGCAGTCAAGGACTCAAGGTCATTATCCTTAAAAGGTAGTAGTGGTTCCCGGATTTAAAATTTTCAAAGTAACGTGACAAAACACCAGCCGGTTTGAGTTTGTTGTCAAAGTAGACTTACTTTTGCTTGATTTTGTGGAATCTTTCAAACTGAAAACAGTCAGTCTAAGCCCTAGCTAGGGACACAAATCTAGTTTCGATTTTTTACACAGTGTTGGTCTGATAGATTGTGGTATCAGTAATTTTTAATTTTGAAAAATAATAATATTAGTTATGGGTTAACATAAAAATAATATTATGCCGATCACAATTTCATGCGCAATCAGTGGTGGTCGTAAAAATTTTAGCTTTTAATAATTCAAACAGCTACTTTATTTATTTTATCATCCTACTTTACAATACACTCAATATTATTGATTCTATTTTAATATACAACACATTAAAATAATATAAAACACACACCAATAGCAAAATTATTAAGGTGAAATTGTTGGGATAACTGCATAATTGTATTGAAAATTGGAAGCCACCTAGGTGTGAAATTGGATCTTCTTTGAGAAATTTTATAGATACAAAATATTTTACAAAAAGTTTCACAATTGTTGATTTAACATAACATTGTTAATGGTAGGTAAAAATGTAATACTAATAATAGACTCAAATGAAAATTAGTAAAAATTTATCAACTCAACTATTATGAAAAATGTTATGAAATTTTTTGTGTTTACCTCTCTTCTTTTGGACCCTAATTTATATCCCAGATTAACCATGGAAATCTAAGGGGAGAGTGGGAAAATATTGGTAAAGTGAAATTGAAAGATTACCAAATGCATAAATCTACAATTATGCATTCTCCTTGTACAATTTAAGTCCTTCAGCCTCATCTAAGAGCATTCATATTGGATTAGCTGGATGGAAAGTCTGTGTCTAACCAAAATTTTGTTAACAAACCAAAAATAGAAAAATTTAAAACCATAGTATAGGGCTTGCTACAAAATAGAAAACATGTGTGTGTATATATATTGAGAGAGAAAGACTAATAATTCATTGAAGAGAAGCCAAATCAGCTTGAATTATAGCATTTAAGTAAGGAGGAATATCATTCATCCACACCATGAGACTTGTGACATGCTTGGCATGCTTAATAATGTTATGAGTAATAGAATTACCTTAATGGCATACACGGGAGAAAGTAATAAAACTAAAAGCTTTTGCAAGGAGCTTAGTATTATCAATCATATGACCAAAGGAAGTGAGGGAAGGGTCCCTCTCCTTCAAAGGGTTGATAATAATCTTAGAATTTCCCTCCAATATCGCTTTAGAGATGCCTACCTCCAAAGAAAATTCTAATGCCTTCATAGTAAGTATTACATCTACCTCAACAACGAAAACTAGTAAACCAATCTTTCGAGACATAGAAGCAATAACTAGTTCTTTTTAAATTATCCTCGCACTATAGCTTCGCCAAACTCCCCCTTTTTTTTTCTCTCTCTCTCAACCGAAGCACGGAGTGGCTATCGTTGGTGTGCGGTGATCAAAGTTAACCGTGGGTAGATATCATCCGGCGTGGTGGAACCCAATTGGCCGATCTTGGACATTGAGTGGTCGATCATGGCCATTGGATAGCTATCCTGGCTTGGGCTGTTGGATAGTGTGAATGAAATCTTGATGGTCAGATTTTTGTGATAAAATAACAAAGAATTTGATGCTGATAGTAGTGAAAAATTGGACAAGGCAAATTAGAAGTGACTTCCGAAATTTAATTAGGCTTAAATTTTGCCTAATTTGATGCAAATGCTCCGAGTCTTTATGACCAATTGAAGGAAAAAACAAAGAAACGGAAACTTGGGGTAAAGCTTTAGTCAATGGACAATATTAAGCGTCGTTATTTCACCGACTTTTTTCTAAAAGGGATAAACGAGTTACTTTAGTTTGTGCATCAGAGACCAAATAACCAATAATTCAGATTTCTCAACATCCTGCACATGGGGACACTCACTGCCTCACTTGCCTCCTGTGCCACTTTTTTGGAACTGTTAGTGTTTCTTTACTAGACCAATACAAAGATTAATTACAAGTTGATAAATTAAATCCAATTAAACAAAAGTGTAAAATCCATTATTAGTAATGTGAAATCGATGTCATTGAGAAGAAAAAATGTTTGTAGAAATTATAATGTAATTTGTATTTTAGCATTGTTTTTGGATTTTGGCATGTGTAGCATACTAGCATGAATGTGAATGCACGCATTGCGTAATTCATGGTAACAATGGTTTGGTCACAATCATATATAAAATAGAAAATTCTAGAGTTGTAGACTTTGGGAAGTTGCATGGCACCCAGAATTGGATATTGAGCATCTGAAATGAAAGGATGATGGACCATTAGGCTGTCGGCAGTGGTGAGCTTTTGTTCAATTACTGAGCTTTTGTTTTTTAGTAGATCAATTAGTGGGAAATTAATAGGTCCTAGATTAAAATAATGTGAGGACTGAGGATAAGAAAAATAAAGAATATTGATATTTTCTATTACATTTAATAGAGTAGAAAAGTGGGAGTAAATATTTTTATTTTTGAGAAACATAAATAACATTTTTTTTTTTACTTTAGAAATAGTTTCAACCTATGGCGTCTGCTCCTGATAATTATTTTTTATTATTAGACCAATTGATGTATGTGGAAATTGAACTCCAGATTTCTTATTCAACAACAAAAAATTTTACTAGTTGAGTTAAAGTGGGAGTAAATATAAATTAAGAAAAAAAAATTAAATCTAAGCTCACCATTTTAATCTTCTCAACAACCAAAAAAAAAAATAATAATAGAGAGAGAAAAAAATAGGAGAAAAAATTTCTTATATTGATCATTTGATAATCTTAACCTTCTAGATTATCAAAAAAATTATAATGTGAGGATAGAATAGGAATTTAATAAAAGATGCTTTCTTTTTAGCTCCACTTTTTTATCCTTCCTAGACATCTACAAGTCCACAAGAAATATGCTTAAGGAAAAAATAAAAATAAAAAGAAGAAAAGGTCACAAGAACATGTAGAGCTGAATTCAGCTGGGGTTGACGGCTTGATTAAGCTAGACATCTAGAATTATTGTCTGAAAAATCAATCAAACTTGTGTAACCTTTGGTATTTGTTTCAAAAATTTCATTGACTGGGCCTTGATTTCTGTCCCTCTTTCGCTGTTTTTTTTTTTTCCAGTACTTAGGCCTTATTAAGTCCAGAGTCTTTGTTTGGGCTTCAACTACAAAATTTCCACCGATGGGGAAAGAAAAGTAGTCCTAAGGCCCACATATAACCTTTGTTTCAAAAATTTCATTGACTGGGCCTTGATTTCTGTCCCTCTTTCGCTGTTTTTTTTTTTTCCAGTACTTAGGCCTTATTAAGTCCAGAGTCTTTGTTTGGGCTTCAACTACAAAATTTCCACCGATGGGGAAAGAAAAGTAGTCCTAAGGCCCACATATAACCTGAACCACAACCACAATACATGCATTGGTCATTCAGGTTCAGGGAGATAAAATGTCAAAAACAATGGGCTAAAATGGTGCCCAGCCCATATTTCAGCATGGATATGCTTAGAAGGCACATTTGGAACCATTGTGAGGGAAGCCTACGGCCCAAAGAACAAAGATGATGGACACCAGCCCAAACTTATTACAAAATGAGGCCCAAAAAGCCCACAGATGGGGCAGGTATATGTTGCACAGAACATCATAGAATGAGCTTCAATGTCAATGGTCATGACTCATGAGTCCTCAAACAGGCTACGTTCTTTTTATGCCATGTACATATGATGCGGTTCTAATTCCATGAGTCTATCATAAAATAATTTTTTTTTAACTATATATTATCACTCTAATTTAATAAAAAAAAATTAGCATTTTTTTCATTTTTTTCTTATAGTAAGTGAGGTGAGAGGAATTTGAATTTTTAAAATAAAATTATCTTATAACTATGAAAAGTTAGCTAATAAATGTCAAACAATGTATTTAGATCACAAAACTCTTTTTTCTTTTTTTTTTACAAGATAGAAATTTTACTCTAGCCTAATCTAAGTATATATATGTGTAAAACTCCCTCCTGAATACTTAAAACTCGGCCATTGCCCCCCCCCCACACCCCACCAGTACTTATACTTGTAGAGTGACCATCACACCAAGGGTGCGCGGTGGTAGATCACAAAACTCTTAAAAAGTAAAAGATATTGCCCTAATATAGGAGAAAATTATGAGAACAAAGACGAAGCCATGTGTAAAATAAGGTGGGGATTTTATTTTTTATTTTTTTGTGAAGTAATTATACTTGGTCCTCCACATTGAATATTGTCCCATAAATTCAAATTTTAAAATGGTCATTTAGCCCATTCCAATCATTGATGGCCCTTCCAAAATACAATTTCCATTTTACGTAACAAAAACCTAAGGCTATGTTTGGCTCAATATAAAATGATTTCAGAGTGTAAAATATTTTCAGATGTTTAATCGCATCACAAAAAATGCTTTGGAAAATATTTTAAGTTGTTTGGTTGTGTTCTTGAAAATCCTCTAGAAAATACATTCTCTCACATTTTCTCAGCTTCCAAACAAATATTATAATAGGAAATCCAAATATATAAACCAAATCAACGAAAAACATAACATAAAAAAAAATCAATCTTTCTAAAAAGTAAGCACTGATCGAGAGAGAGAGAGAGAGAGAGAGAGAGAGAGAGAGAGAGGTAAAGGACTATAGATTAGTAGGGGGGTTCTGAAGGAGGCGAGATCGGCGGGTGGGTCTAAAGGAGGCGACGACGAGGAGATCAGTTTGTAGATCAGAGATCGGTTTGTAGGTCAAAGAGGAAGAGAGAAGAGAAGAGAAAGAGCTTCCTTGAGTCCGAAAAACGATGGCGACAACTTCGAGCTTGAGACAGCGAGGGTTGGGGAGCTGTGTCGGAGTTTAGGTGAGTGGTCTCTCTCTCTCTCTCTCTCTCTCTCTCTCTCTCTCTCTCTCTCTCTCTCTCTCTCTCTCTCTCTCTCTCTCTCTCTCTCTCTCTCTCAAGTATGATGAAAATGAGGGTGTAAGTGGTTTAAAGATAAAATAGAAGTGTAAACTATTTTACACTTCAGGGTTGATATTGTACGGTCAACGGAAATCATTTTCCGTTTGACTGAATTTTCCGGCCAATCCAAACACTCCCTATGGTGTAAAATATTTTTCATATTCCTTTTACAACCGAAACAAACACAACCTAAGTATTACTGGAAGGACAAAGTTTAGCTACAAAATTAGTTGTAGCCTATGACTACAACCTTACTTAATATCTTTTGATTGGAGGTGAATTTTGAAAAATCCACCATTGGATTATATTTTCTTCTCATATCCTCCATACTTGCAAAATTTCTATAAAATTAAAGATCAATAACTACGTCATCAATAAATTGTTTAAATTGCAAATTTTTGTAGTTTAAAATTATGCATAAAATGTAAACTTATAGATCATATAGTAAATAATATCTAATTGGCACAAATTTTGATATGTGTATTAAGAACATAAAGAAAATGAAATTCAACGGTTAGATTTTCAAAATATATAGTAATGTGAATGATATTGAGTAAGGTTGTAGTCTTAAATTATAACCAATTTTGTATAATAAACTTTGTCCTTATTAGAATTTGTTTATTTATCAATTTATTTGACTTTTCTTTATATTCAAATTATTTGGATTTCATTTCTTTTCACTTTGTAACACATTATGAGAACATTGAACATAGTATAGAATATATTGCTGAATGATTAAGGCAGAATAGTTTCAAATGAATGATTAAGGCAGAATAGTTTCAAACTTTTGATTGGGTTTTTTTTTTTTTTAATTTACTTTGCAACAATAATTAGTTTTTGTTAGAAAAATAATGGATATATAATGAGATAATTGATATGACGTTATTTGATTTGTAGCCGATGGAAGAAAAAAAAACCTGCTATTTGATTTAGATTGAAAGGGGCAATTAATGACCACCACGCATCCTTAGTGTAGTAGTCACTCCTCAAATATAAATGCTTGTGAGGAGCAAGAGTCAGGGTTTAAATCTTCAAGAGGGAGCTTCACACACATATACACTTAGATCAGATTAGAGTAGAAATCTTGTATAAAAAGGGGGGGGGGGAATTAATGTGAAATTTATTACAAAATCAATCACGTGTAATTTTTAGGGATACAAAATAATGTAGAGTTCTATTTCAATGGGTATTTGAGTTAAAATATATTAAGAAATAATTGTTTTGTGTTTATTCTCTTGCAAGGACTAGATTTGAACTTATAACCCACTACGTGGATGGATTCAAGCGCAAAAAGCCCAAAACAATAAATTTGTAGAGAGTGGGTTGGAAAACACTAGGCTTTATTAATCAAACAAACGTTAGAATAGATTCAGATGATTGGAGAATGAACAGAAATAGAGTTGTACTGAAAAAAAATAGTCCTCGGTAGAGTCCGAGGTGCACTATTTTCATATATTATACTCAAATTGGGTTACAAATTTGGTTTCTGGATTCTACAGTATTTATTCTTCTCCTTTTCCATCCCTCTCTCTTGTTGCCCCCTCTTCCTTTTATATCATCCTTCCCCTTCATTCCCATTTCACACGTGCATGCTAGATAGTTCTTGTGAATACTTGTCTCATCATTCCTTTCCATTAGTCTTGATGTAGTAGCTGTAGGGCTGTAACCTACTGTTCAGGTATCATCTCCATATTAATGCGGCTAGGGTGTTAGCTGCAGTGCATTTAATGCGGAGGTAGTAGCTTTCCTCCTTAAATATTTCAGGCCATTGCCCTGTTCATTACTATTTCAATGCCTATCAACACCGATGAAACTTCTTGGAACTTCATTCCAAGTGACTAACAAACTTTCTTGGACATCGGCGTTGGTTATCCGAGGACAAATGTATCCTCGACCTATCCCTTGAGCTGTTATGGTCAAAGCTAACCATTGTTTACTAATACAGCCTTCACTAAATAAGATTCCTCATCCTCGGACAACCCCTTGTCCTCGGATTGGGCCATAGACTCGTAATATGAGCAAACGATGGGCTCCCAAAACCAATATCCCTACAATAGCCCTTCGAGATTCTTCTTTCTGAATCCTCGAGAAAAAAAGAGGATTTCGATGTCACCAGACTTGATCTGTGTCCTCCTCGTTCCATTTCTACCAACAAATACACCTTTTTAACTGCCCAAGACAAGCTCCCGTCATTTCGGCTTAGGAAATGCGCTCCTCATTAAATTTTTACGGCATCATGTCCCCCACGTTCTACGGTGCAATCCAAATCTAACGATTGAGAACCTTGCTGGGACCTGGGCGGGAACTTTCCCACTTTGTAGCTCATTTTTTGATATAAATATCAATCAACTCAAACACTCCCTTCACTTTAGCAATCATTTAACTCTCAAGGCACATACTTTGAACTTACCAACTTTCTCACCTTACTCAAACTTCTACGAATACGAACAGTCTATCTGAGGACCCATTTTTCATTCTTGTAAGTCTTCACAAATCTCTATTCTTTACTTTTCCATACATTTTTTGTTCTTCATACTTTTTCTCTCCTCAACTCTGTTCCTTTTCTTTCAGCCACTTTAGGGTTTTTCAAACCATTCTAGAATGGGTAGATTTAAGTGTCTAGTAGATTCTAAGGAGGCAATGGAGAGTTTTAGGGCTCAATATAGAATTCCCCCCAACGTTAACCTTAGATATTGTGAGGAGGGAGAGTGATTCAAGCGGAGGCAAGAAGGTGAGGTAGTGATTCCTATGATAGCCTTTATAGAAGGCGACATGAGAATCCCAATGGGGACGGTTATGAGGGATTACCTTAGGTTCTACCGTTTAGCACCCACTCAATGTGTTCCTAACGTATTTAGGATATTAGGGTGTGTGGATGCCCTAAACGAGAAAATGGGGTTACGGTTAACCCACCTCGACGTTAATTGGGTGTACAATCTCCACCATTTAAAGGGGAAAAGGTATTACCTGAAGACGAGGCAGCCCGAAATCAGGCTCATACAGTGCCTTCCCGAGTCTAGTAAAGGGCTAAAAAAAGACTTTTTGATTGTGTCAGGGGAATGGCACGATGGCCTTCCTTACCCAACGCAAAAGGGGCAACCAAGTGTGATTCTAGAGATAGGAAAAATTACTTACTCTTTTTACCTTATTTTGATTTGTACTATTTCGCTTTTAACAATCCGTATCTCCTAACTTTTGCAGATAGACGTGCCACCGAGCCAAATTTTAGTTTGGTTAATAGGGAGGACTTAGACAAAATTTTCCAAGCTGAGGTGTTTGTAAACGAAGACGACGGTCAACTCCGGGCGGCTCACTTGATACTAGGAGTCACCCCTATCTCTCGTGCGTGATAAAAGCTCACGATCCACGCTTACGTCACATCAGCGTTGCTGTGGAAGAATTTCTTCTTCCTGAGGGCACTCCAATTCCAAAGGGTACCCTCATCACCCAACCTATTCCTCTTCCTTGTCCAACACCGGAGGGTATCCAAGATACAACTAATATACCTGAAGGCATACCAAGAGTAGGGGCCTCGTCATCACAACAATTTACCAGTGCTGCCACTTCGTCTCGTACCACCCATTCAAAAGAGGAAGAGGTGGTGGAAGTGACCGATTCCGAGGACGAGTTTGAAGTCTTCAACCGAGTCTTGTCCCCGGAGACTTCTTTTCCTGACCTCGGCCCACACTTCTCACCAATAATCGACGAGATGGGCATTCAGCGAAAAACCAAGTCCAATCTGCTGGATTTAATCGAGTCCCAACCTGGGAAGGATGCGCCAAGGAAGGCAACCCGTACCAAGCCTCCCACTCCTCCACCTACTTTGCCTCCTCCTCAACCGGCCGATCTGAAGAGGAAAAGAGAGCACAAAGGAAAAGAAGTGATGGAAGCTAGGCCCACCCTTCCTCCTCGTGAGGATGAAGCTCAAAGAGTTTCTAAATAAGCCAAGACGGGGCAGAGAGGTGGTGAAAGGAGGAACGACCCTCTTCCTAAGACTTCAGCCTGGCTTCCAGCCCCAATGTTGGATGGGGCCCCCTTGCTAGATAACGCCTCCATAAGAGATTTTCAAGGCGGAAAGGCCGGCTATGTGGCCGATGCGGTGGAGCAAGCCCTGTTGCTCCCCGGAGACATGGCTGAGTTGCGGTCCATGAGGAAACATAAGGTCTTCCTCTGCCAGAAAAGATACTTGGCTATGGTATGACTCTACTTGACCTTTTTCTTTTTCTTGTTTTAACTCCTTCCCTTTTTTTCTTTGGCAAGCTGTTCAAGCCTCCTTCCGAGCGGAAGAGATAGTCAATTCTTGCCACCGGTAGATGAAAGAGAATGAGGGAAGACGCAACGCTGCTGTGGAGGCCTTTCAAGTGGCCGAGAGGAGCCTCCAAGAAATGAAGAAGAAGATGCAACAAGAGGATAGTGAAAGAAAATATGCAACAGCTGGCCTTGAAAACGCAGAGAAACAGGTCGAGAGTCAAAGGCTGCAGCTGCGGGGCGTTGAAGACCATCTAGCTACCTCTAAGACTCAAATCGCTGCATTGAAAAAGAAACTAGAGGAAGTTGAGAAAGCCAGAGTTTCAGCTAAGAAAGCCAAGAAAGAGGCAGAAAAGGCTAAAGATGCGGCTGAGCAGCACGGGTACAAGGTCGGGGTGGCTGAGACTGAGGACTCCTTCAGGGCTGAGGTCCCGGCCGTATGTAGAACTTACTACGCCCTAACATGGGATGAAGCTCTCAACCAAGCTGGGGTTAAGGCTTCTTCTATGCTCAGGCAGGCAGAAAATATCTACTACCCCCCAGCAATACACCCTTCAAGCTCTTCGGATTCTGAGGCCGTCCCACAGTCCTCGAAGGCAGGTGAGGTTCAAGGTGACCCACCACATGCTCCTCTTGCAGCTAAGGATTCCTCAGATGGGACAAGGCAGTCCGAGGACACCTTAAAGACAGGGGAGGCCAATAAAGAAACAATCCAAGGCTCTGACCTTCCTCCTCTTGCTCCGAAGGATCCCTTTAAGGATAAAGAAACTTCTCAAAGTATGGAGCTGGTATTGGCAACGCTTTCTATACCTCCTCAAGAGGGACCCAAGGACAAGGCTGAAGTGTCCACCACGGCAGCAAGCACACAACTTCCCAAAGATCCCAAAGACAAACTTGTAATAAAGATGAAGAAATAGATTATTTTCTCCCTTTTCTTTTATTTTCTTAGTTTGTAATCGACCTATCTTTTTTGTACTTGTTCTGCCTTATTTAAAGGCTTTTATTTTAATGAAAGTTATGGATATTTTCTTTCTTCTTGTGATTTCTATACTAAAATTGATATCAGTTGCATTTTAGCCAAAACTTTGTGAAAATAACGATGAGGTAACACTTCTTTCACTAATTTACTTGAGTAAAGAACAATTGTCCTGCTTCATATGATCAGCAGTACCAGCAGATGAATTTTATTAAGTTAATCACCTTGACAAGGCATAAACTTAATTTTATGAACATACACAATATTGTAATATGCATATAGGTTTAAGTGATGTTCATGAGGATAAAAAAGATGATCAAATTTTATGCAAATACAAGTATGCCCGTAAATGCTTTAAGTGATGCTCATGTGCATCTATTTGAAATTCTTATCACAATGAAAATCATTGTTGATTGGAGTGATTACATCTGGTACCAAAGTAGTTAACAAAGGAACTTAACTTACTGTACATATATGTATATCTCATACGGTTTAATATGAATAAGATTTTGTCTGGACACATAGCCATTTGAAGGAAAAGATTAGTCTATTCAAGGCATGTGTTCCGAGTATCTAGGCACGGCCAATTTTCTCTTTGATGCATGTCATAATGTATTAACCTTCCCAAAGCAGATGATTTGAGGAAGCATGCATAGCTAAGGTTCTGTTTAACACTTAGAATGATGCCATACTGTGTTAATTTTCCCAAAGTAGATGGTCCGAGGAACCAAGCATCTCTGAGGTTCTGTTTAGCACTTAGAATGATGTCATACTGTGTTAATTTTCCCAAAGTAGATGGTTCGAGGAACCAGGCATAGCTGAGGTTCTGTTTAACACTTAGAATGATGTCATATTGTGTTAATTTTTCCAAAGCAGATAATCCGAGGAACCAGGCATAGCTGAGGTTCTGTTTACCACTTAGAAAATTAATTAAAAGATATCAATTTCCCCAAGGTATGTGGTCCGAGGAGCCAGGCATGACCAAGGTTCTGTTTGACACTTAGAATGATGTCATACTGTGTTAATTTTCCCAAAGCAAATGGTCCGAGGAACCAGGAATAGCTAAGGTTTTGTTTAACACTTAGAATGATGTCATACTGTGTTAATTTTCCCAAAACAGATGGTTCAAGGAACCAAGCATAGCTGAGGTTCTGTTTAACACTTAGAAAATTAATTAAAAGATATCAATTTTCCCAAGGTATGTGGTCCGAGGAGCCAGGCATGACCAAGATTCTGTTTGACACTTAGAATGATGATAAAGACGCAAGATAAGTAATATAACAAACCTAAAGAAGGTGAAGGAAACTTGAATTAATAATAATATCTTCTAAGATTATTTACATTCCAGGGACGAGGTACAGCCTTTTCCTCGAGATTTTCAAGATAATACGCACCTATCCCAGCCACTGATGTTATACGATATGGCCCCTCCCAGTTGGGTCCTAACTTCCCCCATGCTGGGTTTTTGGTAGCTCCTACAACCTTTCTTAAGACCAAGTCCCCCACTGTCAGTGGTCTTAGCTTTACGTTAGTATCATATCCTTACTTGAGCTTGTGTTGATAATATGTTAATTGGACCATGGCATTTTCTCTTCGTTCTTCAATTAAATCTAAACTCTTCTCTAATAGCCCATCGTTGCTACTTAAAGTGAAAGCACTTGTTCTTAGGGTGGGGAATCCAGTTTGCAGAGGAATAACAGCCTTGGCCCAATATGTCATTGAAAAAGGCGTCTCTCTTATGGACCTACGAGGCGTGGTTCGGTAAGTCCATAAGACATGTGACAGCTCTTCAACCAATTTCCCATTTGCATCATTTAGCCTCTTCTTGAGTCCACTTACTATGACCTTATTGACAGCTTTAGCTTACCCATTCCCCTGTGGATATGCTGGGGTGGAATATCTATTGGTTATACCCAGGTCACAACAATATCTTCTGAAAGCTTTGCTATCAAATTGCAATCCATTGTCCGAGATGAGGACATGAGGGATTCCAAATCTGGTTACAATATTCTTCCAAACAAAACACTTGGCATCCACATCTCTGATGTTTGCTAGTGGTTCAGCCTTAACCCATTTAGTAAAATAGTCTATGCCAACTAATAAATACCTCTTATTTCTTGTTGCCTTAGGAAAAGGGCCTACAATATCCAAGCCCTATTAAGCGAAGGGCCAGGGGCTGGACAAAGGATTAAGGACTCCCCCAGGTTGGTGAATGTTTGGGGCAAACCTCTGACACTGATCACATTTCTTTACATAGTCTTCTGCTTCTTTCTGCATCTTCGACCACCAGTAACCTTGCGTAAAGGCCTTATGTGATAAAGACCTGCCCCCCGCATGGCTTCCACAAATTCCTTCATGTAATTCTTCCAGGATTGGCTCAACCGCCTCCGAGTGTACACACAATAGATATGGGCCAAAAAAAGACCTTTTATACAACTTCTGGTCCTCAGACATCCAAAACCAAGGAGCTTTTCTTCGCACTTTCTCAGCCTCGGACTTATCTTCGAGCAAGACATCTTCCTTGAGGAACAATACAACAGGGTCCATCCAGCTAGAAGCCGCCCTTATATGATGAACATGAGCTACGATTCTTCCTATCTCGGTAGGTCTACAAAGGTCTTCTACGAGAATTACCCGAGGTAAACTTTGTGCCGAGGAGGTTGCCAATGTTGAAAGGGAGTCCGCATGTGTATTTTTACTTCTAGGGACTTGTGATAAATTGAAAGATTCAAACTTAGACTATAAATGTCTAACCTGGTTTAAGTACTCTTGCATTCTGAGATCTCTAGCTTCCAACTCTCCTTGGACTTGGCCAACGACCAATCTTGAATCAGAGATCAATTCCACTGCCTTTCCACCCATTTTTTGTACCATGATCATCCCTTTCAACAGAACTTCATATTCAGCTTCATTGTTTGTAGCCGAAAAGCCTAATCTTAAAGATTTTTCGATCGTAATGCTCTCTGGAGATATCAAGATTAGCCCCACACCAGATCCCCTATGGTTCGCCGCACCATCAACATATACTTTCCAAGATGCAGGTTCTTGTACGGAGATCATTCCAACCGATTTTTCATCCATGTTTTGCTCTTCTATCTTTTCTTCTTCCGAGGATTCAGCAAACTCAGCAACCAGGTCGGCAAGAACCTGACCCTTGATAGAGGTGCGTGGCATGTACTTAATGTCAAAAGCACCTAAAATCGTGCCCCACTTTGCAATTCTTCCTGTGTAATCTGCACTCCGTAGTAAAGATTTAAGAGGGAGCTGGGTTAAGACGACAACTGTGTGTGACTGAAAATAGTGGGGGAGCTTATGTGTTGCATGTACCACTGCCAAAATGGCCCTTTCTAATGGCAAGTAACGAACCTCGGCCTCATGTAATGACTTACTTACGTAGTAAATTGGCCTCTGAACACCATTATCAACACGTATTAGCACCAAGCTCACCACGTGGGAAGTTACCACAATGTAGGCAAACAAAACTTCGTCTACTTCAGGTCTGGACATTATGGGTGGCAGAGACAAATACTCCTTCAACTGTTGGAAAGCTAGGGCACACTCTTCGGTCCATTCAAATCCTTTCCACTTATTCAACAACTGAAAGAAAGGTCTACACCTGTCAGCTGATCGAGAGATGAATCGGTTTAGAGTAGCAGTCATCCCTATAAGCCTCTGAACTTCCTTGGGATTCCGAGATGGTTGCAGGTTGTTAATTGCCTTAATCTGGTTAGGGTTGACTTTAATTCCACGGTGAGTAACCATGTAGCCCAAGAATTTTCCTGATCCGACGCCAAATGAACACTTGGAAGCATTAAATCGTAGCTTGTGCTTCCTCAAGGTATCAAAAGTATTTTCGAGATCATTAACGTGGTCGGATTTTACTTTGCTCTTAACCACCATATCATCAATGTAGATTTCCATGTTTTTTCCTAATTGAGGCTCAAACATCCTGGTCGTCATCCTTTAATAGGTAGTCCTTGCATTTTTTAAACTGAATGGCATTACCTTGTAATGGTATTCCCTATAGAGGTGACAAAAGCTGTTTTTTCCTGGTCGTCCAAAGCTAAAGGTATGATGATACCCTTGGAAGGCATCCAGAAAGCTCATCCGAGGATGGCCTACAGTTGCGTCTACCAACTGGTCAATCTGAGACATAGGGAAGGGGTCCTTTGGGCAGGCTCTATTCAAGTCCGTGAAATCTACACATACACGCCACTTTCCATTCTTCTTTTTTACAACCACTATGTTAGCCAGCCATTAGGGATAAAAGACCTCTTTAATAGCCTCAGCTCGTTCAAGTTTCATCACCTCGTCCTTAACAGTATCAGAATGTTCTTTGGATGAACGCCGAGGAGGTTGCTTCTTTCGGGTAGTAGCTGGATTGACATTCAATTGGTGGCAGATGAAGTTTGGGTTCACCCCTGGAGCTTCGTAGGCATCCCAGGCAAATACATCAACATTCTTCTTAAGAAATTCCACCAACTCTTCTTTTTCCTGAAGGGGTAACTGAATCCCAACCTGAAAAAACTTCTCTGGATCATCGCCTATGATAAATTTCTCTAAATTTTCACATTTGGCATCCTCGGCTAGTCCCTCATCAAGTAAGACTGTAAACTTTGACTGCTATAAACCTTCATTTACTGAAGCCGAGGACTTAACTGCTGACTGATGCGAGATTGTTAACACAAGGCACTGCCGAGCCACAGATTGATCCCCACCAGTTCCTCAATTTGATCTCCTGACGGATACTTCACTTTTTGATGCAAAGTTGAAGAAACAGCCCCCAGAGTGTGGAGCCAAGGCCTGGCCACAATGGCCGTGTAGGGGGAGTATGCATCCACAACTATGAAGTCCACATCCACTACCTCTGAACCTGCCTGCACAGGAAACCTGATCTGACCCTTTGGGATAACCACCTTCCCATCAAAACTCACCAAAGGGGAATCATAGGTGGTTAGATCCTCGGGTTTCAGGTGCAGCCCTTTATATAAATCAAGGTACATGATTTCTGCACAATTGCCCTAGTCTACCATCACCCTTTTCACATCATACCCACTTATTCTAAGAGTTACCACCAAAGCATCATCATACGGCTGGATGGTCCCTTCTTTGTCTTCATTCGAGAAACTCAACGTCGGTTGAATTTCTATTCTGGCCCTCTTCGGCCCAAAGCTTGTATCCTCAGCTGAGAACCGAGCTACAAACATCACCCTAGAGGGTCGTGAACCAGTCCTCCTAGGTGCAGCAAAGATGACATTGATTGTGCCTATTAGGGGTCTTGAGGAAGCATTCCTCTGAGTCCCAGACCTTGGCTGGTCACCTTGCCCATTAGGGCAATACAAGAGATGCTGTAATTTCCCTTCCTTGACCAATTGTTCCAGATGGCTCCACAATGTCCGACAGTCCTCAGTGGTATGTCCTCGCTCCTTGTGGTACTAACAATGAAGGCTCTGGTTGCGTCTCAAGGGATCTCCACTCATCTTGTTCGGCCATTTGAAGTATGGCTCATTTTTTTATTTTTGGCGTAAATACACTTTTAGTCCCTACATTTTGGGTCATTTCTCGATTTGGTTCCTAAACTAATTTTGCTCCTAGGTCAGTCCCTGAAATCAGAAACTCAATTCTGTTTTGGTCCCTGCCGTCAACCCCGTAACAGAAAAATCTGACGTGGCAAACGGTGTGTCTTGTTGGCACATTAAATGCTGACGTGGCTATTAAAATAATAATAATAAATCACATCAGCATGCCACGTCAGCATATAATTTTAAAAAAATTATCAATTTTAACAAAATTAAAAAAAACATAAAAACAAAATTAAAAACATAAAAATACATAGAACTCAAGAACACAAAAAATATCTGAACATTCAACATCTTTCCCAGAAAACTCCCACCCCCACCCCCACCACCACGGCAGCAACAATAGCAGCCACCACAACCAAAGCAATAGTTCCGGCCCAACGCTCCTCCGGCTAAGGAGAACCGGGCTGGATCGGTCTCCTTTCAACCCGGTCATCGTTCTCCGTGGTAGCGCTTTTGATGGCAGAGAGGCGCATGGGTTCGAGCTCTTTTACGTCTTCGGAAGCGAGTCTGGTCTTAGGCCGTTGCCGCCAAGCATGTCAAATTTTCTGTTGGGGTCCAAGTTCGATCGAATTTTGGAGCAACTGTCGCAGATCGAATTGAACAGCGTGGTCACGAGGTACGAGAACCCGTCGGCTTCGAAGTCGGCAATCGAGTCGATGCCCACGATCGAAATCGACGAGACCCAGGTAGAGTTTCCCTTGAGGGTTTTCACGTGGGAGGCTCGTTGGTGGAGGTAGCAGCACACCTATTCCCAATCTGCCATGGACGAGCCACCCCAAGCCTTATCTCCTCCGCCTACGGCTTCACATGTGGTCCGATTTTCCTCTCCTTTTTTGTTGGGTAAAAGAAATTTTAGCTTAGCTAGAAAGAGAAGGAAGTACCTGGGAGTAAGATTTGGGAGTTGAGGTCCATGATTTGGTGAGCGAGAGCAGAGAACTCGCGATTGGGTTGTTTGATTTTATGGGTTTTTTGTGTGTTTGTTTCCCAAGAAAATTTCTGGGTTTGTGGGTTATTGGAGATTGGGTTGGTTACTGTGTTTGTGGGTTTGTTTCTCAGGTTTATTTATGGTTTGGTTTCTTGGATTTATTTTTTGTTTTTCTGGATTTGATGGAGATTGAATTTGGGGTTTGTTAGAGATTGGTTTTGTTGCTTCTTGGACTTGGGAAGAACATGAAGAATATTTCTAGTTAGTATCTAATTTAATTTTTTCTTCTTTTCATTTGTGTTCTTCTGATATGGGTTTGAGTTCTTGGTAGCTGGGTTTGTGTTATTGTGATTTGAGTTCTTGGTTTCTGGGTTCATGTTCTTGTGATGGATAAGTTCCTGGTTTGTGTTCTTGTGATTTGAGTTCTTGGTTGCTGGGTTTGTGTTCTTGTGATGGGTTTGAGTTGTGATGGGTTTGTGTTCTTGTGATGGGTTTGAAGTCTTGGTTGTTGGGTTTGGTTTGTGAAGAACACAAAGAACAAGCTGAAGCTGAAGAATATGAACAACATTATGAAAAAAAAAATTAATTAAATTAAAGGTTTTTCTTTAATTTTTTTTTAAATTTGAGGTGGCTTTTTAAAAAAATTAAAATGCTGATGTGGCATTTAAAAAATGTCATATAAAATATTTTATTATTATTTTAATAGCCACGTCAGCATTTAATGTGCCAACAAGACGCTCCGTTTGCCACGTCAGATTTTTCTATTACGGGGTTGATGGCAGGGACCAAAACAGAATTGATTTTCTGATTTCAGGGACTGACCTAGGAGCAAAATCAGTTTAGGGACCAAATCGAGAAATGGCCCAAAATGTAGGGACCAAAAGTGCATTTACGCCTTTATTTTTTCTAGAACTTGATGCACCGGCTCCCTAAACACAATGTTTATAACTTGAGGAGCTGCAGGTGAAGATTGCCCAGCAAAATCTCTCCGGGGTCTGTTATTGTTATAGCGGTCCGACCTGAAATCCCTCCTCCTGAGGGATAACCTTGCCCTTGCCCCTATCTTGCTGTTGGTCCTCTTCAACCCTCTTGTATTTGTCAATCCGATCCATGAGTTGACGTATATTGGTAACAGGTTTCCCAGTCAAAGACTTCCTTAAGCCATGCTCGACAGGTAGGCCGAGCTTAAAAGTGCTAATGGCAACGTCGTCAAAATCACCATCTATCTCGTCGAACATCTACCAGTATCTGTCTGAATACGTCTTAAGGGTCTCATCTTCTCTCATGGACAAAGACAACAAAGAAGTTAAAGGCCGAGGAGCCCTTCTACACGTGACAAATCGGGATCCAAATGCTTGAGTAAGCTCCTTGAAAGAATCAATGGAACCTGCCTTTAAACTATCAAACCACCTCATTACCACCGGCCCCAAACTAGATGGGAATACTTTGCACATCAAAGGCCCATTCTTGGAATGTACGGCCATCCTTTGATTAAAGTGACTAACATGCTCCACAGAGTCTGTTCTTCCATCATACATGGTGAACGTGGGTTGGGAAAATCGCTAAGGGAGTCTCCCTCTTTCAATCTAGCATGTGAAAGGTGACCTTGTAATCTGGTTCAGTGCTCTACTCATAACATCATTTCCCAGACCGTATGAGGACAACTTTCTATCTCTACGTTCATGATGATAGTCTTCATCATACGAAAAAGTCTCGCTATGGGGAGTTCTCGACCTACGCCTATAGTTGACATCCTTCTCACCATCAGAAGAGAAATCAGGATCGAGTGAGGCTCGCCTTCGTCGTTCATGGTGTAAGCTTCTCCTTAAGTGATCAATCTCCTTCTGCATGTTCCTGGCATTCTCCTCCTGAGAGACATGGCTTTTACCCCTAGCTTGGCTTCGACTAGTATGGGTGGTATGTACACTTCCCTTCCGATCTCTTTGCCGTTCAAGATCACGGAAGTGATCTTGACGCTGAGACCCTAGAGACTTTGCTTGATATGGACCTGAACCTACCATTGTTGACAGTTGGAGTCACTGAAAACACCAATATTTCCCACAGACAGCGCCAATTGTAAGGACCAAATTTGAACTTATAACCCACTGCGTGGATGGATTCAAGCCCAAAAAGCCCAAAATAATAAATTTGTAGAGAATGGGTTGGAAAACACTGGGTTTTAGTTAATCAAACAAACGTTAGAATAGATTTAGATGATTGGAGAATGAACAGAAATAGAGTTGTACTGAAAGAAAATAGTCCGAGGTAGAGTCCAAGGTGCACTATTTTCGTATATTATACTCAAATTGGGTTACAAGTTTGGTTTCTGGATTCTATAGTGTTTATTCTTCTCCTTTTCCATCCCTCTCTCTTGTTGCCCCCTCTTCCTTTTATATCATCCTCCCCCTTCATTCCTATTTCACACGTGCATGCTAGATAGTTCTTGTGGATACTTGTCTCATCACTCCTTTCCATTAGTCTTGATGTAGTAGCTGTAGGGCTGTAACCTATTGTTCAGGTATCACCTCCACATTAATGCGGCCAGGGTGTTAGCTGCAGTGCATTTAATGCGGAGGTAGCAGCTTTCCTCCTTAGATATTTCAGGGCATTGCCCTGTTCATCACTCTTTCAATGCCTATCAACACCGATGAAACTTCTTGGAACTTCATTCCGAGTGACTAACAAACTTTCTTAGACATCAGCGTTGGTTATCCGAGGACAAATGTATCCTCGGCCTATCCCTTGAGCCATTATGGTCAAAGCTAACCATTGTTTACTAATACAGCCTTCACTAAATAAGATTCCTCATCCTCGGACAATCCCTTGTCCTCGGATTGGGCCACAGACTCATAATATAAGCAAATGATGGGCTCCCAGGTCCAATATCCCTACATCTCTTATTTATAATTTATTAATATAAATAGATGTTAGTTATTTCTCAAAAAAAGAATAGATGTTAGTTTAGACTTTTGTATATTAATTTAGTTTTGAATCTTAATATATATATTTTTTGTTATTGAAAGATTGAAGAAAATCTTTTGTTTCATGCTTCATACCTTAGCCTCCCAAAACTAAAATCCTAGCTTTGTTCATGTATGTTAAAACATGAAAATTGTATGAGTGGTTAACATGAAAAATGAAAGCTAATCATGAACATGGGGCCATAGTTATTATTGGTATTTGATATGCAGTTTCATTTTATTTATTCTGTTTGGCCTTTTATCTAACCTAATTACAAAAAAAATCTTTGATGGTTCCTTCTTCAAAAGCACCATTGTTTCAGATTATGAATAGAGACAGCACTATATAAAAGAACTCTCCACCCATGCTTGCAGACAAAGGTGATTTCAATCAAATTGGCCTATAGTCTGTGTTTTATAATTGATTAAAGACATGAGTTTGTTATTGCATGTACGAAATGTTTCAAGTGTTTTATCTTTATGGGCAACTTGCTATTGCTGCTTGTGATAATTATTGTAAGGTTGGTTGGAATTTATAGACAACACACATAACTTATCTTCTATATCTATTCAAGAAGAGATGGATTGCCATTTGACCTCCTTTAATATATCTCAATTATTAGAGCTAGTTACCATTCCAACCATGGTTTTTTTTCCTCAACTATGGTTTTAAAATCTTTCTTTTGCCATTGGTTTAATGATTTCTAAGATCTCATAATAATATAATTTTCATAAGATCCTGAATTCGAAACGTTTTGCCAGTATCTTGGGGCCACCCTTAAAGAATTCCTCCCTTTAATAACTTGGTGTGTGTGTGGGACGAAGAGAATACACACACCCAAGAAAATAGTCAAATACTCAAAGAGGTCTAAATACCCTTGTATGTTCCACACAAAAATATCTTCCTTTTGCTCATTACAGGAAAGATAGAATGAAAATCTTTATTTTGCTCATTACAAGAAAGATAGTATATCCTTATTCTCTGTGGTATTAAAATTGTCATACAATTTGCAATTCTGTTCTAGGTTCGATGTCTAGTTGCTCTCTTCATTTACTTGGAGCATTCCCATTGGCAATTGTAAATGGTATATGTAGGGAAAATTTAGCATAAAGGCACAAAAAGAGCCCAGCAGCCGAATTTATAAAATCTTACAATTGCAATTTTTTTTGCAATTGTGCTACAATGCCATCCTAAATGTAGGATGACACTGTAGCACTTTAGTAAAAATTATAATATATTTTAATTGATAAAGTGGAAGAGAGATGGGGAGAAGAAAGAGAGAGTTGTATTGGAATATATTATATTATTTTAGTGGGTGATATATATTATTTTAATGAGTAGAATAGGAAAATAAAAGTTGAGATGTTAGTTGTGTTATAAAATGATATGATATAATTGATAAAGTAATTTTTTGAGATTGTAAAATAGAATAGGATAAAAGTTGCGGATGCAAATGGTCTAAGTAGCCATTTATTCTCCTTCCAAATCCAATTTATGGAATGCTCTTAGGGAAATGAGCTCTTTATCAAACGAATAGAGTATGGACTCTACTACTTGAATAGGTCAATGGTGGGTGGGTCCAAAATCTTAGCCTTAGAATAAGTGGGGGAGGGATATTAAACGATATCATATTATTATCCCTTAATTGAAAACAAAATAAATAAATAAATAAAAACAAAAACCCTAGATGACACTGCTGAACTATAAAGCTTGTGGTTCCAAACTATTAATCTTAGAGGTTAAAATAAGCATATAAATAACAATTTTAAGCCATAGATGATATCAAATATACGGTGCCATATATAACATACATAACACCAAACATGCACAATAACACAGATAGATAAGTTGAAGTAATAAGGAACACAAATAGATAGATGGCTAAATCTATCAAAGTGTTTGTAAATACCCAATTTGTTCCTTCATGGGTAGGTACTGCTGTAATCGTTCTTGTAAAGTATCCACCATTGGTCCTCCCTTACCCCTTTTTAGTTCGGGGAAAAAAATCTTTGCCCAAAGATTTGCACAATGATTTTCTTTCCCATGAGTATGTCGAAATTGAACTACCTCAAATAACTACAGAAATTATCTGCAATTAGAGATTAGAGCACCACACGGGTGAAATCAGATAATCGAGTTAGTGCAATTAGCGAGTAGTTTTAGAAGAAAATCTAAGACCATACCTTTTTGTAACACAACTTTCCCAAAATGCTAATTTTGCATCTACTTCTAATCTTCCACTCTAATCTTTCTGCAATCCAGCACATGTAAGATTCAAAAAGATATTTACCAGTGGTGCCTATATGGGTCCAAATCTCTTGTTTTTGGTTTTTTCAATTAGAATGGCATAAAACTAATTGATAATAGAATATTTACAAAGAGTGTAAGTTGGGGAGAACACTCACAGAGAAAATTACAATGAAAATCAAGCCAAATTACATGGGTCCAAATCTTAAGACTTATATACATATATATATATATATATATATATATATATATTGTATGATAATCCAGATATATAAAAGTCACATAGATGGTCAAGATCGATTGGCCCACTACAAGGACAAGCATTGTTTGATTGTAATTGAATTTTGATCATTGAGTGCAACTGTGTGTACATCTGAGCACTCTATCAAAATTCAAAACCCCACATTAATGGGCCAGTAGTACAACCAAAAATTGTACGGCTTTGAGAAATGGGCTGGAGCTTTCAGATTCAGACCCTCCCATCACTAATTGGAAAACAGGACATTGGATATTAAAAAAAAAAAAAAGGACTCCTAGAGAATCTATTGGGAAGAAAGCCTACACAAACTTCCAAACCCTTTTTCTGCCAATTTCTCAGCTGCCTCTTCCCCAATTATGGTATGTCTTTTTCCATTTCCAGTGTGATTATTTCCATTCAAACCTTTTTTTTTTACAGCTTTTACTACTCTTTAACAATTGTGGAACATAAAATTTGTGATAAGGTCAATTTTATTTCCTTTTATATATAGGGTTGATTTGATTGTGATCCCCTCTTTTTTAATAGAAATTTGATTTTGATCCCTTATATATGTGGTTGGTTTCATTTAATCCCTTTAAAAAAACTAGAATGGTCAAATAGTTTTTTTTTTTTTTAAATCTTGGGGACCAAAATCAAACGTTTTACAACTGGGGGATCAAAATGGAACAAACCATGTATTTACAACTTTCGAAGTATCATAAATGGTGGGTCCCACCATGAATTTAATTAGTAGGACTCACTATTTATGTGAGAGGAGGGAGTACGCATTTATAGTACTTCGAAAGTACACAATAATTTCCTGTATTTAAGAGGTTTAAATTAAATTGTATCCTAAATATAATTATTATGATAGAGAAAGATGACACATTAATTAGAATAATAATCATTAAATGATAATTTTGGTCAATATTACCACACATACACACAAAAAAAAAAAAAAAAAAAAAAAAAAAAAAAAGGAGAATTTTGGTCAATAACTTTGTCGTGTAATGTAAGCTTGATCACTTGGACACTTGGTTTGATAGACCAAACAAGAATTATAGGGACACTATTTATAAGTACCATAGGATCATGTACATTTGATGTCCTAGTGTTGTCCATTTGATTTAATGCCTGCCATGGATTGAGCATGAGTATCCTCCAACAGGTAGGAGCCATTGATAAAGACTGTAGTTACTTATCGAATGTCTATAGAGAGATGGAAAATAAGTTAATTAAACAACTAATAAATCAGAAGCCAAATTATTGACCCACAGCTAGCAACCATCAACACCTAACATGGAAATAACTTACAAGGAACCATAATTGAGACTGATATGTTGCATCACCTCTACCAATTAATGACTTTCATTTGTGTTTCTTTTCTTTTGTGAATTCATTTTTATCAAATCTTCTCTTTCTCATTTCTTTGGAAAAAAAAAAAAGAAAAAAAAAAGAGAGCACATTTTAAGGTAACTATTTAGTTTATCGTGCATCTTAAGATACACATGCTGAAGTGTCATTTAAAATGTTAAAGATATATTAGACATATTAGTCCAATATAATAGGTTTAAGACACTCTTACTTATACTAGTAGTCTAGGGTTTAGTCGCCTATATATACTCATGTTATAGTTCATTGTAACACAAGTTATTGTACTACATTCTTACATAATAAAGATGTAACCCTTAAGGGATTCCTCCGTAGATGTAGGCCGACAAAATTGAACCATGTAACCCTCGTGTTCTCAGTGTTCCTATTCTATGCTTCCCCTTCCACAACCACTCTAACATATACAACATGGTATAACATATTGCGTTCCTACTATATTTAACATTAAATTTTATATTTTGATCTCACCTAGTAAAAAAAATGATGATTTATTTTAAATTGCATAATATCATATTCACCTTAAGATTGGTGAAATATAGAGAGGCTATTCCAAGAGTAATGGAAAGAATCATTTTCCCCTTTTTCCTTTTTTCAATGCCACACCTTGCCCTCCTTACTTTCCCCCCATCTTTTGCTGGCTATCTCTCAAAGAATGGAAGAGTAAAGTGCTTAGGAACTTATAGGGGCCAACCTTTTCATGGAGTCTTCTTTGTTTACCTTTGACAGACCAAGTACACATAAGGTGGCACTCTTTTAGTGAACATAATAATCATGATCAGTCCGAGTGTAGAGGAAGCTGTCCTGACTAGCAAATGTTTCAACATTGGCTGGAAAATTTTGTAAAGCCAAATTTAGTTAGTAGATACAGAGAAAAGTGACCAATATTTCACAGGCGCACTCAATGAAATGCAAAAAGTTGGGCCCTCATAATGTCCATTAAGTGGGCCATGAACCCATCAGTACCACATTCTTAGGCTTTCATCACCAAGCTCTTGCTTTATAATAATTCAGACCAGCTGCCACAAATCAATGTGTCTGCATTATATCAAACAGTTAAGTTTGCCTAGTGCTAGTGTTTAAGCATGTGGGCCTTAAATCACCCAAAAACTGAAAAAGATCACATTGGCACACACATGCCTAAGAAAAGCCAGAGTAAGAAAAGGTTTCTCACAAAGGCTGGAAAGGTGGTCTCCAGGGTCAGCTTTTAAAGTAATATAGAACTACAAAAGGAGGAGAGAGAGCTAACAAAGTAGTAAGAATCACCAAACCAAGAACCAGATTAATAACATGCTTGTGAACCATAGATATTGATAAAATATAATACTTGCTACATGCTACTCCATTGGGAATGCAGCAGTAGTTCTCAAAGGTACAAACCCACCCCACATCCCCATATCTACAACTAAAAATGAAAAGCATAAGGTTAATGGGACCCCAAACATAATTACCAACCAACAAGGCCATGTTGCTTCAATCATAACTCTTCTCATATCATATGTGATGGTGTTGTAGTTGCAAAAGTCTAGAATAAGCCCCATCAGCTCGGCTTACTAGTTCAGAATGGCTACCTTGTTCTACAATGCGCCCATCTTGCACTACTCCAATAGTGTCCACCCCTCTAATAGTTGACAAACGGTGAGCCACAAGCACAGTGGTGCGGCCCCTCATTAGCCTCTCAAGTGCTTCTTGTAAGACACATTCTGATTCAGCATCAAGTGCGCTTGTGGCTTCATCTAATAGAAGAATTGTGGGGTCCTTGAGAACTGCCCTGGCTATTGCAATTCTTTGTTTTTGTCCACCAGAGAGTTGAACGCCTCTTTCACCAACTGGAGTTTTGTAACCATCAGGCAAACCACTAACAAAACCATGGATATTAGCAGCACGAGCTGCTTCGATTACTTCTGCTTCTGTTGCTCCTTCTTTACCATAGGCAATGTTTTCGAAAATGCTAGCTGCAAAAAGTGCTGGTTCTTGCTGTACCAATCCGATTTTAAGCCTAAGGGACTGCAAGTTCAACCGCCTAATGTCCTTTCCATCAATCATAACTTTACCAGCAACCGGATCATAGAAACGTTCAATCAATGCAATCACGGAACTCTTGCCAGAGCCACTAGCCCCAACAAGAGCTTGGCTTTGGCCAGAACGGATTCTAAGGCTGAGGTCTTTAAACACCATTACATCAGGTCTTGAAGGGTATGCAAAATCAACATGTCTAAGTTCAATCTCCCCACGTATTGTTTCAACAGGCTCAGCCTCAGGATCATCTGGGTCAATTTTTGTTTGACGGTCAAGAATTGAAAACACTGAGCCAACAGCTTCACCACCCCTAATAATCTCAGGAGCAAGACTAACAGTTTCTGCAACTGAATTGGCTGTAACTACCAGGACTACAAAAACCTTAATAACTTTTGAGAAGGTGGAGACGCCTTTTTTAACAAGGTGTGCACCATACCAAAGAATGAGGGCTTCTGATGCATAAAGAGCAAGCTGAGAGATGCCAAAGAGGATGCCAGCAGATTGGCTGCGACGTAGGCTCCTGAGCTGAGGAATACGGAGTTCGTGGCTGAACAGAAATAGGATCTTGTTTTGGGCATTGAAGGCTGCAACAGTTCGGATGTTGCTCACTCCCTCGCCTGCAATCATGCTGGTCTTGGCATGGGCCTTTGCTGTGTCACCAGCAAACCCCTTGAGAGAGAGTTGCTGTTCAATGCAGAAATAACATAATTAATTTAACATCAAATGTACAATTGATTTTCATGGAACTCAACTTAACATCATCCAACAAGTTTTACAATTAGTTTTTCTCTTCCTATTACAACACTATTGAGGAATTGAGATAGCAAAAACATTTTGGTAATCATATGAAATTAAACCATACCAGAACAAGAACAATATCAGCACCATTTTTTAATGCCAATGGTATCATCTAATGATTCTCATTATCTAAATCTGACCAAATAGTGATTAAAAGTAATGATTAGGGTTATTTATTTCATAAGATTAAAACAAGAAAATCGTTTTTATTTTTTGGTTGAAATGATATTCATCTTATGATCAATCCAACTCCCTATTTGTCACTTAAATGATTAACAATGGGATAGTAGCATCAAAAGGGTCCTACAATTCAATCTCATTATGATCATGTTTTGTTTCTTTTTGTTTTTCATAAGAAAATTCATGTTATGTCATCTTGTGAGTAACAGTTACTTGCACACAACTCACTCCAGTGACAACTTGAAGGGTGGGATGTAAAGTGTAAACTCACATTAAAGGACCCACTCAAAAGAAATAAACAGCCTAACTTGGCAGGACTAGGATATAAGGTGCCTCCAATATAAAAAATGTACATGACAGTGACATAAATTTGCAAGGAACATCATGCCATAAGCAAACAATATACATTTCACTGTTTTTGTAGAATGCAAAAACTTAGAACACTGTTCCAATCAAGACAAACCGTCAGAATACTCAGTACTACAGTTTGAAAAACGAACCAATTTCTGGAACCCCCATCAGGCCTCATATTTTAAGTCTGGAGCACCAAAGTGTCAACAATAAAGAAAAGGCGGTAACTTATTTTCTTAGATACCCCTACCATGACTGTCACACCCTGACACCCTCATGAAACCACAAATGACCAAGTGAAAAAGAAAGAAGATAATATTTGCCAAGAGGGAAATCTTTAACAATATATGATCACGGGCCAAGAATTTCTTGGAAGTCTCATAAGGGTGTCTAGCATAGATGGTAAACAAAAGCAACCAAAGCTCATGTACCTAGAAAAAATGGAGCACCTTATAATTCAGAGACACCCAACTGATGCATAGTGCAAAGTACAGTGTCGGTGCAATATAAATAATTAAATAGGCACCTATATATATATATATATATATATAAGTAGGTAGGCAAACTCATACACTCACCAAAATTTTCATTTATTTTTTATGACTTGGTGAATAACATTCCTTTTACATGAATTTATTAGCGACACTATTTTTAAAGTTTTATAATATACGAATAGAAACAAAGTCACATAGATAATTATAAAAAAATAAAATAAAAAATAGTCACTAGAATTATTGGGTAGAGAAAATAGACAAGATCTAATTTGACAAGCATGACAAGAAAACCAAGAAAAAATAGTCATAGAGTCATTCCCTCCAAAAATAAGCTAAAAGAACCAATGCTAAAAATAAAAAATCTCATAGTGGAATTAATATTTTTTTCCATTTTCATGGGAATTGATGGAATCTTTGGTATAAATATATATTTCACAGTTATTTATGAGCTTATATTATATTAATGAACCGGACTTGGAGGAAGCACGTGCAGTACTGTAGTATGTTGTGTTGACACGTAGTTTTAGCCTTTTGTCGTTTAATATTAGGATGTGGTAAAGTTAGATTCCGAGGGTGTGTAAAAAACTAAAAAGTAGATGCAGATGCAGAGACTCTGACACTGTAAAAAAATAAATATTAAAAAACCAATAGTTACCCATATGCCTTTATTGGAATTTGGTCAATTTAAACCAGAAAAAAAAGTTGACTAAATTTCAATCCTGCATTTGGACCAGAGCCATTAAAGTAGTGCTCACATTTTGAAAACAATAAATTTATAGGCACCAAACTTTTCCCAATATTTTTTATAATCCTAAATTCTGTTTTACCTGATGCATAATAAAATTAGTACTGATTGGTACAAAATAAAGTGGGGTCAATAATAAAAGTGACAGGGCACTAATCAAAAGTAGTTTAGTTGTGATATATCAGTTTGTAAGATTAATGTAGTAAAATGGGTAGTGTCATTGTCACCTCAAAAAGGTTGTAAGCATTTTTGTGTGCATTGCTCTTTTGAAATCTAGTATGATTTGGGATTGATTGGTGAGAAGAAGAAGAAGAAAAAGGCTGTGACAACCACATATTGTGACAAGGATTGATGCATTGAGAGAGTGCTTTGAGCTTACCTGAGCAAAGTTAGCCAGGACTAGAAGAGGGAAGGTAGCAAGGATGAGAAGGGAGACCCTCCATTCCACTATGAAAGCAACAATGAATGAAGTGAGGAGTGAGGTCATGTTCTGGAGTATGACAGAAATCCTTTCAGCAATTGCAGATTTCACATCAGCAGCATCAGTGGCCAGACGTGCTGCAAGAAGACTTGAATTATGCTCTTCCTCATCAAACCACCCAACTTCATTCCTTAGGATTGCTGAAGAAAAAACAAACACCAATAAGAATCCAAAACATGAGTAATATATAAAAGCTACAGCAACTATATTGATTAAAGAACAAATTTTGGAACTTGAACCATTAAGTCCAAGAGGATGATCAAGTTGGGCTTGCAATGCATTTTATAGCAATTAAATAGATTAACTTGTAATTTTTTTTTTTTTGAGAGTCAGATTAACTTGTAATTACAAATGCAAAGAAATGGAATTCCATAGATTTGTACCTGCAAGCATCATTCTCCTAACTCTTGTGGTAAGGTTCTCTCCCATAATACTAAAGAAGTAATGTTGTATCAAATATGCCCCCACAGCATAGAGACCAGCTCCAATGTAAATGAAAACATATTCCTTTGTTTTCCTTTCCATTGAAGCAGGATTTCTGTAGTAAAAGACCTCAATCATATTGCTCATCACAATAGCAAATGTTGGACCAATAAAACCAGAAAGCACAGATCCTATAGCACCCATAATTGAATAAGGCCATTCAGGAGCATTTAGCTTGAGAAGCCGGCAGAAATAGCCATCAGGGGCTGGATTTCTCTTGTCTGTTTCAGCATTTGAGATCATCTCTATCCTGCCATCTGCACCAGTACTATACGAATAGCTCAGGTTTCTTAAGCTTCCAGACCGGAGGCTTAAAGACTTTGTTGACAGCGAATGGCTTAGTCGTGATGAGCGTGAACGGCATGTTGATGGGTTAGAGAAATCTTTATTTCTAACCATTTCTTGGAATCGGATTAATGAAGCATAGGCCCCAGCTTTGGCAACAAGTTCTTCATGTGTTCCAGTCTCAACAACTTGACCTTGCTGTATAACTGCAATTGAATCCACATTTCTAATAGTGGAGAGGCGATGGGCAACAACTACAGTAGTTCTACCAACCATGAGACGGTCTAATGCTTCTTGAACAATGCTCTCAGAGCCTGCATCAAGGGCACTAGTTGCTTCATCAAGGAGAAGGATTTTTGGGTTTTTAAGCATAGCTCTTGCAATTGCAATTCTCTGCTTTTGGCCACCGGAGAGTTGCACTCCTCGTTCTCCAACCTAGTTTGTGATTGAAAAGTTAATATTATGAGAGGTGAACCATGACACAAATAGGAAATTCTAAAACACGGTGATCATGCTTTGAAAATTTTCCAAACTAAAACTAATTAAAATAACACACCAACCTGAGTGTTATATCCATTAGGAAGCAAGGTAATGAAGCTATGAGCATTTGCTGCAGAAGCAGCAGCTTCCACTTCATCCATTGTTGCATCAGGCTTCCCATAGAGTATGTTCTCAAGTATGGTTGTGGCAAAGAGTGCAGGTTCTTGGTTCACTAGTCCAATCTGGTCACGTAACCATTTCAATTGCAGTGTCTTTATGTCCACATTGTCCAGCAAAACTTGACCTGCCAAACCAACAAAAAAAAGTATCAGTACAATCACTTTTAACATGGGACAGATTTTCAATCTTGCAACTCATGATGTGTCTCTTAATTACCTTGATTAGGATCATAGAACCTTTCTATCAAAGAGACAACAGTGCTTTTTCCTGACCCACTACCACCAACAACAGCAACAGTCTTTCCAGCAGGAAAGAATATTGAGAAATTTCGAAAGATAATAACATCTGGTCTTGATGGATAGCTGAAAGTTACATCCTTGAATTCTATATTGCCATTAACCTCAGCCAAGCACTTCCCATCTAAGGGGTCTTGAACTATGGAAGGCTTTTGCTTGATAATCTCCATCAACTTGTATCCAGCTGTTTTACCTTTGCTAAATGCCCCAAGATTTGAAAATGATTGACCCAAACTCCTGTAATGACCAATTATTGCATTATAATTTGAACTAAAGTTTGTGTCCGCAGTTGTACAAAAAACAGTGCTTTAGTTTGAGGTCTTACATGCCCCCCACAATTGCAGAGAAAATTGCTGTGAATGCTTTCCCTCCATCAGTCTGTCCATTCCTGATAAATACACCGGCGTACCAGAAAACAAGTGCCCATGACATGCATGCTATTCCATAGGTACATCCTAGCCCCAGACCTTTGGCCATTCCAGCCTTGTACCCAAGCTTCAAAGTGTTCTGTATTGCATCTGAGTACGAATTTAAGGCCTTGCTCTCACCAACATACGAGTAAACCGTCCGAACTTGTGCGATGGCCTATGGAGATAGTATAAAGATTTAGAAGGCAAGTTAAGAATTATCTCATGCACCTTATAAGCCTTTTACTATAAACCATGTTGTGATGATAATACAATCTTTATGTTATTGTGATTTCTTTCTTTTTTTTTTTCTTTTTCTGAATAATTGTAGATTCTTTCAACAGTTAATCTTGGAACATCATCAAACCAAGGTGCAAAAATTTTGACATAAAATTAGTCATGGTAGGGATAAGAACTTCAAAAAGTCAACTAGTTTTTCAATGATTAAAAAGAAAAAACAAATAGTAACCTTTATGAGTGTTGCACATGATAGAACATCATTTCATTGGCATACCAAACCAAAGCCTTCCTTGCTATTTAGTATAACAGAAACTCAAATGAAATGTGAAACCTTACCTGCTCGGCAATAATACCAGCATTGGCATAGGATTCGCGGGTCTTTGAAGTGAGGCCTGTGAGTGTATAGGCGTATAAGCCCCCAGCAAAAGCAATTCCTGGTATCACTGCCACACTTAGCAATGCTAGCCTCCATGCTGATACAAAACCAACCACCAAACCTGCCAGAAACGTTGACAGATAATGTATGAAGTTTCCCACCTGAAATTCAAGAAACACAGTAGTAAACAAAAGTGTTAAAAATTCATTCAAAGAAAAAAAGGAATTTAACTCTTTTGCGATAGGTTGATCATGAGGATAAATTTTAGTTTTTAAAAAAAAAGGAATAAAATCATGAATAATTGTGATATCAGATAGAAAAGAATGAAAAAAATTTATACATATAACAGACCCTGATTAGTCTTTCAATTCAAGGCTTAGTTGTTATTGTTGTATATATTTTCTTAATTTCCATAACATTTTTTGTTATACTGGATTACTAGCAATTAATAAGCGTTTTACTTTAATTAAATAAAATTAATTAAGGAAATTAAAATCCAGAAACCAGAATTCACAAAAGTCCAAGAACAAAAAAAAAAAGGCTGGCGCAAGATAACTCAGACTTGCTAACATGTGCCGCCAACATGCTAGAATCAGCCATGGGACCCGCATTAATAGGTCGCCAACCATATTGCAATGTATAACGCCAACCCAGATACTATAGATTTCTTCAATACGGTCGTTAGAGATAAAAATGAAGCTAACTTCCATTAATAGAGGGAGAATAAAAACAAAAACGGAACCAAGTAAATAAACAGGTAAAGAAACAAAGACTATACGGTAAAATTGGCAAAACCTTTTCACTAATTGCATCTTGGACTAGAAGTGTGTCCGTGGACACACTAAAAACTATATCCCCAGTCCTTGCATCAGTGTCAAAGAACCCCACATCTTGTCTTAGCACTGCCTCCAAATACTTCTTCCTCAGTGTGCTCACTTGTCTTTCTCCGGTGTACATCCAGCATGCAATCTCTGTTAAAAAACAAAAAAACAAACCAAAACTTGTTACAGTTTGATAAATTTAGTGAGATTGATTGAATTAAATGTGTCACAAAAGTGATAGGGATGTGTGTGACTCAAAGTTATAGATAAATGTTAAAAGCAGAAAAAAAAAATAATAACAAAAATTTTTAAAAGTGAAAGAGGGAGATTCATGAATGGAAGTAAAGTGAGATTGACAGGTGAATAGGGACCAGTCCACAGACCACGTGGGTCGAACCCACCGGCCCGATGTGAACTAGCTACACGAGTCGTGTTTAATAAGAACTATGGTCCAACAGGTGTGTAATGTGTATATGTGATCTCTCTCTTTCCCCTTCAAGACCAAACAATAAAACAAGATCAAAAACTTAGTAAACAAAAAAAGAAATAGACCATTCATATACAATAATAAAGATGATAATAAATTACACGTACCTGCATAGGATGATAAGCAGACAACAAGGCCAAGGTACACAAAATAGAGTGCATACTGCAAAGAGATACAAAAATGAAAGATCTTAGATCTGAGTTAATTGGGAAATAGCAAGTTTAAAAGTTTGATCTTTGTGATGTTTGATGTATTGGGTTGTTAATACCTTTGCGACTTCGTCAGTCATTGTCTTCAAATCTGATTGGTTTTTGCCGAACCCATTAACCATTTCACCAAAAAGAAGGAAGAAAAAGGGCATGGAAGAGCCATGAATAATGGCTCCCAAGCTACCAGCAATCATGAGCATCCAATCATACTTGTCTGCAAAAGAGAAGAGCTGGTAAAAGGGTAGGCTTTGCTCTTTCTTCTTCTCAGCCTCAGGCAGTGATTTTGGTTCTGTAGCCTCAGCCATTTTTTTTGCAGCTACTAGCTCAAAAACCAAGTCTTTGAAATGGGAAAGAGAGAGAGAGAGAGAGAGAGAGAAAAAAGAAAAAAAAAAAGGTTTGTGAAGCAGCGACTAGTGGTGAATTGTCATTGAGAGAGATCTAAGGTGAGCTATTAAGCTTAAGTTTGTGGAGTCAATGATTTTTGGCTTTTCAAGTATTCTGAGAGAGACCCTTTTGCTCTAGTTTCTGTCTCGAGAAGTGTCAATGTCGTTTTTAATTTTATCACACACACTCCCTCACCTCAAAGATTCGTTTGCCGGGGAGGAAAAGCAAAGAGAAGGTGAGTTAGAAGGAGAGAGTGTGTGCAAAGTGTCTGGGAATGAGTTGGACTGTTGGACCATATAGTCAAAGAAAGTGGAGAAAATGAGTGTGGAATAGAGAGAGAGAGAGAGAGAGAGGTGTGTGTATGTGTGAATTGTATATATTTTATAGAGGAGGGCTTAACTGTGGCTGTAAATAATAACATGCAACTTTAAAACTTTTGTCCATGTTATAGGAAGGGAATCATCTGATTAACTATGTTGGGTCCTACATTACTGCTTGTGTTGCATACTTGCATTGCTTTTCGTGCTTCATAAAAATATTTATTTTATTCGGATGCTGCATGTTATTTATTTTAAATTTATATAAATTAAATAAAAATAAAAACAAAGAATGTCCAAGAGGGAGTCAATGAGGAGATATGCACTAAATTGGGTATCCAAGCTACGACAAACATTGGCAAATATCTTGGGTTTCCTATTAAGCATAGAGGGGCTGCAAGGAATAGATTGAATTTTGTTGTGGAGAGGGTGATGAACAAACTTTCTGGATGGAAAGCAAAGTTTCTGTCCTTTGCTGGGAGGTCTGTACTAGTGAAATCGATAATGTCTGCAATACCGAACTATGTGATGCAAGGAGAAGCATTGCCAGTGCATGTATGTGAGAAGTTGGATAAAATTAACCGAGATTTTCTTTGGGGTTCAACTAGGGAAAAGAAGAAGTTGCATTTAGTTGGATGGAATAAAATCATCCAGCCAAAGGAAGAGGGTGGCCTCGGTATTCAAGCAGCAAGGGCAAAGAATGTTGTGCTCCTTGCCAAGCTAAATTGGAGAATGTATCAAGAAAAGGACTCTCTATGGGCTAAAGTCATTCTAAATAAGTATTGTTCCTTGGATAGGAGAAGAGCTAGAGAACCTGATAAACTTCCAGCTTCTTCCAATTGGAAGGCTATAAGGTTGGTTTTCCAATCTTCGAAAAAGGTATTGGTTGGAGTGTGGGAGACAGAAGGAAAATTAAAGTTTGGTCAGATTGCTGGATTAGAGATGTGTCGCTTCGAGATCTGATTGTTGGGCCTCTAACTTAAAATGAGAGTGATTTGTTACTTTCTGAGTTACTCCTCGAGCAAGGACAGGGGTGGAGATGGGAGGTTCTATCATTTGAGCTTCCTCAGGATGTTAAAGATAAAATCAGAGCGATACCACAGATGCAGCTTGGGAAAAGGGAAGATTCAATTATATGGAAACTCTCAAAGGATGGAGATTTTTCTTCGAGGACAGCTTATGCTTTAGCTAATTCCTCTCATATTCTGAGCTATACCTTCCAAGGGGTGTGGATTTGGAAGCTGGATAGTTTGCCAAAAATTGTCAGCTTCCTTTGGCTGTGTATGCATAGGAGTGTTCCGGTGAAAAACACTCTCTTTTCAAGGGG
Source organism: Quercus aquifolioides (assembly GCA_019022515.1). NCBI lineage: Eukaryota > Viridiplantae > Streptophyta > Magnoliopsida > Fagales > Fagaceae > Quercus > Quercus aquifolioides. The sequence continues at coordinate 23,935,163 of CM032327.1, read as the reverse complement.
TATCATTGAGGAAGATTCTTGTCCATTATGCAAAAGAATGCCTGAAACAATTGGACACCTATTAAAGGAATGTATGTATGCCCGTGGTTTCTGGTTTAAATTAAATATTCCCCCGTTGGCTGTTCCCTCATTTCAAGCCACTGATGATGTTAATGATTGGCTTCGAGTCAATTGCTTGAGTAAAGAAATGCATCAATCTTCAGTTCCTTGGAGATATATATTTCCCTTTGCTGTATGGGAACTGTGGAAGCATAGAAATAAGGTCATTTTTGAAAATATTCCTCTAAATATAAATCTGTACAGAACGTGTATAAGCCAGGCAATAGAATATTATTACTGTGTAGGGAAAATAAACAAACAGAGGAGGTTGGCTAGCATTCAGGTGCGATGGGATAAGCCTCCTGCTAACTGGTTCAAATTGAACACAGATGGGGCTTCCTGTGGCAATCCGGGAAGAGCTGGAGGTGGTGGATTGATAAGAAACAATGCTGGTGAGTGGGTCAGGGGGTTTGCTAGGAGTATTGGTTCAACTACTAGCATTATAGCAGAGTTTTGGGCTCTAAGAGATGGTCTACAACTGGCCATTCAGCTTGGTGTTCAATATTTGGAAGTGGAACTTGATGCTAAAGTTGTATTAGATGTTATTAGTTCCGGAAACTCCCCTACTGCTGCTTATTCTTCCTTGCTTTTTGATTGCAGATTATTGCTGGAAAAGATTCCTCACTGCACTGTGAAGTATGTATTTAGAAAGGCAAATAGAAGTGCTGATGCACTTGCTAGAATGGGCTGTAATTTGCAAGATGATCTGGTATTTTTTGATTTTCCCCCATCAGATGTAATTGCTGCCTTAGTGAGTGCAGACAAAAATGGGGAAACGTTTTGTAGACATGTTGCCAACTTAGCCATCTTGGCTAATTAGTTTTTATATATATTTCCTTTTAACCAAAAAAAAAAAAAAAAAAAAGAGAGGAAAATGGGAACAGACTAATTTGACACAAGTTGGTTCTGTTTCTGTAAGGAAAATGATCCTTCTTTTATTTAGGTCTTATACATTTAGAGTGTGTTTAAATACCGTTTATTTTGTTGAAATTAAAAATTATTGCTAAAAATACTGTAGATAAGGATAAAAATTAGTTAAAATAGTACAGTGAGGTCTATGAATAGTGCCAAAAAGTGTATTTTTGCTACTATTCATGGGCCCCACTGCACTTTTTGACACTATTCATGAGTCTCACTGTACTATTTCAACTAACTTTTACCTTTATTTATAGTATTTTCAACAATAATTTTTCAGTTTCAGCAAAATAAGCGGTATTCAATCACACCCTTAAGTGTGCATTTGAGAAGCAATGAAAATTATAAATTATTTCACTATTCAGCTTATTTTTGCTACTATTTATGAGCCCCACTATACTTTTTAGTACTATTCATTGGCCTCAACATACTATTTCAACTAACTTTTACCATTATTTATAGTACTTTCAGTAATAAGTTTTTAGTTTCAACAAAATAAGCAGTATCCAAATAGACCCTTAGTGTTCGTTGGAGATCTGTTTATTTAGCCGAAATTGAAATTTTTTTGCTAAAAATACTGTAGATGTAAAAGTTAGCTGAAATAGTACAGTGGGACCCATGAATAGTACCAAAAAGTGCAGTAAAACCCATGAATAGTATCAAAAAGTGCAGTGAGACTTATCATTGATTATTTTTGCTAGCTTATTTTACTATTCAGCTTATTTTTGCTACTATTCATGGGTCTCACTGTACTATTTCAGCTAACTTTTACATCTACAGTACTTTTAGCAAAATGTTTTCAATTTCAGCAAAATAAGTTGTTCCCAAATGAACACTTTTAGTGTGCGTTTGACATGGATTATTTTTGTCAACTTATTTTACTATTCAGCTTATTTTTGCTACAATTCATGAATCTCACTACACTTTTTGGTACTATTCATGGGTCCCACTGTACTATTTCAGCTAACTTTTACATCTACAGTACTTTTAGCAAAATGTTTTCAATTTCAGCAAAATAAGTTATTCCCAAACGAACACTTTTAGTGTGCGTTTGGCATGGATTATTTTTGTCAACTTATTTTACTATTCAGCGTATTTTTGCTACTATTCATGAATCTCACTACACTTTTTGGTACTATTCATGGGTCTCACTGTACTATTTCAACTAACTTTTACATTTATTTACAGTGCTTTGAGCAAAAAGTTTTCAGTTTCAGCAAAATAAGTGGATCTCAAACGGACACTTAGTACATTTTATGGTTTCAAAATAAATTTTACAAATTTAAAGATACATAATAAATTATTTAAAATTTTGAATAACATATGAGGGCGATTGTAACTATAATGGTCCTAAGGTAGCCAAATTTCTTGTCGGATAAGTTTCGATCTATGTACACTAGTATATTCTAAAAATAAAATATAACTAGACAACACTTAAAATTGAGAGGATCTTTATCCAATTTACAATTAATGCACTTACCATAAACTTGGGAGAATTTAGTTTAGGTTATGATTATATTTTTATAGTATATAAGTGGCATCAAATTATCTATACTATATGTAACAGGATTCTTCAACTCCACCTAAAATGCCTAAAAAAAAGACACTCTCCTTCTAATCCATGTTTTCAAAACAAACTTATCAAAAAAAAAAAAAAAAACATCTTAATCCACTTTGTATATTACCTTCAAGACCACGTTCCACTTTTTTTTTTTTTTTAACTTTATCAAGACTCACCGGTTTCTTTTATTTAAATTTTATGTTTTCTTAATTCTTAATCTCACGTGTTTGTTTTGTTTTTGTTTTTTTTGAATTTCCAGTTTTCTTAATCCCTAAAAAAAAAAAAAAAAAAACCAATTTGTGGGTTCTAGTTGGCTCAACTGGTAGAGTTTCTAATGGTTAAATAAAAAATCTGGGGTTCAATCTCCATCTACACTAAAAACCGATTAGTGTCTTAGTTTGATGATAAAGAGCTCCTGTTCAATCTCGTCTATACCAAAAACTAATTAGTGTCTTGATCTGATGATAAAGAGTTATTATTATAAGCGGATGTCATAAGTTGAAACTATCTCAAAAAAAAAAAAAAATACAAATTATGATTTGTTGTATTTTGTTTTTTGAGATTTCATTAATTAATGGTTGTGATTTAATTTTGGATTTAATAGTGTACACATGAAATTTAATTTTTTTAATTAATCTTAAATTTCTAATATTTAATCTGAATTCTATAATACTTAACATAAATTATAAAATGTAATTAATCGATTTAATAAAAGAATTGTTTTCCTTGTAGGCATGGAAGTAAATGAGCAATAGATCTGGCCCATCTGGGTCCCCACATGTTAAAACCCTCTTGTTTTTGTCATTTCAATGTTAGTCCTAGTTTATGAATTTACTTCAGCTGAAACTTTTGGTTTTGCCTTTAAGACCTATTAACTTTGTGAATTTGCAGTTTTATTCCCATATCTGTAAACCAATTGCTGGAAACACCTTTAACTGACTGACATTCCATGTGACATTTTATCCTCTCTTTTCTATTATTTGTTTTGAAATCCTAATAATTTCCTTGGTTGTTCGAACTTTGAACTCTCTTTTTACCAGTAACTCTCACTCTCTGCTAGTACTAAGGAAAAAAAATTTTATATATATATATATATATATATCTCACTCTCTCAAATTTATTTTATTACTTTTTCTCCTTTTTTGCTGTATATGAGATTCTGGTGAATAAAAATAGGATATTTGATGTAGATTTATCGATCCCACGTCACATGATGATAAGGATAATATTATGTGATGTGACAACATATTTATTAAAGTATTACTGTTCAGACCACTCAACTTTCTATCAAAATGTGAAATGATACGAGAACTCTTATCACTCAATCAGTATTTTCTAAAATGAATATATGTTGAAAAGTATAAGAGAGAATTAATTCTTTTACCCTTTTTACTTTATAAGGAAACATGGAAGCATGTATATTCGTACAAATAACATGATAATATCTATATATAGGGGATTATTTTCGATTGCTAACAAGTACTGCAACAACTCTTTTGACGATACAAACCACATAGACAAGACTCTTTTGAGAATCTAAGTTTCAAATCATCCATTCATCCAATGCCAAATACAACGAACATTGATATAGATTTAAGCAATCTTTAAATCTGCCATTGATGTCTATTGTGAATCAACTTACAATTGAAAATGTCGATTTTATTGGCATTGATAAGCTTATCATGCAAATAGTTTTACAACTTAACTAGTTGAAACATTTTAATGTTTTCAATTAAGATATCTAGGATTCAAATCACACCTCCTTCAATTCTTGAATTATCAACAACAAAAATATATCCTTTAACAAATTATTAGATGACATGAAGCATGAAATTAGAGAAATTTCATACTCATGTGAAAAGAAGATTCTACCTAGAGTATTAAATAAATTGTTCAATACACCAAAAGCAATACTCCCACCACTCATGTGAGCTGTGAGGTTTATCATAAATTTAATTAATAGGACCCATAATTATATATATTTTAAAAAATAAAAATAAAAACTTATTCTAAAGTATTGAATAACATCCCCTCAAAAAAAAAAAAAAGTATTGAATAACTAGTATACAAGTTGAATGAGGAGGTCAGGGGAATTTATATAATTCTCTATTTGTTGACAGATAAGAATTCAATTATAAGCACAAGTGAGGGTTTGATATACGACATTCGATTTTGACCCATCTATTTTGGAGAAGTGCACTCAACATGAATCAAGGCCAAATTACAAGGGAGCATATTCTATCATTGATTTTTGTAGTATTCGAATGTGAATTTGATAGTGTTACGTGAGAGCGATTGAATGAAGCTTTAGGCCAAATTGGTTTAGAGGAATCAACATGAATCAAGGTCGATCACATGGGAACTTATTCGATCATTTATTTTTGTAGTATTTGAATGTGAATTAGATTATGTTTAGTGAGAGTGATTGAATAAAGCTTTAGTATCTTCTCAAAAATAAATAAATAAATAAAGCTTTAGTCCAAACTGATTTAGAAGAAAATAAATTTAAAGTGATTTTTCTTTTTTTCTTTTTTTAAATGTTAGTTCAAAAAGGGGGATTGAATCATGGATATTTCCTTGTGTTTCACTCTAACAAGAGATTGATTGTAATATCAATGCTTTTTTTTTTCCAAAAAATAATAATAATAACAATAATAACTAATTGAGCTTATTTGCTTATCGTGAGTCTACATATTTTAATCATAATTGTGGCATTTTTTTGGACCTTATACTTGTTTTGAATATATTGATGATTTATATTTTTAAAATAAAAATCTACACAAATGTCCCTTGAGATATAAGGAAATGATAACAAACTTAAAGTTTTGCAAAAAATATAATTCCCTCACTGAAGTTTGAGATAAACATAATAAATATTATGAAATATCTTTTTGTCCCCCTTGATTTACCCAATTAACATTGTTAATTTTTTTTAAACCCAATTAATCAAATAAGTTAAGGACAAGATACTTTATATAAAAGCCAAGGGAAGACTTTTGTTAACGAATGTGCTAAGGGCAATAATTAAGGAATATTAATTTCTTTATAAAATAATGTTTTTGTACATTTTTTTTCAAAAAATAAAGTCAAATTGTACATATATCCCAAAAAATACACATAAACACAATGAATTTGTGCGTGCAAGTTGATAAATTATTAACAAGTGTATTTCCTTCTTTGAAAATGTGTATTACAGCTTCTAATCGATCATTTATTAACAAAAACCTTCAGGATTCAAATTCCCTCATCCCCCAATTATTGAACTAAAAAAAAATAATAATAATAATGGTAAGGCCTTTTGGAACTTATGCTTGTTTTAAATATTTTGATGGACTACAACCAAAAACAAAACAAAAATAAACTTACACGAACCTCTCTTGAAATATAAAGAAATAATAGCGACATTCAAAGTTTTGTAAAAATGGCAATTCCTTCCTAGTGTTGGTGATAAAAATTAAATTATGGTTGCTTAATGATATGATCATAGGTGGGGACAACATTTTTCACAATTTTTAACATGGTCTATTCTCTATTGTGATTGATACATAATAAAAGTAATGTTAATGATAAATCTAAATAAAAGTGATATTACTCCAATCTAAATAAGCCTTGTCAACAATTGTAAAAAATGTTATATCTTATTTTCAAACTGTGTAAACTTGCCATTGTAATATGTCACCTTCTATCAATATCATTGATAGCATTATGTGACATAGAATGGTAAATGTGTTTTTAGGGTTCTCTCATCATTTGAAAAAGAGCAAACTATTATTTTTTTTAATATATACAAGACAGAAATGTTACTCTTACATAATCTAAATGTATATGTGTGTAAAGCTCCCTCCTGAAGGCTTGAAGCCCGACCCTTCCCCCCCCCCCCCCGGCCGCCCCACAAATACTTATATTTGTGGAGTGATTATCGCACCAAGTATGTGCGATGGTAAAGAGCAAACTAATTGATTGGGCAACATTGTAGTATGTAGCAAAATCTTCAGCATCTCTTTAAGATTAGAATAAGTTGGAAAGTAAAATTGTGAATTCAAACCTCATTAATGCATAATTAAGGTGGAAGCAAAGCTGTGAGCTCAAACTTCACTAAATGCATATTCAACTTATTAAAAAAAAAAAAAGGTGTTATGTTCATAACATTTTCACAATAAATCATAGATGGTAAGTTGTTACTAGTTCTAATTTGAACTTACCACTGAAATTACTTTTTTGCCAACTAATAACAACTTGTTACTTAAGATTTATTGTGAAAGTATTGTAAAAATGTTGTGAATATAACATTTCCCATAAAATATATATATATATATATATATATAGATAAAACTTAAGGATCATTTAATACTACATCAAATAAAGTTTTTTTTTTTTTAAGAAAGTAAATAGGAGGAAGAAGTAGGAAGAGATGAGATAAATATTTATTATTATTTAACTTGTGCTCTTGCCTCTTAGGGTACTTCCTTAACAGGATCTACTTACAAAATAGAAATTGAAGATCCATTAAAGAGTTCTTTATGGCCAAGAGTCTTGTAACTCAATTAATTGACACTTTTTGATGTTTTCAACGAAGATATTCAAGGATCAAATCTTCTATCCTTAACTATCGATATAATAAGAGCATTAGTATTGGGGAATGCTAATGCCAAATCTAAGGGAAATTTGAAATTTTAAGCCCCAAAACCATTTGCATTGGAGAATGCTAAACAGTAGTATTGCAAATTTTTTTGCAATACTTTTATTATGTAGAGAGAGGAGAGAGATGTGAGAGAAAAGATATAATTTTGAGATATATTATTTTATTATGTAGATATATTATTTTAATGAGTAAAAGTGGGAAGTAGAAATTTGGGATGTAGAGGTATTATAAAATGGTATGGTATAATGATAAAGTAACTTTTTAGAATTGTAAAATAGAATAGCATTAGAATTTTTCAATGCTAATGCTCTAATAAAAAACTAAAATAAAAATAAACAAACAAACAAACAGAAGAAGAAGACTCCTATATATGGATCTCCAAAATCATCCATTGTGGTCCTAAATAAGAGGGAAATCTTCTCATCACTTTGTGTATGTACGATGACAAACTAGACATGTTAGGAGTAGGTGAGTTGGCAGAATCAAAGGTAATTCCATTTGACACAGGTCGAGTCTGTACACTTATACCGTTTGTCCAAGAATGATCATATAAAAAAATATTCTGTGCGAGTGTTACTTCTAGTCCCATCCAGTGTGTAACCATCAATTCATTAGCTTTCAGCCACAGCACCCCCTAAAAGTCTAAGACCTTAGGCTTTAAATTGGGCTGGACCATTCTATAAAAGACCCCCTATATGCTGCTTGTTTCTCTTGTTTCTTGTTGACTTTAAGGTAGCACAATTGACTAGGAATATATACTGGCCCAAACCCAAATGTTTTTGCTAAATTGTATACCCTTAAAATTTGGCTCCTCCCCTCGACGAAAAGAGAATGTAAATTTAATTATATATTTTTAAAGAATACATTTTTTTTTAAAGATACAACTGTAATTTTATGTAATAAATAAAATATGTTTTATTTTTATAGGTAAGATAAATTTCAACTTTCTACTCTATGATTATTGTTTTTATCATTAAATTAAGAAACCAAATTAATTTTTGGTGTAAGTGGGGTTTGAACCTCATATCTCTTATTCGACTACAAGAGATTTTACTAGTTGTGTTACTTGAAACCTACAAAAATAAACCATATAATGATTCGTTAATCTTAAAAGTCATATAACAATATAACATCATTTTAACGGCTTTATTTTTCCCCTTTCTCAAAACCTAATTAAGCTGTTTGGTTCTCTCTATTAGTGAATAAGTAGTTTAGCAAATTTGCGTTACTACAAGAAAAGTTAAAATTGTTTGAGTTTCTTTTTAGATACAAAAATGTATGAGATTTGAGTTTAGATGTTAGCCCAAAAGCATTGAAACTTGAGACCCAGGTTGACTCCAGGCCCAAATAAGTTTAAGCAAACTTGCAAAGCTTGAACAAAAAAACACAAAGAAAATCAAAATATACTCATGTCTTCAATCATATTATATAAGTATCAATATATAATAATGCTTAGTTATAGTACGTAGTAAGACCATAGGGACACTGTGACTAGCATCTTATTGGGAAGTGTGTTCCACCAAACCATTATCTTAGCATTTTTCTAAGTCTCTTAACTAACCCATTATGGAAAAAATTTAGGCTAATCCCATATTTTTTAACATGTTGATTTATAATTTATAATTCAAAACTAGACCATCCCATCAAAATTATACTCAAAAACTACCTGTCGTTCTCCAACCCTCAGGCTAATTCCATGAATGTGACAGCGCCGAAGCCATCGAATAATCTAATCTCATTCGTTAATTAAACAATTGAAAGTGATTATAAAATAATAAACAAGATGCTTAGGGTTGAAAGTCATGTCAAAGTCACAAATAGGAGGGACATGGTCGGCTAATCCTTTGACACTTAAGTGTACTTATGTGGTCCTTTGGCTCCCTATGGTTTTAAAGTATGGTTTAAATGTTTATACATGAAAATAAATATAAACAAAGCCCAGTTTTTGTTGAGCCGAAAGGATTTGTAATTCAATGAAGTGGCTTTGGTTGTATTGTTGTCACTTTTTGAGACACTAGATCCGTTTTGGTGAACTAATTTTAGGCCTATTTTGTGTTTCACTATTTAGCATTGGGGCATGTGATGTGTTGCTAGTGGTTCGAGTTTAAATTGTTAAGAGTTAATAAGATATGAATTTGGATGATCTGGTGCTGCTGAAGCTACCTCGTTACTTTGTAGTTTGTATACCATCCCATCACAATAATTTATTGGTTAAATTGCAAATTACACCCCTAACGTTTGTGGTGTTAGGATTTTACGCCTTAAAGTTTCAAAATTTGGATTTTACCTCATGAAGTTTGGGGATGTTTGAATTTTACACTCTGAGGTTTTTGAATTTGGATTTTATCCCCTAAATTTTAGAAGTGTTTGGATTTTGATTCCTAAAGTTTAGGGGTATTTAGATTTCACACCCTGAAGTTTCAGGATTTGGGGGTATAAAATTCAAACACCCCCCAAATTTTAGGGAGTAAATCCAAATTCTGAAACATCAGAGTGTAAAATTTAAACACCTCCAAATTTCAGGGTGTAAAATCCAAACACTCCTAAACTTTAGGGGTGTAATTTACTCTAATTTATTTGATCCAAAATAAATTGGTTGGTAATCTTATGGTTTGCGATGGGTTTCATTTCATTATGCCTCTAGAAATGCTTGTTGCTGATCATAACTCATATGCAATTAAGAATGATCAAAGAGACAGCGAGGAAGAAAAAACAATAGCAAAAAAATGATACTAGGGCCTAGGCTAGGACTAGGAGTAGAATGGGTGTAAGAGGGAGTGATGGACCACAATATGGAGTCAAAGGTCTAATTCATGTGGCTAAGCCATGAATACCAAGCTTGATTGCTGGCTGCTCATAATTTAAGAGTAACTTTATGTGAGATTACTATATTGATTATGCCAAGTATTCCACCTAATCCGTGATCATTTGCATGATACAGCTTGATTATGGAGATCCCTAAGCTGATATTCGCCTTAATATCTCAGGAGTTTCACATGAAATGATTTGGTATGGTTGGGATAGGTGTAAATGTCCCACATAAATTGATCGCTTCTTTGAACTTAGGGTTGCATTTTAAATCTTCACCTTGATAATTGCTTGAATGAGGGTTCCATTATCCTTTTTTTTTTTTTTATATATTTTTTTTTTAACAAATGGTATTAAGATATTTGCTGTTGTAATTTGATTCAACGATAAAAAGCAATTATAATATAATATATACCATAGATTAAAAACTTATCATAACAAGTAGAAATAATTAAGCTTTTCCTAAATTAATAGATACGTGAGTACAAAAAATTTAAGAGGTCAAATCACAAAATTAGTCTACGAAATCACTGCAGTTTCCATGACTTCTTGTAGTTTTTTATTTTATTTTATTTTTTTATTTTATTTTATTTTTAGCTAAAAATGACTTTTTGTAGTTGTATATTCATATGTAAGGTTGTATAAATGTTATAATAATGATTTAATGATTAAAATTTTATTTTAATAATTTAAAATTTTGAGATAATTGGTAATTTATCATGATATCAGATCAGGTAGTAGTAGTAATAATTTATCATTAGATCATAATCTAATTAAACTTTTTCCATAAAAAAAAAAAAACATGGGAGTAGTACTGGGCCATCTCCTACATAACGAAATTCCCCTTAACCACAGGCCGAACAACACTTTGAGGGCCCTCATCAACCTGTCATACTCTTAATTATACAAATCTCATATAGTATCTTTTTGCCATTCCAACTTTACAAGCTTCTTTTTCCTTTTTCAAAAAGAAAAATCTTCGCCAATTATTTTTAGCATAAACGACCAATAGCGAGCAAAAATAGATTAGCTTTAGACATGTGGGTACCTCTTGGAAACTTTCATGAGTGGTCATGAGTTTGACAAGTGACTCAAGTATGGGTGTGTTCAAAGAAACTCCCTTTGCATACTCAATTTTTTTTTGGCACAGATAAAATCCCACTAATTTTGCTACTTTTGGGCTACTTTTTTTTAAAAAAAATTTTATTACTTGAAATTGTTCTAAGATTAGGCGTGATTTACTGTAAATCCTACTTTTGAAAACAGTTTATTTTGCTTTGAGTTTCATTACTAGGAATATAGCATCATCACTTTCCTCAAACATGAATAATTAAAACATGGATTATGCAAATAATGATCAGGCCAATGGCTATATTTGAGTGGCCAGTACAGTATACCTCAATGATACCCATAAGAGCATCTCCAGCAGATTAGCCAAAATTTTGTACTGTTTGGCTAATGAACAGTGACATTTAGCTTTTGCCTACTCACTTTTTCAAATACACTTCCAACAGATTCTCTATCCCATTCTCTATCTCATTTAAATATTATTTTTTCATTCATTATTTATTATTTTTTTAACAACTACACATCTTCCAACATTTTTTTATACACCACATCATTATTATAATACAAAATAAGAATTTGAAGAATGAACAGTAGCCCATCAGACTTGATGGGCTACTGTTCATAAGCCAAAAAAAAAAACCCATTTGCCGAAGCTGCTGGAGCAGCTACAGTACACTATATTCTCCAAATTTTGCCTATTAGACCCGGATGCCCAAGCCACTGGAGATGCTCTAATATATATAAACAAATTTCAATATTTTTCTAGCCTGCCCAGCTTTTGTACAGGCCCAAATTTTAGGCCCATTATATTTCAAATAAGAGATTTGGGTTAGTCAGCTCTGCTAACTGGTACTTAGCCTGTTTCTCTTATTTTAGTCAAACAACTTCAAATTTTTCATCAGCATTTTTTTTTTTTGGGATGAAAAGACTGCGACTTTTATTAGCTACTAGCAATAGAGAGTACATCATGAAGAAAAGTGTTCTAAAAAATAAGAATTCTCTTCAATTCAAATAGAAAAATTAACGATGCCCTTAGAGCATTCACAGCAGTGGAGGTATATTGCTATATTGCTAAAATTTAGCTCCACAATCACAAAATTCTTGCCGCAGCAGTGGAGCTAAAACTAAAAATTTTAGCTCCACAGCTACAGTGCACATCTATATTTAGATGTGCACTGTAGCTCACATCTAAAAAAAAAAAGTAATTTTTTATTAGACTTCTCTCTCCTCTCTCATTAAATAATCATTTTCTATTTTCTTTCTCTCTCTCCGGCTTCTGTTCTTTCTTTTCTCTTCCTCAAATTTTTTTTTTCTCTCTAGCTCGCCGTCCACTCATCTCCCTCATCCCTCAGCTCGCCGGCCAGCTCCCTCATCGCCGATTTGTTCCACCGGCCCACCCCAAGCCCCATCGCCGAGTCGACCTGGTTCCTAAGTACCCAGATGGGTTACTGTTGTTTTCTCCGTTGGCAAGAACGCGTTGGAATCGGCGTGGGTGGTGGTGGTGGATGGTGGATGATTGTGCTGTGCTGTGCTGGTGATCAGAGTGCTTGCTCGTGGTGGGGTTTTTTTTTTTTTTTTTTTTTTTTTTTTTCTGCTGTGGACTGGTGGTGGTGGTGGTGGTGGATGATTGTGCTGTGCTGTGCTGGTGATCGGAGTGCTTGCTCGTGGTGGGTTTTTTTTTTTTTTTTTTTGCTGTGGACTGGTGGTGGTGGATGATTGTGCTGTGCTGTGTTGGTGATCGGAGTGCTTGCTCGTGGTGGGGTTTTTTTTTTTTTTTTTTTTTTTTTTTTTCCTGTTGTGGACTGCTGGTGCTGGTGCTGGTGGTGGGGGTGGTAGTGATGGTGGCTGTGGCTGTGGCTGATGGTACAGTGGGTTGTGGGTGGTGCTGTTGATTTTTTTTGGGAGTGTGATATATTATTTTATTAGAGTAGTTATATTATTTTATTGTAATATTTATATTATTTTATTGTGTTAGAAGCTAAAATAGATCCACTGCTGCAGCACGTATGTAGGTATAATAGATAAAGTGATTTTTGGTGTAGCTAAATAGCTAAAATTTTGCCCCCACTGCTGTGAATGCTCTTAGCATATTTAGCTAAAAGGTGAGCTGGCCTACTTCTATGATGACGCTCATGCAAAACTCTCCACTAAAGGACTATAAGCCTGTATTACATAGTCCACTAATGACGGAGGTGCAGAAAGACCAAATAGAGCCCAATAGATAATGAGCGAGTATCCCTTCAAAATAAATTCTTGGACTCCTGTCTCCTTTGCAAACAGCATCCTTGCCTCAAACGCATTTGCTTCAACTTCTACAGCCCCCATTGTCATTGGTGTCTGAATTTTCTTGCTTAAAACTGTGATGACCCTACCTAGTCCATCCCGAACTAAAACTCCAAGCCCCACTACTCCCTGCTTCGAAAAAACTGCACCATCAACGTTTATCTTGAAGGTAGGTGCAGTTGGAGGGGTCCATGATACTGCCTGTAATTCTGGAATCGACGCTTGCTGATCCAAGTCCAATGTTGCGTTGTATTTCGCCAGATACTGCACTGCCCTCTTCATCAATACAGTCCACTCCTTCACGCCTCCAGCACGCACCTCGTTATGATTATTCCATAAGCACCAAGCGCCAGTTGCAAGCTTCGCCGTCCTCTCTGTCTGTCTTTCTTCCGTCATTCAGGCAACATGCTGGCTTTTCTGGGCCAGGACATAGAGCCTAAAAAAGAATAGGGGGGGCGGGGGGAGGAAATAATTCAAAGCCATATGTTGTACACATGGCTTGTTCTAACTTTCTAGTCCCTACTAGTGTAGTTTCACCTTCTGTTTTTTTTTTCTCCCTGTTTTCATACTACTTTTTCCTCTTGTTGTCAAATATATACTTTAAATGATAGTTTTCCATTTCTTTTTCTCCATCTTGAATCCTAACGAAGAAAATTATTAAAATTATATAAATTCATACTTGATTCATTTTTCCATTTCCAATTTCTTATAGTTTTATTTATTTATTATTTTATTTTCTGTTTTCATAATACTTGTTCCTCTTGTTGTCAAATATAATCACTTGGATTCTTTGAATGATAGTTTTCCAATTTTTTTTTCCTCCACTTTGAGTCCCAAAAGAAGAAAAATTTATTGAATTTATATAACATTGTAGGGATAAAGGCCCAAAATCACGTATTGGGCCTTGGGCTTGGTCCGAGGACAGTGGCTAATCCGAGAAGGGACAAATAATCTTAGGTAACTCCAATTTTAAAGGTTTCGCAAGCATAGAATGAACGGAAAGTGGTCCGAGGAGTAACTCCTCCTCGGACATAACGTACGTGGCCCACTTCTGTACTCCGACGATCGAAGTGATCTTCTGGGAGGCTCCAACAGTAAGGATGGACGTCATACGCTTATGAGGAATGATGGGGACTTAAGGATACCTAAAGAAAGGCTGTCATTACCGCATTAAATACATTGCAACTACTTTTCTGGCCGCATTTATGTTGAGGAGACCCCTGAATAGTGTTGTCTTGATCACCGTGACTCACAGAGGGTCAGAGAGGGCGTTTGATGGGACAGATACTAAGTGAGGGTTTAGATGATTAACAAGTGTAAGATCAAGATGGTCCGGAGGGACTATATAATGTGAGAGACCACCCGCAGGAGGGGGGGGAGAAAAGAAGAGTGAGAGAAAAGGAACACTGTAGCTACCAGAACTACAATTGTAATCAGTTTCATTGATTTGTATAAACATTTGCCTCCTCGGCAATACTTTTGCCCAATCTTAACGTACCTTGTTCTTGAATGATCATCACTCAAACCCGTCCTAGCCGTTGTTATATTCACTTGGGCCTAGTTCTTTAATCCACACTCTACAAATTTATTGTGCTGGATTCATTAACCCATAATCCCATACATATTGGGCTTGGGCTGCAAACTCTGCCCCTACAAACATCATATTTGATTTTTTTTTTCCATTTCCTATTTGATTAATCCTGTTTAATACTCATGTGGCTAGCCAGCTTTGGTTCATCATTAATATATATTTTCTCATAAGTCTATTATTATTGTTATTCATTTGGTTTTTGCAACTATTGGACAAAGTTTAATTTGGTTCCTTGATTATTAATTTTGTCAACATAGCCATTCACATTTTAAAATCAACTGAATTACATCATTGGGTGTCTCCTACATTAAAATTTTGACCGGATTGTTTGATTTGGCACTTGGCACATGCATCAAATCTCTAAAATGGTCAGAGCTATTCATTTTTCTACGTCAAATAATCCCAATAAAGTTTTAATAAATGTAAAATTTAAGAATAAAATTAAATTGACTTTAAAAGTTGAGGGACTAAATTAATAGTTGATGATTTTTCGATTATAAAAGAATCAAATAAAAACATAAAAAATAAAAAAAATATTGGTTTTCTAGGCCATGGAGATTTGTACCCAAAGATACTAAAGCCCGATTGGAATAGTGATCTCTCCTAACTAAGCCCTAGCCCATTTGAAATACATTTGTCAATTTTATTTCCATGACATGCGGTACTGCTGAACATGCTTACTACAAGTCCATGCTCGGCCTAGTCTATTCACAAGATGTTGGGTTCAATTCTTCAAACCACACAAATTCAAGGGATTAGTCAGGCCCATTAACAATGCAGTGAATCATACCCTATGTCTACGACCCATCTGAAAAACATTAAGCACTACTTGGTAACCCAGCCCACGAAAGCAAGTTAACCTACCTTTCAAATTTCAAAATTCGAAAAGTTTCAAAGCCGAAAAAAACGGTCAGAACCAGCTGTATCCCAATTCCCCCCAAAATAGCACTTTCAAAATTTGAAAATCCAGCCAATCGAGAAATAGACGTTTCAAACGGACACTCTTTGCAAAACCTCTTTATATATGTACCACTAGTTACTTTCCAAGGCTCCATTCAAATCCTCTAGATCTCATTTTCTCATCCAAAGTTCAAAAAAGAAAAAGCCCCAGACGTCTTTGTATACGTCTTTGGCAAACCTTGTACCTTTGTTTTACTAGCAATCAAAATCAACCAAAAATGAGAGAGTGCATCTCAATCCACATTGGTCAAGCCGGTATCCAAGTGGGTAATGCCTGCTGGGAACTCTACTGCCTTGAACATGGCATTCAGGTAACCCTTTTGCTTCAACAACAACAACAACAACAACAACAACAAAAAAAAATTAGTCTTTTATATAAACACATACACACACACACATAAAAATTAGGCCTTTGTTTTCTATTGGGGTAGTACTAATTTTCATTGCTGTTCTTTCTCTAAATTTTCAGCCTGATGGACAAATGCCTGGTGACAAAACAGTAGGAGGCGGAGATGATGCCTTCAACACCTTTTTCAGTGAGACCGGCGCCGGGAAACACGTCCCTCGTGCTGTGTTCTTGGATCTGGAGCCCACTGTCATTGACGAGGTCAGGACCGGGACATACCGCCAGCTTTTCCACCCTGAACAACTCATCAGCGGCAAAGAAGACGCTGCTAACAACTTTGCTAGAGGCCATTACACAAGTAAGAAAAAAAAAAACCCCATGTCCCAAACTCGCCTTAAATGGTCAATTATGAGTTGTAGCGCACAAAATTAAGATCTTTGTATGTAAAGTATATGAAATGACATGTGATTTTGTAAATGTATGTTTATTTATGAAGAAATTGACGTATATTGGGGGGTTTTTGTTTTGGCAGTTGGGAAAGAGATTGTGGATCTGTGCCTTGATAGGATCAGGAAGCTAGCTGATAACTGCACTGGGCTTCAGGGGTTTTTGGTTTTCCACGCTGTTGGTGGAGGAACAGGTTCTGGGTTGGGGTCTCTGCTTCTTGAGAGGCTGTCTGTGGACTACGGAAAGAAATCAAAGCTGGGTTTCACTGTCTACCCGTCCCCTCAAGTTTCAACCTCTGTTGTGGAACCTTATAACAGTGTTCTGTCCACTCACTCACTCCTGGAGCACACTGATGTCTCGGTGCTACTTGACAATGAAGCCATTTATGATATTTGCCGCAGATCCTTGGACATTGAGAGACCCACTTACACCAATCTCAATAGGCTTATTTCTCAGGTATAATTCAAAAAAAAAAAAAAAAAAAGCATCATTGGCCGTGTGTCACATTTTAAAAAAATTACTAGATTGTCGTTAAAGGAGTGATTTTTATGAATGCAGTTTAGCATTTGGTATGAAAATACATCATTGACCATGTGCGTTTTGAAAAATAGTGTAATTTTCTCTATTAAATCGCGGGCCAAATGGTCTCCAAGTTGCTCCAAGTTATACATTGCTGATGATGAATTGTGGTTTGTATGCAATGCAGGTGATTTCTTCATTGACTGCATCTCTGCGTTTTGATGGTGCATTGAATGTGGATGTGACAGAGTTTCAGACCAATTTGGTCCCATATCCAAGGATTCACTTCATGCTTTCATCATATGCACCAGTTATCTCAGCTGAGAAGGCTTACCACGAGCAGCTCTCTGTGTCTGAAATCACCAACAGTGCATTTGAGCCCTCGTCCATGATGGCTAAATGTGACCCTCGACATGGAAAATACATGGCTTGTTGTTTGATGTACAGAGGTGATGTGGTCCCCAAGGATGTGAATGCAGCTGTGGCCACCATCAAGACCAAGAGGACTATTCAGTTTGTTGATTGGTGCCCAACTGGGTTCAAGTGCGGTATCAATTACCAGCCTCCAACTGTGGTTCCTGGTGGTGACTTGGCTAAGGTTCAAAGGGCTGTTTGTATGATCTCCAACTCGACTAGTGTGGCTGAGGTGTTCTCAAGGATTGATCATAAGTTTGATTTGATGTACGCGAAGAGGGCCTTCGTGCATTGGTATGTTGGTGAGGGTATGGAGGAAGGAGAGTTTTCAGAGGCTAGAGAGGATTTGGCTGCATTGGAGAAGGACTATGAGGAAGTTGGGGCTGAGTCTGCTGAAGGAGAAGATGATGAAGGTGATGAGTATTAGGTTGTGGGCAGTGTTGGTGTTGTGTTCTGCCAATGGACTCATTGGTGTGAATTTAGGCTTTAGTGTCTGTAGCTGCCTTATGTTTTAAAGTTTCTTTAGATGTATTTTGATGTTGGTTTAATGGAATTGAAACTATCTTTGCTCAAGTAACACATTTTATATCACAATTGCCAAAGTAATTGAGACACGACCAAATCAATTAAAATTAGCTAGCTCAATTGGGGAAAAATATCATTAGCTTCCTTTTCTACAAATGCTACTAGAGATGTAGTTTTGGTCCGGTCATCTCTAGCAGCAGACCAGTTTTTAGTGGAAGAGAAGTCAAACTCAATTTTAGAGGAAGATTTTTTAGAAGTATATAAGAATAAGCCAAATGAAATGTCGTGATGAGATGAGGGGTGCATTATGAACAAAAATAAACACTTGTGTTGATTTGTTTAATAAAATGTCAGTACTTGCCAATTTAAATTAGATTACCATGTTCTTTCACATGCCATCATATATTGTAAGTTTTTGACGATTCATCATGTATAAGGGTGTATTGAGGGGGGACCATGCTGACTACAACACTAACCCCCCAAGTCTCCCCCGGGCCAAACAACTTACCCAGATAGATGGCCAAAGAATGTCTCTGTCGATATGTTTCCCCAACAGATTACAGGTTCCAAAGAATATATGCTTCTCTAATTTTATAAACATCTGAGATGGTAAATTTTTGCGGTTTAAATTTTTAATGGCTTCATTTTCTCACCTTATAATTTTTAAAGAATTGAGAGAGGATATGTGAGTTCACTCCAAGGGTGAATTGGTTATCCGAAGATATGGAATTTTGGTGAATTGGTTTGTCCCAGTGATGATTTAAAACCAGGAAATGATAGGATAAAATTATGATAGGACAAAATGTGACATGATGAGAGAGGATGTTTGATTCCTGAACACATGATGAGAGAGGATATGTGAGTTCACTCCAAGGGTGAATTGGTTATCCGAATATATGCAATTTTGGTGAATTGGTTTGTCCCAGTGGTGATTTAAACCAGGAAATGATAGGATAAAATTATGTATAAGCCAAACAAAATGTGACATGATGAGAGAGGATGTTTGATTCCTGAACACAATGAAAGTACTGGTTCTTGATGGCAACTCAGTATAGTGACATGCAAAAGGAAATTCTTATCAATTGATGAAAGAACTGGTTCTATTGAGAAGCTTTGGTCCAGAAAAATCGTTTGGTTTTAACCAAATATTCCACCTTTTTTCTATTGCTAACCAAATATTCCACCTTTTATTATCACAATGGAATATTTTCCAAAAGATCTGCATTATAATTTATGAGTATATGTTCGTACTTGCCAATTTAATTTAGATAGATTACCATGTTCTTCACATGCCATTATGACAGAAAAACCAACGCATATTGTCACTGACTCCAAACTCTAACAACGTAGTAAAACGAATACGAGGATGCAATTAACAGCTTAAGAAACATAAGAAACTAAAAGGCCCATTTGGTCTAGCAGATATAGGACAAATGGATTCCAAAGCACCAACCAAGAATATCTTTTATTGATATGTTTCCCAAGCAGAATACTCACTCCATTCCTTTTCCCATTCTTAGCAACAGTCTATATAGCTTCCCGCCTTTTCATCGATCCCAAACTCACCTTCTCACACACACAACACAAGCTCACCTTTAAGATCTAACAATGTCTAGCAGAAGATTAGATTCTACAATTGCAACAGAAGATGAGGTTAAAGATCTCATTCTAGAACTTCAAGCACTGTTATCCACTGAGGTGGACAGGAGCAGGACAACAAAGGTAGGAAAACTCACATTGTGTATAAGCATACATAATAACATATGTTATATTGGTATTGCTCAGCCCCATTTTTTTCTTTTTGGTTAAGTGTTGTTATTGCTTAACTTGGTTTTGTCTTGCAAACTTTGTTATCATTGTCCAGGTTCTGGAAGAGATTTGCAACCATATAAAGAGGCTGCAGAAAGAGGTCGACAACCTGAGCAAGAAAATATGTGGACTACTTGGGCCTCCAGACACTAGTAGTAATGTTGATTTTGCTGAAGTCCTCAAGCTAGTAATGGAATTGTAGGCACAGTATTTCTACTATTGTATGTACCTAACTGTTATATCAGTTATCACCATGTGTATCTTCTTTCTGCCTTAATGTGTTTTCCAATATGCCTAGATTTACTCATGCTGGCTGATGTATATCCCAACAATAAGTAGAAAGGAGATTAAATTCAATAAGGATTTGATATAAATACCCAGTTTACACCTCCAATAATAATGTGTTACATCAACTTTTTAAAAGTAAAATTAAAAAAGATAAGATCTCATACACATAACAGAGGCATTTACCATTATTAAAATTGCATTATGTAGTGTCACGTCAAACCCGTGATTTTGTCTTTGGTCTCACTTTTCCCCCCTAGTTTCTTCGAAACTTTGATCGTCATCTTCTTTTTATCATCATGTGTAGATAAGTTAGGAAATCAGAAAAAACATGTGTAGATAAGTTTTACTTATCTTAACTGATCGAGATTCATATAGATTTCAAATCTAGCTTTTTCTCTCAATTGTTTGATCTAGGGTTTTGATGGATATTAAGTATATATAAATACAAACCTTAGAACACGTTTTTACACATTCAAGAGGGGAGTGTTGTGTACACAGATTTGGAGATTTTCCATACCCTTTTGGAACTACAGCGGGAGACCTTGTGCAAACAACAGAACTAGTTATAAAGCAAAGTTGCTACATTTAATCAACCATAGTTGTTGATCTAAATCTTTGAGTGAAGATCTCAAAGTCACAAACTAGAGAGTTTGTGCTGCTGATCCAAATCTTTGAATGGAGATTTCAGAGTCACAAACAAGGGGAGTTTGTGTGCAATAGTTTCACAGTAGAAGAGTTCATGGATTCGGAGCTACATGTGGTCATGCAAGTAAGTACTACATGAGGTAGCAGTAAATTTAGGGTTAAGTTTATTGTATAAACTTCAATTCTATTAGTGAAATGTTGCTTTGAGGATTGTTTAGGTTAAATCTTCTCTAGGTTTTTTACTTTGAAACCACAATTTTAAAAGTTTTCCTGAGTCATCATTCTTGGTATACATGTGATTTGTGAATGTTTGATATTTGTTTAAATCAGATCTATTGCATAATTAATCTAATTAATTATTTGTTTAAAAGTTGATTAAATTTGAGACAACTAGTGTCTAAAACCCTAACACAACTCATTTAAGACAATTTGTTTTTGACCGAACTTGATCTTGGCCAAACTTGATTGATTCAAACTCTAACTTAATTGAACCAACTTGTGTCAAAATTGAGTTGAGCTTGTTTTCTATGGGTGTCACAGTAGCTGGGGTAGGAAGTTGGATGGACAATGTGTGTGTGTGTGTGTGTTTGAGAGAGAGAGGGAGAGAGAAATTTCTCAATGGACTTTGAATTCTCAATCAACAATGGCATCTTTGGTGGTGTCTTCAGTAAAACCAATGACTTCCCTCAGATCCAGGGGTGTCTATGATGGCATCTCACATTGGTGGTGGGATTTTTAATTTTTTATGATAAATTTAATTTTCTAATTATATTAGTTGAATATGATAACAATGAGAATGAGGTCTAGGTTTGTGTTGATGCCCATTTTTTTTAAAAAAATCTGTACCAGTCTGCCGCAATCCATATGCTCAATCCATATACTCAAGGCTTATGAGGAAGAAAGCCCAATGAAGAGCAAGGCCCAAAGGCCCACGAGGAAGACCAAAGAACAAGAAGAGTCAAACTAAAGGAAACGACAAATGCAGCAGGAAACGCATGAAGAAACAAGACAAAAACACGCAGCAGACGAAACAGAGCTAATCTGCTGCGGCAGGAATGGCGTGGGAGACAAAAACAAAAGACAGTGGAGCAAGAACAGAAGGGCCGGGGCACCACCAACCTGTACCCAGCCAATACAAGGGAGGTGGGCCCACGGTCAAAGAGATTCAGAGGGCGTGGTTTGGTGGTGGGGGGAAAAGGGGGTCTATATTTGGTTTCCTGCCATGACTTCTTTTGGGAACATATCCTGCTGGGATGATATCTTATCCAAAAGAAGTAATAAATGGTTGGGACCACTGATGCATGCCATAGAGCTAGGTAGTGAGGTAGAGGTATACGGCATGAACAAACAAAAGAGAATTTTGTCGTGCAACAAACATATTCTGAGCAATGACAGGGGCAACCAATGGGTGGATGGGTAATCTTGAAAGGATGCCCACAACAAACCAAAAACAGTTGGTGAAGCCCTAAGGGTAAAAGGGAGAAATCCCATTGAATTAGCTCACTATAAAAGGGAGATAACCACGGCAGAAAAAGGGGACCGGAACAAGGATCGAGAGAGGAAAAAACAGGGGAATGAGTAAAAAACAGGGGAAGAAGAAAAACACCCAGAGGGGAGAGAAAGAAAGAAAGAAAGAAAGAAAAAGAAGAGAGAAAATGCGGTAGGAATAGGGGCATGCATCAATAGACTATCTTTTCCCTCCCTCTTAGCAAACCCACTCTTTGAAATCTCCAAAAGTAATAGCTAGTAGCCATTTAGGCCTATTCTCCAAAATGAACAACTTTTACGGCAAGAGCCCATGATAAGGTTGTTGAAGTTGGAGTTTGGGTTCCTTCTTGGTTTACTTATTCTATGGGCAGATTTATTACTTAATTTTGATTGCAAATATATTTGATTTCTCTCATTATAACTTATATCTGCCGTATTTAGTCATCCTGCTGTAGCACGTTTTTATCATGTCTGCCGCATCAGTTGTCCTGCTGTGGTGTCTTTACTTGCTGTATTATTTATTCTGCTGTAGCACATTTTCATTATATTTACCGTGTTAACTATTACACAAGCTAAACCATTTCCTGCCGAAACTTACTTCTTTATTTGTTGTTACGTATTTTACTGTTTACACAAGCTAAACCATTTCCTGCCGAAACTTACTTCTTTATTTGTTGTTACGTATTTTACTGTTGACACAAGCTAACCATTATCCTGCCGTAAGTATATATATATACATATACCCTATTTCTCATGTTCTGCAAAATATATTTTATATATGTATATGTGAATACGTATAAGTATATATACTTATATATGTGTGTATATATTTGAGAATATGCTAACCCATTTAAACTAACATTTGTTTGATGGGTATTTTCTTTGGGTTTTTAGATTTGTTTATGCGCAGGAAGTAGAAAAGTATTTCTGCAGTAAAAATGGTAGTCATTCACATTGCCGAAGGCTTTACTGCACGGCAGACAGCTTTAAAGCACGGCAGACAGCTTCACTGCATAGCAGAAACTTTTATTGCATGGCAGACAATTTTACTGCATGGTAGAAAGTCTTGCTGCACAGCAGAAAAGTTAGACCTGTGGCAGAAACCGAAGAATAGTTCATTCTGCAGCAGAAAAGTCAATCCTGCGGCAGAAACTGGAGAAAAGTTCCTACGGCAGAAACAGGGGATAAGCCCACTTCGCAGCATCTTCCCTTGGACTTGGACTCAACGTTTGCGCACAAGCCGGCCCAAGTTGAGTTCCAGTTGGACCGGTCTCAACTTCCCTACTCAGAACACTCGGGCCTACTACCGCGGCAGGCAGCCCAGCCCAACACACAAAAAAAGGCCCCCACAGTTTGATTCTTTGTAGTAACTCCTATTTCTCTATTTATAAAAATATGATGTGTCACATTGGTATAGGATGGTGTAAATAGTTGCATTTGCATCAAATCATTATTAAATTTAATCTCTTCTCTAATCATATTAGCTAACAGAGTTTAGGGGGGGGGGGTGATTGTTTATTTATTGTATATCAATTCTTCTACGACCACAACTTTTGTCAAAACTCTAAAGTGGTTGATTGTAAAGGGTAGACAATAATTTATACATAGTAAGCTCACTACTTATTCTCCACTATTCACAATTAACTACATCAAATTTGGCCAAAAGGCCTTGTAGCTGAATTAGCACCTTCCCATGCACAAAGTGCTTGGGGGTCTAGGGGGGAAGGGTTCGAGTTGCGGGGTTAGCAGAATGTTGTAATTATCTCTAAAAAAAGGAAAAAAAAAAAAAAACTACATCAAATTTGTGACGAAAGTAATGCAACAAAAGTTGTATCCCTTGTTTCTCAAAAAAAAAAAAAAAAAAAAGTTGTATCCCTAAATTTTTCTCATAATTTGTAGGGTAGATAGATTTATTGATGCAATTTCAATTAATATAAGGACATCATATATAACTCTAGGAGCCTTGTAAGTCAATTAGCACATCTAGTTTGTCCAACAAAGACGTATAGGGTTCAAATTCCCACTCTCCTATTATAACTATTGAATTTATAAAAGCCAAAAAAAAAGTCATCATATTATATTTATATGAATTCTTTAATAAAAGTGTTCGAAATGGCTCATAGTAACTCACAACACCATTTAAAAAAAAAAAAAAAAAAAATTTCTAATATCATTACACCATTAACTTTTTCCAATAATATAAGCACCTCGTATAAAAACCTTTAATAAAATGTAAGAAATATATCGTGGCCATAAAACGTAAGACAAAAATTGCACTAGGAAAGATTCTTTGCAACGCGTCCTAACTTAAATTGCAAGCTACGCAGCAAGTCCGCTACATAGAACTGGACTTAAAGTCATCTGACATCGATGGAATTTGAAAGATGTTCACTTCAATTGAATTAGGACAAAATTGCTAAATGCCATTTTCTCCCAAACTAAGCAGCGTTTTGTCCCATTTCCCAAACTAATTAGGGAAATGCCCCTCTTTTGAAAATTGATTTTCTCAAAATCGAGTTAGACCCTATAGCGGCGTTTTTAAGGAGCCTATAGTGACGTTTTCAGGACCTATATTGACGTTTTGTAACTCGACTTCCATTAAATCGAGTTATAGGCAATTTTTTTTACCTATAACTCGATTTCATATAAATCGAGTTACAAAACATCACTATAGGCCTCTTAAAAACGCCGTTATAGAGCCTAACTTGATTTTGAGAAAATCGATTTTCAAAAGAGGGACATTTCCCTAATTAGTTTGAAAAATAGGGCAAAACGTTACTTAGTTTGCCCAAAAAGAGCATTTAGCAATTTTGTCCAATTGAATTATGAGGAAGATTTTTAGAGAAATTTCCAAGATGTTCACTTCAACTGAATTATGAGGAAGATTCATAGAGAAATGTCCAAGATGTTAGCTTCAAGTTTAATTTTTGCACTTCAATAGGATTCAAAAGGATAACATTTCAAGAGAAACACGTTATTGTTAATTCAAAGTTTGAAAAAAAAAAAAAAAATGCTAGTGCCACGGGGCACAATTCGCCCACGCCAAGTGACAAATTATGAGTAATAGAGAAAAAGTAGTGGGTTCACAACTCTACCATTCATAACTTGCCACGTGAGTGAATTGTGGCAAAAGTTGTATTATTTGTTATGATCCTAGCATTTTTCAAAAATGTTACCCTAGTTATTTGACACCATTTGGTTGAGTTGATATCTCAAGAGAGGGCATAGGTTCAAGCTATGGGGGGTAGCAAGCTAGCGAGATATGTAGTAATGTAAGTATTTCTAACTATCTCAAAAAGAAAAAAATTAGTACATTTTTAAAATGCGGTCAACATCAACTGTGAATATGGGTTTGAAATAGTGAATGTAAACTAGATATTTTTTTCGAAAATAAATATTGGATCTTTTACTAACGAGTCAATTTTGTATTTCAATTTTTTTTTTTCAAAGAATATGGCCAATTTTTATCACTTTTGGGAGAAAGTGTACAATTATTATTACTACACTTTGCATGGTAATAATAATATTAATGTAAACTAATAATTTTCTTTTTAATTATTATAAGGCTGTCTTTGTTGAGTCTTGAGTGATGCATATAACAATCAACCATTTGGCCTTGGATTGCATATATCAATCAATCAAAGAAATTACAGCATTTACTGATTTCACTTATCTACTGAGCTCACACCGAACAAGAAAGTGCGAGAAATAAATCGTGGGCCTGGATTAAAAAGGGAACTTGTAAGAAATTTTCGAGGAAAGATCATGCGGGTAGATCTCAAGTAAACTTCTGCGCTAGATCTATACGATTCAGAGAGACACTAATTTCGTGAAAACCACGTTGGTATTTATTCAAAGTCAAGAAGAGTGGCGAGTGGCGACTTTCAGTCTTGGGAAAAGTTTGCATTTCAATTATTAAAGTGTGTTAGAATGATGCATATATATAAGAAACCATTTGCCATGGGCATTGCACTCATCATTCAATCAATCAATCATACACTTTATTTTAACATGGCTCCCTCTGTCTCCATTTCCATTCTGGTATTAGCATTATGGGTTCTTTGTATATTCACGCACTCCACAACTATGGTTGTTGCAGCTAAGTCATCAGCGCTAGATCTAGAAGCCAAGGCTCTGCTGGAGAGTGGGTGGTGGAGTAGTAACTACACCACCAATGGTTCCTCCTTAAGTCATTGCGCGTGGTTGGAAATCGTATGCAATGATGGCGGAAGCGTCGTATTGATTGACATGTATGGGGTCCATCTGGGAGATAAGTTTCGAAAATTCAACTTCTCATCCTTCCCAAATTTAGAAGATCTTTATCTTGATAATACTGGACTCCAAGGAAGCATCCCGCCAGAGATTGGTACTCTTTCTAAACTCACCTACCTTTCTCTATCCATGAATAATCTCACAGGTAATTTGCCTCTTTCGCTTGCCAACCTCACTCAGTTAGAGAGATTTGACATTTCTTCTAACCTAATTACTGGTCCACTCCCTTCATTTCTATGGCATCTAACCAATTTAACCTATTTGTCTCTTAATTCAAACCAAATCAATGGTTCCATTCCCGCAGAAATCGGCAACATGAAGAATTTGGGAGAGTTGTACCTCAATTATAATGACATTGCTGGTCAAATCCCTTTCACAATAGGTAATTTAACTAACTTGGGAACTTTGTCCCTTGCTTGGAACCAAATTAGTGGCTCCATCCCTGCAGAAATAGCTAATTGCATTTCGTTGCACAACTTAAATCTAAGCCACAACTACTTAACAGAAACCATTTCCTTTGACTTGAGTCACCTTTATTCTTTAGTATATGTAGATCTCAGCTATAATAACTTTAGTGGTTTCATTCCCCGAACTATCAATCATTTAACTGTTTTGGAAACTCTGTCCCTCGATTGGAATCAAATCAGTGGCTCCATCCCCATGGAAATAACAGATTGCACGTGCTTGAAACACTTGTCATTAAGCCACAACTATTTAACTGGAAACATTCCCTCTCTCATTGGTTATCTTCATTTCTTAAATGCTATTGACCTAAGTCATAACAATATCAGCGGAGATATTCCATTTGAACTTGGAGATTCACAACCTTTAGAGCTCTTGGATCTTAGCTACAATAATCTTACTGGAAACATTCCCATTTTTTCTATTTCCATAAATAAAATAAACCTTTCATACAATTCATTGCAAGGTCAAATCCCAAATGGCTACTTAAATTGTACACCTTACACATTTATCGGCAACAAAGATTTATGTGGCGACATCCAAGGTTTCCATCCCTGCTTTCCAAATTCTCCAAATACTTTCTCAAACAAAAAAACTTCCCCAAACAAGAACAAATCAATTGTCCACCAAATAAAAATTGTTGTTCCCCTCAGCTTTTTCCTTGTGTTTTTACTTCTTGGGTGTATTTTCCTCTCTCGACGTGGGGATAAGAAAACTAAATCGGGTTCAAGTGAACCAAAGAATGGAGACTTATTTTCAATATGGAATTATGATGGAAAAATTGCATATGAAGACATCATCGAAGCAACAAAGGACTTTGACATTAGCTATTGCATCGGGACAGGCGGTTATGGTAGTGTTTACAAAGTACAGCTGCCTAGTGGTAAAGTAGTTGCCATAAAGAAACTTCATCGCTTGGAGGCTGAGAACCCAACATTTGACAAGAGTTTCAAAAATGAGGTCAAAATGTTAGCAGAAATCCGACATCGAAATATTGTTAAACTTCTTGGCTACTGTTTGCATAATCGATGCATGTTTTTAATATATGAGTATATGGAAAGGGGAAGCTTGTTTTCTGTCCTAAGCAACGATGTTGAGGCTGTGGAATTCGATTGGATGAAGAGGATGAACGTCATCATAACTATAGCACATGCCTTATGTTACATGCATCATGAATGTGTTCCGGCAATTGTTCATCGAGATATAACCAGCAACAATATACTATTGAACTCTGAATTGAAGGGTTTTGTCTCTGATTTTGGCATGGCTAAATTTCTTGATCCTGATTCCTCCAATCAAACTTTAGTTGCTGGGACTTATGGTTATCTTGCTCCAGGTAAATTAATATTCTTTTTTTTTTTTTGTGTGTGGATGGGAATTAATATTCTTTTTGTCATACTCCCAACTATTATTTTAAAAGGTTTGCCATGCGTGGAGTTTTCTACATTTTATGCTACTTAGTATACTTTATTGTTTGTTATCTGATAGGACCATGCACGCATAATAGAAAATATCACTTTCACAACAGAAATTTTATATACTAGCAAGTTGTCCAATATCTTCATAAAATAAGTATATAGAAATAAAAGTAAAACATTAAGATTAAAGGTAAATGAAAGACATTACATATTTTCATACTTTTCATTTTTTTTTTCTCATGTATGTAGAATTGGCCTATACTATGGTGGTGACTGAAAAATGTGATGTTTATAGCTTTAGAGTGGTGGCATTAGAAATATTAATGGGAAGACATCCAGGCGAGCTCATGACATCGTTATCATCATTTCAAAGTGTGATGTTAAATGAAATATTAGACCAACGTCTCCCGCCTCCAAACCGTTTGGTTGCAAAGGATGTTTTTCTTGTTGCTGCAATTTCATTTGCTTGCTTACACACTAAACCAAAGTCTAGGCCGACAATGAAATGGGTGTCCCAAGAATTTCTCTCTCACAAGAAACCAGTAACGAGCCCCTTACATTCAGTTTCATTGTGGCAGCTGATAAACCAAGGAAATTATATAATCGGAGAGAGTGAAACTCAATAAGGAATGGAGAGGTTGAAACTCAGTAAGGAAGTGCTTGTTTTCAGTTGAGAACCATATTGTTTGACGAAATTCTATGGCAAAAAATGTTGTGTTACAATAACAATACCTTAAGAATCTTGTGCAAGTTGTATGTGTTGTTCTTTATGATTTGTAACTTGTATTTTGCAAGATGAAATTTATGTCTTTTATGTCTTTTCCTCTTTTCTAATGCCACACATCTAGAATTCTCAAAACCGATTGCAGAAGTTACAAAGGTTGATTTATATGCTTGTATTTTGTAACAAGTGAATAAGACTTAGGTACAATACTTAGGTGCTATTCCTTAGGTTCCATTCTTAAAATTCTGCTATGTGAATTTTTCTTATGAGTTGGAAGTGTATTTTTTAGTTAAATAGTCACATGGCTGAATCTGAAGAGAGGAATCTAAAGAACAGCACTTAAGGTACTGTACCTAAGTTTTGTCCAAAACAAGTAGTAATAAAACCGCCCTTGCTATCTACTCCCAAGACACACAATCCTCTCTCTTGTTCCTTCCTCAATAAATGATTTAAGGGAAAATTCTTACTATCTCATGCAAGAAAGTCTTTCATCAAAGTTTTTGTGTAATTAGGAATGAGAGGACCATTGGGCATTTGTTAATAGATCATTTTAAGAAGGGACAAAATTAAGGTACAATACCTTAGGTCCCATTCCTTAAGTTCCTCATTTAAGATTGAACCATGTGGCTACTTAACTAAAAAATATACTTCAATCATATAAGAAAAAAATCTACTTAAGTTCCCCACTTAAGGAAAAATCCACTTAAGATTGAGCCATATGGCTACTTAACTAAAAAATACATTTCAATCTTATAAAAAAAAATTCACATCGCAAAATCTCAAAAGGGGAACCTAAGGTACAAAACATAGGGCATTAGTTAATAGATCATTTTAAGAAATAACAAAATTTAAGTATAATACATTAGGTATTGTTCCTTAAGTTCCCCATTTAAGATTGAGTCATGTGATTACTTAACTAAAAAATACACTTCAATCCTATAAGAAAAAATCCACTTAAGTTCCCCACTTAAGGAAAAATCCACTTAAGATTGAGCCATATGGTTACTTAACCAAAAAATACACTTCAATCCTATAAGTAAAAATTCATATGACAGAATTTCAAGAGAGAAACCTAAGGTACAAAACATATGGCATCAGTTAATAGATCATTTTAAGAAATGACAAAATTTATGTACAATACTTTAGGTGCTGTTCCTTAAATTCCCTACTTAAAATTGAGCCATGTGACTACTCAATTAAAAAAAACACTTCAATCTTATGAGAAAAAATTCACATAGCAAAATTTTAAGAGGAAAACCTAAGAAATAACACTTAATTACTGTACCTAAATCTTACCATTTTGGGAAATTTTTAATACCCACTTTTATGAAAAATATAAAAAGCTATTAAAAAAAAAAAAGGTAATTATCTTTTCTTTTACCATAAATAGTTACGTTTTTAAAAATATTTTCTAAACAAATGCCCATAAGACTTCCATTAACTTTTCCCTTGAATTTTTATCTCCTCATGGTGGCGGGCAATAATTCCAAATCTCAAATGCGACTACCTTCCTGGAACACAAAATTAGACAATAACGCAAATCAAGCCCCACGGCAGAGACATCACTCCACCAAAATAAGCATGTCCTAGAAACTATTAGCTAAAGGAAGAGAGAGAGAGAAAGAGAGAGAGAGAGAGAGAGAGCATGTCCCAAAACCAAAATACAAGGCACTACCAGCTTGGAATAGCTTCTAAAATTAGAAGAGAATACAAACTTCCATTCCTTCTACCAGACAAATTTCTCGTTTTCTATAAACTACAAGAACATACATTTAAGCCCAACCTAGAGCATACCAAAAACCTATGATCACACCTTCACTCCATAAACTCAACTCTAAAAATCAACATGAAAGAATCTCCACTAAGCAACAAGAATCCCATCAGTGAAATCTCACGCAACATCCATGTAATTTGTATTAGCAGAACTTGAGATTCCATTTTGCCACTCTTGCCTACAAAATTTGTTGAAAGTGGACGATAGTCATGTTCAGTGTAAGACCACAAATAGTCAGTTTCGTTTAAGAATATAGGTATACCCAGTCAGGCCTGCTCTCAACCACAATCAGTGTAAGATCACAAAGAATTACCCACATCGCTTATACCTCAGATTTTAAGGAATGCCTAACACATACTAGATCATCCAATTTATTGCCATCCATTTTGTACAAGGAGACACCTTGCATTTGCATGTAGTGATCTTGTGCTTCCTTCCTAAGACTTTTGAAAGGCATGACTTCCCATTTACTGTAATTTGAGTACTTCCTGACATCGCTCATGTCTGGAGATCCTGAGATGGGTCCATTGCTGTCAGGCTCTACATTGCCCCACACCTTACAACTACCAAACTGGCCCAAATCACCCACCTGACTACATTGACTCTTCTTTAAGCACAAAGCTGCAGCGTGTGCTCTGCTAATTATATCTCGACTAGGTACATCTGACCAGTCTTGCTTACTCTTGGATCTCATGGGAGAATGGATCCTAATAACCTGACAGACATGAACTCTAGTCATTCAGAAAGAATAATTGGTGCATATGGGCCTGAGGTAATAAGAGTGTATGATAGCTTCTCAGGAAGAAGGAAGAGAGAGAGAGGGGGGGGGGGGGGGGGGAAGAGTAAAATGGAGAGAGAGAGAATATCCTTACACCAAGGCATTCTAGAAGCTGATAGTATGCTCCCCCTTGAAGTGGATTGTGCCCCTTCCTTTTTTTTTTTTTTTTTTTTTTGAGCTAAGAAGATATTTGTGCCCCTTCCTAGGTGTAGAGAAGTATTGCGTCCTATCATAAAGATCATGACATATATGAGCTAGAATGCAAAGATAGCAACATAGAGTATGACATGTAAATAAGGAAACCTGAATTTAATGATATCCTGATACAAGTCAAAAATATATATCCAGCCAGCATACAAGGCAATGGCAAATAACAATTAATTGAGATACAGATGCAAATAACAAGGACATCAGCAGGTTATCAATTGATGGAAAGTAAAATAATATAAGCAAGAAAATCAGAGCTAACCATTCAGTATAACCAGGATCAACAGTGAAACCATATATGTCAACAATGTCACAGATGGAGAGTGCTAGTTCTATAGATTTCATTCCAGTTCCTTTGGCACCTCGACGCAGCACAATTCCTTGGAAAAGATAAACCGGATTTGGAATACTCTGCAACAAAAACAATCCAAAATGTCAAAATGATCACTATGTCTTTTAAGGAGGCCTCAATTAGTGGTTCTGCATGTAACAAGTGTCCAACCACACTACAACAAGAACATTTTACAAAAGCACTAAATGATAAAGGACGTTTACAGAAGCAACTAATATTTATCATCACAGAAGTGAGGTATGTGGCAAACTGAAAGAATGATCTAGCACACAGATAGAAGCACGAGTTACACAAATTACATAACTCAGAAAAGCATCTCAATCACTCATTCATCTGATCATGATGCATGTCCTCTTTCTTCAGGTATGTGACCATTAAGGCCAGCATTAGATCTTGTTAGCTTATATGTACAGTCTTCCCACTTAACTATCCACTCAGCAATGAGGAATGCAACGTTCTGAGACAAGATTTTCACCTTAATCATAGCATTGAAGTGTCTATGTGTCACACTTTTAATTATAAGCACCTCGTCAACTGCAAGAGAAAAGAATTGTGAGTCATTAAACTGTCTAGTCCTGCACCAACAGACATTTATGACTTTACTAAAAAGGGCACCAAAATTAGAGGCATCCTAAATGGTAGTCAATAACAAAGGAACTATGGAAGACTAATCGTATAGTTTATCACTCCTTTTTATTTATTTATTTATTATGGATTAAGGCTTGTTGTTGATGTAATCTAAAACTTATGTTCAACCTGTACCATCATTCTTAGAGATAATAGTGAATTTTCAATTATTCAGTGCTAGAATTTCAAGTTGTGGGTTTCCATTGAAAAGATTGAGCACTATAAAAATGGTTTTCTGTAAAAGTTGGACGAGACTAAGAATCTTATAACAGTCAAATATCTCATAATGCATCAATAACTGGTTAGGAAAAACAACAATAAACACTACCATAACACAATTGAAATGCAAGTGCAGCATAACTCTTGTTCCTAAAATATGATAAAATAAGAAAGAAGAGAAAAATGTACTAAATAAGAATTTTAAGAACCCATATTAATAAAACAAAATATATAGAAATACTTACCAGACCCATTTAGAATGGTGACCATATTACGAGCAGCACCCCTCACCACAAGTCAGAAATCCCTCCAGGCCAACATACTTGGCATATTTCTATAATATATCAAAAGACAAAATGAATAATTTCACAAAAAAACTTGAGTATGTCTATCACCCATATTACACTTAAAAAACTTTTTTTTTTTTTTGGTCGACATCTTATATGGAAAGGAGGAAATAACATAATTGGAGTGCCTGGTGACCAGACATACCTATGAAAGTAAGTGTGAATAATAGATACTATGCAGAGGAAAACACACGTTGGAAAGAACCAAGCAAATTATCTAAACAAAAGATCAATTTCATTCACAAAGGAGTATATGTGCATGTATAGCTTACAGAGACTCAAGGGCCATCAAATAACTGCATATTAAGAAATGACAAGAATTCATTGATGATAAGGAAAATATTTTTCACCTCATTAACAGGAGCCTCATTGTCTCGTATAACAGCATCATGACCATCAATCTCTTTCCCAAACTCCGTCTTTAAGAGATCTCCTGAGTTTCCAACAACTGCACATCTGCGGAACTGCCGGGGATGAAAAGGGGGTTTTGCTGGTAAAATCAAATTCAGGTGTTCTTCACAAAGGGACTGATTATGGCATTTTTTTGCTCCCCTGCAACCAAGGAAACAAAGGTATAAAGAGACTTCCTTGATGACAAACCAAAATGACATATATAAAACCACAAGGCATGACTGTGTAGAACCATACAATTGTGCTATCCTTTTTGCTGCATAATCTAGCCACCCATCAGGTCGAGCATCCAAATACTCTCTTGTCAACACAGTAGTCATGTTACGATACTGCATCCTAAAATTGTTTAGTACCTATACTCTCAAAAAATAATTACCCAAATGGAAAAGGAATAACACCTGACCTGTTCCCATAATAGAATTGCCTCACAAACATCATATGTGTACTCCAAGGGTTCATATATTTTAAACTGTTCATTGTACTGCAATTATTATCACTAAAACTATCATTACTCAGCAGCTTATAACAAAATGCATCATAGAGACTGAGAGTGGGGAGAGTAGAAGAAACATACCCAGGTGCTGTTAGTGCCTTGAGGGAACTTAAGAATCAATTTGCAGTGGTCAATTATATGTGCAGTGAGTCCAAGCCCCCTGTTTGCCTACACCCAATTTCAAGCTGAATACAAAACTGGCATACTAGCAAATACAACAAATAATTATACAAGAAGATTAGAAGTGTACGACTTCTCTCAAATATTCCAATTTCAATAAGCCCACCAAAAAAAAAAAAAAACTAATGAGCAAACTACAACAACAACCCTTAACCCAAATTTTTTGGGGTCTGCTATGGATCATTAACAAATTAGTTAGGGTCAGTCATATTTATTCTTTTCCTTCATTTTATTTTATCTAAAGTCATACTCTTTGACACTTCCATAATTGACATGCCTTTTTATTATTTCTACTAATATTATATTTGGTCTTCCTTTACCTTTATTTAATCCTTCAACTTGGATCAACTCACTTTTTCTTACCAGTGCATTAGTCGCTCTCCTCTAAACATAAATAAACTATCTCAAGCTACTCTTCCTCATCATTCCTTCAACATGAGCTACCGCTATTTTTAAACGAATTTTCTCATTTCAAATCCTATCTTTCTAATGACCAAAGTACACTCAACTGAAAAATCAGTCTCAAATATCTAAACATATGAAGTTTAGAACAGTGGTAAGTTAAAACTGAACCAACCCAATTATCTCAAAACAGCTTTTCTTTGCGAAAGCTAATTGAACATCTATAATTTAATCCCAAAGACAAAAGTACTACATAAGTAGAAAGACCAGTTATCATAATAAACAGATTGGATTGGAGCATGTATATAAGCAAAGCTAGAGAACCCAGAAAGGAATTAATGTAAAAATGGTAAATTTAGCGGGAAATGTGGGAAGAAATTAATGCTAACCACGCATTGCTGAACACTGGACTGAAATTCTGACAAAACCCGAACTTCTTCTCTGTTAAGATCTGATTTATTCTGATTACCTGAAGCAACACATTACAATTTCGAATAAGAAAGAACGGAAATTTGGGTGTGAGTGTAAAAGCTACCCCAAATATAAACAGAAAATAGATTAAATTCAATAATGATTTGATGTGAATACCCATATTACACCCTCCAATAGTGATGTTCCACTTAACGTACGGATTTATAATTATTGAAACTGCATTTTTTTAGCGCCACGTCAAACCCCTGATTTCTTCAAAGACAAAGTAAATTGTAGTGCCACTTAAGATTACACCTAGCAAAATTGGATTTGGACCGATAACATGTCCAAACTAAAAGTAAATATATGGGTATGGGTCAGGAGTTTTTAGACCCATGAAAAAGGGTTGACCTGAACTGACTCGCTAAAATTGTGAAAAAGGTCGTTCGTTGTGGGTGTCGTAGAAGCTGGAGAAATTCTCAATGAATTTTGAATTTCTCAATCAACAATGACATCTCTAGTGGTGTCTTAAACAGCACCAAAAACTCCCCTCAAATGGGTTTAATTTTTCGATTATACTGGTTGAATATGATATCAATGAGGGCGTGGTTGGTGTGTAGTATCTCCTATTTTCCTATTCATAAAAAACTGATATGTCACATTGGTATTGAATGGCTTAAATAGGGGTATTTATATCAAATCTTTTTTTTTTATTTTTTTTATACAAGATATAATTTCTATTTTAGTCTAATCTAAGTATATACGTGTGTGAAACTCCCTCCTGAAGACTTGAATCCCGGCCCTTACCCTCTACACCCCTTACAAGTATTTATATTTATGGAGTAACCACTGCACTAAGCGTGCATAGTGGTATATCAAATCCTTATTAAATTAAAACTCTTCTCTTTTCTTCTTTTTTCTTTTTTGAGAATGAAATGTAGACAATCAATTAAACATAAATTTACTTCTCCATTACTCACAATCAACCGTATCAAATTTATGGTAAAAGTAATGCAACAAAAGGTGTCCCTAAATTTTCTCATATTTTACATAGGATAGATAGATTTTTACTTATTCCATTTCCATTAATCTAAGGACATCGTATGAAACTCCAAGAGACTGGTAGCTCAATTAGCACATCTGGTGTGTATATATAGGGTTTAAATCCTCCATCTCCCATTACAAACTATTGAATTTATAAAAGAAAAAAGAAAAGAAAAAGTATGAATCCTTTAATAAAAGTGTTAGAAATGACTCATAGTAACTCAACACCATTTATTTATTTATTTTAATTTTCTAATATCATTACACCGGCCATTAACTTTTCCCAATAACGTATGAAACCTTTAAAAAAATGTAAGAAATAAATCGTGGCCATAAAACGTAAGACAAAAATTGCACTAGGAAAGATTCTTCGCAACGCGTCCTAACTTAGATTGCAAGCTACGCAGCAAGTACGCTATATAAAGGCATAAAGCTGGACTTAGAGTCATCCGACATCGATGGAATTTGAAAGATGTTCACTTCAATTGAATTATGAGGAAGATTTTTAGAGAAATTTCCAAGATGTTCACTTCAATTGAATTATGATGAAGACTCATAGAGAAATTTCCAAGATGTTCACTTCAAGTTTAATTTCTGCACTTCAATAGGATTCAAAAGGATAATATTTCGAGAGAAACGCGTTATTGTTAATTCAAAGTTTGAAAAAATAAAAAAAATGCTAGTGCCACAGGGGCACGACTCGCCCACACCAAGTGACAAATTAGGAGTAGTAGAGAAAAAGTAGTTGGTTCACAACTCCATTATTCACAACTTGCCATGTGAGTGAGTTGTGGTAAAAGTTGTATTATTTGTTATGATCCTGGCATTTTTCAAAAATGTTATCCTAGTTATTTGACACCATATGTTCGAGTTAATATCTCAAGAGAGGGCATAGGTTCAAGCTACAGAGATAACATGCTAATGAGATATGTAGTAATGTAAGTATTTCTAACTATCTCAAAAAGAAAAATAGTCCATTTTTAAAATGTGGTTAACATCAATTATGAATATGCGTTTGAAATAGTGAATGTAAACTAAATGTTTTTTCCAAAAATAAATATCGGATATTTTACTAATGAGTCAATTCTGTATTTCATTTTTTTTTTCAAAAAATATGGCCAATTTTTATCACTTTTGAGAGAAAGTACAATTATTATTACTACACTTTGCATGGTAATAATAATATTAATGTAAACTAATAATTTCCCTTTTAATTATTATAAGGCTGTCTTTCTTGAGTCTTGAGTGATGCATATAACAATCAACCATTTGGCCTTGTATTGCATATTTGCATATATCAATCAATCAAAGAAATTACACCATTTACTGATTTCACTTATTTTATTGAGTAAAGTGCGAGAAATAAATCGTGGGCCAGGATTAAAAAGGGACCTTGTAAGAAATTTTCGAGGAAAGATCATGCGGGTAGATGAGTCTTCCCAGTTAACTATCTACTCGGCAATAAGGAATGCAACGGCCGTCTGAGACAAGATTTTCACCTTAATCATAGCATTGAAGTCTGTGTGTGTCACACTTTTAATTATAAGTACCTCGTCAACTGCAAGAGAAAAGAATTGTGAGTCATTAAACTATTAGATCATGCACCAA
This sequence comes from Quercus aquifolioides, assembly GCA_019022515.1. Classification (NCBI taxonomy): domain Eukaryota; kingdom Viridiplantae; phylum Streptophyta; class Magnoliopsida; order Fagales; family Fagaceae; genus Quercus; species Quercus aquifolioides. The sequence goes on along the minus strand of CM032327.1, from coordinate 23,897,026 downwards.
CAGACATCAGTGACTTTTAAAAAGGACACCAAAATCAGAGGCATCTTAAATGGTAGTCAATAACAAAGGAACTTATATGGAAGACTAATAGTTTATCACTCCTATATTTTTTTGGAAATAAGGCTTTGTTATTGTTGTCATCTTAAACTTAATTCAACCTGTACGATCGTTGAAAAGACTGAGCACTATAAAAATGGTTTTCTGTAAAAGTTGGATGAGGGATAGACGCAACTAAGAATATTATAACAATCAAATATCTCATAATGCATCAATAACTGGTTAGAGAAAACAAGAATAAACAGAAATCCCTCTTCTCTTCAGTCCAACAAGAATAACTTGGCATATTGAAATTGAATTTTGTAGTGCCATGTCAGAGTCGTGATTTTGTCTTTGGTCTCAATTTTTTTTCCCCCCTCAAAACTTCTATTGTCGTTTCTTCTTCTTCTTGTTTAAAGGCAGAGTCGGTTGTAGTGCCAATTCAAATTAGAACTAGCAAAATTGGATATGGATCCGATAACCCATCCAAACTAAAAATAAAGATATGGGTATGGGCACAGGTTTTTGAACCCGTAAATAGGGTTGACCCAAACCAGCCCACTAAAACCGCGGGCCGAGTTGACCAACTTTTTTCATAGGGTTTTTTTTTGGGGGGCGGGGGGTTGTTTTGGCTTTATAACTCTTTGTAAAACATGCTTTACACATCCACTTCTCTCTCTTTTCTTTTCTTTTATTTTTCTTCTCACACAAATTCATAGATTCTTTCTCAACATGTCGAGACTTAAAGACTTTAATTAGTGTGCATTTGGCTCCAAATCAAAAGATTAATTTATTTTACTATTCAATTTATTTTTGCAACTATTTATGGGTTTCACTGCACTTTTTGATACTATTCATGAGTTACACTGTATTATTTCAACTAACTTTTACCTTTATCTATAGTATTTTCCGCAAAAAAAATGTCAGTTTCAGTAAAATAAGCAAATCTCAAATAGATCCTTTACTTGGATTGTGTAAACTAATGATTCATTTAGATTGAGGGGGAGTAGATTAGAATTGTTCTAAAATTAGCCTATTTTCAGCTAACTCTACTATACTCTCCTCCACTCTCCCTCCATTTCCCCTCAATCCAAACGGGCCCTAATGAATTTATATATTACTTAACTATTATTTTAGATTTTTTTTTTTTTTTTTATTGAGAAGAAAACAAAGACAATATTATCAAGTTTTATTTTCATTTATTATTAATATTGTTATTTTTTAGCATTTGAAAAAAATAATGGTCATATTGGGTTGAACTACTCCATAAAATAGTTTAATAGGGTCATAAGTTTTACAATTCATTTTTAGGACACTCTGTTTTTTGATTCGAAGTTGATTTGGCCCAAATTTTTACCTTTATCTACAGTACTTTCAGCAAAAAATTTCAGTTCGGCAAAATAAGTAAATCCCAAATAGACTCTTAATCTTGGATTGTGTAAACTAATGGTTCGTTTAGATTGAGGGGGAGTAGATTAGAATTGTTCTAAAATTAGCTTATTTTCAGCAAACTCTACTATACTCTCCCCTACTCTCCCTCTATTCCCCCTCAATCCAAATAGGCCCTAAAGAATTTATATATTACTTAACTATTATTTTAGATTATTTTTTTCTTTTTTTATTGAGAAGAAGACAAAGACAATATTATCAAGTTTTATTTTCATTTGTTATTAATATTCTTATTTTTTAGCATTTGAAAAAATATAAAGGTCATATTGGGTTGAACTACTCCATAAAATAGTTTAATAGGGTCATAAGTTTTACAATTCATTTTTAGGACACTCTGTTTTTTGATTCGAAGTTGATTTGGCCCAAACTTGACGGATTCAAAGTCTAATTTGATCAATCCAACTTGTGTTAAAAATGAGTTGTGCTTGTTATTTGTGGGTTTTACAAAAGTTGAGAGAGAGAGAGAGAGAGAGAGAGAGAGAGAGACTTCTCAGTTGACTTTGAATTTCTCAATCAATAATGGTGTCTTCAGTAACACCACCGACTTAGATCCAGTGGTATCTACTATGACATCTCACATTAGTGGGGAATAGGATTTTTAATTTTCAAATTTTTTTTTTGAGATTTTTAATTTTCAAATTAAATGGGTTTAATTTTTTGATTTTATTAGTTGAATATGATATTAATGAGGGTGTGATTGTGTGTAGCAACTCTTATTTTTCTATTTATAAAAGATGATATGTCCCAATGGTATTGGATGGTGTAAATAGGGGTATTTGCATAAAATCTTTATTAAATTAAAATTCTTCTCCAATCATGTTAGGTAGAAGAGTTTAAGGAGAGTGATTTTTTAAATATATTGCATATCTTCTTCTTCTTGGCCAAAATTCTAAAATGGTTGGTTGTTTAAGTACTTAAGTGTATACAATCACTTATACGAGAAATTATAAGATTTACATGGTGGACAAGTGATATAGTCCACCATTCCACTAAAAAATTTTCACCTGTTTAAAATTGTTAGTTAGAAATTTTTTTAAATAGAAATTAATTACTGACTCAGCAATTTTAAACAAGTGGAAGTTTTTTAGTGGAATGGTGGACAAGTGACGTGATCCACCAGAGGACTCTATAATTTCTCCACTTATACATGGAGATGGAGTTATGAACCCAACATTATTTCTCGATCACTCACAATTAACCACATCAAAGTTGGGGTAAAAGTAATACAATAAAATTTGTATCCCTAAATTTTCTCATTTTCTATATAGGAAAGATAGATTTATTTATTCCTTTTACATTAATTTCAGGACATCATATGAAACTTCAAAAGCATTGTAGCTCAATTAGCACCTCTAGTTTATCATATGGAAACATATAGCGGCCATAGAGTTCAAATCCCTCTCCCCATTATAACTATTGAATTTATGAAAGGAAAAAAAAGGACATCATATTATATGAAGCCTTTAAATATTTAATAAAGGGTTAGAAATGATTAGACCATTTATTTATTTTTTTTAATTTGCTAATATCATTACACCATTTACTTTTTTTCATTAATATAAGCATCTCATATGAAATGTGGGTTTCAATTAGCTTAATTGATTGGACACCATAGGTTCAAACTATATCTCAAAAAAAAAAAAAACCCCTTTAATAAAACGTAAGAAATAAACCGTGGCCATTAAACCATTAGTACTGATTGCACTAGTCAGATTATTCACAACGCATCCTAAGTCCTAACTCAAATTGCAAGCTTTGCAGCAATTCTACTGAACGGCAGGACTAACACGCATTAGCCCAATTTCTGCAATTCAATGGGAATTTAAGAACATCATACTTAGGCGTGGCAAAACGGGCAGGTCGGGTTGGGTCAAACGGGTTTGCGGGTCAAACAGGTCAATCGGGTTGTGGGTGGGGTCGAGTTGACCCATATTTTTCAAACGAGTTTTTATTTTTTATTTTTTTTTCAATTACAAAAACAAATCAATGACAACCTGTTTAGAGAGAATGAATAAAATCAATTAAGCAAATGAATTGCACTTAATGCCACTTATTAATATCCTTCAAATTCTGACAGTTTTGACTTTTGAGCATGACAAAAATTATTTATAATCATAAATTCATGATGGAAAAAATTTTCAATAGTAATAGTTCACTGTCAAAATACATATAATTACAAGTTTACAACTTTAAAAAAAGATAGATCTTAAAACAAACAAAACAAGTAAGCTAGCAAAGTAGCAAGTTATAGGTTTTCTTAAGTACACATGTTCCTGTTGCATTTAAAAGCACAGGCTTTAAACTTTTTTTACTCACACTCATTTTCCAATGTGGGATTAACCCACTATTTTTTCTTTTGAGAATACTAAATATTTTTAATACACACATGAGGAGAGGAGATAAGGTTTTTTAAAGAAACTTACAGTAGTATATATCTAAAATGGCCTAACTCTTGGATACACATCACAGATTTTAAACATTTTTTACTTACACTCATTTTCCAATGTGGATTAACCCACTATTTTTTCTTTTAAGAAAACTAAGTATTTTTAACACGCACACGGGAAGAAACAAAAAGTTAGATTACTTAAAAAGATAAACTAAAAAAAAATATAACATATTAAGTAAAGAAGAATAAGTAAATATTTATAAAAATTACACTTCAATTTCAATTTACTCAACGTTGGTAGCAAATTTAGCACCGTAAATATTTATACTTGAAAGTGTAGAGGTAGAGAGGCGGAAGCTTGAAACTAAAAAAGTGTGAAAGCGTGAAAAGAAAAGAAGGGTAGAGAAAGCTTACCGATTTGGCCCTTGTGGACGTGGTTGTCACGTTTTGTTTCACTCTGTCTTTCATGTTTGTGAATCACAATTTTGGCTTTGCACTACAGCTAGGCTAAGCTAATCAAATTAGATTTTTTTTCTTTTTTTTAATGGTTGTGTTGTCTAAGACTGTAATGTCTCATTGTCTTCTCATGTCATGTCTGTGGACTGTGGAGGCAGAGCTGAAGCTTTATAGCCTCTATTGGTTGTGATTTGTGAAGCCCTCAAATAGTCCAATCACGTGTGAAAAGCTATTATCTTGTCTTGTAATTTATTGACTATTGCTATTGGTTTGGTTCGGTGCTTTGTGCATAATGCACAAAAGTATCAGGTGTAGTTTAAATATTTTTTTAACGAATTTTTTTTAATGGGTTGAGTCATAGGTTATTTGGGTTGGATCGAGTTAATCTGCAAAAAAATCGGGTCAGGTCATGAGTCAACTCGTTTTTATTTCAAGTCAAAAAAATTAAGTTTGGATCAAGCATTTTTCGAATCAAATCTGATAAAGTCAGAAAATTCTAATCCATTTTACCATGTCTAAGATTCATACTTCGTAAGAATTACGTTGTTGGCATTCATTCAAACTTCAAAGTCAAAAAAGAAAAGAAAAAGAAAAAGTAGCGCACTATTTAAGTGACTTTCGGTGGTATTTTTAATTATAAATGTGTCTTCTTGGTCATCTATAGTTAGTTAAATATAGTACGAATGGGAATATATCCGCATTTTAAATCAAAAAAATTGTTTAAAAAATTTGGCATAAAAATATTGAAACAGAAAGAGAACAGTATTAAAGTCCGTTTGAGAATAACTTATTTTGCTGTAATTGAAATTTTTTTATTGAAAATATGTAAAAAAGAAAACTAAAAGCTGGTTTTTGAAGTAATAGAACTCATTTTAGGAGCAAAAGTAAGCTAAAAAGTAAAATAAGCTAACTTTTTCTTAAATCCCAAATGCAACTTATGAGTATAAGTGATACGTTTATTTTTGGAAATTTTGCAATTAAAAATATAGATCTATTTGCAAATAATATAATTAGTAAACTTTTTATTCTATTTCCATTAAATATATTCATATTAAAATTAAATCATGAACAAGTAAAAATATATTTATTCAAAAATAATTATATAATATAATATAATAAACTTTATTTACTTTTTTTTTTACGTCTTTTTGCCTTTCCATCCTTGATATACCAACTTTGAAATTTTTTTTTTTTTGTGTTGATAAAATAGTTTGAAATTTTTACAAGCATATTTGATATTTCTAAAAAATAAAAATAATACAAGCATATACATTGTATATTAAACAAAATATTTAATAGAGAAAATAAAATACATTAACTTTTTTTTTTATGCCTAGTGTGGCTTGTGAAGACGTCCTGATTCCTGAAGTGTGTGAGGGTGAGGCACAAATTTGATATTTCCGTAATTTAAAGGAATAAAAAAGTATGAGTACAGCTGTAGCCTGTTGGTTCACTTTTTGAGGAGAAATTATTAGAACTCACAGAGGGTTGCTGACTTGGTCCTCCGAAATCTTACCAACCAATAGAAACATGACAGCTGTTAAAAAAGATGAGTCAGCTTCCACTAACTACACAAACCTAACTTTGGGTTAAAAAGCAAACTAAACTCATTGGCTAAATTACAAATTTCAATCAAACCCATTATCTTATTTGCGATATGCCTCTTTCTTTTTCTCCCTAACTCTATTTTGATATTCGCATCAAAACCAATTCTTCAAAGCCAGCAGCAAACCCAGAACCGAATATAATACAATCTTGATTCAAACTTTCGAACATCAATCTTTGCTATTTCTTCAATATTATTAATTTGGAAAAAAGAAAATGAAAATCAATCAAAGTTAGTGGTATGTACAAAACCGTATCCTTATCTTTGGTGTATGCCTTTAGAATGAACACAAAGCAAGTATTTGAATTAGTTAGAGTAATTCAGACCTCCTTGATAATTTTGGGATAATGATTCTGATGTTTTATTCACATTCCTTTATACAAATGACAACAACGTTTCCCATAAAAACAAATAAATAATGACAACAACTTTCAAATCAAGGAACCCGCAACACTCAAATGCAAAAATCTACTCTCCCAAATTCCAACAAGTTTGCTGCTGACTTGCTCTTAAAATAAAACCATGATGAAAAAAAGAAAAAAAAAAAAAAAATCGCTTTGCGCCTTCATCTCATCATCACAATCAATGTTGAGATTGAAGTGGGCATGGGTTCCATCTCAGCAAAGAACCCAAAACTCCAAATTTGTCTCTCCCCACCACTGAAATCCTCAGGTCCCTACCGAATCTAATACCAAAACCGGCCGCCCTGGATCTTGTGGCATCTCAATTCTGAGAGCCTCTGTTGACTATGTCACTGCGTTGCACTCCACGGCCAAGACTTCTAGGGATTTTAATTTTCAACTGAGAAGAGAGTGTGGGGAAATAGCGAAATAGAGAGATGGAGAAAAAGAAAGAAGAAGATAATGGGTTTGATTTTTTCCAGTGTGTTTAGTTTTGCATTTTAACCGAGAGTTAAGTTTCTTTGCAAGTGTGGTTAATGGAAGTTGACTCATCTTTTTTAACAGCTGTCATGTTTTTATTGATTGGTAGGGCTTGGGAGGACCAAGGTAGCAGTCCTCCCGTAAGTTCTAATAATTTCTTCTTTTTGAGTGTCTGTGATTACTGCCTTTTTTGGGAGAAATTATTAAAATTCACAGGAGGACTGCTGACTTGGTCCTCCCAAGCCCTACCAACTAATAGAAACATGACAGCTGTTAAAAAAGGGCCTGCTTCCATTAACTACACAAACCTAACTCTGCGTTAAAAAGCAAACTAAACTCATCGGCAAAATTACAAATTTCAATCAAACCCATTATCTTATCTGCGATCTGCCTCTTTCTTTTTCTCCCTAACTCTATTTCGACATCAAAACCAATTCTCCAAAGCTAGCAGCAAACCCACAACTGAATATAACTGATACAATCTTGATTCAAACTTTCGAACATCAATCTTTGCTATTTCTTCAATATTGTTAATTTGGAAAAAGGAATATGAAAACCAATCAAAGTTAGTTGTACATACAAAACCGTATCCTTATCTTTGGTGTATGCCTTTAGAATGAACACAAAGCAAGTATTTGAATTAGTTAGAGTAATTCAGACCTCCTTGATAATTTTGGGATAATGATTCTGATTTTTATTCATATTCCCTTATACAAATGAAAACAATGTTTCCCATAAAAACAAATAAATAATGACAATAACTTTCAAATCAAAGAACCCAGCAACATGCAACAGCAACACTCAAATGCAAAAATCTCCTCTCCCAAGTTCCAACAAAGTTTGCTGCTGACTTGCTCTTAAAATAAAACCATGATGAAAAAAATAAAAATTTCGCTCTGCACCTTCATCTCATCATCACAATCAATGTTGAGATTGAAGTGGGCATGGGTTCCATCTCAGCAAAGAACCCAAAACTCCAAATCTGTCTCTCCCAACCACTGAAATCCTCAGGTCCCCACCAAATTTGATACCAAAACCGGCTGCCCTGGAGCTTGTGGCGTCTCAGTTCTGAGAGCCTCTATTGACTATGTCACTGCGTTGCGCTCCACGACCTAGACTTCTAGGGATTTCAATTTTCAACTAAGAAGAGAGTGGGGAAATAGCGAAATAGAGAGAGGGAGAAATAAAAAGACAAAGATAATGGGTTTTGATGAGGCCGAGAATTTCACCAGTGAGCCGCACGATATCTACGCGCTCGAACGTAAACCTGCACAACACAAAGAAGAAAACCTCACAAAGAGCGCCGGTGTGGTGCCGGCCAAATACTCTCCGAAGGTTAAGTCAGTAGTATTCTCGCAACTCTAGGGTGCTAGAGAGGGTAATTATGCGTACCTTGATTCATGAGAGTATTGGCGCTTTTATAGTAGTCGAAAGTTGACCTCTCCTACTTGGAGTCGAAGTCTTTTCTTGTAGAAATTCCCTTAAGGAGCCCCAAACGTGGTGGACAAGTTTTTTTCCTTAAGGAGAAGATACTCCATCAATGTATGTGGCAAACAGAGTCCTCATGAGCGTGGATTCGGAATCCTTTCCTTATAGGACTCTATGAAGTGTATTTGCCAGTATACTAAGGGCTTCTCTACCTTCCTTATAGGCCTCGGACTTGCTGATGATTTATACTAAACTCTCTAATGGACCCGTCCTCTGATGGATCATAGCAGATAACCGTCAGGCTCATCTCAAGCCCAAACCCAGCCTCTTCAGTTGCCCCCTTCACCCCATGGGTCCGTCATACTTTAGTGGATGGAAACATGGGGTGACGGTAATCCTTAGTGAGGGTGACGGTTTGAGATGTTTATGGGTCATCGGTTACAAGTTGTTTTTCAAGGGTGACGGATCGCAGATACTCCGTCAGGTATTAGTACTGCAGAGAAGACCTGGAAAGCATTAATGTGTGTGACACGTGTCGCACTCCTATTGGCGATTGTATAAGATCGAAGCGTCGCTTCGTCTTCCGTGCACTTCTCCTATAAATACTGCTTCCTTCTCCTTTCATTTTTCATTTTCACGAAGAATTTCATTGTCAGAGAGAGACCGTCGTACCTGTCAGAGAGACACCGTCTTACCTGTCAAAGAGAGACCGTCTTACCTGTCAAAGAGAGACCGTCCACTTACTGCAACCGTCAGCGGCGCTTTCATTCGTCTACCTTTTCCTGGTAAGCTATTTCTATCCGTTTTATATTTTATTCCTTGTATTAACTTAACTATGAAAAACAATTCCCTTTCTTCCCGTCATATTTTCCAACATCCGTCATAACCTTAGGTTTTGTCGTTACCTGTAGGAAATGTCTAGTGCGTCAAGTAACTAGTCTGTCGTTCGCGATGGAGCGGGTTATGAGGAGGTGTATCCGTCAGGTCAAAAAGACCGAGAGGATTTGAGTGACGATAGGAGTCCGTCTGCATCTTCCCCTTCCTCAACAAATGAGGATATGGAGATTGTAGAAATAGTAGAAGATCAAGTAGAGGAAATTAGATCCGTCGTGGGAGCGGACGGACTTAGGCTGTTCGTCATGCTACCGGAGTGGACGGTTAACGCCTTTACTTCAACCATCAAGGAGCCACATTTCAACACCATTAGAGACAACTACCAAATCCCTGACCATATTCCCATCCGTCTACCCTATAAGTCAGAGAAATGTTATTACAAGGGGGTCGACGGTGTTGGGATATATGAGCAGGTGCTCAAGACTGGCCTTAGATTCCCATTGAGTTCCCTCCATCGCGAACTCCTACAATATTTGGGATTGTCCGTCAACCAAATATCCCCAAACGCCTGGAGAGTCTTTATTGCCATGGAGGTGCTGTACGGAGCCATGTCAGGCGGTAGACGTAGGCTGACGGTGAGGGAATTCCTTCACTGCTACCGTCCAGACGAGATAGATAAGTCGAGGGGAATGTATAGCTTCGTCCCTAGGAGCTCCGTCCTGAAGGTTATCTTTGAAACTCCAGATTCAAATAGAGACTGGAAGAGCCGTTACTTCTTCATAGAAGGGGACGGTTGGATGTGCCGTCCAGGGGAGACGGATCACATGCCAGCAGATACTACGTGGGGTATTTTAGCTGAGTCTAGTATACCCGTCATACAAAAATAACTTATATTTATTTACTTGATCAAGTTTTCATTAAAATTTAACGTCCGTCTACTTTCTCTTTTTTCTGTCCGTTAGCGCCCACAGATAGAACTTGAAGAGTTTAGCTTTTTGGAAAAGATTTTTAAAAAGACCTCGTTGGAGGAAAGGACCTGGGCCAAGCTCGTCACTCTCGACACTATTCATTGGTATTGTGACGGACCTGATCCTTCTCCTGCAGCCAGAAAATACGACAAGAAAGTTCGTCAACGTAAGCTTCTACCTTAAGTCCAACAATTTCCTCCGTCTATTATTCTCTTTTCGTGATTTTCTCCGTCTACTTTGGCAGAAATGGATGACGCCAAGAGAAGGGCCTTGATCCGAGCTAACGCTGCTAAGAAGAAAGAGTCCATCGGGGCAGATCCTATGGGAACGGGTTCAAGCCTTCCCCAGAAAAGGAAAGTGCCGTCCAGAGGGGACCGTCTACCTAAGAAGCCCAAGGTTCCACTGGAGCCCGTCCTGGGTCTTATGGCGGATGCCAAGACCACTACCCCTCTAAAGCATGGGGCAGGGAAAGGCCTTATGACGGGCCCGTCCACTCAGCAGGAGAAGGCGCCCGTCCTCCTGCGAGAGGACCCCAAGTACGCTTTAGAGAAACTCTCGTCCGTCATCTCTCCTGACGATTACGAAGATCTAGGCAACCATTCCACCGAGGCTATGGGGGAGACGGGCCTATTCAACATTGCCCAGGTAATTGATCCGTCTGCTACACTTTTTGTTTTTTGACCCTAATATTTGGCTAACTCCTTTTCACTTTCAGGCCATGCTGATGATGAAGGGGCTTATGGGACGGTGCCTTAGTCATGAGACCACATTGGACCGTCTGAGGGAGAAAGCTAAGGCGACGGATGATGAGTTAACTCAGCTGAGGGCTTGGAAGGTCGTCCAGGAGAAGAAATTGAAAATGGCTGAGGGGGCGAGGGACGAGTACTTTAAGAAGACGGAGGAGCTGTCCAAGGTTTTGGAGGACAAGGAGAAGGAAATCCGTCAGGCAAAGGTAGACGCCGTTCGTGAGTATCGCGACTCCAACGACCTTCTGCTGGAGCTAGGGTCTTCATTCAACGACGGCTTTGATGATGCACTCCGTCAAGTGAAGGGCTTATATCCAGACCTTGACCTATCCTCCGTCAACATAAGTGTTCCAGAGCAAACATCCGTTCAGCCCACCAGATCCGACGATACTGACCAGCTTTTTGGTGACGAGGCTTAAGTGGACGGGGCTCAAGCCGACAGGGCAGTCAAGAATGAAAGAAACGACGAGGAGGTCCGTCAGGAAGGAACAGATGCCCCAGCCAATAGCTGAAATAACTTTACTGTTTATTTAGTTTTTGCTTGTAAAGATATTTTAAGAACAATTTTTCATCCGTCACGGATGTCATGTAGCTACTTAATATTTGTTTTTTTTTTTTATATTATGTTGTGTTGATCCGTCGGCTATTTTGTTTGCCTCTTGTAGTTTTGTATCTGTTCATTTTGTTTATACACATCTAGTTGTTTATGTTGTGGACATGTAGATTCCCTTACTGTAGGAGGGTCCGTCGACTTAATATTTTTTACCCATTTGTGACAATCCGTCCGCTGGTTGACTGATTCTAGTCCGTTCACTATGGGGATGGGTCCGTCCATTTTGCGGACTGTTTTGTCCGTCTATTAATTTTAAACAATAGAATTTCATCCATCCATTTTTGTGGACTAAATTTGATCCGTCCATTAAGGAACTTGATATTTATCATTTTGGGGGGATCCGTCCATCCTGTGGACTAAATCATTTTCGTCCTATATTGGACTTGATTTTCATCCTCTTGGGATGATCCGTCCACTTTGTGGATTAAGTATAGTCCGTCCTGCTGGTGGTCTTTGGATTTTTATCCCGTTGGGATGATCCGTCCACTTTGTGGACTTAGATTATATCCGTCCAGCTTGTGGATTTTGGATTTTCATCCCGTAGGGATGACCCGTCCACTTTGTGGACTTAGATTATATTCGTCCAGTTTGTGGACTTTGGATTTTTATCCCGTTGGGATGATCCGTCCACTTTGTGGACTTAAATTATATCCGTCCAGCTTGTGGACTTTGGATTTTCATCCCGTTGAATGATCCGTCCACTTTGTGGACTTGGTTTTTATCCGTCCACTATGGGACTTAAAGCTTTTTCACCCTCTTGGTTTTTAGTAGGAACATCATAGTCGTGTCTGAATATTTCTTCTTATTGAAAATAAAGCATGTAGAAAAAGTACCTGCCCCCTAGAGCTTAAAAAGGCACTTGCAAGAGTAATTGTTTGAAAATAAAACTAATCATAACAAGACCAACTAGTAGAAAAAGATTGTTTTAAAGCAAGAACTTAATGATAAACTTTGAAGCATGGAAGCGTTGCCGCTCTTCACGTCGTCTTTACTGGTAGTATCTCCGCAGGGGCTCCGTATTCCAAGGGTGCTGCAGCTTCTGTCCGTCCATGGTTTCGAGGTGGTAGGTCCCTTTCCTTTGCCATGATGTGATCCTGTATGGTCCTTCCCAGCTGGGGCCGAGTTTTCCATGCAAAGGATCCCTGGTAAAGCCCATGACCTTCCGTAGGACAAGATTCCCGATCTGGAATTCTCTATGCCTGACGTTGGAGTTGTAGTATTTTGCCATAAGGTTCTGGTATCGTGCCATCCTCTGCTCTGCTGCTGCGCGAACTTCATCCACTAGGTCTAGCTGAAGGCGCAAGGATTCTTCGTTTGTTTCTTTGTTGTAGCTCTCTACTTGATGGCTCGTAAGTCCTACCTCTGCCGGGATGACAGCTTCGCTCCCATATGCCAGCCGAAACGGCGATTCTCCCGTAGGTGTTCTTGATGTAGTACGATAAGCCCATAAGACGCTTGGCAGTTCCTCAGGCCAGATGCCTTTTGCCCCTTCAAGGCGGGTCTTGATGATCTTTAGCAAGGACCGGTTTGTGACTTCTACTTGCCCATTGGCCTGTGGGTGTGCTGGGGATGAGTAATGATTCTTGATTCCTAGCTCTGAGCAGAAGTCTCTGAATGCGCTATTATCGAACTGCTTTCCGTTGTCCGAGACGAGGACCCTGGTATCCCGTACCTGCAAATGATATTCCTCCATAAGAAGCTTCGGATGTTCTTTTCAGTGATGGTGGCTAAGGCTTCGGCTTCTACCCATTTCATGAAATAGTCGATGCTGACTACCAAGAACTTCAACTGCCTTATAGCCGTCGGGAAAGGGCCCATGATGTCTAGTCCCCATTGGGCAAATGGCCAAGGGGCCGTCATGGGCGTGAGCTCTTCGGAAGGTTGTCTGATTTGATTACCGAACCTCTGGCACTTGTCGCAGGTCTTGACATAAGCCTGGGCATCTTTTAACATAGTAGGCCAATAGTAACCGGCTCGGATCAACTTGTGAGCTAATGACCTTGCACCTGAGTGATTTCCACAGATACCTTCGTGAACCTCCCTCATCACGTAGTCTGCCTCATCGCTGCTCAAACACCTTAGGTACGGTCGGGAGAACCCTTTCTTGTATAAGACATCTTTTATCAGCACGAATCGTGAGGCCTGTACCTTCAACTTTCTAGCCGCATCTTTTCCGTCTGGAAGGGTACCTGATTTTAGGTATGCTATTAGAGGTGTAGTCCAATTGTTCTTAGAATTGACGTCGAGTACATTCCTTCCGTCATCGATTAGCGAGGAGAGTTGTACAAACGATAATACTTGTTCGGGGACAATCATGACTTCTGCCGAGGCCGCTTTTGCCAGACGGTCGGCGCATTCATTTTCTTCTCTTGGGATTTGGACGAATCTCACTACGAGGTTGCCGATCCGATTGTTCACTTCTTCCAGGTATCTTTTCATTCTCTCATTCTTGCACTCGTAGCTACCGTCGATCTGCCTTATTACCACCTGGGAGTCGCAGTGTACGACTATATTTTCTGCACCTGCCGCTTTAACGAGGTCTAGACCAGCTACTAGTGCTTCATATTCTGCTTCGTTGTTAGTCGTGGGGAAGTTGAATCGGATCATGCACTTGATTTCGTCCCCTTCTGGGGTTTGGATGATGACACCTGCTCCCACTGCCTTTCTATTTGTCGATCCGTCCGTGTGGATGCTCCACTGCGCAGCTTCTTCTGCCCCCTGCCCTCGGATAGTGCGAATTCTGCGATGAAATCGGCCACGGCTTGGCCTTTGATCGTGGTTCGTGGGTGGTATTGTATGTCAAATTCGCTCATCTCAATTGCCCACAAAGCCATCCGTCCGGCTGCGTCGGGGCTGCCCAAAGCTTTTCTCAAAGGTTGATTCGTCAAGACTACGATAGTGTGGGCTTGGAAATACGGCTTTAGCTTTCTCGCCGCGGTTACCAGTGCAAGGGCCAACTTCTCTATTTGTGGATACCTCTCTTCTGCTCCTCTGAATGCTCGACTTACAAAATAGACGGGTCTCTGAGATTCGTCTTCCTCTCTTACCAGTGCCGCGCTGACCGCAGCTTGTGAAGCAGCCAGGTAAAGGTAAAGCTCTTCTCCAGGTCTGGAGGGACTGAGCAACGGTGGGGATGTGAGGTATTTCTTTAACTCTTCAAAAGCCCTCTGGCATTCCTCCATCCACTCGAATGATTTTCGCAGAGTTTTGAAGAATGGAAGACACTTGTCCGTTGCCTTCGAGACGAACCTATTCAGTGCGGCAATTTTGCCGTTCAGTCTTTGCATGTCCTTGACCGCCTTTGGCGGTTCCAACTCCATGATGGCCCGAATTTTCTCTGGATTGACTTCTATTCCTCTATGGGATACCATGAATCCCAAAAACTTCCCCGCCGTTACACCAAACGCGCACTTGTTCGGGTTGAGCTTCATATTATACAAGCGGAGGGTGTCGAATGTCTCTCGGAGGTCCTCTAGGTGATCCCTTTCGAGCAGGCTTTTTACAAGCATGTCGTCGACATAAACCTGCACGTTCCGGCCGATCTGGTGTGCGAACATTTTGTTCATCAGTCTCTGGTACCTGGCGCCTGCATTCTTAAGTCCGAACGACATCACTTTGTAGCAGAAGAGCCCTTGGCTTGTGACAAAGGAGGTTTTCTCCTGATCGGCTTCGTTCATTTTGATTTGATTGTAGCCTGAGAAAGCATCCATGAAACTCAAAAGCTGGTGTCCTGCTGTCGAATCTACTAATGTGTCTATCTGGGGTAGCGGGTAGCTGTCCTTCGGGCATGCCTTGTTGAGGTCCGTGAAATCGACGCACATTTGCCACTTCCCGTTAGCCTTCTTAACCATTACTACGTTTGCTAACCAGTCGGGATAGTATACTTCTTGAATGAAGTTTGCTTCCAGCAGCTTCTTCACTTCTTGTGCAATTGCCTCGTCTCGCTCCTGGGCGAATACTTGCTTCTTCTGTCGGACAGGGGAGTATGATGGGCTAACATTCAATCTGTGAACTATTATTGAGCTTTCGATTTCGGGCATGTCCTCGTGGCTCCAGGCAAACACGTCCTGATTCATTCGAAGGAATGTTATGAGTGCCTGACGGGTCGGATGGCTGGCAAGTGTGCCAATCCTGGTCGTCCTTTCGGGTCTTGATTCATCAAGAATTATCTCTTCTAGCTCCTCTACTGGCTCTGCTACCGTCCGTGCCTCTTCCACACTCATCGTTTGCTGCTGGCCTTCCGTTTCGAGCATGGCAATGTAGCATTCACGGGCGGCCACCTGGTTCCCACGTAACTCGCCAATCCCGTGCTCTGTAGGGAACTTGATCATCAGGTGATAAGTTGAAGTTGCGGCCTTCCACGCATTCAGGGTAGGTCGTCCGATGATGGCGTTGTATGCAGATGAACAATCGACTACAAGAAACGTCACGTCCTGCGTGATTTGCCGTGGATAATCTCCGACTGTCACTGAAATCATTACCGCTCCTAATGGAAATACTCTCGTTCCTCCGAAGCCTACCAGCGGATTGCTTGTTGGTATCAGCCGTTCCCTATCAATTTTCATTTGTTGGAACGCCAGGTAATAGAGGATGTCTGCTGAGCTGCCGTTGTCTACCAATACACTGTGCATGTTATACTCGCCTACTCGGAGAGTGACAACTAACGCATCATCATGCGGATGGTGGAGACGTTGTGCATCTTCTTCTGAAAATCCAATGATTGGACTATCTTTCCGTGCCATCTTTGGTGCTGAGCCCGTTAACTGGACATTTTGAACCATTCTTAGGTGGGTCTTTCGGGCCTTCTTAGATGACCTAGCAATTGATGTTCCCCCCAAGATCATCCTTATGTCCCCGACTGGGGGTTTAGGACGTTCACTATCTCTTCGGGGTTGCTGCTCCTGGGGCGTCGGGTCCATTCTTTCTTTTCTGATGAACTTTTGTAACTTCCCCTGTCTGATTAGGGCCTCTATTTGTTGTTTTAAGTCATAGCAATCTGCTGTGTTGTGGCCGTGATCGCGGTGGAAACGGCAGTATTTGTCTCTTGATCTTTTGTTGGGACCTGATTTCAGTTTCCCGGGGAAGGTTAGACCCCCCTCGTCCTTGATTTGCATTAGGACTTGATCTATCGGAGCCGTCAATGGCGTGAAACTTGTGAACCTCCCTCCGGGTGGTTTAGTGCGTCGCTCAACTCTTCGGTCGTCAATTCTTGTCCTCTTTGACCCTTGATCTCTTCGTCCTTCTTCCTGCCGTTCTCTCTTCCTTGGCTTATCCTCTCGAGCCTGCAATGCGTCTTCTGTGTTCATATATTTGGTTGCCCTGTAGAGTACTTCTGACATAGTTTTAGGGTCGTTTTTGTACAAAGAGAACAGAAATTTGCCCTTCCGCAACCCGTTCGTGAAGGCAGCAACCAGAATTTTGTCGTCGGCTTCGTCTATCGAGAGCGCTTCCTTATTAAAGCGCGTTATATAGGCCCTCAACGTCTCGTCCTCCCGTTGCTTAATACTCATCAGACAAGTTGTGGACTTCTTGTATCTGTGCCCTCCAATGAAGTGCGTGGTGAACTGAGCACACAGCTCCTTGAAGGTGCTGATGGAGTTTGGCGCCAGTCGGCTGAACCATATCCTTGCGGGGCCTTTGAGTGTTGTAGGGAAGGCCCTGCACATGATCTCGTCAGCTATCCCCTGGAGGTGCATTAGGGTCTTGAATGTTTCCAAATGGTCCAGAGGATCCTTTACTCCATCGTAGCTATCTATATGAGGCATGCGAAATTTGTGGGGTAGGGGGAAGGCGTTCACGGCCGCAGTGAAAGGCGAGTCAGTGCGGTTGAATAAATCGTCCAGATCGCTGGAAACCCGTCCTTTAAGCGCGTTCATCATCACCTCCATCTGTTCCCTCATCGCCTGCATCTCTGCGGCAATCTGTGGTGGTGTCGCATTCGTGAGGGATGGCATGCTTATGTTCTGCCTCTCCGGTCTGCTTGGGGCATGGCTGCTGATGGGACTGACAAAGTAGGTCTCGCAAGAGGTAAATCATACCGACGAGAAGAGTCTTCAGTGACGAGAAAACACGATACTGACGGGGACAACATTTCATTGAATACCATCAGTAAATGACAAGGACGGTTACAAACCCAGCTGGACAGACCGTTGAGACCTAATTAAAGCCACATGATGAGGCCAGGAAGCGTTACCTGGAGGGAAGTTAAACCTCCATAAATGGCCCAACGGCTAGAACCTACAACAACATATATAAGTCCCCCACATTCTCCCACGGAAGAGGTATGAAATATTAAGATTGATGCTAATTTGATTATTTATTCTTGTGTGATTCTGGATATTAACTTTAGCATCGGAGGTGTTGTGGCAGGCACCACACCGGTGACCATCCTTAAGAAACTTCTTTCCAAGAGACTGAGTACATCTCCCGGCCATACTCAGTGACTGACGAATTCATACATCATCAGTTTGGCGCCATCTGTGGGGAACGACATTTTGTTCAAACTCGAAATAGAAGTTTCCTACTTTTGTTTCTTTTAGGATGGAGACCAATCAAGATTCCTCAGCCCTAGCTCAACAAGTTCAGGCCCTTGCAGCCACAGTTGAAGAGCTGACTAGGCAGAACCAGGCAATGAAGCTACGACTCCAGCAAGAAGTAAATCGTTCGAAAGAAAATCAGGAAGGCGAAGGGGATAGCTACAGAAGAAGTGATCATCGGGGGCCAAATACTCCCCCCGAGCAAAACTCAGACGTTCTTTGGGAGATGAGGAAGGAGATGGACGAGTTAAGGAATGCCATCAAAGAAAAGACAGAACAGAGTGTAGATCGGCTGGTTCGGGCGACGGATTCGCCATTCACAACGGCAGTCCTCGACTGCCCAGTGCCTTCGAAGTTCCGGTTACCTCAGCTCGAGCCCTTTGATGGACTGAAGGACCCCCAAGATCACCTGAATACCTTCAAAACAACCCTGGGGCTTCAGCAGCCCCCAGATGAAATATTGTGTCGTTCATTCCCAACAACACTCAAGGGGGCTGCCCGGGAATGGTTCACGAAATTGCCAAGGTCGTCCATCGACACATTCGAGCAGCTGAGCAACGCCTTCCTGCGACACTTTATTGGAGGACAACGACCAAAGAGAACCGCGGATCACCTGCTCACCATTAGGCAGGGAGAGAAGGAGACATTGAGGTCGTATGTGAAACGCTTCACCAGGGAGACACTGGAGGTAGACGAGGCTGACGATATGGTACAGTTGACAACTTTCAAGGCGGGATTGAAGTCCAGGGAGCTCGTCAGTTCTCTCGCGAAGAACCCCCCAAAGACGATGGCTGAAATGCTCCTTAAAGCGCAGAAATACATGAACGCGGAGGACGCTTTGGCTGCAATCAGGGACGAGGGTAGAACAGAAGACAAAGGAAAAAGGGAAGACGACCGTAGAGGGCAAAAGCGAGATCGTTCAGATCGTCGAAATAATGACGGAGTCAAAAGGAAAGATGAAAAAAGTCCACGGACGGTAAAGTTCACCCCTCTCGTTATGCCTGTTGACAAGATTTTGACACAGATTCAAGATGAACACTACCTCAAATGGCCACGGCCATTACATTTGTCCCCTAGCGTCCGCGACAGGAGTAAGTATTGTCGATTCCACAAAGATCATGGCCATTTCACTGAAGATTGTAGGGATCTCAAAGAGCAAATAGAGGAATTGATACGAAGAGGGAAGTTGCAGAAGTTTATAAAGAAGGGAGAATATAGCAAATTCCAAGATGAAAACAAAGGCCAACATGAATCCTCGTCCAAAAGCGGAAGTCGTCAGTCCCAACCGACCCAAAATGTGATCGGGGAAATACAGACGATATCAGGGGGGCCTATCATAGGAGGTTCATTCAAGTCACTTAAGAAAGCACACCAACGACAGGTAAATAGCGTCTACATGGAGCTCCCACCAAAGTACAGACGAACTGACCAGGATATGACCTTTAACGAGAATGATGCTAGAGGAGTGAAACAGCCTCATAATGACCCTTTGGTTGTAATGCTTACTATAGAAGGGTTCAACACCAAAAGGATCCTAGTGGATAATGGCAGCTCTGCTGACATCATCTACTTTCCTGCATTCCAGCAATTGAAACTGGACCCAGGAAGACTGCGTCCGTTCAGCTCCCCCCTTGTCAACTTCAGCGGCGACAGAGTGTATCCCAAAGGCATAGTGACGCTGGCTGTGACGGTAGGAACATACCCGAGGCAATTGACTCGACAGATGGATTTCTTGGTAGTGGATTGTCCCTCGTCATATAATGTCATTATTGGGAGGCCAACACTCAATAAGTGGAAGGCGTCCACATCCACCTACTGCCTGAAGGTAAAATTCCCAACAGAAAGTGGTATCGGTGAAGTTAAAGGGGACCAAATTCTAGCTCGGGAGTGTTACCAGGCTGCGTTTGCAGCCAAAGAAAACTACACGTGGACGATAGAAGAGAAAGAGGAAGAAAAAACAGAAGCACTGGAAACAGTGAAGCTGGTCGAAGGGGAAGCAACAAAAACAACCAGAATAGGGACGACCCTGAGTCCTGAGATGAGAGCGAAGCTCATTCAGTTTCTTCAAGAGAATTTGGACGTCTTCGCCTGGAGCCATGATGACATGCCAGGAATATCTCCCAAAATCATCCAACACAGGTTGAATGTAGACCCAGGAAAGAAACCCATCAAGCAGAGACGAAGAACCTTTGCACCCGAAAGAGACCTGGCCGTCACTGACGAAGTGAGCAAACTTTTGACAGCAGGCTTAATCAGGGAGGTATATTATCCAGATTGGCTTGCAAACGTCGTCCTAGTAAAAAAAGCTAACGGAAAATGGAGGATGTGCGTGGACTTCACGGACTTAAACAAGGCCTGCCCAAAAGACAGCTTTCCTCTTCCAAGGATAGACCAGCTCGTGGACTCTACAGCTGGACACAAGCTGTTGACATTCATGGACGCGTTCTCGGGGTACAACCAGATAAAAATGGCAGACGAAGACCAGGAGAAAACCACCTTCATTACGAGTCAAGGACTCTATTGTTATAATGTGATGCCGTTTGGACTGAAGAATGCTGGGGCAACTTACCAAAGATTGGTAAATAAAATGTTCGTCAACCAAATAGGCAGGAACATGGAGGTGTACGTTGACGATATGCTCGTCAAGAGCAAAGAAGATCTTGCACACCTGGACGACCTGAGGGAGACGTTCAAAACACTCAAACAATACCAGATGAAGCTGAACCCTGGTAAATGCGTTTTTGGTGTTGCCTCGGGAAAATTCCTGGGATTTATGGTGTCACAAAGAGGAATAGAAGCAAATCCTGAGAAGGTACAGGCGATAATCAACATGGCATCACCTAAGACCGTCAAGGAGGTCCAGAAACTCACAGGTCGGATTGCAGCGCTAAATAGGTTCGTTTCTAGAGCGACGGACAAATGCTTACCTTTCTTTAAGACTTTGAAGCAGGCTTTTGAATGGACTGACGAGTGCGAGGCGGCCTTCCAAGAGCTCAAACTTTACCTCAGCAACCCGCCACTCCTCAGCCCGTCAAAGGAATGTGAGAACTTGTATTTGTACTTAGCAGTATCATCTATAGCAGTCAGTGCAGCCTTAATCAGAGAAGAAGATAGGAAACAGCTCCCAGTTTACTATGTCAGCCAGGCCTTCCAGGGGGCAGAGTTCAGGTACCCAAAAATCGAGAAAATCACATTCGCTTTAATTATAGCCTCGCGCAAGCTCAGACAATACTTCCAGGCAAATCCAATTTTAGTGATGACGGATCAGCCCATCAAAAAGTCTATGAGCAAGCCCGAAGCAGCTGGGAGGATGGTCCAATGGGCGATTGAACTCAGCCAATTCGACGTGGAGTACCACCCCAGGACGGCCATTAAGGCACAAGCATTGGCAGATTTCATCGCCGAGTTCACATATCCAGACGAGCCCAACCATGCCAGCGGAGACAAAATATGGACAATACAAACCGATGGCTCGTCAGCCCAAAAAAGAGGAGGGGTAGGGGTAGTCATAACCACCCCTGACGGAGAAACACTGAAGTATGGAGTCCAGCTGAAATTCCCAGCCACCAATAACGAGGCTGAGTACGAAGGAATTCTGACAGGCCTACGACTTGGGAAAGAGCTTGGGGCCAGGAACCTACTGGTGCAGAATGACTCAAAGTTAGTAATTGGGCAGATCAAAGGGGAATACGAAGCAAAAGAAGAAAGAATGCAGAAATACCTCAAATTGACGAGGCACTTAACAGAAGAATTTGAAAAAGTGGAGTTCGTCCAGATTCCGAGAAGCCAGAACAGGGCCGTAGACGAAGTTTCAAAGATAGCCTTGTCGGAAGGAACAGAATCGAAGATTGACCTGATGTTGGAGATACAGAAAAACCCCAGTATAGAGGAAGTGTTAACATTCACAGTCCAGGGCGAAAACAGCTAGATGACGCCCATCATGTCCTTCCTCCGGCATGGACATCTACCCCCGGACACCGATGAAGCCAGGAAGATCAAGAAGAGAGCAGCCAGATTCACGATCCTCAACGACACCTTGTACAAAAGAGGTTTTTCAATGCCTTACTTGAGGTGCGTTGACGAAGGAGAGGCGGATTACATCCTGAGGGAAGTGCATGAAGGAATTTGCGGGGACCATGCAGGACCGAGATCCTTGGTGAGAAAGATTACGCGAACAGGGTATTTCTGGCCAAACATGCAAGACGACGCGTCAAGGTTCGTCAAGAAATGTGACAAGTGTCAGAGGTTCGGGAATATCCAGCACCTGCCATCAGAAAAGCTGACGACGATAACATCTCCATGGCCGTTTGCACAATGGGGAATCGACATCATTGGTCCCCTGCCTCAAGGCAAAGGTCAGGTAAAATTCTTAATTGTTGCTATTGATTATTTTACTAAATGGGTTGAAGTAGAGGCATTGGCGACCATCACCGAGACCAGAATCCAGGGTTTCGTCTGGAAGAATATAATCTGCAGATTCGGGATTCCAAGGACGATCATATCAGACAACGGACGACAGTTCGACTGCCAAGCTTTCAGAAACTTCTGCTCAGACCTGGGCATCAAGAACCAGTTTTCATCACCAGGCCACCCACAAGCGAATGGACAGACGGAAGTGACGAACCGCACGCTGCTCAAGATCATAAAGACCAAGCTGGACGATGCGAAGGGTGCCTGGCCAGAAGAACTGCCCAGCGTCCTGTGGGCCTACAGAACCACGGCCAGAACCCCAACGGGAGAAACCCCCTTCAGACTCACATACGGTACAGAAGCAGTGATCCCTGTCGAAGTCGGGATAACCAGCACCCGACGGGAAGTGTTCAACGAAGAAGAGAACGACGATTTATTGAGAATTGATCTAGATTGCCTTGACGAAGTACGAGACAAAGCCCTCAGCAGAATGACGGAATACCAAAAGAAGATTACAGAATACTACAACAGAAGGGTGAAGCTCAGGCGACTCAACATAGGAGACCTCGTCCTGCGCAAAGTAACCCATTTACTGTAATTTGAGTACCTCCCGTCATTGCTCATGTCTGGAGATCCTGAGATGGGCCCATTGCTGTAAGGCTCCACATTGCCCCACACCTAACAACTACCAAATTGGCCCAAATCACCCACCTGACTACCTTGACTCTTCTTTAAGCGCAAAGCTGCAGCATGAGCTCTGCTAATCATATCTCGACGAGGTACATCTGACCAGTCTGGCTTCCTCTTGGATCTTATGGGAGAATGGATCCTAATAACCTGACAGACATGAACCCTAGTCATTTGGAGAGAATAATTGGTGCACATGGGCCTGAGGTAATAAGAGCGTATGATAGCTCAGAGGGGAGAAAAGAGTAAAATGGAGAGAGAATATCCTCACACCAAGGCATTCTAGAAGCTGATAGTATGCTCTCCCTTGAAGTGGATTGTGCCCCTTCCTAGGTGTAGAGAAGTATCGCGTCCTATCATAAAGATCATGACATATATTAGCTAGAATGCAAAGATAGCAACATAGAGTAATATGCAAATAAGGAAACCTGAATTTAATGAGATCATGATACAAATCAAAAAATATATCCAGCCAGCATACAAGGCAATGGCAAATAACACGGACATCAGCAGGTTATCAATTGATGAAAAGTAAAATAATATAAGCTAGAAAATCAGAAGTTAGCTAACCATTGAGTATAACCACGATCAACCGTGAAACCATATATGTCAACAATGTCACACATGGAGAGTGCTAATTCTATAGATTTCATTCCAGTTCCTTTGGCACCTCGACGCAGCACAATTCCTTGGAAAAGATAAACCGGATTTGGAATGCTCTGCGACAAAAACAATCCAAAATGTCAAAATGTTCACCATGTCTTTTTAGGAGGCCTCAATTAGTGGTTCAGCATGTAACAAGTGTCCAACCACACCACAAGAAGAACATTTTACTAAAACACTAACTGATAACGGAAGTTTACAGAAACAACTAATATTTATCATCACAGAAGTAAGGAATGTGGCAAACTGAAAGAATGATCTAGCACACGGATAGAAGCATGAGTTACACAAATTACATAACTCAGAAAAGCATCTCAATCATGCACTCATCTGATCATGATGCATGTCCTCTTTCTTCAGGTATGTGACCAACTGACCATTAAGGCCAACATTAGATCTTATTAGCTTATTTGTACATAGTCTTCGCACTTGTTATATGATCGGCAATAAGGAATGCAACGGCCTTCTGAGACACGATTTTCACCTTAATCATAGCATTAAAGTCTGTGTGTCACCCTTTTAATTATAAGTACCTCATGGTCCTCATCATCTGTTAGAGAAAAGAATTGAGAGTCATTAAAACTATCTAGGTCATACACCAATAGACATTTATGACTTTACTAAAACGGGACCAAAATCAGAGGCATCTTAAATGGTAGTCAATAACAAATTAAGGAACTATGGAAGATTAATAGTGTATCACTCTTTTTTTTTTTTTGGGGGATTAAGGCTTCTTCTTCTTGTTGCAATCTAAAACATACGTTAAACCTGTACCATCATCCTTATAGCTAATAGGGATTTTTTAATATTCAAGGCCAGAATTTCAAGTTTTGGGTTTCCATCGAAAAGATTGAGCACTATTAAAACGTTTTCTGTGGAAGTTGGATGAGGGATAGGCACAACTAAGAATCTTATAACAGTCAGATATCTCATAATGCGTCAATAACTGGTTAGAAAAAACAACAATAAACAGAAGAACCAGAGACACTACCATAACACTATTGAAATGCAAGTGCAGCATAAATCTTGTTCCTAAAATATGGTAAGATGAGAAAGAAGAGAAATGTCATGATGAGATGAGGGGCGCATTATGAACAAAAATAAAAACTTGTGTTGATTTGTTTAATAAATCTCAGTACTTGCCAATTTAACTTAGATTACCATGTTCTTTCACATGCTTGCCATCTTATATTCATAATTTCATATATAAGGATGCAATTATTGAGGGGACCATGTTGACTCCAAATCCCCAAGTCTCCACGGGCCAAACAACTTACCCAGATAGATGGCCAAAGAATATCTTTGTCGATGTGTTTCCCCAATAGATTGCAGGTTCCAAAATGTTTCTTTAATTTTATTTAGATTTTAATTTTTATGATGATATTTTTTAATATTCCCTTTCTTGAAACATCTGAGACTGTAAAAATTTATGTGGTTTAAATTTTTAATAGCTTCATTTTCTTGATTATAATTTAGAAAGAATTGAGAGAGGATGCGAGTTCAGTTCAAGGCATTGGCGAATTGGTTATCCAAAGATATGGAATTTTGGGGAATTGGTTTATCCCTGTGGTGATTTAAACCAGGAAATGATAGTGTGAATAAGCCAAAGAAAATGTGCCATATGATGAGAGAGGAGTAAGGTGTTTGTTTTTGAACACAATCAAATGACTGGTTCTAGATGGCAATTGGCAACTCAGTGACATTCGGAAGGAAATATGATCAGTCGATGAAAGAACTGTTTCTATTGAGAAGCTTTGGTCCAGAAAAATCGTTTCTTTTTAAACAAAAATTCCACCTTTTTCTATTGCTAAATGCTAAGTGCTAACCAAATATTCCACCTTTTATTTGCCCAATGGAATATTTTCCAAAAGATCTGCATTATAATTTATAAACATATATGTTCGTACGTGCCAATTTAATTTAAGTAAATTACTTTGTTCTTCACATGCCATTATGACAGAAGGAAACCAAACTCTTTAACAACGTAGTAAAACAAATATGAGGATGCAATTAATAGCGTAATAATAAGCTAAAAGGAGCTTCTAATCCTTAATATATAAGTACCTTTTCCTGACCAAAAAAAAAAAAAAAAAAAAAAAAAATTGAGGGACCATTTGGTCTAGCAGATATAGGACAAATAGGTTCCGAATTTCCAAACAAGAATATCTTTTATTGATATGTTTCCCTAGCTGAATACTAATTACATTCCTCTTCCCATTCTGAGCAGCAGTCTTGCTCTATATTTGTTTTACTAATTACATTCCGCTTCCCCCCTACTCTAGTCATTGACCCCAACTCACCCTTACACACACATACACATTAGATATTACACAGAACACAAGCACGCCTTTAAGCTCTAACAATGTCTGGCAGAAGATTAGATTCTACGAGTGCAACAGAAGATGAAGTTAAAGATTGTGGGTGCATGACTCCGCCATTATCAGGAGATTATCCGCTTTGGGGAGCCAGGCCCTCACGGTTTATTAGCTCGTCCCCAAGTGCAGGCGTTCACCCAAGCAAGCGCTTAGCTTGGACTTGTAGGCAACTTAGTCCCACATCGGTTAGAGTTCCCTCCCACTAACCCCTTATAAGCTTCTGGAGCAAGAGTTAGTGTACCACTACTACACATGCCGAGTGCAGGCGTTCACCCAAGCAAGCGCTTAGCTTGGACTTGTAGGCAACTTAGTCCCACATCGGTTAGAGTTCCCTCCCACTAACCCCTTATAAGCTTCTGGAGCAAGAGTTAGTGTACCACTACTACACATGTGTAGTAGTGGTACACTAACTCTTGCTCCAGAAGCTTATAAGGGGTTAGTGGGAGGGAACTCTAACCGATGTGGGACTAAGTTGCCTACAAGTCCAAGCTAAGCGCTTGCTTGGGTGAACGCCTGCACTCGGGGACGAGCTAATAAACCGTGAGGGCCTGGCTCCCCAAAGCGGATAATCTCCTGATAATGGCGGAGTCATGCACCCACATTAAAAGGGCCCTTTTAATGTGGGTGCATGACTCCGCCATTATCAGGAGATTATCCGCTTTGGGGAGCCAGGCCCTCACGGTTTATTAGCTCGTCCCCGAGTGCAGGCGTTCACCCAAGCAAGCGCTTAGCTTGGACTTGTAGGCAACTTAGTCCCACATCGGTTAGAGTTCCCTCCCACTAACCCCTTATAAGCTTCTGGAGCAAGAGTTAGTGTACCACTACTACACATGTGTAGTAGTGGTACACTAACTCTTGCTCCGGTAGTAGTGGTACACTAACTCTTGCTCCAGAAGCTTATAAGGGGTTAGTGGGAGGGAACTCTAACCGATGTGGGACTAAGTTGCCTACAAGTCCAAGCTAAGCGCTTGCTTGGGTGAACGCCTGCACTCGGGGACGAGCTAATAAACCGTGAGGGCCTGGCTCCCCAAAGCGGATAATCTCCTGATAATGGCGGAGTCATGCACCCACATTAAAAGGGCCGTGAGTAGTGGTACACTAGCCTAAGCTCCAGAAGCATATAAGGACTAGTGGAAGCGCTCTTCTAACCGATGTGGGATTACAAGTCCAAGGTCTAGCCCTTGCTTGGTCTTGCACTCGGGGCGAGGGCAAAAACCGCATCGCGCCTGGCACCGCGGACGGACAACAATTAGACGGGGCGGAGGCAAGCTAAGGCTCATCCTAACCCCAAAAAGCGCTTTTTGTAAGGTATAAGAACCCCATCTGATTGTATCCTTACCGCGGTGCCTGGCGCGGTGCGGTTTTGCCCCTCGTCCCCGAGTGCAGGACCGACCAAGCAAGCGCTTAGCTTGGACTTGTAATCGAATCCCACATCGGTTAGAGAGAGCGCCCCACTACCCTTTATAATGCTTCAGGAGCTTGGGTAGTGTACCACTACTCACATGTGAGTAGTGGTACACTACCCAAGCTCCTGAAGCATTATAAAGGGTAGTGGGGCGCTCTCTCTAACCGATGTGGGATTCGATTACAAGTCCAAGCTAAGCGCTTGCTTGGTCGGTCCTGCACTCAGGGACGAGGGGCAAAACCGCACCGCGCCAGGCACCGCGGTAAGGATACAATCAGATGGGGTTCTTATACCTTACAAAAGGTGTGGTGCCGGCCAAATACCCTCCGAAGGTCAAGTTAGGACTTGTTTCAACTCTAGAGTGCTAGAGAGGGGTTAATTGTGCGTACCTTGATTTGTGAGGGTATTGGGGCTTTTATAGTAGTAGAGGGTTGACCTCTCTTCCTTGGAGTAGAAGTCTTTTCCATATAGGAATTCATGTGAGCGTAGATTACGGAACCCTTTCCTTATAGGACTCTATCATTGGACGTGATGTCCAAGTAAAGGATTTTCTTGAACCGTCGGCCTCATGATCCGTCGGCCTGACCAGGGATGTCATTCCCGTCGGCTTCTAGAGTTTAACCTTCGCCACATGAACCGTCAGCATAAGTGTATGCTGACGGGTTAAGTATGTGGGGATGTGCAACCGTCAGCCTGACGGGTTAAGCCTAAGGTGATGTCGAACCGTCAGCCTTAGTACACGCTGACGGACTAAGACTACCATGCTGCTATTATTTATTCCTTATCAGTTGCCCCCTACTCCATATCTCCGTCGGCTATAACTGACGGGTTATGGAGTTTTCATCCTTTCCTACCAACTGCTTTAACCGGGAGAGAGAATA
The DNA here is from genome assembly GCA_019022515.1 of Quercus aquifolioides. Classification (NCBI taxonomy): domain Eukaryota; kingdom Viridiplantae; phylum Streptophyta; class Magnoliopsida; order Fagales; family Fagaceae; genus Quercus; species Quercus aquifolioides. The sequence continues at coordinate 23,868,663 of CM032327.1, read as the reverse complement.
ATTATAAGCCATCATACCAACATTAAATGCTAGGACACGTGGCGTGCTTTGGTTGGCTCGGCGCCTGGTTTGAGGGCGTCGCTTCGTCTTCCGTGCATTTCCCTTATATATATAGATGGCCCACCTCTCCTCATTTTCACTATTTCACTTTCCCTGATTCCTGGAGAGCTATCCGTCGCTTATCTTTCGTCAGCACCTGCCAATATTGTTTCCGTCACTTCTTCGGCTGTTACTTTCGAGGAACTGGTAAGTTCTCTTCTCCTTTTGTTCCTGCTTTATCTTTTTTAAGCCGAGTCGTCATCCTAGGTGCTTAGATTACACCCGTCACTTGTAGGTAGTCAAATGTCGAGTGACGCGTCGAGTGACCGGTCGTCGGTCCGCGATGGAGCGGGCTACGACGAGGTGTTTGGTTCAGGTAGTGAGTCAGGGAGCTCGTCCTGGTCTTCAGAGAGGGAGACGTCAGCCCAAACTCCCATCGAGGAGGTAGGAGGTCACGGAGACAATGGCCCGGAGAGGGAAGTAGGTGAGGGGTGTGACGGAGTGGAAGGAGAGAGATATAGTGACGGGGATGAAAGTGATGACGGGTCTAGTGAAGGGGATGAAGGTGATGACGGGTCCAGTGAGGGGACTCCCGTGAGTCCTGGAGGCAACCGTCCCTTCATCCTTCCCCAAGAGTGGGCTGTAAATAAGTTTCTCCCCAAGATGACTCTTAAAATTTTTAATGAGTTACGGACCCGTTTCCAAATCCCCGACCATATTCCCATCCGTCTGCCTGAAGATGGTGAAAAATGTTACACGGGAAGAACTGCAGACGTCGGTATGTACGACGCCATGTTTGCCGCTGGTCTTAGACTACCCCTGACGGCATTACACCGTCAGTTAGTTGACTTTCTTGGCTTATCCGTCAGCCAAGTTGCTCCGAATGCGTGGAGGATTTTTATAGGTGCCGAGGTGTTGTGGGGTCGTCTGAGTGGAGGAAACCGTCAGCTTACCTTGGACGAATTCTTTTACTGTTATAGACCTCGGCACCTTTCATCTTCCAAAGGGATGTACCATTTTGCCGTCAGGGAGAGAGGTCTCAGGTTGGTGTCTGAGACGCCGGATTCGAATAGAGTCTGGAAGAGCAGGTTCTTTTTCGTTGAAGGGACGGACTGGGTTTGTCGTCAGGAAGAATGGGAAACGATACCTCACGGCTATTTTGACAATACTTGGGCGTTTATAAAAGAGTCAGGTCTTAGTCGTCAGCTTTTGTCTTTAGTTTATGCAAGTAATAATTTTTGGTCTTTTTAATGGTTCTAACGCCGTCGGTTTACTTGCACTTTTCAGCCCTCATTCGTCCCTCCATCACTGGTGAGCAAGAGGATTTAATCCGTCGGGTTTTGGAGATTCCTCTAGAGGAGCGGTCGTGAGGATTTCCACCCGTCCGGCAAAAGAAGCGGGTGTTTGCCCCCGAACGGGATCGAGCCATAGCTGAAGAAATTTGCAAGTTATAGGAAGCAAACTTTATCAGAGAAGTTTACTACCCCGACTGGCTGGCCAACGTAGTGATGGTCAAGAAAGCTAGCGGGAAGTGGAGGATGTGCGTAGACTTCACCGATCTCAACAAAGCATGCCCCAAGGACAGCTACCCCCTCCCGAGGATCGACACTCTAGTAGACTCTACAGCTCAGCACCAGCTTTTAAGCTTCATGGACGCTTTCTCCGGTTACAACCAAATCAAGATGCACGAAGCCGATCAAGAGAAAACTTCGTTCGTGACCAGCCAAGGCCTCTTCTGCTACAAGGTAATGCCGTTTGGTCTAAAGAATGCGGGCGCGACATACCAGAGGCTTATGAACAAAATGTTCGCACCGCAAATCGGGAGAAATGTCCAAGTCTACGTAGATGATATGCTGGTGAAAAGCCGAAGGGAGGAAGATCACTTGGAAGACCTTAGGGAAACATTCGACACCCTTCGCTCTTACAACATGAAGCTGAATCCAGGAAAGTGCGCCTTCGGAGTGACGGCAGGAAAATTCCTAGGATTCATGGTTTCCCAAAGGGGCATCGAAGCCAACCCGGACAAGATCCGAGCTATAATAGAGATGGCACCACCAAAAAATGTGAAGGAAGTGCAGAGCCTTAACGGCAAGATAGCAGCGCTAAATAGGTTCGTGTCAAGGGCAACGGACAAGTGCTTACCCTTCTTTCGAACACTGAAGAGATCTTTCGAGTGGACTGCCGAGTGCCAGCAAGCGTTCGAAGAGTTGAAAGCTTATCTCTCTTCCCCCCCGTTGCTGAGTCCCTCACAACCGGGTGAAGAACTCTTTCTCTATCTTGCCGTCTCCCCAGCCGCTGTCAGCGCTGCCTTGATCAGAGAAGAAGAGAGAGTACAGAAACCTGTGTACTACACCAGTTGAGCGCTACGCGGAGCTGAAGAAAGATATCCGCCCATGGAAAAACTCGCATTTGCGCTGGTTACAGCCGCACGCAAGCTAAAACCGTACTTTCAAGCCCACACGATGATCGTCCTAACCGACAAGCCTTTGCGACGGGCAATGGGCAACCCTGAAGCCGCTGGGCGATTGGCACTGTGGGCTATAGAATTAAGCGAGTTTGACATCCAGTATCGTCCAGGAACCGCCATTAAAGGACAGGTCGTTGCAGATTTCATAGCTGAGTTTACAAATGGCGAAGACAAGGGGGCAGAGGAGTCTCCCCAATGGAGCATACATGTAGACGGGTCCTCCAACAGGCAGGCTGGGGGAGCCGGCATCGTACTACACTCACCCGAAGGAGACATGGTCGAGTGTATGATCCGCCTTGAGTTCCCTACTACCAACAACGAGGCGGAGTACGAAGCTCTGATAGCAGGACTTGACCTCGCCAAAGCTGCAGGAGCTGAAAGAGCGATCATTCACTGCGATTCTCAAGTCGTGGTCAACCAGATAAATGGGGATTATGAGTGCAAAGGCGAACGGATGAAAAAATATCTGGACCAAGCAAGATGGAGGGTCAGCGAGCTGAAGGCCGAAATCACACAGATACCGCGAGGAGAAAACGAGCAAGCCGATCGCCTAGCCAAAGCCGCTTCAGCCGAGCATATGGCCACCCTTGGTAACGTACTCTCTTTCGTTCAGCTCTCTCCACTTATAAATTCTGTCGATGTACAGGAGCTTGGTTCCGAAAGCAATTGGACTACGCCATTAGTTTCTTACCTGAAGAACGGCGTACTACCGGATGGAAAGGAGGCTGCAAGAAAGCTGAAGGTTCAAGCAGCGAGGTTCGTCCTAATAAGAGACGTCTTGTACAAAAGGGGCTTCTCCCGCCCCTACCTACGATGCCTAGGTCCTGAAGAGGCAGATTACGTCATGAGGGAAGTACACGAAGGAATCTGCGGAAACCACTCAGGATCGAGGTCGTTAATCCACAAGCTAGTACGAACAGGGTACTTTTGGCCAACTATGCAGAAGGATGCCGAGGCCTATGTAAAGAAATGCGACAAGTGCCAAAGGTTCAGCAATGTTATCAGACAACCATCTGAAGAACTTACCCCGATGACGGCGCCATGGCCGTTCGCTCAATGGGGACTGGACATCATGGGACCGTTTCCTACGGCAATACGACAACTAAAGTTTCTGGTTGTGGGCATCGACTACTTTACGAAGTGGGTCGAAGCTGAGGCCTTGGCCACCATTACGGAGAAGAACGTACGCAGCTTCGTCTGGCGATGTATCGTATGCAGATTTGGCATCCCTAGAGTCTTAGTCTCGGATAACGGGAAGCAATTCGACAACGAGGCCTTTCGGGACTTCTGCTCACAATTAGGGATACAGAACCACTACTCCTCCCCCGCCCACCCTCAAGCCAACGGACAGGTCGAAGTCACGAACCGATCCTTGTTGAAGATTATCAAGACTCGGCTCGAGGGGGCAAAGGGTATATGGGCTGAAGAGTTACCAAGCATACTTTGGGCCTACAAGACAACGGCAAGGACACCGACACAGGAGACACCATTTCGGCTAACATACGGGAGTGAGGCAGTCATCCCAGCCGAAGTCGGCCTCACCAGCTACAGGGTGCACAATCATAACGAAGGGAAAAATGACGAAGCCCTACGACTACAGCTCGATCTAGTGGACGAAGTCAGGACAGCAGCAGAGCAAAGGCTCGCGCGATACCAGGACCGCATGGCCAAGCACTACAACTCCCGGGTCAAGCACAGAGACTTCCAGGTTGGAGACCTCGTTCTAAGAAAAGTCATGGGCGCAGCAAGAGACCCAACTCAAGGAAAACTCGGCCCGAATTGGGAAGGACCCTACCGAGTCACGGCGTGGCAGAGGAAGGGCACCTATCATCTGGAGACACTGGACGGACGGAAGCTACCGCACCCTTGGAATGCTGAACACCTGCGAAAGTACTACCAGTAGAGGCGATGACACGAAGAACAACACCTATCTTTTTATTTTTAGATTTACTGTTTGCTTTTAAGTATTCGCTACAATAAGCCCAACGGGCATGTCTTTTACTTTGGTTTTGCTACAATAAGCCCAAAAGGGCAGGTTTTTCCTTTTTTAAGTATGTTTTATGCAGATGCATAACAATAAGAGGGATTTATTCAGAACGACTGAAGTTTCTACTTGCAAATCAAAATTAGTAAAAGACCGACGAAAAGTGGCTAAATCCACGATTCAGCAACTAAGCTGACGGCCTAAATAGAAGGCTGACGAAAAGTGTCTAAGTCCACAATTCAGCAACTAAGCTGACGGCCTAAATAAAAGGCCGACGAAAAGTGGTTAAGTCCACAATTCAGCAACTAAGCTGACGGCCTAAATAGAAGGCTGACGAAAAGTGTCTAAGTCCACAAATTCAGCTACTAAGCTGACGGCCTAAATAAAAGGCTGACAAAAAGTGGCTAAGTCTACAATTCAGCTACTAAGCTGACGGCCTAAATAGAAGGCTGACGAAAAGTGGCTAAGTCCACAAATCAGCAACTAAGCTGACGGCCTAAATAAAAGGCTGACGGTCTAAAAATGACCAAGTCCACAAAGTGGGCAAACCAAAATACTGACGGTCTAAAAACGACCAAATCCACAAAGTGGACAAACCAAAAGGCTGACGGCCTGAAAATAACACTCCACAAAGTGGACGAGCCAAAAGGTTGACGGCCTAAAAATGACCAAGTCCACAAAAGTGACGAGCCAAATGGCTGACGGTTAAAAACGACGGTTCAAAATGGAGTCCACAAGACGGACAAAGGAGTAAAACTAACGGTACACTAAACTGAAAGGGTCCACAACCCTGATTTCAATCTTCCAAAACATATGAAGCCAAGCAAAAGAGATTACATACAATCAAGAGCAGCGACGTTGTAAACAAATCAAAAACCCAAAAAGGCATTAAAGCTGTTAAAATATTACAAATAGGGGCCCAAGGGGCACTCGATAAAACTGTTTGCTAGATAGATAAAAAGAAGGGGAAATAATGAGTTACAAGTCGTCACTCCTAAAAATTCTACTTTTTAACAGAAGGGTCCTCTCCGTCGAGCAGCACCACAGGAGGGGTCGCGGTAGTTGTTGGAAGGTTCACAGCAGGCTGGGCCAGGACGACTCCACTACCTCCACGAGGAGAATCCGCTAAGTCATCTGCACCTACGGTGACGGAACCAGTAGCAGGCGTCATAGGTGGGGCGTCATCCAGGGAGATACCAGAAAGATCCAACTCGGGAAAAGCTGACGCCACCTGTCTGAGGCAATCATCAAATCCCGTGCCATAGTATCCACCACAGGAATCAATAAAGGAGTCTGACGCCTTGAAATTATTTACCGCGTCAGCCCCTGCTGTCTCCATCTGTGCACGGAGAGTCGTCAGCTCCTCCTCAAGCTCACCCTTCTGACGACCTACCTCCTCCAGCTTCTCCCTCACTTCCTTCAGCTCGACGTTAAGGACACGCATTGCCTCCTTATATTGAGCCTGCTGGTTTCGCATGTTGGCATTATGCTTATGAACGCGAGCGACGACTCCCTCCTTAGCCACGCACCTGTCCTGAAGCGCCTTTACACGAACCAGGGCCTAGCAAAAGGATACAACCGTCAGTCATATTAAATGATAATAATAATGAAAGAAGAAACATCCAAGAGAGATGGCTTACTCGGGTGAGGTCAAACAAAGCTGACGACCCCAACTCATCCGTCGCCAACAAATCACAAGGATCTATGTCAGCAGGCTTGATGAATGACTCCACTGCCTCAACAGCAAAATCCTTGTGAGTTAGCAGGCAACGAGGCCCCTGCAGGACGGGACCAGAAGAGGTCATTACACCTTTCCCTGCCCCGTGACTGGACTTAGGCGACGGCCTCTTTGGAGGCTCACTCCCGGAACCGACGGCTGCTTTCTTAGGTGGACGGCTGTTATCCCCGTCAGTCTTCCTCTTGGAGGAACCCTTGACAATCTTGGGGGTCGACGAGGGTGCCGTCTCCTCCTGTGCCTTCTTCTCTTCCTTCAAACGGGCAGCTGCAGCCCTTATCCGTTGCTTGGCCACATCCATCTCTACGAAAGAAACACATTAAGTAAGAACCGACGGTAATAAAAGGATGAATTCAAAAGATAAGGGTAAGATACTCACGGTGACGGGAGAGTTCTTCCAGCCTGCGAGCCTCAGGCGTCGGTACAGGACCACCACAATAAGCGTGAAGATAGTCGAGGGTGATTAAGTCCCGACACGACCGCTCCTCTAGAGGAATCTCCAAAACCCGACGGATTAAATCCTCTTGCTCACCAGTGATGGAGGGACGAATGAGGGCTGAAAAGTGCAAGTAAACCGACGGCGTTAGAACCATTAAAAAGACCAAAAATTATTACTTGCATAAACTAAAGACAAAAGCTGACGACTAAGACCTGACTCTTTTATAAACGCCCAAGTATTGTCAAAATAGCCGTGAGGTATCGTTTCCCATTCTTCCTGACGACAAACCCAGTCCATCCCTTCAACGAAAAAGAACCTGCTCTTCCAGACTCTATTCGAATCCGGCGTCTCAGACACCAACCTGAGACCTCTCTCCCTGACGGCAAAATGGTACATCCCTTTGGAAGATGAAAGGTGCCGAGGTCTATAACAGTAAAAGAATTCGTCCAAGGTAAGCTGACGGTTTCCTCCACTCAGACGACCCCACAACACCTCGGCACCTATAAAAATCCTCCACGCATTCGGAGCAACTTGGCTGACGGATAAGCCAAGAAAGTCAACTAACTGACGGTGTAATGCCGTCAGGGGTAGTCTAAGACCAGCGGCAAACATGGCGTCGTACATACCGACGTCTGCAGTTCTTCCCGTGTAACATTTTTCACCATCTTCAGGCAGACGGATGGGAATATGGTCGGGGATTTGGAAACGGGTCCGTAACTCATTAAAAATTTTAAGAGTCATCTTGGGGAGAAACTTATTTACAGCCCACTCTTGGGGAAGGATGAAGGGACGGTTGCCTCCAGGACTCACGGGAGTCCCCTCACTGGACCCGTCATCACCTTCATCCCCTTCACTAGACCCGTCATCACTTTCATCCCCGTCACTATATCTCTCTCCTTCCACTCCGTCACACCCCTCACCTACTTCCCTCTCCGGGCCATTGTCTCCGTGACCTCCTACCTCCTCGATGGGAGTTTGGGCTGACGTCTCCCTCTCTGAAGACCAAGACGAGCTCCCTGACTCACTACCTGAACCAAACACCTCGTCGTAGCCCGTTCCATCGCGGACCGACGACCGGTCACTCGACGCGTCACTCGACATTTGACTACCTACAAGTGACGGGTGTAATCTAAGCACCTAGGATGACGACTCGGCTTAAAAAAGATAAAGCAGGAACAAAAGGAGAAGAGAACTTACCAGTTCCTCGAAAGTAACAGCCGAAGAAGTGACGGAAACAATATTGGCAGGTGCTGACGAAAGATAAGCGACGGATAGCTCTCCAGGAATCAGGGAAAGTGAAATAGTGAAAATGAGGAGAGGTGGGCCATCTATATATATAAGGGAAATGCACGGAAGACGAAGCGACGCCCTCAAACCAGGCGCCGAGCCAACCAGAGCACGCCACGTGTCCTAGCATTTAATGTTGGTATGACGGCTTATAATTATTCTCTCTCCCGGTTAAAGCAGTTGGTAGGAAAGGATGAAAACTCCATAACCCGTCAGTTATAGCCGACGGAGATATGGAGTAGGGGGCAACTGATAAGGAATAAATAATAGCAGCATGGTAGTCTTAGTCCGTCAGCGTGTACTAAGGCTGACAGTTCGACATCACCTTAGGCTTAACCCGTCAGCTTACGTCAGGCTGACGGTTGCACATCCCCACATACTTAACCCGTTAGCATACACTTATGCTGACGGTTCATGTGGCGAAGGTTAAACTCTAGAAGCCGACGGGAATGACATCCCTGGTCAGGCCGACGGATCATGAGGCCGACGGTTCAAGAAAATCCTTTACTTGGACATCACGTCCAATGATAGAGTCCTATAAGGAAAGGGTTCCGTAATCTACGCTCACATGAATTCCTATATGGAAAAGACTTCTACTCCAAGGAAGAGAGGTCAACCCTCTACTACTATAAAAGCCCCAATACCCTCACAAATCAAGGTACGCACAATTAACCCCTCTCTAGCACTCTAGAGTTGAAACAAGTCCTAACTTGACCTTCGGAGGGTATTTGGCCGGCACCACACCGGTGCTCTCTGTTAGGTCTTCTCCTTTTTGTTGTGCAGGTGTAGTTCCGAGCGTACAAGCATTGTGCAACTCACTGGTGAGATTTTCGGCATCATCAAAGATCTTATTCTAGAACTTCAAGCACTGTTATCCAATGAGGTGGACAAGAGCGGGACAACAAGGGTAGGAAAACTCACACTTTGTTTATAATCACACATAATAACATGTGTTATATTGCTCAGTCAAACCCCTTTTTTCTTTTTGGGTACGTTGTTATTGCTTAATTTGGTTTTGTCTTGCAAACTTTGTTATCATTGTCCAGGTTCTGGAAGAGATTTGCAATCATATAAAGAGGCTGCAGAAAGAGTTTGACAACCTGAGCAAGAAAATATGTGGACTACTTGGGCCTCAAGACACTAACAGTAATGTTGATTTTGCTCAAGTCCTCAATCTAGTAATGGAATTGTAGGGACAGTATTTCTGCTGTTGTACCTAACTGTTTTATCAGTTATCACCATGTATATTTTCTTTATGCTTTAATGTGTTTTCCAATATGCCTAGATGGCTAGATCTACCGAAGCTGGCTGACGTATACCCCAAATATAAACAGAAAATGGATTAAATTCAATAATGATTTGATGTGAATACCCATATTACACCCTCCAATTAGGCATGTTCAGCCACTGCCCGATACCGACGGAACCGCCCTTCACCGCACCGATCCGCCCGCCTCATGACTCAACAACAGGTTTCAGGCGCGGTGGTCCGCAAAGTTTTCAAGTACCAACGCCGGCCAATGCGGCTAGCGGTGGTGAGTTTTGCACACCGACGAGAACCGCACCGCACCGATATTTGTATATATAAACATAAATGAATATATGTGTGTTTGTATTTGTGTTTTAGTATAAAAAATACTGAGAAAGAGGTGATTTCCAAAGAGAGAGAGGAAGTGGCATACCACACCAGTTGCAGAGAGAGAAAGAGGGAGAAAGCGGCGGGTGAAGCTTGAAGGAAGAAGACAATAGGTTTAAGTTGATACGTGTAAAATGATATAGTTTAGCAATTATATAAGTAAAAAAAATTGATACTAAACGGCGCCGTTTTGAACCAAAATTCATATTAACATTAACTTCAAAACTATGTCGTTTTTACTATTAGATTTATTTTATATAAAATAGTCAAACGACGTTGTTTTAACTCATTAGGTTTAGGTTAAACTTTTCAATTCTCATTTAGATCAGTCACTCTCTCTTTTCCGCCTCTCCCCCTCTCCTCTCTCAAGTCTCGTGTGAAACTAAAAACTTGTCTCTCCTCTCCCTCTCCTCCTCCGCCTGTGTGTCCTCCTCCACCTGATTTGCCCTTGAAGTCTTCATTCTTCAAGGCCTAGCTATCTCAAAGGTTTTAGAGAAGGTTTTGATGTTCAAATCCTATTGTGCTTTCTACCAAATTTGTATGTGCATTCTGTTCTTCTTTTTAAAATCTATTATGGGTTGTGTTTTGTTTTTTGTTTTTATTTGAGTCTCTGTGATTTGAATGGGATAGTTGACAAGAAGATTGTGAAATTGTTTGTTTTTTTTTTTTTTTGGAGAGATTAATATGTAGTTTGGGGTGTTAATTTTATTGTGTTTGGTTCTTGAGAAAATGGAGAAATAGCCGAACTAACCGCACCGAACCGGTATGGTGCACCGCACCTTCCATAGGCCGGTTTCCACTCTCCACATTTGAGGTGCGGTCAGACATGCACAGAAACCGCCCCATGTAGGTGCGGTGCAAAATAGCCCCTCAAAACCGGCCGCACCGCACCGTGTACAACCCTACCTCCAATAGTGATGTTCCGCTTAACGTACAGATTTACAATTATTGAAACTGCATTTTTTAGCGCCACATCAAACTCCTGATTTCTTCAAAGACAAAGGGTACGTTTGGTACACTAAATGAGGATTACGACAGGAATTGTAATCTTTATTACTAATAATAAAGTGTGTTGTAATGTAATAACTAAACATGTTCATTAGTTTGGTTGTAACTTATAACATTAGAATGATACTTAATATTTATTTTAGAAAATATCTTACTCATACAATTATATCTCCTTAAAAATTGTTATATTTATATTGAAGAGAGATATGTGCTATTTTTTATGATTTTTTTATTTTTATAATTGTTAGATGTATATGGAAAGTTTGTTTATTTGGAAATATATTAAGTATAAAAATTATTGCACTTACTAAGGAATAACTAATACCACCTTTTAAAGAGGAATAGTTATTCCTCATTTTGAAGAATAGCTATTCATAAAGAATGACTATTCCTTGTAACAAAAACATAACCCTGAAGCAAAAAAAAAAAAAAAAAACATAACCAAACTAAAGAATAACTAAATCATAGGAATAACTATTACATTACAATGCCTATTACAGTCTAAGAAACACGTCCAAAGTAAATTGTAGTGCTACTTAAGATTACACCTAGCAAAATTGGATTTGGACCGATTACACGTCCAAACTAAGAGTAAATATATGGGTATGGGTCAGGAGTTTTTGGACCCATGAAAAAGGGTTGACCTAAACTGACTCGTTAAAATGGTGAGTTAGGTTGGCCAGCTTTTTTTTTTAAAGGGATATTTCTTTTTCTTTTTTTGCTTGTTTTGGCTTTATTATTTTGTGTAAACATGTTTTACACGTTCAAAACTTGCATTTTTCTTTTTCAATTTTTTTTTCCTTCTCACACACACTCATAGATTCTTTCTTAATTAGGTCGAGGCTTAAATGCTTCAATTTAATAATTTTGGACTATGTAAACTTAAGAATTTATATGTTATTTAACTATTATTTTTTATTTTTTATTTTTTTTTATCAAAAAGAAGGGAAATATTATATTATTATTTTCATTTATTATTAATATTATTATTTTTTGCATTTGAAAAAAAATATGGATTGTATTGGGATGACCTAACCCTTAAAAACCATATTAAGGTCATAAGTTTTACCACACATTTAGGACAATTAATTTCTAACCTGAACTTTGGCTCAAAAAAAAAAAAAAAAAAAAAAATTTCTAACCTGAACCTGATCTGGCCCAAATTTGATCAATTTAAACTCTAACTTGAACGATACAACTTGTGCTAAGTGTCCATTTGAGAATTGCTTATTTCTGGTGGTTTAGTGGTATAATATGATACAAAAAATTAAAAACTAACTTATTTTCAAAAGGGTAGAAGTTAGATTATTTAAAATAAAATTGATACAAAAAGTAGTGTGAAACCCGCAAACAATATATAAAATAAGCAAAAAACTACCTTATAGTCATTCCCCTAACACACGCTAGGAATGAGTTAAAGTCGTTCTTTGTGGGTGTCGTAGAAGTTGGGGTTGGGGGATGGACGGACAATGAGAGAGAAAGAGAGAGAGAGAGAGAGAGAGAGAGAGAGAGTAAATTCTCAATGAATTTTGAATTTCTCAATCAACAATTACGTCTCTAGTGGTGTCTTAAACAACACCAAAAACTCTCCTCAGATGTTGTGGTGACTATGACGACATCTCACACTTGTAGTGAATGGGATTTATATTTTTTAATCAAATGGGTTTAATTTTTCGATTATACTTGTTGAATATGATATCAACGAGGGCGTGGTTGGTGTGTAGTATCTCCTATTTTTCTATTCATAAAAAACTGATATGTCACATTGGTATTGAATGGCTTAAATAGGGGTATTTATATCAAATCCTTATTAAATTTAAACTCTTGTTTTTTTTTTTTTTCTTTTTTTTTTTTGAGAAAGAAATGTAGACAATCAATTAAACATAAATTCACTACTTTTTCTCTATTACTCACAATCAACCATAACAAATTTATGGTAAAAGTAATGCAACAAAAGTTGTCCATAAATTTTCTCATATTTTATATAGGATAGATAGATTTTTACTTATTCCATTTCCATTAATCTAAGGATATCATATGAAACTCTAAGAGGCTTGTAGCTAAATTAGCACATCTAGTGTGTACATATAGGGTTTAAATCCTCCATCTCCCATTATAAACTATTGAAAAAAAAGAAGAAGTATGAATCCTTTAATAAAAGTGTTAGAAATGACTCATAGTAACTCACTACATTTTTTTTTGGCTAATATCATTACACCATTTCCTTTTTCCACTAAATATAAGCAACTCATATGAAACCTTTAATAAAATGTAAGAAATAAATCGTAGCCATAAAACGTAAGACAAAAATTGCACTAGGAAAGATTCTTCGCAACGCGTCCTAACTTAAATTGCAAGCTACACAGCAAGTCCGCTATATAGAGCTGGACTTAAAAGTTATCATCCGACATTAATGGAATTTGAAAGATGTTTACTTCAATTGAATTATGAGGAAGATTTTTAGAGATATGTCAAGATGTTCACTTCAATTGAATTATGAGGAAGACTCATAGAGAAATGTCCAAGATGTTAACTTCAATTTTAATTTCTGCACTTCAATAGGATTCAAAAGGATAATATTTTGAGAGAAACGTGATATTGTTAATTCAAAATTTGAAAAAATAAAAAAAATGCTAGTGCCATAGGGCACAACTCGACCACACCAAGTAACAAATTACGAGTTGTAGAGAAAAAGTGGTGGGTCCATAACTCCACTACTTACAATTTGCTACGTGAGTGGGTTGTGACAAAAGTTGTATTATTTGTTATGATTTTAGCATTTTTCAAAAAAGTTACCCTTGTTATTTGACACCATTTGGTCGAGTTGATATCTCAGGAGAGGGCATAGGTTCAAGCTATGAGGGTAGTAGGCTAACGAGATATGTATTAATGTAAATATTTCTATCTCAAAAAGAAAAAAATTAGTACATTTTTAAAATGTGGTCAACATCAATTGTGAATATGTGTTTGAAATAGTAAAGGTAAATTAAATATTTTATCCAAAAATAAATATTGGATCTTTTACTAATGAGTCAATTCTGTATTTCATTTTTTTTTTCAAAGAATATGGCCAATTTTTATCACTTTTGGGAGAAAGTGTACAATTATTTTTCTTACAATTATTATTACTACATTTTGCATGGTAATAATAATATTAATGTAAACTAATAATTTTCCTTTTAATTATTATTAGGCTGTCTTTCTTGAGTCTTGAGTAATTATTATTTGGCCTTGCATTGCACATATCAATCAATCTAAGAAATTACACCATTTAGTGATTTCACTTATGTAGCGGGCTCATACCGAACAAGAAAGTGCAAGAAATAAATAGTGGGCCAGGATTAAAAAGGAAACTTGTAAGAAATTTTCGAGGAAAGATCGTGCGGGTAGATTTCAAGTAAACTCTGCGTTAGATCTATAGGATTTAAAGCGACTATAATTTCGTGAAAACCACGTTGGTATTTATTCAAAGTCAAGAAGAGTAGCGACTTTCAATCTTCGCAAAAGTTTGCATTTCAATTACTAAAGTGTGTCAGAGTTAGGGTGTCAAATGTGTGGGTTTGGGTGGGTTTGGGTTGGGCATAATTGGGTTGGGTGCATAAAACTCATTTACCCATTATAATTCATTTAACTAATTATTTCTAACCCAAATTCAACCCAATTTAATTATTATGGGTAAACCCCAACCCACCCAATTACCCAATTATTAAAATTACCAAAATGCCACTAAAATGAAAATGACCAAAATACTCTAAAATTTTCAAAAATGACCAAAATATTAAACAAATTTCTTGTACTTTTCCACACTTTCTCACCTACCAAACAGTTGAAATCTACCAAAAATAAGAAGAATACAAAAAAGCCCTAAAAAAAAAAATGTAGGATTCTTGGAATTGATGGCTTGGGATCTAAGATCTGAGATCGTCTCTAGAACATAGATCTGAGATCCATACAAGTTTCTAACTCTAACCACTAGGGGTGTTCACCAAACCACATAAACCGCAAAAATCGCACCAAAACCGCCCGCAAAATGACATAACCGCACCGCACCGCAAGTAATAGTGCATCGCACCACACGGTGCTGTGCGGTTTGCGGTTTTATAATAAGAAAACCGCACAAACTGCACCGCACCGCACATTCTCTATAGATTAATATATTTAATTATTTTTAATATTAAATATATTATTAATAGTTTAATAACCCTAGTTTTCAAAAAAAATAATAATAATTTGATAACCATAGTAAGTATTGGTTAGGAAAGCCAGCTTAAAATAAAGAAAAACTAGCTTAATAGTTTAAAACTTGGACCAAAACAAAGGGAAAAATTAGTTTTGGACTAGGTAGAAAAATGCAAAAATTTGAAAAATATACCAACTTCAAATCATTCAAACCGCATCTTATACACCGCACCGCATATGTGACCGCAAAAATGAGGTGCGGTGCAGTTATGGTTTTAGCTAAACTTTAAACCGCACCGCACCGCACATATGACCACAAAAATAAGGTGCGGTGCAATTATGGTTTTAACTAAACCGTATCGCACCGCACCGCGAACACCCCTACTAACCGCTGTTTGGTTACTGAGAAAACCAATACAAGATTGTCATATTTTATTTTGTTTTCATAGCTTAAGGACATGGCGTTGAAAGCATTCGGGGCGTACCAGAACTGTAGCTTGTGCACGGGGCCACTAACGTCAACGACGGCGGCAAGTCAGGCACAGAGTCGACTCAAGGTGATGGGCAAGTCGAACGAGGAATCAAAGAAGTTCCGGTGGTCGTACAAGAGGACGGGGAGCTCGAACTCGGGGACGAGGGTTTGGGGGAAGGAGATGGAGGCGAGGTTGAAAGGGATATCGAGCTCGAGCGGAGAAGGGACACCAAGTTCGATGAGTGGGTGCCAAGTTGAACCAGTGGAGCTGTTCGTGGAGGAGAGCGAGCTGAACGAGTGGGCGGCTCAAGATTTGGGTTTTTTTTTTTTTTTTTTTTTTTTTTATAATATGGGAAGGGCTGGGTTGAATTTGGATATATCATTTTTGGGTTAAATGGGGTTTTAGTTAAAACCCAATAATCACTGGGTCTAATTGGGTTGATGCCCATTTAACCCAATTAATAATTGGGTGGGTTTGGGTTTAATTAGAGTGGGTAAGTTTGGGTGAACAAATGAGTTTGGGCTTACTTTGCCACCCCTGGTTAGAGTGATGCATATATATAAGAATAAACCATTTCAAAATACCAGCTTATTTTATTATTTAACTTATTTTTCAACTATTTATGGGCTCTATTACACTTTTTGGTACTATTCATAGGTCCCACTGTACTATTTCAACTAACTTTTACATTTATTTACAGTATTTTCCACACACAAAATTTTAGTTTAAGCAAAATAAGCAAATCCCAAATAGACCCTTAATCTTGGATTGTGTAAACTAATGGTTCGTTTAGATTGAGGGGGAGAGAGGGGGAGTAGATCAGACTTGTTCTAAAATTAGCCTATTTTCAACCAACTCTACTATACTCCCCTCCACTCTCCCTCCATTCCCCCTCAATCCAAACGGCCCCTAAAGAATTTATATATTACTTAACTATTATTTTAGATGGTTTTTATTTTATTTTATTTATTTATTGAGAAGAAGACAAAGACAATATTATCAAGTTTTATTTTCATTTATTATTAATGTAGGGTCTAGGTTTTTGGTTGCCCAAGCCCCAAAGGATATGGGTCAAAAGCCCAACGAACCCTGAACAATGAATTTGTAGAGAGTGGGTCGAAGGTCTAGGCGCTGGCCGGCGTTCACGAGGCGTGAACTCCGGTCCCTTTTATTTAAAGAAACACTTGGAACAATTTACAACTGGAATGTGCTCCTCGGCCCATGGCCAAGGAGGCTTTTCCCTTTTTTCCTTCTTCCTTTTCTCTTTTTCTCTCCTTTTTCACCTCCATCCATCCGTCCCTCCGTCCCTTTATTCAGGAGGGATTCCCTTACATTATATACCCTTTACCCAATCGATCCTAGCCCTACACTTGTTGAGCGATCAGGACATTTGCTCAGGTGCTTGTCCCATCAGCCGCCTTCCCAGTCTCTTTGGGAGTCGCGGCAACCAAGGCGACGCTGGTGCGGGGTCCTTTCCTCATTAATGCGGCCAGGGCGGTTGTCAGGTATATTTAATGTGGAGGTGACTGCTTGTTACGAGCTTGTCCCTCAAGTTCTCGGACGTCCGATGATGAGGTCGTCCTCGGACTTGGGTGCCTCCTCAGCTCGGGCCTTCGGCCCAGGAATGAAGTGGGCTGGGCCGTAGGATTATTTGGCCCCACAATAGCCCCTCAAAATTTTGCTGTCCGCATCCTCGGGCGGAGAGGAGGATTTTGATGTCCTCGGGCCTGCCATGTGTCCCATTGAGCCTGGTCCTCTGTGGGTACTAGAGTCTTTTCGTCTGCCCCAGAAGCGTTACTGATGCCTCGAAGGGCGCGACGTGCCCTTCATTAAATCCAGACGGCTCTGTGCTCCCCACGTTCAACGGGAGGATGACAATCCAACGGTGGGGATTCGCCTAGTAGTTAGGGGTGGGAAAACCCGCACGGTTCCTTGAATTGGGGGTATAAATACCCATTCGAAAAGCCGGTTCCTCTATTCACTCTCACCCAAGAGTCTACATCTCCAGCATAAAAAGTCTATCTGAGGAGCTTCTACACATTTCTGTAAGTCACTCTGTCTCTCTTTAAACTTTCTCCTTCTCCATCTCTTCCTCTTTTTCGTTTGCTCTCTCTTAGCTCGCTTAGGCATCATTTGGGATGGGTATATTTAAGAAATACGTTTTCACTGAGGAGGCGATGGAGAAATTCATCGCCGTTTATAAGATACCGGCCAATGTGGGCTTGAGGTATTGTGCGGAGGGCGAGTGGCGCCTTCGGAGGCAGGAGGGTGAGGTGGTGATTCCCATCGTTGCCTTCGTTGAGGGTGGCATGAGGATACCCATGGGTCCGGTGATGAGGGACTATCTGACGCACTTCCGGCTAGCCCCCACCCAGTGTGCCATCAACGTCTTTAGGATTCTGGGCTGCGTGGATGCCCTAAATGAGAAGATGGGCTTGAGATTGACCCACCATGACGTCAACTGGTGTTATAACCTCCAGTGCCTGAAGGGCGAAACTTACTATCTGAAGACCAGGGATGACAGGGTCCGGCTCATTCAGTGTCTCCCTGAGTCCAGCAAGGGGTTGAACAAGGACTTCCTCATCGTGTCTGGAGAGTGGCATGATGGCCTTCACTGCCCGACGACGGAGGGGACCCCAGGTGGGGCAATGAGAATATGGAGAGAGGGTTCTAGGACCCCAATTAGTTCCATCCTTTCTTTCGTCCATTTCTTCTTGCACCGTCTGGTTTCTAATGTGGATGTGTTTCCTCTTGCAGATCCGCACGCCTTCACGCGCCACTTCAGCCTGATTAACCGGGAAGACTTGCAAAAGGCGCTGAGGGCAGAGGTTTTCGTGAACGAGGCCGACAATCAGGTTAGGGCCGCTCACCAGATCTTGAAATACGACCCGGCTCACAAGTCATTTGCGGCGCCGAAGTACGTGATCAGAGCAAAGGATCCTCGGCTTCGAAAAATAACCGTGACCGAGGACGGGTTTCGGTTCCTCGAGGTGCTCTCCACATCAGAAGGCGTAACACCTGCGGGTCCCTCCTCCTCCCTTAGACTCTCGGAGCCCGCCGAAGTAGGCCTAGAGAGGGAAGTGGAAGTTGCTGATCTTGGCCCCGCCGAGGACGAATTTGACGTGTTCGAACAAGTTCACCAGTCCGAGGACCCTCCAGGAGACTTGGGTGACCCTCGTCTGACTGAAGCAGACTTCTCAGTGTCCAAGTCCTCTTCCCGGCACGAAATGGGTTACAAGAAGAGGCCCCAACCTAGCCTGTCGGATCTGATTGAAGGCCAGTCGGGGAAATCAAAGCCAGAGCTTCCTCCTCCTCCTCCAAAAACTCGTTCTGCTCAGGGCAGGTCGGCCTCTACCCAGTCAAGGCTTCCTCCTTCTTCGCCCAAGACGAGTTTGCCTTCCAGGCGCGAGCCCTCTGATCCCAAGCAGAAGAAGGATAAGGGCAAAAGGCCAATTGAGGAGAGGTCCGGGTCCCCACGGGAAGAGGGTGATAATCGGCGGCCATCCAAACAGCTAAAGATAGGCTCTCGAGGCCAGGATAAACAGGTTGACGACCAGCCCGAGCCTCAGGCCTGGCTTCCTACCCCAATGCTCCATGGGGGGCCACTGAGGGAAGACTCATCCCTCCGGGATTTCAAAGAGGGCGAAGGCGCGTACGTGGCCGACGCGGTGGAAAGGTGCCTGCTACTCCCAGCTGACATGGCGGAGCTGGCAACTATGAGGAGCAGGGAGGTCTTCCTCTGCCTCAAGCGGTACTTGGGAATGGTAAGTCCCTCGTCACTTATGACTTTTCCAGCTTTACTTTTTCTCTTTCCCTTTTTCGAGCTCGGCTAACCGTGCACTCGTCATGTTGGGCAGGCCATTCAGGCCACTTATAGATTGGAGGACGTGGCCCATGACTAGGGGAAAGCCATGGACGTGGAGCGTGAGAAACGCTTGGAGGCCACTCGGGTCCTTAAAAACTCCGAGGACGACCTTGCCAAGGCCCGGGCAGAGCTGGGGGCAATGACCACTGCTCGGGATAATGCCCTGTCCGCCCTCGCCGGCTTCCAGAAGCAGGCCGAAGATTACTCAAAGCGCCTGGCTGAGGTAGAGGAGCAGCTGAAGACTGCAAAGGAGCTGTTTGCTGATCTGCCAAAGAAGGTGGCTGCCGCCGAGTCGGACCACCCGGCAGCTGAGTGGGCGAGGGACGAGGCCGTGAGGGCCAAGTTTGAGGCTGACCGGGGCAGGGAGGAAGCCCTGGCCACTAAGCAGGAAGCCGAGGAGGAGGCTTATGCTACGAGGATGGCAGAGACAGAAGCAGTCTTTAAAGCTCAAGTCCCCGGGTTGTGCAGGCGCTACTCTGCTGAGGTTTGGAGGGAGGCTCTCAGACAGGCTGGGGTCGAGGCCTCGTCCGACTTGTGGAAGGAGGAGAATGTGTACTACCCTCCTGCCATCCGCGAGGCAACTCCAAGTGGCGCTGAGGCCGAGGAGGCTGCAGAGGAAGTCGGTGCTGCTACAGGTGAGGACACCTCAATTGCTGAGCTCGTGGGTGAGCTCGTCCAAGGAAATGACCCTCCCAAGGTAGCAGAATCGGGTGAGGGCTCCGTTGAGGGGGCGCCCCAGGAGGTTGTGAAGTCTACCTCTGAAGTTGAAGTTCCTGCTGCTGAGGAGGCAGTCTTTCCTGCCACGCCTTCGCAGGCTGTCCCTTCTGGCCAAAGCTCAGAAGGCCCTGAAACGGCTGTGGTCCAGCCCCCTGCTGAGGGAGGAAAATAAGTGGGCAGGGCAGGCCCTTCGACCCTGTTGTCTCCTCGGTCTTTTGCATCTTTCTTTTTTTTTTTTTTTTTTTAGATTGTAATGTACTTCCTATTGTGTAACTCTTTTTGGGCTTAATGAAATATGAGTTTTGTTTCTTTTCCTGCTGGTTGTGGTTGTTTGCTTACTTGCATGCTATTCGCTTTTTCTTTACTTGTATGGTTTTAACTTCAATTGCATCACGGCCAATCGCGGCATCGATTATTATAGCGAGGGCATGTATGCTTGGGTGGACCCACCGTTCCCTAAGGGCCAGGCAGAAAATTCTTTGAGTAGACACTTAGGGTCCCCTTGAAATAGTTGGCTTCCTCACAGGCTTGAGTCCGAGGACCATACAGTACCTTTGGTTCTGTCTAACACTTAGAATCCTCTGGAGGAGTTAGTTTCCCCATAGGTCTGAGTCTTGGGACCATGCAGTGCTTTTGGTTCTGTCTAACACCTGGAATCCTCTGAAGGAGTTAGTTTCCCCATAGGCCTGAGTCCTGGGACCATGCAGAGCCTTGGTTCTGTCTATCTCTTAGGATCATCTGAGGTGATTAGTTTCCCCGTGAGCCTG
The DNA here is from genome assembly GCA_019022515.1 of Quercus aquifolioides. Classification (NCBI taxonomy): domain Eukaryota; kingdom Viridiplantae; phylum Streptophyta; class Magnoliopsida; order Fagales; family Fagaceae; genus Quercus; species Quercus aquifolioides. Next base: position 23,848,067 of record CM032327.1, on the reverse strand, counting down.
AGTCCGAGGGCCATACAGAGCCTTGGTTCTGTCTAACACTTAGGATCATCTGAAGTAGTTAGTTTAACCGCAGGCCTGAGTCCGAGGACCATGCAGAGCCTTGGTTTTGTCTAACACTTGGCCTTCTGGAGCGGTTAGTTTCCCCATAGGCCTGAGTCCGAGGACCATGCAGTGCCTTGGTTCTGTCTAACGCTTGGCGTCTGGAGCGGTTAGCTTCCCCATAGGCCTGAGTCCGAGGACCATGCAGTGCCTTGGTTCTGTCTAACGCTTGGCTTCTGGAGCGGTTAGTTTCCCCATAGGCCTGAGTCCGAGGACCATGCAGAGCCTTGGTTCTGTCTAACGCTTGGCCTCTGGAGCGGTTAGTTTCCCCATAGGCCTGAGTCCGAGGACCATGCAGAGCCTTGGTTCTGTCTAACGCTTGGCTTCTGGAGCGGTTAGTTTCCCCATAGGCCTGAGTCCGAGGACCATGCAGTGCCTTGGTTCTGTCTAACGCTTGGCTTCTAGAGCGGTTAGTTTCCCCATAGGCCTGAGTCCGAGGACCATGCAGAGCCTTGGTTCTGTCTAACGCTTGGCCTTCTGGAGCGGTTAGTTTTCCCATAGGCCTGAGTCCGAGGACCATGCAGAGCCTTGGTTCTGTCTAACGCTTGGCCTTCTGGAGCGGTTAGTTTCCCCATAGGCCTGAGTCCGAGGACCATGCAGTGCCTTGGTTCTGTCTAACGATTGGCGTCTGGAGCGGTTAGTTTCCCCATAGGCCTGAGTCCGAGGACCATGCAGAGCCTTGGTTCTGTCTAACGCTTGGCCTTTGAAGTGGTTAGTTTCCCCATAGGCCTGAGTCCGAAGACCATGCAGAGCCTTGGTTCCGTCTAACGCTTGGCCTTCTGGAGCGGTTAGTTTCCCCATAGGCCTGAGTCCGAGGACCATGCAGAGCCTTGGTTCTGTCTAACGCTTGGCCTTCTGGAGCGGTTAGTTTCCCCATAGGCCTGAGTTCGAGGACCATGCAGTGTCTTGGTTCTGTCTAACGCTTGGCCTTCTGGAGCGGTTAGTTTCCCCATAGGCCTGAGTCCGAGGACCATGCAGAGCCTTGGTTCTGTCTAACGCTTGGCCTTCTGGAGCGGTTAGTTTCCCCATAGGCCTGAGTCCGAGGACCATGCAGTGCCTTGGTTCTGTCTAACGCTTGGCCTTCTGGAGCGGTTAGTTTCCCCATAGGCCTGAGTCCGAGGACCATGCAGTGCCTTGGTTCTTTCTAACACTTGGCCTTCTGGAGCGGTTAGTTTCCCCATAGGCCTGAGTCCGAGGACCATGCAGTGCCTTGGTTCTGTCTAACGCTTGGCCTTCTCTGTAAGTAGGGGTTTGTCCTCGGATCGCTTTACTGGGGACGATTCCTCCTTCGGGCAGATCATGATCTTACACGTGGCATTAATCTCGCCTCCAGCTCGAGCCCCCATCTTTCTTATTTGCGAAGCGTCCTTTGGCCGTTCGTGTTCCGCGCCTGACGCTTTGGTGCACGAGACGCGCCTTCATTAATGGCCTCGTAAATCAACATAAGCTCAACGGTCTGCGGCCCCCTTGGAATCTGGCAGCTTCATTATTATCCAACGCTTCGGTAGCCCTCTTTTCGAATTCTGCGTGAATTAATTCCCACCAACCTTCATCCTCTATATAAGGCCTCCTGGGGGGATGGTTCCTCCACACTCCATGAACCTCTCAACCCAAACAGAAAGAACATAACCTTTCAACTCCCCAAGCCCCTTTAATAACCCCGCCGGAATTGTGACCGGAGTTAGGAGATATGGGGCGGCTTTGGACGGGTGTGAGGACATCCGTGCCAAGAGCCGTGGTGGCCGCAGCCCCCACTGGGCTTCCGGTGCGGCAGAGTCTAGGCGTAACCCCGATGGCGCCACGCACGGTGGCCCGGAGGGATGTCGTTGAAATACCTAACGTCTCTCCTCAGAGCGCACCCCCGACGGAGGAGACATGCGAACTCACATCATGGGCGGTGCCCGAGTGTTGCCGTCTCCAACGGCCGACGCTCGTGGGAGTTGGAGAGAATCAAGGGAACATCACGGGGGAGGGCGTCCCGGAGCCCCTGCATCTGCTCCTCGCTTTGTTCAAGCTCCGTCGCTCCGAGAAAGGAGTTGCTGGTGGCCTTGAAACAAGCCAGTCCCAGCCCCCTTCCGTCCGCTTACTGTCAAGTTCTCCCATTCTCTTGATGCCAGTAAGGGTACGGGTTGACACTTCCCTCGAGCTAGTCTTAGGATGGGTCCGCCTAGGCCTCTGATTGTAGGACTTGCTGGTAGGAACAGTTGTAAAACATGCCTGCCTGAGCCTCTGATTGTAATCTGTAATCTTTTTTCTTTTATGAAATAATATTCAAACTTTCGTTCTTTTTTTTTTTTTTTTTTACTGCTGAATCTTCTGTCTTTGAGCTTTTATCTTTCTGCAATGTTTGTTTGGCAGTTCTTCTTTTTTTTTGCATCACCACCAATCTTCCGTAGAATATCTATTTAGAACAGTCGCCTGTTGCGCCGGCCGGCGCACTAATCCTTCCTACAAACGGCGCCAATTGTAGGGTCTAGGTTTTTGGTTGCCCAAGCCCCAAAGGATATGGGTCAAAAGCCCAACGAACCCTGAACAATGAATTTGTAGAGAGTGGGTCGAAGGTCTAGGCGCTAGCCGGCGTTCACGAGGCGTGAACTCCGGTCCCTTTTATTTAAAGAAACACTTGGAACAATTTACAACTGGAATGTGCTCCTCGGCCCATGGCCGAGGAGGCTTTTCCCTTTTTTCCTTCTTCCTTTTCTCTTTTTCTCTCCTTTTTCACCTCCATCCATCCGTCCCTCCGTCCTTTTATTCAGGAGGGATTCCCTTACATTATATACCCTTTACCCAATCGATCCTAGCCCTACACTTGTTGAGCGATCAGGACATTTGCTCAGGTGCTTGTCCCATCAGCCGCCTTCCCAGTCTCTTTGGGAGTCGCGGCAACTAAGGCGACGCTGGTGCGGGGTCCTTTCCTCATTAATGCGGCCAGGGCGGTTGTCAGGTATATTTAATGTGGAGGTGACTGCTTGTTACGAGCTTGTCCCTCAAGTTCTCGGACGTCCGATGATGAGGTCGTCCTCGGACTTGGGTGCCTCCTTGGCTCGGGCCTTCGGCCCAGGAATGAAGTGGGTTGGGCCGTAGGATTATTTGGCCCCACAATTAATATTGTTATTTTTTAGCATTTGAAAAAAAATAATGGTCATATTGGGTTGAACTACTCCATAAAATAGTTTAATAGGGTCATAAGTTTTACAATTCATTTTTAGGACATTCTGTTTTTTAATTTGAAGTTGATTTGTCCCAAAATTTTACCTTTATCTACAGTATTTTCAGCAAAAAAATTTCAGTTTCAGCAAAACAAGCAAATCCCAAATAGACCCTATCTTGGATTGTGTAAACTAATGGTTCGTTTAGATTGAGGGAGAATAGATTATAATTGTTCTAAAATTAGCCTATTTTTAACCAACTCTAATATACTTCCCTCCACTCTCCCTTTATTCCCCTTCAATCCAAACGGGCCCTAAAGAATTTATATATTACTTAACTATTATTTTAGATTTTTTTTTTAATTGAGAAGAAGACAAAGACAATATTATCAAGTTTTATTTTCATTTATTATTAATATTGTTATTTTTTAGCATTTGAAAAAAAAATAATGGTCATATTGGGTTGAACTACTCCATAAAATAGTTTAATAGGGTCATAAGTTTTACAATTCATTTTTAGGACATTCTGTTTTTTAATTTGAAGTTGATTTGCCCCAAAATTTTACCTTTATTTACAGTATTTTCAGCAAAAAAATTTCAATTTCAGCAAAATAAGCAAATCCCAAATAGACCTTATCTTGGATTGTGTAAACTAATGGTTCGTTTAGATTGAGGGAAAGTAGATTATAATTGTTCTAAAATTAGCCTATTTTTAACCAACTCTAATATACTTCCCTCCACTCTCCCTCTATTCTCCCTCAATCCAAACGGGCCCTAAAGAATTTATATATTACTTAACTATTATTTTATATATTTTTTTTAATTGAGAAGAAGACAAAGACAATATTATCAAGTTTTATTTTCATTTATTATTAATATTGTTATTTTTTAGCATTTGAAAAAAAATAATGGTCATATTGGGTTGAACTACTCCATAAAATAGTTTAATAGGGTCATAAGTTTTACAATTCATTTTTAGGACACTTTGTTTTTTGATTCGAAGTTGATTTGTCCCAAACTTTTACCTTTATTTACAGTACTTTCAGCAAAAAAATTTTAGTTTCAGCAAAATAAGCAAATCTCAAATAGACCCTATATTGGATTGTGTAAACTAATGGTTCGTTTAGATTGAGGGAGAGTGGATTAGAATAGTTCTAAAATAAGCCTATTTTTAGCCAACTCTACTATACTTCCCTCCACTCTCCCTCTATTCCCCCTCAATCCAAATGGGCCCTAAAGAATTTATATATTACTTAACTCTTATTTTAGATTTTTGTTTTTTGTTTTTTTTTTTATTGAGAAGAAGACAAAGACAATATTATCAGGTTTTATTTTCATTTATTATTAATATTGTTATTTTTTAGCATTTGAAAAAAAAATGGTCACATTGGGTTGAACTACTCCATAAAATAGTTTAATAGGGTCATAAGTTTTACAATTCATTTTTAGGACACTCTGTTTTTTGATTCAAAGTTGATTTGGCCCAAACTTGACGGATTGAAAGTCAAACTTGATCAATCCAGCTTGTGTTAAGAATGAGTTGTGCTTGTTATTTCACTTATTTGTGGGTTTTACAAAAGTTGGGATTGGGAGATGGACGGACTTTGTGAGAGAGAGAGAGAGAGAGAGAGAGAGAGAGAGAGAGAGAGATTTCTCAATTGACTTTGAATTTCTCAATCAATAATGGTGTCTTCACCAACGACTCAGATCCAATGGTGTCTACTATGACATCTCACATTAGTGGGGAATAGGATTTTTAATTTTCAAATTTTTTTGAGAATTTTAAATTTCAAATTAAATGGGTTTAATTTTTTGATTTTATTAGTTGAATATGATATTAACGAGGGTGTGATTGTGTGTAGCAACTCTTATTTTTCTATTTATAAAAGATGATGTGTCCCAATGGTATTGGATGGTGTAAATAGGGGTATTTGCATAAAATCTTTATTAAATTAAAATTCTTCTCCAATCATATTAGGTAGAAGAGTCAAGGAGAGTGATTTTTTATATATTGTATATCTTCTTCTTCTTGGCCAAAATTCTAAAATGGTTGGTCATTAAGTACTTAAGTGTATACAATCACTTATACATGGAGATGGAGTTATGAACTCACCATTCTTTCTCGGTCACTCACAATTAACCACATCAAAGTTGTGGTAAAAGTAATACAATAAGATTTGTATCCCTAAATTTTCTCATTTTCTATATAGGAAAGATAGATTTACATATTCCATTTACATTAATTTCAGGACATCATATGAAACTTCAAAAGCATTATAGCTCAATTAGCACCTCTAGTTTATCCTATGGAAACATATAGCGGCCATAGAGTTCAAATCCCTCTCCCCATTATAACTATTGAATTTATGAAAGGAAAAAAAAAAGGACATCATATTATATGAAGCCTTTAAATATTTAATAAAGGGTTAGAAATGTTTAGACCATTTTTTTTTTATTTGCTAATATCATTACACTATTTACTTTCTTCATTAATATTAATAAGCATCTCATATGAAATGTGAGTTCCAGTTAGCTTAATTGATTGGACATCATAGGTTTAAATTATATCTCCAAAAAAAAAAAAAAAAAAATCCTTTAATAAAATGTAAGAAATAAACCGTGGCCATTAAACCATTAGTACTGATTGCACTAGTCAGATTATTCGCAACGCGTCCTAAGTCCTAACTCAAATTGCAAGCTTCGCAGCAATTCCACCAAAGGGCAGGACTAACACACATTGGCCCAATTTCTGCAGTTCAATGGGATTTGAGAACACCATACTTCATGAGAATTACGTTGTTGGCATTCATTCAAATTTCAAAGTCAAAAAGAAAAGAAAAGAAAAAGTAGCGCACTATTGAAGTGACTTTCGGTGGTATTTTTAATTATGAACGTGTCTTCTTGGTCATCTATAGTTAGTAAAATATAGTACGGATGGGAATATATTCACATTTAAAAAAAAATTTGTTAAAAAAATTCGGCATAAAAATATGGGAATAGAGAGAGTTCAGTATTAAGAGCTCGTTTGGATGGAAGAGAAGTAGAAGAGAGTAGAGTAGAGTTTGTTGAAAATAGACAAATTTTAGGCTAAATCTAATCTACTCTGCTCTCTCTCCCTCAATCTAAATTGATCATAAGTCCATTCTTTGTTGAGAAAATATGGGAAATTTTTTTGCTGAAAATATGTAGAAAAAAGTTAAAAGCTTATTTTTGGAGCAATGGATCCACTTTAGGAGCAAAAGTAAGCTAAAAAGTAAAATAAGCTAACTTTTTCTTAAATCTCAAACACGATTTATGTGTACAAGTGATATGTTTATTTTTGAAAATTTTGCGATGTAAAATACAGACCTATTTGCAAATAATATAATTAGTAAACTTTTTATTCTATTTCCATTAAACATATTCATATTAGTACCGATTGCACTAGTCAGATTATTCGCAACGCATCCTAAGTCCTAAGAGCACTCACAGCAGTGAAGCTAAATAGCTATATAGCTATTTTAGTTTCATCAAAATACAAAAATGGCTCTACAACAGTGGAGGTATAGCTAAAAATTTTAGCTTCAGAGCTACAGTATGCAGCTATTTTTGGCTACGTATTGTAACTTGAAGCTTAAAAAAAAAATTTATTACACTTCTCTCTTTTCTCTCATTAAACAAGCATTTTCTATTTTCTTTCTCTCTCTCTCTCTGGCTTCTCTTCTTTCTTCCTCAATTTTTTTTTTCTCTCTAGCTCCTCGACCAGCTCCCTCATCGCCAATCTGTTCCACCGACCCACCCCAAGCCCCATCGCTGATTTGTTCTGCCGATGTGTATTGTGTTGATTTTTAATTTTGTTTGTGATTGGTGATTTTGTTTGGTCTGGGTTGAGGAAAAAGATTAAGGATTTGGGTTGATGGTTTTTTTCTTTCCTACTGTGGACTGGTGATGGTGGTGGATGTTTGTGTTGTGCTGGTGTTTTTATTTATTTATTTATTTATTTATTTTTCCTGTGGATGTTTTTATTATCATTTTAATGAGTTATTTGTATTATTTTAATCAAATAGCTAAAAATTTAGCTCCATTACTATGGGGTGTGAAGAGATAGAATAGATAAAATAACTTTTATAGATGTCAAATAACTATATTTTTTGCTCCACTTTTGTGAATGCTCTAACTCAAATTGCAAGCTTCGCGGCAATTCCACTGGAGGGCAAGACTAACACGCATTGGCCCAATTTCTGCAGTTCAATGGGATTTAAGAACATCATACTTCGTGAGAATTACGTTGTTGGCATTCATTCAAACTTCAGAGTCAAAAAAGAAAAGAAAAAGAAAAAGCTTCGCGGCAATTCCACTGGAGGGCAAGACTAACACGCATTGGCCCAATTTCTGCAGTTCAATGGGATTTAAGAACATCATACTTCGTGAGAATTACGTTGTTGGCATTCATTCAAACTTCAGAGTCAAAAAAGAAAAGAAAAAGAAAAAGTAGCGCACTATTTAAGTGACTTTCGGTGGTATTTTTAATTATAAACGTGTCTTCTTGGTCATCTACAGTTAGTAAAAATATAGTACGGATGGGAATATATCCACATTTAAAAAAAAATTGTTTAAAAAATTTGGCATAAAAATATTGAAACATAGAGAGAACAATATTAAAATTCGTTTGAGAATAATTTATTTTACTGTAATTAAAAATTTTTTATTGAAAATATGTAAAAAAGAAAACTAGAAGCTAACTTTTGAAGCAATGGAACACACTTTAGAAGCAAAAGTAAGCTAAAAAGTAAAATAAGTTAACTTTTTCTTAAATCTCAAACTCATTTAGGAGTAAAAATAAACTAAAAAGTAAAATAAATTAAGTTTTTCTTAAATCCCAAACGCAACTTATGTGTATAAGTGATACGTTTATTTTTTAAAATTTTGCGATTAAAAATATAGATCTATTTGCAAATAATTTAATTAGTAAACTTTTTATTCTATTTCCATTAAACATATTCATATTATAATTAAATCATGAAAAATTAAAAATATATTTATTAAATAATAATTATATAATATAATAAACTTTGTTACTTTTTTTTTAACGTCTTTTTGCCTTTTCCATCCTTGATATACCAGTTTTGATTTTTTTTTTTTTTTTGATAAAACATTTTGAAATTTTTACAAGCATATTTGATATTTCTAAAAAATAAAAATAATACAAGCATATACATTGTATCTTAAATAAAATATTGGGTAAACTATGTATTTGTTCCCTAACTTTTACACCATATTTTAATTTAGTCTCTAACATTTCAATTGTGTCAATTTGATCCCTAACCTTTCAATGTCGTGTCAATTTAATTCCTAATGTTATATTTTAGATGAAAATTGCTAACATGACAAACGGTCAAAATAAAATTTACGTTTATTGTCTCATCAACGTAAGCTAATTTTTTGTTTTGATCATTAAACGCGTCATAAATTTTCATCCAAAAGATAACGGTATGGACTAAATTAACACGATACTAAAAGGTTAGGGACCAAATTGACACAATTAAAAGGTTAGGGACTAAATTAAAATATAGTGTATAAGATAGGAACCAATTACGTAGTTTATCAAAAAACATTTAATAGAGAAAATAAAATGCATTAACTTTTTTTTTTAAGCCTAGTGTATCTTGTGAAGACGTCCTGAAGTGTGTGAGGCACAAATGTGATATTTCCGTAATTTAAAGGAATAAAAAAGTATGAGCACAGCTGTAGCCTGTTGGTTCACTTTTTGAGTGTCTGTGATTACTGCCTTATTGGGACTATTTCTTAACATTTATCTATCTCACCATCCAAAAAAAAAAACATTTATCTATCTCCTTTTTTAGTAAATAAACTTTAGGCATGAGATTAAATTCTATAAGGATGGGGTGTAAAACCTATGTTTTACACCATCCAATAAGTGATTGCCACATTAGCATTTTACTTAAAATTTATTAAAATTCAATACATCCTACCACACCTAATAATATCTCGATAGATTCCCAATTTGGTTGGATTTATATATGGGTATTAGAATTGATTGAGTGTGATTGTGTTTATTCTTAAATATGTGATAAGATGATGTGGCATGTTGGTATTGGAGGGGTAAAACATGAGTTTTACACCACGTCCTTATAAAATTTAATCTCTTATCAGTATAACGCAAATGATACTTTTTATTTAACATGTATATATCCGTACAGTTGTAATAAGCATTTTTACTAATTTAACATCTATTTTAATAAATCCATTTAAAAAAAAAAATTTAATACCACTTTTATAAAAAAAATTATTAAAGTGAATTTTTTTTAATAAAAATTTTCTTAAAATAACTTACTAACCATTAATACTGCTTCTGCTATGTTGATGTGGGGCCACCTCGCCATTGTCCTCGTACCAAACAAGAAATTACACACCATTTATTGATTTCACTTGTATAAAATATGAGCTCACACGGAAGAAGAAAGTGCGAGAAATAAATCGTGGGCCAAGATTAAAAAGGGAACTTGTAAGAAATTTCCGAGGAAATTAAGATCACGCGGGTAGATCTCAAGTAAACTTCTGCACTTCTGTTTCTATAGGATTCAAAAAAGACAATAATTTCGCGAAAACCACGTTGGTATTTATTCCAAGTTAAAAAGAGTAGCGACTTTTAGGGAGTGTTTGGTGTGTGTTTTTAAACAACAATTTTTAGATTTTAAACAATATTTCATGTATTTTTATACACTTTTTCACCCACACGCATTTTTACAAAAGCTTTTAAATAACAATTTTTAATTTTTAAACATATATACTAAACGTGCCCTCAGTTTTCGCAAAAGTTTGCATTTCAATTATTAAAGTGTGTTAGAGTGATGCATATATATAAGAATAAACCATTTGTCATGGGCATTGCACTCATCAATCAATCAACCAATCATACACTCTATTTTAACATGGCTCCCTCTGTCTCCATTTCCATTAATCTGGTATTAGCATTATGGGTTCTTTGTATATTCACGCACTCCACAACTATGGTTGTTGCAGCTAAGTCATCAGCGCTAGAACTAGAAGCCAAGGCTCTGCTGGAGAGTGGGTGGTGGAGTAGTAACTACACCAATGGTTCCTCCTTAAGTCATTGCAAGTGGCCTGGAATCTTTTGCAATGTTGGCGGAAGCGTCATAGAGATTGACATGGATGGGGTCGACGTCTATCTGGGAGATAAGTTTCGAAAATTCAACTTCTCATCCTTCCCAAATTTAGAAGGTCTTTATCTTGATAAAACTGGACTCCAAGGAAGCATCCCGCCAGAGATTGGTACTCTTTCTAAACTCACCTATCTTTCTCTATCCACGAATAATCTCACAGGTAATTTGCCTCTTTCACTTACAAACCTCACTCAGTTAGTGACATTTGAAATTTCTTCTAACCTAATTAGTGGGTCCATTCCTAAAGAATTGGGAAATTTATGGAATCTTTTTCGTTTAGATCTGAGTAATAACACACTCACCGGGCCAATCCCTTCAACTCTTGGCCTTCTAACCGATCTTTCTCATTTAAATCTGTCTTTTAATGAAATCAGCGGTTCTATAGCTTCAGAAATTAGATTTCTAAAGCACTTAGAATACTTGGACCTACAACAAAACAAGCTCACTGGTCCACTCCCTTCATTTCTATGGCATCTAACCAATTTAACCTATTTGTCTCTTAATTCGAACCAAATCAATGGTTCCATTCCCGCAGAAATTGGCAACATGAAGAATTTGGGAGAGTTGTCCCTTGCTTGGAACCAAATTAGTGGCTTCATCCCTGTAGAAATAGCTAATTGCTCTTCGTTGTACAACTTAACTCTAAGCCACAACTACTTAACAGGAACCATTTCCTTTTACATGAGTAACTTTTATTTGTTACAATATTTAGATCTCAGCTATAATAACCTTAGAAGTTTTCCCCAAACTATCAATCATTTAACTGTTTTGGAAACTCTGTCCCTCGATTGGAATCAAATCAGTGGCTCCATCCCCACTGAAATAATTGATTGCCGGAGCTTGAGACACTTGACATTAAGCCACAACTACTTAAGTGGAAACATTCCCTCTCACATTAGTTATCTTAATTTCTTAAATGCTATTGACCTAAGTCATAACAATATCAGCGGAGATATTCCATTTGAACTTGGAGATTTACAACATTTAGAGCTCTTGGATCTTAGCTACAATAATCTTACTGGAAACATTCCCATTTTTTCTATTTCCATAAAAAAAATAAACCTTTCATACAATTCATTGCAAGGTCAAATCCCAAATGGCTACTTAAATTGTACGCCTTACACAGTTATCGGCAACAAAGATTTATGTGGCGACATCCAAGGTTTCCGTCCCTGCTTTCCAAATTCCCCAAACAATAACAAATCAATTGTCCACGAAATAAAAATTGTTGTTCCCCTCAGCTTTTTCCTTGTGTTTTTACTTTTTGGGTTTATTTTCCTCTCTCGACATGGGGATAAGAAAACTAAATCGGATTCAAATGAATCAAAGAATGGAGACTTATTTTCAATATGGAATTATGATGGAAAAATTGCATATGAAGACATCATCGAAGCAACAAAGGACTTTGACATTAGCTGCTGCATTGGGACAGGCGGTTATGGTAGTGTTTACAAAGCACAATTGCCTAGCAGTAAAGTAGTTGCCATAAAGAAACTTCATCGCTTGGAGGCTGAGAACCCAACATTTGACAAGAGTTTCAAAAATGAGGTTAAAATGTTAGCAGAAATCCGACATCGAAATATTATTAAACTTCTTGGCTACTGTTTGCATAATCGATGCATGTTTTTAATCTATCAGTATATGGAAAGGGGAAGCTTGTTTTCTGTCCTAAGCAATGATGTTGAGGCTGTGGAATTTGATTGGATGAAGAGGATGAACGTCATCAAAAGTACAGCACATGCCTTATGTTACATGCATCATGGATGTGTTCCGGCAATTGTTCATCGAGATATAACCAGCAACAATATACTATTGAACTCTGAATTGGAGGGTTTTGTCTCTGATTTTGGCATGGCTAAATTTCTTGATTCTGATTCCTCCAATCAAACTTTAGTTGCTGGGACTTATGGTTATCTTGCTCCAGGTAAATTAATATTCTTTTTGTCATACTCCCAACTATTATTTTAAAAGGTTTGCCACGCGTGGAGCTTTCTACATTTTATGCTACTTAGTATACTTTATTGTTTTTTATCTGATAGGACCATGCATGCATGATAGAAAATATCACTTTCACAACAGAAATTTTATACACTAGCAAGTTGTCCAATGTCTTCATAAAATAAGTATATAGAAATAAAAGTAAAACATTAAGATTAAAGGTAAATGAAAGACATTACATCTTTTCATACTTTTCATTTTTTTTTTCTTTCTCATGTATGCAGAATTGGCCTATACTATGGTGGTGACTGAAAAATGTGACGTTTATAGCTTTGGAGTGGTGGCATTAGAAATATTAATGGGAAGACATCCAGGCGAGCTCATGACATCGTTATCATCATCTCAAAGTGTGATGTTAAATGAAATATTAGACCAACGTCTCCCACCTCCAAACCCTTTGGTTGCAAAGGATGTTTTTCTTGTTGCTGCAATTTCATTTGCTTGCTTACACACTAAACCAAAGTCCAGGCCGACAATGAAATGGGTGTCCCAAACATTTCTTTCTCAGAAGAAACCAGTAATGAAACCCTTACATTCAGTTTCACTGTGGCAGTTGAGGAACCAAGAAACATACACGATTGGAGAGAGTGAAACTCAATAAGGAATCTCTTGTTTTTTGGTTGAGAAGCATATTTTTTGATGAACTTTTATGGAAAAAATGGTGTGTGTTACAATGATAATACCTTTAGAATGTTATGTAAGTTGTATGTGTTGTTCTTTATGATTTGCGACTCGTAATTTGCAACATGAAATTTATGTCTTTACCACTTTTCTAATGCCACACATCTAGAATTCCAATAAGCAATCGCAAGTTATAAAGGCTGATCTATACCCTTGATGCTCGATACTGGTTGGACTTACTCCATAAGATTCAGCAATAATAAAGAAAAATTTAATGAGTAAAAACAATTAATAAAACTCCCACCCTCCATTGCTATATGCTCCCAAGACAAGCAACCCTCCCTCTCTCTCGGTGGCCGGCCACAATTCCAAATCTCAAACGCGGGCTATGACTTGTTAGAGGGAAGAACATTTTTTTCTAAGGGTAAGGCAATCAAAATTGGACAAGAACACACAAATCAAGCCCCACGGCAGAGACATCACTCCACCAAATAAGCTTTTCCTGGAATTTATTAACCAGAGAGAGAGAGCATGTCCTGGAACCAAGATACACGGCACTACTAGCTTGGATTCTTGGAATAGCTTCTAAAATTAGAAAAGAATACAAATTTCAAATATAAAAAGACCCCAACCAAGGTCATGTGCTTTCTTTAACAATTTTGACAAACTTCCATTCCTTCAATTAGAGCATACCAAAAACCTATGATTACATCTTCACTCCATAAATTCAACCCTAAATATCAACATGAAAGAATCTCCATTAAGCAAGAAGAATCCCATCAGTGAAATCTCACGCAACATCCATGTAATTTGCAATAGCAGAACTTGAGATTCCATTTTGCCACTGTTGGCAACAAAATTTGTTAAGTGGACGATGGTCATGTTCAGTGTTAGACCACAAAAAATCAGTTAACCCAATTTTTGTTCAAGAATATAGGTATACCCAATCGGTCCTGCTCTCAAGCACAATAGTGTAAGATCACAAAGAATTACCCACATCTTTTATACCTTAGATTTTAAGGAATACCTAACACATACTAGATCAATCAATTTATTGCCGTCCATAAGGAGAGTAGGAGACACCTTGCGTTTGCATGTAGTGATCCTGTGCTTCCTTCCTAGGACTTTTAAAGGCATGACTTCCCATTTACTGTAATTTGAGTACCTCCCGACATTGCTCATGTCTGGAGATCCTGAGATGGGTCCATTGCTGTAAGGCTCCAAATTGCCCCACACCTTACAACTACCAAATTGGCCCAAATCACCCACCTGACTGCCTTGACTCTTCTTTAAGTGCAAAGCTGCAGCATGAGCTCTGCTAATCATATCTCGACTAGGTACATCTGACCAGTCTTGCTTCCTCTTGGATCTCATGGGAGAATGGATCCTAATAACCTGACAGACATGAACCCTAGTCATTTGGAGAGAATAATTGGTGCATATGGGCCTGAGGTAATAAGAGCGTATGATAGCTTCTCAGAGGGTGAAAAGAGCAAAATGGAGAAAGAGAGAATATCCTTACGCCAAGGCATTCTAGAAGCTGATAGTATGCTCTCCCTTGAAGTGGATTGTGCCCCTTCCTAGGTGTAGAGAAGTATCGCGTCCTATCATAAAGATCATGACATATATTAGCTAGAATGCAAAGATAGCAACATTATAGAGTAACATGCAAATAAGGAAACCTGAATTTAATGAGATCATGATACAAATCAAAAAATATATCCAGCCAGCAGACAAGGCAATGTCAAATAACAATTAATTGAGATACAGATGCAAATAACAAGGACATCAGCAGGTTATCAATTGATGAAAAGTAAAATAATATAAGTAAAATCAGAAGTTAGCTAACCATTTAGTATAACCAGGATCAACCGTGAAACCATATATGTCAACAATGTCACACATGGAGAGTGCTAGTTCTATAGATTTCATTCCAGTTCCTTTGGCACCTCGACGCAGCACAATTCCTTGGAAAAGATAAACCGGATTTGGAATACTCTGCGACAAAAACAATCCAAAATGTCAAAATGTTCACCATGTCTTTTAAGGAGGCCTCAATTAGTGGTTCAGCATGTAGCAAGTGTCCAACCACACCACAACAAGAACATTTTACTAAAACACTAACTGATAACGGAAGTTTACAGAAACAACTAATATTTATCGTCACAGAAGTAAGGAATGTGGCAAACTGAAAGAATGATCTAGCACACGGATAGAAGCATGAGTTACACAAATTACATAACTCAGAAAAACATCTCAATCATGCACTCATCTGGTCATGATGCATGTCCTCTTTCTTCAGGTATGTGACCATTAAGGCCAACATTAGATCTTATTAGCTTATTTGTACATAGTCTTCGCACTTGTTATATGCTCGGCAATAAGGAATGCAACGGCCTTCTGAGACACGATTTTCACCTTAATCATAGCATTAAAGTCTGTGTGTCACACTTTTAATTATAAGTACCTCATGGTCCTCATCATCTGTTAGAGAAAAGCATTGTGAGTCATTAAAACTATCTAGGTCATACACCAACAGACATTTATGACTTTACTAAAAGGGGACCAAAATCAGAGGCATCTTAAATGGTAGTCAATAACAAATTAAGGTACTATGGAAGATTAATAGTGTATCACTCCTTTTTTTTTTTTTTTTGGGATTAAGGCTTCCTGTTGTTGTTGTAATCTAAAACTTACGTTAAACCTGTACCATCATCCTTAGAGCTAATAGGGATTTTTTAATTAGTCAAGGCCAGAATTTCAAGTTTTGGGTTTCCATCAAAAAGATTGAGCACTATTAAAATGTTTTCTGTGGAAGTTGGATGAGGGATAGGCACAACTAAGAATCTTATAACAGTCAGATATCTCATAGTGCGTCAATAACCGGTTAGAAAAAACAACAATAAACAGAAGAACCAGAGACACTACCATAACACTATTGAAATGCAAGTGCAGTATAAATCTTGTTCCTAAAATATGATAAGATGAGAAAGGAGAAATGTCATGATAGATGAGGGGCGCATTATGAACAAAAGTAAAAACTTGTGTTGATTTGTTTAATAAATCTCAGTACTTGCCAATTTAACTTAGATTACCATGTTCTTTCACATGCGTGCCATCATATATTCATAATTTCATATATAAGGATGCAATTATTGAGGGGACCATGTTGACTCCAAATCCCCAAGTCTCCACGGGCCAAACAACTTACCCAGATAGATGGCCAAAGAATATCTTTGTCGATATGTTTCCCCTACAGATTGCAGGTTCCAAAATGTTTCTTTAATTTATATAGATTTTAGATTTTATGACGATTTTTTTTTAATATTCCCTTTCTTAAAACATCTGAGACTGTAAAAATTTATGTGGTTTAAATTTTTAATAGCTTCATTTTCTTGCCTTATAATTTAGACAGAATTGAGAGAGGATGCGAGTTCAGTTCAAGGCATTGGTGAATTGGTTATCCAAAGATATGGAATTTTGGTGAATTGGTTTATCCCTGTGGTGATTTAAACCAGGAAATGATAGTGTGAATAAGCCAAAGAAAATGTGCCATATGATGCGAGAGGAGTAAGGTGTTTGTTTTTGAACACAATGAAATGACTGGTTCTAGATGGCAATTGGCAACTCAGTGACATTCGGAAGGATATCTGATCAATTGATGAAAGAACTGGTTCTATTGAGAAGCTTTGATCCAGAAAAATCGTTTCTTTTTAAACAAAAATTCCACCTTTTTCCGTTGCTAAGTGCTAACCAAGTATTCCACCTTTTATTTGCCCAATGGAATATTTTCCAAAAGATCTGCATTATAATTTATAAACATATATGTTCCTACATGCCAATTTAATTTAAATAAATTACCATGTTCTTCACATGCCATTATGACAGAAGGAAACCAAACTCTTTAACAACGTAGTACAACAAATATGAGGATACAATTAATAGCGTAATAATAAGCTAGAAGGCCCACATAATTGAGGGACCATTTGGTCTAGCAGATAGGACAAATAGGTTCCGAAGTTCCAAACAAGAATATCTTTTATTAATATGTTTCCCTAGCTGAATACTAATTACATTCCTCTTCCCATTCTGAGCAGCAATCTTGCTCTATATAGCTTCCCCCCTACTCTAGTCATTGACCCCAACTCACCCTTACACACACATACACATTAGATATTACACAGAACACTAGCACACCTTTAAGATCTAACAATGTCTGGCAGAAGATTAGATTCTACGAGTGCAACAGAAGATGAGGTTAAAGATCTTATTCTAGAACTTCAAGCACTATTATCCAATGAGGTGGACAAGAGCAGGACAACAAGGGTAGGAAAACTCACACTTCGTTTATAATCACACATAATAACATGTGTTATATTGCTCAGTCAAACCCCTTTTTTCTTTTTGGGTACGTTGTTATTGCTTAATTTGGTTGTGTCTTGCAAACTTTGTTATCATTGTCCAGGTTCTGGAAGAGATTTGCAATCATATAAAGAGGCTGCAGAAAGAGTTTGACAACCTGAGCAAGAAAATATGTGGACTACTTGGGCCTCAAGACACTAATAATAATGTTGATTTTGCTGAAGTCCTCAATCTAGTAATGGAATTGTAGGGACATATTTCTGCAATTGTACCTAACTGTTTTATCAGATATCACCGTGTATATTTTCTCTATGTTTTAGGGTGCGTTTGGATACCACTTAATGTGTTTTCCAATATACGTAAATGGCTAGATCTACCGAAACTGGCTTACGTATACCCTAAATATAAACAGAAAATAGATTAAATTCAATAATGATTTGATGTGAATACCCATATTACACCCTCCAATAGTGATGTTCCACTTAACGTACGGATTTACAATTATTGAAACTGCATTTTTTTAGCGCCACGTCAAACCCCTGATTTCTTCAAAGACAAAGTAAATTGTAGTGCCACTTAAGATTACACCTAGCAAAATTGGATTTGGACCGGTAACACGTCCAAACTAAGAGTAAATATATGGGTATGGGTCAGGAGTTTTCGGACCCATGAAAAAGGGTTGACCTGAACTGACTCGTTAAAATGGTGAGTTAGGTTGGCCAACCTTTTTTTAAAGGGATTTTTTTTTTTCTTTTTTTGCTTGTTTTGGCTTTATTATTTTGTGTAAACATGTTTTACACGTTCAAAACTTGCATTTTTCTTTTCCAATTTTTTTTTTCCTTCTCACACACACTCATAGATTCTTTCTTAATTAGGTGGAGGCTTAAATGCTTCAATTTAATAATTTTGGATGATGTAAACTTAAAAATTTATATGTTATTTAACTATTATTTTAGATTTTTTTATTTTTTTTAATTTTTATCGAAAAGAAGGGAATATTATATTATTATTTTCATTTATTATTAATATTATTATTGTAGGGATTCAATTTAGAAAAGCCCTAACAATACATTTCTAGAGAGTGGAATGAAGAATTAGGCCCTAACAGACTAATAACAGTGCACCAGGTACTCTTCACCATTGAAGGGGAATGAACCCAACTTATTCCTAAGGGTAGCTCCTCGGCGCTTGTCCGAGGAGGTCCTCTCCCCCCCCATTTACTGCTTTGCTCGCCCTTCTTATATAGTCCTCTCCCTCGTATCTCTTTCTTCCATTTGTTGATCATCCATTTGCCTTCCCTCTGACCGTCCGTCCCATCAGAGGTCTTATCAGTACTCGAGTGGTTCACAATGACCAATGTTACCCTGCCCAGGGGTTACATCCCCATTAATGCGGCCAGGGGGTTAGATGAGTGCATTTAGTGTGGAGGTGACAACCGGTTCTGGGCCTGTTCCCCCACCTGGAATCAGCCTCGGTACGCCGAGGACAGGGATGTCCTCGGCGTGGATCCAAAAAAGCATAGATCTTCATACACCGTCCTCGGACGATCATCCTTCCTTGGCATGGGCCTTGGGCCAAATGCAAGATGGGCCGAGGCTACCAGGCCCACGGGCCCCACAATTATTTTTTGCATTTGAAAAAAAAAAAATGGATTGTATTGGGATGACCTAACCCTTAAAATACCATATTAAGGTCATAAGTTTTACAACACATTTAGGACAATTCATTTCTAACCTGAACCTGATCTGGCCCAAATTTGACCAATTTAAACTCTAACTTGAACGACACAACTCGTGCTAAGTGTCCATTTGAGAATTGCTTATTTTTGGTGGTTTATCGGTATAATATGATACAAAAAATTAAAAACTAACTTATTTTCAAAAGGGTAGAAGTTAGATTATTTAAAATAAAATTGATACAAAAAGTAGCGTGGAACCCGCAAACAATACATAAAATAAGCAAAAAGCTACCTTATAGTCATTCCCCTAACACATGCTCGGAATGAGTTAAAGTCGTTCTTTGTGGGTGTCGTAGAAGTAGGGGCTGGGGGATGGACGGACAATGAGAGAGAGAGAGAGAGAGAGAGAGAGAGAGGGTTAAACTCATTCATTGAGTTAAAGTCGTTCTCAATGAATTTTGAATTTCTCAATCAACAATTACGTCTCTAGTGGTGTCTTAAACAACACCAGAAACTCCCCTCAGATCTAGTGGTGACTATGACGACATCTCACACTTGTAGTGAATGGGATTTATAATTTTCTAATCAAATGGGTTTAATTTTTCGATTATACTAGTTGAATATGATATCAATGAGGGCGTGGTTGGTGTGTAGTATCTCCTATTTTTCTATTCATAAAAAACTGATATGTCACATTGGTATTGAATGGCTTAAATAGGGGTATTTATATCAAATCCTTATTAATTTAAACTCTTCTCATCTTTTTTTTTTTTGGAGAAAGAAATGTAGACAATCAATTAAACATAAATTAACTACTTTTTCTCCATTACTCACAATCAACCATAACAAAGAATGGGTAATTGTCCCACATTGCTTAAGAGAGTGTGTTGTGTGTAGTATAACTTGCCCCACCCTCCCTTAAAAGTTACCATGACTTTTGAGTGGAGTTGTGGTGTGCCTTTGTGTTAGAACCCCTTTCCCTCTCCCTTGTGTGTGTGTTTGTTTCTCAAAAAAAAAAAACCATAACAAATTTATGGTAAAAGTAATGCAACAAAAGTTGTCCCTAAATTTTCTCATATTTTATATAGGATAGATAGATTTTTACTTATTCCATTTCCATTAATCTAAGAGTATCATATGAAACTCTAAGAGGCTTGTAGCTCAATTAGCACATCTAGTGTGTACATATAGGGTTTAAATCCTCCATCTCCCATTATAAACTATTGAAAAAAAAAAGTATGAATCCTTTAATAAAAGTGTTAGAAATGACTCATAGTAACTCACTACACCATTTTTTTTTTTGGCTAATATCATTACACCATTTCCTTTTTCCACTAAATATAAGCACCTCATATGAAACCTTTAATAAAATGTAAGAAATAATCGTGGCCATAAAACGTAAGACAAAAATTGCACTAGGAAAGATTCTTCGCAACGCGTCCTAACTTAAATTGCAAGCTACGCAGCAAGTCTACTATATAGAGCTGGACTTAAAAGTTATCATCCGACATTAATGGAATTTAAAAGATGTTTACTTCAATTGAATTATGAGGAGGATTTTTAGAGATATGTCCAAGATGTTCACTTCAATTGAATTATGAGGAAGACTCATAGAGAAATGTCCAAGATGTTAACTTCAATTTTAATTTCTGCACTTCAATAGGATTCAAAAGGATAATATTTTGAGAGAAACGTGATATTGTTAATTCAAAATTTGAAAAAATAAAAAAAATGCTAGTGCCACAGGGGCACAACTCACCCACACCAAGTGACAAATTACGAGTTGTAGAGAAAAAGTGGTGGGTCCATAACTCCACTACTTACAATTTGTCACGTGAGCGAGTTGTGGCAAAAGTTATATCATTTGTTATGATTCTAGCATTTTTCAAAAAAGTTACCCTTGTTATTTGACACCATTTGGTCGAGTTGATATCTTAGGAGAGGGCATAGGTTCAAGTTATGAGGGTAGTAGGTTAACAAGATATGTATTAATGAGTATTTCTAACTATCTCAAAAAGAAAAAAATTAGTACATTTTTAAAATGTGGTCAACATCAATTGTGAATATGTGTCTGAAATAGTAAAGGTAAATTAAATATTTTATCCAAAAACAAATATCGGATCTTTTACTAATGAGTCAGTTTTGTGTTTTTTTTTTTCCAAAGAATATGGCCAATTTTTATCACTTTTGGGAGAAGGTTACATTTATTTTTCTTACAATTATTATTACAACACTTTGCATGGTAATAATAATATTAATATAAACTAATAATTTTCCTTTTAATTATTATTAGGCTGTCTTTCTTGAGTCTTGAGTAATTATTATTTGGCCTTGCATTGCACATATCAATCAATCTAAGAAATTACACCATTTACTGATTTCACTTATGTAGTGAGCTCATACCGAACAAGAAAGTGCGAGAAATAAATCGTGGGCCAGGATTAAAAAGGGAACTTGCAAGAAATTTTCGAGGAAAGATCATGCGGGTAGATTTCAAGTAAACTTCTGCGTTAGATCTATAGGATTTAAAGCGACTATAATTTCGTGAAAACCACGTTGGTATTTATTCAAAGTCAAGAAGAGTAGCGACTTTCAGTCTTCGCAAAAGTTTGCATATCAATTACTAAAGTGTGTTAGAGTGATGCAGATATATAAGAATAAACCATTTCAGAAGACTAGCTTATTTTACTATTTAGCTTATTTTTGCAACTATTTATGGGCTCCACTGCACTTTTTAGTACTATTCATAGGTCCCACTGTATTATTTCAACTAAGTTTTACATTTATTTACAGTATTTTCCGCAAAAAAAATTTCAGTTTCTACAAAATAAGCAAATCCCAAATATACCCTTAATCTTGGATTGTGTAAACTAATGGTTCGTTTAGATTAAAGAGGAGGAAGGGGGAGTAGATTAAAATTGTTCTAAAATTAGCATATTTTCAGCCAACTCTACTATACTCCCCTTCACTCTCCCTCCATTCTCCCTCAATCTAAACGGGCCCTAAAGAATTTATATATTACTTAACTATTATTTTAGATGGTTTTTTTTTTTTAATTTAATTATTGAGAAAAAGACAAAGAAAATATTATCAAGTTTTATTTTCATTTATTATTAATATTGTTGTTTTTTAGCATTTGAAAAAAAATAATGGTCATATTGGGTTGAACTACTCCATAAAATAGTTTAATAGGGTCATAAGTGAAAGCTCGAAAACATGTTGAAAACACAAGAGCCGTTTAGACCCCCCAATTAAAATTACGGCTTGGTTGATTTTACACTAACTTAATACTAAGTGCGGAATAGTGTAAACACAAGCGTATAAGCAAGACAACTACTCTAATCCATAATTAAAGTAACACAGCAGTAATAATGAAATGAACAAGAGTAGGGAAGAAGGATGCAAACACAGAAAACACCGAGAGGTGTTTTCGAAAAGGAAACCGAAGAACTCGGCGAAAAACCTCTCCGCTGCCCTCCAAGCGGAAATCGATCCACTAGACAATCAGTTGGGATACATGAGTAAGCAAGAGACCCTCCAAGCCTAATCTACCTGATGTACCTAAGCCCTCCAAGCTCCTACTCTAACAAGGCTTCTCGGAACCGTGTCTTGTCTAGCACCCCGGATCCCGCAACAAGCTCCATGTTGCATCTGCCATTCCAGGCTTCTTCCAATGCTTCCCAGCAGCACTAAAACGTCACTCAACACTCTCAAATGGTGTGGTAAGTGTTTGGGCTATCAACCTCTCAATGGTGTGGAAATGGAGAGGGAAGGGTTGAGGAGATACCACAAGCAAGTGTATAGAGAAAGGTGGGGATGACAATCTCTAATTCCAAATGTGTTTGGCTAGGGTTTTCTCTCTGAAGCATTCCTCAACATTTGTGGGTAATAAGGGTATATATAGGATAGGTGCAAAATGTGTGAGTCAGTCAGTATAGGCTGGCAGAACAGCATGTCTCGTGGGTGTCTCGCGGGAAGGCCTTACCCGCGAGATACTCGCGAGAGACAGCTGTCTCCACCTGGCCTGACTCTTCGCATTCCAGCATGTGCAGGGCACATGCTTCACTTCGCGGGAAGATAAGTCGCGACATACCCGCGAGAATCCTTCAGCCTCCAAATGCTTGAGTCTTCACACACTCTCTATCACACACCCCTTACAACAATTCCCACAACAAATACAGGGTATAAACGATTGATAATAATTACAATCAAATTTGGCACGGAATAAAAGCCAACAAAATACATAGTTGTAAATAACAACTTTACAATCTCCCCCTTTGGCTATTCCGTGACAAAACCCTAAAACAGACTCTAGACTTAAACGTGAGTTTGGGAACAAAGGCAAAACTCACTCACACCTAATTCTAGATTCTGATAAGCTCTTGAAACATATGAACAAGTAACTCCTGAAACACAACAACAAAATAATATCATTGTATGCAGAAAACTTGAAGAACATATGGAGCAATAATAGCATGATCAAGCAAAATGAAATAGAAACACTAGATCATGGCAAGATCAAACAAGCAATTACTATGCTCATTCACACAAGGAATGAACATCTGGATATGCAAGATGATAAGCTCATTTGAAGAGTACCATTTGCAAATCCAACACTCAACCAATGCAAAATACTCGAAGTATTTGCATCTAGGAACAATCCTACTAGGGCACAAGAGTGTTCATCACTCAACCAATGCATAGAACGTATATGCATCTAGGAACAATCCTACACGGGCACAAGAGTGATGTACTGAAGTAAAATGAATGACATTAAACTTCAATAGCACAGGCATAAAGGCTGCATAAGCAAAGTACTGCATATGCATGGCACAAACCATAAAAGCCTACAAAATATGCAATGAAACAAACCCTTAAAGCTTACAAAAGCAACATGGGTACATGCAAAGTATGCTACAAAGCATAGAGAATATCACAAAAGAAACATCTGAAATAATACTTAAATAAAACATAGTATCAAAGCTTTAAACCAAAAGCAGTAAAACAGTTATAAACACTAAAAGAAACTGAATTGAACCGTCTTTAAAACCAATAACCAATGCTATTAAGTTTCTAAGCTATGCTCCCCCTAACGCTGTGCAAGCTCTTCTCCAGCTCCCCCTCAGAAATTTCTCCCCTTTTTTGACCAGAATGACCAAAGGGCTAAAACGGATCGGACTCTGAATCTGAGCCATGAGTGGAGGACAATTCCTGAACCTGCGATGCTAATGCGGTGATCTGTCCTTGAAGGTACGCGAACTGATCTGCTGTGTGCTGCACGTGGGAGTCAAGCACTGTAGACATCTGATCCATCTTAGCAAGCAACTGATCAAGTTTGCTTAAGCCTTGTGGTGGAGCCGAAGAGGATGGCTGTGCAGAGGGCTCTGGAGTCGAGGTGAACCTGTCAATCTCTTCCTCTGTATCTTCACCTTCATCCTGCTGAACCCGTCGTGGTGGTGGTATGGTATGCACACCAGTCTTGGAGCCTCTAATGTGTGCAGTGCTCCTAGTCAGTGTATGACCACCAATGGGGTAATCCCTCTGAACAACTGTGAGGCCACTGGGTAGCTTGAGCTTTGCCTTGGCAATCAATCCCATGATCAAAGAGGGGAACAACATCACAGTCCGTGAATTCTGCTTTGTGATGCTCTTCTTTAGGACATGCATGATATGGCCAAAAATGTCAATCTCCTTATGTGTAAAGAGATCATACAGGAATCTTGTTCTCGGAGCAGATAGAGTGGTGAGATTGGTGATCGGATACAGATTGTGAATCATCACATAGCTTAGTGTCCTCATTTCTAGAGAGAACTTGAGAGTGTCCATGGATGATTTCTTCGGTTCACCACCAAGAAGTGTAATCATCTCAGCAATAGAACCCAATCTGTCCTCATAAGCAACTGTGATTGGCTGAGATGGAGGACGAGTCTCCAAAAAGTCTTGGATGCTCTCTCTTGTAATCATAAACTCCTTGTGTCTTACCCAGCACTCAATACACTCTCCGTTGACAGTGGCATTAGAGAAGAACTCCTTGATAATCTCTGAATATACCACTCCAGTCGGGTTTAGCAGCTTGGTCCACGTTCTATCTTTGAACACTTCAGGGATGCAAGTGCCCTCAAGAGTCTCTAACTGGACTACCCGTTCCATGATGATCGTCTTGTCCTTGTAGCAGTCATTGTACTTCATATCAGCTTCTATAGACTTGAAATGATCAAAATCAGTTCGGGCTCGCTTTGAAGTCGATTTCTTCCTAGCTGCATGCTTGGTGGGAGACATCTGCACAATTTTACAAAGCAAAGAAGAAAAAAAATGCACAAACATAAACCAGAAGACAAACTTCATTAGATTCAAGTTAGTTCCAAATCAGACTTAAACTAACTGAAAACATAGCATGGTAGACTCTTAACATCATGCTTAAAGACTCAAACCTATAAAGCATAACCACAATGCAAAAAAAATTAAGAGACAGTGCAAGTGTGTGTGTCTGTGTGCAAGTGCTGATGAGTGTGTGTGGCATGAGATGCATGAGGGTGCCTAAGTGTGCCTAGTTGTGTGCCAAGAGTGTGCAACATGAGCAAAGTGAGTGAAACACACAATCAATGACCAAACCAAGTACAATAAGGTCAAACAAGTGAAAGTCCATGGATTTAAATCACTTGATTCCAATTTAGCACAAAAATGTCACTCGGACATTTTGACAAACACCTAGCATGCACAAATGCAAATATAACATGAATAATGCATGAACATGGGAAAATCTACCCTCAATACATGGTAAAATGCCACAAGGGACCAACACAGATGCAGAAACAACAAATGGGACACAGCCCAATCAAAATATTTGAGAAAAATTCACCCAATTTTGAAAACTAACCCAAAGTTTCGAAAATCCCCAATTATCAAAACCCTAACAAAAATTCTGCATAATCTAAGCAAAAACTTAAAAAGAAATGATTATCAAACATACCTTGAAGAAGAAAATGCAGAAAAAGTGCTTGGATTGAAGGGGTTTGAATGGAATAGTGATTTGGGTTGAAAAGGTTCGAGACATGTTGAGCGAGGGAAGTTTTTGTGTTTTGAAAAAACTGTCACATCAGCTATATAAAAACTGAAAACACGTGTTTTTCGCGGGTTAGGGAGTGGCGAAACAGTCGCGAGACAGTCGCGAGAAGGGCCACTGAAGCACAAAAATTTCGCGAGAAGCATTAGGTCGCGAAACAGTCGCGAGACAGTTGCGGTAACTTCTGTCTGAATTCTGAAAAATCCAATTTTAAGCCAAACAGCATTTCGCGAGAAGCTGTTGGTTGCGAGACAGTCGCGAAAGTTTCTGTGTGACAGGAAGAAAAAAATATTTCCCTCAACTCCTTTTTCGCGGGAAGCTCTAAGTCGCGAGCTTCTCGCGAAACAACCCTTGAACCAGTTTTTGAAGAAACACAAAAACATGCATTTTAATCAAAAACAAAAGACATGAAAGTATAAAATCACTTTCAAAAACAAATAAAACACTCAAAAATCTTTTTAGGTTTGATCAACAAAGATTGAGCATGTGAAAACACATTTAATCAAGTACAATCACACAAATGAATATGACATTCATTGAACAAAGACTTGTGTGTTGTGTGTGGATATCAAAAATGAGATAGTCCTTAGTCCAATGTGAAGCTTCAATGATCAATTCAATCAAGGCATACACAACTAGCACTAGATTATGTGACCTATCTCAATTATAGAAACATGCATATATGACCTCCCACACATACTTGATAACAATTCATTGAAGCTTTTCATTTGGCTCCATATTCAACATATCATTTGCAACTTTTGAGCAAAGAAAATCTCATTTAGAGAAAGATGCCTGAAATTTTTGATATTTCAATTGATGATTTAGCCTTTGGCTTTTTGGGCATCATACATTTTATTTTGATCGCTTTCCCTTTTTCCTAGTCGAATACTAGTTTGTGCGACAGGCTTTTGCAGCTCTATATCTCTTTTCATTTGGAGATTTACATTTAGAGAGCTCTTTTAAGCAAAAAAAAAAGAAAAAGTGGGAAGATATATAGGCATGAGTCTATGCATGTCTCAAGATCAACAAAACCATTCACTAATCATTCATGACAAGGTTGAAGATCTATTTACAACAGTCACATAGATTTCAGAATTTCTTCCACAATGATATGAGTGCATGAGGGACAAGCTAAGCTCGTTAAATGCACAAAGCCATAAGTACAAAGGTACAAGGCAAAACATGCTTTGAGACAAAACTCAACAAAGTGATCAAATTTTTTGGATTTTCTATTTTTTTTTTTATGTGTTTTTGAATTTTTTGAACACACCCAAAACAGAGCAAGAAAAGAACGATCAACAAAAATAGCAGGTACAAACCAAAACAGATAAATGAAAAACTATTAGACACTAAACATGTGGAACCAAAACAATAAGTATGCAACAAAGAGTAGTATAGGTTCACACAAGAGATAGAGTTCAGGGAATGATACCGACACCGATGGTCTTACGCAAAGATTCAAACTTTAGGCCATCTAGAGGTTTAGTAAATATGTCTGCCTTTTGATTCTCAGTGTTAATGAACTCTAAGTACACGGTCCTTTCCTCCACCAAATCTCGAATGAAATGATACCGAATTTCGATATGTTTTGATTTCGAATGTTGAACTGGATTCTTGGACAAATTTATGGCACTTGTATTATCACAATATACACACATCGTGTCTTGAGTGATTCCATAATCATGAAGAAGCTTCTTCATCCATAGTAATTGAGCACAGCAACTTGCAGCAGCAATGTATTCAGCTTCGGCTGTTGATAAAGAGACTGAATTCTGCTTTTTACTCATCCATGACACCAAGTTGTTTCCAAGATAAAAGCATCCACCGGAAGTACTTTTTCTATCATCAATGCAACCGGCCCAATCAGCATCAGAATATCCGGCTAAGCATTCATTTGAATCTCTTGAGTACCAAATCCCATAATCAGAGGTGCCATTTATGTAGCGGATAATTCTTTTGACAGCTGTTAAATGTGACTCTTTGGGGGCTGCCTGAAATCGAGCACACACGCCTACACTGAAGGCAATGTCTGGTCTGCTAGCAGTGAGGTATAAGAGACTGCCTATCATGCTTCGATAAAGCGTTGGATCCACTTCTATACCTGCTGTATCCCGACTCAGCTTTGATGAGGAGCTCATTGGAGTGGAAGTATGTTTCTTAGAGTCTAGACTAAATCTTTTAACAAGATTTTTGGCATATTTCTCTTGAGATATGAATATCCCATCTTTCCGTTGTTTCACTTGAAGCCCAAGGAAATAGTTCAGCTCTCCCACCATACTCATCTCAAACTCCCTTTTCATTTCTTCGGAGAATTCATGAGCCAAACGGTCAATTGTGGATCCGAAAACAATATCATCCACATATACCTGAGCAACTAAGAGAGACTTCTCATCTCTCTTTACAAACAAGGTTCGATCAGCTTGGCCTCTTTTGAATCCACGATCCAACAAGTATGTTGTGAGACGATCATACCATGCTCTTGGTGCTTGCTTCAAACCATACAGTGCTTTCTTCAACCTTAGCACATGATCCGGAAAATGAGGATCTTGAAATCCTTTTGGTTGCTCAACAAATACTTCTTCATTTAGAAAACCATTTAGAAATGCACTTTTCACATCCATTTGGTACAGTTTAAAATCCATAACACATGCGATGGACAGTAGAATTCGAATTGACTCTAATCTTGCTACTGGTGCAAACGAATCATCAAAATCTATGCCTTCCACTTGAGTATATCCTTGAGCTACCAACCTAGACTTGTTTCGAACTACCTCACCGTCTTCATCAGTTTTGTTCTTGAAGATCCACTTGGTGCCAATGACATGGGTATCTTTGGGTCTTGGAACCAACTCCCATACATCATTTCTGACAAACTGATGTAACTCCTGATGCATAGACTCGATCCAATTTTCGTCTCTAAGGGCTTCCTCTACCTTCTTGGGTTCGACTTGAGCAAGATAACAATTGTACGTCACATGATTCGCACTGTATTTTGGTCCTTTTCTCAACCGAAGTCCCTCATTTACGTCACCAATGATATTACTTGGTGGATGATTGAGGGTTACCCTTGATGACGGTCTCTTGGAGGTGGAAGGTTCTTCATCTCGAGAGATTGGAGGTTGAACTTTCGGAGGGGTGAGAGGGCTAGAAGGCCCTTGCATCGATCTGGTCTCCCTTCTTGGTATAGGGGGTGTAGACTCTTTTTCTGGTGATTCTTTCTCGATCTCATCATCTTGAGACATGTTGTCCTCAACCTCCCCCTTCTTCAGGTTCGATCCTTCACCGTCATCCCTTTCCCTTTCAGATATGGTATCATCAATGACCACATTTATTGACTCCATTACCGTCTTGGTGCGTTTATTGAACACCCTATATGCTCGGCTATTTAATGAATAACCTAGAAATATCCCTTCATCACTTTTAGCATCAAATTTTCCGGGATTCTCTCTATCATTGAGAATATAACATTTGCTCCCAAATATTCGGAAATATTTCACCTTCGGCTTCTTTTCTCTCCAAATTTCATACGATGTCTTCTTCGTTCCTGCTCGGAAGTAAATCCTATTCCCAATGTGACATGACGTGTTCACAGCTTCAGCCCAAAACTTCTGTGGAAGATTTTTGTTGAGTAACATTACTCGAGCCATTTCTTGAATCACCCGGTTCTTCCTTTCAACTACTCCATTCTGTTGTGGAGTCTTTGGGGCTGAGAATTCCTTCTTGATACCGTGTTCATTGCAAAATGCTTCAAACTTTGCATTTTCAAACTCTTTCCCATGATCACTCCTGATTTTAATGATAGGTACTCCCTTTTCATTCATCAATCTCTTGCACAATTTTTCCATCTTATCACATGCTTCCGATTTCTCTCTAAGGAAGTCCACCCAAGAATACCTTGAGAAATCGTCAACTATCACCATGATGTACCGCTTTCCACCCATGCTCTCTGTTCTTGTAGGACCCATCAAATCCACATGCAGTAATTCTAACGGACGAGAAGTTGCAACCACATTCACTTTAGGATGGCTTGACTTTGTTTGTTTTCCCAATTGACATGGACCACAAACATTCTTCTCAATCTTCCCAAACTTAGGTAAACCAACCACAGCCTCAAGCTTCGAGACTTTCGCCACTTGTTTGTAATTTGCATGTCCAAGCCGTTGATGCCACAACTCCAAGAGGTTTACCTGAGCACTTCGACATGCTATGCTGGGTTTTGGAATGATCACATAGCAGTTATCAGTGGTCCTTAGTCCCTTTAGAACTTGAACACCTTCTTCATTCAAGATTAGACACCCTTTCTTTGAAAATTGAACCAAGAAATCTTCATCACAAATCTGAGTGATACTTAACAAGTTCACTTTTAATCCCTTAATATACAGCACATCAGTCATCAAAGGTAGACCCGGAATATCCACCGTTCCCTTTCCAAGAACTTGTGAATGACTACCATCCCCAAATGTCACAAATCCATCTTCCTTCTCTTTAAGAGTTTTGAACAAAGATTTTTCTCCAGTCATATGCCTAGAACACCCGCTGTCAAGGTACCACAAACATGAGTTAAACACTTTCAATGCGGTATGAACAAAAAGACATGCATGAGAGAGACATTCTTGACCATCAAAACAAGAATCATTTTTCCTTATTTCATTCAAGGATGAGTGAAGTTTCCTTTTTAGACGACCAAGTTTATCACTTAACTGTCTATTTCTTCTCTCATATTCATAGTTTAAAGACTTTGACTCACATAGGCTGTTATGTATATCATGGTTCCTATGAACTAATGATTTCAGCATATGACTAAAAATTCTAGCATGTTTCTTAGATTTAAATAACTCTAAGATTGCATTACTGGAACAATCTTCAAATATGCTCATTGAGTCATTTTCACAAACACTTTTCAAATCCTTCATGGTAGTTTTATCAAGAACACTTTTCAAAACACACCAAGGGGTCTAGGATCACACTTAGGTATTAAAACCACAGCAAGTGTACTTGCTCTGATACCAATTGAAAGCTCGAATACGTGTTGAAAACACAAGAGCTGTTTAGACTCCCCAATTAAAATTACGGCTTGGTTGATTTTACACTAACTTAATACTAAGTGCGGAATAGTGTAAACACAAGCGTATAAGCAAGACAACTACTCTAATCCATAATTAAAGCAACACAGCAGTAATAATGAAATGAACAAGAGTAGGGAAGAAGGATGCAAACACAGAAAACACCGAGACGTGTTTTCGAAGAGGAAACTGAAGAACTCGGCGAAAAACCTCTCTGCCGCCCTCCAAGCGGAAATCGATCCACTAGACAATCAGTTGGGATACATGAGTAAGCAAGAGACCCTCCAAGCCTAATCTACCCGATGTACCTAAGCCCTCCAAGCTCCTACTCCAACAAGGCTTCTCGGAACCGTGTCTTGTCTAGCACCCCGGATCCCGCAACAAGCTCCATGTTGCATCTGCCATTCCAGGCTTCTTCCAATGCTTCCCAGCAGCACCAAAACGTCACTCAACACTCTCAAAGAGTGTGGTAAGTGTTTGGGCTATCAACCTCTCAATGGTGTGGAAATGGAGAGGGAAGGGTTGAGGAGATACCACAAGCAAGTGTATAGAGAAAGGTGGGGATGACAATCTCTAATTCCAAATGTGTTTGGCTAGGGTTTTCTCTCTGAAGCATTCCTCAACATTTGTGGGTAATAAGGGTATATATAGGATAGGTGCAAAATGTGTGAGTCAGTCAGTATAGGCTGGCAGAACAGCATGTCTCGCGGGTGTCTCGCAGGAAGGCCTTACCCGCGAGATACTCGCGAGAGACAGCTGTCTCCACCTGGCCTGACTCTTCGCATTCCAGCATGTGCAGGGCACATGCTTCACTTCGCGGGAAGATAAGTCGCGACATACCCGCGAGAATCCTTCAGCCTCCAAATGCTTGAGTCTTCACACACTCTCTATCACACACCCCTTACAACAATTCCCACAACAAATACAGGGTATAAACGATTGATAATAATTACAATCAAATTTGGCACGGAATAAAAGCCAACAAAATACATAGTTGTAAATAACAACTTTACAATAAGTTTTACAATTCATTTTTAGGATACTCTGTTTTTTGATTCGAAGTTGATTTGTCTCAAACTTTTACCTTTATTTACAGTATTTTCAGTAAAAAAATTTCAGTTTTAACAAAATAAGCAAATCCTAAATAGACCATAGGGCTCGTTTGGTACATGTGTTTAAACAACAGTTTTAAGTTTTTTTAGAAATACGTGTGGGTGAAAAAGTGTAGAAATACGTGTAATGTTATTTAAAAACTGAAAACATGTGTTTGAGCTCACTTACCAAACGCGACCTATCTTGGATTGTGTAAACTAATGGTTCGTTTAGATTGAGGGGAAGTAGATTAGAATTGTTCTAAAATTAGCCTATTTTCAGCCAACTTTACTATACTTTCCTCCACTCTCCCTTCATTCCCCCTCAATCTAAACGGGTCCTAAAGAATTTATATATTACTTAACTATTATTTTAGATTTTTTTTTGTTTTTTTTATTGAGAAGAAGTCAAAGACAATATTATCAAGTTTTATTTTCATTTATTATTAATATTGTTATTTTTTAGCATTTGAAAAAAAATAATGGTCATATTGGGTTGAACTACTCCATAAAATAGTTTAATAGGGTCATAAGTTTTACAATTCATTTTTAGGACACTGTTTTTTGATTCGAAGTTGAATTGTCCCAAACTTGACGGATTCAAAGTCTAACTTGATCAATCCAACTTGTGTTAAGAATGAGTTGTGCTTGTTATTTGTGGGTTTTACAAAAGTTGGGATTGGGAGATGTACGGACTTTGTGTGTGTGTGTGAGAGAGAGAGAGAGAGAGAGAGAGAGAGAAATTTCTCAATTGACTTTGAATTTCTCAATCAATAATGGTGTCTTCAGTAACACCAATTGACTTTTAATCCAGTGGTGTCTACTATGACATCTCACATTAGTGGGGAACAGGATTTTTAATTTTCAAATTTTTTTTGGAGAATTTTAATTTTCAAATTAAATGGGTTTAATTTTTTGATTTTATTAGTTGAATATGATATTAACGAGGGTGTGATTGTGTGTAGCAACTCTTATTTTTCTATTTATAAAAGATGATGTGTCCCAATGGTATTGGATGGTGTAAATAGGGGTATTTGCATAAAATCTTTATTAAATTAAAATTCTTCTCCAATTATGTTAGGTAGAAGAGTTAAGGAGAGTGATTTTTTATATATTGTATATCTTCTTCTTCTTGGCCAAAATTCTAAAATGGTTGGTCATTAAGTACTGAAGTGTATACAATCACTTATACATGGAGATGGAGTTATGAACTCACCATTCTTTCTCGGTCACTCACAATTAACCACATCAAAATTGTGGTAAAAGTAATACAATAAGATTTGTATCCCTAAATTTTATCATTTTCTATATAGGAAAGATAGATTTACATATTCCATTTACATTAATTTCAGGACATCATATGAACTTCAAAAGCATTATAGCTCAATTAGCACCTCTAGTTTAACCTATGGAAACATATAGCCGCCATAGAGTTCAAATCCCTCTCCCCATTATAACTATTGAATTTATGAAAGGAAAAAAAAGGACATCATATTATATGAAGCCTTTAAATATTTAATAAAGGGTTAGAAATGTTTAGGCCATTTTTTTTTTTTTTTTTGCTAATATCATTACACTATTTACTTTCTTCATTAATATAAGTATCTCATATGAAATATGGGTTTCAGTTAGCTTAATTGATCGGGCATCATAGGTTTAAATTATATCTCCAAAAAAAAAAAAATCCTTTAATAAAATGTAAGAAATAAACCATGGCCATTAAACCATTAGTACTTTTTTTTTGAGAAAAATTAAACCATTAGTACTGATTGCACTCGTCAGATTATTCGCAACGCGTCCTAAGTCCTAACTCAAATTGCAAGCTTCGCAGCAATTCCACCAAAGGGCAGGACTAACACGCATTGGCCCAATTTCTGCGGTTCAATGGGATTTAAGAACACCATACTTCGTGAGAATTACGTTGTTGGCATTCATTCAAATTTCAAAGTAAAAAAGAAAAGAAAAGAAAAAGTAGCGCACTATTTAAGTGACTTTCGGTGGTATTTTTAATTATGAACGTGTCTTCTTGGTCATCTACAGGTAGTAAAATATAGTACGGATGGGAATATATTCACATTAAAAAAAAAATTGTTAAAAAAATTCAGCATAAAAATATGGGAATAGAGAGAGTATACTATTAAGAGCTTGTTTGGATGGAAGAGAAGTAGAGGAGAGTAGAGTAAAGTTTGTTAAAAATAAACAAATTTTAGACTAAATCTACTATACTCTACTCTATTCTTTCTCCCTCAATCCAAATTGATCATAAGTCCATTCTTTGTTGAGAAAATATGGGAATTTTTTGTTGTTGAAAATATGTAGAAAAAAAATTAAAAGCTGACTTTTGGAGCAATGAAATCCACTTTAGGAGCAAAAGTAAGCTAAAAAGTAAAATAAGCTAACTTTTTCTTAAATCTCAAACACAACTTATGTGTATAAGTGATATGTTTATTTTTGAAAATTTTGCGATTAAAAATACAAATCTATTTGCAAAGAGAGATGTTACGTACATAACATTTTTACAACAAATCACAGGTGGTTAGTTGTTATTAGTTCAAATTTGAAACTAACACTAAGATTACTTTTTTGCCCCAACAATAACAACCAATAACAACCTGCTACTTAAGATTTGTTGTAAAAATGTTGTGAAAATGTTATGGACATATTATTTCTCATTTGCAAATAATATAATTAGTAAATTTTTTATTCTATTTCCATTAAACATATTCATATTAGTACTGATTGCACTAGTCAGATTATTCGCAACACATCCTAAGTACTAAGAGCACTCACAGTAGTAAAGCTAAATAGCTATATAGCTATATTAGCTTCATCAAAATACAAAAATGGCTCTACAGCAGTGGAGGTATAGCTAAAAATTTTAGCTTCAGAGCTACAGTATGCAGCTATTTTTGGCTGTGTATTGTAGCTTGAAGCTTAAAAAAAAAAATTATTACACTTCTCTCTTTTCTCTCATTAAACAAACATTTTCTATTTTCTTTCTCTCTCTCTCCGGCTTCTCTTCTTTCTTCCTCAATTTTTTTTTTCTCTTTAGCTCGCCGGCCAGCTTCCTCATCGTCGATCTGTTCCACCGACCCACCCCAAGCCCCATCGCCGATTTGTTCGGCCGATGTGTATTGTGTTGATTTTTAATTTTGTTTGTGATTGGTGATTTTGTTTGGTCTAGGTTGAGGAAAAAGATTAAGGATTTGGGTTGGTGGTTTTTTCTTTCCTTCTGTGGACTGGTGGTAGTGGTGGATGTTTGTGTTGTGTTGGTGTTTTTATTTATTTATTTATTTATTTTTTCCTGTGGATGTTTTTATTATTATTTTAATGAGTTATTTGTATTATTTTAATCAAATAACAAAAAATTTAGCTCCATTGTTGTGGGGTGTGAAGAGGTAAAATAGATAAAATGACTCTTATAAGTGTCAAATAACTATATTTTTTGCTCCACTGTTGTGAATGCTCTAACTCAAATTGCAAGCTTCGCAACAATTCCACTGAAGGCAGGACTAACACGCATTGGCCCAATTTCTGCAGTTCAATGGGATTTAAGAACATCATACTTCGTGAGAATTACGTTGTTGGCATTCATTCAAACTTCAAAGTCAAAAAAGAAAAGAAAAAGAAAAAGTAGCGCACTATTTAAGTGACTTTCGGTGGTATTTTTAATTATAAACGTGTCTTCTTGGTCATCTATAGTTAGTAAAATATAGTAAGTATGGGAATTGTAGGGACTGAGTTTGAGCACTTCTACTGTTGAGTGAATGGATTCAAGTCCAGCTAACCCAATACAATGAATTTGTAAAGAGCGGGTTTAAGAACTAGGCCCTAGCAAGCAGATAACGCCCAACGTAGTGTTTTCCACCATCGAACGCTAGTGAACCGAAATCATCCTAAAAAATCTGTCCTCGGCCTGGTCCGAGGAGCTTGGTAGTCGTCCTTCTTCCATGGGGATCCATCCCACTTCTTAATCTATTTCTCCCCCTTATATAGTCCTCCCCCAACGATCCATTTCCTCCACTTGTTGATCATTCATGCCTTCCCCTGACAACCCGTCCTATCAGCCACTTTACCAAACCTCCTGTGAGTTGCAGTAACCGAGGCAGTACTGCTCAGGGGTCATTTCCTTATTAATGCGGCCAAAATATTGGTTGTGCGCATTTAATGTGGAGGTGACAGTTCGCCCTGGTCTTACTCCTTGGCTGACATGTTGTACTTGCTCTTTCTCCTTGGATGCCCTAAAAGACTACCTTTACTGGTCCACTACTTCCTCTTCCCATGGTCTCGGTTGGCCGAGAACAGGGTCGTCCTCAGCAAGATTCCTGGGCAATTTGGGCCTTCATACTTCGTCCTCGGGCGTTTATCCCTGGATCAGGAGCGCGACAAGTACCTGGGGCCGCGAATACTTTTTAAGAAATTTGAGGCTGATCTTAAGAAGGCGAGGGAGGACCTGGCGGAGATGACGAGGGCTAGAGACAGCACGGCATCTGACCTAGCCGATGCTAAAAAACAGGCTAAGGACCAGACAGGGCGTTTGCGGGAGGTCGAGGGTCAACTACAGGTTGTCGAGGAGCATATCGCCGACTTGAAGAAGAAACTGGCTGAGACAGAGTGGGCCAGAGATGTTGCTGAGTACGCCAGGGACGAGGCCTTGAGGGCTAAAGAACTGGCCGAGTTTGCGAGGACAGATGCTGAGAGCTCCAAAGAGCAAGCGGAGGAGGAGGCCTTTGCTGAAGGGGTGGCTAAGACCGAGGCTAGTCTCAAGGCTCAAGTGCCTGAGGTGTGCAGACGCTATTGTTCCAAGACTTGGAATGAGGCCCTCAACCAAGCTGGGGTTGAGGCCTCGTCTGATCTTAGGAGGGCCGAGAGGGTGTATTATCCCCCCGCCATTCGCGAGGCTACCCCCGCTGACCCTGAAGTTGGCACTGCCTCTAAAGCGACGGACGAAGGCCCGGCCAGTGCTGCCGATGATCCAATGTCAACTGATAAGCCCGCTGAGGAGACTAGACACCAAAGGACGTTGGGGAACGAGGAAATCGGTAACCCGACAGCGCCCCAG
Source organism: Quercus aquifolioides (assembly GCA_019022515.1). Classification (NCBI taxonomy): domain Eukaryota; kingdom Viridiplantae; phylum Streptophyta; class Magnoliopsida; order Fagales; family Fagaceae; genus Quercus; species Quercus aquifolioides. Next base: position 23,810,694 of record CM032327.1, on the reverse strand, counting down.
GACGTGGTGAAGCCTCCCGCTGACACCCAGGCCACCCCTGCCAACAAGGAGTCCTCCGAAGTTGCAACTCCGAGCTAGGATCTCGAGGCGCCAGATGAAACTTCTCGGCTGACCCCCAAGGACAAGCTTTCTACCTAGTTAAAGAGATAGGCAATCTCGTCGGGCCACCTTGCTTTATTGACTTGCGCCATCCTTTCTCTTCGTTTTGATTTATCACTGTATATTTTGTTTTGGTTTGAAAACACTGTAATGCTATTTTTAAGTTGAATGCATGAATCCCCTTTTTTACTTAGTGTTTGTTATCATCGTGATGAGTTTCGCTACTTATACAACTTGTGCTTCAATTATAAGCTTCACAATCTCAGAAACTCAGCATGTTTTTCATTCCAAATTGGCAACCAAAAAATGTAAAGTCCATAGTGATAGCTCCTACTTGGACCTTGGTCGATAGTTGAACCACCTTAACACCATGACCTATTTTTGCCGGATTGAATACTGAGGGAACAACTTCAAAATATTGGCTCTACATTTCATGGATTAGTTACTGTAAACAGTAAAAAATGCTTAAGAAAGCCGTTAGTTGCTGATTATGCTAAAGGGCTGGGTTTAATGTGCCCCAGAATGCTTTAAGTGATGCTCATGGGCTTGTGTATGTTTACTCCTTTGCTGAACGTAGCCAGTTTCTCCAGGGAACCGAGTCTGAGGACCATGCGAAACCTTGGCTCCGTCTAACACTTATGTTCTTCTGTAAGTAACTAGTTTTCCCATAGGTTTGAGTCCGAGGACCATGCAAGACCTTGGTTCAGTCTAACGCTTATATTCTTCTGTAAGTAACTAGTTTTCCCACAGGTTTGAGTCCGAGGACCACGCAAGACCTTAGTTCAGTCTAGTACCCAAGCTTTCCTTGAAGTGGTTAGTTTCCCCATAGGTTTGAGTCCGAGGACCATGCAAGACCTTGGTTCAATCTAACACTTATGTTCTTCTGTAAGTAACTAGTTTTCCCATAGGTTTGAGTCCGAGGACCATGCAAGACCTTAGTTCAGTCTAGTACCCAGGTTTTCCTTGAAGTGATTAGTTTCCCCATAGGTTTGAGTCCGAGGACCATGCAAGACCTTGGTTCAGTCTAACACTTATGTTCTTCTGTAAGTAACTAGTTTTCTCATAGGTTTGAGTCCGAGGACCATGCAAGACCTTGGTTCAGTCTAGTACCCAGGTTTTCCTTGAAGTGGTTAGTTTCCCCATAGGTTTGAGTAGGGGTGGCAAAATTTGACACGACCTGCGAACCCGACATGACACGACACGAAATTAGGAGGTTATGGGTTGAGGCTTAACGGGTTCATGTCATATTCGGGTTGACACGGCTGACCCATTTAATAAATGGGTTGGGTTAGTGTTGAACACATAGAACCCGTTTAACCCGTCTGACCCATTTAATTAAATGACATTTTACCAAAATACCCTTCAAACTCTAGGTATAGAAACTTATTAGTTGTTGTGATTTATTTTTTTTTTTGACATATTATGATTAATTATTTATGATATTGGGATATGCTTTAATTTTAAACGATTATTTATGATGCAGTTACTCGTTAGTTTTGAATTTTATATTAAAAATAATTTATTTGTTTGTTTTTTCATAATTTTTTTTTTTTCATTTTGATAAAATCTGATAAATAGGTCGACACGACTGACCCGTTTAATAAATGGGTCGTGTTAGGGTTGAGGAATCTTGACCCGTTTAGTAAACATGTCAGGTTAGTGTTGACCTATATAGTCGAATACTTATGAGTTGACACGACACGAGCCCGACACACGAACACGAATTGCCACTCCTAGGTTTGAGTTCGAGGACCATGCAAGACCTTGGTTCAGTCTAACACTTATGTTCTTCTGTAAGTAACTAGTTTTTCCATAGGTTTGAGTCCAAGGACCATGCAAGACCTTGGTTCAGTCTAGTACCCAGGTTTTTCTTGAAGTGGTTAGTTTCCCCATAAGTTTGAGTCCGAGGACCATGCAAGACCTTGGTTCAGTCTAACACTTATGTTCTTCTGTAAGTAACTAGTTTTCCCATAGATTTGAGTCCGAGGACCATGCAAGACCTTGGTTCAGTCTAGTACCCAGGTTTTCCTTGAAGTAACTAGTTTCCCCATAGGTTTGAGTCCGAGGACCATGCAAGACCTTGGTTCAGTCTAACACTTATGTTCTTCTGTAAGTAACTAGTTTTCCCATAGGTTTGAGTCCAAGAACCATGCAAGACCTTGGTTCAGTCTAACACTTATGTTCTTCTGTAAGTAACTAGTTTTCCCATAGATTTGAGTCCGAGGACCATGCAAGACCTTGGTTCAGTCTAGTACCCAGGTTTTCCTTGAAGTAACTAGTTTCCCCATAGGTTTGAGTCCGAGGACCATGCAAGACCTTGGTTCAGTCTAACACTTATGTTCTTCTGTAAGTAACTAGTTTTCCCATAGGTTTGAGTCCGAGGACCATGCAAGACCTTGGTTCAGTCCAACACTTATGTTCTTCTATAAGTAACTTGTTTTCCCATAGGTTTGAATCCGAGGACCATGCAAGACCTTGGTTCAGTCTAATACTTAGGCTCTTTCTGCTTGGAGTGAAGGAATTTGTCCTCAGTGCTGGGAAGTTTATTTTTAGCGTGATGACGGCCTCGGCCTCGCTTCGCCGAAAATGAGTTATTCCTCAGACTGGGCCCTTGGCCCCGCGCTGCCCTGGACAGGGGCGACTCGGATTTCTATCCTCATGTGTGGCAGTAGCCCCTCCTTCGCTCCAATTTTCTGCCACCTTTGATGACGAGGCGTCTTTTGACTGTTCGAGTTGTGCGTCTAATGCTTCGGTGTGCGAGGCGCGCCCTCATTAATATTCCCGCGGATTAATGCAGATCCAGCGATTGGTGGCTTTTTTGGAATTCGGTCAGGATTAATGTCGCTGATAATTCTTCCTTCGAATTCTGTGTGGACCAATTCCCACCAGCCTTCGCCCTCTATATAAGGCTTTCTGGGGGAATCGTCCTTCCACATTTCACGAATCCTTTAGTTAAACAGGAAATATGAGCCTCCAACCCTCTAAGCACCTTCGGTAACCTTGCCAGGATTGTGACCAGGGCTTAGAGGAATGGGACGGCCCTGGATGAGGGCAAGGGCAAGCAAGCCAAAGGTGCTCTTACCTTTAAACCGAGCAAAAAGGGAGGTCATTCTCCCCCAATCGAGAGCCATAGCGGTTGTAGTTCGCGTCAGACTTCCAGCGCGGCAAGGCTTAGGCGTCATCCTGGTGGTAGCGTGTCTGGCAGTTAGGAGGGAGGTCCATGAAGAACATCATACTTTTCTCCGGTGCACGTCCGTGTCTGCCCTTCAAGCTGGTAGTGACTCGCGCCCAGCTTACCCGCCGATGGAGGCTCCCAAGATTACGTCACGTTCGATGCTCGGGTGTTGCCGCCTCCAAAGCTTAATTATCATGAGGCTGGGGGAGCATCAAGGGAACATCATGGGAGGGGGACATTAGGCGCTTCCGCCTCTTCTCCTCTCTCCTCGCCGGCACCATCCACACCGGCCCGGGGGTTGTTGGTAGCCTTAAAACAAGCCTGCCTCAGCCCTCCTTTCTAGGGTTAGCTTTTGAACAAGCCCATCTGGGCCTTTGTTTGTATAGTTGGCTTTAGAACAAGCCCGTATGAGCATCTGTTTGTATAATGTATTTTTTTTTTATTTAATAAAAAGGCTGCAATGTTTATTCACTCTTCCTTTTCTCTGAATCTTTTATTTTTCTGTAATAATCGTTTCTTGAGCAAATGCGTCGTTGTTTGTTGTTGTTGTTGTTGTTTTTTATTTATTTATTTATGGGACTCGGAATCGGTGTTGTTGGTGGTGACGAAAAACTGCCTAACCTTCTGTAAGCTAGCACCCTAGGAATGATTGTCCATTGCCTTTGCTAGCGCACAAGTTCTTCCCATAGACGGCGCCAATTGTAGGGACTGGGTTTGAGCACTTCTACTGTTGAGTGAGTGGACTCAAGTCCAGCTAACCCAATACAATGAATTTGTAGAGAGCGGGTTCAAGAACTAAGCCCTAGTGAGGGATACAATTGTTATGCATGGCTGAATATGGATTGAATAGCATGGACATGGATTCAAATGTGCAATGATGTTCCTTGGCCCTTCTCTTGGGAGCTTGAGGTTCTTACTATTTCTTTAGTGATTGGTTACAAAAGCTTTTCTGTTGTTATAGGTTGTTGCAGTGTTCAATACTTCTAATTTTCTCCCCCTTTTTCCATCCCTCCTTCAAGAGGGCTTCCTTACATTATATACCACCTCTCAGTGGATCTTAACCCTACACCTGTTGCTCAAGCAGGTCACTACTTGAGTGCTTATCCCATCAGACGCCTTCCCATTCCTTTTGCGGGCTGCAGCAACCAAGGTTACGCTGCTCAGGGGTCATTTCCTCATTAATGTGGCCAGAACGTTAGTTGTGGGCATTTAATGTGGAGGTGACAGTTCATCATGGACTTGCTCCTCCACCATGCTTTCACGGCTGGCACATTGTACTTGTTCCTTCTCTTTAGATGCTTAGGTAGGCTGCTTTTGGTGGCCCATTACTTCCTAATCCCATGGTCTCGGTTGGCCGAGGACAAGGTCGTCCTCGGCAAGGTTCCTGGGCAATTTGGACTTTCACACTTCGTTCTCAGGCGTTTTCTCCTCCTCGGCATGGGCCTTGGGCTTGATATGAAATGGGCCGGGATACCAAATTCTCTGGCCCCACAATAGCCCCAGGTAGATCTCAAGTAAACTTCTGCGCTTCTATTTCTATAGGATTCAAAAAAGACAATAATTTCGTGAAAACCACGTTGGTATTTATTCCAAGTCAAAAAGAGCAGCGACTTTCAGCCTTCGCAAAAGTTTGCATTTCAATTATTAAAGTGTTTTATAGTGATGCATATATATAAGAATAAACCTGTAGGGACCGGATTCGAGCGCTCTCTACGGAGTGAGAGAGTGGACCCAAGCCCAGCTTACCCTCCAATAAATTTATAGAGTATGGGCTCTAGAGCTAGGCCTTAGTAAAGAATGCAACGGCCGTGCATGGTTGTACGTGGATTATGATAGGTTAGACGTGGGTCGGACTGCCTAATAGGTCTCCTCGGACGGGTTTACAAAGATTGAAGTTCTTCTTATTTCTTTCAAGTAGGGTTACAATGGTTGAAAGAAAAGACAATGCCACAGTGTTTCTCTTTCTCTGGTTTTTCCTCCGTCCCCTTCACATGAGGGACTTTTTACATTATATACTCCTCTCTCAGTTGATCCTAGCCCTACACTTGTTGATCAGCCCGGTTTCCACTTGAGAGCCTGTCCCATCAGCCGCATTCCCATACCTCCAGTGGGTTGCAGCGCCCCAGACGGCACTGTTCAGAGGTCCTGTCCTCATTAATGCGGCCAGGGCGTTAGTTGAGGGCATTTAATGTGGAGGGGACAGTTCACCTGGGACTTGTTCCTCCACCATGCTTCAATGTCCGGTGCTTGGTTCTTGCTATTTGTTCCTTGGATGCTGAGGGGGGCTCTCCTTAGAGGTATGCTGTTGGCCCACTTCCTGACCTCGGTCTCCCGAGGATGTAACCATCCTCGGCAATGCTACTTGGGCCCTGGGCTCTAAACCCTCGTCCTCGGACCTCGGACATTGGAGGCGTCCTCGGCGTGGGCTTCTGGGCCTGGTTTGGAATGGGCCGGGGTTGCTGACTTATTCTGGCCCCACAATAGCCCCTCAAAATCTTGCTGTCCGCATCCTCGGGCGGAGAGGAGGATTTTGATATCCCCGGATCTTCTTTGTGTCCAATCGAGTCTTGTCCCTCGTCAGCGTTGGAGCCTTTTCAACTGCCCAAGGTGCGTTACTGGCGCTTCGATGCGCGTAACGTGTCCTGCATTAAATTCGGGCGGCTTTATGCTCCCCACGTTCAACGGGCAGATGACGATCTAACGGTGGAGATGCGTCTGGCACTTATGGGCGGGAAAACTCGCGCAGCTCTTCTTTCTAGGGTATAAGTACCCATCAGAACCGTTTCCTCACTTTTCATTTGCAATCAAGAGCTCCTGCGCCTCTATTCTGAGTCCAGCCAAACTTCCACCTCCATCTCCAGCACAAAAAGCCAGTCCGAGGAGCTCCTCCTCATTTCTGTAAGTCTCTCTGTCTCTCTCTGAGCTTTTTCCCTCTTTACTCGTCCTTCTCTTCCATTTGTTCATCTTTTAGTTCGCTTAGGCGTCATTTGGGATGGGTAGACTTAAGAAGTTTGTTGGCACTGAGGAGGCGATGGAGAAATTCATCGCCGATTACAAGATACCGGCCAACGTGGGCCTGAGGTATTGTGAGGAGGGGGAGTGGTACCTCCAGAAGCGAGAGGGCGAAGTGGTGATTCCTGTCATCGCTTTCCTTGAAGGGGGGATGAGGATCCCCATGGGGCCGGTGATGAGGGGTTACCTCACCTACTTTCGGTTGACCCCCACCCAATGCGCCTCCAACATGTTCAGAATTCTGGGCAGTGTAGACGCCCTTAACGAAAAGATGGGTCTGAGGCTGACCTATCACGATGTCAACTACTGCTACAATCTTCAACATTTGAAGAACAAGTCCTACTACATGAGGACGAGGGACGACAGGGTCCGGCTCATCCAGTGCCTCCCCGAGTCCAACAAGGGGATGAATGAGGATTTCCTCATCGTGTCTGGAGCGTGGCACGATGGCCTCCATTGCCCGACGACAGAGGGAACGCCAGGTGGGACAGGGGGAATAGGAGGGGATTCAAGGGTTCTGACTTCTTTTCTGCATTGTTTCTTCTGGTATTGTTTGGATTCTAACCGTGGATGTGCTTTCCCTTTGCAGATCCGCACTCTTTTGCGCGCCATTTCAGCTTAGTCAACAGGGAGGACTTGCAAAAGGCGCTCAGGTCTGCGGAATTTGAGAACGAAGCCGACCACCAAGTCAGAGCTGCGCACAAGATTTTGGGGTACACTCCGCTTCAGAAGTCATTTGCGGCCCCAAAGTACGTGATCAGAGCTAAGGATCCTCGGCTGCAGAAAATAAAAGTGACCGAGGACGGGTTCGAGTTTCCCGAGGATCCCTCCACTTCAGAAGGTGTCACAGTAGCAGTCCCTTCGTCTTCCCATACATTCCCAGAGGCTGCGGAAGAGGACCTAGAGAGGGAAGGGGACGCTGCGGATTGTGGTTTTGCCGAGGACGATTTCAGCGTTTTCGAGCAACTGCATCAGTCCGAGGACCCTTCTGGAGACTTGGGTGATCCTCGTCTAACCGAGGCAGACTTCTTAGCGTCGGACAAATCTGCTCAGCTTGAAATGGGCTACAAGAAGAAAGCCCAACCCGCCCTACTCGACCTACTCGAAGGTCAGCCGGGGAAGTCCAAACCGAAGCTTCCTCCTCCTCCTCCTCCTTCAAAGGCTCGTCCTGTTCAGACCAGGTCGGCCTCAACACAGCCCAAGCTTCCTCCTCCTCCTCCTCAGCCAAGCCCGCAGTCTAGGCGCGAGCCTGCTGACCCCAAGCAGAAGAAGGACAAGGGCAAGAGGACCCTTGAGGACAATACTGGGCCCACGCGGGAGGGCGATGGCAATCGTCGGCCATCGAAGCAACTGAGGATAGGCTCCTCAACGCAGGAAAAACAGGTCGCACCTGCGCCCGAGGTCCAGGCATGGCTCCTCGCCCCAATGCTCCATGGGGCTCCTCTGAGGGATGACTCCTCCCTCAGGGACTTTAAGGAAGGCGAAGGCGCGTTTGTGGCCGACGCCGTAGAGAGATGTCTGCTCCTTCCTGCGGACATGGCGGAGCTGGGGACTATGAGGAGTAGGGACGTCTTCCTCAGCCTCAAGCGCTACTTGGGGATGGTAAGGCCCTTAACACTTGTGCTTTTTCTTGCTTCAGTTTCTTTTTTTTGTTGCTTTCGTTTCTTTTTTGAGCTCGGCTAATCATAACTTATCTGTTTCGTTTGGCAGGCTGTACAGGCCACCTTCAGGCTGGAAGAGGCGGCCACTGAGCATGGGAAGGCCATGGATTTAGAGCGCAATAGGCGCTTGGTGGCTACTCGGACCCTCAAAACGTCCGAGGAAGACCTTGCCAAGGCCAGGGCGGAGCTGAAGGCCATGACCCAGGCTAGGGACAGCGCAATGTCAGGCCTTGGGGGTGCCCAAAGGCAGGCCGAAACTCAGACAAAGCGTCTGGGTGAGGCAAAGGAGCAGCTGAAGTTTGCCGAGGAGCAGATAGCTAGCTTGGCGAAGAAATTGGCCGATGCTGAGGAGGCCAAGAGGGTGGCTGAGTGGGCCAAAGGGGAGGCTGAGAGGGCAAAGTCTGAGGCAGAGCAGGGCAGGGAGGAAGCCTGGGCCACTAAGCAGGAAGCTGAGGAGGCAGCCTATACTGCCGGGGCAACTGAGACAGCAGCTGCCTACAAATCCCAAGTCCCTGGGGTATGTAGGCGCTACTGCTCCGAGACTTGGAGTGAGGCCCTCAGACAGGCTGGGGTAGAGGCCTCCTCTGACTTGTGGAAGGAGGAGAATGTGTACTACCCTCCTGTTATCCGCGAGGCTGCCCCAGATGGCTCAGAGGCCGAGGGGGCTGCTGTGGAAGCTGCTGCCACCCCGGGCGAGGGGGCCTCAGATGCTGGGGCTATTGATGAGCCAGTCCAAGGGAGTACCCCCTCCTCGGCGGTTGAACTGAGTGATGGCTCCAACGACGATACGCCTCAGCAGGCTGCAGAACCTTCCCTCGATGCCCAGGTTTCTTCTGCTGAGGGGGCAGCTATTCCTGCTGTGCCTCTGCAGGCCATCCCCCTTGGCCAGGGCTCGGAGGGCCCTGAGGCAGCTGCGGGCCAGCCACCCACCGAAGCGGGCAACTAGGCTCCTGGGCGCTTCTGCATGCTGGACTTCATTTTTGCATCTCTTGCTTCTCTTTTTTTTCTTTTTTTTCTTTACTTGTAATGTAAACTCTACTGATGTAATTCCCTTGAATTTAATGAAATGAGAACTTGATTTCCTTTCCTGTTTGTTGTGGCTGTTTGTTTATTTGCACACTATCTTCTTTTCTTTTACTTGCACGATTTTAGCTTCAATTGCGTCTCGGCCAATCGCGGCTTCAGTTATTATAATGAGAGGGCGTGCATGCTCTGATGCACTTTTCATTTCCTGAGGGCCAGATAGAATTCCTTCGGGTTGACACTTAGTGTTTCTTCAATGTAGTTAGCTTCTCCTTAGGCCTGAGTTCGAGGACCATGCAGAGCCTTGGTCCTGATTGATAATTAGCTTCTTGAGGTAACTTCTTGAAGCAAATAGTGCTTGATACTTAGCTTCTTGTAGATAAGTGGCTAGCTCCCCATAGGCTTGGGTCCGAGGACCGCGCAAGACCCAGGTACAGTTGCTGCCTTCAAGGTGAGTGGCTAGCTCCCCATGGGCTTGGGTCCGAGGACCGCGCAAGGCCCAGGTGTAGTTGCTGCCTTCAAGATAAGTGGCTAGCTCCCCATGGGCTTGGGTCCGAGGACCATGCAAGACCCAGGTACAGTTGCTGCCTTCAAGATAAGTGGCTAGCTCCCCATGGGCTTGGGTCCGAGGACCATGCAAGACCCAGGTACAGTTGCTGCCTTCCAGATAAGTGGCTAGCTCCCCATAGGCTTGGGTCCGAGGACCATGCAAGACCCAGGTACAGTTGCTGCCTTCAAGATAAGTGGCTAGCTCCCCATAGGCTTGGGTCCTTGGACCATGCAAGACCCAGGTACAGTTGCTGCCTTCAAGATAAGTGGCTAGCTCCCCATAGGCTTGGGTCCTTGGACCATGCAAGACCCAGGTACAGTTGCTGCCTTCCAGATAAGTGGCTAGCTCCCCATAGGCTTGGGTCCAAGGACCATGCAAGACCCAGGTACAGTTGCTGCCTTCAAGATAAGTGGCTAGCTCCCCATAGGCTTGGGTCCTTGGACCATGCAAGACCCAGGTACAGTTGCTGCCTTCCAGATAAGTGGCTAGCTCCCCATAGGCTTGGGTCCGAGGACCATGCAAGACCCAGGTACAGTTGCTGCCTTCAAGATAAGTGGCTAGCTCCCCATAGGCTTGGGTCCTTGGACCATGCAAGTCCCAGGTACAGTTGCTGCCTTCAAGATAAGTGGCTAGCTCCCCATAGGCTTGGGTCCGAGGACCATGCAAGACCCAGGTACAGTTGCTACCTTCAAGATAAGTGGCTAGCTCCCCATAGGCTTGGGTCCTTGGACCATGCAAGACTCAAGTACAGTTGCTGCCTTCCAGATAAGTAGCTAGCTCCCCATAGGCTTGGGTCCGAGGACCATGCAAGACCCAGGTACAGTTGCTGCCTTCAAGATAAGTGGCTAGCTCCCCATAGGCTTGGGTCCTTGGACCATGCAAGTCCCAGGTACAGTTGCTGCCTTCAAGATAAGTGGCTAACTCCCCATAGGCTTGGGTCCGAGGACCATGCAAGACCCAGGTACAGTTGCTGCCTTCAAGATAAGTGGCTAGCTCCCCATAGGCTTGGGTCCGAGGACCATGCAAGACCCAGGTGCAGTTGCTGCCTTCAATTGGCTGTAAGTAACTAGTTTCCCCACAGGCTTGAGTCCTTGGACCATGCAAGACCTAGGTTCTGTCTAGCACCCAGATATAAGTGGCGTTGGGACGCGAGACGTGTGATAATGACAGGTTGAACATCTGAATCAAAAAGGACTTCTTTATTAATAGTAATACCTTTTCAGGTTATTTACATTCCACGGACGAGGTACAGGTTTATCATCTAAATCTTCTAAATAGTATGCTCCTATCCCTGCCACTGAGGTGATTCGGTAGGGGCCCTCCCAGTTGGGTGCGAGCTTTCCCCATGAAGGGTTCTTGGCAGCCCCCACGACTTTTCTCAACACCAGGTCCCCCGGTGCTAGTGGTCTGAGCTTTACATTGGTGTCGTATCCCTGCTTGAGTTTTTGCTGGTAGTGGGCCAGCTGGATCATTGCTTGCTCTCTTCGTTCGTCTACCATGTCCAGGCTCCGCCCCAACAGTTCATCATTGTTGCCTGGGGTGAAGGAGCTCGTCCTTAGCGTTGGGAAGTTAGTTTCCACGGGGATCACCGCCTCCGCACCATAAGTCATGGCAAAAGGTGTTTCCCCTGTTGAACGCCGGGGCGTAGTCCGGTTCGTCCAGAGGACGTGGGGCAGCTCTTCCACCCATCTCCCCTTGGCATCATCCAGCCTCTTCTTAAGCCCGTTGATGATGACCTTGTTGACAGCCTCGGCCTGTCCGTTCCCCTGAGGGTAGGCCGGTGTTGAGTACCTGTTTGTGATCCCAAGTTCACAACAGTACCTCCTAAAGGCTTTGCTATCGAACTGAAGCCCATTATCCGAGACGAGGGTATGGGGGACCCCGAACCGTGTAACTATGTTCCTCCAAAGGAATTTCTTCACGTCTACGTCCCTGATGTTGGCTAGTGGCTCGGCCTCGACCCATTTGGTGAAGTAGTCCGTGGCCACCAGCAGATACTTCTTATTCCCCGGTGCTTTGGGGAAAGGTCCTACAATGTCTAAGCCCCATTGGGCGAAGGGCCATGGACTGGACAGAGGGTTGAGGACCCCTCCTGGCTGATGGATGTTTGGGGCGAACCTTTGGCATTGGTCACACTTCTTGACATATTCCTGGGCCTCTTGTTGCATTCCCGGCCACCAGTATCCTTGAGTGACGACTTGGTGAGCCAGGGATCTCCCCCCTGTATGGCTCCCACAAATCCCTTCGTGCAGCTCCTCGAGCAAGGATTCTGCCGCTTCGGGGTGGACACATAGAAGGTATGGCCCAGAGTAGGACCGCCTGTATAGCTTGTGGTCCTCGGACAGCCAGAACCGAGGGGCTTTCCTTCGTATCTTCTCTGCCTCTGACCTCTCCTCAGGCAGGATGTCATCCTTGAGGAATCTCATTATGGGGTCCATCCAGCTGGGACCCATCACAATTTGATGGATGTGGGCTGCTCCCTTTGGCACTTCACCTGCCCTCTCCAGGTGCTCCACCAGTATGATCCGAGGAAGAGCCCCTGCCGAGGAGGTTGCGAGCGTGGCAAGTGAATCGGCATGACTGTTCCCACTCCTAGGAATATGGGACAAGCTGAAGGGGTGAAACTCTGACTGCAAGTGCTTGACTTGGCTAAGGTACTCCTGCATTCTTGAATCCCTGGCTTCCATCTCCCCCTTTACTTGTCCCACCACCAATCTGGAGTCTGAGAACATCTCTATCGACCTTCCTCCCATCTTCTGCACCATGATCATCCCTTGCAGCAATGCCTCATACTCGGCCTCGTTGTTTGTGGCCGGGAATCCGAGCCTCAGGGATTTCTCAATGACCTGATCTTCAGGGGATACTATGACCAGCCCCACTCCGGACCCCCTTTGGTTTGCCGCGCCATCCACATATACCTTCCAACATGGTGACTTTGGGATGGAGACTGCCCCAACTGATTTCTCATCACGGTTCTTATCCTCGGCTGTCACTTCTAAGACTGGCTCAGCGAACTCAGCCGTCAAATCCGCCAATACCTGGCCTTTTATGGAAGTCCGTGGCATGTACTTGACGTCAAAAGCCCCCAGAATTGTATTCCACTTCGCGACTCGACCTGTGTAATCAGCGGCCCGGAGTACAGCCTTCAAGGGCAGTTGGGTTAGGACAACCACCGTGTGAGCTTGGAAGTAATGGGGGAGCTTTCTCGTGGCATGGACCACTGCCAATATGGCTTTCTCCAGGGGTAAGTATCTGATCTCTGCTTCATGCAGTGACTTGCTGACGTAGTAAACTGGCTTTTGAACGCCATTGTCTTCCCATATCAGCACCAAGCTCACTGCGTGGGGTGCCACCGCCAGGTAGGCGTATAGGACCTCGTCGGGCTCAGGATTGGACATGATAGGAGGCCGGGATAGATACTCCTTGAGTTGCTCGAAAGCTTTGGCGCAATCCTCGGACCACTCAAAACCTTTCCATTTGTTGATCAGGAGATAAAAGGGCCTGCATCTGTCGGCCGACCTGGAAATGAACCGGTTCAGCGCCGCGATCATCCCAGTAAGCTTTTGGATCTCCTTGGGGTTTTGCGGAGGCTTCAAATTGTGAATAGCCTTGATCTGGTCAGGGTTGACTTCGATCCCACGATGGGTGATCATGTACCCCAAGAATTTACCGGAGCTTACGCCGAACGAGCATTTTGAGGCATTAAGACGGAGCTTATGCTTTCTCAGGACGTCAAATGTGCGGCCGAGGTCCTCCAGGTGTTCGGACACCAGTTTGCTCTTCACCACCATATCGTCAACATAGACCTCGATGCTCTTGCCCAACATCGACTCAAACATTCTCGTCATCATCCTCTGGTAGGTGGACCCGGCGTTTTTCAGGCCAAAAGGCATAACCTTGTAGTGGTAGTTCCCTGTGGGTGTCACAAATGCTGTCTTCTCTTGGTCCTCCAAGGCTAGTGGGATTTGGTGATAACCCTGAAAGGCATCCAGGAAGCTCATTCGAGGATGGCCTGCAGTCGCGTCTACTAGCTGGTCTATCCGTGGCATTGGGAAGGGGTCTTTTGGGCATGCTTTGTTCAGGTCTGTGAAGTCTACACAAACCCTCCATTTCCCACTTTTCTTCTTGACCACCACGGTGTTGGCCAACCACTTGGGGAAAAAGATCTCCTTGATGGCCCCCGCGTGCTTAAGCTTATCGACCTCTTCCCTGATCGCATCAGCGTGCTCCTTCGATGGGCGCCGAGGTGTCTGCTGCTTGGGGATCACAGATGGGTTGACGTTAAGGTGGTGACAGATGAAGGATGGATCAATCCCAGGGGCGTCGCAGGGGTCCCATGCGAACACGTCAAGGTTCCTCTTGAGGAACTCAAGCAACTCCCCCTTCCCCTGTGGAGGCAACTGGGTCCCCACTTGGAAGAACTTCTCCGGGTCATCGCCAATTACCACCTTCTCCAGGTCTTCGCACTTAGCATCCTCGGCAGGTGCATCCGGAGGCGTCACCTGGGTCTTTAATTGCTATGAATTTTCCTCGGCTGCGACCGAGGACTGTGCATCGATCCGATGGGATATGGCAGCCACTGTGCAATGCCTAGCCGTGGATTGGCAACCTCGGATCTCCAGAACCTGGTCCCCTGACAGGAATTTCGCCTTCTGGTGCAAGGTGGAGGCTACGCCATCCAGGGCGTGTAGCCAGGGCCTCCCTACGATGGCTGTGTAGGGGGAGTACGTGTCCACCACTATGAAGTTCGCCTCCACCACCACTGGGCCTGTCTGTACGGGCAGTCTGATCATGCCCTTTGGGATGACGAGCTTCCCGTCGAAGCTCATTAGGGGGGAGCTATAGGGTGTGAGGTCTTCCTGCTTTAGCCCCAGCCCCTTGTAGAGGTCTGGGCACATGACCTCGGCTGCGCTGCCACCGTCCACCATCACCCTTTTCACGTCATAGCCCCCTATTCTGAGGGTGACGATTAGGGCGTCCTCGTGTGGCTGGATGGTCCCAATCTTGTCCTCCTCCGAGAAACTCAGGGCTGGGGGAGGATTCCTCCTGGACCTCTTTGGCCCCGTCCGAGGGTCCTCGGCGGGCAGTTGGGCCACAGACAACACTCGCAAAGGGGGTGTGCCTGTTCTTCCCGGTGCGGCCAGGATTATATTGATCGTCCCGGTGGGCTGCCCCATGGCGGCGTCCCTCCGAGGCTCTTGGTAGGCTTGGCCCCGCTGGTTGCTGGAACGGTGCAGAAGGTGGTTCAGTCTTCCCTCCTGGGCTAGTTGGTCCAGGTGGTCCCAGAGGTTCCTGCAATCCTCCGTGGCATGTCCGTGGTCCTGGTGGTACTGGCAGTAACGATCCTGGTTGCGCCTACCTGGCTCCCCCATCATCTTAGCCGGCCATCTGAAGTATGGCTCGTTCTTTATCCTTTCCAGAACCTTGTGCACGGGTTCTCGGAATACCGCGCCAACGGTCTGGGCATTGGTCACCCCGGATTGCCCACCAAAGTCCCTCCTCGGACGGGCGTTGTTGTACCTGTCCGACCTGAAATCCCTCCGCTCCTGAGGGATAACCTTCTCTTTGCCCTTGCCTTGCAGCATATCTTCCTCCACCCGCTTGTACGTGTCGATCCGATCCATCAGCTGCCGCACGCTGGTGACGGGCGTTCCGGTCAGGGACTTCCTCAGGTCGTGCCCCATTGGTAGCCCATTTTGGAATGTACTGATGGCGACGGCGTCATACCTGCCGTCCAGCTCGTTGTAGATCTCCCAGTACTTGTCCGAATAGGCCTTGAGGGTCTCCCCGTCGCGCATAGATAGGGACAGCAATGCGCTCATGGGCCGAGGAGGCCTGCTGTTCGTGACAAAGCGGGAACCAAAGGCCTGGGTCAGCTGTCTGTACGAGTCTATGGAGTTCGTCCTTAGACCGTTGAACCACCTCATCGCCACGGGTCCCAAGCTGGATGGGAAGACTTTGCACATCAGCGCCTCGTTCTTGGAGTGAACAGCCATCCTCTGGTTGAACTGGCTCACGTGCTCCACGGGGTCCGTCTTGCCATTGTAAGCAATGAAGGTTGGCTGCTGGAACCGCCGAGGAAGTTCCGCCTCTTCTATACGACGCGTGAAGGGCGACCTGGAGAGCTGATCCAGCGCCCTGCTCATGGCATCGCCTCCTAAGCCCCTAGGGGTTGGGTTGGCACGCCTTCGCCTCTGGTAGTGCTCCTCCTCGTGGGAGAAAGTCTCGCTGGGGGGCGTTCTTGACCTCTACCGGTATTCATCATCGCTCTCGTCGTCCGAGGGCAAGTCAGGGCTGAGTTCGGATTGCCTCCGCTGCACACGGCGCAGCTTCCTCTTCAGATCGTCAATCTCGCGCTGCATGGCCACCTTACCGTCCTTCCTCTGAGAGGTGTGGCTATGGGCCTCCTGCGATCGCGTGGCCTGGCCATCGTCGCGCTTCTGGGGAATGTACCCGTCCCCCTGGCTTTCACTCGCCGTTGAAGTACGCACGCTTCCTTCTCGAAGACGTCTGTTGTCGTTCTGACCGCCTCCGGGGTCGCCATAGTGACCCTGAGGCTGTGACTTCGCCGGTTCTGGTCGATTGGGAGTTCTCTGGTGAGGGCCTGATCCTACCATGTTCGACTGTTGTCCTTACCAACACACAAGCTCTCCCCACAGACGGCGCCAATTGTAGGGACCGGATTCGAGCGCTCTCTACGGAGTGAGAGAGTGGACCCAAGCCTAGCTTACCCTCCAATAAATTTATAGAGTATGGGCTCTAGAGCTAGGCCTTAGTAAAGAATGCAACGGCCGTGCATGGTTGTACGTGGATTATGATAGGTTAGACGTGGGTCGGACTGCCTAATAGGTCTCCTCGGACGGGTTTACAAAGATTGAAGTTCTTCTTATTTCTTTCAAGTAGGGTTACAATGGTTGAAAGAAAAGACAATGCCACAATGTTTCTCTTTCTCTGGTTTTTCCTCCGTCCCCTTCACATGAGGGACTTTTTACATTATATACTCCTCTCTCAGTTGATCCTAGCCCTACACTTGTTGATCAGCCCGGTTTCCACTTGAGAGCCTGTCCCATCAGCCGCATTCCCATACCTCCAGTGGGTTGCAGCGCCCCAGACGGCACTGTTCAGAGGTCCTGTCCTCATTAATGCGGCCAGGGCGTTAGTTGAGGGCATTTAATGTGGAGGGGACAGTTCACCTGGGACTTGTTCCTCCACCATGCTTCAATGTCCGGTGCTTGGTTCTTGCTATTTGTTCCTTGGATGCTGAGGGGGGCTCTCCTTAGAGGTATGCTGTTGGCCCACTTCCTGACCTCGGTCTCCCGAGGATGTAACCATCCTCGGCAATGCTACTTGGGCCCTGGGTTCTAAACCCTCGTCCTCGGACCTCGGACATTGGAGGCGTCCTCGGCGTGGGCTTCTGGGCCTGGTTTGGAATGGGCCGGGGTTGCTGACTTATTCTGGCCCCACAAAACCATTTGTCATGGGCATTGCACTCATCAATCAATCAACCAATCATACACTCTATTTTAACATGGCTCCCTCTGTCTCCATTTCCATTAATCTGGTATTAGCATTATGGGTTCTTTGTATATTCACGCACTCGACAACTATGGTTGTTGCAGCTAAGTCATCAGCGTTAGAACTAGAAGCCAAGGCTCTGCTGGAGAGTGGGTGGTGGTCCAGGTGGAGTAACTACACCAATGGTTCCTCCTTAAGTCATTGCGCGTGGCCTGGAATCTTTTGCGGTGTTGGCCTAAGAGTCACAAAGATTGACATGTATGGGGTCCGTCTGGGAGATAAGTTTCGAAAATTCAACTTCTCATCCTTCCCAAATTTAGAAGTTCTTTATCTTGATAATACTGGACTCCAAGGAAGCATCCCGCCAGAGATTGGTACTCTTTCTAAACTCACCTATCTTTCTCTATCCACGAATAATCTCACAGGTAATTTGCCTCTTTCACTTACAAACCTCACTCAATTAGAGGCGTTTTCCATTCACAATAATCTAATCAGTGGGTCCATCCCCGACGAGTTGGAAAATTTAAAGAATCTTCGGTATTTATATCTAAGTGGAAATGCTTTTAGTGGTGAGTTTCCTCTTTCGCTTGCCAACCTCACTCAGTTAGAGACATTTGACATTTCTTTTAACGTATTTAGTGGGTCCATTCCTAAAGAATTGGGAAATTTAAAGAATCTTTCTACTTTAGATTTGAGTAATAACACACTCACCGGGCCAATCCCTTCAACTCTTAGCCTTCTAACCGGTCTTTCTCATTTGGATCTGTCTTCTAATGAAATCAGCGGTTCTATAGCTTCAGAAATTAGATTTCTAAAGCACCTAGAATACTTGGACCTACAACAAAACAAGCTCACTGGTCCACTCCCTTCATTTCTATGGCATCTAACCAATTTAACCTATTTGTCTCTTAATTCGAACCAAATCAATGGTTCCATTCCCGCAGAAATTGGCAACATGAAGAATTTGGGAGAGTTGTCCCTTGCTTGGAACCAAATTAGTGGCTTCATCCCTGTAGAAATAGCTAATTGCTCTTCGTTGTACAACTTAACTCTAAGCCACAACTACTTAACAGGAACCATTTCCTTTGACATGAGTAACTTTTATTTGTTACAATATTTAGATCTTAGCTATAATAACCTTAGTGGTTCCATTCCTCGAACTATAATCATTTAACTATTTTGGAAACTCTGTCCCTCGATAGGAATCAAATCAATGGCTCCATCCCCATGGAAATAACAGATTGCAGGAGCTTGAAACACTTGTCATTAAGCCACAACTATTTAACTGGAAACATTCCCTCTCTCATTGGTTATCTTCATTTTTTAAATGCTATTGACCTAAGTCATAACAATATCAGCGGAGATATTCCATTTGAACTTTGGGATTCACCATCTTTAGAGCTCTTGGATTTTAGCTACAATAATCTTACCGGTAACATTCCCAATATTTCTATTTCAATAAAAGAAATAAACTTTTCATACAATTCGTTGCATGGTCAGATCCCAAATGGCTACTTAAATTGTACACCTTACACATTTATCGGCAACAAAGATTTATGTGGTGACATCCACGGTTTCCCTCCTTGCTTTCCAACTTCTTCAAACAGTTTCTCAAAAAAAAAAACACTTCCCCAAACAATAGCAAATCAATTGTCCACGAAATAAAAATTGTTGTTCCCCTCAGCTTTTTCCTTGTGTTTTTACTTCTTGGGTGTATTTTCCTCTCTCGACGTGGGGATAAGAAAACTAAATCGGAGTCAAGTGAACCAAAGAATGGAGACTTATTTTCAATATGGAATTATGATGGAAAAATTGCATATGAAGACATCATTGAAGCAACAAAGGACTTTGACATTAGCTACTGCATCGGGACAGGCGGTTATGGTAGTGTTTACAAAGTACAGCTGCCTAGTGGTAAAGTAGTTGCCATAAAGAAACTTCATCGCTTGGAGGCTGAGAACCCAACATTTGACAAGAGTTTAAAAAATGAGGTCAAAATGTTAGCAGAAATCCGACATCGAAATATTGTTAAACTTCTTGGCTACTGTTTGCATAATCGATGCATGTTTTTAATATATGAGTATATGGAAAGGGGAAGCTTGTTTTCTGTCCTAAGCAACGATGTTGAGGCTGTGGAATTCGATTGGATGAAGAGGATGAACGTCATCAAAAGTACAGCACATGCCTTATGTTACATGCATCATGAATGTGTTCCGGCAATTGTTCATCGAGATATAACCAGCAACAATATACTATTGAACTCTGAATTGGAGGGTTTTGTCTCTGATTTTGGCATGGCTAAATTTCTTGATCCTGATTCCTCCAATCAAACTTTAGTTGCTGGGACTTATGGTTATCTTGCTCCAGGTAAATTAATATTCTTTTTGTCATACTCCCAACTTTTATTTTAAAAGGTTTGCCACGCGTGGAGCTTTCTACATTTTATGCTACTTAGCATACTTTATTGTTTGTTATCTGATAGGACCATGCATGCATAATAGAAAATATCACTTTCACAACATAAATTTTATATACTAGCAAGTTGTCCAATGTCTTCATAAAAAAAAGTATATAGAAATAAAAGTAAAACATTAAGATTAAAGGTAAATGAAAGACCAGGGGCGGGTTTATGCATTTAGGGGCCTAAGGCGAAAATTGATTATCTTATTTTAGATGCAAAATTACTACTAATTAACATAAACTACGTATAATTTTTTCTTTTTTTAGAAATTTTATAGACAGAAAAAATTTGACAAAATTTTTCATACTTATTGATGTGGCAGATTGATAGTGGTAAGTAAAAAAGTGCTGTTAGTGGTAGACTTAGATGAGAACTAGTTAACATTTGCTAACTCAACTCTTATTATTATTCTTTTTTTTTTTTTTAGAAGTGCAACATTCACAATATTTTTTACAACAAATCCCACTTTTTAAGTTGCTTTTTGTTTTCTATTTGAAAATATCACTATAATTATTTTTTTGCCATCAATAACAGGCTGTAATAACCTATTACTTAGCATTAGTTGTAAAAGTGTTGTGAAAAATATTGTGGACGTTGCATTTTTTCTCTCTTTTTTATTTATTTTTCATCTAGTAAAAAAATATTATTTTATTTATTGATTATAAATAACCTTGTTGGTTAGAATTTGGGGGCCTTTTTTTTACTTGGGGCCTTAGGCAACCGCATTTCTTGCTCTACCATTCAGCCGGCCTTGTGAAAGACATTACATCTTTTCACACTTCTCATTTTTTTTTTCTCATGTATGCAGAACTGGCCTATACTATGGTGGTGACTGAAAAATGTGACGTTTATAGTTTTAGAGTGGTGGCATTAGAAATATTAATGGGAAGACATCCAGGCGAGCTCATGACATCATTATCATCATCTCAAAGTGTGATGTTAAATGAAATATTAGACCAACGTCTCCCACCTCCAAACCGTTTGGTTGCAAAGGATGTTTTTCTTGTTGCTGCAATTTCATTTGCTTGCTTACACACTAAACCAAAGTCTAGGCCGACAATGAAGTGGGTGTCCCAAGAATTTATCTCTCACAAGAAACCAGTAACGAACCCCTTACATTCAGTTTCACTGTGGCAGCTGAGGAACCAAGAAAATTATATAATCGGAGAGTGAAACTCATTAAGGAATGGAGAGGGTGAAACTCAATAAGGAAGCGCTTGTTTTTCAGTTGAGAACCATATTGTTTGGCGAAATTCTACGGCAAAAAATGTTGTGTTACAATAACAATTCCTTAAGAATCTTGTGCAAGTTGTATGTATTGTTCTTTATGATTTGTAACTTGTATTTTGCAACATGAAATTTGTCTTTTCCGCTTTTCTAATGCCACACATCTAGAATTCCCATAACCGATCGCGGAAGTTACAAAGGTTGATTTATATGCTTGATGCCCGACACTAGTTCAAGTCATTCCATAAGATTCAGCAATAATAAAGACAAATTTCAATAAGTAAAAACAAGTAGTAATAAAACCTCCCTTGCTATCTACTCCCAAGACACACAATCCTCTCTCTCGTCCCTTCCTCAATAGATGATTTAAGGGAAAATTCTTACTATCTCATGCAAGAAAGTCTTTCATCAAATTTTGTGTGTAATTAGGAATGAGATGGACTATAGGGCATTTGTTAATAGATCATTTTAAGAAATGACAAAATTTAGATACAATACCTTAAGTACCGTTCCTTAGGTTCCCCACTTAAAATTGAGTCATATGGCTACTTAACTAAAAAATACACTTCAATCTTATGAAGAAAAATCTACATGGCAGAATCTTAAAAAGAAAATCTAAGGCACAAAACATAGGGCATTAGTTAATAGATCATTTTAAGAAATGACAAAATTTAGGTACAATATTTTAGATGCTGTTTCTTAAGTTCTCCACTTAAGATTGAACCATGTGGCTACTTAACTAAAAAATTCACTTCAATCCCATGAGAAAAAATCCAAATAGCAGAATATTAAGAAAGAAACTTAAGGAACAGCACCTAAGTACTGTACCTAAGTCTTGCCATTTTAGAAAATTTTTAATACCCACTTCTATGGAAAATATAAAAAGCTTAACCAATGCCCTTAAGACTTTGTTAACTTTTCCCTTGAATTTTTATTTCCTCATGGTGGCGGGCAATAATTCCAAATCTCAAATGCGACCACCTTCCTAGAACACAAAATTAGACAATAACGCAAATCAAGCCCCACGGCAGAGACATCACACCACCAAAATAAGCATGTCCTAGAAACTATTAGCTAAAGGAAGAGAGAGAGAGAGAGAGAGCATATCCCAAAACCAAGATACAAGGCACTACCAGCTTGGAATAGCTTCTAAAATTAGAAAAGAATACAAACTTCCATTCCTTCTACCAGACAAATTTCTCGTTTTCTATCGACTACAAGAACATACATTTAAGCCCAACCTAGAGTATACCAAAAACCTATGATCACACCTTCACTCCATAAACTCAACTCTTACTATCAACATGAAAGAATCTCCACTAAGCAAGAAGAATCCCATCAGTGAAATCTCATGCAACATCCATGTAATTTGTATTAGATGAACTTGAGATTCCATTTTGCCACTGTTGCCAACAAAATTTGTTGAAAGTGGACGATAGTCATGTTCAGTGTAAGACCACAAACAGTCGGTTAAACTAATTTTCGTTTAAGAATATAGGTATACCCAGTCGGGCCTGCTCTCAACCACAATCAGTGTAAGATCACAAAGAATTACCCACGTTGCTTATACCTCAGATTTTAAGGAATGCCTAACACATACTAGATCATCCAATTTATTGCCATCCATTTTGTACAAGGAGACACCTTGCATTTGCATGTAGTGATCTTGTGCTTCCTTCCTAAGACTTTTAAAAGGTATGACTTCCCATTTACTGTAATTTGAGTACTTCCTGACATCACTCATGTCTGGAGATCCTGAGATGGGTCCATTGCTGTCAGGCTCCACATTGCCCCACACCTTACAACTACCAAACTGGCCCAAACCACCCACCTGACTGCCTTGACTCTTCTTTAAGCGCAAAGCTGCAGCGTGAGCTCTGCTAATCATATCTCGACTAGGTACATCTGACCAGTCTTGCTTCCTCTTGGATCTCATGGGAGAATGGATCCTAATAACCTGACAGATATGAACCCTAGTCATTCGGAGAGAATAATTGGTGCATATGGGCCTGAGGTAATAAGAGTGTATGATAGCTTCTCGGGGGGGGGGGGAAGAGTAAAATGGAGAGAGAGAATATCCTTACACCAAGGCATTCTAGAAGCTGATAGTATGCTCTCCCTTGAAGTGGATTGTGCCCCTTCCTAGGTGTAGAGAAGTATCGCGTCCTATCATAAAGATCATGACATATATGAGCTAGAATGCAAAGATAGCAACATAGAGTATAACATGTAAATAAGGAAACCTGAATTTAATGATATCCTGATACAAGTCAAAAATATATATCCAGCCAGCATACAAGGCAATGGCAAATAACAATTAATTGAGATACAGATGCAAATAACAAGGACATCAGCAGGTTATCAATTGATGGAAAGTAAAATAATATAAGCAAGAAAATCAGAGCTAACCATTCAGTATAACCAGGATCAACAGTGAAACCATATATGTCAACAATGTCACACATGGAGAGTGCTAGTTCTATAGATTTCATTCCAGTTCCTTTGGCACCTCGACGCAGCACAATTCCTTGGAAAAGATAAACCGGATTTGGAATACTCTGCAACAAAAACAATCCAAAACGTCAAAATGATCACTATGTCTTTTAAGGAGGCCTCAATTAGTGGTTCTGCATGTAACAAGTGTCCAACCACACTACAACAAGAACATTTTACAAAAGCACTAAATGATAAAGGACGTTTACAGAAACAACTAATATTTATCATCACAGAAGTGAGGTACATGGCAAACTAAAAGAATGATCTAGCACACGGATAGATGCACGAGTTACACAAATTACATAACTCAGAAAAGCATCTTAATCACTCATTCAACTGATCATGATGCATGTCCTCTTTCTTCAGGTATGTGACCATTAAGGCCGGCATTAGATCTTGTTAGCTTATATGTACAGTCTTCCCACTTAACTATCTACTTGGCAATGAGGAATGCAACAGCGTTCTGAGACAAGATTTTCACCTTAATCATAGCATTGAAGTCTCTATGTGTCACACTTTTAATTATAAGCACCTCGTCAACTGCAAGAGAAAAGAATTGTGAGTCATTAAACGGTCTAGATCCTGCACCAACAGACATTTATGACTTTACTAAAAAGGGCACCAAAATCAGAGGCATCCTAAATGGTAGTCAATAACAAAGGAACTATGGAAGACTAATCTTATAGCTTATCACTCCTTTTTATTTATTTATTATGGATTAACACTTGTTGTTGATGTAATCTAAAACTTATGTTCAACCTGTACCATCATTCTTAGAGATAATAGTGAATTTTCAAATAGTCAGTGCTAGAATTCAAGTTGTGGATTTCCATTGAAAAGATTGAGCACTATAAAAATGGTTTTCTGTAAAAGTTGGGCAAGACTAAGAATCTTATACCAGTCAAAAATCTCATAATGCATCAATAACTGGTTAGGAAAAAAACAACAATAAACAGAAGAACAAGAAACACTTCCATAACACAACTGAAATGCAAGTGCAGCATAACTCTTGTTCCTAAAATATGATAAAATAAGAAAGAAGAGAAAAATGTACTAAATAAGAATTTTAAGAACCCATATTAATAAAACAAAATATATAGAACAACTTACCAGACCCATTTAGAATGGTGACCATGTTACGAGCAGCACCCCTCACCACAAGTCGGAAATCCCTCTTCAGGCCAACATACTTGGCATATTTCTATAATATATCAAAAGACAAAATGAATAATTTCACAAAAAAACTTGAGTATGTCTATCACCCATATTACACTTAAAAAACTTTTTTTTTTTTTTGGTTGACATCTAATATGGAAAGGAGGAAATAACATAATTGGAGTGCCTGGTGACCAGACATACCTATGAAAGTAAGTGTGAATAATAGATACTATGTAGAGGAAAATGCACGTTGGAAAGAACCAAGCAAATTATCTAAACAAACGATCAATTTCATTCACAAAAGGAGTATATGTGCATGTATAGCAAACAGAGACTCAAGGGCCATCAATTAACTGCAAATTAAGAAATGACAAGAATTCATTGATGATAAGGAACATATTTTTCACCTCATTAACAGGAGCCTCATTGTCTCGTATAACAGCATCATGAGCATCAATCTCTTTCCCAAACTCTGTCTTTAAGAGATCTCCTGAGTTTCCAACAACTGCACATCTGCGGAACTGCCGGGGATGAAAAGGGGGTTTCGCTGGTAA
The DNA here is from genome assembly GCA_019022515.1 of Quercus aquifolioides. NCBI lineage: Eukaryota > Viridiplantae > Streptophyta > Magnoliopsida > Fagales > Fagaceae > Quercus > Quercus aquifolioides. The sequence continues at coordinate 23,785,763 of CM032327.1, read as the reverse complement.
AATCAAATTCAGGTGTTCTTCACAAAGGGTCCGGTTATGGCATTTTTTTGCTCCCCTGCAACCAAGGAAACAAAGGTATAAAGAGACTTCCTTGATGACAAACAAAAATGACATATATAAAACCACAAGGCATGACTGTGTAGAACCATACAATTGTGCTATCCTTTTTGCTGCATAATCTAGCCACCCATCAGGTCGAGCATCCAAATACTCTCTTGTCAACACAGTAGTCATGTTACGATACTGCATCCTAAAATTGTTTAGTACCTATACTCTCCTCAAAAAATAATTACCCAAATGGAAAAAGGAATAACATCTGACCTGTTCCCATAATAGAATTGCCTCACAAACATCATATGTGTACTCCAAGGGTTCATATATTTTAAACTGTTCATTGTACTGCAATTATTATAACTAAAACTATCAGCACTCAGCAGCTTATAACAAAATGCATCATAGAGACTGAGAGTGGGAGAGAGTATAAGAAACATACCCAGGTACTGTTAGTGCCTTCAGGGAACTTAAGAATCAATTTGCAGTGGTCAATTATATGTGCAGTGAGTCCAAGCCCCCTGTTTGCCTACACCCAATTTCAAGCTGAATACAAAACAGGCATGCTAGCAAATACAACAAATAATTATACAAGAGGAATAAAAGTGTACGACTTCTCTCAAATATTCCAATTTCAATAAGCCAAAAAAAAAAAAAAAAAAAAAAACAACTAATGAGCAAAGTTCAACAGCAACCCTTAGTCCCAAATTTGTTGGCATTGGGTATGGATCATCAACAGATTCATTAATATTTATTCTTTTCCTTCATTCTACTCTATCTAAAGTCATACTCATTGTCACTTCCTTGATTTACAAGTCTTTTATTATTTCTACTGATGTTATTTTTGCTCTTCCTTTACCTTTTTTTTAATTCCTTCAACTTGGATCAACTCGTTCTTTCTTACCATACCAGTGCATTAATTGCTCTACTCTAAACATAACTAAACTATCTCAAGCGACTCTTCCTCATCTTTCCATCAACATGAGCTACCACTATCTTTAAACGAATTTTCTCATTTCGAACCCTATCTTTCTAATGAGCAAAGTACACTCAGCTGAAAAATCAGTCTCACATATCTAAACATATCAAGTTTAGAACAGTGGTATGTTAAAACTGAACCAACCCAATTAAACCCAAAACAAATTACCTTTGCTAAAACTAATTGAACATCTATAATTCAATCCCAAAAATAAAAGCACTGCAGAAGTAGAAAGGCCAATTATCATAAAAAACAGATTGGATTGGAGCATGTATACAATCAAAGCTAGAGAACCCAGAAAGGAGTTAATGTAAAAATGGTAAATTTAGCGAGAAAGTGGGAAGAAATTAATGCTAACCACGCATTGCTGAACACTGGACTGAAATTCTGACAAAACCAGAACTTCTTCTCTGTTGAGATCTGATTTATTCTGATTACCTGAAGAAACACATTCCAAATTTGGAATAAGAAAGAATGGAAAATTGGGTGTGAGTGTAAAAGTTAACAAATTTCAAAGAAAGAAAGGAAAAACCTGTGAAGAAAGAGGATTGGATAGCGAAAACGAAGAGAGAGAAGAGAACGGCAGAGCAGACTAGATGGAGAAGCAAAGGTCGCTTGTTGTTGTTCGAAGATGTCTTGTGAGATCTCATAATCGAGAGAGCAGAGAGAAGAACACTTTTCACAATTATACAAAACACGCAAAGACACACTCTCTCTCTCTCGGTATTGTGCAGATCGGTTTAGTAATTTAGTTTGGGATTTTAGGATTATATATATATATATATATTAAAAGTTGGGATTTTAGCTTTTTATAATGGGTTGGGCTGAACATAAAAAAGTCATTTTGTGGACTACTTGGACTAATGTTGATTTTGGTGAAATCCTAAAATCTAGTCATGAAATTCTAGGGACATTATTTTGGGCTATTATACCTAAACTGTTTTGCTTTCAGTTGTCACCACTCACCATGTATATCTTCTCTCTGCTTTATTTTGTTTTCTACTATGTCTAGATTTGCTCAAGATTCATTAAAATCATGACACGTGACAAAATGGATATTTATCGTAATTCTCACTGGTTCTTGACCCCATAAAAAATAGGTTTCATTCATAATGGATGTTTTTACAATTTACGTTGTCTTTGTGAAGTGATTTTCTCTCTTTTCTTGATCAATAAATATATGGGTATAAAATTTATTTTCAGTTAAGATTTTTTTATGAATTATGATTGGTACATACAAAAATAATGTTAATTTGAACCATATAAAAGTGATGTTACTTTCATTACAACATGCTAAGTCAAGTTCAACTATTTTGAAAAAATATGTTTTTGAATCTCAAACATCACTCTTATAGGTTGAGTAGCAAACAACTATTTTATTCATTGGGTTATTTATCATCTCTATTTCAAAGTTGATGTATATAATCACAACGAATTTTGTTATATGAGTCCTTCATTACGTTTTCTTAATTTAATGTGTTATCATACAACTACTTTTTATTACCTTCTTCTCTCTCTCTCTCTCTCTTTTAATTTACTTGCTTTTTAGATTAATATAAAAAGATTTCTTTGTGTGATGAAAATTAATGTCATTTGGGAACATAACGACACCTCTCTTTTCTAAAAAATTATTGAATACATCGATAGCCCTAATGACATCTTCTCTCTTTTGAGAAAATCTTCAACTTGAACAGTTACATGATCCTCCTAATTCCTAATTAATAGAGTTAGACCATTCTGGTTTTTTGTGATTATATGGTGTGGACGACTAAATTTCTCAGTTCGAAATAAGTCAAACAAGTAAAATAGTTTCACAAGTGCGAATTTGTATTGATGATTGTGGTATAATTCTCTGTTGATTACAAAAGAGTTATCCTCTGATTCGATCTCCTTGAAAGACTTGTTGATTGGAATTGTAATAATGTAATTTTGATTTGAACACAAAATATCCTTCAATTTGGTTGATGGATGGATCGAAGATTGTTGAAACAGAATTACAATGAATCTCTGGCTATGAGCTTGTTAGAAATCCTTTGTTCTTCACGTTCTTCGCGTTCTTCGTGTGTTCTTCGTCTTCGAAGGTTTGTGGTGGAAGTTCTTCGGGGCTTTAGAGGCTTGAATCCGTAGAGCTTCGCTGATTTGTGATTTGGTGAGGTTTCTGGAGGCTTTTGAGCTTGATTCCAGTGAGCTTTGAGATCTAGGAATATGATTTGGATGATTCCTCTTTGAATGTTCTTCGTATTTGAAGGTTTGTGGTGGAAGTTCTTCGGTGCTTTAGAGGCTTGAATCTGTAGAGCTTCGTTGATTTATGGTTTGTTGATGTTTTCGGACACTTTAGGCTTGATTCCCGCAAACTTTTGGATCTAGGCGGATGATTTGGATGATTTCTCTTCGAATGTTCTTCGTATTCGAAGTTGAAGTTCTTGAAGTTCTTGGAGGCTTTAGAGCTTGGTTCCGGCAGAGCTTCAGTACTTCTGAATCTTCTCTGATGCTGCTTGTGCTTCAGATGGCTTGGTGTCCTCCTAAATGTCTCAGGAAGGCTTCTATTTATAGGAGTTTTGGGGTGGATGAGCGACACGTGGCGGAGTCTGATTGGTGACACATGTCACAGTCTGATTGGTCCGCTTATGTCATCGCTTACACGTGCGAGGTTGCTTGGGTCATCGCTTACACGTGCGAGGCTGCTTGGGTCATCGCTTACACGTGCCGATGCATGATTGGTTCTTTCATGACACTTGGCAAATTTCTGTTGGCTTCTGAGCAGTGATAGCAAAACCTAGCAGCAGTATGTGGCGCTTTGTAATTGGCTGTATTTTGTGGACTTAGTAGTGTGACGTGTCAGCTTGTGATAGGTCGGGAATTTTCCCTCTCTACATATGGTTGTTTTAAAAGTAAGACTATGAGACTGTCCTCTCGTTATATTGATCTCTCATTGAATAAGAGATCATGTTAGAGTTTCAATAAAAACAAAAAATGGATCAGTTTTAGGGGTACTCAACCCATAAATTGGGTTTGGGGAAAAATTGTATGGTACCAAAACCGACCAACCGATGAATTCATGAAGTCATTTTGAGCCCATTTTTCTAAGCCTAGCTTGTCATCATTTTGCTGCTCTACTTACAAATAATGGATAGGAATGGCATGACATGAATAGTTGCACTTATATCATCTGCCCATTTTGCCTGACCAAAACTTCATATTACACATAAAAACTTAACTAGCCTAGGAAAATATTTCAAACCGGCCCATAATTTTTCACATTTGCTTTCTTCACTGTACACATAAAGGACCCCCTCTCTCTCTCTCTCTCTCTCTCTATCTTTGATAAAAAAAAGCGACCAGATATGAAACTTTGATTTCAACTTCACTTTTTCTTTAACTAAAGTCCACATCTTCTCCTTGGAATCCCATATACGAAATCCTGCCAAAAAAAACCCATTCAATGTCATTACTACACTTCAATTTGTCCAATACAACACATACCTATAACCTACATAAATTTTCTTTTTGTACTAATCACAATCAATAAGTTCACAAAAAAAAATTATATAAATACTTCTTTTCATATTTGGTAAATATACTATTATAATTGGTATACAACAAAAATGATTTCGGAGTAATAATCTCATCAAGTTGTCAAATTTTAAAAAAAATACCAGCAACACAAAGTTTTTCGCAACTTATTAAAGAAATTGACTATTAATACTAACAGAAAAAAAGTGATGAATTCGAATCCAGCTTGGATCCGGTGTCTTGTGCACTAGACATGTTGCTTTGTGTTCAAAAATTATTACATAGCAACATCCCATTGGTCCAGTGTACAGGAAGCACCGAACTCAAATCTCTCTTGATAGATTTATATAAAAGTGTTATGATGTTATTCACCACCACCTTTTTTTTCTTTTTTTTTTTCTTTTTGAGAATCTCTTGTGTGAAATACTTTTAATTGAGTAATTTAAAAGACATAAAATTTCAAATGATAATAACATTTGGCCTGGCGCTCTGGCTCAAACTCAAAAATTACAAGTTACTCAATTTTTTAGTATTTTTTATTTTATTGAAAGGATAATTTTGAAAGATAATTTACTACTATAAAATTCTAATAATAATAATATTTCGCGGGAATTAGAGCTAAATTTTGAGAGAAATTGTAAAATAAAAAACAAAAATAAATAAAAACGATTCTGTTATCGTTTTCTCTTTCTTGGTAACAAAACAGAAATTAAAGCAAACAAATTAAAATTTTCTCAAGCTTAATCCGTTTCTTTCTTGGTAAAAGTAATGACTAGGGGAAGTAATCGTTCTTTGTTGTTTAATTGGAAAATTTATATTCTTCCTTTTTCTGAATTTTCCTTCAGATTTTCTCGGAAATGAAACGAAGAAAACAAAAGGTCAAAGAAGGCTAACCTTGATTATGTCCGTTTGGTTCGATTTTCTCAGTGTAACGACTTGACTGTTGTTGTGGTGGTGGTCTTGCCGCTGAGAGGTGAGCTCGGCAAGGTCGGCTTCGTGAACATCACCACCTCCATCGCCGATTCCACATCATCATCATGATCACGATCACGATCATGATGATAAAGATGATGATGAGAGTGTTCTTTGAGTCCGAGACCGAAATCCTCGCCGAGATGCGAGTCTTCCTCTCGGATCTTCAAGATCTGACTGTGCACGTACTTCATCGTCGTCACCTTCTTCTTCGGCACATTCTTTCCAGCGAGGAGATCGCCGGAATTCACTCTCAGCTCCGCCTCTGTCGACGGTATCACCACCTTCTTCGGTTTCTGAAGATCAGACTCGTTCACGTGCTTCACTGTCATCTTTCTTTTCTTTTTTTTTGGTTTTTTCTCTCGGACACGACACGACACGACACCGAAACAAAGCGATACGATACGTTTTCTTTTTCGAGAGCGATAATTATAAAATCAAAACGCAAAGAGCTTTGCTTTGAGAAATCTTTCTGTTAAATTTTTTTTTGCATGCAAAATTCGAATGGAATTTAGCTATTTATAGAGGGCGGGGGTGAAACGTTGCGTTTTGTGATTGGGTGACACGTGGCAAAAAACCATCACGTGTTGAATTGAAAATGACATGAGGTTAATGATAGTTGTTGAAAGATTGAGAACTGTTAAAAATACATCAAATTTTACCATATTTTTCACAATAAATGAATTAATAAATTTTTATATATTTTTATCTGAACCCGATATTATTAACTTTATGTTATTACTTACCGCTAATAATTTGCCACGTCAATTTATTGTCAAATCTTTTGTACCTCTGAACTTTTATCTAGGATTTTCGTTTTGAATTCATGGGGGACCAGTGAGTCTATGGAGCTCATCAGGTCGTTGCCGTTTTGTTAGGATTTAACATTTTTTGTGTTTTGGCACAATGCCACGTCTCTAGGACCTTTCTAAAAGATTTTATTTTCATTTGTTGAAGTGATAATTATTAGTGATTAGTCACCGCACTAATCCTGGTTTGGGGTACTAGGTGTTAAATAGAGATTGGGTTTTGGGGTTTTGGGTCACCATCAATCTGTTTACCTTGGATGCTTGTGGTATAATTGCGGTTTGATACACAGGATCAATTATCAAATATTGCTTTCTTATATTAATTTATTGTTTTATTGGAGATTTAGTGGTGTCCATATGGCAGAGAAAATCACAAGTGAGGTTGAGTGTCTTATATTCACACTCCCAACAAGAGTTACCGGCTTTTGTTGTGGGTGAGTTGTGTGATATTATGCTTTCGCCCCCACTCCCCCGTGTGTGTGTGTGTTCTGTTACTATTTGAATTCTCAAAAAAAGCAAACCCATGTGGACTTAGTCCCACCTCGCTAAGTTGTGTGTGCGTTCCCGGGCATAAAGCCTTCACACTCCCAACAAGAGTTACCGGCTTTTGTTGTGGGTGAGTTGTGTGATATTATGCTTTCGCCCCCACTCCCCCGTGTGTGTGTGTTCTGTTACTATTTGAATTCTCAAAAAAAAGAGTGTCTTATATAGCTTTTTGGGGTTAGCTGAGCTTAGTACATAATAGGGACACGTGGTGTGGAGTTTAGGAATTGGTATTCTGGTCACATCCGATACTAGTTGAAGCGGGTCCAACAAGATTTCTGTCGGGACTTACATGGCATGGCAATTGACAAGCCCAAGTGTGTGGCATAAAATTTTCACAATATTTTTGGGTGTCGAGGTCTCATGATTGGTGTCAATAATATAAGATTGTCAAAGAACACATTAAATTATGTTATACCAATTATAACTTGTCATAGTTTAGCATCATGAACAATTTTTGTATCCTTGACACTTGTGTTAATAAAAATGAAATGTGGTTGATGGTGGAAATGCTTATAATGCAAACGTGGCAAGGGTGTGTTTGGTTTCAAAAAGGACCCAGGTAACAGGTGGAGTCTGGTGGCAGAAGCTTGCCAAAATAGGTTTTCAAATGAAAACCGTGACATAATATCAGATCCAAAAACCGTGCACGAGTCAGAGAAGAGGCCACGCTGCCCATATTTGAAGTGCAAGCAAAAACAGGAAGCCTAGGTGCCAAGAAAGAGGTAAAGCTGAAATTGAAATGCAAGCAAAACGGGAAGGCTTGGTGTTAATGATGCGTGTTTAACTGGGCACATTCCATCAAGAGAGAAAACAGACTTCTTGCAAATCTATCTAAATTTACTAACCAAATCTATTGGTACACTTTTTTATTGGTAGAGTGGTAGGTAACAAGATCAGAAACTTCACAACTTGAAAAGCTACAACAACCAATGGTAAAACACTTTTTTAAAGACAAAACTTAGGTACAATTCCTTAAACTTAGATACAGTACTTTAAGTGTTGTTCCTTAAGTTCTCCTATTAAGGTTCAGCCATATAGCTACTTAACTAAAAAATACAATTCTATCTCAATCTACATGACAGAATTTTAAGAAGGAACCTTAAGGAACAACACCTAAGTACTATTCCTAAGTCTTGTCCCTTTTTAAATTGGTAAATAGCAAGATCAGAAACTTCACGACTTATCAACAAAAACCAATGATTGCGGCGTGTTAAATACAACTGAGCTAATAATAGCTCATAATATACAAACCATTGACCATCTAACAAAGTGCACTAGTTGAAACAAGAACCATTCATATCATCCACCACGTGTAAACGATGATGCTAGGAAATGTTGAACAATCTAGGTCAAAATGCAGCATTAAATCTTAAACGGACATGAATCTACAATTTCCAAATAAAATAGATATAGGCATCAACTGCCAAAATTTTCATTAATTAAACAAAATCTTGGTGATCCATAGGAGTGCTTTCGAGTTCTATTCCAAATAAACCAAAATGAAACATGTACTAAAATTCACTAGGATAAAGATTTGAAAACAAATGTCAGGTAAGCGAACACATGACGAACATAAAGATGCCAGATAGGAAAAAAAAACTCAAATAATTCCTAGGGTTGGAGCTAGCCTAAGCTTCATTCTTCATCCTCCTCACCTCCATCCCCACCAGAAGCCTTCTTGGCAGCTGCCTTCTGGTTCTTTCGCTTCACTCTTCCAGGGCGACCACCTCCAAAGGGACTAGCAAGAGAGAAATCAATGTGCTTCTGAGAATCAACTCTCACCATGAAAGATGGTATGTTAACCACCTGCCTCCCAACCCTGACAAGGAAAGAAGTGGATAAATGTGTGAGATTCTGAGAGTTTAAAGAAACTATTAGATAATATAAAATGTGAAAGGACATGGCTAAACATGCATATGATAGGCAAGAAAGGTACTTAAATCCTCCTACGAAAATCAATATAGCACTGGACAATCAACATTAAGCTGCTATAAAAGAGATTATTCAAGTGGCTAGGAGCTGTTCCAGCACCATGTAACAAGGACATCACAGAAGCACACATGGCATCAAATACCCCAGAACCAGATAAAAAGATTCCTAAAACTAAATACATTTAAAAGAATACTGAGCATGAAGCAAAGGTACACACAACTACAGTGCAAGCTGAATGTATATTGTGTTAAGAAAAGGTAGTGATCATAATGTGGTTTGATTGCACTTAGGCAGAGGCAAGGAGAGTTACATACCGGTGTATAACTACAAGAACATGGACAAACAGAAACTAGCAAAACATCAATGCCATTAATGTAGAGACAAATACAATATAAGTGAAAGGCAGTGAAAAGGACAATACATTTCACAGAAACAGACACTGGTTTTCATTCTAACTAGCTCACCAGGCAGCTACTAGCTATAGAGCAGAAAAATCACCAAGCATCTTTGAAGTTAAGAAAAGGTAGTGATCATAATGTGTTTGGTTGCACTTAGGCAGAGGTACAGAAAGTTACATACGGATGTAAAACTAAAAGAACATGCACAAACAGGAACTAGGAAAACATCAATGCCATTAATGTAGAGACAAATACAAATTAAGTGAAAGGCATTGAAAAGCAAAACACATTTCACAGACAAACAACAGACACTGGTTTTCATTCTTACTAGCTCACCAAGTAGCTACTAGCTCTAGAACAGAAAAATTACTAAGCATCTTTGAAGTGAATAACTAAGATAACAAATAACACTTTCATAACTTCTATATACCACAATGTATTAGCCAATCAAACTAGTTATACATAATCTGTGAATATGTAAAACATAAAAGGATAAAACAAAATAAAAATTTAAACAATGTTAGTCATTTTTTGTGGGAATAAAACAGAATTTATACCTGATATGCCTCTGCCTAATAAGCACACGAGCATGGTGAATAGACTTGGCCATACCCGACTTGAACACGAGGGTTTGAAGCCGACGCTCAAGAAAGTTCTCCACAGTCAAGGCCAGGACATAATCAAGCTTGTTCTGGCTCTCATCCAAAAGTCCATACCTGTTCATCCTACGCAAAAGGGCATCACCCTCAAAGATCCGACGAGGATTCTTTTCATCAAGAGTAAGAAGCTCCCTGGCAGCATTTCGGATGCGGCTCAAAGCATATTGAACCCTCCACAACTCCCTCTTACATCGGAGCCCATATTCTCCCACAAGCCTCAGCTCGTGGTCCAATCGCTCCTTCTCATATGGACGACGCGGCTTCTTGAAAGTCTTCCCATCTAAAACCAACCACCATTGCAAAGTTAATATACAGATGAACCATTAACTACAATGTCAAAATTCAACATGTAAATCATTATAATTTAATCTTTGTACAGATCATTGCTGTAATGATTGGGGAAATCATGTAATGCATGAGAAATTTCATAAAATATTCATTTATGATGTAACAACAACCCAAAAGCTTCTACAAATACAATGTTAAACCGACCCAATTGAACACGGAAAAAAAACTGGGTCTCTTACTCTAGACAAGAATCGTAGAGCTACTTACAACTAGCCAGGTTATTGCATTAGGCACAGTTTATAGAAGACTAATTTTAACCTACATATTACACTTTTCTAAGTAACAAATCCCAATTGATTGTTTCTCAGTTTTTTCTATTCCTCTCATAAACTACAACATAAAATTTTGGAGCAAAAACCCATAACAAGCTTAGGTTCGATTTTGTATTAAAAATGTACAGATCATTAAGGCAATTACGTATGAGAAATGTCATAAAATTCATTTATTACGAAACAACAAAACAGAAGCTTGTACAGCTATAAAATTAGACTAACCCAAATGAATATCAAATTACAGGGCCTCATATTTTCTATTGGGTATTTTCAAAAATGGATTTTTTTTTTTTTTGGAAAAAAAAAAAATCCCCTTTCAACCAGATATTTGATCGTATTAGGCACAGCTTGAAAGATCAATTCTGAATCAAAATATAACATTTTTTTCTATGCAACATTAATCATTTTTCATTTCGTCGTTTTTCTCAGCAAACAAACGAGGCAAATAGCTAAGAAAGTTACAATGTACAACTCGAAACAGTAAAAACCAACTGAACCTAATGCGTATCCAATAAAATCAATGCATAATTATCAAAGATCAAATTAACAAACAAATAAATCTCACACACACACACACACACAAAAGAAGCAAAATTGCATACACAAACATAACCACTTAGATAATAAAATAATAAACCCTATAGCAAATCTCAGATCTGAATGAAATCTCAGAGAAAGAGAGAGCATACAGTTGCGGTAGAAAACGACGTGCACCATTGCTTCGGATCAGCAGAGAGGTGCAGAGAGAGACAAGACGAGAGGGCACAAAATGAAACAATGTTTGGTTATATATATGGGCAAACCCTAAAACCCTAATTGCCAATCCCAAATTACCTTTTTGCCCACAGGTTATTTTGGGGGGCCTATCAGAATTGGGCTGTGTTTGTTTATGGAGTTTTGGGCTTTAAACTTTGACAACCCTGTGTATAGGTTTTGGTCTGGGATCCGAATCAGATTTTTTTTTTAAAACCCTATTCAATTTTTTAAAACAGTAAAATCTTCTTGCATACAACATATACAAACTTTTTGAAATCTTGTTTTCAAAACAGATTCTCAAATAAAATTATGAAATGGTGAAAATACGGCTAATGTTGCACAGTGTGTATAGGTTGTGTGCAAATATCATTATCCTTTTGAAAAGCAATTTCGATCATCTTCAAAAAGTGCATTAAATGGGTTGAGTTAGGTTATCGAGAAGGATAATTTTATTATTAAATACACTGTTCAATAAAATTATCACAATTTGCACAATTTGGCATAATATTTCAATTCTGTTAAAAATTTAAGTATAAAACATAATAAAATAAATCAAACAAATAAATTTAAACCAAGTCTTAAAATTCAAAAGAAATCAAACTAAGAAAGTTAGAATATATATATATATATATATATATATATTATAAACTATTAATAGCGTGACTTGAGTCTGGTTAGTCTTATTAAGCATATTGCCAACCACCACCAGCAGGTGTGGTACAACTGGTAGGTGACTGCTGAGGCTTCACCACATCCCAGGTTCAAGTTCTCACGAGGACTGTAATTGCAATTTCTGGAAGTCCCAGAAACCAATAGAGCCTGGGGTGTGTGTGGGTTCGGAGTTTCCGAGCTCCAGTTCGAGCTGGTGGTACCCATGGGCTTACCCAACTGTACCATGGGGCGTGGGACAATGACTGCCACACGCGAGTCCCCTTTTATTTGTTCTCAAAAAAAAAAAAGCATATTGCCAACCCAAACTTTTAAAAAGAATTAGAACCCAACCAAACCCATCAACCTATGAAGAAACAACCAGATACCTCAAGTTGGGTTAGGTCGCGCTGGGTTATGTTCATTAAGTTAGCGAGTTAAATGAACGTCCTTAAGTATCTCATTTGCCTTAAAAAGAAAAAGAAAATAATACTAATTATCTATGCAATTAGTTTTAAATATAGCATTGCAATGTAGGCATATTTGAGAAAGTCCACCCTAAATTGAGTGCTCTCCTATTCCAACTCTTCTCCTGTTCCAACTTTTCTTATTTTGTATGTCAATTGTTCGCGAAACTATAGCGTTGATTCCTTCTTTTTGTTAACCTTTATCAATTCATATTTGTTTTAGTTTTTAGGACAGTTCTATCCATAGAGTTCTTAAAATTTTTATATATCCTCTTTAAAATGAACTTAAATCGTATTATCAAATCTTTAAATTATCAAAAAATAAAAATTTTAATTTAAAAGAATGTTACTCTTAATAACGAATAAGAGTGAAATAAAACCAAATAAGATCAAATTTAACATAGTGACCTTTTTGATTTTGTTAATCTATCATCAGGCATTTTTTTTTGCCTGTGAGATTCAACGAGTTCATAGCAACTTTCTGCTGAGCCAATAACGAGGACTGCCAGCATTAGTTATCTGAGGCAGAAACAGAAAGCACTAATAAATCCCATCCAAAACTCAAAACCCCAAGAAATTGAAGCAAAACGAGCTAATAGATTTTATGAAACAGGGATGCACTGTAATGAAATTCATTGAAACTTATCCAAGCCTGGATTAATTCAAGAACAATATTCCAACTCAACAAATCGAGGATACAACCACACATGCCTAGCCAATAATACAGTTTCTTAAGCAAGGTACCGATACAGTTTCCTATCATTTTTATCCCTCTCTAAGAACTCTCGCTCAATGAGAGATTCAATTCGTTTTTTTATAACAACGGGGTTTGGCAAGAACCGTGACTGCAGCTGCTTTATGACCTCAGCAACAATGTTATTATGATCTAGCACCCGCCTTGACTTCATGATTCTCACAATTGCTGCCTCGATCTGAGGCTTCCTGTCTTCCTCCACTCTCTGCCGCGTTTCCTGATTTTCAGGTTCGGACTCCCGTTGTGCTGCCACTGTACTTATTCTTACCTTGTAGAGCTTGCTTGAGAATTTGTCATTGACGGAGAAAGCATCATCCTCGGCTATGTCCCTGCCAATAGGTTCCTTCCGCAAGACACTCTTCACCCTGGCACAGGCTAGAGACTGTAGGCATCTCTTCAAGTCTGAGGCAGGTATCTCTGTGGCTTGCTCAATTTCTTTATAGCTCAACCGGTCAGCATTGTTGAAAAGCATAAGTACACACATTTGGTAAGTGGAAACATTCAGCTCATGCTTCTGGCCCTTTCCAAAGATTGCTTTCAAATCAGCAGTACCCATATTTGTTTGCCAAGAGAGCCTACGCCCAGTGTGGGTCCCAAGATAATAACTCCTAAACTTCTCACATACACCCAGGATTTCTGCTGGAAGGTTGCATGTAGCACTTGGTTGAGTTGGCCATGAACCTGTGGTGAGGACCTGAACAGTTAACGAGGGGCCGTCCCCTAACTCAGCACCAAGGCTTTCATGGAAGCCCTGCATTGTATCCTGAGAGGTCTTCATATCAGTGAACATACCTTCCAGCTTAGATGTAAATTGATATCCACATTCTGTTTTGAGCTTAACAATCAAACTTCTTTCAGCGTCATCGGAGACAGTTTTCCCTGCAAGAAGCCTCTTTGCCAAATGTTGTTTGTAATACTTCTCAAACACATCTTTCTCTTGAAGGTAACGGAAAAGCATCATAACCTTGTCCAGTACAACCTCCACGTCCTCCTCACTAACACCTTTCAATCCTTTACGGAGCTTGTCATCCACAAACAAAGAAATGAATTCTGGTGACCGTGCATTCAAATTTATGAAGTACTCAAATGAGGAGTTCAAAGCATTTTGGAATGTCTTGTCGTTGTTAAATGCCAAACTGATGATTTTGTCATATTTATCCTTTAAATCCAGGAGACGTTGCACAAAGTCTACAGGATCCTTCAACCTTTCTGGATCGGTAACTAGCTGCTTACCAGTATCCCGAATGTATGAAGTCATGACATCCCTTACTATTAAGAGTCCACCATTGGCTACCCTGCGGAACAAGTTATACTTCCTTCCCAAGTCGTCATATTTGTCATTCACAAGCATATTAACTAAGCCTGAGTTCTCCATATGGACTAGTCTATGCATGTGATTTTCAATCATCTCCTTTTCAACCACATTTGTTATCTTTTCTAAACTTCTGGCATCCAAATAATGGGACACTCTCTCCATTTCTTCGTTGAGACGTCTCTCAGCCTTCTTTAGATAATCTCCGCAATCACAAGACTCAATGTACTGTTGAGACTCAAGACCGTAAAAATTAGCTGAAACTTCAAGAAAATGCTGCTCAAAGTCGTCTTGGTATACAGATGAACCTAAATCCATTAGCATCTTTATAATACTCCTCATCAAACCCCTATTTATGACTTCACCATTCCTTTCTCTATGAACAAGCTCAAGAAGTGTGTCCTGAAGCCTAATCTGGGTTTTGCTGGAGTGGATAACAACATCTCTCCACAAATTCAACCCAAGCTCATGAACTGGGGTTTTTTGGGTGCTTGGGATGAAAGTTCTATCCATATACATCAATATATCTCGAATCATTTGCAATGCCTTGTTATGATCTAACCATTTTCTGTTCAGCTCTTCTAAAAATAACTCTCCCTGAGCAGCTTCAATCGATTTAGATATATCGCTTAGATGAGAAGTCATAGTTGTCACAAGTCCAGAGTAGAGTTTCTCTCCAAATTTGTGCAGCACCATATTGTAAGCATTCCTGAATGTATTTGGAATCTTAAAAATCACAAAATAAAAAGTAATGTTTTGTGAAAAAATTATTATCAGCATCTCACACATTTGATAATATTCAATTCAATTGAAATTCAGTCACTTTACCACATTAAGAAAAAATGACTAGACAAAAAGAAAGGATGTGGGACAGATCCATATTTAGTTATATGAAAAGGTTTGGAATGAAGCTACAACAATTAGCAGGACCTTGCCAAATGCCATAGGATTAACTCGAGCAAACCGAGTTATACTTATGATGAGGCAGGACAATACATTACGACCAAGTTAAACCACACTAACAGATAGAATGGCAAATTCAGTAACAAGAAAAAAGAAAAGAGAGAAATGAATGGAAGATAAGAAAACCAAAAAATAACAGTACAAACACAATGGATGGAATAAAAACGTCCAACACTTTAACCTATTAATTTTATACAAGACTTCTGTAACCAGTTAAGTCTATAGATAATGACAAATTTCAAATAAAACATAAAAATCATGATATATATAAAACTGGATTCTACAAACTATGAGAACACCTTTCAAAATCACAGGCAGTTAATTCTAGCAAGTTGGTTTGTGATGGAGTGAACAAATGAGGTGTCATATTTTCTCCACACTTGAAACATGAATTCAACCTCAGCATACATTGTTTGGTCCCCTGCAGTGATGCAGCATGGAATTACAAGCTTAATGATTTTAAGTTTCATCACCTTGTAGTTCCTAGTTGAATGAGCTAAAGAATTTCCAAAAACCCATGTTAATTGCTAATGTCATAGTACAAAGTTACAAACACTAAGTGAAGCAACTCCTAAGCTAACCCTATTCTTGCATTCCTACTGGGCAGTAAAAGCATCTTGATCATCAAATATTTTTCTTGACAAGCATAAAAATGATAAATCCTTCCCAAAACCTATAGCTGTAGAATACATGAGTATCTCTGGGTTCATGTCTAGTATACGAAATTCGTAGGCTTGAGCTGGGGATAGCCCTCCAACCTGTGTATGTATTAGTCACAATTGGTTCAGATTTGCGGTTAATCCATAAACATGAAAGTCAGCAAATTCAACTATCAATATGAGAAGTTCGGTAAGCAGATTAGTCAACATAGACCAAATGGATCTCACAACAACCGGCCAGTTAACTTCTCTCAGATGTCTGATTTGGCTACAAGATTAAGATTAAGGGTACAAGTTGAATCCCTTCTCTTGGTACATGTAGCCTTACATCATAATTAAAAATCACCAATAGAAAAAAGAAAAGAAAAGAAAAGAATAATCAGAAAAGGGGGGGAGGGGACAAAACGAAGGCATCAGGTAGGGAAAATGAAGGAATGAAGAGAAATGAAACTGAGAGATGTTGGGTCTTTGCAGTGTACACCAAAACAGAGGAATATAAAGGCACTGAAATACAACTGTCACAGCATAAGGTACCATTCAAACAGTCTCAAAACAAATCTGATATAATATGGCAGTGCACAAACTACATAAATTTCCTACTACCAAACTGATGCGGGATATCTTAAAGCGAAAACAATATGCTTCAAACGGGTTTAAGTTACGGATACAACAGACAGCGAGTCACATTTTCAGCATAATTTTCAATCAGTCTCAAAACAAATCCAATATAACACGGCAGTGCACAAACTACATAAATTTCCAACTACCAAACTGACGTGGGATATCTTAAAGCGAAAACAATATCCTTCAAACGGATTTGAGTTATGGATAAACCAGACAGCAAGTCACATTTCCAGCATAATTTTCAATTGCTACATAATTTCCCACTACCAAACTTACGCGGGATATCAATATGCTTCAAATGGGTTTGACTTTTTAGTTAAAATACAACAGACAGTGAGTCACCTTTTCCTCATAATTTCCAATTCCTTAATAAATTTCCTCCTACCAAAAACTAAAAACAATAAGCTTCATACGGGTTTGAGTTGCCAGACAACAAGTCACATTTTTCTGCACAATTTTCAGTTATTTCCTAATCTTCCCACATACCTAATAACCAATTCCCATCATGCTCTCTTACAAACCTCAAATCTTTGAACATCCTTTCCTTTTTGACTGAACAATTATCAAATACAATTCAACTCTAAATATTAACACAACCATTTCTCTGATTCCAAACACAGAGAAATGATCAAAGCCCAAAAAACCCAATAAAGAAAAAGTAAAATAAAACAAGATTATAGTAAAGAAAACTGTAAAATTATACATATATAAGCAACCAAGAATTAAAGAGGAGGGGACAAATTGCGAAAACCTATAAAGCTCCTCGAAGCTGAGTCCGCTAGCATTGTGATTGTAAATCTCTTGAATCGCATGCTCCAGAATCTTCCAAGTTTTCTCTGCGTATTTCGGATCCACCATGACCCGGTGCTTGAACGCCTCTATCTGAAAGTTCTTCTTCTTCTGACCACTCATATTCGGGTCCGATTTGAAGCTCACTTCACAGTCTCAAAAACCCTAATCCAATACGAATCCGAATTATCCCTCAATTAAGAAGGGAATTGGCACGGGTCCTAAAAACCCTAGAGGTTTTGGGGTCGAATTTGGCAAGGCGAATAACAGAGCGAGAGTGATTTCGATGAAAAAATTAGGGTTTTGTGAGAGAATTGGGGAATTAGGGTTTGGTTGAGAGAAAAGGGAGGAAGAACTCCAGGGAGTAGCAGAAAGAAATGTTGAAGACGAAGGAAGAAGAAAAACCTCGAAGGTTTTTAAATACTAGTCTACAACAGTCATGGATAAAGTCACACAGTAAAATAAAATAAATTTCTTTTCTTTTTTAAGTGCTTAACACTTAACAGGCGCAGAAAAAAAAATTAAAAAAAGCAAACACTTTTGTGGGTTTTTTTTTTATAAATTTTAAATTTGATTAATTCTTTTCTTGTCACAAAGTTTTCTTTCTAATTTCTTCTTGTCACAAACTAGTTTAATTTCATTGTATTTATATAAAATATATGTATATATATATATATATAAATATGACTACAATCAATCATATTGTTTCCTCGAAAAAAAAAATCAATCATATTGAATACTTCAAATACTTGATTTTTATTACTATACTATTAAAGTTTTTTTTTTTTTAGAATTTACTATTATACTATTAAAGTTGATTGAGAATTAAATATTTGTTCTAATTTACAATGAATCTCAGAGTGTATGGACCTCACAAGTAGATGAGGCCCATGTATTGTGAAAAGGCCGATCCATGGTACGCAAGAGATAGTTGATGGAGCGGGTGGGAGATCAAAAGATGAAAATGTAAGGAAAGATGAAAAAGGGTTTAAAAGGCACTATAATAAAACAATAGAATCCTTTTAAATGTGTGTAGTCAACATATTGCGAGGGTGATGTTGTAATGTAGACTCTATAAGATAATTTTTCCTATCGCCACACACATTCGCCTCTCCCCCCTTAATATCCGAAAAAAGTGAGGATCATTAATAAAAGTATCAATTTAACATGGACATACTATGTGTTCTACAATATTAAAATTAGCTAAAGTTTTAGGGTAACTCCATTGTGGAGTCCCTTAAATTATTTTTAGGGTCTCTTTTTAGGAACCCATCTGTATCTAACATAGATGAATGAGAATTAAAAAGAATTTGACCATATTGCAGGTAGTCTAGTCACCCTTCAAGAGAAATATCAAGAGAGAAAGATATGCACTTAGTGACAATTGGATTAGAAAAATGAATTTTTAGGACATTAACTCCTATCTCATTAGTTCACATGACTCAAAATAAATAATTGATTATCTAATTCAACACGTGCTCTAAGAATTAAAGTCATGTGTTTAATGTTTTACATGCATTTAAATTTTAACTAACTCAACCAAATCTCAACTAATTAACTAGATGCATGGGATTACAAGAATTTTATCTACATGCCTATAGCTTAATGTGGGAATCTTAGCATTTCTCCTAGTAGTAAGATCTTTAATCGAGACTTTTGCATCCATAAATCGTTGGAAATGTGATATATGGAGATTTAAAATTCTCACAATATTAAAAACCAGACGCTCATATATATTAGTAACCTTTAAGAATTTTAAATTATTGCCAACCAATTTTTAAAATAGATGATAGGATTTTAGCAACTTCACAAATCCATTAAATATTGGAATTATTATAATAATCTAATACAATCTTTTCCAATCTTTTCCGTGCAACATAATCTAGCAATAAATAGTTTCTCCTTCAATTTCAACAAACATGATCAAAACCTTAAAATTCTGATAAGTGCATTCAGATCGCGAATAGGCGGAACCAATTCAACCCAACCCAATGTCTTGAGTTGGTATCATGTGGGTTGATGAGTTGGGTTAGGTTTTGAAAATATTTTGAACTTCAAGTTAGGTTAGGTTTAGATTGAATTTTGTAGCCCGATGAGGTTTGTAAAAGAATAATAATAACAATGTCCAGAAATTTTAAGCACTTTTGAGGGAAGAAAAATTATATATATCATATCATATACTATAAAATAAAAGTTGGGTTTAAATACTGTAATTGCGCCAAGTGGCTTCACCATATTGTAGAAATTTTTTTCGATTTTTAGATTTTAAAAAATATATATAATTTTTCTTCTTCTATAATTTCTAAGTTGATAAAAATCTTAATTTGATTACAATCCAAATTCTTCATCTTATCCATGTAATCCTATTTTTAGATTTAAAAAAAATATATATATATATATATATATAATTTTTCTTCTCCTATAATTTCTAAGTTGATAAAAACCTTAATTTGATTACAATCCAAATTCTTTATCTTATCCATGTAATTCTTATTTTGTACGTGTAGTGTATTATAAAAAATGCAACAACTTTCTTATTTTTTAATTACATTACTACACATAAAAAGAAAACATTTATATATAAAAAAAGTCTAATGCATCTTAAATTGCAGTAACATATACTACACTAAAAAAAAGAGGTTTAATGCATCTTAAATTGTAGAAATGTAGAGACATAGTGTAATCTAATTCTTCTTATTTTTTAATTACTACACTAAAAAAAGGTTTTTTTTAGAATTATTTTTTTAGGAAGATTTTTTTTTTTAGATTTAAAATGATAAGACACGTAAAAAAAGAAAAAAAAAATGGAAACATGGATAAGATAACTAAATTACTTGGATTAGGATTGTGTAACCATTAGTATTTTATTTAAAATTAAAAATTAAAAATTATAGATAAAAAATAATTTTAGAAAAAAATACATGCTATTGATTAGAATTTCACATAGAATTGGTGTTTCTTTAATTCAAAACCATCTAATAATTTCTCTTATAATTTAACTTCAATATAATTTGAAATTCTATGCCTAATTGAACTCTCCCAAGTCCTACCTTCCAAGTTTTTTGGATAAACATGCATCCTAAGTGATGAATTTTATGTTTTGTTCTCTTTTTTTTTTTTTTTTAAACGTTAATTGTGATATTTTTTTAATACATATCTTATTCCTAATAATTCTATTTCTTTAATAATTTCTAAATTGATTAGAAATCTAGCATCTTCACAATTGAAAATTCTCTATATATATAGTTTTTTTAGTGTATTCTTATATATTCATATGCACAACTTCTTCATATATGGCTTTTTTCTTTCTCTCTCTCTCTCTCTCTCTATCTTTTTTTTTTTTTTTTTTTTATAAATTTGGATATAGAAACACTACTTATTGTTCTAATCGATTTTTTTCTCTCATTATTATTAATAATAAGTTTGTATCTCTCTTTTTGTTTGCAGTAGAATGCTTTACCATACTATTACAGGTATGTTTCTATTTTTTTTGTTTTTGTTTTTATGTTTCGCTTATGAGTCGTAAATGCAATTATAAATCCATGAAATCAATTATATGAACCTCTATAAATATTTCACCTTTATGATTTGTCTGGCATCAATTATTATTTGAGTTTGTTTTGTTTGTAGTAGAATGTTTTATCAAAGCCACCATCCACTCTATTACAGGCATGTTTATTCTCATTATTTTTGTTTTCTATGGTTCTATTTATGAGTCATAAAGTCAATTTTAAATCCATGAAATTCATTATATAAGCCTATATAAATATTTTCACATTTATGATTTGTCATTAGTTATTATTTGAGTTGGGTTTGTTTGTAATAGAATGCTTTATCAAAGTCACCATCCTTATTATTATTGGTATGTTTCTCTTCTTTGTTATTTTTGTGTTTGTGTTTTTTTAATTTATGGTTTTTCTTATGAGTCATTAAAAGCATGAAAAATATTATATAAACCTCTATAAATATTTCACTTTCTTCTATAAATATTTCACCTTCATGATTTGTCTGTATCAACCATTATTTGAGTTAAACTTAAAGGTACAGGAAAAAGAAAAAGAAAAAAAAAAAAAAAACTTTGATATATTCATTAGGGATTGATGAAAGACTAATAGCTACTTTTCCTGAAAAGCTAAAAATGTGTAGGCCTCTCTTTGAACTTTGTTTTGTAGGATTGTGTGGAAGATGGATATCTAAGTCAAGAAGGCATCTTGGCATCTCATGAGATTTCTCTCTTAACATGTGAAATGTCATGTGGAATCCATACATGCTATGGAATTCATTAAATTGACTCATAAGATCATTTTTCATGAATATATTATGACTTTTTAAGAAAAATTTACATCTATTACTCTTTATTTAATTTTTTTTTTGATAGTACATCTATTACTTTGATCTACCGTTTGTGTGAGGGTAAAGGTTGGATTATTCTTCCTTTTTATCCTAAAAAAATATGTTTAGTTTTTTTTCTTTTTCTTTTGTTTTGTTTTGCATTTATGAATTATTTGTACTCATTTTTTTCCTCATAAGCTTTATCTATTAATTATTTAGGAATGATCAAATTTTGTATTTCCTCCTACAACAAGGGTTTCATCTTTTTTATTTCTAGGTTGTATATGAGTTATACTTATATGTGCATTATTAGATTAAATTAATTTTCTTGAATAGTACAATTTTTATGTTACTATTTCACATTTTTATTTTTGTTGTTAGTAATATTATATGTGTGCGCTACAAAAATGTCATTATAAGACAACCGATAAGTTAGAAGAGAATTATGTTTATTTTTTTGGCAAATGAAATACCTTTGGTTAAGTTTCCATAGGTTTTTAATTATTAAATTTAGGAATTTTTCATATAAATATGTTATGTGATTGCTTGATACTTTTAAGAACAATAATTTATATGCAATTTATATAATTTAGATTCAAGAGATTATTAATTTGTTATTCTCAATAAAATTATACTAATAGTTTATAACTAAAACTGTGCAACGCACGGGTATTATACTAGTATATATAATAATAATGTCCAGAAATTTTAAGCACTTTTGAGGGAAGAAAATTTATATATATATATATATATATATATATATATATTGAAAATTTGTCATTATATTTTTTTAAAAATAAATGGATGGAACCAAATCTTTTACCTTTTCTCCTATATAGCATTGTACTTTCTCTGTTTCATAAAATAAAATAAAATAGCCTTTTATATATTTTAAAAAATGGATAATTACACTTTACCTACTTGTGGTTTGCCTCTAATTTGATTTGCCTATCCATGGTTTAAATTTTGACACTTTACCCACCTGTGATTCTCATCGTTACTGTGTCGTAACCCACCTCTCCCTCACCGTTACTCTAACACATATTACGTAAAAAATAAAAGCCCAAACAGATCAAAACACTCTCACTCAAATCTTAAACATGAAGAACATGAAGAACATACCCAAATTTTGAAACTTGAGTTGGCTCACTAAACTAAGATCAGAACATACAGATCAGAACACTCAGATCAGAACACTCTCACTCCAATTGAACCCCACTTTTAAATTGTCCATAAAAATTAAAAACCCAAAATAGAAATTCAAGAAAGCTCACATTTTCAAGACATCACCGGCTTCCATCACAGTCTCATCGCTCGCGAGCAGAGAGAAATGACACACAGTGTTGTTTACAGAAATGCAAGTTGGGAACGCAACACCCCTTTCAATCTTCTTCTTAACATTCTTGTACATATTGCCAGTTTGCCTTAATTTTTATACATAAACAAAAAAAAAAAAAAAAAAAAAAAAAAAAACCCCACAAAATCATTACAAACTAAACAGAATAAAACTAAGCACAATAACAATATCTCAGTACAAAATTTGAAAAAAAAAAAAAAAAAAAAAAAGCTCACTCTCTAATGAAAGAGTCACCAATCTCGCAAACATCTACAATCTTAGCCTTTGGTTTGCATTCAGATACAACTAATTGCAAAGCCTCTGCAGAAAATTCACAATATCTTAATCAATACAAAGCTGAAATCAAATAAACAACATCAAAAATTAAGATTTTTTGTGTGCGTGTGTGAACATATATATATATATATATATATATATATATATGTACACTGTTAATGATCTCGGCAGCGCTTTTGTATTTGGTAACGACTTCAGGAGAAGTGAGGTCCAACTCCTTCTCCTCTCTTTCTTCGTTCAACGACATCGTTTTGGAGCTTTAAGAAAAAACTCCTTCTGCAACTGAAAAAAGGATCTGGGTTTAGTTTTTGGGTATGTTCTTCTACTTTTCTTCAGACTTACTAAACCCAGAACATGATTGTGGGTTTAGTTTGGGTACAATTAGTTTGACCATGAAAAACAGAAAAATCTGGGTTTAGTTTTTGGTTAATCTTCATGTTTTGATATGGGTTTAGTTTTTGGTTAATCTTCATGTTTTGATCTGGGTTTAGTGAGTCAACTCAAGTTTCAAAATTTGGATATGTTCTTCATGTTCTTCATGTTTAAGATTTGAGTGAGAGTGTTTTGATCTGTTTGAGCTTTTGTTTTTTACATAATATGTGTTAGAGTAACGGTGAGGGAGAGATGGGCTACGGCATAGTAACGGTGAGAATCACAGGTAGGTAAAGTGTCAAAATTTAAACCACGGGTAGGCAAATCAAATTAGAGGCAAACCACAAGTGGGTAAAGTGTAATTATCCATTTAAAAAATTTGATAACACAAATGATTGATACAGGAATTATGTATATTTTACATTTTTTTATTATCTATACTACTATTTAAGGGGTTTTCCCTGTTTGGATTTCTCATTTTTTAGTTTAAAAATACCCCTACACCTCTATATTTAAGTAGAGACAAAACTAAAGGATATTCCGGTAAAAATTCACTTTCCTTTATTTTTTTTATGCCTAAAATACCATAATTATACCCACTTACAAGTTTTCAATTAACGGGGATAGATATGTAAATTAAAACTCCTATACTTTAAGACCCATAAACTCACGTATGCTTTGCAGTTTCTATCTCACTTTCTATCTCTTATTTTTCTTCAAATTGAAGACATTTATTTTAGCTCTACATCTTCCTTTTTATTTCAGGTTCTATCTTTTGCAAGTTCCTCTTTGTTTTCTTTTCTTTTGTTTATTTATGATTGACTTTCTTTGAGTTCTACTTTTTTTCCCCCCTTATATGTATCACGTTAACTCTTTTTTTTTCCTCATATTTTTTTTTTCTTTTTAAGAAAGTTTTCTTTTTTCCTTGAGTTCTACTCTTTTTATTTTTTATTTTATAATAATCACGTTAACTATCTTTTTTTTTTTTTTTAAATGTAATTTTGAAATGTTGGTGGTGATTGAATGTATATGTCTTTGGCGTTAAATTTTTTTATTTAGGTTTGTAGCAACCTTGAGTTCTACTTCTTTCATTTTTTTTTTTTTTTAATATATATATGTATCACATTAACTTTTTTTTTTTAATGTAATTTTGAAATGTTGTGGTGACTGAATAATTTTAAACGTGAGTAAGGAAAGTGAAGTGAGTTTGCTTTGAAAACTAACATAAAGTTGTCTTTATTTTGTAGGGAATTAGATATGTATCTTTATTTTGAACAATTTTAATAGGATTTTTAGGAAAAATGATCTCATCAAAATTTAAATCAAACACAAACTCTAACAAACTTATGCTATTATCTTTAATTAGTATGTAGCCTCGTGCTACCGCACGAGAATGTATATATTATTAATCATGAGTTTATTCATGTTTAAAAGGCTTAGTTAAGTCTAAATTCATATTATTAACCAGAAAATTTCATTAACAAAACTTAGCAGTATATATATTTTACACGAAAAGATGAACATTGGTGACAATGTTTATCCAAAAGATCTATTTACGTTTTTGAATCTTCAATCTCTATTGGTGATTGAAATTTTCGCAGCTTAAAAAATTTAAAATTAAAAAAAAAAAAAAAAAAAACCCTCAGAGTTGTACTCATTTTGTAGTTTTACGATAGGTCATTTTGTAACATGATGGACATTTATGTGAAGAAAAAACCTCTGAAGTTTCATGGCTGATAAAAGAAATTCTCTCCAATCTCTTTTTATAGAGAGATGGGTTTGTGCGTGTTTTTATACATCCTTCATAGTTGTATTATCACGAAGCAGGTCCAATGGATTTAGATTGATACTACCGATTCCCAAAGCATGAGTGTTTAATGTGTTATTAATTTCATCTCATTGGCTTCTGCATATGACAGCAAAATTAAAAATAATTAGATTGTACTCGTGTATAGTAAAATTGGACTCCAATTTCAGATTCTAATTGAACAATTGGAATGATAATATATGATAGTAACAACAATAGGAAAATTCAAATAAAATTTCGGATTAAATTGTAACAATTTGAATAAAAAATTCCGGTAGATAGACAGGGTGGAGTGATCCACTCCAAGAAGGCGACCAAACTTGCGTAAATATAGAA
Organism: Quercus aquifolioides; assembly: GCA_019022515.1. Classification (NCBI taxonomy): domain Eukaryota; kingdom Viridiplantae; phylum Streptophyta; class Magnoliopsida; order Fagales; family Fagaceae; genus Quercus; species Quercus aquifolioides. The sequence continues at coordinate 23,759,832 of CM032327.1, read as the reverse complement.
TAATAAATCACTCTCCAGAAAATTTACATTGTTCATAACTTTTACCTTCACTGAAAATTTTAAAAATATAATGACTCACATCTGCCATCCAGACATCTACAGCCGGGTCCTCTCCAATTCGTGTGAGATTCCATTGATCACTAAGTTCCTTTGCAGCCTGCAAAAAGTATCATCCATCGGTCCACGACAGTGCTTTCTTCATTGTTATAGGTGCCAAACCTGAACAAAAAGCCAAATATAAGGATAGTGAATTTTAGGCATAATGTGTATCTAATCACATATTAGCAATTTATAACAAATGTAAATATGCAAACTTTGTAAGTGAATAGTAAACAAAACTCAGTGTCAGAACCAAGAAGAAAGCACTTTAATCCGAAACTCAGTGCAAATGTAAAGATGCAAACTTTGTAAGCAATTTATAACAAAGATACAAACTCTGGCTTTGCTATCTTTTTGGAAATTATGCAATGTACCCAAACCAAGTTCTTATCACCGATATTAATCTCTTTGGTTTTCACGTTTGACTGCAAAATCAAGAAAAAACTTAATTAGCACAGTAACTCACTTGACCCAATACATATAAGTGATTTTAATGAGAATGAGACCACATACATTTAGCCACATGATGCAAAATTCAACTTCAATTTCAGATTCTAGACACATGGCACAAAATTAGAGTCCTAATTTGGAATTCAATTTCACACTCTCTCTGCTTCACCTATTATTATATATATAGATAACATGCACGCTAACTTTGGTTTGTTGATTAAAGTTTTTTTTTTTTTTTTTTTTTAAAATACTTGGTTTAACCCTAATTCTTTTATCTCTCTCAGGTTCACGTAGGCACAAATTTTTTGGATTGCATTGAGGAGTCATTGGAATGAAATATTAGATAAGTTCGGGTGAGAGACTTTACAAGAATTATTATAGGTATTAAACTTGAAGAAAGTTTTTTTTTTTTTTACCATCATTGTATATGTTTTTGGCGTTAAATTCTTTTATTTTTTTTATTTAGGTATGTAACAACCTTGAGTTCTATTTTTTTTTTTTTTAATATGTATCATGTTAACTCTCTCTCTCTCTCTCTTTTTAAATGTAATTTTGAAATGTTGGTGGTGACTGAATGTATATGTTTTTGGCGTTAAACTTTTTTTATTTTTTATTTAGGTATGTAGCAACTTTTTTTTTTTTTTTTTTTATTTATTATGCATTTGTGTTTGTGAGAAGTTCAACTATTGAGAAGTTTTTTTTTTTTTTTTTAATGAATGTTCGGAGTGTTTTGGTGTACTGGGAGTGTTTTTTTTTTTTTTTATAGAACCTTTCTTTTCAATAGGAACGTGGGTAGATATTTGATAGAGTATGTGTTTCTTTTTTATTAGTTTTTTTTTTTTACTTGAATTTCTAAAGGTTTTGCAGGGAAAAGTTTTTTATTTTTATTTTTATTTTATTATAAACTACTGGGATGAGTTTGTATTTGTGAGAAGTTACGTGGGTAGATAATTGGTAGAGCGTTATTTGAACGTGGGGATTTTTTTTTTTTTTTTTTGGTTGATGAACGTGGGGAGTGTTTTGGTGTATTGGGAGTGTCTTTTTTTTGGGTGGCCGAGGTAGTTTTTTTTTTTTTTTTAAAAGAACGTGGGATAGTATTTCAATGTGGGTAGGAATTTATTTAGGATAGAATTTACAATTTTAACCCCATTTTGATTAGTTTAGATTAATTAAATTAGGGGTACTTTTGACAGTAAAAAAAAAACAATAACTAACTTTTCGAATCCTCTTAATATATATAGATAACACCCACGCTAACTTTGGTTTGTTGATTAAAGTTTTTTTTTTTTTTTTTTAAATTCTTGGTTTAACCCTAATTCTTTTATCTCTCTCAGGTTCACGTACGCACAAATTTTTTGGATTGCATTGAGGAGTCATTTGAATGGAATATTAGATAAGTTCGGGCGAGAGACTTTACAAGAATTATTATATGTAAGAATTATTATATGTATTAAACCTCACATAACGTGGTTGTTATCTAAGAAAGTGTTGTAAAAAAATTTCTTTTGTAATAGAAACTATATTTCTTTTGTATACAATTAACGTGTATCTCTTGCCATAAAATTTTCAATTTAAGCTTTTATTTACTTATGTTATGGATGTGTAGTAAATGACTAAATTTTAGGATTAAAAAAACTACATCCTAGGATTAGACAAAAAATGATAACTGTCATACATAAAATTTGAAAAAAAAAACAACATCAACAACACCAAAAAGGTTAAAAGAAAAAAAGAAAAAAGGAGAGACGAAAACTTCAGATGCTTAATGTGGGATAGAAAGTGGGATTTTTTTAAATAGACAATGGATAGAACATGGGATTTTTTCAAATGTGTACTTTTTCTTTTTTTGATAAACTTTTAAATAAGGATAGGGTCACACCAATTCCTCACCTTAATCTTTTAAATTTCCCTAAAATTTAGCTTTTTCTTTTCTTTCAAAATCAGATATGTTAGTGCCTAAATATAAGGATATGGATGAAGAAATTATAGTAATAGTTTTATAGTAGGAGTCTTTTTTTTTTTTTTCCAAAATATGGAAGAGATTTAAAAAAAAACTAGCCTCTGAGCACACACTCATGTGTGTGCTCAGAGACTCTTCTATTTTTTGGGTAAGAGTTAATTTAAAGTATTTATTATAATTTGAGATCACTACATTCTCTAATAAAAAAAAAAAAAAAAACTAGGGGTGTGATGAAAAAATTATTTCACCACTCATAATATTCATCACACCCTTAGGGTTTTTTTTTTTTTTTTTTGGTGATTGGAGAATGTAGTAATCTCAAATTATAATAAATTCTTTAAATTAACCCTTACCTTAAAAATAGAAGAGTCTCTAAGCACGCGCGTGCTCAGAGGTTAGTTATATGAGTGTTCTAAGTCTTCTATTAAAATAAGACCTCTATTAAAAGTTAACTTTTACTTTTTAAAGAAAAAAAAAGTTTGAGTTTATCAAATTAAAAAGAAAAAAAGAAAAAAGAAATGCAGTTTAACTGGAAACCGTTTTTGAAGGACAGTGGTAGTTATCTGATTAGAGGAGTCGGTGTATTCATTATTAGACTTTTACTTCTTCTCAGTACACTCTCTCACTCAGTCTCTGAACCAGTGAAACTTCATTGATCGGTGTTTGTTAACATCACCAAAGGTAATGCTTTTTTTTTTTTTTTTTTTAAATCAAAGTTTTTGGCTCTTAAAACTCCAATCTTTTATTTATTATTTTATTGAGTGCTCTTTCTCAGTCTCAGATGAAGAGAAATCGCTTTGAGATGGAAATATTGAAGCACCGGTTATTGGTGGATCCCAACTACCCAAACAACACGTGGAAGATTCTTGAGCATGCCATCATGGATATTTTGACCAATCACAAACTTGAAACCCTCTCTTTTGAAAACCTTTATAGGTATAAATATAATATCTTTTGCCCCCATTTTCTTTTTTATTATTTATTCTTCTTTTGAATGTTTAAGTTTAATAATTAGATTGATAAATTATTTTCTTTATTGGGTTTTAATAGAAAATTACATTTTAAACTCTATAATTTAGTACGGGTACTTTAAAATATCCTAATAAATTCAACATTGAAGTTATAAAAAGTAATAAATTAAATCCCAAGCTATTCAAGTAGAACGACATTGCGTTTGATCTGTAATATAGCTATGTGAGTTGAGGGTTTAATTTGTTAATTTTTGATCCCTTAGGATTTAATGTGTTGCTTTTTCAAATTACAGGTTTAATGTATGATTTTTGAAACTATAGGGTTTAATTTGTTACACACTTTAAGGATGAAAAATTTAGTATTTCTTTTATTAAGTTGGATGATTTGATTAGTGTACTATGTTTATCTTTCAAAATTGACACGGACAGATGATTTTTGATTGGGTCTATTTGCAGCTCAATTTTGTGGGTTCTTTTGGTTATTATGTTTTGTATGTTTACATATTGCTGAGTATGTTTCTATTTAGCTTTGATGATGTTTGTGAGTTTTAGTTAGCTCAACTGAAGAGTTCAATTTTTTTGCTATACTAAAAACCAATTTGTGTCTTGGTCTAATGATAAAGAGTTATTATCAGTAGTGGACGCCATATGTTGAAATTCTCTAGAAAAAAAAGCTTTGGTGATGTTTGATAATGAATTCCTTGGCTATGAGAGTTGGTATAAGCTCTGAGCTATTCATTAGAAAAGAAAAAGTTGCAGTTTGTGGTAGTCTAGTAGTAGCATGGGTGGCAAAAGTTTGTGTGGGTAGTATGTCTAAAGGTTTGAAGTGTGATAGAGACCATGGTGAAATTTGGTTTAGTTATTTGGAAGGAGAAGGAAAAATTTTCAAATTGATGCAGAAAATTTGACTCACAGTCCATTTTATGGTTAACTTGAACCTGTTTGAAGCATATCATATTTACTTCAATACTCCATGCTAAATTGGTAGTAGGACATATGTAGTTAATTATCACATTGCTACATCACATCTGATTTTTGTTCGAGTCTGGTTGGGGCTAGTTAAGCTATCACACTGCTACATCACATTGCTTGGTTTAATGCTTGCATCTACATTTCTTGGCTCAACTCAACTAGGATTAAGTTTATGAATTTTAAAGCTATTAAGCTTGTAACTCCATTCTAAATCAATGTGGGAGAGCAAATAATGGCTGTGAAGTTTGAAGAAATGTTTGAAGTGCGAAGAAAGTATGACATTCTATTCTAATTGGTTGCTCCATCACAAACCAATGCAGAACATGATGTACTAGAATTAGCTTTTCGAAGGTGTTCTCATTGTATGCAGAATCCTTTGTTAAATTTATTTTGATGTTTTAGAGGAAATTGTCTTTATCTAAGGACTTAACTGGGTACAAAAGTCCTATATCAAAGTTAAAGGTTGGAGTGTTTGACGTTTCTATGTCATCCATTACCTTGGTGTTTATGTTGTTGTTTTTGTCACTTTTATATTCCTTTTCTTTTTTTCCCTGTTATAATTTTTACAATGGATTATCCTCCCATTTAAATATGTTTCTCTAGGTTCAGTATTGCATATTTTTTTCACATAAGAAAACTTTGTATTTTCTGATGTTTAAATACATTCAGGCATGCTTATGAAATGGTGCTGCACAATTTTGGAGAGAAACTCTATTCTGGACTTGTGACAACTATGACTTCTCATCTAAGCGGAATATCTAAATTGATTGAAGATGCTCAGGGAGAGTTATTTTTGGAAGAGCTGAACCAGAGATGGGCAGATCATAACAAGGCATTGCAAATGATCCTAAATATATTGATGTACATGGAGATAGCTTTCATCCCACGCACCCACAAAACCCCAATTCTTGAGCTTGGGTTCAATTTGTGGAGAGATATTGTTATGCCCCACACTAGGCTTCGGGATACACTTCTTGAGCTTGTTTATAGAGAAAGGAATGGTGAAGTTATAAATAGGGAATTAATGAGGAATATCATAAAAATGCTAACAGATTTAGGTTCTTCTGTTTACGAAGAAGACTTTGAGCAGCCTTTTCTTGAAGTTTCAGCTGACTTTTACAGTCTCAAGTCTCAACAGTTCATTGAGTCTTGTGATTGTAGGGATTATTTAAAGGCTGAGAGATGTCTGAATGAAGACATCGAAAGAGTGTCCCATTATTTGGATCCCAGAAGTTTGGACAAGATAGCTAAGCTAGTTGAAAAGGAGATGATTGAAAGTCACATGCACAAACTATTCCAGATAGAGAACATGGCCTTACTTGATATGATTGTGAATGACAAATATGAGGATTTGGGCATGCAGTATAACTTGTTCCGCAGGGTACCTGCTGGACTCTCAATAGTAAAGGATGTCATGAATTTATACATATGGGATACCGGTAAGCAGCTAGTTGCTGATCTAGAAAGGTTGAAGGATCCTGTCAACTTTGTGCAATGTCTACTAGATTTGAAGGATAAATTTGACAAAATCATCAGTTTGGCATTTAACAATGACAATACATTCCAGAATGCTTTGAATTCCTCTTTTGAGTTCTTCATTAATTTGAAGCCTTCATCCCCGGAATTCATTTCTTTGTTTGTGGATGACAAGCTCCGTAAAGGACTGAAAGGTTTAAGTGAGGATGGTGTGGAGGTTTTACTAGACAATGTCATGATGCTTTTCCGTTACCTTCAAAAGAAAGATATGTTTGAGATGTATTACAGTCTACATTTGGCAAATAGGCTTAGTTCAGGGAAAACTATTTCTATTGATGATGAAAGAAGTTTGATTGACAAGTTCAAAACAGAATGTAGATGTCAATTTACATCTAAACTGGAAGGTATGTTAATTGATATGAAGACCTCTCAGGATACAAGCATTGGTGGTGAGGACTGTGAACCTAAAGTCAAGCCTGCTAGATCATAATTACATTGTTGTTGAGGTCACAAACGGTTCTTGCCAAACCCTGTTTATATAAGAAAACAAATTGACTATCTCATTTTGGGATAAAAATGATAGGATGTTGAATTGGAATATTGTTCTTGAATTACTACTTGCTTGAAGTAGTTTAATTTCTATGAGCATATAAAAAAAAAAAAAAAAAAAATTATCAGACTTGCAAGAAGTGAGAAAAAGAAAAGTTTAGAAGTGAATGAAAAATTATAAACTTGGTATATTAGACTTGCATATTAATTTTGTAACCCGATTAGGTTTGTAAAAGAATAATAATAACAATGACCGAGAATTTTGCACACTTTTCAGGGAAGAAATGAACTATATATATTGAAAAATTGACAATAACTTAAAAAAACATAAGTAATTAACCTTCATGGATGGATCCAAATCTTTTACCTACTCTCCTGTGTAGCATTGTACTTTCTCTGTTTCATAAAATAAAATTTGCCCTTTTGATTAATTTTTGTTGTTGTTGATAATACTGATATTCTAGACCAAGTCAATCAATTTAAGTGGTCATATTCTCATTATAAAAAAAAAAAAAAAAAAGTGGGCAAAACTAAATTGTCTAGCGGAAATATTGATTAATCAAAGCTAATAGTCTATCAAAATTCCCACTTATTTTTTTGGGAGAAACAAACAAACACAGGAGAGAGAGGGACTTCCAACATTTAGTTATCAATAGGTTGCAAATTTTTTTTGTAAATGTTCTTCATCGTTCCACTCCCTCTTTAGTAAATTCAAAACAATTTGATCATACAATACCATAACACAACTTCAACCTTTGTGAAGCATTGCAAGTCTTCCTTTCTTCATCTTTACACTCCCTCTTTTGTAAATTGCTTTTTGAGAGGACCCTCTTTAGTAAATTCAAAACCAAATTTTGGTTTTTAACTTATCGGTTGGGATTTTATTTTTGTCACAAATATGTAAACTTTTCGGCTCATAATATTGCCCATTGGGCTGCTAGCCGTAATTGGGATGGGCCCAATAATACTTCTTCTCTTCATTATTAGGTTTTCTACTTTTTTCTCCCCAAGTTTATAGATGGTATAAGGGCCCTCTCTTCTTGTGTGTGTATATATAAACACTAGTAATTTAGATAGAATTTTTTAGTATTCAAGGAAATAAAATTAGAATATTGAAAGTTTGATTTTATCAATTGAAAAAAGAAACAAAAGAAAAGCAAAAAAGAAAGCTGGTTATCATTCATGTGGAAAAAGGCGTAAAATTTACATAATTTTGCTTAAAAAATCCACATTAGTCTGTTTATAATTATGTAAATTTACATTGACACTATTCTCTTTTTTTTTTTTGGTTGAAAGACACTAGAGATGGACCTACAGTAGGGTAGAGGGGGGCCATGCCCCCCCCCCCCCCCCCCCCCCCAAAAAAAAAAAAAAAAAAAAACTAGTATATACATATAAGCTGAAAATTTAAATTTTGGCCCTAACACAAACCACCCCCCCCCCCCCCAACAATTAAAAAAAATGGTATACAAAAAATTAAGATTTGCCCTTAAATATAAATATAAATATAAATAAATAAATAAATAAATATATATATATATATATATATATATTGGCTCTTCTCCTCTAAAATATTTAGATATTGACCTACAAAAAAAAAAAAAAAAAAAAATTTCATGCCCCAACTACAAAATAAAAAAACAAATATGGACTAAACAAAAATCACGCACAAAACAATAAATTCTAGAAAACCTAAATTAAAAGTCCCAAATTTCTACCTCATTCTTCCTCCACTCAACTTCAACGCCTCAAATTCTCAAAAAAAAAAAAAGAAAAAAAAAAGAAAAGAAAAGAAAAGAAAAGAAAAAATCTCAACGCCTCCATCACTGCCATCTATTGTTGCTGCTGTGTTATTCCTCATATCATATTCGATCTACAGTTGTTGGCTTGCAGCTGTTCCTTAGATCCTCGATCTACATCTACTAGTGTTCACACTCACACACGAGTTGAATTGGCTAAGGTATGGTGAATCTGAAAAATTTCTCTCCTCTCCTCTCTCAAGTTCATATTTGTGTTTTTTTTTTCTCTACTCTATTGCTCTGCCTCTGGCCTCTGCATTTTTAGGGACTAGTGTGAGTTGTGACCGTAATTTGTGTTGTGTTTAACTGTTTGTGGCTCTTTTTTTTTTTTGGTTTTATACTTTTATTACTTTATCTATAAAGACATAACTTTGTCTAAGCTTGTGAGTAAGGCATAACTTTGTCTAAGCTTGTGAGTACTGCAAAACTTTGTCTAAGCTGGCTTGTAATAAAGGCATAACTTTATTACTTTATGTGAGTACTCTTTCTGAGCTTGAGAGCAAAGTCTTTGGTATTGAGTCATTAAACTTTGTCTTTGACTCTTTGTCACTTTGTATGGTGTGGGCCGTGTGGCCAATATATTATATATATGAACTTGTGTTTGTCTTTTGTGATTTTATTTAATTCTTTTTGTGGTTGTGATTTAAGTCTTTGTGTGGCCAATAGTCAATAATTAGATAGCATTAAATATATATATATATTATTTTAGAGAGTTTAAACTATGGCGTTCGCTTCTGATAATAGCTCTTTATCATCAGACCAAGACAACAATCAGTTTTTGGTGTAGGCAGGGATTGAACCCTAGAGCTCTTATTCAACTATCAGAAACTTTACCAATTGAGCTAACTGGAACCTACCATTGAATAACTATTTAAATCATGGCTTTAGAGAACATTTTAGAGAGTAGAAACATTGGTGTCATGTTGTGGGCATGGCTGTGTAATTGTGTTCCATTCTTTTAGATTTTTTTTTTTTTTTTGAGAAGTCCATTTTTTTAGTTGGTGAATCTAACACATGATTAACAATTAAATATTAATATGGTTTAAGAAACACTTATTTTGTATGTTATACTTTGTTGATGTTTTTATAATATGAAATGTTTAAGAAATACTTATTTTGTTTGTAATATTTTGTTGAATATGAAATAGATGTTAGTTTTTATTTTCATAATTTTTTTTGGTTTTAAGCTTTGCCCCCCCCCCCTCCCCAGGTTGGAATCTTGGTTCCGTCCCTGAAAGACATTATTTATTTTTCATTTAGTTGTTTATTTTTTCTTTACATATCTCGAGACGTAAATTTACACTGCCTTTATTCAATAAAGAGGGTATATTTTGCATTTAGTTGATCATGTATCATTTATATATATATATATATATATATACAAGATAGAATTTATACTCTAACCTAATCTAAATGTATATATGTGTGAAACTCCCTTCTGAAAACTTGAACTCCAACCTTTGCCTCCCACACCCTACAAGCATTTATACTTGTAGAGTGACTACTGCACCAAGGGTATGCGGTGGTAGTTAATCACATATCTTAAGGATGAATAAAGAGGGTGAATGGTAGTTATTGTGAGTGAAGAAAGAGAAACAGTTAATAAAAATCAAGCTCTGTTATTATATAATTTTTGGCCTTCTTTCTCACAGTAAACACTCTCTCACTCACTCTCTCTGAGAAAGAGATTTTCATTGATCGGTCTTTTGTTAACATCATCAAAGGTAATGTCTTTTTAATGAATTTTTTGTTTTGTTTTTCTGAATTCTATTTCATTCAGTTTTTGTTAACGTTTTGGCTCTAAATTTAACCCTTTGTTTTACTTTATTGAGTGTTTTCATCTGTCTCTCAGATGAAAAAAAATGGCTTTGAGATGGAAGTATTGAAGCAATGGTTATTGAGGGATCCTAACCGCGAAAACGACACTTGGAATATTCTTGAGCATGCCATCAACGATATTTGACCCATCAAAAGTTTGAATCTGTCTCTTTTGAAGACCTTTTTATTCTTTAGTTATCAGAGCTGTCTCTTTTGAAGACCGTTTTGGAATATTCTTGAGCATGCCATCAACGATATTTTGACCCAGAAATCATCTTTTTTATTCTTTAGTTACAAGGGAAATTGGAATTGCACCTTCAAATCAATCATTGAAAAAAAACTAACCAATGGCATCCAAGTATTGCTAAGAGGGAAACAGAACGAAAAAAAATGTGATAAATGAAACCAAGAAAGTCTCGTTTATAACATAATAGAGTCACACCATATCTAAACCTTCAAAACACATTCATTTATCAAAAGCATAAAGATTGCAAATAAGAGAAGAAAGCATAAGAAGTTTATAACTTTGAGTTGACAAATAGCTCCTTCACCATCAAAACAAGTTTTTGTACAATCCTTCAATTCATAACTTACATTGCTAACAACCCATTTGCCAGAGTCAACTATAGACATGGTAACTGTAAACTGAAAAGAGAAGAACAAAAAATTTGCGCAAGACTAAAAGAGAAGAAAAAGAATTCTCATATACAAAAGATTTTACTCCATACTTCATCGGGTTGTGTCGGATCAGAAATTAATGAAGTAATTAATGCATCATAATCAGCAACAGAGTCTGATTTGGATTGACTGCATACTTCAACCAGGGGTGGTAGATCAGAAAATATTTGACTCAACGGTTCATCTGTGAATGTGGGATCAGCTATCCATGCAGCAAACTCTTCATTCGTAAAAGCATCAGCATCAGCAACAGCATCCAACCGTCTTCTTTTGTGTTCTTGGGCTTGGGCATCTTCTTGTCCATGTGACATCACACCAGTTGTATTGAAGGTTGAGGCCTCTTCAGCGACAACGGCAGTAGAAGAAAAACATCCAGAAACCCATGCAGCGAACTCTTCATCATCAGCACTAGGCATCTCAGGCTCAGGCTCAGGCTCAAGTGAAATCACAGCAGCAGCAGTTGTATTGAAGCATGAGAACTCTTCATCAGCAGTAGCAGAAGAAAAAGCTCTTTTGAGACCTCTTTCGTTGGCCTCCTCACAATCTGACCCTGACCCTTTATTTAGTTTATAGATGACACAGAGGACTGTGTTGATTCTTCCAAATTCCTGATTTGCCAAGGAGAACTCGTGCATTATCCAATTAGTTTTATTGAATTTGCCCGAATGGAGATCCTTGGCCTTAAAAGAGAGCATCCTGTCGATCCCAATAACATTGCCCTGAGAATCGTAGAGTCTTTTGGGCTTGCTTTTTTCAAGCCAGGTTCCGCAAGCGGCAGCCCTGCACACACGATTGCCGGTTGTTGTTTTGAGGTTGGTGAAGACGTAGAGCTTGCGGTGGAAAGTGTGTACATGATAGCGGGTATGAGAATCATATATTTCCCATGGAGGAATTTTGCCATATATCTCACAATCATTCACAATAAATTGATGATTTAGGTGAGTGTGTTGTTCAGCATCGTTGACCTTGTTCATTAAAATCTTCATCAGTTCATCATCTGTAGGATCATATCGAAACCCGACCATCTCCATTGTTTCAAGAAACGAAAGAATGTTTGAAGTGTCAAACTTTCTGATGAATGTTTGAAGTCTCAAACTTTTTGATGAATGTTTGGTGAATGTAAGAAATCTCAAACTCAGAATTAGGTAAGAAACACGTAGGAAGTCTCAAACTTTTTGATGAATGTTTGAAGTCTCAAACTTTTTGATGAATGTTTGGTGAATGTAAGAAATCTCAAACTCGGAATTAAGTTAGAAACACGTAGGAAGTCTCAAACTTTTTGATGAATGTTTTTGATGAATGTTTGATGAATGTAAGAAGTCTCAAACTCAGAATTAAGTTAGAAACTTTTTTTTAGGAACAAGTTGCAAACTTCGAATATCTATGCATATATATAGCAACGCTAATAAGGGCGGTTATATATAATTATATATAAAATTATTTCTAAATTCTAATACCCTAAATATACCATAGAAGGTTTCTCCTGCGCGTGGCGCGTGGCGCTGTCGGTTTTGGGACTGCCGAGGCTAGGCTATTTGGCTGACGTGAACAAAATTTTTTTGGGCACGTTAGCCATGCTATGAAACTTTGTGCTTCCACTGTAAAGGAACACCCAACCATAAGGAATAACTAGGTTTAATTAACATTTTGGCCTTTGATCATTGTCCCATCCATTTTTGGAGTTAGACCATATGAGTGCTAAATTATTGTAACTATGTAGTATTAGTTAGTAACTCCAATGTATGTTGCTTTTGGGGAGCATGGTTATGATTAGGAGGTTAATGTTCAGTTGTTCACACAGAAAGAGTCTGGAAAGCTTTGGTTAGAAGAGTTTGACCCATTTTTCAACTTAGGTCAAGGAACAGATATGATTTGGCTTCAGACGAGGGCTACACTTGGGAAGTTGACTAAATTTGGAGTTCTCAGTTTGATATTTCACCTTACGATCATATATTAATAGGTAATTAGTACTTGTTAAACATATGACACATATGGTTAGCAAACTTAAGTAATGATCAATTTTTTTTTTTTTTTAAACGCGTAGTGATCTTTTATTTTATTTTATGATACAATAAGATTTAAATATATGTTGTTCGCTCCATAATAATTATTCTTTAACATAAAACTAATATATATATATATATATATATATATATATATTTTGGTGTAGGTGAGATTCAATATTGGTTTTGATTTTGTATAGACATAATTCGATCGTACATACTTTATTTAACAAAAAGAAATTTCACGCCTGAGCTTCCCCATATGTAATCAATAAAAAATTATTCCACTTAATAGTGTGATTACAAAAACAGCATGTGAATGGGACTTCAGCTTGATAGGGGTCACCACTCCCCGTCCTAAGCACCAAACACACCCAATGTCTGCAGCAAGGAAACATGAAGCTTCCTCCTTCCCCCACCTATTAAAAGGGCTACATGAATCCGATAGCATCTTTGGACAACTATTGCCATCTTGTCTTCAAGTGCGATACAAAGAGATGACCACTTACTGTGATTATGATTCCTGTAAGAACATCCCTTTAGTTTCTTAAAAAGTGTCACTTGAAGGCTCAATAGTCACTTATGCCATTAGGAAGTGAAGGGACTCACCGATATGAGGCCCGACTGAGCGAGGTCCTGCATTGGAATTGACTCATTGGGATCCCGAGCTTGCAGTTTCAGCAGCTGAGTTAACTGAGGAGGAAAATAGAGCTAGAGAACTAGAAGAGAAGAATTTGATTATTGATAGGCCCCCAAGGTTCAAAAGAGTATTGCTACCCAAGGGTCTCAGTCTTTCCAAGGGTGAGATGAGGAGGATATCTGTGTTCAGAGAAATGCCTTACATATCGCCTTACTCTGATTTCTCAGCACTCAGGTCGGGCACGCCTGAGAAAGAGAAACACGCTTGTGGGGTTATTCATGAGATTTTAAGCCTCACTGTTGAGAAGAGAACTCTTGTGGATCACCTCACTCATTTTCGAGAGGAGTTTAGGTTCTCTCAGCAGCTGAGAGGGATGCTAATAAGGCACCCTGATATGTTTTATGTGTCCTTGAAAGGGGATAGGGACTCAGTTTTCCTCAGGGAAGCGTATCGTGATTCTCACTTGATAGAGAAGGATCGTTTGTTGCTAATAAAGGAGAAAATTCGCTCTAGGCTTGGATAAGTTCAATCTCAATGAATATCATTTTGTTTATCTTTGTTGTGTAAAATCTAGGAGCACATCTAAGAATTATAGGACTCTTGCTAGAAGTGAGAATAAGGAAAGTGAATGAAAATCTATATTCTATATCTATATAACATATTATAATATTTACATTTAAAATTAGATTTTTTTTTCAAACTGATTAAATGATTTTGAAATCCATAAATAAGAATCCATAAATAAGAATTACTAAAAACTGAAACATGACATTTATTACTGTTGAGCTCCTGTTGCGCCACCTCATCGCCATGTCATTTGCCATATAATTATTATTTATTATTTATTCCTTTTTTTTTACAATATATATATATATATATAAATAAATATATGAGCAAGACTTAGGTACTGTTCTTTAGGTTCCCCTTTTAAGATTCTGTCATGTAGATTTTCTATCATGGGAATGAAGTGTATTTTTTAATTAAGTAGCCACATGGCTAAATCTTAAGAGGGGAACCTAAGGAACAGCACCTAAGATACTGTACCTAAGTTTTGTCCTAAATATATTATTGACTTTACATATTCATCTTTGTCGGTTTTAACATCTATATATATTTCTTTTTTATTTCCAATTTTTCTATAATATTTTTTTTACATTCACTTATTTTTTAAATATTTACACTTTCTTCAACATTTTTTCTTCCCTTACCTTTTCATCTCCCCACTACCCTCTACTTTAATATTGTTATTCATTTTTCCCTTCATCTTCCTTTGTTTGTCTCTTTTTATCCCTTCCCTCTTACTGTAAATTTGTCACTCTTTTTCATTTTTTGCATAGTTTTCTCTCACAAAAAGGTTTTTTTTCTCTCTCTCTCTCAATGTTTTGGTGAATTTTTATTTTTTATTGCATCTCTACTTTAGGTTGATAAATTTCTGTGTTTTTAAGAACTCTAATTTAGGTTGATAAGATTTAGTTTTGTGTTTTAAGTTATTGTTATTGTTATTATTATTTTGCTTTTTGATTGTTAAATTTTATCCGATTACATTATAAAAAATTAAAGATAGTAGATAAAAATAAAATAGTATTCTCTTACATAGCATAATTTGGATAATTTAGTGTTTATTGTTATATCTTTTAATTTTTCTTATTTTTTTATTCTCTTCTATTTTACCCAATATTGAAATTCAACCACATCCTCCTTATCATTAAATTATTTATGTTTTCTCTCTCTTTTTGTTTTAAAAAATAAAAAATAAAATATTTTACTTAAATTCAAATAAAACAAAATTGTGCTCATCAAATTGTACTCATTTTTTTTTTAAACATTTATACCTTCTCCAACCTTTCTCCTTCTCTTTACCTTTTCATCTCTCCAAACATTCTACCTTGATATCACTCTGCCTCTTTCATTTTATCTTCCTTTATTTTGTTTCTTTTTATTATCATCCTCTTAGTATAAATTTTTCATTCACTTCCATTCTTTACATAATTTCCTCTCACAAAAAAAATAGTTATTTCCCACTCTTTCTCCCTCAAATTTTTGGTGGATTTTTATTTTTATTTTTCTTGCATCTCTATTTTAGCTTGATAAAGTTTTGTATTCTTTAGAACTCTATTTTGGTTGATGGGATTTAGTTTTGTGTTTTAAGTTTTTGTTGAGGTTCAAAAAATTGGTCACAGACTAAGGCCCAAAGAAATAAAACGTTGGGCTCATTTCACAGAAAAAAAAATAAAATAAATAAAGCTAAGAGAAAAAAAATGAGAGAAAAAGGAGGGCTGGACTCACACAATGGGGAAAAGGGAAAAGAAAGGAGAAAAGGGGCAAGAGGCACAAAGGATCCAAAGACCCATGGAAGAACAGAAAGCAAGAGAAAGGCCTAAAACCCTCCAGGACCAATAAACCAAAAAAGAGCCCAGTAAGAAAAGACTGGGCCGGGATCCCAGAAGTCACCAGAATCCGGGGATCCCTGGGGCGCGCGAAGTAAGATTGAAGTAAATTCAAAGAGGGATAAAAGACAAAGAGCATGCGGGTCTCATGATCCAGACATGTAGCAGGACCAGAGAGTACGAAGCAAAAACGCAGGAGCCGTGATTCCAACCATTTGGAGGAAATGACAAGGAAGAGTACAACTGAAAAAGCTGGAGAGGTGGAAGAAAAGGCCAAATAGCTGAAGATCAGCTAACGGAGAAGTCTGGAAATAGAAAACCAGCTGATGGACTTTCGTTTGGTCACACTAAAAGTAAGAAGTTATGAGAAAAAAAAGGAAACGACATAGCTCTGAGCAAACTGGCATGACACGAACTCTAAGGGGCAAAAGGGAGAAATCACCAGTACCCCGGCGCTCGAGCTGTGCTATAAAAGGAGGAGGGGGTCCATGCTGAAGAGGGGATTCGGATTCAGATAGAGATTCATTTTTTGATTAGATTATTCAGGCGTTCATGGCCATTTTCTGGATTATCAGAAAGAATATAGAACTATAGGAAGAGCTCTGTAAAATTAAAAGAAAACAGAGGAACCGCTCCCGGTATCCCAGGGATAGCCACTATAGCACATGCTCGGATTCAACAAATTCAAACTTTGCAAGTCTTAGAAGCTTGAATAACTATTAAAGTCTGTAATTTTTGAACTTAGTTGAACCTTGTATCACGTCTTAGTGAGCACTGTGATCATAACTAAAGAAAATTAATAAAATGCACCTCACTAATTTGAGGATCCCTAACTTTTTCTTACATTGTATTTCATTTGCTGTGCATTCTTTTGTTGTTGAAATGTCATTCAATACAGATATTGTTGTTTGTCAGTTATTTATATTGTAGGGAGCTTGTTTTGTGCACTACTTGGTTCTTAAACAGCTTTTTAGCTGCGGTGAACCAAGCCCAGTCCACCAAGAATATTTATTTGGCCCAGGATCTTTGGGCTACTGTGCTGATAAGAAAAAGACACTCTCACAGTTTTTTATTTTTATTTTTTTATGACTTTGATGGTTAAATATTATCATATTGCATTATAAATAATTAAAAATAGTATATAAGAGTGTACTATTATTATATTACATAGAATTATTTGGATAAGTTAGTGTTTATTGTTATGTATTTTTTTTTTCTCATATCATTTTATTTAACATTTAAATTCAGCCACATCCCCCATATATATCATTAGATTATTTATATTTCCACTCCTTTTTTATTTTAAAAAATTTAAATATAATATTTTGCCTAAATTAAATAAATAAAATTGTCCACATTAAGTGGAGTAATGCTAGGAAACACTCATTCTCACACCCAATGCATCAAACGAAGAATGAAATACAAAACAAATCAAGTTAGAAACACTAAATTAAAAAAAAAAAAAAAACTAATAATGCATATTTAATGTCATAGAGTCATCATCAAATTTTGGAAAATAATAGGTTGCCAATGGAGAGAGAGAGATGGTATAGAAAAAAAACCAATACAAAGTAATAAAGAGTAGAAAAAAAAAAAAACCAAACGTCAATTAGTAATCATTAATTGGAAAACAAAGAGGTTGTAAGGAGAAGTAAATAATAAAACAGAAATTACAGTGTGGAGAACATTAAAACTTTATAGTGTAGTAACATAAACCGTTAAATTCACTTAAAAAATTAAATCAACAATCAACAATTAAATACAATCATAGTACTAAATCTATATATTACTAAAAGCTGAATAGACTGAAGTGGATCAAAGTAGACTGAATGGACTGAATAGGACCAATGTGAACTGAGTGAATTGAAGTAGACCGATGTGGACAAAATAGGACCAATGTGGACCGAATAGAGCCAATGTGGATTAAATAGACCGAATTAGACCGAAGTGGGTTGAATAAGACCAAATGGGCCAAATTGGACCGAATAGAATTTTAGTGGACATAATGGACTAAATAGGACCGAATAAGACTAAAGTAGACAGAATGGACCGAAAGGGACCAAATTGGACCGAGGTGGACATATTGGACAAAAGTAGACTAAATAGGAGTAATATGGATTGAATAGGACCTAAGTGGACAGAATGGACTGAATAGAATCAAAGTGGACAAAATGGACCGAATTGGACCAAAATGGACGAAATGGCCCCAATAGGACTGATGTGGATCAAAGTGGATAGAATGGACCGAATAGAACCAATGTGGACCGAATAGGACCAATGTGGACCGAATAGAGCCACTGTGGACTGAGTGGACTGAATTAGGCAGTCGACAATATAGGACCAATGTGGACCGAATAGGGCAAATGTGGACAGAATTGACCGAATTAGACCGATGTGGACTAAATAAGACCGAATGGGCCGAATTGGACAGAATGGACTAAATAGGACCTAATGGACCGAATTAGAATGAATGGACCGAATAAAACCAAAGTAGACAGAATGGACCGAACGGGACCAACTTGGTCCAAATAGGACAGAGGTGGACATACTGGAGCGAAGTGGATCGATTAGGAGTAATGTGGATGGAATAGAATGGAAGTGGACAGAATGGACAAAAGTGGACTGAATAGGAGTAATATGGACTGAATAGGACCGAAAGGGACCAAATTGGACAGAATAGGACTGATGTGGATCCAAGTGGATAGAATAGACCGAACAGGACCAATGTGGACTGAATAGAGCCAATGTGGACTGAGTAGACCAAATTAGGCTGTGGACAATATAGGACCAATGTGGACCAAATAGGGCCAATGTGGACAGGATTGACCGAATTAGACCAATGTGGACTAAATAAGGCCGAATGGGCCAAATTGGACCGAATAGAAATTTAGTGGACAAAATGGACTAAATAGGACCAAATAGGACCTAATGGACTGAATTAGAACGAATGGACCGAATAGAACCAAAGTAGATAGAATGGACCAAATGGGACTAACTTGGTCCGAATAGGACAAAGGTGGACATACTGGAGTGAAGTGGACCGAATAGGAGTAATGTGGATAGAATAGAACGGAAGTGGACAGAATGGACAGAATCGAACCAAAGTGGACAAAATGAACTGAATCGGACCAAAGTAGGCCAAATGGCCCGAATAAAACTGAAGTGGATCAAAGTGGAAAAATGGACCGAATAAGACCAATGTGAACCGAATAGAGCCAATGTTGACTGAATGGACTGAAGTAGACCAAAGTTGACAAAATAGGACTGATGTGGACCGAATAGAACCAATGTGGACTGAATGGGCCGAGTTAGACCGAAGTGGACAGAATAAGACCGAATGGGCCAAATTGGACCGAATAGAACTTTAGTGGACAGAGTGGACTAAATAGGACTGAATGGATGGAATAGGACCAAATTGAACCGAAGAGGAAAGAATGGACCAAATAGAACCAATACGGACCGAATTAAACTTTTGAATATTTATCATTTTTATTGCATTTTTAGGTTCATATTTCTAATGTCTATTTTAGAATTTTTTTTTTTTACTCAAAACTAAAGATTTTATCCCAAAAATATAATACATTTCATACTTTTCAACCAAAAAATGAAGAAATTTTTTTTTGAGCTAAATTTGAAAAGAAAACCTACAAAAAGAATCAAGTTAAGACCTAATTAGTCTAAAATGGACTAAAAGGGGATTGAAATTGACTGAGTGGACCAAATTGGACCTAAGTAAACCTAATTGGACTGAATAGAAATTTTTTTAGTTTTAGGAAGAACAAATTATTTTCAAAAAAAAATTTAGAGAATAAATTATACATTATATTATAATATAAAATAATTATTTATTCCCATGCATCACGTGAGTCTGCAACTAGTTTTTATAACTTGGGATATAAGACTCTTGCAAGAAGTATAGAAAATCAGTTTTGGTCCTTCTAGAGTAATTTAAAGGGTTGTTCTAACCTTGTCAAGTTTTTTATTTTGTCTTCTTCTTCATTTTGTTTTTTTTAAGATGCAAGAGTACAAATGGAAAAGAAAAAGAAAAAAGAAAAAACGTCTTATGCTTCTTGTTATTGTTAAGGAATTGATGAAATCAATAGGAGATGAAATTGTAGCTCTCCAATGGACTGTACCATTAATATGTAGGCATAAGTCTTTACCAGTGATATTATGGTGGATAAAAAGCTACAATTGTCAAGAAGAAATTGAAGTACTTCTTAAAAAAAAAAAAAGCAAGAGACTTAACTTTACTAGTGATATCATGCAATGGTGTGGATAGAGGATTAGCCGAGTTGTATAAGTGAAAGTATGCAAAAAGATAGTCTCTTGTATCGGTTGATATATTTTAAATGAAATTCAGTCTTTTATATTCTATTCTAATTAATCTATACCCTGATTCCAGATTCAAATATCAAAACCTTCGGATTGCAAATAAGAGGAAAAAAAAAAAAAATCTTTTGAAGTCTATTCTTTCATGTTGACATATCTAAATAATAACAAAATCATATACCTTCCTCCTCTATTCCAGCATAATTTCCACCACAGGCACTACCCAAACCACCTGAGCTTCCCATAGCAATGAGTGATGCTGATTCATCCAACCCACCACAACTCCATGATAAACCACTTTTTACCCTATATCCCTCAAATACAGTGGCCTCTCTGGTCTCTCCCACAGAACTCCTCCAAATCATGAGCTTTCACTGCCCATGATCTCTGCATCTACCTCACAGTAGCATGGATCCTCCACCTCAGCAAGACTACATAAATTTTGTACTGTAGGTAATTCTGGAACTTTAATTCTGCAGTAGCCAACATTGGATTTCACATCCCATTTGAATTTATTACCACATATACCATTCATATGTATTCATTCAATTGACAAGGTGCCTAGAGTGACCAGAAATATTCTTTTTTATTCTTTAGTTACAAGGGAAGTTGGAATTGCACCTTAAAATCAATCATTGAAAAAAAAACTAACCAATAGCATCCAAGTATTACTAAGAGGGAAAGAGAACGAAAAAAAATGTGATAAATGAAACCAAGAAAGTCTCGTTTATAACATAATAGAGTCACACTATATCTAAACCTTCACAGCACATTCATTTATCAAAAACATAAAGATTGCAAATAAGAGAAGAAAGCATAAGAAGTTTATAACTTTGAGTTGACAAATAGCTCCTACACCATCAAAACAAGTTTTTGGACAATCCTTCAATTCTTAAGCTACATTGCTAACAACCCATTTGCCAGAGCTCTAACTATAGACATGCTAACTGTAAACTGAAAAGAGAAGAACAAAAAATCTGTGCAAGACTAAAAGAGAAGAAAAAGAATTCTCATATACAAAAGATTTTACTCCATACTTCATCGGGCTGTGTCGGGTCAGAAATTAATGAAGTAATTAATGCGTCATAATCAGCAACAGAGTCTGATTTGGATTGACTGCATACTTCAACCAGGGGTGGTAGATCAGAAAGTATTTGACTCAATGGTTCATCTGGGAATGTGGGATCAGCTATCCATGCAGCAAACTCTTCATTCGTAAAAGCATCAGCATCAGCATCAGCAACAGCATCCAACCGTCTTCTTTTGTGTTCTTGGGCTTGGGCATCTTCTTGTCCATGTGACATCACACCAGTTGTATTGAAGGTTGAGGCCTCTTCAGCGACAACGGCAGTAGAAGAAAAACATCCAGAAACCCATGCAGCGAACTCTTCATCATCAGCACTGGGCATCTCAGGCTCAGGCTCAGGCTCAAGTGAAATCACAGCAGCAGCAGTTGTATTGAAGCATGAGAACTCTTCATCATCAGCACTGGGCATCTCAGGCTCTGGCTCAGGCTCAAGTGAAATCACAGCAGCAGCAGCAGTTGTATTGAAGCATGAGAACTCTTCATCAGCAGTAGCAGAAGAAAAAGCTCTTTTGAGACCTCTTCCGTTGGCCTCCTCACAATCTGACCCTGACCCTTTATTTAGTTTATAGATGACACAGAGGACTGTGTTGATTCTTCCAAATTCCTGATTTGCCAAGGAGAACTCGTGCATTATCCAATTAGTTTTATTGAATTTGCCCGAATGGAGATCCTTGGCCTTAAAAGAGAGCATCCTGTCGATCCCAATAACATTGCCCTGAGAATCGTAGAGTCTTTTGGGCTTGCTTTTTTCAAGCCAGGTTCCGCAAGCGGCAGCCCTGCACACACGATTGCCGGTTGTTGTTTTGAGGTCGGTGAAGACGTAGAGCTTGCGGTGGAAAGTGTGTAAATGATAGTGGGTATGAGAATCATATATTTCCCATGGAGGAATTTTGCCATATATCTCACAATCATTCACAATAAAATGATGATTTAGGTGGTTGTGTTGTTCAGCATCTTTGACCTTGTTCATTAAAATCTTCATCAATTCATCATCTGTAGGATCATATCGAAACCCGACCATCTCCATTGTTTCAAGAAACGAAAGAATGTTTGAAGGGTCAAACTTTCTGATGAATGTTTGAAGTCCCAAACTTTTTGATGAATGTTTGGTGAATGTAAGAAATCTCAAACTCAGAATTAAGTAAGAAACACGTAGGAAGTCTGAATGTTTGAAGTCTCAAACTTTTTGATGAATGTTTGGTGAATGTAAGAAATCTCAAACTCGGAATTAAGTTATAAACACGTAGGAAGTCTCAAACTTTTTGATGAAAGTTTTAAGTCTCAAACTTTTTGATGAATGTAAGAAGTCTCAAACTCAGAATTAAGTTAGAAACTTTTTTTTTAGGAACAAGTTGCAAACTTCGAATATCTATGCATATATATAGCAACCCCAATAAGGGCGGTCAATTAAAGTTAAAAGGGCGGTTATATGTAAATTATATATAAAATTATTGCTAATACCCTAAATATACCATAGAAGGCGTATAATTATTACTAATACCCTAAAAAAAGCCCAAAATCAGGAGAACAGTCCAAAAGAAATGGTTCACTGCTTCAAAAATACTTCAGCCCATACAATACCCAAAAAAAAAATTCTGTGGGCCGTATAATCTTTCCATATTTCAAGCCCAATACAACCCCTCCAAACTTTCCTCTCTGTATTCTTTTTTTTCACTTCCCCCTAAAACCCTCCGTTCCACGCCGCCACCACCACCACCACCACCTCTGAGAGTAAACCCACCATGTCAGCGAAATGGCGAGCACTACAACACCGTCACCGTTACACATACAACGCCGTCGTTTTCCCAAACTCGTACACCGAGTCTTTACTCACAGCTCTCCAAACCAACCCATCGTCAAAATTCTACGCAGAACTGAACCATCTCGTTTCTCTCAATTCCATTTACTCCCAAATCAACCACGCCAAGAAACTCGCTTCTTCCTTCAACGACTTCTTGTCAAACGCAAACTCTGAACAACACGAGGATTCAATCCGCGAAGCCTCGCGTTTTTACTTGGAGCTCTTGTTCTTGGAAAACTCTCAGCCTCTGCACAAAACCCTCGTCTCCTCTCTCTCCAAATCCCAACACCACCACTCCCTCATCCGCACGTCCTTCCACGCGCTCTTCCTCAGGTACGCCGATCACCACGAAAAGCGTCAGAAGAAAAACCGTTTCTTCTGCGCGTCGCGCGTGGCGCTGTCGGTTTTGGGACTGCCGAAGCTAGGCTATTTGGCTGACGTGATCGAAGAATGCGCGTTGATCGTGGCTTACGACGTCGTTTCGAGCTTGAACAGCGTCGTTTCGGAGACGAAAGACTGGGCTCGGCCTTCGCCTATTGTGATGGAACAATGCCAAGAAGCTCTCTCCTGCTTGTACTACCTTTTCCAACGGTTTCCGTCACAGTTAACGGACTCCAACGTTCTAGAAGCTTCTCTGACGGTTATCTTGAGTGTTCTCAACTCCATTGCCTTTTCTCGGGACTGTTTCGTCGCGGCCGGGGTCTGCTTTTTCGCTGCCCTTCAGGTCTGCTTAAACCCTCAACAACTCGCCTTATTCATCATTCGAGGTATATTCAATCGCATTACAGTTAATTCGGTTATTTCAGTTAACGAGCTTAGGAATGTGATTGATAAGGTTCCTTATAAGGGTGATTTATGTGATAAGATAGCAAATTTCACGGTTTTGAGTAGACTTTGTTTGATTAGAGGTGTGCTCACTGCTGTTTCGAGGGATGTGCTTAATACCCGGTTTGATGTAGAGAGAGAGAGTGATGGTGGTGGTGGTGGTAATTGTGTTATGACTATATTGTATGATGGGATTTTGCCTGAGCTTTGTGAGTATTGTGAGAACCCGAGTGATAGTCATTTTAATTTTCACGCGTTGACCGTGCTGCAGATTTGTTTGCAACAGATAAAGACGTCGGTTTTAGCTAATATTAGTAACCCGTCGGGGGATTATGAGTTGATTACAGAGGAAATGGGGGCCCGGATAATGAGAATTGTATGGAATAATTTAGAGGATCCTTTGAGTCAAACGGTGAGGCAAGTTCATCTCGTGTTTGATCTTTTCCTAGACATTCAATCTTCACTTTGTTGGTCGGAAGGTGGGAAGAGAATAAAATCGTTTTTGGAAAAGATTACTTCGTATCTTCTTTGCTTGGGGCCGCGTTGTAAGGGTAGATATGTTCCTTTAGCTTCGCTAACAAGGAGGTTGGGGGCAAAGACTATGTTAGAGATGAGTCCTGACTTGCTGTATGAGACGATACAGGCGTATGTTGATGATGATGTGTGCTGTGCTGTAACGTCATTTTTGAAGTGTTTCCTTGAGTACTTGCGTGATGAGTGTTGGAGCAGTGAGGGTATTGCAAATGGTTATGCCGTTTATAGAGGGAATTGCTTGCCCCCGCTTTTGTATGGGCTTGGTTCTGGACTTTCAAAGCTTCGTTCGAATTTGAACACTTATGCTCTGCCTGTTATACTTGAGGTGGATGTGGATAGTATATTTACTATGCTTGCTTTTATCTCCATCGGGCCAAATGGGGCTGAAAATGGACTGCTATATCATGAGACTGGTCTTTCAAACATGGAACTAAAGGTTGAACAGCAAGTGGCCATTTTAGTGTCATTGTTCAAGGTCTCTCGTTTACTTGCTTTGATTGAGGGGGACATTGATTGGTGCAAGAAAAATGGGGTACAGGATAAAGAGGGTGGGCTTGGATCAGATCGCTTTTCGTGTAATGCTCTTGTCTGCATAAAGGGGATTGAGGTGGAAGTCCCTGTTGAGTGGCTTGTACTGGCACTGACCCATGTCGATGAGTCACTTCGTGTAGATGCTGCTGAGTCCCTTTTCTTAAACCCCAAGACATCTAGTTTGCCTTCCCATTTAGAACTTACTCTGATGAAGGAAGCAGTGCCATTAAACATGAGGTGTTGCTCTACTGCTTTTCAGATGAAGTGGAGCAGCTTATTCAGAAAGTTCTTTTCTCGGGTTCGGACAGCCTTGGAGAGACAATTCAAGCAGGGCAGCTGGCAACCACATGTCTATCACGGTAACACTGAAGTGCATTTTTTAAATGGAAGTGAGGAAACTACAGTTAACAGAGCGGATGACCTTTTTCATTTTATGAGGTGGTTTAGTTCTTTTCTATTTTTCTCATGTTATCCTTCTGCTCCTTACAAGAGAAAAATAATGGCCATGGACCTCATTCTGATAATGCTTAATGTTTGGTCTATTGTGCCTTCTGACCAAGAAGACTGTAGATCTCTTACTCCTGAAAGCTGTCTCTATCCTTACAATAAAGGAATTACATTACCTGATTCAACTTTGTTGTTAGTTGGGTCGATAGTAGATAGTTGGGACAGGCTGAGAGAGAATTCTTTTCGTATATTGCTACATTTTCCTACCCCACTTCCTGGAATTTCAAGTGAAGACATGGTCCAGAAAGTAATTGCTTGGGCTAAGAAATTAGTTTGCAGTCCACGTGTGAGAGAAAGTGATGCGGGATCTCTGACTTTACGGTTTATTTTTAGGAAGTACGTTTTGGAGCTGGGGTGGATTATCAATGCATCAATTAATCTTGTCTGTTTTCATTCACAGCCTGAACTAGTAAATGGAGATGACCAGACTGGCAAAACTAGGCATCCTGTCATAGAATATATGAAATCACTTATAGATTGGTTAAATGTTACTGTGGAGGAGGGAGAGAGGGACCTGCCTGAAGCATGCAAGAACAGCTTTGTTCATGGTGTATTACTTGCTCTGCGGTATACTTTTGAGGAATTGGATTGGAATTCTGATGTAGTCTTGGCTAGCTTCTTAGAGATGAGACATTTATTGGAGGAACTCTTGGAGCTCATTATGAGAATAACTTCTCTGGCACTTTGGGTGGTTTCTGCAGATGCTTGGTATCTTCCAGAAGACATGGATGAGATGGTTGATGATGATAATTTCCTGTTTGAGGTTTCGGATGATGTGGATGTGCAGGCACATTCTTCAGACCATGAAGATAAAAGTTCAAAAGTTGTCCAGGATGCCAGACCATCAGACCAGATAGTTATGGTTGGTTGCTGGCTCGCTATGAAAGAGGTACTTTCCTTATTGGCTGCCTGCTTCGTTTTTGTGTTTGCTCATGGAATGCATGTTTTTGTTCATTTCTCTGGTGGTAAACAGTTTTTTTTTTTTTTTTTTATAATTTAAAACACAATTCATAGGACGATGTCCACGAAATGCCTGGGTATATGGCATATGTGTTCAGGCTTGTTAGATTTCTTGAGTTATACTGTTGAAGACTGCTATCTTCAATTGTAATATATTCTTGTTATCAGGTGAGTCTTCTTTTGGGAACCATCATAAGAAAGATACCTTTACCAAGTAGCGGTGCTTCGGATACGTTAGAGTTTGGGGTCCCCCGCTCTGATGCCAACTCTTCGCTGATGACAGAATCTGATGCAATGCTTGATGTGAAACAACTTGAAAAAATTGGGAGCCACTTCTTAGAAGTCCTTCTGAAGATGAAGCATAATGGTGCAATTGATAAGACGAGGGCTGGATTTACAGCTCTTTGCAACCGTTTACTTTGTTCAAATGATCCAACGTATGTTTCCATTTGATTTTTTTTTTACTGGTAGTTGCATTATGATCTCATATTTTATTTCTTGCCTTGGACGCACCTATTTATGGGGGAATCATTTCACACACACACACACACACACATAGACAACAGAAACAGCAAATGATTCTAATAGGAAAATTTGGGCTATAATATGTTTTAATATGGTCCCTCAACTTTGGTGTTGCTGCCTTTTTTGTCCCCCTAAGTTTCCGAAGCTGTGATTAATCCCTTTAACTCTCGAATGACTGCCATTTTAGTCCCTCTAGATTCAAAATTTGTAATTAACCCCATGAGCTTATGACTTGCTTTCACTTTGGTCCCTCAAGTTTAATTTCCAACAACCCCCCCACCCCCCCCAAAAAAAAAAAGTTTTAAATCAAAACATCGTTTTGGGGTAGTTAATGAAACCCATTGGAATGGTAAAATCAACTACAATTTGAGAGTTCAGGGGGTCAACTGCATATTTTGATACTTAGGGACCAAAATGACAGTAGCATTAAAGGTAGAGAATGTAAAATGTATTTTAGCCCAGCAAATGTTATATTGCAAATCAATTCCTCCTTTCTGGCTAATACCGTATTGACCCCCCCCCCCCCCCCACCTTTTTTTTTTCCCCCCCTTCATTACTGAATAAACTGCAATAATTTCCATCTTATTTTGAGATGAAGGATTGATAATGAGCAATGATGGTTGGAGTGGCAAGTTGAGTTGACTATTATAGCATTATTTTCAGTTTTTAATTTATCTAGAATTTAACCAGATATACATGCAGCTGTATCTGCATTTCCTCATTTGCTTTGTCTTAGACCTGAGTAATGTGTGACACTTTGGAAATATGTTTGAGTAATGTGTGAAGAAAACAGATTGCAGTGTCCTGTGATGGGACTACTTTGTTCCTTCTGAATGTAATTGAATTTACTCACTGCTCAATTAGCTTTCTTTTTAGATGCATAACTTGAATTGGGGCAAATTAATTCTTAGTTGGATTCTTAGTCATGATGGAATTTTAGATTACTAAAACATCAAGTGTTTTATTCTTTTGGAAAAGAAATACAAATAAACTTGAATCAACTAAGCCTTAATGCTAACATAAAGGAATCAATTATTTTGAGTATACATGTGGCCGACCCTGACTTATTTTTTGAGGATCTATAGCCAACCCCTAAAATTTTGGGACTAAAGCTTTGTTGTTGTTGTATTTACTCTTTTGGAAAAGAAATACAAATAAACTTGAATTAACTAAGCCTTAATGCTAACATAAAGGAATCAATTATTCCGAGTATACATGTGGCTGACCCTGACTAATTTTTTGAGGATCTATAGCCAGCCCCAAAAATTGGGGACTAAAGCTTTGTTGTTGTTGTATTACTTCCAAGCCTTTGCACTTTTTTTGGATAGTCTTGAGTCGTATTAAAGATTTGGGCAAGACTTAGGTACAGTATTTATATATTGTTCTTTAGGTTCCCCTCTTAAAATTCTGCTATGTGAATTTTTTCTCATGAGATAGAATTGTATTTTTTAGTTAAGTAGCCACATGGCTGAATCTTAAGAAATGAACCTAGGGAATAACACCTAAGGTACTGTACCTAAGTTTTGTCCTAAATATTTTATTTGATATCATTATTATTATTATTTTTTTGATAAATATTTGATATCATTATTTAAATTATCCTTTAGTCAAATCCCATTCTCCATGTTAGGTGGGGTTGAATTTATTCAGAGGTTGTTGGTGGTTGATTTCTCTTTTTTAATTGAATATTGTGGAAATCTATTCTAAAATAGTGTCTCTTCTCAGACTCTGTAAGTTGACAGAATCTTGGATGGAGCAACTTATGGAAAGAACTGTAGCCAAGGGACAAATTGTGGATGATTTATTAAGGAGAAGTGCAGGCATTCCAGCTGCATTTACTGCTCTATTTCTCTCAGAGCCAGAAGGTGCACCAAAGAAGCTTCTACCACGAGCACTGCGATGGCTAATTGATGTAGCTAATGGGTCTTTGCTGAATCTGAATGAAACCAGTGGAACAAATGGTGACTCATGTATAATTTTGTCAACAAAACGAAACCAAGAAACCAAGTCTGCAATGCAACCTGAGATAATTGAGAGCAAGAAGACCTCGAAAATCCGACATGAGGGTCTAGTTCCTACAGTACATGCATTCAATGTCCTTAGAGCTGCTTTCAATGACACTAATCTGGCTACTGATACTTCAGGGTTCTCTGCTGAGGCTCTAATTATTTCTATTCGCTCCTTCTCTTCGCCATACTGGGAGGTACGGAACAGTGCTTGTCTGGCATACACTGCTTTAGTTCGTCGCATGATTGGATTCCTTAATATTCAAAAACGAGAATCAGCACGACGTGCATTAAGTGGGCTTGAATTTTTTCATAGGTATGGTTTCTTAATTTAACATTTCTTTTCTTCCATTTGCGGCGTTTTTTACTTGGATTTTGTATTTCCAAATACTTTACTAAGTGGGTCATCAAGATAGAATTCTTTATACACATATGCTGGAAAGATTCCCTTTTTAGGATATTTAAAGTTGATGTCAATATGACCTTTATATTCCACTTGTTGGAGTTTATGTAACTTGGGTAGGATTTTAGGGACCAGAGATTGATAGACCAAAAGATACTCGTATCAAGGCTGGAAAAATGCTTTTTTAAGATTTGATTTTTAAATCAATGTTTCTTCATTCAGCAAGAAAGGCTTGAAAACACAAGCTACAAGGCCTTAATTTAAGCCTAATTGGTTGAAATTGAAAGATATTGAAGGAGAAAGAAATCCTTTAAATTTGGAATTTTTTTTTTCTTTTCCCAAACTTCTTTGTTACAGGGCTCCTTTGTGAGTGGCAATGCGCTTTTTAAGCTTGTGAGTTAATACACAATCATAATCATGTTGGTGTTGTTCTTAGCACACTGGAAAAATGTTGGAGTGGGAGGGGCTGGAGAAGGACAACTTTTTCTTATCATGCTTGAGGCTATGATGTAAAATGGCTGTTCCGGGGATTGTTTTACTGTAAAAGAAGCTGAAAGAAATGAAATGAATAAAAGAAACAATATTGGATTACAAGAGATAGTATTTATTTTGCATTAATCTTATTACTCCTATCAAAAAATTAATCTGATTACTGAGAATGCAATCTATGTCTGAGTGTTTGCATCAATTGGTAATATATATATAATTACGACAATTTCTTGTTTTTATTGGAACCTGTTTGGTTATGTAGAAGTATGAGGGAAAGGAAAGTGATGAGAAGGATTGATTGCTTTATTTGTTTGCTTATCAATTTTTTTATTCCTGAATATTTTTGAGCTCCTTCAGTACCAAATGAAGGGGAGACTACATTCTTATTAAGGATACTTTCCTGCAAGGTTCAATCACCCAAATAGTTGTTGGTTTGTAAATTGTCTTTAAACTAGTTAGCCTTGTCATCCAGCTCTGTACTTTGGAAGAACTGGATACTTTCTCTATTTTGGACATGTTTGCATAGTAACTAGGATAGTTGTCTGAGAACTTAATTTGACCATGCAGAGAGATGTCTACTTGGTTAACTGTGTCAATTTTTAAAATATGCATTACTTGATTTGAAATTTGAGACAAAAGCATAAACTTCTGGGGTAGGCAGTGTGTTGCTAAATTTGGTTGACGAGTTATGGTTGTTGGGTAGCAAAGAAAAAACATATGATAGGTTGAGGAATTACAAAAATATAAGAAAAATACCAATGCAAAAATTTGTTTGATGCTTTCCTTTTTGGTCCTTGTTATTCATTGATAGTGCTACACCTGTGTCCTTTTTACAGTGGTCTCTGTCCTGAGTCTAGTGATGACAATGTAGTTGGCAGCTTTAACTTTTATAGTCGTATGTGTGACATACATGAGTCTTTAGATCAATAAAAGTTTGAATGTTTTTACCCCTTCATATTTTTCTGTAGCAGTTGTTATTTGTATTCTCCGGCATGTCTAAGGTCTAATGATAACCCTTGAAATATTTAATCAACTGTGCTGTTTATGATTAGGGAGTTATGAATATGATCTCTGGAGGAATTAGTATTAGGAGCTATTATTTGTTAGGAGCATAATACATCGTCTGAGTTTTACATTCTGAGGGTAAAAATTTTAAATTATAACTTTAGTGCTGGCACCGAGTTGTTGTTTTTTTAACTTACGGTAATATCTTCTGTTTAACAAGAAATTCAATTTACTTGTTTGAAGGTACCCCTCATTACATACATTTGTTTTCAATGAACTGAAAGTTGCAACTGAGATGCTTGGTGATGTGTCATCTGAGCATTCAGAATCTGACCTGGCAAATGTTGTGCACCCAAGCTTGTGCCCTTTACTGATACTTTTGTCCAGGCTCAAGCCTTCGACAATTGCAAGTGAGACTGGAGATGAGCTTGACCCTTTCCTGTTCATGCCATTCATCAGGAAGTGTTCAACCCAAAGCAATCTACGAGTCAGAGTTCTGGCATCTAGAGCTTTAACTGGTCTTGTTTCTAATGAAAAGTTGCCAATTGTCCTTCACAATATAGCCTCTGAGTTGCCTTTTGTAGAAAACCAACTCACAGAATCATCTGTTTCATCCATTTCATTGGACATGGCCCTCGGTTCTCACCAAGCTTCCTTTAATTCAATACATGGAATACTATTGCAGTTAATTTCTCTTCTAGATATGAATTGTAGAAATCTTGCTGATTTCTCAAAGAAAGATCAGATTCTTGGTGACTTTATCCAAGTTCTTGTGACTCGTTCATGGATTGGGAGCCCCAGATGGTGCCCTTGCCCCATTCTCAACACCTCTTTCTTGAGGGTTTTGGATCACATGCTGAGTATTGCAAGAACATTCAGTATGAGCAAAAACTTTTATGCCATTAGGAACCTACTATTGGAGTCATCGACAGAATGCTTAGATGTTGAAGCTTCTTATGGGTTGTCGTATTATGATCCCACTATAGCAGAACTTCGTGAGCAAGCAGCTATGTCCTATTTTAGTTGTGTATTTCAAGCATCAAAGGAAGTGTCTGAAGAGTTCCAGATGCCGCAGAGATGTCCAACGCTTGATTCAAAATTGTTGAAGATACCTGAAATGGAGAACCCTTTTGCTGGACTCCAGGAAAGGTTGATCCGCTCCTTGTCAGACACATCATATGAAGTTCGAGTTACAACATTGAAGTGGCTACTTAAATTCGTGAAAGCAATAGAATCTGGTAATGATGTCCATGATCTGTCAAGCGGTGAGATTAGGATCATTAAGAATTGGACCAAATCGTCTCTCCATGAAACAATGATAAAACTCTTAGACTCGGAAAAGAATAATAGATGCACATATTACATTCTGAGGATTCTTTTTGCTTGGAACTTGCTTCAGTTTCAGAAACATGGTGATGATAATTGCACTAAAACATTTTATATAGGTGGGATGGATTGTGATTCTTTGTTTCAGTTTTGGGATAAGTTAATTTCCTTGTACAAACTCACAAGACATTCAAAGACTCGGGAAACACTCATCTGTTGCATGGGAGTATGTGTAAAGCAATTTGCTGGTTTATTTATGAGCATTGTCGGATTGAGAATATCCGTTGAACATTGCCAATCTGAGAAATTGGAAAGATCAGCTCGCTTGTATGATTGCATCATTTTTTTCACAACCCTAATCAAACAACATAGTGCCTCTTCTGAGCCAGTAAGCATGCGGAAGGCTGCAGCTGAATCTGCGATAGCATCCGGATTGTTGGAACAAGCTGTGGTTATTGATTCTTCTGTACTAAATAATCAAATCCCATGTAAGGATTCACACTCTCATTTTGAACCAAATGAGGCTATCAATATGTATGCTCATCAAATACTGGATATATGGTTCACTTGTATACAGCTGCTAGAGGATGAGGATGATGGGATCAGGCAGAGGCTTGCCTTGGATGTTCAGAAGTGTTTTACTTTGGAGAGATGTGGAAGATGCTCTCATGCTGGGAAGGTTCCAAACCAAGTGGAGAAAGTAATAGCATTGTGTTTTGACCATCTGTCTTCTATCTTTGGTCACTGGATTGAGTACTTTGATTATCTTTCACAGTGGGTACTAAATGCAGCTAGTTATGCTATACCCAAAGGAGATCTTGTGAGACGGGTCTTTGACAAGGAAATTGATAATCATCATGAAGAGAAGCTTTTGCTCAGTCAAATTTGCTGTTCCCATTTGGAGAATCTACCAGTTTCAAAATCTTGGGCAGTAAATTTCTCAGACAAAGAGGGCATGAGAAGTTATTTACACAACTGCAGACACAGGTTTTGCCATCAGTTGATCTCATTTGCCAAGGACCATGTGGAGAAACAGGGAGGCGCTGATTGGATAGGAGGTGTTGGCAACCACAAGGATGCTTTTCTACCTCTCTATGCAAATTTGCTTGGTTTTTATGTCCTCTCAAACATCATTCTCAATGAAAAAGCTGGGGATGGTAGACATCTATTATCTGATGTTGTTGAACTTGGTAGAACTATTACTCCATTCCTTAGGAACCCTTTGATTTTTAACCTGTATTTGTTAGTTGTTAAATTACATGAGAAAAATGTTAGTAGTATTCCTGACCACTTGATCCCTGAATTCAGAGACGGCTGTATCTGGGATGGTTTTGAACCTTATTTTCTTCTTAGGTAAGATCTTTGTAGATGCAAGATTCATATTCTAGTCAATTATAGGGGCCTTTGGAGTTTTTGAGAAATGTAGCTATGGAAATTTTGAGGGAAGTCATAATGTATTGTAAATTTCAGCTGTGCCATACAATTTGTCTGTACAACATTCAACTCTTTTTGTGAGGATCACCTTAACATATTTAAACAGGCTTGTTATAAAAGCTGAAGTTTTGTGGGTGCTGTATGAGATTATGTTTTATCATTTTTGTTCTCCCCGTAGTGCCAAACTAGAAAATCTAACACTATTAGCACTATCCTTATTCTTTTGACATATAATTGGAGTTTTTTATTTTTTATTTATTTTTTATTTTACTTTATTTTTTATATATATATATATATATATACACACACACACTCTATAGAACTTGACAAGTTCTGCAAGTCTTTCAGTGCTGGGCTATATGTTGTGCAGAAGAGAGATGGCCTACATCAAATTTATCGTTTATGATGTATAATGAGGCATCCATATTATATAGATGTTAGTAGATATAGTAAATAGTATATATTCTATGCGTTATTGTTTTCAAAAAATAATAATAATAATAACACGAGAAGAGAGACACAGAGAATTAAGCATTAAATATTTTTAATCTTGAATCCATTGAAGTTTCAAATGAAAGATGCAGAGAATTCAGCATTCCCATAAAACTATTTCATTTTCCCAATAACTAGGAGAGAGTGTTAAAAAATCAAATGAGGACTCCGAACTTGCTTATTCTCTCACGACTTCGAAGCTTTGCCTCCGAGTCTAGGGTAGGGTCAACAATGATTCTCGTAGTCTTTAACACTGTTGCAACCTTCAGGATTTTTCTAACAAGTTTCATCTCAACCTTCCTCCCTGAAAATCCTTCAAAATAACAGGTTGTAAGCTGTGATGATAGACATTTAGGAACATCTCGTGGCTTCTTCAAGCAACCATCAATTGCAGATCTTTCACCATCATAGGAAACCAATCTAAAGACAAGCATTTGTAGCTTTGGAGTTCGATGAAGCAAGAGTTGTATAAGATGCCACTCACAAAGAGGATCTGCACAACAATATAAGAATCACAAATGTCACAAAGTCAAAACTCACTCACAAGTTACAACAATAACAATATTATAAAGTAGTAATCATAGAGAGTTAGTGCATGAAAGATGGCGACATGTCTTTACCTCTGCATTTACTCTGAGCAACTCCATGGATACAACGTTACAAAGTGGTCTCATGAAGTCCCGTACCCTCTTTGCAAAATCTTCAATACTGTTGTCACGTTTTATCTCATTGGAAAGGGCTATTTTAACCAAGTTGGGAAGGTTTTCCAACACAACATCCTTGCCCAAATAACCATAAAAATAAAAGAATTCAAGAGCAGGGGCATTGATATGGACTATGTTTGACAAACGACAAGCACTTAAAGTTAATGTTATTACCGTAGGTATGAGTATAATTATGTCCAAATTTGTAGCTAGGTGCAAATGTTGGAGGACAGGGCAGGCAGTGAGGAGACGAGAGAGAGACCTAGAGTTTGCATAACTAAAATTTAGAAGGTCCATAATCATGAGGCTTGAGGAGGAGGCTTGAGAAGAATGTCACCACTTAATCTGAGAACCCTTAATGTTGAACAAAAGTAGAAACTCTGGGGCAACTCCAAAGGTTGATTAGGACGAGTATTTATGGAGAGATCAAGCTCTTTCACACCATGCCGAAAGGTGGCATGGATCCATGTGTCAACATGGAGTGGAAGACAATTTTTGTGCCAACGGATGTGCAACTCGTGTATAGGCGCGGGATTGGGAACTGTATTGAGAAGAATAAAGATCCTTGACACAATTTCCGCGAAACTAGAAGTATGATCTGATGTTGTAGAAGTTTTATTCTGGTCCAAGTGAAGAATGGTGACAAGAGTCCAGAGAGGCCTCCTCCTGCTGGACAAAACGCTTGTTGCAACAGAGTCTCGTATTGGGAGATAGGAGAGGATGCCGGTAAGGAGACAGTCCGGTAGACTGCTTATTATGTCATCTTCGTCTTTGTCATCATCTCTTTCAATTCTCTGTTTCTTCTGAACCTTCATGCTTCCCACCATGGCTTCAATTTGCCGTGTGTGTTTTCTTTGTGAAAATTTGAGTGAGTATGAAGGGTTTCGACCTTGGCATGGGTTTATATTTGTTGAAATTTTTGTTATAGAATTTTAGTTGAGGTAGAGTTTTCAAGTTCTTGAAACATATATCTAATAGAGTTTTACTTAAACTAAATTATTTTAACACTTGATAAAATAATTACAGGTTGAAGAGAAATAATAAATATATAAGATATTAATTTTAAATTGGTGATGAAAAACGCACTCAAAATATTTTATGTTGGTGGGATGGATTATGATTCCTTGTTTCAGTTTTGGGATAAGTTAGGATTGAGGAAATCCAATGAACATTGCCAATCTTATAAATTGGAAAGATTCAGTAGAATCTATAATACTATAATAGCATCTGGATTGTCAGAACAAGCTTTGCTTATTGATTCTTCTGTGCTAAATAATAAAATCCCATGTAAGGATTCACATTCTCATTCTGAACCAAATGAAGATGTCAATATGCATGATCATCAAATACTGGATATATGTTTCACTTTTATCCAGCTGCTAGAGAATGAGGATTATTGGGTCAGGCAGAGGTTTGCTTTGGATGTTCAGATGAGTTTAACTTTGGAGTGATGTGGAAGATGCTCTCATGCTGGGAAGTTTCCAAACCAAGTGGAGAAAGTGATAGCATTGTGTTTTGACCATCTTCTATCTTTGGTCACTGGATTGAGTACTTTGATTATCTAGAGCAGTGGGTACCGAATGCAGCTAGTTATGTGGTACCCAAAGTAGACCTTTTGAGACAGATCTTTGACAAGGAAATTCGATAATTTTTATTCCAATTTTCTCAAATTTAAATAAAAGGGAATTGTCTTCGATAATGATTTTTTTTTCTTCTGTCAAATGTTTTAAAGGATTAGCTGTTGCTGCTGCTTTGAGATTCGTCCAGAAATTCTTGAGTTCTTTGTCATAATTCTACATATAATTTCAAATATATAAATAAATAAATTGAAAAAATGGCATTTTGTTTTAGAATAGGCGCAAATCTTTAGTTTCACAATGAGATATTTTTGGTTTTTTGAGCACTTGTGGCTTCTCAATTGTAAAGTACTGAGTTATTTCAGCTGATTCACATCTTCAATACCAAATTTATTTAGCAATTTGATGGTTCTGGTTTATGAATCTGCTTTGCAAATTGGAACATACTTGACACTGAAAATTAAAATAATTTATTCTGGATCAATAGGAGTGGCAAGTACAAGCAATTCCTTAGAATTAATGTAAGACATCAAATTAAGGACAAAAACATACACACTAAATTGCTGCCATGACAACCATAAAATCAAAACTAGAAAATCTAACTGAAACTATTATCAATATCCTTTGAACTGTCATCATTGCTTTTCATGTCATTCACTTTCTTGTTCTCTACATTCTTTGTCTTGTGTTCCTCCTTTGCCTTGCGTTTTTTCTTCCCTAACATTTTCCAGAGCTTGAATCAGGCTTTCCAAGCTAGCGTCAGTGTCACCTACCTCCGTATTAGGCATCAAATTTTCAGCCACATCTGCAGGAGATATGTTCACCTCTTCCAACAAGTGATTGATCTTTTCAAAAAGTGGGTGTGAATCAATGTCCAAATAGTTCGTAGCCAACACCTTGAAAGCTTCAAATTTGCAATAGGATAACTCAATGTGCTTGTCCATCCTTCCTCTTCGAATGAGAGCTGGATCGAGTTTTTCAATATGGTTAGTGGTGAATACAATGATCTTTTCTTCTCCACAAGCTGAGGCAAGCCCATCGATGAAGTTCAAGATCCCAGATAGTGTAACCTTGCTTTCACCACCTTTTCCCTCTTCCCTCTTTCTCTTTTTCCTTGATCCAGTTAATTCCAAGGAACAATCAATATCCTCAATGACAATGATAGATCTGTTAGTTGTCTCACTTAACATCATTCTCAACTCTGTGTTATCCTTAATGGCCGTCAATTCAATATTATAGATATCATAATCCAAAAAATTAGCCATGGCAGCAATCATGGTGGACTTTCCTGTTCCGGGAGGACCATAGAGGAGATATCCGCGTCTCCAAGCCTTACCAATCTTTGCATAATACTCTTTTCTATTAGTGAAATTAATGAGATCATTGATAATCTCCTCCTTCTTCTTTGGATCCATTGCAAGAGTTTGGAAGGTCCCAGGGTGCTCGAAAACTATATCAGTCCATTCACAGTAAGAATTATTTGAGAACAACTTCTTTTGCTTTCTTTTGGACTTGATTTCCCTGCCTTGTGAAATTACATAGTGCAGATATTTCTCAGTAATGATTTTATGGTACTTCCTATTGTAGGTAAGCTTATAATACCTTATTACCCCATTTGAGAATGGACCCTGAGATGGTGAGCCTGATTCGGATACATTCATTCCTGAATACCACTTGACCATTATTCCATTATACTTATCCCAGACCACCGCGTTTTTATCCATGGAAAGCTGAGCAGACTTAGTCCTCTTGTTGAATTTAGCTTTGAAAGTCTTGGTTTTGTTGGTAAATATAGTACTGAGGTAAGTATCTACAGCGGTGTAGGCTTCGTTGCGCTTGAGACAGTCACGACCGTTGAAATTCTCATAGAATTTGATTGAAATTTCTGGTTTAAAGTAGGCCATAGCTTTGTTCCAGAAGGAATCTACAAAGGGACGAGGTAGAAACTGTTTGAAGGAACCCCATATGAAGAATAGGCTGGCCAGATGTGAGAAGAACCCTGAAACTTCAGAAGAAGCAGCCCCGTACATGGCCATCCTTGATCATCTTAATTTTCTCTTTGCTCTCTTCTGAACTACTTAATTATGTGTTTGTGTTTGTGTTTGTACCTAGGCATGGTCTTTATATACAAGAAGAGGGAGGGAGGTTTGAATTGTGAGTCCTAGTCCTATGTTGTTTTGGAAACCAACTCCTGGCTAGGTTTCCTCTTACTTGTCGGATTTCGTTGTGTTTGCTTGTGTCCATTACATTAGAGGCCTTGCTCATCTATGTTGGTGTTAATTGGTGTAATCGATTTATGTTTTGCCTCACTAGTAGTATATTATGGAAAAGGAAATAGTGTGTCACATATATTACATGAATAAATAATTGAAGGGTGCTAGATGCATTAAATAATGGGAAAGTATATGTTAAATTAGGAAGATGCAGGGGTTGGGGATTGCGGTGAATTCTAATGCGAATTCTAATTTAGCCAGCATGTTCATGGGTATTTGTTGAGATTGGGTTTTGGTGGTTACAATAATAAGGTTGTGGAAGAGATGAAACGAAGTTGTTCGATGAATTGAGTGATGGAGATGTTATATCGTGGAATTCTATGATAAGTTGGTAAGCATCGAACAGTCTTTGCAAGAATTGACATAGATTTGGTGACAATAGTGAATATTCTTGTGGCTTGTACAAGTATTGGAACACTCTTTTTTGTTCAGTAGAACACTTCATGCTTATGCTATTCTTAGCTGGACATGTATTCAAAACGTGGTGATTAGGATGCTGCAATTCAAGTGTGTTTTGTTTTTAACCTTTTAGATATCAAACGTCTTCAATCCAAATAAAAATGGGAGAAAATTGAAGGATTTTTTTAGGAGGAAAACCGAACCTGTGGAGA
Source organism: Quercus aquifolioides (assembly GCA_019022515.1). Classification (NCBI taxonomy): domain Eukaryota; kingdom Viridiplantae; phylum Streptophyta; class Magnoliopsida; order Fagales; family Fagaceae; genus Quercus; species Quercus aquifolioides. The sequence goes on along the minus strand of CM032327.1, from coordinate 23,720,608 downwards.
TTGATTTCACTTTAATTTTCCATGACTGGAAACATACATATTTGTTCATAATAACTTCATATCATTCTGCATGCTTCTACAAATCTATATATCTATATTAATAGACAAAACTCAGAAAAATTCTAATTAGGTTCTAAATTGGAGTCCAATTTTGCGCCTAGTGCCCTATCTAAAATTTTTAATTTGTGTGTCAAAGTAAATGATGTATTAACACCTAATCTGCAAGCCAAGAAGACCACAATAATAACCTAACCAAGAACATCTCACTAGCACACTTCTTTGAGTAGACTCTTAAGCTTCTTTTCTCTCTAATGCTTCATTTATTCTTTATATTTTTAGTCAATTTCTCTTTTATTTTATAGGCAAAGGTTCTATATTTTCTTATATATTTTTTTACCAAGGTTTGGCTCCATTCGCAGACGATGTTGGGAGAAGATGTCCATGACTAGGTTGGTAGTTTTTAACTTTGATTTACAGTGACGTTAAAATTTAAAGATATCCAAGTGAATTCTTTCTCAATCATCTTGTTGCACGCACAAAATGTATTCAAGATGAGCAAATAAGTCCATATTATTACAAGTTTATTGATCATGCTTCTAAACCAACAGGTCAATTAAGCCATAGTGCTATACCTAAAGATTATTAAAAAATCAGGCCATATACCTTATTTAAAGGTCGGTTCAATTTCTTGACATCGTAGATTAGAACTTTCTGAGAGGGGTATTGCAGACATGCATAACATAGCTAGAACTAGAAGCACAATTTCAGAATTGTACTCACAAAAGAGGCCATAGAATATAGATGCGCAAACCACCAGTCTCCAGACACATTTATATATCTCACAGAGATGGCTAATCATGAAATGAAGGTACTTGGGTGGAATGGTATGCAAGTGAGACATACTGAATGTAATAGTATTGTATTTCTTCATTGAGGAATATACATGCGATGCCTTTATATAGGAGGCATATGTGTGTGGTACAAGTAAGCATATGTGTGCGGTACAAATAAAGTGTAGTACAAGTACAAGTGTGCTATACAAGTAAACTAGCTGGGCCTAAAGCCCATAACATAATATACATTAACAGCCTCCCTCAAACTTAAGGTAGATCTGAGACCAGCTTGAGGTTGTCAACCAAATCATGAGTGCGTCCCTTAGGAAGTGCCTTGGTGAAGATATCTGCAAGTTGATCTTTGGAGGAGACGGAGAAAAGCTTGAGAGCACCATAGACAAGATGAGAACGAATAAAATGACAATCAATCTCGATGTGTTTATTCCGTTCATGGAAGACATCATTGTGAGCAATATAAATGGCACTCTGGTTGTCACAATAAAGGGGAGTAGCAGAGGATGTGGACACACCCAAATCCTTAAGAAGCCATCGTAGCCAAAGGAGCTCAGATGTGGTGTCAGCAAGAGCACGATATTCTGTTTCAGTATTGGAGCGAGCCATGAAAGTTTGTTTCTTACTTCGCCAAGAAATCAAAGAAGAACCAAGGAGAAAGCAATAACCTGTAGTGGACCTGCGATCAGTAGGATCTCTTGCCCAATCAGCATTAGAGAATGCATGGAGTACAATGGGAGACTGAGCTGAGTAGAAAATGTCATGGAAGAGAGTGCCCTTCAAGTATCGTAGAATGTGCAGAACAGAAGCATAGTGAGTCGATCATGGAGCAGACAGATACTAGCCCATCTGATGAACATCATAAGAAATGTCTGGACGAGTAACTGTGAGATAAACTAGGCTGCCAACTAATCGTCTGTAAAGAGAGGGATTAGACAATGGTTTCCCCCTCGAAGGTGTCAGATGCGCATTAAGTTCAACTGGAGTGTCAACAGTCTTGCTATCAGTGAGTCCAGCTCGAGATAAAAGGTCAGATGCATACTTGGCTTGAGTAATATAAAGACCATCTGTGGAACGAGTGATCTCAAGACCCAAGAAATAGCTGAGATGTCCAAGGTCTTTCATCTCAAACTGCTGACTAAGAAAATCCTTGAGTTCTCGAATGCCACTGAGGTCATCACCAGTTATGATCATATCATCCACATATAGGAGAAGCAAAATGGTGCCTTTATCATTGCGACGAAGAAATAAGACAGAATCATAAGGACTGGCAGTATAACCCAAGCGAAAGATGGTGGAGCTGAACTTGGTAAACCAAGCTCATGGAGCTTGTTTAAGGCCATAAAGTGCACGTCGAAGGCGACAAACCTTGTTTGTTTCAACAGAAAGACCAAGAGGGGGTTGCATATAGACTTCTTCATGCAGATCCCCATTAAGGAAGGAATTTTTAACATCCATCTGAAAAAGGTCCTATTTACTAGCAACTGCAACAGCTAAGAGGGCACGAACAGAGGAGATACGGGCAACTGGAGCAAAAGTCTCTTCATAATCAATCCCATACTCCTATGTAAAACCTTTTGCAACAAGACGAGCCTTGTAGCGCTTGATGGACTCATCAGAGCGAGTCTTGATCTTAGATCCACTTACAACCAACCATAGATTGACCAGGAGGGAGAGTAACCAGATCCCAAGTATGGTTTTTGGTTAATGCATCAATTTCCTCTTTCATTGCAATCTGCCATAAAGGGTCAATAGAGGCCTCACGATAGGTTTGAGGCTCATGGAGTGTAGCAAGGGCAGTGTAACAATGATAATCAAGTAAATGTGCAGGAATGGATCTTACCCGGGTTGAGTGGCGAGGTGGAATGTCTTGTGGAGGATCTTCAGGCGGAGCAGGAGCAGGGGACCTAGGCTCAAGGTGGGGTAGCTCGTCATCAACCTGTTCATCTACAACCTGTCTAGGAGAATCATCAAAAATATCTGGAGATTGAATAGAGAAGTCCAAAGAAGGATTAAGAGTATCTGTAGAAGGAACAGGAGACTCATCTGGAAAGATTTCTAAAACAGAAGAGTTAGTTAGGGAAGAACGAAAGTGAGAGAGTTCAACAAACAAGCGGTGTTCCCAAAAGACAACATTACGGGAAACATGAAGACGATGAGAGACAGGATCATAGCACCGATACCCTTTTTGAGTTTCACCATAACCAAGGAAACAACAAAGTCTAGATCGAGGCTCAAGTTTGTTGTGCTCATGAGGCTGAAGAAGAACGAAACAAGCAGATCCGAAGGAGCGAAGATAATGATAGTCAGGGGGTGACCCAAAAAAGCGCTCATACGGAGTCTGATTATGGATAACAGTGCTTGGAATGCGATTAATGGCATGAACAGCATGAAGAGCGGCTTCACCCCAAAATGGGGCAGGAACTTTGGCAGAAAGAAGAAGAGCACGGACAGTGTTAAGAATATGACGAAGTTTTCTTTCGGCTCGACCATTTTGTTGAGAGGTGCCTGGACAGGTTAGATGATGTACAGTGCCATAGGAATGTAACAGAGCTTGAAAAGCATATTGAGTATATTCAAGAGCATTATCAAATCGAAAAGTTTTGATACGTTTGGAGAATTATGTTTCAACCATTTTTGCAAAGTTACTGTATATTGGTAAGATTTTAGAACGAGATTTCATAGGAAAAATCCAACTATAACGAGAATAATCATCAATAAAAATAACAAAATACTGAGATCCACCAATACTTGTAACAGGAGAAGGTCCCCAAATATCAGAATGAATTAACACAAAAATACTATTAGAGATAGAGTCACTATTATTAAAAGGTAAAACTGGCTGTTTTCCTAACTGGCAAGAAGTACAATCAAAATTATCTTTGGACACAAAACCTAACAGACCTTTAGAAGCTAACTGTTGTACCCGAGAAGATGGGGCATGACCAAGACGAGAATGCCAAAGTGCGAGAGAAGGTAAGGAAGAAACCGCAGCAACTACAACAGCAACAGAAACAGGAGCAACATGTGGAAGATGAAGATTGTCTACGGGAAACATACGCCCAACTCTAGGGCCGATCCCAAGCTCTTGCCCCATCCTCGGATCTTGCATAATACACCCAGAATAGTAAAAAATAAGGCAATATCCTAGTTCAGCTAATTGTCCCACAGAGCACAACTTATAGGATAGGTCAGGTACATGGAAGACCCCAGGAACAGAAAGGTTGGAGGTTGAAACAAAACCTAGACTATTCCCATGCATGGTAGAACCATCAACTGTATGAATATTAAGAGGATGTGGTGCAGGGTCAAGTTTGGAGAATAAGGATGAGTGAGGTGTCATGTGATTGCAACAGGCAGAATCAAAAAGCCAAGTTTGAGACTTACCGGGCAGAACTGAGAGAGCAGTGGAAAGAGATGCATTACCAGCCATACGAACAGCCTAAGCTATGATCTCCTGTAGTTCAGTGGGGGAAAGGTTGATAGTGAATCCAGAAGACTGGGATTCAGCTGAAATGGAAGGCATCGACGGAGTAGGCTCAGTATTAGCAACATCAGCAGTAGATTTGTTGCGACGGTAACAAGTCTCAATGGTGTGGCCAGGATGCTTGCAATAATTGCAGAACTTCTTGTTGGTCTGCTTGCGACGATTGCTAGAGCCAGAGAAATCACCTGATTGCTGAGGTTGCTCAATGACAGGAGCAGAAGGAGTAATAGCCAAAACATTGAATTTATTCTGGACTTGAAGGGTTGCAAGCCGAGCTTCTTCTCTAACCAACTCATTCACAGCAGTATCAAGAGAAGGAGGAGGACTGCGATTAAGAAGCTGACCTCGGATGGGCTTAAAGTCCTTGTGAAGTGACATCAGGAATTCATAGAGACGAAATTCATCTCTAACTGTAGCATATTACTGAGCATCCTTTGAGCATGCCCAAATTGGATCAGAAAGGTCAATTTGGTCCCAAATGAAGTGAAGCTGATCATAGTAGTCATTGATGGATTGCCCTGGTTCTTGTCGAAATTGATGCAATTCAACCACTAACTGATATTTCATGGATCCGTGAGTAGTGGAGTACCTTTTGGCCAACATATCCCATGCTGATTTTGCATCATCAAAGCTGCCCAACAGGTTGGAGATGGAGGGAATGGAAGTGTTCCGAATCCATGTGAGGATCATATGGTTGTGACTATCCCATTCAATCATGCGACTGAGGAAAGCAGCATCTTCTTCACTTGCCCCCTTGACAGGAATAGTAATTGCACCAGTACAATAATGCCAGAGCATGCGACCCTTAAGAAAACTGCGCATAGCTTGAGACCAAGATAAGTAATTCTTATTCCCCTCCAATACAGTATTGATGGGGCGAGGAAGAAAATTATCCTTTTTATCCATTTAGAGACACAATATGCAAAAACAGACTGCAAAAATGAAATCTACGCGAAAAACTGGGTAAGGAGAACCTGGACTGTAAAAAAGTCAACCCTGTAGAAAAGTCAACGGTTAAAGTCAACCCTCGGTCAAAGTCAACGGCTGGTCAACGATGACGTCAGCTGTGGTGGGTGACGTCAACAGATGCGTGGATGATGACGTCAGCCCTAGGTGACGTGGCAGTATGACGTCAGCAGAACCTGAGGGAGGCGCGTGAGGGCGCGTGACTGAGGCGCGGCTTCTTCAGGCGGCGCGTGAGAGCGCGTTCAGGATCCGATGCTTGCGAGACTTCCACGGTTGAGTCAATCGAGGTGAGACGATCACGTTGGTATCTGCAAAAACGTTATCGAATCAAGATGCACGGCGGAGACGGTGATTGCAGTGGTCTGTGTGGTGCGGGACTCCTCAACGACGGCGGCTGCAGTTCCGGAACTCGAGGACAACGGCTGAGAGACGTCGAAGGTTCAACGGTGAGCGGCTGCAGCGGCTATTATGACGGCGGAAGCGATAAGGGTGGAGTAACACCAAGAGAGACAAGACTGCTAAAAGAAAGGTCAGAGCAGTGGCTCTGATACCATGTTAAAAATACTGAATGTAATAGTATTGTATTTCTTCATTGAGGAATATACATGCGATGCCTTTATATAGGAGGCATATGTGTGTGGTACAAGTAAGCATATGTGTGCGGTACAAGTAAAGGGTGGAGTAACACCAAGAGAGACAAGACTGCTAAAAGAAAGGTCAGAGCAGTGGCTCTGATACCATGTTAAAAATACTGAATGTAATAGTATTGTATTTCTTCATTGAGGAATATACATGCGATGCCTTTATATAGGAGGCATATGTGTGCGGTACAAGTAAGCATATGTGTGCGGTACAAGTAAAGTGTAGTACAAGTACAAGTGTGCTATACAAGTAAACTAGCTGGGCCTAAAGCCCATAACATAATATACATTAACAACAGTGACGTTAAAATTTAAAGATATCCAAGTGAATTCTTTCTCAATCATCTTGTTGCACGCACAAAATGTATTCAAGATGAGCAAATAAGTCCATATTATTACAAGTTCATTGATCATGCTTCTAAACCAACAGGTCAATTAAGCCATAGTGCTATACCTAAAGATTATTAAAAAATCAGGCCATATACCTTATTTAAAGGTCGGTTCAATTTCTTGACATCGTAGATTAGAACTTTCTGAGAGGGGTATTGCAGACATGCATAACATAGCTAGAACTAGAAGCACAATTTCAGAATTGTACTCACAAAAGAGGCCATAGAATATAGATGCGCAAACCACCAGTCTCCAGACACATTTATATATCTCACAGAGATGGCTAATCATGAAATGAAGGTACTTGGGTGGAATGGTATGCAAGTGAGACACACATATGTCAAGGAATTAAAAAAAAATGTGTATTTGAGATAGAGATGGTACATTTATATTCTGATTTTGTAAACCTCTGGGCTCTTTTGGAAGAGGAATAAGAAGAAAAAAAAAGTTGTAATCTAAATAATTCTGTAATGTTTGCCATTTACTCAATATTACATTAGTTGCTGATAAACACAAAATTTGGTTGTTTTGAGTCCAGAACTCTGAATTTTATGAGTTTTGATGAGAATTATCTGATGGAGCTTAATATTTTAAGCATCAATAGCAGACAATTGTTTTCTTAAATCGCTAGATGATTTTTCTTTACGTTTTAAATGACCACGAATTCTATTTTGAGTTTTTTGTCAAATGTGGTAGAACAACTAAAACTCTAAAAGAGATTGCCAATGGTGGTTATATAACACCAGATGCCAAGAGGAGGAAGTTTGGAACTACTGTTTTTGTTGGTGTCAATTTGCCTATGACTGATTTCCAAGCCTCCAATGGCATTATATTAAAAAATTCTGCCTTCTCTTATGTTATTTTCAGACTATTCTATTTAGTTACTTAAGTTAATTTACCAAGAATTTTATTTCGTATAATTTATCTTTTATACTTAATTTATTTGTAAACCTAGCTTGAGGACCTTGAACTAATTAATGTTAGTGGATTGACAGAAACTTAAGTAGTATTAGGAGTAATACAACTTTTACATTTTTAAGTGTCATGTTAATATTTTTAGGCAAAATTGGGTGTCTACAAGCATTAACAGGGTAGAGTACTTGATATTCCAAAATTTTCATATTTTGTTTTTGGATTTGAGTAACTCTCCGATGATTTTAACTTATTCAATGGGCAAGTAAGTTTATGTGCTGTTATAGACGTGGAGGAGTACTGGAACTTAGGCCCAAAAAAGGATCAACGCCTACTCTTGAAGTTCCTGGATTAAGTGGTAAACATTTTGTCACATCAAAATCATAAGCTTAGTTAATCAAATTTATATAATATGTAAAATATTTTAACATTAGGGTTTGTAGACTTTGTTGTCTTTTTTGCTTGAATGTACATTTTAAAATAACTCTTTCCCTATTTAAGTATTATCACCACAAGTTGTAAGTTGTAACACTACTATCTACATCCATAATGCACGATAATTCTTCAGTCTCAAAGCTGTCTTTAGTTGAACTTATTTCTTCATTCCATTTGTGTATGAATCAAATTTCAATTCAATTAAAATAGTAAAGTACAGTACTGAAACTGTAGTAGCACTATAGCACTCTAGCCACTAAAGCTTCAAACAAAAAGCCTTAGCTTACAATCAATAACAACCATTTCTCAAGAAAAAAAAAAACACACACACACACACACACACACTTTTTGAGTTTATATCCTCACATTTAGAAGGCATGCCACTGTCAGTGTTAAATTGTCAATTTGGGTTTGTACAAATTGTGAGTTATTGATCATTGAGGACTCAAGAGTTAGAAAATTATATTTTGCCTTTTTTACTTTTCCTTATATTTGAGCTTGATCAAAATTCTTGGATACATGGAGGTTAAAGTAAGTAAAATATTAGCAACAATAGTATTATAATTAATAATAATCAATATTTTTTTAAAGAAGAATAACAATAATAATAAATTATAATTTACATAATCTTACAAAATATTTGTAAAATTCTTGAATTTTATTATTACTAGTCATAGATCCACGCGATGCGTGGAAATAAATAATTATTTTGTATTGTAATATAATGTATAATTTTTTCTCTAAAATTTGTTGAATATAATTTGTTCTCCCTAAAAATTAAACTGTTTCTATTTGGTCCAATTAGGTCTATTTCGGTCCACTTGGTTAATTTCGGTCCCCTTAAGTCCATTTTAGACTAATTGGACCATAAATTGATTCTTTTTATAGGTTGCATTTTCAAGTTTAACTAAAAAATTCATTTTTTTTTTCTCTTAATTTTTGGGTTGAAAAGTATGGTTTATTATATTTGGGCTAAACTCTTTAGTTTTGAGTTAAAAAAATACAAACAAAATAGACATTAGAAATTAGAAATATGAGCCCTAAAAATCTAGTAAAAATGATAAATATTCAAAAGTCTGATTCAGTCCATATTGGTTCTATTCGGTCCATTGTGCCTTTTTCGATCCAATTTAGTCATATTCGGTCCATTCTGTCCACTTTGGTCATATTCAGTCCACTTTGATCCTATTTGATTCACTTTGGTTCTATTTGGTCCTATTAAGTCCATGCTATCCACTTTGGTCCACTTCAGTCCTATTTGGGACATTAGGTACGATTTAGTCCTAATCGGTCCATTTTGTCCACTTTGGTTCTATTCGGTCCATTTAGTTCACTTTGGTCCTATTCGGTCCCGTTCGGTCCATTCTGCCCACTTTGGTCCTAATTTGTGCATTGGTTCATATTCAGTCCACTTTGGTCTTATTCAGTCCATTCGGTCTATTTCGGTTCATTTTGGTCCACTTCAATTTATTTTTGAACACTTATATAAAGAGAAAAAATATGTTTGGGTTGAAAGCACCTATTCTAAATCCAAATTTATTAAAAAATATGTATAAATTTCAAACTCTTAATATCTAAAATCTTAAGCATAACATTTATTATTGCTATGCTTTTTTTGAGTCACATTAACATATTATTTTAATCCATTTTAGTATGGCTAAATTTAAGTTAAAGTCTTTCTAAACATAAATACTATAAATATAAAATGCAATCTTTAGGGCATTTACTCATTTGTTATAACATCGTTACTTTTAAATGAATTGCATGAGGTTGATTATGTATTTAAGCAATATATATATATATATATATATATATATATATGTATGTATAATTTTTATTTAAATAAATTATTCAATTTATTCATTCTCTAAAAAGATATTATCATAATAATCAAAACTCATATCAAAATTATTTTGAATATGTACAATTTATTCTCTAAATTTTATTGTAGAAAGAAAGAGACTACTTGTGATGAGGAACTAAAAAAATACAAAACCAAAATGTATGAACCCAAAATAGAGTTTTAAAAATCACAATGATTCATCAATATAAAGTAGAGTTGCAATAAAGAATTTAAAATCAAGAGAGAGAGAGAGAGAGAATAACCATTTTTTCAAGAGAGAATGTGAGTGAAAATAATAAGAAATTTATAGAAAATAATATGAGAAGAAAAAAAAAGTATAAAAAAAAAAGTAATAAAGACCAAATTATCCAAGTCATATTATGTTATGTAATAAAATAACATTATATTCTTATATACTATCTTTATAATACAATATGATAATATCTATGAAATCAAAGAGAATAAAAAAAAAAGATAAAAACTTAAAAACTCAAAACTTAATCACACCAACTCAAAGTAGAGTTCCAAATAATACAAAAATTCATCAACCTAAAGTAGAAATGCAAGAAAAATAAATCCACCAAAAATGCGAAAAAAAATCTTGAGAGAGAAAAATAACCTTTTATGTGTGGGAAAACTATGTATAGAATGAAAAAGAGAATTGTAAATTTATAGTAAGAGGAGAGGAACAAGAAAAGAAAAAAAAAAAAAAAAAAGGAAGATAAATGGATAAAAGAAAATTGATATTAAGGTAGATAACAGTGAGGAGATAAAAATATAAAAGAGAGGGAAAAAGTTTGAGAAAGTAAAACAATAAGTTGAGAAATTAATAAGGAAAAATAAGAGTTAAAAAAAAAAAAAATGTTGAGAATTGGTAGATGATGTGGTTGTTAATGTGACTTAACAAGAGTGTAATAACAATAAATGCTATGCTTCAACTTTTAGATATATATAGATATAAATTATTGTTATTCAATGTTTCCATGTGTAAGCACGGATTACAAACTAGTTAGCATGACCCTTATATTAATTCGAACTACCAATTTTATTTTATTTTTTATAATTTCTTATTCTATAAAAATAAATATAAACCGTTCTCCTCAGCAAACTATTAACCATCTACTTCAAATTTTAGCCAAAACACATTTGCTCCATAAGCACAGTGACATGAAGCTATTGAAACAGCCTTAGCAATAAATAAAAAATACTAATTGGAGTAGATCTTTTGAGACCTCACACCTCACATCATACCATTGAGAAAATATCCCTTGTAACAGATATAGGAAGTCTACCATTTAACTAACCAATGAGTGAATTCCATATAGGAGGTAGATAGGACCAACTTTGACAAAGGAATATAAAATTGAATTACAAGATATTCACTCATTAGTTTGTTACATAGTTGCTTTGCAATGCCTATTACAAAACATAATTTCCTCATACCATCCCCCTGCCATGAATTTTAAAAGAGCCCAGTCTCTCTAATCCATTTCAAATCAACACACTGAAGCTCACCAAAGCTCACCAATTTTTGTGCATATTTTTTTTGGACTATTATAGTCCATTGTATGATAAATTTACCACCTTAAAAGGGGCAGCAGCACAACTTTTTGTAATGCAATCCTATTGATATTGTGTCATAATTGTAAGATTGTAGTTGGTTAGTCTGAATACATTTAATTTTTATATTTTCACACCCTCATCTGCTAACCATTAGACAGCCTTTCACATATAGGTTTCCAACTAGTGAAATGAAAAATCTACTAGAGAGATGGGAGACAAACAGCTGAATCGAAAAACTAGTAAATAAAATGACCGTCAGTTAAAAGTATGATTATGGACTGCATAGATTGTCATCAGATCTAACCAAAAAGGTTTGCTTTAACTGGAGAATGTTTGTCTCATTGCCATGAACCATAAAGAGAAATGGGGGAAAATTGAAAACCAAGCCAGAAAGAGCTTAACTGTCTCCCTCATTACCATCATCATCGTCTTGTTCATCATCTTCACCATTTTCCTGCAGAGGCAATGTTCTGATGTCAGAACCCATGAATAATAATAATCATATAAACAAAAACAAGTTTGAACAGTGTGATTGAAAAAAAAAACTGTATGCGGTTGACACAGAATGTGATTAGTGTTCTTTTTTTTTTGCTAAACAATGCGATTAGTGTTTCTTTATAACAGATTATGGCAAAAGGAACACAGAATTAATAACCAATCAAGGCAGGACCGCTTTTTGTACCCACCAATGTTGAGTAAACATTGGATACAAGACCCCACCCGCAAGAACCATGTATCGAGTAATCCCGCTGGAGACTTCATGGGGGTCCCATGGAGCCAACCAATTGAGCGACACTGTGTGGGCAACTGACAGACTAAATTATGGGAAAAAGATGTGTATATTACTGCACAAGCTTAGTATCAAACGCCAGTGGTGGAGCCCTGATGCATAATTTTTTATCAAACTAATCCATCATCAAGGCACTCTTCTATGTGGAAGAGCAGCAGTTAGACAGTGGATAACCTTTTACTTCATTGCTCAGCTGTGAGAGAGAGATTATGGTCTTTAGCTTTCTCCTTTGTTTGGAACTTTATTGGGTAATGTCTAGTACGAAACATGCTTTCTAGTTAGAATAGTAGATTTGGTGAGTATGATGGCAGTAGGGACTGCAAATGAGTCCTGTTGTGATTCACAAATACTATTTGGTGTGAGACAAAATCTAAACCTTGATGTGGTTAAGCAACTGTTGCATCAATTTATAATTATTATTATTATTATTCATCTACTCTCTGTCTGCTTTCATATCTGGACTTTTATGATGGACATATTTTCCTGCATGCAGGTATAAATCTTTCTAAATAAGATTCGTTACTAACTGAAAAAAAAGGTCCTAGAGGAGGACCTGAAAGCTATTATTACTAGTCATTAAAGGAAATACTACTGGGTAATACCTCTTCATCACCTTCATCACCATCAGAGTCCTCTTCATCGGCCTCCTGAAACAGTGGGAAAAATAAATTTTCTCTGTGAACAATGTCAAGAACAAAAGGAAGACAATAATAGAGGAACTTTTTTGTTCAGTTACTATTCAGATAAAAAGGAAAACTTTACAGAAAATGACAAGGAGCATATATGATAATAAACTGTTACATTGTTAAAATACTTCAGGGGATTGGGCCATAAATCCTCCTTTATTATCTCTGCAACCTGAGAATTCATGGGGAAAATCAAGTAATTTAGTATGAGAGAAAACAGAAAATGAAAGTAATTTCTGATGACTTTAATTTCAATTCTTCAGTACTACTGTAAGTGAACCTTTTTAAAAATAATTAATAAAAAGAAAAAAAAACATGGCATAATACTTCACGTGATCATCATTAATTAACTCTGACATCAGGCACCATAAATAGGAACTTGAGAAAAAAAAAAGTTGCAAGAACCTGATAATTAAAATGACAGATTTTACCTCATCATAAAGCTCTGTAAACTCTTTTTGTTCAGTTTCAGTAAACCAACTAAAGAAGCTGCATTCACAATAATATTGACGAGTGAGTCTGATGAAGGGAAGGTGATGTGCTATGATATGATTTAGAATCAAATGGAAAGTGATTTTCTTAGAACACATTGATAGGTAATTAGGCACCTCTGCAAAGAATACAAAATTCTCAAATAAAAGCTCTCAAGGCTTATTTTTAATCACATACAAAAATTGATCTACAAAGCGCTTACATTCTGCTACTTATACTAGTTGATTGGCATTGGAAGCCTCTAGATGGATGACAAGTGTCTAAATCCTATTGGCCAATGCTTAAGCAATTATCTAACTAACTAACTAATCAGTTATGCAGGGAAGGTGATGGGCTGTGATATGATTTAGAATTAGATGTAAAGTGATTCGCTTAGAACACATTGATAGGTGGTTAGGCACCTCTGCAAAGAACACAAAGTTCTGAAACAAAAGCTCTCCAGACTTATTTTTAATCACATACAAAAACTGATCTACAAATTGCTTACATTCTACTACTTATACTAGTTGTTTGGCATTGGCAGCCTCTAGATGGCTGACATGTGTCTGAATCCTATTGGCCAATGCTTAAACAATTATCTAACAAACTAACTAATTAGTTACAAGAGGATTAGTATATAGCTACTTGAAATGCCCTGCATCAGAGTCGAAGTGCATGCATACAGAGATGAAACATTAAACCAGAACAAAATGGAAAATAGTCTCTTATATTTAACATGGGAATATGAAGCAAACTAAAAACGGGGTCAAGAACATCCTTATTCAACAGCCAAAAGCATTATCAATCCTAGGCATGTTAGGATCGAGATTTTCATCAAAACTTTGACCTTTGGTTGACCAAATATAAATAAATTAGGAGTAGGATTTCAACATTATGAACCCTTTTAACAAATTAGATCATCTTACCCATAGGTTTTCTTTGATTCTATCATAAAGGAAATATCGTCTACCATATGGCAATTATGCATGACAATATTTCATTTCCTTTTTAGTTTACAATAAGTAAATGATATGAAAAAGAGAAAGGCAGGTTCTGGTGGTTTAGGTATAGGTTGGCATTTGCTACCATTCTTAAATGGGCACAAATCAATTAGATTGAGCGTGAAGCCATTAACACCCTCATGAACCCAACCCCAACATGTTTAAACCTAATTCAACCCCCTACCCCGGTGTCATGCCCTTGAGCAGACATGGGCAGGTCCAACGTCCTTACCATATGTTCATACTCTATATATGGATGCTATAAAAAATTATCAAACCCATTAAATGACTTCTCAATGTAGTTATGGTTCTACTTGCTGCCTACAGATACAAACATGCTATATTTAGAATGCAAAGATTATTTAGATAAACCACCTTGCATCAGTACGGGGCCGTTTGTTTCCTTTTTCCTCGTGATTTACTCCATTAGAAGCACCCTTCACAAGTTAGAACCCATTATTAAATGTAGGCAAGAAGAGAAAGAAAAGTGGGGGCTGGGGGGGTGGGGAATAAAATAAAATTCCAACAAGTATAAAGGTTACCGTGTCCTCCTTCCACTTGATGGTTGTACCGGTTATCTTAGTCGTTCCCTCCCCAAAGAATATGAAGGTTTTCGTCAGCTTTGGGTCTTCAAAATATGGATTCTCATTGAAATTCTGAAAATTAGAATTTAGAAAATACATACATAAATTAGTGATTTCCAATAAGACACTATTAGACTATATAAGTGTATTATATTGAACAAAAAAAAATCAGCATAAGATTATATAACAAGCATGAAATAAGAAGAATAGAAAACATCATATGCACATGATCAGCTAAGCAAGAATGGATGAAGCGGCTTACAAATGTAATAGAGTACCCTGACTTCACATCTTTAAAATCCTCCACATCTAGAGAGTCTAAGTACTTGAAGATCTACGCCATAAATAACAGAAAGGAAATTTGTGAAATTGCACAAGAATTTATTTCAACTGTTAAAAGAATTGAATGTTAGTCTCCAGTTATTATACAAACACTATGGATTTGGTAAGCTATAAATAAAAGGAAAATTGTACAAATTTCTATTCTAAATAATTTGCTAATGTCAAAATGAAAATTCTGGTTAACTAATTTTGAAATCATGCGCCAAACCTTCTGGTCTTCCTCATTCAGAAGATCACAAAGTGCAGGGTGGCTCAGGAACTGCATAGAGCAATAATGCACAGGTCATATAGAAGTAAATTTATTAAGGATTCACATGCATTGTTACGCATTTTTTAACTGACAATACATTTTTGCATTTTTTTTTAGTAATGACCACACATTGTTACACATAGGAAAGGATGAAACTTTATTAAGTAAATTAGAAATAAAAGGTTTTTTTGAGGATAAATCAGTCACTAACAGCAGTTAACCAGAAGTCAGGAATGGTTTTGATAATCTCATTCCGTGTGTTGTAGACTGGCCTGCGTATCTCATTATATATCTGCTCAATTTCCAACACCTTGTCACCGGCTTCTTCATTGACCTGTAAGGTGCCAATGCAATTACTGAACTACATCAAAACCATAATCCATTAAAAACCTCCCCATGATAGTCAACTGCATCAGACATAAATCAAAGTAAAAAGGGAACTATTGCAACTCCATAATAAACTGTATTGCCCCACTAGTTTTTTATACAAAGCTTTTTATTTTTCTTGTACAAATATACTGATTTGAACACCAGCATTGCACGAAATTGCAGTTACTATCACTAATCATAGTATAAACTCTTATAGAACAGAATATAACCAAATTTATAAACATTTTTTTTTATAAGTAAAATTTATAAACTACCATGGCAATAGCTCACAGTTTTCCTCCACACATGAATATGGGTTTGTAACATCAGTACTACCACTAAGTAAAAAGAAATGAAGTAATTCAATTCCATGAGAATGAAAACACATATTAGAATTATATTAATTGCAGTATTTACAAACAAACTTATTACATTACAATATTTAACATCCTGGCCTCATGTTCCAGAACTGAGTAAATAGTTTCTTCAAGTTCCCAGACACATATTACCCAAGATTCAAAATCGCTAAATTATTCAAGTCACATTATCTTTTTTCTCAACAGAACAATGCTAAAGATTCATCTTTTACCAATACTATAGCACAAGAAAAAAGAGCACAAATTATCATAAAACAGTATCTCCACGAAATAACAAGCTAAAACACTGGGTAATAGCCATTGCATTAAAACAACCCCTCTCTATATCTCAATTTAAAACAAACCCAACAAACAAATATCCACATTAACACCTCGAAATCAATAATGATGGTCACCATGACCACAACAATGATATAAGTCATTGCCCAATTAACAAAAACAAAAACCCATTTTCTACATAAAATCAACCAAAGAAATAGCTACATTAACACCATGGAAATCAGCAAGTACGGTCACCATGACCACAACAATGATATACAACGATACATACAACTGGGTTATAGTCATTGCAATCAACAAAAGCAAACCCACTTTCTACACCCCAATTCAAACTCAACCCAACAAACAAATAGCAACATTAACACCATGGAAATCAGCAATGGTGGTCATCATTACCACAACAATGACATAAACACATACACATGCATAAAAGTTGTTGAAAAAATAGAACCTTTTCGAGCTCATCTTGAACCTCTTGCAACTTCTCGATATATTGAACAAGCTGACTGTCAATGTGAACAGAATCCTCCCCTTCAGCCCTCTCCACCATCTTCGATTTCTTTCCCTTCTCTGCCACCATTTTTTCTTTTTTCTTTTTTCTACAACCCTAGTTTTCAAAGAGGCAAAAGGAAAATACCAAAAAACATAAAGTCCTAAATTTTCTTGGGAAAGTTCATGTTTTAGAGAGACCCCAGAAACAGAAAATAGGCTTTGAGGTGGTTTCAAAGACACTATGGTTTGCTACTATTTATATATACGAGGGAAGTTAAAGGCCTTACTAAGGTAGTACTACTAGTCTAGTTTATTATTCTCTTTTGTGTTGTGTGGGGGCCTCAGTTAAAAGTGACCAACTTCTAGGTTTTTATTTATTTATTTTGGTTGGATTTATTAAAAAAATAATAATGTTAAACCAATTACAAACTTTGCTACAATATTTTTACAATCAGACTTGTCATAGCATCACATTAGCTATTAAAAAACTAAATTCCCACCTCAATTTTTTCAGTTCACTGTTTGTAGCTTTAAGGGGGGGGGGGGGGACCTCCAATTCCTGTGCCTCTCTCAATTCTCACATTTGATGAGCTTGAACTTGAGATGGAATAAGCTTAATGGACTTTGATGGGCTTTGAGCTGGATAGCTTGAACTTGATGAATTTTGATGGGCTCAAACTTGGTGGACTTTGAGCTTGATAGACTTGAACTTGTTGGACTTGGATGGACTTGAGCTTTATAGACTTGAGCTTGATGGACTTTGAAGTTTGAACTTGACGGACTTGAGATTGATGGACTTAAGATAGATGAGCTTGAGTTTGATGGACTTGAGCTTAGGCTTGACGATGGTGAGTTTAAGATTGATGGGCTTGAGTTTGATGGACTCGATCTTGATAAGTTTTAACTTAATGAACTTGAGATTGATGAGCTTGACGGGTTCTAGCTTCGACTCTGAGATTTGATTTTTTGCAGTGAGATTTGAGTTTGATGGCCTCCTCTCCCATCACCTCTACTGGCGACTTAATCGACATTAATATGAACTTATAAGAGCATTCACATTGTTATAGGATAAAGCTCTTTTAGCACCCCCAAACAACAACAAAAAAGCATGCTACATTGAATTATAATTCAATGTGGATGTGGATTTCGTCTACGGTGACATATGCTAATGCCATCTATTGGATAACAATTATCAACACGGTCAAACAACCCATTTTTTTAATATTCCCAAAGCCACCGATTGAGTGGCTCTTGAGAAGGTTTATAAGTGCTTCATGAAGTGTTTGCTTTTATTTTGAGTTTTCATCTCTCTCTCTCTCTCTCTCTCTCTCTCTCTCTCTGCCATTTTAAGGGACTTATCTTGTAATAATCTAGCATGTAAATGAAAGTTCCTGAATTAGCACAAATTGACAAATTTTTTTTTTTTTAATAAGAAACTTGTAACATTACTAAGACGAAAATAAATTCAATAAATTATGAGTAATAGCTGACTCAATCAGCGATAGATTTTCTTCTATTCATGTTATAAAATTATCACTATTGACTATATCTTTGGCATGCTTTGCCAATATATGTGCTGGCCTATTGCCTTGACGCTTAACATGAGACACTTGAGCTAATTGAAAATCCTAAATCTTAAGAGATTCCTCGGCCAAGATATTTGAGATAATCATAGGTGGTATACATAACCCCAAAAAAGCATCAGACACAATCTTGGAGTCACATTCAAAGATCACTTCCCTTATACCCACATTGCAAGCAAACGAAACCCCAACCTCCATAGCTTTTGCTTCAATTTCCAAAGGTCCCAACGGTTGGTGAATTTGTTTGCTTAAAGCTGCTATTACCTCTCCTTCATAGTCTCAGATCACAACACCCACCCCAGCTTGGCAAGATTGACTAAAAACCGCCCCATCCACATTCACCTTGTAGCTAGGTGCAATCGGAGTTGCCCCAGAATTCCTACACGTCTTCCTTTGGCTGGGAAATAGAGTGGTTTGCTGTTTGAAATTCATCCAACAACACCCGAGTTTTCTGCACTACCAGATTTGCAGATTGTTTTGGGCTCCCATGTCGAGCTGCATTTCGATTATGCCACATACTCCATGCAATCATAAATAGCATCTCTAAAAATTCATTCCCCACATGCTGGATAAAAATGAGATACCAGACCAAATCAACAAATTCATTGTACCTGACTCCTTGTGCTTCGAAGATAATGCCAAACTAGACCCATACTTCGTGAGCTGCCTCACACTCCCAAAAAATATGCCCACTAGTTTCTTTACCCAACCCATATGCTTCACACATATAATCATCAATAACTTGCCTATGACACAAGTTCACCTTCGTGGGAATAATATTTTGGCACACCTACCAAGCGAAGGACTTAATTTTATTCGATACATTTAAGCTCCAAAGTCTCCTCCAAAATGTTATGTGATCCTCACCATTCAAAGTTCCCTCCATGCGTGTCGCCATAGAATCAACCACTGCAATCTTGTACGCACTACGAACTGTAAAGTTTCCCTTTGAGGTGAAATCTCATACCAACTTGTCCCGTGGCATGCGAACACTCAAAGGGATGCTTAGGATGGACTGAACATCGACCGAAAGAAAAACCTGTCTCACTAGTTCATCACACCATCCACCAGTCAATGAGTAGGTTAACCGAGGACTGATCTGGTAAGGTATTTGGTCTAGTAAGCATACTAAATGTGGCCAGCCCATTAATCCATTTATCTGCCCAAATATCAATTGAAGCTCCATTACCCACTTGCCATTTACACCCTTTCCGAATAATATTTTGTGCCGCCAAAATGCTCCTCCATGCATAGGATGGATGAGACCCCAGTTTTGCCCCAAAAAAATCGCTATCGGGAAAGTATCTAGCCTTTAAAACTCTATAAACCAAAGATGACGTATTGGCTTGAAGCCTCTATCCTTGTTTGACTAAAAGTGCAAGATTAAAAGCTTTAAGGTTATGAAAGCCTAAGCCACCCTCCTCCTTTGGGGTACAAACTTTATCCCAACTAAGCCAAGTCATTTTAGTTTTTTTGGGTATATTGTTGGGTTGTGGCAACATTAAATGCTATGATTCGACTAAGATATTATTTAGATATTGATTGATTTCACATTATCCTAAATAGCCATTTAGAAGAAAACCGGATTCATCACAACTTGTGAAAAAATAAACTAAAAACCATTACAATTAACAATGACGTAGGAAACTGTAAAATCGAACTCTTGTATTAAATGATTTCAAAGAGCTCCTTTGAGGTTTTTACTTTTTAGGACCATACAACTTTTGGTGCATCTTGACATATTCTTCCACCATTTAATTCAACATAATCTCATCACTAAAATCATCCAATCATTCTTGACTAGACCATATTAGTTACCACAACCCACAAATTCTTTTATTCCCATTCTTAAGACAGCAAAACGCATAAGGTGCTTAATTGCCCATAAAGGTTCAGACTTTCAGTAACCAGTGTAGCGCAAAAGAATATTCATAAGACAGATGGTGCGACCGTCTCTCTAACCACACATCGTCCTTGTGGACTTTGCTCTGCAAGGCTGCTATATGTTTACACAGAGAAGATTAGAGAAATAGCCTACTGTTGCAAATCAGCATTTTTACAATTTTAGCTTGTTGACAACCTTGCAAATATGTCAAAGAAAACACACACACACACACATATATATATATATATATATATTTGCTTTATTTACACCCTTAATTTAAAGAGAATTCACCATTACATTCGTCCAGTCAATATACACTAAATAAAAATAAAAACCTCAACATTAAACAACAACGGTATTAATTAAACAAAATAAGAAAACCACAACCTACTAGCTATTAATTTAATTATCCAAAGAAAAATAGTGAGATCTTGATAGCAGAATACAACCAAATCTGTTCAGCAATCTAAGCCATCAATATCATTATATGATTGTGGATCCTAAAACTTCATGCATGCTCATTCTCAGATTATTATTGAAGTCCATGGAGCTTGTGTGTCTATCCAATTCAACTATTGTTTCTAGTTTCATTGTCCCCTGATTTTTAATATCCCCAAGGATTGCTCTGCCAGCCTTAAAGACACGTTTAGCCAAGTAATCTTAAAATATGCAATCTAGCATATAAAATGTTTTGATAAGTAAAGATTTGTATTGAATCATTTAGCATATAATAATCTGAGCAACTCAAAGAATCAAGAGGAAGAAGAAAAAAAAAAAAAAAAAAAGAAAAAAAAAAAGAAAGAAAAAGAAATTGAACTTAGACTGAGTGAGTTGCAAACTGCTAAAACTAATTCAAACTTTGAATTCTGGTTTTATCTTACCTCCTACTACAATAAGGATTTTGAAGGCAAAATCTCGAATGAGGATTTTGAATTTGCAGTAGTGATAATCTTCCCATTTTCACCAGAAGGTCTCTACGTTTTAGAGCATTTCTGGTGAAACAGAATCCAAAAGCTTCACTATTAATATTTCAAAAAAGTTAGGTCTTAGGCTCAGATTTTCTCTAGCAAAAATATAAAATATAGTGATTAATGAGAATGTGGTTTGAACAAATGATTATGATCATCAAGAGCCAGGACCATATCACAAGAATGTGCTTTCGTTGATCCCAAATGATTATAATCATCATGAAGAGCTTGACAAGTCTGTCAACTTCGGATTGCCATTTTTCAATGTGGACACACAGAGTTTGCATGTAAAGGGTGCTTGCATTGATGGCATTGTACGTTTATGTGATGGTCTCTTTGGCAACAACATTGCCAAATTTGTGTTATGGAACCCTGCTATGAGAGAGTTTAAGGTCCTTCCCTCATGTCCTATTGATTGTCCACCCTATGTGGACTATGATGTTGAGGGTCTGGGATTTGGTTACAACGCCAAAGCTAAGGATTACAAGGTGGTTTGGATGGTGTACTTTTGGGAGGTTCATGGCCCAGACTATCCTCATCTTATTGTGGCATATAGCCTAAACACTTTGGAAGAAAAATGACATCCTTCATGAGAGCTAGTCCATGGCGTAGTCCTTGTTCTGAGATGTACTTGAATGGAGCTTATCATTGGTGGGCTTGTGAGTCCATCCTAGCCTTTGACATGAGCCACAGGGTGTTTAGGTCTATGAAGTTGCCAGATCTAGGCAATCTTTGGGATGTGAAGGTTGTGAACAGTTTTGCTGTCTTAAATAGTTGCATAGCTTTATTTGTTCATGTGGAGGAAGGATAGAGAAAAGGTTTGACATATAAGTCATGCCGACTCATGCGTGATTAGGGCATCAAGGAGTCTTGGACCAAACAGTTTAAATTGGACCCCTTTCAGGAGTGGATAGGCCACTAGGATTTGGGAGGAATGTTGATCTTCTTTTGGTAGATCAAGATGGACAGGTAGTCTCTTGTGACTCTAATACACATGAAATCAAGAATCCTCACATTAGAGGGGGTTCCGCTTTCAATACTGGTTATAAATTATGTGCAAAGCTTAGTTTCAGTCCACGGTGAAAATTAGTTTCAATATTTTTTATTAAAACAAATGAGGGACAGGGTATTTGAACTCGGGCCCTTCTGAACTCTATGCTCTATCTCCTTATCGAGTGGTATCAAATGTTTGCAGACTTCACTAAAATACTAGCATATTTCTGTCTATCTAGGGATGCACTAAGTTTTGTGTTCAATCAATTTATCATTGCAGACTTCACTAAAATACTAGCATATTTCTATTTATTTCTATCTATCTAGAGGTAATAATTTTGGTATTCAATCTATTTCTCATCTTTTGTCATTTTTGGTTGTCTATTGTGAAGTAACATTGTGAAAGAGTGGAGTTAGTGATCTCTCTAGTAAAGAAAGTGAAGAATACCACCTTGTACTTTAGAGTGGATTCCTAGCTCATCAAGTACAATGCAGAATTTTGGGGCTTTAGTGATCTCTCTCTAGTAATGCTCAGTATTTGGCCCTGGGACTCATGATGTTCGTGCAGTTCTCACAAGATACAGTGTGGTTTCAGGCGGTACACATTTTTATATCAATTTTATGTTAATAAGCATATAATATTTTTGAAGTTATTATAATTTTCTAAAGTTATGTCAGGATGATGAGGGCAAGTTCATTAATTAGTGCAAAGCATGCTACGGATAAGTTATCCGGGATAACGTTAGGCTCAGATTAATTAGGCCTAAGAATTGCAGAAGGCATCACATAGCTCTTTTATCATGTGGTTAAACAAGGCCATAATTAAAATTTCAAATGAAAGATACAAATTTCATTATTAAACAAGTAGTATTTCTAAATTTTGAATCCATTAAAATTATCTATCAGAGAAAAAAGAAAAGAAAATAATCCATTAAAATTTCAAATGAAAGATGCAAAGAACAATGAACATTCCCATAAAACTACTGCTTCTGGCCAATTAGAGAAAGACTAAAAACAGAAATATCCTTACTCAAATGCAATTTGACAAGTTTTAGAGCTCCTTCGGAACTTCATTAACTTCTGGCAAATACGAAGCTTTGCCTTTGAGCTTAGATGACTTTCAACAGTTATATTCGTTGTCTTTAACACTCTTGCTGCCTTCAGGATTTTTCTAACAATTTCCATTTCAAATTTTTTTCCTAAAAGGGTTTTATAATGACATGTTGTAAGGTGTGATGACAGACATTCAGGGACATCCAATGGCTCCTCCAACCGATCTTTAGGTGCATAACAACTCCTGAGATAATGGGGATACAATTCAAAGACAAGTACTTGTAGCTTTGGAGCCCGAGAAAGCAAGAGATATATCGCATGCCATGCATAACACTTAGACCAAAGCCAAGGATTACCATTAATCTACAAGGAGGACAAATTATGAAACATGGGAAGATCATTATCATTATAAGCATTCCAGAGGATCTGCATGACCACATAACAATATGACAATTTCACAATCACAATTCCCTCACAATAATATTATTAACTATAGTAGCAAATTGATAATGATAAAAGAGTTAAGAGCATAAAAAAATTGTAATGTGCCCTTACCTCTGCGGTGCTTATGCACAATTTCATGGACATAACA
Organism: Quercus aquifolioides; assembly: GCA_019022515.1. Taxonomy (NCBI): domain Eukaryota; kingdom Viridiplantae; phylum Streptophyta; class Magnoliopsida; order Fagales; family Fagaceae; genus Quercus; species Quercus aquifolioides. Next base: position 23,696,811 of record CM032327.1, on the reverse strand, counting down.
TTATAGAGTGGTCGCATGAAATCCCATACCCTCTTTGCATCATCTTCAATATTCTCAAAATTACTTTTTTCAACATCAAGGACTGATTCAACTAAGCAGGGGAGGTTTTCTAACACAGCATTGTCGCCCAAACGACCATGGAAATAAAAGTACTCGAGAGCCGGGGTGTTTATCCGGAGTTTGTACTCCCATGCAAAAAAAAAAGCAACATAAATGTAATCTTTTTAATGTAGGTACGAGTACAGCGATGTTAAACTTGCCTGCCTTCATGTCCAAACTTGTCAAATCTGAACCAATCACATTGAGGCTTAAATGTTGGAGGATCGGGCAGACAGCTAGGAGTGTGGCGAGAGAGTCGTAGTTTGCATAGTTAACAAATTTAAGTTGCAGAATCTTGAGGCTTGGGAACTTGGAATCGAAAGGAGGATTGAGAAGAATGTGACCATTCAATTTGAGAACCACTAATGCTGAACAAAAGTATAAACTTCAGGGCAACTCGAAAGGTCGTTTATGATCATCAGTATGTATGGAGAGATCGAGCTCTTGCAGCACGCCACCGCCACGCAGAATGGTGTCTCGGACCAATGTGTGGACGTATAATGAATCACAATCCAAGGACCAATGGAGGAGAAACTTGCGTAAGGGAATGGCTGCGTTGCGAAGTGTCCAGATCCTCGACAGTGTATCCACAAAGGGGAAAGCGTCATCCACCACCCATCTTAACATGGGACGATGTTGCATCTGGTCCAAGTGAAGAACTGGGACGAGTTTCCAGTGAGGCCTCCACCTGCTTGATAAAATGCCTGTGAGAACAGCGTCTCGAGTCGGGAGAAAGGAAAGGATGTGGATGAGGAGACAGTCCGGTAGACCGCTGATTATGTCAATTTTCTGCCTCCGCACTCTCCTCTTCTCTGCTCTCACGTTTCCCTGCTGCAGCCTCAGAACATCTCTCCTTTCTGCCCTCTCTGCTCTCTCCATTCTCTGCCTCTCTCTGTCCTCCATTTCTATTCTCTGCCGCTTCATGACACTAATGATGAAGGCACCAGGATTTGTAAACAAAGCTACCCAAAACGCTATTGAAATACTGCACACCTAATAGTTGTTACATTGAAATCTTTTTTTTTTGGTAAACGAAGAGGCCTCATGAACTAAGGAAAATTCTTTATTAATAGATATTACATTGAAATCTGTTTTTTTTTTTTTAAACGAAGAGACCTCATGAACTAAGCAAAAGAAGCATTGAAGCATAGTTAAAAGCCTCGTAAACCAAACTTTTTATCATCAAACTAAGACAATAATCAGTTTTTGGTATAGATGTGCATTGAATCTCAGATTTTTTATTCAACTATAAGAGACTTAACCAATTGAATTTACTAAAACCCACTTATAAACCAAACTCATTTATCATTCTTCCATAATAAAGCAAAATACAAATGTCCACATGTGGTGGCTTATTGAAAATAACAAAATTCTAGTCTTGATCTAGTCCTCTTTTCTATCCAAAGTATCAACATATTAGTTAGCCTCGCGGAAGCCGTGTTTCACTTTCATCATCACATGAGAAATTTGATTAAGGAAGTCCATGCAATTCATAATAAGATTTTGAGTGTTAGTAAATTACTGCTGTGAGTAAGCCAATAAAAAACAACCATAGCCATCAGCTTCTATTTCAACTACGTTAAGATTAAGGTTAATACACATGGTCAATCCATCACATTGAAATATTGATTAAGAAAATGGTGTAGTGTGGGTTTTTGCAATCAATTTTTAGGATAATATTGTGGACATAACAAAAATTCACAAAAATTTCAAATTAGCATACTAGAAAATTTAAATTAAAAATTGTGATGGGCCCATGTGTGAGCTGACATGCTAATTTAAGAATGTTGTGATATTGTTAAGACATTTTGTTGTGTCCTTAGTATGACTCATTTTTTTATTATTTTTTTATCTATATTTTCTTCTTTAATGTATATATAGGCTAGTATCTTTGTATTTTTAAAATTTATTGGTATATATTATGGGTCCTGAACGTACACACAATTATACTCTCACCAAGTTCAAACACATTACTTAACCTAAAGTATCATTATAGAAGGGTCTAACTCTTGTAGTAGTAGAGTGGAGTTTTAAGTAATGGGAAAGAGTTACACTCAAGTGACAACACCCACTTTTTTTTTTTTTTTGAGAAACAAACTAACTATTAAACACACACTGTTGTCTAAAAGCTAAATTGACATAAACAACATTTTTTGACACGCCGAACATTTTAAAAATTGCCTTTTCAATACGCATTAATTATTACTTTTAAAAAACGCATATTTACAAATAGCTAACACAAACATTTTAACCAGAAGTTGTTGGTTGGTTACAATGAGATACTAGAAACGACAATGGAAGAAAATCTGGAAAATGCTGTGTGCTTTATCTTTCTCTAGTAACGCTCAGTATTTCGCCATGGGACACATGATGCTGCACGCAGTTCTCAGAAGATGCAGTGTGGTTTGAGGTGATAAGGACAATGTTAGGCTTAGATTAATTAGGTGTAAGAATTGCACAAGGCAACAAATAGCTGTTTTGAGTGACATAATCCATTGAGAAACTTACCTCTTTGTTTTTTTAAGATAGAAGTTGAGAAACTTAATATCATATTGTTAAGAGGCCACTAAATCATAAAGCAATTAGTCGGTGTAGTGAACAAAACTGGTTAGGCTCCTGCACAAGCTGAAGCTAAGCTACTATGCTAGGACTTGTGCTAGCTTATCCAAGTTTCTCAAATGATTCAATTTTCTGTACCTAATGATGGATTTGGGTATTCAAATCATCTAAAGATACTAATAATTGATTCGATTCGATTGTGTGAATTCATATGTCATGGGAAGTAAGTGCCCATTTTAGATGCTAACCAAAGCACAATAGTGTATCAGAATAATTTCATTTCCTTAGGATCAACAACTTGTTTTTGACTCTTTGTCACATATAAGTTAACCCAAAAAAAAAAAAAAAACATAAATTGCTCAGCTCTTGCTCAATAATCGAAAAGTATCAGTACATCCGGAATCAGCCACTTCCACAAATAGAATAATAATAATAATGTGTACAACAGTTTATCGTTTAAATTAACTAACTACCTGGGCCCTTTTGGGTTTGGTTTCTCAAAAAAAAAAAACTACAGCACGGTTGTTTTCCTAGTATACAGAACAAAACGAAATGATGATATCTTGTAAAACTCAATATCAACAGAACCTGTCACAAAGTCTTTTCCTCCAATACTACAGGTAGCTCCACATACTCACTGCCTCTCAGAATTTTCAAGACTACTTTATCCCCCACATTATAGTCATCCCACACTTTGTACAGCTCTGCTTTGCTTTTTACCTGAGGATAGGATGTATAAGACTAATTGAAAAATACATCACACATTTTGCTGCTATATTTCAGAGTACAAAATTACATATTAGCAGAATGCAGTTCTAATTATGTTCCGCATGAGTACTCCTTGCAGGCTGGCAAACCCACCGTATGTGAAACTAGGTTTGTTTAACCCTAAAGTTCTTAAATTTCTATCTTATCAGTTATCACCCAAGAAGAGTGAAATTAATATATATATATATATATATATATATATATCTCAGAGTGCAAAGGATCAAGTAAAAAATTGTGAACTCTGCACAGGTTATAAATTGATTTCTGGCGGACTTTTCTCCAGCAGCACCAAGTGTGCAATTTTTTTCGAAGGATATCTTAACTTTAATGATATATAATACTTAATCTTGCATCTTCTATTAACAAGCAGCATATTAGAATGCATAAATAGAAAAAGGGAACAGTTTTAGAAAGAGAGAGCTCACAGATTTGTTGTCAACTGCAACAATGATATCTCCAAGCATTATATTACCAGCAAAACCCCTTGTAGTTGGTAGTAGCCCAGCCTTTGCTGCAAGACTGTTTCCAGGGACCTACAGTACCATAGGATAAGCTTCGGTAATCAGAAAATCATCCGAAAGAAATTATCAGATGAGAAATGTAAATAATCAGATAACAGTATGGCAAAAAGGGAAAATCAATCAATATGCAATCTCAAAACTCTGAAGGGATACCAGCAGAATGAGAGCTCCATTTCGAATGTTAAGTTGATTTGCAACCAGGTCTGGAGCAATCTCCACATTCAAACCAGCTCGAACAACCTAAGATAGAGAAAGTATTAGATAGGAAGGTTTGTAGATTTTAGAGCATCTCGGTTGAAACAGAATACAAAACTTTACTATTACCAAATGAATTGTGATTCTTTGTTCACAAAGGCAATGTCATTGTCAAAATGCAGAAAAAACTACTAAGGATATAAGATAAAAAGTAACAAGGTTAATATATATTTTTTGATGGATAGATAGTGGGGGAGGGGGAGGGGGAGGGGGAGGTGGGGTTCGAGCCACAAACAGCAAGCACTACAAAGGGTGTCACTACTCGCTACCACTGGGTTATGACTTGAACCTCAATAACAAGATTAATATTAGAATGAAGTTTCATATAGGTGGAGGTTGTGTTACATATATTTTCTAGCAAAATATAACATAATGATAATTCGACCTGAACAAATATTTAGCAAGACCACTTACTTTGCCAAATTGGATCAACTGAGGTACAATCTTTAATACAGTTGAGGAAGGGATGGCAAAGCCTACACCAGCAGATGTCCCTGCCATCCAAGAACAGAAGTACAACACTCAATACTATAGGAAGTGGTTCCTTCATATGCCATGTATAGATGGAGTTCAATAACGCCAAATAAAGGCTACACCTAGAGAACTTACATACACCTAGAAATTAACGAAGTGGAATGCACCATTCAAATATTGATTCACTACACAGAATTCCAAAGGGTTTTCTTAATTATCCATTCTCAAAATATTTTTGGGTTTCTGTCATTTTACACTTTCTAATAAGACTAATAAAATTGGTGCAACAAACATACTGTCTGATTATTATCCAAAAAATGAAAGCATACCTGTTTGAGTAAATATTGCAGTATTAATCCCAATCAAATTTCCTTTGGAATCCATTAGAGGACCTCCACTGCCAGTCACAAGAAAAAGTAGGCATTAGGCAGTGCACAAGTAACAATGGAAAGAAAGTATCACTAGTTTGAACACCTCTGAAATTCCAATGAGGGGAGAAATGCATCCACTGAGATACTCCTTAAAGCAGAGGAGGCAAAGGAGGAGAATTGGTCTTTTTAATGGAGACATTTAGATTAGAATGGTCCCTGACTGACCTGTTCCCTGGATTAATGGCTGCATCTGTTTGAACTCCACCACCAATTGTGACACCAGTTTGACTAAAAATGTCTCGATTCAGTCCACTAATAACTCCAACAGTAAGAGTATGATCAAAACCGAATGGATTCCCAATTGCTAAACACTGCTGCCCCACTCTCAGAGAAGATGACTGCCCCACCTTAATTGGCCTTAACAGATCTTCAGAGGCTTCCACCTAGTTTGTTAAAGATATTAATACCTCCACTACTTGTATTCTGTGTAGTATAATCGCAATGCTAGTTGCTACACAGGTATACCAATTCCATAGAAACTTCAAAGCATTGCATAACACCTCCAACTATTTCTACAGCACAAAGATTTACAATAACTGAGACAAGGAAATATAACATATAACTTTTTAATGGTGATGATCTTACAGATTTTGTTCCTCATGACAGCAGATTTACAGATGTTTGCTAAGTTGGTAACAAACATTCTACATTTAGTTTTCTAGTGATAGCAGATCCCCTGCTTATTTATCTTTTCAAAGGAGTGCACAATAATTGACACGAGTTTCTAACGAAACAGATTTTTACAGGAATAGAGTTAATATATATATATATATATATTTTTTACCTTGGATGTGAAAGATTAAGTAGTTGAAAGACCAAGAAAGCCTAAGATAACTTGTGCTGAGGCTAAAGAATAAAGACTGTAAGTGGATACCAAAATTCTATGATAGATAGGTTCAACTTTGCTTATATAACCTAAACATTGAAGACAGAAGGACTATACTATGGTGTTCCAACGTGATGAAAAACTAAATCAATTCTCTTCACTAGGCTTCCTTGGGATTTTAACACTCATAGTCACTAATAAATGGATGAAACAAGTGACCAGAGGAGAAACAATATCATTACAGTCATCATCAACCTATATGGGTTTATATTCTATCTTAACATTTTTCAGAATCATGTTTTTTGTTAGATTGATGAGACCAAAACACTGCATAAACTGCCAAGATAAACATCATGCAGATCTTAATTGAGTGAACGAGGATACCTAAGCATTCATTTTTAAAGCAGTGTATGAAACTTGGAAGTGTGCAATCTCAATGACAAAACCAAACTTAATTGGGGTCCATTACATGGATCCTTTTTTGTCACTCAGCCCTATCTAAGGCCATATCCCCTTTTACCTATGAATAAACCATGTCTTTCTGTATAACTTCTATCCATATCATTTTTGGCTTCCCTTTTGCCCTTTTGCTCCTTCCACATTAATGTAATCACCCTTTAACTCTTTCACACTGGCATGTGCATAGGCTCATAAGATATGAGAAAAGTTTTACACTGGCTGTCAACATATCAAGACCCACCTTTGTCTGGGGTGAGGACCCACTAAAGGATATGATATGTCATAGGCAGAATTAATGAAAAATATTATTATGAAACAAGAAGTTCAAAAGAAAACATACCTTCAAGACAGCAAGATCCTTTGCACGGTCAGCACCAATCAATTTACCCTCAAAATTCTTTTGTACCCTTGAGAAATAAAAGAAAATGAGAAATATGGATGCATCAATAACATAAATAAAAATAGTGCTATATACTAAAGGATTTTGTATGTCTCACCCTTCGGATGCTAGAATATTAACTCGTGCAACAACCTGGCCAGGGCTTGGATTTTTAGAAAGGGCATTACCAATTACTGAGGCAATAGAAGAACATAATGGTTAACTTGGGATTTCACAGTGAGTTTATGAACTTAATATCATTGACTAGCAGATTAGATTCAGTTTAATATATGCATAACATTCACATACTAGTACATAAGAGCACATTATGTTCCCAAATCCTACCTTAAGAGAATAAACTCTAAATTTTTAAAAAGTGCTTAAAATGGAAAACATACTGAAGGATGTATTATTTTGCTCAAGAAGAACCTGATAGGTGATCGATTATAAGGTTTAACATTATGGAAAGAGTAAAAGCATATAGATATCTCACAAGGAGGAATTCTATCAAATGCACATAAATTAAAATTTAAAAAATAATGTAGTGATGTTCTGGTTAAATCAAGCATGAGCTCCCTACTACAATGTGAAGCCATGTGTATACAGATAACATCATTCAATGGAAAGATGCATTCATCTAGTGTTTTGTGCTTGTAAATTCACTCACTAGCTCTTACCATGATAATTTGTTACTATGTGCCCTTGTCCATCCCAAACTACACCCGAACCATTTCCTTCAGGAATCTGTCAATATGGACAATACGAATTATATGTGCTGCCACCCAATTTTTTGCATATAAGCATAGAAAGATATTATATTACTCAAGACAACTATATGCTTAGTTTAGCAGAAAATTTCTTGAGAAGCTATCTAGTTTTATAAGTTTGCTTCTAGATACAAGATTATTCACATAAAGCCAATTTTTTTTTTCTTGGGATAGTAAATAAATCCATTCTTAATTTAACTGTTTATATACCTCAACCCCACCAGCATTAAGTTGAGGACGCAATGTCACATCAAAAATGTTGACAACAGAATATGTGTTTTTCTCAAAGAGTTGGACAATTCTTTCCTGCAAATTAGACACATCATTTTACCTACCATGAACATCTGTACAGAAGAGAATGTTACTTAGAAAAAAATTCAAATTTTCTTTTGGAATTGATGATTCAAAGACCAAGGATAAGAACAAAAGATAGTTAATGATAAACCTCAACAGGGAAGAGTGAGCCAGATGGAAATACGGGAGGAGTTACTTCTTCAATTGTCACAGATGGATCCCCTAAAGCTTGTGCTGTATATCCACATGTAATCACATTTCAAAAGCAAGTTAATACGTCCAAAGTCAAAAATCAAACCAAATATTTCACTGATCCAATGACCATTGTAATGAAGGAAGAACTTATATTTAAGCAAACCCGTTATCTAACCAAGAAAGAAGAGAAGTATTAAGTAATCAAACTTCGGATTAGTTATAACAGAAGAAGCACCCTCAGTTATGCTAGATTTTTCTCCTGACCAATATTTTCTTTAATCTTTTCTTTCACAATCTCAATGTACAAATTGTGTAGTTGGAGATCTACATGTCAGATGTTTCACTCTACTACATTCTGGAAAGTGGCAATCATATTTTTTCCTTCAAGGTTCATTTTCTAATTGAATGAAATTCATACAAAAAAAATACTAGTTGAACACAATTAGTGACAAAACACAATTAAATCATACATTTTGAGGCCTTGAACAAATTGCTAGTCTACCATTGATCACAAAGCTGAACCGTGCGGACCTGATAAGTAGTACCTTGAAGGATGATAACAGGAATACACAAATAAACTTGCAAACAGCATCCGCCGAGTTGTGACCAGAATATTATTGCATACTACTTTCTCCAAATTCTTTGAACGGCTACTAACACTCCTAAAACCATCAAAGGGATTGATATCAAAATCCTCAAAACAACTTATTGGAACTAAAATTGATATTGTAATGCAGCTTCAATTGCATTATACAAAATTTTCCTTTCAATTGGAAGCTACACATGTATCCAATGAATTTTGAATCCACTAGCTCACCCTTCATACAATATTGTAGTAAGAGGAAGTGTCATTTGAGTCAAAGCTCATTAGCGACATTGTACAAATACGCTTTTTCAAGACATTTTCACTACATGCTGACGTGACAAATTGTTCTTGATTAATGTCACTTTATTGTTTACCAATCATAACTTGTCACGTCAGCATTTTACACCAAGTTGTGTTTATAGAATTACAATAAATCAAGAAAAACGACAAATTTCACATCTTTTTACACAACTTATATCTGCTAAGGTGAAAGGTACACTATAAAGTGATGTTAGTGGTGGTGGTACCATATTAAAGTAATGTTACACCAATCATAATTTGTCACGTAAGATGTTACGAACAAAGTTGTAAAATTTGTCGATAGACTTGATGTCATACAAAGCATCCCTCAAAAAAAAAAAAAAGATTACATTTTTATGGTGTACAATACATAGCTTTTACCTATAAAAATTTGGACACTAGGCATAAAAAAAATGCTCATATTTAGTTAGTACTATATAATATAGTCAAGTAATGGAAGAGCAAACCTTGGAATGGAAATGGGTTGTTGGGAAGGAACGAAATGGTTGGAGTTGAGGGAATCATCGTGGGGTTGAGACTGAGACTTAGAGCACACTATAGACGACATGCCGTCGAAGCAGAGCTGGCGGCGACCCAAAATTGTGTGAGGTTGGATTTGGAATTGGAGAGGCCAAGAATTAGAAGAAGAATTGAGTTTGCATGATGATGCTATTGCTAACACTAATTGCATTTTTCAAAAGCTTATTAGAACACAAACAAGAAACAGTGTACTGTGTACTGTGTTCTATTCAATGTTGTTGTAATAATAAGAATCAGAAGAAACATAGATAAGAGCTTCGGAGACTTGTCTCGCTAGCTCTTGAAAGTACAAGTGTGCCCTCTGTGCCTATACAAATTTTCCAGTTTACCACTAAAGTTAAGCGTATGAGTTCACCCTTCTCAGTAACGGCCAGATTAATGTCGTTACAACTTACAACTTATTGTATCGAAAAAAAATATATATATATAATTTTCTGCTTGAATATCTAATCAAGGTTAAAACTTTTCATATTTTTCTCTAGATCTAAAGTTAAAAAGGGGAAAAAATGTTAATAATATGGAAGGTATGAGTGTGCACCTAAACCATAAACCCAATCTGACATTGGTTTTTTATGGATTGGTGGGTTTTTTTTTTTTTAGGGTCTCGAGTTTAGGTTGATGGTTTTTTTAACCTACCAACCTAACCTAATCCAACCTAGTTTGACACCTCGAGTTGGTTTTTCATGAATTGGTGTGTTGAATGTTTCTTTCGAAGTCTCAAGTTTGAGTTGATAATTTTTTTAAACCATCTGGCCAACCCGACCCAACTTTGCCTAAAAACATTAAGGAAACTATTTAGCCACCAAGGCTTACAATCCCACAAAGTTGTAGTGTTTCCCTCACAAGGTACATTCTGATTTCATGTCACAGTTGATAGTTTTTTTTTTTTTTTTTTTGAGGGGGTGTCACAGTTGATAGTTGATAACCTCGATAGCCTAGGTTATATTGTGCAAGAAAAAACAGCCCATTGACTTGCTACCACTTTATGGTAATTGCTTCTAAGACACAACTGCCTACTCCCTTGGATGGAGCCACTTCTGTCAATGATCAATGGACTCTAACATTAGGGTACTCTAGAATGTTGTATTAACAAGTGTTGGTAAAGAGCTGCCGTGAAAAAGATGATAATTTCATTAAATAAATCTAGTTACATTAACACAAAATTTTTCACAAACTATTTGTACGGCCCCGAGATGACCAGGCCCATTTGGGCCTTGAGTTCAAACACGAATGTTACGGCTCATTGTTCCCATTTCCTTTTCTTTTTCTGGGATCCCACCCTAAAGCCCACACAGGGTGTAGGCCCAGGTTTTACCACCTAGTGTTTGCTCAGGAAACTATTACCGGACAACATAGGCAAGATAACTGCCGAGCATCCCACCATGAACATGACCGACAATTCCCCGAAGCATTTCTGCCGGTCATACTCACTGAAGTGGGAATCAAGTTCCAAAGCCACCTTCGCCACACCCCACTCCCACCTAACCAGCCACTTATAACTGATGACATTGGACCTCTCATTGCACTAATTGCAAAAACAATCATAACACCCCACTAATCAGAGTACTATAAATAAGAGAGGTGGGAGAGTGGAGGGGGGTTGAAGAATTTTGAGAGCAAGAGAGAGATAGAGAAAGGGCGAGAGGAAAAAGATAGCCAAGTAGAGGAAGAAAAGTGATCTCATTGGGTCTCTGTGCCGTGAACCACCCATTGTGGGAAATCCTATACCCACTCCTCAAATAAGTTGTGAGCCCAGGTGAGGTCCAGTCCATTTGCCCCTCATTTGGCCCGCACACTATTTTTATTTGTTTTACAAATATGCCTACTGTTATAAGTAGCACATAATAAAAGTGGTATTAGTAGTAAGTTCATATGAAACATATTTATTTTTAATTAAAATTTCCCAAGCTAAGAGTGAAAAAAAAAACAGTTGTGATTTTTTTTATTTTTAACCAAACATTGCTCAAATCCCTTTTTTTTTCTTTTTTTTTTTTTTTTTAACTGCTTCATGACTAGTATGATTTCTAGTTTATACTAGTAATAATTAGCAAGCACATGCTTAGCATATTACTCAACTGACTAAGCTTCAAGCAATGACTTTGATCCATAAAATAAAATAAAAAACTAATTACCTTTATTGGGCTGGAAAGCTTTGGGCTGGGTCGCAAGTAACTGAGATAGTTTAGGCCTAATGAGCGACAAAAATAAATAAATAAAAGAAGTATTGTATACATCTACTAGGACCCTTTTTTTTTTCTTTTTTTGATAGTCAATTCAAACGAAGATTCATTAATTGGATCAGAAGCCCATTGAAGATACATCCATACAAACTTGGTTTGCTATTATCAGGGGGGTGTCTTCCACCCAAATTACACAGTTTGATACAGATTTAGCGTGCCTAGCCAACTGATGGGTTGCAACATTGCTACACCTACTTGCATAGATTGTTTCCCATTCCTTAAAGCTCTGGAGCAAACGTATGGAGCCTTCCACAACTTTTTGGATAGAGCTCGGGGGCGGGTTTAAGCCTGAGAGGGCAGATATCACAGTCAGAGCGTCACCTTCCACAATCACTTCACTAAGACCTAGGTCCCTTGCCAGAATGATTCCTTCCTCAGCTGCCTTTGCTTCCACTTCCAAAGCCCCCAGGGGAGGGGCAGTTTTTTGCTCATAGCTCCCATAATTTGACGTCTTTCATTTCTGATTATCACTCCAATTCCGCAATAGCTAGGATCCTTGAATACTGCACCATCTACATTGATTTTGTACCACCGTGGTTTGGGAAGGCGCCATTGAGGTTTGGCTTGAAAGGGCTGCTTGGGGTTGGTCATATTACTTTGTCTGAACTCTTCCACATATTTACAAGATTCCATCGCAATACTCTTTGCTTGTTTGCTCCTGCCTTCGTGTTTAAAGACATTTCTATTCTTCCACAAACCCCAAGCTGTGGTTGCAAAGAGTTCCCAATCAATATCAGTTGGCTTTTCCATGAGTTTCCACACCAAATCAATAAACTCCCCTTGAGGTGGTATTCCATTGGGCAGTTTAAGACTAGATTCTTTCCATACCTCAGTCACGATTCTGCAATTCCACAAAATATGGCCTGTCGTCTCCCTTTTCCCACACAGGACACATTCATCCAACAAAGCTATTCTTTTTTTTTTTTCAAATAGTGTTTTGTAAGGAGAATATTTTTGCACATCCTCCACATGAAGTGTTTAATTTTGCTTGGGCAGTTCAGATTCCAAATAATCTTCCACAAGTTAGTCATTTTCGCGTTGTCTGAGCATCCACCTCCATCTCTTACTCTTTTGGTCTCTTTTAGGATTTTGACAGCCACGCTGTAAGCGCTCTTGACTGAGAATTCGCCTTGTTTTTGTCCCTGCCCATGATTGAGAGTCCTCTGTCATACTAGGGCTGATTGGGATTCCCAAGATCGTTTTCGCTTCATGGTGAAGGAAAGTGCTTCTCACCTTTTCGATGTTCCAGCTACCCCGATCTAAATTTACCAGTTGTTTAACGTTTTCCAGCTTTGAAGCCTGATTTCTTGGGCTCACCACCTTAAAGGATTTAGGGGTTGGCAGCCACCTATCCTTCCATATATTCACCTTTCTTCCATTGCCAATATTCCACCTGAGTCCTCTATCGATAGTGCTTCACGTTTCAGCAATGCTCCTCCAAACATATGAAGGATTCCTCCCCAATTGCGCTTCCATAAAGGAGACCTTTGCAAAGTATTTTGCTTTAAAAACACTATGAAGCAGGGAATTTGGGTTTCTAAGGATCCGTCAACCCTATTTTGCCAACAAGGCCATGTTAAAAGCCCTAAGGTCTTTAAAGCCCATTCCACCCTCAGATTTTCTAGTACATAGCTTCTCCCATGACACCCAGGCCATTTTCCTCTCCTTTTCCTTCTGGCCCCACCAGAAGTTTCTTACCAAGGAGTTCAAATCATTGCAAAGTGAGTCGGGGAGTAGGAAGCAATTCATCCTATAAGTGGAGGTTGCTTGGGCAGCTGCTTTGATGAGAATTTCTCTACCTGCATTGGAGAGAAGCTTTCATTTCCAACCTGCAATCCTTCTTCCCACTTGGTCTTTTATCCGGCTAAAAGTTTTCTTTCTTCCCCTAGCGACCATAGGGGGCAGCATAAGATATTTCTTGTGTTGTTGTATGATTTGTGCTCCAAATAGGTCCTTCACCTCTTCCTGAGTGTCCCTCGAGGTGTTTTTGCTAAAGAAAAGAGAGGTTTTCTCTTTATTTAGTTTCTGACCTGAAACAGCCTCATAGTCTTTTAGAACCTTTATAACCCGGTTGCCTTCCTCCATGGTGGCTCTACAAAAAACTATGCAGTCGTCCGCAAAAAGGAGGTGCGAGATGTGTGGAGCTCTTCTGCACACTGAGATCCCTTTAATTCTCCTCATACTAACCTCCCTCCGAAGCATGGCTGACAAGCCCTCAGCGCATAGTAAGAAGAGGTACGACGATATGGGGTCGCCTTGCCATAAACCCTTAGTTGGGATGATTCCGCCATTCGGCTCTCCATTAATGAGGACAGAAAAGGATACTGTTTTAACACACATCATGGAGAGAAGGAGATCCACCTTTCTTGGAAGCCCAATTTCCTCATTATCGCCTCAAGGTACGCCCACTTAACTCTATCATACGCTTTGCTCATATCGAGCTTTACTGCCATCAAGCCCTCTTTCCCAACCCTTTTGTGATTTATGCGGTGCATGGTCTCGAAGTCGATAAGCACATTGTCTGTGATCTGCCTCCCAGGCACAAAGGCACTATGTTTCTCACTGATCACTTCGGGAAGAATTTTCTTTAACTTGTTGGCAAGGACCTTGGAAATAATCTTATATATTACGTTACACAAGCCTATTGGTCTAAATTTATTAATTTTCTGTAGGCATTTTACCTTTGGGATTAGACATATGTACGTTTCATTTAAGCCCTGAGGCATCATTCAAGACACAATTGATTGCATTAGTACCTACTACATCCAATATTTTTGATAAAAGATTGGGAACATATCGTCTGGTCCTAGGGCTTTTATTGGGTGCCATTTTTTGAGAGCAATCCTGACTTCATCCTTCCTGAATTCATCCAACAGCTTGTTATTCATATCCGGAGAGATTCTCGGGGTAACCCCTTAAACACTGACCTCATGGGTATTGGGTTGCTCAGTGCTGTAAATCTTTGAGAAATAGTTCAGGATCATTTGCTCAATCTCCCCCTATTCCTCGTGCCAAACACCATCCGAACCCCGCAAGCCTTCAATTCTGTCCTCCCTTTGCCTTTGTGTAGTCGTTGCACGAAAAAACTTGGTATTTTGATCCCCACACTTTAGCCATACGGCTCTAGATCTTTGGTTCCACATCACCTCCTCTCTAATCAAGTACTCATTTATTTCCTTCCTCAGTTCTTGTATTTCTTCTACCGTTTCATGGAGTAGATTCAGAGCCTCTAGCTGCTTGAGGTGGTCTTGCTTCTAATTTAGGGCCTTGTTAACGTTGCCGAAGACCTCACTATTTCACCTCCGTAAGTGGGTTTGGCAACTCTTGATTCTGTCCTGGATTTGGATGTCTGGGCTTTCCCTTAGCGGATCCCACGCCCTCTCTATAATCTCTTTACATCTCTCGTCGCGGATCCACATTTCCTTAAAGAAAAATCTCCTCTTTGTGGGTTTTGGAGGTAGCCTTTTTTCCACTAATAAGGCAAGTAGGCAGTGGTCCGAGGCAGTCGTCGACACATGATGGACCTTTGCCTCGGGGAACAAAGCTCTCCACCCTTCGTTTGCTATCGCTCTATCGAGCTTTATCAGGGTCCTTTGAGCACCTATTCTTTCGTTGCACCAAGTGAACCTCTACCCTACAAACCCCAAATCTGTGAGCCCACATTGACTTAAACACTCCCTGAAGGACCTCATCTGATTCGCATCTCTATCCAGCCACCCCAACTTCTCATTCGGATGGGTGATTTTGTTGAAATCCCCAAACACTACCCATGGCATGTCGCATTGCTCCTTTAACAATTCCAACAGCTTTCATGAAATGTACCTCTTATTTGCATCGGGTTGTCCATAGAAGCCTGTTGCTCTCCACGGCGATTTTCCAGATTCTCCATGAACCACCACATCTATATGTGAATTTGAACAACTTTTAAATCTAATATCGGAGTCTTCTTTCCAAATCATCGCAAGCCCACTGCTCCGACCGTCGCTCGGAATCGAGATTCCTTGTGTGAGATCAAGCTTGTTTTGGATACCCTTCACTTTACCCGAATTAGCTTTCGTCTCCGCGAGGAAGACTAGGATCGGTTTTTTTGCCTTCACCTCGTCGGTGAGTATCCGAACCGCCAGGGGTGATCAGAGACCCTGACAGTTCCACGCTAAGACCGTCATTGGGCTCGGCGACGCTACCCTGTAGTTGCCGCCACTCTGCCATCCGCTTGATCTTCTTTGTTTTGGATTTTGTACGGTTAGTCAGTGGGTTCTAATTTTCTGAGTTCTAAGGTATTTGCGTTGAGCTCATGTACTGGAGTTGAGCTTTCTATTTTAATGTTTTTTGGGCTGGTCTTCGCTCCTTGATCTTTGGCATGGGCCCCTCTAGCCAATCTTTTCCAGTGCCCACTCTTTGGGCCTAATTTCTCCGTGATCTAACCCACTTCCTTATTAAAGGTCATGGCCATTGGGCCCAATACCTCTTCCTCCCTACTTGAATTTCCTTATGATCCATTTCTCTTTGGCCTTTGTTCTATGCTGAACACAAAAGGTGGGACCCCCCTGATGGGTCGTTATCTCCCACTGCATTGCCCCTTCTGTCTCCTTTTGCTGTTCAGACTCTGTCCTGCCTGTTATTCCTAGGAATGGAAGAATATTTTCTAGGGATGTGCTATTGTGGTTGACCTTTCCTCTTTTGTGAAAAACCTCTGTGTTCTTCTCCCTTGATATTGTTTTGTTTGTCTCCTTCCTCATGATACTGTTTTCTAGGTGGGCTATGGTTGACCTCGGTTCCTCACCTACCTCCATTGTGCCGCTCGGCGATAGTGTTTCCATTGCCGTGTAACTCCAATCTCCCTTATCAGAGCTCTTAGAGTTTTCTGTTATTCCCTTGTTGTTCACCTTTGGGGCCTCTCTTGTACATCTTTTGATGATTTCCTCCCTCAACCACGGCCCATACCAGAGATCATTTGGTTCCAGAAGCTTATTTGACCCCAAAGAGTCCGGGCAATCTTTAAGATCGTGGCTCAACAAACCACAGTTATAGCAGAAGTTAGGGAGACTTTCATATTTAAATATAACCCATCTTTTATCGTCTTCCTTAATGGCCACCTTCTTTCCTCGGACCAACCTTTTGGTGACATCAATGCTGACCCTTACTCTTAGGCATTTCCCCCACTGGACTTCGTTTTTCGCAACGTCGACCTCCATTACTTTTCCTATTGTTTCACCTATTGCCCAACCCGTTTCCCTTGTTCTGCTCTTAAGGGGTAAGTTGTACATCTGTATCCAGAAAGGTGACCTCGTTAGGGAGATCTCGTTAGGTGCCTGTTCTCCTTCAAAGTCGTGCAGGAGGATTAGTTGCTTTTCGTAGCTCCAAGGACTCATCTCGAGGACCTTCTTCTTATCCTTTCCATCTCCAAATTCCACCATGTACATTTCATCCTCTATCTCCATAATCTGTACTCCTTTGCTTGGCTTCCATATCATTCTCAAATTTTTTTGTAGTGCGTCCAACATGATACTCTTACGAGAGAGTATCTTCATCACTAGACAGTTTTTGCCAAGCTCCTTCGCTGCTTTTGTGCTGCTACTCCCTAAAACAATGTTTTCATCTTCCTCCTTTGTGAAGGAGAGATAGCTTCTGCCGTAGTGTTTCTAGTTCTTTTGCCATCACTAAGTTTTGTTCAAAAACCTCACCTGGGGGGAGGCTACCTTACTCTTGCAAGGAAGGTCCTACAAGCCATACACTGCTCCTACATGCACTAGGGCACGAGAGCACTTGTAACCCTTGGACCAATTAAAAGGGGCATTGAAGTCAGTTAAAAGAAGTACAATTTCAGCACTTATAAAAAGGGACATTATGTGATATGAGGCCCTATGAGAATTAATAAATAGTAATGCAAAAATTTTCAAATCCACAATTGAGATGTGACCTGATATGATTAATACATTATAAAAATTATGATAGTAGTGAGTGTATAAGAAAATGATGTTATTCTAATAAATAATAACAACTTATTATCTAAATAAGTTGTGAAAAAGTTTGTAAATATATATATATATATATATATTTTTTTTTGTGTCTTGCATTGTTCTTTGAAAAATACCATTTAAAAGAATGTTATATGTTTCTATCTTCATCTCAAAAAAAATAAAAAATAAAAAAGAATTTTCTATCTTTCTATCTTCTCCTAGAAAAAGAAATGTTTTATAAATCCTTGAACTTAATTTGACCATCGTAGACTGGGAGTTAATTTTCTTGAACCCAAACAATTGCCGTAATATGATAAGGGCCTAAGAAGTGTAGATTTAAACCCCAAAGATGTGGGCCTACGCTTCAAAATTGGGCCCATTCAAAGCTTGTTTGTTTGCCTGTGTCTCCAATCTCCGACAAGGAATTTTTTTTTAATTAATTAATTAAATTTACAATAGGTCAATAGTTTATATGAAACACTTTGTCCTGTTATATATGTATGGTCCATACACCCATACAAGTGGAGCCTATATGCAAGTTAAACCGATATTTTGACAATTAAGTTAAAAGTGTTCCAATTAGTTCAATTGATAAAATTCTTACACAAAAAATCAATCGGTGAATTATCCTGATAATAAAAAATAATTAGCATGAGGAGGATGCATTAAATTCAAATTACTATCATATCCATCTTAGACTCAAAATACTATCTATATATAAATAAATAAATAAATAAAACAGCAAAGTCAGGATTCCCTAATAAGTACAGATGCACTTTCTCCCTTATCTTTCAAACTTGCAGAAATTTGTTAGCAAAGTTGCTTCTACCAGTGTTGCTTGCCATCATCCTATTGGTATTATTGCTGTTGATTTTTGTTTGGACTAATATTACTTCTCAAACATAAAATTTTTATTCTTTTTTTCTTTGAATGCCATATGCTTCAAAGTTGCAGTCTAAACTCTAAAGATAACTGCACTTCCTTGATTTTGCAATAATAGTACTGAGTCCTAACTCGCATAAATAAAGTTAAGGTTATAATTGAACACTTAAATTGAGAGACTCCATTCTACAAGTAAGATTTTTAATTTTTAGATTGAATAATGCTACAGCCACAAATTATTTTACAATATTTTTACAAAAAGTTAATATAGTCAACCTCTTATTGGTTTTTATCTAGACCCACCATTAATATCACTTTTTTAATTTACCAATAATCACTCACCACATTAGTAGTTTGTAAATTTTTTTGTAAAATAATTTGTATCTCTAACATTATTCTTTTAGATTTGATTATATATTAAGTGTCAAGTTATTTAAAATTTTAATAGAAGTAATACTAGATATACCTTTAAATTTATAATATTTAATTTGAATCATGCAATGGGTCCATTTCAAATGAAGTGAACCTCCAAGTTCTTATATTCAAGATTTACATGGCATTATAGTGGAACTTAAAGTATGAATAGGTGTGAACATAGAGTTTTAGTTGATGGCTTTGATGATGCTAATGTTACTGTCTTGGTGCGGTTCTTATACGTCGGCTATATGTCTTTTGTTTTGTTCTTACGCGGAGATTAAGTTATATGCTGTGCTGTGCTGCTTATGTTTATATACTTAAGTAAGATGTTATTAATTAGATGACAAATTAATAGGACAATTCCTGCATTTTTTTGGTGATAGCAATTGTCATCTTTTTCAATTGTCTTCTCTTTATCTTGCATACTTAATTTCCTATTTAATTTTTTTTTTCCCTTTTGTGTCAGATAGTCTTTGAACACTCGCCTATTGTATATGAGGAAGTTAGATACATCATATTTTAAATCAAAACATGATACAAACCAAATTTATTGTATATGAGGAAGTTAAATACATCATGTAGGGACTCAAAATGGATTGGACCCCGAATATGAATGAGTTTTCAGCCCAACAAGCCCAAACAATAAATTTTTAGAGTGTGGGTACAAGAACTGTGTCTACTTGAAAGGAAAGGTTACAGTTATCATAAATAAAAGACACTTTGAGCCGTTTTTATAATCAGGACTCTCCTCGGCCAGGTTTCAGTAGGCTTTTCTATGAACTCTATCTTTTTGTTTTCTTTTTCTTTCCCCCAAAAAATCTCCCCTCTAATGTCATCTGATTCCATGTTATATACTACGTTCCTTACTCTTCACTCCATTTCCACCGTACACGTGTAGTTCTTATCCTGAGAATTCCTTTCTGTCCCATCCAGCCCTTACCAGAACCTTTGCTCAGTGGCCATAAAGTTGCTTGGTTACTGTTCAGGTATCACCTCCACATTAATGCGGCTAGAGAGTTAGTTGGAACGCATTTAATGCAGATGTAGTGGCCTTGGAAGATATTTGTTATCTTTACCGACACCTCCTTAGGCCAATATTCATTCTCCAGTTCTAACACAACCTTGCGGGTTAACCTGGACAAAAATGATAGTTACATCCACCTCGGACTAGAATATCCGAGGTGAATTTCATCCTCAGACATGTGACTGTCCTCGGATTGGGCCATTGGACTCCAAGCCCATTTATGATGATTCCGGTATCTTTTTAAATAACAGGCCCCACACATCATATTTTAAATCAAAACATGATACAAACCGAATTAAAAGAAAATAATTGAAATATATAAGATTATGATTCCATTGATTCTAAAACATTTTTGTAAAATAATTGTCGCGATCACTAGTCACATATGCATTATACCTCAAAAGACTAGTTAAGTTACAATTAGGTGCACAAATATGGTTTTGTGAACACTCCCATGCAACCTTCACTCATATTTAATCAAATATCAATTCATATAATTCCAGAGTATCACAGATTCACAATAGCATAACATTAGATGATCATGATCTTTTCTATTACATGTTTTTTATCAAGTCCCTACAAAATTAACCATCAAATCTCAATCGTTGTCAATTGTTTTGGATGCATACAGAAGACAATGTCTATATTAGAGATAAATACAAGAACTATCTGTAATTTTTTAATTACATTACATGTCACCATCAATTCATCATCATGAATTCATGATTAATAGTGTATTAAGAATAATGATTAATGATAACAATTTGTGTGGACTATAAATTGTTATCATTTGCCTTCAAAATCCCATCAATCTATTCAGTTGGTTAATTCCATCATCAATTGCTACCAGTCAGCTGTTTCAAGCACACAATTTTATTGATGGTCTACTTTCTGAATGTGGTCTCAAGTATAGTCCACACAAATAATATATATTTTTTGGCTGCATAAAATATAAAAGAAATGTGATTTAATTTAAAGTTTCATCATTCATGTATCATATTATTGTTAAAGTCCAATTTTGTTTACGTGTTTCCGTGTTGCGTTTTTTATTGCTTCCAGTTAACAAACACCATATTAGAATGTTAAACTTCACAATCATACTGATATTATACTTTCCCAATAATCTGGAAGTTGAATACAAATTTCCCATATTATTCTATGGATTTGGATTTAGACCCTCTCATATAAACTCAATCACACGGAAAAGAAAAATGAAATTTTTAGAATTTAAATTGGCATATTCCATGTGCTAAATTAGGTGTCAATGAAGGTTGTTTAAGTGTTAACAACTAGTGTAATTAAGTTAGGTCGTAAAGTTTTTCAAAGAACTGTTTGAAGATGTTGAAGAACATATATAAGATTTGGTCGAGCGAAATCAGGACTCACCCAAGCGATCATTAAATTTAGGTAGAAGTTCACACAACGTTGTGTGAACTTCTACCTAACTCTTGTTTTAGCGAGATTATGGTAACAAGATTTCTTCTTAATACTGATTCAAAATAGTGTTTTACATGTGTTGTGGGGCCAGAATAAGTCAAACAACCCCGGCCCACTTCAGACTAGGCCCAGAGGCCCACGCCGAGGACGCGTCCAAGGTCCGAGGACGAAAGTGTAGAGCCCAAGGCCCAAGGAGCATTGCCGAGAATGGTTACATCCTCGGGCGACCGAGATCAGAAAGTGAGCAAACAGCATACCCTTAAGGGGAATCTCCCTGAGCATCCAAGGAGCAAATAGCAAGTACCAAGCACCGGACATGGAAGCATGGTGGAGGAGCAAGTCCCAGGCGAACTGTCACCTCCACATTAAATGCCCTCAACTAACGCCCTGGCCGCATTAATGAGGATAGGACCTCTGAACAGTGCCGCCTTGGGCGCTGCAACCCACAGGAGGGATGGGAATGCGGCTGATGGGACAGGCTCTCAAGTGGAAGCCGGGTTGATCAACAAATGTAGGGCTAGGATCAACTGGGAGAGAAGTATATAATGTAAGAAGTCCCTCTTGAGAGGGGGACGGACGGAAAACCAGAGAAAAGAAATACTGTAGCAGTTTATATTCTCTCCAACCTTGTAACCTTTCTAAAAAGAGATAATAAGAACTTCAAGCTCTATAAGACCCATTCGAGGAGCCTTATTGTGCATTCCAACCCACACTTAAGTTATTAGCATTCACTTACAACCATACATGGCCGCTGCATTCCTTACTAGGGCCTAGCTCTTGAACCCATACTCTATAAATTCATTGGAGGGTTAGCTGGGCTTGGGTCCACTCTCTCAATCTGCGGAGAGCGCTCGAAACCTGCCCCTACAATTGGCGCCGTCTGTGGGGAGAGCTTGTGCGTTAGTAAGGACAACAGTCAAACATGGTAGGATCAGGCCCTCACCAAAGAACTCCCAATCGACTTGAATCGGCGAAGTCAAGGCATCAGGGTAACTATGGCGACCCCGGGGGCGGTCAGAACGGCAACAGATGATTTCGAGAAGGAAGCGTGCATACTTCAACGGCGAGCGAAAGCCAGGGGGACGGGCACGTTCCCTAGAAGCGCGACGATGGCCAGGCCACGCGATCGGAAGAGGCCCATAGCCACGCTTCCCAGAGGAAGGATGATAAGGTGGCCATGCAGCGCGAGATAGATGATCTGAAGAGGAAGCTGCGCCGTGCGCAGCGAAGACGGTCCGAACCCAGCCCTGACCTGCCCTCTGACGACGAGAGTGATGATGAATACAGGCAAAGGTCAAGAACGCCCCCCAGCAAGACTTTCTTCCATGAGGAGGAGCGCTACTAGAGGCGTAGGCGTGCCAACCCAACCCCCAGGGGCTTAGGAGGTGACGCCATGAGCAAGGCGCTGGATCAGCTCTCCAGGTCGCCCTTCACGCGTCGTATAGAGGAGGCGGAGCTTCCTCGGCGGTTCCAGCAGCCAACCTTCATTGCTTACAACGGCAAAACGGATCCCGTGGAGCATGTGAGCCAGTTCAACCAGAGGATGGCTGTCCACTCCAAGAACGAGGCGCTGATGTGCAAAGTCTTCCCATCCAGCTTGGGACCTGTGGCAATGCGGTGGTTCAACGGTCTAAGGACGAATTCCATAGACTCGTACAGACAGCTGACCCAGGCTTTTGGTTCCCGCTTTGTCACGAACAGCAGGCCTCCTCGGCCCATGAGCGCATTGCTGTCCTTATCCATGCGTGACGGGGAGACCCTCAAGGCTTACTCGGACAAGTACTGGGAGATTTACAACGAGTTGGACGGCAAGTATGACGCCGTCGCCATCAGTACATTCCAGAATGGGCTACCAATGGGGCACGGCCTGAGGAAGTCCTTGACCGGAAAGCCCGCCACCAGCGTGCGGCAACTGATGGATCGGATCGACAAATACAAGCGGGTGGAAGAAGATATGCTACAGGGCAAAGGCAAGGAGAAGGTTATCCCTCAGGAGAGGAGGGATTTCAGGTCGGACCGGTACAGCAACGCCCGCCCGAGGAGGGATTTCGGTGGGCAATCTGGGGCGACCAATGCCCAGACTGTCGGCGCCATATTCCGAGAACCCGTTCACAAGGTCCTGGAAAAGATAAAGAACGAGCCATACTTCAGATGGCCGACAAAGATGATTGGAGAGCCTGATAGGCGCAACCAGAACCGTTACTGCCAGTACCACCAGGACCACGGGCATGCCACAGAGGATTGCAGGAACCTCTGGAACCACCTGGACCAGCTAGTCCAGGATGGAAGGCTGAAGCACCTTCTGCACCATTCCAGCGGCCAGCAGGGCCAAACCTACCAAGAGCCTCGGAGGGACGCCGCCATGGGGCAGCCCGCTGGGACGATCAATATAATCTTGGCCGCGCCAAGAAGAACAGGCACACCCCCTTTGTGAGTGTTGTCTGTAGCCCAACTGCCCGCCGAGGACCTTCGGACGGGGCCGAAGAGGTCCAGGAGGAATCCTCCCCCAGCATTGAGTTTCTCGGAGGAGGACAAGGTTGGGACCATCCAGCCACACGAGGACGCCCTAATCGTCACCCTCAGAATCGGGGGCTATGACGTGAAAAGAGTGATGGTGGATGGTGGCAGCGCAGCCGAGGTCATGTGTCCGGACCTCTACAAGGGGCTGGGGCTAAAACCGGAGGACCTCACACCTTATAGCTCCCCCCTAATGAGCTTCGACGGAAAGCTCGTCATCCCAAAAGGCATGATCAGACTGCCCGTACAGACAGGCCCAGTGGTGGTGGAGGCGAACTTTGTAGTGGTGGACACATACTCCCCCTACACGGCCATCGTAGGAAGGCCCTGGCTACACGCCTTGGGGGGGCGTAGCCTCCACCTTGCACCAGAAGGTGAAATTCCCATCAGGGGACCAGGTTCTGGAGATCCGAGGTTGCCAACCCACGGCTAGGCAGTGCACGGTGGCTGCCATATCCTATCGGCTTGATGCACAGTCCTCGGCCCCAGCCGAGGAAGATTCATAGCAATCAAAGACCCAGGTGGCGCCTCCGGATGCACCTGCCGAGGATGCTAAATGTGAGAACCTGGAGAAGGTGGTAATTGGCGATGATCCGGAGAAGTTCTTCCAGGTCGGAACCCAACTGCCTCCACAAGAGAAGGAGGAGTTACTTGAGTTCCTCAAGAGGAACCTTGACGTGTTCGCATGGGACCCCTGCGATGCCCCTGGGATTGATCCATCCTTCATCTGTCACCACCTTAACGTCAACCCATCTGTGATCCCCAAGCAGCAGCCACCTCGGCGCCCGTCGAAGGAGCACGCTGATGCGATCAGGGAAGAGGTCAATAAGCTTAAGCGCGCGGGGGCTATCAAGGAGGTCTTTTACCCCAAATGGTTGACCAGTGCCAAAGGTTCGCCCCAAACATCCGTCAGCCAGGAGGGGTCCTCAACCCTTTGTCCAGTCCATGGCCGTTCGCCCAATGGGGCTTAGACATTGTGGGACCTTTCCCCAAAGCACCAGGGAACAAGAAGTATCTGTTGGTGGCCACGGACTACTTCACCAAGTGGGTCGAGGCCGAGCCACTAGCCAACATCAGGGACGAAGACGCGAATAAATTCCTTTGGAGGAACATAGTTACACGGTTCGGGGTCCCTCATACCCTCATCTCGGATAATGGGCTCCAGTTCGATAGCAAGGCCTTCAGGAGGTACTGTTGTGAACTTGGGATCACAAACAGATACTCAACGCCAGCCTACCCCCAGGGAAACAGACAGGCCGAGGCGGTCAACAAGGTCATCGTCAACGGGCTTAAGAAGAGACTGGATGATGCCAAGGGGAGATGGGTAGAAGAGCTGCCCCACGTCCTCTGGACGTACCGGACTAGGCCCCGGCGCTCAACGGGGGAAACACCTTTTGCTATGATTTATGGTGCGGAGGCAGTGATCCCCCTGGAAACCAACTTCCCGACACTAAGGACGAGCTCCTTCACCCCAGGCAGCAATGATGAACTGCTGGGGCGGAGCCTAGACATGGTAGACGAACGAAGAGAGCAAGCAATGATCCAGCTGGCCCACTACCAGCAAAAGCTCAAGCAAGGATATAACGCCAATGTAAAGCTCAGACCACTAGCACTGGGAGACCTGGTGCTGAGAAAGGTCGTAGGAGCTGCTAAGAACCCTTCTTGGGGAAAGCTCGGACCCAACTGGGAGGGGCCCTACCGAATCACCTCAGTGGCAAGGATAGGAGCATACTATTTAGAAGATTTAGATGACAAACCTGTACCTCGTCCATGGAATGTAAATAACCTGAAAAGGTATTACTATTAATAAAGAAGTCTCTTTTGATTCAGATGCTCTGTCTAACATGATCACACGTCTCGCGTCCCGACGGCAATTATATCTGGGTGCTAGATTGAACCTAGGTCTTGCATGGTCCAAGGACTCAAGCCTATGGGGAAACTAGTTACTTACAGCCAAATTGAAGGTTAGCAATTGTACCTAGGTCTTGCATGGTCCTCGGACTCAAGCCTATGGGGAGCTAACCACTTATATCTGGGTGCTAGATTGAACCTAGGTCTTGCATGGTCCAAGGACTCAAACCTATGGGGAAACTAGTTACTTACAGCCAAATTGAAGGTTAGCAATTGTACCTAGGTCTTGCATGGTCCTCGGACTCAAGCCTATGGGGAGCTAACCACTTATATCTGGGTGCTAGATTGAACCTAGGTCTTGCATGGTCCAAGGACTCAAGCCTATGGGGAAACTAGTTACTTACAGCCAAATTGAAGGTAGCATTGTACCTAGGTCTTGCATGGTCCTCGGACTCAAGCCTATGGGGAGCTAA
This sequence comes from Quercus aquifolioides, assembly GCA_019022515.1. Lineage (NCBI taxonomy): Eukaryota > Viridiplantae > Streptophyta > Magnoliopsida > Fagales > Fagaceae > Quercus > Quercus aquifolioides. Next base: position 23,670,557 of record CM032327.1, on the reverse strand, counting down.
CCACTTATATCTGGGTGCTAGACAGAACCTAGGTCTTGCATGGTCCAAGGACTCAAACCTATGGGGAAACTAGTTACTTACAGCCAAATTGAAGGTTAGCAATTGTACCTAGGTCTTGCATGGTCCTCGGACTCAAGCCTATGGGGAGCTAACCACTTATATCTGGGTGCTAGATTGAACCTAGGTCTTGCATGGTCCAAGGACTCAAACCTATGGGGAAACTAGTTACTTACAGCCAAATTGAAGGTTAGCAATTGTACCTAGGTCTTGCATGGTCCTCGGACTCAAGCCTATGGGGAGCTAACCACTTATATCTGGGTGCTAGATTGAACCTAGGTCTTGCATGGTCCAAGGACTCAAGCCTATGGGGAAACTAGTTACTTACAGCCAAATTGAAGGTAGCATTGTACCTAGGTCTTGCATGGTCCTCGGACTCAAGCCTATGGGGAGCTAACCACTTATATCTGGGTGCTAGACAGAACCTAGGTCTTGCATGGTCCAAGGACTCAAGCCTATGGGGAAACTAGTTACTTACAGCCAAATTGAAGGTAGCATTGTACCTAGGTCTTGCATGGTCCTCAGACTCAAACCTATGGGGAGCTAACCACTTACATCTTGGTGCTAGACAGAACCTAGGTCTTGCATGGTCTAAGGACTCAAGCCTATGGGGAAACTAGTTACTTACAGCCAAATTGAAGGTTAGCAATTGTACCTAGGTCTTGCATGGTCCTCGGACTCAAGCCTATGGGGAGCTAACCACTTATATCTGGGTGCTAGACAGAACCTAGGTCTTGCATGGTCCAAGGACTCAAACCTATGGGGAAACTAGTTACTTACAGCCAAATTGAAGGTTAGCAATTGTACCTAGGTCTTGCATGGTCCTCGGACTCAAGCCTATGGGGAGCTAACCACTTATATCTGGGTGCTAGACAGAACCTAGGTCTTGCATGGTCCAAGGACTCAAACCTATGGGGAAACTAGTTACTTACAGCCAAATTGAAGGTTAGCAATTGTACCTAGGTCTTGCATGGTCCTCGGACTCAAGCCTATGGGGAGCTAACCACTTATATCTGGGTGCTAGATTGAACCTAGGTCTTGCATGGTCCAAGGACTCAAACCTATGGGGAAACTAGTTACTTACAGCCAAATTGAAGGTTAGCAATTGTACCTAGGTCTTGCATGGTCCTCGGACTCAAGCCTATGGGGAGCTAACCACTTATATCTGGGTGCTAGATTGAACCTAGGTCTTGCATGGTCCAAGGACTCAAACCTACGGAGAAACTAGTTACCTACAGCCAAACACAAGTGTAAGCAGGAACAAGGCTCTGCATGGTCCTCGGACTTAGGTCTATGGGGAAGCTAACTACTTCAAAGGGATCCTAAGTGTCTACTCGAAGAAAGCCTACCTGGTCCTCAGGAAACAAAAGGTCCACCAGAGCACACATGCCCTCTCGTTATAATAACTGATGCCATGATTGACCGAGATGCAATTGAAGCTAAAATCATGCAAGTAAAGAAAAAGCGGATAATGTGCAAGTAAGCAAACAGCCACAACAAATAGAAAAAAAAGAGTAAGGCTCACATTGCATTAAATTGAAAGAAGTACACGGTGGGAGTTACATTACAAGTAAAGAGAAATGGAAGAAGAAAGACGCAAGAAGTAAAGTGAGGCAGGCAGAGGCGCCAAGGAGCCTAGTCCTTCTATTTAGTTGCCCGCTTCGGTGGCTGACTGGCTGGCCCATAGTTGCCTCAGGGTCCTCTGAGCCCTGGCTGAGTGGGATGGCCTGCAGAGGCACGGCAAGAATAGCTGCCCCCTCAGCAGAAAAAACCTGGACATCCGGGGAGGGCTTCGCAGCCTGCTGAGGCGCATCTTCGTTAGAGCCATCACTCAATTCAACCACCACGGGAGGATTACTCCCTTGGACTGGCTCACCAGTGACTCCAGCGTCCAAGGCCCCCTCACCTGGAGTAGCAGCAGTTTTCACAGTAGCCTCATCGACTTCAGAGCCATCTGGGGCAGCCTCGCGGATGACAAGGGGGTAGTACACGCTCTCCTCCTTCCACAGGTCAGAAAAGGCCTCCACCCCAGCTTGTTTGAGGGCTTCACTCCAAGTTTCGGAGCAATAGTGCCTACATACCCCAGGGACTTGGGATTTGTAGGCAGCTGTTGTCTCAACTGCCCCAGCAGCATAGGCTGCCTCCTCAGCTTCATCCTTGGTGGCCTAGGCCTCCTCCCGGCCTTGCTCTGCCTCAAACTTGGCCCTCTCAGCCTCCCCTTTGGCCCATTCGGCCACCCTCTTGGCCTCCTCGGCATCGGCCACTTTCTTCGTCAGGCCAGCTATCTGATCCTCGACGAGCTTCAGCAGCCCCTCTACCTCACCCAGACGCTTCGTCTGAGTTTCAGCCTGCCTCTGGGCACCCTCAAGGCCAGACACCGCGCTGTTCCTAGCCTGGGTCATTGCCTTCAGCTCCTCCCTGGCCTTGGCAAGGTCCTCCTCGGACGTCTTGAGGGTCCGAGTAGCCTCCAAGCGCTTATCGCGCTCTGCATCCATGGCCTTTCCATGGTCATTGGCCACCTCTTCCAGCCTGAAAGTGGCCTGGACAGCCTGCCAAACAAAACAGATACATGATAATTAGCCGAGCTCAGAAAAGAAAGGGAGGCAGAAAAAACTGAAGCAAGAAAAAACACAAGTGTTAGGGGTCTTACCATCCCCAGGTATCGTTTGAGGCAGAGGAAGACCTCCCTGCTCCTCATGGTCCCCAGCTGCTCCATGTCCGCAGGAAGGAGTAAGCATCTCTCCACCGCGTCGGCCACATACGCGCCTTCGCCATCCCTAAAATCCCTGAGAGAGGAGTCATCCCTCAAGGGTGCCCCACGGAGCATTGGGGCGGGGAGCCAGGCTTGAACCTCGGGCGGGGTAGCAACCTACTTGTCCTGGGTTGTGGAGCCTATCCTCAGCTGCTTCGAAGGCCGCCGAGTATCATCCCCCTCCCGCATGGGCCCAGATTTGTCCTCAAGGATCCTCTTGCCCTTATCCTTCTTCGGCTTAGGATCAGCAGGTTCGTGCCTGGACGGCGAGCTCGTCTGAGGCGAAGGAGGAGGAAGCCTAGATTGGGTTGAGGCCGACCTGGTCTGAGCAGGACGAGTCTTTGGAGGAGAAGGAGGAGGAGGAAGCCTCGGCTTGGACTTCCCCGGCTGCCCTTCAATTAGGTCGAGTAGACTGGGTTGGGCCTTCTTCTTGTAGCCCATCTCAAGCCGAGAAGATGTCTCTGACGCTAAGAGGTCTGCCTCGGTTAGACAAGGATCACCCAAGTCTCCAGAAGGGTCCTCGGACTGATGGAGTTGCTCAAAAACGTCAAAATCGTCCTCGGCAGGACCAAAATCTGCAGCCACTCCTTCCCTCTCTAAGTTCTCTTCCGCGGCCTCTGAGAGTGTGTGGGAAGAAGGGGGGACTACTACTGTGACGCCTTTTGAAGTGGAGGGATCCTCGGGAAACTCGAACCCGTCCTCGGTCACTTTTATTTTCTGCAGCCGAGGATCCTTTGCTTTGATCACGTGCTTTGGGGCCGCGAATGACTTTTGGAGTGGAGTGTACCCCAAAATCTTGTGCGCGGCTCTGACTTGGTGGTCTGCTTCGTTCTCAAAAGCCGCAGACCTGAGCGCCTTCTACAAGTCTTCCCTATTGATCAAGCTGAAGTGGCGCGCGAAGGAGTGCGGATCTGCAGAAAGAAAACACATCCGCGGTTAGTAACCAAACAGTACAAAAAGAAATAATGCAGAAAACAAGTTAGAATCTTTGAATCCCCTCCTATTCCCACTGCCCCACCTGGTGTTCCCTCTGTCGTCGGGCAATGAAGGCCATCGTGCCACGCTCCAGACACGATGAGAAAATCCTCGTTCATCCCCTTGTTGGACTCGGGGAGGCACTGGATAAGCCGGACCCTGTTGTCCCTCGTCCTCATGTAGTAGGACTTGTTCTTCAGATGTTGAAGATTATAACAGTAATTCACATCATGATAGGTCAGCCTTAGACCCATCTTCTCATTAAGGGCGTCCACACTGCCCAGAATTCTGAACATATTGGAGGCGCACTGGGTGGGGGTTAACTGAAAGTATGTAAGGTAACCCCTCGTCACCGGCCCCATGGGGATCCTCATCCCCCCTTCAAGGAAGGCAATGATGGGAATCACCACCTCGCCCTCCTGCCACCGGAGGTGCCATTCCCCCTCCTCACAATACCTTAAGCCTACGTTGGCCGGTATCTTATAATCGGCGATGAATTTCTCCATCGCCTCCTTAGTAAAGACGTACTTCTTAAGTCTACCCATCCCAAATGACGCCTAAGAGAGCTAAAGGGAGAGCAAATAAAAGAGAAGGAGGAGTAGAGAGGAAAAAAGCTCAGAGAGGGATAGAGCGACTTACAGAAATGAGGAGGAGCTCCTCGGACTGGCTTTTTATGCTGGAGATGTAGGTGGAAATTTGGCTGGACTCTGAATGGAGGCGCAAGAGCTCTTGATTGTGAATGAAAAAGGAGAAAGCGGTTCGAATGGGTATTTATACCCTAGATGGAAGAGCCACGCAAGTTTTCCCGCCCATAAATGCTAGATGCATCCCCACCATTAGATTGTCATCTGCCCGTTGAACGTGGGGAGCATAAAGCCGCCCGAATTTAATGCAGGACACGTTACGCGCACCGAAGCGCCAGTAACGCACCTTGGGCAGGTGAAAAGGCTCCAACGCTGACGAGGGACAAGACTCGATTGGACACGGAGCAGGTCCGAGGGTATCAAAATCCTCCTTTCCGCCCGAGGATGCGGACAGCAAGATTTTGAGGGGCTATTGTGGGGCCAGAATAAGTCAAGCAACCCCGGCCCACTTCAGACTAGGCCCACGCCGAGGACGCGTCCAAGGTCCGAGGACGAAAGTGTAGAGCCCAGGGCCCAAGGAGCATTGCCGAGGATGGTTACATCCTCGGGCGACCGAGATCAGAAAGTGAGCAAACAGCATACCCTTAAGGGGAATCTCCCTGAGCATCCAAGGAGCAAATAGCAAGTACCAAGCACCGGACATGGAAGCATGATGGAGGAGCAAGTCCCAGGCGAACTGTCACCTCCACATTAAATGCCCTCAACTAACGCCCTGGCCGCATTAATGAGGATAGGACCTCTGAAAAGTGCCGCCTTGGGCACTGCAACCCACAGGAGGGATGAGAATGCGGCTGATGGGACAGGCTCTCAAGTGGAAGCCGGGTTGATCAACAAATGTAGGGCTAGGATCAACTGGGAGAGAAGTATATAATGTAAGAAGTCCCTCTTGAGAGGGGGACGGACGGAAAACCAGAGAAAAGAAATACTGTAGCAGTTTATATTCTCTCCAACCTTGTAACCTTTCTGAAAAGAGATAATAAGAACTTCAAGCTCTATAAGACCCGTCCGAGGAGCCTTATTGTGCATCCCAACCCACACTTAAGTTATTAGCATTCACGTACAACCATGCATGGCCGCTGCATTCCTTACTAGGGCCTAGCTCTTGAACCCATACTCTATAAATTCATTGGAGGGTTAGCTGGGCTTGGGTCCACTCTCTCAATCTGCGAAGAGCGCTCGAATCCTGCCCCTACATGTGTGTATATATATATATATATATATTAAACACTAGGCAAGTTCTACCTAGTACTATAATTATAAGCAATGTTACACTACTCAATATTTTTTAAATGGATGTAAATTTTGACAAATTCATATTAAATTATATTATTTTCGTATATTCTCCATACTTGCAAAATTTCAAGGTGATCAAAGATTAATAACCATGTCATCAATCAATTATTTAAATTCAAGTTTTTGTAATTTAAAATAATGCATAAAAGATGAATTTATGTATTAAATGGTAAATAATATCCAACTGATATGAAAATTGGCATGAATGTTAAGAGCATATAAAATCAATGGTAAGATTTTCAAAATATGAATTCTATAACAAGTTATTGAGTGGTGAAATATTACTTAGAGTTACGTCAATGGTAAGTGAGTAAATTTGATGCATGAATTTCAAGACAAGAATACTACTATGCTTTCTAATTGAGAGCCTACATTGAAAGCCAGGATGCTTTCCCGTTGAAGAGTTCTTCAAAGTTTTTCACTTCATCATCAAATTATATGAGCTTTTTATTGCTTTATTTTATTATTTTTGAGATTGTGGTGATTTATTATTGCGGTATATTAATTGGTGAATTGCTAACTTTGTATTAAGTTATGATTAATCTCGCTAACTAGAGCTTTGGGGTCTAAATCATATTTTTCATACTGTTTCGAATTTTTTCATTAAAGTTTTCCAAATCAAAAACAACATTTTTCATAAAGTTTCGTAGTTTTTCATTAAGGTTTTCCAGATAAAAAACAAGACTATATCATGGAATATAAGATGAAAGGCCAACCGCGATTGAAGCTTTATAGTATTTATTTATTTTCTTGCTCAGATAAGGTTCAAAATAGTGACTTATTAGTTAAGCAATTAGGTTTAATAGGATTATAAAAGTCATATGATATTGATGGAAGGTTACTTTCAAAGAGATCAACCTCGGCCTAATAGATAGACACAATATATGATTCAATATACTGAAAAACATGAATTAAAACGATAATCAAGGTATTGGATTTCTCTTTAATTACAATATTAGTAGTTAAATTTCAATTCCAAGTTGATAATGGAGCTATATATTAGCATAGTTGTTATTGTTGACCACTACCTTGAAATCCCTTTTTTTATTTATAATTAAATTGAATCTGCTGTAGTTTTCACTAGGGCTGTATAAGCAATCCAATTCAAAACACAAAACTTATGTTTTTTTTTTTTGATACTTTCATTAACATAAGGCAAAAGACTCAGGATTAACATTACAAAAGTGATGTATGGTAGGGGAGGTTTAATTACATAAATCAGCAATTAAAATTGATTTTGGAAGCAATCCACCATGAATGAATCATCTTAGAGGTCACAAGCCTATAGAACTTTTTTGGCTGAATCAAGCTGAATGCTTGTAAAATTATCACTTAATTAAAGTTGAATGCTTATAGAATAATGCATAGTGGTTCGAATTTCCTTTTTAAAAAAGATATTGAATAATAGAATTCCTTTCAGATTGATCATATGCAACCAAGGTTCTAAGTTACCATGGTCAATACTTAATAGGATAAATTATATGAAAAAAAGAAAGAATGATTAAAAAAAGTAAGGAATCTGGCACAAGAAGGCAATTAATATTCCGGGACAATGGGGTTAAAAGTAATTTAGCCATGTGTCCATGTTCTTTTCTTTTGTTTCTTGTTTGAGCTGTTCATCATTTTCTTGAGTGAAGAGGTTTAAAATCATATTTAGCCAATTAGCTTGGACTAATGTTTGGTTTTATGAAGTTTAGTCATCTCATGAATCTGGTGCCAAAATTGACCACTATAATCCCCTAAATGAGTCGTAATTTAAGTTGAATGGTTGAAAAAAATTGCGTGAATATATATATATTTTTTTTGAGAATCAAATTGCGTGAATATATAATACGCTGCATTGGAATGGAATGTAGTGTTAGCTTGTTTGGTTCAACTTATTTTTACCTTAAAAGGGAATATACAATTTTTTAAAGTCTCACTTTTTTCAAGTTATAAGTTATAACTATACTTTAACATAATAAACAAACTAAGTTGATGAAAATAAGTTCATTCACATGCACATACAAATTGCACACATATTTTTTTAATGGAAATTGCACAAAATTTAAAGCATAATAATTTTAAGTGATAATGGAATTTGGGTAGTCTATGAAAACTGTGGGGGGTAAAAGCCCAACCTTATGTATTGGGCCTAGGACCCTATTTGAAGATTACTGTATGTCCGAAGAGAAGAAAGCGGTTGAGAAGGAGTTCATGTGGAAGAGAGATACCTGGAAATGAAGGAGGAGTACAGTCCGAAGAGAGCACCAGTGGTCCGAAGAGAGCATTTCTCCTCGGATACAAATAGTCTTGAGCAAGCAAATATCTGGAAGGTTCGAGTGATCTTCCTAACAACTTTAATGATAAGGATAAGCTTTGGGCATGCCTGGAGATGATAAGAACGGAGAAATATCTAAAAGGAAAAGCTGCTACCACCACATTAAATGCACTGCAACTGCTTTTTTAGCCGCATTAATGTGAAGAAGACCCCTGAACAGTGTAATCTCAGCTACTACCACTCATAGAGAGCTAAAGAGGAGACCTGACGTGACATATACTCAAGTGGATACTTAAATGAAGAATAAGTGAATGATGAAGATGATGGGGAAGGATGCTATATAAAGGGAAGAGGCCTCTGATAAGGGAGGATCGGAAGAGAGGGAAAAGAAGAAGAGAACAAATTTACTGTAGCACTAAGAACTGTATTCACATTTCATTCAATAATATACCTTTTCGAACATCAATTTGTTGAGTTTTTAAGTGTGTTTTTACGTCAGTTCATCCCTTAATACCATAGTTAATTATTGTTTAATTCACAATCAGTCCAACTCTTTTACTCACTCACTACAAATTTATTGTTCTGGGTTCATTGGGTTCATAATCCAAATCTTTTGGGCTTGGGCTACAAAAACTGACCATACAAAAACTATTTTGGAGCTAGACCACCTAAATCATGGTGCTAAATTATAGAAATCATGTATTAGTCAATAACTCTAATTTGGATTTGCTACATTGGGAACGTGATTATGCTTAGGAGGTTAATGTTCACAAAGAAAGAGGTTGGAACGCTTTGGTTAAAAGAGTTTGACCCATTTTTCAACTTATGTTGCACGCATGGGTTCCAAACCCTAGGTCAAGGAACAGACAAGAAAGGCTTCAAACGAGGGCTACACTTAGGAAGTTGAGTAAATTTGGAGTTCCCAGTTGGCCATTTGACTCTAAAGATCATCACCAGTTCATTAATAGGTTATAGTTTGTTATCCATATGGCAGACATGGTTAGCAAACTTAAGCAATGATCAATTTCTTTATAATTAGCACAGTGATTCACTGATTTGAGATTCCCAATTTTTTTTTAATAAATATGACAGGATTTAAATCTATGATTTCCGTTTCATAATGATTGCTATTTGTTGTCTAGCTAAGATACTAATTGATTTCTTTTTGGCGTAGGCAAGATTCAATATTGATTTCTTTTTTGTGTAGGCACGATTTGATCCCTAATCCTTTATTTGACGACAAAAGATTACCAATTGCACTCTCGGCATCCATTTGGGCTTCTTATTTTTTATCAATACAAAAATGTGAAAAAATAGTAGTTGACATGAGCAGATATGTCTTTGTGCTACCATTTTGTTTGAGAAATTAGGGGAGTCCAGTGCCCACCTACTCTTAAGTTGAAATGTGGCATCTCAAAACCGGGGTCAAGCACATTACTAAATAGTTTTGAAATTGAGAATTTCTTATTCCAATGTTCATAAAATCAAGGGGATTGACTTGTGCTTGAGATTGTAATGGCAAGCTCTTAGAAAATTAAGGTTAATTATCTAATGGTTCAATGTGAATGAATTTTAACTAAAGAAGAAGGGTATGTATTTAAATTTTAAAATGTTGCCAATAATATATAGAGAAATGGCATCTTGTACTGTTAAAAGAGATCCACACAATTAGAGTGCAGGTTACCAAATTCTCGAATTTGACTAAATGTGTCAATTTAATTATTATGCAGCTGATTTCTTCTGGTATATTGGGAGAAATTTTTTAGGTCCATATTACTATAGTAAATGCCAGGTTGACAATCTAACCCATGGAAAATTTGTCAATATTTTCCCAATTTTCAGTTTTTACCCCTTGACTAACATGTTTTTCATTTCCACTATGTAAATCATACCTAAATTATAAACTGTGGCTAATAAAGAAAATAATTTCCCTCCCTTTTTTTTTTTAATGTCAGATGGCAGCATTAGTCAAACCAAAATTTAAGTGGTTCAACTGCCATTTTCTTACTATTTGGTAAACTGTCCAATTTTACCCTAAACAATGCAATTTAAAACATTAAGCCTTGAGCAAAACTGTTTGCCTAACCTTGCCATTACCTTCTAGTATATCTGGGAAAATGTTGCTGGCGTTGGCAAAAGAATTATGAGGGCAGGGTAGTTATAATGTCAATATGTCATATTGTCTTGGCCCTCCCATGGTTTTGGGGGCAGATTAGTAGCCACTTTATCATAATTCATAAATGAAAATTTTGATCATACAATGAAAATGTCCTCTCATGTGCCTAGGCCATGTAACAATCCCTTATTGGTCATTCTGTCTTACTGTGCATTTTACAAACAATAACTTCTATTTTAGTCATCATGTTGACTGTAAAATAGTGCAGGGGTCTACTCTAACTTCAACTATCAAACAATTAGATTTTTCTTGTTATTTTTTTGCTGTGTAAAAGATGCTGAATAACAGTGCTTTATAGGTTATAAAGTTCACCCTTTTCTGCTTAAAGTTCATGTACATATTATGTGTAAAGAATATTTATACATGTGGTTGACTTTGATTAGTCTCTTGTGAATCAATAACTTATCCCAAAATAAGGTGACTGCGGCTTGGTTTTTGTTATTGCTCTTATACTGGCACTTTGTAGAAAAAAAGGAAGAATAGAATGAAAAGAAAAATTCTGTGAGAGAAATATATCTTAGTACAAAGCTGTCGTTCTAGACAAATATATAAGTCATTACATTCTGATTAATTAATTGTACATATAATTAGAAATCAACATAAAATTATTAAGAGAGAGAGAGAGAGAGAGAGAGTCGTGTTTTTGGACTTCGGCTTAGCTTGCCAAGTAGTAGATCAATAAACTAGAGATGGGAAAAGTTCAGCTGCCCTAAGAAAAGAAGTTTGGTGGATGCCCCCTCAAAGGGTCAAATGGTTATTTACTATATTAGTATATTTCAAATTAATTAACTCTTAATTGGTCCCACTTTCCCTAATTCTCAGTTGAGGAATCACCAAGAGTCCAAACTTGTCCACTCTGACATGTCACATTGTTCATATGTGGCAGAGAGAATGAAGGGAATAGAAGCCCTTGAAGAATGGAATAGAAATGGTATTGTTGGATCAAGGACACCAAAATTTATATTTTCCTCCATGGAATTTGCTGAGAATTTTTTTAAGATTGAATATGAATTTCAGCTTTCTATATTGGAAGTTGCTCCATCCAACAGTTCACAAAAAAACAATTGAATCAAAGATTATTTTAAAGGAAAACAAATAAAATATTATTATATACATGACATAAGAAACTTGCTTTGTCGTCTTGTTTCTGATTTGTTGAAGATAAAGTGGGGACGTATCAATGACTATTGAATATGAGGACGTATGAAAACATTTTGGTCTATAAAACCCTGGAAGCTGCTGATTTTGTAGTCATTGAGATCCTTAATTTGGATTTTAAAACTACCATATATGAGGTTCAAATTAAGGCCAAGTGAGAACTTAAATTAATTAGTCCTATTCTCTTGACTTGTGTTCCTTGGTAGCTGTTTCTTGAGAGAGCTTATCTTCGGCCTCTTCTCACTAAGTCATCGTGATTTTCGTGAAAACACACAATCCAATTTCCATTGGAGTCACCCTGAAAGGACGGCTGAAGCTTCGGAAGCAGACCCCTTCTTAGGATGCATAAATGGCTTTGAACTAAGTGAACTGTACTGTGAACTAGTGCTCCTTTGAGTTCATGGTATTAGTTTTGCTTAATAGCTTGAGCAGTTAATACTGTTGAATTAGTTGTTCTTAAAGACTTGACACTTGATGGGGTCTGCTTTAGTTTTCCAAATTTTCTTTGCTTAGTACAAAGCCTACTTTGTTTAGCATTTTGGTGGTGGCTATAAGAAAATATTTATTTTTAAGTTCCTTGCGATTGTAGTGCATATTTTACCTCTTCAACTCCGTCAAGATTTATAAAGGAGAGGAAATGGATGAGAAGAGCGATGTTGATAAGGTTGATGATGTGATATTGCCTGGTTTTCGGTTTCATCCAACAGATGAGGAGCTTGTTGGGTTTTACCTCAAGAGAAAGGTTCAGCAGCGAGCTCTCCCTATTGAGCTAATCAAGCAAGTTGATATTTACAAGTATGATCCATGGGATCTTCCAAGTAAGATAGTCCCTCCCTAGTGCATGGTCTTACTCACAGTTTGACTGCTTGATTTATCTTCCTGGTCTGACTTGTTCTTTTATGTTGGGTTAGGCTGCAAAGCATTTCCTTTCTTCTCATTGCTTAGCTGCCTAGCAACAAGAGCAATTTCTTTTCGTTTTCTTGCTATAGAATATTATCAATTGTAATCACTGTTAAAACTATTCAAATAGCTAGGAAGTCCATCTAGTTTGGTGTAGAGTTTCATGTCATAACATCATCACTCTACTTTGATAGCTCTGTGTACTATAATATTTTCCAAAGTAATGTTTAGTCTTAGAGCTTTGTAACTGATTTTGTCTTTCTTGAAACTTTTGAGGATAAACTTTCTGTAGTTATGATTTTGTTCAAGTTTTGATGAATAGTGAACCTAATGAATAGTTACTTACCATGTCAATTTTTTCTTCAAAAGAGCTGGCAGCTAGTGGCGAGAAAGAGTGGTATTTCTACTGCCCAAGGGACAGGAAATACAGGAACAGTGCACGGCCAAACCGAGTGACTGGAGCTGGGTTCTGGAAGGCCACTGGGACTGACCGGCCTATATACTCCTCTGATAGCACCAAATGCATTGGTTTGAAGAAGTCCCTTGTCTTCTACAGGGGTAGAGCTGCCAAAGGGATAAAAACTGATTGGATGATGCATGAATTTCGGTTACCTTCTCTCACAGAATCAGCACCACCAAAGAAGCTCTTGGATAAAAACATTCCTGCAAATGTATGTGTTGTATAATTGTCCATCTCCTATTTTTTCTTTAAAAGCATTTCTGGATCCTAATACACTACTTTATATATGTATACTAAATCATTGTTTTCCCATTGGCACCACAGGATTCCTGGGCAATTTGCAGGATATTTAAGAAAACAAACTCTATGGCACAAAGAGCTTTTTCTCACTCTTGGGTCTCTCCACTACCAGAAACTTTGGTATCTGATATGTTCACTCAAGGTACAAACTGCACTCAGTTCAGTTCAGAGAACATCTCTTGCACAACTGAAATTGGGTCTGCCATCCAGTTTTGCAGTACTAATGGCTCACAACAAGCCCCTAATAGCAGCTTCTCTGCTTTTGATATTCCTTCTTATAAGCCCATTAATCCTACAGTCTATAAGCCTTCCCTATTTCCTGCTGCTAATGGAGACCTTCAAAATGGCTTCATGTTCTCTCCACTTGAAATGTCAGGACCCATGAAGTGTGCAGTTGATACCGCTTCCATGCTTTTGAACCCTGCCTTAATTGGTGATGTGAGTAATGCCTCTAGGACTACAGACTTCGAAGGGCCACCACAGCAGTTTAGTGGCTTCTCAATCAGTTTGCCACAGGAGATGCAAGAAAACTTGGGCACAGGAGAGGATGTGCCAGGCCTCAGGAAGAACCAAGGTGCAGCCCTCAATAACCAGTGGGAAACCATCCAATCAATTGGATTTCCCTTCGATTTTCCTTCAAATGATGCTTGGAGGCCTAATCTTCCATGGGATTCACCTCCTTGTCCAAGTGAGATGTCTACTAATTACTCCACAAATAAATGCTATACTTGAAATGAAAAATTGGGGAAGTAAGCCATATTCCAGCTCTGGGGGATTATGTTGGGCCAAAAACACGACAAAGTTTAGCTCCAAACCAGTTTGGAGTTATTTCCTCCAACTCACAGTGTGGCAGTTTGTAAGACTATCCATATGTGTTATGTAAACTGGTTTGGAGTTAAACTTTGTCCAAAAAAAATTATTTTGTTTACTATGTCATTGTATAGCTCCATATATTCCATTTATACATGTTAAGTCAGTTGTTTCCTTTTATCTTTCTCTCTCTTCCTTTTTATATTTTTTTAATTCCTGCCTTTTTGTCAACATAGCTATATGAAAGAAAACTAACATCAATAAACAGAGTCAGTAGTACTTAACTCTGTTTCATACTTTCATTATGTAAAACATTCACAGATTGAATAAAAATAAATAAATAAATAAACAAGCAAAGATGCCCACCAATACATACAAGGATTGATGGACTCCAAATAACAGGTTCTAGTATCTTTGATTAAGATCTATATGTGAAATATTCAATCATAATTAGCAGTGGTGATCATAGACTTGCTGACCACTGTACCACTACTCTTCAGGTTCAGTGTAGCACAAAGTGAAAATACACATCCTAAGCAATAACCAAAGTTTGTATCTCTTCCTAGACCAAAATAAATACCAAAGGAAGGAATAGTTGAGATGTAATGCAAAAAGGTCTACCCAATCCTCTGAGATGCAGGTGTTGCAATCCATCACCCAATCTTCATGAGGCACGTTGGATTGTACACAGCTATCCATTATGGTCCTCAAGGGTGCCAAGATCAAAACCCTATTTGCAACAAATGACTCTGTTAAGAATAGAGTTTTTATATCCTCTCTTCTTGGCCTCCACCTTTCCCCTTGTGACTGAAACTAGACTCTCCACATAAGTAATAGCCTGAGATACAAAAACTGAGCCTGGAAGATTTCTAAGTTGAAGATGCTTAATTTCCTGAGCTCCGAAGTCATAAAATAGTATATGTCCTTTGTCATTAATTAAAGCAAGCTTATCATCTACTAGAAGAAGTTGATCATGCAATGTTAATTCTACTATGAGGGGTCCAATTACAAATTGTTTGGTCCAAGACTCCTCGACCCCATATTCATTCATCACCCATATATCAAACTGTTTTGTCTGTTTTAAATCATAAATAATCAAAGCAGCACAATCATTTAACACAGCTGCAGTTTTCCAAATCTTCTCAATATGTGAAATATCACCAAGATTTGGCATCTTCATTATTTGAAACATTTCGTCCCTCATGTCAAAGCATACAATGACCTCACAATGTTGTCCATGTTTGTCCAAGATGATACAACCAGGCCAATGATAAACTCCATTCAAGTATAAGTTATTACTACATTCACCAGGAAAATTAAGGATTGAATGATAAAAACCCGTGTCGATTTGCCTCCAGGAATCAGTACTTAGGGTGTAAATATGAACAACTGGATGTAAAATCTGGTCAATTAAGTCATATAGAACTGTCGAATAAGTGCCAATCTGAACCAGCTTATAGTCATTAGATATGTGATCATAACCAAATGCAAATGTGGGATAATCGTAGCAAACATTAGATGGACTATGGACATGACTGGGAGGATTGGGAATGACCTTATATTCTCTAACTGCTGGATTCCATAAGACCAAGCGTGAGCTTAATTCTCTTAAGCAAATTATTCCGTTGATGCAATCAGATATATATACCAATCTCTCTGGAATAAACGGCATGTCCAGACTGACTCCAGAATCAAGACCATCAGCTAGGTGCAGGGACATGACAGACCTTTGGGGGGTGGTGGTACTATCTTCAACCTCAACGAGAAGACTTGGATTTTTTTGAGAAGAATGGTGGCGATGGTGTTTGGCAATGAAAGTATGGTTTTCGAAAAGATTGTACCATGACTTGTTTACACACTTGAAACGTATTATAGAGATCACTGGAAGCCTTGTGAGAATTTCTTCCAACAAGTCTTGTGGTAGATAGGAATAGGACCTTAACCTCGCCATGTTTGTTTATTGATTGATTGTGGAGGCAAATAATTCTGAAGAGCAATGCTATAAATAGAGAAGGGAACCGACTTAATTAGGGGCTACTATTTGTAATGATTGTGGAGGCAAATAATTCATAAGAGCAATGTTAGAAACAGAGAAGAGAACCGACTTAATTAGGGGCTACTATTTGTAACGTAGGAGTGTTACAAGTTACAACCCCTCTAGAGTCCTTTACTGGGTGTGTTTTATTGTCTACCAAGTAATATGTTTCCTTTTTAGAGAAGGATGAGGATGACACGTTTCTAATTAAGGAAACCCTATTTGATGGGTCCAAAAATATTGGCCAGTATTTGTATCCTTCCCAAACTTCTAACAAAGAAGACTTTAAATTTTGAAGCAATCAAAATGACAATGCTACCTCTGTGGAGGTGTGGTGTTGGAATTACGGCAAAGATATGAGATGTCTTCCAACAAGTGTTCTTGTTTGATAGACAAGATCGAATTTCAACATATAACGTCTGTTCAATGATGATTTTTATCATACCAAAACATCAATTTTTTGTGTAGGTACATAAAAGTTAATGGAAGTTAGTCCCATGGATCCATTTTGCAAATATAGAAACCTCAAAGAGTTATAAATAAGAATTGAAACCCTAGGAGTATTTTTGCAAATGACCAACCCTATCGGGTGTTTTTGCAAAATAAAATTTTGTTAATCATAAATTTCAGTGGGTAAATTATAGGTTTACATATACTATTAATGTAAATCTTATATTGTATTTTTTTTTTTAGAAACAAAATCTTAAATTGCTTTTTTTTTTTTTTTTTTGAGATAAAAGCTAAAAATATTATTAATAAGCAAAAACAAGATACAAGTATAAACCCGAGTGCACTACTGGGAAAAACAACAGACACCTCCAAAAAAGCTACTGCCCTGTTACAAACATAAAGCCGAGGGCACTATCAACAAAATGCAAACAAGAGCAGCAACCAGTCTTTGGTACTCGTCCAGGTAACCAGCTGCGCCGTCGAAAATAATCTTATATTGCTAGTACAATGTAAACTAGGAATTTTCAATTTTCCAATTCAAATTATATATGTTCAAGTTGCATAATTTCGTTTTTATCCTTTTATTTTTTGGGTTCAATGTTGTTATAAGTCAAAACATTAATCTATAATCAGAACTTATTGCAAATGTGTACAATATTATACACATTTGTTTAGTGTATAATGTAAATCTTACATTACTAGTACAATATAAATTTAGAGTTTTCCAATTTGAATTATAGATGTTCAAGTTGCATAGTTTCATTTTTATCCTCTTTTTCTTTCTTTTTTGGGTCAACGTGGTTATAAGTCAAAACAAAAATCTATAAAGAGCCAGTAGTAGTTAACTCTGTTTCATTATCTAAAACATGCACATTTTTTTTTAATGAAAAAGAAAAAGAAAAAGAGGAACGGGGAATGAAAATAAAAGGACTAATGGAAAAGACAAAAACATATTTGCAATTAAGATATGCACATTCAAGTTTAAATTATGTGGAAACAGATCTATTAATACCGGTAAGCAAACAATTAATTAGAACATAGTTGGCAATTTTTTTTTTTTTTTTTTGAGAAACAACTTAGTTGGCAATTGATGAATGATTATCCATAGAGCCCAGATTGATCAGATGGTTTTTAGTCTCCAAGCAGACACTTCTGGAATTGAGTTTTCACCCAAAAGTAACTGAGAGTACCAAATTCATCTTATGTACCAATATGTTGAGATTTACTGAACAAGTTTTCAGTTTGTCTTAAGTAGTTTAAAATCTCTTTATACCATTTGATACTCTCATGTGCTCCAAAATTTGATGCAATATCTTACGCACTTGGGTCCAGCCAACAGATTACATAAGTACTGGCTCAAGAATATCTGAAAGTCATGAAGAAGTATCAAGAAAGTTGATTATGCAAAATCAAATCAAATCGTGTATTGGAATTCAGGGCTATGCATTTCCAAATGACGATGACAAGCACATACCAAATGGCCAATTCGACAAATTCGTGTTCATCACCTAACTCTAACAATGTGATAAAATAAAATTCTTTGCTCTTGTGCAAGAATCCATTGCCCAAGCTGAAGATTGGCTAGGAAGGGAGAAGAAAATGATATGTCACATTCTCTTATGCTCACTGCTCAGGTATAAATAATAAATATGACCCAAAAAAAAAAAAAAATCACCCTTTTAAATTTCCAAGTAGAAAACTAAATGTGTCGACACAAGCTTATTTCAAAAATCTTTATTGGTCCTGGACGTTCCAGAATATTATTTACACGTTAAGATTCAATTATCTAGATTGAACACTGGTTCCAAACACAACTATGAAATGTAATTGGCATTACCAAGCTCTTACTATACCCTTGCCAGCTCCTTAAGCACCATTCTATGCAATTTTTTTTTATTTAATTTTTTATAGAAAAGTCTCCACATTAAATTGTAATAGGATGCGATTTTTCTCGGTCCGAAACCAAGTTTCAGATTTTTGATATTAGAACAACAAAATTATACTTGCACAATGTATAACTATAACTAAGCATTGCTATTACAGTTCAAATAGAAGTGGAAGGAAGAAAATTAAATAAAAAATCCAAGATGAATGTGTAAAGTTAATCAGTTAATATATTTAATATTATAAAAAAATTAGAACAACAAATCAATAAAAAAAAATGGTGATGTGGCCAATGATTTAGTCCAGTTCGGTTCATTTTGGTCTATTCGATCCATTTAAGTTGACTTCGGCCCATTAAGTCCAGTTCAGTCCGGTTTGATCCATTTTGGAGTTTACTGAACCAAAAAAAAAAAAAAAAAAAACTACATAAAAAATTGTATTGTCCCATGCATTATGTGGACTAGCGACTAGTTCCACTTCCAGATAATAACCAACAAGAAAGGAGATAATTTAGCAACTTTGCTGTCGATATACATCCATTTGGGAGAATATTAGAATATAGCCAGCATTGGTGATCATATTGCTGACCACTCTACCATTAGTCTCCAGTTCAAGTGTAGGCTGTGTAGCAGAAAGTCAAAATGCAGATATATAGCAATAACCAAGTTTGTATAAATCTGATTAGACGAAATACACACCAAAGCAAGCAAAAGTTGAGATGTTATAGAGAAGTCTACCCAATCTCCCAACCAACTCTCACTCTAGCTTGACCCACACACACGTTGCGAGGCATTTCTAATTCTTCACGAGGCACGGTCAGTCTCAACAAACATAGATTTATGCAATATAAACAAAGATACATTAATGACTGAAATGTTTCGCATTATATACTTCCCCCCAAAATTTTTAGCACAATCCAACAAATTAATTCTACATTGACCCATCAATGAATTATAGAGATTGTGTAGGAATAGAGAATTGAAATGTTACAACACATTATCTATATTAGATACAATATCACCTTCTCTTAAAGCATTCATTATACTTAAAAGGTAAATATTAAGATACATAGTATAATTCCTATATATATATATATATTATACTTTAAATACTATTGATATATAGTCATTTTTATATTTTGTTAACTCTCTAAAAAATCTTGTAAGAATATTATTAAGTAGAAAATATAAATTGTTCATATTTTTTTTTTATTAATTCTTAATTTTTGATATTATGAAACACTTTTTTTTTCTTATTATTTTTTTACAGTTCATTAATTCTATACCCTTTGGTTTTTGTATTCAATAACTCACTTGGATTAATATTTATGATGTGGTCCTACATTTGACTACAAAATTAAGAAATAAAAATCTCTAAAAATAAATAATTTAGGACACATGCTATAAAATTTGACTTCAATTGTAGAATATAATTGAATTTTCTCTAAACTTTACCCCTCTCTCTCTCTCTCTCTCTATATATATATATATATTAGATACAATATCACCTTCTCTAAAGCACTCATTAACAATCATTAGTAGGAAAATCCTTTAGACTCAGGCTGTGTTTGTTTTGGTGGTAAATGATTTCAGGAAATCATTTACCACCTGACCTCAGTGTTTGGAGGCCAAGGGAAATTTTAATTTCCGGAAAATATGCTTCAGTTTGACCAAATTTACTCCTTTGACCCGGAAATGGTTTGAAGTGAAAATTTTCACTTCAAACCATTTCCGGGTCACGCACAAAAGAGAGAGAGACAGAGAAAAAGAAAGAAGAGACCACGGAAGAAGAGACTAGAGCTCCACATCGAGAGCACGCCGAGAAACTCAGAGCTCACCTCACCGAGAAACACCGTTCCACCACTCAACGGTGCGTCCGATCCACATCCAGACCGAGAAACCCAGAGCTCACAGTGCCTCCGATCCACAACCCGATCCGATCGCCACGCAAAGAGAGAGCCCAGATCGCCACGAACCCATCGTCGATCGCCACCCCAGTCGATCGTCGATTGTCGATTGCCGGTGCGACTCGCGAACCCATAACTCGAAAACCCAGAACCATGACTCGCGAACCCACGACTCGTCGATCGCCAGTGTGACTCGCGAACCCAGAACCCACGATCTGACCGGATTTGATTTTTTTTTCTTTGGTTTTGTTTCTGTTTTGATCGCCAGAGTTTGCTGTGATTTTGAAATTTTTTGTAATAAATTTTGATTGGATGCTAAGAAAATAGCTGAAAAAATGTGAAAAATGTGTAGGAAAATAGCATTTTCAGAATAGAACCAAACACATAAAAATATTTTCCACAGCAATTTTCATTATACAACCAAACACTTAAAAATATTTTCCTTTCCGAAAAATAGCATTTCCGGAAAATAGGCTATTTTCCGGAAAATATTTTACGGAACCAAACACAGCCTCAATTTTTAGCTCAATTGATACATCAGAAAGAAACTTAATTAATGGTTTCTTGGCATGATGATAGAAAAATTATCTTGGAATTTCAAATCCTAATGTTAATTAAAAAAAGAAAAAAGAAAAGAGAAACAAACATATGGTACACAAATAATTATTAGGAGCAAGGACATACAAACTCTCAAATACATTTCCTCCCGTCACTGAAACTAGACTCTCCCCATAAGTAATAACATGTGGTAAAAAAACCGAGTCTGGAAGATTTCTAAGTTGAAGATTCTTAATTTCATGAGCTCCGAAGTCGTACAATAGTATATGTCCTTTGTCCCTAATTAAAACAAGCTTATCATCTACCAGAAGATGCTCATCATACACTACTGTGAGGGGTCCAATTACTAATTGTTTGGTCCAAGATTCCTCAATTCCATATTCATTCATCACCCATATATCAAAGTGTTTCTCTATCACCGAGTCGTTCAAATCATAAATAATCAAAGCAACACAATCATTTAAAAGGGCTACAGATTTCCAAATCTCCTCAAAATGTGAAATATCACCAAGATTTGGCATCTTTATTAAACACTTTATCCCTCATGTCAAAGCATACAATGACCTCACAATCTCGCCCGTGTTCATCCAAGAGGATACAGGCAGGCCAATGATAAACTCCATTAAAGTATTCATTACTACAATAATCACCAGGAAAACAAATGATCCTGTGATCAAAACTGGTGTCGATTTGCCTCCAGGAATCAGTACTTAGGGTGAACAATTGGATGCATAATGTCTTCAGTCATGTGGCCTTGATCTGTCCAATAAGTGTCAACTTGAACC
The DNA here is from genome assembly GCA_019022515.1 of Quercus aquifolioides. NCBI lineage: Eukaryota > Viridiplantae > Streptophyta > Magnoliopsida > Fagales > Fagaceae > Quercus > Quercus aquifolioides. The sequence goes on along the minus strand of CM032327.1, from coordinate 23,649,154 downwards.
AGCTTATAGTCATTGGATATGTGATCGTATCCAAATGCAACTGTGGGATCATTTTAGTGTATGTTAGCTGGACTAGAAACAGGACTAGGACGTTCAAGAATGACCTTATGTTCTCTGATTGCTGGATTTCATAAGATGAATAGTGAGGTGTAATCGCTTATGCAAATTATTCCGTTGATGCAATCGGATATACAATCCAATTTATCTTGAAAAAACGGCATGTCCAGACTAACTCCTAAATCAAGACCATCAGCCGGGTGCAGGGACATGACAGACCTTAGGGTGTTACCGTCTACATTCTCAACCAGAATAGTTGGATTTGTTTGAGAAGAATGGTGGCCATTGTGTTTGTAAATGAAAATGGGGTCTTCGAAAAGAGTATACCATGACTTGTTTACACACTTGAAACGTATTATAGTTTTCATAGCAAGCCTTTTGAGGATTTCTTCCAACAAGTCTTGCGGCGAATAAATGCTAGAGCTCTCCATATTTGTTTGATTGGTGAAACGTGAAACTCAAGTGCCTATTGATCTCTCTTCACGCAGGTCACAACCACTAACCGCAATGCCCTCACTGCACACACACTCTGAAATTTGAAAACCCTCCTGTCCTATATGCTATGTATGAAACGTTTTGATTTGTCCTACTCCTATGTGGGTAGGAATTCTTCTCATAGCCGACTTATATGCTCTCTTTTTTCCACTTGGTTTTGGCTTTCAATATAGCAAAGAACTTCTAATTGTTTGGACCAAATTTGACAATTCTGCTTCAGTTTATTCATTGGAAATCATCTTATACCAAATAATTAATTGAGATGTCTTTGACAAAAAATATTAGACATCCTAGACCAAATATAAATCATCCTAAAGCAATAACCAAGTTTGTAAAAATCATCCTAGACCAAATTACACACCAAAGCAAGCATGAATTAACATGATTTATGTCCCTTAATATATTTAGGCAATATGAACAAAGATACATTAATGTACCAAATTTTTTCTCATAATTTATGTCCATAATTTTCTTTTTATCACAATACCAATGCAAAACAAATTAACAATCCATCAACGAATTCTAGAGATTGAATATAAATACATAATTGAAATTTAAGCTTCACTTGTTTTGATGTAAAATATTTAATGGAAAATGTTTTCCCATTTTCAAGTGTTTGTTTGCATGTAAAATGTGGTTGCAAAATATTTTCAGTTAATCGTAAAACTCTTTATAAAAAGTTGTAAAACATTTTAGTTTTAAAAATTTGGTAAAATTTTTTACAAAAACACACAATGGCTTCTCCTCACCCCATCTGGTGGCTAGGTCACTAGTTCGGTAGGCTGGGTAGTCGAGATCGACATTTCAATGGCCGAAACTGCCACTTTGGCAACAAGTGTGTGGCCAGAGCTATCGCTCCAGCAATAGGTGTTGGTTGTCTAGTCAATAATGATGGAGGTATGATAATCGAAAACACCGTTTCGATCACTGATGATGGCGGTCTAATGGGCAAAGACATCTCTCTGGCCACTGGTGCTAGCGGTTCGGTCATTGGTGCTGGCGGTCTGGTCACTAGAGACACCGCTCTGGTGGCAGTTTCCAGTAGTCCGGCTGCCGGTTTCGATGGTCTGGTCAACTAACTTCCAACACCAACAACTTCAATGGCCGAGTCACTAATTTTGATGGTTTGCTTAAAAAATTTTACTTGTCACACCAAACACTTAAAAATATTTTACTGAAAATGTTTTATATGTAAATATTTTACATTTGAAAATATTTTACTTCAAAATAAGCAGAGCCATGTCACATTATTTATATAAGTTGCAATATCACCTTATCACCCATTAACATTCACTATTAACAGAAAAAACGTAATTGCACTTAATCTCTCACATCCTGAATTTAGCTAAATTGGTACATCAAAAAGGCACTTAATGGTCTCTCGGCATGTTGATAGAGCAATCATCTTGGAATTTCAAATCCTCACGTACTTCAAAAAGAAAATAGCATATATGGTATACAAATAATTATTTGGAGCCAAGACATATTAAATCTCAAGCAAGCACACTTATGTAGGAGAAGACACAATCACACCCTCAAAGCTTATAATAAGATGCTGAAATTTTATTAGAATCAATCTCACTAAGAATATTATTGACTACAATAAAGCCCTTTATATAGGCTATTATTAAATCCTTTCCTAGAAGAAATAAGACTCTAAACAACATAATCCTAGAATGACTAGATTAGTAATAAACTAATGACAAACAAAAAAGAACTTAAGAACTTCTAAATCAAATAGGAAAATGACTTAAAACATAATAAGCTGGTACAGCCAAGGACAGTCCATTCAAGGTTTTTGGAAAATATTAAATAGCCCTTATTGTAGTACAACTTAATTAAAACTTATCCAAAAGCTTTCTAGCCTAAAAAACTTAATAACAACTAAAATAACCTATGAAAGGTGTCAAGAAGGTCACACATTAAATCTTGCATTAGGTATGCAAAGGCTCTAACTCTCATAGAAATTTCCATCAATGATAGAAACTAGACTCTCCACATAAAGCACAGCCTTTGCTACAAAAAATGATTTTGGAAGATTTCTATGTTGAAGATGATTAATAATCCATTTTAGAAAGTTTTGACATCACTTTTTATGGGAAATGAAAAAAACTGTCAAAACATTAATTTTTTTTTCCCATAAAAACTTTCTTTAAATAGATTGTTAATTAGTACCCTAAAGGCATTCGTTAGCATTTTCCATTATTATTTATCTGAGCACCGAAGTCACACAAGAGTCAGTCCGTGACCCAATCAATCAAATGAAACTTGTTACTTAATAGTAAAGGCTGGCAGCGCATAGGTACCAGTAATTCATCTGGCAAGAAGGTTCTGATTACAAAACTTTTGGTCCAAGTTTCCTCAACTCATATTCATTCATTATCCATATTTCAAAGATAATCCCCTTCATCCTCGTGTGTATCGTAAAAAAAATCAAAGCAAGAAAATTACTTAACACAAATGAAGTGTTAGAAATGTACCTGATAGGCCATGTATCACCAGGATTTGGCATCCTTATTGTATGAAACACCTCATCTCTCATGTCAAATGATACAATGATCTCACAAATCCTCTTGATCCCCTTGTGTTTGTTCCTAGAGCGACCAATCCAGTGATGAACTCCATTCAAGTAAAATGAATGATTGAAGGATCAAAAGCGGTGTCAACTTGTCTCCAGGAATTAGTTCTTAGGTTGTAAACACGAACAACTGGATGTAGAATATTGTCTCTGGAATAAGTGACAATTTGAGCCACCTTGTAGTCATTAGAATTGTGATCGTAACCAAATGCAAAGTGTTACCATGGAAAGTGTTAAATGGATGACAGATATGAAATGGAAGTTTGAGAAGGACCTTATATTCTCTGATCGCTAGATTCCATAAGCCATTAGTTTCATCGCCTAGGTAAATTATGCCGTTGATGCAATCAAATATATAAGTCCCCCTTAAAATAGACCTCTTTAAGCTCTTTGAAAAAAAGGGTATGTCCACATTGATTCCAGGATAAAAAACCCCAACTTCTTCATCATTAGAATGAGGGGAAAAAGTGTATTTGTCTTGGCCCTCAATGAGCAGACTTGGAATTTTGTGAGAAGAATGGTGGCGTTGGCGTTTAGCAATGAAAATATGGTTTTGGAAAAGAGAGTACCATGACTTCTTTACAAACCTGAATCGTATTATAGATTTCATTGGAAGCCTTGTAAGGATGTCTTCCAACAAATCTAACGGTAAATAGTAGGAGCTGGACTTGGACCTCTTCATGTTAAGTTTGGTGAAACTGTTGTATTGAGTATTTTAAGCTCTCTCTTCTTCACTCTGGCTGAAATATGAAAACCTTTACGTACGTCCTCTATTTTTTATATGAAACGCGGTTTGACTAGTCGTATGCGGATAGGGATTCTTCTTCAATAGTGTTACAACATAATCAATGATTAAGACGGCTTCATTCATCAGCCACTTGAATACACCCCAATCCTTTCAGAACCATTCTGATTCTTGAGAAGTTGGATTCATCATGGGCTTGGGCAACACTTTTTGTAAATCTACAGGAATTGAAAATTTTGAGTCTCTGGGCGTTTTGCAAGTGAGTATGTGTTTTGGGCCTATTATGTTTGTATTAAGTAAGCTCCAAGTGGGCGGTTTTGGTTCATGAAGAGATCCTTAAGGCCTGATCTTATTTCTATGGGAATTTGGGCTTCAAAGCCTTATAATGAAGTTCATAATAAATAAATAAATAAATAATCATAAATAGATAGCAAAAAGGGTAAAAAGTAAAATACAAAGAAAGTCTTGAGGTTTGGGTTAATGCTAATCAGTTCTAAAATATTTTAAAATTGACCAATTCTAGGTTGGTTTTGGATTTTTTTTTTTTTTTTTTTTTTGAATAAATCGTATTTTTGTTCTTCTAAAAAAAATAAATAAAAGACAGCAAAATACGTTTGGACTTGGATTTCAACATAATATAGGACATTTATGATATGTTTGGATGGAGGAGGGAAGGAAGGGGAGTGGAGGGGAGTAGAGAAGAGTTGGCTAAAAATAAGCTAATTTTGTGTTAAATCTACTCTACTCTACTCTACTCCCCCTCAATCCAAACGGACCATTAGCCAGCAACTAGTGTTGTATTTGTTTTAATGCAAAATGTTTTCTCCAATTTTGGATGTTTTGTCTTTGGTTAACAATAAAATAAGCCCACTGGGGCCGTGTAAATTGTTTTACATTGGGCCTAAAACACTTGCTTAGATTATTAGAAATTTACAACTTTCATTGTCACAATAGGGATAGGGATGGCAATGGGGCGGGGCGGGGCCGAAGCATGGGATCTTCGCCCCCGCCCCGCATGGATTTTTCTTGCCCCATCCCCGCCCCGCCCCGCCTGACGGGGAAAATTTCTTGCCCCATCCCCGCCCCTTAAGGCCCCGCGAAGCCCCGCCCTATACCGTAAAACTTTATTTCTTGTTAATTTTCCCTACAACTATTACCATTTTTTCAAATAAAATGACATGTTTCAATAATAAAAATATACTTGAAATTATAAATAAATTTATCCTATCAAATCAAACTAATTTTTAGCAAAAACTAAATAATATTATCCAAATTTTTAACAAGACAATATCACAACAAAAATCTCATAGTATGACACAATAAAATAATCCAAACTCCTAATACATAACAAAATAAAAATTGCCTAGTTCTTCAAAAAGAATCTCCACTTTCTTCCATCATTGTGACACCACTTTCTTCTTCATCATCATAATCATCCAGGATATTTTGGAATGTATCTTCAATTCCATCTGTGGTAGATGAAGAACCTAAAAAAAAGATAAAATAAATTCAATCAAACAATTGAAAAATATAATAAAGAATGCAGCAAAATAAATCATTGCATAATTAGACTAGTAAATTTAATTACCATTAATTTCAGCCCATAACCAATTTTGAGCACACATTAATGCCTCCACAGTCTTTTGATGAAGTTTACTACGATGTGGACTTAACAATCGACCACTTGTGCTAAATGATGACTCTGAGGCAACAGTTGACACTGGAATGGCAAGGATATCCCTTGCAATACGTTGCAAAGTAGGATACTTTGGCCCATTAGATTTCCACCATGCCAAAATATCAAAATCCACAGTTCTTGGCATTAAATCATCCTCAAGGTAATGGTCCAACTCCAATTTAATATTCCCACCCCTTTTTTTCTGACTAAGATATCTTTCAAAGTCCATAAGGGAGTCATCAACTTGCGGATCGTCTCCCACACAAGGGCCACGAGTACCTTCCCTACCCATTCTCCCAGAACTATAGTCACGAATCATTTCATAACAAATATCTCTAACCCTTTGAATTTCATTATCAGCTTCATCACCATAAATTATTGGAAAATAATATTCTAACAATTCAATCTTATATCTTGGGTCTAAAATGGTTGCCACGGCCATAACACCATGAATCACATTCCAATAACAATCAAATTTTTCCAACATTTTAAATGCCATGCTCCTAATCACATCATTTGCGCTTGTAAACCAAGAATTCAAAGCTATTTTTATTTCACACACCTTAGGAAAGAAAAGATTAGCTGTAGGGTATGAGGTACCTGAAAATAGCTCTGTAACCTTGTGAAACACTGCCAATCTCTCACATATATTACTTGCCACCTCCCATTCTTCCTCCGTTGGAATGCACTTATAAGATGACTCACATATGTTCAATCGATAAAAGACATTTTGATACTTTATAGCAATAGAAAGCATGAGATAGGTAGAGTTCCAACGAGTCTTACAATCAAGGGCTAGTTCTTTGGTACATTCAACATGTGCTTGTCGGGCTGTCTCTTCAAACTTCTGCCTTCTCTTTGTTGATGCAGTCCAAAATCCCACACTTTCTCGAATCTTTTCAATGCATGATCCAATTACATCCAAACCATCCTGAACAATCAAATTAAGAACATGTGCAGCACAACGCATATGCAACATTGATCCACGCATAATAAGTGCACCACGTTGAAGCTTATCTAAGATAATTTTTATAACTGCATCATTGGTACTGCAATTATCCATAGTCACAGTAGATAACTTCCTATCAATATTCCACTCCAACAAAGTATCTAGAAGGACACTAGAAAGCACTTCTTTCATATGTGGAGATGGCACATAAATAAACCTTAAATGAGAAATTTAAATAATTAGAACCAACAATGATATAAGTTCATAAAACATTTGAAAAAAATTTCATTGAAACATAAAAATGAATATATACTTTAAAAAAAGTACCTCATAACTCGGCTTTGTAATCTCCACAAACCATTAATGAAGTGTGCTGTTACAACCATAAACCCTCGTTTTTTGTTTTGTGAAGTCCACATATCAGTGGTAATAGAAATTCTACCTAGATTCTTATCAATTTCATGCTTTGATTTCTCCCTTTCTTTCTCATAGATGCTCAAAATGTCCTTCTTGATTGTGTTCCTAGAAACCATCCTGAACAATGGTTGAAGAGAAGTTGAATATTTTCTAAAACCAATGTGGTCAACTATAGAGAGGGGATACTCATGCAAGATGATCATACGAGCAAGTTCATTTCTTGATACATTTTGATCAAAATTATAAGCATTCACACCCGCCATTGAATCCACTTTATTTTGATCCCTGGCCAAAATTTTTTGATTCATATCCCTAATGTCTTGAAACTTTCTCCTTGGACATATTTTAATGTGGTCATGCAAATGTTTAGTGCCATTATTGGATCCCCTCACTAGCAATTTCTTACAATAATTGCACTCAGCCTTGTCTTTCTCATCAACTCTCTTTCTCTTAAAATGATTCCAAACAATTGATTTGTACTTCCCCTCTTCTTGAATTATTTCATTGCTAGGCTGGACTGCTTGGACATTGTTTGGCATATTCAACAGAGGTGATGATGGGGTTGCATTATCTTCATCTACTATCAAAGGAAATTGATTGCTGCCAGATGGATTGGAGCTACCAATGTTTTCATGTGAAGTCATTTTTTTCCTGATATTAATTTAGCAACTTAGTAATGGACAAACTATATTTCTCCAACAAAGATAATATAAAATAATGGGAACGAAAAAAAAAAATTAAAACAAATCTCCTTGGTAACGTCGTTAAACAAAATTAAATTGTATATAATTTTTGTGTGGGGAAGGAGAACGAACAGCCAGTAGCCAGAGCTAGTACATAAATTTAGCAACGTCATGATTTAGCAAAATTACAAAAACAAGGACACCAATAGGGTATTCCTCATCATCCCGTTCTCCAATAAGGGTTAAATTGTTTTATGTACTGGCTGGAGCTACCATGTTTGATTGCTAAATTATACCCAATTAAATTGTATATAATTTAGCAACGTCATGATTGATGCCATCATATTGGCAATCAAATCAATAGGGTATTCTTCATCTTGTTCTCCAAAAATTAAAAAACAAAAACCCAGATTGTAAAATAAATATGGATTTTGACAAGCACAAAGAATCAGTGTTGTTAAGCAGCCAAATGCCCACACAAAATTACAAAAACAATGACACACACAGCCTCAGACCCGTACCTTATTAAAAAAAAATTATATTATGTTCATGATGAAAAGTAAGTTGAGAAAGACGAATGAATCATGAATGAAATTAGTAATTCAAATAGTATATAAATTTGTTTCTAATAAAGACAAAAAAAAGAGTTAAAATTGATACCTTATTTTCAACTTTGCTAGAGAGAAAAAAGAGGTAGAGCCACCTTAGGTAGAATAAAATAAGCTGATGATATTTTTGTTTAAATAGTAGGGTTTTAGGGTATGAAAAAATTACAATTTAACCCTTATTAATGCGGGGTGGGGCGGGGATGGGGCGGGGTGGGTCTAAAAAGTGTAAACCCATCCCCGCCCCGCCCCGTGGTGCGGGTCTAAAATCTCTCCCCATCCCCGCCCCACCACCTTTGCGGGGCGGGGAAAACCCGCACGGGGCGAAGCGGGGAGGGGCGGGGCAAAATTGCCATCCCTAAATAGGGACCTCTTTTTGTATTTCAATTTATACTCAAACAATCACAACTTGCGTATTTATTTATTTATTTTAAATAAAATTACTTAAATATAAAATAGAAAAAAAAAATCAAACACATCACAAGTTGTAATTGATGAAGTATAAAGTGGAATACGAAAAACTATACAAACTATTTGTATTCGAAAACGCCATATACGTACAAACAAATACAAATCCATTTACCTACTTTTTATGTTCTACTTCATAGTTTATACTTCATTAATCACAATATTTCATGTAATCATTTTACTTTCCTTATAAAATAATCAAAGTTTGTAAATGGAAACAAAAAAAAAAAATGTTAATCTATACGTTTATATAATATATATATATATATATAAGCGGTAGGTGGTGGCAGATAGCCTTTGTGAGCAGTGTTGTGAAAGCAATGAGGATAGTGTTCATGCCCTTGTGGTATTGTGAATCAATGAAGCCCATTTGGATGTCTAACAACAATTTTTCTTTTCTTCGTGCACAAAATTTCTCCAAATTTGAAGATGTGTTTCAGTTTTTGCGTGAGAAAGTTTCTCCTAAAATGGTTGCTCTTTTTGCCATTGTTGCGTGGAGTATTTGGGAGAGTAGGAACAGGGGGAGAGAGAGGTAGAAGACTTGGGGCATTGATGCAATTTTTAGTCGGGCTTCGGAGCTGTTAAAGGAGTTTTAGGATGTGCATAAGAAGGTTCCTCGGGTGGCTGCTCGTAGTGAGGATATTCGGTGGAAGCCACCCGCTTATGGCCTTTATAAAATCAATTTTGATGGAGCATTTTTTGCAGATTAGGCTTGTGCAGGCTTAGGGGTGGTCATTAGGGACTCGGAGGGGCAGATTATAGGGGCTTTAAGTCAGAAAGTAAGACATATAGGGTCAGTTGATATGGTGGAGGCTTTAGCTGCAAGTAGGGCCATCAGTTTTGCCAAGGAGCTCTGTATTCATCAAATGGTGGTTGAAGGGGATTCGTTGCGGGTTATCAAGGCCATTAACGATGCTAGGCCATCATGCACTATGTTTGGACATGTTATTGCAGAATTTCAAATTTTATCTTCCATTGTTTGCTGTAGTTTTAATCATGTTAGGAGAGAGGGTAATAAACTAGCTCATGCCCTCGCTTATAGAGCAGTTTTATCTGCAGATATTGATGTGTGGTTGGAAGATCTACCACGAGATTTGGATGATGTATTCCAGTTTGATTTTCAGTAATAAATTTCCTTACCTTTTTCTCAAAATATATACATACATACATATATATATATATATATATATATATATATATATATATTTATTTATATATATCTTTCTACTCATTTTCTATATATAAACATATAGATTAACATATAAATAAATTGTAGAAGATCTCCTCTGGGCTAGAGGGGGAGATTGTTGGGTGTTTTGCACCTTGTGGGTCCAGCCCACTTGTTTGTCAAAGCTCGTTTATGAGCTTGTCTTCTCAAGCTTTACTTTAAGTCAGTTTTAGTTTAATGAGATATATGGCTTAAGAGTGTGGGACACACTAAAGTAAAAGAAAAGTTGAAGGAAAAGAAAAGAGGCAATTCGACCTAGTGAGAGCTGAAGCAAAAGGTGAGAGCCATTTGGCCATTTGCTGAAGAGAAGTTCCAGAATGTTTGAGAGAAACACAGAGAGGTTCATGAGGTGCAGTTCGAAATTGAGATAGATACACAGCGAGAGTGTGAGAGAGTGAAAAAGAAAAATGAGATATTTTTCTTTGCTCAAGCAAAACATAAGGAAGATAAATTGGCGGAGTTCTCTTGAAAATTTGAGTGCTGCAACCACAGAGTGTTGGAGTGTTTAGAGGAAGATCTTGCTACTAGGTTTTGTGGTGAGATTGTATTTTACTCCTTGAGATTTATTTGTTGTATATCCAATTTATTATGAAGTCAAGTTTAGCATAAACTTGAGAATTGTAATCTCTATTTTCATAGTAGAAATTTTTTGGAGTTGTCTCGTGGTTTTTCCCTCTACACTAGAGGGTTTTTCATGTAAGATTTGATATTCTTGTGTAGTTGTGTTTCAGTTGATGCTTGCTGAATTTTTTTTTCCATATTATATTACTATTGTTTGGTAGTTATTAATTTTAATTCACACATAGACATTGAGGGGACTTATGATTTTTCCCCAACAATTACATCATGAAGAAACTTCAAGTTTTGAGTCCAGAAAGTATTCTAGCTGATTGCAACTATGGTAGGTGGCAATATTGTTGCTCTTCAACTTTTATGCCAAAACTAGCCTTTTTATGTTCTCTGCCGCACAAATGGAGATAAGCAATGGATTATAAAGTAATTAAGATGAAGAGGAACATAGAATTAAAGTAAAGGGTAGTTGAAATCTTTTATTAAGCAAGTAAAGTTTGATGGGCTACAAACAACTTTTACTATCTTGATTGGAAACCGTCCACGTTTAATGGAAACAGTGTCATTTTTTATACGTAAACAGCCCATGTTTAATGGAAACAGTGGCATTTTTTATACATAGTAGAAACAATGTAACTTCATTGTACTATTTAATATTAGGAAAAATTCCTCTTATGCAAAATCAAATCAAATTATGTAATGGAACTTAGGGCAAGATTCTATGATACTTACTGTTACTACAGCACAAAGCAACTGATGGCGTCCCCCATAGTCTCAACGTTGGGTGTTGACCTATCATATTCAAATATCCGAATTGAAAGAAGTTTGAAACTAAATGCAGCTTCTTTAACTTCACTGAATTTTACTACATCTTTAGTGTTATCCAACAGCTCCCACAACAACTGACACAGATCTATAGGAACTTCAATGAGTGTGATAAAAAACTTTCTTTGTTCTTTCTGTGAAAGCTGAAAGGTGGCCACAAAAATAAGCATCTTCCCCTTGGTAGTAAACATATTGTCATCACTACAAGAAAAAAGCTATTTTGCGACAAAGTTATTGCAACAAAAAGACATTATGGTGGCAATAAGCATAAATATGTGTATATTACTTTTTGTTGCAATTAGGAATTAAAATACTAATTTATTGCATCAGTATTTTATTTGTTGCAATGACTTACTGTTGCAATAGACTTTTCCCAATTTTAAATAACCCTCCCCTTCTATCATGTGCACAAAATATTTGAGTCGACCTTAGCGTTTAGATCGAAGAGTGAGTTTAGGGTTTGGAGAGAGTGAGATTCCGGGAGTGAGAAGCCACCTTGAGATGGCGGTAGTTGGTCATCATGGCGGAGCAAGGAGGCCATGGTGGTCCAACTTAGGGAGAGAGGGTTGATTAGGTTGAAGAGCAAACTACCGCCATTGATAGCGACGATGAGCTGGAGTGAATCGGCCTTGGTGGTCCGATGTGGAGAGAGACAGGGAGAGCTCGAAGAGAGGAGAAGAGAAGGTCTAGAGAGAGACATTTTTGGTGATGATCGGAAGGGCTTAGAGCTCCAGCCATAGAGCTCTTGGTCACGGTGGCCATGGAGGTTCAAAGAGCAGGTATTATCTCAATCCATTAACTCACTCCCTAATTGCAATTTATTTTGTAATTTAGGACTTCAAATCATCAATAGTTTGATTGATTTAGGGTTTATTTAGGTTAGTTGATTATTAATTCAGTGGCACAAGTCACTCATAGCAATAAACTTTTTTTTTCTTTTTTTTCTTTTTTTGTAATTTAGGGTTTCAATTCATCATCAGTGTTTTGATTGATTTATTAGTTGATTGTTAATTCAATTGATTGTTAATTCAGTGGCACACACTCATTCATAGCAATTTATTTTGTAATTTAGGATTTCAATTCATCACCATTATTTTGATTGGTCTAGGATTTATTTATGTTTGTTGATTGTCAATTCATAGCAATTTATTTTGTAATTTAGCTTAAATGATTGTCAATTCAATGGGACACTCATAGAAATTTATTTATTTTCATTTTTAGTTTTACAAAAAGTTTTTTTTTTTTTTTTTTTTTTGGCAGTTCAATTTGTTTTCTATTTAAACTGAGTTTAGCAACAACAAAAAAAAGGCATTGTTGAGTTTATTTTAGTGTGATGAAGAATTTTCTCTTTCAACACCTTCATTTCTTAAATGCAAAAAGAAGTCACTGTGTACAAAGTTGCACTAAATGATCCCTAGAATTAGTTCAATTCTAATATACAAAGGCCCCATAACAAATTTATTTCAGATTACCTTGGATAGAATTCATGGTTGAATTGTTAGTAAAGAGGTGATGATGGGGTTTAGATGGAGAAGAAAGCTCTCTAATTTGAGAGGGTACGATTTAGCCAGGGGGAGATAGAGAGAGACTTCATGTGATGCTCAAGCCATATCCTCTTCACTTTTAACTAATCCTCATCCATGTTTTCAGATAATTTGCACTAAAAGAATATTTCCTTATTTTTGAGATTTTTTATGTATCGTGCCATCTTGCTTGTGAATGTAGGGATATCTCTCTTTCAACAAATTTTCTGGAGATCTTCCAGTTTCCTTAGGTTTGGCATCCAATCTTTCTTCGTTGTGAGTATTTAATTGTGCTACTTTTTCTTAAAGAGGCATTGTTCAAAATCTTTGTGCCCGTGTTTAAACTTCTCATGATATCTGAACTTGTGGCAGCTATTTGCAGAACAATCAATTGACTAGTTCTATTAATGTTCTTACCGGTTTGCCTTTGACTAATCTATAAGTTCTCTTTTTTATCTTGTGATTTAGAGTTACATTATCTACCTTCCTACTGTTATAACACCCTATATTTTCTACAGAAATGTTGCGAACAACCAATTCAATGGATGGATACCTCAAACTATTATTTCAATCCCTAATTTTATGTAAGGGTCATGCATCTTGTTTCTTATATGCCAATTTATTTTGTAAATTCAACCTTTTGCAACACTTTTAACTTAGTTTTCAAGAATGAAATAGATATGATGGAAATTCATTTGACAATGGTCCCGCTCCTCCTTCGCCACCATATACTCCTCCTCCTGGAAGATCAGCTACTAATCGCACTCATTCTGGATCTCATGCATCGTCTGCACAGAATTCTAATGGCGGATCATCTAATTCTGATAAGGGAAATTTAAACTTATAATATAGCATGTTTGACCTACAAATTTTAGTAATTCAACTAGTTGTATATTGATGATTTATGATAATGAATTTATATGGTTGAATATATATATATATTGAGTATGGATGAATTATTATACATTTTTTGTCTTTTGTAGATTTTTTTTTTTTTTTTTTTTGATTTTGTGAAGATATGTTTATATTGTTAACAAGTTAAATATGATGTGTTTAATGGAAAAAATAGATTTAATATATATATATATATATATATATATATATAATTTATTGCAACAAAAATTATTGTTGCGGTAACTTATCGCAACAAAAATTATTGTTGCAATAAGTTTCTAGAGATACTTTATTGCAACAAAAATTACTGTTGCGGTAACCTATAGGCTATTGCAATAATAAAATTATTTTATTGCAACAAACTTAATGCAACAAAAATTTATTGCAACAAAATTTTTGTTACAATAGACTATTGTCTCAAACTTTATTGCAACAATGGGCAACGAAAAAATTTCGTTGCAATAGAGGTTTATTGCAACAATATGAAAGTTATTGCAACAAAAAGTTTTGTTGCAATAAGGCTATTTAACCTATAGGCTATTGCAATAATAAAATTATTTTATTGCAACAAACTTAATGCAACAAAAATTTATTGCAACGAAATTTTTGTTACAATAGACTATTGTCTCAAACTTTATTGCAACAATGGGCAACGAAAAAATTTCGTTGCAATAGAGGTTTATTGCAACAATATGAAAGTTATTGCAACAAAAAGTTTTGTTGCAATAAGGCTATTTTCTTGTAGTGCATCCTGAGTCTCAACAGTATCCTTATCAGAATCATATGGGATGAAATGAGCCATAACAAGAAAAAATTTCCTATTTCCTAAATGGACCAGATTAGGATAGCTACCACAAAATTTAGGAAACACCTAGAATGACAACACTTGCTCATAAAACATGTTTCTAAGTTAATGAATTAACTCATGTGGCAATTAAAAAATACCATTTATATTCAGCCCCAGAAGTAGTCTCAAAAGGAGACACCTCAATAACTTCAACTTTGCCAAAGAAGGGAAGAGGTACAGAATTGTCCAAGTCAGGAATAGCTCTATCTTCATTTGGCCATTCAACTAACAAATTATATCTCTCCCATTCATGGGTATCAAAGTCAAAGCAAAACAAAGCAGTGTCAATTTTTGAAATGAAATTTTTTTTGCTACTGCTTGAAATTGCATGAGAGAAAAATGGGGTGAGCTTATTGATCCAAAAGAGAAAAGGGTCAATGTTTCCGATGAAGTGAGGGCTGAAAAGCTCAGGGGAGTCTAAGTCCGACCATGCCAAGGTCTCGGGGTTGAACACCTCAAAAGATAATTCTTCATGCTCATTTAGGGGAGCTCCAGCAAGTACATAAAGATTTCCATTTTCCTCCACCAGGATTGGGTCTACCTTTGCTTGTCGAAAATACCTGAAAACCCAATTGGAGCCTCCTTGGTCTTTAAATAGTGGTTCAGAAATTGATATATAAATCTGTTTCGTAAGCATAAAGGCTTCGACTAAAAGCTGGCCCATGTATACCTACCATGTATTTGCAACCACAGGCAAGAATGGTTTTGAACCCGAATGCCCCGCAACTCATGAAAAAGGGGATATTGTCACTAGTCCGAATCTCCACTTCAATTCTATCTTGTATTCTAATTCTCCTTTGGAAAGGCAATTGGAGCACGTAGTAGTAGTGTAGGTAAATTCATTAGTCAGATTAGCAGTGCAAATGCATGAGCATGACAAGAGATTGCTCAACTTCATGGAGTGGATCAAGTAAGACACGGATTCCCCATTAGCTTTAACACACAAGTACAGAGATCTATTTTGCACCCCTTCCACCATTTCCTCTTCCATCATTTCCCACTCCTCATTCAGCTTTTCCACTTCAGACCTAAGGAAGTCCATAAGACTAGAATAAAACAACTCTATTAGAGTTTTTTTTTTTTTTGGGAAAAGAACAACTCTAATCAAATCCAATACAGAATTAAGTAATCATTCAAATAAATATACTCACATCGAACAAATTCTGTGTTTTTTTTATCTAAACATTAGGGTTTTCTTAAAAGAAACCACTTAAATCACTCTATCTCAAAATCAAACACAGAGTCAAAACATCATTCAAATTAACATTCTCAAATCAATCCATTTCTATTTTTTTAATCTAAACATTAGGGTTTTCTTAAAATAAAAACTCTAATCATGAAAAGAACAACTCTAATCATATCCCAAAATAGAATACAAAATCAGTTCTCAAATAAACTTTTACTAATTTATAATCTAAACAGCAAAAGCATTACATTCCCTAATAAGAACTCTCTAGAATCATCAACAATCACAATTAAATAAAAATCATGACTTAATCAATTGCTCCAATATCTATTTAATGAGAAATTAATTGCTCCAATATCATATGACTCTTAGACATTGTGTTATCCTTTTCTTTTGAAATTAATCAATTTTATTTTTTCATATTTAATATTATAAATTCAAAAATACATTGCATGTCATATCATTAAAATTTTTAAATAGCATGGCACTTTCTACATTGTCAAATTCAAGAATAAAATCTCAACCATGAAATAGATAAACTCCATTATTAAAATGCCTAAATATAATGATGATAATTTTTTTAATGGTTGTGCACTATTTTTCTCTTAAGTGATATTAGAGATATTACAGTATTTTTTTATTATAAAATATTACAAATTTTACAACATAAAGTTTACAAATTGATATGCCACCAATAATAATAACTAATTCAAACATTGTTGAAATTAACCAATCATATTCATTACCACATCAATTTATAAATATTTTGTAGTCAAAATTTGTAGTAGTTTAGTTATTTTCTTTTTCTCATCTCTAACAATGTCTCAAAATACTATATCAATAGAAACTTAACTCAATTGAAATCTAGGAAGCACTTGCACATATTCGGGTGCTATCATGCCTATTTGTATTGCTACAATTATGCTTACCGATATGCAACTGACTAAACAAGATATATGGCTGGGCAGGATGGCTTTGCCCGCTCATACAGCTAGCGGGGAGGATGGCACTACTGGCACAAACCATCTGGCGATGCGGCGACATGGCAATTTTTAAAAAAGTAGGACACAGGTGCGGCGGGATACGTTTATTAATTAATTATTAAATATACTCTTATTTATATTTTATATATATTGCTAAGAATTTTTTTTCTTTATATAATGGTAAACATATATCAATTTAAGACCAATAGTAGATAATAAAGTGAATACATAACCATTACATGATAAATCAACAAAAGGAAAAAAGCAATCAACATATTTTTTACTTATCAAAAAAAGAAAAGAAATCAGCATTTTTTTTTTCAATCAAGAAATCAACTCAAAATACAACTTATCAAAAGTAAATGGTGAGTCCAAATGAGAACCATTAACAACTTGTTACCAAAAATTTGTTGTGAAATTTTTGCAAAAATATTGTGCTCATAACACTACTCTTTATATTATAAAAAATTTTAGTTTTAATTTTTTTTATATATAATATTTATGCACATACTTGGAAGTTGTGAAAAAAATAGGTGGTAGCAGATTGTAAAGTGTATGGTTTATTAACATACCACCAAGCGCGTTGGTCAATTGGTAAGGGGTTGTCCTAGCTTAACCAAGGTCTCGTGTTCGAGCCTTGAGTATGCAGCTGCGTTAAAACTCGGTTGGGAGAGCTTTGCCGCCCTTGTGGTCCTACCTGGCTCGAATCCGGATTTAGTCGGAGCCCCTGTGGTTCCGGATACCGGGTGGTTTAACCAAAAAAAAAAAATGGTTTATTAACATAAACGTGGATGCCTTGGGATTGAAGAAAGAGAGAAGAAGGGAGAAACAGCCAGCTTTTTTTTTTTTGGGTAAAATATCATTTTCGTCCCTAAACTATCACAAAAGTTCGTTTTTTCGTCCCTAAACTTTCAAAAGTTCTATTTTCGTCCCTAAACTATCACAAAAGTTCGTTTTTCGTCCTTAAACTTTCAAAAGTTCTATTTTCGTCCCTAAACTTTTCCAAACTTATTGATTTTCGTCCCTCCCACATCAGCACTCTGTCAAGCCACGTCAGCACTCCGTCAGAACTTTTGGAAGTTTAGGGACGAAAATAGAATTTTTGAAAGTTTAAGGACGAAAACCGAACTTTTGTGATAGTTTAGGGACGAAAATAGAACTTTTGAAAGTTTAGGGACGAAAAAACGAACTTTTGTGATAGTTTAGGGACGAAAATGATATTTTACCCTTTTTTTTTTTTTTTTTTAAAAGGTTCGTTGGGGACACGCATGCAGCTGCGTCCAAGCTGCACGTTGCGTCCCCAAGAGTCCAACATTGGTGCGGCAACCAGATTGCTACACCCGTGCTTCCCAAATTGAAATTCTAAACAGTTTAAGAAAATTATTTTAAAATGTGCTAGATTATCAATGAAGGTTTGAGACTTTAATTTTTAATCTAATTAAAATAGTGTTTTGGAAAAGAGTGTACAATGACTTCCAACAAGTCTTGAGGTAGATAGGACCTCGACCTTGACCTCCCTGTGTTTATTGATTATTTTTTCATAAAATATTCTATAACATGCTCACTATTGAAAACGACTATACAGACTAACTCTAGAATTAAAACCATAAGCTGGATAGTGAGATAAAACTTTTCCAAACGTTGGCACTAACCATCAAAGTTTTAGTCAAGGAATCCAGGGCCATCGCATTTTCAAGCTATAATTGCAAGCAGAATCAAGAGTGCTCATCATCCAACTCTAACTGAGTGTGACAAAACAAAATTATTTAGTGTTATGCAATGATTCAAAGGACAAAGGCTAAAAGGAAGAAGTTTTGAACAAAACGTGAAAATGGTAATTATATCATATGATGAAAAATAAAATATCAAGAAAAACTATAAAAAGCTCAACTGCACAAACTATTTTACCAAAACTAGCAAACATTGAGGCTCAGACAACCCAACCAAGAGCTTACACGACTATTTGAAATAATAAGACAAAACCTATACTGTCAAATACTCTCTTGATATACCATCCAATCTCATAACCAACTCTCACTCTTAGTTGCACAAATTGCAAGCCATTGCTGAGTGTTCATGAAGCTTGATTAATTTGTCTCAACGAGTAGATTTACAATAAAAATGTTGCAAACAATTTTACCTCCCCAAACTTCTATCACAATTCCAATGCATTATAAATTAACAATATATTGATTTAGGCTAAAATGCAAATTGCACTTTCTAAGTTTCTCTCAAATTCATTTCAGTCATTTAACTTTATTTTTGTTCAATTGAATCATCTAAATTTCAAATTTATTCAATTCAGACTTTACGTTCAATTTCATTAAAAATTTTCCATTATAAAAATATTTTTCTCACATGAAAAAAAAATCTATAAATCTATAAAAATAATAAAAATATTTTATAGATTTTTTTATGTGAGAATATTTTTTTCAAAAAAAAAAAAGTTAATTGCATGCTTAACAACAAATTTTTAACATAATTGGACAAATGCCTGAATTAAATAAATTTGAAACTTTGAGGACACAATTGAATGGAAGAAAATTAGAGGACTGAAATGAATTTAAGCTAAATGTAGAGAATGCAATTTGTATTCAGTAACATAAGTATATCCATTAATTACATTAACAAAATATTCTAAAATTTAAAATAATTTCATTTACCAAACCTTAACCACAGTTTGGTGATAAAGAACAACATTTAACAAAAAAAAAATTTATTCACTAACCATGATCAGGGTTTGATCAAGTGAATCTTATCAAATTAGCAAACCAACATTTATCCTAAGGCTTCTTTTTTTTTTCTTCTATAGGCCATTTAAAAAAAAAAAATATTGTAGTTCAACCTATAGCCGTGATTGAAACCCACGGCTACAGAGAACGCTATAGCCACGTTTTTCAAAAATGCGGCTTTAGGTGTTCCTATAGCTGCGTTTACCAAAAGCGGCTATAGGACATCTTTTTTCTTTTTCTTTTTTTAATTCAATTCGAATGGGCCTATAGCTGCGTTCCAATAAAATGCCATTGCAAACATGACAAACGCGGCTATAGAAATGCCATATAGCTGCGTTTCTTAAAACGAGGCTATAGGTGTATTGTTTTAGCCACATTTATAACAAACGTAGCTATAGAGCCCCAATAGCCGCGTTTTTATAAACGTGGCTAAAAAAATGCGGCTATTTTTGTAGTGGTTGTACAAGCAAGTAATTAAACAATATGAAGAGAAAAAATGGTGCAACGTTAACTGTTCGAGATTATTCACTTCAAATTAAATCAAAGAAAACAAAAGTATTCATTTGGTTTCTCTGTTTTCTCCCTCTTATATATGGGAACTAGGTACAATTATTTCCAATTTGTGCAACAATGGCTTTTAACTTTAAAAACTAAATGAGTAATTGCAACTCTAAACTGAACTTCACAATACAGGCTTTAGTATTTTTAATGCATTTGTTTTTCATTATAATCGGTATGATTATGGTTTGTGTTTTACATATCAAAATGTTTATAAAAGAGTCGAATTATTGGCCAAACTTGAATAGACGAAAGTTTTGGAATTGTTAATGGAGGAAACATCAAACATGGTACCTGTTCAGAGGATGAGTTCAATCAATTCCAATACTTTAACAATGCATTAATATTGAAGAAAATAGTATATCTTTTAAAATATCTAAAGAAAGCAAGAATCATGTCATTGCCCAAAAACGACTCAAAACTCTACAAAATTAGTAAGATTAGTGAAACCATTAAATGTGGAACAAATTTTATACCATGTTCATGAAATAATAATTACCCTATGCACTTTTCAACTTTAATGATGAATCGGCACAAAACTTCATAAATTGTCACAGAACGGGTAATACATGCAAAAAAAAAAAAAAAAAACAAGTGACAATAATGATAAACTCTAGTGAAGTTTAATGTTCTATTTAATAAAGTACTCCTAATGAATATAAACTACCTACGTTAGTATTTATTTATATAGGTGCAATTCCACGTTATCTCTTGCATATAACTTGCATCTTTATAAGATATTATTCTATATATATATATATATATATATATTATTTGTAATGTGATATAATGGTTGTACTGACAAATATATCACTAACCTGTTATTAATTAATTTCCTCCAATATTTCAATAATTTTTTTCATAAAAATTATAAATCTTTTTAGATGAAAAAAATTATAATCTTTAGCATTCTATTTGATAGACAAATTCGGAAAAATAAATAAATAAATAAGAGTGATATAGTGATTTAATCATACTATATGTATTTACAAATTTGAAAATTGCATGATATAGTAACTAATGATATAGATAAGCATGATTCAGGCTACCTACTCATGAATGCAAATATCATTTTGATAAAATAGAAATGCAAAAATCCATCAATTAATTTTTAAATTCTTGATTGTGTGTTATTGAATTGATTATTTTCTTTTGTTGGACTTTGTTTCAATTTTTGCAAAAGCAACTAAATTTGAGCAAGAATACAATATTTTAAAATCAATTGTTTCTCATATAAATGTTAGAAAAATGTCATCAAAATGTCATTATACTTAAATAATTAATGCACCACTTAAAATAATAAATATGAGGAAGCATGTCACATTCTCGACCAATCAATCAATCAATCAATAATAATAATAATAGTTTCTTTTATAAAATTTATAAAAATAATCAAATAAATTCCTTTAATATAAATAATACACAACTATAGATAATTAATAATATCATTTACTTCATTGGCTAATTAATTCAATAAACTAATACTTTGATATAAATGCAAAATTTGTTGATATGGAAGCCTAAATAAAGAAAATCTCAAAGAATGCCCCACATAACAAACTCCCATGCTCTCCCACATTAAATCTCTACTTTTATATTCATATTGATGGATTGATTCTCTATTTATGTGATCAATCTCTAGAATTTGTTCATATATGAATATATTTTATACACATGGAAACTATAAACTATACACTAGGAGTTTGGGTCTTCCAAATCATACTTGTGCCATGTAATCAAAATGTATTATACATTAATTATATGATTTGCTTTAATCCTGTAATACACTATAAGTAATTTAAAATAGTTAGTAATACAATTTTCTTTAGTAAAACTGTATTACCAAAATTTAAGAAAGATTAAATATATCATCTTATTGAAATTATCTCACTAAAACTTTTTAATTTTTTAATATTATTATTTATTTTAAATTACTTTAATTACTTACCATAATATTTTGTTTAACAATAATACTTAGAACTTACATATCATACTTGTACTAGGGTTCAACATAAATATTGCACGTTATAAGGTTCTTTTGCTATGTCTCACTAAGTAAGTACATAAAATTTGCTAATTAACTTTGCTTTTAGTAAAACTCTTTATAGCTCAAGTTTCCAAAAATTTAAAGAACTGCTCCAATTCTAATTGCACAATATCCCCCTTCCATACTCATCCCTTTTATTCCAATTTGTAGGTTTTCTCTTTTTCGGAAGAATATAGAAGCTTTGCTGCAATTTATCTTCTCATTATATACCGTAGCAAGGATTTGCTCTTTTGAAAGAATTTTGATGCATTCCATTACTTTATTTATTTTTCTAAATCACTACATTATTTTGGGTTTTGTTGTTAGGTAGTTAGAAAGGTAGTTGGGGTTGGGACTGACACTGAAAGTAAGTATAAGCACAACCCAAATAATAGATTGCGAAGCCCATTAGTGCCATTTTTGGGTTTGGCCTTTTTATATAATATATATCCATGAAATATAAATTGTTGAATTTCCCCACAACAACGTCAAGATGGCCGAGTTGGTCTAAGGCGCCAGTTTCAGGTACTGGTCCGAAAGGGCATGGGTTCGAATCCCATTCTTGACAGTCGCTTTTCTTTTTTTTCTTTTTTTTTTTCTAGTCAACTTGGTAAAGATTATATTAACCAACCATTTTTCATAATTATTGGGTTAACAATAATATGGTGGGGAAGTGGGTTGGGTGGACGTGAACCTCTGCCATTATTATTATTATTATTTATAATTCGATGCATTTAATGAGAAAAAATATATTCAAAGCTTTGCCATTGAGGTATTTTAGTTCTCCTACCAATGATATTGATTTTCTTTATTTAAAAAAAAAAAAAAACAATAAGATTGATTTTATATTGAAGGTTGAAACTATTCAAATAAATTTATTAAATTTTAATTTTCTAAATTGTGGTGTTTATTGGTTCTTTTTTCTTTTTTCTTTTTAACTGAATTTGAATGGCAGATTGAAATGTTTTATATTTCAAACAAAAACATATATTTTAAAGAAGAAGAAAAATTTATCAGAAAGCATTATTTAGATTACTATTTCTTATTTGATTGTTTGTTATATAAGAATTTTTAATGTATTAAAATATTAAATTAGAAAAATAGTTGAAAATGGAGAGCTTCCATAGAGATTGATAGGAAGTCCCTCCTATATTAAGTTACAATTACACAATAATTGGCAACCAAGAGATCCAATCATAGGTAAGACATGATATGGTTCACACTCATTTATTGAGTGAAAAGGTGTATTGAGTATGAACGTTCTTTTTTCCTCATACTTCATCTTGAATGGATTTCAACATGGAGCTCATACTCATAGGAGAGTTAGATATACCATTGAACCAAGGGGTTCTTGACTTATCAAGCATGTACAAAATCTTGCAGGCATACCATTAAATCAAGACCTCTTGACTTGAGTATGGACATAAGCCTTTCATTTTAGGTCTTCTTTGATTCAATAGCTTGACGAGCATGGGCATTGGTCACGTATTCTAACTCTTCCGACATGAAGGTTACACTCGCCTCAAAAGTCTTAAACTTAATTGTATATAGACACCAGGACAGTGCTTACAGCACCAGCACTCCAAATCCCTAGTATAATTGGTTTGGGAAAAACTTAGTGTGGGGGGTGAAGCCCAACCTAACATATTGGACCCAAGGCCCTATTTGAGGACTACTGTTTGTCCGAAGAGATGAAAATACTTGAGAAGAAGCCCATGTAAAAGAAACATGTCTAGAGAGGAGCATGGGGCATAGTCCGAGGAGATATTCAATTGTCCGAGGAGGCCATTATCCTCGGATCCGAAGAAGCTTGGTCAAACAGACGTCTGGGAAGTTCAAATGATCCTCCTGACAAGTGTAATGATAGAGATGAACCTCAGGCGCGCACGAGGATAGCAGGAACGGAGAAATATCTAGAAGACAGACTTCAACCACTACATTAAATGCACTGCACCTACTTTTCTGGCCGCATTAATGTGGAGAAGACCCCTGAACAATGCACTCTCAGCTACCGCCACTCACACAAGGCTAAAGAGGATACATGATGGGACATGCACTTAAGTGGGCGTCTAGATGATGAACAAGTAGACGATGAAGATGAAGGGAGAGGGTACTATATAAGGGGGAGAGACCTCTGATAAAAAAGGGGGATCGAACAAAGAAAGAGAAAAGAAGAAAATACCATTACTGTAGCTCTAAGAACTGTAACAAACGTTCATTCAATAAAATGTCTCTTCGGATTTTCACATTTGCCCTTGTCCGAGCATGATTGCATGTTAGACCATTCGTAAATACCATAATCAGCTCTTGTTTAATTTACATCCAGCCCAGTTCTTTCACCCACGCTCTACAAATTCATTGTCTTGGGTTCATTGGGCTCACAATCCATACCTTTTGGGTTTGGGCTACAAAAATTGACCCTACACTTAGGTACAACACCTTAGGTTCCCCTATTTAAAATTTTGACATCTGTTTAATTTGACATCCCAAACAAACGGCGTTAACCAACGACTTAAAATTTTTTCTTTTTTCTTTCTTCCTTTTTCCCCTCTTCCTTTTTCCCCTGTACTGCGAGAACCCATGGCTTCAAATCTCCAATTGCCTCATTTTCTATTGGGTTTCAAATAAAAAAAAGGGACCCTTCTTCCTCATTTTCTCAGTAACCAAACAGAAAAGATTAAAAAATAAAAGCCAGATCTACTGGGTTTCAAACCAAAAAATGGCACCTGAACTTGAAGCTACGATCAGTACCAATTAGATCTGATCCGTTCAGATTCCACAGAATCATAGATCAGAAAAGAAGAAAAAATCATAGATCAGAAAAGAAAGAATCATAGATCAGAAAAGAAGAAAGGAAACAGATACACATACATACACACACCGAGAGAGAGAGAGATATGAGTTTTTTTTTTCTTTTTTTTCTTTTTTGGGTTTTGGGTTTGGAAGAGAAGGGTCATGGGTGGTTTGGAAGAGAAAGGTTTTGGGTTTGGAAGAGAAGCCATTTGCAGGTACAGGAAAAAGAAGGAAGAAGGAAATATGGGTTTTGGGTTTGGAAGAGAAGGGTCATGGTAGTTTGGAAGAGAAAGGTTTTGGGTTTGGAAGAAAAGACGGTTGTAGGTACAGAAAAAAGAAGGAAGAAGGAAGAAAAAATTTTGGTACTGGTTAATATTTTTTCTCACTTAGTTTGTAATTTTTTAATTAAAAATATGCCACATTTTTAAAGAAAATGCCAAGTCATTGTGAAGTTAGCCACGTAAGTAACACTGTTAACAGAAGTTAGTAAAATGACCAATACAACTCAGTTTTAAAAATTAAAGAACTAATTATGCTCGCTTTAAACTTGAGGGACCAATTGTACACACAGGGTAAACTTTAAGGACCAATAGTGTAATTTTGCCTATAAAAAAAAAGATATTTTAATTTTAAAACTGTCTACTTAGTTTGTTAAATTAGACAGATGTCAAAATTTTAAATAAAAAATTTAAAGTACTGTATCTAAGTTTTGCGCTATCGGTTTAATAGTTAATGTAATTGTGCATAATGTCATAAAGGTTGCGCATTTAATAAGAATCACAAGTCACGGAAGAACTTTCTTTTCCATTTCAAACTAAAAAGACCATTTTAGAAACATTTATATTTCAATAAATTCGGGGTAATAGATATAAAATTAACCAAAATCTGATTTTAACAATTAAGATTCAATAACTTACTTTAAATTAAGATAATACAATATAATAACCGTTTTTTTTTTCTTTTTTTGAGAAGGAATATATGACAGTCAAAATGGCAAAAATTTTTAACTTTTAGTTTATTATATTTTGTATCAGTTTTATTCATTTTATTTATTATTATTTTTTAATTAGACAAAGTTAACTTTGGTATAATCCTATGCAACTACAGGACATCCAAACAGGCGCTACAAATTTCACTGTGAAAAAGAACATGCATCCCAATCAACCAGAAATGATAAGCACAAAGCACATGGCATCCTAGAAGTCGGTATAACATGCACGCGGTAAACGTAAACTAGGGTAAAATTAAAAAGAATCACCAACCAACTAATGGCAAGCTAATGGCATTTAGAACAGCAAAAGATTGGGCCATTTGGGAGACCAAATGTAATTCTGGCAGCAGATGACCACAGCCGATTGACTATAAAAAAATTAAACATACAAAATCAAACAGAAATGAATATCAAACCCAGTAATATTACTAGAAAAATCAAATTCCAAGGCAATGCCATCGATGCAAATATTATCATAAAAGAAGAACCAGATAAATAATTTATCATCAGAGTAAACAAATAAGTAGTCAGGTAGCAAACAAACAAAAATTAAAAACCATTCAAATATCGTTTAACATTTCATCAACGCCAACCTAATTCAAAATTTCTCTAGACTCTCAAAGCATATTTCGTAACTCAAGTAACTATTGCTTTATCATCCACTCATTTTTAACTCTTTGAGGCTATCTTTTCCTTCGCCTTTTGAATCTTCAAAACCTTTTTCACAATCTTTTGCTCTTCAACCAAGAAGGCTCGGATTATCCTACACAAAAAAAAAACAAAAAAACAAAAAAATATTAACTCAGAACATGCTCTATTGACTTTTAAAAAGAATAGAACACAATCATTAGGTGCTGCTATGGCAACATACCTCTCCCTAACAGCACCTCCAGACAGCACACCACCATATGCCCGATTCACAGTCCTTCGGTTTCTAGGCAATCTAGACCTTTTGTATTCAGCAGGTCTCAAGTGAGGAATCTGCAGAGAGACCAACATTGAATTAGATTGACTTGCCTCTTATCATGAATATGTTGATCATAAAATCTTTTTAGTAAAGCAAACGAGAAACTATGTTAATTGTGACAATCAAGATACCTCTCTCTCTCTTACACACACACATGCAAGTCAACACAAATGCACAATAAATGCTTTTTGAAACCTCCTGTAATGACTCCCCCAGAGTCAAAACCAACTTCAGGCCACACCATATATAGCTCTTCTTATAGATTGTATGGTCTTAATAATTGTAGTAGCATGTGATAGTTTGAGATAAATGCAGCATCTCTATTTTCAAGAGGCAAGGAATATACTGAGAAAGAATAACTTGGCAACAAAAGAGCATATTTTCGCAATTATCATTTAAATTTACCTACAAGTTACATAATTATGTAATAAATTGCTAATTAAAGAAAACAAAATCAGTAATGGTTCACGCATAAGTGCTTGTTCAGAGTCAAGCTCAATTCCCAGCAGCATCATCACTTTCATGGTTTGGGGGTTGGGGGGATCCTGCCCAGAAATAATTACTCTACAGTGTCAAAATTGACTTCAAAATATGCAATGCAACTGTTGATCCATACATTCTTGTGCCTCAAAAGTGAGCCAAATACCACAGACATTACGGTTACAAAATAAATTCAGGGCACAACGCTACATATTAACCAACATAACACCATGCAGACAATGATTGATCAGAAATGAAGTTCAAATAAAAGTTAGATGTGAGTTCCAAGAGTTTTGGTAAAAGGCAATGTAAAAGTACAAAATCAATATTACAATACTATGTGACCAGCTAGAACAAAATCTACAAAATTGCAAGTAGCATGCATAAGAATTACTATTAGGTAAAAAATGAAAATCATTTCCTCCACCCCTAGCATCTTGCCTTCTCATGTCTTTTAGAATGTCATCTCTCTATGAACAATATCAAATCCTATAAACAAAATTCTATTTGGACAAGCTAAAATGAGCTGAGCGTATTGATGCCTCACATAGGAACCACATATATACACATTTTCAAGACTGAAACTTGTTATCACCAAAATGGACTCATGCCTATCTCACATCAACTACTATACCCCTAAATAACACATTACCACAAATTAGGTTCCCATAATCAGACAAAACAAACAAGGAACCTAATTTGTAAATACACATTTTCAGATTTAGCAAAAGACCCAATACACCAAAACACAAATATGTAGATACTACGTACCCCTTGGATTCTCTTGCCAGTGACAGGGCACTTGGGTCCACTTGCCCTCTTCTTAGTGGTCTGATACACCAACTTTCCACCTTAAAAATCCACACAAAAACACAAACATTAACACGAACCCATATCGGAAAATCAAACCCAAACCTCAAAAACCCACAAACAAACACAAACCCATATCCAAAAAACCGAACTAAAACACCATTTTCAAAACAAAAACAAAAACCCAATATCAAAAATTTAAGATTTTTAAGCAGCGTTCAGTGGTTTTTTACCAGGGGTCTTGACGACCCGGTGCTGGTTGGACTTGGTGGCGTAGCTGTGGCGCTTACGATAGGTGAGCCGCTGCACCATTTTCAGGCACTCTCTGTTTGAGGCTGTCTCAGATGGGTGTGTGTTTTTGTGTGAGAGTGAAAAACAAAAGGGTTACAATTGATTGAAGAAAGTGTATAAATAGGGTTTTGGGTCTAAGAAGCCCTAGATCTGACGGTTCTGGTGAGATTGTGATTATTATAATAACGGTTGGGATTAAGTTTAAAGTTATGGGGCTGGACAAAGGTTCATGGTATGTGATATGGGCCGGACTATTTTCTTCTAATTTTTTCTATGGGCTTGGATGAGAGGGTGCAATGCAAATTTGTGTGGACTAAATTTCTTGTAAATAATGCCCTATTATTGAAACAAGCCTAATAATTGTCATCCAAATAAATAAAAAATCCCCAAATTCATTAGGTGTGTTTGGCCCAAAACGTTAACCTTTTTCTTTTTGTTTTTTTTTTCCTTGAGAATTTTTTAAAAATTAACAAAATTAGAATAAATTAGTTTTTATTTTTTTGTAACACATTTAACATAGCTACTAAAAAATATATTTTTTGATAATTACTATGCAAATAAGCTATTAAAATTTATGGTTCCCAAAAAAATCAAAAAAATCTTGTCCAATGAATGTATGTTGAGGTCCAAAATTTCACAACAAAGCCCATTCCATAAAAAAATAAAGAAGGCCCAATTCGTGCAGCAAGAAGAATCAACATCAAGGCCTTATATATGTTCAGATTTCCAGCAAAAAAGGCCATTAAAAAGTCCAGCAAATTCCAGTGAAAGAGTTGGGCCGGGATCCCCAGAGGCTCGGGATCCTCGGACGTGCAGCACAGCTAAAGTGGATTGAAGCAAGTTTAAAAGAGGGATAAAAGACAAAGAGCATGCGGGTCTCATGCACCCAGACATACAGTGGGATCAGAAAGTACGAAGCAAAATGCAAGAGCTGTGCCTCAAGGAACCAACAATGAGAAGACCATAAAAAATGAGAGGTAACCGGAAGTAGCTTTGAACCCAGCAGTAAAATGTTCCAACTATTTGAGGAAAATGACAAGGATGGAGTGCAACCAAAAAACTGGAAAAGTGGAAGAAATGGCCAAATAGCTAAAGAATCAGCAAACAGAGGGAACCTTGAAATGGAAAACCAGCTAGGGGCTTTCAGCTTAGTCAGACCAAAAGGAAGAAATTATGAGGAAAAAAAGGAAAGGACAAGCCTCTGGGTAACTGACACAGTACAAGCTCACAAGGGGCAAAAGAGAGAAATCGCTCGTGCCTTAAAGCCCTAGAGTCGCACTATAAAAGGAAGAGAAAACCCATGCTGAGAGACATTCATTCATCACCATTTTGATCTGAGAAAAGATATCACAGCAAAGCCATTGGAAAAGCTCTGTAAAATCAAAAGAAAACAGAGGAACCGCTCCCGGTATCCCAGAGACAGCCACTATAGCATATGCTTGGATTCAACAAATTCAAACTTTGCAAGTCTTGGAAGCTTGAATAGCTATCAAAGTCTGTAACTTTTGAACTTAGTTGAACCTTGTATCACGTCTTAGTGAGCATATTGTAATCCACAATCAAGAAAATAATGAAATACCTCATATTGATTTGAGGATCTCTAACAATTATTTCGTGCATTTCTTTATTGCATTGTCTTCCTTTACTGTTTCTTGCTAAAATCTTTCTCATCTAACTATCTTGGAAGGCAAAGCTCAAGCAAAGCCACTCGGACTTGAGTTCCAAATCCCACAAGTCTTGTGCAAAAGCACCAAGTCTGTGAGAATTAGGGCCAGGATCCTCGTGGCAGAATCATTTTCATGAAACTCATTTATATATATGTATATATATTAAAATGTATATCCTAATCTAAGAAACTAACAATTATTTGGAGATATGTGTATTGTATAGTGTGTTTTTTTATGTAGCACCCATAGAGGCAAAGGGAGAGGACAAAGCTCTATTGCATAATAAACATGGAAAAGACCATATAGTTCAGAGAACCAGAGATTCTGGGTTTTTACAGGCCTAGTACGTCCCGGGATCCCACGACAGTATGCCCGGGATCCCACGTCAGTACGCCCCAGGATACTAAGAGGAATTGCATTTTTCATCTTGAGGAGCTTTATATGACTTGCGCACAACTTGGTTCGTAATCAGCCCCATTTAGCTGCGGTGAACCAAGCCCAGTCCACCAAAACAACAAGTATTTGGGCCCGGGATCCTTGTCTCTACTTGGGCCTGTGTGCTAAGAAAAAAAAGCACTCTCACAATGTACAAAACTCACATCTCTATACAGTATAGGGAAGGTGATTGGTAAAGTAATCTTTAAGTCTAACTTTTTTCGGTTGACAAATACGTAGCGATTTAAATTTTTAATGGTGGGTGATGTTGAAATGAAAATCCACTAGTCATATCGTCCAAAGAAAAGAAAGGAAGTTAGGAGCATGCTCGTCCGTAGCAACCTCGTCCGTCCGTCCTTAAAGGATAGATGAGGTTGTTGTGTCTTGAGCACGTTGAGCCTTAGACGACTCAAATTTCCACCAAGCGTGAGAGAAGTCGAACCATTACAAGCCAAATCCAGCCGTTGTGGAATGCAGATCCAAATAATGTAACTTCCATGGCAGTTATGGAAGTTACCTCTGAATCTTTCGTACTCCTCAACAATAGGAACGGTTACCAAACAAATAACCGTTCCCCACATGCTATATAAGCGATCGCCAACGAGAAGGTAAGGCATTCTGATACTTCCAATATACTTGGAATTACAAAAAGACTAACTTTGCCATCGGAGGATTCTTGGCCGGCTTCCACCGGTCTCCTCTGATTCTGTGTTTGTTTTCTCAAGACTCAGTCACAAAATCATCAACACCTGAGCCTTTCAGCCCACTGATATTATAGGATTCATCAGTGGGTTATGTAATTGAAGACTTGGAAGTGTTTGGGGATACTCATTTGTTAGGGAGCTTTAATATATATATATATATATAAGGACAATGTTTAGCTATAACCTTATTTAATATCTTTTTATTGGAGATAAATTTTAACAAATTCACCATTGGATTACATTTTCTTCTTATTTCCTCTATGCTTGCAAAATTTATAGAAAATAAAAAATCAATAGCTATGTCATCAATAAATTGTTTCAATTGCAAGTTTTTATAGTTTAAAATTATGCATAAAATATAAGTTTATAGATCATATAGTAAATAATATCCGATTGACACAAAATTTGACATATGTACTAAAAGCGTAAAGAATATACAATTCAATGGTTAGATTTTCAAAATATGTAGTATTATTTATTTTATTGAGTAAGATTGTGACCTTAACTTACAACCAATTTTGTAATTAAACTTTGTCCTGTATGGGTTAATTAAGTAGATTTTAGGTTTAGATTTATGTTTTTTTTTGTGTAAGTATAGACATGAAGTATAAATTTTGCCGCTTCTCTTTAATTGTAGCCCCAACATATTTTCAAACACTAATTAATGCAATTGATAGAAGAGACTATTTAAGACGAGAATAATGGTTTTCTTAAGAGGAGAAGGGTGGCAGATTGAACCGGCAACACAAAGTCTGAAGGATGGGTAGATAGACCTTAGTCCATTGGTAATAATAAGATGTGACTGGTTAGACCATACTTACACTTAGCCCATAGCCTACGAAATCTAAAGTTCAAGCCCAAACCTGACATTACTAAAACTTGGGCTTTACGTTGTTAAGCTCAAAGGTAAGCCCAACATTACATTTGCTGAAAGTAGAATTCTGTATTCACCAACTTATGGCCTATTTGCGTATAAAAAAAAATAAAAAAAACTTATGGCTTATTTGAATGAAGGGGGAAGGAGGGGAGTACAGTAGAGTTGATTAAAAATAAATTAATTTTGTGCTAAACTATTCTACTCTACTCTTCCTCCCTTCCCCTCAATCCAAACGAACCATAAAACATGTTACAAAACCTTTAAAAAAAAAAAAAACGTTACAAAATAGATGAGGAGGGGATATGTCATATGTATCAGTCTACTAAGGGTTAAACCCCTTAAAGTCTCATACAAAATTCTGCAAATCAAAATTTGAACTGTAATTGAATTTTAGTTGTTTTTCTGGTTGTAAACTTACCCTCTTGGCCAAAAGTTTGGCACATTGGCTAGCCTCACGTAACACGTGTCAAGATACCGTATCACCCTCCTCCATGGTCAGCTTAGCAGTTCCCTACTATACAAAACCAAAGGAGCCAACACAGGAGGAAAACAAATGTGAGACTTAGAAGTTATAAAATTTAGTACAGTTATAGAATCAATATCAAATATTACATCACTGTAACCCATCTGCCAAGTCATGTATAATCTTTGTCTTACTGCCTATAACTCTAATTGCTTGCTTATGGATGTTCCAATGTTTAAGGAAAACCCCTTGATCCAATAGCCATTAGTGTCACGAAGAATTCCAATTGCACCTACTTCCCCAAGGTCTAGAGAGATCCATCAAATCCAAATGACTTTGGTTACTAGGAACTGGTTAAGTAGAAGAATTTATTGGCTAAATAGACATTTTGAAAAGTGGTTTGGTGTATGTATTGGTTGATTTTTTCAAAAAAAAAAAAAAAAAATTCACTTTCAGCCACTGATTTGATATAAGAATTTAACGAAGGGTCCGGATTAGGTCCAATGTCTAGTGACACTAGACCCGTTGGAATTGTGACACATGTCTATTTTTAGACACGTGTCATCACCAAACCGGGTCCAATACACTAGACCCAAACCTCTCTCTTCAATGGAAGGAAGGGTATACCGATCATTGATGATTTCAATGTTTTAATTGGCCCATAGACCCCAAACTTGTTAGTCCAATAACACTCTCTAAGAACCTAAGATATGGTTTCTATGTGATCATAATGGGGGCATTTATGAGTTATTTTAATTTATTTAGGGCACATGACTTTCATATTCAATCCCACTTTTTCAACGGGGGATTAGGGAAAGAATTAAGATGATGGTACCTTGAGGGTTGGGCCACAAATAAGAGAGTCCTGAGTTTGATAGAATAGTGGTAAAGTGGTGGTTTAATAATAAGCTCATTCTTAATTGGTAATTAGATGGTTAAAGATTGAGATGACAATTATTTTATATCTAAAAAATGTTGGCTTCCTTCAATTGAATTTCCTTTCTAAAAAGCGGTCCTAGACTCCTAGGACTACTTGTCTAAGAGGAGAGGACCACAAGAAAGCCAATTGTTAATCCAAACGTTTATATGGTCAAAGCCTCCCATAAATTTTTTGGGTTGGTCCATATTCTCCATGCTAGGTTGGTAAGTAGAGCCAAATTATTTTGTTTGGATTTATGAATGCCATAAATTTTTACCATGGTGACTACGTCTCACTCAAGGACTCTGTCCACAAGAATTCTCAATTAAGTTTATCAAGGGTTTTACTTCAAAAAAAAAAAAAAAAAGTTTATCAAGGGTTTGGCAGATTTTTGTTTGTTTGTATCTTTAGAATGCGGTATGCCTATTGTTGTTTTGGTGAGAAGAGAGTTTTGGATTTATTTGGGCTAATAACTTTTTTTGAGGGTGAATTTGGGCTAACACTTGGCCTAAGTAATTACAAAAATACTGAATTAGGTATGAGATTTTGACAATCTCTGTTTAGGCCTTACAAAAGAGGGTGATATTATCGACAAATGAGAGGTTTAAAATGAGCAAGGCAGTGCAATGTTCTCTAGTGGCTTGATCAAGTACCATAGATAATTTAATCAAGCATGATAAAACAAGTATGGTGAGAGAAGATCTCCTTACCTTGTGCCTTATAAAAAGGAAAATTATGGAAGAAAAGTACCAATCCACATCATGGAAAAAGTCACACTAGATAGCATATCCATGATAAAATTGACAATGTTCTTTGGAAAATGGTATTTCTCTCGAGTGTTTCAAATAAATCTCCATTCAAGCCTATCATATACCTTATTTAAATCTAGCTTCACCACTACAAATTGAATACAACTTTTTTTCCGAAGCATAGTTTTAATTAGATCTTGAACACATTAATGGAGTGGAAACAGTTATCACCATTGTTTTAAAAACCGTACTGAACCGACCGGTTCAACTGGGAATCGGGAGCCACTCTAGTCCGGTTAAAAGCCCCAACACCGGTCAACAACCGAAAAACCGACCAAAAATCGGTCAAAAACTGGGATTGAACCGAAAATTAAAAAAGAAACGGTTCGATGCCCGGTTCGGTTTTTAAAACCACAGTTATCACTAGCCACAAGTAGATGTGAAATATTTGTAGGGCTACATCCATTGACATATTTTTAGTCTTGAAATCTTCCTTACTCTAAAATTTAGGGAGTGAAAATGTAATAATTGAAAAGTATGTATGACAAAAATTTTCTATGGCCAAACCCCAACCGGTAAATAATCTATCCATAAATGACATGATTTTTTAATTTGAATGAAACTCTAGCGATTTCATTTTACTTTAAATCTTAAGGGGTCAAATGTAAGAATTGAAAATTTATACTAAATTGTGATATGTCAAACCACGCAGGGTAAATTTTAGTTTTCCCTTAAAGCAATGTTCTACAAACTATAATAATTTCATCAGTAAGTAAAAATAAATAAATAAATAAATAAATAAATAAAAGTGTGGTACATTATATGATGTGCTTTACCACATACTTTACAAAGTATTTATTTATAATATTATAAATGAAGCTCTACTGCTCAAGTTTCAAAAAATGTAAAATACTACTTGAATTTAATTTCAATGACCTTAAGCTTCAATAAAAAAATTTTATTAAAAAATTGATCTAATTTTTTTTTTTTTCAATTTCCTAAATGCAAGTGAGGAGATGAATCAGATGATATATCTTGAACCTGTTATATATAGTGAGCGTTTGGATGCGCGCGGATTACACTATGCAGGAGACATTGTGCACTGTTCATGCACTGTTCACGAGACCCACAATCACTTTATTCAAAAAAAATATTACAAATGGGTCACACAGTACTATTTACACATTTAATAATTATTTTGCTACAGTATTTTCAATTTTCAGTTTTCAGCAAAATAAAATGTATTTAAACGAATCCATAGTGAGCTTCTCAAACATGTGGGTCGCACTATTGTATGGAGCCCATGTGTTATGAGAGTACCATTGTATGCAGCAGTTACTAAATATCTTCTCACGTATGTAAGAGGATTCGAGCTTTGGATCTTTAATCTACAAAGGAGAGAGAATATCTCCTCATGAAAGTGTTTTTTTTTTTCAACCTTTTTCTTTTGACAAGGCAAAAGTCTAAGGAAAAAATCCACAAAATAGAGGGGTCCTCGACTACCCTATATTCAACAAAACGTACTAGTATATGAAAACTTTGGTATTGACGCATTAAAAAGTCTAGTAATTGGTAGGTCATAGTATTAGTTGGGGTGCCTCATCTTTGAAGGACCGACGTTCGTCTAATGCACGCAGGGCAGAAAATTTTCCCATTGATGATTGAACCACCACTTTGTCCAACCTGCCGTGGGAATAAATCCGTCTAGAACTACAATAATTATTGTGAAATGAATCTTTGGCAGAGGTTTTTTTATTTAACTCTTTAGTTTATATATTTATGTACAAAATTTTAAAATCTCATAGGTTAAAATTTAAATACAGTACCTTAAATGCTATTCCTTAGGTTCCACTCTTAAGATTCAGTCATGTGGCTACTTAACTAAAAAAATACACTTCTATCACATGAAAAAAAATTCACATGGTAGAATTTTAAAAGGCGAACCTAAAGAATAACACCTAAGTATTGTACCTAAGTCTTGCCCAATCTCATACTCTTTTGTTTAAAGTTTTCAAGTTTTCTTCTCAAAAAAAAAAAAAAAAAGGCATTGGTCCTGATAGAAATTTGATCATAACACTTGGGGCTAATACTTGAATCTTATAACTAGCACTGTGCACGTATAGAATTTATTTTGTATAAAAAAGATCATCATATTTCATGAAGAGATTATTTTTGTATAAACACCAAACTTATGAAGTTGATTGTCTTCTTGAAGCTAGACACACACTCTCTCTCTCTCTCTCTCTCTCTGAGTGTTTTTATTTTATTTTGAAAAAACTTAAACACCATTCTTTAGAATATGTATTTTAAGTTCTCCAATTAGATTTAGTTATGTAATTTATTGACCAATGCAACACATTCATGTGGCTTGTTGGCTATTGCATGTACAGTTACAGCTCTCAATGCCATGTGATTGAATTTACCCTTTAATTTTTACATAACTAATTGAAGCAATAGTAGTTAGACAAATACATCAGAGCAGTATTAGCATGGCAAAATTTTCCAAAATTTTCACTAGGGATCTATGATATGTACATATACACTGACAAAGCTAATACGATCAACATGGAAAAAGCAAGAATGAAGGTTCTACATGCATCTTTCGGTTGACAAAGCTAACCTGGCTTAATTTACTGTGACACCAAACTAGTTGGTCCGTTGTTATCCTAGACATGTTTAAGACCCTTGACACTAATTTCATATCTACTTGAGAGAAGAAGTAATGATGATCTATGCCATCTTCTTGATGCTTTTGCAACCTCTTTAATATGCAGTTTCCACTCCTGAAAATGTCTTTAAGCTTCTTCTCTTTCTGAAATACCAAAATAATGTGCATTAGAAAAGACAATGAGCATATATGGTTAAGCTAAAAGAACAAGAAATTAGGAGTTTATATATGAAATAAGCTAACCTTTTGAACATCAGTTCTAAGCTCCATCAAAAGCACAGAATCTGAAGGGTTTTGGAGTTCTACATGTGCCTCCTTTCGACATGTTAGAATCGTGGTACATGCATCTTTATCAGCATGAATGAATTTCCAAATGGTTCTCATTGATCCTTCCAAGTTCTCTATCAACTTGTCAATTGTAATTGCACCATCATCTCTCGCTTTTTTTTCTTTCCCTTTGTCCCCTGCAAGTTTGTACTGATTTAATTTTGCTACCAAATCAAGAATTAACTTAAAAGTGACCATCAAATGGGACTATCTAAGATGAGGAACATGCAAAAAGTTACTAAATCATGTATTAGTCAGTCATAATAAACACAATTTATAAAAGTTAAAAGAGTCTCAAGAATTCTCACCTCTTATTACTGGTACTTGAAGAAAGTTACGATTAACACATCGATTCTTGACATAATTTTCAACCCTTGGCCCTTGAAAAGGTTCATTTTCAATAAATCTTTGCAAGAGCACTTGAAACTGTTGAAATTCACCTGCAACTTCATTATAAGGAAGTAGTCCATAGGGGTCAGATTCCCATAACTCCAAGGCCTTCTCATATTGCCAGTGAAGGATTTCCCAGGAAAGGCATAACTGACCAACATAAACCACTTCCAAATCACTATGCAAGTCTGTAATGAACTTCGTCATTGGGTCAAGTTCAGACTTTTTGCGTTTGCTTAGCCAGAAGCTCTGTAAAAGAATGGATTTGATTGCTGGAGCCGAGGATTTGCGGCTTGAAAACGATTGAAGTGGGTCCTTCGACTCCAGAAAACCTGTAAAATCATCGTGAGACACATGAGATGTTGTGCATCCTCCACATTAGACTTTTTTTTTGATAGTCTAGTCCACATTAGACTTAAAATAATAGTCTTGATAATAGGACAACTATGCATTAGCATATCCCAAAATTCACTTTACCTAAATAGCTATAATTTATGCAGCACACATTTTAGCTTTACCAAACTTCTCTTGTCTTTTAGTACTAGTTTATTCACAAAAAGAAATCAGCCATAAGAAATTTTGGTGGAGCATTACCATCAGTGATAGACTTACAGGAAAAGAAGAAATTCAAATTTCAGCAGAAGTCATTCCAGAATAAGATAAGTATTTCAAATGAAATGGTGGTGCTAATTGAAATTTCTGGCCCGCCAAATAACACTAAAGGACCATGAATGTGAAACTTTAACTAACCATTATTTTTGGACTCAAGCATAAAAGGCAAATGGGGTAGCTCAGTATGCATACCCAGGTAGAATGTTTTGGCACATAGACAATAACTAAACAACTTAACAAGAAAGAGATTACACATCATATGACACTCATTGCAAAGTAGACAATTTCAAGTTTTGCTACTTCTGGAAGGATTCTTCAAGTAGTTCCTTTACACGGTTGTACAAGTACGTAAGGAAAAAAAATCTTACTTAAAAAAAGGAAAAGAAAAAAATGTCCAAGAAAATAAGAGAAATATAGTTGATAACATAAATCTCTCCCAACTTCCTACTTTTATGTAATCGTAATTACTCTAAGGCTTGGTTGGGATCTAATTAGGTTCATGCTTCTTCCATGCCCAACTAACCAGATTTAGTGGGTCCTTGTCTCTTACTCTTTTTTTTTTTGAGAGAATTGTCTCTAACTTAATAATCTAATAGAGTTAGGTTGAATTAATGATATCATTTACTTGAATGTTATTAAATGTACATAATTATAGATGGGCTCATCAACAAACATGATATGAAAATTTTTGCTTAAAAAAAAAAAAAAAAAAACACGAAAAGAAATTTAAAAATTAAATAGCAAGAACTGCTAACAAGTAACTGACCTATTGCATACATCTTCTGGTAATTCAAGATATCGAATTTCCGCATACGTTCTCTGTAACTTTTGTAGAACTTGTGAAGCTCACTCATTCGATCACCATATTGGAACTTCTCATCAATCTTCCAAGGCTTCAAATCTTCAATTATTTTTGGACACTCAGATTCCTCAAGAATGGTGGGTAGGCCTGTGGCTCTGACCTTTTTCAGCTCCATCTTCAGCTGCTCTATCAAATCTTGATGTTCCCACAATGTTTCCAATCCATTTGAATCCTCAGCATCCCACTCCAATGAATTCTTTGAATTGGGTTTTCCATCCACTGATTTTTCATCTTTGCCAACAAATTCTTCGTCTTTGGAATTGTTGGTATCATGAGAAACATCCTCACCACGCTTTTCTGAGTTTAGAGTATCTGAATTCTTCATATCTGACTCTTCTAGTTTTCGAAGCTCTTCCAGAATATCACTATCTTCTCCATCAAAATCTTCTGGCTCGTACCCAGAATTCAAGTCCAAGTCTTCCACATTGCCTCCATCACTTGTGCCCTCAAAATCTTTTTCTGACAAAAATCCATCACTGCTCAAATCAACTAATTGATCCATAACTGAGCTTGAAACAACAGAATCCAAATCAAAATCTGAAGCCATGAAGTCCTTTTCTGAAAAAAAATCATGTTCACCAGAAACATTTTCTTCACCTAAGGAATCATTCTCAGACTCCCCCAATTGTTCTTTCTCATAATGAGCATCCTTAGAAGAAGTCGTAGCCTCTAGCCTCTCTGACTCCTCAGAATTCTCACAAACTTCATCATGAACAGCTTCTTCTACTGAATTTTGTTGAGTAGAATGAGAATCTCCTTCTGACAAAAACGAACGGCCGTGAGTCGCGTTATTTCCAATCAAAGTATCATCCGAAATAGCATAAAATTCTTTGACTGTAAAGCTTGAAGCTTCTGTTTCCTCCAAGAAGTGGCTAAAACTCTTGCCGGACAAAAACTCGTACTTATTGGTGCTTGTGGAGGGGCTGGTGTTATCTAAGCTGAAAGAGTCGCCACCATTCCCTTTATTGCTTCTGCTGATTTCTTCATAAGTAGGAAACCTAAATTTGAACTCAAACTTAGGCGTTTCCGACTCTATTTCATCGAATTCATCGTGCCGTCCTTCCATTCTTCCAAAATTTGCAGAATATTTCAACTTAAACTCTGCCTCTGGTTCAGTATGATTTGAATCAATTTCATTGTTTTCTTGGGAACCAATGCTAGAACAATCGGATTTTCCCCTTCCAAAACCAACATACTCTGTATCCCCTTGTTTAAAATTTTCAATATATGCTACTTCCATAGGATTGGAACAAATTTTATTCTTTTCTTGGAAAAGATTTTCATTTTTGTTGTATCTGAAAAGAAAATAGAAAAATGAATTAGTCAATTAAAAAGCATAAAGAAAAAAATAATTAATTGAAGTCAAAAATGGTAGTTGAATACCTGAGGAACACTCTGTTTACGAAACCGAACAGAGTACGCCAGAGTCTTGAAACAGAGGCCAAGAAAAACCCCGCAAAGAGAACCATCTTTAGGTAGAAAACCCCTTTGGTAGAACCCATATTCAATAAATTGAAGTGGGTTTTGGGAAAAAATTTGTTAAGGATCGCCATAAAATAAATCCATCATAGTCTTTATTGAGTTTGAAGCAAATAGAGAGCAGAAAACAGAGTAAGTCATGGAAACTCTGATTTCTACTTTGAAAATTTCAAGTTAAAAAAGGGACCTTTTACCTGTTAAAACTTAAAACCACAAATTGAGCACAAAAAACTTCAGTTTTGCATGGATATCCGACTTAAAAGGAGGTTGAAATCTGACCTAATTAGAGAGATTTAAAAGGGATTTGAAAGCAAAAACTGAGGACAGAAAAGAACCTGTCAGCAACTACTAGGGTTGAACTAATCTTTTGGGTTGCTTAGAGCCTTGGTTTTCTGAGGACCGTTATGTGATACTCTTACACCTACAGAAAACTTCATCAAGTTGGAGAGAGACAGAGAGAAAGAGACAGAGAGAAGAGGGTAAAATTGAAAGTTTACGTCTTTATTTTCTTGGGGAGTCTGAAAATTTTGAAGTCTAGGAAAGTTTTATATTAATTAGTTGATTACTTAAAAGTATTTATTAGTTGAGAGAAGAAGAAAAGTGTTTGGGGAATGTGAAAATGAGGCCGACTTACACGAGCCAGTTGTAATATCGGCAGGTCGGTGGGGAAATATCCACGGCCATGAATCTTGCTTTGAAATAGTAATAAAATTAGATAATAAGAGAAATAAAAATAGTTTTTTGAGCAGAAAAAATAAAAATAGTCGGTACAACTAAAGGGAAGAAAAGGAAAAATAGAATAATAAGTAATAACCTTCCAAAATTTTGCTATTTACCAAAAAGAGAAAAAAAAAAAACTTTAAGTTCCTTAAGGTATAAGGAAATTAACGATAATGATCTCCTAAAATGGTACCTAATTACAAATTTATAATTTTTTGTATAAAATCGAGTAAATTGGGCAACGGCTTGAGATTTCATCAGGCAAAGTAAATTGCAAATTTTATTGCTTGACCAAGACTTAAGTTAACCCACAAAAAGATAGTAGTATCTTATTAAGGATAAAAGAAATATTTCTTTATACCTCTAATGTTTAATTAACATAAAGCTCATGGAAGGAATATTATTTAATTTATTTCTAATAAAACTTTCAATTCCTATTTAGTTTCCTTATACCTTGAAGGAGTTAAATGTATTTTTCTTTAAAAAAAAAATTTTATATCCACAACATTTTCACAATTCTTTTACAATAAATTTTAAATGGTATGTCGTTACTCACGGTTGCATAGATAAAAAAATAATTTTAAGAGTAAATTCAAATTAGAACTAATAACAATTCAACACCTAATATTTATTATACAGGTGTTGTGAAAATAAGATAAAGTAAGCAAAAGAAAGATTTCTAAGAATACTGCGCCCCTGAAACCTGCTGGACACTCCCAACCCAAGTACAACTTCACTCGTTTTAGACCAACCCATTATCCAAGCAAGATGAGAAAGGGCTATGAAGTTTCCAATCAACGCGGAGAATAGTGAAAGTGGTTTTTTCTTTTCTCTCTCCTCAATTTCTATTTTGCTTTCAAAAAGTGAAAAAATATATATAATAATATTCTTTTTAGTTAAAAAACTGATATTTGGTAACTGGTTTTTCTCTTATTTTCTGTTTCTAAATTTTTTTTTCCTGTTTTTTAGACTAAAAAACTTGTCTTGCGATCCAAAATAGACAGAAAACAATAACTGTTCTTAAAACTTAATTTGTAAAGGAAACTGAAAACGTGTAAAATGTTATTTTTAATTTCTAATTTTCAAAAGTCAATTAAAACACACATTTAATTTAATGAATCTGTCTTATTTAATGAGTTAGCATTAGAGTTCAAATCCTAGTAATAACATATTTTAATATTTTCTATTTTTTTCTTCAAAAGACTATATTTTTTTTTTTTAATTTCAACTAACTAAACTTTTTTTTTTCAGAAGTACAAGAAAATTGCTTTTTTTTTTTTTATATATTCTCAAAAACAAGTTTTTTGGCACTAGTTTTTGTGATTTTGAGCTGCCTAATTCTATACTTTTTTTGACACCAAATTTATGTTTATGAAAGTTTGAAAAAAAAAAAAAATATACAAGAAAATTTCTTATTTAAAAGAATAAAAAATAAGGTAAAAAAAGAGAGTTTAAATGCTTTTTTTTTTCTCTCTAAAGAAAAATTTATGAATTTTTTTATTTTTATTTTTTTATATAAGATAGAAATTCTACTCTATCATAATCTAAGTATATATGTGTGTGAGATTCCTTCCTGAAAACTTG
This sequence comes from Quercus aquifolioides, assembly GCA_019022515.1. Lineage (NCBI taxonomy): Eukaryota > Viridiplantae > Streptophyta > Magnoliopsida > Fagales > Fagaceae > Quercus > Quercus aquifolioides. Next base: position 23,606,319 of record CM032327.1, on the reverse strand, counting down.
AACCTCAACCCTTACCTCCACACATTCCACAAGCATTTATACTTGTGGAGTGACCATCGCACCAAGGGTGTGCGGTGATAAAAAAATTTATGCATTGCTTTCTAATATTCGAATCAAAATAATAAATTATTTGACTTCACTTGCTCAAACCAGATTTTTAAATGTCTACCTTTATTTAATTGATTTATTAGATTAATTTTATTCTATAAGTAATCTCATCAACATATGTAAACACTAACAAGATACTATCAACGTTGATGAGGGGGTATGTTCTCATTATTATTTATCCAAAACTATTTAAAAGTGAAATATTTCGGGACTTATAGTAGATGTGATTAGAGTTGAGAATAGCAACGTGTAAAATGCTAGTGTAGGGTTCAAAACTCCACGAATTATATCCTTCCAAGATATAAAAAAGACATTATTATATGTATAATTTTTTCTGAATATTATATGTATAAATTGAGAGCATTATTATTATACTTCTAAATGAAGTAAATAATATATATATATATATATATATATATGATGATTGGTAGGTCTTGTAAAATCAATACATGTCCATTTTATGTAATACAAAACACCCAAAGAAAAAGAAAGATAGGTTCATCCAAAATTACAACTCACATAAAGCTAAAGAAAACACCCAAAGAAAAAGAAAGAAAGGTTCATCCAAAATTACAACTCACATAAAGCTAAAGAGTCAGCTGATGTGGATGTTTACATTAATCTTATTGCTCAAGAAAGGGTCTTCTTCCCTATTTCTTTCTTATATTTTCTCCCTTCTTAAAATATTTTTTTATTGATAGGTTATATTTGTATTGTTGTTGAAAACATCAATACATAAATAAAGTAATTTATTTTTTTAGCCAAAATATTGGGCTTGAATTAATTGTCATCCAATTCAGACATCATAAAAGTTAGGATTGTCACACACATCTCATGCGAGTCTCACCTTCTGTAGAGCACAAAACTGGTGAAATTCATGGACTTATAACATGTTGAAGGCTATCATGTTCCGAATTACAATAAGATGAAAGCAACGCTCAAAGAGTGAAATCAAAGTGTTTGTTATTAGCTACCTTGAAATTCCAGTGGCCACACCGTGTGCAAAATTGAGAAAGCCTTTGAAAAATACTTGAACTTTGTTTAATCATCTTGTGATCTAAAAGAGATAGTTTGAGGACAATGTATCTTGTGTATCAAGTTTATGCAACCAGACACTGACAACATATGAATCCCATCGATATGTGATGCCTACAATGAGAGGCTCATTGCATGCACTTGAATCACAATATTTTTTTTTTATTTTTTTTTTGGTTAATTAGAGAGGTTCTTTGAAACTACATACAATGCTTTCTAATAAGGTTCAATGCATCAAAACCTCAATAAGGTTCCTCCTTTGAGTGCCAGATGTTCTGGTTTGTGTGGACGAGGAGTATGTGGAGTAAATTCGTTTAGGAAGATTTCAGAGATTATTCTGGTGCTTTGCCATATGAAGGCAAGCATGTGTTTGTAGAGGTTACAATAAGGAGTCTAGTTTTACAAGGGTTTTGAAAGTAGACAATTAGAACTACGTACTTTTTCTATTGGATTGGGTTCTCAGAGTGGATTTTCATTGAAAAAGTTCTTTTCCACTTCGTTATATTAAATATTGTTTACGACTTTTTTTATATTGCTTCTAGATTTGATGTTTCATAATTATAGTTGAATTGTTTATCTGTGTGGATTAATTCATCACTTGTGTGTAATTGATCAATAAATTGTATGACCCTATTGTGTAAACCACATAGAGGTTTAAACTAAAAATTTCAACATTTCATGCTCTAATTTATAATTGTTTTTTTAAAAAGGCTCTATATATAGTCTTAAAAGTTTTTTTTTTTTAAATGGTCATAATCAATGCATAAGACTCCATAGATTTCACTGATTATGCTTTTAAAATTTTATGATTGGGTTCTTTGTGTTTGTTTTATCTTTTGCATGCATCTTTCTCGTAAAGTTATCTTTTTTTGTGTGATAATTTGATAATTGGAAGAAGGAGAATTTGAACTCTAGAAGTCTCTGTTAGAAACATCAAGAGGTGTCAATTGGAAGTAAACTTTTAATTGGTTAGTTGTATTTTATTCTCCTACCAAAACATGTTAATAAAATCCTCGTATGTATAAATGCATTACATGGACAACCATAATTTTTTAAGTCATAAATATGAAACAAAAAAATAGTCAGAAATCTCAACCTAATATTAATGGAAGGAGGAAAAAATGGGTGACAATAAAGCATACACTAGAAGGTTTATAGTTTATAACTTTGACCTAATAAGATCATTCCATGCCAGCCTTTTTTGGCTGAATTGAATGGTTGTGGCCAACATATATAGCCAGTCATTTTCAGGCCAGATTGACTTTGGAAAAGCATGGCTTATGATGTTCAAGTAAACCTTTTTTTTTTTTTGTTCAAGCATTCATATGAAGGAAAAAACTTTTATCAGTAAAATATGCATTGTTAGAATAATTTTTCATTGATGAAAACTCGTGCGTGCATGCGTGAGCTATGACTTTTCTCATATTGAAATCTGTTGAATGTGACAGAATCCCATTTTTTTAATCCAGCTTCTTATTAGCATTAAAACATAAATTATGTTTGAATTGGTTGAGCACAAAGTTTTTTGAGTGCTTATGTTAATTAAGAAATTGGAATTTTTAATACTTTTTTATGCTAAAAATTGGAATTCTTAAATTTGAACTGAAAAAGTGAATGAACCTTTACGATCGATGCTTAGATTTATATATCAATGGTCCCTTCGGGGACATCTGATAAAATTGGGGAAAAAAGAAGAAGAAGAAGAAGTCTGTATATATGTATCAGTGCGAAAGCATAATAAGAGGCTCATTTTCTTACAGCTGAACTTGAAAAGGCTATCTTCAAGAATCACGAGTATGTATGAAAGCTAACAATACAAAGACGTGCCCAAATTGTGCTAGTGTTCCTGAATTCATATTGCATGTTTTATGAGTAATAAAATAAAAAAATAAAAAATCTTATATAAGCACCTAAAATAATTATTTTTCTTAGTAATGATAGGGATACAAAACTTTTCACAATTTTTGACAACTTTTTAAATATGAATTCTAATATATCATTTAAACGGTTCTGAAAAAGACAGTATTCTTAGACTTTTTTTTTTTTTTTTTTTTTTTAAGAAGTACAAGAAACGCAAATGTGAAACTACATGTTGCCTAAGAGCATTCCCATTAAGGATGCTAAAAATGCTAAAAGCTAAATTTTACAACCAACACACAAAATTACCAACTACATCAAATATTTCAAATGCCAAAATTTTTGACACAGAGCTGCAATGAGCTGTTATCAATAACAGCTCACTGTAACATAAATGTTAAACCAAATATTATTTTTTTATTCTCAACGGTCACTTTTTCTCTTCTTTCTTCTCTCTCCTCTCTCACTTTCCTCTTCTCTCTTTCTTGTAGCTTTTGTTTCTCTCTATTTCACAGTTTGAGCTCCTCCCCTCCAAGATTCGTTGGTCGGGAGCTTTAAAGCCCAAATGCCACTGGACATGAAATCCACTTCGCCTTCAGAGTGTTGCCGCCGATATGGAGGTAGAGCTTGACGGTGGGGTGATTTGATTTTGTGGGTCTGGGTTCATGTGTCTGTGTTCTGTGGTTTGATTTCATAGATTTGGGTTCTGTGTTTTGATTTTAGCGGGGTGATTTGATTTTGTGACTTGGTGGGTTCGTGGGTCTTTGACCGGCATGAGCATCGACGTTAAGGGAAGATTGGCGTGGGTCATCGGCTAAGAGTTTGGTGTGGGTCATCAAGTAGATCGGCGTGGGTCTATGATCGATGTGGTGCCAGTGGTGGTCGTTGGAATTGTGGTAGCTAGTGGCTGATGATGGGTAGGATTGCTGGGTTGAGAAAGAGAGAGAGACAGTGAGACCAAGAGGGAGAGAGGATGAAAAAAATAAAAACAAAAAAGGAATAAAAAATAATAAAGAAATAATATTTAAATGAAATGTAAAAAAAAAAAATAGAAGTTTTGATTTAAGGTATATTGTAAAGTGATGTGTTAAATGTTATAAAGTTTGATTTTTTAGATGCTAAATGCTAAAATTTTTACAATCTTTAATAAGAATGCTCTAACATGGACAAGGAAAACGAAAAATATGTATAGAAAAAAAGCAAAAAGAAAGAAAAGAAAGATAAACTTTTTAATTTTTTATGATGCACTTGGGTAATGAAAATAACTATTCATGCTAATATTTTGTCCAATTAAAAAAAGTAAGCCATGACGTAGGACCAATAATGTTCTTTTCCAAATTCCTTTTTTTTTTTTTTTTTTTTTTTTTTTTTTTTTTTTTTTTTTTATAATGAACCTTTTCCAAATTCCAATTGCAATAGGAAAGCAGGACAAACGCATATATCCTTTAAATTTAGGATTCTTAGTTTTGAAACATTTGGAATCTATTTGTTTGTGCACCTAAACAAAAATGTGAAGAACTACTGCAAGAATCATTAAAAAGCATCTAGCTAATGATAACATAATCTACTTATTATTCTTTATTTTTCCACTTTGTTTGTTTCAGTAATAATATTTTCTAGAAAATGAGTCATTTTTTAAGAAACGTTTTCTAAAAAACTGTCTTATTTTCTAATGTTTGGTAGTAATAACTTTAAATGAGTTGAAAAGCAACCTCCTAACTTCTCTTATTTAACTTGCTGTGAGATAGGATTGTTTTCTAAAAAAATTTAATGGAAAACAATCTCTAAAAAAAAGTTATACTTTTTATGTTAATCAAAGATAGTTTTCCTTTGACCCATCTTTTTTTATGCTACCAAAAACTAGAAAACATGAAAAATTATCTTTGCACAAAGTTTTTCATTGAAACAAACGGGGCGTTCTATCGTAGTCTCAATCGTTTAGACATTTAATCTCATTTCAAAAAGGGTTCTTTTTTAATCATCACATTAACCTTTCGTCTTAATATAAATAATAAACTTGACTTCAACACAGCTTTAACAGGCCTCAAACTCAATAACACAGAATTTATTTTTAACAAGTAATGTCTGTTTTCTTTTTTGGTAGAATATCTTACAAAGTTAATAACACTTGACCTTTTAGTTTTAGTTTTTTTTTTTTTTTTTTTTTTTTTTTTTTTTAATCTTAATGCTGAGTTACACAATAGCAGTCACATACCTCTCAATTGGGATCAACCATCTTATCAAAAAAAAAAAAAAAAATTGGGATCAACCAGACAATGCCAATTCTTTAATATATACCTATTTTTGGCTCAAGGCCTAGTACACACTTTACCACACCTCAAAACCATTCAAAAGTGGCCACCAGCTTACTTCCCAGTGTAAAATCCAATACACAACATTCCAGTTTTAAAATTCTAAAGATTTTCCTATTCAATTTCTATGTTATTTATTTTTTTTTTTTAAACATGGGTGTATATACTTTTAGAGCATCTAACTAATTAACCTCTCGAGTGTAGTAATCTCCCTGTCTAATATGAACATGATTTCTCTTTATTTCAAAAACTGTCTATTTTATCTATTTCATGGTCTAGATATTATTATATAAATCATTAAATCTAACAATATACAGCATAAAAGACTATATACCTTTAGATTTATAAAATCTTACACGGACCCGTAAAATGAACGAAATAGTCAAGGATTGAAATGAAGAGATCATTTGTCCATCCTACCCATCAAATAGTTATATGAAGGAATTCTTCATCAAAGAAAAATTTTATGAAGGAATTCTTTGACAATGACCCGAGGTCTTGCCTAGGAAAGTTAAAAACCCAAAATCTAATAAACGGCTAAACCAATTTCTGAGTTCGAAGTTCTACCGTCACCTAGATTTATTAAAATGTCATACTAACGAGTGCTTTTAAGGCATTGGTTAAAATTTCAATTAAAGAAAATTTTTATGAGAAAAAAAAAAAACAATTAATATTTTGACAGTTTTTTTCATTTTCTATAAAAGTAATGTCAAAACTTTCCTAAAATAGATTGTTAACCAATACCCTAAAGGCACTCGTTAGCATTTTCCTTTATTAAAACCCAAAAACTTGTATATTTCATCTCCAACTCAGCTCCAATTTCAGTCTTCAAGGCTTAAGTTTGATTATGTTGCAACAATTTAAAATTTCCTAAAATGAATCAACCAAATTTTTTTTTCTCGCTTATTTTTGGTTCAGGTGACCCACCTTTAGACCTTGTATTTATTTATTTATTTATTTTTCAATTTCTAGACTCCAAACAAAACATAGAATAAGACATGAAACCGTGTCGGCTCCACAGGTATTTATCTAGAAGAAAGTGTGACATATAGAAGTCTATTATATTACAAATATAAAGAAGGTTTCTGAGGAAGAAAATCAAAGAAAATTAAATTGGAGGTTTCTTATAAATCTTACCTTCGGATTTCAAAAACTCTATATCATATATTCTTCTTTGCTATCAGCAGATGAAGACAGAAGACATTGCTTAGCCAATTTGTGTGAAAGTTTTAGTGCAAGAAGAAAAAAGACGAGGACATATGACCCTCCATTTGATGACCTTCATGGCTAGAAAACAAGCCACCCCTAGTCAAGATCATCATCCTCTTAGATCTCAATTGAAAATGATCGCTAGATTGGGATATGACATGGTTCAATCTTGAAAGCCTTCTAGCTAGCAAAAAGTTAAGAATAGTTTGTTTTGTGTTCGTTATGTCATTGTGTTAATGAAAAAATTATGAAATTAAGGTTTTGTGATCCCTCTCGTGAGTCTTAAAAATAAAGTGGGGTCAATAAATATTTGGCATTGAATGAGATAAAAAAGTATCATAACCAAATATTATTACCTCATAATTATTTTGAGTAAGCTATTTATGTTGGGGTTTAGTATTAAGTGGTGTAATAGACAATCTAATTCAATCAATTACCATCCATCTTTCACTGGTCTACCTTTAAAAGTGAAGTAATGTACTGGGTGTGGAGGATTTTGCTCAAAATGGTATGTGGCCTAGATGATTATGGTGTTCTGCGCAGTTGGGTGTAATAACCCAAAGCAGGGTTTGTTTGCTCTTCAGTCAATGTTCATGTTAGGAGAATCAATATTATTTAAAGTGAGTTGAAAATTTTAATAACTTTCCAACTTTTTTTTTTTAATGAATGAAACACATACACACGTGGTGCAATATACATATATATATATATATTTTAATTCTCTTGAAGTTTGTTTTCAAAAAAAAAAAAAATTCTCTTGAAGTTTTACTCTTATTCATATATTTTGAAGTCTAAAAATAAAAATAAAACACCATTTTAAAAAGAATTGATAGTTTGAGTAAATTATCACATTTTTTTAAATGAAAAATGATATATTTTATTTGTTATATAATATGTATGGACAAAATTTACGTACAGTATCTTAGGTGTTGTCCCTTATCCATCTTTCACTGGTCTATCTTTAAAAATGAAGTAATGTACTGGGTGTGGAGGATTTTGCTCAAAATGGTATGTGGCGCCCTAGATGATTATGGTGCTCTGCGCAGTTGGTTGTAATAACCCAAATCAAGGTTTGTTTGCTCTTCAGTCAATGTTCATGTTAGGAGAATCAATATTATTTAAAGTGAGTTGAAAATTTTAATAACTTTCCAACTTTTTTTTAATGAATGAAACACATACACACGTGGTGCAATATATATATATATATATATATATATATATATATATATATTAATTCTCTTGAAGTTTTACTCTTATTCATATATTTTGAAATCCAAAAATAAAAATAAAACACCATTTTAAAAGGAATTGATAGTCTGAGTAAATTATCATATTTTTTAAAATGAAAAATGATATATTTTTTTGTTATATAATATGTATGGACAAAATTTACGTACAGTATCTTAAGTGCTATTTCTTAAGTTTCTCTCTTAAGATTCAGCCATGTGACTACTTAACTAAAAAATATATTTTCATTTCATGAGAAAAAATCCACATGACAGAATCTTAAAAGGGGAATCTAAGGAACAACATTTAAGTACTGTACCTAAGTCTTGCTCAATATATATGTATATGATAGAATATTATATGGGTATACTTGGAGATTTTTTCCTTTATTTTTTGGGCGAAGTATATACTAAGTATTCATTTGAAGGTGCAGTGGAGGTTAAATTAAGCTATTTTTTTAGTTTATTTAACTTATGTATGATTTTTTATTCTTCTAAAAAAAAGTCTAATTTTTTTAAATTTACTTTTAATAAACCTAGACTTTATTTTTTTTTAATCTTAATAAAAAAAACCTCTCCCATTTATTATTTTATTTTTGAGAAGAAGGTAAGTAAAACTCTCCCAAATAAATTCAAATATCAAGTAGCCAAAGATCTGGACCATGAAGTTGCATTTTCCCAGGCCTTATTGGGCATAGGATAGTTTGGGTTTCAACCTTGCAGCCCAAATCAGCGAACTGTTGAACGCGTGTGGAATCGTTAATAGTAATACCTAGTTCGCCTAATGAATCTAAAATTAAAGTATAATTTCCAAATAAAAAGTGGACCTCACAAACTAGCCCAATTTAATGAGCCAATGGAGACTTTTGGGTATATGACGAAAGGGTTTGTCGGTGTGTTTAATAATGCAATATGAGGCCCAGTTTGGGCCTAGTGCACCTTTTATTTTATTTTATTATCAAATGTTTTCAAGTATCAAAGTAGGACCAATCAAGGCCCAATAGTAGTAGGTGACAAATAACTTCTTCGGACCTATGTTGTTCTAAATGTATGGAGAAACCCCGCAATGTGTTAGGACTTAGGAACCTCAATAGTTAAAACGGATGAGATTCTAAAGGTTGAATTCGGAAAGTTAGTTAATAGTTAGGAATAATGGATGAGTAAGAGTGAGTTGGTTAGTAGTCTAGAACTCTATTCACATCTATCACATGTATTCTCACAAATACATGTGATATTAGCAAGAGTACATGAAAGATTAATAAACCAATAGTTTTGAGCATTGTGCCAATTAAATTAGGCTAGTCATCTATAAATAGATCTATGTAATCCGTCTTTGGATCATCTGGAATAGCAATTAAGTTGTTGCCTTTCTACATTTCTCTTGCTCAATGTCTTTTTTGGAGGGTTATTACCTTCATATATATATATATATATATATATATATAAAAGATAGAATTCTATCATAACTTAATCTATGTGTATATGTATGTGAAGCTCACTCCTGGAGATTTAAACCCTGACTCTTCCCTCCCATACTTCACAAATATTTATACTTATGAAGTGACTACCGCGCTAATGATACGCGATGGTGGAGGGTTATTATTTTGAATCAAGTCAATTCACATCAATTTTTATTAATTTCCTTTCGGAATCGTAAATTCTTAACACAATTAGCCCCCTAAAGTCAAAACATGAACAGACGACCATAGCCACCTTTGACTCATAAACAGCTACTTGTTACTCGGTATGTTTTGGACAACTAAGATTGTAATTGTTGTAAGCACAAAAAACAAAGCAGACCTTATGTCGAGCACTTCTTTTTCTTTTTAATGGAAAGAGGTGCAGGGCGGTGTCTACAATTTAGGTCTAAAACTCACCTACAATCCTATTAAAAAAATTCTAACTCTTTCAAATACACATAAAACAAAACGTTAAAATCCATTAATTTTATACTCTTTAAATTTGATGTCGCTTCTAAATTGATCATTGATTCATTTTTTTTAACATTGTTTTGTAACGGCCATACAATACATAATCCCGTACCCATGAACCACATGTTCCATACAACCAAAATACCAGGTCATATTAAAGATGTTTTGGACATTTTAGCCTATTCCAAAATCCAACCATTCCAGGCCAATTGTGATAGAATTTGGACTGAGTTAGAATTTTTGTTTTTGTTTGTTTGTTTATTTTTTTGTTCAACTTTTGGTGTTTTGGCAATTCCCCCCCTCCACATTTAGGAACATTTCAACTTTTAATTGGGTTATTTCTCAAATTTTGATTTTCATTAAGTAATAAGATGGCATGAATTATATAGTTTTTATATTTATTTTGTAAGGTTATATTTACAAACACAATCAATATATATCTAGCGGTGAAACAATAACTAATATCTACATATTCAATTTTTTAATGGTGAATATGAAATATCTCCTAAATGATTGGTACTTAAAACTTTTCTTTTATCCATTTAAACTTGGAAATACAACATTGAGTATTATAAAAACGATATCAAATATCAATGTAATCATTCCATCAGAGTTTGTTACATTTCATAGTTAACCCACCAAACACAATGCCATTATTTTTTACAAGAAAATTAAAAAAAATTAAAAAATATATATAGAAAAAATAAACTAAAATAAATACAGAAATATATAATGTGTTGTGCATGTGGCCAATAATGGGGATATCATTGCCCTGGCCAAGCTAAGGATTACAATGGTAGGTGACAAATAACTACATGCTACCCTTGGAGGGAGAAAATCGGCACATGGCCCTCCTCTAATCAGCTCAGGAATTTCACGAATTCGGCTCATATTTTTTTTTTTTTTTTTTTTTTTGAGAGAGAGTTTCAACCTATGGCGTCCGCTCCTAATGATAGCTCTTTATCATCAGACCAAGACACCAATCAGTATTTGGTATTTACTATTTATGGAAGGACAAAATTTAGTTACAAAATTGGTTGTATTTGTAGTTGTAGCATAAGGTTACAACCTTACTTGATAAAATAAACATTATTACATATTTTGAAAATCTAACTGTTGAGTTGCATATTCTTTACACTCTTAACACACATGTCAACTCTTGTGTCAATTAGATGTTATTTATTATATGATTTATAACTTTATATTTAATGCATAATTTTAAACAACAAAAACTTGCAATTTAAACAATTTATTGATCACATAACTATTAATTTTTAATTTTCTAAAAATTTTGCAAGTATGAAGAATATAAGAAGAAGAAGTAATCCGATGGTAGATTTGTCAAAATTCATCTAATAAAAAGATATTAAGTAAGTTTGTAGTTTTATATTACAATCAATTTTGTAACTAAACTTTGTCCTTCATAGAATACTAACAAGGTACTCAAGCTAATAAAAAAAAACTGATCTAATACAAAAATATAATATTAGAACCATAGTCCTATAGCATTAATTGTGTGGAATATAGAATAATGTAAATGGGATTTGCCTTTATATAGGTCTTTTCAATGAAAGCAAAATTAGATTAGAAGTAACTATTTCCATATTGTGATGGTGTTGTCTTTTTATTCTTTTATGAATAATTCTCATGCTGTTGTCATTATATTTTCGGAACTTTCTACTGCACAAGAATTTCACAACTACCTTTTTATTTTTATTTTTTTGAAAAATTATTTTGTATATCCAGTGTATTATCCATTTTGATTTATCAACCTTTTTTTTTCTTTTTAATTCTTAATTAAATAATTTTATAGTTTGTGTTAAAAGAAGTTCTCTAGTTTATGTAAATCAATTTCGCCTAATTAATGCAAGATCTATTAACCCCCCCCCCCCCCCCCCCTTTTTTTTTTAGAATAAGATTTAATAACTCAGTAATGCTGCATATATTATAGTCTCTCTTTTAAGAAGAACCAAGGTTCTAGTCCACTCCCCTACTTATTATAATAATTGGATTATAAAAACGAAAAATTCACCAAATTGATTTTTGACTTGAGTGTTGGATTGAATCAAGGTTCTAGACTTCTAGTCCACTCCCCTAATGGTTTTCTTTATTGGGGATTCCATCAAAGGAAAATTATGGAAGTAATTTTTTTTTTCCTTTTTTGTTAAATTACGATAGAGGGAAGAATTTCTTTCTATTAATTTGCTTAAAGTTTGGTAAACTCTTACTAATTTAGATGAAATTAACAATTCAAAACAAGTCATAAGTCTTAAAATTGTCTCCACCGCACACCTTTGGTATGATAATCACTCTACAAGGTATAAGTGTTTGTAAAGTGTGGGGGGTAATAGTCAGGGTTCAAGTTTCCATGAGGGAGCTTCATACACATATACAATTAGATTAGGCTAGAGTATAATTTCTACCTTGTATAAATAAATAAAAAAGTCTTAAAATTTTCCAAATACCATTTTTTTTTTCTTTTAACTATATAAGGTAAATTAAATTTTTAACTAAAAAAGTTGATGAATTATGCCTGTCACGTGGAATATTTCATACATGCCATGCCTATCTTAGCTGTCTTAACTAATAAGCTAATTATGGGATGAATTTGCACCCTTTTAATTAAGGCAAATGTTAAGAATTGAAGCACTGTGCGGTGCTTGTTAATGTTGCACTCATGTGAGTCACTGAGTCCCATTTGATTAAAAAATTGAACCAAAAAAAAAAAAAGAAAAAAAAAAAAAAGAAGAAGAAGATATAAAACTGGCCCCACAACTTATTTTAATTTTTTTCCCCTCTATAAAGCTGCTCCCACAATCTAAAAGCTGCAAAAATATAACATAAAGCTGCAATAAAGCCCAAAAAAAGGTACAAAGGGCTGCAATTAACGGGCACCTTACAATGAGGTGCCTGTTAACACAACCCTTTAATTGATAATTTTCCTCAAAATCAATAATCATATGCAAAGTTTATTGGCAGCAGAAGAAACTTATAATTGAAGCAGAAAAAGAGAAGGGAGAACAAGGCTATATGTGCTATGCTCTTTCATCCCAACACTTAAAGCCACATGGAATGGTAGAGCACTTGCAGCAGTGATGCTAAAAAACTATTTTTAGCATCACTAAAAGCTATTTGGAACTGCAGCAGTGGAGCTATAGCTAAAAAATTTGGCTTCTCAGCTACAGTGCACAACTAAAGATAGCTATGCACTGTAGCTCAAAGGTTAAAAAATAAAAAAAATGTAGCTCAAAGGTAAATATATATATATATATATATATATTATTTTGTGCTCACACTGCTAGTTAGAATATTTGTGGTTTTTTTTTTTTTTTAGTGGGATGTATAATGTATTATTTTATTGTAATAGATATATTATTTTATTGTGATGTTTATATTATTTTATTGTGTTGAAAGCTAAAATAGATTCACTGCTGCAGTATAAGAGTAGGTAAAATAGATAAAATAATTTTTTGTAGTGCAAAATAGCTAAAAATATGGCTATTAATTGAGTATCCATTGCTGTGGATACTCAATATAAGATAAGAGCCATATAGAAATCCCCTTCTAGGGGCCCAATATATATCCATAATACCCTAGCCAATGAAAATAAGTGCACTGTTGATGACTAAATTTGATAGGTCAGACTTTAGACTCAATAGGAAACTTGGAAAAAACAAACTTCTCCTTCAATTTGATTGTTTTTTTTTTATATTCTTTTTAGTGAGGCAAACCATAAAATATAGAGTAGCAAGAAAAACATAGCATCATTGTGGACATGTGAGAAGAATTGTACTTGGCAATTTTTGAAAGGGTTGCAAACTTGCAATTAGCCAGGCTACTAGGCTAGTAGCAAAGAACTCCAGAAGGATTAAATTACCATTAGAATTTCTGGTAATCGGGTCGAAAGTTCGTTTCGATTTAGTATACATTCAATGTAAGACTCACCAAAGTTCGTTTCGATTTAGTATACATTCAATGTAAGACTCAGCATACACTCACGCCAACCCTTTCAGAGTCCCAAGCAAACAACACATGTGATGCAGTTATATTTGAATCATTTGATCATCTACGCAGTCAATGCAAGTCAGTGTTTGTTCTGCATGAGGTGCAGCAATAATTTTTTCTTTTTTTAATACTTATAATGTGTGTATCTTTATTTTTTACTATTTAAATCAAGCAATTTGGGCGTCAGAGCTTCAAAGCGATAGGCCCATGTTCGAGTGACTAGGAATGAATATGATGATGGAAGTTTTTTGTTTATATATATGTACATATATATCAATTTTTTTTAAAGGAAGATATATAGTTCCTACTTTAAGTAAGTGCGCAATACATTAAATTTTAAAATTAAATTCAAACAAACAGTTGTATTGAGTAATAAAACATAGAAAATTTTATTATTTCTAAGGATAAATAATTTTGAATTCAACTATGTATTTGAATCTAATTAGAGAACTTTAATATACTACACCTAAAGTACTTTGATGAAATAAGTCAAATCCTATTGAGGCTTTTTTTAAAAAAAATAAAAATTTGTCATTCTACGGCCACAACTTTTGCCATAATAATTGTTGTCATAATTGTGAAGTGATCGATTGTGAGCATTTATTTATCACTTTTACATAAGTCTATTGCTTTTTTTTTTTTTTTTTTTTTTTCACCATTTATAGTCAATCACACTAGAGTTGTGGGTTAAGACAAAAGTTGTGTTCATAGACTTTCTCTTTCTTAATACTCGTTTGGATAGCACGTTTACGTGTTTGCGTCTATGTTGTTGTTTTTTTTTTTTTTTTTTGAAGTGCGTTTCTCAATTTCTGTGGCTGTGGTGACTTTCTAGTGGGTCTCGTGCACTGTTCACGGAACTCACAAATCTCTTTTTTCAACAAAACTTTTATTAAAAATGAATCCCATGGCACTATTCACACATTTAAAAATTATTTTACTACAGTGTTTTCATTTTTCAACAAAATAAACTGTATCCAAACACACGCTTAGTAAGTAAATCTCATTGAGGCTTGAATTGATAATAAAGTAAATAATTAATTACTTATATACGAGTATGAAACTTGATATGTTCATGTTATTAATCTCCCTGCTAATTATAATAGAGAGATATTTTAAAATATGGTCTTTTTTACAAGATAATAAACATAATCTTGGTTGCTAGCTCTCTAAATTGCCCTCTACTTCTTCCTCAAAAAAAAAAAAAAATTGCCCTCTACTTTATCTAAAAAATTAATCCTCTCCTATTATATTATTTGATTAGAGTGTATATTAGGATTGTTGTGAAAACTTGTACTTTTTATTTGAAAGAAAATACATTAAAAGATATATATTTTTTTTATAAAAATTGAATGTTTTAAATAGTACCAACAATTCGAAATGAAAGGATTCATGTATTAATTATGGACAAACTACATAAGATCCATTAAAACATTTTTTTCTTTTTTATTAAAGAACAATATTATTCTTTACATTAAATCAAGACACCAATTAACTTTTAATATAAATGAGATTTGAACTTTTATCCATTATTCAACTACAATTTTTTTTTTTTTAATTGAGCTAATTGAACCAACTCCATTATGACATTGTTCACTTACAATCTTTATACTATAGCAGTGCCTCCAGCATTGGACAATGAACATGGTCTAATTTCCATGCTGTTTGGTGTTTTCATTATTATCTCTGCAAATTGATTCTCACAAGCCCGTTACTCTCATAACTTAAACCATTGACCATTGCAAATATCTATGGACTATTGCAAATATCTATGGACTATGGAGTTAATGCGTGCAAGTAAGATAATTTATGAACGTGCCCATCCTTTTCATCCTGAACCTTGATAGAACATAGATGAATCCCAAACAATATCTGAAGCTGACTTTATTGGAAAAATGTGCAAATTTAAATTAATGAAGGGCGGCTCAAGGAGTGCAAATAAATATGGTTTGACTTGGCTCCTAGGGCTTTTGGCCTCTTCCCAAGCTGGTTTCAAAATTCAATTGCTTGTCTACGCCAATGTCTAGTTGATTTTCAGCACCTAGATTCTAGAATGTGCCTTGAAACTAGATCTAGCAAATGGGTTGAGACGATCGGGTTTGGCTTCGGGTTTGATTTGGTTGGCTTCAAGTTAGGTTGGGTTTGGATCTGCACAAACAAGTCATCTTAACCAGGATACAAAACTTGTAACCCTAACTCAGTCTTATAAGGGTCAAGTGACCCAATATAACCTGTATTTTTTTTACATGAAAAAATAATATAAAATATAAAAAGACTTATTCGAATTGTCTTTGTCTTCATTTCAATAAAAATATGAGAATGAATAAATTAAAATATTAAAAAATAAATATGAAACAATACATAAAATTTTAAATTTACATTGTCCAAGTTAATAATGCATAAATACTTTAAGTTATACATTCTAAAGTTGTTCACTAATCTTATCTTCAATACCAAAAAAACAAAACAAAATTATATATAAATTAACTATATCAAATTATCAACCTCGTCTAGTGCATCTATTTGCATATGTAAAATATAAATAAACTTTGATTACCTACAAAGATATTTAAATATATAAAACCTTTAATCAAAACATAACATGTTAGGTAAAGAAAGTGAGAAGAAAAAGAAATAAAAGAAGTAGAAATGCAGAGAGTGAAAAGAAATCAAAGAAAAGAGTGAGAAAAGACTAAAAATGAAAAATAAATAAATAAATAAATTATTTGTTAAAAAACGAGTCGACCTTTGTGGCCTGTGGGTCAAACCGAACCGGCTCGAACTTATACGGATTCGAATTTGGTCGACTCCTTTTTCACGGGTCCAAAAATCCTCTAATTATATTCATATATTTCTTTCAGGTTCAAACAGATTAACAAGTCTGAATCCAATTTTACTAGGTCCACATGCATCTAATTAATTAAAAATTCCTAGACTCTTCAAGTCTGCTTGAATGTGGAGGACTGCGCCTTTCATTCACTTGGTCTTTCTGGTACAGGGAGAAGAATGGGAGGTAGAAAAATAGTTGCCGGAAAGATTATTGATGATATGCTTTTGCAATTTTATTGTCTTATACCCTGTTAATTATTATTATGCATATGCTCCCATCAGTAATTGATGTTATGTTGATCGGTGTGGCTTATTTACGTCAATTAGTTGACCAAGTCCTATTAATATTAGGACTCCAATCCAATGTTAGCCGACATTCAGGAAAAAAAAAAAACTATATATTGGGTTTTACTAACATATGTACTTAGGACATCCATTAATAAACCATCTAAAAAAAAAATTATGAGAAAATGACAAAGCAACTAACATTTTTGATAGATTTTCAATTGCCCTTGAAAAATTTCTTAAAATGGATAATTAATATATACCTTTAACCGGACCCTAAAATGGGAGTGTAAAATAGATCCTAAGAAGTGCTACGTCTATAACACATTTATAACTGATAAGGCAAAATATGCCACGAGACGCCCCTAATTAACTCGTCAGCCTGGAGCTTATAACTCCTACTGAAGGGTATTAAGAAGGCTGACGACCCTTCATGGCTGACGGGCATGAAGAAGGCTGACGACCCTTCATGGCTGAAGGGTATGAAGAAGGCTGACGATCCTTCATGGCTGAAGGACATGAAGAACGCTGACGGGCCCAAGGCTGACGGTTCTATCAAAACCGTGGCTTGGCCACCACGCATAAAACTATAAAAGGATGACTTGTATTCCACGTTCAATATTAGAGTCCTATAAGGAAAGGATTCCGCAATCTACGCTTATAAGGATTCCTATAAGGAAAAGACTTCTACTCCAAGAAAGAGAGGTCCACCCTCTACTACTATAAAAGCCCCAATACCCTCATAAATCAAGGTACGCATAATTAACCCCTCTCTAGCACTCTAGAGTTGAAAGAAGTTCTAACTTGACCTTCGGAGGGTATTTGGCCGACACCACACCGGTGCTCTCTGTTAGGTCTTCTCCTTTTTGTTGTGCAGGTGTCGTTTTGAGTGTGCAAGCATTGTGCAACTCACTGGTGAGATTTTCGGCATCATCAGTTGGCGCCGTCTGTGGGAAACACTATAAGCCATACTATCGTTTCCCGGACTGAAGGGTTGCATGGTACTCACTCGCTCGATGGCAACCACTAATGACGTTCAAGAAGAGGAGCCACCCACGACTGCCCTCGAGAGACAAGTTCGGACTCTTGGTGCCGCCGTGGAGCGTCTCACCAAACAAAACCATGACTTGGAAGAACAGCTGCGCCAGAAGAATGCCACACTGAACGACCAACAAGAGGATCAGGAAGGGAACAACACTCCAAAGAAAAATCAGGAGAAACCTGAAGGCAGCCACGCCCCAAGCAAACCGGAGAGGCAGAACTTGAGCATGCCATCCCTCACGGATGCAACTCCACCACATATTATTGCAGAGATGCAGGCGATGAGGGAGCAGATGGAGGTTATGATGAACGCACTCAAGGGACGAGTTTCCAGTGATCTTGACGATTTAGTCAACCGCACCGACTCGCCCTTCACTGTGGCCGTGAACTCCTTCCCCCTACCCCACAAATTTCGCATGCCGCATATCGACAGCTATGACGGAGTGAAGGATCCTCTGAACCATCTAGAAACTTTCAAGACCCTAATGCATCTTCAGGGGGTAGCAGACGAGATCATGTGCAAGGCCTTCCCCACAACACTCAAAGGCCCCGCGAAGGTATGGTTCAGCCGACTGACGCCCAACTCCATCAGCACCTTCAAGGAACTAAGCGCTCAGTTCACCACACACTTCATTAGGGGCCACAGGTATAAGAAGTCCACGGCATGCTTGATGAGTATCAAGCAACGAGAGGACGAGACGCTGAGATCCTACATAATGCGCTTCAATAAGGAAGCGCTATCGATTGACGAGGCCGACGACAAAATACTTGTAGCAGCATTCACAAATGGGTTGCGAAAGGGTAAGTTTTTGTTCTCCCTATACAAAAACGACCCGAAGACCATGTCGGAAGTACTCTACAGGGCCACTAAGTATATGAATGCTGAGGACGCGTTGCAGGCCCGAGAAGAGAAACCAAGAAAAAGGGAAAGGCAGGAAGATGCACGACAAGATCAAGGGCGGAAGAGGCCGAGAACAGGAGATCGAAGGGACGAGAGGCGTTCTAAACCTCTGGGAGGAAGGTTCACAAGCTTCACCCCGCTAACCACCCCAATAAATCAAGTCCTAATGCAAATCAAGGACGAAGGGGCTCTGACCTTCCCTGGAAAGCTGAAGGGAGATCCTAGCAGGCGTTCTAGAGACAAATACTGCCGCTTCCATCGAGATCACGGCCATGACACAGCCGATTGTTACGACTTGAAGCAGCAGATTGAGGCCCTCATAAGACAAGGGAAATTGCAGAAGTTTGTGAGCAAGGAAAGAACGGATCCACCGCCTCAGGAACAGCCCCCCCGATGGGATAATGACTGCCCTAGACCGCCCATTGGCGACATCAGGATGATTGTAGGAGGGACGGCTACCGGGTCATCCAAAAAGGCTCGGAAGACGTACCTCAGGATGGTCCAAAATGTCCAGCTGACGGGCTCAGTACCAAAAATAGCACGGAGAGAAAACCCCGTCGTCGGGTTCTCCGAAGAAGATGCGCGACGTCTTCACCATCCGCACGACGACGCGCTTGTTATCAGTTTGCAAGTGGGAGACTACAACTTGCACCGGGTGTTGATCGACAATGGGAGCTCAGCGGACATCCTGTACTATCCGGCATTCCAGCAGATAGGAATCAGCAGAGAACAATTGATTCCGGTGAATGCCCCACTCGTCGGTTTTGGAGGAACGAGGGTGTTTCCCCTGGGCGCGGTCACATTGTTTGTAACGGCAGGCGACTATCCTCAGCAGATCACAAAGGACGTGACGTTCCTCGTGGTCGACTGTTCGTCCGCCTACAATGCCATCTTAGGGCGACCTACCCTCAATTCATGGAAGGCGGCAACCTCGACTTACCGCTTGATGATCAAGTTCCCTATCGAATACGGGATAGGGGAACTACGTGGAAATCAGGTGGCCGCACGCGAATGCTACGTGGCTATGATGGAAATGGATGATCAACTCCAAGCCATGAGCATAAAAGAACATCGAAGTACAACGGAGCCCGTCGAGAAGCTTGAAGAAATATCCCTTGACGACTCCAGGCCTGACCAAACAACAAAGATTGGGACCCCTGTGAGTCCCATGGTCCGACAAACACTTACAGCCTTCCTCAGAGAAAATCGGGACGTATTCGCCTGGAGTCACGAGGACATGCAAGGAATAGACCCTTCAGTCATGGTGCATAAGCTGAATGTATCACCCTCCTTTTCACCCGTCCGGCAAAAGAAGCGGGTGTTTGCCCCCGAACGGGATCAAGCCATAGCTGAAGAAGTCCGCAAGCTACAGGAGGCAAACTTTATTAGAGAAGTTTACTAGCCCGACTGGCTAGCCAACGTAGTGATGGTCAAGAAAGCTAGCGGGAAGTGGAGGATATGTGTAGACTTCACCGATCTAAACAGAGCGTGCCCCAAAGACAGCTATCCCCTCCCGAGGGTCGACACTTTAGTAGACTCTACAGCTTAACACCAGCTATTAAGTTTTATGGACGCTTTCTCCGGTTACAACCAAATTAAGATGCACGAAGCTGATCAAGAAAAAACTTCGTTCGTGACCAGCCAAGGCCTCTTCTGTTACAAGGTAATGCCGTTTGGTCTAAAAAATGCGGGCGCAACATACCAGAGGCTTATGAACAAAATGTTCGCGCCACAAATCGAGAGAAATGTCCAAGTCTACGTAGATGATATGCTGGTGAAAAGCCGAAGGGAGGAAGATCACTTGGAAGACCTCAGGGAAACATTCGACACTCTTCGCTCTTACAACATGAAGCTGAATCCAGGAAAGTGCGCCTTCGGGGTGACGGCAGGAAAATTCCTAGGATTCATGGTTTCCCAAAGGGGCATCGAAGCCAATCCGGACAAAATCCGAGCTATAATAGAGATGACACCACCAAAGAATGTGAAGGAAGTACAAAGCCTTAACGGCAAGATAGCAGCACTAAATAGGTTCGTCTCAAGGGCAACTGACAAGTGCTTACCCTTCTTTCGCACACTGAAGAGATCTTTTGAGTGGACTGCCGAGTGCCAACAAGCGTTCGAGGAATTGAAAACTTATCTCTCTTCCCCCCCATTGCTGAGTCCCTCGCAACCGGGTGAAGAACTTTTTCTCTATCTTGCCGTCTCCCCAGCCGCCGTCAGCGCCGCCTTGATCAGAGAAGAAGAGAGAGTGCAGAAACCTGTGTACTACACCAGTCGGGCGCTACGTGGAGCCGAAGAAAGATATCCGCCCATAGAAAAACTCACATTTGCGCTGGTTACAGCAGCACGCAAACTAAAGCCATACTTTCAAGCCCACACGATGATCGTCCTAACTGACAAGCCTTTGCGACGGGCAATGAGCAACCCTGAAGTTGCTGGGCGATTGGCACTGTGGGCTATAGAATTAAGCGAGTTTGACATACAGTACCGCCCACAAACCGCCATTAAAGGACAGGTCGTTGCAGATTTCATAGCTGAATTTACAAATGGCTAGGACAAGGGGGCAGAAGAATCTCCCCAATGGAGCATACATGTAAACGGGTCCTCCAACAGGCAGGCTGGGGGGGCCGGCGTCGTACTACACTCACCCGAAGGAGATATGATCGAGTGTATGATCCGCCTTGAGTTCCCTACCACCAACAACGAGGCGGAGTACGAAGCTCTGATAGCAGGGCTTGACCTCGCCAAAGCTGCAGGAGCCGAAAGAGTGATCATTCACTGCGACTCTCAAGTCGTGGTCAACCAGATAAATGGGGAATATGAGTGTAAAGGCGAAAGGATGAGAAAATATCTGGACCAAGCGAGGTGGAGGGTCAACGAGCTGAAGGCCGAAATTACACAGATCCCCCGAGGAGAAAATGAGCAAGCTGATCGCCTAGCCAAAGCCGCTTCAGCTGAACATATGGCCACCTTTGGTAACGTACTCTCTTTCGTTCAGCTCTCTCCACTTATAAATTCTGTCGATGTACAGGAGCTTGGTTCCGAAAGCAATTGGACTACGCCATTAGTTTCCTACTTGAAGAACGGTGTATTACCGGACAGAAAGGATGCTGCAAGAAAGCTGAAGGTCCAAGCAGCGAGGTTCGTCCTGATAAGAGACGTCTTGTACAAAAGAGGCTTCTCCCGCCCCTACCTACGATGCTTAGGTCCTGAAGAAGCAGATTACGTCATGAGGGAAGTGCACGAAGGAATCTGTGGAAACCACTTAGGGTCG
Organism: Quercus aquifolioides; assembly: GCA_019022515.1. Classification (NCBI taxonomy): domain Eukaryota; kingdom Viridiplantae; phylum Streptophyta; class Magnoliopsida; order Fagales; family Fagaceae; genus Quercus; species Quercus aquifolioides. Next base: position 23,584,309 of record CM032327.1, on the reverse strand, counting down.
AGGTCATTAATACACAAGCTAGTATGAACGGGATACTTTTGGCCAACTATGCAGAAGGATGCCGAGGCCTAAGTAAAGAAATGCGACAAGTGCCAAAGGTTCAGCAATGTCGTCAGACAACCACCAGAAGAACTTACCCCAATGACAGCGCCGTGGCCGTTCGCTCAATGGGGACTGGACATCATGGGACCGTTTCCTACGGCAATACGACAACTGAAGTTTCTAGTAGTAGGCATCGACTACTTTACGAAATGGGTGGAAGCTGAAGCCTTGGCCACCATTACGGAGAAGAACGTACGCAATTTCGTTTGGAGATGCATCATATGCAGATTTGGCATCCCTAGAGTCTTAGTCTCGGACAACGGGAAGCAATTCGACAACGATGCCTTCCAGGACTTCTGCTCGCAATTAGGGATACGGAACCACTACTCCTCCCCCGCCCACCCTTAAGCCAACGGACAGGTCGAAGTCACGAACCGATCCTTGCTGAAAATTATCAAGACTCGGCTCGAGGGGGCAAAGGGTATATGGGCTGAAGAGTCGCCGAGCATACTTTGGGCCTACAGGACGATGGCAAGGACACCAACACGGGAGACACCATTTTGGCTAACATACGGGAGCGAAGCTGTCATCCCAGCCGAAGTCGGCCTCACAAGCTACAGGGTGCACAACCATGACGAAGGGAAAAATGACGAAGCCATACGTCTACAGCTCGATCTAGTGGACGAAGTCAAGACAGCGGCAGAGTAAAGGCTCGCACGATACCAGGACCGCATGGCCAGACACTACAACTCCCGGGTTAGGCACAGAGACTTCCAAGTTGGAGACCTAGTTCTAAGGAAAGTCATGGGCGCAGCAAGAGACCTAACCCAAGGAAAGCTCGGCCCGAATTGGGAAGGACCTTACCGAGTCACGGTGTGGCAGAGGAAGGGCACTTATCATCTGGAGACACTGGACGGACGGAAGCTACCTCATCCTTGGAATGCTGAACACCTGCGAAAGTACTACCAGTAGAGGCGATGACGTGAAAGAACAACACCCCTCCTTTTTATTCTTATTTACTGTTTACTTTAAGTATTCGCTACAATAAGCCCAACGGGCATGTTTTTTGTTTTTTACTTTGGTTTTGCTACAATAAGCCCAAAAGGGCAGGATTTCTGAACTACTTTTTATATAGATGCATGGCAATAAGAGGAATTTATTCGGAACTACTGAAGTTTCTACTTGCAAATTTAAATTCACAAAAGACCGACGAAATGGCCAAGTCCACAAGATGGACAAAGCAAAAAAGCTGACGGTCTAAAAATGACCAAGTCCACAAGATGGACAAGGCAATAAAGCTGACGGTCTAAAAATGACCAAGTCCACAAGATGGACAAAGCAATATAGCCGATGGTCTAATTAATAGACCGACGAAATAACCAAGTCCACAAGATGGACAAAGTAATAAAGCTGACAGTCTAAAGAGAAGACTGGCGGAGTGGCTAAGTCCACAATAAGCTCAGCTATTAAGCTGACGGTCTAAAAATAAAAACTGTCCAAGTCCACAACTGGACGAATCTACAAGGCTGACGGTCTAAAAAGACTGAAGCTGTCAATCCACAAGTGGACGAGTCTATAAGGCGGACAGCCTAAAAAGACTGACAAGTTGCCCATCCACAAAGTTGACGAGCCAAATAGCTGACGGTCTATTAAAAGACGGCCAAATCCATAAAAATGGGCAAAACCTAGAGCAACGAGCTCAACCAAAGAAAAATAAATAAGAAGTCGTCGAATGACTTCACTTCAAAGGGGAAAAGGCTTTGCAAAAAAGTCAAAACTGACGGCTTTACTAAGCCAACGGCCCTAGCACTACAGTCGAAGCTAACAGTATTAGTAAAGCTAACGGATATACGGGTCCAAGGGTGTGTAAAGGTGAGTGGGCTGACGACCCCAACCTAAGACTGGGAAGTAGCCTTAGCATCCACAAAAGCAAGAAAAAGAAGCGCAAGATACAGTGCAAAAGCGACGGGCGCCAATAACATGAATAATAGTGTAACACTTACAAGCAAAAAGCCCAAAAAACATAGGGGCACTTAATAAAACTATTTGCAAAATAAAAAAGAGACGTCAATTACAAGGGGGCGTCTTTCTACTTTTTCTGAGCAGGGGTATCTTCTCCGTCAAGCAGCTCCACAGAAAGGTTGGGGGTAGTTGTTGGAGGGTTCGCAGCTGGTTTGGCCAGGACGACGCCACAATCTCCAGCCGGAAGAGCGTCCGCAGAATCGTCACCTTCGATGTAGACGGTGTCATTGGCGGAGCGTCATCCAACGTGATCCCAGATAAATCCAAGTCTGGGAAAGCCGATGCGACCTGCTTAAGGCAGTCATCAAATCCAGCACCGTAATATCCCCCGCAGGAATCGATGAAGGAATCTGACGCCTTAAACTTTTGGACCGCGTCAGCCCCAGCCGTCTCCACCTGGTCACGTAGGGCCGTCAGTTCTTGTTCCAATTTCTCCTTCTGACGGTTCGCCTCCTCCAGCTTCTGCTTTACCTCTTTTTGCTCGACGTTCAGGAGTCGGACGGCCTCCTTATACTGAACCTGTTGGTTCTGCATGTTAGCATTGTGCCTACTAACACGAGTAAGGACTCCTTCCTTGGCCACACACCGGTCCTGGAGTGCTTTTACACGTACCAGAGCCTGAGAAGAACACAACCGTCAGTTTCAAAAAAAAAGAAAAAGAAAAAAAGAAGGAAAAGTAAGAGAGGTGAGGAAGACGGCTTACCCGTGTGAGGTCAAATAAGGCCGACGCCCCCAAATCCTCCGTCCCCAGCAGGGCACAAGGATCAATATCCATCGGCTTTATGAACGATTCTATTTTCTCGACGGCATAATCCTTGTGTGTTAGGAGGCAGCGAGGTCCCTTTAGGACGGGACCAGAAGAAGTCATCACCCCCTTCCCAACCCCGTGGGCTGACTTAGGAGGTGGCTTCTCTGGGGCCTCGTCCCCAGAGGTGACGGCCACCTTCTTGGGTGGACGGACGTCCTTCCCGTCATTTTTCCTCTTGGAGGAACCCTTCGTGACGGCCTTGGGAGCTGACGAACTCACCAACTCCCCCTTAGCTCTTTTCTCTTCCTTCTGACGAGCAGCTGCAGCTCTTATACGTTGCCTTGCTGACTCCATTTCTGCAAAAAATGAGACACATTAGAAAAACTGACGGTGGTAGAAAGTAACTAGACAACAGAAATAATTACTTACGACGGTGGGAAATTTCTTCTAACTTGAGAACTTCTGGCGACGGTTCCGGACCCCCACAATATGCGAAAAGAGTGTCAAGAGTTATTAGGTGACGACACTTTCGTTCTTCTAAAGGGATCTCGAGAACCCGACGGATGAAGTCTCTTTGCTCGTCAGTAATAAGAGGACGAACATAGGCTGAAAAGAGAAATAAAGATGACGATGTTAAGATAAATAAATAAAGAGTATGCAAAGATAAAGTGAAAACCGACGGAGCTAAAAGCTGTAACCTGAGTCCCTGACGAAGGCCCAGGTGTTATCAAAATAACCATGAGAAATTGTTTCCCATTCCTCCTGACGGCACACCCAGTCCGTCCCCTTAACAAAAAAGAACCTACTTTTCCAATCTCTATTGGAGTCTGGCATCTCAGACACTAACTTCAACTCCTTCTCCCTGACGGCGAAATGGTACATCCCCTTAGAAGAAGAGAGATGTTGGGGTCTGTAGCAATAGAAAAACTCGTCTAAAGTAAGCTGACGGTTTCCTTCACTTAGACGACCCCACAGGATCTCAGCGCTTATGAAGATCCTCCATGAGTTTGGGGCGATCTGGCTGATGGACAACCCTAAAAAATCAGCCAGCTGACGGTGTAAGGCCGTCAGGGGTAACCTAAGCCCAGCAGCAAATATGGCGTCATACATACCAACGTCTGCGGTTCTCCCCGTATAGCACTTTTCATTCTCTCTGGGGAGACGAATTGGGATGTGGTCTGGGATTTGGAAACGGGTGCGTAACTCCTTGAATACCTTTTTCACTCATTGACGGTAAAAATTTGTTAACAGCCCATTCCTCGGGAAGGATGAAGGGACGGTTGCCTCCAGGACTCCCTGAAGTTCCCTCACAGGACTCCTCGTCACCTTCATCCCCGTCACTACTACTCTCATCCTCCTCCTCAACATTAATCTCTCCCCTTTCTACTCCTTCCTGACCTTCATTACCATGACTCCCTACCTCCTCGACGGGAGATTGGGCAGACGACTCTCTCTCTGACGACTGGGAAAAGCCCTCGGACTCATCCCCTGAACCAAATACTTCGTCGTAGCCCGCTCCGTCGCGGATCGACGACTGATCACTCGACGCGTCACTTGACATCTGACTACCTACAAGTGACGGATTGGTTCTAAGTACCTAGAATGACGACCTCACTATAAAAAATTAATTAAAATAGAACGTACAAAGGAAGAAAAAGGACTTACAAGTTTTTGAAATGAGTGACGGCTTTTTCTATAAGCGACGGAAGCAGCTCAAGTGTTGACGGAATAGATGTTGACGGAATATATGTTGACGGAATATAGGTTGACGGAATGGAGGTGACGGATCTTCTCTCCAGGAATTGCTAAAAGTATAAAGGCAGAAATGGAGGGGAGGTGGGTTATATATAAGGGAGAAAGGGCGCGGAAGACGAAGTGACGCCCTCGTCCAGATGCGGAGCCAACCAGGGTACGCCACGTGTCTAAGCATTTAATGGTTGGCGGCTCGAGGAGTCGCCTAGTAATTATTCTCTCTCTCCTGACCCAGAGGGAAATTAAGAAACTACGCAACTCCATAACCCGTCAGTTTAAACTGACGGAGATATGGAGTAGGGGGCAACTGATAAGGCAAAATATGCCACGAGACGCCCCTAATTAACTCGTCAGCCTGGAGCTTATAACTCCTGCTGAAGGGTATTAAGAAGGCTGACGACCCTTCATGGCTGACGGGCATGAAGAAGGCTGACGACCCTTCATGGCTGAAGGGTATGAAGAAGGCTGACGAGACTTCATGGCTGACGGGCATGAAGAAGGCTGACGACCCTTCATGGCTGAAGGGTATGAAGAAGGCCGACGATCCTTCATGGCTGAAGGACATGAAGAACGCTGACGGGCCTAAGGCTGACGGTTCTATCAAAACCGTGGCTTGGCCACCACGCATAAAACTATAAAAGGATGACTTGTATTCCACGTTCAATATTAGAGTCTTATAAGGAAAGGATTCCGCAATCTACGCTCATAAGGATTCCTATAAGGAAAAGACTTCTACTCCAAGAAAGAGAGGTCCACCATCTACTACTGTAAAAGCCCCAATACCTTCATAAATCAAGGTACGCATAATTAACCCCTCTCTAGCACTCTAGAGTTGAAAGAAGTTCTAACTTGACCTTCGGAGGGTATTTGGCCGGTACCACACCGGTGCTCTCTGTTAGGTCTTCTCCTTTTTGTTGTGCAGGTGTCGTTTCGAGTGTGCAAGCATTGTGCAACTCACTGGTGAGATTTTCGACATCATCAATAACAAATCTTAGGTGTCATATTGTTATGGGTTTTTAATTTGAATCTACTACTGAAACTACTTCCTGTCCATTAATAATAGCAAGTAACAATCTGTCACCTATGATTTATTGTGAAAGTATTATGAAAATATTATGTATGTAGTATTTCTCATATATGTTAACTATATGTTAGCTTGCTCACTTAAGTTGTGTCGTGGAGCTAGTGCTAGCTACAAATTAGAGATAAAGAATAGAATTTTGTCTATTATTTGTTAGTTGAGAGAAATAGCTCATTGGTGATTTTTTTTTTTTTTTTTTTAAATTATTATAATTTTTTAGAAGGCTCTTTGGGTTTATTTGGGTTTTGGGTTTTGTGATCGTACTTTTATGTTAATTTTGTAATCTCCTTATTTATTTAGTGAGACTTTCTCCTCCATACCACCCATGTAAGTGAGTCTAAGGCTAATAATATAAAATTTTGTATTTCTTGTGTGATTGTCTTTTCTATTTTTTTTATTTCTATTTAAATAAACCCACTCTTGTTTTAGTTGATGCGATCATGTGAACTCACTATTATTTTAGTTATAAGTACAACAAATAAGTATCTGATGAAGCGTAAGCTCGTTAGTCAGCGGATGGAGTCAATCTACGGTTCACGCGTATGTCTTCTCAAGGATGGTCACCGGTGTGGTGCCTGCCACAACGCCTCCGATGCCAAAGTTAACACAAAGGAGCTTTATGAAGTAAAACAGAATAGCGAAATGGTAGCAAAATTATCTTGGTGTTTTCTCATACCTTGTATTGATATTGTGAGGGCCTTATATATGTTTTTGCAGCTCTTGACCGTTGGAGTAGTTATGGTGGCCTTAATGTCCCTCTTGGTAACGTTTTATGCTTTGTAATGTGACTTCAATGCATTCCAACGGCTCATACAACTGGCTTTGTAACCGCTTCGGGTGTAATTGGTTGTATTGATTGGCCTGGTTGTCTTCATCAGTGATGAGGGTATCTGCTCAATTCGTCCGAGGATGTCTTCGTCCGTAATTGTTGAGATCGTCTACGAGAGATGAATTCGTCAGTCCTGTTAGCTGCCCCCCCATTCTGTGGTCGTCTAGGCATGACGACCATAGAATATGAAAGGTTTTCAGATGGTAAGTGACTCTTGGGGTTTCGTTCCGCATTAAATGCTTAGTGGCGGCGTTCTCCGGGTTATAGCCTATGTGGCACATTCTGACTGGTGGAGTTAATGCTCCAATTGTTGGGACTATTGGGCTTCCCGTTGGTTTTTCAGTTTCCAAAGTCTTAGTTTTAAACTTCCTCCCTTCTCATTTTTCGTTTTCACTTTTCTCAAAATTTCCAATCATTGTTCTGAGCATCTTCTTCGCCAACCTTTCACTGCAACCCTCCTCTAAACTGGTGCGCCGTGCGGTGGTTCTCTTCTTTGTGGTATGTTTTTCTTTTCACTTTTTTTTCTTCTTTCGGTCTATACATATTGTGATGGATTTCTGATTTTTCCCCTCTCTCTTTTTTTGTGTTTGGCTTTTTGGGTCTTGGGGTTTTTAGAATTTTCCCTTCTTTTTTGTGTTTTCTTGTTTTTCCACGGTCAGTGGTTCTGAGGTTAGGATAGCTTGTCCCTCAATCTCATTTCTTTTTGTGCGACTAGGGGGGTTATTGGGAATTTTCCCATACCTTGAGAACTTCGTCTATGAGGGTAATTGCCTGACTGCTGTATTGGCCGATCTGCTGCCCTTGCTGCGTCAGTCAATTGATTGGTTTGAGAATCTGGTGAAAGAGGGGAAAATAATGTCTGAGATTAGGTCCAATGAGCTCGAGACTGGGTTATCGTTTAGCGGTAACCCAGTGGAGGAAGACACAGCTGTCTCTACTCCTCGAGAGGTTAGGGCTTTTTATGCTTTTGAGGAGGTGTGTGGGCTGGACGCTGACATGCTAGGCAGATTTAAGGATAGGTTTCAGTTCCCAAAGCGAGTTAGGGTTCGTCTGCCTAGTAAGGAAGATCGGGCCTGTCACTTCTTTCCTGGGGAGGTTTGTTTTTATGAATCTGCCTTCATCTGTGGATTGAGGTTTCCTGTCCATCCTTTCCTCATGGAGCTCTTAGACCGCTTTGGTATTGCTCCTGGGCAACTTATGCCCAACTCGTGGCGGATATTGATCAATTGTATGGGAATATGGTTGGCCACTAATGACGGGGACATGCTCAAGGTTGACGAGCTTGTCTATTTGTATCGTTTAAAAGCGTCTAAGGAGCATGGGTACTATGAATTGGTGCCCTAGGAAAGAAAAACTAGGATTGTCAAGGGTTTACCATCGTCTTTTAGGTATTGGAAGTCCAGATTTTTCTTTGTGTCTAGGGACAATTTTGAGACTTCCTCTGGCGAGGTTTGGGGTGATCTCCAGAGGTTGCGTCGTCGGTGGGAAACCCCGACTTTAGGTGCGTCAATATTTCTCCTCGTCCTTTAAATTCTGTTGTGCTTACTACTATGGCTATTGATCTTTTTTGCTTCTTGTTTTGCACAGTTAGGAGACGGCCCAAGCTCAAGAGCAGGTATAAAGAGCGAGTACAGAGGGTGATTGAATACGCGCAGACGATTAAGAGCTGGGACGACCTTGTTGACCCAAGGACACTTGCCTTTTACTGCCTTAGGCCAGAACCTTCTGCTTTCGTCCTGCACAATCTCGATATCAAAGGAAAAAAGAGTAAGTGTTAGATTCGTCAGTACTGACTTTTTCATTCATACTTCCTTTTCAAAAAAGAGTAAGTGTTTTTTTCTTGTAGAGATGACGTCCAAGTTTAACAAGGACATGTATGCGAAGATGAGGGTGAAAAAAGACGAGCCGTTGTCGAGTATAGGAAGGAAGACTCTGCGTGTGACTAGGAGGGGTCCTTCCGTCACTCCGACTGCCTCCGTCACTCCCATCGTTTCTGGCACTGAAACGATGAGGACTGCCTCTCCTTCAACCTCAATTGAAGAGCTCCCTACTCCCGTCTCTAAAAAGCCGCGCCTGTCAGACAAAGAGAAGGAGAAGGAGGATTCCCGCCCGTCCACCATCTGGGGAGACGAGAGACTGGCAGTGGACAGGGCCCATGGCGTTGTGACTGCTGATGATTTAAAGGTCTTCTCTGGAGTTCCTTTTAACAATGTTGTGAGTGGCCACGTCCATAAGCTTGTTCAGGTAGAGTTTTTATGCTGCTCTTATTTTTTTTTTTTTTTTTTGACTGACGGTTGTGAATTTCTTTTCAGGTGTTGGGGGAAAATTTGCATATTGCCTTTGAGTACCTTACTCAAGAGGCCCAATTGGCATCTCTCACATCGAAGATGCAAGCTTTGGAGGTGGAAAATTCTAAGTTAAAGAAGAACCTTATTGATTCTATGGATGAGGCTACCACTTTAAAGGAGAAAGTCAAGACCCTGAGTGATGACCTTAAAGTCGAACGTCAGTTAACCTTGGAAAAGGACGAGCAGCTTCTGAGTGCCAAGGAGTCGCTCAAGACAATTGCTGCCAGATCTGTTGAAGCCTTCCAAACTACCGACGAGTACAACACCGTGCTCTTCAGTTGGTACTTCAAAGGTTTTGAGCTTCTCCGGAGGTACCTAGTCAAGCACCCAACTAGAGTTGATATGGAGAACCTGGACTTAGAAGAGGTGGACAAAGAGATGGCAATTGACGAGGCTACCCAATCCTCAATTCCTGAAGGTGATGTTCCTAAGGATGCTCCGGCTGAAGATGCCCCCGTTGGTGATGCCCCCTCAGTTGCTAGTGCCTGAACCTATTACTTATGAAAAAAAATTTCCTCCTATCTTTGGTTGTTGCCTGTCATGTCTTTTGGGCCTTTTGTAAATCTAATTTTGGGACAATTTTACTTTCATCTATCTTGAGAACAATATTTTTAGCCCAGTGTTTATGGGCCTTTAGCTATAAAAACAATGGTAATTTTCTCGTTTTTTTTGGGCTTTAATTTAATTTGCATCTCTGTACTTACTTGCACTTGTGATTGCATGCTCTTTGGTTTGTGATATGCTGGTGGGATCTTTTCTCCTGTGACTTACATTCTTTTAAGGAATTTGTCATCGTCAGTAACTTATGTCCGTCGAGGCAGAATCTTGTTACTTAGCTATTTTTGGTTTTTTGTGACTTACACCCCTTTTAAGGATTTTGTCATTATCAATAACTTACATCCATCGAGACGGAATCTTGTTACTTAGCCATTTTTGGCTTTTTGTGACTTACACCCTTTTAGGGATTTTATCATCGTCAGTAACTTACATCCGTCGAGACGGAATCTTGTTACTTAGCCATTTTTGGCTTTTTGTGACTTACACCCTTTTAGGGATTTTGTCATCGTCAGTAATTTACATCCATCGAGGCGGAATCTTGTTACTTAGCCATTTTTGGCTTTTTGTGACTTACACCCTTTTAGGGATTTTGTTGTTCTTCAGATTTATAGCTGTTTAGACCTACCTGTTATGGGGACATTAGCTGAATAATTCGTTTATTAACTTCAATGACGAGTACATTTTCTGTTACATCTATTGGTGGTATTTCTTCAAGTGCTCAATGTTCCATGGCCTCGGGAGCTTTTGTCCGTCTAGAGTTTCCAGGTGATAGCTGCCCTGTCTGGAGTAGTGGGTGACTCGGTAAGGTCCTTCCCATGTGGGGCCAAGTTTCCCTTGGGCAGGGTCTTTAGTCGCTGTGGTGACTTTGCGCAGGACGAGGTCACCTATTTCGAGTCATTTGAGCTTCACCCTCTTGTTGTAGTAGTCGGCCATCCTCTTCTGGTACTCCGTCATTCTGCTGGAAGCTTTCTCCCTTACTTCATCTAGATAGTCCAGGTTGATTTGTAGGCGATCTTTATTGTCTTCTTCGTCAAATGCACTTCATCTAATGCTGGCTACTCTTACCTTGATCGGGATCACTGCTTCTGTGCCATAAGTGAGCCTGAAGGGGGTTTCTCCCGTCGGGGTTCTTGCCGTGGTCCTGTAGGCCCATAAGACGTTGGGTAATTCTTCTGGCCAGGCTCCTTTCGCGTCATCCTACTTGGTCTTGATAATTTTGAGTAATGTTCAATTCGTCACCTCCGTCTACCCATTTTCCTATGGATACCCTGGGGATGAGAACTAATTCTTGATGCTCAGGTTTGAACAGAAATCTCTGAAGCCTTGGCTATCGAACTGTCGTCCATTGTTTGATATGATCGTCATTGGAATCCTGAACTTGCAAATTATGTTCTTCCACATGAAGTTTCAGGTTCTTGCTTCAGTGATGGTTGCTAGTGCCTCTGCCTCGACCCACTTTGTAAAATAATCAATAGCAACTAGCAAGAACTTTACATGACCTTTGCCTAGGGGTAGTGGACTGACAATGTCGATCCCCCATTGTGGGAATGGCCATGGGGACGATATCACCGTCAGTCTCTCTGCTGGAAGTCGCTGGACATTCCCAAATCGTTGGCATTTGTCGCACTTCTTGACGAGCTCCATCACATCTACCTGCATAGTAGGCCAGAAATATCCTGTTCGAATAACCTTACCAAAGATCTAGGGCCGGCATGATCTCCGCAAATCCCTTCGTGGATTTCTGCCAGGATGTACTTAGCTTCCTCTTCGTCAACACACTTCGAGTAAGGCATGGAGAAGCCTCTCTTGTATAAGGTGTCATTAAGGATTGTAGACCTGGCTGCCTGCTTCTTGACTTTTCTAGCCTCGTTTGCATTCTATGGGAGGTGCCCGTCCTGGAGGAAAGATACAATGGGTGTCATCCAGCTGTTTGTGCTCTGGATTGCAAACGTTGGAACTTCTTCAATGCTGGGGTGTTTTTGGACTTCTAGTATCAAACCCCTGTCCGTCGCCCTTTTTTTTGACGATGCTATCTTTGAGATTTCGTCTGCTACCATGTTCTGGCTTCTTGGGATCTGTACAAATTCCACCTTATCGAACTCCTGAGTCAGATGCTTCATCAGCCTGATGTATTTCTGCATTCTCTATTCCTTTGCTTTGTATTCTCCCTTGATCTGCCCAATCACCAGCTTCGAATCATTTTGAACTAACAAGTTTTTAGCTCCTAACGCCATTCCGAGTCTCAATCCCGTCAGTATTCCTTCGTACTCGGCCTCGTTGTTGGTAGCTGGAAATTTCAGTTGAACACCATACTTGAGTATTTCTCCGTCAGTGGGGGTTCTGACGACCCCTACTCCCCCCTTCTTTTGGGCTGACGAACCGTCGGTCTGTATTGTCCATGATTCGACTTTGTTAGTGGAATCATCTTCGTCTGGGAAGGTGAATTCGGTAATGAAGTCCACCAAAGCTTGTGCTTTAATCGCTGTCCTGGGATGGTATTCAATGTCGAATTGGCTGAGTTCAATAGCCCACTGGACCATTCTTCCAGTTGCTTCAAGTTTGTTCATGGACTTCTTGATAGGTTGATCCGTCATTATCAGGATAGGATTTGCTTGAAAATACTGTTAGCTTGCGTGAGGCTACTATTAGGGCGAACACAATCTTTTCAATTCTTGGATACTTGGACTCAGCCCCTTGGAAAGCTTGGCTGACGTAGTACACTGTGAGTTGTTTCTTAGCTTCTTCTCGAATTAGGGCTGCACTCACGGCTGTAGCTGATACTGCCAGGTACAAGTATAGGTTTTCCCCTTCCTTGGACGGGCTTAAAACGGGTGGATTACTTAGGTAGCGTTTGAGTTCCTGGAATGCTGCTTCACATTCGTCGGTCCAGACGAAAGCCTGTCTCAAAGTCTTGAAGAAGGGCAGGCATTTTTCCGTAGCTCTAGAGACGAATCTATTAATGGCTGCGATTCTTCCTGTGAGCTTCTGGACTTCCTTGAAGGTCTTGGGCGATGCCATGTTGATTATGGCTTGCAACTTCTCCGGGTTCGCTTCTATTCCTCTCTAGGACACCATGAATCCCAGAAATTTCCGTGAGGCTACACCAAAGACACACGTACCGGGGTTCAGCTTCATCTGGTACTGTTTGAAGGTGGCGAACGTCTCCTTTAGGTTGTCTAGGTGGGTAAGTTCTTCCTTACTCTTGACGAGCATATCATCCACGTACACCTCCATATTCCTGCCGATCTGCTTACTGAACATTTTGTTTACTAACCTTTGATAAGTAGCTCCTGCATTCTTTAACCCGAAAGGCATCACCTTATAACAATAAAGCCCTTGGCTTGTATTGAAAGCAGTTTTCTCCTGATCTTCTTCAGCCATTTTTATTTGGTTGTATCCTGAGAAGGCATCCATGAACGTCAGCAGCTTATGTCCAACTGTAGAATCTATGAGCTGGTCTATCCTTCCACAACTTGTTAACCTCGTCTGTGATTGCTTGGTCTCACTCCGGGGCGAATACTCTTCGTCTTTGCTGTACGGGCTTTCTCTCCTGGTCTACATTCAACTTATGCTGAATAACTTTCGGAGATATTCCTGGCATGTCCTCGTGGCTCCAGACGAAGACATCTATGTTCTCTTTAAGGAACTGGACGAGCCTTGTTCTCATCATAGGGCTTAGTGTCGTCCTTATTTTCGTTGTTTTTGTCGCGTCTCCTTCAGCCAGTTCCATTGTCTCCAGGGTCTCTATTTTATCCTCCATCCTCTTTTCAACCATCCACGTATGGTTCTCTTTCGCAGCCAGGACGGCCTGGTAGCATTCTTTGGCTAAGACTTGATCTCCTTTTACCTCGCCTACACCATTATCAATTGGGAACTTAACCTTTAGGCAATAGGTGGACGTGGCTGCTTTCCAGTTGTTGAGTGTGGGCCTTCCAATAATTACATTGTATGATGAGGGGCAGTCTACCACCAAAAAATTTAACTGACGAGTCAATTGCATCGGGTAGGCCCCCACTGTTACTGTCAACGTTACTATTCCCTTGGGATAAACCCTGTCTCCACTGAAACTGACGAAGGGGGAGTTAAATGGGCGCAGTCTTCTTGGATCTAGCTTCAGTTGTTGAAAAGCAGGAAGGTAGATTATATCCGCAGAGCTGCCATTATCCACGAGGATTCTTTTAATCTTGAATCCTTCTATGGTCAGCATTATGACCAGAGGGTCGTTGTGAGGCTGCTTCACTCCCCTGACATTTACTTCACTGAAAGACATGTCCTGGTCCGTCCGTCTTTGCTTGAACAGAGGTATCATGTGGACGATGTTTGCCTGTCTCTGGCATGCCTTTTTAAGGGATCTGAATGATCCTTCCTTGAATGCCTCCCTGCAATCGTCTTTATTTCCCCGATCACATCTTGTGGAGGCTAGGACAGGCGATCATCATTCCTGGACGAGGACTCATGCTGGTTCTTATTGCCATCTCTAAACTTACCATATTCCCCTTTTTTCACATATTTCTGCAGTTTCCCTTTCCAAATCAACTCCTCTATTTGCTCTTTTAGGTCCCGACAGTCTTTTGTGTAATGACCATGATCCTTATGAAACTGGCAGTACTTACTCTTATCACGAACATGGGGGGATGAATGTAATGACCTCGACCACTTGAGGTAGTGCTCGTCCTTGATCTGTGTTAAAATATTGTCAACAGGCATAACTAAAGGGGTAAACTTTACCGTTCGAGGATTCTTATCGTCTTTCCTCATATTCCCGTCAGTGATCCAACGATCTAGCCGCTCTCGCTTCTGCCTCCTACGCTCGTTGTCCTTTCTCCCTTTGTCTCTTGGCTTCTCTATATCCTTTATGGCTGCTAATGCGTCTTTAACATTCATGTACTTCTGTGCTTTCAGGAGCATCTCTACCATCGTTTTTGGAGGATTCTTCGCGAGCGAAGCCACGAGATCTCTGGATCTTAATCTTGCTTTGAAAGTCGTCAGTTGCACCTTATCATCAGCTTCGTCTACCTCCAGAGTCTCCCGAGTGAAGCGTTTTACATATGACCTTAGGGTTTCCTTTTCTCCCTGTTTAATAGTGAGTAAGTGGTTTGCTGGCCTTTTCGAACGTTGCCCACCGTTGAAGTGATGTAAGAAGGCATTTCTTAAATGCTCGAAGTTATCGATGGACGACGTTGGTAACTTTGTGAACCATTCCCTTGCAGCTCCCTTGAGGAAAGTGGGGAATGAACGGCAAAATATCTCGTCAGGTGGCTGTTGAAGACCCAGCGTCGTTTTGAAGGTATTAAGATGGTCTTGGGGGTCCTTAAATCTGTCAAATGGCTCAAATTGAGGCAGGCAAAATTTCGACGGTACTGGACACTCTGAGACTGCTGCAGTGAAGGGCGAATTCGTGGCTCTTACCAATCTATCAACGCTCCGGTCCGTTTTCTCCCTTATAGCATTCCTTAGCTCGTCCATCTCTTTCCTCATCTCTCTAAGAAGATTTGAATTCTGTTCATCTGGAGTAGTAGGTCCTCGATGATTGCTTCTCTTATGACTGTCCCCTTCGTCTTCCAAGTTGTCTTTAGATCGATTCTCCTTTTGTTGAAGCTGCAACTTCATTTCCTGGTTTTGCCTAGTAAGTTCTTCAACGGTGGCCGCAAGAGCCTGGACTTGCTGAGCCAAGGCTGCAAAATCTTGGTTAGACTCCATCTGAATACAGAAGTTGATGGAAACTACGTTTTCGAATGTAAACACGAAAATGTTAGCTTCCCCACAGATGGCACCAAACTGATGAAGCGTAAGCTCGTCAGTCAACAGATGGAGTCAATCTACGGTTCACGCGTATGTCTTCTCAAGGATGGTCACCGGTGTGGTGCCTGCCACAACGCCTCCGATGCCAAAGTTAACACAAAGGAGCTTTATGAAGTAAAACAGAATAGCGAAATGGTAGCAAAATTATCTCGGTGTTTTCTCATACCTTGTGTTGATATTGTGAGGGCCTTATATATGTTTTTGCAGCTCTTGACCGTTGGAGTAGTTATGGTGGCCTTAATGTCCCTCTTGGTAACGTTTTATGTTTTGTAATGTGGCTTCAAAGCATTCCAACGGCTTATATAGCTGGCTCTGTAACCGCTTCGGGTGTAATTGGTTGTATTGATTGGCCTGGTTGTCTTCGTCAGTGATGAGGGTATCTACTCAATTCGTTCGAGGATGTCTTCGTCCGTAATTGTTGAGATCGTCTACGAGAGATGAATTCATCAGTCCTGTCAGTATCAAAATCAAAACTTTCTCTACCTCACCAATTGCTTACAATTTAATCAATATAATTTATGAAGTCTATTAGGAATAAAACTATAGTGTAAAATGAGATGTTTTTCATTTTTATTTTTCCTAATTTCATAAAATTGAGAATTTTTTCTCTCATAACAAGTCATAATACTACTAAGCTACAAAACTACAAGATGGCAGATAGCTAATTTTATAGAGAACTATAGGGAAAACTTTAATACTATACTAAGATTGCTCCCAATTTTGTTTTTGTCTTTTACTCGAATAGTCGTACTCTTTTAAAAAAAAATTTTAATTTTTAATTTGAGACATTTTCTGACCATCACACCTTTCTCATGTATTAATTTCAATTTCAATTATAGGGGACCATAGGGCTATTAATAAGCTGGTTCCATTAGTCACATACCCAAAGCTTTCATGTCTAACCTATCATTTTCAAAATTCATGAAAGATAATACTGAAACTGAATGCATCCAAACCCAATTTACATCCTAGCCATATAGTGTTAAAAAGATCTAATTCCACTCACTATATACTATATAGTACTATTCCTCTCTCTCTCTCTCTCTCTCACGCACGCTGCACGTGCACAGGCGCCTCAATTATTGACTTGTTGTATTTATTAATATACACAATAATAGTGTTCTAGAATCCAGACTTTCCTACACTGTACAATGCACAACTGAGCTTCAGTCGTCCCTGAATCTTCAATAAAAGAGAAAGATGGTTTTTTGAAATTGTATGGGAGTACTATGTTTTACTGAGGACCTTTTTGCAGTGCCGTGAATTTCCTGAACAAGGTTTCACTTTTACATACATAGCATTCATGGCAAATGCACTTAAAAGAAAATGTTGCCGACAACAATATATAGAGCTGAGCTAACAACATCGACATAGAGACCAGTTAGCATAGATGTGAAGCTTGTAATGGTAGTGTAAGCATTTATTTTTTGCTTACCAAATTGTAGTAAGAACGCGTAGCATAATGTTTTGTCTACCCTTTGATTCGAATAATTAATGTGACATTAATTTCAAAATTTTTGTGATTCAGTGGTATTATTTGATTTTCCTTGTATGAATAACCTTGGTTCGAATAAGAAATTTGGAGTTTGATTCCCGCCGACACACCAAACCAATTGATATTTTGGTCTAATGATAAAGAGTAATAATTAAGAGTGGACTCTATAAGTTGAAATTAAAAATTAAAAATATATTAATTTAAAAAATACTTTGATTATTTATATGATGGTGTCAATTATAACAAAGCAACACTTGGATACAAAAGAAATTTTTTTTAACTTATATCCACCATATATGTGGAAGAAATTGATTAGGAAACAAAAATAAGAAAACTAATGTGACTTTAAGGCATGTTTGAACGCTCTTTAAAGTGAGAACACCTCAACTCAAAAACGTTTGCTATATATCAAGTTATAGAAAATTGGTACTGGGAACTGCCTGCCAATCCTCCCATGAAATCATACACAGCCCGTTTTTTGCTCCTATAGTACCGACATGCTCATCTTCGACCCCCACTGTTCAAGGACGACATCGACCCTAGATGGGTTCCACCTGCATTCCCATGGTATAAAGTAAATATGGATGTTGCTATTTTCTCCAACCTTGGCATGATTGGCATCGGGGTGATCATTCGTGATCATTCGTGATCATGAAGGCTCTCTCTCTGCCACTACGACCTTTGGAAGCTGAAGCCAAAGCCATAGACGAAGCTACTCTTTTTGCATGGGAAGTTGGAATCAAAGATATCATCCTTGAAACAGACTCAAGCACTGCTTGGCATGCTCTTCAAGACCCTAGTACTGCACCGATCTCCATCTCTAATATGATCTTCGGGACTTGCCTTAGATTACATGGTTTTTGTACTTTTGATTCTTTGTATGTGAGACGACAAGCTAATAAGCCAGCTCATACTTTAGCAGCCTATGCTAAAGATATAGACTCTTTTGTAACATGAATAAAGGATTGTCCACATTTCATTAAATCGTTGGTGATTCAAGAAACTTTGTTATTTTCCTCAATTTAATGAAAGTCACGTATTTCTTATAAAAAAAAATTAAGTTATATAAGTTTCAAACCCTTAATTAGATCATAACTCTTCATTTGAGTCGGTACATTCTAAAAAAGAAATTATGACTTTTAAATTTGTATCTTGTTCATTTATAATCTTTAAAAAACAATATTTTTTTACAAAAATTCAGAAGAAATAACACGCAATTTTACTCCAATTTTGATACATATCATAAGATTTATAACACGCAATTTTTAGAGTCATGTCCACTACACTCAACTATTTAATTTGTACGTGTTTGTCTTACTTTTATATACCTAACAGAACTTTTAAAATCTTCCCATATAGGATAGGGTTATAAGAGCATTCACATTGGCAAATGCTAAAGCTAAATCTAAGAGAAATATAGCATTTTAAGTCTTAAAACTAGTTGCATCAGTGAATTGTAAATGACACTATTGCAAATTTTTTTGCAATAGTGCTACAGTGCAATTCTAAACATAGAATTGCACTATAGCAACTATTGTATAAGAAATAATATATTTTAAAACTTGGAATCATGCCAAAATCTGAAAAAAAGTTTGACAATTGAAAGAAATAATAAAGAATGTTTAAAAAAATAATATTTTAATAAAAATAGAGTTTTGGGATGTTAGAAGTATTGTAAAATGGTATGGTATAATGATAAAGTAGGTTTTTGGAATGGTAAAATAGAGTAGAATTAGCATTTGCCAATGTGAATGCTCTAAGACACAAACTCCATATCACAGTTTATACTAAATCTATAAAAATATATGCATTTTACATGAGGAATGCATAGATGTCATTTGTAACTTAACAATTTAGCAAACAAACCAGTTTATAAATGGTTTGTAATAAACTAACTATGTGGTTTCTTGAACATAATTACTAAATGAGTAATGCTATGGACACTATTTTTTATAATTTATTTCACAACCGCTGTAGAGCTATCCAGAAACCTGCCCAAATTGACACCCTCATTCATTTTGGAAATCAACCTGTTGAGATTCGACCACTTTTGACGGTGGCAAGGTTTTGAAACACACCTCTTACGAGTCAATTGTCATTGAGAATTTGACTCGACACTCAACCTATATGACCCAATAACCCTTAACCTTTTTTTCTTGCAACATCTTTGCCTAAGGATAGTGGAGATCTTAAGATTATCAACTCTCCTCCTTGCCACCAACCCCAAACCATGATCGGCATTAAATCTGCAACTATTGTCATATTTGTCCAGTTTCGACCAAATTTGACTTCTACTCTAGCAAGATCTTTGCCCCTCCGGGTCATCACAAGCCCCAAATTAAACCATGATTATGTGTATGTTTGGCAAAAATTAAAAAATCAACTTATTTTACTATTTAGCTTATTTTAACTACTATTTATGGGTCTCACTGCACTTTTGATACTATTCATGAGTCTCACTATACTATTTTAGTTAATTTTTACCTTTATTTATAATACTTTCAATAAAAAATTTTCAATTTCAACCAAATAAGTAAATCTCATATCCTATAACCATATCTTCAATAGTTGTCGACTTGGTCTGGTTTTGACCAAATCCGATTGCCATCATGGGCACTTGAATAGTCAAGCTGTCCTTTCTGTTCGGTTGATTGGTGGGTCACTTTTGTTTGACTCTACTGTGCATCATTCATAACAATTAACAAGTCATGTCATCCATTTGAAAAATATTGTGTTTTTATTTATAATTATTTTCTTAAACTAATTGTTACTAAAATCTTGGATCACTTTAAGGTGCTCCTTTATATCTGTCGGGGCATGTTTAGTACACATGTTCAAACACATGTTGTTAATTTTTAAACAATCTTATACATATTTTTACACACTTTTTCACCCACACATATTTCTAAAAAAATTAAAAATTATTATTTAAACCGACGCACTAAACGGGCCAATCTCCGAAAATGACTTCTTGTCTTTCATTAGCTGTCTTTTAGGAAAGTTAGGTTTTTTGAGTGTACTAGTCTACTGTGCTATATACGTACCGTGCTAGAAGCTTTTTCCTCTTCCATTATACAAAGCAATTACACTTCCATTTCGATGAAAATCTCATCAATAAATCATGTTATTGTCTTAGGAAAAATAGATTCAGTAAAGGTTTTTTTTTTTTTTTTTTTAAGTGATTCTATGGGTCTGTTTGGATACAGCTGAAAACTGAAAACTGAAAACACTGTAGCAAAATAATTTTTAAATGTGTGAATAGTACCGTGGGACCCATTTTTAATGAAAAAGTTGCTAAAAAATAGAAATTGTGGGTCCGTGAATAGTGCACGGATGCACTGTTCATGAACAAAAAGTCAACAAGTGCGATTACTGTTCATTGAACAGTAGCCGCTTACTCCCTCACGAGCCTGAAAAAAAAAGAAAAAAAAAAGAAAAAGAAAAAAGAAGAAAGTCCAAAACGTGATTTTGGAAACGCAGCCGCAAGTTTCATCACAATCCAAACGCTCAATATATATGAAGAATTAGTTTCACTTTCACAAATTTCCCTAAGCTTTACTTGACAACTATCAATTCTGCGCGGCGTAGTCTCACTTACATTTGTTTCATATCCACTTTACCATTAACTTTTCATATCGTTATAAAAACTTTAAGAAAATGTTAAAGTGAAGATTAATTTTTCTGCAAATGCTTATAAATTATAATACTAATAAATGTAATTGGTGCTACATCAACAATAAATTATTACCGTGCAATTTAGAATGATAATCATTCCACAAATATAAGTTCATGTAAGGTGAGAGGAGGTAAGATCCGGGGTTCAAGTCTGCAAAAAGAAATTTCACACACATACTTAAATTAGGTTAGAATACGATTTCTATCTCCCAGATAAAAAAAAAAAAAATATATATATATATATATATATATTCTACAATTTAAAAATTAACATATTAGTTGGGAAAAATTATAAGTTGATTAAAAAATTTGATACTAAATGCATACCGGCCTACTGTCTCATGCTGTACTGAAGCATATGCACAGACCACAGAGCAAAGACAATTGTCTCACGCCTACAAATACTGTATCACGCGCTGAAAGAACATGTTCTTCTCATATGCTAGTGGGCCTATAATGTTGACTCTTGCTACTTCAAACGTCAATAATTTAATGCCAATATTTGATTAAGGAGAGAAAGGAATAAATTCTGATTAGAACTTAGATTGTCTCATCGTAATCACAATTAATTGCCACCCATGCATGCAATCGTACATGATGGACGAGGTGAATGCATCAATCTATACAACTTCAATTGGCAAATGGCAATGCACCTAATACAATTATGCTAAGTACAGCAACTAAATTGATCTTATAATTTCCCAATTGAAGCTGATCCACTAATTAATTAGATGGTAGATCTCTCTATTTTTAACAATAAAACTTATTCCAGGAATATTCTTTGGAGTATATTAGCCCTTTCTCTCTGTGCGTTTATAGTTCGGGTTATACATGATGAAACTTTCATTAAAATACACTATACTTTATTTGTTTTAGATAAAATTAAAGCACAATATATATATATATATATATATATTTTTTTTTTTTTGAGAACAAATCCATCACTCATTCATTAATATGTAAACGATCATGATGCAAAGCATCTACAACAAGAATGGGCTCATCTTCCATTCAATACAGATCCTCCACAATGTTCCTAGCAAATCTAGCTAAAGAATGAGCCACCATGTTTCCTTCCCTTTTAACACAACTAAAACCAACAGATTGCCTACTTGAAATAAAATGTCTAATGTCATCCACAATATGGCCAAAGAAAGAATTATTTGGTATAGTACTCGAAATTGCTCTCATCACATTTGAGTTATCACCCTCAATCAAAAGATTTTGGAACCCGGCCTCTTAGCAAATTCCAAGGCCTTTTGACATGCCAAAGCTTCTGCGTCATCGCTATTGTGCACATATTCCCCCCTTGCTGCCATTCCAGCCATCACCTCACCATCAGAGTTTCGAATGATCACGCCAACTCCAGAACAATTCAAGTTCGAGAATACCGCTGCATCGAAGTTCAGCTTATAAACATCCTGAGGCAGAGGCATCCAGTAGTTGCTACCTGTTGCTGCACTTGAAATCCCAAAATTCGTTTGAGCTTTTTTATATTCTTCTAGCAGTTCAGTCGCACGATTTGTCAACCACCGCGGGTTCTTCATTTGTCCTCCATGCACCACCACATTGCGTTGATTCCATATGAGCCAAGATTACATATTCTTTTTGTTCTTAACATTCATACTAAATTTAGTATTGATTGGATGTTAATTACTATTTGATTCCTAAACTTATGTTTGTGTAAATTTTAAAGTATAAAAAACTTAAAATTTAAACTTGTTATAGATGAGAAGATTCTTCATATCTTATCTTCTTGGTATTTTACAACCATTTAGGCAATACAGATATAATATAATTCAATGATAAATTTGTTAAAAAATACATTCAAATCTAATACAGAGTTATCAATTGGTATAACATGGGCATAATCATGGTATATTTTGAACCCAACCAACATATGTATTCAATAAATAATTTTTAGGAAAAAAATACAGAAAAAAAACCCTGTAGTCTTATACACGTGACATATTAAACCCTATACGTTAATTTTACTAATTGAAACCCCGCACTTTTATTAGTGTGATAACAAAACCCTCGGTCCTATTTCATTAAATTTTGTCTTAACGGCAAGAAATTTGACATCAATGTACACAAGAAAACAATTTTTTTTTTCAATATACCAAATTAGCAGTGGCATTTTCCTTTGAACTTAGAAAGAAAATGGTAAAGATGTTCAAATAAGTTTTTTGCCTTTTTGGTAAAGTTTTCGTAGTTTCTAGTATGAGGAAACAAAACAATTGGATATACAGGTTGAATAATCTTTAATTAGACACATTCTTTTAATAAATTTATAGTTACAACAATAGTTGAGGTGAGATTTGAATGTTAGTTCTCCTTAAAAAAATAAAATAAAATAAAATAAAGTAAACTATACCACTACATTACATGACCTTTGGCTAAATCAGCACAATTAAAAATATAAAATTTAATTTGTCATAGTATAAAACTATAGGATTTTTTCCCCATGTCTTCATATGTTTTTAAACAAACTTGCACAAAATAGTCCTACCATTTTCTATTTCTCATCATACTAGATCCTTGTTGAGTTGCTATATTCAAAAGAGAAAAAAAGTTAACGGATATCCTAAGGACAATAATTTATGACATATTTTTTAAAAAAATTTTGAAAGAAAAAAACAATTTTTTTTTTCTTTGTGAAAGTGATATTAAAATTCTTCTAAAGTGATTTATTAATAAATGCTCAAAGAGTACTCATTAATCAAACTCTATTCAAAATAAGCTTCAATACATTTTTTAAATATTTGTAAGATATTTGTTAAAATCTTTAATCTATTCTTTATAAGAGGGATTGGATATTTAGTCTAGCCAAAATGGGTGAAACTTAGGTACAATAGTTAGGTGCTGTTCTTTATGTTCCTCTTTCAAGATTCTGCCATGTGGATTTTTTTTCATGGGATGAAAGTATATTTTTTAATTAAGTAGTCACATGATTAAATTTTAAGAAGAGAACCTAAGGAACAACACCTAATTAACGTACTGTACCTAAATTTTGTCCAACCAAAACAGTTTAAGCAACCAATCAAATTTAGTAGAATATTACTTTCTGATACCGGAAAACCGCACCAGGTGCCGCTGTGGATTTTAGCAAGCAAAAACAGTAGGCCAAAAAACTCGAATAGAATTAGAACCTTTTAAATCCCAATTCACACCCCCACATTTCTCTCTCTCTCTCTCTCTCTCTCTCTCTCTCTCTATATATATATATATATATATACATATATTTTTTTTTTTTCAATTAAAAAGCAAGGTACAGAGCTTGTAGCAAAACATATTTATCTTCATTATACTCGTAAACAGATCTCGATGACAGAAAGAGAGCATTAAATTCTTTCTGTTTTTGAGAGAAAGATAAGTCAATTTTTTCATTGTGGAAACTTGTATGAAGTTACTAGAGTTTTGGGTTTTATTTTTAGTAATTTTTTTTTTAAAATTTTTTTCACTAGAGTCAGCCAGCAAGGTTTCAAGTCATTATTCATGACATGTGGGGTTTAGAGGCTTAAAGCAGGTTTTAGGGTTTTCACCCAGTGCAGCCACATTGAATGCCACGCGGTTTTGTGAGGCAGAAGAAGAGGGTATTGTCACAGCTGCTGACTTTGGCTTGCCCTTGAGTTAATGCTCTTGCTGTCACCTTTTGACTCTTTGGCTTCCTTTTTGCTTTCCTTAGGTCAGCGTTTCTCTCCCCACCTCTTCCTTATAGCTTCATTTGTTCTATTTATGCAGGACCAACAGACCTTGGCCTTGGACACTTGTCTTTGCTCATCTAAGAAAGAAAATTAATAGAACTAGGACTTTAGAGAGGAAGAAAGACCTAGCTGAAGGAAATTTCAGAACACTTTTTTGTGTAAATTAAAGCAGAGAAGTGCAAAAACAAGGTGTGAAATGGGTAGGCCTCCTTGTTGTGATAAAGAGGGAGTCAAGAAAGGACCATGGACTCCTGAAGAAGACATCTTATTAGTCTCTTATATTCAAGAACATGGTCCTGGGAATTGGAGGGCTGTTCCTACCAATACAGGTTAAATATCTTGGTTTTTTTTTTTTGAGCAAACTCTTTTTGATTTGAATAGTTTTTTTTTTTTTTTTTGGGGAGGGTGGTTATTTTAGGGAAATAAAATAAAAGATGAATTTTTTTGTTGTTGTTCTTTTCTTAGATGACTGTAAGAGGTTTATGTTTAGTTTGAGATGCCTATTTGGGAATCTTTGCTTTGGATGATCTTATATTACTTGTATTGATTTCTTCTCCATATGTGGGTTTTCAGGGTTGCTTAGATGTAGTAAGAGTTGCAGACTTAGATGGACTAATTATCTCAGGCCAGGGATCAGGCGTGGTAACTTTACTGACCATGAGGAGAAGATGATAATCCACCTTCAAGCTCTTTTGGGCAATAGGTAACATCTCTCTCTCTTTCTCTCTCTCTCTGATTAAGCACTTCTAATTTAAAAACTTTAAAGTTCTAATCCTAAAAAGAATAGATGAGGGTTGTTTTAGTTTAGTTTAGATGAGGGTTGTAAGCAAATTAAAGAAATATAGTATTAGTTTAATGATCACTGGCTAAAGAAAATATTTGTAAGGAAAAAAAAATATTAATTTGTTTGTTGTTGAAGTGTTTGGATTCTTTAAATTAATTTATGGCACATTGATTATGGTGCAGGTGGGCTGCCATAGCTTCATACCTCCCACAGAGAACAGATAATGACATTAAAAATTATTGGAACACCCATTTGAAGAAGAAGCTCAATAAGATTCAATCAGGCGCAGAAGGCCATTTAAAAGATGGGTTTTCTTCACCATCACAATCAATCACAAGAGGTCAGTGGGAGAGAAGGCTCCAAACAGATATCCACATGGCCAAGCAAGCTCTAAGTGAGGCCCTTTCCCCAGAGAAACTAAGCAACTCTGGCTTGTCTGAATTGAAGCCCTCTACTGGGTGCTTGTCTAACACAAAGCCAGCAGCTCAATCATCAACCTATGCATCTAGCACTGAGAACATAGCCCGGTTGCTCAAAGGTTGGGTGAGAAATTCACCAAAGTCAGCTAGGAGTAACTCAGCTATAACTCAAAATTCCTTAAACAACATGAGTGGGACTGATTCAGTATCCAGTGGAGGGACTCCAAGTAAGGCAAACAATGGGATTGAACAATCTGAGACATTTGAATCTCTGTTCGGGTTTGAGTCTTTGGACTCTTCACATTCGGATACATCACAGTCTATGTCACCTGAGGCAAGCCTTTTCCAAGATGAAAGCAAGCCTTTGCCATTGTCATTGCTTGAGAATTGGTTGTTTGATGAAGGTGCTAGTCAAGGGAAAGAATTCCTTAGTGATTTCTCATTAGATGACAATGCTAATTTTTTCTAAAATGGTTGTTGTTTTGGGGCATCTTTTTTGTTCTAGGTCTTGAACTGATTGAATTTAACAGTTGCCTTGACAGAAGGAGTTTCTTATTGCTTTAGTGCTAGAGCAAAAGTGTAAATTTCACATTATTGTGTTAAAATGTCTTGATTGAGAATAAATTAATTTCCAGTCTTGTATCTGCCCCTAATGAAATGTTTTATATGTTATAGCTTGATTAGAAAATAGAAATGCAAACTAAATTTC
Organism: Quercus aquifolioides; assembly: GCA_019022515.1. NCBI lineage: Eukaryota > Viridiplantae > Streptophyta > Magnoliopsida > Fagales > Fagaceae > Quercus > Quercus aquifolioides. The sequence goes on along the minus strand of CM032327.1, from coordinate 23,558,338 downwards.
AATTTAGGATATCTTAAATTGAAATTTGGTGGTAATTCAATTCTACTATTAAAAGCTTTGTAGTTTATTGACATTGTTTCTTTTCTTTTATGAAAAGAATTAGGGTTCAAATCCTCATTTCTTTGTAATTCAATTCTACTATTAAAAGCTTTGTAGTTTATTGACATAGTTTGATTTCTTTTATGAAAAGAATTAAGATTCAAATCCTCATTTCTTTGTTTATATATACTATTGAAATTTGAAGTGTTGGAGTTTGGACTCCCAATCTTCTATTATTTCTACCGATTGTGTGATCGATGGACATGAGACCTTTCAATGAAAATAAAAAATTAAAGGTTCCTAACTCATGAATTATCATCTTCTTCATATATTTACTTCCAAATTAAAAGAAAGAAGAAAAGAACTTGTAGAAGTAAATTTTGCATGCCAAAAGTAAGTGAGATAGCTAGCATATTCATCACCGAATTAAACGTTTATTGAAGTATAGGAGAGCATATTAATACCGAATACTATTGAATAATCACTTAAAAGTATTCATTTTAGGATGATTTAATTTGAGGTTTTTTTTTAGGTTAACTAGTTTATGTGTGAAGTTAATGAGCAATAAATACCCAACTACTTAGTTTATAGCACAACATAATGTTTAGGCCATTGTAGACAAGTGTCTTAAGAGCATCCACAGCAGTTGATCTAAATTTTTAGCTTTTTAGCTACACAAAAAGTCACTTTATCTATTTTACCTTCTCACACCTTACAATAGTGGAGCTATTTTACCTTTTAACACAATAAAATAATATTTCATTCAATCACCAACAAACCACCACAACCACCATCAAACCTATAAAAATCACTGCACAACCACAACCCCACTGTGCCCATCAAAACTAGTGAAGAAGAACAAAACAAAAACCCAAAAAAATCAACACAGCCAAACCGAAACCCATGCCTGATACTCTGTCCGATTTGGTACCGGCCGACGAGACCTGCGCCGATCATCGATCAGTGATCATAAACAGTGCTGATGAGTGCAAAGCGAAACGGAATGCTTCGATTTGAGGTGAGTCAGGTAATGTGGGACCCGATCGAAGCTAAAAACGAAGAGAGAGAAAACAAAAGAGAAGTGAGTTTGAGGCGGATGGCGGCGTGGGTCTGAGGCGGATGGCGGCGTAGGTCTGAGGCTGATTGCGACTTGGGATGGCTGGTGGGTCAGTGACATCGAGCTTTGGTGGCGATGACATTGAGCTTCGGTGGCGGAGTGATTGAGAGAGAGAGAACCATTTTTATTATTTTAATCGGGCCGGGAGTATAAAATTGTTTTTTTTTTTGTTTAGCTCTCCATTGCTGCATGCTTCTTTTTGGTGTTTTGGTGAAGCTAAAATAGGTATATAGCTATTTAGCTCCACTGCTGCAAGTGCTCTAAGGGCACAAGTGACCTTACATTAATTAATACTCCATTAATTTATGTAATATATATATATATTTTTTTAATTAAGGTAATTTTGGGAAGCAAGAAATTACTTAATTAAAATGTAAGCTTTTCATGTTATGTAAAATGCAATAGGGAAAATTCATGCAAGAAATTCTTTGTTCTTGGTTTTTTTGCAATTTTTGACCAAACCAATTAATTAAGAGATGTAACCCATAAACAATAAATGCAGATTAGGTTTCTATTTCTAGATTCATTTAAAAGGAAGTTTATTATAGGTTATAGGTTCAATGCACTTGATTTAACTATGGTTAATATTATAATAACTTTTCATTAAGATAAACGTTTTAATAAATAGACCATTGGATATTATTATGTTCTTATACTTTTATATTTCAAGAATTTTATTATATTCTAAAATTATAAAAATGAGCTCGTAAATTAAGTAGTAAATAACACTCAATTAATGTGAAATTTAGTGAGTGGGTTCCAGTTAGCTCAACTGGTAAAATCTCTGATGGTTGTATAAGAGATCTGGGGTTCAATCCCCGCCTACACCAAAAACTGATTGGTGTCTTGGTCTGATAATAAAGAGCAATTATCAGGAGCGGACGCCATAAGTTGAAACTCTCTCTAAAAAAAAAATGTGAAATTTAGTGAAATGAAAAGGCGAAATGTAGTGTAATTGTGCAAAGTAGGTAGAAAACATGTACTAATTTAATGTTGATAATTGAAAAATTTTAGTTTAATCAAAAGTTAGAAACGACTATAATATTAACAAAATTTTATATTAAGTGCAACTTGAATTCAAGTCATGTATGTCGATCTTTACTTGGCAAGAAATTTATTGTTCTTGTTTAATTCGTCTATTTCCATTTGAAAGGGAAAAATCAATTATCATAACTTATATCACAAGATACACTTGGCGTTCTAGACTCTCTCTCATTTACCAGTTGAATAAAAGTGATCAAATGCTCTATAAGCCAGAAATAGCTTTGGAAATATGCAAATTGGCCTTAAATGCACATGTGAAAGGCTTTGATATTCATCACTCGTTTTTTGCAAGCTGTAGGAATTTTAATTTGTCCAAGCAAGTTTAATATCCACACTGTAAAGGTGTAGAAGGAAAAGAACCATAAGCCCCTCATGATGAATACCATTTTCCAGATGGCAAACAAAGCTGTTAAAATGGAAAGAAAAAAGTGCCCCATTCACCAACTTTGGTAATTGCTATTGAAGGGTCTATTTAATACTTGCCCCCCTGCTAGTATCAGAAGGTAATGGCATGGCATAGAGGTCATGTCTATGCGAAATAGACTACCAAAGAGATATAAAAGTCAAGGTATCACTTGGAAATGAAGCTTCCTCTTGGACATTTCACATAATTTAGTGCAGTTAACATAGACCATATAGTGAAGACGGTGAGGGTGATGGGCTCACGGTCATGGGTTTAAGCTGTCTTGGCTCAGAGGTGTATGGGAGCTCATTTTCCTTTCAATAAAAGAACCATCTAAATCAATAATTCTTACTAGTCCTCTTATTATGTCCAACTACATAATTCTAAAGAACAGTGCTTTGTGTACCGAACTAGTATTTTCCATATCCTTTCAATCTAACTAGCTATAAACTACAATCCTTAGCATTTGTATGACAGGCCGGCCATTCCATCTTTTAAGGTATGATGGACTGTAGAGAATTTAAATTTTCCCCCACCAAATATATTATTCCAGAAGGACAGAATCGTGTGCCTTTCAAACACCACCTCTTCTTTTATTTTATTTATTTTTATATATTTTTTCAAATTTTTTTTTTGGATGAGATTCAAACACCATCTTTTAAGCGCACTCAGTGGCGAAGCCACTTGAGGACCGAGGGGGCCTTGGCCCCTCAAAATTTTTGAAAAATTTTATCTTTTTTGAAATATCCTAAATAATTTAAATTTTTTTAAATAACCTTATCATTTTCACCCCCTATACCTAATAATATACATACTTAAGAAAATCTAAAAATAAACATAATTTTCATTTAAATAAAATACAATCCATAAATACATATGTCAACAAATTACAATAATTAAACCTCCAGCATCTTTAAAATGAACACATAGGTATTTTAATAATTATCTCAACAAATAAAAGGAAAAAAAATCTAATTTCATTCCAACACATCATCTAGGGCTTACTTGTACCACAACAATAGAAAAATTGAAAAGTCAGAAACTTTGTTGATGTACCGCATTACCAAGTAGTCCCTCACACAATTGCAGAAACATTTTGTCTCACATAGGTGACTCTCTCTCTCTCTCTCTCTCTCTCTCTCTGTTGTCAATCTTGTCTCATAATTGTTTAATTTTAATTAAATACACTTTTGATTATACACATATTGAGTTATGAAGTATTTAAATTACTATTTTACATTTCATACACAAAAAATAAATAAAAAAATAAAAAAATTATATATGGACCCCCCAAAGATAAATTCCCGGCTCCGCCATTGAGTGCACATTAGCACTAAATGCAACAAGTATATGAATCAAGTTCAAATTACATTTTGTGTAACTTTATATAATATATTATATAACTCCATAACTTTTCATTGAAAGAGTATTTTGATAAATCAAGATTTTTTATTATATTTTTTTTCTTTATAACCTCTGTGCTTGATATTAAGAGAATTAGAAATCAATAACTATCCCATTATAAAATATTTAAATTTCAAAGTTCTTTGTTTTTAAACTTTAAAACTACATCAAAACATGAGTTTGTAGATAAAATAGTAAATAATATTTGATTAACACGAACTTTGGCATGCACATTAAGAGCAACGAAAACATGTAATTCAAAGGTTGATTTATCAAAATATTGTTTTAATAAAAAAATTATAGATATATAGAATTGCATAAAGTTAGTCATAGTGTAACACTTTGTTCATATTACACTACTCAATAACTTTTTATCAATATTTCAAAAATTCCACCATTGGATCATGACTCCTCATTCTTCTTAACACACATGCCAAATTCTTTTAAATTGGATATTATTTACTATTTGATCCACAAATTCATACTGTAACTCTATAAGTATACTTTAAAAATAAATAAATAAAAAATATTAAAAAATTAAATATTTGGGTTAATTACAAATTATTCATTTGTGTGGTTAGACCCAAATTCACCGTATCTAATTGCCTGTAGTTTAAAAGTTGGCAACTTACCCACCTAAGATATATATGCTTTGTTTGACCTTTTTGACCTACCTCTTGCTTTTCTGTTAGGAAAACATCTTTTTACACAAAAACTTAACATAAAACAGTCATCAATTAATTGTTGGAAACATTAATTTAATCGTCATGCTATCGCATGTTCCAAATGTGTTTGAGAATTATTGATTAAAAGACTAAGATTAGTGTCGCATTCCAACTCATAACTGTTATGATATTCTCCACTTTGGTTACACAGACCTATGGCTTTAAAACATGTCATGTGGATATTGTCCTCTTTGGCATACCTATTCCAAAATGAGCGCACCCTCAAGGTATTGTTTTGCCTCCAAAACAGTCAGAAAGCAGTACTAAATTAAGGGGCTCAAAGAAAAAAAATATAAATAAATAAATAAATAAACACACACAAACACAGAACACGAGAGCTTAAGATCCGAGGATATTATTATTAGGGCATCCAATAAATTTTTTTTATTTTTTTTATTTTTTATTGAAACTCCTCTCCAATCATACTACACATTAGTCTATGTGCCAATCAAATTAGATTAACTAAGATTTATGCCCTAAAATCCAATTTGTAAGAAGTTTTAAATTAATAAAACAAAATCTAAATTTCAATTCTTTGTGACTCATGGTGATCTATCCTTTAGTAGTTGTTGTTTTAATAGTTTTTGAGAAAACATGATGATCTATCTTGATCATGGAAATTGAGAGTTCTAAATAATATGTTGATATAATTTTGGAAAACATTGCTCAATTTGGTACCAAGTCATTCCTTTATCTCTCTTTGAAATTGCCCATTTGTAGTTTTTTGTATATTTGAGTTTCGAATCCAAGTACCTTATTCTATGACATGGATTTTACCAATTGATGTAATGGAAACCCGCCCATTAATATATGTGACTCAAATCCATTTGAATAAGAACCAACAATAAAAATTTTATAAAAAAATTGAAAAAAACTCACACTAATTTTAAGTGTGTATCCAGGTTGGAATAGTATAATTTGAGGAGCATTATCATTCCAACAAACTTTTTTAAGTTGAGAAACCACCAACCAAATCATGGCAACGTATAGGTGATAGGTTTAGGTTGGTCGAGTTGGGCTTTTAGTCTGGCCCAGTAGCCTATTCATATTCAATATAAATAAATAAAATAAACTTCCTTTGTCAATCAATATTTGACACCCAAAAAAAAAAAAAAATCCTAAGTGCATCAAACGAACAAGTAATCCATTAAAATGGCTCATGCATCAATCTAGCAAAAGAGAAATTACAAGCCTATACATATGTGAACCAAGGATTAGCAGCAATAGAGACTATAGAAGTATAAAGTGAGAATGAGAGAGCACCAATAAAAAAAAAAGTATAAAATTTAAATCACAATTTTTTGTTGTTGTTATACATATATAAAAGATAGAATTGGAAACTATGGCGTCGGTTTAGTTTTTTCTTATATTTGACCACTTAAAATTTGGAGTAAAATAAAATTGCTAGGATTTTGTTGATTTAAGCAAATTTTATATGCTGTGAACAAATTTATCTTTGGCCCTTCTTCTCAAAAAAAAAAAAAAAAAAAAACTTTGGCCCTAATATGCAAGGTTGTGTAAGGTTTCTAAAATTATTTACTTGAATAATATGCAAGGTTGTTGGCTTTAAACTTCTTCTTCCTTTATTTATTTATTTACTTTTGTGTGGGGAGTCATGTCATGCCAATTCAACGTTATAATGTCTCACAGCGGATCATGTAGCAAATGCCTTTGCACTTACCATCTCCTTTCTGTCTAGTGTAAAATTCGATTTCTAATAAGTTTATGAAGAATAAGAAGAAAAAAAATCTTTACAATTCATTGTATTATTGAATAAGAATCTTTGAATTTGAGGCTAGTGATGCGTAATTGATAGAGAAAGGAATTAATGAACATGAATCTATGCGAGTCATTAAAGCGATTAACTAACTATGTAATTGAGAGTCATTTTCTCATAATCTCTTTGCGCCATATTTCTACATTTTTTTTTTCTTCATCTATTTCAAATCTTATGACCAAATCAGTGAAAGTTTTTAATTAAGTGGTCCTGAACTTAGTAAAGATTAGTGATCTTGCAATTTTCTTTCTCATCAGGTAAATGGGAAATATGACTAATCAGCATTTAATGTGAGTTGATGAGTGTACGACTTCCCTTACCTATAACCCTATGATAGAAACTAGAAAGGAAAGAAACAGAATGTGATAGATTGAAAAGGATTTTCTAAAATAATCCATCATCACCCCTATTTGAAAGTTTGATAGGAATGAATATATATATATATATATATATTAGAATACTAAGTATTTTAATACACACATGAGAAGATGGAAGAAGGTCTTAAAGAAATTGACAGTGGTGTATATCCAAAATGACCTAACTCTTGAATACACAACACAAATTTTAAACTTAATAGAAATAAATATAATTGTTAAGAGGGAATACTCATTTCATTCCATTTCTTTCTAATAAAAAAATCTTCCAAAAAATGAGGACATAGATTGCTTCAATGAAATATATGTGAAATACCGCTTTGATATGCCTATTTCAGGAAGGAGCAAACAAATGTGAAGGATATAATAGTAAGATTACATATTTCTTTATTTTCATTCTTTATTTTATAAACTCCCAAACTGGCCAAACACTCTAGAAAAAATACACAATATTAAATTTCATTCCATTATTTTATGATGTATCCATTCCATTAAACTCTCAAATATAGTGTTAAATTGAAATTCAATAAAAAAAAAGATATAATGTTAACTTACACAAAGTTTTGTAACTCAATTGATACTTTTTGATGTTTTTTGTAAAGATGTCCAAGGTTTAACTTCTCACATCATCAAATTGTTATAAAATAAAATTAAAAAAATAAAATTAAAAAGGTGTTAATTTATGTAAAGAATCAAAGCAACCCTATTAAAGTGTAAGCCTTATGACTTTTTTCTTTTATTAAGTTGTCTACCATTTCACCCTAAAAAAAAAAAAAGTTGTCTACCATTATATATATATATATATATATATATATTAATGAAAGTTGTCTACCGTTTGTTCCATCCCACTAGTGTAGATGTCTTGGTTTGAAATGACATAATTTTTAATGAAAAGATATAAATATAGTTATGTAGGTGGGGGGGTGAAAGCCCAACCTAACATATTGGGCCTAGGACCCTATTGGAAGACTACTGTACGTCCGAAGAGAGGAACGTATTTGAGAAGAGGCCCATGTGAAAGAAACATACCTGGAGATGAACGAGGTGCATAGTCCGAGGAGATCTTCAATTGTTCGAAGAGGCCATTATCCTCGGATTCAAAGAAGCTTGATCAAACAGATGTCTGGGAAGTTCAAGTAATCTTCCTAACAAATCTAACAATAAGGATGAACTGCAGGCGTGCATGGAGATGATAGGAACGGAGAAATATCTAGAAGACAAACTTCAACCACCACATTAAATGCACTGCAGCTACTTTTCTGGCCGCATTAATGTAGAGAAGACCCCTGAATAGTATAATCTCAACTACCCCCATTCACACAAGGCTAAAGAAGATACCTGATGAGACATGTACTCAAGTGGATGTTTAGATGATGAACAAGTGGACGATGAATATGAAAGGAGAGGGTGCTATATAAGGAGGAGAGGCCTCTGAAAAAAAAGAAACGGAACAAAAAAAGAGAGAGAAGAAGAAAATAACTTTACTGTAACTCTAAGAACTGTAACCAACTTTTATTCAATAAAATGCCCCTTCGGACTTTCACGTTTGCTTTGTCTAAGCATGATTGCATGTTTGTTCATCTGTAAATACCATAATTAACTCTTGTTTAATTCACATCCAGCCCAGTTCTTTCACCCACGCTCTACAAATTTATTGTCTTGGGTTCATTAGGCTCATAATCCATACCTTTTGGGTTTGGGCTAGAAAAATTAACCTTACAAGTTATATTTTAAAATGTATTTTATTTTATACAAAGATCAATATATCGTTTAATACAAATACTATATTTTTTTTTTGATAAAAAAAACTTAGTACACCAAAGGAAGTAAAAAACTTTATAAAGATATACGTTTGGCCCTAAAATCAGGTAAGGATAATAGCATCATCATTGGTGGTTGTAAAATAGCTTTTTAGTGCCCAACACAGTGGCGGCTCTAGGAATTTTGTTCAGCGGAGTCATTAAGGAACTTAAACTAAACAAAATTTAATTAAAATTTTTTTTTGATTAGATTGAGTTATCGAAAAAAAAAACGCAAATATATGAAGTTTTATAATTTTCTTCTGAGTTTTCATATTTTAAAATTATTACAAGATAGTTTATTATCAATTGTCATTATTTATTGTTAATGTTGGTAAGTGTGACCATTTTATTTTATTAAGTTTGTATAACATTTTTAATTTTTATGAAGTTGTCATTATCTATTTGTCATTTTTTTTATAAAAAATATTTTAAATTAAATGACAAAACTCAACTCATTGTCACCATATTAAATTGGCCCACATAGCCACATTCATCCATACATAAATAATACACTAAGTATCTACATAACTAATAAAATGCTTAAACAATTACTATTTTTGGTTCTTGAATCACTAACTTTATAACAAAAAGTTATTATAACTTGATAATAATATACACACATGTAACAAACCCTCCATATTTTCTAACTATTAAATTATATAAAATTATATTATATTTGTAGTACACAACACACATTCACATACATCACAATTCACACAAATAACATAATAAAAAATAACACACATAGTCAGTATTAGACACACACTCACACACATATAATATAAATTTATAATAAAAAGAGACACCTATGACTTACAAACATTCTCTTTTTACTTTTAGAGAGACCTGTGATCTATGTTGTTGTTTGATTTTGGGTTGGGCTAATATGTGGTTAGAGTGTGCAAAATTTAAATCAGAGTGTACAAACATATATTCATGAGTAAATTATACTAGTAAAAAAAATTTATATATTAATTTTAAAAAAAAATTTCAAGCCAGGCGGTTCAATTGAACACCCTGAGCATAAAGTAACGCCGCCCATGGCCCAACATTGATGGAGTCAAAGGCAAATTTTTTTCCCCTTCTTGCTATAGTGAATTGCCAAGACTAACAGTTCACTGTAGAAAGAAGGTATAAAAAATATATTATTTTATCACTCAGTTGGGTTTCGTGGCAGAGAGGAAGTGAGAAAGAAATTAATATAAAAAAATGAGTAGTGTTTGGCTGATGGTAAAAATAAGACCATTGATGCAGAGTGTGCTGTAAAATTGTGTGTTAAAATAAATAAAGTAGTTTTTGGAAGGGTTAAATGTTAAAATATTTAGCTCCATGGATGTGGATGCTCTCCCTCAATTTTGAAAATTTTCCTTTAATCCTAAAAAATTATAAATGTATCAAATTAATCATTCCATTGTCTTGTCATTATAATTCTTACTTGCGGTAAAATTCTACTAAGTCACTTGATGCTTCATTATAACGGCAAGGTTACAGAATGAGCAACTTTTTATATTACTAATTAACAATCTTTTTTAGGATTAAAAAGAACTTTACAAAATTCAATGATTAAAATCATTTCTTTTTAAAAACAATTTAGTGATTAAAATAAAAAATTATCCAAATTTTAGGAATCAATCATATACTTTCCCTAAAAACTATAATTTTTAATAAACTAATATATTAACACTCTCATGAAGAAAGTAAAAAATTTAAATGGAGATGAAGAGAATACTGAATACCATAATTTCTATGGAAAAATGATCTTCTCCATTTCACTAAAAATATAGAGACTAAAATGGAAAGAGTTTATTTCCCAATTCAAATTTTATTTCATGGACTTAATATGTATAGAGTATCACATTATTTAAAATTTTGAATAACGGAGATGATCCAATTTATATATGGAGGTTGCACTATAAAATAATTTCTCTTTTTCCAAGTGAAATTGAGAGTATCCAATTTGTTATTTGTATATAGAGGTTGCACGATTATTATATATACAATTGCTTGCTATAAGTATTCAACTTGATTCGTAAGTGTGCTGCATTAATTTTTAGTTGTGGTAGTGCCATTCTTGTTTGTGAAAGTAATAAGTCTTGTGATACACAAATTTCTATACAGCTTGGTTCATAATTAATGGTTGAGTGGGGATATTGTAATGGTGCATGATAAAGATGATGTCAATGTTGGATTCATGTGAAAATGATGTTACACTAATTACAACTAACTACCTTAAGAACTTGTAAAAATTGTTTTACACCTAACATTACTCTTGTTAAAAATCGCATGTGACTCTTGCAGCTAAACTTATACAAAAATTCACTTTTTACATTGGCTTTTTGAGTTTGTCAATTATTTTATTAAGTAACCTGTTTTATAATGGTGTAAAGCATTACTTCAACTGTATTCCTGGGGATTAGGTTTCCAATTCACAATGGATGCAGTAGATTTCATTTTACCTTAGTACCAAAGACATTTACAAGTCCGTCCTACAATTTGGAAGTATATCAGCTAATTAACCCACTACAAAAATTCTGTGGTCCAAGCTTGAAAGGTATTTTCTTTTGCATGGAGGAAGTAGAAAAGTGCTAAACATAAATGGGCAATATAATTTGAATTACATGGATAAGAATTCTATAGGTCAAGTTGCATCAATCAGCACCACCTTTCCTTAAATAAGTTAAACATTTCTATTTTAATCTGTATTATTGATCATTTATTCATTTTGATAAGTGACTTACTTAGGTCACTTTTCAGTTTTCATCACAATTAGAAAAAGGAAAATGTGTGATTTAGAAGCCTAAGATGCTTTTGTCCAAGGGCCCCCAAAAGCCATAATCACTAGGCCTTTTACTGTGGGCCTATCAAATGGGTTGGGTTGGTGAGAAGCAGAAGGCCTCATCTTTCTTTATCTTCCCAGTACACAATCATACTGCAGTCTTTGTCAACCCTCAAATCCATCCCAACTGTCCTTTTACTATTCATTTTCTGATGATCTTCTCTCTCTTTCTCTCTCAATATCTTCCCCCACAAAAGATACTCTTAAGAGTGCCCCATACTCAATTTGTTAATGACATCAAACCACCAACTCTAAGCCCTGGATTAAAGCTTGTATGCATGTTGAAGTTCTAAACCAACCTTCCAATTGACCATGGTTTATGGGATATAAACTTACCAGCACCCTTTGTAATAGAACATTTGTTGTCTATTTGGTTGGAGTGATTTTGGAAAGGAGAGGGGAAAATTAGTTTTTGAGTTGTTTGATTTGAAGGGAAAAGTGGGGGAGATTTTGGTGGGTCCCAGATGTTTTCACCTTTTGGCCCACCAAAATCAAGTCTCCCATGGGAAGAAAATAGGAAAGGTGAGAGGATAGATGGAAAATTACTCATCTACTCTCTTTTAATTCTTACGTACTGTTATACTGTGTAAATTGTGTTTTGTTTAATCAAACGACATATTTTATTATAAAATAACAAAACTATTAAACTTGTTCCTTCATATATATGATACTGCAGTAACAGACTAATAGTGAAACTTTTTTGTTGCGTTCAAGCTTCTACAATCTTCAATGATATTTCTCTACCTTGTTTTATCAGTTGTGTTAGCTTTCAAGTTTATAATATATTTTAAAAAAAAATTACTTTCTTAAAAACTATTAAAATTTTTGCTATTTATGTAATAGGGCTCCTTACATAAAAAAAACACTTGTTTAGAGAGTCACGAAGGTCATCAAAAAAATTTTCGACAATATTTGTTTCAAAGGTCATCCAGGCCCTTGAGAAAATCTTTTTCAAGGAATTTTCATTCTTTTTTTCAAGGGTTTTGACTCACCAAAAATCAACTTTTTTTTTTGGTAGTGGTTATAATACTAAATTTATACAAATGAAATTTATTATCTTCTCAACCAAATAAAAGAATTTTCCATTCATTCACTTTTCCATCTTCCTAACCAAATACACATAAAGAAAAACTAAATTTATTTTATTCCTCAATTTTTCATGCCCCAACCAAAACAAAGCCTTAGGGTTTAGTTCACGTTATTTCCACAATCTTGACGTGTATCAGGAACCGTACTTCACCAAAGAGTTAGCGCGCAGTTACCCAAATGGAATGAATTGGCATGAGTTAAATTCCAAATGATGACAAAGATATTCATCTAGGTTAAAACTACATATCCCAATGATGTTTGTTTTGAGGAAGATAAGGTTGTTAAGCAATGACTTCATAACAATACTAGTACCGTTTTTTTCCTTTCACTGAGGTATTGGCATATCACTTCACTAAAAATGATCGTTTAGCTATAAAACAAAAAAAAAGAAAAAAGAAAAAAAAAGACTTTATTGATAAGGATGCCAAAAAAAAGAAAAAAAGAAAAGAAAAGAAAAAAGAGAGGAAAATGGAGACGAATATGTTGGGCACTCCATGCAGGCTGTTCACAGAGCAAAATCTTCCCTATGATGACCAAAAATGGCAAAAAGTTTTTAATTGTGTCTCCTGTCAATCACATAGGCCAGCATTACCAAACTAAGTGTCGATGAAAGTTGAAATGTTAGTGGGGGGTTTTAGCTTACTTTTGCACTTAAAATCAGTCATTGTTGCAAAAGCAAAGAAACATCTAGGAGCACATGATTTCATTTTGTTGGCTATAACATCGTTCACGAATATTTTTACAAAATCAAGAAGAAAAAAACAAATATGTACTGCATATAAAGTAAGATAAGAAACTAGATACCTCATTGTGTAGGGAAAGTTTGGATGAACTTTTTTTTTTTTTTTTTTTTTAATAAGCAAGTTTAGAAATACAGTTGCACCTATAATAAAAGTATCATTTTAAGAAACTATACAAAAGCTTCTTCTTTTCCTTTCTTTTTTCTTTTTTTCTTTTTTTTCTTTTTGAGAAAGAACTATGTACATAAGCTGGCAATGAAAATGAGTTGGTATTTTAAGCTTATGTTAGGTTCTAAAAGTTTAGAAAAATTAGCAAACCATGAACACAAACTTGTCTAGATATAGATCTTAGAGTCTATAGGATTTATTAGATATTGCTCAAGGTGTTACAAGTTAGAACACAAAAACATACAAGTTGTAGAAATTGAAGAATTCAAAACATGCCAGGTTCGACCGATCGAGAGAACAGGTTTGACCGATCGAAAGACGGGTTCTGCAAAATTTAATTAAAACCCATCAGCCTATTAAGCTCATTAAGTGATTAGAGTTTCAAATCTATTTCACATAGTATTTAAAGGAAACTCTAAGGCACATTTTGTTATGACTTTGGAGGTGCTTTTGTGAGATCTAAAAGGTGTTGTGTCTTCTCTTATCAAAGTCACTACTAGAAATCATTCTCATACTATTAGAATCGGTAGATCTAAAGTTGTTGTTACAAAATCAACAACTGCTGATGATCTAAACTTTTGAGTGGAATCTCAAAGTCACAAACAGGAAGTTTATGTTCAGCAAATCCAAGATAGAAGAGCCCGTGGAATCGGAACTGCACGTGGTTGTGTTAGTAAGTTCTACTTGAGGTAGCTTTAGATTTAGGATTTAAATCTATTGTAATCTTCCATTCTATCTTAGTGGATTTGTTTACCTTGAAGACAGCTAAGTTAAATCATTCCTAGGTTTTTACCTTGAAACGATTGGTTTCATTGGTTTTCCTGGGTAATCATATCGTTGTCTTCTTTATTTTTCCGCACTAGATGATATGATTGTATGCGTTTAACCTAGAACTGAATAATTAACCTAAGTAACTACTTAGCTAATTAATTAGGTTAAACTAATCTATTTTCAAGGGGTAGAAACATAAACAAACACCTTACTTTATACAATTCAAGTCACACCAAAAAGAAAAAAAAAATCATTGATTTTATGGTTAACAATTTATTTTTTAACAAGGATATTAGCACCCTTTTATTAAATTTTTAAAGAGTGTATTCAAAAAATAAGAACTCTCAATAAGTCCGTAGGACGATAGAATTCTTGATTGTCCAATAACTTCCACTTTCATACTTTTTCAATGTAATCTTTCCATCCACTTTTGTTAGAAGGGTTATCATTTTTAGTGTCCCAAAATGTAATAGTTCGGTATTTTTGAAATTTTCAAAATAATGTTGTTTCTAGGACTTTTTGAATTTCCAAGATAATGTTGTTTCTAGGACTTCCAACGTCATAATGTGATGGAATTAAATAGAGACTATATTGAATAAAAGTAAAAATTATAAGATTGAAATGAATTTAAACAAAGTTAGAGGGTGCAATTTATAATTTTGTAATTTTTTTTCAAAGAGGTATTAAAAAATAGGATCCATAGATTTCTTGAGCAATTGTGGAGCACTTGTGCACCCCTACTTAGGGTTCAAATTGAATAAAATGCAAAAAACTAAAAAACACGACAGTTTGTAATTAGTTTAGAGTTATTACGATCCTAGCATTTATTTTAGTCATGATCGATCATATCAGTTTCAGGGGATGAATTAAATTTTTTATTTTTTTTGGCTACTGATCTGTTGTCATGAGAAGATACTGTAACATGCAATTTTATTTTAGATTCGTGGTAAAATATGAATTATTCATTTAATCATAAATAGTTAGAATTCTAAGAATTTCATGATATAGTTTTAAACGATAAAAACTTTAGGATCTAAATTCAATGCAAGTATCTGATCTTCCTAACACCAAGACATTCTAGAGAATTTAATGTGGAGGAAAGAATATAACAGTAGGTTCAACTGATACCAAAAATTAGGAGTGTACCGCCAACCCACCAAAACCAACTCGATCCAACCCAACCCGTCGGGTTGGGTCGGTTTTTAGGGCTTGGTGAGTTAGGTTGGGTTACAAAAAAAATTTTATAGCGGGTTGGATTGGGTTTGGGTCATAAAATTCCAAACCCAACCCGACCCACCCATATATTTAATATATATATATTTAAAATATATTATATAATTAATAAATTTTTTAAAATAACTAACTCTTTCTATCCTATATAAAAGCCAATTAGTTCACACAAACTCTAGTAAATTATTATTGTTGTTTAGTCATTAGTGTTGTTTGCTTTTAAGGAGTTACATTGATACTAATCTTTGGGTTTTTTTAATATATTTATATTTATATTTTTTTTCTATTCAATTTAATAATAATAATAAAAAATTTGTTCAATCCATGGGTTCAACCCAACCCAACCCGACCCATGTGGGTTGGGTTGGGTTAAAATTTTTTTTTTGACCCACCATGGTGGGTTGGGTCAAAAAATCTCCTTAACCCGACCCATACACACCCCTACTAAAAATAATAATAAATAAAAAGAAAGAAAGTAGCACAATAACATGTCAACCGATTATGGAACTTGCAATATTTTGACAAAGTGATGGTAATATCTTAATACTAAAATTCTACTACATAATTGATAAATTGATGTGTAACTAATCATAAATATATATATATATATATTCATTATGTTATTAAACTGACACTAATCATATTTATTACCACATTAGTTTATAATTTTTTAATAATAAATTAGTAGTACCTTTAATATTAATTTTTCATCTAACAAATATATGTAATATTAAAATTGCTTTAAAACTATTAAGATCTTTACAATTCAATTGACACTTTCTTATTTTTTTAACAGAAATGTCCAACATTTAAATCCCCTCTCTTATCAATATATATATTAAAAATAAAATACAATACCACAATATTCTGCGGACTAAGGTGGAAAAGAGGACTTGCAAACTTTTTCCCACAAAGTAAGTAGAGCATCCTATGTTAAATATGTAATGCAGTACACCCAAACCAAGTACAATCTCTCTCTCTCTCTCTCTCTCTCTCTCTCTCTCTCTCTCTCTCTCTCTCTCCAATCATAGACGAATCCCTAAATCCACAAACCTTGCACACAACAAATTGAATTTTAAACACTTTTTCTTTATCGAAGTAAAAGTATCACTAGACTTTACCTATGATTATAATTACTTTAGTGATGTACTATCTAGTAATCACATTGCAATATACATGAAACATTGTTATAATTTTATATCAAATAATTAAGTTAATAATTAACTTGCTGCAAATTAAAATCAGAACCTTTTACATGCATGAACAAGATTAGCCATCAAAGCAAATTGAGGTACATGTTATGACATAGCTTGAGATATGCAACACCATTCAAATTAGATGCATTATTGGTACATTTCTACAAGAAGTTAGTGATTAAGTAGAATTGAGAAAGAGTACAAAATAAAGGTAATAGCACTTAATGATCCTAGCAGCCACTCATTTTCCCAATGAACTATGTCAAGAAATTGAGACCATTCATTTTCCACAATGACTTGATTGATAGCAATTGGTCATGAAGTATATGGCAATAGATGAACCTTAAAGATTGTGATGCAGGGAAAAAAACACAAAAAAAAAATAGAACACATCGATCTCAAGATGATAATCCTTTAATTTACAAGAGGTTCATTAAATCCACAAAGATAACTCTAGAATCCACCAAAAAGTTAAAAAAGAAAACTCTTAGAAATTTTACTAATAAAAAATTGAATTGCCTTGAAGGCTACAACCACATTCTTAAGGCTGTTAGGAGACACTAAAAACCCTAATTTGTGTTGGATACCAAATTAGGCTTAAAAAATTAGGAAAATTTGCAAAAACAATGCAAAATTGAGAAAATTATAAAACCAAATCCTAAGGTCTTTGGGATACATTCTAGAATTGACAAGACATTATTCTAAATTTTAATTTAAAAGTTATAACAGGAAGAAAAATTACTATAATTAGCAAAAGCGATTAATTAAGGGCTTAAACGAAGGAATTTGCTAAAAGAGCAGTGTAGGTAGTGCCAAGGGCATGAGTTTTGATCCTTGTGATGATTCCCTTCAAGTCATTAATTTTCACATAATTCCATTGTTGCCTACGATGATTTTTACTAATACTTTTTTACTTCTTGAATTTCTTGTGTTCTAACTTTTGATAGTCTCTTTGTTCAAGGAAAGTCTGTGTTGTCTGTTTTTCATCAGATTGACGTAGTCATCCTCCTATGTGAAGAGTATGTGACTGACCACCTTTCTCTTTGTTAAGAACATTTTTTTTTTTTGTGTGTGTGTGTGGAGAAACCTCTGAACTTGAACTTGTAAGATATGTAATATTAGGATTAACTATTAACTATGTATCTATATGAACAGGTCTCTACCCTCTACATAGGAACTAGGCATTAGGTTCTTAAACTTATATAGAGACTTTGTCTTGATGGACTCATCATTTGCATTTTTTTTCTGGTATCAATGAACTTTTCAATCTTATCGAAAAAAAGAGGTGGGCATGGGCGGCCCAACAAACTTTGAGGCCTAAGGCGATATTTTTAAATGGGGCATTTTTGTTATTAATTAAATAATATTTAACTAGTTTTCAATATCATAATTTTTATATAACAAAAATGCATTCTTTTTATCTTGTAATATATATATATTTTGTAGAAATGCTAAAACTATAACAAATTTTACTAAAAAAAAACTTACAAATGTTGTAGCAATGAATGTGATTAATGACACTTCAAGAAGATAATAAACAAGTATTTGAATGAATGATATTAGGGATATTATAAATTTTACAACATGATACTTATAAAGATGTATCACTAAGTAATTTAAAAATGCATTTAATAGGTTGTTGACGTCTACAAATCATATTAATTATCATATCAATTTGTATAAGGATTTTAAAGTAAAATTTATAGTATTTATAGTATTTTCCTATCTAAATTATTTCTTGTAATTAGTGACACATTGGTAAGCCCTATGTATATAAAGTTGTATTATCTCTAGCATTACTCCAAAAAAAATATTTTTTGAGTAAAACTATTTTTTTTTCCTTTATCTCAAAAAAAATATTTAAAAAATATATATATTTCAATTTTTGCCCCAAAATTTGGGGGCCTTTCTCTAGTAAGGGGCCTTAGGCGATTGCCTAAGTGGCCTAAGCCTAGGGCCGGCCTTGGAGGTGGGGTAAAAGTTTAGAGATAAGTTTTTCATTTGCCAATTGCTCAAACCAAAGTTGACTACATGACATTGAATTCTCTTACATGTGAATGAAAGGGTAATGGTTTTTCGTACAGGTTTGGCAAGCTTAGCTATCATACAGATGTTTTTAGGTCAAGCTAAACAACTGTTGCTGGCATCCTATCGTAAAAATGCACACCACAAAACCTGCCTTTTTAGCATCACTTAAGGGCCACATCACATTTTAGGTTTAAAAGCTACTTAATTAACTGGTCATTCTAAAAAAACCAAATTACTATTTCAGGAGGAAAGTAAAGCATTCTCTTGATTTTTAGGGTTTGGCTTATCTGTATTGGAATCATTCTTATTTTGTATTAATGGGTTGTAAGGTAGTTGGACAATCAATTTTCAATTACCATTTGATGGTTAATCCTTAAAAAAAGAATCACATGAAATGAGTAACGAATTAAAACCAATTTCTTACAGCAAAAACTACAGTAAAAAGTTACTAATGATATTTTTACATGCTTGTTAGCTTTTCTGTTACAAGGGTTTGGTCTATATATAACATTTACATTCTACATACTTTGCAGTGCTAGGACTTGTCCATTATCACTACCAACCAAATTCTTGCTTCTCTCTCTCTTCTCAAACTCTTTTACTTTCAAAAGGGTACAAAGAATTAGGGTCTTGCAAAATGAGGAAGCGACAGGTAGTTGTGAGAAGAGAAGAGCCATCAAGGTGTTCAACAACTTCAGCTCAGACTATTACGACTGTGAGATATGCGGAGTGCCAAAAGAATCATGCAGCTAGTGTCGGAGGTTACGCCGTTGATGGCTGCAGAGAGTTCATGGCTAGTGGGGAGGAAGGGACAAATGGTGCACTCACTTGTGCTGCCTGTGGCTGCCACAGGAACTTCCACAAGAGGGAAGTGGAGACTGAAGTGGGATATGAACATGCTGCAATTTCTTCAAATGGGACATAGAATTGAATAATATATATATATAGTATGTGTTTATGGATGTTCATCATTTTATGTATTGGTGTATTTTTCTTTCCTGGTGTGTGATGGTTGAAGTCTTTGTGCTTGATGCTGAAGACAGCCTCATGTAAATATAGGTTTGTGATAAAGGGGGAAAATATGAGTATGTAATGATGAGTCATTCTCCCTCCATTCAATTTTCAGATTGGGGCAAATCATCAAAAGAGGTATTTCTCATTCTGATTCATGAGCACAAGACATTTCAGCTTTGGCGTGTTATTGTGCTAGTTGAGTAGCTACGGAGAAATGCATATCAAAGGAGATTTGGGAATATAGATTAGATGTAATGAAGTTGCTATACATATATATGTGTATCAATTGATGAAGTGTGAGATGCTTTCCATAGTACTTTTCAAAAAGAAGGGCTTCAATTTCATGTTCTATAACATTAATTAGTGTAATATCACTAGATTATAGTCGTCGTTCAACTAAAAGTTCAAACTATTAGACTATTTTAACTATGGTTTTGTAAAACCACGATAGCCCATGGTATTTTATAAAACCACTCTCGATATATTTAGAGTAGGGCTGTCCAGAGACCCAGCCAACCCGACCCACCCGTCGCCGCCGACCGAACTCGACCCGCCGCCGACCGATCCGACTTCTCCGGCGGTCGGCGACAGGTTTGTTCCTCCAAAACCCAAGTTTGGCGGGTCGGAGGTCGGTTTTCCTTTTCCAGAATCCGATCAAACCGATCCGACCGGCCCACACGATTTCCGGTGATTTTTGGTAGATCCGATGAGATCTAGACCATTTTCGTCAAGATCTCGGCGAGATTTCGCCGAATCTAGCCAAGATCTTGCCGAAAATGGCCTAGATTAGGCCGGATCTAGAGAAACCTCAAAGATTTTGGCTGGATTTTCGCCGTTTTCATGCGTTTATTTTCGCCGTTTTCACGCCGGTTTCGCCATTTTCTGGACTTTCGACCCCGACCGCCGCTCGTTGATGGTCTAATCCGCCCGATCCGATTATCCCGACGGTCGGCGGCGGGTGCATTTTTTTGCCACCCGATTCCGCAGGTCGGTTCCGGGTTGGGCACAAACCCGATCCGGACCGACCCGTGGACAGCCCTAATTTAGAGTAATATCCTAATATATTTTTACTGAAACAAAGTTAAATTGCACAATGTCAAAGCTTTAATAACAAAGCTTAATCAACTTCACCCCCCACCCTCTTCCACCTTTCTTTCTTTCTTTCTTTCTTTTTTTGTTTTTTTCCCCCTACTTTCTGCTTTCTGCATAAGCTTCTTATTTTTGAGAAAGATTTCTGCATAAGCTTGCTCTACAATATGTACTCGTCTTTACTCGGAGCCACATATTTTCCTTTCTTTTCTTTTTTTTTTGGAAAACCTTTCTTATTTTATACAGTAGCCTCATAATTGTAATTGCTATAAAGCGTCAATTCATGAATTATATGTTCGCTGATCTTAGTAAGTTTGGCTCATAATCATCTTAAATGTTTTGGCGTAAATGTATGAGACATATTCTAAATTCAGTAGTCTAATCTTTATACTTAAGGCCCACATATCTAATCATGTTGGTTGTTATAATGGAGGGTTTCTTTAGCAATGTGCTTAAAAGGCAATTAAAGCTTAACCTAAAAAACCCACTTAATATTTCAGGGATTCCGGATTTGTATCAGTTCGGTGGGTAGGTCAATGCTATTGATTGGTCAAGAACCAAATCAAGAAAGACTAAGCCAAAGATTAAACAAGTTGTAATGCAGTAGGTAAGCTTTTACAGGTGACATTAATGGTTAGCATTATTTGATTGGTTCTGATGCTGTCTAAAAATTTGATTCTAATGGTTGTCTGAAACCCTAGAAGACAATTAGTACTGCACTACCATGAGACCATAGCATGTGCAGAAGTGGGTTTAACCTAAAACAAACTAACTATGACATTTTTCAAGGCTTGTATATAATAGATAATATTAGTCAATAATGGGTAGCTACTATATTATATTCTGAAATTTTTGAAAGAGTTTTACTAGTAACTTTTGTGTGTGTGTATAGTTTATAACGAAAATTGATCTAATAATATATTTACATGATTTATCAGAAGCTTTTTAAAGTTGTTCTATCTACCGAGGAAGAGGAAAAACAAAGAGCTTCATAGTTACAAATGATTAATACCTAATATACATGTATTATTGAAAATAATTTATCATAATAAATTTTAAAAATAAAATGTCAACTTGCAACCAGTATGCAATTTTCATTTTCATCTGGTTGGGAAAAGCTGAAATGTGCAATGGTTACCATTTTTGCATCACCATACCAAAAAATCATGAAAGTTGGACTAGAAGCAAAGGGCATCTAATATATTTGGAAATTTTCTATTATCAGAAGAAAGCACATAAAATCAGGAAACTAGGATTAGAAGTATACACTGAAACCAATTGAATTTTTGTCAGCACACGCCCTTTCCATACAAATTAAATTTCCCTTTTGGAGCTAACAGCACTTCAAGCTACAAACATCTAATTTTGGGTCTTCAAAGACTAGATTTAATCACCAAAAAAGAAGTGAGGTTGCCCTGGAAAAACTAACACAAGCTCACTAGCATGTGGTTAGATAGCTTCCATGTGAGATGTTGTAAGCAAATGTGATCGGGTTAGGCCTTCAGTGAGGAGGGAACAAACCTTCAGGTATACGTTGTATTGAATTGGGTAGATGTCAATTCTGAAAGACTCAAAAAATTTAGAACTCCATGTTTAATCTTGGACTATGAGTATCCTCAGGAAAATCAGCTCAGTAAGTCCAGCAATAATGGGATTATACAGCACTGACGATAAACGAATTGTCCATTGGCTAGCAATTTTTTCAAAACATTGCACCTCTTCAGCAATTATTTAACTAGTATTTCTTTTCCTAATTGGTAAATGCTGCTTCCAATTTTTTCACATGGAATGATTTGATTATTTTCCTCAACCTAGATAATAATTTGAGGTAGATTTCACCACAGTTTTACGTGGTTGATAGTTTTTTTTTTGGAGGAAGTATTAACTTATGTGTCCACTTCTGATAATAGTTCTTTATAATCAGTCTAAGACGCCAATCAATTTTTGGTTTTACGTGATTGATAGTTCATCCTTAGCACATGAAAGACAGTCATATAATTCCTATTTGGCCCAAAAATAGTGGCATGCCAAGTTATATAAGGTATGGTCATGTACTAAAACTATGATTTAGCTCAATTATGTAGTGTAGCTAAGACAGTAGCTAGTTAGACGCTCTTATTATTAAACCCAAAACCTGGTGGATTGGTTGCCAATTCTCACATCACATAGGCCATGGTTTGTCAATTTCTAATGAAACATTAAACTTTTAATGCTAGGTCTTTAGCTATTATACTCACCATCATGAATTCCACCGTGTATTTAAGCCAAAGCTTTTTTTTTTTTCAAATTCAACAGTTGGCGATTAAAAATAAGAATTTGGTGCATTTAATATTGCTTTTTGCTGTGCATTGCAACCTGGGCCCAGAACTAGATGCTAGATGAGTAATTAAGCTATGAGCCATGGGCTTTAAAAGGCACTAGTGAGTAGTGACATATAGTAAGAATGATACTAAGAATGGAAGGTGGGAAAATAATTAAAATGTACTAAGAGACATTGCATTTCTTTAGAAAGCAGTCAATCAATCATGGAAGAACACATAGAGTACTCTAGGCATATAGGTTGGTGATGCTGGATTCACTTGGAGTCAAACTGAGTGAGATTTACCTTAGTAACAAACCACTGTCATCATGCATTGTTTTGCATGGTTAATAATTTATTGGGGGCTACCAATCTTTTATATCAAATTGTATCAAATGAGACTAAAAAAAGGCGAGGTGGCTAGGTGGTGGGACAGTTTTGTGATAAAGGGTGACCATTGTGCAGCTCATTAATGTAATGTATGGAAAACAAATTAAATGAGGAAAGGAAGAAACACTACGAAACCTTGCAACATTTGCCCAATAATCAACGTCAAGATAATTAGTACTTTCTGTTCCAATTAAGAACATCATCACGAGTATAACTTTATTATAAGTCTTTTGGCTGGATGTCCAAATTGCAGTTTGACAAAAAATTCTAGAGTCTTGACTAACTAATATATAGCTAGATGTCCTATTGAGTCTTATGGTTTGGTTAAAGTCTGATTCCCTCTTCCTTTTTTCTTTCTTTTTTTTAAATGAATAAAGGTAAATTTATCTAGAGAGAGAGAGATGGGTCTTTGATCATCTTTCTTCCTCAACACACATAAACAAACAAACAAACAAAAAACATCTAGAAATAGGAAAAAATGAGAGATTGATAGGTGCATCTTGATTACAAGAGAAAGCCCACTAAATAAGATTATGATTTATGAGTAGCATAATTTGCTTCTTTAACCAACTACAGGTCTATTTCGCTCTATAGTCTATTGTCATAATTTGTTGAATAGTTCATTCTCAAATTAGTTTAAGCAACAATATTAACATCAAGTTAAAACACACCATAATTCTTGTGCCCATTAGAAGTGTGCATGAGTCGGGTTGAGTTGAATTTATGGTTTTTCCAGCCAACTTGACCTCAACGGGTTGAAAAATCATCAACTCAACCCAATGCTTGATAGATCTAAAACCAACCCAACTCAACTTGTAAGGTTTAGGTTTGGTTGGGCGAATTCATTGAGTTAGGGTTATTTTATTAGGCCAAATATTTCAATTTCATCAAAATTAAGCTCAAAAAATAAAATACATTAAAATAAAAAGTTTAAACTAAATCCCAAATTTCAAAATAAATCGAACTAACAAATTTAAAATACTTTTTTTTTAAACTATTAATATAGTAACTTGAGTTAGGTTACTTGGTTTGAAACCTTTTG
The DNA here is from genome assembly GCA_019022515.1 of Quercus aquifolioides. Taxonomy (NCBI): domain Eukaryota; kingdom Viridiplantae; phylum Streptophyta; class Magnoliopsida; order Fagales; family Fagaceae; genus Quercus; species Quercus aquifolioides. The sequence continues at coordinate 23,533,761 of CM032327.1, read as the reverse complement.
AACCCATTTTGCATAATTGAACCTAGAACATGTTTCATCCAGATTATCACTAAAAACCTTCAAGTGGAGTAGTACTATCTAAAGTTTTACTGAATAGAAAAAGGGAGAACAATATTATATTCATGCAAATTTTTGGTCACAAAGATAAATTGACCCCACATTTAAGAATTTCTTGCCCAAAATAGTCAAGAATGACACTTCCAAATGAAAAGGCATAAAAACTTTAAGTGGAAGAGATGACTGGAGCATGTCGTTGGGTTTTGTTGATGATAAAATTATTTAGCTAACTCTATAAATAATATAGGCTTCTCCCCCCTCCCCACCACAACTTATTGAGACATAAGTTATGAGTGGACGACAATTATCTAGGCCCTGTTTGGTTCTCAACAAATCCATATTTCATAATTCATAACTCAGTTCTCATAACTCACAACTCAATAGTCTATTTCCTAGATCTTGTTGATCTTCGGCTCTAGGTTAAGATGTTCATTTTTCTTTAATGCCTATGGATGTTGTTTGTTCTATTTGGACCCCTATAAATCAGATTTGTTTAACCTAATGAATTATCCAAATAGTTACTTAGATTGATTTTTCAGATCTTGGTTAAACTCATGCAACATATTACTTAATACAGAAAAGTAAAGAAGACAGTAATATGATGATCCAGGAAAACTAATGAAATCAACAGTTTCAAGGTAAAAAACCTGGAGATAATTTAACCTAACTATCTTCAAGGTAAACAAATTCACTATGATAGAATGGAAGTTTACAATAGATTTTCTCCCTAAAATCTAAAACTGCCTATTGTAGAACTTACTAACACGACCACGTGCAGCTCCGACTCCATAGACTCTTCTATCTGAATTTGCTAAACACAAACACCCACGTTTGTGATTTTGAGATCAGTCAAAGGTTTCAAATCATCAACAGTTGTTGATTTTATAGCATCAACTTTAAATCTACCAGCTCTAATAATATGTAAATGGAATTCCGGTAATAACTTTGAAAGGAGAAGACATAGTACCTTTTAGATCTCACAAAAGCATCTCCAAAGTCATAACAAAAAGTGCCTTAGAGTTTCCTTTAAATACTTAGTGAAATAGATCTAAAACCCTAATCACTTAATGGGCTTAACAGGCTAATGGGTTTTAATTAAATTCTGCAGAACCCGTCTTTCGATTGATCGAACCATCTTCTCAATCGGTCGAACTTGGCATGTTTCGAATTCCTGAACTTGTAGTTTCCTTTTTCCTATATTCTGACTTGCAACACCTTGGGCATAGTCTAATAAACCCTATAGATTCTAAAATTTATATCTAGACAAGTTTATGTTCATGGTTTGTCAATTGTTCTAAACTTTTAGAACTTAACAAATGTACATAATTTTCTTCTTAAAAGGACCTGACCTTCGCTCACTCATATATATCACTATGACCTTTTTGTCTCAATAGACAGAAGATTGGAAAACCTCACATTTGGTCCTTAAGTTTGTCCAATTTTTCAATTCTGTCTATAGAGTTTCAAAATTAACAATTTGGCCTTTCAATAATGTGTCATCTTGTTCCACGCATTTACTATTAAAAAAAGTCTATAAGGCTTAAAATCTACATGTGAACAATCTTTGGTGAATTAGAAGTGTTATGTGGCCATCATGAATTCTTGATGATTCATTATTACATATGTACATAATGTACATAATTTTCTTATTAAAAGGACCTGACCTTCGCTCACTCATATATCACTATGACCTTTTTGTCTCAATAGACAGAAGATTGGCAAACCTCACATTTGGTCCTTAAGTTTGTCCAATTTTTCAATTCTGTCTATAGAGTTTCAAAATTAACAATTTGGCCTTTCAATAATGTGTCATCTTGTTCCACACATTTACTATTAAAAAAAGTCTATAAGGCTTAAAATCTACATGTGAACAATCTTTGGTGAATTAGAAGTTTTATGTGGCCATCATGAATTCTTGATGATTCATTATTACCACGTGGCATTGACATTGGCAATATTTGATGGCGGCCACGTGACACTTTTAATCCTCTTTTTAAGCCACTTAAACATTGCTTTTATTGTAAACTAGTAAGTTTCCCGTGCGATGCATGGATAATGTTATAATGTTTTATGTAAATTTGTTTTTGGAAAATATTATACATATATTATAACATATTTATTATAAAACTTTGTTAATAATGAGTTCATCATAAAAAATAACAATTATAAATTACACACATATATCTATTATAATTATTTTGTTCAAGTAATAAGCAATAATGAAAACCACTTAGAGTAATATTGTATAATAAAAGTTGATAAAAGCATATTAATTCATTCTATATTATTGATTTTTATTATGTGATGTAATAAAAAGCTTCATTATGAATTTTTTTTTTCTTTAATGCTTTGTTATTGTAGTATGGTGACACTTGTTGTCGTCATCAGTTTCTCCATTTTCATCATTTGAAATTTAGTCCGTCCATATTTGTTCAATTTTTGAGCTTTCATCATTTTTTCCTTTTGTTGCATCATTTGTGTTAATTACTAATAAATTGGTCCTGAGATATTCTTGATTAGATCTTACAAAGTTTGGACTTTGTCGCTAAGATTTTTCATAGGTATTTGCATTTATATTAAATTTCAATGATGTGATAGTTTTTTATAAATTTTTTATTTTTGTTAATTTTGGAATAGTGCAGCAAAAAGAATTAATATAGCATGTTGAATTGTGTTTTTTTTTTCTTCCATACCTTTTTATCATTTGAAGGCGCATAAAAAATCTTAGCAACTATGTAATTTTCAAAACCATCTTTTAGATTGAATTCATTCAAATGAAGTAGAGAAATCCATTTTTTTCCTATTTTTTTTTTCAAATCACATGGGATTCCTTCTCCAATATCAATATTTTTAAAATAATTTAAATAAGTTGTACCTTAGTTTATTTTTCAGCAAGATCTCAATCTTGTAGATTTATTTATGCTTTTCTTGGCATGTCGATCAAATATCACAAACTTTGTTTTGTTAGTTGCATTAAAAACTTCAATTTGAATCTTGTATCTGAAGTAGTTTGCAATTGTATATATATAGTAGTTATAGTGAGATAAATATATTATAAATATTTGGAGAGTAAGTAGTTAATGTGAGTGCCTCTAACTTTGGGATAGAAAGATTTATTTTGTTTTACATTTTGCACACCAAAATGATTCTGCTTGTAATTTGACATTCCTTTCACAAAGTATGGACAAAATGTAATAACAACCCATTGTTGTATCAATGTTACTTATTATTGCAATATCCTAGCAGTTCACATCTTGCAATGAACTTTGAAATTAATATGTATTATTTTTTTAATGTAAATAATATGATGTATTATTATTTTTTTACATAAATGATGACTATAATTTGAAATAATTAACAAACCTATTTCGTAGGATCTCATTCAATGCATTTTATATTTACTATTGTCTTCATATTTTAAAAGATAAATTCTCCTATGAAAATTGTTTTGCATGTATTTTTGGTATTTCTTGTATAGGATCATGTTTTTGACCATTTCAATTATTGAATTTTTTTAAAGAAAGTATTAAGTTAATGGCATTTTGTAAGATAATATATGCTATTTATTAGACTTTTTTGTTATTATAAATTTTAGAAATATGCACTTGTCAATTATTTTAGCAACCTGAGGGATCTCAAGATTTATATATATTTTTGTTGCATTGGTCGATGACAGAGAATTTGTCTGCATAAATTGCATAGAATATTATTAATAGACAAAAAGCATATTGAATTGAAATTGGGGAAAAATGAAGAGATATTTCATGAGAATGAGATTTTCTAGAAGTATTATCTATACGTGGGGGAGGAAGAAGAGAGTTTGTAAGAGGGTAAGAGTTTTTGCTTTGATTTACAAGTGGGAATGGTCAAACTTGGATTATAATATGTAACGTAAAAACTGGGTCTGAGTTTGTCATAAGGTTTGATCTACTTATAAAAGGTAATCCATTTTATAGTGAATAACTTTTGGTCTAATTGTCAAGAATAATTCATATCAATATAATAATAAAAATAAGCTACTATGATATATTAGGTAACAGTAAAAAAAACTTAATAAAAAGAGGTAAAAAATGCTAAATTTATACAATATTAAAAATAAGTTACTATGATTTATTAGGTAACAATAAAAAAAAACTTAATGAAAAAAGGTAAAAAATGTTAAATGCAATAAGTTACTATGATCTATTGGGTAACAGTAAAAAAAAAAACTTAATAAAAAGAGGTAAAAAATGATAAATTTATATAATAGTAAAAATAAGTTACTATGATTTATTGGGTAATAGTAAAAAAAAATTTAATGAAAAAAGGTAAAAAATGTTAAATGCAATAAGTTACTATGATCTATTGGGTAACAGTAAAAAAAAACTTAATAAAAAGAGGTAAAAAATGATAAATTTATATAATAGTAAAAATAAGTTACTACGATTTATTGGATAATAGTAAAAAAAACTTAATGAAAAAAGGTAAAAAATATTAAATGCAATATTAGAATGTCACGTGGCAAGACCTCATGCACTCTCACATGAGGTCTCTGCTTTTATATATACTAGTGTTTAACCTACGCAATGCGCACGATCATTTGAAATTGTATAAGTAGAAGAGAAATTATTATTACTATACATTCTAAAGACTCTCAGTCATCACAACCTAGGGAAAAAAAAAATTAAAAAATTAAAAATTAAAAATTGTAACATTCAATTTCAATTTTGCTAGCAGCAAAACTGTGCCTACTCACCAAAATGACTCTATACAGCATTTTTTACATATACAATAATCTAATGAGCTTATGTAGATAGTCGAACACATAACTTAAAATAATGGTCAGCCTAGTAGGTAAATCTACTTTGTACTCAAATCTCAACACATCATACTTCTCACTCTATTTATTTTAATCATTTGATCATGCTGTTAAAAATGACAGCAAATCAAGTGTCAAAGTGAAAATATAATAAAATTATACAATAGAAATACAACTTCACATTTTGAACTTTGGTGGTATTTACTTAGGAGCCTGACAAATTATATTGAAATAAAACAGACATGCCTTTTCACTATACAACTAATCCAACCCAAAAGCTTAAATCAAAACTAACTCATATTTTTTAGTTCAAAAAAAAAAAAAAAAAAAAAAAGAATCTGTAACATTCAATTTCAACTGAACTAAATGCTGCTTGTGGAGGTAATAGACTCCCTTGAGATTCTAAAATGGCAGATTTTAATTGAATCAGCGCAGGTGAAACAAATTGGGCACCATCAACTGGTGTTGAAGACCCGGATGGATGTATTTTGTCAGCAGCAAAACTGTACCTATTCACCAAAATGACTCAATACAGCATCATTTACATACACTTTCATAATGTTTTCCTTTATTTTAACTCAATAAGAAACTTTGGAAGTGTACTACCTTACATATGCCTATAGCAAATTTGAGAGAAGCCAAGCTAGATGGATATTCTGTAAATCTCCAAAGCTTCTATCTTTCAAGTTGAAAACACGAGTTTCATTTTGATCATTGAAGAAAATGCAATTACTTTAATACTCAGTAAACTTTTCAGCAAAAATCGATAAACAACAATCATTACCCTCCTCCTTTCTTTATTAAAGTATCTATCAACAGCATTGGTCAATATAGCTGGTGCTTTTCTTCATTCACCTTTCTTATTCTATGATCAATATATAGCAGGAGCTTTAACATAAATATACACTCACATATCAGAAGCTTGTGTTTGAACCAAAAGAAAATACTTAAAAAGCACTAATACAGATTAATATGAAAAAGAAAATTCTCCATCTTTTCATTGTGACCACCAGCACCTATCAGCTCTTAAATATGGTTCAATGTTCTTTGATAAGTATCTATTTCGATTTTTCTTTCACCAGCGGAGGCAAAAATGGAACCAACTTCAATGACGAATTGAATAAATTTTATCATATTAATATGGAATTGAAAAGAGTAGGAGTCAAAAGGATAAGAATGATAGTAAGGCTGTCCTAACCTGTCAGCTTTATCCAGCAATGTTTCTTGAGAACACTTAGTGAATGTTACAAATCTGAATTTTAACAAAATAACAGGATAAGAAAGTCTGTTAAAATTACCAATTTTTAATATGATAATTCGTAAAGGAAATATGGCAGTCACAGTAACTTAACAGTACATTCAGTTTACTCTTCTAAAGAAATTTTAAAAAAATTTAACAATATAATGAAATACATAAAGACTCATAGAGTAAGGTAGTATATACATTAGAGTTCAGATTTTTTTCTTCTTTGATGCATTTTGCTTAGTATCCTTTTGACGTCTGATCATATCTAAAACAAATTAATAAAGTACCAATATACGTCATTGATATAGCCAATCTTTCTTTATAAGACTGATTTTCAATTGGTAATCTTAGTCACAGTAAATTTATGAAGTTTTATACTAAAATTAAATATTGATTAGAGAGTAATTAACACTGCAAATGTTAGATAACCCTTTGCAGCTTCAGTTTTGTGGTCATGCCACATTGGCTGCTGCACACATAATCTTTGAATGTATTCTACAGTGTGGAACTGAAGGAATAAGAAGTGTCCTCCAACCAATTATGAAATTTTTAAATTTTCACCTATGGTTTGTCTTTTGTAATAAATAAAAGTATCACGCACATTGTGCGGGTTATAAGCTAGTTATATATAAGAGCCGGAGTTAATAATTGGAAATTTTAGACAAATTAAGTTTTATATGGATCGTGATTTGGCTGTTGCAAACCCTTCATTTAATCAAATAATCCTTCCTCTTTAAATGAAGGGTTTGCAACAGACAAATCAAATAATCCTTCCTCTTATGATTCTTATATTGGCTCCACAGAGGTTCATGAGGCAGTAGGATCTTTGGAGGCCCGGCTACCTCGAATTAGTCATAAATCCATTTTTTTTATTTTGTTTTCTTGGTTCAGTATGGGTGGATTTAGGAGTTTTTTTATTGAATCTAAGTTGTTTCAGTTGGTGGTGGAGGAAGGAGGGAACTTTTACTCCCTTTAGATTTTTGAACGAGGAAAATATTACATGCAATCGGTTTTCATGGGTAAGAGTGCAGCGCTTTGGGTGATGAGGAGTCTGGAACACACCGTGATAGGGGTTAATCCTAAGCACTTTTTCACGTTCAGGGATGGTGATACTGCCTACACTTTGCAACGGGGGTCCAACTCGTTTGGACAGTATTTATCTGTGACAGAGCTTAAGGTAGGGGGGTTGCGAAGAACTATCATTATTCCTGCCGGTAAGTCACAAGGTGGATGGAGAACTTTTGGGATTGAATTAAGAAGAATATTGGAACCTTCCCAATATGCATTGGGTGGACTGAATTTTGTACCGTACAAGTACAAGCAGGTTCCAAAGAATCGTACTGCCAGGTCCTATGTGGAAGCTGTCAAAGCTCCTGTGCCGGCAAGGTTGAAGCCTGTTCAGCAGCCTTGTATCAAAGAGAAGGTCAAGGATGGTGTCGTGGAGAATATTTTGGAGCATCCGAGAGACAATTCTCGCACACAGGAAGTAGTGTATGAAACTCAGGCAGGTAGTCTTCCCCTGGCAGCCGTGGGTGGTGGTGGTGAGGGTGGGGTAGGTGGTATTAATGGCAAGGCTATTTTTGAGGAGAAAATCTCGGAAGGAAATAAGCTCAATATTCCTTTGAAGTTTAATTCGAATTCAAATTTTGTTGAGTTTGGAAAGTTGCATGATAATAGGAAATCACGTTGGTTAGGGAGAGGGCTGATTGTGGATGTGAATGAGTTTGGAAAGAGGCGGGTTTCATGGGATAGAGTTAAGAGTGGCAAACCAGCTGGCAACTGGGTAGAAAGGAGGAGTAATAATGTTCAGAATAAAACCGTGGGGCTGGGCCCATGCAATCACAAAGCCCAAGCAACTTTTAGTAAAACAGTGGGTCATCAGGGAAGTATTGAGTCTACGTTGGGCCTGGGTCTGTCAAGCCCAAGTAATTTTGAGGCTGGAGAAAGTTCCATTAATGGACTTAATGTTCTGGAGACTTCTCATCGGTACTGCCTAGCTAATCCGAGTCTAAGTAGAAGTGAAACCACTGACTCGAAGAAGATTGAGAGCTCCAATGACTCGGCAACTACAGCGGTGATGTTTGCGACGTCACCGAAGGTGGTCTCGGACACTAGTTCTTCCATGGCAGCGGCGGAAGTGGCCGGCGAGGGAGGTCAGCAAAGCCCGACCCGTTTCGCCCCGTCACCCACCGTCCCGTTAGGACCAGATGTAGTGGCCCTTGCATCCGACGACCCGATATCGGCGTCTGGTGACCTGAGTGGGTCGATTTTGGTGCCGGTGGGGTCCTCGGCCACAATGTCTTCCATTACTGCTCCGACAGTGACGGGTGTGGAGAGTTTTGGTGGTCCGAGAGCTCAGACTCAGTCTTACACCATGCCTGTTAAGCTAGTAGGGGTGGTCCAAGCTTCCAGTGAATCGGTGACAGCCTATAGTGACCCGATGGTGTCGGCGCAGGTGCCTTTGACTTCTCAGGTGGCAATGGAAGATGGGAAAGAGGATTTTGTGGGTTTGGAAGGCTTGGCCACTACAATTTATGATTCTGATTCTGAGGGTGTTCATATCCCTGGCCCCACTATTAGGGAGTTGGTTGGAGACTTGGATAAGTCTTGGGGTAATTCCAAAGACTGGATGTTACAACTACGTGATGGCAGACAATTAGTGCTCCCATTGTCATTGTATCGATCTCCAGATTGTATGTCAGTTTGCTCAAGCTTGGAGGGCGAGTGTGAACCAGGTAATGCTTTTAGCACTAAGACAGGACAGAGGGTTAGTTGGGCAGATGAGGGTGAGGGGCTAGTAGAGTTCTCGTCTGTGGTTCCTGGGACAGAGATGGAGTTGTGGGAATTTGATGAAAGGTTGAGGTATAGTGAGAGAAGTGATGAGCCACTAGTTGTGGTTCCTTTGGCCACTGAAGGTCCGTTGGAGGTGGTGTCTAGTCAGGTGAAGGAGATTGGGTGTAAGGAGAGCGTGGACAATTGTCAACTATCACAATGGGTAACCAATAGGATTAAAGCTTTTAAGAAATCTGTGGGCACTTCGTTGGAAGGTTTTGAGGAGCAGATAACAGGACTGCTATTAGCCTTGGAGGCCAGAAAGAAAGATAAACAGAAAATTGTGGTGGGTGATCAGTCGAAGTTGGTCAAGTCAGGCCAGAAAGGTCAGCGGGAGTTGAAGAATTTGTTGTCATCCTTGAATGTTGAATTTGATACACATAAAGCTAGGAGTGCAAGTGCTGAGAGGGTTGTTGTGCCTTATCAATGAGTGTGAAGATTATTTCTTGGAACGTTAGAGGGTTGAATGAGCAGGATAAAAGGCTCAGGGTTAGACATTTGATTAGGAAATGGGGGCCAAATGTGGTTTGCCTTCAAGAAACCAAAATGGGGCTGATTAATAGAGCGGTGATTCGTAGTTTGTGGGGTGGACAACATGTTAACTGGTCTTATTTAGGTTCTTGTGGAGCTTCGGGGGGGTGTTAGTGATGTGGGACACTCGGGTAGTGAATAAAATAGAGGAAGCAGTGGGGAGATTTTCAGTTTCTTGTAAATTTACTAATGTGTCAGATCAGTTTGTTTGGGCATTTACTGGTGTTTATGGTCCTAATTTACACCGGGACAGGAGGTTTTTATGGGAGGAACTTTGTGGATTGAATAGTTGGTGGAGTGTTCCATGGTGTGTGGGTGGTGACTTTAATGTGGTTAGGTTCCCTTCCGAATGTTTGGGGTCTACTTCTTTCACTGCGGCCATGCAGGAGTTCTCCAATTTTATTTCGGAACAGGGTCTCATTGATCTGCCTTTGCAAGGGGGTACTTTTACTTGGTCAAATTCTAGAGAAGTTGTTTCGAAGGCTAGGCTGGACAAATTCTTGTTTTCTGCAGATTGGGAGGATAAGTTTCCAACGGTTTCTCTAAGACGGATGTCTAGGTTGTGCTCGGATCATTTTCCAATTGTCCTTGAGGGTGGGTCTTTTCAGAGAAGGAGTATGCCGTTTAGATTTGAGAATATGTAGCTTAAGGATGATGGTTTTGTGGAGCTGGTTCGGTCTTGGTGGGAGGCCTATCAGGTCCATGGTGCACCGAGTTTTATTATGGCTAATAAACTAAAGCTTTTAAAAAATGATTTGAAAAGATGGAATGAGGAGGTGTTTGGTCATGTTGAAGTTCGGACTAAAAAATTGTGGAAGGACCTGAGTGTTCTAGAGAATATGGAGGAAAGTCGGGGTTTATCAGTGGAGGAAAGGGTAGAAATGGGAAGAATTCGTGATGAGTTAGAAAAAGTTACTTTGTTGGAAGAAATATGTTGGAGGCAAAAATCTAGAGTTCTCTGTGTTAGGGAGGGAGACAGGAATACAAAATTTTTCCATCGTATAGCTAACTCTCACAAGAGGGTTAATTCTATTGATAGGCTTATGGTGGATGGGGTGTTGTCTTTGGATTCGGTTGCTATAGCTGACTGTATTTCTCAGTTTTATAGACAACTTTATTCTGAGGATGTGGCTCACAGACCTGTCTTAGAGGATGTGGATTTCTCTAGTATCTCGATGGAAGATGCAAGTTGGTTAGATAGACCTTTTGAGGAAGAAGAGGTGTTTGGGGTGATCAATGATTTTAATGGTGATAAGGCACCTGGCCCGGATGGCTTTTCCATGGCATTTTTCCAGTCTTGTTGGGGTGTTTTGAAAACAGAAATTATGGCTGTATTCCATAATTTCCATACTCAGGCAGTATTTGAGAAGAGTCTTAATGCTTCGTTCCTTGCCCTTATTCCCAAGAAAGTGGATGCGGTGGAGGTCAAGGACTTCCGGCCTATTAGCTTAGTTGGTGGGATTTATAAGATTATTTCTAAGGTGTTGGCTAATCGGCTTCGTAGGGTGGTGAATGGGCTTATTTCGGGTTCACAAAATGCTTTTGTGAAGGGCAGACAGATTTTGGATTCCGTATTGATTGCTTCAGAATGTATTGATAGTAGATTGAAGTTAGGAGTTCCAGGTGTGTTGTGTAAATTGGATCTGGAGAAGGCGTATGATCATGTGAGTTGGGATTTTTTATTGTATATGCTCCAACGTTGTGGTTTCTCAGAGAAATGGAGAAAATGGATAAGGTATTGCATATCTACTGTAAAGTTTTCCATTCTGATCAATGGTAGCCCCTTTGATTTCTTTGAAAGTTCTAGGGGGCTTCGGCAAGGGGATCCTTTATCTCCTTTGTTGTTTGATATTGTGATGGAGGCTTTAAGTCGTATGTTGGATGTGGCTGCTTCCGCTGGGCAATTCTCAGGCTTTTCTGTGGGTAGTATGGCTGGTCAGTCAGTGATGGTGTCTCATCTTTTATTTGCAGATGATACTCTGATTTTTTGTGATGCTGAACCTTCTCAGATTGTTAATTTGAGGGCGATTTTAGCTAGATTTGAGGAGGTGTCAGGGCTTAGTATTAACTTGGGGAAATCGGAGTTAGTACCTGTTGGTGGGGTGCCCAATTTAGAGGTTTTGGTGGGTTTGTTGGGGTGTGGGCAGTCTTCTCTGCCATTGACATATTTGGGCCGTCCATTAGGTGCAAAATTTAAGGATTTATCTGTTTGGAATCCTATTCTAGAGAGAATGGAGAGGAGATTAGCAGGCTGGAAAAGATTGTATTTATCTAAAGGGGGTAAGGTGACACTCATTAAAAGCTCGCTCTCGTCTTTGCCTACATATTTTCTTTCCCTTTTTCCTTTACCAGGAAAGGTGGCAAAGCGTATGGAGAAATTACAGAGAGATTTTTTGTGGAATGGGATTGGTGGTGAGCCTAAAATTCATTTAGTTAATTGGGCTAAGGTTTGTAGGCCTTTGAAGGTTAGGGGGTTGGGTATAAGAAGATTGGGAAACTTTAATTCTGCTTTGCTAGGAAAATGGTTGTGGAGGTATGGCATGGAGACCGATGCTTTATGGAGGAGGGTTATAGAGGCAAAATATGGGAACATATGGGGTGGTTGGTGTACGAAAAAGGTGACAAGTCCTTATGAGGTCAGCCTGTGGAGATACATTAGAAGTGGCTGGATGAACTTCTCTAAATTTCTGGTTTACGATGTGGGGGATGGTTCTAGAGTAAAATTTTGGAAGCATGTGTGGTGTGGAGATTGTACTTTACAAGAGGCCTTTCCGGAGCTTTACTGTCTTAGTAGGTCAAAGGATTCCTTGGTGGCTGAAGTTATGGGATGGTCTGTTGGGAGGTTTCACTGGAATGTGCAATTTCGTCGTCCACCACAAGATTGGGAAGAAGAAGCCTTTGATCGGTTTATGGGGTTGGTATATTCTTCGTCAGTGCGGGGGTTTGGCCTAGATAAGGTTTGTTGGAAGCCTGCAAGGAATAGAGGTTTTGAGGTTAGAGGTTATTATAGCTCTTTCTACCCTCCTACTTTTGTTTCCTTTCCTTGGAGAATGATATGCCAATCAAAGGTTCCTCCAAGGGTGGCTTTCTTTTCTTGGTCTGCTTCATTAGGTAAGATCTTAACAACAGATAACCTTCGTAAAAGACGAGTGATAGTGCTTGATTGGTGCTATATGTGTAAGAGATGTGGGGAGTCGGTGGATCATCTGCTACTTCATTGCCCCATAGCTTGGGAGTTGTGGTCTATGGTTTTCTGCTTGTTTGGTCTTCATTGGGTTATGTCTCATACTGTTCTTGAGTTGTTTGAGGCTTGGCAAGGAAAGTTTGCGCGACATCGTCATATGGATGTTTGGAAATTAGTGCCTCATTGCTTGATTTGGTGCATTTGGCGTGAAAGAAATGCTAGAAGCTTTGAGGGTTGTGAGCGTTCTTTGCTAGAGCTTAAGTCTTTGTTCTTACACACTCTCTATGAATGGAGTGTGGTCTTTTCCCATTTTTCTTGTTCTTCATTTTCTATTTTCCTTGACCGTTGTTCTTTTGTTTCTTGATTTGTACCCCCATAGTACATCCCCAATGTACTCGGTTTGGCAATTTTTCTATTATTAATAATATTCTTTCGTTATTTATCAAAAAAAAATAATAATCCTTCCTCTTGAACTTTTTCTTAACACTTTCATGAAAGCCAAATCATAAAGAAACAAAAGCACCTAAACATAAGCACTCAATAAGATAGCAAGAATCAAGATTAATTACACCGAAGTTCCTCAAATTTTTTAGGATTTGCTTCAAAATTACACACAGATAAATTAGATTATGCACACATCCAAGTTATGGAATTCATGAAGCTTTTCACCCATTATTATGTAATCTTCTATTCATAAAATAAATGAATAAAATTAAAGCATCTATAAGCATTCAATCCAAAACACAAAGACATACACAATAAAAACAAATGAATTAAGAAAATAAACAAAGCTAACCACAACAACATTTAAGAAAACCTGCCAATAAATTAAGTCTATTAGCCTAAGCAGTACAGAAATTAAAAGAAACAAAGTCTAATAGAACGATTTTGAAATATATGAGAAATTATTATTAAAGCAAAAGGAAAGCGTAAGATGCTCCAAAAAAATAAAACAAAAACAAAATAAGCATTCTAGTAAATCAAGGATATATACCAATAAAAAAATAATAGTAAAATTAAATGTCAAGAAGGAAAACAACAAAGGCAAAGCTTCATCTATTGTTACCTCCAAATCATGTCACTCCGAAAAAAAAAAAAAACTTTGATTTAGTAATCCTTTAGCATGTAGCCATCGACAGAACATAATCAGTTCAAGAAACTAAACAAAACAGAGCTCAAGAAATTGGGAAAAAAAAGAAGGAAATTAGGTAAAAAGGTAGCCAAACCTTAAATCTTGATTTAGTAATGCAGCAAAACAGTATTTACTTATCAATATAAAATCAGCCCACTACCTTCTTTTTATCTTTTCATTGGGTTGCAAAGCAAAATTTTCAATAAATACTCAAAAACTAACACCAAAGGCTGGATGCACGCACATATGAAAAATTATGTGAACATGAAATACTTTATGAATCATATACTTATTCAGAGCAGCCCAAAACAGCAAAACCTACAAACATTGAAAAAAATTAAATGCTAAGAAATCAACCATTATTGAACGACGAACATATTTTTTCCTACACATATTCAAGGACTAAACCCCATGATGCCACTCCCAAAAAAAAAAAAGGATTACAATAAATCAAAAAGAAAGCATCAAAATAAAGTGTATAACACATCAAGTAACAAAATGCTGACCTTGGGTATAGGTGCTACAGAAAAGAAGCGAAACAGAATGGGTGTCAAATTAACAATTGGAAGGAGGGAGAGGTTTTATTTGGCCTTTTTTTCTTTTACCAACTACCTATCCCTATGAATGCAGAACAAAAAATGACTTAGATTGTCTCTGATGACATTGTGAACCTTTGTTTAGTATTACCTATAATTTTCAATTTCAAAGAAGGTAGTAAATAATCAAAGAATATAATAATTCCAATTTGGAAAAGATTATAATATTAGTAAAGTAGGAAAAACAAAAAATTTAATCTGAGGCCAAAACAATGAAAGAGACAGAATAAACATCCGGATTTTTATTCAAATTCGAATAACAAAAAGCAGCGGTAAGGATGTAAATTAAGTAGAAGAGAGAATTGGCTGAAGAAATCAATTTGTAAAGATAGAAGCTGGCTAAAACATGTAAATCAAAGCCAATTGAAACAGGAATAGAGTAAATGAACAAAATGTAAAACGAAGTATGAGATAAATAAAAAGAAAATCAGCATTCAAGCAAACTATAAAAATAAAGATCTATGGACAAATCAAAAAACTGACAGAGGTGCCACTCGTTTGAGGATGTGGCAATTTAGAACTTTTATTAAGTGGTGTGAAACAGTTTAAGTTGTTAAAAAATATATTTATTAATACTTTTAAAAATTATTTATAATTGTATTTGAAATTTTAGATATCAAAGAAGAAAAGGGATTTTCATTTTCTGGTAGAGAAAACAGTAAAAAAGAAATGGGTTTTTCATTTTCTGGTAGAGAAAACAGTAAAAAGAGAGGAGAGGCAACAATTCAAAGAGCTTGAAAAGTCATTAATTAAATAAACGAATGTTCAGAAGCACAGAGATTAAAAAAGTGATAAGGATCTATATAGGATGCATTTGTGATTTGGTTCCGTCAAGTTTGAAAAGCTTTCACTATTATGCATTTCTGAATGCAGATCATGCCGTAAGAAATAATATTCACAACAAAACATCTAAAGAATGAGAATGAACATCCGAATTTAAGTTTATATTCGAACACAGAAAATTGATACGTACCTTTCGTCGGTCTGTGTTTAGTTCCGATTATGTTAGTCACGGAGTTGCGCCGAACTCTATCTCCGTATCTCAAATCCCTAAATTGACAGCAAACCTAAAGAAGACAATAGAGTAAGAGATTAAACCAATTCTAACCCGTCTATTTACATAAATTAAACAAACTACTCCTAACCAAAAAACCTAAATCATAACCAATCAAACCAAAATACCTGAATCATAAATAATGCCCAAATGGATCTCTCAAAAAAAAAAAAAAAAAAACCCCACTGCCTAAAATTAAAAACAGAACATATGCGCTGTGTGTGTGTGTGTATATATATATATAAATTTTTATATTAAAAACGGTTAAAGAAAAATAAACAAAAGGCTTGCAACAAAAAAACCCTAGTATCTCAAATCCCTAAATTGACAGCAAACCTAAAGAAGACAATAGAGTAAGAGATTAAACCAATTCTAACCCGTCTATTTACATAAATTAAACAAAACTACTCCTAACCAAAAAAACCTAAATCATAACCAATCAAACCAAAATACCTGAATCATAAATAATGCCCAAATGGATCTCTCAAAAAAAAAAAAACCCCCACTGTCTAAAATTAAAAACAGAACATATGGGCTTTGTGTGTGTGTATATATATATATATATATAAATTTTTTATTAAAAATGGTTTAAGCAAAATAAACAAAAGGCTTGCAACTAAAAAACCTAGCGATACAGAGAGGGAAGGAGAAAGTCCCCGATCGAAAGTTCAGATTCACCCTCACTTCCACCTCTCCGGTGCAAATCCATATACACACAGATCAGGATAGAAACTTCAAAACGAAGAAAGAAAATCCAAAAGGAAACGAAAAAAAAGAAAGAAGAGAAACCTTTAATCGCACGATTCTCCGCTGTATGGCGATGGCCGGCCGTACGAATCTTCAATGGATCGCAAGTTTTTCCCTTCCTCTGTACGGCTCTTCTTCATCTTGAAGACAAATATTAGGGTTCGTGAGAAGAGAGAGAGAGAGAGTTTTGGGTTTCAGTTTTTGATCTCTCGATCTCTCTCTCCTTCTCTATTCTCAGTATCGCAAGGTTTTTTTGGGAGTATTGTAAGCCCTTTTAATTTAATTTTAACCGGTTAGTTTTCTTTTATACCCAGAGGCTTTTAAACGGTGTCGTAGCATTGTCAACTAATATAATGTACCGCTTCTTTATTTAAACGTGTCAGCACCTCCTTAACGATAAGAATCAACTTTCTCTCAGTTTCGGCTATTATATATAGTATATGAAATTAATGTGTCTAATGATGACACATCAATATTCAAATTAACGAATGAATAAAGTTGGATCATTTTTTAAGAATATAAAAAAAAAAAATGCTATTTTTGAAAAGTTCAACAAACTTTAATGCCCAAATGTAATCTTTGCCTACGCAAGAATCACTTGTGAGAAATAGTTTTTTTTTTTTTTTGTTTGGGGGGAACAAAGTGGGAAATAGGTTTTTACTTGCTATTCTCACTAGAAATTTATTAAAAACCAGGTTGGGTGCTTTCCTCCAGCATTAACTTTTTTTTTTTTTCCTATTTAAAGAGAGTTTCAACCTCTACTTTTAATCATAGCTCTTTATCATCAAACCAAGACATCAATCGGCTTTTTGATGTAGGCGAAGATTAAATCTTAAATCTCTTATTCAATCATTAGAAATTTTACCAGTTGAGCTAACTATAACCCACCTCTTATATTAACTTGAATGTCTATGGTACAAGCCCAATTAAGTGGATCAATTTTTCTGCTGACAGATTGATTCTGTTCCTGTAAGCTCGTTGATTAAATGAAAGTGTATATGAGCCTATCTCAAGATCTTGAAACTTGATTACATAATGAGCCAAGATTAAAGATTTACAAGTTTAACTTAATTAATATATTATAAATTAAAAGAAAAGAAAAAAAAAATCATGTTTTACAAATAACTATTAACGTCGAAGTGTAAATGCATCCGGTAAACTTTTATAACAATATGTCTCATTTGCTTCTTTTATTAATTTATATTTTGCTAATTACAATGTATCTCGTTTGCTAATATGTATAAGTAGATTTGATTCATTTGAAACAATGTCTCCTAACTAAGACTTATAGCTGTTTAATTTACTTGAAAAATTAAGCTAAGCTTATGAAAAACAAGTGTTTATTTTCAAGATTTAATAGAAAATTATAATCAGTTTTAAGCCAGCCCAACTCGTTTAGATTAGGGTCCCTTAAGTAACAGGCCCAATGTGCCCCCACATAGATAGGATTAGTTTTACCCATCTACAAGTGGGTTCCTGGACCCCCAACAAAATAATATATAGTCCAAACTGCAAAGTCCGAGCGATAAAATTATTTATAGCTCATTGGATTAGATTTTTAATTTTGATTAATTTTGAATTGCGATCTTTAGTTTGAAATTGAATGACTTGAATAATGAATAAAATTATAATTTTTTTTTATTGGCCAAAAAAAAAAATTTATCTCAAAGTTTAAATCATCATTTGCTGTAAAATTTATAGGAGTATCAAACAAAAATAAACTAGTAATTATATTTCAAATCCTTGGTTCTAAATCATTAAATCCAAATGCAACTATATTGAACCGGTATCAATCTATTTATACACAAAATCTAGATGCTTTTTCTCAAATTTTCCTACAGCTTGAGTAGAATTCATACCATAGAATGAGATTAATTAATTAGACCACAGTCCTCTACTGAATCCGAAACATGTATGTGGATGGAAATAAAAGTCCGTGTTGTTTCTAATTTGGGCTAGACAAATGGGCTCTTTCTTTTTAGGTATCACATGGGAAAAGTCCATAGCTTGATTGGACCTGTTGATAAGCAACTCACTGCAGCTTGCACTTAGGGCTCTGATGAATTGGAATAAGTTTTCATGTTTATAAATTTAGAACCATTATGAAACCTTGACACAGTGGTGGCGTGGTAGTGCCAATGATGGTGGTAAAAAAAAGAAAACAGAGTCATGCATAGTGCTGCTATGATGTTAGCAGTACAGTTTTGGTTGGCTTTGCATTGGCGTATTGACAAGAGCAACGTTAAAAAAAAATTCATAATATTTAATATAATTTACTTAAAAAGTAAGTTGTAATTGGTGTAACACCACTTTTATATGAGTACATTATGACAAATAAGGGTATTTAGACATTTTCGAGTATCTAGTCCCCTCATCTCATACACATCGAGTTATTATAAGGAGGGATTCCTTAAGGGTGGCCCCAAGATATTTACAAAAAGTTAACATTATTTTTATTATATGCTAGTTACTTTATAGATTATGCCGCCTCAACAATTGTGGGAAACAAAATTGTGAATTTTTTTTTTCAATGAACTTATAGTATTGGCAATTTTGAATTCACATTTCTGCATGTAGGAGTAACCACTTCTTTAAATATGCCTTAGTGAGTGAAAATTTATGATTTGAGATTCCTACGACTGGGAATTCATGGTAGAGGCATAAATAATATATGGGATAGCATAAGAATTAGCACAACCAAGTTGACATTTATTTGCGCAGAAAGCACCTAAGAAAATGTTCAATTTTGATTAAAAGATCATGTGTTTAATTGTGTAAGGCTGATAAACAAGGAATTTCAAAGAATGGGATTGTCAGCAATGACCTGAAAATAGTTGGACCACTGCGCACATAATCTTTAACAAGAGCACCAAATCTTTATTCTGCAAATAATTGTGTGGTCCTTAGTTGACTTGCACTATATATGGTTTGCAACTTTGCATGCTTCTTTTCCTTTATTATATATGGTTTGCATGCTTGATTTAATTCATAATCATGATAGCCTAGTTTACAATGAAATTAGCCAATGACAAAAGAGAGAACAATAATGATTAATTTGTATGCTTTTTTATTGGTTTATAAAGACTAAAAAGTCTTCACATTTGTCATATAATTGCATTAGTATCTACCAAGTGGAGGCCTTATTCTTTTTTTTCTCTTAGCAAGAAAAGTATTCCAGATGGTGAAAGGTTTGAAACAGATTATGACTTCTTTTCTTTTTTATTTTTTATTAAGATTTTTTTCATATCCACCAAACTCAAAAGTTAGGTAAAATATCCATGTTCAAAGCAACCAGTTGCACATAAAAGAGAGTCACAGGGTAACTAGAAATGTAGGCAGATCAGTTTTAAAGATTATATGTCACATAATTCAGAAATGAGGTCGTTCTCTGGTAAAGGATTATGTATTTTTCATATTCAGCAAAGTTG
The DNA here is from genome assembly GCA_019022515.1 of Quercus aquifolioides. Taxonomy (NCBI): domain Eukaryota; kingdom Viridiplantae; phylum Streptophyta; class Magnoliopsida; order Fagales; family Fagaceae; genus Quercus; species Quercus aquifolioides. The sequence goes on along the minus strand of CM032327.1, from coordinate 23,514,156 downwards.
TTGGTAGCTAAAAATGGGAATTGTTGTGAAAGGAGTTTGAGGATTAAACTCAGTTTCAAAAAAGGAATGGTAGGCGTTCCCTTTCTCTTGGAGGCTGGAGCTTTCTCCAAAGTGCCTTTGTGCTAATTTGCATACCTTTCTGTGTAGGTTCAAGACAGTCCACTAGTCCAGCGTTTGCGGACAAAGCCCTATAATGACACAAAACGCATGCCCAACCAATTGGTGAAAGGGCCTCCTTGAGTATCCAATGTAAATAGACTACCAATAACATAGTCAATGGTAACCATTCGCATCACTAATCTACTATTTTCCGGACTAAAATCATGTTTTTTAACCTATAAGTTCTAATTAATTTAACTGATAAAGTCTTTTATTTTAAATAAAAATCTTGAAGTTGAAATTGTTATTCACTTGAAATTGATGTTATCCAAAGTTTGGCTATAGTACATCTTACATTATTTCACAAGGAAATTATCAAGTTAACACAAATTTGGGCAGACCTATAAATCAAGTCATAGTCACTGATTTGGTCGGAACTGCACTTTGAAGAAATTTGAGTACAAGAGATTGCACAATGGCTCTTATGAATTATTATGGGTTTCTTCAATGCCTTGCATTCCTCTGCCATCACACCATTTTCCATGGAAAATAATACATTTATACATTGTAAACATTAATGAGTTATCACTGTTCACGGTTACACTATGAGTTTCTCATACTTTCTTCTTTATTTATTGGATGAATAAATAAATGAGGATAGAATGACCATCAATACCAATTAAAAGGTTTCCTTTCCTTGTCTCCTCAGCGAAAAGCCGGCACTTCATTACTTCATTATTATTAATTTTGTTCTTCCTTCATGATTCTGTTGATTTTGACAAATGGGTACTTTATGGAAAACATGATACAACATGTTTAGTATTTTGACTATGCTTTAAAATGGCATTAAACAACATGGCACATAGGAATGGTTTATGGTTGAGGTATTGTTCAAAACCCCATATTACCGAAGTAATCAAACACCTCATCCTTGGGGAATTGAATGCAAGAGGAGAAGGTGATGCACATGTTATATAGGCTGCCCCTTGGTATAGAATATGCGTGGGCTTTAGCAAAATGAAAGTTTCAAAAATGGATCGACGAGGTTGACTACCTTCATCAATTTTCTGTCTTTTCCAATAAATTTCACTTGAATGCCAACCATTGGAGAATTTGGAGTTTAAGCAGTGGGTTCACCTGACCTGGGCTATTTGGAGTGCAAGAAACAACTTTATTTTTAAAGGCATAGAGCTTCATCCATCAGAGATTCTAGTCTAGACATGGGCATTGCAATGCTGCACGTATACCAGAAAGCAAATCGACACACTCAAATCAACAATGTTGCTAGGATTGTGCGCAGATTGGTTTGGGCTGATTTAGAATTTTTCCAAACCACGACCGACCCACCAACCTCCAAAAACGACAGGTTGATTGAAAATTTGAATAGATTTAGATTTGGCAGATTGGGCAAGTTAAGCGGGATACTTTTAGTTATATGTTATATACTAAAATATAAATTTATTTTATCACATTCCGATAAATTTAGGAAACTATATTTCCTCTAAATCCTATAACTATCAAAGGAAATCATAGGAATTAGGCACTTTCCTATAGATCAAAGTAAACATGTCTTACATAATGAGTACTTTTTAACTTTTTCTAGTAAAAAAATAACAATAAAAACTATGAGTACCACATCCTAATCAATATGTATGCTTACAGACATGTTGAAAAAGTATTACTCATTCTTTGTATTAACATGTTTAATTAATGTGAAGTTAACAAAAAAAAACTTAAATTTGATATAAGATAAGGACAAAAAAGAGATGAATAAATATATAGGGGGGTCGGGACCGTTGGGTGACTTGGGACGAGTTGGATAGAGTCTTGGCAGTTTAAAAAATTAAACATACCACCCAACCTGACCAGCTACTTTAATAGTTGAACACTTGAACCTGTCCAACTCACTTGAAAATTAATTTTATATTTGTGCGGAGTGGTGTGGCCCTATGGGGCATAGTGAATTTGTGGTTTGGGCTAACTAAGTAGGTTGTTGTAGAGACCTGAATGATGCAACAAGTCCAGTAGGAGTTAGGGCATGAGAGGTGACTCTAGTAGGGTTGAAATTCATGTTTTTCATAATAGCTGCCACTAATTCTAGTGGCATTTAAAATACTTTGTCAACTACTTATGTGTAGTTTACATGTTTTGATGCAATAATATTTTAACCTTTTATTTAAAAAAACAAAAAGTATGACCTTTGCTTTCTAATATGATAGGATGTCTTAGGGCCCGTTTGGTCCTAGTTTTTAAAAATTGTTGTTTAAAAAGATGTGAAAACTGTGGTTTAAAAAGTGTTATTGAAAAACGTATTTTTAGTGTAAATAAAACAAAAAAATGTGTTTGGTATCATAGTTTAAACAACATTTTTCAGTGTTCAAAAAATATAAAATATGTGTTTGGTATGTTTGTTTTGAATGGTAAAAAAAGCTGAGCAAAGTACTAAAAATAACATTTTTTTTAATTTGAGAGTTCTGGATCTTCGTACCAGGTAGAGAGGATTCGGTTTTGAAGAGATGAGAGTAAAGAGAGGAGACAAACTTGAAAAAAAGCTGACCAGGTGGGCCCCATAGTTGTGTTCAATTTAATTATCGAAGTGCCACTGAAATTGCATTTTTGTTGTTTAAAATTAGCTCCGAGGTGATTCCAAAAAACTCTGTTCAAACATGGGTTTTTGAACACTGTTTTTCAAACAACCCTGAATAGAAAAGGGTGACCAAACACGGTTTTTAAATTTTGGACACTAGTGTTCAGTGTTTAAACACTGAACACTATGTTTTGAAAAGGGTGACCAAACGGCCCCTTAGTTTTCTACGGGCATATGAAAGTAAAAAAATACTTAAAAGTTATGACGTTTATGTACAGCAGAATTTTAAAGTTGTAGAATTTAATCCCTGCCCTCCAAATTAAACCTAGACAGAGCATAATAAAACTCTATCAAGGGGTACTGTGAACCATAAATTACTTGGTTTCAAGTTCAAGTATCAAATCATGTTATTTTGGGGTCGCATTCAGGAAAAATAAAGTGATTAGATGTAGGGACAAGTTTGCCAAATTCAACACATACCACAAAGCATAAACTCCATTGTCTCAAGGTTAACTCCCATATTAAGCAATTCTTCATTATTACAATTGGTGGTGCATTGCATCAATTAAGCACAAAGAGAGAAAATAAAGTAAAATAAACAGTTCTACGGGGACTGTCAAGAATGAATGTTGATAACCATGAAGACTTAACAACGAATTTCGGTAGCATACACGCCAAAAGAAGTTGTCAATATCAAGCTTGTCGTGAACCAACATCCCTTTTATATGTTAAAAAACTAAAAAGCTTAATGTCAACTATCATTTATGCTTTAGGCATGATGGAATTGATGTTAAAATTATGCCTAAAATTGATGGTAAAATTATGAGTTAGTAAGTGAAAGGCGATTCATAGAAAGTATAACAAGAGTAGAAAGGACAATAAGAATTAGCGTGATTAAGTCTAATGCCATGTACAGAAAGATATGTACGGCTACACCTTTATTATTAAGCTTTATATGTTACACGATAGATTGTATTGTAATGTATATACATAGATTAATCTTAGAATTGTATCACTTTAAAAGAATTACTACAATTAGAATTAAGATACTTACTCAAAAAGTGAGTGAGTCTACAATAAATTTTGGGCTTTTGGGTTATAATATCCAAAACATCTCCTCTTAAGCTTAAGGTGGAAGTTCAATGACACCTTTTTAGTTTGGAATGCTAGATCATTGAGGAGGATATGGTCAAGCAGGACCATATTGGATGCCCACATAAGGCATAACTAAAAGGGTAAAGGATGACATTAGATATTAACCCATTTGGTGCATGTCTATCTTATTAATCAAATAATTACACCCCCCAATTTCCTTAAATTTAGGAAATGATTTAAGTACCAGCTCTTTCGTATGATCTCAAATTGATATTTTAATACCCACACTCAACGATAGACTTTTGCAACTATTTCAATATCCTTTTTTTTGGGTATTTCAACATCTATTCAACCGTATCACAGACAAACATTAGGTAAACTTTAGGACAGTTGTTTAAATGTAATTTAAATTCCCCAATTAAGTTTAAAATTGTTCTTAGAAAAGATAAAGCTCTTTGTATTTCGTTGGCCAATACAATTGAGTTTGAATAATTGGAAACAAATTATATGAAAATTTTGTCCATAAAAAGGAGAATGCTGGAACATGAAAGAAAGTGTACAGAGATAACTTCATTCACCTGTGCTTGTATAATAAAAAAATAACCATATTTTATCAGACCAATTTCAAAATTTACCCGCATAAAGCTATACAAAATTGTGTAAAAGTACATAATTACTTGAGTAACCATGTAAATTTACATGGGTGCTATTCATTTTTCATTTAATTTTTTATTCTTCTAGGGATTGTAAGAAGAGAGTAGAAGATGGTTGTTGTGTATAAAGAAAAAAGCAACAATTAAAAAAATTGATATTTTAATGAAATAAAATGTAAAATAAAAAAAGTTTTACTAACTTAGTAAACCATTTTAGGAAATATTTTATAAGAAAATAAATAAGTGATTAACTTTTTTTTATATAGTTTTGGTTAGGTTCTAAAAGTTTAAAACAATTGGCAAACCGTGAACACAAACTTGTCTAGGTATAGATCTTAGAGTCTATAAGAATTAAGCGTAAATATACTTTTGGTCCCTACATTTTGGGTCATTTCTTGATTTGGTCCCTAAACTAATTTTGCTCCTAGGTCAGTCCCTGAAATCAGAAAATCGATTCTATTTTGGTCCCTGCCGTCAACCCCCTAACAGAAAAATCTGATGTGGCAAACGGAGTGCCTTGTTGGCACATTAAATGCTGACGTGGCAATTAAAATAATAATAAAATAATTTATTTGGCATTTTTTAAATGCCACATCAGCATTTTAATTTTTTTTAAAAGCCACCTCAGAAAATTTAAAAAAAAATTAAAGAAAAACCTTAAATTAAATTTTTTTTTTTTTTTCATAATGTTGTTCATGTTCTTCAGCTTCAGCTTGTTCTTCATGTTCTTCACAAACCAAACCCAGCAACCAAGACCTCAAACCCATTACAGGAACACAAACCCAGCAAACAAGAACTCAAATCACAAGAACACAAACCAAGAACTCACCCATCACAAGAACACGAACCCAGAAACCAAGAACTCAAATCACAATAACACCAACCTAGCTACCAAGAACTCAAACCCATATCAGAAGAACACAAATGAAAACAAGAAAAAATTAAATTAAATACTAACTAGAAATATTCTTCATGTTCTTCCCAAGTACAAGAAGCAACCAAACCAATCTCTAGCAAACCCCAAATCCAAATCCAGCAACCAAATCCAATCTCCATCAAATCTAGAAAAACAAAAAATAAATCCAAGAAACCAAACCATAAATAAACTTGAGAAACAAACCCATAAATACAATAATCAACCCAATCTCCAGTAACCCATAAACCCAGAAATTTTCTTGGGAAACAAACACACAAAAAACCCATAAAATCAAACAACCCAATCGCAATTTCTCTGCTCTCGCTCACCAAATCACCAGCTCACAAAAAACCCATAAAATTGCTTTTACCCAACAAAAAAGGAGAGGAAAATCGGACCACATGTGAAGCCGTAGGCGGAGGAGATAAGACTTGGGGTGGCTCGTCCATGGCAAATCGGGAACAGGTGTGCTGCTACCTCCACCAACGAGCCTCCCACATGAAAACCCTCAAGGGAAAGAAATAGACTTGTGAGCTCCGGCCATGGCAGATCGTTTTCTCCGCATCAAGCTTGTGAGCTCCGGCCATGGAGTTACAATGGAGAGTGATTCCGTCCATGGACGGTGAAGAGAGAGAACATTTGAGATTAGAAAAAGAAATAGACTTTGTTGGGAAATTTAGACCCCGGTTGATAGAATTAACAAGTTTTAAACCCAAGTTGTTAATTAGATTTATTATGAATAAAACTTGTTAAGACAAACAAACATCAATATCATGTCAAAATCATGCAGCGAAAAAATAAATAAGACAAGATATGATGACCCAGGCAAACCAATGAAACAAACTAGTTTCACAGTAAAAAACCTGGAGGGAAACCTTCTTGAAAAGCAATCCACTATAGTAAAGAGAAGTTTCAGATCTAGTATAAAACCTTTGTCTCTAAACTCTACAATCCCCGTAGATGAACTTACAGCAGAAACCTTCTACCGCTTCAGAACCTCTGAACTCTTCAATATATGAACGCCACCCTTTGATGATGCACGAATCCCAGTACGTGATTAACCAATTGCGCGGATCCCAATACGCAACTTCAATCACCAACTAGAAGAAGATTGTTGGCTGCAAAGTTCTTCACTTCATCAACAATGGAGATCAAGAAGCATTTGGTTACAAAACCCTAAGGCGTAAAGACGCAGTAACTTCTTTCAGAGAGAATAAGGCATCGGTCACATTTTGCATATGTTCTCCTTGTATTCTCTTATGTGACGGCCTCTAAAATAAGCCTTATATAGGTCTAGGGTTGTGAGAAAAAAAACCCTACACAAATACAAAAGCCTGGCCCAAAAATCAGATCTGAAAATCTGAATTCTCATAACCTCGATAGATAGCAGGTGTCGAGAAGGTGTCGAACTTTAAACCTCGATAGATAGCTAGGTGTCGAGAAGCTGTCGAGGGGACAGGAGCTTTCTCGATCGGTCCACCAGCTGTCGAGCTATCTGTCCAGCTTTAATGAACAGTTTTTCTTCACTTGTTTCTTGGTCCAATCTTCATGGCTTTAATACTAGACTTGAATAACATGTTTCTTCAAGTATTAAACACAACTTAGATCTACCAAATTACAAGTAAAGTGCGTTTTGTCAAAGGATTAGCTAACTACATAAAATAGTGACATATGTTCTTAACAAGTGAAACACATATTTCCTAACAAACTTGATAAGGTTAAAGAAATAAGAAGAAAAAGAAAAAGAATTTTAAAAAGAGAGAATTTAACTTTAGTTTCTTTTTTTTTTTAAGAAATGATTTTACTTTAAATTAGATTTTTTTTTTTGTTTAAATTTTATGAGGTGGCATTTTTTATTAATTAAAATGTGATGTGGCATTTAAATATATTTTTTTATTAGCCACCTCAAGAAACAGTGTGTTCCGTCTGCCACATCAGATTTTTCTGTTGCTGGGTTGACGATAGGGATCAAAATAGAATCGATTTTCTGATTTCAGGGAATGACCTGGGAGCAAAATCAGTTTAGGGACCAAATTGAGAAATTGCCCAAAATGTAAGGACCAAAAGTGTATTTACGCCTAAGAATTATTAGACAATCCTCAAGGTACTGCAAGTCAAAATATAAGAAAAATGAAGCTACATAAAGAAGAATTCAAAACCTGCCAAGTTCGACCAATCGAGACTATGGTTCGATCGATCGAGACGCGAATTCTGCAAATTTTAATTTCGGCCCAAGAGTCCATAAGTGATTAGGGTTTCAAATCTATTTCATTAAGTATTTAAAGGAAACCCTAAGATTCGTTTTGAGAAAATTTTGGAGGTGCTCTTTTGAGATCTAAAAAGTAATGCATCTTCTCCTTTTAAAGTCATTACCGAAAATCATTCTCATATTATTAGAACCCATAGATCTAAAGTTACTGCAAAAGATCAACTACTAACGGTGATTTGAAACATTTGACTAGGATCTCAAAGTTACAAACAAGAAATTTGTGTTCAGAAAGTCTAAGATAGAAAAGTTCGTGGAGTCGAAGTTATACGTAGTCTTGTTAGTAAGTTCTACACAAGGTAGCTTTAGATTTAGGGTTCAAATTTATTGTAAACTTCTATTTTATCATAGTAAATTTGTTTATCTTAAGGATAGCTAAATTAAATCATTCATAAGTTTTTACCTTAAAATTGTTGATTTCATTAGTTTTCCTAAGTAATCATATCGTTGTCTTATTTAGTTTTCTGCACTGCATGATATGATATACTGCTGTTTAACCTAGATCTCATAATTAATCTAAGTAACTACTTGACTAATTCATTAGGTTAAATAATCTAATTTTCAAGGGGTCTAAACAAACAAATAGTTTTTTTAGTTTCCCATAATAAAATTTCTTAAAAAGAATGATTAATGTAAATTACCCAGACCTAAAATAAAAATATAAAAAATAGATTTTTTACAGAAATTTTTGAAAGAGCTTATCCGAATGCTTTAGTGCGTGTTAGAGAGAGAGAGAGAGAGAGAGAGAATTGCAGCCTCTCTCACCTCAAAGTCACCGGGTTTGAGAGTAATTGAGTTTGAACAAGGACCAACCCATGCTTTGGCAGTTAGGTTTAGGAACTCAAACAGAAGACACGCCCTTACAAAAACAAGATTACTGACTTCATCACTGACCCAAAAAACAAACAAAACAAACCCCCCATAAGGGGGTGGTAGACAAGACACTAATATTTAGTACTACTTCCGTCAGCATCAATATTAAATTAATACTAGTAATAATGATTTGATCTGTTTCCCTTAAAAGGAAAGTGACATTAAAATATTGCAATAAATACATGAGCTTACTTTACCTTAACTATACTAATACTAAAGATTAGTTGAAAAATAATATATTAGGGTTATGCTTAAAATATAGCTTAACAAAACCCCCACATTCTCATGTTTATCCAAAATTGCAAAAGCTCTAAAGCACATGGCTGAGGAACAATGCTTTTTTCTGCACTTGGAAGAATAAAATAAAGCTAGAAAAGAGTCTCTTTTTAAACAACATTAGCTTCATCACAACCACTTAAAATTCCATATCTATATGACCTGCTACACCCACAAAACCAATTGATAGGGGAATTATAAGACCAAATCATATCAAGTTCTATTCTTTATAAATCAAACAGTATAGAATTTCATAAAGCTAAGGGATAAACTAGAAGAATAATAATATTATAACCGCCCTAATTTATGTGACACACTTTCTGCTTCTTTCTCTCAGACAGATGATAAGAAATCTCTCTCTCTCTCTCCGTGATGAGACATTAGATTCAGAAATCATACAATTCTATTGCTGTCCGGAAAGAGAAAAAGCATAGCAAGACTGCTTATTCTAAAATTCTTGAGAGAAGAATAAAACTATAAGCTAATTAAAGTTCATGATCCCCACAAAGGCACTAACCCCTCAGCACCACAATCTCAAAAGAGACTGACGACAGAAGGAAATCATGCCAAAAAAAAGTGCAAATGAACTTTAAAAAATAAATATATAAAATAGCTAAAGTTCTTCATGAGCCAAAAAGAAAAATTAAATAAACGAAATAAAAATTCCCTTTTTTGGTTCAATCTAGAACTCTCCCATGCTATCCTCAACAAAGTGATCATCATCTCATTAAAATTAAACTAACAAAAAAGAACAATTAAACTGAGCAAGAAAGAAAGCAACTAGAATTAATTAATAACCCAAGTCTTTTTTTACTCTATCTAATACCTCCTTATTATTCCATCAAAGATCAAGAAGATGAAGATGACCCATTAGTAGCACCACCATGAGCTCCACTATCACTCTGGTAGTGATTCAGATTCTCTCCAAGGTTGCTATTGTTGTTGCTGTTGTTGTTTTCATTGTTGTTGATGCTGTTGCCATTGTGGGTGTGTTCAAGAATGTTGTTACTGTTCCCAGCACCGCCACCATTCACATCTCTCTTCCCAAAAGTGTTCTTATTGTTGTGCATCCAAACCTTCAACACACCCTTATCAACCCCAACTTCATTGCAAAACTCTTGCACCAATTCCTCATCTCTCTTTTGCATCTTCCATCCAACTCTTTCAGCAAACTGGTGCATCTTCTCTTTCTGATCCTGGCTGAACTTGGTCCTGAATCTCTTCCTTGCATTGGGGCTTGGTGTCAGTATAGCATTATTATGCCCAGTTGGGGTATCTGGTGGAGCAGATAAACCCCCAGATAGAGCTAAAAGCATGTGCGGTGCTGAGGAGGGAAAATAGGAAGATGAAATTGGTGGTGGTGAAGCTGAATTGGGGCTTCTATTTGAAGGTAACTGTGGCTGCGATTGTGGTGGTTGTGGTGGCGGTGGAGGGTGGTGGCGATGGTGAGGTTGATACTCAATTACATGAGTGGTTTGTGAAGTGGGAATTGGGTCATCAGGCTCTCTGCGATGGAAATTTCTATGGCAACCACAAGCAGCACATTTGATTGAAGTTGGGTCAGCTGGGGTGGCTGATTGTGAAGGCATAAACTCACCACACCCATCTAAAGCATGGCCTCCTATGGAAGCTGCATGGTTTTTAAGGCATTCTCTGTAGGTAACAACAAGTTGTGGACTTGTAAAGTGATGTTGATGATGGTGATGGTGATGAGGGTTGTGGCGTTTGAGTACACCATTTGAGAAAGATAGAGGCTTTGAAGGTTGAATCCGGGTTGGTGTTTCACTATCAGCTTCTGGGGATTTGGCTGTAGTATTATTGATGGTGGTGTTGTTGTTGTTGGTGGTGGTGATTGTAGGGGTTAAGTCCATGGCTCTAACATCTAGGGGTCATAACAAAAAATTTTAAAATTAAATCAGAAAAGAAAAAGAAAACAACTTTTAAGAAGTTGTTGTTAGGTTTAGGTTTTTGTAAAGATTAGAACTTTGTCTATTCATGGAAGTTTGGGTGATACTAAGATTAGCATATATTGAAGAGAAATGAAAGATTAGGTGGACTTATTGAAAGACCAAGATGGGTTTTGTTTTTTTTTTTTTCTTTGGGTTTTGGTTTTGGGGGGTATTAGAAGAAGAAGATGATGAAAGAGGAGAAAGAAGAAGATGATGGTGATGGTGGTGATGAGCAGTCTCACTGTTGATAATAAAAATCTGTGTTTTGTGGTTGTCCTTCTTAACCACTTATTTTTTTAACCCTGGTTCTAATCCATGGTTAAGTTGCTGGACCCTATTGGGGTTAGATGTTGTATGTGTATGTGTGTAATAAATATACCTAAGCCTAGTTGAATGACCCTTATTCACTCTTTATTTATAGTTTCTACTTTCTTCACTCATTTTCTTCCTCGACGTTTTGACTGGGTCTTTCTCTTTCTCTACATGCTTTTTACTTACAATAATGGTCCGAGTTACTGAGCTCTGTTTGAAGGATTTTCTTTTGACTTTATGACTCAGTAAAACAAACCGAGTTCACCCGGAGAAGCTGTTAATTATTACGAGGGTAATTAACCATAGCAGTGAGCGAGAGAGAGAGAGAGAGAGAGACCTGTCACTCTGAGACATTGCTGTAGCCCATCTTAATTTGTCAATTTGCTGTAAGGTGTGGACCGCTTAAAACAGTAAACCTTTTTCTATTTTTGTTTTGGACGCCCCAACTTTTTCAATCTTTGATTATTGTGGAATATTATTCTAATTGAAACTTCAAAATGGAATTTTGTTGATAAATTTAATGCAAAAATTATGGATGATTTTTAGAATTAAAAAAAAAAACATAAAGTTTTATAAGTCTTGTAATTTAATTGAGACTTTTTAATATTTTCAAATGGAAATGTTTTTCTAGGTTCAAATTCCCCTCTCATTGAAACTATTAAATTATCTATAAAAATATATATTAAAAAATATTTTTTATGTGTCTTTTATTTTCTTTATTTTAGTATTCGATAAAACACTAGTTTTGATTCATTGGATTTCTTTTTCTATTCACGTTTGGCTCCCCAAAGTTCAAATCATGTTTTCGGCTCTAACCACAAAAATACAAATTCTACTATAAAAATTTAGGGCCTCTAGAGAAAAATAAATTAATAAAAAAAAAGGCATACATGTGATAAGATTTAAATGTAGTATTTATTACATAATAATATATCTCTATAGAAGGTGACGCTCAATCTCAAATCTTTTTTATTTTACGAAAAAAATTATTAAAATAAAAAGAATTATGTCCGTTTTTTAAAAAAGATTTTAGGGCCTCTAAATGTTAAGTTTAAAATTGTCGTATTCTCTCTTGAGATAAACAAATTTATCAAAAGGAAGCCTAAACATGATAAGATTTAATTTATAGTGCTTATTACTTAATAATTTCTCTCTATGATAAACACAAAATTTAATCTCAGTTTTTTTTTTTTTTTTTTTTTGAGGTTTGGCTTACCTCCAATACTTTTTTAACTAGAATTTCCTTTTATTTTAATAAGAAACTGCCACATCACCAACTAACTAAATAAAATGTAGAGATTAAAATTTACTACCACTTGTCATTGTGTATTTAAAACAAAAAAGAGACCTCCATTACAAAAATTACTGAAAGTAAGCCAAATTCTTTTTTTTTTTTTAATTACCAATAAAAAAAACTACTAAAATAATAAGGATTATTTGAAATTTCTAAAAGGACTTTAGGACTTCTAGAAGTTAAGTTTAAAATTATCACATTCTCTCTTGAGTGAAAATTAAATTTATTTAAAGAAGCCTAGACATGATAGGATTTACATTTATATTGTTTTATTATATAATAATTGCTTTTTGTAATGGCCGTGGAATTTGATCCAAATCTTATTTAATTACAACATTACCAATAAAAATTATTACTAAAATAAAAAGGATTATGTGTTTTTTCAAAAAAAGAGAAAGAAATGATCTCTACATGTAAGGGTCATTTGTGGGTTTTAGTTAACTCAACTCGTAAAGTTTTTTATGGTTGAATAAAAAATTTGGAGTTCAATTTTCGCCTAAATCAAAAGCCGTTTAATAATTTGGTATGATAATAAAAAATTATTATTAGAAACAAATGACATAAGTTGATACCCTTTAAAATATATATATATATATAAAGGGTCATCGACTAAATAATAAGTTTAAGAATATATAAATATAATAGGATTTATATTTATAATATTTTTTTAGCAAATATTTATAGTATTTATTACAAAATAATTGCTCTCTATAATTAATGCCAAATCAAATCACAAATCTTTTATTAAACCACAAATATCAAGTCAATCAAATTAATTAAAACCCAAAATACCATAAAAGAAAGAAAGAAAAAGAAAGAAAGAAAGTGGCATTATGAAGGTGATGTCTCAAAATATTTGAAGATCTTTGTCGGCTTGGGAGAATTTTCGGACATGGGAACGGGTCTGTCCGTGCTGAAACCGTGTCATGTTTTGTTTTGTCAATCAAAAACGACACCGCTTCGACTACTGCTTGCACGGTTGCAACCTTGGCCCTGACAAAAAGCAACACGCCCTTATAACCGTACCGTAATAAAACCTTGGATCCACCTTTTTTTCTCTCGGACCAAATTGCCCCTCATAATTTCCAACTATTACAAAACCCAGTCCAGCCCAAAATTTGGACCCTATTGCATGAAAAACGAGAGGTTGAAAACAATACTAATAAAAATTAACACGTAATAAAAGCATGCAAATTGAGTGACACGTGTTAATAAAAAACACGTGGCAGCCCTGCATGTTACACTTTTACAGGTCCAAGATGCCACCGCGTATATTAATTTGGATCCTGTTCACATTAATAAAGTCAAATTAGCAATTAATTAGATAAGTCTAAAAAAGATTGACAAAAAAAGTGGTAAGTAAGAGAAATGATAGGGTACTTTGAGAGATACTCTAATTGTTATTGCTTTTGCTGGTTTCAAAAAAATCCAAACCCTTGAGTGCACTGACTTTGATGATAATCAGTGTTTTATTAGGCTAGCTAATTAAATAAGAAAAAGTTTGGGTGCAAATCCACACTTTGCAAATTAAAAATAGGTTTACGTAAACCTGTAATCTTAGATGCTTTTAGGGCAATTGTTAATAACTCATATTAAGAAAGTTTTAACGGCACTTTGGTATAAAATATAAAAAGCTCTTAGCAAAATTAATTATTTTTTCATTTTTTCATAAAATGTTTCTAAAAATAGTTCCTAAATCAATATCCTTAGGACATTCATTAACATTTTCTTTATAAAAACAAAGGAAAAAAAGTTAATAGATAACTTAAAAACATTAGTTTTGAAACTACTTTTAAAACCATTTCATAGAAAAATTATTAAATAAACCACATTTATATTTCCCAAGAAAATTGTGTTAAATTTTTTTTAAAATGTTTTATTAACAATTGAATTAAGAACACTTGTTAATATAACTCTTAAAAAAACTATTCATACATAATTTTAGTCATATGAGTTTTTAATAAATTATCTAACTTGTTTAAATAATACTCCATCCATCTTAATTTGTTAATCTTCTATTCTGTTTTGGGATATCTCAAAATGAAGTTCTCTTTTTAAAATTAATAAATAAAATTTCTATCTTGTTCTTTACTTTATTTAAAAAGTCAATGTCATTATTTTTTTTATAATTTAAATTAATGAGGGTAGTTCTAAAAACTTATGCAATTTTATATAGTAAACAAGAAAAAAAAAAAAAAATTATGAATAAAACAAGACAAGACAAGACAATAAATTATGTTTTCCTTAAAAAGTTGAGTTATAAATTGAGAGAATATAATATAAATAATTTATTAAAAAGCGTCACGTATTTTTTTTTGGGTAAAAAAAGCGTCATGTATTAAGTGCGAAGATAAGCAAATTGAGCTAAACTTTAGGGAATTAAAAAATGAGATTAAGTAAAGAGACAAGTACTTGCAGCGTAGGTATTTGGTGACGTCATTGGACCAATCATGGAGGAGCTAAGGTTTAATCATCGAAGGTCGTGTAAGCAGCAATTGCATTGAAACTCACAACTTTCGAATTTATTACGGAGACTCTGAGGTTGTGTATATTTTTTTATTATTAATATATTACTGTTAGTCTTTGAGGGATTTTCAAATTTTGACTGTAAATAATAATAATAATTTGACTGTACAACACTTTCTTTTCTTACAGTACGTACTGTTTGCAGTTTAAAAGCTTGGAATTGGGCCCACGATAAACTCAATATCAGAATGTTGATGTGAAACGAAAGTTTTATATACTTTTACTACTTTTTTTTATTTTTATGAAAGAAAGTTTTATGTGTTTTGAAATTGATGATAACAGTATATTTTAATTATGTTCTGGGTGTATGTATCATGTCCTTGAAATCTTCATCATGTTGAGTTTATGATTTTGTTCATAAAAAAAAGAGTTTATGATTTGTTTTTATGTTTGAACTTTATTTTTATTTTTATTTTTTTGTGTGTTTGTTTAAAAAATATATATATATATATATATATTTTGAGAATAGTTAGCAAAATTGAAAGTAACTTTCTTTTGATAAATTTTTTTTTTTTTTTTTTTTTTTTTTATAATTATATGTGTTGGAGGACCACAATTTGACTTCCTATAACCATTCTAAAAACAGGCTCATGTGATGTAATGTTGAAGGCCATAAAAGATTTGAGTGTGTATTTTTCGTCACCAATTAGTTTTGAGGTGGGATAGCACAGCTCATAGTCCAACAATATGAAAGGGAACAAATTATTAGAGAGTTTATTTCAATTTATTTGACCTACATTCTACTTTTTATTTTTAAAACCTTGTTTTCCATTTATTAACT
The DNA here is from genome assembly GCA_019022515.1 of Quercus aquifolioides. Taxonomy (NCBI): domain Eukaryota; kingdom Viridiplantae; phylum Streptophyta; class Magnoliopsida; order Fagales; family Fagaceae; genus Quercus; species Quercus aquifolioides. Next base: position 23,498,529 of record CM032327.1, on the reverse strand, counting down.
ATAGTTATACTTTTGTACAAATTATTTTTAAACCCAATAAACAAGTAAAAATACTATCCTAAAGAGGTGTACCAAAAAAAAAAAAAAAAAATACACTATCCTAATGGAGCATTGTGACTTGCCCAATGAATTGTTTAAATCTGACCAAATAATTTTTATTTTTCTTTTTTCTTTTGAGGAAAGACCAAATAAAACTTAAAGTATAGTCATCGAACTCCATAAAATTTTGGTCTTACAAAGATTTAATTTTGAGCGGATGAAAGTTTCAAAAATTAGGGAAGTCTATAAATCATATGTTCTTAACTATTTTTATAATGGAAAAATTAGTGGATACTCTATGATTATTGACTTACGAAGTATTTTTAAAAACTTATTATGAAAGAAGAAAAAAATAATTAATTTTTTAACAACTTTTTATATTTATCATAAAAGTGATATTAAAATTTTCTTAAAATGATCCATTAATTTTTCCTAAATGCGCTTGTTAACAGGACCTTTGTAAGAAACACCTTCAAATTTCCCAAATCGCAATAAGTAGAAATTCTATTTTAACTTAAGTGTAGATGTGTGTGAAGCTCTCTTCTAGATACTTGAACCCCAGCCTTGCCCTCCACACCTCACAAGTACTTATACTTAGGCCTGTCCACGAGTTGGTCCGAGTCAGGTTTGTGCCCAACTCGGAACCGACTTGACCAGATTGGGTGGTCAGAATTTCAACCCGCAGTCGACCAGAATGGTTGATCGGAACGAGCGGGTTGGAGCTTCAACGGATGTCGGACGAATTGGTTGGGGTTGAAGATCTTAAAAACGGTGAGAATTCGGTGAGGAAAAGATGAAAAACGGTAGAAATCATGTGAGAAATTTTTGAAAAACAGTTGAAATTTGGCCAAATCTGGCCCGATCCAGTGAGATCTCGACCATTTTCGGCAAGATCTTAGCTAGATTTGGCGAAATCTCGTCAGATCTAGCCTAGATCTTCCGGAAAAAATCACAAAGTCGCTGAATTTCTGCAACTTCTAGCCGGAAAAATAGATGGATCAGGCAAGTCGGGTTTCTCAAATTTAAGAGGAGAAGATCCGATATTTGACCCGCCGATCTCGGTTTTTAGAGAATGAAATCTGTCTCCGACTGCTGAAGAAGTTGTTTTGGTCGGCAACGAGTCGGGTTCAGTCAGTGGCTGCAGGTCAGGCGAGTCCTTGGACAGCCCTATTTATTCTTATAGAGTGATCATCGCATTAAAAGTGCGCGGTGGTATTAAAGTAATATTATTTACTTCATTAAATGGATCCTAGATTTATGGTTGCTTGTAAGTGAACAAAAATTACTTCGTTACACACCCTTGGTGCGATGGTTACTTTACAAGTTTTAATGCTTGTGGGGTGCGAGAGGTAAGGGCCGGGATTCAAGTCTTCATGAGAGAGCTTTATACACATATATACACTTAAATTAAGTTAGAGTAGAAATTCTATCTTGTAAAAAAAAAAAAAAAAAATTACAGAAAAGGCTTTTGCCTATTTCAATTTAAAGCACAGAATATGATAATTTTGACTTTTTTATTTTTTATTTTTTAAATGTATTAGTGAGATTCTATGGAAAAAAGTAAAAAGATTTAAATTCATAACCTCCATCTTATAGGAAGACTCTCATACAAATATGCCATCCTCTAAGATTTTGATTTTCTAATTTCCATAACATCCAAGGTTGTTGTTGTTGTTGTTGTTTATTATTATTATTTTGGGTGAGAAGACATATCATTTAAGTCAGTTGGGTACTTTTCCTCCTTTCAAAGGTAAAGATCTTGGGTTCAACTCTAGTGAGCATAAAATTTACAAGAATAAAGGTTATTTTATAAGTTCATTGGGAAAAAACACCGTACACTTTAAGGTGATCTAGTGTGATTCATATATCTTAATATTTATCTCTTTAACCTGATGAAACTTACTAAGAAAATCTATTTAAGAGCATTAGGATTCAAACCTTGGATTTCCTAATAAAGGAAACCAATCTATTCTACACCTACAAGACTATTGAGATACTTCTAAAGCCATTAGTTCCTATCTCTGATCATTATCAATAGATAAACAAACCATTAGTTTTAGTACCAATGCTCTTATGGTTTAGTGGCAACAGTTCTCTTTTATAGGGTTTAGTTTTGGGTTGAATCCCCAAATTTATATTTAGAGATTAAAATATTTAGGTATTTTGTGATACTTCCAAAGCTACTCACATTAGTCATTATACACACACACACACGTGACATATGAAGATACGTGTCTTCTATATGATAAAAGACTTTTTATTTTTTATTTTTTAATTTAACAAATTTCAATAGTTACAACAATAAAAAAACATGAGATTCAAATTCTAAGTCTTCTAATAAAAAAGAATATACTATATTACTGAGTTACCAATTATGTATAAGTGCAAAATTGGTTTTTTATTTTTATTAAAAGACCTAAAGTCGCTTTCTGTAAAGGTTACAAATTAAACAGAAACTAATGGAATGCAAAGCAAATTTGGGTGACTTTTCTAGGCTGCAGATTCTCATATCTTGAAGATATGGTTATAAACAATAAGTATGTTGTTCTTCTTTTACATTTATTAATTTAAAGAAAACTACCCTATAAGAATTTAAAGAAAATTAATGGATGGAGCAGATATATATATATATATATATATATATTTTTTGGGTGGAACCCATTGGAATTTGGCCATATGTGTCCCCAAATGCAACATAGGAGCTAAGTCCTGTGTGTGAGCAGGTACTCATACAAGGACATAACACCTTACACCTACAATTTTATCATCTTTAGGGATAAGGTCACATTATATAGGGTGGTATGACAATTACTTGCACTCTGTTATTGTATCTTCTTTTTTCTTGGGGTAAGTCCAATACATAATTTGGTTGACCAGATTGAGAATTGTAGGTTATATTATATCCTTATCTTCTTATTCACTGAGTACTATCATTATTACCCCATCTGCAACTATATATATTTGATGTTACAATCCAATAAATATGTGACATGTGTATTAAAAAAAAATCCATATCAACATTATTGTATCAACCAAAATCAAAAGGCATTCATACTCTACAAATAGTCTACACTGGCATTTAAAGTACCCATGTTCAAGCCCAATAAATGTATTTTTGACCTTTTAAATTGGGTTGACACTTTCACAAACTAACATCCAGCTTAGCTTCCTCTCAATTCAGAAACTTTGCCCCTCCTAGTGGCTCTTACCATGAACAACATGTGATTTCAATTAATTGCATTTGTTCATACCAGTGAAGAAGAAAGAATTAATTTTGGTGTCACTCAAAATGAGGACATTCCACCTTTAAACAACCACTATTTTAGCAATTGAATAAATGCTTGTTAAACTTCTAGTTAAGATTAAATTATCTTATAACACAACGTCCTCTCACAATATATACGTTACACTAAATATGAAAAAAAAAAGGATGCTCCATAAAATGATTTGATGAAATACTTTCACCTAGTTAAGTTATGAATATGGCCATTTTGAATATACACCATTATCAGTTTCTTTAAAATCTTCTCCATTCTCCCCGTGTGTGTATTAAAAATACTTAGTATTCTAAATAAATAAATAAAAAGGTTAAGCTATGAACAATTCCAACATCAAATTAGAAGGACCCAAATGCTTGCACGTCAACCATCCATTATCACTCATCAGAAATTCAAGGCTGCCAAGCTTTCTCCCTGTGTGTGTGTTAACAATACTTAGTATTCTCAAAAAAAAAAAAAAAGTTAAGTTATGAACAATTCCAACATCAAATTGGAAGGACCCAAATGCTCGCACGTGAACCATCCATTATCACTTATCAGAAATTCAAGACTGCCAAGCTTTCTGCCATAAAACCAAAGGCCATGAGACCAATATTCTTCTTTGAAACACAATATATTGGTTTGTTGGGTGTGCTTAGTGCTATCTTTATTCTTGTTAGAATACAGAAGAGAAACAAAATTAGTAGAATGTTACCACCGAGCTTCGTACCTTGGTTGGCATCTTTGCCTCTCTCCAATAAGAAGACTATCTAATACAATTTTTTTTTTCAAATTCAATAATTACAACAATAGAAAATGAGATTTCGAATCCTGATTCTCCCAAAGGAAAGTATTTTATGTTTTTGAGTTAAAAGTTCTTAGCCTAGAGGCTTGATACCTAGTCGTTATTCTCAAAAAAAAAAAAAAAAAAAAAAAAAGTTAATTTATGAACAATTCCAACATTAAATTGGAAGGACCCAAATGCTCGCACGTGAACCATCCATTATCACTTATCAGAAATTCAAGACTGCCAAGCTTTCTGCCATAAAACCAAAGGCCGTGAGACCAATATTCTTCTTTGAAACACAATAGATTGGTTTGTTGGGTGTGCTTAGTGCTATCTTTATTCTTGTTAGAATACAGAAGAGAAACAAAATTAGTAGAATGTTACCACCGAGCTTCGTACCTTGGTTGGTATCTTTGCCTCTCTCCAATAAGAAGACTATCTAATACAAATTTTTTTTTTTCAAATTCAATAATTACAACAATAGAAAATGAGATTTCGAATCCTGATTCTCCCAAAGGAAAGTATTTTATGCTTTTGAGTTAAAAGTTCTTAGCCTAGAGGCTTGATACCTAGACGTTATTCTAAAAAAAAAAAAAAAGGTTAAGTTATGAACAATTCCAACATCAAATTGGAAGGACCCAAATGCTCGTACGTGAACCATCCATTATCACTTATCAGAAATTCAAGATTGCCAAGCTTTCTGCCATAAAACCAAAGGCCGTGAGACCAATATTCTTCTTTGAAACACAATATATTGGTTTGTTGGGTGTGCTTAGTGCTATCTTTATTCTTGTTAGAATACAGAAGAAAAACAAAATTAGTAGAATGTTACCACCGAGCTTCGTACCTTGGTTGGTATCTTTGCCTCTCTCCAATAAGAAGACTATCTAATACAATTTTTTTTTTTCAAATTCAATAATTACAACAATAGAAAATGAGATTTCGAATCCTGATTCTCCCAAAGGAAAGTATTTTATGCTTTTGAGTTAAAAGTTCTTAGCTTAGAGGCTTGATACCTAGTCGTTAGATCCTTTAAAATCTTATAATAATAATAATGAAGAATGTAACATTGAACAAAAGTAATCTAAAATAAATCATTTTAAAGTTGGAAGTACAAAATGCTGAGTTGTTTAATCAATGGCACACCATGTAGTAGCCCCATAAAAAAAATGGAACAATGTAGAAAGCTCATCTACCTAAATCATTTAAAACTTTTTTTAGCTGAATTAGATCATTTAAAACTTTGAAGGGAGAACAATCTACCTCAATCATTTAACAAATATAATACTCCTCTAGCTAGTTAAACCCTTCAAATGATAAATGATAATGCAACAAGACCCAACAGACAACCTACCATCCAATAATAGCATTCTATGGACAATGATTCAAACATAAATGTGACACCGATGTTATATCAGCTTTCACCTTACAAAGTATAATACTACTTTCTTTTTTCCCAAATGTTTTAGGTAAATAATAATATAATATAAGTAAACATTGGAAATGAAAACTGGTAACAAAACTTAGGTGTGCATTTAGCCAAGCTCGTGAGCTTTGGCATCATGTAACAGGTTTGAATCGTTTGATTGCTTCAAGTCTAACAGCGTTTACATTCTTTCACGTTATGTTTACATTTTTTCGTACCACGCATTAATCATAAACATCTGAAGTAAAAGTATGAACATTATGTGAAATATTTTTCTTCAATTGAAAAAGTACAATAAACGGAAACTTTCTGAAAAACTTCCATTACTTTTAAAACATACTAATCACGACCTGAAATCTTACTAGGTGTGAAATTAATTGTGTCCTTACACTTATTGAAAAAAAATGGGGACCCTTGGCTATTTGGCTTGGCTTAGAATTTAAGACGTGATGAGCGGCCAGGGTTAATTAAGGACAATGCCTTAATTATTGGAAAAGAAAGAACAACGACTTTGAGGGCAGTGATTAGACCCTCTACACTACAAAACATTGTTTGTTTTACCAATTGGTATGTAATCATAACCAATTGCTTCTGTTATTAATTTTATAAAAGGAATGTTCAGTCGCTTCAATTCTTTTTCAACTGAATTGTTAGCCAATCCATTTACACCTTAATTCATTTTTTTTGGACTCTAATAATAGACTAATACATTGACGTGAAGGTTTTGATTAAAAAACCAAAAGAAAAACATTGATGTGATGTGAAGGTGTAAACGTTTTAATAAGTTATAATAAAGTCACAGGAGGGTTTCCCTCAAAAAAGAAAAAGACATAGGAGAGGGTGTCCGTTTTGTAAGTTTCCCTTAATTGAGATTTCAAACTTCAAATTTGGGATTCTGATTTGCAAAATCATGGATGTTTCTTTGTTTCTGCGGCTTGAATAGGGCTTCTGTTGTACATTCGGCAGTGCTTTTACAACGAAGTTTCTATAGTACTCCAGGTCTCTTTCTCTCTCTCTCTCTCTCTCTCTCTCTCTCTCTCTTAATTATTAGATTAAAATTTGCAATCTGTTCAAAACTGCAGGTATTCAAGCCAAAAATTTCCCAAGATTATAGGGAAAACTACTTTGAGAAGGTTGATGGTAAATCACTAAATATTTCTTTTTTCCATCACATATGATAGAAGTTTCGTATTGGTTTCATGTTCGGGTACATGGAAATTGCTCTTTAGTCTCTTTTACCAACATTGTTTTTGCTTACAACAAATTGAGTAAAAGGGGATTCGAATCTAGATTCCTCAATCAGACAATGTCATGAGGTTACAAAGTTCTTAGTGTCTTTTCCTCCAACTTAATATAATGACAATTGAACATCAATTTGAACAAATCTCCAACATGAAAATTGGGAGGTTGACTTCACCTTTCTAAATCTAATATCATTCCAATAGAGTTCCATATCCGAATCTCATGTTGCCTAATTACCTAATTTGAGTCTCTAACTTTACAAATTCAAGCAGGATTGACCTATGCTTAACTTAACGTGATAAACTATTACTTGTTCCAAAAGTTATGAATTAAAGTAAAGAATAAATTTTAACCATTTGAACATTATTTCAACAATCCCCATGTGTAAGGTTCAAAAAAAAAAAAAAAAACTTTTAATTAACTGAAAAGGATGAATTTTAATAATTTATCTATTATTCTAACACAATAGGTAATACTTAATCTAAATTGAATTTCTCATTACTCTATTGCATCAAAAACACAAGATGACTTAATTTCAATGAAACAACAATGAGTTTGCAACTTAATCTCCAAGGTGGCAAAGTTCAAATTTCTATTTTAGTTGGCTTTTAACTAATTTTTCCACTTATTCTGTAGCAAAACTGTAGACGAATGTTTTGCATGATGTAGAAGTCAAAGTAGGAGACTAGAAAATTCCTTGTATGAAGTTGTACTTGGCAACTTGGTACAAATACCGTATCAATTCTCTATCCGAAAATTCTTTTTTATAGGTAGAACAGTAGGCACCAAAACATGTTTATAATTGAGGTTCTTTTCATTGACATTTACATTATTAATAGGTAAAAAAACGATTATTCTTAAAGATAAAATATCAGATTAGTAGTAGTCGCCGAGAAATCAATGGCAATTATTCTGCCTATGATAAAGATAGGCCATGAATTATAATGTGTCGTGCATAGTAAAGCTAGTAAACTAGCCTTAGTGCTCAATCTAAATCTTAGACTAACTGATTTATTGATTTGGTTTAGGTTCAATGCATGCAACACGGATATGACACGTTATCTAAAACATTACATGTGGCTTTTACACAAAATTCTTGGGATATGGTTATCACACACAGTGTGTTACATGTTTCAATAACTTGAGTTTAACCCACAATTTCAGTTTATGAATACACTGTGTGTGTAAGAAATTTTTTACAACATCTTTTAATAACGGTTGATGTAGTTAGCACTTTGTAATTGGTGCATAATAAAATTTGTATCGATGATGGGTCCAAGTAAAAGTGATGTTACTCCAATTACAACATATCATGTGAAGAGTTGTAAAAAATGTTTATAATAAAATTTGTATCGATGATGGGTCCAAGTAAAAGTGATGTTACTCCAATTACAACATATCATGTGAAGAGTTGTAAAAAATGTTTTGTCCCTGCATTATTGGTCAAGGATTAAGATGTACAACAAGAAAAAAAAAAAGGCCACACGTCGCTTTTGTGTCTGTTCAACACACTTGAACACTAGACTGAAGATGTACCCAAGATTTATGAATCTTAGTTACCATGCCTGTTAATCCCAAAAACCAAAATCTAAGTAGAATTTTTTTTTCTTTAAAATTAGGTCAAAGATTAAGGTGCACAGCAAATACCTAACCCCAATCTGGAAAGAGAGGGGTATCACCTACTATGCAAGAGCACATGGTAGCAGTAATGGACAGTGACCAATGGTCCAAAATCAACAAAATTTGATATCTTTAGTGTAATAGGTGTAATTAGATACATGAATGAAACAGGACATCTATGCATAATTTTTGGTCTCCCCTGAATGAAATAATAGGAGTGATGGGCAAGGTAACAACCGGCACAACTTTTGTACAATAATAATTGCGAGTTTGATCCAGCTCCAAGGTTGTGTCTGTGTGTGAGTGTGCTGTGTGACCTACAAAGCTGTTATGGATTTGGGAAGGCCAAATAGGATTGGATTTAAAGGTCTTTATAAAGCCACAGTGCTTTAATTTTGTGCAATTTGGCTGGCCCCAGAGAGAGACAAGGGAAGAGATGGTCATTGAAAGGCAAGGGTCATTGATATATATGGTTCTCTAATTAATAGCTTATCAATCATCATGTACATTCTCTTCTTATCTCCAAGGGGGGGAAATATTATCACTTCATCATTTTCAATTGAGTGTTTTATTATTTAAAAAATAATAAAATCCAATAGGGGACCCTAAATGGAAGCCAAGTTCTACAATAAGTAACAAATCTTAGGAAATTAACTTTTTTTAAGCATCGTGCACTCTTGGTGTGATGGTTATTTCACAAGTACAAAGTTCTTATGGGGTAAGGGTCGGGGCAAAAGCCGGAGTTCAAGTCTTCATAAGGGAGCTTCACACAAATATACACTAAAATTATGCTAGAGTAAAATTGCATTCTCAGATTTTTTTTAAAAAAAAGAAGAAGGAAGAAGAATAAGGAAATTACCTCTTTTTTGAACATTTACAAATTAGGAAATTAAACATTACTTACTTCAAAGTGAGAAAATCAAACAATACTTAAAATTTAATTTTTATTAATTGAGAAATGATATGTCTACAACATTTTTACAATAAATCCTAAGTGGCAGCTTGTTACTGGTTGTTATTGTCGGGGCAAAAAAGTAATCTTAGTGTTAGTTTCAAATTTGAATTAATAACAACTAACCACCTGTGATTTGTTGTAAAAATGTTGTAAAATTATTGTAGATGTAGCATCTCTCTTATTAATTACTTCTTTACATTTCTCAAACTATTTACAATTTTTTGAGAACCTTGCGGCATGCACTTTTCTACTGCATATATTCACTATTATTCTGCTAACCTAAACAAAAACTTATTTGTTTTGAAAATTTGAAAATTTTTACCTCCCATCTGATTTGGAAGAATTTTCTTCCAACCTAATTTGTGGCCATTAAAATGACCATTAATGTGTAGTTTTAGTCATATAATTTTTTAATAAATTACATGACTTATTTAACTAATACATGTATATATAGTATTATAAATCGCCATATAATAAGTTAGAGGAAATTATTTCAACCTGATTTGAAGGAAATTATTGTATTTATTTAATTACATTTTTGCAGGATTACAATGTTCAAAATTATGGAGTTTCATACGTAACACATGTAAGTATGCAACACACGTCAAGTCAATTACAGTGTGATTTGACATTAAAGAGAGGGTTTTCACACCTAGACGTAGGAAATTTCAAATTGAACCACCTATTAGAACGTCCACTAATGTGGATGCAAAGTCTTGCATAATAGAAAAAACAGTCAATTTTACATATTTTGATAAAAAAAAAAACATTCAAATCAGTAGGTGTAAAATTATGTATTTATGCACAAGTGCTATAGTAGCCTTGTATATATGCACGGTTACTGTAACTCTTGCATTTATTATTTTACATTTTTTTCTCTCTCCTTCACCTCACTCTCTCATTTTCAGCTTCTCACTCTCACCTCTCTCTCTTTTATCTCTGGTCCTTAGTTCGGCCTCATTGACACCATCAGTCTAGCCTCACCGACACCGATCAATCCAGCGTTGCCGATCAACCTCACCGATCAGCCTCGCCGATCAATCCAACCTCACCGATACGATCTCACTCACCTTTGATCCTTTTTAATTTTTTGTTTGATCAGTTTTGGATTTTCTGTTTGACCAATGGGTTTTGGGGTGATGGAGCTTGATGATGGTGGTTAATGATGGTGGGTTGATGATGGTGGCTAGGTGGGTTGATGGTGGGTGTGGATTGATCGTTGATGGTGGGTAAAGATGAATATTTTATTTGAATAAATGTGTATAATAGACAAACTGATGTGAATGTTTTGTAAAAATGAGAGTGTAAAATAAAAAAAGTAGGTTTTAGATGTACAAATTTATAAAATTTTTACATCCATTGATGCGGATGCTCTTAGACTTTTAGTCATTTTCTTCTAGAAAACCATTTGAAAGACATCACCAATCACTGCACACAAAATAAATCTTGTTGAAATTGAAATAGTTTTTGATCAAATACAAAAATAAAGTTAAACTCTTTAAACTTTTCATATATCTTTTTTTTTTTTTTTGTATGAATTTTAAAAATTTAATCGTTAAATTTCATGATCTTTATGTTCTTAACATGCACATCAAATTTTATTCGAATCAGATATTACTTACTATTCAATCAATAAACTTATTTTTTATATACAATTTTAGATTATAAAAACTTGAAATTTTAACATTTGTTTGATAATATAGCAATTGATTTTTAATATTCTTGAAATTTTACAAACATGAAAAATATAATAAGAACATATAATTCAACGGTTAGATTTTCAAAATTTATACTCAATATAAAGATCAATGATAAGTTTAAAGGGTTTCTTTGGTGAGAAATTTGGTTCCAAATACAAAATGAAACAGCGATGAATAGAGGTGTATATTTTACATGCATAAAGACAGCAACATAAATCCAACAACATAAAGAATATCAAACACTTTTATAGGTTGTACCAAATTACCAATACCAATACCAATACAACTGTTATTACAGTAGTTGTCGAGAGAGGACTACATGGAGTCTGAAAAGGAAAATGACTGGAATTGGAACTCTTTTTCCTGGTGCTGATCGAGTCCAATATAGGCTCACTCAAACATTTCAATAGCATTTCAAAACATGCCGGACAATTGAGTTTTTCTAAGGCCAGTCCCATTTATCCCGTGACTATTGTTCACTTGTGTTGATGTGTAGTGTGAGGCTTCCTCCGTTGTCTCCAACTAAGACAGCCTGAGACACACACATGGATCTCTCAAACGAGTAATGTTACATATACAACTTTTTTCAAAACATATTGAGTTAATAATTAATTTTCATATGGGTCAATTACTATTGTCATTAAATCCAGTAAAACAATGCCATCTTATATGTATAACTATAGACAGTTTCATAAATGGCAATTAACCAAAGGACCAATTTAACATGGATGTTAAAGTTTGAAGGCTAAAATGAAAAAAAAAAAAAAATAATTTGAATTGTGAAAACAAAAAGACAATTCACCCAAAAGTGTTAGAACTCAGCCTATTTTTATCTGAAGCTGAAGGCTTCTGTTGTGCACAATGTGGCTCAACGAGAGAATTTTCTTGATGTTGAGGGCGTATAACTTTAGTCCTATACCAACAATGTACCAAAATGTGAACTTATAGACCACTCCAACCCCCCAAAACCAAAATAAGTTGCTTAGCAAAACCAAAAAAAGATTTGAAAAAAAAAAAAAAAAAAAAAAAAAAACTAGTGATGGTCATATAGCCAGGTCCAGATCATTGTCACAATTAATGCTTTTATCTTTCCTACTATAGGAGCATGTTAGACGAGAAATATTAACCATTTTGACCAAGAGAAGTTAGGTTACTTCAAAGGCATCCAGAGACTGTAGAGGCTGAAATTGTATAGTCCTGTCTTTGTATAGTTCACATGTGGGAGAGAGAGTTAATAGTATGAAAAGCCCAAGTTGAAATTGGAGAGTATTGGGGCACATGGATTCTGAGATGAGAATGACCCTACTTAATTGCACCAATTTTGCCTAATTATGGCCTCTGACAAATCTACCTAATGGTCCTTCACATTGGGGCAGGTCCTTAAATTTGGGTGAAGTAAAAATCATGTATATGTAAATGAGGTTTGTGGAAGAACAGCTATTTAACAACTGCTAGAGGGCCTACTTGCTCCTTATGAATACTGCAACCCATTAGTGTATAGCACAAGAAGTCAATTGAATTTTTAGTGGGTTTAAGCACACAAGAATGATATGTCTTTGGCTACCACAGCTGGCAGCTTGGCACCTATGCTTTCTGTCAGGGTGCAAGAGTTGTTTGCAAGACTCCATCAATCTTATTGTTTGTTGTGCCCTAACCACCTAAATCATTCACTGTTACTAGGGCATTGCCCTCCTAATAATAGTAGTAATGAGTAGTTGTATGGCAATTCCTATGCATTGATTTTTGGTATATATCAAATTATTTTCTGAAGTTTTAGAAGCAATATCATGCACCATGTATTTTCAAAAAAGTCATTACAATATATATCCTCAATTATAGTTCTACAAAAGCTGCACTAAGGAGTTGAGGCATCTCTATCACTATAAAATTAAAATCCATTTTATGAAGTACTTTAAAAAAAAAAAAAAAAACTCACATTACAATAATATGTGTTTGGGACACCACTTAACCCAAAAGTTTAAGAGTATGAGTTTGGCCCAACTATATAATATTAACCTTTCACTCTTTTCATTCTTATTTAACATGAGATTTCACTTGAACGTTTAGACCTATCTCTCTCTCTCTCTCTCTCTCATGTGAGTCATTGGCTCTCGGAGGACTTTGGATTACTATGTGAATCACAAACAAGCCCTACAAGCGCCCCTTACCTATGGGCTTTATCTTTCACTAATGTGTCATAAATGGGCCTTTTGCACTCCATTCATACGAACCATGAGTCAATCTTGTACACTCTTCCATAGGAATTGGCCCACACGTCCATGTCCATTAGAACCTCGTGCCACAACATGATCTAGCACAATTGGCAATACTCCTTTGTTAGGCCTTTTTATAGGATCATCTCTATATGGCCTTTTATGTGCTTGTCTTACGCAATGTACACTTGTGTGGGTTCCAAGTACACGCACCTAGTCCTTGCTCCAACTACGAAAAGGAACCTTGACACCTTGCCACACACCACCAAGAGCTTTAACACCACTTATAAGGGAGAAAATACCTTGGAGAGTCTTCAATTGAGAGATTAATAGAATATATAGGAACACTACATAACCCAAAAACTTGAGCCTATGAGTTTGGACCCAACTATGTTATATTAAACATTCACTCTTTTCATTATTATTCAATGTCAAATTTCACTCACACGTGTATAACGAACAATCTCAATTGTAGCTTACATGCTATTTTGTTACTTTTAGTAAATAAAAACTCCTAAATGGTTCAAATTGCAACCCTTTTTGAAATTATAGAATAGAAATTTATTCGAATGAAACTTTAGAGTTTAATTTGAAATTAAGTTCCAAATCTAGAATTTAGTAAATGATTATTTTCTATAATAATAATTGCAAGTAGAATAAAAATCAAACTAAAATTTTTGTAATATTTCATATAGCAACATTTTTGAAGAAGTAATATTAAGCAAATATATATATAGGATTTTACTAATGTGTGCCCTAAGTGTGCCCTTAGGGCACACATTAATTTTCATTTTTGGAAAAAATTTTCTCGGGAATTGAAAAAGTATTGACAGCTTTTTCAATTCTCGAGAAAAAATTTCCAAAAGTGGAAGGTTTAATGTGTGCCCTAAGGGCACACATTAACCGGACCCATATATATATATATATCATTTTTTTCAACTACTAGAATTCTTTTTATTAAGTGATATTTTATTAGACTCAAGAATTTTTTAATATTATCTGGTACTTGAATCGGATACTTAAATCTCCAATAAACTTATTAAAAAAAGAACTAAATTTTGAGAAATGAAGTAGTACTACTTTTGTCTAGCTATGATAAGTTGTTTTCCTTTTTGACATCTTTAGCTTAATCCCAACTATGATATTTGTTTAATTCTACTTGATTGCCTCATCATGTTGAGTATTGTTTGAAATATGAACCAAAAAAGGGGAGTAGTGATTCCTGTAATGAATTATGGATTTGAGCAAGAAAAGGAAGACTTGTGAAAGAAGGAGACAGGCACATGATGAGACCAGACCATTATTAAGTAAAAAAGCTTGTTCTGAGGCCCAACAATCGAGTGTTGCTTACAAAACCTAACGTCTAGCAGAATTTTTAAATATTTGACTCCCTAAAGCTAGATAAAGTCCTTCTTAAAATAAAAATAAATAAAAAAAATTCAAAGGCTATTATTTCATAAAGTTCAACAATTATGTAAAACAAGGAGTTGCCCTTTCCATGACATCCCATTGCAATATATGATACAAAAAGTATGGACATGCATTATAGGCATAGTATTAGTACCTTTCAAACTGGTCATTATCCTTCATAGGTAGAGCCTTGACACAGGTTTAAATGATTTCTTATGTTGGTTCTTGAAACTAGACAATATGCTTGAGCTGGTTTATTTTACAATTCATAAAAATCATGCTAGTTCCATTAGGCTACAAGGTTTGCATATGACGTATTAAGTTTATTAACATGTACCAATTACAAGGTTTTTTTTTTTTTTTTTCTTGGTTGAACCAATCAAAGAGGGACAGTACTAGCTAAATTTTGCTATTGTACCAGAAAACTATTATGTGAACTAATGCAAATATAATCAAACAATTTCAGGCCAACACCCTTTTTTTTTTCCAAGTAGGCCCAAGGCTTGCTGAAATTCTTTATAAGTCAATATTGACTTTGAAGAACAAAGGAAGAGCTCACCATTATAATATATAAAACCACTAGGTCTCTTCAATTTTTTTATCCCATGACTTAGCAACAAAGATTATGGTTGCCTATTGATTAAATTCAGAGAGAAATTTCAATTCTCAACCTTGCATATTTTATTTGGACATGTTATTTGGACTTGGATCTATCTTTCATTTAGCTTTGTAGCCCATAAATGACTAAAGCCCTGTTTGGATTTTTTTTTTCATCACTCATCACTTAAAATACCCAAACTCCTTACACGAAGTTTGTTTGGCACCATCACTCAACTTGTCATCACTCAAAATTTTCAACTATTTGTGGGCCCCATACCTGTAACTTGGTGCAGTTTTTACTTTTTTTTTCCCCCCCTTCAACCGCTAGTACCCAAACTCACTGAATCCAGTGAAAGAAGAAGAAGAAGAAAAAAAAAACCAGAAACCCAAACTCATCAAACCCAGTGATAAAAAAAAAAAAAAAAAAAAAAAAAAAAAAAAAAACACTTAATGAAGAAGACCAAGACCCAGCGTGAAAGGGAGAAGAAGAAGAAGAAGAAGAAGTCACCTAGTGTGAAAGGAAAAAGAAAAAAAAAAGATGAAGAAACCAAACTCACCGAACCCATTGAAGAAGAAAAAAAAGTCAAAAGTTGTGGTTGGACTTTGACCGTGGGACCAGTATGTAGTTTTAATTACGGACATGCCATTGAAAACAGAGTTATGGGAACTGAAAAC
Source organism: Quercus aquifolioides (assembly GCA_019022515.1). Taxonomy (NCBI): domain Eukaryota; kingdom Viridiplantae; phylum Streptophyta; class Magnoliopsida; order Fagales; family Fagaceae; genus Quercus; species Quercus aquifolioides. Next base: position 23,482,605 of record CM032327.1, on the reverse strand, counting down.
ATCTAAAATGTATTTTCAGTTTCCATAATTCATCACTAAAAAATCAGAGAATTGAATGATGGAAACAAAAACTAGAAACAAAATCGAAACGGACTTCTCAGCCATAGATCCCACCATTTTTGAGTTATGGGTGATGGAAACAGAGTTACGAGTTATGGAAACAGAAAATCCAAACAGCCCCTAATAATCCCATTTATTGTGGTTTTGTCTTATCTTTTTTTTTTTTTGAGAAACAGTTTTGTCTTATCTTAGACAGCATATAGGAGGTACTCGCCAATTTCCAAGCCTATAAATCCTCTATCTCAAGCTCTCAACCCAATTTTCATTTCCTAGATCAAGGCCCATAGAGCTTTCTTGGATTAGTTAAGCCCAAGCTAATCTCCCATCATATAAATCCCCACGTCAACCCATTTTTCATCACATAAATCAAGGCCCATAACCTTTTCTTGGGTTAGTCAAGCCCCATGTTGGTCTCAAGGCCAAGCCAATCTCCCATCCAATAAGTCCTCTACCTCAATGGCTCAATCCAATTTTCATCACCTAGATCTAGGCCCATATACCTTTTCTTGGGTTAGACACGAACTGTCACTTGTTACTTTTTTTATTTATTTAGTTTATTTTATTTTTTATTTTTATACTTGAATGGTTTATTATTTTCTGCTTTTATTTTATAATTTACTTTTGGGTAAATTATATTTTTGATTCTTGAAATTTGGAGTAAGTTGTGCTTTAGTTCTTTAATTTTAGAAAGCTCGAATTTGATCCCTGAGATTATTGGAGTTTTTTTTTTTTTTTTTTTTTTTTTTTTTGAGTTACTAGCTTTTGCGTCAATTCTCTCTCATTCCGTAAATTATCACTACTCAAATGAGGTGGATATGTTATTAACCTAAACAAAATGAAATCAATTTAGTCCCTCAAATACTCCCAAAGAAAAAACAAAATACAGTGCTCAAATATCAAAAACTAACCCTACCAATATATATATATATGGGGCAAATGCTATCAAGAAAAAGAATACGTTTCATATTGCAAGATTTACTCCAAAAAGTTCTATCATATGAGAATTGGATAAATAGAACATTAAATTAATCATATATTCATATGCATGTGAGAATAAGTTATCCATTCCACAAACTGAAGCACTTCATCCATGTCAAGAAAGGTGAAGTTAACAAAATCCTTGTCATTTTTCAATGGTGTGCATTTTATTGGCCGGAAACCCCTATTTGGGCTTTGAATAAACTCTCCTCAATAGTCAAATACTTCAAACTTAGTGGTAATTATTCAGTACTCTAAAAGCGAAATCTCCATTCTCATATGAATGGTGGGATTTTCATTAATCATGTTTGAAGAAAAAGTATTACTCTTTAACTTTTTCAATCCTTATAGCTTCTTGGGTAACAAAACACTAAATGCCACTCTTGTCTATCTAAAAGTTTAGACTTAAAAGAGTTCGGTGAGAAAATGAGAATAAAATAATGGATATATACATATACATTAAAGCAATTATTAATTTATAATTCCATGAATAAAGCTTGTGATAAAGTGGTTGGTTTCATGCGTAGATAGAACAATTTAATTATGTGGATATGGAGACCATGAAATATTTATATATACTTTCGGTGATGCAAAAAATATAGTAAATTAAGTTTAAATAAGTGCATCTATATCCTCAGCGATGGGGGTACATATCATATTTTTGGGCATGAATCAAAAGCACTGAAATAAATAAGGCCACATACCCCATGTGGAAGTTAGAACATACCCACATGCAAGAACATGAAATACAGATACTACTGCAATAGGTGTATTTTCCTTTGGTCCTTTTTCCGTGCTTGTAGCCGTGCAAAGCATGATCCCATTACAAATGGATCTTTCTTGTTCACAAACAAAACTCATTTTTAATACTCAGAAAATGATTTTCATGCAACTTGTTTCATTATCTTGTGACAAAGGGTTTTATAAACTTTGATTATGATTGCATGGTGTGGAAGCAAGAGGGTTATTATTCAAGTGGTTGCCTACCATTCTTTTTTTTAACGAGCCCTACCATCAAGTTTGGTGATTGCATATGAGTTGGTTTAATGGCTAGCACGTGCGTGCACAACTCTATCTATCTCTTACATTACATATATGGGAATTACATTTTTCATGTTTTTTAACCCAACATTTTAGATTAGTGAGTGTAATGGTTTTTGAATTGTTCGGTTATGTTTCCTATGTTTGGTTGTAAGGATAGGAGGGGAAAAAATTAAGAGAATGGAAAAGTGGGATATGACTTATGAGAGATTCATTATTTGTTTGGAGAAAATTGAAAAGATGGCTTTTTTTTTTATATAAAAAAGAAAATTTAAATTCAATAATTACAACAGGGAAGAGAGAATTTGAATCTTAGATGTTTATATTAAAAATATGGATCTAGTTTTATTAGTTTGTTTCCTCTCATGTCTACAACTCCAAAGAGTAAGCCACACTATTCGTTGAATTGAAACTCACTTGAGGATAGAGGTGTGCACGAGTTGGTTTTGAAGGATTTTCAATCCAAACTGACCTTATTAGGATAAGAACCACTAACTCAAATTCATCCATAAGCATTAAAAATAACCAATCCAAGCTAATCCATATGGTATTGGTTTGGTTGGTCGGTTTTTGCTTTATATATATATATATATATATAACAATTTGGTTGAGATTCATTGAGTTGAGAAGAATACAAACTCTACACCAAATAAATCAACAATTTCTAAAAAAACTCAACTTAATTCAGCCCATAAGTTCAAGAAAAACGAATCCATTATCTTTGGATTGGATTATAATCATTATATTGGTTGAATTTGATCAGGAAATCATGTTCTATGCACACTCCTACTTGCTGATTCTTGTTCCAATCTTTCTACTTTCCATGCCAAATATTTAAAAGGAATAGTATTCTTATATTCTTTAATCTTTTCTTCTTCTCCACTCCTTTATTATCTTTCCTTTCCTTTTCCATCCCCTATGTGCCAAACATGGTATATCTATAGAATATTTTTTAATGGTCCAAAGCAGGGCTATTAAAAATAGGTGGGATTGTGTGGCAACCAAATACTCTTTCTCTAGATCTATAATGTGACATTGGTACATGATGTTCTTGTAGACATTGAAGTATATGTTAATAAACATGATTGCATGATTGAACACTTGTGGATGTTCTTTTCATGTTTTGATTGACATAGGAGTAGGACCCATGTACATTTTTCACGGGCTCTAAAGTCTAAATGCCTTTTGATTTGTGATTATAGTTGTCTCACATTGGCCATTGATGCCTAGAAGTCCCACAATAAATTTGGATTAGTTGGATGAAGAGGAATGTCACTTCTAATTCCCTTTCCCTAAAGTTGCAATGTGCTTTCAACAGCCTGTATCACACCCTCGATGCACATGGACTTAATCTCACTGCCCGCCACATAAATTTCAGAGAGTTGTTTATTGGTGGAGAAAAAAAAAGAATGAAAAGAAATCAAAGAATATGGATGAAAGGATATTTGATAAGATTGCTTCATTATCATCCCTGCTCGGTTGGGTCATTTAGTATTTTTAAAGTTGTAAGTACCATGAAGATGACAGAAAGATAAGTGAAGAAAATTTCACATTATAAGACAAGAAAAATATTAGTCAATTGAAGTTCTTTATAATTACTTATATGGTCTAAATCTACCTCACACATCTTATGTGGAGCCAAACATTTTTTTACACAACACATATTCTTATTAACCAATCCATACAATTCATAATCTCACATCCTTCCTCTTAAAGTTCGTTGTAAAAGCTGCTTCCAATAACTACTATGAAATGAAAGTTCACTAGAGGTTATCCCATACAAGCAACTTGTACATGAACATTCCTCAAAATTCATTATAACAGTATAAAATTTAGATGCAATTATTTAGGTGGTGGTGTAATTTTTGAGCAATGCATATGCTCTACAACACTGAGAATTAATAAAAGTTAAGATTTAGGCACATAACTCTATACACCATGAATAAACCTAAATAAATTACTAACAATAGACACGTATGTGTGTACTTAGCACACTATCTAAATATGTCTTTATCTTCATACTCTTCCTTTCAAAGAGGAGATATATTATGCATCGACTGTATAAATCCTCCCTCTCATATAGGGGCTACCCCTGGGAATGTGGGGTCCACTCTAATCTGAGGGGGAGAACTCATATATCGGATGCATGATGTATTTTTCCCTCTTCAAGACGTGCTTGACGTGGCAAGCCACGCTAATCTCTAGGAAAACTGTGATCTAAGATTTTGTCTAATGTTAAAAGCAGAGAGAAGACATAACTTTTATATATAAAGCGTCCACTTATCATGGATCAAGCTTAAAATCCTACGCTTTATCTCACTTCGGACTGAGCACAAGCCTAAAAGAAATAAGGTGTACCAAAACTCAATATTGAATATGATCACAACATGCTACATCTTAGATTCTTTAGTTAAATTCAACGATATACTTGTACTGATTAGTAAAATATGATCGATATAATCGTAGTCAAATACACAAACACACGTTTAAAGCTCAAAAGGCTAAAAAGAAGGTAGTATTGGGTGAGTTTGGTTCAGCTTTTTGAAACTGGGCTTTTTGAAAAAGTGGGGTTTTCAAAAAGTGCAGTATGAAACTGGATTTTTTGAAAAAATTGAGTGTTTTAGTAAAAGCTAAGCGTTTGGTTAGCACTTATAAAAGTGGTGGTTTAAGTGGTAAATTACCAAAAAGAACAATGTATATATAAAGGAGTTTATTTCATTTTTAAATCAACTACTTCATAATACTTACTCAAAAAAAAAAAAAAAAAAAGCTACTTAATAATAATAATAATAATAATAAATATATTATTGTCATAATTATTTGTTATTACTATTACTATTATTGGTATTATTTTAATAATGTTAGTTTTTTTTAGCATCAATTATTTGTTATTCTAAAAATTTTGAACCAAGTATGTTATTTGGCTTACTTTAATAATGTTATCTATTTTTAATAATATCAATATCACTATTTTTATAATGTTTTTGTCTTATTGAATATGGTGTTATTTGTTCTGGCATGATGGATTGAAGGGGTTTCAAAGGGCAAAGTTGGGTTTTTAATAAAAGAAGTGAGCAATTTGGTAATTGAACCAACAATTCCTGAAAGTTGAAATGGTTTTTTTTTTTGCAAAAGCTAGCCGAAAGCCTTTTGGCTTTATGGGGGTCTTGCACTTTTTGTAAAAACAATTTTCTTGCTAAAACAGCTTTTTAATACCAACCAAATACTTAGCATTTTGAACTTTGAAGTAAAAAATACTTTTTGCCATCTGAAAGTGCAAACAAACGGGAACATTATGTGTAACTTTTCGCACATAAAGGTGTGAGCCACATTTATAGGTACACCTTCCTGTAAGTGAGATGTGATATACAAGTATCCAACGAGCATCCACATTAGTTGGTGGATACTCTTCTATAATACAAAAATTCCTTCATTTTACACATTTTGGCCGAAAAAACTCTCACATCAACTCATGTAAAACGGTGTAAAGTCTTCTAAAAATTTCCATAAGCTACAGTAACCGTGAAAATATACACGGTTACTGTAGTCTTGTAAATCAATATTTTATACTATTTTCTCTGTCACCGATCAGATCCCTCTTCTTTCTCATTTCACTCTCTCTCTCCCTTTCCCTCTCTTCATCTAAATCAGCACAGTCGATCAACCATCCACCCACCACCACAATCCAGTACCACCCCACCACCACCATTACAACACATAATAATCCAACCAAAAAATCAATGGAAAATCAACCCAAAAATCAACAGAAAATGGAACCCAAAATCAATAAAAAAATCAAACCAAAACTCACGCCAAAGCTGCTGTCGCCACTGCCACGGAAGCTTGGGTGGAGTGTTCGCTGCTGCCATGAGAGAGTGAAGATTTGGACCACTGTTTGTGGTGGTGTTACAGCTGATCTTTGCTGCCACCGGTGATGGCATGGCGAAGGATTTTGGGCTCTTGGCAACAAAGGCTATGGCTGATCGTGAGGGAAGAGAGAGTGTTGTTCTGAAAAATAGAGAGGGAGACCGTGTGTGGTGGATGTTGTGGGTAGTGGGTGGTAGGTAGGTGGGTAAGTTAAATAATAAAATAATAATATTAAATGATTATTTAAAGAAAAAACAGTGTATAATAGATGATTTGATGTGGGTGTTTTTATCAATAGCTTATGTAAAATAGAAAAAGTAAGTTTTTAGTGTAAAATAGACAGAAAATTTTAAATGAACTGATGTAAATGCTCTAACACGATAAATTAAAGGGGTATGAACAACGGTGCACGAACTAAAAAAGAAAAAGAATAAAACACACATAAAATATGTACTTCAGAAAATTTTGTGAATTGCCTATTCAAGTTGTCCGGCTTTGATTGAATTGGTAATCAATCAATCACCGACTGAGTGAACAAATTGTATTTTTTTTTTCAAAACATAAATAACAAAATTATTATTCTTGTCGGTGATATGCCAAAAAATCTAGATGTTGAAGTTTAAATGGGATCCTCAAATGAGGAACTGAGGAAGCGGTGACAAGTTGGGTTTTATATTTTCTTTTTTTCTAAGCGCAGGTGATGAGATTTGGGTACAAGGCTGGCAAAAACAAAGACAACCAGTTTCACTAAATAATTTATTTTTGAAATAAGTAGATAAAGAGGTGAAATCATAAAAAATGTCGTTTCAAATTTATAATTGGACTATCACTTAGAACTCCAATTTGCACATTATAAATAAATAGAAAAAAAAATGGAATACGACATGGGAAAATAAAGAAAAGGCTTCATTTAAAATTTAATTAGACCGTTAATAAAAAAAATTTAATTAGACTATAAACTTACATGTGAAGAACAAATAAAAAGTTTTTTATTTTTTATAATTCAATAAGTGAGAGATTTCATCATTAAAATTACAAAGAATTGCCAACTGGTTTAACTATATGACTTTGGAAAAAGAAAAAGAAAATTAAGAGCATCTCCAGCAGTTTCAGCAAATTTTTGTACTGTTTGGAGAATGAACCGTGACATTTAGCTTTTACCGACTCACTTTTTCAAATTCATTTCCAACAGATTCTTTATCCCATTCTCTATCTCATTTAAATATTATTTTTTTATTTATTCTTTATTCTTTTTTTAATCATCATTTATTCTTTTTTTAACAACTATATTTTTCAATGAGAAGTGTTATGTTCACAACATTTTACGTAATACTTTCACAACAAAATTTATGTGGAAAGTTGTTACTAGTTCTAATTTGAACCCACCACTGAAATTATTTTTTTACTCGCCAATATTAACTAATAATAATCTATTACTTAAAATTTATTGTAAAAATATTGTGGTAATATTTTTTAATTAAGATTTTTTATTTTTTATATTATTTTTCTTCCTACCATTTCATTTCCATCGTCCACGTTTCATTTCTTTTTTTTCATTTTTTCTTTTTCTTGCTTTTCTCCACCACACAAAGGTCCAATCCCCTCTTTTATTTTCTTTTTCACCTCATCTCAAGAACACTCCAACGTCTCTTTGCTTCACATCAGAGAGAGAGAGAGAGAGGAGATCGGCTTGTCGTCCTCCAGCCGCTCCAGCACCGCTCCAGCCACTGCTCCAGCGCCGCTCGTCGTCCTCCCCACCACCAGGCTGGGTCAAATCGGCTTGTTCTTTCATTTTTTTTTTTCATATTTGCTTGTTCTGATTCAACTTTATTTTAAGAAATGGATTTTGTTTTGTGTTTTGTGTTTTGTGTTTGGATTATGTGAGAAATGGAGAGAATGAGAGAAAAAAAAAAATTTCGGAGGAGAGAGAAAGAATTGATAAACAAGTAGCTGGCTAAATTTTTTAATCCAAGAAATTCAATAGCTAATGAACAGTAGCCCATCAGACTTGATGAGCTACTGTTCATGAGCCAAAAAAAAATCAAGGTTTGCCGAATCTGCTGGAGCATGAACAGTGCACAAATTCTCCAAATTTTAGATATTATGCCCAGATACAGAACCTGTTAGAGATGCTCTAACCCCTCTTCGATGCAATGCCGAAATAAAATAAAAAAATCACTAATTATATATATGAAATCACTTTTCAATGAGGCAGTAAAATAGACATTGAAATTCTATGAACAATTAGCATTTTTCAGGCTCTTGATTAACCCAAGCGATTCCTTTATATTATAGATTCACATGAGCATTTTATCTAATTTACAGATTCATGTATTGTTTATTATTGTTTAATTTATAATTTAAGTTATTTTCTTAAGTACTCCCTTTTAGGTTCAGTTTAGTGCTGAGAAAAAAGGTGATAAGATTGTAACACAAAGAAACCCCACAACCTTCATACAAAAGCCACAACTTATGTTCACCTTATTAAAATAAGTTATATTAAGTGTACGCTTCTCTTATGTACCATTTTTTACTAATTATAATTTTGTGACTTTCCTCATACACTTAATAAATTATAGCAAAACTCATTGTCTTTTTAAAATCTATCAACTAACTTCTTTAAACAACACGAGCAATTCTTAAGTACCTTTAAAGTACGTTGAATTATGCTTCTTTTCTCACATTTATAATTGAGTCTACTCATTAAATTCATGATAAAATTTATTATAAATATAAAAAGAATGAATACCATTTTTCTATATACTACGAGGTTATCTAAATTTTTTTCTCTAAACTAGAAATGGAATTTAACATAAGATTAGATGAAACTAAAATCCGCCGGTGAATCTGGATTAGGAATCGAAAATGAGATGGTATGGTGTCCTTTTATATGTCAAACCGGCGCAGCTTTGGGCTATATGGTATGGTCAGAGGCTTAGCACAATCTCACATGCAAAAGGGGACAATAAAAATTTGTGCTATTTTATTTTTTATGGGCAAGCTTTCCTTTTAGGAATATATTAATTTTTATTTATTTTTTATTTAATGCTCTTCTTTTTTTGGTAGAATTTAATGCTCTTCAATAAACGCTACACCTTTCCTCTAATAAATCCTGACGTTCTGTCATTGTGGGACCCTTATCCACAACCACTTAAACTAACTTTACCGTCCCTAGTTGAATGCACCAACACCATCTCATTTATGAATTTAAAATTTTATTTACAGGAAACTCCCTAATAGCATTCTTATCAAGAAGAGCAAATGTTAAAAATGCCAAAATTTAACATACAAAATACTATATATACTAAAAAGTATATTCTATTAATATTCTCAAATCTTATTTATTTTACAATCCAGCTACAGTAGACTGCTATGTCTAGCAGCCTACTGTAGCAAGATTGTAAAATAAAAAATATTTGTTTAATATTTGTTTAATGGTAGTTATTTGAAAACATAAAAAGAAAGAATAAAAAAAACATAAAGAAAGAATAAAAAAAATATATTTAAATGAAGTAGTAAAATAATAAAAGTTTTGATGTTTGGTAGATTGTAAAATGGCAAGTTAAAATTGATAAAGTAAGATTTTGAAATAGTAAATGTTAAAATATCTCTAAATCACCCTTCTTCCTCTTTGGGACTAGTGCATTGCTTTGATTGTTTTTATATAGAGGAAATGTTAACAGATTTTCTTATGGCAATAGATAATAATTGATTTTAAGAAAATTTTTATGAAAAAAAAATAATTAATATTTTGACAGTTTTATCAATTTTTCATAAAAGTAGTGTCAAAACTTTCTTAAAATAGATCGTTAACTATTATCCTAAATGTACCTGTGGGGCCCGTGGGCCTGGAAGTCTCGGCCCACCTCTAGGCTGGCCCAAGGCCCATGCCGAGGATCGATGGCTGCCCCAGGCAGTTGTCTAGGGGCTTTTTAGCCCTCTGGGCCACGCCGAGGACGACCCTATCCTCGGCATACCTATCCTAATCCCAGGTGGGGGACAAGTCCAGTATAGGCGGTCACATCCACACTTAATGCATCTACCTAACTCCCCTGGCAATCTTAATGCTGAGAGGACTCCTGAACGGCGGAACCTTGGGTGCTGCGACCCACAGTAAGGTGGGGAACGTGGCTGATGGGACAGGTTCTTAAGCAGTGGTCTAGATGATTGACAGTTGGAAGGCTAGGATTGGCCAAAGAGGGTATATAATGCAAGGGGCCCTTCAGAGTAAGGGGCTCCTCGGCCGTCCGAGGAGCAACCCCCAAGCCAAAAAAGAGCAAGGCTAAGACCTCAGGAAGGAAGAACGCTTCCGGCGAGCCGGTGGCAAGCCTGTTAGCGCCAAACCCTACGTCCCACTCTCTAAATAAATGTATTGTTGGGGGATCAACGACGAAACGAGCCCCTACAGTACCAATTAACATGATCATAAAAGAAAATAAAGTAACAAATTGAGACCAAAGAATTCATTAATACCCTTATCACAATCTACTTTCTTTTTTTTTTTTTTTTTTTTTTTTTTTAGGAAACACAATCTACTTTTTGTAATTCAATAAAGCACGTTGTTTTTTATTTAACCCTCCTTGAAAGATTATTTTTGAACCCAGAATCTTTGGAGCATTACTTGGGGTCCGTTATAAAAGCTTTTCTAGGCCTGAGAGTTCATTAAAATTTAACTATCCCTTATCACGTTTTGCTTATTTATAATCCATTAAAATTTAAGGTACGTTTTGTTCTTTAATCTGCCAACCGTTTTTATTTATTTATTAATTTTGTGGGCTTTTGTGATTTGTCATACATGTGCATATAAAGTCAAATCAACAAGTTTTATGAAATATTTTGAACCAAGAATATACAGAGGATAAGTGTATATTTGTATAAAGCTCCTTCCTGAAAACTTGAACCCGGCCCTTACCCTCACACCACACAAGAATTTATACTTGAAGAGTGATCACCGAACCAAGAGTGCGTGGTGGTTATTACAATTACTTTAGGTTAAGAAAAAGCCTATGGACTAACTTTTCCATAAATTGCTTAAGTTAACAAGTATTATTAGACCCATAAACTTTTTCCATCTAAAAGTATTATTAGACCCGGACATCCTGTATTACTTAATACACAGTTCTAAATGGTGGGGTCGTATATCCGTGGTTTACTCTTTAACGTGGGTCTAAAGAGTCTTACCTTGGTGAGATTCCATGTCATCAAAGAAAAGAAAAGTATTGTTAAACTTATTACTCACTAATCATATCGTACCATCTCAATAAGTTGTGAAAAAAATTTGTATTATTAGTTGGATTGGTAAGTGAAAATATTCCTTGCAAATGACTTGTTGCTTGATAGGAATTTGGGAATCATTTATATAATTTCTTCAAGACACAAAATTTCATGCACCTTTTAGCCCACTTTTCAACAATAAATGGATCTCTAAGAACTGGATAAAGCAAATCCTTTATAGCTGAAAACTCACAATTTGTTACTTCATTCCAAATATTTCAAGCTGTCCCAGTACACTGTCGAAGTTCAGTAGTGCCTAGGATATGTGCTAATACAAACATAGTGCATCTCTTATAAACTTGCATTGGTTACAAACTGGGTTGAGCAATCAGTTCTCTTTTAAGCGTAGCACTCTAGAATAAGTTGTTTCCATGAGAGCATTCAAGAATCACCAATTCAGAATAATTTCATTCACCTAAGGCACTATTATTTTTATCTAAAATAGCTATTATTTCTATAAATTGTTGGAGACTTCTCCAATTCCTAACATCTGCCTTTTACAAATAATGCAGATCAACTTTACTGTAGAACATCAATCAGAAGCAAAATCTAATAAATCAAGTGTTCCTTGGTAGACAACTCAGTAGTTGAATACCGTAACGCAATTCTAACATTATCATAGAGATATTATCTGCTTATAGATCTCCTACCATTTGTACCAGAGATGTGTAAGTACCAGATATTGCCAATGCAACACCCATTAGTATTATAAAGCATATAACCACCATTTCCCATCTAATTTTCCGATAACTGCCCGAAATCTTCAAGTAGCATAAGCATGGCAGTATAATTGAAACTGTGGAACTTAGCAATGCTCCAACCAATGACATGAGAGTCGCAAAAAAGGGAACAGCCAACGCTACAATAACTGTGCTGATTACAAGCGAGGCACTGATTAAGAGGCCAAACATCCTTTTGTTGTACTGATGTGGGAACCAACTTTTGATAGCATTCACAATAGGTGTAACCATTAATGCATATTTGGCTATGGGATTGACCAAGGTAGTGCATATTGCCACCCTTGAGCTAAGCTTATCAGTTGGAAGGTTTAAAGTTATCTGTGACTGAACATTTGACCCAAACATTAAGTAACCGAAAACAGCCATTGTTGCATAGTGCATGAGGTAAAGCACAGAAGCAAGGCCTGCAATTAGAATAGAAAAGCAGAAGTAAGTAACACAAACAGCTAAAAACCACTTGCTTCAAGTTTACAGCTAGGACTAAACTTTGACATTGTCTAAATCACATCACATATGTCATAGTTAAAATCACTTTTAAACTAATTAAATTAGCACTATATAATGGACTATAGTATTAGAAAACTCAAAGAACTTGATTCTACTTACATTACTGAATTGACTTTTGTTTCTCATAGAAGTGTGTGCATTGTTGGGAAGACTGGATGGGCACCATAACAGAAGGCATATAAGCTAGCAGCAGTAGGGATTCCATTCCAATTAATGTGTAGGGAATTCAACCGAAATTTCAACATGTGAGAAAAATAATCACACGCACAAGACAGTATTTACGTGGTTCGGCAATTTGCCTACGTCCACAGAGTTGCAGGGATTTCACTATTATCAGGGAAAAATACAAAGTGCGGCTACAGTATTTTTTTTCTCTCTCTAAAACACGACAAGACAAAAACCCCAATCACCAAAAAACGGCTTTTATATCCTACGCACAGGATTCACAATGGGCTACAAAACGGGCTACAGCTTAGGCTTGTCGGCCCAAGTCTCCGCTCCATGGACTAAGCCTCAGAAAATCTCTCATTAAAAACCACGCAACATTATTCGGGTCGGGTCGGGTTGTCAACCGAATCAAACATAAACTAGGCTTCACAAAGCCCAACAAATCTCCCACTTGGAGACTAGTTCAATCACCAACATCAGCCGCTATCCTCCAAAAGCAATCCCTCGTCCCTGCAACTCATCCTCCTGTCTTCAAGCTAGAAGGCCAACTGAAGTTGCACACAGCTTCAGCTTCTCAATAGTGACACCCTTAGTTAACATGTTTGCCGGGTTCTTAGATCCACAAATTTTCTCAAGTATTACCAGCTTATCTTCAACAAGGTACCGGATAAAGTGGTATTTAGTCTGTATATGTTTCGACTTTGAATGAAAAGCCGAATTTTTAGCAAGAAAAATTGCACTCTGACTGTCACTGTGTAGAATGTCCATCTCCTGCTTCTTACCCAATTCATGTAAGAAACCATGTAGCCAAATCATCTCATTTCCAGCTTCAGTTGCTGCAACATACTCAGCTTCTGTAGTAGACAAAGTAACAATCTTTTGCAAATTTGAAGCCCATGATATAGCTGTACCACCCAGAGTAAATACAAACCCAGTAGTACTCTTTCTACTATCAACATCACCAGCAAAATCAACATCTACATAACCTTGCAGTTTCAAACTTACATTTGTGAAGTAAAGACATGTATCTGATGAACCCTTCAGATATCTCAGAATCCACTTGACTGCCTCCCAATGCTGCTTTCCAGGCCTACTCATGAATCTGCTCACAACTCCCACTGCATGTGCAATGTCTGGCCTTGTACACACCATAGCATACATCAAGCTGCCAATCGCTGAGGCATAGGGCATCTTGCTCATATGGTCCCTTTCTTCTTCTGTTTTCGGTGATTGTTCTTTGCTCAGTTTGAAATGACTACCCAAGGGTGTGCTCACTAGTTTAGCTTCATTCATATTAAACCTGCTGAGAACTTTCTTCACATACTCTGACTGTGAAAGCTTCAATGTACCATTAGCCTTGTCTCTAATAATTCTCATACCAAGGATTTGCTTTGCAGCTCCCAAATCCTTCATTGCAAACTATTTTGACAATTGCTTCTTTAGATTATTAATCTCCTCAATGCTAGACCCTGCAATGAGCATATCATCCACATATAATAGTAAAATGATATAAGAATTGTCAAAGAATTTAACATAGCAACAATGATCAACTTTACATCTCTTGAACCCAATTTTATGCATAAAACTGTCAAATTTCTTGTACCATTGTCTAGGAGCTTGTTTTAGGTCATACAAGCTCTTTCTCAGTTTGCAGACTAGATTCTCTTGTCCCTGAACAATGAACCCTTCTGGCTGAATCATGTAAAGGTCTTCCTCCAAGTCACCATGAAGGAATACCGTCTTCACATCTAACTGCTCAAGATGTAAGTTTTCTGCAGCCACCATTCCCAGCACCAGTCTAATTGTTGACATCTTCACAACTAGAGAAAATATTTCTGTGTAGTCAATGCCTTCCTTCTGCTGAAATCCTTTAACAACTAATCTGGCCTTGTAACGTTTTTAACCATCATGCTCATTCTTTATCCTGTATACCCACTTGTTGTGCAAAAACTTCTTTCCTACTAGCAATTCAGTCAGTTCCCATGTCTGATTCCCTAACAAGGAATCCATCTCATCCTTCATGGCTAACTCCCACTTGCTTGAATTCTCATCTTGCAAGGCTTCATCATAACACTCTGGCTCACCACCATCAGTCAACAGGAGATAATTTAAAACGGGTGAATAACGCTGTGGAAGTCTAATGTTCCTAGAAGATCTGCGGACTTCAGTTATAGGTGTACTCTGATCTACCTGTGAATCTACATTCTCCTTATCTTCTTCACCCTTTTTCTGGATAGTACTTTCAGTCAGTTCATCTAAGTTGATAAACTCAAACTTCTTTTGATCTATCTCTGTAACATCTGACACTACAGTTAACCTGTCCTTGTACATAGCCTGTTCATTAAATATGACATTTCTACTTTTGATGATTTTCATGTTTTGTTCATCCCAAAACCTATAGCCAAATTTCTCATCACCATAGCCAATGAAAAAACATATTTTAAACTTTGCATCAAGTTTACTACAAGCATCAGAATCAATATGAACATAAGAAACACAACAAAAAATTTTTAAGTGTGAAAACTTTACCTCTTTACCGCTCCAAACCTCCTCAGGAAGTCTGAACTCCATAGGAACTGATGGTCCTCGGTTTATCAGGTAAGCTGCAGTGTTAACAGCATCAGCCCAGAAAGTTTTTGGTAGTCTAGCATGCAACCTCATACTCCTAGCACGCTCATTGAGAGTTTTATTCATGCGCTCAGCCACACCATTCTGTTGTGGTGTCCCAGGAATGGTCTTCTCCATCCTAATTCTCTATGCAGCACAATACTCACTAAACCCTCTATCTATGTACTCTCCTCCATTATCTGACCTCAAACATTTTACTTTCAAACTTGTTTCTGTCTTAACCATGGTATTCCACTTCTTAAAAGTTTCAAATACATCAGATTTGTTTTTCAGAAAATAAATTCATACCTTTCTGCTTGAGTCATCAATGAAAGTGATGTAGTACCTTGAACCTCCAAGGGATGCAACCGGAGAAGGCCCCCACAAATTAGTGTGTACTAACTCCAATTTTTCAGCCTTCGGTGTTCTGCCAGTTTTCAAGAAGCTCACATTTTTCTGCTTTCCTAAGATGCAGCTTTCACACATGTCAAAATCAACGGACTTCAATTCTGGTAGTTTTCCTTTTGATAGCAGCATCTTCATCCCTTTCCCACTCATGTGACCAAGTCTGTGGTGCCATAGGCTTGTATCAGTACTTGCTTCAGCAACTGCAATTGTGTCTCTTGGACTTGAGTTCATATAGAGAGTGATAGTCTTCTTTCCACGAGCCAATACTCTAGCTCCCTTTGTAACCTTCCAAGTACCACCAACAAATAGTATTGCATGCCCTTCATCATCAAGTTGTCCAACATAAATCAGATTCCTCCTTAGGTCAGGAATATGTCGAACTTTCTCCAGTAACCAAAAAGATCCATTGGGCAACAATATCCAAACGTCTCCCATACCTACAACATCCAAGGCTGAGCCATCAGCCAAATACACCTTACCAAAATCACCTGCAACATAATTCTATGTGATTTCTCGGTGTGGAGTGGTATGAAACGAAGCTCCTGAGTCCAAAACCCAATCATCAAGTGGACTGTCTACTGCAAGACGTAATGCATCATGTACCTCTTCTGTTACAGCATTAATAGAATCATCTTCATTCTTCTTCTTAGGACTTTTGCATTGGTTCCTAAAGTGATCTGTTTTCCCACAATTCCAGCATTGTACCTGTTGGCCTGATCTAGATTTACTTCTGTTCCAATTAGAATTTCTAGATTTTGATCTGCCCCGATTTGAATTTCTGTTATTACCTCTGCCTCTTGTCTCAAGGTTTAGGGCAGAACCAGATCCTGAGGTTTCACTTGCATCTCTTCTATGAATCTCCTCAGCCAGAATTAAATCTCGTATATCATTGTACTTGAGCTTTTTCTTTCACGTAGAATTGCTTACTGCCATCCTCATTGCCTTCCAACTATTTGGCAAAGAAGCCAAGACGATCAGAGCACGAATCTCATCATCAAAATCAATTTCTACAGACGACAATTGATTTGTGGTAGTGTTAAATTCATTCAGATGTTGTGCTACTAATGCGTTCTCTGCCATCTTCAGATTGAACAGTTTCTTCACGAAATGCACTTTGTTATTTGCTGACGGCTTTTCATACATACCAGACAAAGTCTTCATCAGATCTACTATGGTCTTCTCCTTTACAACATTGTGTGCAACAGACCTAGATAGAGTTAACCTGATAACTCCCAGTACCTGTCTGTCAAGAAGAGCCCATTCATTAGCCTTCATAGCCTCAGGTTTTGTCCCCAAAAGAGGCAGATGCAATTTCCTCCCATAGAGATAATCTTCAATCTGCATCCTCCAACACGTGAAGTCTGTGCCATCAAACTTTTCTATTTCAGACGCCTTTCCTGCTTCCTCTACCATTGCTCCCACTCAAACCTAACCCTAGGCTCTGATACCAGTTGTAGGGAATTCAACCGAAATTTCAACCTGTGAGAAACAAAAAATAGAGAAAACACACATCAAAGAAAAACAATCACACGCACAAGAAAATATTTACGTGGTTCGGCAATTTGCCTACGTCCATAGAGTTGCAGGAATTTCACTATTATCAGGGAAAAATACAAAGTACAGCTACAGTGATTTTTCTCTCTCTCTAAAACACGACAAGACAAAAACCCTAATCACCAAAAAAACGACTTTTATATCATGCGCACAAGATTCACAATGGGCCTGTCGGCCCAAGCCTCCACTCCATAGACTAAGCTTTAGAAAATCTCCCATTAAAAACCACGCAACATTATTCAGGTCGGGTCGGGTCGTCAACCGAATCAAACATAAACTAGGCTCCACAAAGCCCAACATAATGAGTGTCCCTTTTTGATGAAATCCAATTCCATCAAATACACCAGTCCACAAGACTGAACCAAGTATAATGACAAAAGCAAAAACACCACTGGCAGAGATATAAGAAAGAAGGCTCAGGTTATCTAAACAAACTGAAGGTAAAATTACAATGGCTACACAACTATTACAAAAATTTGTTTTCCTTCAATTTTGATACCCGCTATTTCAAATCCTGTGTCAGGAAACAAATTATATAAGGTATCCCCTTCTAGAATTAGGAAATCTGTTGCAACCAAAAAGAGCTCCATATTCATGAAAACCGATACTAATATTCTTCCCTTATCCCCAAATGCATGGCTGCCTATGTCAGTATAAGTTCTGATATCAGAATCCATATCCATGCATCTTTGTATCAGCAGGCCTGAGTAAAAGGTTGCATATGGAACTGACAGTATGCCAACACCTGAAAACCAGTTAAGGAGAGAGAGAATGAATGGTCCAATTCCTCTGTAATTGAAAAATAAAGTTTAAAATTTGAAATAAAATCTTTAGAACAAGAATTAGTTGGAGAAAGAACAGAACCTGACAATGCATTGAGTCCATTGAAATAGGTCTTGAAAAATGATGTGGTGCCGGTGGTATTTTGATCGCCATTACCTAATCGACTTTTCACTTAATCAATGCATCATCTATGGGTCTCTTGTACGCCATTCATGAGAACCACGTGTCAACCCCGGGATCTTTGTGTGTGGGCCGTTTAAGCTTTCTTTGTCCCCGCTAGGTAGGGACCATGAACACCTCACCACTTTCACCGCACACCACCAAGGGCTCTAATACCACTTATTGGGGGGATAAATACCTTGGAGAGCTTCCATGAGTAATTAATATAACATATAGAGACACACTTTAACCCAAAAAGCCTAAGCGTAATGAGTATGTGCTCAATTATGTTATATTAACCATTCGTTTTTCTCATCTTTAGTTAATATGAGACTTCACTCACACGTGTAACCTTATAATCTATCTTTTCTTCCTTACAAGAAAACTCAGTAGGAATAAATCAAGCATTCCCTACAGTACAACTCAGTTTGACTAAATCAAGCATTCCCAACAAGACAACTCAGAGTTGAATACACTACAGTACCAGAATTCTAACATCAACATAGAGAGAGATCTGCCTATAGATCCCCTATTATTTGTACAAGAGATATGTAAGTACCACCAAATAATCACCATTTCACATCCAATTTTTCGATAACTGCCTGAAATCTTCAAGTAGCATAAGCATGGCAGTATAATTGAAACTGTGGCACTTAGAAATGCTCCAACCAATGACATGAGTGTTGGGCTTTGTGGAGCCTAGTTTATGTTTAAATTTTTGGGCTCGTTTTGTAGCCCATTGTACTCCTATGCGTAGGATATAAAAGTCTCTTTTGTGATTAGGGTTTGTAGTTGTTGTTGTGTTTTTAGAGAGAGAAAAAAAAAACATTGTAGCCGCACTTTGTATTTTTCCCTGCTAATAGTGAAATCCCTGCAACTCCGTGGATGTAGGCAAATTGCCGAACCACGTAAATACTGTCTTGTGCGTGTGATTGTGTTTTCTCTATTTTTTTGTTTCTCACAGGTTGGAATTTTGGTTAAATTCCCAACAACTGGTATCAGAGCCTAGGGTTAGGTTTGAGTGAGAGCAATGGCAGAGGAAGCAGGAAAGGCGTCTGGAATAGAGAAGTTTGATGGCACAGACTTTGGATTTTGGAGGATGCAAATCGAGGATTACCTTTATGGGAGGAAGCTGCATCTGCCGCTTCTAGGGGAAAAACCTGAGGCTATGAAAGCTGAGGAATGGGCTCTTCTTGACAGACAGGTACTGGGAGTTATCAGGTTAACTCTGTCTAGGTCTGTTGCACACAATGTTGTAAAGGAGAAGACCACAGCAGATCTGATGAAGGCTTTGTCTGGTATGTATGAAAAGCCGTCAGCAAACAACAAGGTGCATCTGATGAAGAAACTGTTCAATCTGAAGATGGCAGAGAACGCATCAGTAGCACAACATCTGAATGAATTTAACACTATTACAAATCAATTGTCGTCTGTAGAAATTGATTTTGATGATGAGATTCGTGCTCTGATCGTCTTGGCTTCTTTGCCAAACAATTGGGAGGCAATGAGGATGACATTAAGCAATTCTACAGGAAAGGAAAAACTCAAGTACAATGATATACGAGATTTAATTCTGGCTGAGGAGATTCGCAGAAAAGATGCAGGTGAAACCTCAGGATCTGGTTCTGCCCTAAACCTTGAGACAAGTGGCAGATGTAATAACAGAAATTCAAATCGGGACAGATCAAAATCCAGAAATTCTAATCGGAATAGAAGTAAGTCTAGATCAGGCCAACAAATACAATGCTGGAATTGTGGGAAAATAGGTCACTTTAGGAACCAATGCAAAAGTCCTAAGAAGAAGAATGAAGATGATTCTGCTAATGATGTAACAGAAGAGGTACAGGATGCATTACTTCTTGCAGTAGACAGTCCACTTGATGATTGGGTTTTGGATTCAGGAGCTTCGTTTCATACCACTCCACACCGAGAAATCATACAGAATTATGTTGTAGGTGATTTTGGTAAGGTGTATTTGGCTGATGGTTCAGATTTGGATGTTGTAGGTATGGGAGACGTCCGGATATTGTTGCCCAATGGATCTGTTTGGTTACTAGAGAAGGTTCGACATATTCCTGACCTGAGGAGGAATCTGATTTCTGTTGGACAACTTGATGATGAAGGGCATGCAATACTATTTGTTGGTGGTACTAGGAAGGTTACAAAGGGAGCTAGAGTATTGGCTCGTGGAAAGAAGATTGGTACTTTATATATGAACTCAAGTCCAAGAGACACAATTGCAGTTGCTGATGCAAGTACTGATACAAGCCTATGGCACCGCAGACTTGGTCACATGTGTGAGAAAGGGATGAAAATGCTGCTGTCAAAAGGAAAACTACCAGAATTGAAGTCCATTGATTTTGACATGTGTGAAAGCTGCATCTTAGGAAAGCAAAAAAATGTGAGCTTCTCGAAAACTGGCAGGACACCGAAGGCAGAAAAATTGGAGTTAGTACACACTGATTTGTGGGGGCCTTCTCCGGTTGCATCCCTTGGAGGTTCAAGGTACTACATCACTTTCATTGATGACTCAAGCAGAAAGGTATGGGTTTATTTTCTGAAAAATAAATCTGACGTCTTTGAAACTTTTAAGAAGTGGAAGGCTATGGTTGAGACAGAAACAGATTTGAAAGTAAAATGTTTGAGGTCAGATAATGGAGGAGAGTACATAGATGGAGGGTTCAGTGAGTATTGTGCTGCACAGGGAATTAGGATGGAGAAGATCATTCCTGGGACACCACAGCAGAATGGTGTGGCTGAGCGCATGAACAGAACTCTCAATGAGCGTGCTAGAAGTATGAGGTTGCATGCTGGACTACCAAAAACTTTCTGGGCTGATGCTGTTAGCACTGCAGCTTACCTGATAAACTGAGGGCCATCAGTTCCTATGGAGTTCAGACTTCCTGAGGAGGTTTGGAGCGGTAAGGAGGTAAAGCTTTCACATTTAAAAGTTTTTGGTTGTGTTTCTTATATTCATATTGATTCTGATGCTCGTAGTAAACTTGATGCAAAGTCAAAAATATGTTTTTTCATTGGCTATGGTGATGAGAAATTTGGCTATAGGTTTTGGGATGAACAAAACAGGAAAATCATCAGAAGTAGAAATGTGATATTTAATGAACAGGTTATGTACAAGGACAAGTCAACTATAGTGTCAGATGTTACAGAGATAGATCAAAAGAAATCTGAGTTTGTTAACTTAGATGGATTGACTGAAAGTACTGTCCAGAAAAGGGGTGAAGAAGATAAGGAGAATGTAGATTCACAGGTAGATCAAAGTACACCTGTAGTTGAAGTCCACAGATCTTCCAAGAACATTAGACCTCCACAGCGTTATTCACCTGCTTTAAATTATCTCCTGTTGACTGATGGTGGTGAGCCAGAGTGTTATAATGAAGCCTTGCAAGATGAGAATTCAAGCAAGTGGGAGTTAGCCATGAAGGATGAGATGGATTCCTTGTTGGGGAATCAGACATGGGAACTGACTAAATTGCCAGTAGGAAAGAAGGCTTTGCACAACAAGTGGGTATACAGTATAAAGAATGAGCATGATGGTAGCAAACGTTACAAGGCCAGATTAGTTGTTAAAGGGTTCCAGCAGAAGGAAGGCATTGACTACACAGAAATATTTTCTCCAGTTGTGAAGATGTCAACAATTAGATTGGTGTTGGGAATGGTGGCTGTAGAAAATTTACATCTTGAGCAGTTAGATGTGAAGACGGCATTCCTTCATGGTGACTTGGAGGAAGACCTTTACATGATTCAGCCAGAAGGGTTCATTGTTCAGGGACAAGAGAATCTAGTCTGCAAACTGAGAAAGAGCTTGTATGGCCTAAAACAAGCTCCTAGACAGTGGTACAAGAAATTTGACAGTTTTATGCATAGAATTGGGTTCAAGAGATGTGAAGCTGATCACTGTTGCTATGTTAAGTTTTTTGACAATTCTTACATCATATTACTATTGTATGTGGATGATATGCTTATTGTAAGATCTTGCATTGAGGAGATTAATAATCTGAAGAAGTAATTGTCAAAACAGTTTGCAATGAAGGATTTGGGAGCTGCAAGGCAAATCCTTGGTATGAGAATCATTAGAGACAAAGCTAATGGTACATTGAAGCTTTCACAGTCAGAGTATGTGAAGAAAGTTCTCAGCAGGTTCAACATGAATGAAGCAAAACCAGTGAACACACCTTTGGGTAGTCATTTCAAATTAAGCAAAGAACAGTCACCGAAGACAGAAAAAGAAAGGGACCATATGAGCAAGGTGCCCTATGCCTCAGCTATTGGCAGCTTGATGTATGCTATGGTGTGTACAAGGCCAGACATTGCACATGCAGTGGGAGTTGTGAGCAGATTCATGAGTAGGCCTGGAAAGCAACATTGGGAGGCAGTCAAGTGGATTCTGAGATATCTGAAGGGTTCATCAGATACATGTCTTTGCTTCACAGGTGCAAGTTTGAAACTGCAGGGTTATGTAGATGCTGAATTTGCTGGCGATATTGATAGTAGAAAGAGTACTACTGGGTTTGTATTTACTCTGGGTGGTACAGCTATATCATGGGCTTCAAATCTGCAAAAGATTGTTACTTTGTCTACTACAGAAGCTGAGTATGTTGCAGCAACTGAAGCTGGAAAGGAGATGATTTGGTTACATGGTTTCTTAGATGAATTGGGTAAGAAGCAGGAGATGGACATTTTACACAGTGACAGTCAGAGTGCAATATTTCTTGCCAAAAATTCGGCTTTTCATTCAAAGTCGAAGCATATACAAACAAAATACCACTTTATCCGTTACCTTGTTGAAGATAAATTGGTAATTCTTGAGAAGATTTGTGGATCTAAGAACCCGGCAGACATGTTGACTAAGGGTGTCACTATTGATAAGCTGAAGCTGTGTGTAGCCTCAGTTGGCCTTCTAGCTTAAGGACAGGAGGATGAGTTGCAGGGATGAGGGATTGCTTTTAGAGGATAGTGGCTGATTTTGGTGATTGAACTAGTCTCCATGTGGGAGATTTGTTGGGCTTTGTGGAGCCTAGTTTATGTTTAAATTTTTGGGCTCGTTTTGTAGCCCATTGTACTCCTATGCGTAGGATATAAAAGTCTCTTTTGTGATTAGAGTTTGTAGTTGTTGTTGTGTTTTTAGAGAGAGAGAAAAAAAACACTGTAGCCGCACTTTGTATTTTTCCCTGCTAATAGTGTAATCCCTACAACTCCATGGATGTAGGCAAATTGCCGAATCACGTAAATACTGTCTTGTGCGTGTGATTATTTTTCTTTGGCGTGTGTTTTTTCTATTTTTTTCGTTTCTCACAGGTTGGAATTTTGGTTAAATTCCCAACAATGAGAGTCGCAAAAAAAGGAACAGCCAACGCTACAATAGCTGTGCTGATTAGGGCTGTCCACGGGTCGGGCCGGGTCGGTTTTGGACCCAACCCGGACCCGACCCGCCGGCGTCGGGTGGAAGACGGAGGGACCCGAAACCGACCGCCGGCGTCACTCGGTCGAGTCGGTTTTGGGTTCGGGTGGTGTTCGGTCGGTTCGGTCGAGTCGCCGGATTCTGCAAGTGTCACCGGATTCTGCAAAAAATTCGCCGGAATTTGCAAAAACCCAGTTGATCTGCACCAAAAATCGCCGAAATCAGCCTGGATCTCCTCGAATCTCGCCGGATCTCACCAAATATGGTCGAGATCTCGCTTGGATCTCCTCGAATGTCGCCGGATCTCACCATATCTCGCTTGGATCTCCTCGAACGTCGCCGGATCTCACCGTATCTCGCTCGAATGTCGCCGGATCTCACCGTATCTCGCTCGAATGTCGTCGGATCTCACCAAATCTCGCTTGGATCTCCTCAAATGTCGCCGGATCTCAACAAATCTCGCCTGGATCTCCCCGAATATTGCCGGATTTGTCTGTAACGTCGGTCGGGTCGGGTGGCTCGGGTTTTGGAGAAGAAAACCCGCCACTCGACCCGCCGGCGTCGGGTCTTGGGCGCGGAAACCCGTCACCGACCGTCGGAGTGGTCGGTTCGGGCGGTTGCCGTTCGGGTTCGGGCGGGTTGCTCGGGTTGGTCGGGTTCCGGGTTGGGTTGGACACCCCTAGTGCTGATTACAAGCGAGGTACTGAGTAAGAGGCGAACCATCTTTTGTTGTACTGACATGGAAACCAACTTTTGATAGCATTCACAATAGGTGTGAACCACGTTTATAGGGTACACCTTCCTGTAAGTGAGGTGTGATATACAAGTATCCAACCATTAACACGATAGATTAAAGGGGTATGAACAACGGTGCCCGAACTAAAAAAGAAAAAGAATAAAACACACATTAAATATGTACTTCAGAAATTTTGTGAATTGCCTATTCAATTTGTTCGGCTTTCATTGAATTGGTAATCAATCAATCACCGACTGAGTGAACAAATTGTATGTTTTTTTTTTTTTTTTTCCAAAACATAAATAACAAAATTATTATTCTTGTCGGTGATATGCCAAAAAATCTAGATGTTGAAGTTTAAATGGGATCCTCAAATGAGGAACTGAGGAAGCGGTGACAAGTTGGATTTTATATTTTCTTTTTCTTTTTTTCTAAGCGTAGGTGAGGAGATTTTAGGGTACAAGCCTGTCAAAAACAAAGACAACCAGTTTCACTAAATAATTTATTTTTGAAATAAGTAGATATAGAGGTGAAATCATAAAAAATGTCGTTTCAAATTTATAATTGGACTATCACTTAGAACTCCAATTTGCACAATATAAATAAATAGAGAAAAAAATGGAATATGACATGGGAAAATAAAGAAAAGGCTTCACTTAAAATTTAATTAGACTATAAACTTACATGTGAAGAACAAATAAAAAAAAATTTATTTTTATTTTTTATAATTCAATAAGTGAGAGATTTCATCATTAAAAATACAAAGAATTGCCTACTGGTTTAACTATATGACTTTGGAAAAATAAAAAGTAATATAACCCCTCTTCAATGCATTGCCAAAATAAAATAAAAAATCACTAATTATATATATGAAATCACTTTTCAACGAGGCAGTAAAATAGACATTGAAATTCTATGAACAATTAGCATTTTTCAGGCTCTTGATTAACCCAAGCGATTCCTTTATAATATAGATTCACATGAGCATTTTCTCTAATTTACAAATTCATGTATTGTTTATTACTCCCTCCGTCTCATTTTTTTTGTCAGCTATTCCATTTTGAGATGTCCCAAAATATTGTCCTGTTTCTAAAAATAAAAGTTATTAATTTACTAATGTTCCTATTATACCCCTATTAATTTACTAATTCAATTTTTTGATAAATTTTTTTAAGAGTAGTTTTGGAAACTTATACATTTTTAAAAGGTAGATAAGACAATAAATGATGTTCCCTTAAAAAGTTTAACTTTTCAAACATGACAAAAAAAGTGGGACAGAGGGAGTACTGTTTAATTTATAATTTAAGTTATTTTCTTAAGTACTCCCTTTTAGGTTCAGTTTAGTGTTGAGAAAAAAGGTGATAAGATTTTAACACAAAGAAACCCCTCAACCTTCACACAAAAGCCATAACTTATGTTCAACTTATTAAAATAAATTATATTAAGTGCACACTTCTCTTATGTACCATTTCATACTAAGTACCTGTTTGGATCCCACGTCCAGCATCTACGTTTAGCATTTTGCCCTTTTTTTTTTTTTTTTTTTTTTTACCAGCGCCTCTTGCACTGTTAATGGGACATGAGCAGTCCATTAAGGCAAATGAACAGTGTTTGGGGGAGTGAATAGTAACCTAAAAATTATTTTTTTTTATTGTTTTTAGTAATAAATTTTCAGTTTTCAACAAAATAAGCGGTATCCAAACACATCCTAATTATAATTGTGACTTTTATCATACACTTAATAAATTATAGCAAAACTCATTATATTTTTAAAATCTATTACCTAACTTCTTTAAACATGAGTAATTTTTAAATACTTTTGAAGTATGGTAAATGATGCTTCCTTTCTCATATATATAATTGGATCTATTCATTAAATTCATAATATAGTTCATTATGAATATAAGAAGAAGGAATACAATTTTTCTATACTACAAAGTTACCTAAAAATTTTCCTCTAAACTAGAAATGGAATTTAACATAAGATTAGCTGAGACTAAAATCTGTCGGTGAATCTGGATCTTATAAGAATCGAAAATGAGATGGTATGGTGTCCTTTTATACATGCACTAATAAAATAGATTTGGACCATAAAGAATGAAAAGAAGCAGAGAGGATACGCAGAGTACAGAACACGGTTCACTTTTGTCAAACTGGTGCAGCTTTGGGCCATGTGCTGTGGTCAGAGGCTTAGCACAATCTCACATGCAAAAGGGGACAATAAAAATTTGTGCCATTTTATTCCTTTATTTTTTATGGGCAAGCTTTCCTTTTGGGAATATATTAATTTTTTTATTTTTTATTTAATGCTCTTCAATAAACGTCTAGACCTTTCCTCTAATAAATCTGGACCTTCTCTGTCATTGTGGGACCCTTATCCGCAACCACTTAAACTAACTTTACCGTCCCTACTTGAATGCACCAACACAGTCTCATTTATGAACGGATTTTACTAAGCGTGTGCTCGGCACTCAACAGCGAACCATTTTTAGAAAAAGTTTTATCAGGATTAAAAAAGTTTTGACCATTTTTTTAATTTTCGGTAAATTTTTTTCAAAAACAAATTTATTAATATATGCTTTAAGAATATACATTAATTGGACCTTTATGAATTTAAAATTTTTTTTTTATAGGAAACTCCCTAAAATTCTCTTCGTCCTGTAAAGAAGAAGGGGATTTTACGGAATTTTGACTAGTGCATTGCTTTGATTGTTTCTGCTTAATGGTATCTACCCACGCAGCCACGCAGTGAGCACAGAGCGAACTATTCTTTCGCCTTTTACTAATGGTAGCTACCCATTGTTCCAAAATTTACTTAGAATTTATTTTCTCAGGTTTTGGTTAAATTCGGTACTCATTATCATCAGATTAAGACAAAGTTTAGTTAAACCAATGCTCATAATCATCAGACTAAGACACCAATCGATTTTTAATGTAGTCAAAAATTGAACTCAAGTCTCTTATTTAACTATTAGACATTTTACTAATTAAGCTAACTATAACCCACTTTAAGACTGTTGTTAATAGACTATTTTATAAAAGTTTTAATATTATTTTA
The DNA here is from genome assembly GCA_019022515.1 of Quercus aquifolioides. Classification (NCBI taxonomy): domain Eukaryota; kingdom Viridiplantae; phylum Streptophyta; class Magnoliopsida; order Fagales; family Fagaceae; genus Quercus; species Quercus aquifolioides. Next base: position 23,455,246 of record CM032327.1, on the reverse strand, counting down.
ATTGAAAATATAAAAAGTTACTATCAAATAAATGAGTTGTTTTTATTATATTAAAAAAAAAAAATTTTAAGTATTTTCTAAACTATTACCTTTAGGACATTTCTGATTTTGTTATAGGAAGGAGACTCCCTAAGACTCTCTTGCACTCTTGTTCCTACTTGGGGCTAGTGGGTTGCTTTGATTGCATTTGCTTAAAGTTAGAGTGAAGGAGCAAAGAATTACAGCTACTCATAGTCTCATTGTTCCAAAATTTACTTCTTGCATTTCATCACTCTCATCAAGTTCACCTAAGATCATTTAGTACACTAATTACTTTATTGTTCTTTTTCTTCCATTTATTACTGACTAGTCAAAATCTGTTTTGCAATGACATAAGCATGTGTGGTCTTTTTTGGTGTTTCCACAAATAAAATTATTTCAACTTTGACATAAATTAGAACTTTTATGTTTTCAACTCAATGATGTGCTTTTATCTCAGGGGAAAAAAAAAATCAGTGATGTAAGTCTGTAACTGCTAAAAAGATTTAAAAAAAAAAAAAAAAAAGCATTGCTTATTCTTTCCGCAATACTCCAATGAGAACCCGGGCCCTTTTTAAACTTTGAAAAGATATTAACCAAAAAACAAAAAAAAGGTCAAGAAGCTATGAAATTTAGCTATGATGATAACTCTGTTTAGTAGTAAAGTAATAAAATCTGAAGATCCTATGACAGTTTTGGAACGAAAAAGACAAAATCATTTCAATTCACCAACAATTTCTTGTGTGAGTTTGACTTAGCTTTTTATTTTTAACCTTTTGATTTATTTAATTATGTTTTTTTTTTTATAAACAAAGTAAAATTTTTAATTATGTACAAAGTAAAATTTTTTAAAATTTATTTTTTCTAGATATATATTATTACCTGCTTTAAGCAAATAAAGTTTAAAAAACATATCCCAATGCACATTTAATATATCTGATAATGCAACAAGATGAGTCCAACTTTGTAAAGTATCTATATTGACTTAATCAATTGATTTTATTAAGATTCCTTGACAATGTATATGTATATATTTCTTCTTTTGGAAAAATGTGCATGTTTGATATTTTTTTTTAAATAATTAAATTTATGTTTTTAATTTGGCTTTTTGCATAAATAAGTTACACCCAATGGATAGAAGATACCCCTTCAGTAAAAGGAATGGAAAAAAATTGACAGAAGAAATGTTTTCACATTAGCATGGGTAGTCCAAGATCCACAAAGGCACAAACCACAATATGTTGAAGCTTTTTCCAATATGAAAGGGTTTATAGAGGTAAACCACATTGTTTATGCACAGAAATTTTAACAGTATTATGAGCTTACATTTTTTTTTTTTGAGAAGGGTATTATGAGCTTAGATAAAGATTGAAAAACACCATCTGATGAAAGACACCTGGCTGCATGAATTAAATTTTAATTGGCCAAAAACTACTTGATAATTGTGCATGCAAAGATGTCATTTCATATGAAATGAGACCAAATTGTAGTCCATGTGAATAAGCACACCTAATAATTTCATACCCCACCAGTCACCACCCTCCCCCACTTTAACTCACACATCTGCTTCTATTTATACCCTCACACTACCATTGTACTCATAATCAAACCCCTCACCTCTAAGTCTCCTCTTCCTCTTCCTCTTCTTCCCTTTGCCTTTTGAGGTTTTGACAAGCTAAGAGGGGTTTGGTTTGTAACAATGGCCATTGCTAAGTTTGTTGCTGCCTTGCTCTTGGCCCTCATTGCCCTCTCCATGCTTCAAACCATGGTGAGTCTTTCTTGCTTCACTCTAATTTTTGAAATGAACTTTGGGTAAGAAAAAAAAGAAACAATTTTTTCTAACTTTGTTGACATTTTCATTTTTCTTTTGTTTAAAGGTTATGGCTTCTCATGGGCATGGTGGTCATCACTATGACAACACTGTAAGCTCTCTCTCTCTCTCTCTCAAATTAAGTCATTGTGTGCTTGTGTGTGTGTTGGGGGGGGGGGGGGGGGGGGGTTTGTTTTAGATTTTGCTTTTTTGTTATGTTTTGGGGTAAGAATGGAACATTATATTTTGGTCTAAATTTGTACTTGATTTCAGAACAAGTTTGGACCTGGGAGTCTCAAGAGCTACCGTAAGTACAGATTCTTTCACTCTCTTTTTTTTTTCTTCTTTTTTTCTTTTTTTCACCAAAAAATCTAGAGATACTGAAAAACCAATCCTTTAAGAAGAAATGAAAATTTACCGTAGGGAAAGATTATTTCACATAAGTAATTACTATTAATTTTACAATAGTGTCACATTTACCATAATTAATGTTTTTTATTTTTTATTTCACGACCATGTAGTCGAGATATTTTGACAATGACCAATCTATCCCTCACTCAAACAGTCAAACAATTCTGACTGTGGTCAAAAACACTTTTTCACACTTTCTCACTTTTGGATCTTTGGGTTTAACACTTTGACCACTGGTGAACAAGGAAATGATTATGTTTTTCTTGTGTGGATTTTTTTTTAAATGACTAGAATGCCCATCACAATGCACGAGGAGGTGCAGCAAGACCCAATACCATAAGCCCTGCATGTTCTACTGTCAGAAATGCTGCAAAAAGTGCCTGTGTGTGCCCCCAGGGTATTATGGGAACAAAGCTGTGTGCCCTTGCTACAACAACTGGAAGACCAAGGAAGGAGGCCCCAAGTGCCCTTGAATCAACTCTCAATTTTCCATCCTTGTCCTTCCTATCCTATATATGTTTTTTTTTTATCCTATCACCTAGCATACTACTACTGCATTTTACTACTAACTTTTATATGTGTTCACTCTAAGATGAATCTCTATTTTGTTGGGTTGAGGGCTTAAAATGCTGTATCAATCAGTCACTCCTTAGGGGTTTTACCTAGATGAGAGTGGCTAATCTATATGTTATCTATCAAAAAAAGTGAAATCTCTGGTTTCACTAATTGATTAGTAATATTTTTGCTCTACTTTTTGCTTGTGGATGATGGGAATGTCATTTTTTCTTTTGAATTGGAATTTTTTAATGGATCTAAAGTAGGAGGAAGTCTACTGTGTTACATGTATGTGTATCATTTCCCTCACAATGAGCTGTGAGGGAGAGGATACATATACCTGTAACAGGTATATTTTTCCCCAAAATAAAGAGAGCAAGTTATCAAGGGTCCGTTTGGTACTGTTATTTAAATAACAGTTTTCGTTGATTAAACTCAACACATATTTTCACTACACTATTTTACTCACACGTATTTATACAATACTTAAACAACATTACTAAAGATCTCTTACCAAACGAACCCTAAATAATTATTAATTCTGGACACCAATTAAAGCCATTCAGGACTCAGGAACTCAGGATTGAACCCAAGATTGGAATGAAGTAATTGGATGAGGGATTTTGGGTTGAAGCATGTAAATATGAATACATTTTAGATAGAGAAAAGTAAAATGCTCTAGTGGACTAGTACAACCCCACATGTGCCCATAATGAAAGGGGTGGTTGCCCACAATCTATAGTATGCCAAAGGAAACATGGTGTCATTATTTATGCTACTGATGGAGGTAGTATGTTGTAAACTCTAGGTACTCAATATAGGTGAACTTTTTGCTGCCACGGAAGGAGGCACCATTATCAAACTTTAGCTTTGTGAATTGAGATCCACATTGTAGGGTGGTTGCCCACATGTTCATACAACCTCAACTGAAAGTCTGAAATCAATACGAGAGGTGTAAAAGGAAAAGGGTCAAATACATAAATTATCCCTAAAACTTGGGCTAATTAATGGAAGGTAAAATATTCAATTTTCTTTCTAAACACAAATGTACATAAACGTCGTTTGAACATTTTCAAACTGTATGAAGTGTCATTTGTACTGGAGGGATTAAATTTGATATTTTTGAAAAGTGCTAGTAGAACCTTTTATTAACCCATCTATGAGGGTGGTTTTTGTATTTCAAGCAACAGAAATGCTACTGAGCTTGTTAGTGGAATTCTGTCATACTATTTTATTTTCAAAATATAATGAAATTTGGTAAAAACATAAATAATAAGTTAATAAGTTTTTTTTTTTAATTAAAAAAAAAAAAACCAAATCTCACGCTCTTAAATTCATAGGCAAATCTTGGGTTTCAAACCAACAGTGATACTGCTTCTCTAAAGTTTGTCTATAATTAAGGATTTTGTTTTTTTTTAAACAAAATAAATAAATGAAAAAGTTCTCATTAGAGTTTCTTGGTTTTTATGGATTTTGCTACTTTGTTGTTTTGTTACATAAACTTTTGGTTAATTTGTGGAAGACCATTTTTTTTTTTTTTTTTAATTTATAGGCATTTTGGTTAATTTGTAGTTTTTCTTGATGTTGAATTTTTGGCGTTTATATTATTTACTTTGAAGGATTGGATTGGGCATCGTTTTGTACGTTATATCCAAGTATGAGTGGGCTTCGGTATGGTTGTATAAAGGAATATAAATAATAGCCTTGTCTACCTAGGCCCAACCAAGCCCAACCCATATTTATTCCTTGCCTCTTCTGTCGAAAGGGAATGAATGGGCCACTCGAACAGAATTACAATTGTCTTAGCTTTTGAGATACGGAGCACATCGACTACATAGAGCCCGTGGGTGCCTCAGCTTGATACAACCAGGGCCGGCCCAACCTAATTTGGGGCATAAGGCGAAAGATTTAGGTGGGGTCTTTTTATATATAAATATTAATTAAATAAAATTATTTAATATTAATCAAATTGAGGTTAATTTGATGTATTAAATACATAATTTAATGAATAATACTAACTAAAACTAAGGTTAATTTCATATAGAGAGTTGAATATCATAGTTGAAAAATTAATTTAACAAAAAGAAAAAAAAATTAAAAAGAAAATTAATTTATCTAGATATATAACGAGATACATAGTTAATTACATTTATAATCTAATTTATAATCTATGATATTAATTGATGTGTGGCTTTGTAGTAGATTAGTTTACAAATATTAAAGTTTCAAACTATTAAGGGAGATTAATCATTTGATTCAGTCAAAAAAAAAAAAAAAAAAAAAATCATATGATGATTTAACACATTTGCAAATGTTAGAAATAAAAAAGGAAAATGCAAAAGTTACTACAAAATATTCACAATACAATGTGACAATAACAGTGATTGATGAGCTTCAATAATGTAATTAATGAATATTTAAAATATTTTTTTGTAATTGGTAACATTTCAGTTTCTAAATTTATAATAAAATTTGTGATATCCCTAACATCACTAATAATAAAAAGTGCACAAGAATTTGAAAAATTCATATTTTTTATAAAATTTTAGGCCTGTTACAATGGGATGAGGACCTTTTTTGTAAAGGGCAAATAGTTTTTGTGGTGGGGGCCTTAGGCCTAGGCCTAAGTTGTCTAGGCCTTGGGCCGGCCCTGGATACAACAATATTTCTACGCATATGTGGTTTTATGGATGGTAATTTTGCTCTACCTCGCTCTAATCTGTCTCGTCCGGATTGTAGTATCTTTAACACGACTCTTTCACTTTTGATACTTGGACATCAACAAACATTTCGTGGCTCAACATGAAGGATCACACTGTGAGAATGCCAAATCAATCAATTCATAGCAAAATATAATTAGCATAAATACATTTAAAAGAAGTTCATAAATGAGATTTAAAAAGCTCACAAAAGTCATCCAAGCAGTCCAAGCTGTCCAAGCTGTATTCTTCTGGGATGTTATATGTCTTATGCTGTGATAGCAGAAGAGCTGATACTAGTTTCTTATGCAAAAAATTCCTTAAAACATTCCTTCAAAAGATGGATTATAGTTTAGGGTTCCACTAGCTTCGCAATGAGTTCACAATATACATAGCATAGTAAAGTCAAAACATAATTAGAATTCAAATTAGCTAAATTGTTATATAATTTTGTGTTAAGTGTTTATTTATTTTTAAAAATTGGTGCCCTGTGACCCATTCATATTACTCAGTGTGAAAGCCTAGATGACTACTTCACTTATCTAGGTAAGACCACCTTATTTAGTGGCGAAGGGAGGGGGACAATGCCCTAACTTTTCAAAAAGTGCCCCTCACCTTCTATTTTTGTGTTCATTTAGAAATTTTTTATTTCCATTAACTTATTTGTATAATATTTATCAAAAGATATAGTTTATTATTCTTTTGTAATTTTTATGTTAAATGTGTTATAAAAAGCTAAAAATTAGAAGTTAGTTCATTTTTAAAAAGCTAAAAGCTAGATTATTTATAAAAAAATTGAGACAAAAAGCAAAAACCAAAACTTCCTTTCAACATTTCCTAAACACATAATGTGTTAAATCTTCAAAATTATGAATAAAATTTTGATAATGCTCCCCTTCATTTAAAAAAAAAAAAAGTTCAAACACTATAATGTGTTGGTATCTCTCCTTTTATTTTTATTTTAATATTTTTTTTCCTTTTAATATTAATTTTTTTTCCATATATAACTCATTAATTTAGGAATTTATAAAAATATATAAGTAAATATCTTTTACTAAAAGCTATTTTTATTGCCCAAAAAAAACTCAATTTCATTTTGCATTCAGAGAGATAGAAATATTCGAATAAACTGATTAAACTAACATAGTAGATATTATGATTTTTATGGTTAAAAGTTTGGGACATCTACATTGTCATCTAAGAAATAAAATAGTTTTTCATTTATTTTTTGTCATTATTACATTTTTTGTATTGAATTGCATATGTTAATGTAGGGATGAAAGGTTCGGATAAGGATATTGAGCCGTGGCCACACCCGAGGACGTCAAAGAGCCCGAGGACAAACAAGTGTTAGTAAAGGCAAGTAGATTATTGGGCCGAGGAAGAGGGCAGGTCACAACAAGCAAGTGATGTTGTTCGAGGAGCTAGCCACCCTTCCTCGACCAATAGAGTGGAAGCTTGAAGTTTGATCACCTAACAAGTATTGGGCAGTGGGCAACCATGCTTGGGAGGATGAGCTTCAGAGAGAAGTGAGTCAACAAAGAAGGGAGAAATATCTAGGGATAAAACTGCTACCACCACATTGAATGCTCTGCACCTAACTAACTGGCTGCATTAATGTGGAGGTGATGCCTGAATAGTGACTTCTAGCCTTACAACTGCCCACAATAACTTCAAGAAGGTTATGATGGGACAAGTATCAAGGAGATTAGTTATTTGATCAACAAGTGGAAGGCTAAGATAAGAGAAGGTGAAGGAGTATAAAAGGGAAAGGATTCCATTACAATGGGGGCATCAAAAAAAAAAAAAGAAAGAGAGGAAAGGAACCACTTTGTAATCAAGAACTTGCATATTTGTATAAGTCTGAGAGATATATATAAGAACACACCATCTTCGGACTTGACCAAGGAGTGTTTTTCCTTTCAACTTGTTCGGCTTAGTCATTCCAATACTAAACTAACCTATTGTGATTCATATTTGACTCGTTGAACGTTCAGTGTTAAACCCACTCTCTAACAAATCTATTGTTGTAGGCTTGTTGGGCCATTGTCCAAAATTTTTGGGCTATGGATCAATCTGAGCCCCTACGGTCAATGTTTATGAAAATGACATGTGTTATTTAAATTATTTAAAATTTTAATTTGCATATACTTTATTTTTAAAACTATTTTTATTCTTATTCTCTAATCTGTAATCTTTAATTTATTTAACGCCCCCCCCCCCCCCCCCAAAAAAAAACTTTGATTTATAATATTTACCAAATATTATTTGTGCTTAATATAGTTTAAAAGATAGTTACACGATTATATCAAAGAAAATTTTGTTATATAAAACTGCTTTGATAAAATTGTCTTATGTACAAAAACAACATATATAACAAGTTATACCAAAGACATGTTTTAATTATAAATCATACATATACATATGTATTTTGTGGATTAAAAAATTATTGATATATTTAGCTTCCCTGGCCCCATGAAGAAAAATTTATGACTCAGTTACTAACCTCATTATCACTACAATTAAATGTTTCCAAATTTCATAATTATAATATACAAAGTCCAATAGTACTAGGAAAATGATTAAAAAAAATCCTAATCAAAAGAGAGTATGGGACATAAGAGCATTTGAATCAATTAATGCAAAATAGAAAATGCATTAATTTTACATATTCAACCTCCAAAGTCACCCACATCAATTAAGTTATAAATGTGTAAATTTACACAGTTACTATTCACTTTGCATATAGTCTTTTATTCTTTCTTTAGGTATCTCGAGGCTATGGATAGTGGTTATTGTGTGTGAAAAAATAGAATTAATCAAAAAACCAAGAAAAATTAACATTTTAATGTAATGTAGTGTAAAATAGATAATCTGACGTGTGGTGTTTTGAAAAGTGAGTACATAAAATAAATAAAATAAGTTGTTATGCTAAAAATAAACTGAGTGTTTTGTATAAGCTGATATGAATGCTCTAATTGGCCCAAACCCAAAAAAGAAAAAAAAAAGAAAAGAAATTCCTAATCATAATAGGTCCGTTCAAGAAATCATTAAGCTTAAACGTACAGACTAAATAAACATTAACAAAATCTCCAACAATGATCCAATCCACGTGCAAAAAAGGAAATTAAAAAAATCATTATAATCATGTATGAGTAATTTATATAGATACCATGGAAATGTTTTTTTTTTTTTTTTAGAGAGTTTCAACCTATGGCGTTCGCTCCTGATGATAGCTCTTTATCATCAGACCAAGACATCAATCAGTTTTTGGTGTAGGCGGGGATTGAACCCTAGATCTCTTATACAACCATCAGAGACTTTACCAGTTAAGCTAACTAGAACCCACTAATGTTTTATTATATAATAATAAACCAGTTGAGAAACTAAACAAAGTCACTCAACAGCGTGACTTTGTTTAATTTGTGTTTAGGGATTGAGTCAGAGCTTCAAATTAGGGGGGGGGGGGCAAAATTCTTCTAAGATTGAATCTCACAAAAGGACTAATTTTTATTTTTTATAAGAACAAAAGGACTAATTATTATTACTAAATAAAGACAAATATAAGAATGTGGACAATTCATAATTTACTAACGGTACAATTATTTTTTTATTTTTTATTTTTTATTTTATTTTAAGTTTCTTTACCTTTACTTAATTAGTAACTTTCTAGTAATTACTCACTCTATCTATTCTCTTTATAAGTTAAAATAGGTCACGCTCATGCACAAAGACACAAATAACATAAATGGATATGGAGGGAGATTCCAAGAGATAAACAAATTAAATACACAAATGTATGGAGGAAGAGAGAAGAAATGTCTTCTATTCACGTAATCACATGCACTAATTGTTTGGGCTGGTCTGTCTTTTTATTTGGGTTGGTTTGTGGTGTTATTTAGGCATCATTTTTTTGTTAAAGAGGATAAGAGTTTGGAGATGGGGGCAGGTTTAATTTTTCTTGGGCCTAAATTGAAACTCAAGCCTACTGCATATATATAGCTGTTGGTTTTTCAAAATCTCCCCCCGACCGCCGGGGGAGGGGGGGGGGGGGGGTTGGTGGGAATGGCCCCCCAATGCCAAATTGTAGCTCCGTCCCTGTTTGTATTCATTATAACGAAATTAGACAAAAGACCTGGATTGAATAACTTCATTTTCTTTTTAGTTTCTATGAACTAGTATGGTGCAATAACAGGTTGGATGAGTTCATCGCAAGACTCAATGCAATAACTTTAAGCTTAAGGAGATGTATCAGGTTTGTAAAAGTATCTCTCTCTACAAAATTAACTCTATGGTCTTTGTAGGGTCACAATTTGTAGCCTAAGCCCAAAAGATTTGGGAAACTGTAGCTCCGTCCCTGTTTGTGTTCATTATAACGAAATTAGACAAAAGACCTGGATTGAATAACTTCATTTTCTTTTTAGTTTCTATGAACTAGTATGGTGCAATAACAGGTTGGATGAGTTCATCGCAGGACTCAATGCAATAACTTTAAGCTTAAGGAGATGTATTAGGTTTGTGAAAGTATCTCTCTCTACAAAATTAACTCTATGGTCTTTGTAGGGTCACGATTTGTAGCCCAAGCCCAAAAGATTTGGGATATGAGCCCAATACAATAAATTTGTAAAGAATTGATATAAGAGCTAGGCTTTTCGAGAATGGGACAACGGCTAGTAAGGATTTCAAAGATGAACAGGCACAAAAATACACTTAAAACTCGATGAAATGGATGTCCGAGAAGATTAATTAAGAATGGAACCAATATTTCTGGAAACTAACACAACTTTTAGTGCTATAGTAATTCTTTCTCTCCCTTGTTCTTTTCCTCTGTTTTCTGATCCCTTTCTTATGGGAGATCTTTTACATTATATAGTTCCTTTTATGCCATTCTGACCGTACATTTGTTAACCATTTAAGCCTTCACTTGAGTACATGTCCCATCAAACATTTTTTTTTTTGTTCTCTATGAGTGGTGGTAGCTGAGATTGCATTGCTCAGGGGTCTTCTCCACATAAATACAGCTAGAAAAGTTGCTGCAGTGCATTTAATGTGGTGGTAGCAGCTTTCCTTTTAGATATTTCTGTGTTCTTATCACCTTTGTACGTGCTTGAGGTTTATCCTGATCGCTGGAACTACCTGGAAGGTTATCTAAATTACCCAAATGTGTGCGTGACTGATCTTCAATATATCCGAGGAAAAGGTACTCCTCGGACTATACCCCTCCACTCTTTACTGCATGATTTTCAACTTTGGGGCCCCTCCCAATCGTTTTCTCCTCCTCGGACTTATTCACATCCTCGACTGGGGCTCAAGGCCTAATATATAAATTTGGGCTCTTACCCCCACAGTCTTCATATGAGACTTTAATATTGCAAGAAACATAACCGGTGCCATTTGCACTCTAGTAATATGCATTGTGTATGATTGTTAACAGTGCTTTCTTAAGTTTGAAATTGACAAAATTATAGTGTTTTTAAATTACCTTCAAGCTTGATGACTTAAACCGGATGTGAGGACAAAATTGTGGGAAATGTGTGACCCATATTGCTTGTCCATATATAGATGTCTCTTCCAAAATTTTGGGTCTGAATAATTAATTTATTATGTTCTAGAAACAATTACTGTCTCATCATTCGCAAATTGATTAGTGTATCTTAATGAGAAGCTGAACCGATAAAAATTGTAGTATGCTAGACTACAACAATAGGCTATCTCATCATTTGCAAATTAATTAGTTCAACTTGTTCAGTCCATATCTCAATTGACATTATCAAATCTATTAGTCATATTCAGCTAGGTTGGAATACTGTCAAACTTAGAGTGACCAAAAGACAAAATATACTTTCTAAAAAAACAAGAACAAACAAAAGAAGAAGAAGAAATTATATTCTAATCAAATAGGATATGCATTTGTTTCCATGCCAACACTACTAACTCTATTTGATCAATTGGGAGCCGGCTATAATTGTCTTACTTATTTGAATAATTTTGGACGGTATAAGGAACAAAAACATACTATATATTTCTTTCTTTTGGATAGATAAGATATAGTCAAACTTGCATATTTGGAGATTGGAGCATGGTTCTTGCATCCTGATATGAGCATTTAAGGGAAGAAAATATTTGATATAATATTTCTTTGAAATAAGAAGAGTTAAGAAATGGAGAAGAAGGATTGGAGGAAGTGCATGTGATGGTCAGATCAGGAGATATATATAAGTTAAAGTCTAACTTATATATTTTTTTTGCTGAATAAAGTCTAACTTACATATTTGGAGAATTTGTTCTTTTTGCATCTTGTAGTCGAGCATTTAAAGAAATGTACACATTGATATAATATTAAAAAAAAAAAAATTAGGATAGATAAAAATGGCACTAAGACTGCAAAAGATCAACTTAACCTGCTAACCCACTCAATCTGCTTCGATCTATACTGACCTACACTGTTTTAGTGTGAAAGGTAGCATGGATTGGACAAATTTACTTATCAAAATGATTGGTCAATTGAGCATGCATGTTAAATTATTGGAACCCACCAGTGACCAACCTGATCGGTCTATATTTAATAGATAAAAAAATATATACTAATATTTAAAAGGTTAGATTTAATTTTTTGTTTTTTTGTTATTCTTTTTCTTTTCTTTTTTATTTAAAACAAAAAACAAAAAAACAAAAAAACCAAAAAAACAAAGAACAATTTGAAAGGATATCCATTAAATGTATTCACTAAGAAGTTTTATCTTTATCTTATGGCCAATTAGAGAAGGTCCAAACTTAAACGGCAAATATATCTTGTCAAGCCACCCAACTTGTTGAGAAGAAACCGCAAAATCTTCCATCAATCCATCAATTATAGATGTTGATGGGTTGGTGGGTGGTTAGAAGATTAGCAAAATTAATTGCTAATGTTGTATTATGTATAGATAGATGAGTTAGAGAATAGAGAATGCTCAATATTTTTATTTTTGTGTGTGGATAATTTAATAGTTATGAGAGGTGGGATTTAAACTTTGGACATTTTCGTTAAAAACACCAGAATGAGGCAATTGAGGTACAAGGCTCATGGCAACTCATGCTCAATGTTGTTCCATAAAGATAACTAATAACTATTCCAGCCACAAGTAGTCATATTATTATTAAATATGAAAAGACTAATCTTAGAAGCTAGTACATGATACTACATTTCTTTGGTAGGAAATGCAAAGCAGGGAAGTTTGTACAGGGAATTTTAAAGCCGGAAGCTTATAAAAAAATTCTCCATGATTTGCACAACCATTCCATCACACAGTCTGGAGAGTGTTGTTGTTCACAAACTCCCCATCATTGCTTCTGATTTGACATAATTTGAATGAAAGTAACTATTGTGAAATTGCATAGACTGGCTTATCGGACTCAAGGATTAGATTGTAAGTGTAAGCCCCTAGTAGTGTTCCAATCACCGGTCCAACCACATACACCCAAATCCCCTTATAGGTTGCTCTAGCAAGTGCTGGACCTATTGTCCTTGCTGGGTTCATAGATCCACCTGATATTGGTCTAGATATATATGACTAGACAACTAGTTAATTCAATCTGTCAATGGCATGCATTTCAAACATATTCCCCATATTTCCATTTTTTGCCCGTACAACCAAAGCTTCCTTCATACATTCAAAAGCCTTCTCCATATTCTGCTTATCCACATAGCTTGTTGCAAGAACTGCCCAACTATTTGGGGTTGGAGTCTTCCCTTTATTGACTTTATCTCGAAGTATAGTTTTAGTTTTTTCACTCAATCCCTTCTGACAATACCCAATAAGGAGAATGTTGGCACGCGAAAATCATATCAGTCCCCTTTCGATCTCTCACTCTTTCTTTCCCCCTCAGTCAGTCCTTTAGCCCCTTAATTGTTAATTTTCTCAAAAATCGGTGAGGGGTGGGGTTGGCTTTTGTGTTTTGTTTTCAGCTATTAGGGAAATGTCGTTGTTCCCCTTATTATTATTTTTTTTTAGAGGACTGAAATAACAAAAATAAAATTTAGGAGACTAAAATTACAAAAATTGATATTTAGAAGGCTAGTTTTGGATTTTAGCCAAAAATTATTGATATATTGCGCTTCCCCGGCTTCACTAATAAAAATTTACGACTCTATCACTAACCTCATCATTATCACTACAATTAAATGTTCCAAATTACTTATCCAAAAAAAAAAAAAAAAAAATCCAAATTACAATCTGGTATTTATAATATACAAAGTCGATTGGTAGTAGGAAAATGATTAAAAAAATCCTAATCAAAAGAGAGTATGAGACATAAGAGCATTTGAATCAATTAATGCAAAATAGAAAAATGCATTAACACTACAAAAAAAAGGGGCTATCCTAGTGTGGGGGTGAAAGCCCAACCTAATATATTGGGTCTAGGACCCTATTTGAAGACTACTGTATGCCCGAAGAGAGGGAAGTGTTCAAGAAGGAGTCTATGCTTAAGAAATATACTTGGAGGTGAACGAAGGGGTAGTCCGAAGAGAATCATCAGTGGTCCGAAGAGACCATCATCCTCGGATGCAAAGAGTCTTGGCCGAGCGGACCCTTGGGAGATTCAAGTAACCTTTCTAATGACTTTGATGATAAAGGCAAGCTTCAGGTACGTGTGGAGATGATAGGAACGGAAAAATATCTAGAAGACAAGCTGCAACCACCACATTAAATGCACTGCAACAGCTTTTCTGGCCGCATTAATGTGGAGAAGACCCCTGAATAGTATAATCTCAGCTACCACCACTCACAGAGAGCTAAAGAAGATATCTGATGGGACATGTATTCAAGTGGATGTTCAGATGATGTACAAGTGGACGATGAAGATGAGGAGAGAGGGTGCTATATAAGGAGAAGAGGCCTCTGATAAATAGGGGAGGGTGGACAAAAAAAGGGGGAGAAGAAGAAAATATCTTTACTGTAACCCTAAGAATTGTAACCACATTTCATTCAATAAAATACCTTTTCGGACTTTCACATTTGCATTTGTTCAAGCATGATTTCATGTTAGTTTACCCGTAAATATCATAACTAACTCTTGTTTAATTCACATCCAGCCCAGTTCTTTCACCCACGCTCTACAAATTCATTGTCCTGGGTTCATTGGGCTCATAATCCATACCTTTTGGGCTTGGGCTATAAAAAAGAACCCTACACCTAGAGTTTGCAAAATGCCTATACCGGCATTTTTTTTCCTAACGCTTTAAACCGCTACGTAGTGACAGTCAATATAGGGTCGCCGGACCTGTACCAGCTGATGTGCATGAAATATATACAATAAAATATTCTCATATTTGCATTTTTAATCTTACTTTTATGCTATTTTGTGACTGATTATAAGTTGTCTTTGTTTTATAGGTAATAAATGATTTACATGCTAATGAGAATTGGTGAAAGAATTAAATGAAGAAAAAGAGGTCCAGGCCTTGATTCAAAAACCAACATGGAAAGAGGGATCTGGAGACACATGAAGTGCAAAGAAAGAAAAAAAAGAAAAGAAAAAGAAAATTAAAGAGGAGCAGGAGCTAAGAGACAATTTGACGTGGAGATAAAGATCTGCAAATGGGCTTGAGTCCTAATTGCATATGCTAGGGTTTTAAACTTACAGGCTTTAGGTCGGCGTGTCCTTGTGTTATATAAATATACACAAGCATACAGAAAAGTGAGGAGTGTGCTAGGACTGAGGGCTGACTGTATAGAGAGCTATGGCTACCTCTTCCATGATAGTTAGTTTTAATTATTTTTCTAGTTTAATGTTTAGTATTTTATTTTTGTGTTTTCTTTCAATTACTATGAGTGGCTAAATTTATAATTAAGGTTGAGGATGAAACCTTGTTAAGTATTATCAGTAATATTTATGTGAATTTTTCCTACAATAGTTGTTCTTTTAATGATTTAAATTGTTCTTGCTTCATATCAATTGACTAAGATGAGATTCTAGATATGAGTTCAATCATGTTTTTCTCATGATTTAGGATTTGTCTTAATTAATTGAATACTTGGTTTGTTATTTCTTGATTTTAAAATTGGATATTTCTTGTGATTTTTTTGGCTACGGATACAATTGATGATTTGATTTTATACCTAGGAAGCAAGAAGAGCATGCTTTAGATATTTAAATAGAAGTTTTAATGATAATATTTTCCATGATAGCAAGATTGATTTCTAGATTATCATGCAGTGGTTGGGAAAAATTAATAATCATAAATATATGCCGATATGACTTACAAGGCGGATTCCAAAACCTTAATTCCTTTCTCTAGATTGTTTATATCTCTTTACTACTTTATATTATATCTTTGCTTAGTCTAATTATTTGTTTCGTTTATTTAATTGCAAACAACCAATTTTTATTAAACTAGATTAGGATTAATTTGGTTAAGGTTTAATTAATTTTCCTACGTTCATTCAAGTCCCTATAGGTTCGACCTCGTTTTTGTCAAACTATACTTAGATACGGTTCGTACACTTGCAAGTACTTTAAAATTTCACAACACCAGCACTTTTCAGACCTTGTTCCGGCGCTTTTACTTGTGTCGAGACAGTCCTGACCAATAGCTTTAAAGTCCTGTACCGACAGATTTCAAGGCCTATACCAGCGTTTTTTAATATTAAAAAAAAATGTCTGTATAGATCTATCTATACCAGCGGTTTTATAACCGCCCCTATAGGGCATTTACAAAAGCGCTGGTATAGGTCTTCAATGGATAAAATAACAAGGCCTATACTAGCGCTTTTAAAAATGCTAGAATAGGTACTGCCTGTGCCATACCCTATTCCAGCAGTTTGTAAAGCGTTGTGATAGGGTTTAAAAAAAAAAAAATTTTATAGCACCTGTAATGAACCTACAATTTATAGAACCTGTAATCTATACTTTATAGAATCTACAATTCATATTTTCCAATAGCCAATACAATACCACTTTAAACCAACAAACCAAATATATTTAACTAGTCGCTAACCCGTGCAATGCACAAGATAGTTAAATAAAATTGAGGTAAAAATTAAGGAAAATAAATAATTTAGTTCAAAATAAAGGTTCAACTAAAAAATTGGTAAAAAATACAATTAGTTTTTGCTTTCTTTGAAATTGAACCTAAAAATAGAACCGTACATATGTGAGAACAATGAAAATGATATAAAATATTATCATGATGAATGAATTGAAAATTCACAACTACATTATATTTAAAGAACAAAGACATCTGTTTCACAGCATTATATTAAATGATTAAAGCCCTTAAAATGAGTGAGCAAGACACAAGATCAAGATCTGAGAGTAATTTGGTAGAATTGTAAAGTAACGCTTTCTTTCATATGCAAAAATATCATCCAAAGTGTAAAGTGTCTAATGGAACCATAGACCATGAAAATATATGCTCACTAAGATACAAATAGCTTAATTAAATTTATGACTAATCAACAATAGCATGGTGTGGAAATTGTTTACCAAAAAAAAAAAAAAGGAGTATCTAACGATCAAACATATGTATCTAGCAATTCTAACCATAAAGCAACTACAACATGAGAATTTGGTTCAACGTATTAAAACAATAACTAAATTTACAAAATGCCCTTTATATATATTTGTAGTGATGGTGTGATGCCCCACCAATAGTGATAGAGCCTCACTTATTCAACATATGCTCACTATCCACTGGAGGTCTTCCTAGAATTTCATATACATTTGTAACACTAACAAAGAGCCGTGTCCACCTATGTTAACTCACCAAATTGTCTTCATCTTCCAAAAAAGAAAAGTGTTATCTCTCTATAAACTACTGTTCTTTCGGGAAAAGATGAACAGATGAAAATCAATAAACTTACTATTATGTATTGAACACTATTTTACAACTAAAATCTCATACTACTCTTAATATGATTCTTCTTTGTTTTTTTTTTCCTTCAATGCTCAGGCTCTCCAAGTGCCATCAGTAGTTGGAAGAATTGGAGCTTGAGCTTCATAGCTTTGGTGATATAAAAGCTTTTGCCAAATCACACAAATGTTAGACATGTTGGTGAGAATCTATAATTCCATTTAGTTTTGGTGAGAATTTGTATCTTCCCAAGCAACATTAACATTTGCACAATATGACTCTACACTGTATCCCAAAGGATCTCTCTTGGATTGCTTCATTCTTCTATCAGGAACTACAACTCAAGCTCCCCCATCATAACTTTCCTGTCTTGCAAAACTTCATAGACAAAAGCAGAATTCCAGAATTTTCATTTCCTACTTTTGTAGCCCCCAATCAGACTAACTAATAGATAATTTGAAATTGCTATCAGACATTGACCATGATACTTGATAATAAAACAGAGGCCGGGAAGTAAGAGATCAACATATCTGATAATAGCAATCAACACTTACCAATTATAATTCACCACCACTGATATCACACGACACACAAAACTAATATGAAATTCATGACAATTGAAGATAAGCCAAAGACAACAGATACAGAAACCACTACCATGAACAATATTTTTGAACCTTCCGCACTAACCATACATTGCCACCAACAAAGCGAAGGGAAATTATCAAAATCCGTTTGGTCTAGAAATTATTTTGGAAAAAAATCATGCTCTCAAAACCTTCAGGTACCTAGAATATTAATCTCTTCAAGAATATGGAAATAACAATTAGGCACTCACCTGGAGTAACTGGGTCATGTTCAACCTCTTTATTTGTAGTAGTCTGCTCCAAATGCTCAAGAGCATTTGCAACTAAAAAAAACCCCAACAACAATTGTAGCCTTTTCCCATTTCTTATATAAATTCAGTGTGATTGGTTTGATTAGGGAAAAACATACTCGAGTACTTCCTGTTTTGCACTTCGCCAAGCACCTTATTTGCGAGTCCAAATCTTCTATCCCACTCTTCCTGCTCCACTATAAACTCCACAAATAAAAACATGCCACATGTCCATCTAATTTATTAAATGCTAAATTTATGCCTTCTATTATTTCGATTTCCTAAAATAAAGAAATAAATAATCCATCATATTTAGGAAATCGAAATAATAGAAGGCATAAATTTAGCATTTAATAAATTAGATGGACATGTGGCATGTTTTTATTTGTAGAGTATATAGTGGAGCAAGAAGAGTGGGATAGAAGATTTGGACTCCTTATTTGCATCCCTCTTCCTTAAAAAGAAAAAAAGAAAAAGAAAAAAAAGCATGAATAACATTCTCTACTAAGGGTTTTAATTACAAAATCTCATCAAGATTTACAAAAAAAATAGAAACATAAAAGACAAAACTAAACTTTTTTTTTTTAAATGGAGCATTAACAAATCAAAAATTTAAAGCATGAAATCAACTACCAAATACCACTATCATGGTAAAATTATCGAACATCATGAAAGCTATGATGAATTGAGAACAATGCACAACCCACATATGCATATAGGGCAAGACAATCATTAAAGGGTTTTTGAGCTAACCATTACCTCCCTCTCAAAACAAACTTAAAATTTTTTCGCTAATGTCCACATCATAGTAAAACACAAAACCTTTAAAACCCAAAACCACTATCACATTCACTTCACAATAAAAATAAAATAAAATAAAATTCTAGTTGACCATGAATTAGCAGTTTATGAAACACAATACATGAGATAGTATAAAATATAACCCGATCATGAAACTATAAATCCCAGATAACCAAAAAAAAAAAAAAAAAAACCATGAAACTGAAACACATGAAAGCAAAACCTATAGGATTGGGAGGCAAAGATCAAAATTGAATATTGCCGCCAAGTATGCATAATTAACCACAAATCTAAATGAGGCTATGAGGCTAAAATGATTCAATAATCTACAACATAAAGTTAATTATTCAATCACTAAAATAATATACTTGCATTCATAGTTCTCAGAACCGGACCGGACCGGGAGGTCGGACCGTGAAAACTGTGAACCGTGATGAAAACCGGTTTTTTAAGCATAAAGAACCGGACATATGTGGCAATTCCGTGAACCCCTAAAACCGGGGTTGGACCGTACGAACCAGTCAAGAACCGTGCGGTCCAACCCCTTAGCATTTTTTTTTTTTTTTTAAAACAACTTAACACAATTTTATTCTACTTAATTAAATTATCCATCTCTTACAAGGAATAAAAAAATTATAATTAAAATCCTTCAAAGATATTCAACTTTACTTCAAAAATTAATCATAAATTTTAATGTTTTCATGGTTATTATTTTATTTTATTAACTTTCTTATTTAATTATTAAATATATGCTTGAAAATCATTAAATTTTCCTCACATATATAGATATATTAGTCAATTTTACTAGTTTTATAAATTTAATATCTATATTTAGGCTTTAATTAATTATGACGTCATCACGGTTCGACCCCGGTTCAACCTCGGTTCGACCTCAAAAACCTTGAACCTCTCCCTTTTACGGTTCAATGAACGGTCCGGGTCTGAAAACCTTGCTTGCATTTGCATCAGTTTCATGAATGTTTTAACTTTTGTCCTAAATCCTAAAGCCTATGAGCCTATCCAATGTAATTCAAAAAGAGAAAAAAAAAATATTATTGGTGGCATAAGTTTTACGAAGGTCTCAATGTCAGCAGTGCAAGGTAAATAACAGAAAGATAACCAAAAAAAAAAAAACCAAAACCCATTAATCCAAATTCCCAAAAGGGGAAAAAAGAGAGTTATTTTAGCAATATAAATATAAGTCTCATGTTACTGCATTATTTGAACATGTTAGAAGAGAGTTCACTATTCTAATATGTTTTGATATTTGCAATATGGTAGTACTCATTGGTTGATTTTTTTATCTCAATGTGTGTTGTATAAAGGTCTGAAATTTTGAAGAAAGGACACCATACAATTCAGTGTGATCCAAAATCTACCAATTTAAAAGGGCAATTGATGAAAGAAACAAACATACTCCAAACAAACATACAATGTTTGAAAATAATAATTACAACAAAGTAATGCAAATTCAGAACCAATAACCCAAAACCAAAGAAAAAAATAGAAGAATCTTCAACCTCTAGAGGAAGAAGCCCAAGTTTAAAAAACCCCACTAAAGTATTCAATTTGTACCACAATACGTCATAGAAACAGTAAATATATCATTAAGTATATGAAAAATTGACAATCACCATCATATTAAAAAATCAAATGGAAGGACATGTCAATCTCACTGTCTATAGGACTGTTTCTGTAAAGAAAAATGCATATTTTAGTATACTGTGTAGTATTAGAGAAACAAAAAAGAAAAACAGTTCTTGAAAATATCCGAGGACTTTAAACAATCATAAATTATGAACATTCTCTGTTAACAGAAATAATTTTTCTCTAATAAAAGACGATATTAAAAACCCCAGCAACCTGAAACTGAAACAAACCATAATTGAAGAGAATATTAGAAAAAGAAATTAATACATTTGCTTTGATGAAATTAGATTCTCTACATTGTGAAAAATTACACTTCATCTATGCAAAGAAATTGAATGATTTAAATACAAAAGAGGCAAATTAAAAAAAAAATATTGACGAAAATATTTAATAAAAATTGTCACATATCAGAATCCTATTTTCTAATCCCTAATTTCTGAATTTAAATCTAGAATCAAAGCCAACTATAATTGTAAAATGAACACAAACACTCATGTGCAAATACACATACACTAAAAAAAAATCTAATGTTTTATGTTTTGGGGTGTATTGTTTTTCTTACTACCTCTGTTTTTGCTTTTAATACACATACATTTACTTTGTGTTAAAAGTTTCCACTGCCCATTTTAGCACTACCCCAAATTCTCACCTACATGCAATAGATGCCTTTCTTTTTCTTTTTCTTTTTACTTTTGCTTTTGCTTCTTTATATTTTAAAGTCTTTGTAACAAATATTTAAGTCATTGGGTTCACACATTATTTCAGCTTACGTATGCATAACTTTTAATTTCTCACAAACCAAAAACACAAGAAGTAAATAAAGTAAGTAAGATATGTATTTTCTTCTTTACACAACATTCAAGGCAACCTTAAAAATGGTTTGTAGACAACTATTTGAAAAAAAAAATCTCCTAAGACTCCTTTCACATATTCTTAGAGATTAAAATTACACAGCATAGGATCTCATCAATTGTTATGCTATTTCCAAGTAAAGCAGAATAGATTCACAACAATGGAATTTCCCACCAAAGCAATTCATTTTTATTTCTAATTGAAAAGACAAACACAAACCATAATAAGAAATGAATGTGCTAAAAAAAAGCAACTAGTGACAAAACATGACACTATGGTTGTGGATTTAAAATACAGCATGTGACCACAAAGTGCATTGAGCACCAGAAATATTGGACTGTAATGATGTAATTGAAGAAGCTGATCACCAAATATGTTATTGCATATTAAATTAACAACATAGTAAAGAATACAGTGTGTTTGGGGGCAGATTCAACTATACATTTGAACCTAAAATTTAAATAATCTATAATCATTTCTATTAAAGATGAAGAATAATTGATTGATAGCTGCTATCATAAGCGGTCTGCTAGCTGAGGAAATTGTTGCAGAAGCCAAGAAGTCTGAGTTTTTTTTTTTTTTTTTCCAAAATATAACGACTCTAGAACTGTGCAAAACTTCATTGTATAAAGTTAAAAGTTATATATTTTACTGATAGATTGAGAAATAAAACTATAGTCAAGAAAATGAATAAACTTGACATCTACACTACTTTAAAGAACAGAAAAGCAAGGTACACTCATCATTTGCTAATCATAAAGGAAAAAAAAATATTAAATTCCGATATCATTTGCATCTTTTTTTTAAAAATAAATTGCTTTAGCAATGCAATCGACTGTTGTTTTTGTTCATTTTTATTTCTAATTGAATTTGAGCTCTGCCCCGAATTCTCACGTACATGCTCTATATGCTTTTTTTTTTTTTTTTGCTTTTGCTTTTGCTTCTTTATATTTTAAAGTTTTTGAAACAAATATTCAAGTTATTGGGTTCACACATTATTTCCATATCCACAATATTTTCTTACAAAAAGATAGGAATTAAAATCCCTAATTTGACAAAAAACCTAATTGAAGACATAATTAAAACTCAACTTTGAGCCTCTGTCCCATTTAAAACAATTTCAATCTGAATTTTAACCCATATCAGTAACTATCATTTCATCAAATGAATAGTTATGCAAATTTCAATAACTACGCAACAATATTAAAACCTGATGTCAGTAAGAGCACATCAATGTTCCACCATTTAGCAACTATGTAACAATATTGGTTCCCAAGGAAAAAAAAAACATGCACAACCCAAATATATAATCGAACAATATGCACAAAATGTTCTTCTTTTTCTAATAAATCAGATCATTCACATAAGGCATAAAAGAAGAAGAAAAGAGATAGAGAAAGAATTTCACTTGGCAATGCCAATGGTGACAACCGAAAAGGCAACCACACCTCTGCTAGGATTCACTTGGCGTTGGCACTAAGTAATTGGCATCATCATCATTACCTGAAACCAATACTCAAAAAATAAGATTTAGAGAAAATCATAGAGAAAGAATTTCTTGAGAAGCAGATCAATCAAATAGGAAAGAGAACGACAGAGGGGGAATTATTTAACCTAATTGGCTTTGTGGTTGAATCCGTCCATGGGGAAAAGAGGCTGAGAGTGGAGACCAAGGAAACTCCTGCATAGGCCTAGCACATTGGTTGCCTTATGTACAGGGTTTGCGTTGGGGAGGAATATTGGAGATACAGATTGATGATTAAATTTGGTTTCCAAGGGAGGCAAGAAGAGAAGGTTTTAGGGAAGTATCGGTTTTAGAGAAGAGAGAGAGGAGAAGAAGGCATTTGGGATTGATTTTCAGAGTTGGGTTTTGGGGAGAAGGGTAGAGAAATAGAGAGAGAGGATTCAGAGTTAGGTTTGTGGAAAAATTTGACTATGGTTAGAGAGAGAGAGGGTATCGGGTTTGCTTTCCATGATTGTGGAAAAAATTTTGGGCTGCTTATTATTATTATTATTTTAATTTAATTAATGCTGATATGGAAAATTGTGGGAGCTTTAAAGGTTTTGGTTTTATATATATATATATATATAGATTACACCGTATCAATAATTATATCCCAAATATCTAGATTATTATACACAAAATAATACATCCCAAGTGTCTAGAATTTTATAATAAAGTTTCCAACTATAACATATATGGATTAGAGTTTGAAACTTTATTATAAATATCAAAATGTCCAGGTAATTACTCCAAAATAAGGCCCACCGTCTACGTCATCATCGTCTAATGTCTGTCATTGGATGATACGCGATTATCACTGGGAGAATGGACATCCACTACCAAATCATCATCACCATCCTACAATTTAATAAACGCACAATGGATTAGTTTACATCAATGTATTAGTATTTTGTTAGTACCACCATTAAGTGTGCGACGCGCTTCCCACATCCACGTTTTGCGTTTTCTTCATTTTTTTTTTCCACAAGTCGTAATTGTTGACTTTGGGGTGTGAACAGTACACACAGTAACTTTTTCAGCAATTTTTCAGTCACGGGACCCACAAACCTCACTTTTTAGCAACCTTTTCATTAAAAATGGGTCCTATGGTACTATTCACACATTTAAAAATTATTTTGCTACAATGTTTTTCAGTTTTCAGCTGTATCCAAACAGACCTTAAATCACATCTATTTATAATTATCGTGAATGTCAAATTTTGTATCAATTTATAATATAAAACTCATGAATCCATGCATTTAATAAATTCAAAACAACATTAAAAGAAAAAAAAAAAACTATAGTTTTGAATAGTTTACTAATGAGATGGTTTTATCTCCTATCATTTTGAAACTTGAAGAGCATAATCAGTATAGAAAAACATTTAATATTGTGTTATATATGACATTAGTCAAAAGTCACAAAAAGTGTAATTACTAGACAGCGTTGCGTTAAGAATCCAATTTAAGGTTTCTTGTATTTGAAAGATGCAAAGTAAAGTTTAGCTTTCATATCCAATGTATTAGACTTTCTAATGCCAAAAATGGTGCATGTTTGCTTGGAAAACCATTTTGATGATAGAATGGTGATCTAAGCCTGAGGAAATAAGCAAATATAGGATTGTTGAATGCAAAGATCAGCAACTTGTTTGCATAAGTGTGCAATTATAAGATTTGACAAATTGAACCACAACTAATGTCCTTGGGGGTCTAGCACCATATTATTAACCCTAAAATGAAAAGTTATGTGCATCTTATTATTTACTTATTTTTCTAGCACAACAAAAAAAGAAAAAAAAAATCACTTATTATTTGTCATGTCTACTGGCTTTCCATTATTTTTTTTCCAACAACAATGTCATTACATTCAGAAAAATAGAGCGACAGTGTTGAAACACATTTACTTCTACTTTAAAACGCAAAATAATTTAAGTTTGTTTATTTTTTGGCATGTTACTAACATATAAATTTTAATTCTTACCAGGAGATCCACCATTTGGGTATAGCTTTTGGAACCACATGTATCTCCTGCTTCTCAATTATTTCCAAATGGCCTTTTGGCCACTTTTACAAATCATATTTTCCATGAAAGACATAAAACAAGCACAAAATAAATATTCAATCTATAGCCAACTAAGAACACATTTTAAAGAAATAACAATCAACACTCCCAATAATGAAAAGTAGACTACCTTATATCACCATGCAAGCCACCCGCGTACTCCAAATCAACAACCCACCACAATAGTAATTTTGACATATAATTATAGAGTAGTAGGATATTATGAAGCAAATTTTACTTACCCTTTAGCAACTCACTGCCCGCCTCACGGAAAGAGGAACCCAAACTTACAACAAGTTGCTAATCCTGCAAAAGCTAAGTCTAAATTATAAACTACTACTACTAAGATAACCAATGCATAAAGATAAAGTAAAGAAGGTATGAATAGGATGCATCAATTTACTTCCTCAACAACAAAAGTTTGTAGTGAGAATAATAATAACAATCATCATCATCATAATTATTATTATTATTATTATTTTTTTTTTTGTGGTTTTTTCATTCTTAGTATATTAGGCTAGGAAGTGTTGACCAAATTATAGAACCCACATCAACCATGAACAATATAACATATAATTGGTTTAATCTTTTTTATTCAATGAATTAATCCCAATTTAGATTTTCCCCCCCATCCAAGCTTCAAGGGGCAAACAAACAACACCGAAACTAGAATTCAACTTTGGTTGAAACAAAAATCGTATAGAATAAACCCACTTTAAACCTACCATAGAAATTATTTCATTTTATCCCTGCACTAAGTTCCAAAATAAAGAGCAAATTGACTTTGGAAGTTCATAGTACGTAGACTTCCACATAAAATGAGTTACACTCACACAACAGAAATTGTAGCAAGACTAATCCCCTATCATTCCTTAAACGTGGATATATAATGCAAATAAAAATAAAAAATAAAAAATAAAACCTACAAACCTGGTTTTGTTGCAAATAAAATCACAACTACATTTTTTTTCCATACTCAAACCTGTTTTTATATTTGAGAACAAAATCTGCAAACAAAGATTGTAAAAGATGAGAAAGTTGAAAAGGAATGAGGATAGAGAGAAAGTAGTAGTTCATGAGCTACTTAGTAATGCTAGGATAAATATCAAAATAAAACCAACCAGATGTTCATTGCTAGAAATACATACTGACCAATTAAAAGAATTTGACCTACCTCAAGTCTTTAAAACTAGTAGTTTTACCTTGGATTGAGTCCATACCAGCTACTGTATTTGCAACTTAATTACCATAAGATTGGGTGTCACCGACAAAATGTATACCAACCTGCATCACCTATAGAACCCTTTTTTGTTTTTTGATGAAAAAAAAACATCAAAATGACTAAAAAGTGTCAAAATAAATAAGAACAGTCGTAGAGCCTTTTACATTAATTCTTCTTAGTTGATAACAATTTAAAAAACACCTAGAGTTCTTTTACCCTTCTATAATCTATACTATTATACTAATACCGGCCTAGCATAATAGTTAATACTAAATACTAAGCCATATCCTCAATGACCCCCCCCCCCCCCCCCCCCCCCTCTCTCTCTTTCTCATATATATATAAACACAATTCATCTTATTCTAACATGATAATTCTCCACTATTACTCTACACCCTACAATGCCATTTTGGTAACATAAAAATGTGTAACTTTGGTTAAGTTACATAAGGTGCAACTAAAGTTTAGTGTCACATGTATAGTAATATTTTTTAATGTATAACACATGTATTGGAACTTATATACAACCAGAGACATACCAAATACAAGAGATATTTATAAACAACAAAAGTTCAAGAATATAAATGGGCAAAAGAGGTTCCATTAATCCATTATCATTATCATAAATCATTTGTAGCAATTTTCATATTTATTAACTTTAAAGTGTCATCCTAAAGGTATATAGGAATTTGCAAAGGGATGTTCAAAAATTGGCATGGCATATATTGCCATTAAATAAATAGTTTAAGGTAGTCATTGCACCCATAAGAGTACTCCAATAAAAATGCACAAAGAAGGAAAAAACAGATTCATATTTTTCCTTGAAGAAATCTCCTTATGCTAAAAGAAAATAGTCTTTCAAGGCCTTCAGGTGACCATTCAAGTTAGTGCGTACAACCACAACCTGTAGAAAAAGAGATAGAATGCTTTTTATGTAGATGGTCTAAAAGATAAAAACAACCAAAATTTTCACATTCAGATCTGCCCAAAGATGATTGGTGGCAATAGCCCAGATAGAGTCAACAGCAAACTCAAATGATCTTTTGTGAAACTCAAATGATTTATGCACACAAATATCACCGGTTATTTACCATTACAATTTTGGCGTTTCAAGGGGGATAGGATACCATCCATTACAAAGTATATATAAAGTCGTCCAAGTCAGTGTATGGACTACAGTTAAGATTGGATATTATTTTTTGCAGTAAACAAATACAATCCACCCTTTAATCCCTGGAGTTTCTATTATATTGTTGCCAGTCACATTATGGGGTCCCATTTCCTTTGACTCAAAGAATTTCATGTCATGTCTAGCATAGCCATAGTCACACTAACATATAGAGTACCTAAAATTAAAAAAAAATTACACCATGTAGAGTATAAACATCCTTAACAAGACTCAGACAACATTCATTGCCAAAGAAAGTACTTAGCTTGTAAAGTATCATAGCCTATTGATGAAATCAGACACTTGGTGACAAATAACAAGTACAAATAATCTACAAAATAAAAATTATGCAAAAGATGATCCACTAATTCATTGCATCAGATACTTGGTGACAAATAACAAGTACAAAAAGTCCACAAAATAAAAATTATGCAAAAGATGACCCATTGATTCGGTGCTTGCCTTACACACACAACACCGAGTGATCAATGGTATACTCCCCTTAACAAGATTGCCTATGGACAAATTTTTGTTAGCACTACTGCCACACCAGGGACCTAGCTCAACGCCTTCCTTCACCAAGGACAGAGGTTAAAGAGCTAAGAGAGCACCGCCACCACTTTGTAGTCAAGAGGCCTAAGTGGCTTCCAATGGACCAAGCACACAATACACAAAACTATAAATTCCTATTGCAATATAAATCCAAGTTCAACAATATATACCACGTTTCAAATAAAGGGCGAATGAACAGTATTTGGACTGAAATAATTAAATCAAAATTCAAGCATTTAACAATCCAAACCCAAATGCCTAAGTCCAAAATCATACCATATATGTCCTGAAAACCTAACAAACTCAGGTATAATATTAGTATATCACAAACTTAAATAAAATCGAAGCAAATGAATGCACAAACCTAAATCACAAAAGGAGTATAAGAAATTGATGAAATATGGCACAATGGAAAAAAATAAAATAAAAATTGTTGACTCCATCACAATCACATATCATTAAGTTTGTTGATTTAATGTTTCTTACTCTCTCAGCTCTAATACAAACCAAAATCAAAACTAAAAAACCAGAAATTTAACAACAAATATATTTACAAAAATTGCTACAAAATAGAAATGAGAGCTAGAGAGACTTACTTTGTTTTGGGTAGGGTTTGTGGTTTTGGGTAGTATTTTTGTGTTTGAAATTTTGGAAAATAAATGGTGGGTTTTGAGTAAAGAAGAAGAGAGGAGGAGGGGAAGTGGGTTAAGGAAGATCCATGAGAGAGAGAGAGAGAGAGAGAGAGAGAGAGAAAATGTAGGTGAGAGGAAAATATCTGAAGTAAAGAAGTGGGAGACCAAAAATGGAAAATATCTGAAAAAAATAAGTGGGAAGTCTGAAAATTTTGAAGTGGTACGCGGGACTTATTGTGATGAAAACGGCACTTATTGCAATTGTAGAAACTGTTGTAATAATTTTTAAACCTATTATGGCAACTTTTTCACTTATTGCAACGACTTTAAACTGCCACAATAAGTCATGAAATTTTCAAATTTTTTTAAAATTTTGAAAGCCTGGTTTTTTACTTCAGACCTATAGCAGCGGTTTTAAAACCGCTGTAATAGGTGTAAAAACCGCCGTAATAGGCCTTTAGGGATTTTTTTTCCCTATACTAAAAGTAATAAAATATAATTTAATACTAAAAATTAATAAAATATAATTTAATAATTAATAAAAATATAAGATGAAACTTGAGGACCAAAATTTAATAATCATTAAATGACTAAAATACCCCTAAGACTAAAAAAAGGGCAAGATACCCCCATGAACTTAAAAAATGATTGAAACACCCCTACCACCTAAAAAACGACTGAAATACCCCTTGCAACATGAGAAACGACCAAAATACCCTTGAAGCCTAAAAAAGACCAAAATACCCTTGAAACCTAAAAAAAGACCGAAATTAATAAAATATAATTTAATAATCCTTGAAAATGATTGAAATACCTCTAAGACTAAAAAAAGGCCAACTTACCTGATAAACTTAAAAAATGACTAAAACACCCCTACCACCCAAAAAATGGCTGAAATACTCCTGAAACATGAAAAGGAACTAATATACCTTTGAAGCCTAAAAAAAGACCAAAATACCATTGAAACCTAAAAAAAGACCAAAATACCATCGAAACCTAAAAATGACTACAAACACGCCCTTAGCCTAAAATGATGACCAAAATACCCCCAACGGCTAAAAATGAATCAAATACCCCCTAGGCGTTAAAAAATGACCAATATAGACCCTAAGCCAAAAAGGGACCGAAATACCCTAGAAACTTAAAAAAAAAAAAAACGAAAGTACCCTTGAGCCTAAAAATGACCAAAAATACCCTCTAAGCCTATAAAATGACCAAAATACCCCCAAAAGCTAAAAACAACCAAATACCCCCTAAGCAATAAACTTTTTGACACACATACATCCTAAGCCTAAAACCTGACCGAAATGCCCTGGAAACTTAAAAATCAATAAAATATTCAAGTCATTTTTAATGTTTAAAGGGTATTTGGTTTTAGGTTTTAGGGGGTATTTCGGTCATTTTCTAAGGTTTCGGGGGTGTATCCATCTTTTTTTGGTATCAAGTGTGTTTTGGACATTTTTTGTGTTTACGGGGGCATTTTGGTCATTTTCTACGCTTTATGGGGGTATTTTGGTCTTATTCAAGTAATTGAGGGTATTTTGATCTTTTTCAGGCATGCGGAATACTTTGTTCATTTTCGATGTTTTGGGGGGTACTTTAGTCAGTTTTTAGGTTTTTGGGGTTATTTCAGTTATTTTCTAGGTTTCGGGGGTGTATCGGTCTTTTTTTAGGTATTGGGTGTGTTTTGGACATTTTCTATGTTTACAAGGGCATTTTGGTCATTTTCTACGCTTTATGGGGGTATTTTGGTCTTATTCAAGTAATTGAGGGTATTTTGATCTTTTTCAGGCATGGGGGTATTTTGGTCATATTTAAGTAATCGAGGGTATTTTGGTCTTTTTTTAGGCATGGGGATACTTTGGTCATTTTTGATGTTTTGGGGTGTACTTTGATAAGTTTTTAGGTTTCAGGGGTGTATCCGTCTTTTTTTAGGTATCAGCGGTGTTTTGGAATTTTTTGAGTTTACGGGGGCATTTTGGTCACTTTTTCGATTTATGGGGGTATTTTGATCTTATTCAAGCAATTGAGAATATTTTGGTTTGTTTCAGGCACAAGGGGTACTTTGGTCATTTTTGATGTTTTGGGGGGGTATTTTGGACATTTTTTAGGTTTCGAGGGTGTATCGTTCTTTTTTTTAGGTATCGAGGGTGTTTTGGACTTTTTTTCGTTTACGGGGACATTTTGGTCATTGCTTAAGTTTTAGGGGGGTATTGGTCATTTATTATGAGAAATCCCTAGTCTAGCGCTTTTCAAAGCGCCGGGATAGGTATACCCCATAGGGAAATAGGGTAAACCCTATTCCAGTGCTTTTAAAATTGCCAAGATAGGTCTCCCCCATAATGGAATGAAGAAACCCAATTCCAGCGTTTTTAAAAGCACCGGGATAGGTATCCCCCATAAGAGAATAGAGTAATCATATCCCAGTGCTTTTATAGTGCTGGTATAGGTGAACCTGATTTCAACGCTTTTAAAAGTGCCGGGATAGATATATCCCATAATGGAAAGGAGTAACCATATTTCAGCGCTTTTAAAAGCGCTGGGATAGGTCTCCCCCATAAGGGAATAGAGTAATCCTATCATAGCGCTTTTGAGAGCACTAGGATAGGGTTAACCTATTACAGCGCTTTTGAAGCGTCGGGATAGGATCTTTTCAAATAAGAAAATAATTAAAAAATAAAATTCGATAATTATAACCTATAGTGGCGGTTTGAAAACGCTGCAATAGGGCTTCCTATACCAACGGTTTTGGAAACCGCCGCTATAGGTCTCCTATTGCAACGATTTATGAAGCGTCGGTGTTGAAATGTCGTAATAGGATTTCCTATACCACCGGTTTCAAAAAGTACTGCTACAGGCTCCTCTATTACAGCAGTTTTTAAAAGCGCTAGGAAAAAAAAACCTACAATAGGACGATTTTTTTTGTAGTGTAATTTTACATATTCAACCTCCAAAATCACCCACATCAATTAAGTTATAAATGTGTAAATTTGCACAGTTACTATTCACTTTGCATATAGTATTTTATTCTTTCTTTAGGTATCTTGAGGCTATGGATGGTGGTTATTGTACGTGAAAAAAGAGAATTAATCAAAAAATCAAGAAAAATTAATATTTTAATGTAATGTAGTATAAAATAAATAATCTGATATGTAGTGTTTTGAAAAGTGAGTACATAAAATAAATAAAGTAAGTTGTTATACTAAAATAAACTGAGTTTTGTATAAGCTAATGTGAATGCTCTAATAGGCCCAACCCCCCCCCCCCCCCCCAAAAAAAATTCCTAATCATAATAGGTCCGTTTAGGAAATCATTAAGCTTAAACGTACATACTAAATAAACTCTAAAAAAATCTCCAACAATGATCCAATCCACGAGCAAAAAAGGAAATTAAAAAAAAAAATCATTATAATCATGTACGAGCAATTTATATAGATACCATGGAAATGTTTTATTATATAATAATAAACTAGTTGAGGAACTAAACAAAGTCACTCAATAGCGTGACTTTGTTTAAATTGTGTTCATTATAACGAAATTGGACAAAAGACCTAGATTGAATAACTTCATTTTCTTTTTAGTTTCTATGAACTAGTATGGTGCAATAACAGGCTGGATAAGTTCATCATGGGACTCTATGCAATAACTTTAAGCTTAAGGAGATGTATCAGGTTTGTGAAAATATCTCTCTCTACAAAATTAACTCTATGGTCTTCATATGAGACTTTAATATTGCAAGAAATATAACCGGTGCCATTTGCACTCTAGTAATATGCATTGTGTATGATTGTTAACAGTGCTTTCTTCAGTTTCAAATTGACAAAATTATAGTGTTTTTAAATTACCTTCAAGCTTGATGACTTAAACCGGATGTGAGGACAAAATTGTGGGAAATGTGTGACCCATATTGCTTGTCCATATATAGATGTCTCTTCCAAAATTTTGGGTCTGAATAATTAATTTATTATGTACTAGAAACAATTACTGTCTCATCATTCGCAAATTGATTAGTGTATCTTAATGAGAAGCTGAACCAATAAAAATTGTAGTATGCTAGACTACAACAATAGGCTATCTCATCATTTGCAAATTAATTAGTTCAACTTGTTCGGTCCATATCTCAATTGACATTATCAAATCTATTAGTCATATTCAGCTAGGTTGGAATACTGTCAAACTTAGAGTGACCAAAAGACAAAATATACTTTCTAAAAAAACAAGAACAAACAAAAGAAGAAGAAGAAATTATATTCTAATCAAATAGGATATGCATTTGTTTCCATGCCAACACTACTAACTCTATTTGATCAATTGGGAGCCGGCTATAATTGTCTTACTTATTTGAATAATTTTGGACGGTATAAGGAACAAAAACATACTATATATTTCTTTCTTTTGGATAGATAAGATATAGTCAAACTTGCATATTTGGAGATTGGAGCATGGTTCTTGCATCCTGATATGAGCATTTAAGGGAAGAAAATATTTGATATAATATTTCTTTGAAATAAGAAGAGTTAAGAAATGGAGAAGAAGGATTGGAGGAAGTGCATGTGATGGTCAGATCAGGAGATATATATAAGTTAAAGTCTAACTTATATATTTTTTTTGCTGAATAAAGTCTAACTTACATATTTGGAGAATTTGTTCTTTTTGCATCTTGTAGTCGAGCATTTAAAGAAATGTACACATTGATATAATATTAAAAAAAAAAAATTAGGATAGATAAAAATGGCACTAAGACTGCAAAAGATCAACTTAACCTGCTAACCCACTCAATCTGCTTCGATCTATACTGACCTACACTGTTTTAGTGTGAAAGGTAGCATGGATTGGACAAACTTAGAGTGACCAAAAGACAAAATATACTTTCTAAAAAAACAAAAACAAACAAAAGAAGAAGAAGAAATTATATTCTAATCAAATAGGATATGCATTTGTTTCCATGCCAACACTACTAACTCTATTTGATCAATTGTTTCCATGCCGTTGTCCCCTAAACGAGTGCCCAGCAGCAGGGAAAAAAAAAAAGGGAGAACAAACGTAAACGCAAAACGCAAAAGCTGGATCCAAACCCAGCAAAAGTCAAACTTATATATTTGGGGAATTTTTTCTTTTTGCATCTTGTAGTCGAGCATTTAAAGAAATGTACACATTGATATAATATTTTTTTTTTTTAAATTACGATAGTTAAAAATGGCACTAAGACTGCGAAAGATCAACTTAACCTGCTAACCCACTCAATCTGCTTCGATCTATACTGACCCACACAGCTTTAGTGTGAAAGGTAGCATGGATTGGACAAATTTACTTATCAAAATGATTGGTCAATTGAGCACGCATGTTAAATTATTGGAACCCAACAGTGACCAACCTAATCGGTCTATATTTAATAGAGAAAAAAAAATATACTTATATTTAAAAGGTTAGATTTAATTTTTTTTTGTTATTCTTTTTGTTTAATTTTTATTTTTTTTTAAAAACAAAACAAAAAAAACAAAAAAACAAAAACAAAGAACTATTTGAAAGGATATCCATTAAATGTATTCACTAAGAAGTTTTATCTTTATCTTATGGTCCAATTAGAGAAGGTCCAAACTTAAACGGCAAATATATATTGTCAAGCCACCTAACTTGTTGAGAAGAAACTGCAAAATTTTACATTAATCCATCAATTATAGATGTTGATGGGTTGGTGGTGGTTAGAAGATTAGCAAAATTAATGCTAATGTTGTATTATGTATAGATAGATGAGTTAGAGAATGCTCAATGTTTTTATTTTTGTGTGTGGATTATTTAATAGTTATGAGAGGTGGGATTTAAACTTTGGACATTTTCGATATAAACACCAGAATGAGGCAATTGAGGTACAAGGCCCATGGTAGCTCATGCTCAATGTTTTTCCATAAAGATAACTAATAACTATTCCAACCACAAATAGTCATATTATCATTAAATATGAAAAGACTAATCTTAGGAGCTAGTACATGATACTACATTTCTTTGGTAGGAAATGCAAAGCAGGAAAGTTTGTACAGGGAATTTTAAAGCCGGAAGCTCATGAAAAAAATTCTCCATGATTTGCACAACCATTCCATCGCACAGTCTGGAGAGTGTTCTTGTTCACAAACTCCCCATCATTGCTTCCGATTCGACATAATTTGAATGAAAGTGACTATTGTGAAATTGCATAGACTGGCTTATCGGACTCCCGGATTAGATTGTAAGTGTAAGCCCCTAGCAGTGTTCCAATCACCGGTCCAACCACATACACCCAAATCCCCTTATAGGTTGCGCTAGCAAGTGCTGGACCTATTGTCCTTGCTGGTTTCATAGATCCACCTGATACTGGTCTGGATATATATGACTAGACAACTAGTTAATTCAATCTGTCAATGGCATGCATTTCAAACATATTCCCCATGTTTCCATTTTTTGTATTAGAATATAGCGGTTTAAAACTACTCATATATGTTTTTTTTTTTTTTTTGAAAATATACTGTATATGTGGAATGAAAAACTTTTATTACAAAAAGAAAATTAAGGGGAACGACGCCGTTCCCCTTTTTCGCTTTTCAGATTTAGTTGAGTAGCAGAAATTTGAGCCTCCATATCATTTATCACCAAGCCAATTCAATATGCTTGAAATCAGTGTAACTTTAGGTTGCCACCCTTTATTTTATGCCCGTACAACCAAAGCTTCCTTCATACATTCAAAAGTCTTCTCCATATTCTGCTTATCCACATAGCTTGTTGCAAGAACTGCCCAACTATTTGGGGTTGGAGTCTTCCCTTTATTGACTTTATCTCGAAGTATAGTTTCAGTTTCAGTCTTTTCACTCAGTCCCTCTCTCGATCTCTCACTCTTTTCTTTTTTCCCCCTCAGTCAGTCCCTTAGCCCCTTAATTGTTTTCTCAAAAATCGGTGAGCAGGGTATCAGAGGGGTGGGGTTGGCTTTTGTGTTTTGTTTTCAGCTATTAGGAGAATGACGTTGTTCCCCTTATTTCTTATTTCTTATTTCTTTTATTTTTTGGTAATAACAGTTTTTCATTTCTTTTAAAAAATTATGAAAAAAAAAAAGAGAGCCCAAAATGGCGTCATTTTGGTTAATAAACGACAATAACTAACGGAAGAGTAATAGAGGACTGAATTGACAAAATCTGAAATTTAGAAAACTGAAATGGCAAAAATAAAATTTAGAAGACTAAAATAACAAAAGTTGAAACTTAGAAGGTTAGTTTTGGATTTTAGCCAAAAATTATTGATATATTTAGCTTCCCCAGCTCCATTAATAAAAATTTATGACTCTATGACTAACCTAATCATTATCACTACAATTAAATGTTCCAAATTACTTATCCAAAAAAAAAATCCAAATTACAATCTAGTACTTATAATATACAAAGTCGATTGGTAGTAGGAAAATGATTAAAAAAAATCCTAGTCAAAAGAGAGTATGGGACATAATAGGTCTAATTTACAAAAAAATACTAATCACAGGGTTTGTTTGGATACCGCTTATTGCTGAAAACTGAAAACACTGTAGCAAAATAATTTTTAAAGTGTGAATAATGTTGTGGGACCCATTTTTAATGAAAGTTTTGTTGAAAAAAGAGGTTTGTGGGTCTCGTGTACAGTGCACAGGACCCACTGCTAGAGGCTAGACGTGACTAAAAAAAAATTTCATCTGTATCCAAACGTTCACATAATGGGTCTTTTCAAGAAATCCATTAAACTTAATCGTACACGTACACTAGCAAAATCCCCAACAAAGATCCAATTCACGTGCAAAAAATGAAAAAAAAAAAAAAAAAATTCAATATAAGCATGTATTAACAAAATTTTTTTTAGAGATAATTACAACATGCTACGTAACCCCACAGCTTGAACCCTTTTTCCCTTAAACCCAAGCACTTTATATATGAGGAAGTGCTAATTCAACTACAAGACCTTTGGCATGTATGAACAATTTAAATAGGTACCATAAAAATGTTTTATAATATAATAATAAACGAGTTGAGGAACAAAACAAAGTCACTCAACAGCGTGATGACATATGTATGATGAATGGTGGAAGAAGAGACATGCATCATATCTTTATCTAATTTGTGTTCTTTATTTCCTCATACACAATTTTTATTAGTTTCTACTTTCTACTCAACTAGTATGGTATAATAACAGGTTGGATAAGTTCATTGCAGGACTCAATAAAATAACTTTAAGCTTAAGGAGATGTAAGGAGATGTATGAGGTTTGTGAAAAGATCGATCTCTCTCTCTCTCTCTCTCTTCACAAAATTAAGCTGGATTAGAAACTCTTTTGTTGTTTTATTTAACTCTGACCTTCGTATGAGACTTTAATATTGCAAGAAATATAACCGGTGCCTTGTGTATGATTGTTAACAGTGTTTTCTTAAATTTCAAATTGACAAAATTAAAGTGTATTTAAATTACCATTAAGCTAACTTCAAGAAGTTGGCTAAGTGGTTTTTAAGGTCTTATGACATCTGTGAGACTTTGGGTTCAAAATCTCTCATTAGTATCTTGGAGTCACCCTCATAATATTTCTCCCTATAATAACCTAGTGTGTGTGCATACATTTGAGAAAATAGTCAAATACTCAAAAAAATCTAGATATCCTAAACAAAAATTATTGTAAATTAAGCGTGATTACTTAAACTAGCGTGATGAATTAAACTGGATGCGATGCAAAAATTGTGGGAAATGTGTGACCTATATAGCTTGTCCTTAGATCTCTCTTCAAAATTGTAGGGTCTGAATTATTAATTATGTAATAGAAACAATGGCTGTCTCATCATCTGCAAATTAATTAGTCTATCTTAATGAGAAGCTGAATTGATAAAAATTGTAGTAGGCAAGACTACGACAATAAGCTATCTCATCATTTGCAAATTAATTAGTTCAACTTGTTCGGTCCATATCTCAATTAACATTATCAAATCCATTTCGTCGTATTCAGCTAGGTTGGTATACCGTCAAACTTATAGTGAACAAAAGACAAAATATACTTTCCGAAAAAACAAAAAGAAGAAGAAGATGAAAACATTATATATATACTAATAAAATATATAGGAAATGCTTGTTGTTTCCATGCATGCAGCATGCTAACATGTCAACGCTCTTAAGGGCATGTTTAGTATATTGTAATAGTGATTACATAAGAATAGAGATATGTATTACAAGAAATACAAAATGTTGTAATATAATACTTATTACTATTAATTTGTTTAGTGATAACACAATAATAGAGCCTTGAAGAAAATAGAATGTTTAAATCAAATTGTCTAAATTGTAATATTAGAATAAAACTTAAAGACATATTTTAGAAAATATCTTACTCATATAATTATTTCTTAAAAAATAATATATTTTAAAAAAAAAATTGAAAGAAAGACTAGTTATTTTTTTATGAATTTTTATTTTTATAATTGTTATGTGTATATAGAAAGTTTGTTAATTTGAAAATATATTAATTTTAGAAATTAATACGCCTATAAAAGAATAGTTATTACAACCCTTTTAGAGATGAATAATTATTCATCATTTTAAAGAATAACTATTTATAAGAAATGACTATTAAAAGTATTCATTAAAAATATTTATCTTTATCTTATGGCCCAATTAGAGATGGCCCAAACTAAAACATATATATATTGTCAACCCACCCAACTTGTTGAGAAGAAACCGCAAAATTTTCCATCAATTCACCTATTGTAGATGTTGATGGGTTGGTGGTGGTTTGGAATTTTTCCAACTTTCCAATAACCGTTTGGTTAAAGAGTTTAATCTCAACCTAATCCGTGCACAATCCCACATGTCACAATAGAAGATTGGCAAAATTAATTGCTAATATAGAGGATTAGCAAATTTTTTTGCTAATGTTGTGTTATGTATAGATAGACGAGTTAGCTCATTCTCAATGCTTTTTTTTTTTTTTTTTTTTTTTGGTGTGGGGGGGGGGGGGGTAATTTGATAGTTATGAGAGGAGGGATTTAAACTTTAGACATCTTCGTTGAAGATACCAGAATGTAGAATTGAGGTACAAGGCTCGTGGGAGCTCATACTCAATGTTGTTTCATAAAGATAACTAATAATTATTCCAACCACAAGTAGTCATATTATCATTAAATATGAAAAGACTAATCTCAGAAGCTAGTACATGATACTACATTTCTTTGGTAGGAAATGCAAAGCAGGAAGCTTGTACAGGGAATTTTAAAGCAGGAAGCTCATGAAAAAAATTCTTCATGATTTGCACAACCATTCCATGACATCACACAGTCTGGAGACTGTTCTTGTTCACAAACTCCCCATCGTTGCTTCTGATTCGACATAATTTGAATGAAAGTGACTGTTGTGAAATTGCATGGACTGGCTTATCGTTCTCTCGGATTAGATTGTAAGTGTAAGCCCCTAGTAGCGTCCCAATCACCGGTCCAACCACATACACCCAAATCCCCTTATAGGTTGCGCTAGCAAGTGCTGGACCTATTGTCCTTGCTGGGTTCATAGATCCACCTGATACCGGTCTGGATATATATGACTAGACAACTTGTTAATTTAATCCGTCAATGGCATGCATTTCAAACACATTCCCCATATTTCCATTTTTTGTATTAGAATATAGCGGTTTAAAACTACTCATATATGTTTTTTTCTTTTTTTTTTTTGAAAATATATTTGATGTACTTGAAAGTATTTAAATTGATGATAAATTTGAAAAAGTGCTTTTGGGAAATTAGAGAAGGAAAAATCATATTGTTATACATGAACTATTGAATAATTACTCTAACTTATTATACTGTTCCGAAGAAGAAGAAAAAAAAAAAAAAAAAAAAAACTTTGAACATGGCCTGTAAAGAGGCTATTGTCATAAAAAAAAAAATGGCCACAAAGTGTATGATTTTGGATAGGGCATGACGGAAAAATAATACATGTTGGACCTTGATTAATTTGTTGAGGATTTATAATGGACTTTTTATAGTTTTGGGACTAAATTTTGGTTGTTAAAAACTTTAAGAGCTGTGGCCAAAGGGGTCATGTTCCTGCTTTGACTAATGGTGTTTTTGAAAGAATTAAACTTTTGCAATGTCTTCAAGAAAGAAAAATAAGTTTGCATCTTCCAAGACCTAGCATTTTTGGTATGATGGAGCTTAGAATAAGTCCCAGTCCTTGCTTTGCATGAAAGGTCTATTTAATCCAGGCTCAAGGGACTATTAGTTTCAAGTTTTGTTGGTTAGGTATATATGATTAAGGGTTAATTGTACTTACCCTGCCAAGATGGATGTAATGCATACTGCAGAACCAACTGCTAGACCGGCTAGCTCTCCTATCTGGGAAAGTTATTGAGACATCAATTAATCAGTACATTAAACATATATTCTTAAAAAGGTTGATAAAAAAAAAAAAAAAAAAAAATTGGAATTTGAATGAAATTTTACAGCTTTAGTATCAGTTGCCACGGCTGAAGCAATGAACATCATAGAAAAAGTGACAACTATCT
Source organism: Quercus aquifolioides (assembly GCA_019022515.1). Taxonomy (NCBI): domain Eukaryota; kingdom Viridiplantae; phylum Streptophyta; class Magnoliopsida; order Fagales; family Fagaceae; genus Quercus; species Quercus aquifolioides. The sequence goes on along the minus strand of CM032327.1, from coordinate 23,415,078 downwards.
CCATGACTAGAGCTTGAATCTCTGTTCCCATAGGTGTTGTAGTACCAAGATTTTTAATGGGGTGCAATAGTAGACGCAGAGTATAAGCTGCAGATATAGCTCCAGTTAGTTGAGATGCTGCATAAACTGGGACCTGCAAGAAAATTCATTCAGTCATTACTTTGTTTCTTTGAGGAGAGGCATTTTAGTGGGGAGGAAAATTTCTTTTTTTATTATTTATTTAATAAATTATTTTTATTTATTAGGGTTTTACATGCAAATACAAATATTTTGTGAGTTTTTTTTTTGGGGTGCCATAATGCTTTGATTTTGATGCAATTATAACATCAGGGTATACTTTGAAAATAATAGAAACTTTGGAGTTGATTATGCATATACCCAAAAAACTGTAAAAATAGTTGAACTTTGTGGTACAGGGTAGGGACCAAATGTTTTCCAATTGTTTGTTTGTTTGGTTTTTATGTTTATGTTATTTTTACCCCTCCTAGTTCTCAAAGTCAAACAAGGAATATCAATTGAACTCTTTAATATATCTTCAAGGGAGAGAATTTTATCTTTTTGTGTAGGAAAAATACAGATATCCATTGAAATTTGGCATAAAATCAAATGCATACCCTATCTTTAATTTGAGATAATAAGTCCTTGGATTTTAAGAAATAATTAAATTATTGTTACAATTCTCAATATTATGTTAACATGATTTGATGGAAAGTACATCACATAATAAACAGTGATTCATTTTATAAGAGAAAAAAATTGACCTAAATAACACAACCGTCCAACTGGCTTATCAAGAGGGGATGTACAGTCTTATTTAAAAAAAAAAAAAAAGAAGAGAGGATGTACAGATGCCTCATGCCTATTATTATGTGGTTAGATCATGTACGTATTAAACAGTGGCATGTGTCCTTTTTAAAAGGTTCCCAACATTGTAGCTTTCACCTTTATGTTTGTGAAAATCTCTTTCAAAAAAATACAAACCTGAAAAGTTTCAATTTTACTATTTGGTTCTATTCTTTGGCCACAGATTATATATGTATGAAGCTCAAACCATGCAACCTCGTGGATAGTGTGGCCACAACAAACAAGCCTTCCTTAGCTTGACCCTACTGTGTTTTTTTATCACCAGATGTGCATATATAATAATAAACACAATAACGTCAATAAAATTATTTTCTCAAAAGTTTTCCCAGTTTGGTAATGTCTTGAATTTTTATTGATTTTTATATGAGTTCATCACTAATTTGACGTTATTAATTGTTTATTATTAACAACTTAGTTTGTAACAAATTTGTGAAGATGATTTATCGTAATACATCTTTTCATCGATTGAACCTAAATGCACACACACAATGGCAACATAAATCCGACTGTCTAACAGTCCAATTAATAACCTTTTTTGGACCATGCACACATAATGCCAACAATTTCAGAAGCTCACATGCCTGTTTCCATGGAAAATGTCTAACAGCGGCAAAAGCTAGAGTGACCGCCGGGTTCATGTGTGCACCGGAGATGTGTCCCACGGCGTAGATCATCACTGTCACAATAAGCCCTCCAGCAACTGAGGCTCCTAGTTTTGAGACTCTTTGTTCATTACTTGTGCTAAGTGCAGCCGAACCACAGGTCACAAACACCAAAAGATAGGTCGCTATAACCTCTGCCAGGACCTGTTAATTACATTGTATTAACACAATAATGGTGAATAGTAATTCTATTCTTCTATAGTTCTCTTTTTTAAGTTGGAAATTGGTTATTTCTTTTAAAAATATAAACGAGCCATGCATGTCAAATGGGGGACAAAGATATGAAATGATTGGCGTAATTGGTACAATCTAAAATCAATTTTATAGAGTAGAGGGCATGAACTATATAAAGTGGTAGTAGTTCTCACCTTTTTGAGAAAACCAGGTGGGTAATATACAGCAAGTAGTGCCATAAGAAGACCTGGGATTTCCTTTAAGGACTTTGGGGTTTTCACTGATACCAACTCATTTGAGTCAGCCAAGTTGTTTGGGTTTGGATCTGTTTCCATTTCTGGATTCACACAAGAAGGGAAATATGAAAGATGAAGCAGCTACCTAGGGAATAAACTTTTGATTGGTATTGTCAAGTGCGTAGTGTCTAAGCTGAGGAGCTCATAGCCTCAACCGAATACCTTTTTATAGCCAAAGTCACTCTCTATCACTAACCTGACGGGGGAAAAGAAGATCATCAAATCTTGAAGCCAAGAATTGTGTACCTACTAGTCCAAAGTCTTTTAGGTAGTACTTTTTATTTTATCATTATTTCCAAATTGTCATCTTCTGTTTATATTGGCCATTGTGTTTGACTAGTCTATTTGAAGTGTCCTTTTTTCTCTTTGGAAGAATTTGAAGTGTTTAATTAATTTGCACAAGTAGGGGAAAAATAAATTGTAGGGTCCATTTAGCCTAATTGATAAGCTTTTTTTGTTTACAAATAAAAGACACTTGGTTCAAATCTTGTGTACACTAAAAATGGACGACATAGTTTAATTCTATTGTACTAAAGAAAAAAAAAAGTAATGCTGGTGCCATATAATATAACACAACTGACGAATTGTGAGTGGTAGAGGTGTGTTCTCACATGAATCCACCATCATACCTTAATCATTCACAACTCATCATGTAAGCGAGTTATGATAGAAGTTGTAAAAAATAAGTGAAATAATTCTTTATTATGTTATTTGTATTATGACTCTTTTTACCGACATTTAATGCCACTTGAAGAAAAGGATCAATTGCCATAGAGCAAAAGCACATTTTTATTATTATTTTTCATGCAAACATGGATTTTCTTTCATTTAGGTGAAATTGATACATATCCCAGTCATTGTAGTTATAAGGAATTTGATCGATGTTGGTTCAGTATAGACCCCCTAGATCCGCTCTTGCTCATCATTATCATCGTCATTGTTAGTATCTATACATTTTTTAATATCTGACTATTCTTTCTGGTATATATAGTCTTACCAAGTTATTATAGGGAGAAATCCCATAGAGATGGCTCCAAGATGTTGGGGAGAGATTTCGAACCCAAGATCTCATGAATATTATGAGGCCTTAGGAATCACTAAGCCAACTCCTTAAAATTAGTTGCCCAAATTCTTAAAGATTATTATGTTAGTTATGTTTCATTTATCATTCTTACAAAAAGATCAATAATATTTAAAGCCTAATACCGACATCAAAAAGCAATTTGGCCGAAATCTTCCTGTCCACTTGTTCAAACTCTTAGCCTAATAGATAGAAAGTGGGAAATTTAATTATTTTGATTAGTGCATGTCCTAACACTTCTCACTTCCGGCTGGCATATGCTAAAGATATTTTGAGGAAGAGGGATCCTACCCCTTGCACGTAAAGTGAGCAAAAACAACAAAGACCAAAAAAGAAAAAGAAAAAAAAGCTAGCTAAAGTAGGCTAAGTTTTCTTCCTTTCTGAGTAATCCAAAAGAGTGATCATCATACTCCTACCAAAAAATAATAATAATAAATAAATAAATAAATAAAAGAGTGATCATACTAATTTAGCCCTTAGTCTAAAGTAAGCAAATCTTAGGGTTGTGCTTTTTAATGAATCATTTCCTTTGCTTCAGGCAGCAACAAGAGAACTAGTCTAGATAGAACATATGCTTCTTCTTTTTTTTCTTTTTTCTTTCTTTTTTCTTTTTCTTTTTTGAGAATGATATATGTTGATGTTATACAGGAATGTATACTTTTTTCCTTGTACAAAATTTACTCACCTCTTTTGAACATGGGCCTCTCTGCGCGACCTACAAATGCCAAACATTTTGAGCCTGAACTTGTTGGCCCATTGTGGAGGATCTTAACCCAATTACGAAAAGAAGCTCCCTCACCTATATTGGGCTTCTGACCAAAAAAAGAAAGAAGATTGAAGCATTTTCAGGATTAAATATAGAACTTTGGCTAAAATGCAAAACACATCTTTTATGTTTCATCAAAATTTATTTCATTTTTTTAACTATACTTTTGTTCATTCAGACTTCTAACTTTTAAGTTTATTCAATTAATACTTTTCCATTAACTTTTGTGTTAGGTTCTAAAGATTTAGGATTTTATGTATTTAGAACACTAATGTGTAATATTGGCAAACCATGATCAAAACAATATGTTTAGTCTTATTTAGGCTTGCTCAAAGTTGATTAAATATTGTAAAGTTAGAATCGAGTGGCTGCAGATGTATTGGAGCATTTCTGCCTGGCTCGATCGATCGAAACTTAGGCTCGATCGATCGAATCTCGGGTCAGATGCGTTTTCTGCAGAGTTCCAGCTCAGCCCAAACTCTATTTAAACGTCTTGGGGTTCAAGTAAAACACTCCTATATATAAGGAAAACCCTAGAACGTTTTTGGGACTTTTTTGAAGAGAGATTAGAGTGCCTCTTGTGCCTCCTTTTATTTTTAGGGTTTTGTATCCAAACCTCTCTAAGTCATTGTTGCTCATATTTGCTGTTTGTGTGAATCTCTTGTGAGATCTTTGAGGAGCTTTCCTTCACATAAACTTAGGGTTGTCAATATCTTGATGATCAACATAGTTGCAACCATTGGAACTTAAAAGAAAAGCAAGCGGGGAGCTTGTAGCTGATTGAGGAATTCAAGAAAGAAGTAGTCCGTGGATTCGGAGCCTGCGCGTGGTCGTGTCAGGAAGTTCGTACTGGTGGGTAGCATTAGGAAGTCGAGCGGGGAGCTTGTAGTCCTTTTGTAAGAACTTCAATTCTTTCATAATGAATTCTGTTATGCCTTGAGGATCGGTGGGTCAAATCCTCCCCAGGTTTTTACCGTGTGGTTTCCTGAGTGATCATATCTTGTGTTATTTATTTTCCGCTGCATTAATATTCTTGATATGATTGTTTGGATTGTTTTAACCTAGAATTGCTTAATTTGACTAAGTAACAACTTGGCTAATTAATCTAGGCTACGCAATCTGTGTGTTTAAGGGGTCTAAATTCCCATCATTTTGTTATATGTTGTGGCTAATTTTCTAATTTTTAAAATTTTTCTTCCAATTTTTTTAAATTAAAAAAAATTAATTAATGATTTAAAAGTATTTTCCAAAATTTTAAACAAAATTTAACGGAAATGCCTTAATTGATTGAATTAGAAACTTAGAGGACTGAAATGAATTTTGAATAAACTTAGAGAGTGAATTTTGCATTTTAACCAATAACTTTATATGCTCTTAAAAGATTGTGGTCCATGGATATTCAAACCCCGGCCACAATTGAAGGCAGTGTGCTATTAGGCAAGAAGGCCTTTGGAGATATACAGTGTCATATTATATTCCTACTTCCAAGCTTCAGACCCCCAAAAAAAAAAAAAGTTAATACAAAATTAAAATTTGAGCTTTTATGTGAAATAGACTGCATGATGTATTAATTGTTTCTTTTCAATCAAATATCTTATTTACAAAAAAAAAAAAAAAAAAAAAGACGTAGAATATTAATACAAAATTTTGTGAACTACTTTTTTTTTTTTTTTTTTTTGAGAAAATTTTGTCAACTACTTTGTGACGAGAATTTATGACTAGGATTTATGGTACAAATTTACAACAATATATATACAAATATAATGTGTTACACTTGGTATAACTTTAAACAATATTATATTACACAATATTTTTTAATTAAATGTGAATTTTAACAAATTTACTATTGAATTATATTATCTTCGTATATTCTCTATACTTGCAAAATTTCAAAATGAGATGAAATCAATAACTATGTCAACAAGAAAATAAAGAGAATTGCAAAATTTCTTCTTCTTATTTATATTCAATTAGGAGAACTTAATGTTTTAAAGTTCCATCCACTGACTTCATAAATGAAGCAATAAACCAATTACACAACAAAACAACATTTGCAAAACAAAAGGACCTGTGTTGCAACACTCTGAACATAAGCACAAACACAAACAAAGAGGAATATTCGAGGACCAACATATGCAGATCTATTTATTTGGAATAGTCACGTCACTCTGGCAGGGATTTATGTTAAGCTGATTCAGCGCCATTATTGGACAGTCTATGAAGTTTTGCGCCAAACCATTGATGCAGATATTGATCTCTAGAACTAGAGGTATTGACTGAGTTGCCACTCTCAGTTTGGGGCAGCACCACCAACCACCACAGGTGTGCATGAGAAAAGAAAAAGGTACGGAGTTGGGATTTTGGGCTCCCTCTATTTAGATTTTTGATATTGCTTTGCTCTTTTTTTGTGGGTTACTGAGTTAGGAATTTTTGTTTTTTTGGAGGAGCTGTGTTGAAGGATTAGGAGAATTTCAAGTAATTTTGATCCCAAATTACTAAGTAATAAGTTTTTTAAGGGAAATAATATTTTATTTGGGCCACGTTAACATTTCTATCTATCAATTAACAATATAGACCATTTTGATAACCAACTTGATGCATTTGAAAGATTAGAGACCAATTATTTACTACTTATTTTTATTATTATTATGGGGTGGGAGACCAAATTGACACACAACCTAAAGGTTAAGAATGAAATAGTTAATTTAACCTAAAAAAAATAGAAGAAAGTTTGAGAACGTGGGCCTCTCAGCCATCCACTCCAAACTCCACACATTTTGGGCCTGAACTTGTTGGTTCATTGTGGAAGATCTGAACCCAATTACAAAAATAAGCTCCCTCATCCATATTGGGCTTCTGACGAAAAAAAGGAAGAACTATGAAGCCCTAGCCACAATTGGAGGCAGTGTGTTCATTAGGCTAGAAGGCCTGAAGATGGAGATATACGGTGCCATATTATTCCAAGCTTGAAGCTTCAGACCCCCAAACCACCCCCAACCCCCCCCCCCCCCCCCCCCAAAAAAAAAAAAACCGCCCAAAAAAATATTTATTCCAAAATGAAGATTTGGGCTCTTCTAGAATTGTTAGCTTCCTCTAGTTGTTTTTGTTTTAGATACAATAGAATTTAAACCTATAACGTCCATTATATGATGATTACTATTTAGTCTTTGTCATCGGGCTCAATGCATCAATTGATTTTTTATGTAAGCGGGATTCAAATCTTAGATTTCTTATTGAACAACAAAAAACATTACTAGTTAAACTAATTGAAACCCACTAATTTCAAAACTCAAGCTACTCTATTATGTTGTTGGTACATGTACTCAATCAACTTATTTTATAATTTTCGTAATAATAATCAAACATTGTAAATCTCTGTTTAGCGCCTTCCAAGAGTTAGAAGCGTGTGACTTTCAAATTTCAATTTATGTTTTGAACAAATTGACTTGCACAAATCATTTTTATCAATATTGCCTTTGTAGCTTGTTGGTTTTGCGCATGTCAAGGTTATGATATGGTCTAGAAATTGGGCCTTTGGGCCTAATTCTAAGAGTCCCTCAAACTGAACCTACATATGAAATGGTCTGAGCGTTGGGCCCTTAGGTCTGTATTGTAACAGCCCTTTAAGGCCTCAAACTCATATTCGGTTTTGAGAGATTAGCTTGAGATTGAATACAAGATCACGAAACAGTATTTCGAGGAATGAGACTTAAGGTCCGTTTAGATAGAACTTATATTGTTAAAACTAAAAACTAAAAATATTGTAGCAAAATAATTTTTAAACGTGTGAATAGTGCCGTGGGACCTATTTTTAATAAAAAAGTTGTTAAAAAGTGAAGTTTGTAGAACCCGTGAACAATGTACGAGTGCACTGTTAACTACTGAAAAGTAAAAACATGTGGCTGCTGAAAAAAAAAAAAAAAACTGAAAACATGCTATAACCCAAAACGTGGACGTGGACCTATATCCAAACCCCACCTTAGAGCCCGTTTGGAATGTGTTTATTTGCTTCAGCTTATTTGAGTTTTTAACTTTTTTTTTGTACTATTTATAGGTTCTATTGTACTTTTTGATATTATTCATGAATTTTTTTAATTTTTTTTATTAGACTTTTAACAAAAAATTTTTAATTTTAGATAAATAAGCTCAAACTAGACCTTATAGATAATGACATACAAAGACAAGAAATGAAGTGTAACTACAGGATACCATTTAACAGATAATGACATACAAAGTGACAATCGATGTCAATTTGTTTAACACGTGTAATTTGGATTGTACTAATTTAGTGGAAACCATTATCTTTTTTAACACTCTTAAACTTTATGCTAGTCTTCATTTTCAATTGAAATTGTTTGAAGGGTTAGGGCGTAATGATTACTCGTTTTTGTTTTTATATGTTGTGACTTGACCCGTGGAAAAAATAGAAAAAGCACTCCCACTGTTATGAAATAGCCCTGACACCAGGAAGAAAGAATGGAAAAAATAGCTTTTCAATTCCCTCACACAACCACACTTTCACCTATTTTAATATTCTTAACTAGTATTTATTTCAAGTAGTTTTGATCTTGTCCCATCCAGTATTCTAATTTTTCTTTTCTTTTCTTATTATAATTATAATGTAATAAACATAACTTTTTTCACAATAAATTTCACAATTGTGAAAATAGTTATCTGTAAAGGGTGAACAACTTACATTGATGAACCCATCACTTTATTTCCTTCACAACCCAAAGTCCACTATTTTAACAATTAAAAAAATTATTGTAAAAAAGTTGTGTTTGTATGACAATTCAATTAGTAGGTTCCATAGTTAACTTTTGTAGATTGATAATTTTTTTTTTAAATTTATTTTAAGCAATCAAATTATGTCTAAATTTTATGTATTTAAATTTATTTCTCACTTTGATTGTTAGTAACTATGATTGATTGTTTTTGTTTCTTTGTTTTAATAATATGAAATACATACTTGTGGTTACAATTGTCTATTTATTGTGTTATTATTATCGATTAATTTTGTTTTTAGTATTATTTTTCAATCTCCCCCCCCCCCCCCAACCAAACTAAAATCCTAATTTCGCTATTGATCACTCAGATAAGAGCGATATTACTCTAATCATAATAAGTTATATTAGCAACAAAAAAAAGGGAATATTATATGTGGGGCCCGTGGGCCTGGGAGCCCCAGCCCACTTTTAGGCCGGCCCAAGGCCCATGCCGAGGAGGGACAATTGTCCCAAGCCGGCGTCTATGGGCTTCAGCCCTTACTAGGCCCGCGCCGAGGACACCCCTTCCTCGGCACTCCTAGTCTACGCTCCAGGTGGTCACATCCACACTTAATGCATTTACCTAACTCCCCTAGCAGCATTAATGCTGATAGGACCTCTGAGCGGCACAACCTTGGGTACTGCGACCCACAGTAAGGTTGGGAACATAGCGGATGGGACAGATTCGAAAGCAAGGAGCCTGGATGATTGACAGCCGTAAGGCTAAGATCAACCGAAGGAGACTTATATAAGGAAAAGTACCCCTCTTGAGAAGGGGGACTCCTCGGCCGTCCGAGGAGCAACCCCAAGCCAAGAAGAAGAAGAACGGGGAAAAGCCCCCTCGAAGGAAGGACGCCGGAGAACCGGTGGCAAGCCTGTTAGCGCCAAACCCCTCGTCCCACTCTCTAAATAAATGTATTGTTGGGGGATCTACGACAAAACGAGCCCCTACAATTGGCGTCGTCTGTGGGGAGGGTTAGTGCGCCGACCGGCGCAACCAGCGATCGTTCTAAACAGTCACTTCGCAAAAAATAAATAAATAAGTGCAGTCGCAGCAAAATGGAAGGTTCAACAGCAAAAAAAAGAAAAAGAAAAGAGAAATGAGAAAAGAGTCTGATATTATTTCGTGAAAAAGAAAGTTACAAAATACAATCAGAGGCTCAGGCAGGCTTGTTTTACAAGCTTTATTACAAGCTAATCCTACAATCGGAGGCTCAGGCGGTCTGATTCTACAACTAGCTAGAGGGAGGGGGAAGTGTCAACCCGTGCTTTTATTGGCATCAGGAGAATGGGAGAGCCTGACAATAAAAGCGGGGAAGGGGGCTGAGGCTGGCTCACTTCAAGGCGGAAGCTTGAACAAAGTGAGGAGCAGATGCAGGGGCACCGGAATGTCCTCCCCCGTGATGTTCCCTTGATGCTCTCCAATCCGCCCGAGCGCTGGCCGTTGGAGACGGCAACACTCAGGCGCCAGCCATGACATGAGTTCGCATGTCTCCTCCACCGGAGGTGCGCCCCGGGGAGAGACGTTAGGTACTTCAACAACGTCCCACCTGGCCACCGCATACGGCACTGCCAGGGTTACGCCCGGACTCTGCCGCGCCGGAAGCCCAGTGGGGGCTGCGGCCACAGCGGCCCTCGATCCCATATCTCCCAACTTTGGTCACAATCCTGGCGGTGGTGTTAAAGGGGCTCAGAGAGGCGGAGGGACGTATTTCTGGTTGTGGTGGAAGGTCCATGGAATGAGGAGAAACCATCCCCCCAGAAGGCCTTATATAGAGGAGGAGGGTTGGTGAGAATTAATTCACGCAGAGTTCGAAAAGTGAGTTACCGAAGCGGCGGACAATAATGAAGCCACCAAATTCCAAGGAGGCCGCAGACCGTTGTACTTCTGTTGATTCACGAGACCATTAATGAAGGCGCGTCTCGCGCACCGAAGCGTCAGGCGCAGAACACGAACGGCCAGGAGACGCTTCCCAGATAGAAGATGGGGACTCGAGCTGGAGGCGAGATCAACGCCACGTGTAAAATCACTGTCCGACCGAAGGAGGAATCGTCCCCAGAAAAACGGTCCGAGGACAAACCCCTACTTACAGAAAGGTGAAAGTGTTAGACAGAACCAAGGCTCTGCATGGTCCTCGGACTCAGGCCTATGGGGAAACTAATTACTTCAAAAGACCAAGTGTTAGACAGAACCAAGGCTCTGCATGGTCCTCGGACTCAGGCCTATGGACAAACTAATTACTTCAAAAGACCAAGTGTTAGAAACTAATTACTTCAGAAGACCAAGTGTTAGACAGAACCAAGGCTCTGCATGGTCCTCGGACTCAGGCCTATGGGGAAACTAATTACTTCAAAAGACCAAGTGTTAGACAGAACCAAGGCTCTGCATGGTCCTCGGACTCAGGCCTATGGGGAAAGCTAGCCACTACTCTTGAAGGCAGCACCTGTGCCTAGGTCTTGCATGGTCCTCGGACCCAAGCCTACGGAGAGCTAGCCACTTATCTTGAAGGCAGCACCTGTGCCTAGGTCTTGCATGGTCCTCGGACCCAAGCCTACGGAGAGCTAGCCACTTATCTTGAAGGCAGCACCTGTGCCTAGGTCTTGCATGGTCCTCAGACCCAAGCCTACGGAGAGCTAGCCACTTATCTTGAAGGCAGCACCTGTGCCTAGGTCTTGCGTGGTCCTCAGACCCAAGCCTACGAAGAGCTAGCCACTTATCTTGAAGGCAGCACCTGTGCCTAGGTCTTGCGTGGTCCTCGGACCCAAGCCTACGAAGAGCTAGCCACTACTCTTGAAGGCAGCACCTGTGCCTAGGTCTTGCATGGTCCTCGGACCCAAGCCTACGGAGAGCTAGCCACTTATCTTGAAGGCAGCACCTGTGCCTAGGTCTTGCGTGGTCCTCAGACCCAAGCCTACGGAGAGCTAGCCACTTATCTTGAAGGCAGCACCTGTGCCTAGGTCTTGCGTGGTCCTCGGACCCAAGCCTACGGAGAGCTAGCCACTTATCTTGAAGGCAGCACCTGTGCCTAGGTCTTGCGTGGTCCTCGGACCCAAGCCTACGGAGAGCTAGCCACTTATCTTGAAGGCAGCACCTGTGCCTAGGTCTTGCGTGGTCCTCGGACCCAAGCCTACGGAGAGCTAGCCACTTATCTTGAAGGCAGCACCTGTGCCTAGGTCTTGCATGGTCCTCAGGACCCAAGCCTACGGAGAGCTAACCACTACTCTTGAAGGCAGCACCTGTGCCTCGGTCTTGCATGGTCCTCGGACCCATGCCTACGGAGAGCTAGCCACTACTCTTGAAGGCAGCACATGTGCCTAGGTCTTGCATGGTCCTCGGACCCAAGCCTACGGAGAGCTAGCCACTACTCTTGAAGGCAGCACCTGTGCCTAGGTCTCGCATGGTCCTCGGACTCAGTCCCACGGGGAAACTAACTGCTTACCGAAGAATTGAAGCACCAAGCTGACTATTCGGGGAAGAATCAGCTAGCGAAAGGCCTTTCGGAAAATGAGAGGGCCGCGGGTATCAAAACCCTCCTCCCCGTCCGAGGGAACGTGCAGCAGGATTTTGAGGGGCTATTGTGGGGCCCGTGGGCCTGGGAGCCCTAGCCCACTTTTAGGCCGGCCCAAGGCCCATGCCGAGGAGGGACAATTGTCCCAAGCCGGCGTCTATGGGCTTCAGCCCTTACTAGGCCCGCACCGAGGACACCCCTTCCTCGGCACTCCTAGTCTACACTCCAGGTGGTCACATCCACACTTAATGCATTTACCTAACTCCCCTAGCAGCATTAATGCTGATAGGACCTCTGAGCGGCACAACCTTGGGTACTGCGACCCACAGTAAGGTTGGGAACATAGCGGATGGGACAGATTCGAAAGCAAGGAGCCTGGATGATTGACAGCCGTAAGGCTAAGATCAACCGAAGGAGACTTATATAAGGAAAAGTACCCCTCTTGAGAAGGGGGACTCCTCGGCCGTCCGAGGAGCAACCCCAAGCCAAGAAGAAGAAGAACGGGGAAAAGCCCCCTCGAAGGAAGGACGCCGGAGAACCGGTGGCAAGCCTGTTAGCGCCAAACCCTTCGTCCCACTCTCTAAATAAATGTATTGTTGGGGGATCTACGACAAAACGAGCCCCTACATTATATATCTAATATTACTTGAAATTAAGGAATTTGGAATATCTCGCTTCTCAAATGTCATTTTTTTTTTTTTTTTGAAAAGGAAACCAGAATTTCATTAATGAATATGAGCAAAATCAAAAAATAAAGCCTCCAAAGTGGGGGGAGGAGAGTCCTCAATCTAGAAAACATTGTGGTGGGTCTTTTTTGCGTCTTGGGCTGGGTTGCTTCTGCCGTACTACAGCCCAGTGATTCTGGGGTAAGAGAGTTGAGACTGGCCTAATTGAAACACACCTTAGGCCAGCTTGTGCACAAGTTAGAGCCCTGACAGGAATCTTGAATGTGTCACGTGCCTGATAACGCCTTAAAATGTGTACTTGTTATATATTTATGTGGGCGTTATCTCCTTATTACTATGCTTAATTTGTATAATTAAGCCATGATTTGTATTAGTCCCTATTATTTATCTTTACATAATTTCTTAAATAAGATGCTATTCATTGTGTGTAATTTTCTACTTTTAGGAAATTATGTGAGAAAGATGAGTTTACAGGAATTTGTGAAAGAATGGAGGCCAAACTAGAATTAAAGTGGAGCTAAAGGACCATGCCTAAATGTCTAAAGAGGTGCAGCTGGAGTGCTTGGATCATCTAACATGATTGGAAGCTTCAAATAAGGAAAGAAATCAAAGAGGCAGAATCTGAAAAGGAAAAATCTGATTTGAGTACTGATCAGTATTTTGGGCGTATCTCTCTCCTCAAAAATTCAATTGACACAAGGCTAGATGGGTTGGAACCGTGACTTAAATATCTACAACTTTCCAGTTTTGAGTTTTTCGAAATTCTCAATTTTTGAAGGCCGAAATTAACTCACAAGTTACTGCTGTAAACCTGGACGGAAATTTAAATAGTGAAAAGTTTTATTTTCTTTGGACACTTAGACATTAGGGTTTTAAAAGGGAGGCTGTGAGAACGAATTTTGGAGAGAAAAACTTGTATTTTCCTTTCTCTAATGGCAGCCTAAACTCTTTGCTAGGGCTAGGGGTATGTTTCTTCTATGCGGTATGAATATTCAATGTGATTCTTTTTAAGATTTTATCAATAACACATTTGATTGTTCAATTAGATTTCTTTTGATGTATTAGTTCTTCCATGCTTTCAATAAGTTCAATCATGTTTTTCTTATTGTTTAGAGGAATTTCTAATAGTTTCAAATAGAAATCAGGTTTTAAAGTGAATGGGTTTTTCTAAAAACTTTTCTAACTGTATTATTAATCGAGGTTATCATGCGTTCTTGAATTGTCTCAATTCAACCGAATCATAAGTTTTTAATTGTATAAGAACAATCAATTATGAAATACATAATTTCTTAGGTCACAAAGAATTTCATATCGATATAGGGAAACACCCCGATGCCCTAGTATTTACATTATTGATTTAAATCAGTTTTTATTATTATTCTTGTTAACAATCACCAAGCAAAAGTATTTTTCTTCTTTACCCAAATTTTTGTTTAATTATATTGTCTTTGAATCTATCCTACTCCTTGTGGTTCGACCTCGGTACTCCGAGAATTATATTGCTACGATCTCCTGCACTTGGGAGTGAGCAAGCAGTGCCCACAGCAGGAAATACTGTTACAAAACGTTATAGTAGGAAAAACATAATACAGTAGGATAACTAAAATACTTTAGCTAAAATATTTTCTACAGGCAACGATAATGCCTGAGCAATTCCATAAAGGTAAAATATGATAATGTGATTACAACAGGAATAGATTAACAGCAAGAAAGTTATGTTAGCCCTCAATCAACCAGGACAGAAGCAGGACAAAAGAAAGGAAGATTAGTCTACTAAAGGAATAGGCTTGACTCCTTGGCAGATTCAAGTCCAAGAATGGAGCCAATCTCCAATGTGGGTAACCTTAGAGGGGAATCCTACTGTAGAAGTTACTCACTTGGAAAAATGGACCTAAATGGCTTGATCTCAGATTCTTGACTTACTAGAGAGTAGGCTATTGAGAGGGAGAGAAGTGGGTAGCCTATTGGTGCATTTTTTGTTTATCCCTATCACTCCTATTTTTCTTTCTCACTCTCGGTTTCTTTGCTTTCTTACTTTTCCTTGTTTTTTTCATTTTCCTCTCTGTTTCCCCGTGTTCTCTAGTTGTTGTTTACTGTGCACATCTATAACCTTTTATACTGCTTGCCGTGACACAATTTACCATTTTTACCCATCAACTACTTTTGGCCTATTGTGGGTGTCCTCCCTGGACTGCCCACTGGTCTGCCGATTGCCCAGCCACCACCACTACACTGTGTTGGCCGTGCCATGCCTTATTCTCAGACAAAAGTAGTTTTTGCTTTGTTTTCTACTTCCCTTGGCATTCCTATTCGGATAAGGGCTGGGCTTCTCTCTTACCAACCCCTGTAGCATGCACTTAATGATTCTAGCTCATATTTGCCTCTTTTGGGTAGGATGTCATTCTAGCAGGATATTTCCTCCAAAAGAGCTTGAGGGAGAACCCCAAAATAGGCTCCCCCTTCTCTCCACTGCCAAACCACACCCTCTCTTACCTCTAACCCGTGGCCTGCCTTCCTTGTATTGGCTGGGTACAAGTAGGTGGTGCCTGAGCCTTGTGTGCGTGCTCCACTTCCGTATGAGTCCATTGCTTTTTTGGTGTTCATGTGTTTGCCATTGCCTATAGGTTTGTCTGACTTTGCTACATGCTCTGGTGTTTGTTTAACTCTTATGGCGTGGATGAGTTCTTGGGTCTTCATTCTTTGCATCTCATTTCGTCTTTGGGCTGAGCATTGCTTGGGTGTGGGCTTTCTCTTCTTTAACTCGGCTCATGTTTCCTTTCACCTCTTGTACACTGATTGGTGCTCCTGCCACGCTACTGCATTGTTCCTGCTATGATATCATCTACCCTTGTTTACTTTACTACTTCTAGGTTTACGGTCTGAAGTGTCTGCCATGCCAATTTCACATGTTATTTCTTCTTTTAGTTTCTGCTACCCAGCATTCTTGTTGGGCTAGTTCATATAACTTCTAGGGCTTCCTTGGCCCATTTTATTCCTTGGGCATCTTCGGCCCATTTCATTCTTTGGGCATCCTTGGTCCATTACATTCTTTCCTACTTCTTACATTCTCATGAGTTTTTGTTAAATCTTTTGGGCTTTTCAAACCCAATTGCCACATCCTTTACCTTTGAGTTTATTGGCTTTCGAACCAATCTCATTTACTAATTCCTCTCTTTGGGCTCCTCCAGCCCCTTTTTGCTTTTTTTCTATTTCTTATGATTCTCATAGGCTTACTACTTCATTCTTTGGAGATTCTTTGGGCCTGTTTGCTTTCTTTGTGGTCACTCTACTATTTTGTAGGCCTGTAAACTATTATTCCTGCCATTTTGGCCAAATAGTCTTTACTTTGTTGTTTTTTTTTCTCGACCTCTTTCATATTGTTGGGCTTTTTCTGCCATTGAGTTCTTTTGCCAAAAATAGGCATCAACAAATATCATCATGAGTATGTCTAGAACAGCGGGCTAAAGAATGAGGCACAATATTAGCTTCTCGTTTCACATTACTAAGAGCATTCGCATAAGATTTCTTCAAACTATTCTATTTTACCATCTCAAAACCTACTTTATCATTTATACCATACCATTTTACATCACTCTCAACATCCCAACTTTTATTTTCCTATTCTACTCATTAAAATAATATTTCTACACAATAAAATAATATATTTATACTACCCAATAAATTACCCACACAGCCCACTGCCGCCACCACCAACCTGCTGCCACCACCACCAAGCCAAACCCAACCCAACCCAACCCACCACCACCACCATCAACCCAACCAAAATTAAAACTCTCATCCAACCACCACCATCAACACAACCAAAACCACCACCATCAACCCACTACCCACACCACCATCAAATTACCCACCACCAACCCACAAAAACCACAACCACTAAACCAAGGAACAAAGAAATCTGGCCACCCACACAGCCCACTGCCACCACCACCAAGCCAAACCCAACCCAACCCACCACCACCACCACCATCAACCCAACCAAAATTAAAACTCTCATCCAACCACCACCATCAACACAATCAAAACCACCACCATCAACCCACTACCCACTACCCACACCACCATCAAATTACCCACCACCAACCCACAAAAACCACAACCACCAAACCAAGGAACAAAGAAATCCGGCCACCCACACCACCAAAAATGAAACCCATCCATTGATCCATGAAACCCATACCTCCAAAAATGAAACCCACATCAAGGATGATGAAACCAACCACCGATCCATGAGTCCCACACCACATCTCCACCATGGAGGGTTGATTCAAGGGAAGATAGAGAGAAAAAAAAAAGAAAAAGAAAAAAGAGGTCACGCCTACCTCCACCACTGCCACCACCAGGCGGGATTTTGGGTTTGAGAAAATGGGTTTTGGGTATCGATCACACCTTCCTCCCACGCCCATGCCTTCCTTTAAGCATCGGTCACAGAAAAAAAAAACAAAAACCACAGAACCCACCGATGGAGAAACAGGGAAGGAAGAGAGAGAAGAGAACATAAATAATGAGAGATAGGAGAGAGAAATTTCGGGGGAAAAGTAGAATAAAATATATATATTTTTTTTTACAATACTGCTACAGTGCAATTCTACCTTTAGAATTGCACTGTAGAAGTATTGCAATTTTTTTTCAATACTTGGTATATAGCATTCCGGATGTGGGAAGTTTTTGAGAAAAAAATGCTAATACCCTTTACATATGGCATTTACAATGATAGGTGCGGATGCTAAGAGCATCAGCAGTGGGCTTCTCAAATGCCAAATTGTAAAGTACATTTGGCATTTGGGCCCAAATTGCTCCAGCAACTGGATGGCTATACCTGGGACTAGCCAAATTTTTTTGGCATAGCGCTACAATGCGATCTCATATGTGAGATTGCATTGTAGCGTTATGCCATCCAAAAATTAGTGTATTTTAATAGCGATACAGTCCATTCAAGCCCCTCTCTCTTACTATAGTAGCTAATTATCTTTCTCTTTCTCTTTCTTTCTGCTCTCTTCTTCCTACTCTCTCTTCTTCAACGGCATGGAGGCAACGATGTGGAGGCTTGATCAGCTTCTGTGGTGGAGGCGTGGAGGTCGTGAGTTTGTTCATGGGTTTCCGGCGTGGGTTTATTCATGAGTTTCTGTGGGTTTGTTTATGGGTTTCCAGCGTTTGGGTTGGATTTGGGTGGTGTTTGGGTTGGCATTGGATGGTTGGATTTAGGTCCGATGGTTGTGATTTTTTCCGATGGGTTGGGGGATTTGTTCCGATGGGTTTGATGGTGGGTTTCAGTGTTTACTGAGTTTGTTTGGTAGTGGGTTTCAGGGAAGATGATGATGATGATGAAGAAGAGTTGGTGAGAACAGATGGGTTTGGGATGAATAGAGATGGCGACGGGCTACGGCAGAAGTAGGAGATGGCGACGGTGGAGATCGGCGTGGAGACCGGCATGGAGATCGGCATTTGGTGGGTTTGGTGGTGTTGACATGGTGGCCGGTTTTTGAATTTGGTGGCCGGCGTTTGGTTGGTTGGGTTGCTATGGGTTTGCTAGGTTTTTAGTGGGTACTTGGTGGGTTTTATTTTGTTTTATTTTTATTTTTTTTGGGTTTTTGGTTCTAGTGGGATTTTGTTGGGTAGAGGGTAGTGGTGGCGTAGTGGTGATTGTTTGTTTAGTTGTGGCCAGTGCTAGAGGTTGAGATTGTTTAGTTCTGGTGCTTGTTTGATTTGGGTGAATTTTTTTTGTGATTTGCTTCTTGTGATTTTGCTGGGTATGGGTTTGCTAGAGGTTGAGGGAGAAAGAGAGGAAAATGAAGAGAAAAAGAGAAATAGTAAAAAAAAAAAAAAAATTTAATGAAATGGTAACATAATAGAGTTTTAGGATGCTGAGTGTATTGTAAAATAGTATGATATAATTGATAAATTAACTTTTTGAGATGGTAAAATAAAATGAAATATGAAAACCGATTTTGGACGCTGAAAATCATGTTAAATCTGCCAGCAAGGCTTAGATATCATAATGCTCAATCATTTTGTATAATATTTCCTTTGTGGAAATTAACATACGTAATAATGGACGTAGGACCGAGGGAAAAAAGGGCAACTCATGTCAGTCTGTCACGGTACTGCTTCATGTTTTTTGCGTTAGCTCCCAATGAATGAGAGTGGCTGATGCATGTATGTAGTAGTGTAGGGCACGATGTTTTTCAAAAAAAAAGTAGTGTAGGGCACGATTTTGTGGCTGTTATTTAGACACGTAATTTTATTTTTGTTAAAATACTAAGCTTGCTGTGACAGATTTTCAGCCCACGCGAAGCACGTTACAAACTTAATTGGATAGGGAAACATGATTAAGTTAGTGGGTTTGTTAAAGAGGGCTTTAAATGTATAAGTTAAGATTAATAAATACGTAATTATGAGTTATAATGTACATTAAAAAAAAAAGACTTGTGAATGATATATTGTTTTGTATCAAAATATTTGGATCTTAAGGCTTGAATTCTAGCTAGCTTCGGATGGGTTCCTCCTCATACCTACTAAGCATCTACATTTTCACGGCAAGGTGGGCTCTTTCTTTTGGATTTGGTTTTTCACAAGTGGCTCAATCTATAGGTATTTTTGGTAGAATTATTTTTTTTTTATAGAAGGTTTCAACCTATGGCGTTCGCTCCTGATGATATCTCTTTATTATCAGACCAAGACACCAATTAATTTTTGGTGTAAGCAGAGATTGAAACTCAAATCTTTTATTCAACAATCAGAGACTTTATTAATTGAACTAACTGAAATCCACAGTTTAACCTATGTCCTAAGTACCCTAGTTAACAAAAATACAAGTTAATTTAACTCTACTAATAGGTGAATCCTCTACTTATGCTTTTTATCTTCCGAGTGTGAACTGTGAAGCCCACGAATTGGGAACTTTCTGAGACTCTCTCAAACACTTGCACACACATGCAGGGAGTGATGGATAGTGAATCTCATGATGGGTCTTCCCTATCCATACCTCTGGTGCTTAATCAGAAACAAAACGAGATGGCAGAAGCAAAGGCAGGTGGTGATCAAGCTAGTACCAGAACCACGGGCTTCTTTAAGACCTGTATCAATGGGCTCAATGCTTTGACAGGTTGGTTTCTCTACTTCTATTATATATATTCTCAGTAAATTAAATCCTTACAAAAAATTATCATCATTTTTAGGAATTTGTAGTGTGCTGTTTTGTTTAATTAACTTTGACATTATGAATTCTCTCTCTTTTATTTTTAGTTCCTTTGTTTGGTAAGACTTGAACTTTAAATTTACAATACAAGATATTGTTGCTTCACTATATGGGGTTGTAATTAGTCTAGCTATGATTTCTATTTTGTAAATTGACAAGGTATCAATATTTTCCCAGCCTGTGTAGATTTTACTAAACTGATCATCCAGTCACAGCCCAATCCTAATTGTTTAATTTCCTACATATATGTTCGGCACTCAAAATTCTAGAAAAGGCCATACTAAAAAAATTATAACCATCTGTTATCCCTATTGAACTAGCTTAAGGCTCATGACTTCGTGTTTGTTTGATATAATTTTTTTTTTTCTATATTTTGAAAATGGATTGTTTGAAAAGGTTGTATCTAAGACTAAAAGTGGTTTTAAAAAAATTGCAATGAGATGCCAAATAGCTAGCACTTCGTGGCGGATACTTAGATGGAAGACTCATGACTTGGTATTCGTTTAATATAATTGATTTTTTCTATATTTTGAAAATGAATTGTTTGAGAAGGCTATCCCTAAAAAAAGGTGAGGAATTAAAAAACAAAGAATTTTATTTTAAAAATTGCGAATTTAAAACGAGATGCGGGCGTTTCATGGTGGCTACATACATGAAATTTGGTATATATGGCTATCAGTTAAGACGATATGTTGTAAGAGTCATGCTACGGATACATGTGTCACACCTACTCCCATTCTCATGCAATGACCTCACTTTGGTCCACCATAACACAAATGCAAACGTAAGTTTGTGAGAAATTAACTAGAGACCCCTTACTTATCCTGTAATTGGTGCATAATATAGTGATATATTCATGTAAAAATAATGTTATACTAATTAGATAATTTCATCTCGACACGTTACCAAGAAAAATAGTTTCCCAAGCTTTTAATTAACTGTTCCTTAATTGATTTGAAGTAGCAATGGTTTGTGGTCTCTTTCTTTTCAGCGAATGAAAGTGAAAGGGTGCCAATGGGGGTTGGTTTAGTTGGTAAGATTTAAAGACTTTGCCCAAAAGGTCTAAGTTCGAGTCTCGCTGCTCACAATATTCCTTGGTGGGTGATCTATAAGTCCAATGTAAGTTCTCTTTGAGGCCTGTGATTTGCCCTAACCCTAGTATAGAGTAGTCTACCCTCACCTAAACTTAAAATTATAAAAAAAAAAGAAAAAAAAAAGGTGAAAGGTTCACAAAGATGGTTCCAACACGTCTCTATAATTTTAAAAAAGAAAATAGTCCTCATCGTTTTGGACTAGTGGTTAGTGGTCACTAGTTTGATCATTGATGGTGTCGAACTTTTGAAAAAGCAATATATATATAGTTTGGTTAAAGTTTTAAAATACTATCTTTGTCGCCTTATTGGTTAGCTTCATTAATGTGACATAAATTCGTTTGGCTTCTAGTACCTAACTCCGATTTTAATATATTTCCATCAACTTTCATGATGAAACTGTATTAAAACTCTGACGCGATAGAGATTGAAATACAAATGGCATTGTTTTTTATACAAATGTGGGACATATTTTGTCTCTGAACGACTTCTTTCTTTTTTTTTTTTCTTTTTTCTTTTTTCTTTTTTTTAATCTTTGATTTGGAAAGCTAAAGAAGATAATAATTCGTCAATATTAATATATTATATCCTTTTGTTTATATATATATATATATATATTTTTTTTTTTTTTTCTGGATCGTCAATATTATTATACCCACCATCTTTGAGCGGATTACGAGACGTATCCTATAATATAATATGAAGAATTCTGTGAGAGTGAGAATCACATTTTTATCTTTTATGTAGATCAAATAGGTATCAAACTATCAATTGCTTTCGTTTGAAAGAGAGAGAGAGAATTAAAATTCATTCTAGATGTGCAAAGTCAAAGTGGATGTGCATGAGTAACCAAGTGATCAGTTAATCTTTCTCAAAAAAAAAAAAGTGATCAATTAATCAAATATTCATATCTTTTTTTTTTCTTTTTTTTTCCTTTTCTTTTTATAACAAATGAAAGTAAGCAAAAGACAAAATATTGGGACCAAGGTATTATGCTAGCTAGCTAAGACAAATAACTTATATTATGGAATATATATATATATATATATATAAATATATTGTAATCCTTAAGAGAGACATAGCTCTTCCTAAGTTGTGACTCTTCATTAGCGGGGTGATTCAAGTTCTTTAACAATGTTTTGACAACATATTGGTCCAATATTGTGACTAAATCAATTTTTAAGCGTAGATATATGTGATCTATATTTTATACAAAAGCACTTATACTAAATTTAGAATCTGTTATATATTTTTTAATATATATATAATATAAAATAGAATCATGAATAATTTGGTCCAATATTGCCTATAGATATGCTTTCACTAATAAAAATATAAACATTTAAATTTTTTGATAGGGCCTAGGGTTATTTTAATTACAAGTTGACTTTTTATATTATCAATAAACCACAAATAATAATTTGATAATATATGAACTTATTTACAAACTTATAAAATCTAATTTTAATTCTACTTAAGTACAATTTTAAATAAGTATATGTATAAAAATAAAATATTATATATAGTTAAATAGAGGTTCATGTTCATGAGCTTGTTCACAAACATATTATTATGTTTGAGTTTTGCTTGTTTAATACTTATGTGCCTAAACTTAAGTTGAACTTAGCTTATTCGCTAAACAAAAGAACATAAACAAGCATTGTTTTTCTAACCAAACTCAACCTATTTATAAATAGCTTGATTCATTTATGGCCCTAATTGCAATGATTTGAGAATCATGTTTATATCTTTTCAGTTTTAGATGAGCTTAATTTATGGGATGGCCAAAAGTTAGTCAACCCTTGAATTGGCCTTTTAATTGGCTAGGAACTTGGAAGGGTACTAATCTGAGTTTGTAGCGTAATTGGCAAATTAATAAAATTAACCAGAAAATAAAACATTTAAAAAATGAAAATACTAGTAATGTATATATATATATATATATATATATATATATAATAATAGGTGAACCTGAGAGAAACTCAAATTAGAATTCCAAATTAGAGTTCAAATTTTGCGCAATGTGTCCTAAATTATTTATTCTTAAAGAGTTTTATTTCTTAATTTTAAAATCAAATATAGGATCACATTATAAATATTCATCCAAGTGAGTTATTAAGTACAAAAACTAAAGAGTTTAAAATAAATGAATCGTAAAAAAAAGTGCTTCACAATAATTAAAAAATAATAATATGGATAATTTACATTTTATACCTAATAATATCCTTACAATTTTTTTTTAAAGAGTTAACAAAATATAAAAATGATTATTAATAGAATTTAAATTATATATATAGGAATTATATTATGCATCTTATTGTATATCTTTAAGTATATCCCTGCATATGCATGAGATTACAAACTAGTGTAACTGGTGAGTGGTAACACGCCATATTACTACGTACTGTTCTAACGATTACATTTATTTATTTTTTATTTTTTAAATATTTTTTATAAGAATTATTTTTCTTTTCAAATGTGAATATGTATGGATATATTATTATTATTATTATTACTAAACATGGAGATCAACGAGGTAATTAGAAGAAGAGAGTATAATTGAAAGCAATTTATGCTGAAGTATGTTAATGATTGATACACTAACAGTGTGTTTAGATGGGGTAACTGTTGTTTGGAACTTTTTCTAATTTTCTTCAAAAAGGAGGGTGAAAGGATTTGATGGGGTTTGACAAGCTACTTTACCCCCTCCAATTTCCTTATTTTCAATTCTCAAATTTGGGGAATTCGGAAGTAGGGATTTCTTGACTTCTAGTGTATTATATTATTATTATTATTAGAATCGTTGATTAGGATAGTCACGTGTGTGTGTGTATATATATATATATAATTGTTTGATTAGGATAGTCACGTTTAGGGACGTTCACTAAGCTGCTCAAAATGCACCCAAACCAACTAAAACTGCTCACATAATAGAGTAACCACACTGCAAGTGGTAGTGAACTACACTGCACAATGTGTTGCTATGCGATTTTTATAATAAAAAAATGCACAAAATCGCTTCACACAATACCTATATATATTTATTTCATATTAAATATATATTAATACTTTAATATTATATGAAGTAACTGGCCGGCCCAGAGTTAATGCATTCTAGTTTCCCGTTAAAAACAATTTTTTTATTTTTTTATTTATTTTATTACATACATGATCTAAAGTTTAAAAACGTATTCACTTCTCTATCTCACACTTTCACTCTTCTCTTCAATACCCTCATTCATTCTCAATCTCTCTCAAGTCTCACCCACTCTCAGTCTTGAATGGATGGACTTTTCGTTGCATTTATATTTATTTAAACAATTTGTTATGGGGTTTGTAATTTAATACTTGTTTAGGGTTTGAAATTTATTTCATGCTTGCTTTAGACTTGTTTCTACTTGTTGTGATAATTGAAACTTGAAACTAGGGGTGTCCAGGCAAATCGGCGACCCGCCCAACCCGTCCGACCCGCCGCCGTCCGACCCGCCGCCACCCGATCCGAAGACTCCGGCGGTCAGACGCGGTTTCCAACTATGCTAACTCGACACCCAGCGGGTCGGTTATCGATTTTTCAATTCAAAAACCGTGAAACCCGACCCGAACCGAAGTCCATTCAATATCCGGCCATTTTTTCCAGATTCCGGCTATTTTTCCAGATTCCGGCCCCTTTTTTTCTAGATTCCGACCCCTTTTTCACTTAAATCCGTCGATTTCTGGCACAATAAACACCGGATCTGGCCGAACTAGTGATTCCTTATCACGATTTGGCAGAAATCTCGCCGGATCCGACGGAATCTCACCGGATCTTGGATGGATCTGGTAAGATCTCGCCAGATATGGCGAAATCTCGCCGCATTACGAAGGATTCCGGTGAGATTGGTTTCACCCGAAACTGACCACCACCCGTCGGCGACCCAAACCGACGAATCCGTTACTGCTACGGGTCGGTTGCGGGTTGAAAAACCACCCACCCGAACTGTTACGGGTCGGTTGCGGGTTGGGCAAAAACCCGACCCGCCCGACCCATGGACAACCCTACTTGAAACTAATAAACATAACTAGCAGTGTATATGGTACACTGTTATGGACCTTATGGCTGTTACTTGTTAAGCATTTTTATGTTACATGTTATATTTGTTTAACATGTATAATTATGTATGGTTTATATTGTTATTGATTTTTTTTTTTTTTTGATATATTGATTATATATATATATATATATATATATTTGTGGCACTTTTAGTTCATTATCAATCTGTTCTGAATTTTTTTTTTGTCTTGTATATATTTTTATTATTTTTATTGCTACATATGTTATATATTTTTTGAAACTTATTGTCATATTATCTTAGTTATTAATAGTAAACTAATAATTAGTTATGATATCTTGAAAAATATATTTTATAAAAACTGACCAAACTGCATTTTGAACATTGCACTGAATCATACTGAACCGCACATGTAACTACGAAATTGAAATATAGCGCCATGATTTCCGCAATCACCGCTAACCACATTCATATAATACTGCCTTCTGGTCAAAAAGTTTGCTTTTTTGGGCCGAACTGTCTACCTAAAAATAAAAATTGACTGCGGTTTTTTCTATAAGATCGATTCCTAAAATGGCACGAAATTAATTATGATCAAAACAAAACGTGAGTTATTGATCATAACTTCATAAGAGAAAAACGTGAACAAAAAAAAAAAAAAAAAAAAATGTAAAGTCATGGATTCTCAATAATTATTGAGATGGTGTTTTGTTTGTTTACTTTTCCATCCTGATACAAGAGCCATCAAAAGTTACAGGCCTGCAAAGAAGTCATGGGTGTTGACTCTCAGAGTAATATTTACTGAGTTATATCCTTCGGTCATACTTACCATGTTAGTAGTTTAGTACTATTTTACATATTAAGAGATATTTTAAAAATCTCATGAATTGATGGTGTGTTGAATTGATGGGACCTCTAAGTTCACGTTGCATCTAAGACTAATGAACTCACCACTAGGTATCCCCTTAATTTGGCTATATTTGGAAAAAAATATTTCAATACTAGATACTAGTATATTACATATTTCAACATACCATTTGAAATTATCATTATTTATGTGGGGTACAAGAATTTAAATAAGGCACCTGCGCCGTGTGTCATATCCATAGCCGAGGAGTCCATTGCCAAGCCGAGGAGGTCACACGCTCGAACAATAAGGCCACATCAGTGGC
Organism: Quercus aquifolioides; assembly: GCA_019022515.1. Classification (NCBI taxonomy): domain Eukaryota; kingdom Viridiplantae; phylum Streptophyta; class Magnoliopsida; order Fagales; family Fagaceae; genus Quercus; species Quercus aquifolioides. Next base: position 23,388,743 of record CM032327.1, on the reverse strand, counting down.
ACATTGCTAGAGGAGGTCCTATTGCTGAGAAAAAACTTCGAAGAGGGGTTAGCCCTGATATGACTGAATGAGTGGTGCCTGCCCCCACATTTAATGCATTTCACCAAATCTCTTGGTTGCATTTATGTGGAGAAGACCCATGAACAGTACTGTCTTGGCCACCACAACTCACAAGGAGTTTGGGAAGGTGTCTGATGGAACAAGCACTCAAGTGGTGTACTGCACGATCAACAAATGGAGGGCCAAGATTATCTAAAATGAGCTATATAATGTAAGAGACCCTCCGGGGAGAAGGGGGAAAAAATTTGGAGACAAAACACCATAGCATTAAGAACAGCAACTGTAATCAAATCTAAGAGAGATATATTGAAGAACTACTCTCCTCGGACATTGCCGAGGAAGAATTTCTGTGCACTACATTTGACTATTTATTATTTTTCCTTGTTCTCTTATTCGTTTTAGCCCATTAAGGTCGTTGTCATTTCGTTGAAACTTAACTTTTTAGCTCACTCTCTACAAATTTATTATATTGGGCTCTTTGGGCCTTAATCTATTCATCCTTTGGATAGAATGACCAAAGCCTGCCCCCTTACAATTGGCACTGTTTGTGGGGAGGCTTGAGCTTTAGTGAGTCCAACGTCCAACTATGGTAGGATCGGGGCAAGAATGAGAGGAGTCTATCGGTTCCTAATGTCAGGACCAGTTCCTCAACCTTGAACAGAGGAAGGATCGTGAGGTTAGTGTGCACACCACACATACTAGCAAGAGCCAGTCTCGAGACAGGAGTCACATCTCTCACGAGGAGAATACCAGAAGCTTGCAGTTGGAGATTGACCGCCTTCGCTGAAGGCTATGCTGCGAGTGACAAAGAAGGACTCCCTCAGATTCTAACCCTTCTTTTGATGATGATGGAGATGGTAGCTATAGGCCTAGGTCCAAGACTCCTCCCAGCGAGTCTTTTTCGCACAATGAGGACCATCATTATAAACAGAGGAGTAAAAGTCCACCCCACAAAGGTCTGGGCAACGATGCTATGAGCAAAGTTCTTAACCAGCTCTCTAAATTACTGTTTACCCATAGAATTGAAGGAGGAAAGCTTCCTCGGCGCTTTACTCAGCTAACGTTCACCATATATAATGGTAGAACAGACCCTTTGGAGCACATCAACCATTTCAACCAGAGAATGGCTGTCCACTCCAGAAATAAGGCATTGATGTGAAAAGTGTTCCCATCCAGTTTGGGGCTGGTGGCAATGAGATGGTTCGACAGCCTAAGGGAAGGTTCTATCAACTCCTTTAAGGAACTCACCAGGGCCTTTGGGGCTTGTTTCATAACTTGCAGTAGAGTTCCTCGACCTTTGGACTCTTTACTGTCCATAGCAATGCAGGAAGGGGCGTGACTTCTCTGGAACTCCCTGATGGAGGAGCTCCATGGTACTGCCGTGCCATCCAACTTCAATCGGGGGGTTCCAAGCTCGATGGCGCTCGTCGGTCGAGTGCTCGGCCTCCTTGCTCTCAATTGAGGAGGTCCACCCTTTGTCTCTGGCGATTCTTTGCTGCTTAGGCTTCTTTTGGGGGACCACCTCTCCCTCCTCGACTCCTTCCTTCTCCTTCCTCTTTTTCTTCTAGTTGGGCAAGGGGAGTAGGTTGAGTTTAAGAGGAGGGGGAGGGGGAAAAGCAAGAAGGGGCTGGGACCTTGGGGCATCTTTAGATGACGACCCCTTATTCCTCCCCGCAAGGAGCTCTTTTAGGCCTTTCCTTTGGTTCAGGGCCATCTCTTTTTCCTCCTCAAAACTGCTGTCCACCCAGGAAACTATGAGTTTAGGGAACGAACGATGGAGGACCTATCAAGCTCATCCTCTGAGTTTGAGATCTCCACAGGCTCCCTCGTGACTCTCTTTCTTCCTCGAGGCGAAATTGGTCTATCTCAGTCTCAAGAGACAGGCGTGAAGAGGTTGTTTCTTCCCTCAGAGCCATTACCTCACGGGGGGATCGGTGGAGGGGAAGCTCAACTGGCAGGAGATCTTCTCGGGCTAGAAAACCAGGCATTGAGATGTCAATCTGGGCTAGCCAAGGATCGCCTGCTCTTATCGCGTGGCCCACATCTGGGAAATTGTCTGACAAGGGCTCGAAGTCGAGGATGAGGTGGAGAACTCGTAGTTGCTTGTCTTCGCTCACAAACACTTCCGTCCTTAGCAACTTGTTAAGGCCCGCGATGTTGACGAGATGAAGTTTGGAAGTTACGTGTCTTTTATCTGCAAAAACATCAAAGAAGCAAAACCACGGTTAGGATAACGAAACCATGCATCAGAAACAAACAGAATACTAAAAGAAAGAAGAAAGCGTTGAAATTGCAAAGCTAATGCCCTTGTTTTTTTTATAAAAAAAAAAAAAAAAAAAAAAAAAAAAAAAAAAAAAAAAAAAACTAAACCTAGGGTACCCCACCTGGCTCTCTCTCCCGGACTGGGCAGTGAAGACCATTGTGCCATTCCCCCGAGACTATCAAAAAGTCATCCTTCATGCTCTTGTTGGATTTGGGGAGGTACGAGACAAGCGTGACGACGGAGGATTTAGACTTAAGGTAATACCTTGAGTCCGCGAGTTGGTGGCACTCATACATCTAAATGACGTTGTGCCAGGTGAGGTTTAGCCCCATTTTCTCGTTGAGAACATCTACACTACCCAGAATCCTAAAGAGGTTGGGCGTACACAGGTGGGGGCACAGCTTATGGGCGATTAGGTAATCTCTGGTCACCCTACCCATGGGAATTGTCATTTCTCCTTCTATGAAGGCGATCATGGGAATGACAACCTCCCCTTCGTTCTTATAGGTAAGCAACTGGTCCGGGGCACAATATCGTAGGGAAACTCCCTAGGGAATGTGATACTTAGCCTTAAATCCCTCCATACCGGTGGGGGAGTCTATGAGGTGAGCGAACCTACCCATCTAAGTAGAGTAGGGTGAAGTGAAAGAAATTTTCAAGGAAAGAAAACAAAGAACAAAAGGCCGAGGAGAAAAGAACCTAAAAGAGAAAAAAAAAAACTTATGAGAATGAACACAAGGGTTGCTTCCTGAACTTTTTAAAGGTTTAAAGGATTTTTTGAAAAATCTGGAAGACTCAGAAAATTAGAAAGTCCTGAAAGTTTGCGAGTTTGTAAGTCTGGAGAGCTTGAAGAATTGTAAAGTGGGGAAAATGATTCCTCCAGGCGCCTTATATAGGAGGCGAAATTGGGTTGGAGTTACCCGCCCAAATTTTGAGGAGAGACGCCAGTCGTAAGATCTCCATCTCACCGTAGGATGTGAGGAACAAAGCATCGCCAAGAGCATTAAACGGGACATTGCGGACTCCGAAGTGCCAGGATGGTTGCGGGACACACGAAGTTACGCTTTCACATGTGGAAATCAAAGAAACGTGTGGAGTTGATATTCCAAAGTCAAAACCCCATTTTTCTCCTTGGATAAGAGGGGGAAAAAATCGGAGTTTTGAGGGGCTATTGTGGGGTACAAGAATTTAAATAAGGCACCTGCGCCACGTGTCATATCCATGGTCAAGGAGTCCATTGCCAGGCCGAGGAGGCCATACACTCGGACAGTAAGGCCACATTAGTGGCACATTGCCAGAGGAGGTCCTACTGCTGAGAAAAAGTTTCGAAAATGGGCTAGCCCTGACATGACTGAAGGGGTGGTGGCTGCCCCACATTTAATGCATCCCACCAAATCTCCTGGCTACATTTATGTGGAGAAGACCCATGAACAGTGTTGTCTTGGCTGCCGCAACTCACAAGGGGCTTGGGAAGGTGTCTGATGGGACAAACACTCAAGTGGTGTACTGTACGATCAACAAATAAAGGGTCAAAATCATCTAAAAGGAGTTATATAATGTAAGAGACCTTCCGGAGAGAATAGGGAAAAAATCTGGAGAGAAAACACCATAGCATTAAGAACAACAACTGTAATCAAATATAAGAGAGATATATTGAAGAACTACTCTCCTCGGACATTGCCGAGGAAGAATTTCTATGCACTACATTTGACTATTTATTATTTTTCCTCGTTCTCTTATCCGCTTTAGCCCATTAAGGTCATTGTCATTTCGTTGAAGCCTTGCTTTTTAGCCCACTCTTTACAAATTTATTGTATTGGGCTCTTTGGGCCTTAATCCATTCATCCTTTGAATAGAAGAACCAAAGCCCACCCCCTTACAATTTATATATATATATATATATACATATATATATATTATAATAAAAATTATTAATTTTGTCATCTCGTTAAAAAGAAGCTTATAAAATACTATTAGATATTGTCCCAACTTTGCGTAGGTACCAACCTCCAAGCTACATCCAGTTCTTGATATACTAAATTAAAAAACTAATGAATTAATTTATTATTTTAAAGGATTAGATATATATATATATATATATATATTATACAAGATATAATTTTTACTCTAGCCTAATATAAGTGTATATATGTGTGAAGCTCCCTCCTGGAGACTTGAACCCTGGCTCTTGCCCACCCACACCGCACAAACATTTATACTTATGGAGTGACCACCGCACCAAGGGGAAGCAGTGGTAAAGGATTTGATATATTAAGGGATAAAGAATAAGCGCAAAATTTTTCTAAATTTATTATTAATTAAATATAATTAAAATTGTTCATTGTGTGATTTTTTTTTTTTTTTTTTTGGGGTCATGTTATTGTAGTTAGCCCAATCTAGATGATATTTAATTAATTATTGCATATTAGAGTCCAACCTTTGGTTGAACCACGATCTAACTTCAAAATCATTCACCTTTCAATTTTTCAGTTCTTTAAAAGGTACTATAAGGTTTTAAAAAAGATTAATTTTCATGGCCAGTTTTTAATAGAGAATTAATAAGAAGAAAAGAAAAGAAGAAAGTGATGGAAGGGTAAAAAAGAAGAAATGAGAGAAGTTTGTAACATTTGAGAGAGAGAGAGAGAGAGAGAGAGGAAAAAAAAATATAACATAGTGATTAACGCATGGGGGAGAGAGAGAGAGAGAGAGAGAGATCACATATTCCACCCAAAATCTAAATACTAAACAAATATGACAAAATGATTGAAGCACACTATAATTTAAGCTAACATGGAGCAATTGAGAAATTATACCATGTACCGCACGGTAATATGTTTCCTCTCTCTCACAATTGTAGGGTATATTTTCTGGTGCAATGGGGTTTAATGTACCAATTTCATAATTGATATGAAATATTTCATTTGTTTCAATTGGAATGGATTTGATTGTTTAATTCAAACCCATATTTATGAGAGAGAAGGAAAAATGCCATTAAGGCATAAGGCTCAAGGTGAGGATGATGTTTTGTCATCATGCCAATGTGAAAATGTAATGATGAGAGAGAGATATGTAACACGTTTATAGGATTAATCTCAATAAGATAACACGTTTATAAGTTTTTTCTCCCTTTACAAAATTTAGACCACACACTCGAATGTGAACATTATGTAAATATAATTATTTGATTTATTTTGTTAGGTTTGTTAAATATTATTGCGTAAGTGATTATTAATTTAGTCATGAGTTGATTATGTTACAATAAGTTAAGTTAGGTTTCTTCAAAAGGGATTTTGCAAAGTCAATACATTCATGTTTTTGACACATACACTTTAAAGCCAAAGTTTTCTAGCCCGAAGTTGAACTCATGCAAATCTCCATTTTATTTCAATTTGTTTTTGCTTTTTGAAAAAGAGGAAAGCAGCTCCAACTCATAACTAAACAAACCAAAGTCACCTAGAAAATTTAACAGTTACCCTACGTACATATAATAAAAACTCTGTATATCTATGAATAGTAATACTAATAATAATAAAAAATAAATAAAACCCCACCTAGAGTGATAAAGTTGTCGTATAACTTTCATCCTTAGGTGCTAGCTAGTAATTATCACCATCAATTTAGGTCTCTCACTCGGCAATGGAGGCTAAACAGCAAAATGGGGCTTCCCTCATTGTACCTCTCATGCATAATGAGAATCGCTATGAGCAACCAGATGTAAAGTCACATAATATTGATGTTCAAAACACTTCCAAGTCCAACACCACGTCTTTTGTGGGGGCTTGTTTCAATGGAATCAATGCATTGTCAGGTTATTTCTCTTTTTCTTCTTGTTTCTTGTTTTTGGTATTTTTATTTATTTTTTATATCTGGAATTTAGAAATATATTAATCCATTGGCCTCCATTTGGCTTATCATAAGTAAATTTGTTTTCCACATGTTATAGGCTATCAGTATATAACTGGTTTTGGATTTTGTTGAATAAGAATGGTTTCTTGGAACACAACAAGGTTTAAATTTAATATTTTGGAATCTAGAGTCTCACATATTTGTGCTCCATGGAGTCCATGCTCTTGAATCTTGATGGAATCAGAACAGACCCCTTTCCAAATTGGACATGCATGTTATCAATGGCTTAGGAGTATATTAAGGCAATGTCCATTTTTTGAAAATGCTGGAGGGTGCTCTTTATTTCGAAAAGTATATTAGTATTAGCATAATTACGTTATCGTATAATGTACTATAGGGTGCTTGCTATACATATATTCAAATCAAGTCCCATACTAGAGTTTATTTGCGAATGAGTATTCTTTGTTTAATAATCGAATCTAAACTTAGTTTGAACTTATTTTGTGTGCTATATAAATTAATATAAACAAAACTTTTTTTTTAGTAAAATTAGAGCTATTCATAAATAAGTCAGTTCATTTATAGCCCTAATCATTGTTACTTATAAGTAACTTTAATGGGTTTTACACATAAGAATATAAATTTTATGTAGACTAGTAAAACTGAATATTCTTGCTTTATATGTATGTATCTGAAATATATATATATATATATATATATATATATTGACATTTTGGCCTTTGAATACTTTAGAAGGAAAATAAAAAGAACATGTAATAAACTACGATTCTGTACATTAGAAGTGAGATTGAGGATTTATATTTTTGCAGCGCAAACATACTTATCGTGAATTTGGTTCCCCAGTTATTGGGACCAGCCAATATTGTGTGGTGCTGGTCCCCCAGTTATTGGGACCAGCCAATTTGGTCCCCCAGGTTGGAATATTAAGGTTCAAAGATGTTCTATCTGAATCAACATCTTGAATTGGCTCATCGATCTGATGAGAGAACGACTTATAATTAGTGGCAGAAAAGCCCTCTCCCAAAAGAATGAATTTCTAATCATTATTTTACCTCATTTATCATGGGTTTCTATTTTTTGAGCTCATCATGCATGTTTTATTTTTGAAACATTAGATACTCGTTTCTCAAACTTCAAATGAAAAAGACATCCATGCCAGCCTCCATTTGGGTACTGCGTTTTGCGTCCACGTCTGGACGCAAAACGCGTTTCACCTTTTTTTTTTTTTTTTTTGGTGCCGTGATTGTTGATTGGAAAGGTATGAACAGTGCAAACATCAGCAACTTTTTCAGCACATTTTAATCAACTTTTCAGCAACTTTTTAGTCACGGGACTCATAAATTTCACTTTTTAACAACTTTTTCATTAAAAATGGGTCTTACGATACTATTTATATATTTAAAAATTATTTTGTTACAGTGTCTTTCAGTTTTCAGATTTAAAGATCCATTTGGATACAACTAAAAATTGAAAACTGAAAAACACTGTAGCAAAATAAATTTTAAATGTGTAAATAGTACCATGAGACCCATTTTTAATGAAAAAATTGCTAAAAAGTGAGATTTATGGGTCCATGAATAGTGCACGGGACCCACTGATGTGCACTGTTCACGTCTTAAAGTCAAAGAGAGCGGTTAAAGAAAAAAAAAAAAAAAAAAAGGCAAAAAACGCAAACGCGGGAGCTAGACGCAAAACCCAAATGCACAAGAAGTTGATATATATGCAAGATAGTGATTTGAAAGAGAACTAAAGCATTCACAACAAGAGAGGTATAATGTCATTTTAGCATCTAAATTTGTAAAATAAGGTCCACAGTAAAGCTGCTAAAACAAAATAACAAAGGAGCTACAGTAATTTGCCGCAGCTTACTGTAACTATAAACTTTTAAAAAAAATAATTATTCTTTCTCTCTCCTGTTTAGCATGTGTTTGGATCGGGATTATAAATGAAAATTATTTCACTATTAAGCTTATTTTACCTACTATTCATGGGTCTTACTGCACTTTTTAGCACTATTTATGAGCTCACTGTACTATTTCAACTAACTTTTACCTTTATCTACAGTACTTTCAGTAATAATTTTTCAGTTTCAACAAAATAAGCGGTATCCAAACACAACATTATTTTAAAAAAAAACTTTTCTTCTCCCTTTTTCTTCATTCTGCAGCCATTTCTCTCTCTCTTTTTTTTTTCCTCTCTTCTTCTCCTCTTTGAGCTCTCTCCCTACCTCATCTAACTCAAAAACTCAGCAACAATGGTGGTGGGGTTGAAATCGGCAACAGTTATGGTGGTGATTGAAATCAGCAACAGTGGCAGTTCTGTGGTCTAGATCGGCGATGGGCGGCATCGGTTTCTCTCTTCCCTTTCTTCTTCTTCTTTTTTTTTTTTCTTTCTTTTTTTAAATTTTCTTTTGCTATGGCCAAAAATCTCTCTCTTTCTTATTGTGTGCTTGGTTATTGGTTGATTTGGGTTTGGGTTTGAAATATGGGATTTTGTGGTGGTTATCAGTCTGATCTTAGGCTGGGGTTTGCAATGGTGGCTAGTGGGTGGCTGGGTTTTGGTTTATGGTGGTGGATGGTGGGTAGTGGCTTGGGTTTTCTAATGGTGTTGGTGGTGGTGGATTGGGTTTTCTGATGGGGTGGTGGTGGCTTGGTTGGTGGATTGGGTTTTTGATGGGTGGTGGTGGCTTGGGTGGTGGCTTGGATTTTTTGATAGTGGCTGATGGTAATGTAGTAGGTTATTTTTGTTTGGGAGAAGACAGAGCAAAGATAGAGAGAGAGGAAGAAACACATAAGAATAAAAAAGAATTAAAAATAATAAAGAAATAATATTTTAATGAGATGGTAAAAAAATAAAAATAAAACTTTTGTTGGGGGGCGTATTATAAAATGTAGTGTTAAAATAGATAAAGTAGTATTTTGAATTGGTAAAAGTTATAATTTTTAGCAATTTTACTACTCAATTTATTTGAAGCTGATTTGATTTCACTGTACTATATACCTTTTCCAAGAAAAGTCTGTGTGTGTGTGTGTGTGTGTGTGAAAACACGTGGTTGTATTCATTTTTCACCGATAGTAGAAGATCGAACAGTCCAAAAGCTAATCATCAAAATTTCCTGATAGAGTTTGACGTACATCTATCCCCACTCACATGTTGTGGAAGCCTCTTTCACTTTTTCTGGTCGGGGAAAGAAAGGATGAGATTGATGACAAGATTAGTCATTCTCGGACATTCTGGCCTTTTGCCCTTAATTTTTAAAAAATTTAGCAATATGCCCCTGTTTTGAAATTATATAGGCATATGCCCCTGTTTCGATACTCGATTACCCTAAAATCGAGTTTCAACGCAAAACTCGATTGGTTTAAAATCGAGTTATGCCCGATCAAACTCAAAAAAAAAAAAAAAAAAAAAAAAAAAAAAAATTTGCATAGAACTCGACTTCCAGGAAGTCGAGTTTCATGTAAATTTTTTATAAGATACCAAGTTCAAGGGTCCTATAACGGCGTTTTTAAGCCCTATAGTGACGTTTTTAAGCCCTATAGCGGTGTTTTTTTACAAAATTTTTTTTATAAGTGTCAATACCAGGTTTAGTGGCCCTATAGCGGCGTTTTTAAATCCCTATAGTAGCGTTTTTCTGAAATTTTTTTTATAAGTGTGAGTGAATACCAGGTTCAGTAGCCCTATAGTGACGTTTTTAAGCCCTATAGTGGCGTTTTGGAACTCGATTTCCATTTACTTGAGTTTCATGCAATTTTTTTTTTTTTTTTTAATAATAATTTTGATCGGGCATAACTCGATTTTAAACCAATTGAGTACTTTAAGTAACTCGATTTTAGGGTTATCGAGTATCGAAACAGGGGCACGAACCTATATAGTTTCGAAATAGGGGCATATTGCCAATTAAAAAAAAAAAAGGGTAAAATGCCAGAATGTCCAGTCATTCTCAATTGATACGTGTGTGATGAAAATTGCTACAGGATATTGCTATTACATAGTTATTATATAAATTTTAGAAAGTATTTTGTCAATTTTTCAATAACAATTTTAAAGGGTATTTTTTTATTTGGATAAAACTTTTTTGAGGGGGTATTTGGATAAAACTTAGTTATAGTAATTATGTACTATTCTTTAGGTTTATTTATTTATTTATTTCTAAAATTTAGTTATGTGGCTTTTTTATTATGAGATGAAAGTGCATTTTTAGTTAAGTACCGTTACATGACTGAATTTTAAAAAGAAAACCTAAGAAATAGTACCTAAATATTGTACTTAAGTATTGTATTTTTAGCTAAGTTTGTTTTTTATAAAAAACTTAGCTAAGTTTTGCCCTTGTTATTATTGTTTTGATGTGATATCACACTGTAAACCTTTTGTAAATTTTTCTTGATATATTTACTGTATAAATATTTAAATATCATTAACATGTTGGGTATTTGGGCTAAAAATCCCCCATATGTTTGATGAACATGTGAGCTTCGACGACCATTCATGTACAAACCTCCCTCCCCCGATAAACCTGGAATTTTCAAATGTGCCTAAACTGAGACGGTGAGTTTTTAAACACAGAGGCACCTGATCACATGGTAAATAATAGTTTTCTACCCAATGTGTGTGCTATTAAATGTTTTCACACATGATGAATTATAATAATTGCTGTTGTATTTTGATGCTATTGGCATATGCTCTGCATTATCAAAAAAATATTGGCATATACTCTGCCAATTCTCCTATTATGAATTAATATAAATTCGTCGTTTACAAAAAACATTAAAAAAAAAAAAAACATAATTAGAACTTGTCAGAAAGTACTTTTTTCCCTTCTAAAATAATAAAAAATTGAATAATAAAAACAAAACACACTTTCTTTCTTTTACTCTTAGAGCAACAGCATGAGTTCATGCAAATTTTCAGTCTATTTTACAAGAAAAAACCTACTTTTCTATTTTACACATCCACTTTTATAAAGCACTCATATCAGTTTATCTATTCTACACATTTATTTAATAAAATATTCATTCTTTTTACATTTTTTATTATTTCCTTCCTTCTCCTCTCTGAAATCCTCTCATAGACCCAACACAAACCCAAAATCACCCACACCTAGCCACCAGCCACCATCAATGATCAAATAGAACAAACCCCAGATGGAATTACAAAGAGAAAAAACCAAATACAAGATCGCTGGACTCATTGCTAGAGCAACAAGAAACAGGAAACTGGTCCATCTAGAAGCTCATGCACAAATCACTGGCGTTCATTACTTCTTCGGAATTCACCGTCTTCTCTGTCGAATCAAAGCATAAACGGGTGTCGTGGGGTTCCACATCCGACGAAGTCAAGCCAATGATTCTCCGTTTCTTTGAGATTAACACCCTGAGTAACAAGATCGACGATCAAACCCATCGATCAACCCCATTCAACCCACTGATTAACCCCATTCAACCTGAATGGAAGCTAGAGGAAGAGAGAGAGGAAGAAACCTGACTAAACCCGATCAAACAACGATCAACAGAAGCTAGAGGAAGAAAGATTTATGAGATGAGAGAAAGAGAGAGTTGAGCCTAAAAGAGTTGAGAGGAGAGAGAAACAAATACTAAAATAATATATAGACGAGCTACAGTAACCGTGTAAATATACACAGTTACTGTAGCTAATGTGTATATTTACACATTTTTACACCTACTAATATGAGTATTTTTTTGCTCAAAATGTGTAAAATGGGTACATTTTTCTATTTTAGAAGACTAAACATATGCTGATGCGGTTGCTCTAACGAAATACATATGAATATCATGCCTAAAAGACAAGGGCCTCTCATGGTTAGTACAAAACAATGCTAAATGTGCACATGTCCTACTCGCAGAGGAAGAAGAAATACAAGGATTGTCTCACTATTTCTCCAATTGAGTATATGAAATTTTAATTAAAAATTAAAATTAAAATTAAGTATACGAAATTGACACGTGATAGAAGATGACAATATAGAATGTGTTTTAGAGTTCTTGAGAGTTGGGGATGACACATGTTTTAAAGCCTAGGCTTGCGTATTTATACCCTCTCATATTGCAACATTGTAATTCAGCAAAAAAAAATATTGCAACATTGTAGACTGTAGTTCTATAAATATCGGTACCTTGGGTTCTTAATTTCTTAGCTTTTCCAAGTGTTGAACTATTCAACATTCTAGTAAGTACATCTCTCCGATCTCTCTCTCTCTCTCTTTCTCTCTCCACCAATGGATGCCAAGCTCTGTGAGCCTCTCATTCATGATGAGACGCAAAATGGGCTAGCTCCCAAGCTAGAGGAAGTGGAATCAAACTGTCATCATTTGAATACAACCAGCGTTTCTTTCTTCAAAACGTGTTTTAACGGACTCAATGCTCTGTCAGGTTCTACTTTCTACCTTTGTTTTTTCATACCAGCGAAATTTCATTGTTGTTTTCATAATTAGAAAGTTTGTATTGTTTGTCTTCGGTAAACAATTATGTTTTATTATTTTTTTTTTTCAATGACATGTTTGAATCCAACTAGTTAAAAGTTAAGACCCCAGAAATAGAATAGGCCTATTTTCTAAGCATTTTGTTACATTTCTTTGTTCTAAGCTAGATATGGTGAATTTATTAAAATTCCCATATCATGAATTTCTTAATTAACAACCAAAAATCTTGGAGTTATTCGTTTATGAAATGCTTTTGTTTATTTTTTTGTGAATCACTGAAACCATTTTTCTTTATATAGATTTACACTGCTAGTTCAAGCAAGGAATTCTATGTCTAATTCTTTCTTTATCTGGTTTTTTCAGGAGTTGGGATATTGTCAGTTCCATATGCACTATCAGAAGGAGGATGGTTAAGCTTGATACTTCTCTTTGTTATCGCGAGTGCAGCCTTTTATTCAGGCTTGTTGATGCAAAGATGTATGGATACAGATTCTGATATAAGAACTTATCCTGATATAGGCTACCGTGCATTTGGTAACATTGGAAGAATATTGGTATCCGTTTTCATGTACGTAGAGCTCTATATGGTTGCAACAGGATTCTTGATTCTTGAGGGGGATAACTTATACTACTTGTTTCCCAACACCGGAGTTGAAATTGCCGGTATAGCAATCGAAGGAAAACAAATCTTTGTGATAGTTGTGGCTGTCGTAATTTTGCCTTCTGTTTGGTTGGATAATCTTAGCCTTCTTTCCTATATCTCGGCTAGTGGGGTTTTAGCTTCTGTTATTATCCTTGGCTCAATCTTATGGACTGGTGCATTTGATGGAATTGGCTTTGATCAAAAGGGGACAGTTTTTAATTGGAATGGAATCCCAACGGCTGTTAGCTTATTTGCCTTCTGTTATTGTGCACATCCAGTCTTCCCTACATTATACACTTCAATGAATAACAAACGTCAATTTAGCAATGTAAGTATAAACAACTTGTTTGAGTTTTCATAGCAGAGTAGATTTCATTTTTACATACATCATATGATTTATTGTGGAACATAACTTTTGAAATTAACACTACTACAAACCGAACAAATTTCATAGTTTTGTTTTAGAACTTATTAGGTGGTAGATTGTGATCGATAGAACATAACTTTTGCATAGGACTTTCATTGATATCACTTTTACTATACACTAACCACGATTTTCAACCACAACATTTGTGAAAAAAGTTAAGAAATTTGTTAAGAAATAGGTGTAAATATGATAGAAGATGCTTTAGCCGTTTATATTGCTCACTTTTACTTTGCAATGGAAAATATGAGAAGCAAGATGCCTTTAGCTGTTTATGTTACTCACTTCTACTTTGCTATATTTGTTGCAGGTCCTCCTTGTGTGCTTTATATTATGCACCATTAGTTATGCATCAATGGCAGTTTTTGGTTACTTAATGTTTGGGTCAAATGTTCAATCACAGATAACTTTAAACCTTCCCATTGGAAAACTTAGCTCAAGAGTGGCAATATACACCACTTTGGTCAATCCTATAGCCAAATATGCATTGATGGTTACACCTCTTGTGAATGCTACCAGAAGTTGGTTTCCATATCAATACAACAAAAGGGTGCTTAGCCTCTTAATCAGCACATGCCTTGTAATCAGCACTGTTATTGTAGCCTTGGCTGTTCCCTTTTTCGCGTATCTCATGTCATTGGTTGGAGCATTTTTAAGTGTCTCAGCTTCGATTATACTGCCATGCTTATGCTACTTGAAAATTTCAGGCACTTATAAAAGATTTGGTTGTGAAATGGTGATTATATGGGGCATAATACTAATGGGTGTTGCCATCACAATAAGTGGTACTTACATATCTCTCTTGGAAATAATACATCATCTGTAAGAAGAGGATTTCTCTTTGTTGCTAGTAGAGTTTTGGCATTGTAATAAACTACTGAGTACTCAGAGAAGGGAATACGTGATTTATTAGAAGAAGTTGCCGTTATCTGTTCTGGACTAAAGTTCATAGATATAAGGACTTGGACTTGTACACTAATTTTTAGAAATTGTAGCTATTTTGCATGGAAATATGATTTCCGTGGGTGAATGAAATATTTTTGAATTGATAGTGTTTCTTTATTTCTCCCATGGGAAACAAAGTGTGGAAACATGCTCAACCTGTTTGTATAGCCAATGCAATTTTTAAATTAAAAAATGCTATCACTATGTTTGTATTCGCAAATATCCTTGGCACTTCAAAACTTCTATTGTGGTACAGGGTCAGCATATCATACATGGAATGAAGACAATTTTTTTTTTCTTTTTATAAAAATTTTAATTCAGCTTGATTAATAATATCTACCAAAGATTTTGGTGCAAGAGTATAAGAAAGAAATATAACAGCTTTTTAAAGCTTTACTTTTTCACATACAACTATTTCATAAACAAAAAGCTATATCAAACGCAGGTCAGCAAAGGATATCTTTTAACTAGATAAGGGTGAAGTAATAATTAAAAAAAAAAAAAAAAAAGCGAAAAGGAGAGTATATAAATGAACTCATTTGATCAATGTTGCTAATGGACGCCAGCTTATGCTTAGGGATTCTGTATTCAAAATATTTTAAAAACCTTTTGAGAAGACCTTACATGCATTGATGCACATGAGACATGTATTGACAAATGCCAAAAACCAAAGCAACAAACAAAACTAACAAAAAAGAATGAAAGAAAAGCATGGTGTTTTATTGGATTATATATGAAAAAGAACAACGTGATAAGAGCATCAGTAATAGGAAGGCTAAATGCCAAAATGAAAGCTGCTTTTACCATTCAAGCCCAAAAACCCACTCCATTTGGCATTGTAAAATACAAGTATTGTAAAAAAAAATACAATTCTGCTACAGTGCGATTCTACATTTAGAATCGCACTGTAGCTGAATGGTAAAAGCAAAAAATATATTTTAATCACTTTAGTCTTCTCTCTCCTCTCTCTGTAATTATAATCTTTCTCTCTATCTTTCTGCATTCTCTTCTTCGTGCTCTCTTCTTCAACGGCGTGGAGGCAACGGCGTGGAGGTCCGTTGGTTGTGATTTTTCCGATGGGTTTGATGGTGGGTTTCAGTGTTTGATGGGTTTGTTTGGTAGTGGGTTTCGGTGAAGATGATGATGACGGGTTTGGGATGAATAGAGACGGCAACGGGCGACGGCGACAGCGACGGGTTTGGGATGAATAGGGACGGCAACGGGCGACGGGTTTGGGTTTGGGTTTGGTGAGAACAGATGGGTTTGATTTTGGATTTTGGATTTTGATTTTGATTTTGATTTGGCTGGATTTTGCTATGGATTTTTCTCAGCAGAGGTGGGTGGTCTGATTGAGAAGCTAGACGGTGGTGGTGGATGGTGGCTGTGGGATTGTTGGTGGTGGCTGTGCTGTGTTTGGGTCTGGCGGCATGGGTTTGCTGCCTGGGTTTTTTTTTTTTTTTTTTTTTTTTTTTTGGGTGTTGATGGTAAATTATGGGTTGGTTGTGGTGGTGGTAGTGCGGCAGTGGTGGTGTCTGTGGTTGTTGAACAAAAATAAAGAGAGAGAGAGAATAAATAATGTGTTTAGTGTAAATGATGGTAATTGTGAGATATATTATTTTATTGTGTAGAAATATTATTTTAATGAGTAGAATAGGAAAATAAAAGTTGGGATGTTGGGTGTATTGTAAAATGGTATGGTATAATTGATAAAGTAGGTTTTTGAGGTGGTAAAATAAGATGAGATATAGAATTCGGATGCGGATGCTCTAAGGGAGTATTAAATGAACTTTCTTTGGTCTCCCAAAGCTGAGTAATCTCTCTCTCTCTCTCTCTCTCTCTCCAACCCATCCCACCCTCCAAGACTATGAAATTGTATCATAATATGCTGAATGCTGATACGAATTAAGTAGTAATATGCACCACTTTTCTCTTTACCCCTTTATTTTGCCAAACCCATAATATTAGTTTATATGCAAAATAAAAGTAGATTATTAATTTCTAAAAATTTTAATACGACTAAAATGAGCACTTCAAGCATGGCGTTTGTTACATCCTGAAATAAAGAAAGTATATACTTTGTGGTATATAAGAAAATAGCTAGCATAGGTTAAATTATATTGCAAACATACTTTGTGTTAATACATTTTAAATTAAATATGTTGAAACTCAAAATAACTGAAGATGAATAAAGATATGAATTATAATAAAATTTGTTAAAGAAAGAGTTATTTGTATGTAAGTTAGATTAAATAAATTAAGAGAAGTTTTCTAAATTAATAAATAACATGTAGGTTATGTGAAGGGTTGGAAGACTATATATATGGCTATGCTATGGACTAATTTCATATCAAGAGTGAATGAAGAGAAATAGTTAAAAGCAAAGAGTAATACTTGAGAGATTTCGGGCCAAAGAAAGGTGTTCTTCTGGTGGAGCTTTGGGTTTGAATACTTTGTGCAGAAACTATTCTAGCCATACAACATTTGTTGGGCTGTTGTATCCTGAGGGAGACAAGTCAGAGAAGGCCTGCACCGATTACAAAGATTAGCCAACCAAGGGCTTGAATCTCCTTAAAAAGAGCGAGTGCCGTGCCTCAGTCCAAATATAGTGTTGTGTTCATCTCTTCGAATTAATAATATTCAACGTATTATTCAGTTTCTCTTTGTGTTATTTCCATTATTATTGTGTTTGCACCATCACTTTGTGTTGAAATTAAGTTCTTTTTGATATTATAATCATATGCTATTCTTTAGATTTTAAATTCTTTTTGACATTTTTATATTGACTACTTGAAAAAAATTTCTAACTTTTCCTTTGTTTGGTATGTACTATGTAGTTGCAATATATATATATATATATATATATAATACAATGCAGTAAGAAATAAAATTAATTGGCTTATTTAAGTTTGGAGTTTTACAAAGAATTCTAATAGAATTTAAACCTTGGGCTATGAGGTGGAGAAACTGAATTTCATGCCCAATGCACTATAGCAAAATGACATTGTCACCTTACAAGTTACAACCAAAGTGTTTTAGGCTTTTAACAATATAAGTTGCAGCCATGCATTTAAAGTTAAAACTCTAAATCTAAAATAAACTAGATATAGCTATTTTTTTTTTTATAAAACAAAATGATATATTTGATACTGTTGAGGGGGAAATTGATACCTCTGAATAAAATGTTGGGAAGCCAAACCGAAACTCAACTATGGGCTTTAGAGATGGTGCCCAAAGGCTTTCAATGTGATGACAAGCCTATCCAAACAAGAAATAGAGATAGCACCTAACAAAACAACAACAGAAACCCAAAGAAAAACATTTTACGATACTTAGTACATTAGTGGTCCTGTTCTGATAGTTCAAAGGAAATAAATTCTCCAGCGGTAAGGGTGAAGTTGCACTTAAGTCCAAAAAGATAAATTGTCCAACGGCAGGGGTGAAATTACACAGTCCAGCAATCAATAATTAGATAAATTTAGAAATATGTTAACTCCTAGAGGTCCTTGTATGTCTCGATCAAGAGGAATTCATGGTACTTTCAGCCATTATTACATCAATGTGAGGGAAGAGTTCGATCGTTATAAATACATCATATCCTTCGACAGTAAAATAAAAAGTAAAAATTAAAGGTTCCATAGGAAGAAGAAAAGAAGGATTAATTGGCATGGTGTGAAGGGAGAGAGAGATCTCAGCTCAGTGCAACGAGTATTAAACTAAGATTTTGGTGAGTATGTGTTTATAAGGCATGAGCGAAGTGAATGTGGGCTGTTTTGAGTGAGTGGGATAGGATTAATACTGAGATTGAAGCTTTTTGTGAGTAATGGGCTGTTTG
The DNA here is from genome assembly GCA_019022515.1 of Quercus aquifolioides. Lineage (NCBI taxonomy): Eukaryota > Viridiplantae > Streptophyta > Magnoliopsida > Fagales > Fagaceae > Quercus > Quercus aquifolioides. The sequence continues at coordinate 23,370,270 of CM032327.1, read as the reverse complement.
TGACTAGTTGGAGGACATTTTTTGAGCTGTGATTGTGTGAAGGGGGGAGAAGAATATCTGGGATTAGATGAGTGTAGGCTAAAGATGATGGGTGGTGAGCTTAAGGAGAGCTAAACCACCAGCAAAAATGGCAAACGAATCCAAAGTCTTAGAGGGGGGTAGATGTCCTCTAGTGGGCTGAGGTGTTTATGTTTTTATAATGGGGCTTTAGAGAAGCATTAATTAACAAGAATCCAAAAACGTAGTACTAATCAGAGGTGATGGATCAAGACTAATCTTCCTGAGATTTTTGGCCAGAATTAAGAGATTTACTTTAGGGGCTGCCTTGCTTCTTTGGGTAATGATGAGATTCTAGAGTGCTTTGCATTTAATGCTAGGATTTCTGGAGCTAAGCTTAATCAATGTGACTAAGGCATGTTATCAAAAACGAACCCTAATGCTACAATTGAGATTTGGACCCCCAAAAAGTAAGATTTAACACCCCAAGCCAAGTGTCAAGCTCTAAGTCTATTTCAGGGGGTTCTGCTGGATATCCCTTTATGCCTTCCAAACCACATGTTCCCAATTTTTCCCCTTTAGGAGTCATGGGCTTAGCACATGAATCGTGTCTTGAATGTTTTTAACATTTAGAGCATCAATTTGTAGAGGTTTGGATAGTTTGGTTTCAGCTCCCCTTTCACTGGAGGTACACTCTTAAGGAAGATGATGGAGTTCCATCTTCTTTTAGACTTTATCTGATATGACAGCCCTCGAGTACTATTCACGTCAGGTAGAGGGTGACAGAAAACTGATGGGACAGCCCCTAGTTCATCCTCAAAGACTTGGTTTTCTTGTAAGAGCTTCTAGCTGTACTTTGGTTAGGGATGAACAAGGGCTGGTTGCCCACTTTCAAGCTTCTTTCTAGGACCTTTTTAGGCTGGCACTTTGCTCCATTTCAGCACTTTTAGTTGGGCCACATGGCCCTTTCTTTACTTGGGCTTGTTCCCTACTCCATGAGATTCTTGGGCCTACAAAATGGGCATTAAAGACATGTTTTGCCATGGGTTTTTTACTCCTCGTGGGCTTTAGTTGTTAGTAGAAATAAAATGAATCCACGAACTTTAATAAATATTTATGATAGATTTTGGATATTAATTTCCATGGGCTTTAAATAACAACTTGTATAATTTCTCATAATTTTTGCTATGGATTACTTTGTAAATGATATTTTCTTTGGGGCTTTTTAAATAATGACCTCCAATATTTTCTTGAGAATAATATTTACCATGTGCTTTAAATAAATATGATAACAACCACTATAATGGAATAATGTGATATTCTCATGAGTTTCTCTATAGATAATCATAATGGACATGTAGGATGAATAATTACCATGAGTTTTGGTAATAAATATTATGAATGTTGTGATGTAAGATAGATAGTGAACATGAGTTTACAATATGAAATAAATAAATATCATAGGTCTAATAATCATAACTTCCCATGGGCTTTTATAAGATGATTGCCATAGGTTTTGAGAATAGATAATTTATAAATTCCATGAGCTTGTAATATTATAGTAATAGGTTTAAGAATCTAAAGTATTGTTCATTATTGGACTTTTAAGTGAAATAATTATGATATAGTATTTTGCCAAGTATTAATAATTGGGCTTTCGATAAAATAGTGCCATAGTTAGCTTGGGCTTTTAATAGTGCCAACGTAAGTTGGGCTTTTGATATTGCCAATGAGAATTAGGCTTTTGATATTGCTAGTGAGAACTGGGCTTTGATATTGCCAATGAAAATTGGGCTTTGATGTTGCCAATGAAAATTGGACTTTGTTTTGATGTTGCCAATGAGAATTGGGCTTTGATATTGGATTTGAATTCCATTGATAAAATTGTTTTGCCATGGACTTGAATCATGGGCTTTTCAAATATTGCCAATTATAAATATTCTTGGGCTTTAAATAGAATAAGATGTGCGTATTGGGTTCATAAGGCCAGTTCTGGGCTTAGCTAAATAATGATAATAAAATTGGATAAAATATGAGTTTTTGGGCTTTTGTGATACTTTATATCACGACCCAATTTAGATAATGAGATATGAAACATTTGTGATTAACATAATAATAGAGTAAAAAATATTTGGGAAAAACCAATAACTTATTAGTAGTATAAATAGGTGGTACTCAAATAAAATTAGGTATAAAAAAAAAAGTACCCTAACAGATGCCTAATAAATACTTTGCATAGAATGAATGAATTAGTTACGCAAAAACTAAAGAAATGCATATAGAATGTGTGACATTACTTATTTCAGTCCACTTTGGTCCAGTTCAGTCTATTTGGTCTATTACAGTCCAGTTTAGTCTATTCTGTCCCCTTTGGTCCATCTTGGTCCAATTAAGTCTACTCAGTGCATTACGGTCCAGTTCGGTCTATTTGATCCACTTTGGTCTTTCGGTCCAGTGTGGTCCACTTTGGTCCATTTTGGTTCATTCATGTCCAATTCAATTCACTTTGGTCTAGTTCGATCTATTTGATCAACTTCGGTGTACTTACTTAAAAATGGGAAAAGACAGGTTTAGGGTAGGAGTCAATTATTTGAGTAATATTAATAGCAAGTATACGATAATTTTTTATTATCATAATAATTTCCTTACGAGAATGAAAATTTTGAATTATATATTTGTAACTTAAAAATTTTAGTTGTACTAAATGAAATTAGGAAAATGGAATGCATGATAATAATAGTTAAAAGAATCCTAATAGAACTTAAACCTTGGGCTATGAGGTGGAGAAACTGAATTTCTTGCCTAATGCACTATAACAAAATGGCAGTCACCGAACAAGTTACAATCAAAGTGTTTTAGGCTTTTAGAAATATAAGTTGCAGCCATGCATTTAAAAGTTAAAACTCTAAATCTAAAGTAAACTAGAAATAGCTATTTTATATTATAAAAAAAGAAGAAGGATAAATTCGATACCTAAGAAAACTTTGCATAGAATGAATGAATTAGTTACGCAAAAACTAAAGGAATGTATATAGAATGTGTTACATTACTTATTTCAGTCCACTTTGGTCCTTTTCGGTCCTGTTTAGTCAATTTGGTCCATTACGGTCCTGCTTGGTCTATTCAGTCCCATTCGATCCATTTTGGTCCATATCAGTCCAGCTCAGTCTATTCGGTCCACTTTGATCTTTCGGTTAGGTGCGGTCCACTTTGGTTCATTCGTGTCTAATTCGATTCCTTTTGCTTCGCTTTTGTCTAATTTAGTATACTTGATCAAGTTCGGTGTACTTAAAAATTGGAAAAGACAGATTTGGGTTAAGAATATTATCAATTATTTGAGTAATATTAATTGTAAGTAGGGATGTTCACGAAACTGCACAAACCGCACCAAAACCAATTCCAAAATGGCATAACTACACCACATCGCAACTAACAGTGCACCGCACCGCATGGTGCAGTACAGTTTGCGGTTTTATAATAAGAAAACCACATCGTACCACACCCTCTCTATATATTAATATATTTATTTTTTTCAATATTAAATATATTATTAATAGTTTAATAACCCTAACTTTCAAAAAAAAAAAAAAGTTTAATAAACCTAGCGGCTAGCTACTAGGGTATTGAACTATTATAATATAAAATACACATTATTAATAGTTTAATACCCTAGTCTAACTCACTGTATCAGCTTCTAAAAAAAGAGAAAAAAAAGCGTATCACTCTCTCACTCTCTGTCTTAGTGTCTTAGCCCTCTGAGCCCTTCGTTCAAAACCCGCTGACACAATTTAAACAATTTCCTGTTGGGTTTACAATTAATACTTTCTTTGGATTTGTAATTCATTTCATGCTTTGCTTTAGTACGCATGACTGGCATTGCTTTGAGTATGGGTAATTCTTTTTTGCTTTGTACCTAGTGTTTCACATAAACTCTTTACTTCATATTCTTGATTTAAAGTGAAGAGCAATAGATTTTGATAGTTAAAATATTTAAGTTTCTTGTCACTGTACCTTGTTCAAACTACTTGACTTCATTTAAATGTTTGATGTATACCTGAGAATCTGAGATAGTGATATTATTGATATATGTTGAATTGTATGGTGATATATGTTGAATCTTTATATAGCAGGTGTATTATTGGCTAAGATAGTAATATATGTTCAATTTTTGTTATATACCAAGTGTATTATAGTTCTTGAAAACAAAGCTTTGGGCTGGCCCAAACCAACCTAGAAAGTGTTGATTAGGAAAGCCAGCCAAAATAAAGAAAAACTAGCTCAATAATTTAAAACTTAGCCCAAAACAAAGGGAAAAATCAGTTTTGGGCTGAGCAGGAAAAGCCCAAAATTTGAAAAATATACCGGCTTCAAACTATTCAAACCGCATTTTGTACACCACACTACACATGTGACCACAAGAATGAGGTTTGGTGTGGTTATAGTTTTGGCTAAACTATACACCGCACCGCAGTGCACATGTGACCACAAAAATGAGGTGCGGTGCAGTTATGGTTCTGGCTAAACCACATCGCAAAGTGCGGTGCTAAAAATGGCCCAAAACTGCACCGCACCACAAACACCCCTAATTGTAAATATACGATAAGTTTTGATTATCATAATAATCTCCTTAAGAAAATGAAAATTTTGAATTATAAATCTGAAACTTAAAAATTTTAGTTATATCAAAAGAAATTATGAAATCAGAATGTATAATAATAATAGTTAGAAGAATATGGACCACTTCAAAAACAAATAATATAAATCAAAAACACACAAAAAATGATAAAATTATTTATTAGTAAAAATAGGGAGATAGAAATTACTTTTAGAAATTGTTATTAGCCATGTTAGCGTCTAATGTGCCATCTATGCATTCCGTGCCCCACGTAAGCAATTTTTGTTAGTGAAATAACGGTAGGGACTAAATTGAAAACAATTTTCAACATTTAGGGACTAGAATAGGAGCTCAAGAAAAGTAGGGACCTAAGTGAAAAATGGCCCAAAAAGTGGGTACCAAAAAAGTATTTTCACCTTTAAAGTATCCATTCACCTTAGGCCAAATAAAACTTGAAGCCAAACATCCACTCACCTATAAACACCCCCCCCCCCTTTCCAAGTAGAGGCTTTTGCCATTCTCTGGGCTATACAACTTGCACCATTTGAAGGATGGGACAAGATCATTTTTGAAGGAGGCACTAAAAGTTTCTTTAATAGCCCATCCTTTAGCAGTTGCTCTTTTCAGTGGGTTAAGCAGCCAAGCTCTCTTTAACCTCTTTTGCCTCTTTCAATAATCACTGTCTGCCTAGTGACTTAGGGCTCGTTTGGTAATGTTGTTCTAGTAACGTTGTTTGTATTTTTTGGAAATACGTGTGGGTGAAAAAGTATGTGGAAATACGTGTAATGTTGTTTAAACACTGAAAACTATTATTCAAAATACACAACCAAACAACCCCTTAGTTCTTGTATGAAAGGCGTATTGCTTTTTCTTTTCCTTTTATTGAATGAATAAATATTGAAGTTTATCAAAAAAAAAAAAACCTTAGATAGGCCAAATCAAACTTGAAGCCAATAAGAATAGAAGAAACTCATATTCCTTAGAAATACAAGTACACTTAACAATATAAAAAGCCAGCCTACACCAATTAAACATGCAAATTCTCCCTAAATTATTTTCAAAAAGGCACCGGCTTTTCTTCTCCACTAGTCGCAGACTTACGAAATACATGGGAATAAATAATTATTTTGTATTGTAATATAATGCATAATTTTTTCTCTAAGTTCTTCTTAAAAATTAAACAATTTCTATTCGGTCCAATTAGGTATACTACAGTCCCATTCGGTCCACTCGGTCAATTTCGGTCATCTTCAATCCATTTATAAACTAATTGAACCTTAAATTGATTCTTTTTATAAGTTTCCTTTTCAATTTTAGCTCAAAAATTCATTTTTTTCGTAATATTTTGGTTTAAAAGTATGAAATTCTAATATATTTGGGCTAAACTCTTTAATTTTGTTTAGTTAAAAAATATAAAGAAAATAGATATTAGAAATTAGAAATATAAGCCTTGAAAATGCAAAAAAAAAAATGATATATATTCAAAATTCTTATTCAGTCAATTTTGCCCTCTTCGATCCTATTTGGTCCATTCGGTCTTACTCAATCCATTCTGTCCACTAAAGTTCTATTTAGTCTACTTTGGTCTATTTAGTCTTATACAATCCACTTCGGTCCGTTTGGTCCATTTTAGTCCTATTCTGCTCACTTCGGTCTTATTCGGTCCACATTTGTTCTATTCGGTCTACTCTATCCACTTTAGTCCTATTCGGTCCATTCTGTTCACTTTGGTCCATTTTTAGTCCTCTTCTGTCAATTTTGTCCACTTTGTGTCTATTCGGTCCACATTGATTCTATTCGGTCCATTCTGTCAACTTCGCTTCTATTCAGTCCACATTCATCCTATTCGGTCTACTTCGGTCTAGTCTGTCAACTTCAGTCCTATTTGGTCCAATTTGGTCTTATTCGGTCCATTCTGTCAACTTTGGTCCTAATCATTCCATTTGTTCTTATTCAGTTCACTTTGGTCCAATTCGGTCTACTTCTATCCACCTTGTTCCATTTGGTCTATTTGGTCCATTTTGGTCCACTTTGATCTATTTTTGTGCACTTACATAATGAGAAAAGACATGTTTGGGTTGAAATCACCTATTCTAAATCCAAATTTGTTAAAAAATATATATAAATCTTAAGCTCATAATATATAAAATTGTAAGCATAATATTTATTATTGCTACACTTTTTTTGAGCCATGTGAACGTAGCATTACTTTCGTATGACTAAATTTAAGTGAAAGTCTATCTAAACATAAATGTTATGAATATACAAATGTAATCTTTAGGACAGTTATTCATTTGTTTTTACATAGTTACTTTGTGTGTGTGTAATTTTTATTTAAATAAATTATTCACTCTTTTAAAAAGAGATTATCATAATAATCAAAACTACTCATATCAAACTTATATTGAATATGTATAATTTATTCTCTAAATTTTATTGGAGAGAGAGAGAGAGAGAGAGACTACTTGTGATGGGGAACTTAAAGTAGAGATGCGAGAAAAAAAAAATCCACTAAAAAAGGAAAAAATGAGAGAGAGAGAGAGAGAGAGAGAGAGAGATAATTACCTTTTGTGTGTGAGAGAACTATGTATAAAATGGGAAAGAGAATTGTAAATTTATAGTAAGAGGAGGGGAACAAGAAAAACAAAAAATAAAAGAAGATAAAGAGAGAGATAAATAAAAAGTGATATTAAGGTAGACAGGGGAGATGATATAGAAGATTGTATACATGCTATTTGGTCTTTCATGATTTTTCTTTTTTGTTTTTGTCTTGATTTATTCTGTACAATGCCTTTATATCATGTACCACATAGGAACTATTCCCCCAGTTAAGGGTGTCCACGGGTCGGGTTTGTGCCCAACCTGGACCCGACCAGAATTATTCGGGTGGAGGAAAATGTGGCCCAAAACCGACCCGAAGATCTGGTCAAATTTTTTAGTTCGGGTCTCGTCGAATCGGTTTCAGGTTTATCACCGGGGATGAAATCTAGCCGAAATCTGGCTCGATCCGTCGAGATTTGGCTGAAATTTGGCTGGATCAGTCAAAAAATCGTAATACTTCGCCAGAAAGATAAAGGATTCTGTTCGGGTCGGGTGTCACAAGTTTGGAAACCAAAATCGACAACCGACCCGTGTGGGGTCGAGTTAGCTTTGTCGAAATCCGTGTCCGGCCGTTGGAGTCATCGGATCGGGTGGCGGTGGGTCGGACGCAGGTGGGTTGGCCGGGTTGAGCAAGTCTCCAGGTCTGATGGACAGTCCTACCCCCAGTGTATATAATCCTATCCTTTTTAATATATATGAGTTCCAATGACAATAATCAGCTTTTACTAGGAACTCCCTAGTGAAAGTCATGGAAAGAGCTAATTAATAAATCGTATGCATAAAACAATTTAAATAGGTTGGTTATTGAGCCATCCTTAATTATCAATGTACAATTACACTTAAACAATATAAAAGAAAGTCTGCTGGTGGTGTGACTTGCTCTCCTTTGTGCAAGAGTAATTAATTCATCCTTTCGTTATTATTTGTTGGGTTGTTTTTTTCTTCTTTATGAAGTACTATACTTGGAATGAAGTGAGTCAAGTGACAGATCAGCGTTGTACTAAGAAATTATTAAAGGTTAAATAGGACTACTGAAATAAGACCACAAGTGACACCTCATTTGATGACTCCATGCAGTGTGACTGAAGCTATCTGGTACCTTTAGATAAACAAGTGAAGAAAAAGTTTTGCCTTGCTCAAAGAAATTTTAATAAGTGAGTACTTAATTAAATGAATTGTCTAGTTCCTGAATTTTTTATTTTATTTTATTTTATTTTTTTTTTGAAGTTTGAACTATTGCCTAATGCTCATAAGCTAAAGTTATACGCATTCTGGTTTCAAAATATTAATTAAAAAAGAATGAAAAAAAATATCACAAAAGTATCTTAGTGGACGATAAAAAGCAAACTGGATATGGGAGTACTCAATGAGCTTTGTGTGGTCTCCATAAGCTGTGTCGCTTATTTGAACTCTTTCCTTTGGCAATGGAGGCTGAACAGAAAAATGGGGTTCCCCTTCCTCTCACTGTACCTCTCATGCATGCTGAGACTCACCACGAGCCATCAGCAGTAGAGGCTAGTAGTGGTGTTCAAAAAACTACCAGCACCACATCATTTTTCAAGACCTGTTTCAATGGACTCAATGCATTGTCAGGTTCTGTTCTTTTTCTTGATAATTCTTGTTCTGAGGATTTTATTTTATATTTGAAAACTTATTTATTCGTTGTCATTGATTCATAGGTTTTTGTCGTATGTTTTTGAGTGTATGTTAATTTGTTTCTCCAATCTATATGTTTCCTCATGTTGAACAAAATGTACAGCCCCCATACAAGGAAGTGAATTTGCAGATTGGAGAGTATTTTTTCTTATATATTTCTACATTGCCTAGATCAAACAAGTAGGTTTCATTGCTATAATTATATGCTCAATTATAAAGGATTTCAACCCTTCATTCTCTCCTTACCCGATTTCCAGGTGTTGGCATACTGTCAGTTCCATATGCACTATCATTAGGAGGATGGTTAAGTTTGATACTTCTTTTTGCTATCGCCATTGCAACCTTTTACTCAGGCCTGCTGATACAAAGATGTATGGATATGGATTCTGATATCAGAACTTATACTGACATAGGCAACCGTGCATTCGGGAATAAGGGACGAATATTAGTATCGGTTTTCATGAATGTGGAGCTCTTTTTGGTTGCGACAGAATTCCTAATTCTAGAAGGGGATACATTAGATAATTTGTTTCCCAACACAGGATTTGAAGTAGCTGGTGTTAGAATTGAAGGAAAACAAATCTTTGTAATAATTGTGGCCATTGTAATTTTACCTTCAGTTTGTTTAGATAGCCTGAGCCTTCTTTCATATATCTCTGCCAGTGGGGTTTTTGCTTCTGTTATTATACTCGGCTCAGTCTTGTGGACTGGTGCATTTGATGGAATTGGATTTCATCAAAAAGGGACACTCGTCAATAGGAATGGAATCGCAATAGCTGCTAGCTTATATGCCTTTTGTTATTGTGCCCATCCTGTCTTCCCAACAATGTACACTTCTATGAGAAACAAAACTCAATTCAGCAATGTAAGTAGAAACAAATTCTTTGAGTTTTATTATTTTAAAAATGATTTTAATTATGAAATATATCATGAGATCTAGACAATGTCAAGTTTTAGTAGTCATTTTGAAAGCAAGGTGCATTTAGCTGTTTATGTTGCTTACTTCTGCTTTGCTATTTTTATTGCAGGCCCTGCTTCTGTGCTTTACCTTATGCACCATTAGTTATGCATCAATGGCAGTTTTCGGTTACTTTATGTTTGGGTCTAATGTTCAGTCACAAATAACTTTAAACCTTCCAGCTGAAAAGCTTAGCTCAAGGGTGGCAATATGCACTACCTTGGTCAATCCTATAGCCAAATATGCATTAATGGTTTCACCTATTGTGAATGCTATCAAAAATTGGTTTCCACGTCAGTACAACAAAAGGATGGTTCGCCTCTTAATCAGTACCTCGCTTGTAATCAGCACAGTTATTGTAGCGTTGGCTGTTCCCTTTTTTGCAACTCTCATGTCATTGGTTGGAGCATTTCTAAGTGCCACAGTTTCAATTATACTGCCATGCTTATGCTACTTGAAGATTTCAGGCAGTTATCGGAAAATTGGATGTGAAATGGTGATTATCTGGTGCATAATACTAATGGGTGTTGCATTGGCTATAAGTGGTACTTACATATCTCTTGTACAAATAATAGGGGATCTATAGGCAGATACTTTCTCCATGTCGATGTTAGAATTGTGGTACTGTATTCAACTACTGAGTTGTCTTGTAGGGAATGCTTGATTTATTCAAACTGAGTTGTCTTGTAGGGAATCCTTGATTTATTTGTCTTGTAGGGAATCCTTGATTTATTCACATTGAGTTGTCTTGTAGGGAAAAAAAGGTAGATTTCATTATATTCTTGAGGCATAATGAAATCAAATTTAGTGCCCGTTTGAGAACAACTTATCTAACTTTTTTTATTGAAAGTACTGTAAATAAAAAGTTAAAGTTAAATAAAATAAGTAAGTGACTCACGTAGTACCTGCAAATAGTAAGAAAAAAAAAAACAATAAGCTAGCTTATAAGTGCATCCCAAATAGGCACTTAGTATACTTTTTTGTTTTTGTTTAAGACACTGCTACCCTAAATTAGAGGTGGAGCCTTGGTACGATGGCAAGTTGCTTCCACCAAAAGTAACAGGTCGTGAGTTTGAGTCCAAGAATTAGCCTTTCCAATAAATTAGGGGTAAGGCTACTTACCATAACCTCTCCTAGACCCCGCAAAAGTAAGAGTTTTGTGCAATAAGTATGACCTTTTTACATTGATACCCTAAATTCTCAAAATATTGACACCTTGCCCCTTTATGCCCCCCCTCTCTCCTGTTAGGAATCTCAAGATAATTTTGTGGCCTGATGTGCTGTTGTGATCAGGAAGTTGTTGCCTGTTGCTGCTTGCTTAATTGAGTCTAACAGATTGTATAATTAGGCAGGTGATGTAGTTGGAATTGTCATATGCTGTAAATAGTAGATAGCTGAGTAAGCAAAGAATAAGATTTGACTTTACTCTCCAATCCCTTCGAACTATTGACAATTTCATGCTTCAATGCTATTAATTGCTAAGTACCATCATATTATTCTTTTTCCTATTATTTACTCTACCATATAATTTTTTGATCAGCTCAATTAGCAAACCAAGTTGGAATTTCTTGAGAATCCATACTTCAAAGAGTTCTAATGTGGGAATCATTTTATTGTTAGAATTAAGGTTGAGCGATTAAAATCACAATTTCCTAACATCTTAACATTTTTGGGATAATCAGTAATTTATCATGATATCAAAGGAGGAAGTCCTGAGTTTGATTCTTGTTTCTAACCTACCTCCATTTGAGCACCTAACCAATCTCCCATGTGTTTATAATCTGTTCCCTTTTAATATATAAGAGTTCCAATCACAATAATCAACTTCTAGAAGTAACTCCCTTGTTGAAGCAATGAAAAGAGCAGAGAAGCGTTAAATAAACCATATGCAAAAAACAATTTAAAAAGGTTAGTTATTGAGCTATCCTAAATAATCAATGTAGCCAATGCTAGTGTCTGCATTGGCTCTGTAGCAGCCGTGCTCCAAACAATTTAGAAATGTATTCACCATAGAAAACCAAATTAAACTTGAACCTATTATGATAGAACAAACCTATATGCCTCAGAAGAAGTCCATATTATTTTTAAAGCTGAAGTAGCTAGCAAAGCAAATACAGTATAGGAGAATTACACTTTAACAATATAGAAGCAAGTCTACACCATGCAAATCCCCCTCGATTATTTTCTATAAGGAAGGAATAAACTTTTCTTCTCCTTAACATTTTTCCCTTCTTTTTGTATACACAGTATTTGGTCTTTCATGAGCTTTCTTTTCTTTTGTTCTGCAATTACATGTAACATCGTTCTTAATTGGCCTTTATTTCAAAAACCACATAGCAAAAACACTTGCTGGTGCAGTGGGACTTCCTTTCCTTTTTGCAAGAGTAATTCGTCCTTCTATTATTATTTGTTTGGTTGTTTTTTTTCTTCTTTATGAAGTACTATGCTTGGATTGAAGTGACAAATCTGAGTTGTACTAAGATAATATTAAAGGTTATTAAAATCTATCAATAAATAAGACCATTGGAATAAGACCACACATGACACCTCATTTGATGACTCCATACAATGTGATTGAAGCTATTTAACACCTTTAGACAAACAAGTGAAAAAACAGTTTTGCCTTAAAGAAATTTTAATGAGTGAGTACTTAAATGGATTGTCTAGTTCCCGAAAGTTTTCCTTTTTTAGAAGTTTGAATTAGTGCCTAATGCACATAAGCTAAAGTTTTATGCATTCTGGGTTCAAAATATTACTTAAAACCTGTGGAGGAAAATTTATATATATGCACATGTATGACAAAACCTATAAAATTATTTTAAAAAGAACGAAAGAAGATCACAAAAGTATCTTAATGGACTATAAAAAGGCAAACTGTATATGGGAGTTATCAATGAACTCAGTCTCCAAAAGCTGCGTCACTTATTTGAACTCTTTCCCTAGACAATGGAAGCTGAACAGCAAAATGGAGTTCCCCTTTCCCTAACTGTACCTCTCATGCATGATGAGACTCACCAAGAGCCATCAACAGTAGAGGCAAGTAATGGTGATCAAAATACCACCGGCATTACATTATTTTTCAAGACCTGTTTCAATGGACTCGATGCATTGTCAGGTTCTGTTCTTTCTCCAGTTAATTCTTGTTCTGAAGATTTTATTTCAAATTTTAAACTTTATTTTTCAATTACAGAGGAATTGGACCATTCATTCTCTCTCTCTCCTTAACTGGTTTTCAGGTGTTGGCATACTGGCAGTTCCATATGCACTATCCTTTGGAGGATGGTTAAGCTTAATACTTCTTTTTGCTATTGCCATTGCAACCTCTTCTCAGGCCTGCTGATACAAAGATGCATGGATATGGATTCTGATATCAGAACTTATACTGACATAGGCAGCCGTGCATTTGGGGATAAGGGAAGAATATTAGTGTCGGTTTTCATGAATATGGAGCTCTTTTTGGTTGCAACAGATTTCCTAATTCTAGAAGGGGATACCTTATATAATTTGTTTCCTGACACAGGATTTGAAATAACGGGTGTCAAAATTGAAGGAAAACAAATTTTTGTAATAATTGTAGCCATTGTAATTTTACCTTCAGTTTGTTTAGATAACCTGAACCTTCTTTCTTATATCTCTGCCAGTGGTGTTTTTGCTTCTGTCATTATACTTGGTTCAGTCTTGTGGACTGGTGTATTTGATGGCATTGGATTTCATCAAAAAGGGACACTCATTAATTGGAATGGAATCCCTACTGCTGCTAGCTTATATGCCTTCTGTTATGGTGCCCATCCAGTCTTCCCAACAATGCACACTTCTATGAGAAACAAAAGTCAATTCAGTAATGTAAGTAGAATCAAGTTCTTTGAGTTTTCTAATACTATAGTCCATTACATAGAGCTAATTTAATTAGTTTAAAAGTGATTTTAACAATGACATATGTGATGTGATTTAGACAATATCAAAGTTTAGTCCTAGCGGTAAACTTGAAGCAAGTGGTTTTTAGCTGTTTGTGTTACTTACTTCTGCTTTTCTATTCTAATTGCAGGCCTTGCTTCTGTGCTTTACCTCATGCACTATTAGTTATGCAACAATGGCTGTTTTTGGTTACTTAATGTTTGGGTCAAATGTTCAGTCACAGATAACTTTAAACCTTCCAACTGATAAGCTTAGCTCAAGGGTGGCAATTTGCACTGCCTTGGCCAATCCCATAGCCAAATATGCATTAATGGTTACACCTATTGTGTATGCTATCAAAAGTTGGTTCCCACATCAGTACAACAAAAGGATGTTTGGCCTCTTAATCAGTACCTCGCTTGTAATCAGCACAGTTATTGTAGCGTTGGCTGTTCCCTTTTTTGCGACTCTCATGTCATTGGTGGGAGCATTGCTAAGTTCCACAGTTTCAATTATACTGCCATGCTTATGCTACTTGAAAATTTCAGGCAGTTATCGGAAAATTGGATGGGAAATGGTGGTTATATGCTTTATAATACTAATGGGTGTTGCACTGGCAATATCTGGTACTTACACAACTCTGGTACAAATAGTAGGGGATCTATAAGCAGATAATATCTCTATGATAATGTTAGAATTGCGTTACTGTATTCAAATACTGAGTTGTCTACCAAGGAACACTTGATTTATTAGATTTTGCTTCTGATTGATGTTCTACAATAAAGTTGATCTGCGTTATTTGTAAAAGGCAGATGTTAGGAATTGGAGAAGTCTCCAACAATTTATAGAAATAATAGCTATTTTAGATAGAAATAATAGTGCCTTAGGTGAATGAAATTATTCTGAATTGGTGATTCTTGAATGCTCTCATGGAAACAACTTATTCTAGAGTGCTACGCTTAAAAGAGAACTGATTGCTCAACCCAGTTTGTAACCAATGCAAGTTTATAAGAGATGCACTATGTTTGTATTAGCACATATCCTAGGCACTACTGAACTTCGACAGTGTACTGGGACAGCTTGAAATATTTGGAATGAAGTAACAAATTGTGAGTTTTCAACTATAAAGGATTTGCTTTTTCCAGTTCTTAGAGATCCATTTATTGTTGAAAAGTGGGCTAAAAGGTGCATGAAATTTTGTGTCTTGAAGAAATTATATAAATGAAGCCCAAATTCCTATCAAGCAACAAGTCATTTGCAAGGAATATTTTCACTTACCAATCCAACTAATAATACAACTATTTTTCACAACTTGTTGAGATGGTATGATATGATTAGTGAGTAATAAGTCTAACAATACTTTTTTTTTCTTTGATGACATGGAACCTCACCAAGATAAGACTCTTTAGACCCACCCTGAAGAGTAAACCATGGATATACGACTCCACCATTTAGAACCGTATATTAAGTAATATAGGATGTCTGAGTCTAACAATACTTTTAGATGGAAAAAGTTTATGGGTCTATAGTACTTGTTAACTTAAGCAATTTATGGAAAAAGTTTGTCTATAGACTTTCTCTTAACCTAAAGTAATTGCAATAAGGTAGTATTTAAATGAACTCTCTAGACTCTTCTGTGATGCTATTGTTAATTGTTTAATGGACACAATCTTATCCTCTGTACATTCTTGGTTCAAAATATTTCATAAAACTTGTCGATTTGACTTTATATATGCACATGTATGACAAATCACAAAAGCCCACAAAATTAATAAATAAATAAAAAGGGTTGGAAGATTAAAGAACAAAACGTACCTTACTAGATTATAAATAAGCAACAAAACGTGATTAAGGGATAGTTAAATTTTAACGGAAGTAATGCTCCAAAGATTCTGGGTTCAAAAATAATCTTTCAAGGAGGGTTAAATAAAAAACAACGTGCTTTATTGAATTATAAAAAGTAGATTGTGATAAGGGTATTAATGAATTCTTTGGTCTCAGCTCAGCAATCTGTTATTTTATTTTCTTTTATGAGTCATGCTAACAAGTGCTCTTAAGGTAATGATTAATAAGTAATACTATAGACATAAACTATTTTACAACATTTTTACAAAATGTTAATGTGGCTAGCTCTTATTAGTTTTTATTTAGGCCCACGATTAATATCACTTTTTTATTTACCAATAATTACTCACCACATCAACCGTTTGTAAAATAGTTTGTATCTCTAGCATTATTCAATAGTTAATAATCTATTTTAGAAAAATTTTGACACAACTTTTATGAGAAATGGATAAAGTTGTCAAAACATTAATTGTTTTTTTTTTTCCTCATAAAAATTTTCTTAAAATGGATTATTAACCATTATCCTAAGGGCATCTATTAGCATTTCCTTTTTTTTTTATTGATGTACTGCACATAAAACCACAAAATTAAGAAAGGCTTAATTACAATCATCCTAATCCACCCTAAAATATAAAATTTGCAACTAAAGTTGAAAATTTTTAGTATAAAAATTAATAATTTATTGAGAAATTATTCACCTAAAACTATAAGAGCGTTTGAAGTGTGCTACACTAATTTAGACATTAATTTAGATAGTGGGTGGAAATTGCAAATTATTCCTGAATTAGGGCGTTGATTGCCAAATTTTGTAGTTTAGCTACATGTTACAAATATCCCTATAGTTTATGCTGGATAGCTACAATTAACCATTAGAAAAAACAACAATGTTAGGAACATAATTTTTTCTGAATTTTTTTCACTCCTCACCAAGGTGATAACTTTTTTTCTTTCATACATTTTAAGGGGAAACACTAGACAATATCATTGAGCTACAAAGTACTTTGAAACAAGATTACTTTTACATAGATAATGATTCGTTGAGCTACAAGTACCTTGAAACAACACTACTTTTACATAGATAATGATTCGATGATGACATCTCTGGTGTGCTAATCATAGTAGACCAAGTTTAACACAAAAAAAAAAACAAAAAACAAAAAAAAACAAACAAAAAAACAAACAAAAAAATACAAAAACAAAAAAACCAAACAAACAAACAAAAAATCATAGTAAACCACGCCAACAACTGTAGAAAGAGGGACAAGCGTGTTTTATTGATTTGTACTTACCAAGAAAGTGTTTCATTGGAGGATTTTAAAACCCCCACGCCCAACCTCAAAGACTATTAAGAACGTGCTGAAGCTAAATTAACTTTGGTATTTCCAAGAACTCTTTAACACGTTTACAAGTATCAAGGGATAGGTTTAGGATATTCCATTCAAAACAAAATAAAAACTCAATCTGCACTAATTGATTTCTCATCTTGAACTGCTTGTACTTGTATAAGCTAGGACTAGGAGTGTGTGTGTGTTTTTTTTTTTTCCTTCTTTTTTTTTTCTTTCATAATTCGATAGTTACAACAATAAGAGAGGGAGATTCAAACACTAGTTCTTTTTTATAAAGAAAAAAAAGTAAGGGCAAAATGACAATAGACCTCTTGAGCTTTAGCTGTTTGCAAAGAAAGAAAATAAAAATTAGTGTGTACTTTTTTTGTGTGAAAAAATTTAATATGGAATTGGAAAAAAAAGAAAAAAAAATGCAACATACAAATCAGCAAGGATTCAATCAAACCTTCTGTTAAAGTTTCAACACCTTGTCCTCTAGCTCCAGATTTTGGCAAATGTAACTTTGATGCTGTGGTACGAAATTATCATGTTTGTATTGCAGCTGTGTTTAGAAATCATAGGACTGAGATCATTGTAATTTGGACAGATATTTTGGATTAGGGTGGCCCCATTTGGGCTAAGGCTCAAAATGGAAAAGTTGGTAGCTCTTTTTGTTGCCTCTTAGTCTAGTTTCTAGTTGTAAAGCTTTAAAAACAATCTTCATCTCTTTTGTTCCTTTCTCTGTTTTGGAGGACTGTATTTTAGACGGGACTAGTGCCCCCTTAGCTAAACATATGTGTTTCAAGTAAAACAAACAAACAAAATCCAATTTTTTATTTTTATTTTTTTCAATTCTTTCAACAAACTTTTTCTTAATGATTTTCTAAACAAGAAGTGTAATGTCTTCTACAACTTATGAAATAATATTTTAGTCTCATCTTTGGCAGAGAATACTCTCCTTGGAAGAATTATGGTAGTCGATTATGGATCAACTAGTTGTATAGGAATGAAATGGTCATCATTGCTAGAGAGACTCGTCACAAAATCCATTAATATACTGTTAAGACTTTTTTTTTTTTTTTTGAGAAACATATACTGTTAAGACAGTGTTGGAAGCACCTTTCCACACAAATCAGTTTAGCGCATCACGGTGAAGCATAGAAAACAAACAAAAAAATTGAAAACCTTCAACTATGAGTAATGATACTAAGGTCTTCTATTCTTTAAACACCTCATTAATTTTTTTCTTGATGGGTAGAAACAACCTAATTTATACGTGTGAAAGGGACTTCGGCTATCTATTTATAAATATCCTGAAGGTAGAGTTAAATCCATTACACACTAGGCCATTTATACGTAAAAAAAAACTAGCATTCAATTTATCACTCTCTAAGAGAGTATAATCATCCTTAAAATAGCCATCTATATGCTCCTTTATGGTTTTTTCAAGCAAACTAATCTCCATCAACTTTTATGATCATTGACTGTTGAATAGACTCACATGTATATGTGGAAATGATCTCAAAACCACTGATCCAATTTTAATGAAATTAATATATATATATATATATATAGAGAGAGAGAGAGAGAGAGAGAGCCCCATATAAAATAAAATTCTGACATACACGTCACAGTTTATTTGGTAACCATGTGCTGTCGATCATCAGATGATTGTATAAAAGTAAAGATATTTTAATATGAAAAGGTAAGTTTTCAAGTAACACTTGAAAGGAAAAATAAAGGGCTCAAAACTAACTGACAAGCAAAATTCATGGAAAATCAGAGGTTGTGCAAATCCAGTTTCCACATTCTGCAATAGAATAGCATCATGAAAAGCAATTTCAATTACAATAAGTTAATCATCTTCATGTGCAAGCTCAGCCCATCTAATAACTGGTAGATAACCCCATAATCAGCTTGATCATCATATCCAGAAAAGAACCTATGGATGGATCCACCTAAATTCACACAACTCTCTCCCGCCATTTTCTTCAACCTCCCAGCTTTCATAATCCTCCTCACATCTGCCGCTTTCTCCCACATCCCAACTTCAGAATACATGTTTGCAACCATCACAAAATTCCCACCTCTCCTTGGCTCCAATTCAAGCAACTTCTTCTTCACCTTATCTCCCACCCCATCTTTGTCATTAACATAATGAATGCTGCACGCACTAAGCAAAGTCCTCCATATAATTGGGTCGGGTTCCATAGGCATGTTTATTATAAAAGCATAAGCCTCCTTGAGTTGGCCGGCACGGCCTAAGATATCCACCATTGCACCATAATGTATCATCATGGGTTTAATTTTATGCACATGCTCCATATCATGAAAGTATCGATACCCATCATCCACTAGTCCTGCATAGCTACAAGCACAGAGGACCCCAAGAAAGGTGACATAATTCGGACGTATTGATGAGTTATACATCATCTTTAAGAAAAGATCAAGAGCTTCCTTAGCAGACCCATGTTGAGCTAGCCCCAAAATCATTGCACTCCATGTCCAAACATTTTTCTCTTGCACTCTATCAAACACCAACCATGCATAATCTACATCTCCAGATTTTGCATACATGTCGACAAGGGCAGTACCCAATTGAAAATTCAAAACCATCCCTCTCACAATAACTAGGGAATGAACCCATCTCCCTAAACTCAAATTTCCAAGCTCAGCACACGAGGAAAGTATAACCACCATAGTGGTCTCATCCGGCTCAAAACCAAAATCCCTCATCTTCAAAAAATAACCCATCCCATCATCAAACCACATGTTCTCAACACAAGCAGTTATTACAGCATTCCAAGAAACAACCGTTCTCACAGACATTTCATCAAACACCCTACACGCATCCGAAATCCTCTTACAACACCCATAAGCACTGATCAAACTGTTCTGAACATACACATCAGAGTCCAAACCACACTTCACAACCTCCCCGTGAACCTGCCTCCCTTCCTTAACCGCCGTAACCGCCGCGCACGCCTTGAAAAGGAACGGAAACGTGAGTTTATTGGGTCTAATTCCTCGCCTTCGCATTCCAAGAAATACCCACATCGCCTCTTTCGGAGAATCACTCGAGGCATATCCCCTGATGACAATGTTCCACGGCAAAGGCGTCGAATCATCGAAACCATAGAGAATCGACCGCGCATAACGCAAGTTTTTTGAGGGAGACAGAGTGCAGAACCGGATGAGTTCGCTTAAGAGGAAGCTGTCTCTGTGGAGGCCAGAGACTATGATTTGAGCATGGATTTGAAAGAGCTGCTGGGCTGAGGAGCAGAGCTTGAGAAGAGTGAGGCATTGGTGCTTTTTGGAAATGAAATTTGAATTACAGTTGGAGAAATTTGGAGGGAAGATGGGATTGGCAGTTGGGATTGGAAACCGAACCATGCATTGAGTTTTAATGTCTTACCTTATTGATTGATTGTTATCTCTCTTTTTGTTTGTTTATTTGTGTAAGTTGGATCAGTGTAGGTATTGGACTAATGGGCTTTTGTAAGCTTTGTTTTGAGTTTGCACTTCAACACATTTATAGCAAATTTTAACTGGTTCATTACTCATTCGTTACTCATTCTTTAATATTTTGATATTAAATTGTAAAATTAACAACACTTCTATTCTTAGAGCCTTGGCATCAGGTGTGCCAAATGCTAAATTTTTAGCATTTGACACACCAAACACAAAAATCATTGCTTCATGAGATGTGCCAAAATGCCAAAAGAAATGACATGAAGCTACAGTGATGTTCTATAAATGGCATGGCACGGTCATAATGCTATAAATATCTTAATGATTCTTTCTCTCTCCTCATGTCACATCTCCTTTATCAGCCGATGTCTTTCTTCTCTCTCTCACGCCACTATTTACTTTCAAAAAAGCTAATTTGTATTTTTTTTTATTCAAATGAGCGTTTTTAAAATTATTTTAATGTGTTTGAAATCTTAAAATAAAACATGTGATGTAGAGTGTATTGTAAAATAATGTGATAATTTTTTTTTTTTTTAAAGTAGGTTTTAGTGTGTCAAAATAGCACTTAGCATAGCATAGTTGATGCTAGTGCTTATGAATGAGATAGAATTTCTTTTATAATCAAAGTTTTTGGTCGGTTTTTTTTATAGATAAACAGATTACATAGCAATAACTTCAAAATGGTACATTTGACTAGAAATAGGTTAATACTGAAATATTTTATTCTAATAGACAAACCGAAACAATTATCAAAATGATATTAACAATTTTACTAGTCACTCTTTATGTAGACATCTAGGACTTCAATTTGAGCACAAGAATGGACTCGTTTCGTTAAAAAACAAGTGAGATATGATTTTTTGAAGTTGACCTTACTTGCTATTACGGGAAGCTACAGGAAGAACCAAACTTTTGCTTGCTCTCCACTCCTTCCAAACTTTTCACCATCCCACATTGAAAAACTCTCAACCCTATATCCCCCACTCCTAGCATAAATACCCCCTTTCACCTACAAATCAATTCACCCCAAAATCTCAGAGCTAAGTTTGAGAAAAAAATATTATGATGTTTAAGATCTTGAAGCTCTCCAGAGTCACTCTCACCTACCAACTTTGGAGAGCATGAGAAAAAGAAATGTTTTATTTTTCAAAGTTTAAATAAAATACTATTTAAAATGAGTAAATAATATAATTATTCACTTATCAAAAAAAAATTTAAAAAAATTTAATGTTTAATCCTAAAAAAATATTATTACATCAATAATGGACAAAAGAACTAAAATGATTTCTTTGCAAATGTTAATTCATTAAAATGACAAAATTTGAGCTTAATGGATTCTAACGACAATTCATCAAACTTATATGAATTTTATTTGAATTTTTTTCTATAAACAATTTAGGATTTTAATTGTGTTGAATATCTATTTTGTTTCATATTTTTAGAAGGCTTCTTAGAGTGAGAGATGTTCAATCCTTCTTTCTTTGTTTAATTAATTAGATAATTTTTTTTAATTTCAATATCTAATTATTGAACTCAAAAATTTTAGGACCTTTTTAGATTGAGGCCCTAGAAAATGGCCTTGACCTAATTAATGCTAGCCCTGGCTATGAGCTATATGGGAGAGTTTCAGTTGTGAATGCTGTTGGAGGACTAAAAGAACCTTTCAATCCATTTGACAGTATTGATGTAAATAAGCTAGGAAGGACAAATGGAAACAAGTGTTGTTTGATGTGATTCAAGTGCATAAGTAAATCCAGTCATGCCTTAAAAGACTGGAGTTCCGTTTAGTTTTTTCTGCAATAAAGACTAAAGTTTATCAGAAAGTGCTAAAGAAATTGTTGTTGTCAATGATTGTTGCATTGATTGTAACAGACTCTTCGGTACCTACTATATGTTAATGGAATTAAAAAAAAAAAAAAAAATTCAGGAAATCAAAATATAGACAACCAATAAGTGCAACTAGATAACATTACATGCTCATGAATCAGGATAATTAAATGTCTTATAGTTCCATCCATTGAGTTCATAAAAAAAAAAAAAACAGGTACAAGCCAGTTACACAACTACAGAACATTAATTCAGAACAATATTCAACGGGACCTGCCTTGCAACACTCTGAACACAAACACAGACAAATCCGTAGAATAAAAGAAAATTATTTTAAAGACTTATTGAAAGAGAAACATTCCGAGACGGACATGCCTATCTATTTTGGACTAAATGTAAAAGCCCCACGACGTCCGCATTGTTCACCATGTGCACGAACCTCTTCCAACATTCTTGGACAATTTATGAATTTCTGGGCCGAATAATCAACGCAGATACTCATTGACAGAAGCTTGTGCCCTTTACACCAAAGGTGTGGTGTAGCATCGATTTGCTTCCAAATGGCGTACGTGATTTTATTATGAATATGATGGATAGTAGGGCGGTTTAATGGTGTTGGGTGAATAAGAAATTTTAATGTAGTCAGTTTCTTCTTTAGGTTCAATGCACGTTGGAACTTGGAAGTACTCGAACTCATTGAACTGCTTCCTACAACACCTTCCATGCTTCCTCCATTCCTTCTTCCAAGAGATCTCAGCCTGCCCTTTCAAATCGGGCCATTCCTCCTCCAAGATTGGGGTCAGTTTTGAAATCTGCAAGACTTAAATTATAAAAAGAAAATATAGCTAGTGTACGTACAACTAAAATATGGAAGAATAGTGTTGTCTGTGTCTAAAATTTACCGATTCAAGGTTGAGTTCCGGTCCAGTGCACCATGGATAACGTCGAGATTTTGAGTTACTCGGCCAAAAACCATTTAGAATGAGCCCTTGTGGAATAGGTTCCTTACATGGCGTACCTCTGCTTGAAGCAGCAGTACAAAAAGTTGGTGGCCATGTTAGAACTAGCTGCAAGTAATCATAGGTGTTGGCAAATAGAGTCGGGAGAGAGGTGAGGCAGAGGCACACTGTGAATATTTTCATGTTTTTCATTTTTTATTTATTAGTAAGTATGGACATCAATGTAACATTATTGATAAAGTTCTTTTTTTTTTTTTTTTTTTTTTTTTTTTTTTTTTTTTTTGATTGGATTGATAAAGTTCTTTTATACGTGAGTAAAGGTAAGGTTTTTAGTGCTATAGCTAGCAGAGCAAATGGTGTTGAATGGGCAAGGTGGCAAACAAAACTCATTGATTGAAGTCTCTTGTACTCCGGGACTACACAATAATTTTCCCAATAGGTGTAATAGCAAACATAATCTTTTTGAGTTACCACAACTATTCCTGTGGTAGGTTGTGACTGATTGCCTAGATGAACTTATCATTTTTAATCCGTTATTTGCAAAAAATAAATTCCAAAAGACATGTCTTGTGTAATTAATAGCATTTATTTGATGGTTAATACACTATAAATTTATTTTCAAATATTTTATAAATTAAAAAATTATCATTATGGCCATATGTAATTCTCATTGAGGAAGTTATTGAATGGTTTAACACCAAAGAGTTCAGATTTGTACAACATGACCAGTGGTCAAATCAATTGAAGAGTTATGCAATGGTTAATCTTTGGTGGGTCTGGAAGTAGAGGCAATTTCTGTACGTAAAGAGCCACTTGGTGAAATAAGCATCCAAAGAAAGGAGTGCTTGGTTGTGAGATTACTAACCAATCGCTCCTACAAATAGAGATGCATGTTTATAAGAAAGCCATGTTCGAGAGGTGAAAACCTGTAGGTGAGTGCAGACACGACTCACTAGAGATTGATGAGAGAGCACCTTCCTGCTTTTGTTTGAAGCTCCAATGGTTATAAGAGGGTATTATATACTCTTTAATAGCCCTTGGGCTTTTGACAAAAGTCTAGTGGTCTTTCAAGTGATAATTATTTCATACAGAGTCTCTGTTTGGGATTCGCTTAGTTTGTTAAAATTGAAAATTTTTTACTAAAAGTACTGTAAATAAATGTAAAAATTAGCTGAAATAGTATAGTGAAACCCATAAATAGTACCAAAAAGTGTAGTGGGACCCATAAATAATAGCAAAAATAAGTTAAATAGTAAAATAAGTTGACAAAAATAATTTGCTAAACGCGCGCGCGCACACACACACACTATATATATGTATATATATAGGACACAAATATGACTCAAATTCTTTTTATTTTTATTTTTTATAAGAGATAATTATTTCATCATTGAAAATTTGTAAGCAATAAAAAAACATGTTTAAGTTTGAGAAAAAATTATTATGATTTTTTAGGTCTTGAAGCTATGTGGAGTCCCTCTCACCAACCAAATGAGAAAAATTAACAAAAAAAATATTATTAAAATGATATCATTTCATCAGTAATGGATGAAAGGACTAAAATGATTTTGTTTCTAAATTTAATAGATTAAAATGATAAACTTTTAACTTAATGGATTCAACCGACAATTTATCAAAATTATATGACTTTTATTTTAGTTTTTTTTTTAAACAATTTAAGGATTTTAATTGAGAATAATTTCAATTTTTCTCATAATTTTAGAAGCTTTCTTAGAATGTCTCGCTCACCATTTCATTGTTTATTTAATTAAATAATTAATTTGAATATCTAATTATTAGCTCAAAATTTTTAGGGCCTTTTTTAGATTGAGGCCCTAAATAATGGCCTTAACGTAATGCTAGCCCGGGCTATGAGCAATATATAGGACGGTTTTAGTTGTGAATGCTGTTGGACTAATAGAAACATCTTTTGAGTAGAGTTGTGGTGTGCTTTTGTGTTAAAATCTCTTTCCCTCTCCCTTGTGTGTGTGTGTTTCTCAAAAAAAAAAAAAAAAATAGAAACATTGTGCAGTGTGCAACCTTTCAATCCATTTGACAATGTTGATGCAAATAGGCTAATACTTGCATTAGAAAACTGCTTATTGAATGGTACAAGCAAAGTTAGGAAGGACAAAAAGAAACAAGTGTTGTTTGAATCCCACGTGTGTAAAAAAGAAACTAATTGATGTTTGGGACTAATATTAAGTGGTAATAATCATTAGGGCAAGGATTTGCTACAAACTAAGTTGTAATAACTTCAACAAACTAAGTTGCAGTAACTTCTGCAAAATGCACACATGTCAAGTGGCCATTTGGTGAAAAATTCAATCTTGACAAGAAAATTTCATTTAAATATAAGCCTAGATATGTGTTTATCTGAGGCATTGACCCGTGCATTTTTGTTGAAGTTGCTGCAACTTAATTTGCAGCAAATCCTTACCCTAATCGTTGTACCATAGGTTCAAATCATATCGTATTTATAAAAAAATAAATCCTAGAACACTCAAGAAAAGGAAAAAAAGAATAAAGAAGCAAAACATGTTGAGCAATGACCTCGCAGAAGAATGGTGATGGATATCCTATCAAACTTGCGGGGTAAAATTTATGATGTGATTCAAGAGTAAAAGTAATCATGCTCTTATAACAAACCATAAATAGGCCACTTGCTTAAGTGTTAGCATGAGACTGGCAAAAACCAATGATACTCTAAACATGTCAGTGATATAGATTTTTCCCAAAGATCCAAGGTCTGGAGACTATTGGTAATTATAGACCAATAAGTTTATGCAACTTGATTTACAAGATTATTACAAAAGTCATTGTTGCTAGGATAAGACCGCACTTGGAAAGTTTGATCTCTCCATTTCAGGCGGCTTTTGTCCCGGGAAGAAGGGGTGTGGACAACACCATCTTAGTACAAGAGCTTATTCATACTATGGGGAGAGCTAAAGGGAGGAATGGATATATGGCAATAAAAATTGACCTAGAAAAGGCCTATGACAAACTTGAATGGGATTTTATCAGAGAGATGATTATGCGGTTTAATTTTTCAGAAAATCTTATTGAGCTTATCATGAGTTGCATCTCTTCAGTTTCTACCTCCTTACTCTTCAATGGTGGATGCATGGACCCCTTTCGGCCTTCTAGGGACATCAGACAAGGAGACCCGCTCTCACCGTATCTCTTCATACTGTGCATGGAATTCCTTGGACAACTTATCGAAGAAAAATGCAGTGAGAAGCTGTGGGCAAAGGTAAAAACTTCAAAAAGCGGACCTGCCTTCTCTCACCTTTTCTTTGCCGATGATTTGGTCCTTTTTGCTCATGCCAATCTTGAGAATTGTAATACAATCAAAGGGATCCTCCAGGAGTTATGTACCAAATTTGGACAAGTTGTTAGTGAGGCTAAGTCTTGGATTTATTTTTCTCCAAATGTAGATCCTGGCCAAAGGTTTATTCTAGCAGACACCCTCGAGTTCCAAACCACTCCCAACATTGAAAAATATCTATGATTTCCTTTGAAGCACGCTAGGAGCCGCAGGCATGACTTTGATTATGTCCTTGATAGAGTGAAACAAAAGCTTGCGGAGTGGAAAGGTAATCTTCTCTCAATGGCTGGACGAACAATCTTGATCCAAGCTTCTTCCTCCACCATACCAGCCTACACCATGCAAAATGTTTACCTCCCGAACAAAATACTTGAGGGTATTGATAGAGTTAACAGAAATTTCTTATGGGGGTTTACTGAAACCGAAAGGAAAATGCACTGGGTTAATTGGAGGAAGGTTACTAAGCCAAAAGATTTTGGAGGGTTGGGACTCCAAACTGCTAAAGGTAGAAACACAGCCTTATTAGCCAAACTTAATTGGAGGTTCAACATGGAACCTGATGCTCTTTGGGTGAAAGTTCTTAAGAAGAAGTACTGCACTCAACGGAGAATTAATTCTAGCCGAGAAGCAAGGCTGCCAGCATCCCCCACTTGGAAAGGCATTAGAAGAGGTGAGGATACCTTTATCAAGGGGATCAAGTGGAATCCGAGTCGAGATAGTAGTTTAAATTTCTGGACAGATGCCTGGACAAATCTTGGTCCTATTAGGAATCTCATTCACGATCCGCTACCTCAATTTGGTCTCAACCTCAAGGTAAGAGATGTCATCACTCCCTATGGTTGTTGGGATTGGTCCATGATTCCTTTTGAGCTGCCTCAGAATATTAAAGAAGAAATTCAAGGCACTTCTATTCCTATCATTGCGAGGGGAGGTGATAAACCGGTTTGGAAATTCTCCCCGAAAGGTGGTTTTAAGATGCGAAGTGCTTATCTGCTTACCACAAACTCCCTGGAAGCCCCCCCCCCTTTCTCCGGAAGCTGGATTTGAAAGCCCATACTCTCCCCAAGAATCCAAGCTTTTGTTTGGAAATGCATGCATGATAGCATTGGAGTAAAATATTGTCTAGCTGGAAGGGGAATGGTGTTAGATACTACTTGCCCTTTATGCCAATCAGAGGTGGAAACAATTACTCATGCCCTGCGGGACTACAATATGGTTAAAGTTATCTGGCATCAGTTGGGAGTCCGAGCTTCTAAGAGTGCCTTCTTTACTCAAAACTTAAGAGATTGGCTCAATACCAATGGCAAATGTATGCAGAACCATCATCCAACTAGCATACCATGGAATGTTGTTTTTCTTTTTGTTGTCTTGGGGATTTGGAGACAACGGAACAACCATGTGTTTAAGCGCAGTAACAGCAACCCGAATCTGGCAAGAGACATTGTAGCGCAAGCCTCGGAATTCTTCCTATGTGTTGATCAAGCTAGGAGTATCAGTAGTAAAAGCATTAGGAAAATCAGGTGGGAAAAGCCGGAGGTAGGCTGGATGAAACTTAATACTGATGGGGCCTCAAATTCGTTGTTGGGCTTAGCTGGTGGAGGAGGCCTGATAAGGGATGAAACTAGTAAATGGGTTGCAGGATTTTCGAGAAAAATTGGGAAGGCTAATAGCTTCCTTGCGGAGCTCTGGGCTCTTCGAGATGGCCTTTTGCTATGCCAACAGATGAAGGTGATTGCTCTTGTTATAGAAGTAGATGCAAAAGCTCTAGTTGATGCTTTCACTAACCCAAGCTATTCAAATACTGTCGTTTCTGGTTTGTTTGATGACTGTAGACAGTTGGTTAACCGTCTTCCCCATTATCAGATCAAGCACATCTTCCGCAAGGCCAACATGTGCGCTGATCAACTTGCTAGATTAGGCTGCTTACTGGTTTCAGATTTCACCTTGTATTCCTGTCCGCTTGTGGACATCATGAAAACTTTTGAGGTTGATAGCCAGGGTCTGTATTCAACCAAGCTATGTACTGATTCTTTTTAGTTTTAATGCAAATTTCCCTCTTACCAAAAAAAAAAAAAATGATATAAATTTTTCGCCAATCTTTCTTAAGAAAATTGACAAGCTAGTAATGTATGGTGCACATATTCAATTGAATATTTTTACCATGAATCTGTACTATTGTTATGGAGCTCTGTTAGAACTTAGAAGAAGAGATTTAGAAATGGTCCCCGTAATGCAGGGACGGACCCAGTAGGGGGCTCCCCCCGCGGGGCCCAAAATTTTTTTTACTAGGTATATTTTTGTTTTTTAATAGCTGGGCCTTCTCTCTTTCAAAACCTTGGCCCCCCGTTAGCTAGCCTCGCCTAGACAGCCCAGACCCAAGCCCAACTCAAAAAAATTAAAAACCCATTAACCCACATTACATACAAACCAAATTCAAAAGAAATAGAGAAGTCAAGAGAGAGAGAGAGAGAGAGAGAGAGAGAGAGTGAGAGACCGAGAGACAGAAACTGAAGAGAGTAGAGACAACCCAGTCTAGCCTAAACTCATGTAAATCTTCAACCCAAAACATAATAAATATTTTTTCTTGAATACCTAAAAAAAATTTGGATACACTGATGGAAAAAAAAAAAAAAAAAATTAGCTTACTTTGGAGTTGACTGTAGAAGTACAGTTGGCACCGCTAGCCTTCAACAAATTAAAGATCTGCATTTGTAAGCCTTGACTCTTCTAATTTTTTTTTCTCTATCTGTCCATCGATCTCCCTTATTTCTTAATCTCCAGCATCCTGACTCTCCTGACTCGCTAATTCAGTTTTGTCTATTTGTTTTTGCTTGTTTTCTTCTTTACTTACTGATTAGATTGCTTCAGGATCTACAACCATGATCCACGTGTATTGTTTAGATTTACAATCATGGTCCACGTATTTTAGCTCCATTGTTCTCTCTTTTTTCTTTTGTTTTTCTTTTATTTTACCACCACGCCTGTGTATGGTATACTGGGACACGTATGAATTTTCTTGATTCTTATTAAACTAATTATATTATATAACATATAAACAATATATATATATATATATATATATATAAAATAAACTAGTTTTAAAATAGATAAAAATATATAGTATAAAAAAATAAAACACTGAAATGTGTAAATTGTTATTTGATTAGATTTTTTTTAATGCATTTAATCTCAAGGATTGTTTGTCTACTTCGCAACTTTAACTTATTACTAGTATTTTTTTTTTTTATGTTAGTCATTATACTTAATGGATTATAATTTAGTTTTGATTAGAATCTAATCCCATAAGCAAGTTAAAAACTATTTGATTTATTCATAATGATATTTCAAAAAATAATACCATACTTTTTTGGATTCTAATGCTGAGTTATAAAGTAATTAATTTATATATTGAATAGTATTTACATTATACTTTAGACTATTATATAAAATAAGAGATATATACAAATCTCGTTTTCATTTGGCTCTCCAAAGACAAGTTTCAAGTTACGCCATTGCTATGATTTTATTCACATAACTCAAGTTTCTTAATGATTACTTAAAAAAAAAAAAAAAAATTAGAGCCGACACTAACTATATGAATGCTTATTTGGAGTTTATTTATTTATTTATACTCCGGCCCCACCTATCTTGAAATCCTGGGTCTGTCCATGCCATAATGCAACATGCTCATGAGTTGCCAACAAAGGTTACCTATATTTTTGGCTTTGGATTATTTGTTTGTTTGTTTGTTTTTATTATTATTATTATTATTATTATTATTATTATTATGACTAACAAAGTTGCAAGATTGGACTGTTTTGGATGTGATTGTATGGGCTTGCAAACAAGCCAACAATGGCATTAAATATATTTCTAAATATATAGCTTTTAATTTGAAATATAAAATAAATTCATTTCAAACAGATTAAATCCTTTTCCAAACTTACCCACCATATTTCTAGCCTTTTAATTTTATCCAAAAAGAATAATTTATCCACCATATTAGTATAAACAAATCGTGGCATACTGGCATGAAATCAGGACATTCTTTAGAATTCATGAATACACACACATAATTATATATATATATATATATATATATATATAATCCTTTTCCAAACTTAGTACCCGTTTGGGTACAGTTGAAACGCAGTGCGTCTGCGTTTTTTTTTTTTTTTTTTTCATTGAGAAGCACGTTTCAGTGCTTTGCAGTAGGTTCCGTGTACTGTTCACGAAACCCACAAACCTTTTTTTAACAAAACTTTTATTAAAAATGGATCTCACGGCACCATTCACACATTTAAAAATTATTTTGTTACAGTATTTTCAGTTTTCAGTTTTCAACAAAATAAAATGTATCTAAACGAACCCGACCATATTTCTAGCCTTTTAATTTTATCCCAAAAGAAAATTTTACCCACCATATTAGTACAAACAAATCATGGCATACTGGCATGAAACCAGGACATTCTTTAGAATTCATGAATACACACACATATATATATATGAAAAAAAAAATTTAAAAGAAAAAAAAAAGAAAAAGAAAGAGACCATCTCAATTTTTCCAAGTGTACGGTTGAGACAGAAAGATAAGATCTCCTTTTTGGCTAATCTTGTATATGCTTGATGAACATCTCAGTTTTTCCAAGTGTATGGTCATCAAGCAGGAACATACTTTTCAAAGACTCCCATTTCTTTCACACTCTTTCATCTACAAATAGGCTAAGAACACCACCATTCTAGACGCTTCAAGAATCATCAAATGGCAAATCAGAGGACAATTCCCGCTCAAAAACAAGCCAAGTGGAAGTGCTGGAAACCTCCAATGATCCCTATATCTAAACAATTCTCCCACAAAAAAAAATCAATCAGCAACTGCTTAAGCTTAAACCAAAGAATAAAGACTGCCACTTCAAAGTTCAAACCTTTGTGTACTGCTCGGTATAACCCTTTGTTGAACACAGGACATGTCACCTGCTCTATCATTGTCTCTTTCCCACCCTCCAATCTTCAAGTCTCAGGATCTCTCAAAGGATAACACCAACCTCACAAAAAGTACTTATAAAAAAAACCCATGTCAGAAAACACCTTTAGACATCAAAATCAGTAGGAGAAAGCTAATAAAGTCAACTGCTTTGGGCCTTACGGGAGGAGGACTCTCTGTTGCTCAACCTGCAAGGGCTGAACAAGAGAGTCCAGTTGAAGCCACTTCAAGTAGAATGTCATACTCAAGATTCTTGCAGTACTTAGATGAAGACGCTGTAAGAAAGGTAGACCTGTTTGAGAATGGGACTGTTGCCATTGCTGAGATATTCAATCCAATACTAAACAAAATCCAGAGGGTCAAAATTCAGCTGCCTGGATTGCCACAAGAATTTCTGAGGAAAATGAAAGAGAAGAATGTAGACTTTGCTGCTCATCCAATGGAAGTGAACTGGTGGCCTGCAATACTAGATTTGTTGGGGAATCTGGCTTTTCCATTGATATTGCTTGGCGGTTTGCTGCTTAGAACATCATCTACAAACACTCCAGGAGGCCCCAACTTGCCATTTGGACTTGGAAGGTAAAGTATGATAAATTAAAACTTGTACCAAAACTTTAAACGGTTAGAAAATGGTAAATTTAATCATTTAACAATTATTGTAAGACTCTCTCTCACATACAAGCCTAGGGTCCTACAAGTGAGATTTATGGGAGTTAAGTGGAGACAAAATTTAATATCACATGTTCTCATTATATGATAAATTATCACTCGCCTTAAAAGTTTAAATTTTTAAAAAATTGTGAATTTAATCATTTCACTATTATTTGGATTGTAAAAATTCTCATCAACTTTATAAAGCTAGTTTCTTTTCAAAATAGTTAAATTTTACATGATTCCAAATTGAATAATCTATGACCATTTATTGGACCAATTACTTCCAGTGCTCTAAATGTTCACTGCATATCTTATCTGTATACTTGTACCATATGTTTATCAACAGGAGCAAAGCTAAATTTCAAATGGAACCCAACACTGGAGTTACGTTTGATGATGTTGCTGGTGTTGATGAAGCAAAGCAAGATTTTCAAGAGATTGTTGAGTTCTTGAAAACCCCAGAAAAGTTTACTGCAGTTGGAGCTAAAATTCCTAAAGGATTTCTTCTTGTTGGTCCACCTGGGACTGGAAAGACATTGTTGGCCAAGGCAATTGCTGGAGAAGCAGGGGTTCCTTTCTTTTCTCTATCTGGGTCAGAGTTCATTGAGATGTTTGTTGGTGTAGGGGCTTCAAGAGTGAGGGACTTGTTCAACAAAGCAAAGGCTAATTCCCCATGCTTGGTTTTTATTGATGAGATAGATGCTGTTGGGAGGCAGAGAGGAACAGGTATTGGTGGAGGAAATGATGAGAGGGAACAAACACTCAACCAGCTGCTCACTGAAATGGATGGTTTTAATGGAAACACTGGAGTGATTGTTATTGCTGCTACCAATCGACCAGAAATTCTTGATTCTGCTTTGCTTAGGCCAGGGAGGTTTGACAGACAGGTAAGCTATGATTTCTTTAAAAACCTTCCTAAATTAGAAATGCTCATTTTAAACAAATGTGACACTATCATGTTGTGCACACCATTTGTTAAGACACATTACCATAGAGATAGTTGAGGTTGAGGTGAACATTCTTTTAAAGGCCTTGAATGAAAGTTCATGGTTTTCTTTGCAGCTTACATAGGTCACTGTTAGATTAGAAATGTTCATTTCCTTTTAAAAGTTTCCCAAATTAGATATGTTTATTTATAGAAAATGTGACACTATCATGTTGTGCACACAATTGGTTAAGAAATATTATGGCATTTGAGGTTGACGTGAACATTCTTTTAACTTTTAAGGCCTTGAATGGAAGTTTATGGTTTTCTTTGCTGCTTACATAGGTCACTGTTGGATTACCTGATGTGCGAGGGAGGGAAGAAATATTAAAGGTGCATAGCAACAACAAGAAACTTGATAAGGATGTATCTCTTAGTGTTATCGCCATGCGAACCCCAGGTTTCAGTGGTGCAGACCTGGCGAATCTTATGAATGAGGCTGCCATTCTTGCTGGTAGGAGAGGTAAAGAGAGGATCACAATGAAAGAGGTAGATGATTCAATTGATCGGATTGTGGCAGGAATGGAGGGAACCAAAATGACAGATGGGAAGAACAAAATTCTTGTGGCTTATCATGAAATTGGGCATGCAGTGTGTGCGTAAGTAGCTCAAATCTTTCCTCACCCTGTAAAGTACTGAAACATTTCCCTCTTATTTAATTGGTTTGTATATGCTACCTAAGCAAAAGAAATCACAAGGGAAAATGTACTTGATTTTGGTAATTCATGAGCTTTTAAGTCTACTAGAGCTTTATTAGTAACCTTCTTCAAAGTAAATTAGTACATGACAAAATCCAATCTGTCTTCAAGTCTCACTGAAGTGATTTACTTGGCAATCTGTCTTCAATTAAAGGATATTTAGCTGCCCAACAAGGAGCTAAGCCTAAGACAGAGTCCTATTATAATATTATTATTTATGATTATTCTGCTTCTTTGAAGTCATATGGGACTAAATTGATCTAAATTCTTCGCAACCTCTAGGACTTTGACTCCAGGCCATGATCCAGTACAGAAAGTCACTCTAATCCCTAGGGGCCAAGCCCGTGGTCTAACTTGGTTCATACCTGGTGAAGACCCTGCCCTCATCTCTAAGCAGCAACTATTTGCTAGAATAATTGGAGGCCTTGGAGGTCGTGCAGCAGAGGAAGTCATTTTTGGAGAATCAGAAATCACTACAGGTGCAACTGGAGACTTGCAACAAATCACTCAGATAGCAAGACAGGTATGTGCTCACCATAAAGGAAGTTGTCTTTGGCACGTAGCTAATTAAACAACCGTATGTATTTGTTAGAAATTACACCACATTAATTAAGGAAGTAACAGAGAGTATAACTTTTGAGATGATAGAATGAAGAAGAATAATATGTGCGAAACAAATGTGATTAGTTTGTTGACATCCACAGAACTTTGTTATTGTTTTTGTAGTTATTGGAAGTTGTCTCAAAGAAATTTTGGGATTTTTGTTGCTTGGGTAGTTGTTTTTTCTATTTTTGTTTATATGAATTTGTTTCCACTAGCCCCAAATTATAAAATCTTTTCTTTTTTAACAGATGGTAACAATGTTTGGCATGTCTGAGATTGGGCCATGGGCATTGACTGATCCAGTACTGCAAAGCAGTGATGTAGTACTAAGGATGCTAGCTAGAAACTCTATGTCAGAAAAGCTTGCAAAAGACATAGATTCATCGGTACGAGATATAATAGAAAGTGCATATGAGATTGCAAAGAACCACATAAGAAATAGCCGTGAAGCTATTGATAAACTAGTGGATGTTCTCTTGGAGAAGGAAACCCTCACAGGTGATGAATTCAGGGCAATCCTATCTGAATTCACAGATATTTCTTCCATTAAGATGGATAGAACCCCTATCCGTGATTTGATAGAAGCTTAGGTTACCTCAGTGTAATTGTACAGCCATAGAGACACTTTAGTCTCAGTATGTGTAGGAGGGAAGTAAAGGTAGATAGTTTGATAGATACAAAAAGCTTATATGGTAGCTGGTGTAAGGTAACTTCATTTAGTGTAAGCCACAATTCTACCCAAATCCATTATAGAAATATGCTAGAATTTGTGTGTAATTTTATGCTTTTTATGGTATAACCAAACAATTTCTTAAAATGAATTGCAAAGGTTATAAAGAGTAGTAGTCGCTAACCTATGCAATGCACGGGAAATCTTATTTCTACTTTGAATTTATTAAGTTTTATTAGAATGAAAAATATATATACTAACCTATCTACTTGATTATCAATCATTCTAATTATAAATTTGAGTAGACGATCAACCTCAATGCGTAGGAATTCACTTTATATCTAGGAATTTAGATCTTTCATCAATCTCGAGAGCCAATAACAACATGAAACATAAAAACAAATTATAGAAATTCACAAATATGTTCACCAAATGTAAAGATTGTAACTCATGACTTTTAAAATAGGGGTAAAATCCTCATTACATTCATAGATCATAACATATAAAAGAAAATAACTTAAGAAATTTCAAATTTCTTTCAGGCATTTTATCAAACACTTTTAATGGTGATGAAGCTTGACTCTCTTCACATATGTGAGGCCCTAAAATTCTCATCTATTATAGCCATCTGGGATGATGTTATACGTCATCCCTCCTTGGATAACGGTAACATAAACCACCTACAATATTCAACATTATGTGAGAAAAAATATAAAATTCAACTACAAATTGCAAACTGGAATTGTAAACCAAATGACTGAATTCAATTGATAGGAGTATTGAGACCTTGAAATTATTAGTTAATACTCAAGAATCTAAAGGGTCTATCTCCCTTGACACAATATTTTGCAAGCTAACTACTTGAACTTTGAAAATCAAGGTTCTTTCACTCTCCTTCATTTGATTAGCATTTGCAGGTAAAATCAACTACAAAGTTTCAAACTTTATTCTTTACTACACATTTTACCACCAACCAAGAGTAAAGATATAGTAATTGTAACAAAGGAACTATGTAGTTTTGAGTAACTTATAAATATATATATATATATATATATATATATATATGTTCATCTCTAGATCAAGTAGAAAGAAAAAACAACATAACAATCATTTAGCTAATCTAGAGATCTGATTTGATATACTTACATCAGATTTGATATACTTACATTGGAAGCAACAAAACATCATCCACGTCACAACACTACATGAAGAAATTTTAATAGGTTAAAATTTGTAACTAACATGCGTAGTTGACAATCAGAGTCACATTTAGTCACTGAAATCACACAAGATAAGATCCAAGCCAAATACTTAAAAATGAACAGACCCATATGTAATCCACAACACAAAAGATGTAGTAATAAAAGGAGAAAAAAGTTTGAGAAGAGAAGACATGAGCTCTAGGAGAACCTCTCGGGGTCTCTCTTCGGAGGAAGAAGCTGAAGTTAAAGACATTCATCATGCAAACTGATGATGCTAAGATCGTCAGTAGAGATGTTCG
Organism: Quercus aquifolioides; assembly: GCA_019022515.1. NCBI lineage: Eukaryota > Viridiplantae > Streptophyta > Magnoliopsida > Fagales > Fagaceae > Quercus > Quercus aquifolioides. The sequence continues at coordinate 23,333,699 of CM032327.1, read as the reverse complement.
TCCAGATTGATATCGTCAGCCTCCGCTCCAGATCCTGCAAAGAATATGTCTAAACACAAATGTATGTGGTCACCGGTGTGGCGCCAGCCACAAAATCTCCGATGCCAAAGTTAGGAAAGGTCCTCCTTTATCAAGAAAGAATCAAGTACTTCTTTAATAATGAAATTTCTAGTGAGTGTTTCTTGTACCTTTTCCGGATCCCGTTTGGGGATATATATAGGTTGTTTTCAGTACCCTTCTAGCCGTTGGTTCTGCCATAATGAGGGTGTAATTCCTTGACTTCGTAACGTCCGTGCAGGGTAGTAAATTTGACAGATACTTCTTCAACGGTATCGGTATTTATTGTTCATTTTGTAACGGATGGTCGTGACAGGTGTATGGACGACTAACTTGTAGATTCGGGCAATCACTCTCGTTCTTATTAGTCGTCCACAGGCAAGGTATGGACGGTCGTATTTTTTGGATCTATCAGCTGCCCCCTTATTCCGAGATCGTCCACAAGTCGGACGATCTTAGGAATACGAAAGGGTTTTCTTTTATTTTTTTATTTTTTTTTTTTTTGGGAAGTGCTCTCCGCATTAATTGCCTTCTGGCGGCGTGGTGTGCGTCGTGGCCACGTGTCTAGTTCTGACTGGTGGGTAGACATCGTTTCCGGTGAGTGTCTTTTCGGTTTCCCGCGGTTTTCCAAAGCATGCCTTTTAGCTTGACCTTTCTCTTTCCTTTCATTTCCTTCGTTTCATATTTCTTTGGTTTTTCTGGGTTTCTTCTTTTTTTTTGTCTTCTCTGCGTTTGATTCTGAGTCTTGCTGCCGTGGCTGCCTTACCTTTTCGACCTCCGATTCTGTTCCTTCTCTTCAGGTGCGTATCCCTTCTTTTCTGCTCTTTTTCCTTTTTTTTCTGCTTTGTTTTTGCTTAGTTTCCTTTTTCGTTGTGTGTGTGTCCCTCCTTTAATGGTGGACTACACAGCATTTCAGCAAATTTGTCCTTCTGTTGCTTTTCTTTTCGCGCGTCTGGGAGGTTCTCTAGAGTTTTCCGGCGACCGGTGTCTATACCTTGGCGATTTTGTGGTTGAGGGGAGTGGTTTAGACTTAGCGCTGAGTGAACTGCACCCATTGTTGCAGCAGTCTTTTTCTTGGTTTAAATCTGTTCGCGGGGTCCTTGAGAGGGAAAAAATGGGTTCCGCGGTGAGGTCGAGTGATCCTGAAGGAGGTTCTTCTTCTGGCGCGGCCGTGGACGGGGCTGTGCTGGACACAGCTACCTCTGTGCTTCCTTCGTCCAATCTTCCTTTGTCAACTCTTCCTTCGTCTTCCGCTGTCGTCCCTCGTCCCTTCCATGCTCTTAGGGAAAAGTGTAATTTGAAGGTCGATGTTTTCAGTAGGTTCAGGGATAGGTTTCAATTTCCAGTGGAAACTAGGGTTCGTCTCCCCAGGAAGGGTGAAAAAGCTTGTGCTTTTGCCCACGGAGAAGTTTGCTTTTATGAGGCGGCCTTCCTGGGTGGTCTAAGGTTCCCCGTTCATCCATTTATCATGGAGCTTCTAGATCACCTGCGGATTGCTCCTGGGCAACTTATGCCCAATTCTTGGAGAATTGTCATAAGCTGTATGGTGATCTGGACGATCATAGCAGATGGAGAGATGATCACGGTGAACGAGCTTACTAATCTCTATCGTCTAAAAGAGTCTAGGGAATTCGGGTATTATGAGCTCGTCCCCTGGGAGAGGAGGTCACGTTTGGTAGGCGATCTCCCTTCGTCCTTCCGTTACTGGAAGTCAAGATATTTTTTTGTGTCCGGAGATGGTTGGGAGACCTTGTCAGATGACGTTTGGGGAAATGTCCCCAGACTGCTGCGTCGGTGGGAGATCCCTGGCCTTGGTGCGTTTGTCTTTTTATGCTCCCTTTTTTTATCATCGTTACTTTCTTTTTGATCGTTAGTGTAATCTTGAATGACCTTTTTTTTTGCTGTGCAGTGAAGGAGCGTCCTGGTCTTGACAGCCGATTTGAAGCGAGAGTTCAGGAAGCGATTAAATATTCAAGGACGATCGAAGATTTCAACGAGCTTATCGATCCGCGTACTCTGGCTCGTCACTGTTTGGGACCTGATCCTTCACTCTACGTCCTTCAAGTTCTTGATCGGGAGCAGAAAAAACGTGAGTAGACGTGTATGGTACGTATGTGTATATGTATATATATTTTTAACTTTCTTTAGCTTTCTTCTCCAGAAATGACGAGCAAATTCAACAAAGATCTGTATGCGAAAATCAGGGGGAAAAAGAACGAACCCCTTTCAAGCATTGGTCAGAGAACTTTGAAGTTTACTGACAGAGAGAAAGAAAAGGAGAAAGAGAAAGAGACGGTGGAGAGGGGGTCGTCTACCCCTACTCAGGACGAGGCAAGGACAGCTTCTCCTGCAGTTTCAATCGAAGAGGTCCCTGGACCAAAAAGGCGAAAGACATCGCACAAAGGTAAAGAGAAGATGGGTTCCAGTATTTGGGACGATGCGGAGGCTGCCGTAGCCTGGGCCAATGATTTTTTAACTCCTGAAAAGAGAAAGGAGATTTCTCTCGTTCCTTCTCATGAAATGCTGAACCAGCACGTTCATAAACTCGTGCAGGTATGCTCTTTTTACCTTTATCATCATATTATCGTCATTCTATTGTTTTCTCACAAAAAACTCATAAGCTAAAAATTTTTAGGTGTTGGGGGAAACGATGCATCTTACTTCACAATTCTTGGCGAGTGAGGAGAAAGCTGTTATGGCCACTTCGAAGGTGGAAGCCTTAGAGGCTGAGGCTTCGGGTTTAAGGAAGGATCTGATTGCGGCGATGGACGCCAATAATACTTCCAAGGAGCAAATTAAAGTCCTGACCGAGCAGCTTGAAGCTGAAAAGGCGAAGGTGAAGCAGAAGGACGATCTGCTTGCATCCGCGGGTCAAAGGATGAAGGCTGCTGTAGCCAAGGCCGTCCTTGCCTTCCAGACGACGGATGAGTACAACACTGTGCTGTTCCAATGGTACTTCAAGGGGTTTAAGCTGTTAAGAAGATACATGATCAAACATGGGCAAGGAGTCAATCTGGACGACCTGGACTTTGAAGCTGTGGATAAAGAGATAGAGGCGGACGAGGCTACTCTGGCGATTCAAGCTTCTATAGCTTCGGGTGAGGACCCTCCAGCAACTGACGAGGGTGACGGCCAGGCTCCTCCAGCATAAACACTTAGCGCCATTTTTTTTTCTTTTTTGAACAAGCACTATTTCAGGTCCCCGTATGTTTTGGGGTTTTTCCTTGAACAACTTGCATTTTTGTGCATATTTATATGAGTTCTGTTCGTTGTGGTTTCTCATTCTCATTTTAATCGTTTCTCCCCTTCAGCCTTAAAGGAGTTTGAAATTACTTCTTCGTTTCTTGAAGTATTAATTCTCTTCGTCCGTCTGTAGAATTAGATGATTTTTGTTGGAATGTTCTCGGTTGATTAAAGGATTTCCTCGTCATTTTGATCTGGATAATGAGCATTCCTTGCGGGAATCTCATCATCTTTTCGATCTAGACGATGGTAGCTCCTTCAAGGCTTTTTTTTTTTGACCTGCTAGATCTGGACGATGCTGATACTTTCGCAGGGTTTTATTGTCTCTTTAGATCAGAACGACGTAAACTTTTGTAGTGAGTTTTATGGCCTTTTCGATCTGGACGATGTACATACTTTCGTAGGATTTAATCGTCTTTTCGATCTGGGCTATCAGCCGTTTTAAACTTTGAGAAGGCAATTTATAACACGGGGAGTGCTGAATAACCACTTATGGAGCCCTGAATGATTACTTATATAATCTTGCATAAATACATAACTTGTGATAGACAACATAAAATTAATTTGAATAAAAAGAAAGCATGGAATTAAATTTTGTTAACTGCTTACAATTAGGCCATGGGTTCTTTCTTGTAATACCTTTTTAGGTGCTCGACATTCCATGGACGAGGTAACTTGTTTCCTTCTTGGTCTTCTAAATGGTAGCTTCCTTGTTGGAATAATGGACGACTTTGTAAGGTCCTTCCCAGGTTGGGCCTAGTTTGCTTTGTGCAGGGTCTTTTGTTGCAGGAGTTACTTTCCTGAGGACGAGGTCACCGATGTTGAATCTTTTTAGCTTCACTCTTTGATTGTAGTATCCTGCCATCTTCTGCTGGTATTTGGCCATTCTCTGCGAGGCTTGATCTCTGACTTCGTCCACGCAGTCCAGGTTCAATCTTAGCTGGTCGTTGTTTTCTTCTTCGTCAAAAAAATTTCTCCTGATGCTAGTGAGCCCCACTTCGACGGGAATAACTGCTTCCGTGCCATATGTTAGGTTGAAGGGGGTTTCTCCTGTTGGTGTTCTTGCCGTCGTCCTGTAAGCCCATAGGACGCCTGGCAGTTCCTCGGGCCACGCTCCCTTTGCCCCTACTAACCGGGACTTGATTATCTTGAGCAAGGTTCGGTTCGTTACTTCCGTCTGTCCGTTGGCCTGAGGATGTCCTGGTGAAGAATACTTGTTTCTGATGCCTAAGCCTGAGCAGAATGATCTGAACCCTTGGCAGTCGAACTGACGACCGTTGTCGGATATGATCGTCCGAGGAATCCCGAACCTGCAAACAATATTTTTCCACACAAAATTTTGTACCTTAGCTTCTGTGATTGTCGCAAGTGCCTCTGCTTCGACCCACTTCGTGAAATAATCAATTGCGACGATCAGGAACTTCATTTGTCTTTTTCCCTGTGGCAGGGGACCGACGATATCGATTCCCCATTGTGCGAATGGCCAGGGAGAGGAAATGCTCGTCATTATCTCACCTGGGACTCGTTGAACGTTCCCATATCTTTGACAGCTGTCACACTTTTTTACAAAGTCGGCCGCGTCTTGCTGCATTGTGGGCCAGAAATAACCTGCCTTCATGATCTTTCTGACGAGTGACTTTGACCCCATATGATCTCCACAGATTCCTCCGTGAACCTCCTCGAGGACATATTTGGCCTCTTCGTCTTCTACACATCTTAAATACGGCTGAGAGAAACCTCTTCTAAATAGTTGATCGTTCAAGATAGTGAACCGGGCAGCTCTTCTACGGACCTTCCTGGCCTCTTCAGTGTCTGAAGGCAGTTGCCCGTCTTTAAGAAAAGCAAGGATCGGACTCGTCCATCCCTGGTGTGTATGCACAGAGAAGGCTTGCAACTCTTTAATGCTTGGGAGACTTTGTTCTTCTAGTCTCCAGTCATAATTCTTGTCCTGAAGATCTGCTGATGCGCTGCGGGCTACTTCGTCGGCTTCTGTATTTTGTTCCCGTGGAACCTGTAAGAACTCCACCTGATTGAAATTGCTTACCAGCTGGTTCGTTAACTTTAGATATTTTTGCATCCTCGTCTCTTTTGCTTCGAAATCCCCTCTGACCTGCCCTATGACGAGCTGTGAATCGCTTTTAACCACAATTCTTTCAGCCCCCAATGCCTGAGCTAGTCGGAGACCTGTTAGCAGAGCTTCATATTCTGCCTCGTTATTTGTTATGGGGAACTTCAGCTGGACCCCATATTTGAGGACATCGTCCTGGGGAGAGACAATAACAACGCCTGCTCCTCCCCCTTTCTGTGTAGACGATCCATCTGTGTTGATCGTCCAGATATCTTCCCGCGCTTCTTCATGCCCGTTGGTAGTGAATTCTGCTATAAAATCTGCCAAGGCCTGAGCTTTTATGGCTGTTCTCGACCGGTATTCAATATCGAACTGGCTAAGTTCGATCGCCCACTGTACCATTCGTCCAGCTGCCTCGGGTTTGTTCATCGCCTTCTTGATTGGCTGATCCGTCATTACCTTTATCGGGTTAGCCTGGAAGTATGGGCGTAGCTTCCTGGAGGCCATTATTAAGGCGAAAGTAATCTTTTCGATCCGGGGATACCGAGCCTCTGCCCCCTGGAAGGCTTGGCTGACATAATACACGGGGAGTTGTACCTTGTCCTCCTCCCTAATTAGGGCTGCACTTACTGCCGTGACTGACACTGCCAGGTATAAGAACAGATCTTCTCCTTCCTTGGACGGACTTAAGAGCGGGGGGTTGCTCAAGTACCGTTTCAACTCTTGGAATGCTGTCTCGCACTCCTCCGTCCAGGCAAAAGCCTTCTTCAGGGTCTTAAAGAATGGAAGACATTTGTCCGTTGCTCTCGAGACGAACCTGTTGAGTGCCGCTACTCTTCCTGTGAGCGATTGTACTTCTTTGGTCGTCCTTGGTGAGGACATTTCCAGGATGGCTTTTACTTTTTCTGGATTTGCTTCAATTCCCCTTCGTGAAACCACAAACCCGAGGAACTTCCCTGAAGAGACTCCGAAAGCACACTTGGAGGGGTTTAGCTTCATGCTGTGCTGCCTGAGCGTATTGAATGTCTCCTTAAGATCGTTCATATGATCTTCTTCTTCTTTGCTTTTGACGAGCATATCGTCGACGTACACTTCCACATTTCTCCCAATCTGCTTGTTGAACATTTGATTTACCAATCTCTGGTATGTGGCTCCTGCGTTCTTTAGACCGAAGGGCATGACCCTATAGCAATAGAGCCCTTGGCTAGTGATGAATGCAGTTTTTTCTTGATCTTCTTCCGCCATTTGTATCTGGTTATACCCCGAGAATGCGTCCATGAAAGTGAGAAGTTTGTGCCCGGCAGTAGAGTCTACTAGTTGGTCGATTCTGGGTAAGGGGAAGCTGTCTTTCGGGCAGGCTTGGTTTAGATCTGTGAAGTCAACGCACATTCTCCATTTCCCATTTGCCTTCTTGACCATGACGACATTGGCCAACCACTCCGGGTAATAAACTTCTCGAATAAAGTTTGCATCAAGTAGTTTTCTCACTTCGTCCATAACCCCTTTGTTTCGTTCAGGGGCGAAAACTCTTCTTTTTTGCTGGACGGGCTTCTTTTCCGGATCTACGTTTAGGCGGTGTTGGATGATGCTTGCTGGGATCCCTGGCATATCTTCGTGGCTCCAGGCAAATACATCGAGATTGTTTTTCAGGAAAGTAATGATTTCTGCCCTCGTCCTCGGGTTTAGGTCCGTTCCTATCTGAGTCGTCTTTATCGGATCCCCTTCGACCAGTTCTATTGTTTCTAGCTTCTCCACGATCTCAAGTGTTTTATCCTCGATCACCCACGTATGGTTTTCTTTCGAGGCTAGGACGGCCTGGTAGCACTCTCTTGCCAACACCTGATCTCCCCTTATTTCTCCGACTCCCTGTTCTGTAGGAAACTTTACCTTCAGGCAGTACGTGGAAGTGGCAGCTTTCCAACGGTTCAGGGTTGGTCGTCCTATGATAACATTGTAAGACGATGGTGAGTCTACAACCAGAAAATTGTGTTTGTTGGTTACCTGGAGGGGGTATGAGCCAGCTGTGACCGTCAACGTCACTATCCCGCGGGGGTACACCTTGTCTCCGCTGAAGCTGACGAGGGGTGACTCAAAGGGACGAAGCCTCTTCGGGTCTACCTTCAATTGCTGGAAGGCGGACAGATAGATAATATTCGCTGAACTCCCATTATCTACCAGAACTCTCCTCGTGTTGAATCCCTCAATCATGATCATGATGACGAGCGGGTCGTCATGAGGTTGCCTTATCCCCCTGGCATCTTCCTCTGAAAAATACATGTCCTGGTTCGTTCGTCGCTGCTTTGTTGGAGGTAAGCTATGAGCACTGTTTATTTGCCTTTGGTATGACTTTTTGAGGGATCTGAACGAGCCTCCTGTGGACGGTCCTCCCGTGATGGTTTTTATTTCTCCTTTTGCATTCTGCGGACGAGGTGGCTGATCTTCAGTTCTTTGGAAACCTCCAGGCTGATCCCTCCTACCGTATCTGCTGGCTTCCCCTCTTTTCACGTACCTTTGAAGCTTCCCTTTTTGAATAAGTTCTTCTACCTGCTCCTTCAGGTCTCTGCAATCCTCTATGTAGTGTCCGTGGTCCTTGTGAAAACGGCAATATTTCTTTTTGTCGCGTACACCGGGTGGTGATTGGAGTGGCCTGGGCCACTTAAGGCTTTGTTCGTCTTTGATCTCCGCCAAAATTTGATCGACGGGCATCACTAATGGCGTGAATTTCGTTTGCCGAGAATTCTTATCATCCTTTCGTCTATTCCCTTCTTCATTACGTCTGTCAACTCGGTCTCTCTTCTGCCCCCTTCGATCATCATTCTCATTCCTCTTTTCTTTTGTCTTTTCTGCCCCGTCTATAGCTGCCAGGGCATCTTCAGCGTTCATATACTTTTGCACTTTCAACAGTGCTTCTACCATCGTCTTGGGAGGGTTTTTTGCCACAGAAGCCACAAAGTCCCTGGATTTCAGTCCTGCTTTAAAGGTCGTAAGTTGCACCTTGTCGTCAGACTCGTCTACTTCTAGCATTCCTCGCGTGAAACGTGTCACATAGGACCTCAAGGTTTCTTTCTCTCCTTGTTTGATTGTGAGCAAGTGATCGGCAGTTCTTTTTGGACGTTGTCCACCAACAAAATGACGAACAAACGAACTGCTTAGCTGTTCGAAATTATCGATGGAAGATGTGGGTAATTTTGTGAACCATTCTCGGGCGGCTCCTTTCAAGGTTGTGGGAAAGGATCGACATAGAATCTCGTCAGGAGGCTGTTGAAGACCCAAAGTCGTCCTGAAAGTATTCAGGTGATCCAACGGATCTTTCAATCCGTCGAAGGGCTCGAGCTGGGGTAAACGGAACTTGGAGGGTACCGGGCACTCCTGGACGGCTGCGGTAAAAGGGGAATCAGTTTTCCTGACGATTCGGTCCAGCCCTTGTTCCGTCTTTCCTCTAATTGCGCTTCTCAACTCGTCCATTTCTTTCCTCATCTCCTTGAGGAAACTCGAGTTTGGTTCTTCTGGAGTGCCGGTTCGTCTCCCATGACTGTCTCCGTCCTCATTCCCATTGACTTCTGTGTGGTTGTCCCCTTGTTGCAGTCGTTGTTTCATTTCTTGATTTTGCTTGGTGAGCTCTTCCACCGTGGCTGCAAGTGCTTGGATTTGTAGGGACAACGCAGCGGGGTCTGGGATATAGCTGGACTCCATCTCCTTAGAATAGAACAGTACCCTTGAACCGAAGGCTCAAGAATAATACGTTTCCCACAGACGGCGCCAAACTGATGATGCTAAGATCGTCAGTAGAGATGTTCGTCCAGATTGATATCGTCAGCCTCCGCTCCAGATCCTGCAAAGAATATGTCTAAATACAAATGTATGTGGTCACCGGTGTGGCGCCAGCCACAAAATCTCCGATGCCAAAGTTAGGAAAGGTCCTCTTTTATCAAGAAAGAATAAAGTACTTCTTTAATAATGAAATTTCTAGTGAGTGTTTCTTGTACCTTTTCCGGATCCCGTTTGGGGATATATATAGGTTGTTTTCAGTACCCTTCTAGCCGTTGGTTCTGCCATAATGAGGGTGTAATTCCTTGACTTCGTAACGTCCGTGCAGGGTAGTAAATTTGACAGATACTTCTTCAACGGTATCGGTATTTATTGTTCATTTTGTAACGGATGGTCGTGACAGGTGTATGGACGACTAACTTGTAGATTCGGGCAATCACTCTCGTTCTTATTAGTCGTCCACAGGCAAGGTATGGACGGTCGTATTTTTTTTGGATCTATCACAAACTTTATGGAGGATAACGCTAACAGAGAGGACTTTTCGTGGGGAAAGGGCCAGTTATCTTTTAAAGATAAACTTGTGGGTGAGCTCCCTGGGGCATAACGACGAGCTTTTGATCTTATGGACCAGGTGGAAGTGTCCCCTGAGGTTGAACTTGATACCTCTGGCCTTAGAAAGGGACTTGCTGCAGTGAGATTATTTGATGAGTTGAAGCAAAAAATCAGGGCCCCGTGGGCAAGAGCGTTGATTGTTAAGGTTTATGGGAGAACAGTGGGATTTAATTTCTTACAACAAAAAATCTCTGCCTTATGGAAACCAAAGGGAAGACTTGACTGTGTGGATCTCAGTAAGGATTTTTTTCTAGTCAAATTTTCGTCGACGGACGACTATGATTTAGTGTTAGACAAAGGTCCCTGGTTCATCGGAGAGCACTTTCTCTCTATAAGGCCTTGGGTTCCAAATTTCAGACCATGCTCTGCCGATGTATCGTCTATTGCAATTTGGGTAAGACTCAATGAACTTCCTATTGAATACTACCAAGTGGAAGCATTGAAGGAGATTGGAAGCACCATTGGAAAGGTTCTGAGGATTGACACTCATACTGCCTTGGAAGCAAGGGGTCATTATATATGCCCGAATATGTGTGCAGATAGATGTGGAGAAGCCGCTGATCACTGCTCTACTAATCGAGAATTTCGAACAGCCTGTTATCTACGAAGGAATCCACAAATGGTGTTTTTCCTGTGGTCAGATTGGACACCGGAATGAGGACTGCCCTCACATTATTAGACCAGTTCAGCCACCGGCTAGGGAGGAAGAGGACGGAGTGGCTAAGGCTCAGGGAAGCCCACGCAAAAGGCATGATGCTGAGTCAGCTGAGGAAAATACCTACGGACCTTGGATGGTTGTGACACGCAAAAGAAATGCGCACAAATCCAGCAGGTACAACAGCACTACTAGTACGAACCGTTTCCTGGAGGAAGGACAAAGACCAACGGGCGCCACCTTTCATAAAAACAACACCAGTAAGGAGCTTCTGCATGATAGTAATAGGAAGATTGGCATGGCTCAGACTAGTAATTGGCCTCAATGGGTCAAGCCTGATGATAAGAGGAATCCAAGTATCCTGAATCCAAACCAACAAGAAGTGAGCCCAACTTTCATGGGCCTAAACCTCGCGGGCTTTAATGTTTCTAGCTTTGGCCCAAAGTCATTAAGTCCGAAGCAAGCTCCCAAGGGTAAAAAGGTCCTCTCCAAGGCTAAGGCAGCCTCCAATATCTCTAAGATTGCTATAAAATCTAATCAACATACTTTTGTTTCTTTTACTCCTCTTACCCACAGTGTTTCTCTGTCTGCCATGGGTGCCGATATGGATAATCACCATGGGCGGTCTTGCTGTGGATGTGGTGAGGGCAGTGATAAGGATGACTTAGCAGCAGCTAGAGAGGTAGTTTAATTTAGTGCCCAACGAAGCCCGTAGCGCCGTCCCACAATGATAAGAAGAGATCGCGAGGCTGGGTCCGATGTTGCTCTCCGATCTGACAAGAAAAATGAGTCCGACTCTTTGGGGGCGAGCTCAAAATCTCTAATTGAAGGAAGCAAAGGCGAGATGAACAAATTGGGGAGTACGGTACTTGATCCCGCTGACCCCAATGTGATGCATCATGTGTTGGGATTTATGCCCTAAAATCCATTTTATTGGCATATCATAAATAATTAAATTGTTTAATTATATGAGACTATTTATAAATGAACTAATGAGACATTATCTTAGTCCATGAGATGCACAGTATGTGATTTATGTGAAAAGTCACAGAAGATGTAAATCACAAGTTCTTTGTAAACTAAGAATTTTAGTTCGTAGTCGGTGATGAAATTGGGCATTTCATCTGCGAAGACTATAACATATCAACTAAGATGATTTGTCTTGATCATGGAAGTGGAGACTTCTAGTTGATATGTTTTAAGAGTTAAGACATATTGAACTGGATCGCTGTGTGATTTATTATTCTCCTAACGACTGTCAAATGAATAATAAATCTCACGACTTCTATTTACATCAATTCTAAATCCTGAGAGAATAATGGACCTGATCATGAGATGTAGGTTGCTTTGATATATCAGGAGTGAGATCTATAAGTTACAGTCAAAACCTCAGTATGTTGGGCAGCCGCATTTAGTGTTGATGGAATATATATTCTCAAGATAAAATTCATAATCTTTTAACGGAGATATAAAATATTCCATTGAGATAAGTTTAATGGGTTTAGTTATTCAGAGTGTTGGACCCAACCACTTTAGTAAGGAGTTACTAAAGGATTAAGATGTAGTAATCTTCAAAGTGGCAGTCTACATTCATGACTTTGTATTACTACGAATATTTTAATGAAGGGGTTGTATGTATAATAAAGTCTTGGGATATAATTTATTAATAAGGCTTAGAGTGCAATTATGCTCTTATAGTGGTATTGAATATAATTAATGGTAATTTTGGACTTGTCAAGAGTTGACAGAAAAGCCCAAGGCCCATTGGAGCTAGAGTCTTATTTGTTCCCTTTGGTCCCATCTCAAGCCACAAACTAAAACCCAATTGGGTAGGCCCAAAAGGTTAACCCAATTAGATAATCAATTATTATTTAATAAGAGTTATTAAATAATAAAACTATGAGAATAGTAATAACGTACATATGATGAAAAGAAAAGAAATCAGATTTTCTCCACAAGGAGAAAAAGAAGGTTTTTTCTTTGAGAGTCTATGTACAAAAGACTGATTGAGAGACCACACATCTTGGGCACCATGTGGAATTGAGATGAAGATTGAAGGTATTCTCAAGTCATGTTTTGAAATTCACTGCATCAAGGTATGCTTTCTGTTCTTTATTCTAGAATTCATGGTTACATGTTATCTTTCATGATTGAAGTAGATTCATGTGTTGTTGCTTCCGCTGTGTGTTTTGTATGAGATACAAAACCAAATTTTCCAACATCATGACTCCATGGAAGAGGAAGTGGGTGAGAGGAATTCGACTCTTCCAGTTAATTCTAATGTCAGGGAAGGATATGGTAAGGAAGTGATGGAGGAAGATAGGATGGAGTTTGATGGTCGAGGTGAATATACCTCTGCTTGCTGACTCATGATGGTGTTAATCCATATTGTTGCCATGAATATTATCATATGGAATAGTAAGGGTCTGAAACCCAATTTTCAAAAATATGTTACTGATCTAGCTCATAACCATAATCCTGCAATGTTGGTGGTAATGGAAACAAAAATAGGTGGTGATCGAGCGAAAGCAATTACTGATAGATTACCGTTTGATAGGGCAATTCATTCTGATACTATTGGTTATGCTGGGGGTTTATGATTGCTATGGAATTCAGATCGAGTGGAGGTGTCGTTGATTTTGAAGACTGAGCAAGAAATTCATGTCATAGTTAAGGTATGTGCCTCTGACTTTTCTTGGATTTTTTCTGTGGTGTATGCGAGTCCTAGGTTTGAGGAAAGGTCTATCCTGTGGAATAATCTGTCTGCTTTAGCTGAGCTTCATAGTATGGCCTGGGTTATTGCAGGAGATTTCAACAAACCTTTGGTGGAGGATGATAAGTTTGGTGGCAGAGCTGTTAGTATGAGTAGATCTTTGCAATTCAAAGATTGTATTGATAAATGCAACATGGTTGATTTGGGGTTTTCGGGGCTGCGGTTCACCTGGACTAATGGAAGAGAACTCTCTACACTAATTCAAGAGAGAATAGACAGGTTTTTTGTAAACCCGGATTGGTATTCAAACTTTCCGGAGGCAAAAGTTACCCATCTCACCTGTTGCCACTCTGATCACTGCCCTGTACTTCTAGAGACCGCATCGCATCACCAGCTGCAACTTCTTAGACCTTTCAGGTTCCAAAGTTACTAGTTATCTGATCCATCTTTTCCTGTAGTGGTCTCTTCTGCTTGGAATCAGGCTCGTTCCCTTCAGGGGGCCACAAACAATTTTGTTACTGAAGTGAAGCAATGGAATAAGGATCATTTTGGTAATGTTTTCAGTAAGAAGAGGAGGATTATGGCTTGGCTCAATGGCATTCAAAAGGCTATTTCTTCAAGACCTTCATCTAACCTGTTGGAGTTAGAGAAGCAACTTCAAAGAGAGCTGGAAATTATTTTAGATCAGGAAAGAGACATTTGGGCTCTCAAGTCTAGAGTTAATTGGATGGTTCAAGGAGATAGGAACACCTCATTCTATCATTTGTCCACTTTGGTCAGAAGAAGCAGGAACCGAATTTCGGCCATAAAAAACAGTGTAGGGGAATGGCTGTATGATGAGAGAGATGTGATGGAGCATATTAGGGGGGGTTTTGAGGGTCTGTTCTGCTCTTCTCTAGCTTTATCAGAGAGGAATTCCCCGCTTTTGAATTAGGGACAGGCCTATCTCTCAGAGGACGATTGTGAATCCCTTTCTGTTGAGGTCACGGAGGAGGAAATAAAACATGCGCTTTGGTCGATGAAGCCTTTTAAAGCGCCTGGTCCTGATGGGCTTCATACAGGTTTTTATCAGCGCTTTTGGTTGGTGGTTGGGAAATCTCTGGTTGAGGAAATTAAAGGGATTTTCTCTAGGAAAAAAATCCCAAATTATCTCAATAGAACTCTTATTGCCCTTATTCCTAAAATCCAAGGCCCTGAAACTTTGGGCAATTACCGGCCTATTAGTTTGTGTAATACAGTTTATAAAATCATCACAAAGGTGTTAGTGGCTCGGATTAGACCTTTCTTGGATAAGCTCGTCTCCCCTCTTTAAACTGTGTTTGTTCCTAGAAGAAAGGGTATTGATAATGTGATTATAGTTCAGGAAATTGTTCACTCCATTAGCAAAGCCAGAGGTAAAGAAGGATACTTGGCTATAAAGATAGATATTGAAAAAGCTTATGACAAGCCAGAGTGGGGATTCATTAGGGAGAGGCTTCTGGGTTTCAAGTTTCCTATGGACCTGGTGGAGATCAGCATAAGCTGTATTTCCACAGTCTCAACCTCTATTTTATTTAATGGGGGTATGTTAGAGCCTATTAACCCTTCTAGAGGTATCAGACAAGGAGATCCTCTGTCTCCTTACATATTCATTTTGTGTATGGAATTTCTGGGTCAACTTATTGAGGGGAAATGCAGTGAGAAATTGTGGAATCCAATTAAAGCGTCCAAGAGTGGGCTGAGCTTCTCTCATCTTTTCTTCGCAGATGACTTGTTACTGTTTGCTAAAGCCAATCAAGCTAATTGCATTGCCATTTGTGAGGTGCTTGATACGTTTTGTGAAAAATCTGGGTAGACTATTAGTGAGTCAAAATCAAGGGTGTTGTTTTCGCCAAATGTTGATTTGGAAAATAGGGAGGAGATGTGCAGACTTCTTGGGTTTAGAGAGACTTCTTCCATTGGGAAATATTTGGGTATTCCTATTATTCAATAGGGGCGATTGAACCAAGATTTTAACTTTATCTTGGATAGAATGAAGCAAAAGCTTTCGGGGTGGAAGGCAAATCTTTTGTCTATGGCAGGTAGAACAATCCTCATCCAATCTTCCTTGTCTACTATTCCTAATTATTCCATGCAGTGTGCTTACCTCCTAAGTAAAGTTTTAGAAGGTATAGATAGGATCAGTAAGAATTTTTTGTGGGGCTCAACAGAGACCTCTAAAAAGATGCATTAGGTGGGTTGGCAGAAGGTGACAAGGCCTAGGAAGGAGGGTGGTATGGGATTACAATCTGCAAGGGGAATGAATACCTCTTTGTTGGCAAAACTTAATTGGAGGTTCCATTCAGAAAAAGAAACCTTATGGGCCAGAGTTCTTTGGAACAAATACTGTAATCGTCAGAGAACAAACTCGTTCAACAATGACAAACTTCCTTGTTCCCGAGTATGGAAAGGTATAAGGAAAGGGCAGGAGGTTTTTAATGCTGGAACAAAATGGGCCATTGGGAATGACAGCAATCTGAGTTTTTGGACGGATAATTGGTCTCCTCAAGGTCCCATCAGAGATTTAGTGCAGGGTCCTTTGAACAGGGAGGAAGGTAATTTGAAAGTGAAGGAGGTGATTTCGGCAAATGGGTGGAATTGGTCGAAAATTTCTTTTGATCTTCCTTTGAATTTAAAGTTGGGAATCCAGGCTACTCCCTACGCCATGGCTGCTAGGAGTGAGGATAGAATGTCGTGGGTAGCAAATACCCATGGGAATTTTGATCTGAAAAGCGTGTATAATTTGGCAACTTTAGGGAATGTCAGCCATGAGTTCAGGGGGCATTGGATATGGAAAATAAAATCCTCCCAAGAATTCAATTCTTTGTTTGGAAATGTCTTCACAATAGTATTGGTGTCAAAGATTGTTTAGCATCAAGAGGAATCAATTCTGACTTTTCTTGTCCTTGATGTCGTGACAAACCGGAAACTATTATTCACTTACTTTGAGATTGCGGAGGCAGCAGAGACCTTTGGAAGTAGCTTGGCATCTCTAAGGCAGATAGTAATTTTTTCACATGTGATCTTTATACTTGGCTGACCATGAATGCAAGGAATGATCAATATCTTTGCCCTAGCAAACCTCCCTAGAACATATTCTTCCTTTTTGCCATCTAGATAATATGGCAGCAAAGGAACAAAGTTATTTTCCAAAACAGTAATCCCAACCCAAAGTTGGCAAATCATATATTTAGTCAAGCCAGTGACTTCTTCTGGTGTGCCACGGATTGGAAGAAAGCCAGCAGTTTTGCAATGAAGAATATTAGATGGGAGAGGCCAAGAAGTGACTGGAGGAAGCTAAACACAGATGGGTCCTCCCTAGGCAACCCCGGGCTAGCTGGTGGAGGAGGTGTGATCAAGGATGAATCTGGTAATTGGGTGATAGGTTTTTCAAGAAGGATTGGTGTTACTTCAAGCTTTGAAACGGAATTATGGGAGTTAAAGGATGGCCTTACCATCTGTGTGAACAAAAATTTCCAAGCCATTGAGGTTGAGCTAGATGCAAAAGCCATAATAGATGTTCTTCAAAATCCCAATCAGACAAATCCTATTATTTCTCCTCTTCTGGATGACTGTATGCAACTGGCACTTTAGATTCCGCAGATTTGGTTCAACCATTGTAGATGCGCTGACTCTCTCGCAAGAAAGGGTGTGAAACAAGATGAAGTTTTCTACATTTTTTAGTACCCCCTTGTGGAGTTACTCCCTGCTTTCAATCATGATCTGTCTGGGTTATTTATAAGTAGGTGCTGTCCTACTAGCCCGCTGCTGGTGTAGTTTCTTTAGTTTTATCCCCTTACCACAAAAAAAAAAAAAAAAAAAAAAAAAAACACACAACACAACAACAATCGAAAGAAACATTACTATTAATCTAATCCTTATATTGAATTATTATGTGGGGGCAAGACCAAAACATCCTTACATTGAATTATTAATCAAACTTTGGTTCCAATTACATCAGTTTTTTCTTCCTAACAAAAATTCAACATCCTAAAAAAACTCATTATAAAAATCATGGCAGTTGGACCACTTTGAATGCCCAAAAAAAAACCAGGTGTCAGAAATAGCAAAAAACCACTTAATTTTTTCACTTATTTGAAAATCATCTATCTATATTTACTTACCTGTTATTCATTCTCTTCAGATGTGAGGATAATTTAAGTAACACCACCAAGGCTCTTTTTAAAATTTACTCCTAAGTTTGATATGGCTTGTGTTCATGCTTTTGATAGCACATCTGCAGTTATAATGGTGATTACTGGAATAGAGCGTGAGGTCGTGAGTTTAAGATCCACTGTGTGTGTAACTCACCAATAAAAATAAATAAATAAATAAATAAAAGTCTATGTTTACTCCAGACCTCATAGTTAGAGCCCTCATAGAGTTAACATTTTACAAGATGGTAAGAAACATCATTATTAAAAAATTGATAAAGGAGTCCTAAATCCTAATCTAAAAATTTCCCCATTTCCTATATATTACAATTCCCTACATTTTGTAAAGGAATAAGGAAACAATAGCTATGATAATGATTCTGCTCAAAAGAGATCATTTAGATATATTTTAGGGGCAAACATACTGTGCCAGAAAATTAAGGAGAGAGTACAAATTCATAAAATAATGATGGAAATATAATATAGTGATATACTTAGGAGAAAATGGGCAAATGCCCCTTTCAAAAAAAAAAAAATCCAGCATTTTGCCCCCTTTCCCAAACTAATTAGAGAAATGCCCTTCTTTTGAAACTCGATTTTTTCAAAATTGAGTTATAAAAAATAAAAAAAAATCTAGAGCCCTATAATGACGTTTTAAGGAGACTATAGTGACGTTTTAAGGACCTATAGTGGCGTTTTGTAACTCGGTCTCCATGAAGTCAAGTTACTTGCAATTTGTTTTTCTTTTTTTTACCTATAACTCGATTTCATGGAGATTGAGTTACAAAATGCCACTATAGGTCCTTAAAAAGTCACTATAAGCTCCTTAAAAACGCCACTATAGGGCTTAACTAGATTTTGAGAAAATCGATTTTCAAAAGATGGGCATTTCCCTAATTAGTTTGAGAAAGAGAGCAAAATGCTAGATTGTTTTTCTAAAAAAGGCAAAGGCCAATTTTTTCCATTATACTTACATTAGAAGCAAGGCTTTAGTGCCACTAACAATTTAGTCGGTAAGAAACACATTTTGTCTACATGTTTAACGATAAGGTGACATCCCAAACAGTGGCTCCAAGCAAGTCAATTGGTGGTGCAGAAATTTATAAACGGACTCAGTTGTCATACAAACAACTCCTATTCCATGCACACACAAAGAAATACACAAGCTAGCTAGCATTTTATTCAGATAGCTCAGCAATTTGATTGTTGTATAATACCCATGTTAAATGTTCAGAAAAATGTAAGCAACCTTTCAATTGGATCTAAGATAGAGGGTGAGGTTGTGAAAGGTTAAAAGGTGGGGAAGGGGAAGCAACTAAATTTGAAACAGTGAAACAAAAGCTGGGGAGACAAAAATTTGTAACCATGAAACAAAAGGTGGGGAGACAGAAACTTGAAATGGTGAAAACAAAGGGTTTTGGTTGAAAAGGCTTTGGGTTTGGGCTTTATGGTAGAACTAGTCGTAGACCCACGCAATGCATGAGAATAGATAATTATATTTTAGTTATGGTATAATATATAATTTGTTCTCTAAATTTTGTGGAAAATAATTTGTTCTCGCAAAAACTTAAACAATTTCTAAAATTATTTTTCATTTATTTATCTCAAAAAATATATCATCATTTTATTATTTGGATTTATTTGATTGATATTATTCATTTTTAGGTGGTCCATATTTTGATAAATTATGTTATCGTGTGTTATATTTTCCTAATTTGTTTTTCCTTACAACTAAATAGTTTGAGTTTCAAATATATTATTCAAATTTTTCATTCACTTAAAAATATATTATTTTATTTATAATTTTTCTTATCGTAAGAGTAGCTTCGAACTATTGATTGAGTTTTGTTTACTAATATAAATACATGAAATTGGAAGTGCATATTTCTTAGACATTTCTAAGTGACTATACCATATTATAAATTTAATATTTAAAATAATATATAGGAAAAAAGTAGATTTTATGTCTAAAATTAAACACTTCAACTATCAAAATAAAAGAAAATAATCAGTATAACATAAAAGAGAACATGATCTAATTTTTTTTTTTAATTACATACACTTTTATTTATTAAGATTTAATTGCCTTTAACTGGATCTTCATATCGCATTTTTGTTACTATGCTCCTATTGAGCCTTCTCATTTGTCACATCATTGACCACATTATTATTCTTTTTAGTATTTATTTTTTACTTTTAATTTTTTGAAAATATTAAATATATAAATGTATTGACTTTACAAATTCATCTTAGGCAATTTTAACTTTACATATTCATTTACTTTAATTTTGATGTTATAACTAAATAATAAATCAATGAAAAATAAAAATAAAAATATTGTCTATAAATATTCATCTTGGGCGGTTTAATTTTAATAGTTGATAGACACATTCAAATACATAGCCAACATTGTATTTTGATATAAATTCAAAATCTCACTTCTAAAATAACTAAGTATTATGTCAAAAATCAAACAATAGCTAAAACAGGGAGAGAGAAGACTTGTGACGGAAAACTTAAAAAATCAAACATACTACCAAATTGTATTAACCCAAAATAGTATTATATAAAAAATACAATTATTCATCAACCTAAAGTAAAGTTGCAAAAGAGAATATATATATATATATATATATAGAGAGAGAGAGAGAGAGAGAGAGAGAGAGAGAGAGAGAGAGAGAGAGAGTAATCACCTTTCAGGAGAGAAATAGAAAATAAAATGAGAAAAAAAAAGTATCAAATAAAAAATATAGTCATAAGTCAAACACCAAATTATCCAAACCATGATATATAATAGAATAACATTATATTCTTGTAAACTATATTTATATGCAATATAATAACATTTAACAATTATAGAAAAGAAAAAAAAAAGATAATAACTTAAAAACACAAAACCAAATTGCAACCCAAAGTAAAATCTAAAGAACACATAAATACATCAATCTAAAGTAGAGATACAAAAAATAAAAAATTCACACAAAAATAAAACATGAGAGAGAGAGAGAGAGAGAGTGTGTGTGTGAGTGAGAGTAATAACCTTTTTCATGTGAGAAAATATGTATAGAATTGGATAGAGAATGTCATATTTATTGTAATAGAATGGGGATAAGAAGAGTCAAAATAAAAGGAAGAGGAAGAGATAGATGAAGAGTGACATTAAGTTTAAGAGTAGTGGAGAGATAAAAAGGTAAAAGAGAAGTTATGGTTGGAAGTAGTGGAAATAAATGAGAAATAGGTATATGATGTGGCTGCTAATGTGGCTCAACAGGAGCGTAGCAACAATAAATGCTACGCTTCAACTTTTAGATATATATAGATATAGATTAAATTTATAAGAAGTGGCTTTATGGTGGAGATAGGGTTGAAAAATATTTTTTATTTATTAGTATTTTAAAATTGAGAAAAACTATTTTAAAATTGTAGCAAAAATTTAGAAAAGATGATGGAAATGACATGGCAGTTGATGTGGCTCAACATGAGCGCAGCAACATTAAATGCTACACTTTAGCTTTTAGTATTATTGGGGCTGTTTTTCATCGCCCACATGATGTTAGGGGAGTCAAGACCAAGACTCGACTTTAGGCTTGGAACATGGCCTAAAGGTTATCGGTGAAGTGTGAAAGGCCCATTTTTCTCAAGGTCTAGGTTGCATCCAACAAATATTATAATAAGACCCTAAAAATACATCTTGCAAAGATAAGCTATAACAAAGGATGACCCACTACAACAAGTGCTTAAATAAACGGTAAGCAAGAGAAACGTCCAACGGTAGATGTTTGGAAAACCAATAAATGTATTTGCATAGTAAAAATTATGAATTTCCTCTATAGTTGGTTAATATAAAAATGGGCCTATTATAACAAGTACACAAGAGGAAAAATGGTCCAGCAGTGAATATGACAGACCTCCAGTGGTAGACGTTGGACAGGTTAATAAGTGTGTTTACATGGTAAAAATCATATGTTTTCCTTATTATTATTAAGTCAACATAAGGGAAAACTACCATAGTATCCAAAACATTATGGCCTTCATCATAATAACAATAAATAAGGATTAAAGGCTTCATAATTACAAGTAAAAGAGGAAAAAATAGGATGGAATGAAGGGAGAGAGAGATTCCAGCTCAGTACAGCAAATATTGAACTAAGATTCTTGGAGAATATATATGTGGGGCATGAATAGGGTAGTATATGCTGTTTTAAGTGAGTGGGTATATAAGCTTGTGATGGTGTGATAGAGTTAATGTTGAAATTGTGTCTTTAATGGGTAAATGGTTGTTTATGACTAATTAGGAAGCATTTCTTGACTGTGAATATGCAGAAAAAGAAAAGGAATGTTTGAGGCCAAGTGAGTGTGGGCTAAGGGGAATGATTTATGAGCTTGGGGAAAGCTAAACCACAAGCAAAGTGACAAGAAAATCAGAAATTTCAAAGGGGTTGGTGTGTCTTGTGGGTTGGTATGCTTAGACTTTTATAAGGGAGTTTAAGGGAGTATTAATTAGCAAAAGTCCAAAACGTAGGACTGATTCAGGGGCAGAATAGCTGATATAATTATCCTAGGATTTGGCCTAAAATGGGAGATTTGCTTTTGAGGTTGTTTTGCTTCTTTGGGCAATGCCACACATGGATAAAAATCAGCATAATCTTGCATTAAATGCTAAGAATTCTAAGACTGTATTTAGCCAATGGGATTAAGGCAGGTATTAAGAAGGAATCCTAGTGTTGCAACTGAGATTTGGACCCTAAGAAATAGGATTCAACACCCTAAGCGTATTGAAAAATCTGGTTTTGTATCTCATACAAAATACACAGCAGAAGCAATAAACACGGATCTACTTCAATCATGAAAGATAACATGTAACCATGAATTCTAAAACAAAGAATAGGAAGTGTACCTTGATGTAGTGAAATTCAAAACCAAAGCATGGAAATACTTGGGAACACTTTTAATCTTCACTCCAATTCCACTTGATGCCCAAGAAGTGTGGTCTCTTAATCAGTTTCCAATGAGAGAATAAAAGAGTGTCCTACACTCATATACATCATTGCATTCTTTATGTGATCTAAATGAAAAACACACATTCTTAATTCTGTATGTTTCTCTCCTTATATATAACTGGTTATCTAATTGGGCTAGCCTTTTGGGCCATTCCAATTGGGCTCTAATATGTGGCTTGGAGTGGGACCAAAAGGGATCTATAAGACACTAGCTCCAATGGGCTTTGGACTTTTCTGTCAACTCTTGACAAGTCCAAAGTTACCATTAATTATATTTAATACCACTATATAAATATAGTTGCACTCTAGGCCTTATCTATAAATTATATCCCAAGACTTTATTATACATGCAACCCCTTCATTAAAATATTTGTAGTAATACAAAGCCATGAATGTAAACTGCCACTTTGAAGATTACTACATCTCAATCCTTGAGTACCCGGTTTAATCCTTTATGTTATTCATTATATATTTATGAAATCTAATTTCATAAATATATACTTTAGTAACTCCTTACTAAAGTGGTTGGGCCTAACACTCTAAATAATCAAACCCATTAAACTTATCTCAAGGGAATATTTTATATCTCCATTAAGAGATTATGAATTCCATCTTGAGAATATATGTTCCATCAACATTAAATGCGGCTGCCCAACATACTGAGGTTTTGATCGTGTCTTATAGATCTCACTCCTGATATATCAAAGCAACCTACACCTCATGATCAAGTTCATTATTCTCTCAGGATTTAGAGTTGATGTAAATAGAAGTCGTGAGATTTATTATTCATTTGACAGTCGTTAAGAGAATAATAAATCTCACAGCGGTCCAGTTCAATATGTCTTAACTCTTAAAACATATCAACAAATCAACTAGAAGTCTCCACTTCCATGATCAAGACAAATCATCTTAGCTGATATGTTATAGTCTTCGCAGATGAAATGCCCAATTTCATCACCGACTACGAACTAAAATTCTGAGTTTACAAAGAACTTGTGATTTATATCTTATGTGACTAAATCACATAAATCACATACTATACATCTCATGGACTAAGATAATGTCCCATTAGTTCATTTATAAATAATCTCATATAATTAAACAATTTAATTATTTATGACATGCCAATAAATTGGATTTTAGGGCAAAAACCCCAACAAAGCCAAGTGTCAAAGCTTAAGTCCACTTCAGAGATTCCGCTAAAAATCTCTTTATGCCCTCCAAACCACATGTTCTCAAATTTTCCCCTTTAAGATTCATGGGCTTGGTTTATGAACCAATTATATACATTTTTAGTAATAAAATAAACTATTTGGTTGAGAATTTTATGAGCTTGGAGGTCTTGGTTATGGCTTCCTTGAGTTGTGACCAAAACTTGGGAAAGAAGAGTATTTATTGCCCATTAGCCTTTAGGTGTCAGCCTCTGGTACTGTTCACATCAAAGTTGGCAATGGGACAAGTGGCCAACTCCTAATTTGGTTTGGGAGCTTGGTTGCTTCTTGAGGTGACCTCCAGCGTAAGGCAGAACTAAATGAAGTTCTCCAGTTGGGTCAGTTTGCACACATGGGCTATTTTGGCTGAGATTTCATGTTGGGCTTGGCCATGAGGGTGGAGTATTTTGGTGAGCTTCTGACTTGGTGGTTCTCTCCATTGGGGCCTATCCTTTTGCTTTCTCATTGTGAGCTCTACAAAATGGACAAAGCTACCATATATTGCAATGGATTTTTATTCCACATGGGCTTTAGTTGTTAGTAGAAATAAAATGAATCCATGAGCTTTAATAAATGATAGGTTTTGGGTATTAATTTCCATGGGCTTTAAATAACAACTTTTATAGTTACTCATAATTTTTGCTATGGATTATTTTTGTAAATGATATTTTCTTTGGGGTTTTTAAATAATGACCTCCAATATTTCTTGAGAATAATATTTACCATGGGTTTTAAATAGAGGCAATATCCATGGGTTTCAAATCAAATATGGTAACAACCACTATAGTGGAATAATGTGATATTCTCATGGTTTTTTATCATAATATGCTTGTAAGGTGAATAATTGTCATGAATTTTGGAAATAAATATTATGAATGTTGTGATGTAAGATAGATAGTGAACATGAGTTTATAATATGATATGAAATAAATGTCTTGGGTCTAAGATAAATAATCATAACTTTTCATGGGATTTCATAAGATGATTGCCATGGGTTTTGAGAATAGATCATTCATAAATTTCTTGAGCTTGTAATATTATAGTAATAGGTTTAAGAATCTAAAGTATTGTTCATTATTGGACTTTTATGTGAAATAATTATGATATAGTATTTTGCCAAGTATTAATAACCTTGGGCTTTTGATAAAATAGTGCCTAGTAGCTAGCTTGGACTTTTAATAGTGCCAACATAAGTTGGGCTTTTGATATTGCCAATGAGAATTGGGCTTTGATGTTGCGAGCGAGAACTGTGCTTTTGATGTTGCCAATGAGAATTGGGCTTTTTGATATTGCCAGTGAAAATTGAAGTTTTGATATTGCTAGTGAGAACTGGGCTTTTTGATGTTGCCAGCAAGAACTGGGCTTTTAATAAATAATTTGTCATGGGTTTGAATCATAGGCTTTGATTATGGGGTTGAATCCCATTGATAAAATAGTATTAACATGAATTTGAATCATGGGATTTAATTATGGACTTGAATTTCATTGATAAAATTGTTTTTCCATGTATTTGAATCATGGGCTTTTTTCAAACATTGCTAAGCATAAAAATCATTGGGCTTTAAATAGAATGGGATGTGTGTATTGGGCTCATAGGGCCGGTTTTGGGCTTAACTAAATAATAATAATAAAATTTGATAAGATATGAGTTTTTTGGGCTTTTTGTGATAGTTTATATCATGAACCAATTTAGATAATGAAATATTCGTGGTAACATAATAATATGGCAACAAATATTTTGTGAAAGCCCAACAACTTCTTAATGGCATTTGAAAATAAATAGGTGATACTTAAATAATATTATGTGTAAAAAAAATAAAAAAAAATGTACCCTAACAAGTATTATATAGATTTGAGCAACCAACCTGGCTTAAGAATTGTAGCTCACCGTTTAAAAGAAAGACAAAGTTTAGCTACAAAATTGGTTGTAACCTTAGAATACAACCTTACTCAATAAAATAAATATTATTACATGTTTTGAAACTCTAACCGTTAACTTGCATGTTCTTTATGCTCTTAATAAACATATCAAATTTTGTGACAATCGGATATTATTTACAATATGATCTATAAACTTATATTTTATGCATGCTTTTAAACTACAAATACTTGCAATTTAAACAATTTATTGATGACATAGCTATCGATCTTCAATTTTATAGGAATTTTGCAAGTATGGTGTATATAAGAAGAAGATGTAATCCAATGGTGGATTTGTCAAAATTCACTTTCAATAAAAAGATATTGAATAAGATTGTAGTCTTAGGCTACAATAAATTTTGTATCTAAACTTTGTCCTTAAAAGAAACCCACTGAAAGCTAAGACAAATCCAATGTGAGCATAAATTAGTGGGGCGTAGGGCTATTAAAAAGACAAAATTGACCGTACGGACGACTAGGACCAAATAAGATGAACAGGACCAAATTAACTAAACAGGAGCGGACATGACCGAATGGACCAAATAAGACCGAAAATGACTGAATTAGACTAAATAGGACCTACCATGACTGAACGGGACCAAATAAGACTGAAGAGGAGAGGATCTAATGGATTGAAAAAACCAAAAAGGGCTGAACAAGACCGAGTAAAGACCGAAGAGGAGCGAACAGGAACTAACAAAACAGAGTAAGACCAAAGAGGACCGAATGGACCAAGTAAGAAAAAACATTGCCGTATGGACCAACAGAACCGAGTAAAGACTAAAGATGACCAAATGGACTGAAAAATACTGTAGCAGACTAAACATGACCAAATGGACCGAATAAGAGCAAGGAGGACCGAACAAGACTTAATAAGACCAAATGGACCAAAAAGGATAGAATAAGACCGAATAGACAGAATAGGAGCAAATAGGACCGGACTGGACCGAACATAAACTATCGTTGGGGGTTATATGTATATCATGCATCTACGTTTATAGCCTTTATAGCATCAGCTTTATGTCCAAGTTCTGAGTATGATTTGATTTTTATTCCTCTCCTGCTGTAGTTGGAATTCAAAAGATAGGCCGGATAGGAAACAGATTGGAGCATGTTATACTTGTCATGACTCATGAGGCAAAAACATAAAATTAGTACATAAAAAATAGCCCATTAGTGATTTTAGTCCCTAAATTTAATGTAATCATTTTTGGTCCTAAATAAATTTGAAGTTATCAGTTTCAACTTTAGCTCTAAGTTGTGAGGATGACTAGCAAATTCAAAACTTTGCTAGTACTGGGACATGGGTGAAAATTTATGGGAAGGAAATTGGTAAATTTAATGTCCTGTTTAATCTAAATTCAATGCGGTGAAAATTCATGGGAATTAAATTGGTAAATTCATATTGTATTTCCAAATATAATTGGGTTAGTCAATGTTGAATTTGAATTTATCTTAAAATTCAATTTGGAAATTGCAGAGGCTTTAATGAGATGACTATTGTGGGGGGAGAAAAGCCCAACCCAACGTATTGGGCCCGAGGCCCTATATGAGAAACACTGTTCGTCCGAGAAGATGAAGACATTCAGTCAGAGGCCCATGTAGAAGGAGGATGTCTGGAGATGAACAGGTGTACTATCCGAGGAGATGTTCATATGTCCGAGGAGTCCAATATCCTCGGATCCGAAGAAGTTCGACCCCGACAGGTGTATGGGAGATTCAAGTGATCTTTCTGACAAATGTTAAGAGAGAAATGAACCTCGGACACGCATGAAGATAACAGGAACAGAGAAATATCAAAGAGACAGACTTCAACCACCGCATTAAATGCACTGCACCTACCTTCCTGGCCGCATTTATGTGGAGAAGACCCCTGAACAGTGCATTCTCAGCTACCGCCACTCACACAAGGCTAAATGGGGAGTATGATGGGACATGCACTCAAGTGGGCGTCTAGATAATAAACAAGTGGACGGTGAAGATGTAGGAAGGAAGTAGTATATAAGAGAAGGGTGCCTCTGATAGAAGGGGATCGAAAATCAGAAGTAGAAAATAGTGTACTCCATTACTGTAGCTCCAAAAATTGTAACCCAAGTTTATGAATGAAAAACACTTCTTCGGACGTTGCATTTACATCTGTCTGAGCACATATTAATACAAATTCATCCACAAACATTGCTGTCTAATGCTATTATTTCATTGTTAGCCTAACTCTTTCACCCACTCTCTACAAATTTATTGTCTTGGGTTTAGTAGGCTCAAAATCCATACCTCCTTGGGCTTGGGCTGCAAAAATTGACCCTACAACTATAGATAAAATATGTCCATTAGAATTAAGCTTTTAAATTCAAATTTAAGTTGACATTTCTATTGGCAAAGTTTTTAATAAGTGATTTAATATTTTCTCAAAAAGGTTGGGTAATTAATGTCAAGAGATTTCCTTCTAAGGATTATTTAAAATTCTAATTGAAAATAAAATATGGAAAGTATAGAAGATGATAGAGTCTAAAATGGACAGATTAGTTATGGTTTTAAATTGAAAAAGAAAATAAGAGGGAAATTTATAATAAGAATTGATTTTTTATTTATAATTGGAAATACGGTATCAAAAAAAAAATTGGAAATACAAATATATAATTTGAAAAGACAATTTTTTTTTGTTGGGGGGTGGGGGGGGTGGTGGTGGGGTGGGGTTTGAGAGGGTACTATATTGCAAAATATAACATCAAGCCTACCAAGGTGTAAAAAAAAAAAAAAAAAAAAAAAAAAAACCAGGATCTTGCAAGTTGGGTTAAACCCGAAAACCAAAAATATTATGAGAGCAAGACCTAAACCCGGCCCAAACGTCCACCTGACACGCCCAAAGCCCTTCTAGTTGGGCTGGTTTGTTGGTTGGGCAGGTTCCATGCTCAACCCTACAAGGGGAATTAGGATAAGAAATACATAAATGGATTGGACGACCAAGATATGCAGTTAGTCCTTAACTTTAACCCATCAGCAATTATAGTTCTTTGAAGTTTAATGTAGTTACTTTAGTCTTTAACAAATTAAAAATAATCTTGTCCTTAACTTATCTAGCTACTAGATTATCGAGTGAAATGACATGTCATTTTTTAGTTAGGCCATGTCATCGTTCTATTAGAGATTTAATGGATATTAATAGAAGGACCAAAAGCCATTACTTTTGGTTTGCTAGGAACTAGAAGCAATTATTTTAAACCAAATCACTCGGGGGCTAAAGTTTAAGAATCATTTTGCCCTGGCTTTACTATTTTATTTGAGGGCCATCCTTATGTATCATCAATTTGTTTGAGACCATAAAATATTGAATTAGGGAATTGGAGAAATGCTAAGAGCAACGGCATCAGTAAGTGTAAAAGTTTCCTTCTATTTTATACTAAAAACTTACTTTTTCTATTTTACACACTTATTTTTACAAAACACTCACATCAGTCTATCTATTCTACACATTTATTCAATAAAATATTCATTCTTTTACAATTTTTTATTATTTCCTCACTCACTACCCCTTTCTCTCACATACCCAATACTACCAAAAAAATACTAAAATATTATATGCACGGTTACCCGCTATCCCAAAAAAAAATGCACAAGTGCTACAGTAACCATACATATATAAACGGTTACTGTAGCAATTGTGCATTTATGCACAATTTTACACCCACTTATGTGGGTTTTTTTTTTTTTTTGTCAAAATGTGCATATCTCAACACTTTTTTTTTTTTTTGGCACTATTTTGCACTTATTGATGCAAGTGCTCTAACATATACATATTGTAACAGACATTTGATGTTGAGGATGATAGTTCGCATCAGGTCTTAGTATGGATCGCATTAGCAATGCTGCTAATAGTTTAAACTTTAAAGAGTGGGAGACTATTGACTCTAGTTTATTTTACCAAAAGTCATTAGAAGTTAGAACAGCGATAAGAAAAGATACTATATTTACATTGGTTTATGCATGCCCCTTATTGAGGTTGTACGAAATTTGATACCTTTGTGAAAATTTCCGAGGGGGTGGTCAATACTCAATAGGTCGTATAAACACTTCTAAGCTTGCTTCATATTGGGGTTGCCAAAAATTCAGTTGGTTGCAGTAAGCTAGGGTAATGTGCATTAAGACTTTTTCCAAAATCAGCAATAAACCATTTTGCCTGATAATTGGTTTCAGTTAGTTTAATTGATAGAGTTTTTTGTGATTGAGCAAAAAATTTAGAGTTCAAACCTCACTCATACCAAAAACTAATTTATATACTAATTCGATAATAAAAAGTAATTATTATAAAACGATTGAGCGAACACCATTAAAAAGATTTAGGAGGTGCAAAATGACTTGTCAAGGACAAGACTAAAACGCCGGTCATTTTAGGCGCTCAAAGCCAAACTGACAGTTGTACATTTGACAAAGGCCATTGTTTTTTCTGGTTAAAGTAACGTCAGTTTAGGTCATGCTCTGTTAAGTCTTATGTCAGCCTTTGTGTTCTTTTGAATGATGTGGCACATTCTAAGCTATAAATTTAGCTTAAAACAGTGGGTTCTTGTTATTGTATCTGGTAAATTTTTTGTAGTCAAATAAAAAATCTAAGTTGAAACTTTGATTATATAAAAAATTAATTTATATTTTAGTTTAATAATAGAGAATAGTCATTATCGAACGAACATAATAAATTAAAAATTTATCAAAAATAAAAAATAAAACCTTTAAATCAACTCCAACTTTTAAAATAGAGTCTCTCCATTTTAAAGTGAAATGGAAAGTAGTGTACTAGTCTTATACCTAGAGGGTAGAGGTAGAGGACATGTCAGGATCTAAACGAGGGGAAATTTTTTTTTTTTTTTTGAGGAAATAAATGAGGGGAAGATACAGATAAGCAATCGTCAAATTTGGTATAAAAAAAAAGAACCCAGAGAAAGAAGGTATAGTAATAAGTAAGGCATTATTAATATTTTGAAAACAACCACCAATAATAATATCATCAGCCTGCCAGCAGTGTCCTAAGTGTTATGCAATAATAATATCATCAGCCTGGCACCAATAATAACCAAACAAGAGTATTTCTATGTTTTGGAATCCAATGTAAACAAAAAAATTTTAAGAGTGATGCAAGAATTATCATAAGTTTTACTATATAAACCTTAAAATATAAAAAAAAAAAAAACAAAAAATTAATAGTAAATGTTGATATATAGCTACAGTCAGATATAGTAAATTTAGTAGTAAATGTTCAGAGTACATAAAAAAGTTGTCTTTTATTTGGAGAGAGTGAGAGAAGTATTGGGGTTCAGTTCTCATACAACCACAATACGATAAAATGGTTTATTATGAGTGCTGGACAATTATTTCACATGGATCTATCAATTTTTTTTCCACCATATATATAGTAGTTATGGTAAAAGTTGTGTTGTGTACTTTCTCATTGGGGTTTTTGACTTTTTCTAATGAAATTGTATTTATTTATAGACAAGTTATTTTTTTATATTTATCCAATTTTTTAATAAATCATGTTTTTGGCATAAAGTTAAAGTGTTGTAAGCTCTAGTGAACGGATTAAATTTGTCCCATGGTTTTACACTAAAAAGTTATTCACATAAATTTGTCATGTTTGTTTGTTAATGTACTTTTAGTGTTTAATTAATTGTTTGTGTGATTTTAATTTTGGGTCATATTAACGGATGCCTTTAGGACAATTGTTAATAAACCATAATAGAAAAGTTTTGACATCACTTTCATGAGAAACATAAAAAGCTATCGACAATATTTATTATTTTATCATTTTCTCAATAAAATGTTTCTAAAAATGGTTCCTAAACCAATGCCCTAAGGGCATTGTTTAACATTTTCTTTTAATTAATAAGTAATGCTACAGACACAAACTATTTTACAACATTTTTACAAAATATCGATGTAACCAACCTTTTATTGGTTTTCATCTAAGTCCACTATTAATATCACTTTTTCATTTACCAATAATCAAAAAGACCGCATCAGCAATTTGTAAAAAATTTAGTAAAATAGTTTGTATCTCTAACATTATTCTTAAGTTTTAACATTGTTTAGTAGTTTGTGAAATTAATTGACAGATGGACAGTAATTTGCTCCAACAAAAGGGCCCAGACTATAAATATGTACACAACCATAGCTGGCCAAACTGATGCTTTTTATTCAACAGATTTTAATGAGGAGTCAGTGAAGGGCAATTGCTATTAAGAAAAAAGATATAAAAAGTTTTAATGAAAATATTCAAATTTCAAAATTGTTTTTGAAGAATTGTCATGTCCATTCAATTCTGTACTGAGCAACATCAATAATTCAATTGCCAGATTGGATTCTTTGACTAGTAGGTTCCTCATTACTTGGATTTTGAATTGCTACATTCCCAAATTATCACATCTGCTTATATATTCAGCACATAAGTTCTAAATAAAATGTGTGCTTGTATTTGAGAGACACAGATGAAAGGAACATATTGGAGGCTCATTCTCATTCTCATATTCCAACTTCATCTTCAAGCAGCATTATGTGATACTGAGTTCAATAATGTCTGTAACTCTGTTCCCAAGGTGGCTAACTTGAACAAAAGCTTCTTCTCCTTTACATTTTAGTATGTATATCTTTTGTTAGCGTAACATAATTTACTCACTGTTTCTGTACACATACATATGCAGCCGCAGCCACCAGCAAGACAATATGATTTCATATACTTTGTTCAACAGGTTTTATAATATAAGAAAACAATTTGTTCTTATATATATTCAAAGAATTAATTCTATTATGCTTCATATAGCCTGATGGGGTTGCATGGTTGACTTTTTTTCTCTTCAAATTAGTGGCAATTGTCTGTGTGTAACTTAAGGACTTGCCTAAAACCGGCAAGGCAAGTTTTCAGCATTCACGGTCTCTGGCCAGCTAGTTATTCCAGGAAAACTCAATGCAATTGTGGTAGTGAGTTTGTTCCAAAAAAGGTAGTTCATGCACACACTTATACACTACTTTAAGGGCTTGAAATATGTGCTCTATATTTCAGTAATTCCATTGTAATTTTTCATGTGAGGACAGATTTCAGACCTCGTAGATAAGTTGAACGTGGAATGGCCATCAATGATACACGAGGATAATACCGAGTACTGGAAAAATGAGTGGGAAAGCCATGGAATATGCTCCGAAGCTGTACTCCCTCAGCATGCTTATTTTGATGCAGCACTAAAACTCAAGCAAAAATATAGCCTCGTGGATATCCTAGCACGGAAAGGTTTGAAATTCTTAACTCACTTGCATTCAAGTTGTGATTGCTTGCTTTTAAAGTCAAAAACTTTTTTCTTGTCTAAGGATACTAATATGTTTTTACAACTTTTTCACGATTGTTAGCATGACTTGTTGTGATTGGTAGATAACAAGAGTTGTCCCGATGCTAGGCACATTATGAATGTGATGTTGCTCTAATCACAACTTACCACCTTATTAAGTTGTAAAAATGGTTGTTAATTAAAATGTTTTGTCCTTAGCATAACATAACTATATTTATGCAAGTGGAAACGTCTACAGCATAACATAACTATATTTAGCATTACAGATATTTATGCAAGTGGAAACGTCTACAGAAAAGGTAGCATTACCGATGCCATTAAAACAGCTACGGGGCACAGTCCACAAATACAGTGCAACTTATACAAGGAAATACCTCTGCTCACACAGATTTTCCTGTGCTTAGACTACAATGCAACTAAGATCATTGAGTGCCCCTCGAGCAAGAGATGTCAGTATGAGCATTTAATGATTCCTTACTCTTTGTTTAATACCTAGACAAAGGAAAAAAAAATGCTGACAAAAGGGGAAGGGCTTTTCTTTTCCTATCTGAAAAATAACTACTAATTTTCAGAAGAAAAGTACATGACAATTACTAATACATAGTGTTTTTTCTAGCTCTGTGACACATCTATCATCTATGGCTGCAAGTTTGAGGCTAGATGGGATTGTTTACGTCTCTTTTCTGCTTGACTTCTCAGCCACCAATGCATTATGTTCCACTCATGCTGTTATATTTTTGGCTCAATGTGTTGAAAGCTTCTGACCTGGAGCTTTCTTCTTCTTATTTTCCATAAGATGCTTAGTTGCTTCAACTTGTTTATTGAGCTCTTGAATCTTTGCACTTTTCTCCTTGAGCTGCGCAGTTTTACCAACCCTTGCTCCATTAAGACCCCTTTATTGTCATGACTCTAAATAATAGTACATTGCTGTCCTAAGTCTAAAATAATATAAATATTACCTCATCAATTCTTATATGAGTTATGGATGAAGGTTGAAGATAGGTGAGCTGACAGCTGAGGATAAAAAAAAAAGAGTAAACAAATGAAATAAGAAAAGAGCAAGCAACAGATGAGAGACAGAGAGGCAGATCTGAGATTTGGCGTGACGAGGCCATGTCCAGACCATACCCCGATTAAAAATGTAATTTTTGTTTGCTCGATACTTGACACTTTTGTAGCCATGTCCAACGGATTTGGATCGTCTCCATTTCACTTTGAAATGGAGAGAGTTCATTTAAAGGTTGTGATTTAAAATATTGAAATCGAGGGTGTGGAGTATGCCACGTCATTTAAAAACAAGAACATAACTTTAACCATGGTAGCATTCACATTGGGTATTGTATATGCCATATGTTAGTAATATTTAGCATCAGTACCTCAAAACCCCCCATTAACCGGTCTTGCAAAGTCTTGCAATTGCAAAAAAATTTGCAATTGTGCTACAGTGCCATCCTAAAAGTAGGATGGTACTGTAGCAACTTGTATGCATTTTTATATATTTTTTTTTTCCCTAGTGATGGTGGGTGGGCATTTTTAATTATTTTATTATGAAGAGAAAGGGAGGGAAAGAGTTGGTGAAATTAATATTTTAATGAATAGATAAGATAAATAAGAAATGGGATGTTGGATATTGGATGTATTGTAAAATGGTATGGTATAATTGATAAAGTAGTTTTTGAGATGGTAAAATAGAATAGTTTGAAAATTCTAAATGTGAATGCTAACCACAACTGGGATTCAGACAATGATGCTTTTGGCCGCCTTGAAGGCTTGTGATGGTTTTTTCATTGTAAGTTCAATCTTGGATGTGGTTGGTTGTATGTGTGGGTTTTGTATTTTCTGGACTTATGAAGGTGGTGCTATGCTTAGTGATCGGCTGTGCAAGGAAGGTATTTTGGGGAAAGGTCTGGGTTTTTGTGAAATTTTCAAATTTGGTGGGTAAAATGGGTTGTTGGCTCTGATGTTTGTGAGATGGGTTTCGTCGAATTGATGAAATTGGTATAGATTGTTGTTTGTCCATCCCCAACTGGATCTTATAATCAAAATCATTTTTTAGCAAATCCAAACTCAAAAAAATAAAATCAATTGTACTACTTACTTTGGAGATGCGCCTTGTAAGGAACCTATTGCACAGGAGTTATACATGGTTTTTGGCCGAGTAACTTTAACATTAAACACAATCCAAAGTGCACTGGACAATAACGCAACCTTAAATCGGTAAATTTTAGACACATTACGACACTATTCTTCCATAATTTAGTTGTACTCTATTTTCTTTTTATGATCAGGGCGGCTCCACATTAAAGGCGGGTGTTCAAATAAACACCATGACCTGAAATTATTTTATATATATTGTTTTTACTGCCTTAAAAAATTTGAACATACCCTGAATTTTATTTTAATCCCAACAAAACTATACTTGGTCCTCTTAAATATATCGTTGGTCTTTTAAAATAAAAAAACTAGGAAGCACAACAACAATTTCAGGGAAAAAAAAAACATACCCATTTGGCAAAATTCTTTTGCTCAGTCCTCACTCCTTTGCTCAAATTAAAAAAACCAATGTTTTTTTTTTTTTGTTGGTAAACAGAGGAATAGCATTAAACTAAGAAACAGAGATCTCAAGGTAAAGCCTGGTTAAATACAACCCATTAGCATCTTCCTCAAAGAAGGATAAAATGTCCACAGCGGACTTTGAAAGACAATAAAATAACAAAAAGTAAGGGATGCAATGAGCCAAACTCTTTAGGCTAAGCAATGGACCAATGTTATGGACATAACAAGAAGTTCTTTTTAATACAATTACAAAGACCACTAAGTTGAGTTGAATTGTAAAATAAATTAATTGTATTTGTTTTTTTATTGAATTGTTTAATTGAATTCTTAATATAGTTTAGACAAAAAGAAAACAAAAAATCTTCTTAATTAATACAATTACAAGAATCAATAAGTTGATTTAAATTGTAAAATAAAAGAAATTACAATTGAATGACAGCTTGACTGTGTACATTGAAAGAGACACGAGCAAAGTCGAGGGAGGGGCAATTGCCCCCCAACCTCCCCCAAGTCTTGCAGATTTTCATGCTGACCCCAATCTTGGCGAAGGAATGGCCCGAACCCGATTTGCGTGGGTCAAATACGTTGTTCTGGAAGGATGAATGGTGGAAGCAATGCATGGAAGGTGTTGTAGGAACCAGTTCAATACATTCCAGTATTTCAAACATGCGTTGAACCTGAAGAATAAAGTGAATTTATTAAATATTTTCACTCAATCGGATATCCACCCATCGCCACTACAAATCCACCCTACTCACTATAATACGAATAAAATCAAGTGGGCCATTGAGAAGCAGATCAAAGCTGCACCACACGGGAAATCACTTCTGGCAATGAGTATCTGCGTTGATTATTCGGCCCTGAACTTCATAAACTGTCCAAAAGATTTCTTCATTAAGGCCAGCTAAACTAGGCAATACAACCATCATTAGAAAGATCAATTTAAGACAAACTCTTTAGGCTAAGAAATTAATCTTTCTTAGCATGAGCCAAAATAAGGGGTGCATGAGCCAAAGATAATTTTTCTTAAGGGCCCATTGCTGAGCTCTAGTCTTGTGCAACCGAATTTGCTTTAATAAAATTTCGATTTCTTTTTAACTTTTTTTTTTCTTCTCATTTTGAATTTATAAAGGCTAATTAATTGGATTCCAGTTTTTTGAACGTTAAGATCATTTGGATTTTGGTTAATTCCAGCTAGAAAATGCCTATTTTCAATATTAATTAATTCCAAACTATTATTTAGATTAAAAATTATTTAAAAATATTAATACTTTAATCAGCAATTTGATTTTGTGTATGTATCCACATAACTATTTTAGCCTTATCCAATGAGACTGTGACACACAATTAATTGTAAATTAACCTTTTGATGGTCTAATTAAAATTAATTTCTTATGATCCTACTTGATCCAACCTTAATTACCGGGATGCATATTAGTTGTCAAAAAATGATTTTATAATCTCTTTTGATCAAATAGTCGGATTGAAGTTAAATTGAGTTTATAATATCCAAGATTGTAAAATGGGTTGACTGCAATACTATAATGTAAGGATTACTCGTATAGTTTTATGTGCAAACACAATTGAAATAAATATCCATTGATAGTTGCCATAATTATTAAACTTAATATTTAGACAAAAAAAAGGTAAAAGAGAAAAAAAAAATCATATTATACTAAATTTTCTTGTACATTGCAAGAAAATTTATAATGTATCTGATATATGCATCCACTCTCTCACATAGGGATCGACCTTACAAGTGTGGGATTCATTCTCATGTGAAACGATAGATACATGTATCAGATACATGTAATAACACCTCATATATTGCAAGAGTTACCAATTAGTTATATACTAGTAAATTGAAGAAAAACTAAGTAATAACTTGAAATATAACAAAAAAATCCCCTCATCTTCACAATAAATTCAGAAAAATCATCCAACCCAATACTAATAAGCCATTTATTTGATTTGTAGGCTATGTACAATAACAAAAACTTAACACAAAGAAATTAGTTAGCATAATGTTGAGTTGGACTTCGTATGCCCCAAGAAAAGATCCATTGTCATTATAAATTGTCTTGTCCCTCAAGCACATGCCTTTCATTTAGAAAAACTAGTATCTTTGTGTAACTGATAACTTGAATGTAGTTGTACCGTCCATATTTAAGATGATTTCTTAGTTCTTGTGTCCGAGGGTCATACAATACCAACCATACGTCGTGACTCGTGATTTTCTATAAGAACTAACTCATCCCCCCAAAATTTTAAGAATTGAGCATAGTCTTGATAGAGTCCGAGCCTTAATTTCTTGGTCCAAATCCTTCCAACACTAGACTCATTCATCAATCACTCAAATAACATATATAACATATAGTAAGTACCAAATAGTCTATTAACAATGCAACAATCCTTGATAACAGCAATTTCTTTAGTACACAAAGGATGAGTTGTGGCCTTGTAGACTCAAAGATGTCTCTTGAAATATCTCATTACTTACGTAACTAAACAACGTATCACTTCTTTTCCCTAGAATTAATTTAGTCAAATCTTAGTGAATAATATAAAATAGTTTCTTTTTCCTTTTTTTAGTCCAGTTAACGAATATCTTTTAAAATTAGATTTTATAATGCAGTCAATTTGTTATTTATAGGAAGTCAAGCCACCTTGGTTTAAAGGGAAATTGTTTATTAAGTTTTACTAGTTCCTAGTGCATATTGCAATCAATTTGCTACTTATAGGGAGTCAAGCAGCTTTTGGTTTAAAGGGAATTTATTTATGAACTTTTACTAGTTCCTAATGCATATGTAGATAAGTTTGAAACCTCCTTAACCTCCTTTTTCTTTTTCTTTTTTATTGTACTCTTTGAAGTCTCCTTAACGAGGGTACAAGGAAACCCCCATAACATACTCCAAAATAAAATAAAATAAAGGAGAAGCAGTACCGTCATGAGATTTGATGATATAAAAATTTTGGCGAAATCCTTTCACATATGAGTTTAAATTTAGGTGCGTCAAGAGGGATTTTAATGGCTCTACTCATGAACCTCCCTAATGGGCCGTGAAATTCCACTCTTTGGGATGTATGATGTATCTCACAATCACATTCCTTCCCCGTGTTGGCCAGGGCCCTCAAGTCCCCATATTAGCTTTCAACAAAAACTAAAAAATCTCAGAATCCAATCATTGCACCGACAAAATGGTTGTTGACGTAGTCGAAATTCCATTCCATGTGGTGGTTCCATTTTTAAGAAAACAAATCCATACGGTGCGGCCCAAGAACCTCTCCCAAAACCGGCCGAACCGGAGCATGTACGCCCCTAATTTCCAATCCATTTTACCGCAAGCATTGAGAAGCAGGTCTAGCCCATTTAAGTAAGAATATGAATGAATAAAATCTGACTGCAACAAGCTAGACAAAGGCAATAGTAAAAGTAACATAAGAACAAGTTTACTAATCCTGAATTAATGGTCTGTTTGGATTGAGAGAGAGAGAAGAGGAGTAGAGTAGATTTAGTACAAAATTAACTTATTTTTAGCAACTCTACTCTACTCTACTCTACTCTCCCTCTTTCTCCCCTCCATCCAAACTGGCCATAAAAAAAACAAGAGCCAAAATGTTAGCCTTTGCATTTAACTGTTATTCATATAATCTATTAACAAGAAGAAAAAATAACCATTGAATCTGACTTCCATTAGTTACCAATAATTGTACTCAAAAGTACAAAATAAAAAGTTAATTGGCCCATATAAATGTTTCAATATCTTTCTCAAAATTGGTACTATCTTCCAATAATATTTACCCTCAAACTTTCACAGTTTCTTTCCCTAAGGGTATGTTTGGTTGGAGTGAAAACAGAGAGGGTGAAAAATAGGAAGAGAAAAATAAGGTGAAAAATGACATTTTCCCTTAATTGGTTGAGAGAGAGAGGGGGAGAGAAAAGTGGTAGGGCCCACAAGTTCTCTCTTATCCCCCTTCAAAATACAATCTCTCCAAATTAGAGTGAAAAGTGAGAAAAATATTTGGACAAAACTTCCCCCACCTCTTTTTTACATTTCTGGCTCCTTTTTTTTTCTTTTGACTTTTTCTTTGTAACGTTGGCTTTTTTTTTTTCTTTTTTTCTTTTTTTGTCAGGTGGTGAGTTCTTTTTTTTCCTTTTTTTTTTTTTTCTTAATTTTTTTTTATTATTTTTTTAAGAACACACTTTTGGATGATTTCTTATACTATTTTTTGAAATGTCCACTTTCATCTATACACAATTTTTTTTAAAAGTATAATGTATTACTTTTTGTTTTATTTAAGAGGAACATGATGGTAAATTTATACAAACTTTATTTTCAACCAAATCAAAAAGTTTTGCATCCCTCCACTTTTCCACCCTCTCAACCAAACACAAATGAGGAAAACTAAAAACTTTTCTATCCTCCCACTTTTCCATTCTCCCTCTATTTTCTATCCTCACTTTTCCATCCTCCAGCATTGATGAACCCCAAATATATGAGCCTACTTTGATTGAGCTTGCAAGAAGTTAAAATTTGTACATATCACACACCAAAGATTTACCATTGGTACTTGGCAGCAACAAGCACCTCCTCATACTTTTGAGCAGCATTGTCCCAACTTAGGTCTTGCATCATCCCTCGTCTCTGGAGTCCTTCCCAACTTTGCTTGTACTCTCGGTAAGTGAGTAAGCAGTTTCCTAATGCATGTATTAGCTTATTTGCTTCAGCACTATCAAATGTCCACCCAAGCCCTGACTCATCAAAGGGATTGAAAGGTTGCACAGTATCTTTCAGTCCACCAACAGCATGCACAACTGGAACTGTCCCATAGCTCATAGCATATAATTGGTTCAGTCCACAAGGCTCAAATCTTGACGGCATGAGCAAAATGTCCGCGCCAGCAGTTATACGGTGTGCTGTCTTAACAGAAAAACCAACCCAGCCCCTGATTTTGTCCTGGTGTTGGTTTTCAAACTGCCTGAGCATCTGCTCCAGGTCAGGTCTGCCAGTGCCCAACATGATTAGTTGCACGTCCTGACCCATCATCCATGGAATTGCCTCGGCTATTAGATCAACACCTTTCTGATGATCCAGCCTCCCAATGAAACCGATCACAGGGACATCCTCACGAATGGGCAGACCAAGCTCCTTCTGTAAGGCTGCCTTGCACTGAGGCTTTCCAGTCTTAAGTGTTTCAAGGGAGTAGTTTGTGTAACCATCTGATGTCAAGAAAACATCATATTGTGGGTTCCAATCTTTCATGTCAATTCCATTCACAATGCCCCTCAATTTCCAGTCATTCTCATTTATGATCCCATGCAAACCCCAACCGCCTTCAGAAGTTTTAAGCTCCCAGGCATATCCATGACTAACGGTAATCACACGGTCTGCTGTCTTTAAACCAGCTGCAAAGATATTTAAGTGATCACCTCCTACAGGATCATACAATCTAAAAAGGTCCAAGTAGTGTTCTGGAAGACCGAGATAGGTGAAATCATCAACAGGCCCCCGGCCCTAGATAAACATACAATTCAAATTGGTAATTAGTTCCAATTTACCATCTATAAAGCGTAATATGGGTATTAGAAATATGTTCAAAGCTTACAATACGGGTATAAGAATAGTACACATTCATGAGTAATATTGCGAGGAAGCAGCTTGAGGACGAGAAATATTGAGTCACCTTTCTATATCAATCAATAAGTATTTTGGCTCCATTGTCTGCAATCTACCCACTCTATGGGATCAACTTATGACTCTTGATTTAGTGGGAGATGGAACATAATGGCTCAACTTATACGATACGACTAAACTTCCTTAATTTTTCACTAAGGGTAAACCTTAAGTACAATTCCCTATGAGCAATACATTAGGTTTCCTGATTAAATTCCAACACATGCCCATCAAAAAAAAAAAAAATTCCAACACATGATTGCATCGACCAATAAAGCACAAAACAATGTTATCTTTTCCAAGGACAATTAAATTCATAATTCATTGTAGCTATGTTTGAATTTTATTGCAGAACCTAATGTACTGCACTTAGGAAACTGTACTTAAGTTTTTACCCTTTCACTAAATGTCATGAGATATTTCTTTTTCAATGGGATTCTGAATAGCTCTAACAAGATTAGCCAAGCATTCAACTGTTCTGCAGCCTATGTTTCAAGGGTTTCAGACACATGTAGTGGTCCTTGGCTCAAGTATACAATAATCTAGACAACTATTGTCTAATTTATAAATCAACAATGATACGATCTGCTTTTACACAATTTGGAGGGTATTGAAGTCATTTGAAACTTAATCATTAGCCATATTGAAAAAATACAATTTATAATTTGGCCTGTCTGCTCCAAAAACATCATGCATTTTTATCAAGGTAGTATTTCCAATAACCGCTATTGAAGTAGAACATACAAGCATTAAAAACTATTTTGAAACAGATAAATGCAAGTTCCTAGACTAAGATGTTGTATATGCAGGCACAAACCAAGGTAAGTTGATAAAAACTGATGTCCATACCATATGCCATATCCACCCAATAGCAATTAGCTGTCTAAAACCTTTTCTTTTCTTTTTTTGGTTCTTTTGTTAATTTGTTAATTTCACTACTCAATGTTAAATTGAATTTAGTCAAGCAGATTTTTCAAGGGCTGGCCATTTTTCCACAACTTACAAATACTTTGGCATAAATAAGTGCCATTTCAGGCAATGTGGCCTCGGTGATTACCAACAAAAAAAAAAAATTTGGATTTGTGAAAACCACTGAAAGCAACTTTTTGACATTCCAAGTCATCAACTAACAATTAAAATGTGTTGTATGGGAGACAATAAAGTCAAACCGTTCAATCTAAATACTATAAAAATATATATATATATATATATAAAAAATAAAAAAAAAGTTTTCAGCTTTCTTCAAAGTACAAAAATTGTATAGGGTAATTACACCAAACAAATTATATTGAATCGAACAGAGAACAAACCTGGTGAGCTATGTTATGAATTACAAGGACGGACCTTGTATAGCGCATTAAACCAGTGTCCCGATAATATGCCTTCAGATACAC
Organism: Quercus aquifolioides; assembly: GCA_019022515.1. Taxonomy (NCBI): domain Eukaryota; kingdom Viridiplantae; phylum Streptophyta; class Magnoliopsida; order Fagales; family Fagaceae; genus Quercus; species Quercus aquifolioides. Next base: position 23,291,330 of record CM032327.1, on the reverse strand, counting down.
TGGCAACAATGCTGTATGCCAATCATTGGCAATGAAAACCAAATTTCCATCTCCATAGCAAACACCACCACATGGAACAAGCCAAGGGACCTGATAATCACCAAAATTTCTACTTTATACAAACTGATGCTTTCTACCAGAATGCAACTCTAACAGGCTGGCTATCGACATATAAATAAAGCCACCCTTGTTTACAAGAGCAATGCATTAGCATTCACTTTTGGTTGTGTTTATGTCAATTATCCATATTTTTATCTTTGGCCCAACATTATAAACAACATTCTACATAATTATGATGTAAAATAGAAAATTGCAGGAAATCTGTCATGAAGAGCATATATGTGGCTTACAACAGAGTACCCACAGTGTGAATGACTGCAACAGGGTAGCACCATAGTTTCTAGCAATTATCCCCAACACATGCAGATATTGAGTCTAACTGCCATATCAAATCAGTTTGACATGGCAAAACCAAGCAGATAATAGACCCATCGCAAGACAAATATTATAGTTATGATAAGTTGAAAATTTTGTTCTTTTTGCTCCAATGTGATGTGGATGGTAGCGTGAACATAGAATAATTTAATTTTCTGAAATAACATTTGGTGCTTATAGGTATCTCTATTATGTGCATAATGAGCTTTTTTTTCTTTTTTCTTTTTCTTTTTTTTGTAATTACAACTGGGGGAGGGGGGAAGTCCATAATTAAGATATGCTATGCAATGAGTTCAACAAGCTAGAATTCACGCAACTTAATGTGGAATTAAAAAATTCCATAAATCATTCATTTGAGGGTTTGTCTGAAAGGACCGAAACTATACCTCAACAGCTGCCTTGCAAAATAGTATCATGCGTTTTAAAATATCCTGCAACGTGGGAAAACCAAACACATATAGAACTCAGAATTTTATAAATGATATAATATATATATATATATAGAGAGAGAGAGAGTAAATTATGTATGCACCGGATTGCAATTGACACATTAAAATAGCATACATATTATGTAATGTAAATTTCAAATAAGGTAACTATTGCACTAGGCCTGGCACACTCACCAGACGGGGCCCTTTTGGACCCACCCCTGGGGATTAAATTGTGGATACATGACCCTACCCATTAGAACCATGTATCAAGTAATCCAGGGGCACACTCTATTGTGTTAAAGAAAGAAATACAAGAACCTTTTTTATGAGATCATAAACACAAGTTTGGTTGTAGAGTTGGATGACAAATCTATAACAGTATGGAAGTGAGGAAGTAAAAAGTATAAACCATCTGATATAGATTATTCGAAGTCTAATTAGCCCATCACTGAACTATGATCACCAATTCACCATCCCCCCTTAGAATAATTGAAGCAAAACTATAAGAACAATATCATACCGCACGATTTCCTTCGTATATATTATGTAAATGGCGAAACTGAGGACTTTCAATGAAAACAAAGTCCACACCATCAATATAGGCCTGGAAGTAACATACTTCTATATCCTGCAAGCTCAAAAATTTGTTGCACCATGACAAAAATAATTTTGTAACTCTAATAGGAAATAAATTACAGCTCAACATTTCAGCTGGTGCATACCTGGCCATCCACCTTATACCTCTTCCGAACTCCTGTATTTTGGGGTTCAACATAATTGCCATACAGAGGTGCTACTACCTAAGGCAAAAAGAAACAACAAAAGAAAAAATATATAGTACAACTCATGCATTTGCAATCAAACCAATAAACTCATGGGTTTTTAATGGCCTTGTTTAATATTGAGGAAATTAGGGAAAAAGAAAGTCGGATATTTATTTCAAGTTGCAACTCAGAGTCTTCAGTTGACTGCAATGCAGTACTCCCATTTTCAGTTAACTATTTAAAAGGAATAACCAATTTACCATAACACGATGTCCACGCCGAGCCAAAGCCTTTGGCAAAGCACCAGCAACATCTCCAAGCCCACCTATGAGAACTCATAAATCAGCCTTTGGGGCACATACTAAAGGTTTACAAAAAGACACACAGTGAGAGAGAAGTTTTCATTATGGAAACGCCGCATCCCCCTCCCCCACCAAAAAACAAAAAAACAAAAAAAACAAAAAACAAATGTGCAATTAAATGAGGCTCATTACAAAGCTGATAATCTAACAAGTTGACAAGAGAACTAGGAGACTTGGACTTGCATCAGTAAGAAACAATCTATTCAAGTCAATTTCAAGTTTTCAACTTATAAAATGGATGAATTCCAGCATGTGACAACTATTGAGTAACCAAACCTATTACATTAATGTTATTTGGCCCCAGATCGACCTGAAGCGAGGCTGGGTGACCAGGTAAAAATAGATAGACTGATTGTTTGATCACTTAAACCAGGAAATGATCAATAAATTATATTACAAATAATCAAATAACACATTACATGTCATGCATAACAATGCATGACAATAACATATTAGCAAAAATCAGTGGTAATATATGTTAACTCATTCAAAATTTAGGCTGCATTAACTACTAAAATGAATTCAAAGACTACCAAGTTAGCCCTGAGTAATCAGCATGATAAATTTCCCAGTAAGAGACACTTAATGACGGAAATAAATTTCCCGGTAAGAGACGCTTAATGACAGATTAATCAAGCTACTCATTAATTAATTCCGTCGACAGGCTGATCTATGGTTGTTAGCTATGCTTGTATATTTCTAATATCTAATCCACATCTATTTCAATTTTTTGAAACAAGAAATACAATTATAATATACAATTACATGAAAACTTCATGAATACAAAAATGACACTTTGTCTGCCTATTAAGACATAAATATGAACAATACATAAGTTAAGAATTGCGCAAAAGGGTTTCTGAAAAAATATCCAATTAGATTTTTTTTTTTTTTTCATTCATTTGTTCTTTGGATAACCATTTCAAAAGATTATTTGTAATGCTCAACAGAAATACCCAGAGAAACTTTTCTCAATAAACAATCTGGCTAGGAAGATCTTTACACAATACCTGTTTTAGACCATGGAGCACATTCTGCTGCTACCAATATAACATTCATAACATTGGCCCCAGCTAAAGGAGGGGGTTTGACTTCTTCAATTGCTGGATCATTTGCTTCATCATCCACCTCTGCTAAACTTGTTTTGTTGAAAATTTCATGCTTTTTATCTGTTATGCTGGAACTTTCAGAGGGACTAGAAAGAAAGGAAGGCAGCCCATCCGACCAAACTTTTTCTGAATCAGTTTCTTTTAAATGACTGGTGGAGTCAACATCAGAGGATGCTTTTCTTAGAGGTGCCACTTCTTCAGATTCCTTCTTTACTTCATTAAAATCTCTACTAATATCTGAAGGTAGCGTTTCCAGCTCCTCATCTACAGTCAAACGGGCATAGTTGTTGGAAGGAATGCCACTATTATGGTCATCAACAGATTTATCACTAGCTGAAGCAAGATCTGGATTTGGAGAAGAGTTTCCCCTTCCTTCATAAGAAACTTCCTCATCCTCTTGATTTATAATACTATCTTTTATAGATGAAACCAGATTCCTTCTTTCAGCAATCTGAAAGTAGTTGCATTGGAGCATTCAATTTTTAAGATACTAAAAATTGTAATAATTAGCAGGGACTAGAGGAAGCACCATTTGAAACAGATAATATAAATTCAGGTAAGATCACGTGTACAAATCTCATATGTAGCTAAAAGTTACAACTCCTACAGTTGTTGTAATGGTTTCAAATAATGCAAAATGTGATGAATATCAGCCAATACATATAAATTTACATACATGCAACTTGAAAGTTGAAACCAATACCATTTTGACTATCCTCCTTGCATTAGGAAACTTCAGACGTAAATAAGAGCAAGTTTTACTAAAGTATTTCATACCTTTGAATGTATACACGTACATTTTGTTATTGTAAGACATTCCAACAATTGCCTTTGTGTGTGTGTGTGTGTGTGTGTGAATAAATTATAAATTAAAATGTTACGGAATTTCGACTATGATGGGAATCAGTTGTGAGAGAGTACCAGATATCATTTCTAGTTGGAATTGGCTGTGTGGTAAGATGATGTATTCTAGTATTTGGGGGGACTGCTCCCTCATGCTTGATGTGGACTGTTTGAAGGGAAAGAATCTGCGTAATTTTGAAGGACAAGAATGATTGATTATTCAACTCAAATCCAGCTGTGCAATCTCTTTTTGAGTGGCAGCATGTTTATTCCTCTGCTGCTGGTGTAGACTTAGACATACTAGCATTTCTGCAGAGTTTGTATTTTTCTGAATTTCTTTTTTACTTTCTTTTCCTTTGAGTGTCCTTAGTATAATCCATGTATACTTGGGCCCTGGCCTCTTTCTTTTTCATCAAAGAACTTATTTCGTATTGATCCCAAAATAAAAAAATAAATAAAAATAAAACTCTTAGAAGACTAAGAAGAGTATTTAGAGTTTCAATAATGCAAGTGCAGATAATTGGATCCGATACCAGAAGAGTGATCCGGTAACTTACTTGATTAGTGACTAACTTTTATAATCTTTTTGGAACTCATTTTAATTATTTATAGACCCATAGATTAGCAGAAAAGCTTTTAAAAGCAAATGTTGCTTTTTTACTTTCCCAAAACAAGAACAGTGTATGCAAAATCTGACCAAATGTCATGCGGCACAGTAAGACCCTAAAAGGCTAAAAGCCCTTTTATTGAGCATAATATATAACCCGTTTTGTAAATACTAAATCAACCTCAATACCAAAAGAGACTAAAATCCCAGAATCAAAAACTTAAAGCAAGATAAACAATCAATCTCAATACCTGTTGAAGTAGGTCCCTTTGCATGGCAAGAACCTTTTTGCTCTTTTCGATTGTAGCCTGAAGAGCATCGTCCACTTCATTGCTATCATCCTCACTTTCCGTAAAGCCCTTGGCTTTCACCTTCGGAAGCGTAACTCTCCATTGCTGTCCTCTACCGCTTCCACATATCAGTCTATCACAGCTCAAAGAGAAACCAGCATAATCAAGCGGCTTTCTGGGGCGGTACACGAAGAAAGAGAACCTGGGTCGGCGATGATTTACACAGTGAAGAAGCACAGGATTCGCAGACTTCGTCTCAATGGTGAAAGGAAGTGACCCAGCAGATGCCATTCAATTGTTCGACGTTTTGCCTCTGAGAAAACTAGCTAAAGTTCATGCGATCAGCAACGAGCTAGTGATGATTTAGTGGAAAATGATGCAGACCCAGTTGAGGAAATGAGAGAGGAACAAAACCCAGTTGCGGATTTTGGAACTGAGAGTAGTACAAGTTTCCCTCAAGTGGACAATGATCGAAATCTATATGTAATAGAAGAGAAAGCTAGTGAGGCTGATGAGACTGATTGAGGAGAAAGCTCGTGATGCTATCAGCTCTGCCACATATCGTTTCTAGAATAGGACACTGTCTCTGCCCAGAACGTGGATTTGTGGGGCCAGCTATTTTGAAGCTTCGAGGCCTTGAAAAAAACAAAAAAAAAGGGTGGGTGGGGGAGGAATTAGAAATTTTTTTAACCACCAAAATTGTTTTTGATAGAGAGAGAGAAGAGATAGAGAGAAACCACCAAAATTGTTTAATGGAATTGTAATAATGACTTCTTTGTTTCTTCTTTCACTTGATTTAAAACGTGGAAACCTCTCCGGCCAGGTCACTGATTTTGACAGCCTTTCTATGTTTGATCTTTTTTTTTTTGGTAGAAATCTATGTTTGATCTTAATCTTTACATAATATTTTTTTATATAAATTTTAATATAATTTGTTATAACTTGTAAATTGAAATACATGTACTTATATTTGCATCCATTATCCGAATAGTTTTATTGTACATCGATTAAACAAAAAGGCCCATCAAAAAAAAAAAAAAAATGATTAAACAGAAAGGAACTTCAACTCAGAAAAAGAAAAAATTTGATAAAAAAAATATTTTTTCCCTAAATTTATTGAGTCTTTTCTCCCCTTTTATCCAAAAAAAAAAAAATCATTTGGAAAATTTTTCCTGCCACTACTATTGGTGTTATTGAAATAGTGTTATTACTTTTAAAATAAAAATACTTTTCCACAAAGTCATTTTCCATGAATTTAAAACGTGTAGGCTCCGAAGGATAAAAAGAAAAAGAAAAATCCTTTTCACAAAGATTCGAGAGGGGCTATTTGGTAAAAGTGTTTAAGTATTGTTGTTCAAAATTATGTAAAAATTGTAGTTTAAAAAGTGTCGTGAAAATATATATTTAAAGTACTCATAATGTAAAAAATGTGTTTGGTATATATATATATATATATATTTTTAAAGTAATGACATGTAGTCTAATCAGTGGAATCTACAGTTTTTTACTTATTTACAAAAGTGCCAATAAGCAACATTATTTGAAAACTGAAAACTGGACTCAATCCTACATCAGGGAGAGACGCCTCCCACTCATGCCTTATAAGCCTTTGGCCTAAGATTGAGTGTACCACAGTTCTTAGTATTTAATTACTGAAAACTGTTGTTTGAGTTACCTTACCAAATAGCCCGATTTGTATTTCTCAAGAGCATTTTCCCTTCAAAACTTTTTATTGTGTATGATAAACCCTTTTGATATTCTTTTCTCCCTCTGTGTGTGTTATTATTTAAGATGCATCAAAATTTTGTAATTATAATATCTCTTCTCTTATTGTAATTATCAAATTCAAATATTAAATATATATATATATAAAGTAAAAATATGATGAGTAGTTTAATCTTTTTTTTCCTTTATACCCATGACACATCCCAAAAAACTCCATAAATCGATAATATAATGGATCAAGGTTGAGACCTCCAATTTTACATCATACCTAGACTAATGTCTAATGAGCCCATCACCTAAATACTCTCATGGGGTTCTATGAGGTGTTTTAGTGGCTTATAAATCATGTTAGTCGTATTGTTTACAATGAAAAAAAAAAATGATAGTGAAAATAGGTCTTTCTTAACTCAAACCTTATGTTGGACGGAAAATTTTATTAAATACACAATTTATATTTGTAGAAAAATTAAAATGATGGAATTGATTTGATATTAGTAACAGCACGTCTTTATGAAAGGTTTATAACATCCAATATATAAAACCAAAGGCTAAAACTAAAATTGTAAAATTATAGGTTACTTGTGAAAGAAAAAATCAACTGTTTACTCTCTGCTAGTCATGTTAGTCATATTGTTTATAATGAAATCATGTTAGTCATGTTAGTCATATATAAAAATCATGTTAGTCATATTGTTTACAATGAAAAAAAAATGATAGTGAAAATAGATCTTTCTTAACTCAAACCTTATGTTGGGGACGGAAAATTTTATTAAATACACAATTTATATTTGTAGAAAAATTAAAATGATGGAATTGATTTGATATTAGTAACAGCATGTCTTTATGAAAGGTTTATAACATCCAATATATAAAACCAAAGGCTAAAACTAAAATTGTAAAATTATAGGTTACTTGTGAAAGAAAAAATCAACTGTTTACTCTCAGCTAGAACTTCTTTTGCTAATAACCGACCATATTATTTAAACAAAGCAGAAGCAGAATCCTTCCTGCAAGCATCCAAAATTGCAGTAGAAAGAATATGCGAATTACAACAAACAGTAGACCTATGCACAACTGCAAATTTATCTAGACAATGAACTGCAGACTGCTGTATTAAGCTTTCTCCTAACCCAGTTTAAATTACAATTAACAAAAAAATTGCTATAGTCTACAACATCACAAATTATAGATTGGATAGGCTATGCAACAGTGGAGCAGCCTCCTTCAATAGCATCAAAACAACTTTTAGCATCGCCCTCCACTTCAATTCTCTCCATATTTTCTGCCTTTGCAATTTGTAATGCCCATAGAATTGCAGCTGCTTCAGCTTGCATAGGATCACATATTTCATAAACTTTAGCCCAGCCTTTAATGACCTCTCAGCGGAAACTTTTTTCAACATGAGAAATTCTCTTTTATTCAGCACAAGTTTTAAGTCGTTCATTTCACTAAGTTCTAGTAGCACAGAATTCTTAATTGATAACAAATAGAATTCATTCAAGCAGAAGTTGAAATACTCAGAATCCTTTTGTGAGCTAACATCACTAATAACTTTACAAAAGTGAAATTTATTTTTCTTAAAATACAATTTTCTAGATAGGTAGATAGTGGAGGAGGAAGGCGGGGGTTTGAACCCCAAACATAGAGCACAATAAATAATGTCATTACCACTAGGTTATTACTTGAACTCCTATAACAGTGGAACTTTGCGTTGTAGTAATTAAAGTCAATCTTTTCTTCCTCAAACAATATATTTTGTGTACCAATTTATAGAAGGCATAATGAAAGAAGTTTATCATTAAGAAACTTGTAGTTCAATGGCATTGCCTAACACTTTTCATGGGAATAATCTTGTTTCTTTATATTATTATTATTATTATTATTATTACTTTGAGAAGATTGTTTCTTTACATTAGATTACATTAGGAGAACAAATGTCATCATAATACATCCCAAAATAATTTCAAAAGCCATAAATGTGAAATTCCCTAAGTCTGCTCTTGGTTGCCCATTATATACTTTCTTTGTCTTTGATTTCACGTTATATTCGAGATTTTTATATGATTAAAAAAAAAAAAATTACTGAACGATAGTTTGCAGCAAATTAAAGAACTCCTAAAACTAAGTTGGATTTCATTTACAGCAAATAATCAAGGTGGAAACAAGGGACCAGTGCAAGCCCTTATAATTATCCCTTCTTTGAACTCTATGTTGTCAATCTTCTCTTTGCACCACTGGAGTTGGGAAGTGGTAACCAGAGGCATTTGGAGCACCCTTGACACAAGCTTCATATCTATCATTGTACATAAAATCTCCATTTTTTGTGACTCTTTGGGAGGGTTCACTACTTTCTTTAAGCAACATCTCTTCTCTCCTTGTAAATGTTTCAGCCATAGTTCCTTCTTTGAAAAAATTAACAATTTTGGTTAGTTCCACTGAATTTGTAGAAATACTTAGAGAAGAAATATCGTAAAGAGTATTGTTGCCCAATAACATTGTCTAGTCTCCCTTATGTGGAGAACCTGAATTTAAATCCTCCCTGACTTATTAGAGAACAAAATCTCTTAATCTGACATGAATGCATTAAAACTGTATGAATAGACATTACTTGAAATGTACCTTTTGAAGTTTCTTAGTGAGACCAGCTAATAGATGCAAACTTCTTGGGTCTTCCACCGGTGGATTAATCCATAATGAGCTGCTGAATTTCCACCAAGACTTCCTATTGTCTGTTTCCAAAAACTCCCAAAAAGCCTGTATGCATTGCTCTATGACCTTCAACACTTCTTTTATATTCAAGGTTTCTGCCTTCACTTCTTCCTTTTCCACATCTAAAAAGCCTTGAAGAACCATAATGATATTCATATAATACAAAATGAAAAAGAGAGAGAGAGACTAACAAATATATCCATTGATGTCTTGTAAAAGTTAATGATTGATTCTTTTTTTTTTTTAAATGTGCGGATAAATATATAATTGACAATTTGAAAAGAGCAATTTTAAAATGTAATGCGTTAAAATTATTGTATGCATTGTTCTGTTTTTCAACAAAAAATATATTTTTTTAAAAATTGAGTGCACACTGGGCAAGATGACGAGGTTCTAAACAATAACATAGACTTGATTTGCTCTCAAACAATATTAGAGTTCCATGTTCACATCATGTTTATTCAAAAAGAAAGTAATCTTTTAAGATCTCGGTCTATTGGGACATATATTGTAGATACCCTTCTTAGCAAAGGAACAAAACTTTAGTGCTTAAAGTTTCATAGCAAAAGAACAAATCAGTGATTAAAGAACTCATTTATTTAGATTTCAAAACAAAATGATAGATTTTTGTCGTTGGTATGGTGGATAAACACCAATAAGTTTAATACTTGATCACATGAAGTTCTTAAATTATAGTCTACATACTTAAAATAGGCCTATTTGCTGCGTTAATCATGATGCACATCTAGTTTAGGATGGAAAGACAGAGAAAATCAAAAGATACCTAAAACCTCTGGAACTTGGAGAAGACTTTTGAGAGAAAATCTCCCTTGAACATAATTCCAAACCCTTTTCCCTCCACACCTTTCATCTTCCATGAATCTCTCTAGCAGTACTAAAAACTTTTGGAATTCTCCTGCCACATTGGAGTGCAAGTTGCAATTTTGAGAGCTAGAACTTGCAAGAGACTTCACTTTTTTGTATTGGTGATGGAGAGCTTCCCAGGACAAGCATGACTGAGCCACATAAACCATTTCAAAGTCACTTTCTAGGCTTCTTAACAGCTTTTTTCTGGCCTTTGTGCTACATGGGATATGTGAGACTGAGAAATCCACTTGCTCAATTCTTTCTAATGAGTTAGGTGATTCCAATTGCTTGTTCAAGATTGTATCTAACATAAACATGTATACAAAGTCAAGAAAATAGTCACTTCTAGCAACATATATATAGTACTAAAATATTTATTTAGTTAAGATGCAGTTTGTAAACATGAACATCTTTTTTACTTCTAAATTAACAATTGAATAAACACCTAATCCCACAACCCTCCCCCTGTTTATACATGAACTGCTTAAATTGTTTCATGTGCTCTAGGGTTCTAGTGTACAAATTGTACTTGACTATACCATTGGTAGGTTATGATGTGCAAATGACATGGCATAGAAGATGTTGCATGTTAATTTGATGAATGAACATGAAAATTTTTGCTGTGACATGACATATAATATGATGAATGAATACCTACTTATTCCACATGTTCTATCGTAATTCAGTATGTCAAACCATCTCATTCTTTCAGCGTAATTCTTGTAAAATGTATCAGATTCTTCCTTGTCACGTCCATTAGTTACTTCTCTTGCTATGACTGGGGAATTGGAGTCACAATTCAATGACCAATGCTCATCCATGTCTAAATATGTGGCTGGTAAATCAGAGCTAGAAGAGGAACACATACAGTCATTAGAATTTACTTCTTCCACTGATGAATCGAAGCTACAAATGGATGACAAATACTCATTGATACTTGTATCTTCATCGAGATCAAACATTGTTTCTTCTGATCTTTCATCCTCATGAAGAATTGAATCTTCATAGTCATTCTTCTCTTCTAATTTGTACATCTGAATGTTGTATATTGTCAGCTTGCACGGTATAGTTGCAAGGCTGGAACACATATATGAATCAAAATTTTGATTTTGATTGAAACCCTGTAGAGTTTCAAAATACTCATCCTCTTCTACTACTTCTGCAGTGTTCAATCTAGTGAATGAGAAAAAGTCAGAGAGACCACTTCTAAAAAGTATAAAATTACATAAACCGAGAAAAGAAGTTATATGAGGAAGAATGACTATTAATAAAAGCCATTCCCTTAGCAATTTGAGCCACAGGAAGATCTGGCAAATAAAAAGAACAAAGGGATTGATAAAAAAGCTCAAGCAAAACCATTTTCGAAATCCATCTGGGATGATTACAGATTCAATAATGAACCAACAGGATATAAGAAAAGCCATTATCAGACTTAACTTCTTCATGAGTATTACCTACTCATTTGGAAATGTGTGGTCCTAAAGGTAGTGTGTATTGGACCTATTGGTATAATTCCTTGATTCTATATATAAGTTTGAGGAGTTGTTATCGATCGATGAAACATCCAGAAAAGATAATCTTTGGAAATTTGTTATCTAATGAACTAACAATAGCCTTTAGTAGGTCATATGAGAGAATAATTTTCTCTTTTCTATCAAGAAAAACAAAACTTGACTTAGAATATACCTTTTAAATTTCATGACTAATCTTTTCGTTGATATTTTAACAATTTTATATTCCCATGCTTACTCGGATCCTATCCAACTCCAAAGTCATGCACTACTACATTTTTTTTTTCTTTGGTCAGAATTCTCTAGTGGATTTGAAAATTAATATATTTGTACAAAAATCGATTATCATCAATAATTAGAATGATATCGATTTTTTTCTTTTGGCTTACAACGAGTTCGGAAGTGGGGATTCTAGTCTAGGTTCTCACGAGAATAACCATAAATACTATTAAGCCACAAGGCTATTGGCATATCGAATCGGACCTTGATTATATTCAGCATGGCAAGTGATATCAACTTGGCTCTCCCCAAAATTTCAGGAACAAGCTGTACATTGATTGTCCTAAAATAATGTTAGGAAGGAGTTGTTTTATTGTTTACTGTTATTAACCAATTTGGGAAAATATGAGGGATTTAAATGATGATCTTTCTTTAATGATTTCCTTAATTGTTAATAAAGAACATGAAAGTTTGAGTTTTACCAATAATGAAGATGGGTGAACAAATTTTTGCAATTATGAAAAAAGCAATGGCAAACAACCGGCCGGGACCAATGCATAATTTTTGGATGGTGCTACGTCATGACTCGTAAGTTATGGGACGTAAGTGCTTATTCTTTTCTGATACTCCAAAGGATAATCATGAAGCAAGTCAATTACTTTTCTATCTCACCGGTCATTAACTTCCCAGTTCCCACCTAATTAACCTCATTAAAATAAAATAAAATAAAATAAAAAACCAAAAATGTGACTTTACCTAAGCATGGACGTCACTTAATTGGTTCTTTTTGATGTCATGTGAAGCAAAAACAGGAGTTTCCAAACTTCATGGTTCATCCTGTGGCTCACAGATATTGCTATTATTATGTAGTGAGCAATATTATATGGAGAAGTGGGTGCAGTGGGCTCTCTAAATTTCATGTCATGTTCCTCCTCATTTAGCCAATCAGTTGCTAGATATTGGAACTTTCAATATTTCTCATTTCGATTCTAGCAATTTAAGTGGATTGTAATTTGAAAGTGTCAATTTTTAGGTGTGCTACATCCCCTGATGTGGAGATAAGTGATAACCATTGAAACATTTAATTGTAACAGATTTATTGATATTTTCAAATGCATTAGTTTAACAAAACTGCACAAATATAAATGCTTGTGAGGTGTGAGGGGTAAGGGCCGGGGTTCAACTCTCTAGGAGGAAACTTCACACACATATACACTTAAATTAGATTAGAGTAAAAAATTTATCTTGTATCATAAAAAATAAAAAAATAAAAAAAACAAAACTGCATTTAATTTATGTTATATAAACTAGCTTATAACCTACACAATGTGCGGGATGCTTTTATTTATTACAAAAGACAAACCATAGGTGAAAATTTAAAATTTTCATAATTAGATAATACAAAAAAAAAATTTTAAAAAAAAATTGCAAGAAATAAACCTAAATTCAAGGAGTCTTACATAGAGACAATGAAATGTAATCTTGAAATTTCTTGCTCATTCAACAAAATTTGAAATAGACCAAAAAAAAAAAAAAATTTGTTTTCCTTCATCACACATGCACTCAAGCAAATGAAAGAAAGTGATTTTTTTTTTCTTTCTTTTGACTCCAAGAGTTAATTATTTTGTTTCTAAAAGAAAAAGAGTTAATTATTTAAAGCATGTTCCAAAGTTCCAAAAAGATAAACTAAATCAATTCAGGGTGGTCCAAGAGAGATAATAGTTGTCTTTGTTTTTGCTAGAAGCAAGTACCAGTGTCTTCAACTAACAATAATTAATAATTCAAATATCATGAAATTCAAATCCTATAGTAATAACCTATGAATTACATCAACTGCAGTAGTAAATAGTCTCACAGAATTCACTTTGCCCAAAAAAAAAAAAAAAATCACATTCTCACTGTAAGGACACAATTCGGGTCCCTAGCCCAAAGGATGGATAAACTTAGGCCCAAAAAGCCCAATACAATGAATTTGTAGAGAGTGTGTTAGAAAATCAGGTTTTAATGAGTTGGACAACAAGTAAAGTGGATTCAGATCACAAGATAATGAAAAGAGAATGGTTTAATCTAAAGCAAATCATCCTCAGCATAATCTGAGGAGATCAGTTCTTATATATTTCTCTCAAATTTGATTGCAAGTTCAACTCTTGATTGCTACAATATTTTTCTCTTAATTTCTCGATCCCCTCTCCAAGGAGGTTCTCTTATATTATATATCTCATTTTAGATGATCTTGACCCTCCATTTGTTGATCGTTCAAGCCACCACTTGAGTGTTTGTCCCATTGGATATCCTATCAGGCCCTCTGTGAGTTGGGGTAGCCAAGGCATCACTGTTCAGGGATCTTCTCCACATAAATGCAGCCAGAGAGTTAGTTGCAAAGTATTTAATGCGGTGGTAGCAGCTTTCTCTTAGATATTTCACAACCCCCTTCTGTCCTGTTCCTTCCTGATACTTATCCTCATCAGTGGAATTGTCTGGAACGTTGCTCATGATGTCATATCACACCTTCTGACCTCAGCTTTGCTCAGCTGAGAAAGCATTCTTCCTTAGATCACCCCCCTGGAACACCAGGCCTAGATCCCTTCCTTTATTTATTAGTATTGATCTCTATAATACATTTACTCGTCTTCAAACTACTGGGTGTTCTCGGGCTGGGCCTCCGGCCCAATATATTCTACTGGGCCTAACATCCCTACAATAGCCCCTCGAAATTCCCTTCTTTTGCTTCTCGGGGAAAAAGGAGGATTTCGATATCACCACAACCATTCTACCCTTATCATACATCACTCCTGATTGCGCAGATGCCTTTTTAACTGCCCAAGGCACACTCTTAACACTTCGGCATACGAGACACACCTTCATTAAATTTTTACGACTCCATGCTCCAAACTTTCTACGACACGATGTGGATCCAACGACTGAGGATTTTGCTGGAACCCGGGCGGGAATTTTCCCGCTTGTAACTCTTTTTTTGATATAAATACTGTCCAAGCACTTCATTCACTTCATTTTAGCACTTATACACTGTACTTGCGCACTTATTCATCTCACTCGTGCCTTCACAAACACTAAGAGCCAGTCCGAGGAGAGTTTTATTCTTCGCATAAGTCTTTATAAACCTTTTCGTTTATTTTCCCATCTACTTTTCTTTTCTCTGTGTCCCTTTCTCCTCCTCATCCCTTCTATTTTCTCTTTGTCTTCTTAGTACCCTCTTAGTACCTTCCACCTTCTCTCAGGAATAGGTAGATTTGCTCATCTAGTAGACTCCGCAGAGAATATAGAAAGCTTTAAAGCTCTATATAGAATCCTGCCAGAAGTCTCCATTAGGTATTATAAGGAGGGGGAATGACACGAGAGAAGGCAAGAGAGAGAGGTGGTAATCCCGATGATTACTTTTATAGAGGGAGGGATGAGAATCCCTATGGGCACCATCACTAGGGATTACCTTAGGGCTTACAGGTTAGCTCTCACCCAATGTGCTCCGAACATGTTTAGGATTTTGGGGAGTATAGACGCATTTAATGAGAAAATGGGCTTAGGGCTTACCCACCATGATGTTAACTGGGTTTACAACCTCCACCGGTTATTAACTAAAGTCTAGGTACCCGAAAGTTAAGCTCATCCAATGCCTCCCTGATTCCAACAAATGTCTAAACAAGGACTTCTTGATCGTTTCAGGGGAATGGCGCGATGGCCTCCCCTGCCCGACGAGAGAGGGGACACCAAGTGGGGCTATAGGTCTAGGTTGATTATTTCAAAGTCATCTCCTTCTTCTTTTCTTTTGTTTGTATTTGTACATGAGTTTTCCTTTGACTCGCTCTGTTTTTTGCTAACAATGTTTTCCTTTTTTTCCCAATGGTTTTGCAGATAAGAACGTTGTTGTACCCAACTTTAGCCTTGTCAATCAGCCGAGTCTAGATAAAATACTAAAGGCCGAGGTGTTCGTCCATAGTGATGGCCAACTCAAAGCAGCACATCTAATCCTCCGCTACACCCCCATCTCCAAAAACTACCAGGCGCCGAAGTGCGTCATCAAAGCAAATGACCCTCGCCTACATTGGATTAGTGTTGCCACTTCGGGCTTTCTCACCATTGGTCCAATCCCAGAAGGCACTTTCATAAGCGATCCTATCCCCGAAGGCATACCAAAGGTAACACTGCCCTTCCAGCGCGCTACTGAGGAGGAGGCAACCCCGTCCCAGCCCACGATTAAGGAAAGGGAAGAGGTTGTTGAAGTTTCTAACTTGGAAGGCGATTTCGAAGTCTTTAATCAGCCTTTGTCCCCAGAAGTCTCAACCAGTGACCTCGGCCATTCTTTCCCAACTCAATCCAATCACCACCGAGGAGTTACTTCCATACTCGATGATATGGGGATCCAACGCAAATCGAGGTCCACCTTGCAAGAACTACTAGAGTCCCAACCAGGGGGGAATGTGCCTAGGAAGGCACCATAGACTAGGCTTCCCACCCCTCCACCCACCCAGCCCCTCCGACTTGAACCAACCAACCTCAAAAGGAAAAGGGAGTAGAAGGGTAAGGAGGTGGTGGAAGGAGGAAAGACCCAATCCTCCCAAAAGGGTGAGGCCCAAAGAGGGGTCAAACAAGCTAGAGTGGGGCAAATAGGGGCTGACCAAAAGAGTGATCCTCAGGTCGCACCTCCATCCTGGACCCCCACTCCAATGTTGGATAGAGCTCCTCTGCCCGCCAATGCCTCTATCAGGGACTTCCGAGGAGGGAATGCCAGCTATGTGGCCGACGTAGTGGAGCAGGCACTGCTGCTCCCTGAAGACATGGCCGATCTAAGGTCCCTGAGGAGGGACCTCGCGATGGTAAGTCTTTCAATTAGCCTTTTTTTTTTTTTTTTTAAATGCTACGACTTTCCTCCTTTTTCTTCCCTTTGTTGCTTCTCTTTTTGATTTTATCTATGTTTCTTTCCTCGGTAGGCCGTTCAAGTCACATTCTGGGCAGAGGAGATAACAAACTTCTGCCACCAGCAGATGAAAGAAGAAGAAGGAAGGCACAACACGGCCGTGGAGGCCTTCAATTTGGCTGAGAAAAGAATAAATGATATGAAGAATAAACTGTTCGAGGTAGAGAGGGACAAAAAGAGTGCAGAGGCCGCCTTGGACAACGCTGAGAGGCAAGTTGAAGGTCAGCGGGTGCTCCTTCGTCAAGCCGAAGATTAGCTGGCTGCCTCCAAAGGACAGATCACCGCCCTAAAGAAGAAGCTGGAGGAGGCCGAGAAGGCAAGGGACCAAGCTGAGCAAGAAGGCTACGATGTGGGGGTGGTAGAGACCGAAGAAGCCCTTAGGCTGAGGTCTCGGGGGTATGTAGAAACTACTGCCTCCAGGTGTGGAATAAGGCCCTCAATCAGGCTGAGGTTGAGGCCTCTTCTGCACTTAGGAAAGCAAAGAGTGTATACGAACCTCCTACTATCCGCGCACCAGGCTCAGCCAATTCCAAGGTTGACACCTCCTCCGAGGTGGCAGAACTTGGGAAGGGCAGCCCGGCCTAGGCCCTTCCTTCCTCTGGTAGCCCATCCGAGGAGGCTCAACAGCATGGAGTTGCTGAAAAAGAAGCTGATGCTAACAAAGGAGTGGTCCCTGATGCCACCAAGCCCCCAGCTATTCCTCAAGATCCGCCTAAAGAGAAAAAGGTGCCCTCTACAATGGAGATAGTTCTAGCAACTCTCCTATTGCCTGCCCAGGGTAACCTCAAAAGCAAAGACTCAGGATCTTCAGAGGTAGCACTCTCCCAAACTACCAAGGGTCCACCAAAAGAGAAAATTGTAATAAAGAATAAGTAGTTTAGAGTAATAGTTTTTTTTTTTTTTTTTCCAGAACTTGTAATTCAGTTTGATCTTTTGTAAGCAATTGGCCTTTTTCTAAGGCTAAGATCAATGATAATTATGAGTTTTTCCTTCATATTTGTGATATTGATATTGATCCTAACATATTTTTTGTTTTATTTAACACTTAACTGACATGGAAATAAGATATAGCTCCATCTAGTTATTTACAACAAAGATTTTTGCCACTTAGCATGGCCGGTTCTACTTGATACTGAGGAAAATAACTTAAAATATCAATTTACCCAAGATATGTGACCCGAGGAGCCAAGCATGACCAAGGTACTGTTTGATACTTAGGAAAACTGTCATGAAGTATTAATTTACCCAAAGTAGGTGGTCCAAGGAACCAAACATAACTATGGTTCTGTTTAACACTTAGAAAAATGATTAAAAGATATCAATTTACTCAAGGTATGTGGTCTGAGAAGTCAGGCATGACCAAGGTTCTGTTTGATACTTAGAAAAATAACAGGATGTATTAATTTACCCAAAACATGTGGTCCAATGAGCCTCGCATAGTTAAGGTTCTGTTTAATACTTAGTTAGATGTCAAGAAGTATTAATTTACCCAAAGCATGTGGTCCGAGGAGCCAAGCATAGTTAAGGTTCTATTTAATACTTAGATAGATGTCAGGAAGTATTAATTTACCCAAAGCATGTGGTCTGAGGAGCCAAGCATAGCTAAAGTTCTGTTTAATACTTAGACAGATAACTTAAAATATCAATTTACCCAAGGTATGTGGTCCGAGAAGCTAGGTATGACCAAGGTTCTGTTTGATATTCAAACAAATAGTGGAACGCATGACGCATAATATAATAAACCAAAATATGGTAAAGAAAGCTTTCATTAATAATAATACCTTCTCAGGTTGTTTACATTCTAGGGGCGTGGTACAACTTTTTCATCTAGATCTTCAAGATAATATGCACTTATTCTAGCCACTGAAGTGATGCGATATGGCCCTTCCCAGTTGGGCCCTAACTTTCCCCATGATGGGTTCTTCACAGTGCCCAAAATCTTTCTTAAAACTAAGTCTCTAGGTGCTAGTGGCCTTAGCCTTACATTTGAGTCGTACCTCTACTTGAGCTTGTGTTGATAGTACGCTAGTTGAACCATAGCATTTTCTCTTCGCTTTTCAATTAAATCTAAACTCTTCTCCAATAGCCCATCATTGCTGCTCGGGGTAAAAGAGCTCGTCCTTAGTGTTGGGGATCCTGTCTCTAGAGGAATCACAACCTCAACCCCATAAGTCATTGAAAATGGTCTCTCCTATTGATCTGCAAGGTGTGGTCTGATATGTCCAAAGGACGTGTGACAGCTCTTCCACCCATTTTCCCTTCGCATCATCTAACCTCTTCTTGAGTCCACCTATTATAACCTTATTAACAGCCTCGGCTTGCCTATTCCCCTGAGGATAAGCCGGAGTGGAATACCTATTTGTAATTCCTAAGTCACAACAATACCTCCAAAGGTTTTGCTATCAAATTGAACACCATTATCAGAGATGAGGGTGTAGGGAATCCCAAACCGAGTAACAATATTTTTCCAAACAAATCTTTTGGCGTCCACGTCCCTGATATTTGCCAATGGTTCAGCTTCAACCCACTTGGTGAAGTAATCCGTGCCGACCAACAACCATCTCTTATTCCCTGCTGCCTTAGGGAAAGATCCAACAATATCCAGTCCCATGGAGCAAAAGGCCAAGGGCTAAATAGAGGATTAAGGACTCCCCTTGGTTGATGAATGTTTGGAGCAAATCTTTGGCACTAGTTACAATTCTTCACATATTCTTATGCTTCCTTCTGCATGTTCAGCCACCAATATCCCTGTGTAAGGGCTCTGTGAGACAAGGATCTGTCTCTTGTGTGGCTTCCACAAATCTCTTCATGTAACTCCTCCAGAAGTAGCTCTGATGCCTCAGGGTATATGCACAATAAGTACGGCCCAGAAAAAGAGCGCTTATACAACTTTTGGTCCTCGGACAACCAAAACCGATGAGCCTTTCTTCACACCTTGTCAGCCTCTGACTTCTCTTCGGGTAAGATATCCTCCTTAAGGAATAGTACTATGGAGTCCATCCAGCTAGTTCCCATCCTAATTTGGTGGATATGGACCACCTCATTCTTCATCTCAGTGGGCTTACACAAATCTTCAACAAGGATAACCCGAGACAAGCTCTGTGTCGAGGAGGTTGCAAGCGTGGCCAGAGAATCAGCATGGGTGTTTCCACTTCTAGGAATGTGTTGTAATTTGAAAGACTCAAACCCTGACTGTAAATGCCTAACATGACTTAAGTATTCTTACATTCTCACGTCCCTGGCTTCCAACTCTCTCTGAACTTGGCCCACAACCAGCCTTAAATCTGAGAATATCTCCACTGCTTTTCCACCCATTTTCTGAATCATGGTCATTCCCACCAACAGAGCTTCATACTCAACTTCATTATTGGTGACCGAGAAGCCCAACCTTAAAGATTTTTCAATAATGATCTTCTCAGGAAAAATTATGACTAGCCCCACTCCAGATCCTTTTTCATTTGTTGCACCATCAACGTGTACTTTCTAGGGTAAAGGCTCTTGCAAGGAGACCATGCCAACTGATTTTCCATCCATGTTCTATTTCTCAACTTTTTCTTCAAATGGGGTTTCAGCAAACTCGGCCATCAGATCAGCGAGGACCTGACCCTTAACAGAGGTGCGAGGCATGTACTTAATATCAAAAACCCCAAGGATCGTACCCCACTTGGCAATCCTCTCGGTGTAATCAGCACTCCAAAGTAGAGATCTAAATGGAAGCTAGGTTAGGACAACAACTATGTGTGATTGGAAGTAGTGGAGGAGCTTAAGCGTAGCATGCACCACTGCCAAAATGGCCTTCTTCAGTGGTAGGTAACGGACTTCGGCCTCATGTAGTGATTTGCTCACATAATAAACTAGCCTCTGTACACCACTATCAACCCGCACAAGCACCAGGCTCATCGCATAGGAAGCCATAGCAATGTAAGCAAACAAAACCTCATCCACCTCAAGCTTAGACATAATAGGTGGCCAAGATAGGTATTCCTTCAGTTGCCGAAAGGCCAGAACACACTCCTCAGTCCATTCAAACCCTTTCCACTTGTTCAACAATTGGAAGAAAGGCCTACACCTGTCCGCTGACCGAGAAATGAACCGATTCAGGGCAGCAGTCATCCCTATCAACTTCTGGACCTATTTGGGATTCCGAGGTGGTTGCAAATTGTTAATTGCTTTAATTTGATCAGGGTTAACTTCAATTCTGTGGTGAGTGACCATGTATCCCAAGAAATTTCCTATACCAACACCAAAAGAACACTTAGAAGCGTTAAGGCGCAGCTTGTGTTTTCTTAATATCTCAAAGATATTGTCGAGGTCATTAACGTGCTTGGACTCTAACTTGCTCTTCACCACCATATCACTATATATACCTCAATGTTTTTTCCCAGTTGTGGCTCAAACATCCTGGTCATCATCCTCTGATAGGTAGATTCCACATTCTTTAAACCAAAAGGCATCGCCTTGTAGTGGTAATTCAAACATCCTGGTCATCATCCTCTGATAGGTAGATTCCACATTCTTTAAACCAAAAGGCATCGCCTTGTAGTGGTAATTCCTAATAGGAGTAACAAAGGTTGTCTTCTCTTGATCATCCAAAGCTAAAGGTATCTGGTGGTACCCTTGAAAAGCGTCCAGAAAGCTCATCCGAGGATGGCCCACAGTGGCATCCACCAACTGCTCTATTCGAGGCATGGGGAAAGGATCCTTGGAGCAAGCTTTGTTTAGATCTGTGAAGTCTATACATACCCGCCACTTCACATTCTTCTTTTTCACTACTACCGTATTGGCCAGCCATTTAGGGTAGAACACTTCTTTAATAGCCCCAGCCTACTTAAGCTTGTTTACTTCCTCTTTGACAGTATTAGAATGCTCTTTAGATGAGAGCCGAGGTGACTGCTTCTTAGGGAGGACAACTGGGTTGACATTTAGATGATGGAAAATGAGGTCTGGGTCCACCTCGGGAGCTTCATAAGCAGTCCATGCAAACACATCAATATTCCTCCTTAGAAACATGATCAGCTCCTCCTTCTCCTAAGGAGGCAACTGAGCTCCGACCTAAAAAAACTTCTTCGGATCACCATCTACCACAATCTTCTCTAAATTCTCACATTTTGCCCCCTCGGCTGTCTCTTCCATACGTAACATCAGAGTCCTTGATTGCTATAAGCTCTTCTCAACAAAGGCCGAGGACTCCATTCCTGGCTGATGTATTATTGCAACAATCAGGCACTACCTCGCTACGGACTGGCTCCCAACCAACTCCTCAATCCGGTCCCCAAACGGATATTTTACCTTCAAATGCAGAGCGGAGGAAATGGCTCCTAGGGCATGAAGCCAGGGTTTTGCCACAATGGCTGTGTAAGGAGAATAGGCATCCACTACAATGAAATTCACCTCCACCACCTTTGATACTGCTTGTACGGGCAGTCGAATTTGGCCTTTAGGAATGACAACTTTCCCGTCGAAGCTTACTAGAGGCGAATCATAAGCTGTTAAGTCCTCAGGTTTCAGGCCCAGCCCGTTGTATAAGTCAAGGTACATAATCTCTGCTCCACTGCCTTGATCTACCATCACCCTCTTAACATCATACTCCTCTATCCTGAGGGTGACCACCAGGGCATCATCATGCGGCAGTATGGTTCCCACCTTGTCCTTTTCAGAGAAACTCATTACCAGCCGGTTTTCCACGCTAGCCCTCTTCGGTTCAGGTCTTGAGTCCTCGGCAGGTAGCCAAGCTACAGACATCACCTTAGAAGGGTGAGAGTCGGTTCTCCCCAGGGTCGCGAAAATGACATTGATGGTGCCCAATGGAGGCCTTGAAGAAGCATTCCCCGGAGCCCCTGACCCTGCTTGATCTTCTTGCCCATTAGGCCGATATAAAAACTGTTTTAACCTTCCATCTTTGACCAGCTGCTCCAGATGATTCCATAAAGTCTATAGTCCTCGGTGGTATGTCTTCGTTCCTGGTGGTACTAGCAATGAAGACTTTGGTTGCGCCTCATGGGGTCTCCTCCCATCTTGTTTAGTCATTTGAAGTATGGCTTGTTCTTGATCTTCTCCAAAACTTGATGCACTGGTTCTCGAAACACCTTGTTAACCATCTAAGGAGCCGTAGGCCCAGATTACCTAGCAAAATCCCTTCGAGGTCTATTACTGTTGTATCGATCCGACCTGAAGTCCCTCCTCTCTTGAAGGACCACCTTAGCCTTCCCCTTCCCTTGTTATTGGTCTTCCTCGACCTTCTTGTACTTGTCAATTCGGTCCATGAGCTAGCTTACACTAGTAGTAGGTTTCCCAGTCAAAGACTTCCTCAAACCATGCTCGATAGGTAAGCCGACCTTGAAAGTCCTAATGGCCACATCATCAAAGTCACCATCTACTTTGTTGAACATCTCCCAGTATTTGTCCGAGTACGTTTTCAGGGTCTCCCCTTCTCGCATGGCCATAAACACTAGGGAATCTAAGGGCCGAGGAACCCTGCTGCATGTAATAAAGCGAGATCCAAACGCCTGAGTGAGTTCCTTAAAGGAATCAATGGAACTTGCTCCCAAGCCATCAAACCACCTCATGGCCACAGGCCCTACACTGGAAGGGAACACCTTGCACATCAAGGCTTCATTCTTGGAGTGCACAGCCATCCTCTGATTAAAGTGGCTCACATGCTCCACAGAGTCTGTTCAACCACTGTACATGGTGAACGTTGGCTGAGTGAACCGTCGAGGAAGTCTCCCTTCCTCAATTCTGCGCGTGAAAGGTAACCTGGAAATTTGGTTGAGCACTCTGCTTATCACGTCATTTCCCAAGCCTTTGGAAGACGAGTTTTTGCTTCTGCGCTCATGGTGGTAGTCCTCATCATACGAGAAAGACTCCCTAGGAGGAGTCCTTGATCTGGGTCTATAACTACCATCCTTCTCATTGTCAGAAGAGAAGTCAAAATTGGAAGGAGTTCGCCTTTGTCATTCGTGGCACAACTTCCTCTTCAAGTGATCAATCTCCAGTTGCATGGCTTTGGTATTCTCCTCATGAGAAAGGTGGTTCCCGCTTCGAGACTGGCTCCTGCTAGTATGGGTGGTATGCACACCAACCTCCCGGTCCCTTCTGTGCTCAAGATTAACAAAATGATCTTAACGTTATGACCCCATAAATTCCTCCATATTCAAACTTGAACCTACCATGGTTGGACGTAAAAATCACTACCGCACCAGAATTCCCATAGATGGTGCCAATTGTAAGGACACGATTTGGGTCCCTATCCCAAAAGATGGATGAACTTAGGCCCAAAAAGCCCAATACAATGAATTTGTAAAAAGTGGGTTAGAAAACTGGGCTTTAATGAGTTGGACAACAAGTAAAGTGGATTCAGATCACAAGAAAATGAAAAGAGAATGGTTTAATCTAAAGCAAATCGTCCTCAGCACAATCCGAGGAGATCAGTTCTTATATATTTCTCTCAAGTTTGATTGCAAATTCAACTCTTGATTGCTACAGTATTTTTTTCTTAATTTCTTGATCCCCTCTCTAGGGAGGGTCTCTTACATTATATATCTCTTTTTAGATGATCTTGGCCCTCCATTTGTTGATCGTCTAGGCCACCACTTGAATGCTTGTTCCATCGAACACCCTCTCAGACCCTCTGTGAGTTGGGGTAGCCAAGGCAACACTATTCAGGGATCTTCTCCACATAAATGCAGCCAGAGAGTTAGCTGCAAAGCATTTAATGCGGTGGTAGCAGCTTTCTCTTAGATATTTCACAGCCCCCTTCTGTCCTGTTCCTTCCTGATACTTATCCTTAACAGTGGAATTGTCTAGAACGTTGCTTTTCATATCAAATCGCACCTTCCGACCTCGACTCTACTCAGCCAATGAAGCATTCTTCCTCGGATCACCCCCCTAGAACACCAGGCCTAAATCCCTTCCTTTATTTATTAGTATTGATCTCTATAATACGTTTACCCGTCCTCAGACTACTAGGTGTTCTTGGGCTGAGCCTCCGGCCTAATATATTCTACTGGGCCTAACATCCCTACACTCACTATCAGAGTGATTCCAAAAATGTAGTGCCACTAATTAAACCAAATTATCAATTTCACTTTTTTTATGACAATACCTACTACACCAAAGGAAAATGTAGACAATGTTTATAATGTAAAAATATGAAAATGTAAGAAACCATGGGTGAAGCCTACCAATTGTATTAAAGCAACAAAATATTGATTAGAACCCAAATGAAGGCCAGTTTAACTGTGAGAAATCTCAACCATGTATAAAAATCAAACTGAATATTACAATTTTTTGTATATAATTGAGAAATCTCAACCTTGTCTAAAACTGAATATGTTATTCATTTAACTACTGAAATAGATTTTCTATTTAAGGTAGCAAGATCATACGTTCTACCAGCAACCTCCTCATCATAATATTCACCTATATACAAAACGTAAATAAATGAATACACAATTTATATGAGATAACACATCTATTACCAAGTTTATCCCCCATAAGTCTATGGAGATCCATTTGGATTCTAAAGTCATCTTACTTTCTAAACATTCACAAATAAGAATGAACTCTTAAAATTTCATCAATAGTATCCAAAAAAATATTAGATATCAAGGTCTCATTTTGGCCACAAACAATATAATATTCATATAGTGTTACCAAGTAAAAAGAGTAGGTATTTGCTTCGTAGACACCCTTAGTTCAATCCAACTAATTTGAGAGGTCAGCTTGTATTTTCTAGGGTTTTTGCTTTATGTTTTGTTTATTGAATTTCTGCCGTGTGATGCAATCAAAGCATAAACGCAATAGTTGTATTTTTCTTTCAATTGTGATGTATATTAATAGTTTAAAAAAAAAAAATCAATCAATTTTAGTAGGAAGAATAGAAACCTTTTAGAGGCAGGGCTATAGATTTGAGTAAAAAAGTATACCAATAAGGATGTAAGTTGAGAATGATTTTTGCAATATTTTAGAATGTCACTCTTCTCCCTACGTCTCTAATTGGTGAAATTCACTTGTTGCATCATTGCAGTATGTTTACTTTATTCCTTTAATTACAAATATACCCAATTATCACCTTTTTAAAAAACATGAAAATAGAATTTGTATCACTTCTAAAATATGATTTTAGAGAATCAACACGGGGACATGAATATACATGTTTGTATGATCTAGAGGACAAATGATAGGAGACTCATTACAAAATCATTCCCTACTGCCATACATGCAAGAAGAGGCACTTATAAAAATAAAATAAAATATAATAAAAGCCTAGTGGAGCTCAAAATCAAGGAACAAAAAAATACCCATATCATTTTGAAATTGGATACATATGCTTTAAAGTAAATATTTGATAAAAGGGAAATGCATGTACAAACATAACAACCCTGTAAGCATAAATACAGGGGAATGAAGACCTGTTTTGTAGAAAACAAAATATGCAACAAAATAAATACAGCCCATGGACATACAATACAGAAACAGAAACAGCAACAGATATTACAATTACCCCCTTGTAAGCACAGATTATGTAGAAAATCCTGAACTTGTTCTGCAGAAAACAGAATATGCAGCAGCAAAAATATAGCCCATGGACATACATCACAGAAATATTAACAAATATTACACTCAGCCCGCTTGTAAGCACAGATTATGCAAAAAATCTTGAACCTGTTCTGCTGAAAACAGAATATGAAGCAGCAGAAATACAGCCCATGGACATACATCACGAAAACAACAACAGATACATCGTTTTTCTTTGGGTCTGAATAGATGCATCGATTTTCTTTGAGTGTGGAGTTTCAAGTTTGTTTTACGCGTGTTTGTTTTTTAAGTGGGTATTTTTCCTACATGGCGGAACAGCCAAATCTAAATCAATCCAACCAAGAAATTCAAACCTAAATCATATTCAATCCCCAAACTTGAAAACAATAAAAAAATAATAATAATAAAAACAATAAAAAAAAGCAATAACTTTACTCATTATGGGGTAATAGGTATGCAGCCTCTCTCTTTGTGCCTTCCAGACTATATCTCTGCGTGCATGTGGTTCCGACAAAAAAAAAAAAAAAAAAAAAAAAAAAAACCTAAAATAAGATTGAAAAAGAAAAAAGAAATATCAGCGTAATATTCAATTCTATACTTATTTGATTCCGATGAAAAATTCATGGAGAACTCAAAAACCCGAAACAAAAACGAATCAAAGCCAAAATCAAATCTAAACGTATACAACAAAAAAACTCAATAAAAAGTAACATTGCATACCCAAATCTGAAGGGGAAAAAAAAAAGATATGAAAAAAAAAGAGTACCAGTGCTGGTTCCGACAATCTGATGGTGGCAGATTTTCTTTCTCTATGTGCTTGCAGTTCCAGTTGTCTAAGTCCGATGAGGGAACAGACGGTGGTCTATATCTGTGTCGTATGTTTTTTTTTCTTCCTTCTCTATCTCTGCATCGCAGGTTTTTTTTTTCTTCTTCTCTATCTCTGTATTGCAAGTTTTTTTTTTTTTTTTTTTTTTTGGAGTATTGCAAGCCTTTGCCATGTATTTCAAGGGGTTAGTTTTCTTTTTATTGAAAAAACTATAAAAACCCAATCCCTAATTTAACTCGAATACCCCAAACTAAAGCATTCTTACCCAGATTCCTTTATCAAAATCAAATTTAATCCAAACACCTAAATTGATATCAATCCGACCAAAATAACCAAATCTAAATAAAAATTAATCCATAAATTTTAACAATGAAAAAAAAAACGATAGGTTATGTGTAGCGTATATGTAAATCTAAATCTAAACTAATCCCACCAAGAAATTCAAACCTAAATTATATTCAATTCCTATATTTGAAAACGGAAAGGAAAAAAACAATAACAAAAACAAAAACAATAACTTTACCGGTTATGGGTACATGGTCTGTCTCTCTAATGGTGGCAGATTTTTCTTTCTCTATGTGCTTGCAATTTCGGTGGTTTAAGTCTAGCGAGGAAACGGACGGTGGTCTATCTCGGTAGTTTGTATCACAAGTTTTTTTTTTTTTTTTTTTTTTCATCTCTATATCGCCAATTTTTTTGGGAGCATTTTGCGAGTCATTTAATTGTATTTTAACCAATATTTTTTTATATTTATACATGGAGAAACTATCAAACAGTATTTTAACGTGAAACAGTATAATTTATTGCTTTTTAATTGTGAATGTGGCAGAATTTTAGATGAGCATTTTTCCTACGTGGCAGCACAGCCTTAATTGCAGAAAAAAGTTTCTACTATTATATATAGTATATGATATGATGTAACTTTTGCTCAAGTTCTCACGTTGTTTTCTGGATGAACCATTGGCAAAAATAAAATAAAAATTTAAGATGAACCAACCAAAATGTACCCTTCAATTTGATTGCACACATCCAATGATATGAATGCTAACCATATAGTTCTTATATTTAACACGCTGGAGATATGGTTGGAAATATGGATGATAAAGGA
Source organism: Quercus aquifolioides (assembly GCA_019022515.1). Lineage (NCBI taxonomy): Eukaryota > Viridiplantae > Streptophyta > Magnoliopsida > Fagales > Fagaceae > Quercus > Quercus aquifolioides. The sequence continues at coordinate 23,263,051 of CM032327.1, read as the reverse complement.
GCATAATATGGAGATATGGTTGGAAATATGGATGATAAAGGAGCATAATATTGAGAGGACTCGTACTAAACAATTAACAATGGACCCTATTCAATTTCATTTCTTAGGAGGAATTTTGAAGAATGGTGGATTTGTAAACTTATTACTCGGTACCTTTACATGGAAAGCCTAGTTCCAATTACAATAGGAAATGAGCTTACCACCGCACACCCTTAATAAGTGTTTGTGGGGTGTAGAGGGCAAAAGACGAGGTTTAAGTCTCTAAAAGAAAATTTCACACACATATATACTTACATTAAATTAGAGTAAAAGTTTCATCTTGTAAAAAAAATAAAAAATAAAAAATAAAAAAAAATAAAAAAGGAAAGGAGGATGATTGAAAACATCAAACACAGAAATCCCACATGGTTTCTAGTCCACTATCTGTTTATCATTTTTTTTTTTTTTTTTGGTTAGAAATCTACCTAAAATCTATCCCTACCCCTCCCCCTCACCCCCAGAGGACTGCTACTCCATTGGGAGTTCCCAACTTTCCCAAGCCTTATGGCTTAGGGGCACAATATTCCGGCTAACAGGCAGGTATCACTGTTTATCATTAAGAGTAAGAAAATTGAAAATTGTAATGTCTCTGATTGGTATCCTGAGCTTTTTTCTAGTTGGAGGAAAAATGCATTGAGAGGAAGAGTTGGAGACTAAAACTGGAAGGGTGGGAAGCATGGACAAAAGGATAGATGCTATTCAAGTAACGTTCCAAATATCGTACTAGTTATCCTGTACGTTCCTAAACCAAAAGATTATGCGACTCTGTTTTAGCTGAACCAACTTCAAAAATTGCACCATAATCAACTATAAACAATCAAAATCATTTATGATTCAATATGTGAAATAATTAACTATTGAAGGACAAAAGAAACATTACCCTTTTATTGATTTTTCGATCGAGAAATAAGATAAATTAACGTTCAACAACAAACAACAAGACCCCACGAAAACATAAGCTGATGGAAATACATTATTATAACCAGAAGCCAGACAGATACATCCACTCATTTCAACTCGTAATGGAAATTTTCCTATAGTTTGACTCAGCTGGGAGCTCTATGTGAAGGAACTCTCCTTTCTTGATCAAACTGCAAATGGACGCGTGTTGAAAGAAGCCCTGCAAAGCCCTTTGACAAACAACCTTCAACTGCACATGGAGACTTGGAAGAGCACAATGGACCATTATGTCTCGTGATTTCCATGCAATCTTCTGTAGTATTACCTGGTGGAGTATCCTCCCAGTATGCCGGTCTGGGAGCAGTCAGCCTGATTCTCTTAAAACTCAAAGCAGGATCCAGGTCTGTATAGTGGGGGAAGGTGGATAAGGACCTCATTTCATCCTGTTGAAGGTCCTCAAGTACCTTCCTCTTCAAACCAGGAAAATCTTTCAATCCTGTGACAAAACCACCAAATTGTTGGACCACAACTCATATTTTGTTGCATACAAAGCCTCTATTTCAGTGAACAATTGAAATCAACCTATATGTTTTTGCAATGGATTGACATACCAGGAAGAGGTTCCTCGAATACGGATGACTGGGATTCTGAATTACCACAGTTACAGAAGAAGTTAGCATTATCATTAGTTCCCGATACCCTGCACAACAAAAGATACATTAGTCATTAAATCTCTGAGATGCCAAATTAGCGAAGGGAGAAAGTGCAGCATTAGTCAATCATAATTAAATATCAAAAGTTTTTCTGCTTTTCTTGTGCATATATTCCAGGCACAACTCTTATAATGAAGTGGAAGAGCCTATCTAATATAATGGTCCAGCACCAGGAACTCCAAGCCTTATAGCTCCTACAGGCTACTGTGACATCACTGACAGAAATTAAACCAAAGTCCACGTATCTACAATAAACTCCACTGGTAACTTGCTTTTCCATTTGTAAGTGAGCTCCCAAAATATAATCAAAATAAAAATAGATCGTTTCATTAGAAGGTAACACACACCCCCAATAGATTTGAAGCCACGACTTCACCCTCAACCGATTTTTATAGAGTAGGAGGCACCATTTGACCTAGAGATCATCAGCACAAAATTAAAGTATGCACATACTCAAATGACTAAAACTTGAGGTAGACCACCCACATGAACTAATTTCTCAAAAATATGTATGGTTCCTAGTTTTTTCTTTGAAGAACTGATATTTTTCTCCTAATGTTAAAAGAATACATTGAAACTGGCCTCCTTCTTGGACCTTTTCCTTTTTTATTTTCATCTCAATGCATTTTGAAATACCAGGTACCTACAAGATTGATATTGAAGGAAAGCTCAAGGTATTATATAAACGCACCCTTAATCATGCTTTGTGCAATATCACTTTATGAAATGTTTTTTTTTTCTTGATAATTCAATAGTTACAACAGGGGGGGGGGAGGAGGTTGAACCTTGGATGTCTTGGAAAAACCAGGAACTGCCAACCAATTGAGCTACTAGGCTCTTGGCTCACTTTACAAAGTTACTGCCAAGACTGGATAAAGGACAGAGCTTAAGTGTGCAGAAAAACAGTATAAATGCTTACTCAGATGTATATGAACAAACACTAGTCCTAACCCCAAAGACAGCAATAGGCACGGCCCATGTTGACAAAAAGATGAATAGTCACTTGAGATGGTTTGGTCATGTGTTGAAGAGAGCGATTAATACACTAGTGAGGAAAAGTGAGTTGATTTAAGTCGAGGGAACCAAAAAATAATTCTATTGAGGATCCATAGCCAACCCCAAAGTTTTGGGACTAAGGCTTGATTTTTGTTTCATAATTGAGATGCATTCAAGTTGTAAGAGAAGCCTTGGAAAGTTAGTGAGGCAACATTTCAAAGACAAATAGAAATGAAAATTCAGCAAACATTTGTTATTAGGCATAATCACATCTACAGAGGAAAAAATTTTAAAAAAAAAATTCAAACAAACAAACAAAAAAAAAAATTATAGCCAAAGGAATATCTCAAAAATTCCATGATGCATTGTTGAAGGTATAGAATTAAACCTGTACATATGCTCAACAAAGTCATCTATTAGAACAGGCCAAGCACCTGCAAACAAAATTTAAGAATTACTTTAGTTAATTCGATAGTAGTATCTATCATTACTTTTACAGAGATGGCACTGGGAACCTGTGCCATGAAAATAAAGCAAAACATAAACAAACAGGAGGCTTAAGTACATTTAAGATTATTTATAATGTTACAGACAACCTCCTAATAATTGGGTTTAAAACATCAACTGGGATATGCCATAATGATCATGCTACAGTCCTTAATATCCCACCAACACCCAGGTATTCTAAGTTTCCAATGGAAAACCAGTCAATACTGAATTCACATCCGAGATTACAGAAGAGAAGATACTCTGAGGGCAGGGAAACAAAACGACCACGGTCTACATGCAATGGCACAAATGAAATGATGACTACCATTGGTATTCATCTATAATGGTATCTAACCAAGAAATAGCCCTACCCGCACAAGGAACTTCAAACATTAATTTTGAAAACTGATTGAACCAATGGCAGGAAAGGAAAAAGTATTTCCATAACTTGGCTTCATGACCGACAAACAAGAGAATCAAGAGCATGCCCAACCCAAGCTCCTACCCCTAGTCCAGAGCAACAGCAGAGGGAAGAAGGAACTTTTTAAGATTTAAAATTCACAGTTTTGCTTGGCCAGTGCCTCTTCCTTGGCATTATTTTCTGATAACACTTCAATATTTCAATCCAAACATGTTATTCTTTTGATCAAGTTCAAGTCTGTGCAACTTAGTAGTACTAGTTTACAACCATTATGGTCAAGATCAGATGCAGTAATCTTGGAAAGCAACAGGAAGTTACAAAATTGATTCTAACAAGTTTGAAACCTAAAGCTTATGAAAATCTATAATTAACCTTGACTTTCCAGACGATCTGAACTTCCAGAATTTGCATAACAAGTTCATGAGATCGTACGAAAATAGCGGGTCTACAAAACAAAAGGATGAATGACCAAAACTCATAAATAAAAGTACACCAAAAACCACAATAAGATCCCCATTTTAAAAGACTCGAGGAGTCCTCAGAGTTCAAGAAGTTTGCATCTGATTACTTCCTTCAACAACCTTTTTACAACCTGTAAAGACTTGTCACACACCTTTTTCCTTTTTGAGCTTAACTAATTTAAGCAGCATGTTATCAAAGATAAAGCATGAATAGATGGGGCTTTGCCAGCAGGAAATAGAACTCACAACACAATAATGATTATTAAGTACAATAAGGTTTACATAAAAAAAATGATGAAAGGTTAAATAGACTGTATGATATGACCACATCTTAATATTCAAATAAAGATCTGGTCAGTATTAGTACCTTCAGGATCATACCCTTCCAGATTTTCATGAACACACCGGCTGAAAGCTAAAACTTGCTGCCAAGTATCCTCAGAGATGTTGTGTCGTTGATTTTTCTAGAAGGAATTCAATGGATCAATTTCAACAGAAATGCACAAAAAATGATAATTTTTACTTTACAACAACAACAATAACCAAGCCTTAGTCCCAAAATATGCCCTATACGAGGGAGAACCAAAGAACTACTGTTCAAAATTATAGAATTTGGCATGCAGTCTGACACAGCATTTCCCTGGTACTCAACAATGGATATAATTTCATACCAACATTCCTGTTGGATTGGAAATTACCTAACCCTAGCCATTACATCTGATTATATGATGCTGGGTATTTAGAGACATCAAATCTGTACAAGGAACAAAGCATGGCAAACATTAAACAGTTGCATTTGATTACCTCAACAAAGTCGCACCATTGATTCAGCAGTCGAAATCTACCTGCTAGGACTAATTTCCATGCAGTAACTGCCTTGCTTACAGCTGCAAATGATTCAGTCAAGAAAAAAAAGTAAACAGGACAAGAAATTTCATCACAACAATCTGTAACTCAAGTATCCTGCATGTTCTTTTTCCAATAGATATCCAGTACAATACTGTAGGAAATCATAAAAAATAATTACATTGAACAAAGGAAGAAGAAAACTTACTGATGTTCTTTTGACCATTTTCACGGCAAATTAAGAAAACAAAGTCATAGAAGCGGGAAAATTCAGAAAAGTCTACCTACATTATTAATTAAAAAAAAAAAGTCAAGGTAGAATCACATTGTACCCATCACAAAAATAGAAGACACGTCCAACATTCTAAAAGTAAATAAATTTAAAAGCATTTAATACAAGATGGAAATGCTTATTGAAAAAAATAACATCATTAAACAATGGAAATCAAAAACAGTTGAAAAACTTAAAAAAGAAATGAATTCTCACCACCAAGTCTAGCTTTGACATGAGCTTGGAAAGTTCATAAAGAATAATCCTGTCAACATAAACACTATAGTTTTTCAATAACTGAGAACAACAGAAAAGTGCTCAATGATGTGCCATTATAAATTTATAGAATTCAGTTATTAGCCACACATAATGATGAATGATAAATACAATGTGCAGATAATAATCAGCACAGGAAAGGGGAAGCATCTGTGCGTGTAACTTGTATAATTTTAACTGCAAGTTAAGCAGATCAGGTCACAGCACAACTCAACCGATTGGCTGATTAAGCTGACTCCTCCACAGGGAAAAAAGAAAGAACATTCACTAAAAAACATAATCACAAACAGCAAGGTAGATGACAAGAAAACTTGCCCAAGTAAATAATTATGTTACACATCCAGCAATCTCCAGGTAGTCTCTTTTAGCTTCCAAACCCTATCTAAAACTTTATCACAAAAAAATCTATTTTGGATATGCTCTTTTTAGTTCTATTACTACTATTTCATATCCACAATTGCCAAGAGCCTTGTAGCTCAATGGCATTACCTAGTCTCTTTATGAGGAGAACCATAAAAAAGACCAGGCAATCAAATTATTAATATTGTTATTATATATATATATATATATATCCCTAAAATTTTTAAGCTCCTGTAGATTCTTAAATTTATTTTTCAATAAAAACAATTCCTTTGATAGTTACATCCTTTCCAAAAATACACACCCAGCTTCACACCCCCCACCTACTCACACAAAAGGTGAAAGATTCATCCTTTTTTTTAATTGGTAAGTTACACACACCCCCCCCCCCCCCCCACGGGTCTCAAACCTATGACCTCACCCTCTACCTTAGTCTCACAAACAAATGAGGTGCCATTAGAAATAGATTCAAAATCTTAGGACTTGTCCTCTGATACTTCAATCTCTTTATTAAAAAGGAAGGAAGTCTAATTATATATACGAAATTGCAGTTGAATGGATGACTCTTGGGTGCAAATTACCAGAGACCCCAGCATCACTTATTGTCAATGCCTTTGTCTCTCCTTAAAACAACCATGTCTATATGTTGAATAACCCTAAATTCAGTCCTTTTGGTCAAGAATTATGCTTAAAACCAAAATATGTTTGTATCCTTACTCCTCTCTGTCTCTCTGCTGCAGAAGTCATATGTACTTCATCAAGCATGCATGCTATTTCAATTCTCCAATCCCTTTTTTTCCTTAGTAAAGTTCATGGGTATGGCAATATGAAAATATATCATGTTTATACAATTATTGATGTTTAATTCCCTGAAGAAACTCAATGAATTCTCTCTCTTTTCATATTTACCAAGAAAATATTTCAATTAGTTCACCTCCAAAAATTGAAACTATATCAATGATTCAATGTATTTTGGAAAATGACTGAACAGTTAGTTCACACCATAAAATTCTATGTCATTTAAAACTGCAAGTTATGCCCACAGCTTGCTCAAGCAAGGCTGAAAAATATTATAGGAAAATCAAGTACTTTGTGCACATGCATGTCAATATAGCCTCAAATTAATCTAAACTAGCATCTAACACCAACTTCCTAAGAGAACTTCAAGTTTCAAAAAGCGGAGTGTGCAGCTTATAGAGATTTATACCTTGCGTGAACCCTTGACTCCACCAATTTTAAGAGCTGGGTCAATGTGTCTCTTGAAATTTTAGCCATTTGTGATTCATTGTCTTGTTTGTAGCCCTCATTCCCATTAACATATACATTTCCTGATGTAATATCTGCGAAAGTTCACAAATCAACCAAATGACAACTATCAATTTAGACTATTAATTTGTATAAATCATATTAAAAGTAAATGAATGAACATAAACCCCACACAAATATCTTAGGTAACCAAAGAAAAAAACAAGTTGAACTAAATTGGCATCACAGAAAGTTTGGAAAACAAGATGCCCATGTAAAAAGAAAGTTTTGGAAGCATCATATAATACCATAAAAGACAACATGTAGTTCCAGAAAAGCATCTCAACATGTACAATCAATCTCTGACCCAATTTTCAAATCAAATCCAATTAAATCTTATACTCTTTAATTTTCTTCCTTTTATTTTTAGCAAAATAATTTTCTTTTGTTATAGGCTTCTCAATATGTAAAATTAAGCTCTAAATCCTTTACTCATTTTTTCCTCACACCTATGCGAAAACAACCACCAGACTACAAAACACTATCCAAGGATTTTTTTTTTTCACTCATAAATCATGTATAAGTAGGGAGATTTTCATTCTCTGTAATATCAAAATCAATGAAACGTCAAACTTTAGAATAATGGTATCTATTGTTATTTAGATTTATACATTAGAGTCAATAAGGTTAGTGAATTAGGTGAAAGATACAGAAAAAGAGGGATTCGAACCCTCCAAAAATGAAAAGCACATTTCTTTTGTTCTTCTTTCTTACACAGTTAAAAACTAACTCAGATAATAGAACGTTCAGAATTTAGCAAAAGACTGCACCTTTACCCATTAAGAAACACAAAGAAAGCACACAAGATTGACAACCACCCCAATTTTTGTATAAAAACTAATAGCTCAACAAGCACTTATACAGTACACATTTCATATTTCCTACCAACAGAATGTAAAGAATAGCAAAATGCAACATTGCTGAATCCCATGAATCATATTGCCTAAGCTTTCACTTTTCACATAATAACACCTTAAAACAGACCAAAAATTCATATTGATCACAGCTGAGCTGAGCTCAGAATTACCTCTGATTGAATCCCAAAGAAAAAATTAATTAATTAAAAATTTAAAACCCAAAACTGAATTTTCCTTTTTTTTTTCCCAAGTTCCAACCATCAAAACCTCAGCTTGAAAGAAAACAATAGAAACCCAATTGAGAATCTTAATTGTAAAGTCCAGAAAACCAAATTCCCAGGTTTTCCCAGCAACCAAGCAGGGCATCAAAACCAACCCAGCTAAAAAAAGAAAGTAAAAACCGAATCTTTAGCAAGAAAGTTTGAAATTTTATTGCTTTTAACAATCAAATTGGCAGTGAAAAAAATTGAAAGAAGGTGAGGAAATTCGAAATTACCACAATATTGCCTGTAAATCTCGCAGATATCGAACTGGGTCGACCCGGAGGGATCCATGGAGCCAAGTGGTCTGGAGCTCCTCCTGTGGAGCTATAGAGCTTTTGTGGGTGAGATTGAAGAAGAGACAAACCCTGCAGCTACAAGGAAGTGGAGAAGAATTGGATAGACAATATAGACTCTCTCTCTCTCTCTCTCTCTCTCTCTCTCTCTCTGGCTTTTTGGATGTGTCAGACAGTGCAATCAATCATACGCAAAAACTCTTCGGGAGATTTTTGGACATTTTTGGATTTTTCAAAATTTTTTGTTTTTTCTTTTTTTGCTAAAATGCAAAATCTACGTAATTTATTTCATTTCCCTAATTTTACTTTCAAATTTTATTAGTTCTTAAATTTTAAATTTATACAATTAAGGTTTTTATATCAATTTTTACAAAAAATTAAAATCTAAACAATTAACCACAATATTTTAATAAAAATTGATAAATATACTTTAATTGAATAAATTAAAAAGTTGAAATAATGAAATTAAATAAAATAAAGTTAGAGAACTTAAATGAATACTGATATTAAATGAATACTGATCAAACATCGAGGTAGATTTTCATTTTAGTTATTATTTTTATATACAATTATATTAAATATCTAAAATAATCTATTATAATCTTCTAAAAAATTAATAATAATTTATAATAAGATTGAAATCCTTTTTGGAGGAAAATTAGGTATACTACGCTTTTCAATTAAATTTAAATATATTAAATTTTATTATCCTTAAAATAATAATACTTTATTATGTATTTTATTTGTTAACACAATTAGGTGTTTTATCTTTTTTAAATATACAATCTAGTATTTGAATTTAATTGAAGAACTTGATAATGTGATTTTTAACTTTCCAAATTTAACATTTTATAATTTAGTGTCTAAACATTTGAATATTTTATAAAACTCACATGAAAAAATATTTTATATTATGTAAGAATTTTTTTTCAAAATATTTTTAATTAATTAATTACATAATTAACGACAATTTCAAACAAAAAGCTTGAACCATTAATTAAATTTGAAATTTAGAGAATTCAATTGAACGAAAATAAAGTTAAATAACTGAAATAAATTTTAATCAAACTTAAATTGTATAATTTGCATTTTAGCTTAAAAGTAATTATCTAAAAGCAATTCTTATGAAAGATTGGTATTGTATTTTTAATTATATTAGAATTAAAAAAAAAGTGTTAATATTAAAATTCAAAAATCATATAGATTATAACACCTTGCTTTTGAAGAGAGAATAAGTAAATTGTTTGAGATATATATGAAGCCAATTGGTTCTATTGTTGGATGGACTGGTAAATGGAATAAATGGACCATAGTGTATTTTTAAGTTAGGTAAATTGTATTTAATCCCTCAAATTTGGGATAGATTCAATTTTAGTCCCCTAAATTTAAATAATAATAAATAAATAAAAACAATTTTAGTCCTTGAATTAAAAAAAAAAGGAACAATTAAGTCCTTGTTAGTCATTTTTATGTCCATTTTTGCTCACTTGATTAACATTTTTATGATGTGATTTTCATTAAAATGACAAGGAAATTCATTTACTATGTGTTTGGAAGTTTGGAGAGAGAAGAGTAAAGAGAAGATGATGGAAGGGGAATGTTTACCCATTCTTTTTAAGAGAGCGAGGGAAGATTGGATTTACATAGTAATATTTTGCTAAAGTCATTGTTAGGTTTTAGAATTATGAGTGTGTTTGATGGATATTTTGAGTTTGTGACATAAAATGAATTTGATTTCAAGTGTTGGGTTTGTTGGAGAATAGAAAAAGAAATTGCTTCAGAATAAAATACATACTACTTATATATTCCTCATATTGTTTCTCTATTTCTCACTCATATAAGACCAAACCCAACAATGGCATAATCAATTTGATCAAAATGATAGTTTAAAAAAAATGGATGGATGTTGGGTTTGAGTGTGCTCTTGTTGTTGGCAATATTGTAGCAAGTCCATAATCTAAATGAATTAAGGTTTGCACTTATGAATTCATTGTCAAAGTTATGCTTTTCTTGATATATATATATATATATATATATATATATACACACACAATTTGACTCTATTTTTGGAAAAATATAATTAAAAAATGTGTGTGTGTATATATTTAATAGAACATTAAATATATCTTAATGTGTGCCCTTAGGATACTCTTTAATTAATAAAAGCTATAATAATAAAGTGATGCTTTTGTAATAAAACGATATTAATAATATATTATCATGTCAACTTTTTTAAGTTTTTTAATACTAAAATTGATAGTAATTTTAGTATTTTTAATACTAAGTTTTTTAATACTAAAACGATATTAATATATATATATTTTTTTTTTTAGTTTTTTTTTTATAAGAACTTACCATTTTTTTTTTGGTTGGAAAATAAGAACTTACCACCTTTCTTTTTTTTTTTTTTTAGAGAAAAAGAACTTACCACTTTTTTTGAGAAAGAACTTACCACTTAATAGTGAAGTCGACACCATTTTTTTTGGGGGGGGGGGGGGAAGGGGAGTTTGTTTGGTTATCAAAATTTTACTCACACTAACTAAATGATTAGTTCATTGGTATTCTTATTAGGCATAGCTAGTGATATACAGATGTAATTTTTTTTTTTTTTTTTGAGAAAAATATTCAGATGTAATATATATATATAGTACAAAATATGTAAGTTTTTAATTTTAGTTTTTTTTTTTTTTTTTCCTTTGAGAAGAAAGTTTTTAGTTTTAGTTGGTTCAAAATTTAAAATACATTGTAAAAAACGGTATAAAAAATAATTTTAAAAAATAATGGATGTACCTACATGTATATTGCGAATTTAAACAAAAAATTTTGGGAAAAAGTGGGCTATATATTGATATTTATTTATTTTATGATATTCCAATTTAATACTATACTTCTATTATTTTAATATAATATAAGATATTATAAAAATCACCTAATCTATATCATATCATATATTATATAATAAAAGTTGGGCTTAGAAGCCATGATTGTGTCAAATGGCTTCACCAAATTACATAATTTTTTTTAGATTTTTAGATTTTTTTTTTTAATAAATTCATTCACTTTAATTTTTAGATAAAAACAAAAAAAATTTGATCTTTATCAACTTCTTTGGATAAAATAAATGTAAATATTCTAATGAACTTCTTCTTCTTCTTCTTCTTTTTTATTTTTTTATTTTTTAAAGTAACAATTTTGCTAGCTTACGTTAGTATTTTTTTTTTTTTTTTTTTTGGGATAAACATTTATCCTACATCATCTATTTCCTAATAATAAAGTAACAAATTTAAAAGTATTATTTTTTTTCTTCTCCAAATTTTTTTCTTTTGGAATAAATAACAAAAAAATAGCTAATATTTATTAACTTTAACGTAAACTAAAAAAAAAATCCTAATAAAAATCTAATAAAATTAACTATTTTTTTGGGATAAAGTAAATAAATAATATGTAATTAACATAAACTTCTTAATTTTGTAAACTCTTTTTTCTTTGTGTTCATATCAAGTTATTAACTTCTTCACAATTTAAAATTATCTAATATAAAAGTGGGGGTATATATACAGTTGGGTATATTTTTCCCTTTTTCCTACCGTACGGTTTCTTGATGTATTCTTTTCTTCTCATACTTACCTTACCTATGAAACTTACATGTATGTATTTGCCTTCTTCGTTTTGTTATTTCATAAAATTCCCTTCTTTAAATTTTTTTCATCAAATTGAATATGTTTTGTGTACAGGTTGCCTTTTGTTTAAGTTATTTTTGTTAACTTTTGTCTAATTTATATGCTTATTGTGTTCTTCAGAATCAATTGTATATCTTCCATGAAAACTAACAGATTAATTTTAACAAAAATCTTATTCACTTTTTGAAAGATCTGTTTTCCAAAATGTGTAGATCCCACCGGTAGCCATGAGACCAAGATTTGAGCATCCAAAACCATGATAATGAACATCATTCCACAAAGAATGGAGATAGAAAATTAATTAAATATAAAAAGGGTGATGTAAAAACAATGGATATTTAAGGTGATGTGAAATCTCCATGACTTCACTGCCTCCCCCTTGCTGTTAAAGGTAATTCAATTTTCATGTGAGTATCTTTACTTTAACTCTAATTCCAGTTTTTTTTAATGTTTAGAAATTAATATTGTTTGTAATTATTGAATTCAAAATTTCTTTGTGTCTATATATTTATGTGCTTGTTATTGTGAATTTTGCTTTCAAATTTTTTTTTTAATTTTATAAATTTGGGTGGTTTTAATTTGTAAATTCGAGATGATTGCTTGGGGTTAAAGTAAAAATATTAGAACAATTTTAATCATAATTCATGCAATAGTAAGGTGTTAGATGTTGATATTAATTTTATGCTTATTTACATTAATTAACATAAACATCTTAGTATGTTTAGTGTTGATATTAATTTAACACTTTGAGATGCAAGCACTTCATTATAATTAAATATAAATGTTATTATGCCGATATGTTATAATTATTATTTGTTGTTCCTCACCCTACTTCACCTTAATTGTTATTTGAATAAGTAAAAGTTATGTCGTAGTCCACCGGGTATAGCATTTCTCTTCAATCATTAATTAGTGTTTCTCAATAAAATTATTCATGTTATAAGGTTATGACCAAAACCGTGCAAAGCCCGGCCCATTTACTACTAAAAGCTTTTAGAAATTTAAAACTTGCCATAATCTTTAAAATATTTTTATTATTTTATTTGTTATTAAATATAATTATATTATAATTTTTTTTTTTAAATTTATATATAATTCTTTTATTAAGTCATGCATCTCACACCAGCATAATACTAGTATATCAATATTTTGTAAATAAAAAATTGGCCCCAAAAATCAAACAATAGCTGCGTGCGTCCCTGAATGTGAATCAGTAAGCGATAAATTTACTATATTCACCTACAATAGCTGCCATTGGGCCAATAGGCCCAATACAAATGTCTTCCTTCTTCCCAGCCACTTCTCTTCCTCCTCCAATATTTCAAAACACTCTCTATCAGCTAAGCTTGCTACGTTTTCTTTCTTCCAACAAGAAGAGATGGCTGATGCAATCCTATATGGCGTTGTGCAGACGATCATTGAAAGCTTGGGCTCCTCTATCCTCCAACCGATTGGATCGATTTGGGGTGTTAAAGATGAGCTCGAAAAAATGGAGAACACTGTTCTCACTATTCAAGCTGTACTTAAGGATGCGGATCGAGGAGCAACAGGTCGAGAATCACCAAGTCAAGCACTGGCTCAGGAATCTCAGAGATGCAGTTTATGATGCGGATGACTTGTCTATATATATATATATATATATATATATAACCGAAACTTCTAGAGCTCCCACAATTTTCCACATTACCACGGTTTTGTTTTTCTTTTTATTTTAGATTTTATATCTTATATATTTATTATTTCTCTTCTACGTGTAATTATTTTATCAAGTGTTACAATAGTTTAGTTTAAGTAAAACTCTATTAAATATATGTTTTAAGAACTTGAAAATTCTACTTCAACTAAAATTCTATAACAAAAATTTCAACAAATATAAATCCCGGCCAAGGTCGAAACTCTTCATACTCACTCAAATTTTCACAAAGAAAACACATACAGCAGATTGAAGATTTTGCAAAAAGGGTACGGGACTTCATGCAAAGGTAAGGACATGTTGCCATCTTTCATTCTCTAACTCTCTATGATTACTATTTTATAATATTGTTATTGTTGTGACTTGTGAGTGAGTTTATTAGTATGAAAAATCTACATATGAAAATTTTAATTGTAAAAATTTGTTTTTACGATTAAAACATTAGATTTAATCGTAATTTTGATTTAATAATTAACAATTTCATCAATCAAATTTTCTCTAATGTTGGTGTAATTTGTACTACTATGTATGTTATATATATAACCCTCATATGATTTTGGGAAAACCACTCTATAAAAAAAATTGTCATCAATAACAAGAAGAAGAGCTTATTCCTGACCATCAAAACCACAAATTTCCTGTCATCAATAATCAATTTTATATTAATGTTGTGATATAGTCCATATGTATTTTTTTTTTTTAAAGAGAGAAGTATAGTCCATATGGGAATGGTTAATTTAGATGTTTCCTACTTAATTTTGGAATCTCAGATTGATTAGTAGAACAATTTAGAGCGAGCAGGTGCATTATTCATATTAAAAGTGACAATTCACATTGATAAGAAACTAAATAAGAGCGTGTAATAACCTCTACACATATGGTGGTGGTGTAGTGTTGGTGCATGTGAGTGTTAGAAGACAAAGTTTTTTCTTTTTTCTTTGTTTAAAATATGCGTCCTACTTTGTTGATACCTATACAATACCTATGAGAAACTAATCAAATTCTACTACAATTTATTTGTTCATATCCTATCAAATTCTTTTTTTTTTTTTTTTTATAAATAATAAAACAAAAGTAGCCACCGCCCACCATTATGGTCTTTTTTGTAATTTAAAATATGCATCCTACTTGGTTGATACCTATACAATACCTATGAAAAACTACTTTAAATTATAAAATAATTTTTCTATTAACTTTTAATTAATAGTTTTTTCATACAAGACTCTTTATTTTTTTTTTAAATATATATAATTTTAAATTTAACTATTCCGTACATAGCACGGGTTAGCGACTAATTAAGTATATAATATAGTTTATATTTTTTTAAAAGAATATATATATATATATATATATATATATTTATTTATATATTTTCCGGAAGCTTCAAGTGCTTTTCCAAATCCTCTTCGTACTTCACTACTTCTGTATAAAAACACACGATACGTAACTATGGATCCATCTCTTACGTACTTTTTTTTTTGTTCTCTCTGAATACTGAATAGTGAATACTATGGATCCAGTAACCGAAGATCCATTTCGTAATCTCATGAATCTGGCCTTGACAGCAGAGGAGTCTGATGAAAACTGTTCAATTTGCTTGGAAAAATTTGAGGTCGGCGGTGAGGCTAGAGTGATGCCATGCAAGCACAGGTTCCATTCGGCTTGTATTGAGAACTGGTTCAGAGTTCGCTGGACGTGCCCGCTTTGCCGATTTGTTATGCCTTTTGGCTTTGGAATGAGAAGAAGAAGAAAAAGAAAGAGTTGAAGAGAGGAAGAAGAAGGAAAATACTGGAGTATGGATAGATATTAGTGAGTTCGGAGAGTTTTGGATACATACTAGTTTAGTTTTGATTGATATTTGATACTTGATATTTTGTCCATGGTTGCTGATCTAGGTCTGATCAAGAAAAAAAAAAAATTTCCTTCCCAATTTTTACTTTTAGGTTGCTACGCATGTATGAGTATAATTAAATTTCAACGGAGTTAGGGATGTATTAATCCATTACCGAATAATTAAATTTCATAAAACTTAATAAATTCAAAACAAGCCGAATGGAACTTGATAATAAATTTATTATCTACTTTTTTTTTTTCAAATATATTTTGCTTTAATTTATTTTTTTGGATAAATATCAAATTTTTGGATAACCAAAAAAAAAAGTTAATAATGTTAACTGATAATCCTGGAAAATCAGTGGGTTGAAAGTCTCCGGGCTTCGATGATCTTGAAGGCTAAGTCCTGAAAAACCGAATTCAATCAGAGAAAGACCGGTGGAGGCCGGTCTAGGGTCCTCCGATGGTAAAGTCAGTGGGCTGGAATAGAGAGATAATTCTAAGACTTTCTTTTTTTCTGTAAAAAATGTCTGAATGCCTTACCTCTTCGTAGTGAAACGTTTATATAGTGCACATGGAACGGTTACTCTGATAACCGTTCCTATTGTCGAGGAATTCATCAAAGTCAGAGGTAACTTCCATAACTTCCATGGAAGTTACTTTATCTGAACCAGTGCTTCATCACGAATAAAGGAGGCCTTGGTTCATAGATAAGAACTAAATTTGCAAGTTCAAAATATTTGCCTCGTCCGTCCTTAATTAAGGACGGACGAGCCTTGGTTCAAGTTCAGAATGTTTGCCTCGTCCGTCATTTGGGACGGACGAGGCCTCGTCCGTCCTTAATTTATGACAGACGAGGTTTGATGGGGACGGACGGCTTTTTTTGTTGCGCCCTTCCTCCATTCTTTTTCCAAGGACAAACCATATGGACGATTTTAGAAGTTGCGTTTTATGACATCATTAGTTGCCCCCTTGTCCATGGGTCGTCCAAAGAGATGTAAGACGTGTGTTGGCTGCAGATTGGTGTGCCACGTGTCATGAATTCATTAGTGAAAAAATCTCGTCGATTGATTTACCCGAGGAGTATGCCACGTGTCTCTTGTTGATTTGGTCATGTCGCTTCAGATGCTGGGGTCTGTTCCCTATAAATAGTGGAATACCTTCGTTACCCTCTTCATTTCTGAAATTTCTCTCCTTGTCCTTCCTCGTCCTAGATCTTCGTCTAGAAGCTTCTCGCGTCTATAGCTTTCCTTCGTCCTAGATCCAGGTATTTCTCTTCTTCTCGTCCTTAGTTTTTCTGTTAAGATGGCTGAGGTTGTACTTTCCTCGTCTAGCGATAGTGTAGATAAGGCCATAGACGAGCATAATGATGAGAGTAGCTACTACAGTTCTAGTAGTAGTAGTGATAGTAGTGGGGGGAATACCACGGACGAGGAGTATGTCTCTGGCGTCCCTGGGCTTCCTATAGAGGTTGTACAGGAACAGCTTAGGAAGGCCTCAGGGTCTCAAGCTGGTACCTCGTCCACTGTCCCTCCTTCTGGTCCTTTGGACGAGGAGGAGGTCACTGTTTACAGTTGTGCAGTAGATATCCCTTCTAGGACAGACGAGCAAAGACTAAAAAATCTTAGGGAGTGGTACCAAATCCCAAACAAGTTTGGCCCTAAGTTGCCCATCCGAGGAGAATGGTGTTGCAACCCTCACTTTGGGATAGGCGTCTATGAGGCTTATCTTTTGGGGGGTTTAAGATTCCCCTTAAACGCCTTTACTAGGGAGTTGTTGATTAAGTTAGGTTTAGGAGTATGCCAATTCAACCCAAATGCATGGAGATTAATCATCTCAATGCAAATTTTGTGGGGTGAAGTATTTGGAAGGGACCGTCCTCTTACTGTGGACGAGTTCCTTTATTGTTACAAACCTTCAGAGATACATCAATCCCTTGGCTTTCATCAATTCACAGCCAGGGGTAGAGATTGTAGATTGATCAAGTCCCTAGGCTTTCACCTCGTCTGACAGAAAATGGAAGACGGAATTTTTCTTCGTCTCCGGCTTCTGGGCTGGGAATCCTGTAAATGTTGGCCGGGACACGTTTGGTCGTTATACCGGGGACCTAGGAAACCTTTGTCCTAAAGGTAAGTTGCTCCCCTTTTTCTTTTGATTTTCAATTTTCTTCTTTTAACATTAACAATTAATTAATTAAAAAAAAATTTACTTGTTTCATTTCAGCTGTTAAACGACCGTCTTTGAGCAAATTCCACCGTGACTGCGTCCACAGGGCTCGTCTACACGTGGATAGGGACTTCCATTCCTTGGTCTCGCTTAGACGACTTACCAAGTGGAGATTGGGCCTTAACCCATCTGACGAAGCAATTGCACACGAAGTCACAGTAAGAAGAAGTAAGTCTCAAGTTCCAAGCGTCCTTGCATATTGTTTACTTTGTTTCAACTTTAAAAGTATTTTTACTTTACTTTTTTTTTTTTTTTTTAGGAATGGCAACAATGAAAGGGAACAAGGGAAGAGAGGTGGCTGCTGAGGGGGATCGTCCTGAGACTGAAACTCAAGCTCGTCCTGCGACTGGGGAGAAGAGGAAGACGCTGTCAAAGAGCTTGGATTTGGGAAATCTCCCCAGTCGAAGAGGCAAAAAGGCCAAGTCTAACTCGTCCCAGGTAGTCAAGCCTACCCTTCCCTCGTCCCAGCAGCCTGTACATATAGTTGATGTAGACTCGTCCATTCCAACTGAAACCACTCCGTCCCAGACCACTCCGTCCAAGACTGTGTCAACCCCGTCTCAGCCTTCTCGAATGGTCCCTTCAAATATTATTGAAAATGAGGACCTGGCCTGGGAACGTTTCAAGGAGGCTGTGACTGACGAAGATATAAACGTTTGCTATGATATGTCCCTTAAGGATTTTGAACACTCTGGTGTTCATGACCTTTTCAAGGTAACACTCGTACCTCATCTTGACCAAGGATTTTCACTTTCCTTCTTCGTCTCTCTCTCCTCTTTTTTTTTTTTTAACTTTTATTTGTTGTTGTGTTTCTTTTTTGTAGGACATGTCAAAATTTATAGCGGCGTCTAGGCAGGCCACAGGGTTGGATAAGACGAGGATCCTGTTAGAGACGAGGATCCAGGAGTTGAAGGTCGAGGCGAAACAATGGGCTGAAGTGGCTGCCAAAACTACGGACGAGGTGAAGGAGTTAAAGACTATGGTTGAGGAGTCGAAAACCAGTGCTGCGGAGAAGGACGCTCGTCTTGAGGTCCTGAAGAAAAAGAATGATGAATATGACACTCTCCTCTCCAAAGCGAAGGAAGACACAGTGGCTGAATTTAAGATGTCTAAACAATATACTGATGTTTTGGACACTAATTACGCAGCAGGGTTTGAAGATTTCAGAATGGAGGCTATGGAAAAGTTCCCTAGCGTAGACTTCAGCCCCATTTTACTTAATCTGAATGCTACTGCCACTAGTTCTCTCCTTCAGACTGGCTCCGACGACGTCAATGTTGAAGACGATGCTACAACCCTGCCTCCTCAGGACGCCTCCAATGTCGCTCCCTCTACTTAAGATTTTTCAATGTATTTTTATTTGGTCCGTTTTGAGACCTTTTTATGTAATTTCAATACATTTACTTCGTCCAAGGTTTTAGGACGAGGTTTTAAACAATCATTTCAGTTTATTTAGCAAGGGTTTTTTGGACGTAGGATATCCACCCTTGGCTTAATGAATGTCATTTTCCTTTTGCATATGTATGGACGAGTTTTATCTTTCTCTTTTTTTTTTTGCTTGACTTCGTCCATATTTTACATATATTCGTCTACCATTTTCATTGGAATTTCAAATGTAATTCGTCTATGTGAAATGGTAATAATCAACATTACTCGTCCAAGGACCTGTTGAGAAATGATAAAAATCAGCATTACTCGTCCATGGACTTGGCTGATCTTTATGCTTAATGAAGTCAAGGCCTTACATTTTACTCGTCCATGGACTGGATTGTTTTAATAAAGGCCTTAACAAGATTGAAATACAGCCATACATTTCTTCGTCCATGGCTTAATATGCACTCGTCTATGCACTTTCTCGTCCATGAGTCAGATGTATTATGCTTTATTTCGTCTATGGTATGGACGAGTATGCTTCGGGGCTTTATCGCAATTAGCTTTAAGCACTGGCTTTGCTTCATCCTCTGATTTGGACGAGCATGCCTTGATGTTTTTCCCTTAGGAAAGTTTGACATTATATCTCCGCGTTCAGAGAATTGTCTCATCTTATGCTTTTCAACCTTTTCAAGGGTAAATTTGAACAAACGTAGTATGGGAATCAGTGAATAACACAACATTATGTACATTCCACAAATATCGTTCATAACATAAGTATTGTTCATAGACGGGGCATGCACCTTAGAGGCCAATGCCTTTATTTAAACAACACAAACTATAACGTCGTCCATAAATTTAACATAATAATAAAGCCACACAAAATATAATAATAAAGTTTTTAATCTCTGAGCTCATCTAGAGTCATGCTCTTCCAGGCTGGCATTCTACTGATAGTACTTTCTCAAGTGCTCCACATTCCAAGGATGCTCCAACTTCCTCCCATCAAGGGCTTCCAAGTAATAGGATCCTTGTCTTTTGCAGTTGACGACTCTGTAGGGGCCTTCCCAATTTGGTCCCAACTTCCCATGGGCTGGGTTCTTTGTTGCTAAGGAAACCCTTTTTAGGACGAGGTCCCTTATGTTGAATCGCCTTGGCTTTACCATTGCGTCATACCGCCTAGCCATAAGGTTTTTATACTTTGCCATCCTTTGCTCAGCATCCATCCTTACCTCGTCTATTAAATCGAGGTTCAAACGGAGTTGTTCCTCATTAGCTTCGTCCTGGTAGGTTGTCACCCTATGATTGGCCATGTGCACTTCCGCGGGTATAACTGCTTCAGTTCCATATGCTAGCTTGAAAGGAGTTTCTCCTGTAGGAGTTCTCACTGTCGTTCTATATGCCCACAGAACACCTGGTAGCTCATCTGGCCATACTCCCTTAGCCCCCTCAAGCCGAGTCTTGATTATTTTTAACAAGGATCGGTTTGCAACTTCTGCCTGGCCATTAGCTTGTGGGTGGGCTGGTGAGGAGTAGTGATTTTGAATTCCAAAGTGTATGCAAAAATCTTTGAAAATTGCATTGTCAAATTGTCGTCCGTTGTCCGATACCAGCACCCTGGGTACTCCAAATCTGCACACAATGTTCTTCCACACGAAGTTCTTGACATTTTGCTGTGTGATGTTGGCCAAGGGTTCTGCTTCTACCCACTTGGTAAAATAATCAATACCAACCACTAGGAATTTCATTTGCCTTATACCCAGTGGAAATGGACCCAGAATGTCTAGTCCCCATTGTGCAAAAGGCCACGGGGCCGTCATTGGAGTCAATTACTCTGATGGTTGCTTGGGGACATTGCTAAACCTTTGGCATTGATCGCAGACCTTGACGTAGGCCTTAGCGTCAGCTTGCATGTTTGGCCAATAGTATCCTGCACGGACGACTTTGTGGACGAGCGACCTGGCTCCTGAGTGATTGCCACATGCTCCTTCATGAATTTCTCTTAATATGTAGTTCGCTTCGTCTGGGGCCAAACACCTGAGATAAGGCTGGGAAAAACCTCTTTTGTAGAGAATCTCGTCCATAAGAACGTACCTGGCCGCCCTTGCCCTCAGCTTTCTAGCTTCGTCTTTTTCTTCTGGGAGTCGTCCGTCTTTTAAGTACGACACAATTGGAGCCATCCAATTTGCTCTATTTTCCACCTGTTGTACTTCTGGGATGTCTATACTTGGCATATACTGAATTTCATCAAATTTGTCTACGGCTTCACTCGCTGAGGCTTCTTTCGCCAAGGCATCAGCTTCCATGTTCTCCTCCCTTGGGATTTGAACGAAGCTAACTTCTTCAAACTTCTTTATAAGGCGCATCACTCTGTTTAGATACTTCCTCATTCATTATTCTTTAGCCTCAAACATTCCATTCACTTGGCCTATGATTAACTGAGAATCCCCCAAGACGAGGAGTGACTTCGCCTCTACAGATTTGGCCAATTCCAGCCCTTTGAGAAGAGCTTCATACTCAACTTATTAGTTGTCTGGTACTGCAAACGAACTTTGTGTTTTAGTTTGTCCCCCTCTGGAGATTGCAAAACCACACCTATTCCTCCTGCGTACAGTGTAGACGAGCCATCCACATGGACGACCCACTTCTTGCTGTTTTCCACTTCACCTTCATCATCACAACTTAAGGTAAACTCAGCAATGAAATCTGCCAGAGCTTGAGCTTTTATGGCATGCCTTGGTTGGTACTTTATGTCAAACTCACTGAGCTCGACGGCCCATTGGATCAAACGTCCTGCAGCCTCTAATTTGTTCATTGCCTTCTTGAGTGGGTGATCTGTCATGACGTTAATGACATGAGCCTGCAAATAATGTCTTAGTTTTCTGGAGGCTGTTATCAATGCAAAAGCCAATTTCTCCATTAACGGGTATCGTCCCTCTGCTCCCCTCAATGCTTTGCTGGTATAGTATACAGGTCTTTGTACCTTGCCCTCTTCCCTTACTAGTGCTGAACTCACTGCGTGTGGGGTGACTGCCAAATATAAGTACAACTCTTCTCCTTGCACGGACGGGCTCAACAACGGGGCTTTGGTGAGATATATCTTCAAATCTTCAAAAGCTTTCTGACACTCGTCGGTCCATTCAAATGCTTTTTTAAGAACCTTAAAAAATGGCAAACATTTGTCAGTAGTTTTAGAAACAAACCTGTTGAGGGCGGCAACTCGTCTGGTGAGAGACTGGACTTCTTTAACATTACTCGGAGGCTTCATATCCAATATTGCTTGAATTTTATCAGGGTTTGCTTCGATTCCTCTGTAGGAGACCATAAATCCTAGGAATTTCCCTGATGATACTCCAAAAGCACATTTGTTAGGGTTCAACTTCATATGATACTGCCTCAGTGTGTCAAATGTTTCCTGCAAGTCGTCCAAATGCCTCTCCTCGTCTTGAGTTTTCACCAACATATCATCTATGTAGACTTCCATATTCCGCCCGATCTGTGGACGAAACATGTGATTGACCAGTCATTGGTATGTTGCTCCAGCATTTTTCAAACCGAAAGGCATCACTTCATAACAAAATAGTCCCTGACTGGTGATAAAGGACGTCTTCTCTTGGTCTGCGTCATCCATCCTAATCTGATTATAACCAGAGAAAGCATCCAGGAAACTAAGCAACTTGTGGCCTGCAGTAGAATCTACCAACTGATCAATGCGTGGCAACGGGTAACTGTCCTTGGGACAAGCCTTGTTTAAGTCAATGAAATCAACGCACATTCTCCATTTGCCGTTCGCCTTCTTGACCATGACCACATTGGCTAACCAATCAGGATAGTATACCTCTCGAATGAACTTCGCCACAATTAACTTTTGAACTTCCTCCTTAACAGCATTATCTCTCTCAGGGGCGAACACCCTCTTCTTTTGTCGCACTGGCTTGGAGGAAGGGCATACACTCAAACAGTGGGTAATGACATTAGGATCTATACCCGACATGTCTTCGTGACTCCATGCAAACACATCTCTGTTTCTTTTCAAAAAACAAATGAGGTCCTTCCTAATCTTCGCTTCCAGATCTGCTCCAACCCCGGTACATCTCTCAGGGTAATTTTCATCTAAGGGAATATCTTCCAACGCTTCTATAGGTTCTGCCACAACTTTCTTTTCTTCAATATTCATTGCTTGAACTTGCTCGTCCGTAGCCAGCATGGCTAGATAACACTCCCTTGCTGCTAATTAGTCTCCCTGTACTTGGCCTGTCCCATGTTCCGTCGGGAACTTGATCGACAGGTGGTAGGTAGATGTAACTGCCTTCCACCTGTTTAGGGTTGGCCTTCCAATTATTGCATTGTAAGATGACGAGCAATCTACTACTAGGAAATTCACATCGGTAGTCAACTGTCGTGGATATGCTCCTACCACCATTGGTAATGTAACAGTACCTATAGGCTGTACCTTTATCCCTCCAAAACCTACTAGGGGCGAGTGCACTGGACGGAGCTGGTCTCGTCCGATCCTCATCTGCTGAAAGGCTGGGTAATATAGAATGTCCGCTGAACTTCCGTTGTCTATTAGCACTCTTCTAGTTGTGTAATCAGCAATGAGTAGGGCGATGACAATAGCATCATCATGAGCATGATGGATTCTCTCAGCTTCCTCGTTCGTGAAAGTAATCGGTTGTTCGTCCGTGGACTTCGCCCTTGGCGATCGTCCTGAAAGCTGGACGCTCTGCACTTCCTTCAAGTATGCTTTCTTCGTCTTGGATGACCGTCCTGCCAAACTTCCCCCAATGATAACTTTTATCTCGCCCAGTGGTGGTCGTGATGACTCTTCTACTTTCCCTTTCAACTTCTCGTCCTTGTGATCTCGTCCAAGGAAATTTCTCAACTTCCCTTGCCTTATGAGATTCTCAATCTGCTGCTTCAAATCAAAACACTCATCTGTGTCATGGCCATGGTCTTTATGAAAGCGACAATACTTGTTCCTGTTGCGCTTGTTGGGATCTCCCTTCAATTTCTCTGGCCACTTCAGGGAAGGCTCGTCCTTGATTTGCATAAGGACCTGTTCAAGTGGCATGTTCAATGGAGTATATTGCTGGTTGCGTGCTGACGAACCTGTCTTCTTGTCCCGGTCTCTTCTGTCGTCCGTCCGTCCCTTCTTTGGACGAGGGCCTTGTTCTGGGTGGCGATTTGTCTCCATTTTCTCTGTCCTCTTTCTTTTCTTAGCTATAATCGCATCTTCCGCGTTCATGAAGTTTTGAGCTGAATGGACGAGCTCCGCCATGGTTTGTGGCTCTTGCTCATAGAGTTTGTGGATGAACAAATCCGAATGGACTCCGTTGTGGAAAGCTACTAACAGCAATTTGTCGTCCATCTCGTCCACTGTCAAGGCTTCCCTATTGAATCGAGTGATAAACGATTGCAAACTCTCATTTTCCCCCTGTTCTATTGTTAACAAACTGGAAGTAGAACGTTTGTGTCGCTGACCCCCTATGAAGTTATTGACAAACAACTTGCTTAATTCTTCAAAAGAACTTACTGAGTTTGGGGGTAATTTACTGAACCATACTCTGGCTGGACCCTTGAGAGTGGTAGGAAAGACTCTACACATTATTTCGTCTGGAACTCCTTGAAGATGCATAGTGGTCTTGAAGGTGGCAATGTGGTCAAAAGGATCTCGATTCCCATCGTATGAATCTAAAGAAGGCATTTTAAACTTTGGTGGCAGGGGATGGCCATTGATGGAAGCCGTAAAGGGAGAATCAGTTCTATGAACCAAATCCTCTACTGGGTTCGCCCTCCTCATATTCTCCTTCATTTCGTCCATGGCCTTTTTCAATTATCCAACTCTTTTTCCAAGTTGGGTACCCTTCGTGAGGTGGTACCCCTTGATTGACTCCCATGTTGAAAATTCTCTCTGCCCTCTTGACTCCGAGTTTGCCCTTCTTCTTCATGCTCTCTATGTGTCTGCCTTCTTAAATTAACCTCTCTCTGTAGTTCTTGATTTTGGCGAGTTAACTCCGCCATCGCAGCCGCCATAGAGTGCATATGTTGGATAGATGATGCCTGCATAACCGGTGCAGATTGGCGATCGCGATGAGGGTTACTTGATGCGTCTCTACTCTGTTGAGGGCCTGGGCTAGTTGCCCTTGATCTTGTCCGAACCATTTCAACCCTTTATGAGAGAAAGAAATTGCAGAACTAAACAAGTTCAAGAGCGACAAATATTTCTTTCCCACAGACGGCGCCAACTGATAATCCTGGAAAATTAGTGGGTTGAAAGTCTTCGGGTTTCGATGATCTTGAAGGCTAAGTCCTGAAAAACCGAATTCAATTAGAGAAAGACCGGTGGAGGCCGGTCTAGGGTCCTCCGATGGTAAAGTCAGTGGGCTGGAATAGAGAGAGATATTTCTAAGACTTTCTTTTGTTCTGTTAAAAAAATGTTCGAATGAATTACCTCTTCGTAGAGAAACGTTTATATAGTGCACATGAAACGGTTACTTGCTCTAATAACCGTTCCTATTGTCGAGGAATTCATCAAAGTCAGAGGTAACTTCCATAACTTCCATGGAAGTTACTTTATCTGGACCGGTGCTTCATCACAAATAATGGAGGCCTTGGTTCATGGATAAGAACTAAATTTGCAAGTTCAAAATATTTGCCTCATCCGTCCTTAATTAAGGATGGACGAGCCTTAGCTCAAGTTCAGAATGTTTGCCTCGTCCGTCATTTGGGACGGACGAGGCCTCGTCCGTCCTTAATTTATGACAGACGAGGTTTGATGGGGACAGACGGTTTTTTTGTTGCGCCCTTCCTCCATTCTTTTTCCAAGGACGAACCATATGGACGATTTTGGAAGTTGCATTTTATAACATCATCATTAACAACTTGATTTTTACGGTAACAACTTGATTTTTATATCAACTTTTTCACAACTTAAATTTATTGTTTTAAATAAAAACAACTTCTTATTAACTCTTTTTTTTTTAAAAAAAGTTTACCGTAGTTGAAATTTTGTTTGTTGGATAAATATAGGAATGATTATGAATAATAGTTTTATTATATCATGACTCTCATCCTTAAATTTTCAGGTCATTATAAATAATAAGGCCAAATTCATGGTTTTTTTTTATTAATATTTTGAACGTCCAAGTATCTATCATTGCTTCAAAAAGTAAACTCCCAAATTTTTTTTTTAGGGAGTTTTCTTGAGGTTTCGAAACACTCAATCAAACAATACTCTTGGTATTGAGTTTTTCTCAAAAAAAATTCTTGAAGTTTATATTTACAATTTAGTTTTGATAGGGTGGAATTTGGTACCTCTTCCCTCACTTTTAAAGACAAAAATTCAATTCTTATGTAAGTTTATCTACTTTTATTTTTTAATGTTTAGTAATTTGGGTTGTCAATAATTCTTAACTATTACATTGAGGTTATCACTTAAATATGCTTTGAATCTTTTTTTAAAATTATTGAATTCAAGGTTTTTCATTTAAATATGGGCTTTAATTATGCAAACTCCTTTTATAATTTTTTCTTTCAGGCATCTCTTTTTATATTAGTTGCATAGTTATCTACCATATTCCATTTAATTAATTTTGGACTTATATATATTTTTTATTTATTAATAAAATCTTAATCTTACATAATATTCATTCATTATATAACTTAAAGTAAAATGTTACTTCTATTTAAAAAAAAAAAAAAAAATAGAGTAAGAGATTACTTTATTTTTATTATCTATTTAATTTTAGTTAAAATAATTTTTTTTTTCATTAATTTACATATGATTCTTGATTAAGTCGTGCATCGCACAGACATAATACTAGTATATATTTATATATAATAGACTTTTTGTATACATCTAATAGGTTCCTATTTTCTCTCAAACTTCTCCTATGCATGATGCTTTGATTTGAGTATTTTATCTGTTTATTTTACAATTTAAATAATGTGAAAACAAATAAATTTTTCTTTCATTCGAAATATGCTATTCAAGAAAAAATTGCATAGGATGTTATAGCTTTAATTATTTTATCTTTTGTTTCTTTTTTTCATTCAATTTGGTGGGAATGCATATAAAAAAGCTGTACATAAATATATAAAATATATATGACTTGGTTGTTATTATAATTCTAACCATTGTGGAAAAAAAAATTTAATTTAGGATATATATTGTGGAGGGACGAGGACCCAAATGGCTAACAAAGTTCATATGGTGGTGACCTCGAGGAACATAGGCAAATTGTCCTCAAAAGGTATGCACTTAACTCACACCTGGACTGCATAACCATAGCTGATGAGGATGCCGAGGACGTCTGCCTAACCTCGAATGGTCGAGGGATAGAGTCAAAGGGGGCATGGGGCAACCCAAGGGGGAACAAGGGTAACTTAGTATTGAACGAGGAAGAGAAGAAAAAGGAAGTACAAGATGGTCGTCCCCTCCGCATTAAATGCACTGCCAACCACTTAGCTGGCCGCATTAATGGGAAAATGACCTTGAATAGTGTTACCACAGCTAATACTCAAGTGTAAAAACCTTCTAGCAAGATCTTGATGGGACAAGTATCAAGATAGTTTTGTTAAGTTATACAAAACCAAGAAGCACCTGAATCATGAAAGGAAAAAAAAAATCAGAAAAGAGATAAAGAGAGATAAATCATCCATTTGTAACATCATCCTCGGACTAAACCCGAGGACCAACACTTTAGTCTTTTTTCAGCAATTTCCTACTTGAATATTAATCACTACACTAGTAGTTTTTGATTGGGTTTACATCTTTTGTATTGCGACGGGTACTAAAGAGTTGACCTTGCATCCCATCTCTAAAAATGAATTGTGTGAGCAGACAGTAACTAAAGTTAGAATCAAACATAATTCACCCTTCCACTTTTTGCCCCGCCACACACACACACACACACACACACACACATATATATATAACTTGGAAAAATTTGAACCCACTATAATCCTTTGAGTCATTATCAAAAAGAGGACAGACATGAAAACTTAATAAAGTTTTGAAGATCGAGTTCTTTGAATATATCTTGAACATCGACCATCCAAATGAAGAATTCACAACAATTTTTTTTTTTTTTAGAATATTCACAACTACTGGAAAAATCGTTGTTCAACAACGATGCAACCTATAAACAAACAAACAATATAGATGATAACTAGAGAACAAAACACCACAAAAAATTAATAAATAAAAAATTTTACTGCAAAACCCAAAAAAATAGTTTTGTGCAACACTTGTACTTCAAACTATATAATTCCTCAATTTAATTCCAAACTAATAGACTAAAGAATTAGTTTGCGAATAATAAATGTGGAAAATAAACATACATAACACATGTGCAAAATAAGAAGAATACTCTACATGCAAATCATTATAAAAAAAATCAATGATATGGTAATAAAAAAAAAAAATTATTTTGAGAAACTATGGTAAAATTGATATAACTCAAAATGAAAATAATTTTGTTTGTGTGTGTTTTTGGTGTAGACCGTAGAAATAGTTTACACAACTTTTAAGAGTAATGACCACAAAGACAATAAACAACATGTTTGTATTGCAATTTAGTGTGATCTTTTTGAGCCATGCTTCTCATCGCGATCTTCCCAAGCTTTGATCAATGTAATATCATGAAAACAAAGACCTATAATGAAACTACATGCCCTACAAAGAATAATACCGATTAAATATAATTTTTTTTTTCTAAAGAGACCAATAAAAAATTGTATAAATTAATTGATTCCTAGAAAACAATTTTATCTTCGTATTGTACAAATATTAATACAAAGTAAACTCATCTAGTACTGAGATTCAAAAACCTTGAAACTAACCTCAAAGTAATGTCAAGCATCTCAAAATTTTAGAAAAATCAATGTTCAGCCACAAAATTATCGTTCAACCAAAAATTCTAAATACAAAAATAAATATGTGAATTGAGAATTTTAAAATACACTAAATAAAAAGGAAAGAGAGAGAGAGGGGTATTATTGTCGTGTTGAAGCTAATTTTCCCATTGCAACTCCTAAACTGCATGTATATAGAGAGAGATTAAGAGAGACAATCCAAATTTGAGAAATATATAAAGTTAAAGTTTTGCAACGTTTTGTTGAGGAACGAAAAAGGATGTAAAAAATTGAAAGTTTATTACATTTTGGTAACAATCATTTATCAACATATGAAAGATTGTGATAAATATATAAAATGTAATCTATATATATATATATATATATAATATAATAATATGTGAAGTTGAGAGAAACTCAAATTAAGTCAAATTAAAATTCCAAATTAGAGTTTTAATTTTGCACCATGTGTCTAGATTTATGTGGGACCACACCATAATTATCCTTCCAATTATTCAATTCAAATATAAAATTAGAGTCCAATTTTGTTTTATCTGTCTACATTTAAGTAGGAGTGTGGGACCACGTTATACCGTTCTCATAAAATTTAAAAAAAAAAAAAAAAGTTGTGCTCCTTCTTTTTAAAATGAATAAAATGTTAGGTTCACCTCCCCTTCCAGACTCCTGCGTTTTACATTAAAATGTTGTGCTCTTTTTTTTTGGCTGAATAAAACGTTATGCTATTCTTTAATATCAGACCAACAGGTTCACCTCACTTTCTACAATAATCAAACGCAAATCAAAAAACCCAAATTCCTTTCACACCGGTTCAGAAACCTTAATATACAGCTCCCCTCTTTTTCATTGAATGCTATGGAATTTGAAAGGGGTCTCTTGGGATCAATAATGCATGCTTTTGGGTTTTTCTGTATCTTTATATAGGAAGAGGTTTTTGGTCAGAATCGTTCATTGGACCCATTCCATTGCTTGTGGATGATAAGCGGCAGGCATCTTCTCTGTAAGCAGTGCATAATTGTTCCCTCTCTCTCTCTCTCTCTCTGATGATATCATATATCCTAGATTATAAAATTGGGTACCTGAAAACAGTTTCTCTAAGTTACTCTGCTATTACCTTTTTTTTTTAAAAGTTAAATTGCATTGCCTAATTTCAGATAAATTTTAAATGATACTATAACTAAAATTCTCTAACAATAAGTTTTAATAGATTTAGGATCTATTTGGATACCACTTATTGTTGAAAACTAAAAACTGAAAACACTGTAGCAAAATAATTTTTAAATGTTTAAATAGTGTCATGGGACCCAGTTTCAAAGTTAGATTTACATTTTTTCGTACTTGCAGGTCCCGTGAACAATGCACGGAACCCCGCCAAAAAACGCAAACGCCAGCACAAACGCAAACGCGTTGCTATCCAAACTAACGCTTAGAATAAAATTTAGGCCAAAACATATTATTGTGCTCTAAGTTGCTAATTACTTTAGTTGTGCTCATGTTAGTTTTGTACCCTTTTCTTTTAACTACCCACCTTCTCATGCTACATCTTTTGATTGATAGATTTATTTACTCAGCAAGATACACAAACTAAAGTTCCAACTTTGAATGTCCACTTGAGGCGTAAGTTCCATTTTATTGATTATTTTGAAATCCTTTGAAATTTATATTTGACATTATTGTTCACGCTATATAACTCGCATTCAATATTACTGCTTCTAACAGGTAGATTTACTGAACCATCGAATTTTGGCAAGCCAACACAAACATGTGAGAGTTGTGGGGCTATTCTATGCTATGAAGAGAGGAATGTCAAGTCAAGAAGACCATCACAACCAAAGTTTTGGTTGTGCTGTTTAGAAGGACTAATTTATTTACCTTTGTCAAAACATGCACCTCCAGTTCTTGAAGAATTGCTGAATTATAGTAGCCCTTCATTTTTAATAGTATATCTAATAAATTCACATTTTATTGTAGCTATCCGGTATAACAATGTCTAAAGGATACAACTTTTTTAATCAAATATCTTATGCTAAGGAGACATGGGGAATTAGAGTGAGAATATACAGAATATGGAAAGAAGTGAATAAGAGAAGTGGAAATAACCTCATCAGTCTTGACATGATCTTTATCGATTAAAAGGTTATTATACTTCACAACAATGAAATGTTTGAATCTTTCAACTATTCATTGTATTTGTTATATAATATGTAAACTAACTTTTGACTTCCTTTTTTTTTTTTTAACAAAAAAAAAAAAAAAAAAAAAACCTAAATGCATGCAATTGTAAGAAAGAATGTGTTTCAAAAATTTAGTGCCATCCTACGTGAAGGAGGAACATTTATCATTTCAAACTTTAAAGTAATCATGACAAATAAAGGTTATAGACTTGTTTCAAATTACTTGAACATCATTTCCTTGTTAACAATTTCGGTTAAGGAATGCAATGAAGAAAGTGAACTCATACCCATGCATGCCTTTGAATTTGCAACATATGATTGTATCAATAGTCGTTTGAATGATAATTCTTACCTAACAAGTAAATCATATTTTACTTCACCTCTTCTCTACTTTAATTAATCAAAATTCATCCTTCAAATATATTTTTAGCATATACAAACTCTTGTAGGTATAACTGGAAAACTATTGCTGTTAGACCCATTGAACAAGTTCACTTTGACAACGGCTATACAAATATAAGAAATCTTCAAGTTCTACTACCTCAGTAAGGAACATTTCATTTACTGCCATTGATTACAAACAATGTACACTTTATCTTAACCTTTTAATGTCTATTGAATGCTGTAATGTACCATCAAGGACAGAGAACTAAAACTTTTATTGTGGGATGAAAGTGCTAAAACAATTACTGAAAATGACTTCAAAGAAGGTGAAGGTCCATATATAATTATTGTTACTTCAAAGACTATAAAACCATTCCAAGGTAACGAAAGATAGATACTATATGTATATGTAACATTTTTTATATATGAAGAAAATGTATATGACAAATTTTTCAACGTGTTTTAGGGTTTTTTTTTTTTTTTTTTCCTAAGGCAAACTAAATCTTAACACCACAAGTGCAAGTGAAGTCTACGTCAATATGGACATTACATAGGTTTCTGAGCTTATTGACAAGTTCATAAACATTTACTTTACTAATTCTCTATGATGGATTATCAATGGATTTTTTATTTTTTAAATTGATCTCTTGCTTTGTTCGGATGTAAAGTTGTTGAGGATGAATACGATAATGTTGTTCGATATATTCCAGCACGTGACAAAAATTCAAAATTTGAATCAGAACTGATAGTGCAAACTACGATGTCATTGGCAGAAATTAAAGCATTGGAATGGGTGAAAGGAGTCAAGGTTTTCTTTATCTTGAACTATTTCAAATCGAAATTTTTATTATTCAATTAAAACTAACTATAATGAATGATTTTGCAGGAAAAGTTTTTTACCTGTTATGTTGATATTGTAAACATAGAAACAAAATTTGGGTTGAATTATATCCCATGTCAACTTTGCAAACGAAAAGTAAAACAACAAAATAATATGTTTTGGTGTGATACTTGCAAATTTGAATCTCAGTTCCTATGCCTAGGTGACCAAATTGTTCATTGCTTATTCTATATAACTATTAAAATGATTGCATAGGAAAACCAAATGATAATTGCTTTAATTATAAATGTAAAAATAACCTTATTACATTTTCTAACTTCTCTCATTATTATATTCAGTTACAAAGTAAAAATCCAAGTGAAGGATCATATTGCGACAACTTTTATTGTTCTTTTTGATAAAGATGCAGAAAAAATAGTTTAGAAAACTGCTTTGGAACTTTCTTCAAAAGTATCTAATCTAAATTCTTAATCACTTCCAATTTTATGCTTAAACCTAACGTTTCTATTATACTAACAAACTTTGGATTTTACATCATATTGTGCAAAATCAAGAGCCAAAAAAAGTACCTCAAGAAATTCAAAACTTTCTTGGCAAATCCTATACATTCCAAATAAAAGTTGATGATTACAATGTCAAAGAGGGATGGGAAGTTTACACTGTCACAAGTCTTTAAATATGAGTCTAACAAACACTCAGGAGATGTTGTTGCTGACAGCATTTAGATGAAACAATTAGAAACACGGGTCAGCCATGGCCAAACTATTGCGAATGATCCTATCAGTACTTTAGATATTAAATTACTTACAAGCTTGAAGGATGTAACTGATGACAACATAATAGAAGAGAGCATTGGAACCATGATGAACCTTATCCTTATAGTTATGAAAAATTTGTGGTTACGTGCAAGAGATGCTCGATCGACCTTAAAATGTTTAAGTTGGTGAATATGTTTTTTTAAATTTGACAAACAAAAAATATATATTAATGTCCCTCTATATATTTTAACTAATAAAATGCAATATTCTCTTCTTCTTTTTTTCATTGTAGTATCACTTAAATAATAAAATGTAATATTCTCTTTTTTTATTCATTGTTTTATCTAATGCTATCCTCCGTATGATAAACCAAAAAAAAAAAACAATAGCATCATTTAAATAATAAAATGAAATTTCTCTTCATTGTTTTATCTAATTCTATCCTCCGTGTGATAAACCCAAAAAAACAAAAAAAATTGACCAATAGCATCACTGCAATTAACCATTCCCATATTGTAGCACGGGTTAGATACTAGTAGTTATAAAAAAAGAGTAAACTTGAAAAGGTAGATGGACTTTATCTGGCAATGCAATAAGTAGAATGAATAAATGTAGGAAAAAAAGCCAAAATAATAATAATAATAAGTTATGCTACAACTACAAACTATTTTACAAATTATTGATGTGTCCAACTTCTTATTGGTTTTCAATTAGGCCCACCATTAACATCACCTTTTTATTTAGCAGTTTGTAAAAAATTTTGTAAAAAAGTTTTTATCCCTAACATTACTCAAAAACAATAATGGCAAATTGGCATCAAATAGGAAAACAAAATAAACATTTTTTTTTAAATCCAAATTTTTTTTTTAAAACTCACCACAAATGGGTGTGTCCCCCACTCTCTTTTTTTCTTTTTCTTTTTTTGGGTAAACTAAATATTTGGTCTCTATCCTTACAAAATATTTTAATTTGATCCCTAACCTTTCAATTGTGTCAATTTGGTTCCAAACTTTTCAGTGTTGTGTCAATTTAGTCCCCGTTGTTATATTTTGGATGAAAATTGATGACATGTCAAATGGCAAAAATAAAATTTTAGTGTATTGTCAAATCAGCAAAAGCTAATTTTTATTTTAGCTATTAGACGCATCATCAATTTTCATCAAAAAAATAACGGTAGGGACTAAATTGACATGGTACTAAAAGATTAGGGACCAAATTGACATAATTGAAAAGTTAGGGACCAAATTAAAATATGGTGTATAAGATAAGGACTAAATACATAGTTTAGCCTTTTTTTGGAGATAAAAGATTTTTTTTAAGGAGTGATTAATTATGGTATTAGATATTTGGCTAATTATGGTGTTGGACTTTTATTTATGGTACCTTTAAATAATATGCATTGTATTTGGAGTTTATTTTTTAATAGCAAGTAAAGAGTTGGACAGTCTCTTGCTGAAGCAGGAAATATATTGGGCGCAAAGGTCCCGTATCTCTTGGATGAAACATGGGGATAAAAATATTTAGTTTTTTCATTCAAAAGCCTCACAATGGAGACGTAGGAATTTTATCCAGGGGATTAGGTATAAGGACAACAATTGGGCAGAAGAGATTGAAGACATTGCAAGGGTGGCAGTAAGCTACTTTGAGACAATGTTCAAGGCAGGAGGGTGTGACCAGTTGGAAGACTGTATTGCTGCTATACAACACAAGGTAGCACCACATATGCTGGAAATTCTATCCAGTGAATATAATGCAGATAAAGTGAAAACAACATTGTTCCAAATGGGACCAACGAAGGCTCTTGGACCCGACGGTATGAATGCTCTTTTTTACCAAAAATTTTGGCATATTGTTGGTGATGATGTAACTAATGCAGTGTTGAATTTTCTAAACTCTGGAAATATGGATCCTGAGGTTAACTATACTCATATTGTCCTTATTCCCAAGTTAAAATCTCGGAAAAAATGTTTGATTATAGGCCCATTAGTCTATGCAATGTCATATACAAAATTATCTCAAAAGTTTTGGCAAACAGACTGAAGAAAATATTGCCCCAACTGATCTCCCCTACCCAAAGTGCCTTTGTACTGGGTCGGCTCATCACTGATAATATCCCGGTTGCTTATGAAGCCCTACATACTATGCATGGGCATAAAAAGGGCAAAAAGGGGTCCCATGCTTTGAAGCTGGACATCAACAAAGCTTATGACCGAGTTAAGTGGGCCTTCCTTAAAAGTATAATGGTGAAGATTGGATTTCCTAATGCTTGGATAGAACGGGTGATGTGTTGTGTCTCCACCTCTTCTTTTTCTGTTAAAATTAATGGTAAAACTTATGGTAATATCATACCTTCTAGAGGGCTCCATCAAGGAGACCCCCTATCTCTTTATCTGTTTCTCTTATGTGCAGAAGGGTTCACTTCCTTACTGGCAAAGGCGGAGATGGAGAACCGGATCCATGGGGTGTCTATTTGCAGAAGAGCACCTAGTATTACTCACCTCTTGTTTGCAGATGACTCTCTATTATTCTGTCAAGCCAATCAAGAAGAGGTTCAGGTGATCAAGGATACATTGCAGTTGTATGCTAAGGCTTCTGCTCAACGCATCAATATGGAGAAATCATCAATATATTTTAGTAGCAACACAAAGGTGGAACAAAGGGAGTAGATAAAAAATAATTTGGGTGTAAAGGAGGTGGACAGATTTGAGTCATACTTGGGACTTCCAACACTGATTGGACGCTCAAAATATCAAACTTTTCTCAAAGATAGAGTTTGGAAAAAGTTGCAAGGGTGGAAAGGAAAGCTATTATCAAAAGCAGGAAAGGAGGTGCTCATAAAAGCTGTGGCACAATCAATACCAACCTACACAATGGGGGTATTTCAATTACCGGTAAAGCTTTGCAATTAACTTAATGCAATGTGCGCAAGATTTTGGTGGGGACAAGTTGGCAATGAAAGGAAGATTCATTGGAGGAGTTGGGATTTGCTATCTACACCCAAAAAAGAGGGGGGAATGGGTTTCCACGATCTTCGAAGTTTCAACTTAGCAATGCTAGCTAAGCAAGGATGGAGGCTAATGCAAGGAAAAGACTCTTTGCTATTTAGATGTTTCAAAGCAAAATATTTTCCAAGATGTGGCTTTTTGGAGGTGGGGGAAGTTCCAAACAACTCCTATGTTTGGAAGAGTATTTTGGCAGCCCAAGGAATTTTAGAAAGAGGTCATTGCTGGAGGGTTGGAGATGGATCAACAATACAGGTTACTAAAGATAGATGGATCCCAAAGCATCCGACGAATAAAGTGATCCATACTTGTCCGGATGAGGAGTGGGAATGGAGAGTGACAGAACTAATTGATTGGGTTTGCCCACACTTGGGACAGCCAACTTATTGGAGTGAAGTTTCATCGTGATGATGCAGAAGCCATACTCCACATTCCACTAAGTCAGAGACACATTCAGGACTCCATTTATTGGATACACAATAGGGAAAGGGAGTATATGGTCAAATCCGGGTACCAAATTGCTAGGCAGATTGTGAAGGAGGAAAATATACAGGGCGAATGCTCCAAAACAGGGAAGGGTGATTTGGTGTGGAGCACTTTATGGAAAATTTAGCACGCAAAACAATTATCAAGGATCGGACTTGTGAACTTTGCAAAAGAAAGGACAAATCGGCTCTGCATGTGATGTGGGAATGTAGTGTAGTCCAGGATATATGGGCAGGGAGTATTAGGAAGCTACAGAAGGGAACCTATGAAGCGCGAGACACTAGACAGTTGGTGGAGGAGATGGTACAGAAATTAACATTGGAGGAGCTCGAGATAATTTTTTGTACAAGCATGGTTAATATGGTTGCAGAGGAATATGGTTACACATGGAGGGAAGTTGCAGGACCCAGATTGGCTTGTTCAGAGAGCTTCGGACAGCTTCTTGACGGAGTATAAGGATGCCCAGGTTCAGTTGAAGGTCCCTATAAGTATCCCGAGAGTATCAACGTGGCACCCACCAATAGGTAATGGATTCAAGCTAAACTTTGACGCCGCTATATTCCAGGTTATACAAGCGTCGGGGTTCGGAGCTATTATACAAAACGAAGCAGGGGAGGTAATGGCATCCATATCAACGAAAGGCCCAGCGGTGGCTGACAGTGAGGAGGCCGAAGTGCTTGCTTGCAGGAAAACCGTGGAGTTTGTAGTGGACTCGGGGTTCTATAGTTTCATCATTGAGGGGGATAACAGGACTGACATTGGCTGCCTTATTTCGGGTTTATAGGGAGTTTCTATCAGCTGTGTGAGTCGGTCAGCAAATTCTGCAGCTCATTCTTTAGCTAGATATGCAAGATGTATTGAGGATGAAGTTGTATGGTTGGAGGATATACCCCCACCTGCACTACAAGCTTTGTATGATGATTCTCAGATTACTTAAATAAAACTCGGTTTCGTTTTCAAAAAAAAAAAAACTCTCTACAATTATCGTACCTTTGAATAACATGTCATGTGGGTAATGTGTATAACTTAAACAAATTGAAACTTGTCACATAGCATTATTAGTTCATATCATCCTAATTTATTGAGGATTTTGCTATATGTCAATGTTATATGCTTTAGTAAAGATACATGTGGTATGATTGTGTGCATCCACCAAGTTGGAATCCAACTTTTATAATATATGATCGATTGCTAAGCCATTAAAACCTATAAGAGACTTCTTCAATTCAAGACCAGCGACCTTAGACTCTTTAATTGAACACTGGCGAAGGGTTGCGAAGGTTTAAATTAAAGTTTCCAGTATTATTCTTCTCCAAAAAAAAAAAAAAAGTTTCCAGTATTATTTTCGCTGTTTAGTATTACAATTCATAAAGAAACAGGTAATGGCTCATGGTAAGCTGCTATATAATGGGAACAGAGATGGAGTCCAAAACCTGTGTCTTAGAGATGGTAGATAGTCACGCCAAGCTTAGTAAAGTGAGTTTAATTTAATGAGGATTTTGACTATCTAGTTAGAATGTTGATGAAAGGTATTGACTATCTAGGATTTTCCACATCATTGTGGGTATGATTTTCAACATCATTATTTACTTATTTATTTATTTATTATTATGTAAAAAAAAAAAAAGAAGATAGTTTTAAACTAACTAATACTTAGCAAATTAAAAAATTTTAAAATCAACTATTTCTCAACAACATGAAAATTGAGTTTTACACTAAATACTACTCAACAACATAGGAAGTTTTAAGCCAAACTGAAAACGTTGACTATTAATTGATCTTCTAATATTTTGTTATATAAATTTTGACAGTCCCACAATTTTACACATTATTTTTTTTATTAATTTATATATTATGCCAAAGGAAAGTTTTAAACCAATTATATATCAAATTTAACTCGAGTTGAAATATTTTTGTAGAAGTATAATATATGAAATATTTAATTATAGAAATTATAGAATATGTATATCTTGGAATATTTTTATAGTTTAGTTTTTTCAATAAAAAAACGCATATATAAAATATATAATATAATAAGTGTATTTTATATTTTATTAATTTTTTTTTTCCCGAACCTTTGATCCCCTCGTACTCCTAGAGTCAGACTCCAAGTTGTATAAAAAAACCCTACCTTATCAGTTATCATACATATTTCACTTCTCACACACAAAACCCTTATCTCTCTCTCTTTCTCTCTCACTTCCAATAATGGCTTTGGTGACAACAAACATGTTCCATTCCGGAATAAGAGCCGGAGTTCTCTCTTTCCTCGAGCTAGTCCAAGACATGCTCCACCCTGATCAACCCTCCTCGTCAAAGAAGAAGAAGAAGGCTTCGACCAAGGCCGCGATCGAGTCAATGCCGAGAGTGACAATCACGGCGAAGGAGGACTGTTCAATTTGCTTGGAAGAGTTCAAGGTTGGAGGCGAGGCTAGAGAGATGCCGTGTAATCACAAGTTTCATTCGGGTTGTATCGAGAACTGGCTTTGGGTTCGCAAGTCGTGTCCACTTTGCCGATTCCTTATTCCATTAGAGGAATTAGAGGAAGAAGAAAGTGGAGGAGATCAGTTGTAAGGAATTAAAGGAACAAGAGAGTAGATTCGGGTTCGGGTTTTTGTGGTGAGTCCTCTCTAAGTACGGGGATGATCAGTGGTCAACGCAAAACATAGAGTTTTGATTTTTGAAGACACTCAAACGATAGAATTAGACAATTAGTCAATTACAATTTGTACATTGGTACAATTAGTCATTATTTTTTTTTTCGAAGAGTATAAATATTGTTTGTTTATATGTTTTAGTTTTTTCTTTTTTTTTAAGATTTTGGGATAAGCATGATCACTCCGTACTCTTTTTTTTTTTTTGGTTGAGAAAATGATAAACATAATTACCTCGTACTCCTAGTTATATGGAAAAAAATAATAATAAACACACCAACCAAGTATCACCTTATTATATTTCTCTATCTTCTCACACACAAAACCATTCTCTCTGTGTGAGAAAATAACTTTGAATAATGCCTTCATATTCGATCACGTTCCAACTCCAATTCGAAGTTAGTTCTCTCCTCTATCTAGGCCTACACTTTCTCAATCTTGTAACCTCCTTGTCGTTGAAAAAGGCAGTGTCGAAAGAAGAAAAGGCGGAGGAGGACTGCTCGGTTTGCTTTGAAGAGTTTGATACAGGAAGCAAAGTTAGAGAGATGACCCTGTAAACACAGGTTCCATTCTGTTTGCATCGAGAAGTGGCTTCAGGTTCGTGGATCGTGCCCGCTTTGTAGATAACAGATTCAGGTCGTGGTGGTGGTGGTTCCAATCCGAGTCCAGAATGAGTATTGATGTTGATCGAAGTTGAAGATGTAGAATAACTGAATAAGATAGGGTTTTGATTTTCTTTTTTTTAAAGGAAAAGTAGATAGGTTCTTTTAATCATTTATGTTTTTTTTTTAATTATTATTATTTTAACTTGATAGTTGTATCTCGTAGCTCTTTTTCTTTTTTCCTATGAGTATATGTTTGTTTAATTTAGTAACGTATAGTACCACAAATTTTTCAATAACAAAATAACACGTGTAATACGCTAATATATACTTTTACACACACTTTATCGCAATTTTTAATTGATTTTAAGTTTTTTTTTTTTTTTATTCTCAATAAATTAGATTTAGTTTTTCTTTTTCTCTCAAAAAAAGATTGAGTTCTTTTTTATTTTCCTCTTTTTTCAACTACTTTTGTTTTTTTTTTTTAATTTAATTATATCCAATGGCATAGGTAGCAAGTTCACACAATATTTGGAACTTTGGAGGAAAAGAGAAGTGGAATGGTTATCATTTTCTCACGTTTTTGTTCACTTAAAAAAATTTGAACTACTTTTTTTTTTTTTTTCCTTTTGTTGCTTTGATACACCAGTTGTTATAAGCGCCATATTGGAACTACATTTTCCTTCTTTCTTTTTGGCTCTAATACCACGCTGTCATCACTTAATTTTAAAATTCAGATTTGCATGCGTAACCTTGATATCAACATGAACCAAACTAAACTTATAAAAACTTCTATTTTAAAACAACCATTCTTTTAACATGATTGTTCAAGAGGTATATGCTCCTTGTGGAAATTTTTCGAGAGGATATAATGTTCCTTGTGGAAATTGAATGTTTAACGATATCATCTTTAGGTTGCTAAGCTTGCATATAATGCACATGAGAAGACAAGTAGCCTGCTTGATTAACAATAAATTTTCATTTAAAAAACTAAATAACGAGAATGGCATAATGTGGGTTGAAGAACCCTAACAAAACCATGAACTTTCAAGTCAAGTAGTCTAGTTCATTAGGAAGTCCCATCAACACCTACCCAAAGGAAATAGGCCATATATATGCAAAGTTATGGATGATATTATTTAGACTGGTTGGCACTTGGCGTTGGTGGGAAAAGCTGTTATATTAATCCAAGGTAGGCTCCATTTTAACAAAAGAATATAATATAGAAAATACTTACTAATTAATTATATGTTATACATATTCTTTCATTCGAACAAAAAATTAAAAACTTTTTAGCTGTTTCATATTTTTATAACTTAAAATGATTGTTTTTTTTTTTATTGTTTTTTATCTAAGATCTAATATACATACGTACATATTATACATGACAATAAGATGTAAAAATTTATATTATAATAAAATTTTGATGTTTAGATAATTAAATAGAAAACATGGAACTAAAGGATATTGTTTTTTTGATAATTTATGGTCGTATATAATAGCTAATTTTAACAAATTAAACAGTTATGCTAGAGATGAATATATATATATATTGAAGTTTAGTCGGTTAAATTCACTGTAGAGTTGGGTATTACGGACTCTGAATTTGAGGGTGACTTGGAGATTGTGTGCAGAGTTTTAGGGTCAGCGGATTGCAGCCACTCATCCATCGGTCAGATTGTAAAAGACATCATGTCTATGATTAGTTCGCTTAGAACTTACTCTTTCTCTCATATTAGGCGGCATGGTAATTGTGTGGCCCATGCATTGACTAAGAGAGCAATAGTTTCTTTCCCTTTATTAGTTTGGATGGAGCATGTTCCATTTGACATTTATCAGTTTGTTTTTTCAGATTTTCCTAATAATGAATATAAGTGCTCGGCTTGATTCTCAAAAAAAAAAAAAAAAAAAAGTTTAGTCAAGTAGAAATATTTTTGTAGAAGAAATATATATGTTAGATTATAGAATTTGTATTTTTATAATATTTTTATTTTAAACAAAAAGTTATGCTTTTTTTGTGTTATTTATTTTCCTCGGAATCTAGCCTCTTCACTCTTTGGTCCTCTCCAAAGCCTAGATAACCTCGTACTCCCAGAGGCCAGAACCCTAGTTGTACTCAGGGGCGGCGCTATACTTTGTTCAGGGGGTTCAAATGAACCCCCTGAATTCAATTTTTTTATTTTTTTTTATATAATATTTTTTTTTTGTTAGTTTAATACTTAGATTTTTTTCTTAAAAATATTATTTTTGCACCCCCTAACTTAAATTTTATATACCCTTATTACAAATATTTCCAACTTTAAGAGTAAGAATAAGTGTTTTTAGATTGTAAGTGTCACTCTGTCATAAATTTATATTAGAGTAATGTTACAACTACAAATTATTTTACAATTTTTACAAAATGTTGATGTGGCTAACTTCTTATTGGTTTTTATTTAGGCCTACCATTAATATCCACTTTTTCATTTACCAATAATCGCTCACCACATCAGCAGTTTGTAAAAAATTTTGTAAAATAGTTTGTATCTCTAGCATTATTCTTTATATTATATG
Organism: Quercus aquifolioides; assembly: GCA_019022515.1. Lineage (NCBI taxonomy): Eukaryota > Viridiplantae > Streptophyta > Magnoliopsida > Fagales > Fagaceae > Quercus > Quercus aquifolioides. Next base: position 23,220,428 of record CM032327.1, on the reverse strand, counting down.
TGTATGAGTGTATCTAATATTGATTGTGTACATTATTTTTTGTTATAATGTTATTTGTGTAAATAATAATGTGTATGGAAGTTTGTGTGTACAGTATAAATATAAGAGAAATTTTTTGTCACTACTTTCATGGGAAATATAACAATTGCTCTAAGGGTATCCGTTAACATGACCATAAATATAATATAACTTTATATGATTTAGTAATTAGGAAATAGAGAAGGTTTGTTGCATGTGTGTGTATCGTTATCATGTTATAATAATTTTTTGTTATAAAGTCAGAAAAATTCAAGAAAAAAAATTGTAAAGTTAGTGATTGTTCAAGTATTTTATTGGTTAAGTAAACACGTAGTGTATTATTTATGTATGAATGAATGTGGTTGTGTGCGTCAATAATTAATACAAAACCAATGAGTTGAGTTTATCCATTTAGTTTAAAATATTTTTATAAAAACAAAGACAAATAAATTATAACAACTGCATAAAAATAAAAATATTAGACAAACTTAACAAAATAAAATAGTCATAGCTACCCACAACGACAATTAATACTTATAATGAACTATCATATAACAATTCAAAATTTGAAAACTTGTAGAAGGAAATTGTAAAATTTCAAATTTTTTTTGTCAATAACTCGATATATTTAAGTTCTCTTTTTATTAATTTTTTTATATAAGTTTTTTAATGACCCCCCTAAACAAAATTCCTAGAGCCGCCACTGGTTGTACTCTTCTCACACATAAAACCACTCTCTTGAAATACAACTTTCAATCATTTCTATTTCAAATTTGTATTCAGATTTGAAAGTGGTTATTTCAGAAACGATCGAAGTCTCAAACTCAAGATGGAAACCTTATTTATAGATAAGGATTGCTTATATAGAATTTTGCGTAGGTCTTTAAGATAGTGAAATAGTGCAAACGGTTAAAATCAATATATTTTTTTTCCAAAAGATAATGATTGAGTTTACAAAGATTTTATCTTTTAAAATTTACATACGTTATAGGAGTTCTTATATAGCATAAAAAAAGATATGTTTGCTAAAAATAAAACTTTGAAAAAATGTTATATTTTTTTATGAGTGAAGGAAAAAAAAGTGTAAGAATATTCTTAAACATTATTTATTAAGATTTTTTTTCCCCCGGAATCTTGTAGATTAGTCCTTTACAAACCTTTGATAACCTCGTACTCTCAGAGTTCAAGTTGTATAAATAAAAACACACTACTATCGCTTCAACTTCCACCTTAATAAATATCATTATATATTTCTCTTCTCATACGTAAAACCCTTCATTCTCTCTTAGAGCACAACTCTCAATAATGTCTTCTTCAAATTTGAACGCGTTGCTTGCAGAAGGAACGTCTATTTCTGATTTCTTTTCAGATCTGAACGTGTCCATCTTACAAGCCAAGGCCAATTTTCGCTCTATCCAAGTTCAAGTCGATTCCCTCCTCCATGTACTCTCCTTATTATAATTGAAGAAGGCAGCATTGAATTAAGGCGGCGACTGATTCACTGCCAAGAGTGACTGTCACGTTGGAGGAGGTCTTATAAGGCCTGCTCCATTTGCATGGAAGAGTTTGATATAGAAAGTGAAGCGAGAGAGATGCCGTGTAAGCATAGGTTTCATTTGGGTTGTATTGAGAAGTGGCTTCAGCTTCGTGGATCATGCCCGCTTTGTCGATACGTGATGCCTTTGGAGGAAGAAGAACCCTAAGTAGGGTTTTGGTAGCAGGTCAGAATTCAGGTTCTGAAGTTGATAACTCATCAATGCAATCTAATATTGGATAGATTTTATTTATACTACTATTTAAGAGCTTTTCCTGTTTAGATTCCTCATTTTTTATGCTTAAAATACCTTCATCACACCCACTTACAAGTTTTCAACTAACGGGGATAAATATATAAATTAAAACTCCTACACTTTAAAACCCACAAACTCACGTACACTTTGCCAGTTTCTATCTCACTTTTATCTCTCATTCTTATTCAAATTGAAGACATTTATGGTCTGTCTGGATTGAGGGGGAGGGAGGGGAAGTAGAGTAGAGTGGATCCTTTCCCCCTCCATCCAAACAGACCATTAGTTTAACTCTACATCCTCATTTCTTTTTCTTCAGATTGAAGACATTTACTTTCAGAGGCTCCAATAACTTTTCAGGTTCTATCGTTTGCAAATTCCTCTTTCTTTTCTTTTGTTTATTATTGACTTTCTTTGAGTTCTTACCTGCAATGGTTGCCAAGTATTCATAGTTTGAAGAGTACTTACATGTGGGTAAATGTGATTAGGGATTCAAGGGTGTTTGACAGTGGCTTATTACTGTGGTTGACTTTGAGATTTTAAATAGGAGGATTTGTGCTTGAACTGGCTCATTGAAAAAGGATATTGGTAAGAGCTCTTTCTTTTTGTTTTGGCCTAGAATTAAACACAAACTCTCTTTTGGGTTTTTTTTTTTTTTTTTTTTTTGGGAATTTACTGTATTTTTTTAAAGTGAATTAAGCTACTTGGTTTGGTTTTTTTTTTTTTTAATTTATTTATAGGAATTTACTCTTTTTTAGGAATTATGCTTCTATGTGATAACAAAACAACATCATCATAAGACAAAAGCATATCATTAACCGAAGGCATATCATCAATTATACACCAGTTTTTATTCCTAGACTTGAACATGGCCAATTTCCTAGACACATGAATTGTAAGCAATGCAAAATCATTAGTTTCGTTTTCGGAACCTAAACAAATGTAAACAACATTTTCCATGTAATTTACACTACTTTTTTTAAATGTAATTTATGCTACTTTTTTTTAGAGGGTATTATTATATATTTGATGTATCATGTTAATTGTTACCCAATTTAAACCTCAAATGAAGTGGTTGTTATCTAAGAAATTGTTTTAAAAAAATTTCTTTTGTAACATAAATTATATTTATCATTTGTATAATTCTATGTGAAATCCAATTTACATTTTTTTTATAATTATTAATTTACTACTCCATAAAAAATGTTACGTACCTTTTCTCAGTTTTAAGGGTAGTTGATATATTTGAAATTTAAACTCTTTTTAACTTTTATTATGGATGTGCAATAAGTGGCTAACTATTAGGATTAAAACACTACATTTTAGGATTAAAATTGATTATTTTACCATAAAAGAAATATATTTGAAATTTCAACTCTTTTTAATTTTTTTTATGGATGTGTAGTAAGTGGCTAACCTTTAGGATTAAATTAAAGCACTACATTTTAGGATTAAAATTGATCCTTTTATAGTAAAAGAAAAAAAAAATGGTAATTGCTAAATTTTAAATATAAGCTGCTTTAACTTTTTGTTATAGATGTGTAGTACATGGCTAAAATTTAAGATTAAAACACAACATTTTAGAATTAAATGAGAAGTTTTTAAGGTGCTGAGTGTTATTGCAACCCACATGTATAAATCATACATTGAGCAAACGTGGGAGACTGGTAGTTTTATCCGAAATTTTTAAACATTTAGTTATCTACAAATGTGTACTGTTTTACATTTTGAATTTGAAAAAAACAGGTGACCGGGTAGTGTTTTTTGGATAGAACGTGGGATTTAGAAATAAAAAAAAAAATAGTTTAATCCGAAAATTTTAAAAGTGTAGTTTTTCTTTTTTTGATAAACTTTTAAATAAGGATAGGGGTCACACCAATTCCCCACGTTAATCTTTTAAATTTCCCTAAAATTTAGCTTTTTATTTTCTTTCAAAATCAGATTTCCTAAAAATTAAGTTTTCTTTTATATTTCTTTTTCACTTTTTTTTTTTTTTTTTGGTTATATTCTTTTCCGCGTTCTTTTTCATTCTGTACAGATGGTTTTTGTTTTGAATAGAATTATTGATGTAGGTTACCATGGGATAAGGATAAGGTATTTTTAAACTTTGAATTTGAAAAAAAAAAAAAAAAAAAAAAAGTGGCCGGGTAGGGTTTTTTTGGATAGAACGTGGGATAGTTTTTTTTTTTTTTTTTTTTTTTCCAAATAGGGGTAGCCTTTTTTTGGATAAAACATACGACTTGATAACTGTCATAAATAAAAGAACAACAACAACACCACTAAAATAAAATAAAATAAACGTAAAACAACAAAAATTTGAGTCTTTTACTGTAAAAGAAAAAAAAATGGTAGTTGCTAAATTCTAAATAAAAGCTCTTTTTAACTTTTTGTTATGGATGTGTAGCACATGCATGGCTAAAGTGGGTAAGCAAATTCACTGTACTATAGTTGCTTATCCACTACATGGCTAAAGTGGGTTAATTTAGTTTAAACTTTGAATTTGAAAAAAAATAAAAGAAAAGGGAGACCATGTATAAATCATAAATCAACTTCTTCATAATAGTTTTTGGAAAGGTCATCATATGTATTTTGTAAGTAGTTTTATTGTCACAATTTCATTATGCATTTTCAATATATGCACTATTTATAAGATTTATTTAGAGGATCTTTTTTTTCCTCCCCCAATACTAAATTATAGCATCATCTTCCAATTAATAACATGTTGATTACTACATAAACAAAATTGGCAAAAATGGATAATAATTACGGAATACTAGCCTCTGAGCACACGCGTGAGCGCGTGCTCAGTGGCTCTTCTATTTTTTGGGTAAGGGTTAATTTAGAGCATTTATTATAATTTGGGATTACTACATTTTCCAATCACAAAAAAAATAAAAAATAAATAAAAAACTAGGGGTGTGATGAGTATTGTGCGTGCTCAGAGGCTAGTATTCCGTAATTATTATCCATTTTTTGCCAATTTTGTTTATGTAGTAATCAACGTTTTATTAATTGGAAGATGATGCTATAATTTAGTATTGGGGGAGGAAAAAAAAGATCCTCTAAATAAATCTTATAAATAGTGCATATATTGAAAATGCATAATGAAATTGTGACAAAAAAACTACTTACAAAATACATGTGATGACCTTTACAAAAGCTATTATGAAGAAGTTGATGTATGATTTATACATGGCCACCCTTTTTTTTTTTTCAAATTCAAAGTTTAAACTAAATTAACCCACTTTAGCCATGTAGTGGGTAAGCAACTACAGTACATTGAATTTGCTTACCCACTTTAGCCATGTACTACACATCCATAACAAAAAGTTAAAAGAGCTTATATTTAGAATTTAACAACTACCATTTTTTCTTCTTTTACTATAAAAGACTCAAATTTTTGTTGTTGTTGTTGTTTTTTTTTTTTTTTTGTTAAGGAAAGACTCTAGATGTGCATCAACGTTTTTTTCTTTTTAGTGATGTTGTTGTTGTTCTTTTATTTATGACAGTTATCAAGTCGTATGTTTTATCCAAAAAAAAGCTACCCCTATTTGGGGGGGGGGGGGGTGGAGAATATATATATATATATATATATATATAAAACTATCCCACGTTCTATCCAAAAAACCCTACCCGGCCACCCTTTTTTTTTCCCAAATTCAAAGTTTAAAAATACCTTATCCTTATCCCACGGTCACTTACATCAATAATTCTATCCAAAACAAAAATCATCCATACAAAATGAAAAAAGAACGTGGAAAAGAATATAACCAAAAAAAAAAAAAAAACCCTCATCTGTACACAATAAAAAAAAAGTGAAAAAGAAATATAAAAGAAAACTTAATTTTTAGGATATCTGATTTTGAAAGAAAATAAAAAGCTAAATTTTAGGGAAATTTAAAATATTAACGTGGGAATTAGTGTGACCCCTATCCTTATTTAAAAGTTTATCAAAAAAGAAAAACTACACATTTAAAAATTTTGGATTAAACTATTTTTTTTTTTTTAAATCCCACGTTCTATCCAAAAAACACTACCTGGCCACCCTTTTTTTTTCAAATTCAAAGTTTAAAAACAGTACACATTTGTGGACAACTAAATGTTTAAAAATTTCGGATAAAACTACCAGTCTCCCACGTTTGCTTAATGTATGATTTATACATGTGGGTTGCAATAACGCTCCCCACCATAAAAACTTCTTATTGAATTCTAAAATGTTGTGTTTTAATCTTAAAATTTAGCCATGTACTACACATCCATAACAAAAAGTTAAAACATCTTATATTTAAAATTTAGCAACTACCATTTTTTTTCCTACGGTAAAAAGATCAATTTTAATCCTAAAATGTACTGTTTTAATCCTAAAAGTTAGCCACTTACTACAAATCTATAACAAAAATTAAAAAGGGTTTAAATTTCAAATATATTTCTTTTACGGTAAAATGATCAATTTTAATCCTAAAATGTAGTGTTTTAATCCTTATAGTTAGCCACTTACTACACATCCATAACAAAAATTAAAAAGAGTTTAAATTTCAAATATATCAACTACCCTTAAAACTGAGAAAAGGTACGTAACATTTTTTATGGAGTAGTAAATTAATAATTATAAAAAAATGCAAATTGAATTTCACATAGAATTATACAAATGATAAATATAATTTATGTTACGAAATAAATTTTTTTACAACAATTTTTTAGATGACAACCACTTCATTTGAGGTTTAAATTGGGTAACCATTAACATGATACATCAAATATATAATAATACCCTCTAAAAAAAAGTAGAGTAAATTACATTTTTTTTTAAAAGTAGCGTAAATTACATGGAGAATGTTGTTTACATATGTTTAGGTTCTGAAACGAAACTGATGTTTTTGCATTGCTTACAATTCATGGGAAATTAGCTATGTTCAAGTCTGGGAATAAAAATTGATGTATAATTGATGATATGCCTTCGGTTAATGATATGCTTTCCCCTTATGATGATGTTTTGTTATCATAGAGAAGCGTAATTCCTAAAAAAGAGTAAATTCCTATAAATAAATTTTTTTTTTTAAAACCAAACCAAGTAGCTTAATTCCCTTAAAAAAATACCGTAAATTCCAAAAAAAAAAAAAAAAAAAAAAAACCCAAAAAAGAGTTTGTGCTTAATTCTAGACCAAAACAAAAAGAAAGAGCCCTTACCAATATCCTTTTTCAAGGAGCCAGTTCAAGCACAAACCCTCCTATTTGAAATCTCAAAGTCAATCACAGTAATAAGCCATCGCCAAACACCCTTGAATCCCTAATCACATTCACTTATAGGTAAGTACTCCTCAAACTTTAAATACTTGGCAACCATGGCAGGTAAGAATTCAAAGAAAGTCAATGATAAATAGTAGCAGTTCCAGGATTTTTTTCTAGGGGGGTCAATAAGAAGATAAATCTTAGATAAAAAAATAAATCTTGTGGTCTACGATGCTTTTTTATTACAAATTTGTCCATAATATTAGCATGAAAATAAAATATAAACTATTAATTCATTTGGCATATAGTTTCATAATACAGTGAACATACTAATTATTATTGCTAAGATGAAATCTTGGAAATTAATCATCCATTGTTTTCAAATACAGTAAACATATTAATTATTATCGCTAAGTGAACTTTAATTATTATTGCTCAAAATTCTTTTATCTATTAGTTTGTTTTAACTCTTTACAATTCTTGTATTTAACAATTCAACTCAACTTTGACAACTATTGTTCTTTGTAATTGTATTAAGTGTGTTTGGGTCTTGATTATAAGCCAACTTATTACTTCATCTTTTTTCCTACTATTTGCGGGTCTAATGTGAGTTCCTACTTATTTTATACTTTTAGCAAAAAGTTGGATAAATTATTCTTAAATAGATACTAAGAAAATTTTTGTTGTGTTAACATTTGCTTTTCTTTTTCACTCAATCACTCTTAGCCTATCTCACGCGCTCAGTCCTCACTCAACAAATAACAAATTAAAAGCATTTCAGATTCAACAACTAATTTTTATTTTCAAGGTTTTAGATTAAATTGGCTTGTTGTTGGGCTTTTTTTTTTTTTTTTTTTTTAAATGCCAAGATATTAGGAAGATATTTAAGGTTATTTTAGTTGTGCTTTAAAAAAATTAGGATCAAAGTGATCAAAATTATATTTTAGAGGATCAAAACAATTTAAAATATTATATTATATTATATATTTTTTGGCCAAGTCAGGGGGTTCATTTGAACCCCCTGGGCTATGGCTAGCGCCGCCCATGATGATAAAGAAAAGAAAACAAAGATGAACTTGCAAAAGATAGAACCTGAAAAGTTGTTATGGAGCCTCTGACAGTAAATGTCTTCAATTTGAAGAAAAAGAAAGAATGATGTAGAGTTAAACTAAGGGCCCGTTTGGATGGAGGAGAGAAGTATCTACTCTACTCCCTCTCCCTTCCTCTCACTCCAAACAGACCTTAAATGTTTTAAATTTGAAAAAGAATAAGAGATAAAAAGTGAGATAGAAACCGGCAAAGTGTACATGAGTTTGTGGGTCTTAAAGTGTAGGAATTTAAACTTGTAAGTGGGTATGATGAGGATATTTTAGGCATAAAAAATGAGGAATCTAAACAGGAGAAACCCCTTAAATAGTAGTAGTAATAATAATAATAATAATAATAATAGTAATAATAATGGGTGAAATAGTGCTCCATTCATGTCAAATTGTTAGTCCCTTTTATTGTTCTTGTCATATATGCATGATTCTTTTTTTTTTTTTTTTTTGATAAGAACTACGTTTAACTTTATTAAGAAGATTGAAACAGGAATACATCTTGAGCCGTAGAGTTCTCAATAATGGTTGGATTTTCCTCAATCCAAGTTACAAATGAATCTAAATTTTTGGCATATTGAGCCAAAATGTGAGCTGGTCGATTCCCTTGACGACGAACGTGGGAGAACTGAGTTGCTCTGAAGTCTTGGAGTCTACATAAGCATGCTGCAATGATGTTGGAGATGGTAGCAGAAGGAGTTGCTTTACCCGTAAGTGCTTGAAAGAGGAGCTCTGAGTCGCATTCAAATGTTACTTCCTGAAGCCCCACATCACATGCAAAAATAATACCTTCCTCCATAGCTTTGGCCTCTGCTTCTAGTGGACCGAGTGGCACCCATATCTTCTTGCTCATAGCTGCAATGACTTGCCCTTCGTGATCACGAGCCACCACACCGATGCCTGTGGCTTGCGCTTGCTTGAAGACGGCACCGTCTGTGTTTATCTTGTACCATGGGCTGTTCGGTGGAGACCACGTGACAGTGTGTGGGATGATGGGTGACTGGAACTTGTGGTTTGCACTCCGAAACTCTTCAAGCAGGAATGTTGCTCTCTGAATGATGCCAGTGCTTGTCTGTCGTGTCCCACCTGTTCTAGCAATGTTTCTCTCATACCAAAGGCTCCAAGCAATAGCCACGGTGAGTCCCACAAGTTCATCCCCAGCATGTTGAACTAACATTAGGTGCCAAAGGAGGTCAAGAAATGAGCCAAATCTAGTCCCGTGGTGCTGAAAAGGGATGCCAGACGAGGTCCATACATCTTGAGCTTTTTCGCATTCCCACAAGGCATGGCCGTTTGTTTCAGCATCTAGTCCGCAAGCTTCACAGGTTGGGTCAGTGAGAATTTTTCTGCTACAAAGATTGACTTTTGTTGGCAAGACATTTTTACATGCACGCCATGCAAAAGAACGTAGCTTGTTTGGGATGTGTAGGCGCCAAAGAGTTCTCCAAAATAATCTTGTATTTTGGGCATCTGAGGGACCACTGTGGGTAGCAGCTGTGTTGCCAGTGATTGAAAGGGCAACCTTATAGGCACTACTAACAGAGAAAAGGCCTTTTGGAGTATATGCCCACACTATGCGATCAGGTGGGAGTCTATGGCTTAGTGGTATGCTAAGGATGGTTTGGGCTTCATGTGGTGGGAAAATCTCTTTGATGAAACCTATCCTCCATTGCCTTGTTTCTTGGTCAATCAATGAACTGACCCGTGAGTTGGTAGGCAAAGCATGTGGGTGGGAAGTTAAGCGAAAAGTAGTGCCGGTGGGTAGCCATTCTTGATACGTAAATAATGAGGAGTACGGCCTCTTCGAATTTGGTGGTAAAATTTTTATTTGGATGGGCTTTTCCCTACTCAGGCTCTTTTGTCAATTTAGTGAAGTGATGATAAAACATCATCTGTCTTTAATTGTGATGTGCTTTCATTTTTCGTATTTTTCGTATTAGAGCCCTAATTCCAAACCGTGTGGGTTTCTTACTTGGATTTGTATTTATAAGGGCAAAAAAGTGTCTTGCCTTTGAGGTGATGAGATCGGTCAACTCAGATTTCTTTGATTCTTCCTACGAAAAGATAAGCAGGTAAAAGACTGTTCAAGATATATATTGTTCATTGTGGAAATTGTATGTTTGGAAATATGATCTTTAGGTTGCTAAGCTTGCATAACATGCACATGAGAAGACAAGCAGCTTGTTTGATTAACAAATAAATTTCATTTACGTTTATAAAAATTTAAAATAAAAATAAATAAATAAATAAATAAAACCAAATAATTTTATTTACAAAACTATTTAAAGAGCATGGCAAAACATGGGCTAAAGAATCTTGACTAAACCATGAAATTTAAAGTTAAAAGTAGTCTAGTTTGTTCGAAAGTCCCATCAATTCCTACCCTTTAAACCGAGAGGAAAGGATGAAGGAAAAGATGACCCAAAGGAAATGGGCCATTAAATAGTACAGTATGCAAAGTTATGGACAAATTTAATGAGACTAGTTGTCTTTGGTGGGAAAGCTCGTATATTAATCCAAGTTAGGCTCCATTTTTGATGTGGAAGAACAAATCAGAATAGGATTACACATGTCCAGGAGGTGAGGTTGTAAAATCTATCAGCAAAATTTGCTAAACAGCATCTTTTTAGAAAAATGTTAGATAAATAGTATGCGGCTGAAAATATTTAGTAAGTTGGACTGTTTTTGGAACTTGATTTTGTCAAACTCGAGTTCCAACCCAAAATCGAGTTTCCCAAACTTGATTTACTCTTGGATAGTTCATCTGACGTGGATTTAAAAAAAAAAAAAAAAACACTTGTAACTCGAGTTTAGTAAACTTGAGATCCATTTAAAAAAAATTATGGAACTCATGTTTACTACACTCGAGTTCCATCTAGGTTATTTTTTTAAACCGCATGGAACTCGAGTTTCACGTGTTTTTTTTTTTTTTTTTTATTTAATCCCATGTCAAACTTATATTGGTCGGACCTCGAGTGTAGTAAAGTTGATTTTGAGGTAGAACTCGAGTTTGGCAAACTCGAGTTCCAAAAATAGTCCAACTAACTAAATAAGTTCATACGAGTGCTAGTCACCGAATTTTTTTTCTGAAAAATGTACTATTTACCAAATTTTGCCAAAATCTATCACTTATGAAATTATTTAGTGCATCTAGATCCAGTGTATTATGCCCTCCTCTTACATAAGGGCGACTCTGATATGTGTTCTGCACATAAAGGTCCATCATTATATAGGAGTCATGTAATAATTTCTCTTTGGGGAAATTATGTATTTAGTCCCTATCCTTTACACCATCTTTCAATTTGGTCTTAAGCTTTTCAATTGTGTCAATTTGGTCTCTAATATTTTAGTGTCATTTCAATTTAGTCCCTTCTATTATATCTTGGTCACATCAGCAATTTTCATCCAAAAAATAATAGCAGGAACTCAATTGACATGGTACTAAAAGGTTATGGACTAAATTGACACTTGAAAGGTTAGAGGATAAATTAAAATATGGTGTAAATAATAAGGACCAAATATATGATTTACCCTATCTCTTATAGAGTGGCTAATTATAAGTGATGCATCCTTATCGATTGAACCACACAAAACAAAACTTAGGAATTATACAGTGGTAATCTATGCTCCATTACTCTTTACTTATAGACACAATGGTTTGAAACCACTTTCCCACACCATTATTATTATTATTATTATTATTATTGCAGAGGTGATAGGCCCAGTAGTATATATCTATGTATATGTTGGACTGAGGGCCCAATCCAAGGACATCTAGTGGTCCGAGGACGAGTAAACGCTGTCATGGAAGTTTGCATTAGTGAATAAGGGAAGGGGTCTGGTCATGATGGTCCAGAAAGGAGGTTCGAGGAGGAATGACTCCTCGGCTAAGCAAAGCAGAGGTCAGAAAGTGCAGTCTACCCTCCAGAGCAACGTTCGGGAGGTTCTATAGAGAAGGATATACATCATGAAAGCACAGGACAAAGGGTAGCTATGAAATATCTAAGATAAAACTACTACCACCGCATTGAATACTCTGCAGCTAATTCTCTGGCCGCATTAATGTGGAAGTGATACCTGAATAGTAATTTTCAACCTTACAGCTGCTTCTAGAGACTTCAGAAATGTGCTGATGGAACAAGGATCAACGCCAATAACTTGGTCTACACATGGAGGGTGGAGATGAAAGAAGAAAATAGTATAAAAGAGAAAGAATACCCTAAGAGAGGGGGATCGGAGAATTAAGGGAAAAACACTATAGGAACAAGAACTAGACTTGTAACCAAATTCAAAAGATATATATATATATATACAAGAACTGGTATCCTCGGATTGTGTCGATGGCGATTTTCTTTGGATAAAACTAGTTTATCTTTACTTTTTTGTCATCTGGGCCAACTATAATTGTTGTCTAACTCATTAGAGCCTAGTTTTCTAACTCATTCTCTACAAATTGATTGTATTGGGCTCTTTGGGCCTAGATCCTTTTACCTTTTGGGCTTAGGAACCAAATTGTGACCTTACAATTATTATTATTATTATTATTATTATTATTTAAATGCCTGTACTGTATGTTTGGCATGCTGATTTGGCTTGGTGTATAATGAAATCCATTCTTTTAAACAAACAATGTTATCAAGTTTCCATTAATAAATTATAGTCTAGAATCTTAAAAACCTAATAAATCGATCTTAACACTAAATATAACAACATTATTAAATTCTTGATACGGGATTTCCTCTAGGAAAAAAATAGGGAAAATTACACTTTACCACCCTAAATTATACCCTATATTATACTTTACACCTTAAAATTTTCAAATGCACATTCTACACTCTAAACTATGACATTTGTTACACTTTGCACCCCAACGTAAAGTTTTCTATTAACTTGGATGGAAATTCAAAATTTAAGGTGCAAAGTGTAATCAAGAGTATAGTTTAGGGTTGTAAAGTGTAATTTATCTTTTGTTTTTAAAGCATCAAGAAGAGAGGCAATAGGCCTTTTCACGTTGTGCCAAATTTTTCCATCCAAATTAACAGAAAATTTAATGTAAGGGTACAAAGTGTAACAAGAGCTATATTTTAGGGTGCAAAACCTGCATTCGAAAAATTTAGAGTGCAAAATTTAATCAAGGTTATAGTTTAAAGTAGTAAAGTGTAATTTTTCCTTAAAAAAAATAACAGTAATCTTAAAACTGTAAGAATAAAAATAAATTAGATCCAATCCAATGTTAGTAATTCGTTAGTATAAAAATTGACCGAAGTGACTTCATGTTTGAAGCAGAAACCACTTCAGGTATCAATTTGTCTCATGATTAATAAAATATAGATTTTGAATGGAAGAGAGATATCTGCAAGCATTGGTAATTGAACATAAGTGTAAGTAGTTGTAAATTTCAATTGCGTACACAATTAACTCAAAACATATTTTATGTATCTTATACAACTTTTATATATAGTATATACTAGTCGCGAACTTACAAATAAATAATTATTTTGTATTGTAATATGATGTATAATTTTTTCTCTAAAATTTGTTGAAGATAATTTTTTCTTTTTAAAATTTAAATTGTTTCTATTCGGTCCAATTAGGTTTACTTTGGTCCACTCAGTGAATTTTGGTCCCCTTCAATCCATTTTAGACTAATTGGACCATAAATTGATTCTTTTTGTAGGTTGCATTTTCAAGTTTAACTCAAAATTTCATTGTTTCCCCCCCCCCCCCTTAATTTTTGGGTTGAAAAGCATGAAATTTTATTATATTTGGGCTAAACCCTTTAGTTTTGAGTTAAAAAAAATATACAAAGAAAATAGACATTACAAATTAGAAATATAACCCCTAAAAGTGTAATAAAAATGACAAATATTCATAAGTCTGATTCAGTCCACATTGGTTCTATTCGGTCCATTCTGTCCTTTTGGGTCGAATTTGGTCCTATTCAATCTATTTGGTCCTATTTAGTCCATTCTGTCCACTAAAGTTCTATTCGGTCCACTTTGGCCCATTCAGTCATATTTAGTCCACTTCGGTCAACATTGGTCCTATTTTGTCCACTTCAGTCCAATTCAATCAACATTGGTCCTATTCGGTACATTCTGTCCACTTTGGTCATATTCAGTCCATTCAGTCCACTTTGGTTCTATTTGCTCTTATTCGGTCCATGTTGCCCACTTTGGTCTACTTCAGTCCTATTCGTGGCCTTTCAGTCCTCTTTGGTCCTAATCGGTCCATTCTGTCCATTTTGGTTCTATTCAGTCAATTTGGTCCATTTCGGTCCTATATGGTCCAATTTGTCCTGTGTGGTCCAATTTGTCCACTTTGATCCTAATTTGTCTATTAGTTCTTATTCGGTCCTACTCTGTCTATTTGGTCCACATTGTTCCATTTGGTCCAATCCGGTCCATTTTGGTCCACTTCAATCTATTTTTGTGCACTTAAATAATGGGAAAAAACATGTTTGGGTTGAAAGCACCTATTCGAAATCCAAATTTATTTTATATATATATATATATATATATCAAACTCATAATATCGAAAATCTTAAGCATTGCATTTATTGTTATTACGTTTTTTGTTTTTTGATTGTAGTGTAATTGAGCAACATTAGCATAGCATTTTAGACCACTTCGATACGGATAAATTTAAGTTAAAATTCTTTCTAAACATAAAGGGTATGAATATACATATGTTATCTTTAGAGCATTTATTCATTTGTTATAATGTACTTTTAAATGAATTGCATGAGGTTGATTATATATTTAAGCAAAATAAATAAATATATGTGTGTGTATAATTTTTATTTAAATAAATTATTCATATTATTCATTCTCTTAAAAGAGATTATCATGATAATCAAAACTCATATCAAACTTATACTAAATATGTATAATTTATTCTCTAAATTTTATTGTAAAGAGAGAGAGAGACTACTTGTAATGATGAACTAAAAAATACAACACCAAAACATATAAACTCAAAATAAAGTTTTAAAAATCACAATAATTCATCAATATAAAGTAGAGTTGCAATAAAGAATTAAAAATCGAGAGAGAGAGAGAGAGAGAAACTACTTTTACAAGAAAGAATGTGAGAGAGAATAATAAGAAATTTATAGAAAATAATATGAGAAGAAAAAAAGTAAAAATAAAAAATATAATAATAAACACCAAATTATCCAAGTCATGTTATGTAATAAAATAACATTATATTCTTATATACTATTTTTATAATGCAATATGATAAGATCTATGAAATCGAAGAGAATAAAAAAGATAAAAACTTAAAAACACAAAACTTAGGGGCTGTTTGGTTTTTGGTGTTTCCATCACTCATCACTCAAAAATGGTAGGACCCACGGAGAGAAGCTTGTTTGGATTTGTTTTCAAGTTTTGTTTTCATCCTCAATTCTTTGATTTTTGAGTGATGAGTTATAGAAACTAAAAACACATTTTAGGTGTTTTTAAGTTATGATGGCATTTTTGTAAATATACACACATTGAGGTATCCACAGTCAGACCTTTTACTCTCTCCAACACAATTGTCTTCTTCTTTTTCTTTTTCTTTTTTGTCTTTCACACTGGGTCTGGATCACTTTTCTCTATTCTCTTCTTCTTCTTCTTCTTCTTCTTCTTCTTTCTTCTTTTCTTTCCTTTTCACGTTGGTTTCTGGGTTTGGTTACATTTTTTTTTTATCTTTTTTCTTCTTTTTTCCATTCCTTTTCACTGGCTTTCTAGGCTTGGGTTCTCTTTTTTTTTTTTTCTTTTTTTTTTTCACATTGGGTTTCTAGGTTTGGTTGCATTTTTTTTTTTTTTTTCCATTCCTTTTCACTGGGTTTCTGGGCTTGAGTTCACTTCTTCTTCTTTTTTCTTCTTTTTCTTTCCTTTTCACATTGGATTTTTGGGTTTGGTTGCTTTTTTTTTTTTTCTTTTTTCTATTTTTCTTTTTTCCATTCCTTTTCACTGGGTTTCTAGGCTTAGGTTCTATTTTGTTTTCTTTTTTTTTCTTTTTTTCTTTTTTCACTTCTCACGATCTTTTCTCTTCTCTGTTTTCCCTCTTTTAGTTCTTTCTAAGCTTTATAGTGTAATTTGTTGTGGTGTTGGTGGTGTGAATGGTCGGATCTGCTATGGTGGATTGGTTTGATGTTTTGTGGTTTGCACGGTAATGGTTTTTTTCAGTTGGGTGTTGGGTTCGGTGAATGGATGAAGAGGGAGGCTATGAACGGTGCTTGAGAGCAATTTGGGTTCGGTGAGTTTGGGTATTGGGGGTTGAAGGAAAAAAAAGAAAAAGAAATAAAAAGTAAAAGCTGCACTAAGTCAATCTGTGGGTCCCACAAAAAGTAAAATTTTTTGAGTTATCAAAGTTGGAAACAAGTGCCAAACATGCCACCTTAGAAAGTTGTGATATTTTCAGTGATAAGTAATGAGTTATAGAGTGATGAGTGATGATATTTGAGTGATGAGTGAGCATTTTTTTTAAATCCAAACAGCCCCTTAAATCACATCAACTCAAACTAGAGTTCCAAATAATACAAAAATTCATCAACCTAAAGTAGAGATGCAAGAACAATAAAATCTACCAAAAATGAGAAAAAAAAATTGAAAGAGAGAAATAACATTTTATGTGTGAGAAAACTGTGTATAGAATGGGAAAGAAAATTGTAAATTGTAAATTTATAGTAAGATAAGAGGAATAAGAAAAACCAAAAATAAAGGAAGATAAAGGGTAAATGAAAAATGATATTGAGGTAGATAGTAGTGAGAGATGAAAATGTAAAGAGATGGGAAAAGTTAGATAAAGTAGAACAATAAGTTGGAAAATTAATAAGAAGAAAAATGTTAAAAATAAGTGAGAAAATGTTGAAAATTGGTGGATGATATAGTTTAACAGGAACGCAGTAACAATAAATGTTATAGATTTAAATAGAAGAGAGATGTCTGCAAGCATTAGTAATTGAACATAAGTGTAAGTAGTTGTAAATTTTAAGTGCATACACAATTAACTCAAAACATATTTTATGTACCTTGTACAATTTTTATATATACTAGCCTCATCACATGCACTCCGCACGTGCAATGAGGCTCTTTTTTATTATTTTGAGTTTAATGTAATTTTTCAATTTGAATTTATCTGTTGCTAGTGAGGTTACATGGAATGAATTTTTAAGAAACTAAAATTTATGATTTGAAAATAAGTAAATTGCTGGGTTTATTGTGTGCTAGTTTTTAAGGGGAAAAAAAATGTATCAAATGTGCATGAAATATATTCAAATAGAGAGTGTGCTCATTTTTAGGAAAAAAAAAGTTTATTTGGTAGGTTTTTTGTTTTTGAATTTTGTTGAATTACAATTTTAAACCAATTTTTTTTTTTTTTAAAGAATAAAGATTATATAATTAGATTAGGGGTATTTTTGATATTTTATGAAGTCATAACTAACTTTCTGAATCCTCTTAATATATAGAGATAATAGAATGGGGGATAAGCTACATGAGATTCAAGGCTCTTGGCATAAGTATCTCACACAATTAAAAATGAAACAAATTGGATCATGTAATAATAAAATTTGATCGTGGGCTCACTCCTAAGGGTTTGGGAGGTGGAGGTCCCAGATTCAAATCCCGCAATGGAAAGTGCCTGAGAAATAACTTCATGCTCTCGACTCATGCTCATTAGTGTCCTCGATGGGGTTGTGTGTTTAGCTATGGCTTATCTAGATCCCCTGTTCCCACAGACCCGGGCCCAACAGGTAAAGTGTCACTATGGTCACGCCCAGGTGAAAGGCGCTAATTCAGATCCCCTCCCTCTACCCATTTTCTATTCATAAGAAAAAAAAAATGATCACCATTGACTTCATAACCCAAAACTCAAAATTCAAATCCTAGAGACATGGAAGAAAGAACAAAGTGATAAAGACATATACGGCCCGAAGACTTGAAATGCAAAAGAGTTAGCAAAGCCTACAAAATCATATCAATTAAGTATACATTATCAGATAAGGAACTTTTAAACAACACACCAAGTAAGTTGGGTGATACTGAAACACAAGTAAACCAAAAAAAAAAGAGTCTAAATTTAAATAGAAGAAGGTCGAGTTTGATTAGTGATTACCAATCACAACCAAGAACAAAGAGAGCCCAGCGGAACATGGTCCCCTATGCAATTCAGTACAGAGGCCAGAACATCCCATTGTTGAAGTAAGCCACAACCGTTGCCAATCCATTGTATCCAAAAGGTTATATTTTGCAATAAATCACCCTTGATGCAACAAGCATAAGCAAACCACATTGCTCTAGCAATTGAACAAGAGAAAAAGAAAAAGAAAAATGACTCACGGTTTCTTGATTCTCTCCACAAAACACACAATAAGCTGAAGATATAAATTTTCTTTTATGCAGTTCAGTTTTAACAGGTAGAGCATTTTGTACCAGTTTCCACATGAACCCTAAACACTTATAAGGAATCCCAGTTCACAAAATCTTGACCAGAAGAGCTTCAAATCTGTAGAAGATGCAGATTCTGCACAATCTTCCACACTTGAAGCTTT
Organism: Quercus aquifolioides; assembly: GCA_019022515.1. NCBI lineage: Eukaryota > Viridiplantae > Streptophyta > Magnoliopsida > Fagales > Fagaceae > Quercus > Quercus aquifolioides. Next base: position 23,201,754 of record CM032327.1, on the reverse strand, counting down.
TTCCAAATAATATCCTTTCTTAACTGTATAAACTCCTGCCTGCGATTGAGGCTATACTACTTTATCATTAAAGTTTTCTTTAGGCAAAGAAAACCTTAGGATCTAATATGCCACTAAAGGATGGTAAAACCTTTTAACAAGTGAGTACTTCCAACATCTTTCATGATCAATCAGATCAACCACAGACTATACCATAGAAACAATACCATCCAAACCCTCCCTCATCTTAAATCGGATAGGGTGATCAATTAAGATGGATCTTCTGTCCCCTACACACCACTTGGCCTCAGTTAAGGCTAAATTTTGTCAAGACAGAACCTTTTCAACCTCAAGAGTTATAAGGTCTCTTCTTTAACACTAAAAATATTACTTCTTTTGTAATATTTTGAACACAACTTGTTTACTGTCTTGTTGAAGCAACTATAACTAAAAAGTTTCCAAAGATTATTCTCAGAATTCTGATGCAAAGTAAAAATAATCACAAAAAAAGGCTATTTGAAGGACCATTAAGTAGATAATAGTGCATGTAACATCTTGGAAAATTTTGTCTTCAAACCACATTCCAATCATGAATACTCAACATTGTTTCACTACATATTTCACCAATGAGCTCTAGCTCACATTGCACCTATTTCCCTTCCAAAAGCAAGGGGAAGGGTGAGGCCATGGATTCAAGATCCACCGAGTGCATAAGTTATTACCAATAACAAAATGTTTCATTTCAAATTTTGGTAATGTACTAACCCTTGGGCATTTACAACTTCAGCTTCTCCAACTGCTCCAAAAGTGTAGCATCCATCTGGGCCACGTTCACAGGCAAGTCTTGTTTCCATATACATTAGAGCTGCTAATTCAACCTGTAAAGATCAAAAGGAACCCAAAAAAAGGATTGAAGCAGTTCTTCCCAGTTCCCACACAATCAAATGGAAATGTAACCAAAATATCAAAAATATTATATATATATATATATATATATTCAAGTAAAAGCTACTTATTATACCTGTAGCTTTCCCTCTGTATGAGCATGAACATTAATTTTCTCTATTATATGATCCACACAGTCCAATATAGGTTTATCCCATGCTCACTGCCATTCATAATGGGAATATGCAATTGTGGGTAAAAATGCTTGAATCCGAGAGGCAAATTGAAGTCTGCAGAAAGACTTGGTAAAAGAGAACACAGGAAGTTCAGGTCAGACATGAATCCTATGGCGTCGATACTTGGGTTAAAATAATATAGTCATAGCCACCATTTAAACCATCGATATACAAGGCCACAAGTAGAGCATACATAGATAGAAAGCTGAAACAATGTCATGATCTTAAATGGAATTCTAAACAAATTTCAGCAGCCAAAAAAGACACATACCAACACAACTAACCCGTAAGTACATATTCCAAAGTATCACAGTAATTTGCTTCAGTTAGGAAAAAAGAAATTTTATGGACAAGATTTCAGATTAGCAAGACAGGTTTCAAGAAGCATCAAGTCTTCCAGCTGTTGGTCCTCAGATATTCAATCCTTCCTTTTCTTCTTCTTCTTCTCACCCTTCTTGACATAATTCTTCAACCACACAACAAATAGAGTCATGTAAGTACCACATATAGATACATTGGCAGCAAATAAAATTACTTATTAACATTGAAAAATTTTACAATGGGATGGAGACTTAATTGTAGCTTAACTCACCATTATAACAAGAATTTGGACAAAAGCAATAATAAAATCAGTAAAAAAAAGAAGTATTGCGTGCTTCACATAGTCCAAAATTCCAAATCACCAAAATGAGCTATATCCTGAGTGTCCACAATGATGAAGCCTAAAAACAACAGAAGCCCAAAGTAAAACTAAAAAGGAATCAAGAAAAATTGAGTTAAGAGAACTGCTGGTCACGACTTAATTCAATAAAATAGAAAACTTGATCACTTAAAAATATATATATATATATATATTTGTAATTATTAATCTCCTCATCTCAAACCTGAAGATGGCTGTAGAGCCCCCCAAGATTGCAGAAGCAAAGTTTAGCTACAGGAAGATGTTGAGGCCAGAAGAAAGCAAGAAACCAAGTTATAGGTACTCTCTACGCCTTGCCAACGTAGCTGCTGCTGAGAAAGAACCAAATGCCACAGAAGTCTCAACCAAAGCAGTAACCAAGATACTGGAAAGAAGGGACAAGTAATTTCATGCATCCCCATGTTCTAGTCCCACATCATTTAAGGAGTTAATGAAATCACGAGAGAGAGAGAGAGAGAGAGAGAATTTTCAATCAACATAGCAAGATTCAAGAGGCAAATAAAACAAAAACTTAAATACAACTGGTAAACATATTTCATTGACCTAAGGCACACAAAAACATCTTCACAATTTAAACAAAATAATATATGGAATGTTAGCATATGTAAATTGAACAAGTAACAATGCCAAATAATCACAAGTAGCAGGTAAAAGAAGATTAAATGATAAATGGGCCACGCCTTGGGTATACCACATTGGCTAAATCAAACAGAGGACCAAGTGAATCCCTTGCAAAGATGACAGCTGCCATCAGCAAAGCACCCTTCTTTTGCTGCTTATCAAGAAAACACCACCAAAAAATAACAAAGTAAAAACCAGAAACATGAGGCATCACATGACTACTGTTTTTTTTAAAAAGAAAAAAAAAACAGATAGAGAGAGACAAATCAACAGTCAATACAACAATACCTCTTGATAAACTGGAATGGACAGTGGCCACATAATGCTTCCAAAGCATGCAATTGTGGTAAAGAAGCCACCTATGTGCCAAAGGAAATGCAGGTAAGCCCCTTGATTTCCATCCTCTCCTCTTACTGAACCCTTCTTTCTGTCTCCTCTAGTTCTCTCTCTCAAGTTGAGAGTCTCAACTGTACAATTTCACATAAAATCTCATACCAAACAAATTGAAGGACATGCTCTATGATTTTAATCCACTTGCTCTTTTTCTCTCTTTTTGTTTTTATAACTGGCAGTTGTTGGTGGTGGGTAAACGACCCATCAGTTCTTCAGTTCTTCCCAAGATTTTTGGCAAAATTAGATCACTTCTCTCCAAGATTTTCCGACAAAAAATGTGTGAACTGGGGAATCCATGTAAATGGCATGGTCATCGATTTCTTCTCTTTCTTGCCTTATCTATTCCGGTCTCTCTTTCTACTTCTCTCTCTCCCACTCAAAACTTGGTCCAAACAGTGCGTTTAAGTGGGCTGCCTCACCAAAAATTTGCTAAACCAAACTACTATAGAAACAGCTATTCACAGGACCCCTTTCTGTCTTATGCCAACTCTCAAATAACATAGAAGAACAGGCTTAACATTTTAAACAAAATAAATGAGAAAGAGAAACATCGTTCTTAGGCAAGCAGATGCGCAACATCAAGGAGGACATCCACAGTTGCTGAAGCGGCCACCTGAAATACCAGGCATAATCCAGTTCAGGACTCTCATGGCTGCATGGTTTCTGGCCTTCAAAACCTACCTAGGTGCTCACTGTTGGCAGCAGTCACCATAAATCAAGAAAGAACTACAAATGGAACAGCTTCCCTATCAAATGTTGTAGCTTCTTCCTACAAACTTGTACATCTTTCAGAAATTACAAGCATACAGAAAAATCAGAGGCAATATTAACTTTCAGATAGACTTTTTCTGCTAAATGACTTATGGAAATATTCAAGGTTAACTTATAAAATAAAAAGAGGAAAAAATCAAGGTTAGAATATGTCCCACACTCCTATGTAGGAAGAGAAGATTATGGAAGCAATGTATTACTGAAAGATGCAGATGCATTTGTTGGCCACTCTATTTAGTCTATTGAACTATCAACTTCACATGCATGTCATGACTGAAGACCTCATCTTCCATGCATGGTCAAGATTACATAAAAAAATCATTTGGTAGACAGGGATTTCACTCTGTTACATAGATACCTTTGTGGTTTATATAATCCTATATTGGAGTCCAATCGCAAGGCAATTGAAGGTGAGCTTTACAAGGGCATGCTGGGAATATATACAAAAACAATAAAAAGGTCTTCTCTTTATTCTCTCTGTAACAAATAATGTTGCATCAAAGGGATTAAGAGAAACAAATATTTCATTAACCAAAAAACATCATATCAGTATGTCACACTTATTGGTGTCCTTATGTATACAGTATAAGCACAGGTAAAGTCAACTTTGAACTCAGAGAGGTAAGATTCGTAAGAATTCGTCAATGCACACTTGCAACAATACATCAAACCACCTTGCTATTGGAACTAAAATAAGAAGAAAGGCGCCAAAACCACAAATTTCCTAAAGTTCTTAAAAATAGAACTCTGGCTTCTATTCATTGTGGCTAATAGTTATAACTACAATGTGTGGTTACATTATTGTATCAATGTATCTAAGAGAAGGAAGAAATAAAAAATAAAAAAAGAATGACAAACAAGAGATCAGAAAAACAAGCTATAAAGTCGAACAAAATCTTTTTTGTAATCACCAATAATCCCCACATGAACAACTCCCATCTCTGAAATGGTGGAATCTGCTGGCGTCCCTCACAACAATTTCACGTCCAGTAACCATGGCTATTAACTTAATTGCACTATGGCAGTCACCACAAATCCGATGGCTCTGCACAATTTGCAGTGGTGTCCAACCTGGAGTATTGATCAGCCCAAAAGCTATTGCCAGTTTCTCACTGTGGTACAATAAAACCCGCTTTTCCTGTTCATCAACATCGGGAAGCAAATATTTTCTCTCGGGAACATAACCATGTTTTGAAATCTCTAGCATCAAGTTGTCCACTTTCTGGTAAATCTCTTTTGTTTGGGCATGGCTTTTATCCCCAGAATGGAAAATATATGGCTGCTTTTTAACTTCAATCCAACTGCATGCAGGAAGCATTCTCAAACCCTTTCTTCTTAAGGTCTGAACAACGGCAGCAGCTTCCTTCAAGTTGCCAGAGCTGTTGTATATATTTAAAAGCACAATATAATTACTAAGCTTTTCAGGCTCCATTCCATAAAGCTTCTCAGCTGCAAACTTTCCAAGCTCTAAATTCTCATGAACACGACAAGCTGTCAGCAAGGCAGCCCACATGTTAGCTGTAGGCTTAAATGGAGCACTTCGTATCAGTGCAAAGGCTTCATCTAAAAGACCCTCTTGACCTAATAATTCAATCATACATGCATAATGCATTGCACGAGGCTTAATCTTGTGATCCCTACTCATTGATTTAAAATACTCCCAACCACGTTCTGATAAACCTGAATAACTACAAGCAGATAAAATTGCAAGAAAGGTGATATGGTTGGGTCTCATTTTTTCCCGAAGCATCTGCTCAAACATCTCAATAGCCTCTTCTCCATGACCATGATTACCATAGCCAGCAATCAAGGCATTCCAAGAAATAACATTCTTTTGGGGCATCTTGTCAAAAACATGACGGGCATCTTCCATTCTCCCCCATTTGCTATAGAAATCTACAAGTGCTGTGTTCGCTACTATATCTAATCCAAAACCATGACGGACTAAACTTGCATGAGCTTGCTTAGCATGCTCCAAAGAAGCCAACCTTGTACATATTCTTATAACCATTGAAAATGTGAAATGGTCCATTTCAACACCAGAATCACGCATCTCATAGAACATTCTCAGAGCTTCTTCACTATAACCATGAAGTGCATAACCTGCTATAATGGAATTCCACCCAACTGTTGTCTTCTCTGGCATCTCATCAAAAACACATTGAGCATCTTCAATGCTCCCACACTTACTATACATGTCAATTAGAGCACAAGTCACAAATATATCGTCAGCAACACCCATCTTTAAAGCACACGTGTGAAATTGTCTTCCTGCAAAAATTAGTCCCTGCCCAGCAGATGCCCGAATCATCGTGGAAAATATTCGCGACCCACCATCTGAAGACTCCTCCCACGTAATAAAAAAAAGTTGGAATGCCTCATCATAATTACCAGAGTCCACAAGCCCCCCAATTATCGTGTTCCACGAAACCAAGTTCTTCTCCGGCATTTCAACGAACAACCTACGTGCATCAGTCATCATCCCACATTTGACATGCATAAGCAGCACCCTGTTCCTCATATACAAATCCAACTCAAACCCATTACTACTCATAAAACTAGACACCCTTTTCACCCCTCTAATCGAATTCAAACCTATGCAAGCGCTAATCAACGCATCATAGGTGCTAGATTCTAATTCAAAACCACCCTCAAACTCCAAAATCTCAAACAATTCAAGCGCCTCTCTATACCTCTTATTGAAAACCAACTTCTCTATCTGACTACAAATCCCAGAACTGGGCTGTTTTCTCATCTGGGGTTCTTCCAAAACCGCCCCTTTCCTCTCCACGACATCCATTTTCGACGGTTTCGGCTTCAGCTTCAGCCCCCATGGTGGCTGCAGCCCTTGTTCCAGTGAACAACACCTAATTCTATCAAAAGGGTTTCTCCATTTTCTCTTACTGAATGAAAAACAATACCCAGAAAACAACAAAGACTTGTGCTTGAAATGTAAAAGGCTTTTTCTCCTAGTGTTTGAAATTTGATCTAATGATACACTATGGTAGCGTAGGAGCGGGATTTCCATACTCAAATAGCAGAGACAAATCAATGAGTAATGGTAGTAATAGAAACTGAAAAAAGAGTGTACCTTGAAAGAGAGAGAGTGTGAAATGGTGTGGTTTTGCCTTCATATTTTGGTTAAAGGTAAGCGTGAGGTTTGAACAAAGAGAGAGTCAGCATTGAGTACTCCGCCTGAGTTGTTGGGAGGTAGTTGAGTTCTTTTGTTCCCAATTGGGATTTGATTTGAACGAGGAAAAGAAGGAAGGGAGAAACGGTGCGTTTTACTCATTTTTGTTCAATTTGTTTTGTTCTTATGTACAAATTTCACTCTTTTAATTTTATTTTTGAAAAAAAAAAGGGACAAAACGTTTAATTACACACTTTTAAAAACTTTCAAATATTCTATCTTTATGTCAAAAAAAAAAATTTCAAAAAAACTTTACTATTTCTAAAGACGTTTTAATTTTGTTTTATTTAGGTTTCAAAAAAAATTTTTGTTTTATTTAAAAATGTTTTTAATTCAAACCATATATCTTCTTAAGTGTTCATTTGATTACCATGTTTTTGGTTAAAAAAAAGCATAATTATCATTTTAAAACGTGATTTAATTCATTTGATTAAATTTATAAATGGTGTTTTCGGGATCTTGTAACTTGATTTTTTTTACATATTTTGCATTAGTCGAAGTGAATAGCAATAAAAAAAAAATTTGTTTTTTCAAAAAGTGGAATTTTAAAAAGTTGAAGTAAACTCGTCATTTATATTGTTTTTTTTTTTTCCCCTTTTTTAAGGGAACTCACCCTTAATATGCTTGAATGATGTCAAACGAGGCAAGGGGAACCCCTCCCATTCTTAGGAACATTTTATAAATCATTTTTTTTTTATTAATATTTTTTTTTTTTCGTATTCCTTTGGAAAAAACAAAACCGTACATCTATTTTTTTTAATGGGACATACATCAATTTATTGGTAACATTGTTAAAAGAAAATTCTTAAATAAAATGTCTTTATATGGTTATTTCAGCAAATGTATCCAACTATCCATTATAATAGATATTATTGTACTTTGAAGTACATTCCATCATGCGTAGTAATTTTATGATCTGAATTGAAATATTTCTTAAATTTTGAGTTTTATTTGAAACTTATAAAAATGTGGGTTTTAATTTGAAATTATCCTAAAATTATAGGAATTAAAATGTGATTTAAGTTTTTTACTATTATGTTACTGTGAGTCTGTGACTTCTTCATGAAAAATTTGCTTGGGTGTTTGTGTGAAACAGTGTTGTTTTGAGAATTCAAAATTGTATCTTTAAGGAAGGAAAAAAAAAAGCCTCCTTTTTTTTAAGTTGCCAAAAAGAAAAAAATGAAAAAAATGAAAACATGGGAGCAAGTCATTTTTCATCGTGATGAACTAAACTCCCATGCTAAATGGTCTCTTCAATCTCGATCTCAATGTATCCCACGCAACTTGAATCTCAGTGTTAAATGAGGTGGACGAGATGCTTGACCACTAGACTCCCACTATAGGGTCCCCCTATTTGTTTTTTAAATAAAATGAGTCATTTCATAATGGGAATTTAATTTAATTTAAATATCTATATAGTTACATCTTTAAAGTTTAATTTTTTGAAAATTAAATCCAAATTTAATGCTTTTTTTAAGAAGAAAAGTTAATGCACTAATAGTGAAGATGTTGAGTTGACCCCTTGTTTAAGCCAAGATTGTGTCACTAATAAAGTCGATTGACACTTTTCCACTTGTTTTTTTTTTTAATTTATTCTTTTGTTTAATAGAAAAAGTTAAGCAGATAAAAATTATAAACAGGTCCCAAAAAAAAAAAAAAATGCTCTACCAATAAAAATTGTTAGTCACAAAGCATGCTTAAAAGAATTCCTTGGAATCCCCCCACTCCTCAATCAAAATGTAAGTGGTGATCACGTGACCAATTCATATGATCATAATCAATTTTATAGGGAATATGTCAGTATAAGTAGATCTATTAATTATCTATTAGATCCTAATTTTTCCTTTTCTTTTTTTCTTTTTTGGTAACAAAGGTAGATCCTAATTTATCGGAGGATGCAGGATGGTCACATGTACATGAGGGCAAGGTTAAAGTAGAAGATTTTCTTTGAGTTTGAGGTTAATGTGCTGAGCAAACCATACTCTAGTGCAGTGAATGTAGTAAAATAATTTTTAAATGTGTGAATAGTACCGTGGGACTCATTTTTTATATATTTTTTTAATAAAGTGGATGTGATTCCGTGAACAATGCGTGAACAGTACTGCTACATTGCTTGAACAGTGCCGCTACAGTGCGTGAACAGTGATAATTATCCCCTAAAGCAAAATGCGTGGAAAAAAAAAGAAAAGAAAAAAGAAGTAGAAAACGCAAAACGCAAACGCAAGATAATCTGAATCCAAACAGATATTTAGTATTTTTTTTTTTTTAATTGAGAGCTAAAGTCTTCTCTACTAAGGAAAAAAAAAGGAAAAGAAAAGAAGTAGCTATTGCTCTTTTTTGAAGCCAAGTGGGAAAAAAAAAATGTAATGCTAGGAACAATATTTTCACAATTTGTTCCATAATTATTGACTAGAATAACATTACTTTCATCAAAATTTATCATTAATAATATTATTTTTGTTATGCATCAATACCAAAAACCATATTAACAATTGTGAAAAAATATTGTATTCCTAAGCTTATTGAAAATAATGGCAGCCCTTAGGAAATACTACTAGATAAGCATTCATAAAAGGTATTGCTCTGGCTTTTGGACCACTATGAATGAAACTTCAGTGTCTTTTCAATCCATATTTTTCTTAGCTCCTCCACGAATCTTCGTCAATGTTTTCCAAGCAATTGTTATTTGAGGCTGTCTAAGTCGCTAGAAGATAAATTTATGCAATGTACTATTTTCTTTTACTTTTTTTCTTTCTTCCCGGATCCCAGTGAAGGTTACTCGATGAAAGCTATAAGCTAAAAGCTATATAAAAAAAAGTAAAAGAATAAAAGAACAAAAAACTTTATGACCATTACTACTTACAGGTAACCGCACAGTCACACGTCAATGTGAGAATATTAGTGCCAATAGAGATCACAAATCGTTTTCCTCAAAAAGAATTTGAAGATATGGTTTTTAAGATGCTAAAGTGATTTCTTCAGAACTGTGGTGCTGAGCACAACAGAACACATCTTTTTAGTCTTTCAAAATGGTGAAAGAATTATGGAATCCTAAATCGTCACTTGGTGGAAATGATACAAAAGCTTGATCAATCACTAACAGCATGATCGTATATTTCTTCCACCAAATGAGTAGTGGGGAAAAAAAAAACAATAGTATCTATAAATTCGTATTCACACCGCTTTTTTTTTTTTTTTAACTAAATAATTAAGGAGAATGACAGGAGCGGATGAATCGTGAATGCTTTATAGGCGTAAGCCCCAAAGTCAGGCTAAAAAGAATATTATAACTCCCAAGGTAGTTCAAGCATAAAATATCAATGCTCACCAGCACTTAAAAATAACCACTTGGTCTATCAAAAAAAAAAAAATAACCACTTGGAGTAATCTAGAGAGAGAGAGAGAGAGTAAATAACATTGCCAACGAGAAAAATAGAGGATAAGGTGCCTATGTAAGTAATCAATATAACTCGAAAACTAAGAAAGCTAAATAACATCAACCTAATAAACAATCTCACTGGTAACAAGTTGAACTACTAATTTGCTGCTTAATTTGAAGATAGCAATATTTGCTTCCAAAAAAAAAAAAAAAAAAAACTAATGTAACCCGACTCCCAAACCTTTTTACTCTCAATAGTGTAAGTTCTATAATGCGCATTTTAACAGTGCTTTTTAACTTGGTCCCTTAGGATAACACTAAGTTGTTTAGGAAAAACTAACTTGCTCTTGCGATGGCACTTCTAGTTCTATCTATGGTAGGCATGCCTTCTTAAGTGGTATAGTGATTCCAGAGTATAAACTGCATATGAGGTGCACACTTGCATGTGTGTGAGTGTCTGTGTGCATACACATTGTTGAACCCCAATCCCTATATTTTGGTATTACTAACGATGCTTGATACTTACTTGAAGAATTTATGCAATTATCCAAGACTTCACTCTGTTTCCGGGGGGAACAAAGAACATGTTCGCAGCCAGCACCTGACATCAATGGAGGAATCAAATAAACGATTCTCCAACTAGCATTATAATGTAACGCCTGGATCTAATCTATCTATGGATGGAATCAAGTAATCAAAACAGAAAGCTTTGCAATCCAATAAGGGATAGTGGAAACAAAGGGCTCCACTTGTCATGACAAAGGGCTTACTAATGAGATGTATCCATTTGCTAACATTGCATTTCTTACACACAAAAATTTCAATGTATTGTAAGTCCTTGATGAGCTGGTAAATTTTGTTGAGAAAACACAGCTGATAATCACTAGTCTAAACCATCATGTTCTGCCTGAAAGATATGGAAGATATGTAAATTTCTTTGCCAATGCTGCCTTGCATGCTGCACAAGACATTCAACGCAAGGTAGGTCTTATTTGGGCCTTAAAACCATAGCACAGTTCACAGTACTCAACTGAATGCAAGTTCCATTCTAATTCAAGAACTACCCAATTGCAGTCTTGTAATTTTACTTGCAAGTAAAATGTATAATTAAGGGATAGCTCACAGAGGTATGACTTATGTGTACATAGAGAAGGGTTTTCCTTAAAATCAATAGTAACTCGTGTGGATGTCTGTATGTATGCGTTAAAAATCTGCAGCACCTATTACGTCTTTTAACATGCAAGATAAGAAGGAAAATCCTGCCAATGAGCTATAGCTCAACTGGCACTTCCTTCAACCATGTGTGCATGTTTAACTTGCCAATTTAAAAAACAAAACAAAAAGATAAGATGGTAAATCCAATGGGCGAAGAAGAAGAATAGGTAATAACATATTAGAAAAATTATGGACAAGGAATAATTTCTCCAGCACTTAATTGCATGGAAAGGAATAGACAAAAGTAGGAGTTAATGAGGAAGAAATGCTTGAGCTAGATCTACCATAAATAAAAGCATAGTACTCAAAGAGTGTTTTCATTATTTTTTATTTAAAAAGAAAGCTTATGTTTATCAACTATGATTAACATAAATATGCACATACTATGCATGGCAAAGCTACAGCATACATATAATGTCTTTCAATGTAAAAGGTCATTGTAGTCAAAGGTGGTACATCTGATGGATGAAGCAGAAGAACAGGGAAAGGAATATTTGAAATAGCCTCTGTAACTGTTGTCAAAATTGGCTGGCTTCAAAATGACTGATAGAAAGATTCTTCTGCATCCTCTTTGCAGAAAAGGAATTCTGGAGAGGACACACTTGTCAGTAAGGAAAATGTCACCAATGTGATACTGCCATAGAACAATGAGAAGCTCCATTATCAAAACTTTCTTACTCATGAACTCATGACATCATAGGAGTTTCAAGTATAAATCTCTTCTGGTATAATAAGTAGATAAAGGAATGACCACAGTATTAGTGTTAGGTTTTGAAATTAAGGTTCCTTTTTAGGCAAAAAACTGTTGTGTCCACATACAGCATAAGAAACTTTGAGAAACATTGTTGCTTCGCAACCTAGAACAAGGCAGTACACTTAAGCACATATCACCATGGAAAAAATCTGAATTAGTAAGGGCTTGAAAAGATTTATTTCACACAGACTGCAATCCAATGATGCACTTGAAAATCGATGGTTTCTTTTAGACAGTTTATTAATACGGGGAATGCACAACTTATCAAAATAGTCAATAAATAATCGAAGGAATTCAGATCATCAGTTAAAGCTTTCCTATAGTATACATTAATTATAAGCAAAGCACCAATATGATCAAAGAGGAAGCCATTTTAAACTATGCAGTGTGGCGCAAACAAGGGTGGACAGAACGAACCATACCACACATACTGTTCCAATCCAATTTCAGTGTTGCTGTTCTGAACCTCATTTATATTTGTTCCATCATAGACCACTCAACAAATGGAACAACTTTCTGGGCTACCATCTGCATAACACCAAAGTTGAACTATGCTTGTTACATGTCCAAGCAAGAAGTTAGACCATCGACCAAAACATTCACTATGCAATTATACGATGTATAGTTATACAAAAATGTTAATTCAGGAAAGCTTCAAGAACAACAAGAGGAACATGGTTTCAGTAAAAATTTTTAAGGAATATATTACCTAGAAATTATAATAAAATGAGTTTCATTCCAACTTATAATCTATGTAAAGATCTCTCACTTTAAAAGCAAGCATGAATGCTTGATCAATAAAAAAATCATTTCAATAACCTGCAAAGAATATAATGAGAAATTCAATAATCATAAGAAAAAGTAAATAAATCTAATAAATAAAAAGGATTCTTATATTCCCCACTATAACCAATCCGTATATCATCCTTACAATTTATTGCCATATGCTTATTTAAAGACAATATAGTTCAGAAAAAAAAAGATCAACTAGAGAAGTCCCTGCCCTCCTCTTTGCATAATGGCTATTCCTGTATTCTGATTATATCCTCCCTATTGTGTTAAACCCGGTCACACAAAATCCTACTTTTTGATCTTTCGATGCTTCCTTGGTCCCGGGACCTCCAATCTCCCAACAGAACATCCACACCTTGCCCGGAAAACAAGAACTGCTCTTCCATTAGGCGGCGCCATCTTCTTGAGCTCGGCCTCCAATTCGCGGTGGTGATCAAGTGGCAATTCAAATAGACCCTTCTTCACTCCAACACCACCGCTGTTACCATTCACCAAATTAGTACTATTCTTCACACAATCCTCTGTCTCCAACTGAATATCGAACTCGGCCGCCTTTCTTAGTCCCTTACAATTCGGATTCCCACATTTCCTACTAGTCCATGTCAAAACCAACCAGGCAACCAATGCTGCAGAACAAATACTGACTCCAATTGAAACATATATAATAGGAGCAACAGAAACTTCCTCTTTAACCAAACAAACAACCACCCCAGCAATCTTAACAACCTCAACTACCACAAACTTCACATAAGGGAACAACAAAACCCCACAAGCACCAATCACAGCAATAAAAATCACTATGTCTATGACAGCCGATCGAGATCGATCACAACCGGGAATGATTTTCGAGCAATTTGGCGAATTGGGTGCCTTTCTATTTCTTGATAAAGGATTACCGTGCTTTGATTTAGTGTCAGCCATAGCTGTGGTGGTTTGTTGGTCAACAGACTTGCAGACCGAGATTGAGCTATGGAAATAGACCATTTCAATTCAACAAAACCCAAAACTTTAATCAGAAAAACCAAAACCCAACAATCCAATCGAAAAACCAGATCGAACCCACGATTCTAAACACAAAAACAGACCGACCCAGTTGGCCAAAAAGGCCAAAAGATTCAAACTTGAAATTCAAGTCCAGCTGAAAGATCGAGATTTGTCGGTGCCTACATATATAAGATAAACATACATATATTTATATAAATTATCGGAATTGAAGGTGAGAAATTGAAAAATAAGCTAAAGAGATGGAATTGAGTTAAGAAGAAGGAAGCAGAGAGGAAAAGGAAGAGTCATTTATAGTGCTTTGCTCTAACACGATATCACAATCTGCGTGTAAATGTTTTCATTTTCTTTTTCTTTTTTTTCTTCTCTCTTAGCTCACAGAGAGAAGGTTGGATGGGTTATGGAAAAGGGAGGGTCAGACACGGTAATATGAGTCTATGAGACACGTTGGTGATGAATGGAGTGGTGGAGTTACGTGGGCTATAATGTTTATTTTATGCGTTGGAAATGGGCTTTTGAGTTTTTGAGGAAATGATGTGTGAATGATTTTGTGGGGGCACTACTCTATGGGCTTGCCCAACTTTACTTTTATTTTATTTCAATTTTTTTTTTTTTTAGAAACAATAAAAATATACCCAATTTCACAATTTCTTGAAGCGATCGATTTTGAGTACGAAAAAAAAAAAGGGTGGGCAAAAAGTATCTATCACTCACAATTTATCTATGAAATTGCGTGTGAAATTAAATGTGTTTCTTTTTTTTGAAAACAAATTAAATGTGTTTCTAGACTTATTCTTTGAAAATAAAAATGGTGAATGAGAGTAGAAATAACTAACCGGTCAATAAAATGGCAAATGCTTGATGGATGGTGTAATTGTTGCATTTTCAACAATTAAATATTTAAGAGGGGTAGAACAAGTCTTCATAATTTGTGGAGGGAATGTATTGAAGCTATTTCTAATTTTGCTATAGAGGTTTATAATTTAATGTGATAATCAATTTGATTGATGTCATGTTAATAATATAATAAATTAACAAATTTAAATTTTTTTTTTTATTTAATAAAATTTGACAGATCAATTTATAAATATTATGTATTAAAATTTAGACAGCAACTCATATTATGTGGGTTTCACACAATTTGGAGTCTACAAAATGTGAGAAAGAAATAAAGAATATATATATATCCGATACATGAGATAATTATTAGCATAATTCATAGCAATTTCTAAGAGTCTAGATAGAGGGATCAACAATGTGTGAAATTTGAGTAGAAAAATGTTATTTCTCAACAAAAAAATAAAAAGCGAAAATGCTAAAGGTATTATTAATTTTATTACAAAATAACTTATAAATGACGTTGCAATGAATTTTATTGATGTGGCATAAATAATATAATAAATAAATAAATATCTTAATTACCATTGGACAAAGTTTAGATACAAAATTAGTTGTATTCTTAGCCTACAATCTTACTCAATATCTTTTTATTGGAGTTGAATTTTGACAAATCCACCATTAGATGAAATCTTCTTCTTATATTCTCCATACTTGCAAAATTTCTAGAAAATTCAATATCAATAACTATGTCATCAATAAATTTTTTAAATTGCAAGTTTTTATATTTTAAAATTATACATAAAATATAAGCTCATAGATCATATAGTAAATAATATCTGATTAACACAAAATTTGACATGTATATTAAGAGTGTAAAGAACATAAAATTCAATGGTTAGTTTTTCAAAATATGTAGTAATGTTTATTTTATTGAGTAAGGTTATAATATTTGGCTACAACCAATTTTGTAGCTAAACTTTGTCCATTATTATTTTGTTATATATTTTAAAGGACAAAATTTAGCTACAATTTTTTTTTTTTTTTTTATATTAGTTAAGCTACAAATTTGGTTGTAACCTTAAGTTATAACCTTAATCAATATTTTTATTAGAGGAGAATTTTGACAAATTTACCATTGGATTACATCTGCTTCTTATATACTCTATACTTGCAAAATTTATAGAAAATTGAAGATCAACAACTATGTCATCAATAAATTGTTTAAATTGCAAGATTTTGTAGTTTAAAATTATGCATAAAATATAATTTTATAAATCATATAATAAATAATATCCAATTGACACAAAATTTGATATGTGTATTAAGAGTATAAAAACTATACAATTAAATAGTTAGAATTTCAAAATATGTAATAATATTTATTTTATTGAGTAATGTTATAGCCAAGCTATAACTAATTTTGTAACTAAACTTTATCTTTTTTTTTTTAAACGTTGACACATCAATTTATAAAACTCTTTAAAAAAAAATTAATAGTACCTACCTCCTACCTATAACCTCTAACACCACTCATTAAAGTGTACACTCATAAATATTCCCTTAAAAGAGATTTTTTTTAATAAAAAATAATAATAATAATTCAATAATTGGAGAGGAAGAATTTGAATCCTAGATATCTCCGTAAGAAATACCAAGAATGGCTAGTTGAACTACAACGCTCTTAACCCCTTTCGAAGTCTAGTTTAATCCCTGCAAAAAATCCAATGGTTTTAGACTATTGTTTTTTCTTTTTCTTTGTAGTTTAAAATGTTGGAGACCTTAATGTCCTCCCAAAAAAAAGTTGTTGGAGACCTGGTTACTTTGGACATTGGCTTTGGGAGAACCATGGAAGCAACTGTTATATTTTAATTACAATATACCTACTTCTCGAGTAAGATTAACAAAGAGAAGAAAAATACATTATTTTATGAATGTCCACTGGGCCTGGTAGGTTTTGCCATTGCATGTTTTTCCTGGAGAGGTGATGAAAAGGATGGAAAACCTGCTACGTGACGGTTTAGTTTTCCAGATAAATTTAGGGACATTAATATTTTATTATTTTCAAAATATACTAAGTTTTTGAAATTTGGAGGTTGTTCCAGAATGTTTTCTGAAAGCGAGTGTTAGGAAGTAGGATCTAGTTAGTTTATATTTATTTATTCATATACTTTTTTCTGAATTAGTGCTAGGATGTAATTGTTAATATGCATTGTTTATAATGATTTCTTAATGTTTTGCTCAATTTTTCTTTTTTTATAAATAAATTGGAGTTCCACTAAATGGTGCTCAATCTTATGAAATTTGTATTCCTCAATTTTAAATTGAATTGAATTGATTTTTTTTATATTATTAATTTTTATTGACAATTTTTTATATTATTATTTATTAATAATTTAAATAAATAAAAAATGATAGTCAACATTTTCAAAATCCACCAAATTCATTTCAAAATAATAATAATTTGGATTTTATTTAAATTTGATAATGTACCAAAATTCATTCAACTCATTTTTATATGTATGAATAAAATCTTAAGAACTTTATAATGGAGTTACCATATGAGTAAGAAGTAAGAATTTTAGAAGATCTAATCCCTAGTACTTATTACATGAGTACAAAGTCAAATGGTTACCAATTCCTAGTTGCAATTTCACCAGCTTTGGTAAAAACTTTCAAGCCATGGACCAATACTACTTTGGCTTGGAGGTATCTTCGTTCCATGGAAATGCTTCACAAACAGAAGAAAGAAACAAAACCTACCGAAATTGCCACAAAGTCTAAAAATTCATGGCAGGTTGCGTGTTTGGCTTGTAATTTTAAAGTCAAATATACATATTACATTACTTGGATAACTTTAAAATAACACGTGGGTATTTCATGTTTGCATCTTTATGCGTGGTTGATTTTTATTTTTTTATACATTGATAGTTGAAGTTGGGAAATTGAATTCTATACGTCTCCGTTAGAAATACTAAAGTGTGAGTTTGGCTACAGCTTAAAAAGTCAGTTTATTTTACTATTTAGTTTATTTTTGTTACTATTCATGAGTCCTACTGTACTTTTTAGTATTATTTATGGATCACACTGTACTATTTCAGCTAACTTTTACTTTTATCTATAATATTTTCAACAAAAAGTTTTCAGTTTCAGCAAAATAAGCGGATCCCAAATAAACTCTGAGTATCAACCGGTTGAGTTACAATTTACCAAACTCTTGGCATATGCGCCTTTGATATGCATACTATTGCTTGTGGAATTATGTGCACCTAATGAGTAATTTTTTTTACAATTGTCAATACGATATGTTATTATTAAAATAATATCACTTTTATCTTGATCCGCTACTCCTATCATGTATTAATCACAATCACAAGAGGTCATATAACCATTAATAAAAATGTGAAAAATGTGGTGTGCCTAGACTTATTTTGATAGTATATACTAGCTTTGATTTGGGAGTAATGAAATCTGAAAGAGACGAAAGAAATGGTAGAGGTTTTTTGACTACAAGATTTGTTGATAAAGTCAAGAAAACTTTACGCGTATAGCGTTAGCGTGTATTGTAGACAAATGAATATGTCAAAACTCCAGATTCCATAACCACAAAGAGAAGTTTTCTTTTCTTGGAAACTAGTCCATCAGCCATGAGCCTATGATAGTCTTTATCAGTTTCAAATTCCCAGTCACCATAGCAGTCAACCCAATTACCCAACTATAGACCATTGAAATTTTTTTCAATGTCATGATGTTTGCAAAGACAATCAAGAGGAAGTGGAAAACTCATTAGTGGGAAACACTGCTAGCTTTTAAGGGATAATAGCCCAACTTGGGAGGGAAATAACATTCATTGAGCTCAACAAACTCTCATTTTTCCAAACTTTGATAAGCAAAACCCTTTTTTTACTTTTTCTTTTTTAGCTCGAGCGAGCTAACTATCCCATCAATCATTTTTCTCTCTTTGCAGTGAGTTGGCTGAGACTAGTGCCCAACCCAACAGAAACAATGGAATTGTGGTGGTTTCATGTGGAGGGTTACACCATCGACCACAACTCTGTTGGGGATTTTACCAAATTAAGGAGTAATTATAAAGAACAAATGAACACATCAAGTGAATAGAAATTAGTGATTGACTTGGAGGCAAATGTTATCCTTAGACAATATTTTTCCCCATACGCAAGTTGCTAAAGGGTTTTTACAAACTTGTCATTAGGATATAACCAAGCTTATTGGGTTCTACAAATAACAATTTTGAAGAATACCCACAGAATTTCTTGTGTTTCTTTGTAACTTACTATTTTAGGGATATAGTCATATTTTCACATGAACATAAGCCTTGATTTATACCCATAGGGTTATAACCCTTCAAAAGGTACGTATGGAGAGTTACGATGTCTCAAAAAACCATTTACAAGATTTAAAACCTTTCCCAACGTTCAAAATAGTTTTCACAATTCTGTTGAAAATTCTGCAAAAAACAATTTTCACGAGACTCGATCAATCAAGAGGAATCGAGTATCAATCAAAGACTCTTTTCGATCGATCAAACAAGTATTGAGCATCAATCAAGTCAGGCAGAAACTTTAGATCAATTTTCTTGATCAATTCGATCGATCGAACAAAAGTTTTGACCGATCGTACACCCTGAAACTTGAATTTTCACAAAGAAAATTTCAGATCTCGAAATACAATATTATTCATTCTACAAATGAATACTCTCCAACCTTATATTATTATTACAACCTATCCTTGTATATACCTTTATATACAACAAACTCCAGCCTTGACATATGCTATGTTACCATCTTGCTAGATAATGCGATTGTTGTATTTTCCCATCTCTTAAGGAATCAATACTTAATTATTTATCTTAGATGATTTAATTTAAATAAAAAAAAAGTTAAATTAGAACATAAATATCATAAAAATCCCACAACCATTTTGATTTCATTTGTGTGAACCAATTGGTTATTGACAAACTATTCCTTAACACTAGGTAATACATTGCACGGTGCATTTTAATACATTTTGTAAGAAATCATATTATATCCTACGTATAATACTTATTATGTATTATAATATATATCAACTTGATATATATTACATGTCATTACAAACAGATGATAATCAAGATTCAAGAAAATAAACCAATTACTTAAATGAAATAATTGTAGGGTCTCAATTTGTGGCCCAAGCCCAAAGAAGAATTGGGTGATGGCCCAATGAGCCCAATATAATAAATTTGTAGAGAATGGGTTAAAGAATTAGGCCTTAATGAAGTTAATAACGGCTAGTATGGATTTAGAAGATGATCAAGCAAGAACATGGCCCATTGGATTGAATAAATTCACTGTCCAAGGAGATAATTCAGAGTATAAATCAATATAACTTTTTACAAATACAACTTTGATTACTACAAACACAGTGTTTCTTTCTTCTTTTTTTCGATTCTCATCTCATGGAAAGTCTCTCACATTATATAGTTCCTCTCAAGTCATCATGATCCTACACTTGTTAATCATCTAAACTTTCACTTGAGTGTCAGTTCCATCAGACGCCTTCTTTGGCTTTTTGTGAATAGTAGTAGCTGAGACTGCACTGTTCAGGGGTCCACATAAATGCGGCTAGAAAAGTAGCTGCAATGCATTTAATGTGGTGGTAGCAACTTTTCTTTTAAATATTTCTAAGTTCTTATCACTCCAATACATGCTTGAAGCTCATCTTTATCATGTAAACCTTCTGATATGTCGCCTAGGTTGCTAGACTATAGTATTTTTTTTTTTAAATATAGGAGTTATAGTATTTTTTTTTTTTTTTTTGTTATAGAGAGGTACAATAATATTTTGATTTGGCATAATATAAAAGGAAGGTCCAATTTTTCGTATTTTCATTTATTTGTGCTCATGGTTTGCTCTGAAAAAATAATATCCACCATGATCTTTGATATTTCTTTATTGAACATATGCATTACTAATTTATGGTCTTTGACTGTGAAATGAAACTTTATTAAATCGGTTTAGAGAAACTTCCTATTTTTATTCAAATAATTACACTTATTATAATCATGTTATTCTCCTAATTAAATAATTATTAACTAGTTCCTGCCGTCCTGGGAATTGGGATTTTTTTTTTTTTTTTTTTTTTGATAGGGGGAATTGGGATTGATATGCTGTATTGAAATAGAACTTGGTGAAGATTGAAAGTTTGTGAATGTGACTTGCACTTTCCACTAATCCACTAAAGAAGATTATATAGAGTCAATGTCATATCATCATTTCCTTTGTCTTTATGATACTTTTCTTTTTTAATTGTATAAACTTTATGAGACTGTTTTAAAGTTGTTCAACTGATTAACTTAATGGAGTTATGGGCTGTAATTATATAATTATCTTTTAATATATATTTCAATACAAATTAAGTGTTGGTTTGATGTCTACCTACCAAAAAAAAAAAAAATTTAATTGATGTTTTAGCTTATGATAAAAAGCAATTATTAAGAACGGACGCCATAGATTACACTCAAAAAAAAAAAAAAAAAACTCTTAAAAATATTATATTTATGTTCCTATAAAAAAGAGTTTATATATATATGGTAAATTAATGCACGCATGACAACAACTATAAACCATATCTTATAGAGTTTTGTTTTCATAAAAAAGAAAAATCTTATAGTTTTAATTGTATTTCAAATTTTATATGAATAATTATGGGTTATATAGCTACTACATAATTTCAAGTATCTGTATTTTGTAGGGTTTTTTTACCGAAAAAGTTTTTAATTTCAGTTTTAGCTGTAAATTAAGCTGAAAACTTTAACTACTTCAACGACAGAGAACTTAATAAATTTTGTTGAATACACAAAAGAGAGCTTTTAGGCTCGCAAAGGACTCTAGCTTAGAACTCGCTCTGCCTTTTGAATGCTTGGAATGCTCCTTTTTTTAAGAACTCCTGAAGTTAAATTATTGAAGAGTTAATATTGGAATTTATGTCACTTGAGATTCTCTTGTTTATGGATTCATATTGGTATTTTGTTGTCTAATTACAAATGTTTGTCCTTTAAAACTTAATTCTACTTTTGTCAACTTGGATTCACATGAAGGATGTCCTTCACCCTAAAAAAGTAACTTGGTTTTTATCAGGATTTTCTACAATCTTCTTAAGTTCTTGTTTGGGAGGAGGGAAATGAATAGAATGAAAATGAATGAAAAAAATAATAGAACTTTTGTGAATAATTATCCTTTACCTATCCTTTTAAATTGTTAGATATAAAATCCTATCAAAATTTTGAATAAAGATTATTTTATTTTGGGTAAAGATTATCAAAATAATCGTCCTCATTGTTTTTGGGTATGTTTGACAAAGCACCATCATCATCATCTTCCAATAGTTGAGAAAAACAATTTACTAATTGTTTTGCTTTGGCTGTAATAACTAATTCATTTCTAGAGAAATAAACCATATTAAACTTTAAACCAAATTTGTTGGGTCAATTTAAAAGTCATGAAGGATCCATATTAAGTGCAAACCACGTTTAAAGATATCTAGGAGAGAGCTCGTATTGATATTTTCACAGATCACAAGGTCTTGGAAATAGCAGGATACAAATTACAAAGTAAAAATGTAAAATCCCAATAATTTTGTCCATTTATTCTGTCCAAAGGATGCTCTTTTAATATGTTATTTGTTGCTAAAAAGAAAAACTAAATTCCCTATTATTGTTAAAAGTAAAAAGTAAAAGAAAATAAAAATAAAGATAAAACTTATTTACCTTCGATTACCGATTCATGAATTTAGCTTCTTCTCCTTTCCTTTCTCTCTCTCTCTTTTTTTTTTTTTTTTTTTTTAATTTTTTTAATCTTTTTTATTTATTTTACGAAAGGAATGTGATAAGACGGGGTGGGTTGGACCCGATCGGTCCGGTTATCAATAATTTTAACCCAAATCAGACTCAAATCATAGTAAGCCCAAACACCCTTGATCCAATAACCCAAACTTATTTGACAAGGCCCAATTTGGTTCCCTTTAACCCAAACAGTTGTAAAATAAGCCCAATTCCCCTGAGGCCCGATCTGAATTCCCTTAAAACCCATAAGGATGTAATCCAATGGCCCATCCGGAAATTTAAGCCAAGCCCAAATCCAACCCCAATTTCCTTTATTAACAAAATTGGCTCTCCTTCCAAAAACAAATTCACTCAAGCCCCCAAAATTTCACATAATTACAAATTGTGCCTATACATTCTAAAATTATACATAACCCCCACACTTTAACATAATTACAGTTAGACCCCAAAGATTTCACATAATTACACTTCAAATAATGAACCATTATAGAAAAATAAAAAAAGGGAAAAAATGAAGATATTTCAACAAGCACACTAATATTACTAAACTCATATTTAGTTAAGTTAGTACTTAGTAGGGTGTTAAGACATAACAGACTAGTTGTATTAATTCATCTATGAGTAACGGTGTTAAGATAGAATGATTAGCTCAATACCAAGCAAGTTTTTGATTGGACCCATCAGTTAACATCATTTCTTTTCCTACCAATAACTACTCCTCACGAGAAATTTGTTTGCAAATCAAGAATGATTGAAAGCTAAAAAAACAGTTGGATACCACCTAAATTCCACCATGTTTAATACAAAAATATACTATATTATCTTGAGCATCCTACAAACTTGCGTGTACAACAAACCAAAAAATATTAGAACTTTAGAATCTCTAAAGAAAAAGGGAAAAGAAAATTGAAACTATAGGCTATATAGCCCACTGGCTATTGCAATCAACTAGTCACACGTGTCAAAGTGAGACATTTGAATAGAAATCTACGCACTTAGTGTTTATCAAACAAAAGTTGGGATTAAAAAAATAGATTAATTTGATGACATGTGAAACCCTTTTTATTAAATTTTTAATCGCATTCTAAAATCAAAGGCTTACACGAGGAAAGAAAAAGATATTCACTCCAGCCGTCGAGCTTTTGTCTGGGATACGTGGCATTCCTATATCAAATCTCATTCTTAACAAGTAGAAAAAAGCTCAACTACTAGAAGTAGATTCTTGGGTTCTTTTTTGAAAAGTCCTTGAGATGCTTCACACGTGTACTGTTTTGGACAAATGTTGTGATATGATAGGTGGTGTTGAAATTGGAGAGGTTGGAACTGAGGGTGACTTTTTTCACTTTACTTTTTGGGGGTTGTGGGGCCTACTTAAGAATATGTGCTGACGTGTCTGTTTTGGTGGATTTTCTTCTTGTCCTCTCTGCTTACGTGTCCAAATGGGTCCAATCCCACGTGGTAGGACAGGATTTTAGATGTTGACGTGGACTTTGAGAAAGAACACGGGAAAAATAATCGGAGGAAGCTGAGTCAACTAGGAGAAAATCTAGGACATAAATTTTGTTTGCTATAATTTTGACGAGGCAAGAGCATTCACATTCATCCGTATATAATAGGAAAAATGTAAAGAATTTTTATATAGTTTTACTTAAAAATGACTTATATTAGTCCATATATAATTGTGTAAATTTACAAATTTATTATAATAATTGTGTAAATTTATTTAATACTATTTATTTTGCATTTAGTTGTTTATTCTTTTTTTACATATATCAATAATAAAAGAAGAGAGTGAATGATGCTTGTTACTTGAAAAGAAAAAAAATTAAGAAAATTTAATATTTTAATAAGATATAGTATAAAATAGATAATCTGATGTGGAGTATTTTAAAAAGTAAGTATACAAAAAAGATATGAGTAGTATAAAAAAAGTTCATATAAAAGTAATATACAGTCACTCACAATGTGCCACATCAAAATTGTGATAAAATTATGACAAAAAAATTGTTGCGTGAAAACAGCTGGTCAATCGGAGAGTCTTTGTCTTATGGTTGAATTTATTAATAGAAATAAATGCCCGTTTGCTTCGGGACCAGAAAAAGAAAACAAACTCTCTTTGCTTAGCCTAGAAAAAGAAAAAAAAATGTTGACAAAATTTGTGAGACGTAGTTGTCTAGTTGACTGCATGAATATCCATTTTTCCATGGAGTTTTAACTTCATCTTCCAACCAAAATTATGTCACTTTTAGGTACCTCGAAAAACAATTGGATTCCTCCTTGTCAAAAGTGAATACATTGATGTAAAAGTTAAATTTCTTTTTGTCAACCTTTGTGTATGTGATTTGTAAATCTTTAATTTAATTAATTATACTTTTTTTTTAGAAGATTAATTTAATTGTACTTGAAGAGCAAGTATCCTTTTCTTTTCTTTTTCTCTTTTGGTGGAGACAGTAATACAATATTATATTATTTGTTAGACTTTTTTGGATGTACACTATTGTCAGTTTCTTTAAGACATTTTTTTTTTCTCTCTGTATATATTAAAAATAGTTAGTATTCTCAAAAAAGAAAAGAAAAGAAAAAGATAACTTTGTTTAAATTCTACTCTCTTTTATTTTTTTATAAAAAAAATCCAACTATAACCCATTCGGTACATGATCATAATACTTTCATGAGAAATAAATTATAGTAAAGTGATTAAAATATGCATATTCATTGGAAAGATTTAAAAAAGAAAAAAGTAACAAATTTAAGAAGTCAAGCTTGTACATCTTGACCTTTGACACATTATGTTATGTTTCTTTTCTCCGTCTTATTCATTATTCTTTAAAACATATTTAATATTTTTATACATAAAATTATTAAAATGATTTCTTCTCTTCATTTTCTTATAAATACAATAGAATTTCAACTTATAAAGTCCGCTTTATGATATTAATATTTATTATCAAGCTAAGATACTAATTGTAGTTGGTCTAAGTGAGATTTAAACCCAAAAACTCTTATTCGACGATAATTTTTTTTATCAATTAAATTAGCTGCAAATTATTTCCTCTTTGATTTCTCTCTTTCTTATCAACTATAGCCAACCTATTACCACTACCAACATATGTACCCTAGAATTTCTTAATAAAATGCATTAGAAACTTAGCAAAAAAGTAAAAATAAATATATCAGAAAAACATAGAAATAATAATTTATACCCAAGTAATTATGAATTTGAAAGTTCATAGCTAAAAAGACATGTGTAACCTAGATTATTTCTTTGATTATATTATAATTTAATACTATTTAATATTCTTATGTTCCATAAGTACAATTTCATAAAAACATTGTTAAAGACCAATTTATTGGGTTTGATTTACCTCTAGTACTTTTTTAATTAGAATATCTTTTTGTTTTAATGAAAAACTGTCACATTATCCACTAACTAAATAAAAGATAGATATTAAAACCCACTATAACTTGCCATTGTGTATTTAAAATAAAAGGATATCTCCAATTAAAAAAATACTAGAGGTAAGTCAAACTCCAATTTATTTAGGATAGTAAGTAGTTATACATGCATTGAGTATATATATATATATATATTTTTTTTTTAAGTTTTTTTTTTTTTTAATCATACTTCCAAGCAATGTAATAAATATTCTATCAAAAGCAATATAATAAACAAAGTACATACTATTTACGTTTTCATATTATTATTGGAGATATTACAATTTACTATCATAAACTATACCTCAAATTACATTTTGCACCATAAAATTTTAAAATGTACGATTTGTACCATAAACTATAGTTTATGTTACATTTTACATCTTACTATCAATTATGCCATTATCTTGGATGACATCATATGAAAAAACCCAATTGCCTCCCTTCTCGATCCCTTAAAAATAAATGAAAAATTACATTTTATCATCATAAACTACACTCTCAATTACACTTTACATCTTAAATTTTAGTTTTCCATCTAAGATAACAACAACGTGCAAAATGCAATATATGTTATAGTTAAGGATACTAACTGTGCATTTTGAAAATTTGAAAGGTAAAGTATAATTTGAAGTATATTTTAGGATGATAAATTACACTTATTATTATACTACCTAAAATATCAAATAAAAAACGTGTTTTATTAGCTATGATTGCGGGAGAAAAGAGACGAAAAGACAGTAGGCCAACTTCCATTATTATACACAAAACAAGTGGCCTAAAAATGGAGAAAAAAAAACATTAAATTGAAAGTCATCAGTTAATGACTCACTCTTATTAGTCTTAATTAATACAATGAAAAGGAAAAAAAAGGTTGGCGAGTTTTGATTTTTGAACAAAGTGAGAGTCGCCGAGGGATAATAATTAAAGAAAAAAGGAAAAAGAAAAGCTGACTAGGACTTGGAAATTACAAATTGGCGTCCAACGAAAACCCAAATTGCCGTTTACATTGACAAATCCAAAGAAAAAGAGTGAAAGAGAATCAAAAAGAGAAAGAAAAAGAGAGATCTCTTTTAAAGGCCACAAACCAAACTTGTGGCTCAGAATTCACTTCCTATTTCTTCACTTTCTCTCTCTATATTCCTGACGTGGCACCCCCACCTGCCCATTTGGGCTCCTCATCATCTATTCTCTCTCTCTCTCTCTCTCAAACAAAGCAAAATCAAAAACACACAAACACAAACACATAACACAAAAAACAACGTACAATCGACGATACCACGACGCCACAACAGTCTCTGTCTGTCTCTCTCTCTCTTACACCACAACGTGTCAGATCTCTCTTTGTTTTTGTTTCTCTTTCTAAAAAGTGTTTCAAAAAAAAAAAAAAAACAAAAACAAAAAACAGAGACAGAGAAATGTCGGAAGCTAAAGACCCGGCGATAAAGCTGTTCGGGAAAACGATCCCGGTGCCGGAGGTTCAGGCAAACGGTTCGGGCGACTGTTCCGGAGCTCCATCTTCGTGTTCGGGTCCTCTGGTGGATGATAATATCGATCAAGACCTTGTTTCTTCGAGTAACTCTTCGGCTGAGAAGGTATGTGTGTGATTTGGGATATTGGGATTTGGATGTGTGAGCTGAAAAAATTTTGGATTTTGAGAGCGACCCATTATTTTCAAGGTGGAGATATATAATGGGTCGGTCTTAGTTTGGAAGCTTTTTGCTTGATTGACTTGGTTATGGTGGGCTAAATTTTTTTTTTTAATAATTATTTTTGGTTGTTAATGATGTTTTCGTGAGCTTTGAATTGGGGTTTAGTTTGATTCTTTAGCTTCAGTGTTTAAAGTTTGGATTTTTTGGGTGTGTTTTGATTCGTTTTTTGTATAAAAAATGAGCTCGTTATGATGGATTTGCTTGAGGTAGTTTAGGTTTATTTTGATTGGTTTTGGAGATTGGTGGTGTAATATCGTTTAGATTAGCTTAGGAACTTTGGTCGTTTTGTTAAGGTTGTCCATTTTAGTTACTGGATTTTGGATTTGGCATCTTGTTAGATTTCATCTATGGTTTTACATCTTTTGGTGGAGACAATTAGATTTGCAACCTGAGTTTTGATAGCTGAGGGTGAGGGGCTAGATTATTTTTTGGCAAATCTTGGATTTTCTTTTATTATATAAAGTTAAAAAAATATGTAATTTTTCTTTTGTGATCATATTCTCTGGTTAACTTTTGTTTGTGAACAATGCTGTTTCCAAATGAGATCCTTGCGTTTTGTGAGGAATTTTCCAATTTTGAGATCAAGAACAATCTATAATCTGGATATGGAGTTGCTATTTTTTGTGGAATAATTTCTTCACGGTGGCATACCTGTGTTTATTTGTACTTTAAAAATAAATAAATAGCTAAATTCAATAGTCACAATAGGGGGGGGGGGGGGGGGGGGGGGTTTTGAACATTGGTTGTCTCTGTTGGAAAAACAAGGAGTTGCCAGTCGAGTTTAGCATTGCCTTGTTTTAATAGCCTTTTTCAGTAACTCATAGTGCTTATGCGAGTACGAACATACTTGCCATAGTATCTTCAAGAGAGTTATTACCAATTTTGACTAACTTTCTTTTATTTTCCATTTGGTTACCTAGAATTCATAGATAAGAGAAGAGAAAGAGACAATTTTCAGTTTGAATCTTATGACAATCACTCCCTCCAAACTCAGCCTGTTACAACAGATTGGGTTATCATGACTTTTCATACGTACCTTTGCAATAAAGCAAGCCTTAGGAACACTTGAATCTGAACATTCTAGATATCTCTGACCCCAGGCAAATGAGCCTTTGTTGGGTGACTGAGATGAGTTAGAGTCTTGTCATTAGTCCTTCAAAGAGGTGGTTCTATATATACTTTTGCTGGCATGTTCTTTTGTATTGCAACTATGGAACTTTGGTTCTAACATGATGAAGTACTTCTACTAGTATGTGTTTTTTGCGAGTTAATTGGTTTTTGTTCAACTGGTTAATATCATTGAATGCTCAAAAGATTTAAGTGAAATCTGGTCTATGATTTTATTTTTTATGAAGTTTCCCTGAATATGGTTTTTACTGTAGTGGAATATTTTTATCTGAAATTGTCTTTCTCAATGGAAATTTTGTTCAATTCAGGATACAATAGGAGAAAAACCAACTGCAAATAAAAAGGAAGATGGAGGCCTACCTGTGTCTTCAGAAGAGTCGACAAATCCAGATGGAGCCTCAGGAATAAGTGAGAACTCTAAAACACCCTCGGTTGAGAAGGAGAGTGCTACATTAAAAGCCTCAAAGACTGAAGAAGAACACAGTGAATCTAGTAATTCACAGGAAAAAACCCTAAAGAAACCAGACAAGATACTGCCATGCCCCCGCTGTAATAGCATGGATACCAAGTTCTGTTACTACAACAATTACAATGTCAACCAACCCCGGCATTTCTGCAAGAACTGCCAGAGATACTGGACAGCTGGTGGGACCATGAGGAATGTGCCTGTGGGTGCTGGTCGACGCAAAAACAAGAATTCCGCTTCTCACTACCGTCACATAACTGTCTCTGAAGCTCTCCAGAATGCTCGAGCTGATCTTCCAAATGGAGTCCACCATCCTTCTTTGAAATCCAATGGCACTGTCCTTACATTTGGTTCAGACACACCCCTCTGTGAATCAATGGCTTCTGTGTTGAACCTTGCTGATAAAACAATGAGGAACTGCACACCAAATGGAATTCATAAACCTGAAGAACTAAGGATTCCAGTTCCTTATGGAGGTGGAGAAAATGGGGATGATCGTTCAAATGGAGCTTCAGTTGCAAGTTCGAATCCAAAGGATGAGCCTGGCAAAATTGGGTCACAAGAGCAAGTGATGCAGAATTGTCAGGGTTTTGCACCTCAAATACCATGCTTTCCTGGGGCTCCTTGGCCTTATCCATGGCATTCAGCTCAGTGGAGCTCCCCTGTACCACCACCTGCTTTCTGCTCTCCGGGCTTTCCGATGCCCTTCTACCCTGCTGCAGCTTATTGGGGTTGTACTGTACCAGGCCCTTGGAGCATCCCTTTTCTTCCCCAGCCAATATCTCCAAACCATACAGCCCTGAGCTCTGGTCCCAACTCTCCAACCTTGGGAAAACACTCAAGAGATGAGAACATTCTCAAGTCGAGCAACTCTGGGGATGAGGAACCACTAAAAGAAAACAATGCTGAGAGATGCCTTTGGATTCCAAAGACTTTGAGGATTGATGACCCAGGTGAAGCTGCAAGAAGCTCTATATGGGCAACATTGGGGATAAAGAATGACAAGGCTGACACAATTAGTGGGGGAGGACTCTTTAAGGCATTCCAATCAAAGACTGATGAAAAGAATCATGTAGCCGAAACCTCTCCGGTCTTACAAGCCAATCCAGCAGCATTGTCTAGGTCACTCAACTTCCATGAGAGCTCATAAATAGGTAGCTTATATTTTGTAATCAGTTTACAGTGTTGCAAGCAGACTTGGCAGTTTTCAACTGGTCCATTCAAATTGCCATCAATGGTGTATGCCATGGGATCATTTTGAGTTTGCCAGCCTCATTTCTAAAAGTATGAAACCAGTCCAACTGAGGCAGAGCGGAGGAGGATTATCCTGGCATCTCCATTTTAGGAGAAGATACCCAGTTTAGCCAAAGTAGGAACTGATATCATGTGCTAGTATGAACAGGTGCTTTTTGCTTTATGTTAGATGGTTTGCTGAGTTCGTGTACATATTTCTATATCAAATAGTGAGCGCTAGAACAAGGTGTGTACCAAAAATCCCAGATGTACATAAATAAATTTGGGAATTGAATTCAAATGGAACTTCTTGTCCTTCTATACATTCAGAGATTTCCATCTTTTGGTGCATTCTTAAATTAATTCTACCTTGACTTGCGAAGTGCGTATGCTTGTGACAATAAGTTTAGAGACTACTTCTCTCATAATTTTGTTCACGACTACTACGTTACAAGTTGTTAATGTTAGATAATAATGTAGTCACTTATCAAAACAAAAAAAAAAACAAAATTGTAGATAATAAAGTGGTGTCAATGTGGCTCATGTGAAAATACCAAGGATAAATTATAAAGTTGGTCCCTATCTTTTATACTATTTTTCAATTTAGTCACTAACTTTTCAATTGTGTCAATTTGGTCTCTAACATTTTCAGTATCGTGTCAATGTGGTCCTTATTGTTATTCTTTAGATGGAAAGAATCTAATGTGTCAAACAGAATAATAAAAAATTATTTTTCATACTACATCAATTGCTAACGGTATTGCCATGTCAATTTTTTTTTTTTAATTTTAAAAAAACCCAAATTTTATGTTCTGAAATCAAGTTTGGGGAAATTTCTAAAATCCCTAACTCCCTCTCTCTCTCTCTCTCACACACACACACATTAGATTACACTCCCTCTCTTCTCCCTCACCCTCGAGCAATTATATAGTGTACCCGGCATATATGTCGGGTACATAATATAATTTTCGCTCACCCTCACTCTCACCTGCCCCACTTTTATTAGTCCCACCACTTGAGTTCCAATTTGATTGCTTTTCACTCCACTATGATTTTCAACATTCTCTACTGGGGTTCTTGGCTTGAACCCAGAGCACTCAAATTAGTCTCAATTGCACTTACCTTATAACTAGTACTGTCACTAACTAGGGGTGGAGCCAGAAATTTTTGTTTGGGGGGGCCAAGTTGCGGCACTAATATATTTATCAAGATAAATATATACACACATATATACACACACACACATATATATATAAACACATTTTTTATTTTATAAGTTATATATATATATATATATACACACACCTCTAACAACAACAAAAAACTTAGTATTTTCAATCAAAATTATATTTGATGACGATCTATCATAAAATAAAATTTATTTTTACCATTTTCATAGTGAAATTCTTAAAAAGTATTATTTTCGATACAAATTATCAAATTTTATACTAAAATTAGTAAAAAAATCTTTCCATTGAACTAACTTGGAGGAATAATTTTAGCTACGAACATATTTGAAGCTATCTATCTTGCTCTAACCCATTATGTGACTGCTAAAGAGACATTTCATGTGTTATTTTAATGACAAGGTTTCTTTTTTAATGAGTCAGTAACTTGTTAATTGCTACATAACGAGTTGAAAGAGATAGATTTAAACATGTTTGGTGCCAAATTTTATCAAATATAAAAGCATATTTTACAATAAAAAATAGAATAAAGAAAAATAAAGTTATATCTCTATAATTATTAGATCAATTATTTTTTTTTGAAGAGCATCATTGGACTGATTCAATTATATGGGGCAACTCTTATTTTTGTATACTAAAATTTAAAAATTTAAAAATAATTATATAAATTAGAAAAAAAAATTCAAAATTTTGGGGGGGTCAACCCATTACTTACTTCCGCCCCACTAACTACAGGGGCACGACACAATGGACAGTTCTTGTTTGATCTTAACCAGGTATATATCTATGCAAGGTAGATGAAAAGCATGGCAACACTTAGGAAAAAGTCTAAGGCTGTGTTTGTTTTGGCTTCAAATCACTTCCGGAAATGCTTTTCCGTAAATGCGGGTGTTTGGTTGCGTATGGAAAATAAATTTTCCGAAAAATATTTTCAGTTGACCGTGTGTTTAATGGCTTTGACCCAGAAATTGGTTTCAGTCAAAATTTTCACTTCAAACCATTTCCAGACTCATGCACAAAGAGAGAGAGAGAGAGAGAGAGAGAACCCTGAGCTCCAATCCGACGACCACAGACTGAGCTCCAGTCCGACGACCCACACTCCATCGGTCTCGTCGATCGTAGCACCGCGCCGATCGCACCAGATCGCACCGGTCTCGTCGATCGCAGCACTGCGCCGATCAAGCAAAGATTGACTCCAACGCCGCT
Source organism: Quercus aquifolioides (assembly GCA_019022515.1). Classification (NCBI taxonomy): domain Eukaryota; kingdom Viridiplantae; phylum Streptophyta; class Magnoliopsida; order Fagales; family Fagaceae; genus Quercus; species Quercus aquifolioides. Next base: position 23,168,790 of record CM032327.1, on the reverse strand, counting down.
CGATCTCGCCTTCGCCTCCGCCGTGTGATCTCGCCTCCAGATCAAACCCAGTCGCCTCTCTCTCTTCCTTCTTCTCTCAATTTGACCGGATTTGATGAATTTTTTTCTGGGTTTTGTTTCTTTTGGGTCTGTTTGGTTGGTGGGAAAATGTGAGTGTGGAATTGGGTTGAAGAACAAACAAAAGGCAATAAGGAATAAGGGCAGGTATTGATTCATTTTCCACATGTTTACAGCTGAGGAAGTGTATGGAAAATTGGGTGGCTTGGCTATGTAAAGCATTTTCCGTAAAATGTTTGAATGAACCAAACATCGGAATTGATTTTCCGTAAAACGAATTCCGAGGCAGCCAAACAGCCTGAATACATTTTCCTTTCCCGAAAATAGCATTTCCGGAAAATATTTTACATTAACCAAACACAGCCTAAGACTTAATCTTCTTCAAACTCACTCAAGCAAACCGAGCACTCCGTCCCATATATCAACCCCTCCTCTTTTCTATAGTTACACACCGTGATAGAATAAATAATAGATTGTTGGAGACCAACGGTGTTGATGTACCATATGGGGTGGTCAATCATAGGTTCATGACTTCAGATCTTGACTCACGTGAGTGAAAGTAAGGGTGAGGGAGAAGAGAGGGAGATGTGTAATCTGATGAGAAAGAGAAAGTTAGGAATTTTAGAATTTTCCCCAAACTTAATTGTGAACAAAAATTTTGGTTTTTTTTTTAAAAATTTAAAATTTAAAATTTTTAAATTTGTGGTGGTGATAATGAAAAATCATTTTTTTATTATTCTATTGGACATGTCATAATTTTCTATCCATAAGATAATGACAAAAACCAAATTGACACGACACTAAAAAAGTTAGGAACTAAATTGACAAATGGTGTAAATTGTAAATGATAAAGACCAACTTTGTAATTTATCCAAATAAAAAACCTTCCAACTCAACAGGTTGTGAAAAAAATGTTGTCTTGAAAAGTTAATATCACTCCACCTTTTATTGGTACACATTCCCTGATTTATAGGATATCAATGTTGCATCCAATTTCACTCAAGACTGTGCTTTATACCGGCCTAAAAAGAGTGTTGTTTTTGTTTATTAGGGTTTTTTTTTTGAAATCTATATTTAGTCAACCAAACAATAGATTCAAGTGTGGAACCTATCATTTTATAGTTTGTTTGCAAAACAAAAAAAAAAAAAACTATATTTAAATCTTTTTACCAAACAGCCTTTAGTTATATAGCTTATTGAAAATTAGATTTTAACAAACTTGGGTTTCAAGTGAAACATGATTTTACCAAATTCAAGTTCAGCAAGAAATTCAAAATCGAGTTAAAAAAAAAAAATTACATAGGACTCAAGCTTGGGTAAATTCGATTTTGGCACATAACTTATACACTTCCTTCTTTGTGTGTGTGTATATATATATATATGGAAAGAAGTGTATAATTAGCGCAAAAAAAGAAAAAAAGAAAAAGAAAAAAAAAGCTACTACTCTTCTAGGATGTATGGCGACCAATATTTTCAACCCTTAAATATCTATTAAAATAATAAAAATAAGGAATAAACTTTAAATATCTATTAAAATAATAAAAATAAGGAATAAAAATAAAAATGACAAAGTTTAGTAACAAAATTGGTTGTAGTCTAAAACTACAACCTTGATCAATATCATTCACATTATTACATATTTTAAAAATCTAACCATTGAATTGCATGTTCTTTATGTTCTTAAAACACATTTCAAATTTTGTGCCAATTGAATATTATTTATTATATAATCTATAAGCTTATATTTTATGCATAATTTTAAATTACAAAAATTTACAATTTAAACAATTTATTGATAATATAGTTATTTGTAGGGGGTGGATTCAAGCGCTCTCTAAGGATTGAGAGAGTGGGCCCAAGCCCAACTAACCCTTCAATAAATTTGTAGAGTATGGGCTCAAGAGCTAGGCCTCAGTAAAGAAGGCAACGGCCATGCATGGTTGTACGTGGTTGCTAATGACTAGAACGTGGGTGTAAACACACAATGAGGCTCCTCGGACGTGCCTTATGGAGCTGGAAACTACTGTTATCTCTTTTCAGAAGGGTTACAAGAGTTGAGAGGGAGTACTTTGCTACAGTATTCCTTTTTCTCTGGTTTTTCATCCGTCCCCCTCACAAGAGGGATTTTTACATTATATACTCCTCACTCGGTTGATCCCAGCCCTACAATTGTTGATCAATCCGGTTTCTACTCGAGTGCCTGTCCCATCAGCCGCATTCTCATACCTCCAGTGGGTTGCAGCGCTCAAGACGGCACTGTTCAGAGGTCCTATCCTCATTAATGCGGCCAGAGCGGTAGTTGAGGGCATTTAATGTGGAGGTGACAGTTCGCCTGGGACTTACTCCTCCGCCATGCTTTGATGTCCGGTGATTGGTTCTTGCTATTTGCTCCTCGGATGCTTGGGGAGACTCCCCTTAAAGATGTGCTGTAAGCCCACTTTCTTTCCTCGGACTACCGAGGATGTAACCATCCTCGGCGATGCTCCTTGGGTCCTGGGCTCTAAACTTTGGTCCTCGGACCTCGGATCGTGGAGGCGTCCTCGGCATGGGCCTCTGGGCTGGGCCTGGAGTGGGCCGGGGCTGCTGACTTATTCTGGCCCCACAATAGCCCCTCAAAATCATGCTGTCCGCATCCTCGGGCGGAAGGAGGATTTTGTTATCCCCGGACCTGCTTCGCGTCTAATCAAGTCTTATCCCTCGTCAGCGTTGGCGCCTTTTCAACTGCCCAAGGTGCGTTACTGGCGCTTCGATGTGCGTAACGTGTCTTGCATTAAATTCGGGCGGCTTTATGCTCCCCACGTTCAACGGGCAGATGACAATCTAACGGTGGGGATGCGTCTGGCACTTATGGGCGGGAAAACTTGCGCAGCTCCTCTTTCTAGGGTATAAGTACCCATTAGAGCTGTTTCTTCATTCTTCATTTGCAATCGAAAGCTCCTGCGTCTCTACTCTGAGTCTAGCCAAACTTCCACCTCCACCTCCAGCACAAAAAGCCAATCCGAGGACTCTTCCTCATTTCTGTAAGTCTCTCTGTCTTTCTCTGAGCTTTCTCCCTCTTTATTCGTCCTTCTCTTTCATTCGTTCATCTTTTAGTCCGCTTAGGCGTCATCTAGGATGGGTAGACTTAAGCGGTTTGTTGGCACTGAGGAGGCGATGGAGAAGTTCATCGCCGATTACAAGATACCGGCCAATGTGGGCTTAAGGTATTGTGAGGAGGGGGAGTGGTACCTCAAGAGGCGAGAGGGCGAAGTGGCGATTCCTGTCATCGCCTTCCTTGAAGGGGGGATGAGGATCCCCATGGGGCCAGTGATGAGGGGTTACCTCACCTACTTCCGGTTGACCCCCACCCAGTGCGCCTCCAACATGTTCAGGATTTTGGGCAGTGTGGACGCCCTTAACGAAAAGATGGGTCTGAGGCTGACCTATCACGATGTCAACTACTGCTACAACCTTCAACATTTGAAGAACAAGTCCTATTACATGAGGACGAGGGATGACAGGGTCCGGCTTATCCAGTGCCTCCCTGAGTCCAACAAGGGGATGAATGAGGATTTCCTCATCGTGTCCGGAGCGTGGCACGATGGCCTTCATTGTCCGACGACGGAGGGGGAACCAGGTGGGGCAATGGGAAAAAAAGGGGATTTGTAGATTCTAGCTTCTTTCTCTGCGTCATTTCTTCTTATATTGTTTGGCTTCTAACCACGAACGTGTACCCTTTTTTTGCAGATCTGCACTCCTATGCGCGCCATTACAACTTGATCAATAGGGAGGACTTGCAGAAGGTGCTCAGGTCGGCGGACTTCGAGGACGAAGAAGACCACCAAGTCAGAGCTGCGCACAAGATTCTGGGGTACACTCCGCTCCAGAAGTCATTTGCGGCCCCGAAGTACGTGATCAGAGCAAACGATCCTCGGCTGCAGAAAATAGCAGTGACCGAGGACGGGTTTGAGTTTCCCGAGGACACCTCCACTTCAGAAGGCGTCACAGTAGCAGTCCCCTCGTCTTCCCATTCGTTCCCAGAGGCCGCGGAAGAGAACTTAGAGAGGGAAGGGGAACCTGTAGATTTTGGTGCTGCCGAGGAGGATTTCAGCGTTTTTGAGCAACTCCATCAGTCCGAGGACCCATCTGGAGACTTGGGTGATCCTCGTCTAACCGAGGCAGACCTCTTCGCGGCACAGAAGTCTTCCCGGCGCAGGATGGGCTACAAGAAGAAGTACCAGCCAAGCCTGTCCGAACTATTAGAAGGGCAGCCGGGGAAGTCCAAGCCGAAGCTTCCTCCCCCATCTCCAAAGAATCGTCCTGTTCAGACCAGGTCGGCTTCGACACAATCCAAGCTTCCTCCTCCTCCGCCTCAGGCGAGCCCGTCGTCCAGGCCCGAGCCCGCTGACCCTAAGCAGAAGAAGGACAAGGGTAAGAGGACCCTAGAGGACAAATCTGGGCCCACGCGGGAGGGCGAAGGCAATCAGCGGCCGTCGAAGCAATTGAGGATAGGCCCCTCAACGCAGGAGAAACAGGTCGCTCCCCCGCCCGAGATCCAGGCCTGGCTCCCCGCCCCAATGCTCCGCGGGGCTCCCTTGAGGGATGACTCCTCCCTCAGGGACTTTAAGGATGGCGAAGGCGCGTACGTGGCCGACGCTGTGGAGAGATGCCTGCTCTTGCCTGCGGACATGGCGGAGCTAGGAACCATGAGGAGTAGGGATGTCTTCCTCTGCCTCAAGCGGTATTTGGGGATGGTAAGACCTTAACACTCGTGCTTTTTCGTGCCTTTTTCTTGCTTTCATTTCTTTTTGAGCTCGGCTAATTGCAACTTGTCTGTTTCGTTTGGCAGGCTGTACAGGCCACCTTCAGGCTGGAAGAGGCGGCCAATGAGCATGGGAAGGCCCTGAATCAGGAGCGCGATAGGCGCCTGGTGGCTACCAGGACCCTCAAGAAGTCGGAGGATGACCTTGCCAAGGCCAAGGAGGCGCTGAAGGCGATGACCCAGGCTAAGGAAAGCGCAACGTCAGGCCTTGAAGGTGCCCAAAGGCAGGCCGAGACTCAGACGAGGCGTCTGGGTGAGGCAGAGAAGCAGTTGAAGCTCGCCGAGGATCAGATAGCTGACCTGGCGAAGAAAGTGGCCGATGCCGAGGAGGCCAAAAGGGTGGCTGAATGGGCCAAAGGGGAGGCTGAGAGGGCCAAGCTTGAGGCAGAGCATGGCAGGGAGGAAGCCTGGGCCACTAAGCAGGAAGCTGAGGAGGCAGCCTTCACTGCCGGGGCAGCTGAGACAGCAGCTGCCTACAAATCCCAAGTCCCTGGGTTATGTAGGCGCTACTGCTCCGAAACTTGGAGCGAAGCCCTCAGGCAGGCTGGAGTGGATGCTTCTTCTGACTTGTGGAAGGAGGAGAACGTGTACTACCCTCCTTTCATCCGCGAGACTGCCCACGATGGCTCTGAAGCCGAGGAGGCTCCTGTGGAAACTGCTGCCACCCCGGGCGAGGAGGCCTCGGATGCTGGGGTTGCTGATGAGCCAACCCAAGGGAGCAATCCTCCCGTGGTGGTTGTGTTGAGTGATGGCTCCAATGAGGACGCGCCTCAGCAGGTTATAGAGCCTTCCCCCGCTGCCCAGGTCTCTTCTGCCGAGGGGGCGGCTATTCCTGCTGTGCCTTTGCAGGCCATTCCCATCAGTCAGGGCTCGGGGGACCCTGAGGCAGCTACGGGCCAGCCACCCACTGAAGCAGCCAATTAGGCCCCATGGCCCTTCTGCCTGCTGCACTTTATTTCTGCATCTCTTTCTTTTTCCCTTTTTTGCTTTATTTGTAATGCAACTTCTTGGGTGCAATTCCCTTGTGTTTAATGAAATGAAGACTTTATTTCCTTTTCTCTTTGTTGTGACTATTTCCTTACTGGCACGCTATTCAGTTTTTCGTATAACTTTGACTTCAATTGTACCTCGGCCAATCGCAGCACTTGATAATTACAACGTAAGGTGGAATTTTGAAGTAGACACTTAGAATCTTTTTAAAGTAGTTAGTTTCTCCTTAGGCATAGGTCCGAGGACCCAGCAGTCCTATGTTTATGTCTAACACTTGGTTTTCTTTAAGTGGTTAGTTTCCCCATAGGACTGAGTCCGAGGACTATGCAGTTCCCTGGTTCTGTCTAACTCTTAAGCTTTCTGAAGCAGTTAGTTTCCCCATAGGACTGGGTTCGTGGACCATGCAGTTCCTTGGTTCTGTCTAAAGCTTAGCATTCTTAAGTAGCTAGTTTCCCCAGGGGACTGAGTCCGAGGACCATGCAGTTCCGTGGTTCTGTCTAACACTTGGGTTTCTTAAAGTGATTAGTTTCCCCATAGGAATGAGTCCGAGGACCATGCAGTTCCCTGGTTCTGTCTAACACTTGGGTTTCTTAAAGTGATTAGTTTCCCCATGGGAATGAGTCCGAGGACCATGCAGTTCCCTGGTTCTGTCTAACACTTGGGTTTCTTAAAGTATTTAGGACGCGAGGCAAACAACTAAGATATGCTAACAATATGAATCAAAGTGACTTCTTTATTAATAGTAGTACCTTTTCAGGTTGTTTACATTCCATGGACGAGGTACAGGTCTGTCATCTAAATCTTCTAAATAGTACGCTCCTGTCCCTGCCACCGAGGTGATTCGATAGGGGCCCTCCCAGTTAGGTCCGAGCTTTCCCCAGGAAGGGTTCTTGGCAGTTCCTACAACTTTTCTCAGCACCAAGTCTCCCGGTGCTAGTGGTCTGAGCTTTACGTTGGTGTCATATCCCTGCTTGAGCTTTTGCTGGTAGTAGGCCAGCCGGATCATTGCTTGCTCTCTTCGTTCGTCTACCATGTCCAGGCTCCGCCCCAGCAGCTCATCATTGCTGCCTGGGGTGAAGGAGCTCGTCCTTAGTGTCGGGAAATTAGTTTCCAGGGGGATCACTGCCTCCGCACCATAGGTCATGGCAAAAGGTGTTTCCCCTGTTGAGCGCCGGGGCGTAGTCCGGTATGTCCAGAGGACATGGGGCAGCTCTTCTACCCATCTCCCCTTGGCGTCATCCAGTCTCTTCTTAAGCCCGTTGACAATGACCTTGTTGATCGCCTCGGCCTGTCCATTCCCCTGGGGGTAGGCTGGCGTTGAGTACCTGTTCGTGATCCCAAGTTCGCAACAGTACTCCCTGAAGGCCTTGCTATCGAACTGGAGTCCGTTATCCGAGATGAGGGTATGAGGGACCCCGAACCGCGTAATTATGTTCCTCCAAAGGAATTTCTTCACGTCTACATCTCTGATGTTGGCTAGTGGTTCGGCCTCGACCCACTTGGTGAAGTAGTCCGTGGCCACCAACAGATATTTCTTGTTCCCTGGTGCCTTGGGGAAAGGTCCCACGATGTCCAAGCCCCATTGGGCGAACGGCCATGGACTGGATAACGGATTGAGGACCCCTCCTGGCTGATGGATGTTTGGGGCGAACCTTTGGCATTGGTCGCACTTCTTGACATACTCCTGGGCCTCTTGCTGCATTCCCGGCCACCAATATCCTTGGGTGATAGCTCGGTGAGCCAGAGATCTCCCCCCCGTGTGGCTCCCACATATCCCCTCGTGCAGCTCTTCGAGTAGCAATTCCGCCGCTCCGGGGTGGACGCACAGTAGGTATGGTCCAGAGTAGGAGCGCTTATATAGCTTGTTATCCTCGGACAACCAGAACCGAGGGGCCTTCCTTCTAACCTTCTCGGCTTCTGACTTGTCCTCGGGAAGGATGTCTTCTTTTAGGAATCTCACTATGGGGTCCATCCAGCTGGAACCCACCTCAATCTGGTGGACGGGGATTCCTTCCCTTGGCACTTCGCTTGCCCTCCCCAGATGTTCCACGAGTATTATCCGAGGCAGATCCCCTGCCGAGGAGGTTGCGAGCGTGGCCAATGAATCGGCATGGCTGTTCCCGCTCCTGGGGATATGAGACAGGCTGTAGAGGCTAAACCCCACTCGCAAGCGTCTGACCTGGTCCAGGTATTCTTGCATTCTTGAATCCCTGGCCTCCATCTCCCCATTTACCTGGCCTACCACCAATCTCGAGTCCGAGAACATCTCTATCGACTTTCCTCCCATCCTTTGTACCATGATCATCCCTTGTAGTAGTGCCTCATACTCGGCCTCGTTGTTCGTGGCCGCGAATCCGAGCCTTAGGGATTTCTCAATGACATGATCTTCAGGGGATACTAGGACCAGGCCCACTCCGGACCCCCTTTGGTTTGCCGCGCCATCCACATACACTTTCCAACATGGTGTCTCTGGGAGGGAGATTGCCCCAACTGATTTCCCATCGCGGCTTTTATCCTCGGCCGTCACTTCTACGACTGGTTCGGCGAACTCGGCCGTCAAATCCGCCAGAACCTGGCCTTTTATGGAGGTCCGGGGCATGTACTTGACGTCAAAAGCCCCCAGAATTGTGTTCCACTTCGCGATTCTGCCTATGTAATCAGCGGTCCAGAGCACAGACTTCAAAGGCAATTGGGTTAGGACAACCACGGTGTGAGCTTGGAAGTAATGGGGGAGCTTTCTCGTGGCGTGGACTACAGCCAGGATGGCCTTCTCTAAGGGTAGGTATCTCACCTCCACTTCGTGCAGCGACTTGCTGACGTAGTAAACTGGCCTTTGGACGCCATTATCCTCCCGTATCAGTACTAGGCTCACCGCATGGGGCGCCACAGCAAGGTACGCGTATAGGACCTCGTCGACCTCAGGATGGGACATGATAGGCGGTCGGGAGAGGTAATCCTTGAGTTGCTGAAAAGCTTTGACACAATCCTCAGACCACTCGAACCCTTTCCACTTATTGATCAGGAGATAAAAGGGTCTACACCTGTCAGCCGACCTGGAAATGAACCGGTTCAGCGCCGCGATCATCCCAGTAAGCTTTTGGATCTCCTTGGGATTCTGTGGAGGCTTCATATTGTGAATGGCCTTGATCTGGTCAGGGTTGACCTCGATCCCACGGTGGGTGATCATATACCCCAGAAACTTGCCAGAGCTTACGCCAAATGAGCATTTTGAGGCATTAAGGCGGAGCTGGTGCTCTCTCAGGACGCCGAATGTGCGGCCGAGGTCTTCCAAGTGCTCGGACACCAACTTGCTTTTCACCACCATATCGTCAACATAGACTTCGACGCTCTTGCCCAACATCGGCTCGAACATTCTCGTCATCATCCTCTGGTAGGTGGATCCGGCGTTTTTCAGGCCAAACGGCATGACCTTGTAGTGGTAGTTCCCAATGGGTGTCACAAATGCCGTCTTCTCTCGGTCCTCCAAGGCTAGGGGAATTTGATGATAACCCTGAAAAGCATCCAGGAAGCTCATCCGAGGATGGCCTGCAGTCGCGTCCACTAGCTGGTCTATTCGTGGCATCGGGAAGGGGTCTTTTGGGCAAGCTTTGTTCAGGTCTGTGAAGTCTACACAAACCCTCCACTTCCCACTTTTCTTCTTGACCACCACAGTGTTGGCCAACCAAGTGGGGTAGAAGATCTCCTTGATAGCCCCCGCGTGCTTAAGCTTATCGACCTCTTCCCTAATCGCATCAGCGTGCTCTTTCGACGGGCGCCGAGGTGGCTGCTGCTTGGGGATCACAAGCGGGTTGACGTTGAGGTGGTGACAGATGAAGGATGGATCAATCCCAGGGGCGTCGCAGGGATCCCATGCGAACACGTCAAGGTTTCTCTGGAGGAAATCAAGTAACTCCTCCTTCTCCCGTGGAGGCAGTTGGACTCCGACCTGGAAAAACTTCTCCGGATCATCGCCAATTATCACCTTCTCCAGGTTTTCGCATTTAGCATCCTCGGCAGGTGCATCTGGAGGTGCCACCTGGGTCTTTGATTGCTATGAATTTTCCTCGGTTGGGGCCGAGGACTGTGCATCGATCCGACGGGATATGGCAGCCACTGTGCAGTGCCTAGCCGTGGATTGGCAACCTCGGATCTCCAGAACCTGGTCCCCTGACAGGAACTTCACCTTCTGGTGCAAGGTGGAGGCCACGCCATCCAGGGCGTGTAGCCAGGGCCTCCCTACGATGGCTGTGTAGGGAGAGTATGTGTCCACCACTATGAAGTTCGCCTCCACCACCACTGGGCCTGTCTGCACGGGCAGTCTGATCATGCCCTTTGGGATGACGAGCTTCCCATCGAAGCTCATTAGGGGGGAGCTATAAGGTGTGAGGTCTTCCTGCTTCAGCCCCAGCCCCCTGTAGAGGTCTGGACACATGACCTCGGCTGCGCTGCCACCGTCCACCATCACCCTCTTCACATCGTAGCCCCCTATTCTGAGGGTGACGATCAGGGCGTCCTCGTGTGGTTGGATGGTCCCAATCTTGTCCTCCTCCGAGAAACTCAGGGCTGGGGGAGGATTCCTCCTGGACCTCTTTGGCCACATCTGGGGGTCCTCGGCGGGCAGTTGGGCCACAGACAACACTCGCAAAGGGGGTGTGCCCGTCCTTCCTGGTGCAGCCAGTATTATATTGATCGTCCCGGTGGGTTGCCCCATGGCGGCGTCCCTCCGAGGCTCTTGGTAGGTCCGGCTTTGCTGACCGCTGGAATGGTGGAGGAGGTGCTTCAGCCTCCCCTCCTGGACTAGCTGGTCCAGGTGGTTCCAAAGATCCCTGCAGTCCTCCGTATTATGCCCGTGATCCTGGTGGTACTGGCAGTAGCGACTTTGATTGCGCCTTCCAGGTTCTCCAGCCATCTTGTTCGGCCACCTGAAGTACGGTTCGTCCTTTATCTTCTCCAGCACCCTGTGCACGGGTTCTCGGAACACAGCGCCTACCGTCTGTGCATGGGTCGCTCCAGAATGCCCACCGAAATCCCTCCTCGGGCGGGCATTGTCATAACGGTCCGACCTGAAATCCCTTCTCTCCTGGGGGGTGGCCTTCTCTTTGCCTTTGCCCTGCAGCATGTCTTCCTCCACCCGCTTGTACTTGTCGATCCGATCCATCAGCTGCCGCACGCTGGTGGCCGGCGTACCGGTTAGGGACGTCCTCAGGCCGTGCCCCATAGGTAATCCATTCTGGAACGTGTTGATGGCAACAGCATCATACTTGCCGTCCAGCTCGTTGTAGATCTCCCAATACTTGTCCGAGTAAGCCTTGAGGGTCTCCCCGTCGCGCATGGACAGGGACAGCAGCGCGCTCATGGGCTGAGGAGGCCTGCTATTTGTGACAAAGCGGGAGCCGAAAGCCTGGGTCAGCTGCCTGTACGAGTCTATGGAATTCGTCCTTAGACCGTTGAACCACCTCATTGCCACCGGTCCCAGGCTGGATGGGAAGACTTTGCACATCAGCGCCTCGTTCTTGGAGTGGACCGCCATCCTTTGGTTGAACTGGCTCACGTGCTCCACAGGGTCCGTCTTGCCGTTGTAGGCAATGAAAGTTGGCTGCTGGAACCGCCGAGGAAGCTCCGCGTCCTCTATACGACGCGTGAAGGGTGACTTGGAGAGCCGGTCCAGCGCCCTGCTCATGGCGTCGCCTCCTAAGTCCCTCGGGGTCGGGTTGGCACGCCTACGCCTCTGGTAGTGCTCTTCCTCGTGGGAGAAAGTCTCGCTGGGGGGCGTTCTCGACCTCTGCCTGTATTCATCGTCGCTTTCGTCGTCACTGGGCGGGTCAGGGCTAGGTTCAGACCGTCTCCGTTGCGCACGGCGCAGCTTCCTCTTCAGATCGTCTATCTCACGTTGCATGGCCACCTTATCGTCCCTTCTCTGGGAAGCGTGGCTGTGGGCCTCTTGTGAACGCGTGGCCTGGCCATCGTCGCGCTTCTGGGGAATGTGCCCGTCCCCTCGGCTTTCGCTCGCCGTTGAAGTGTGCACGCTTCCTTCTCGAAATCGCCTGTTGTCGTTCTGACCGCCCCCGGGGTCGCCATACTTACCCTGATGCCTTGACTTCGCCGGTTCAGGTCGATTGGGAGTTCCTTGGTGAGGGCCTGATCCTACCATGTTCGACTGTTGTCCTTACCAACGCGCAAGCTCTTCCCACAGACGGCGCCAATTGTAGGGGGTGGATTCGAGCGCTCTCTAAGGATTGAGAGAGTGGGCCCAAGCCCAACTAACCCTTCAATAAATTTGTAGAGTATGGGCTCAAGAGCTAGGCCTCAGTAAGGAAGGCAACGGCCATGCATGGTTGTACGTGGTTGCTAATAACTAGAACGTGGGTTTAAACACACAATGAGGCTCCTCGGACGTGCCTTATGGAGCTGGAAACTACTGTTATCTCTTTTCAGAAGGGTTACAAGAGTTGAGAGAGAACACTTTGCTACAGTATTCCTTTTTCTCTGGTTTTTCGTCCGTCCCTCTCACAAGAGGGATTTTTACATTATATACTCCTCACTCGGTTGATCCCAGCCCTACATTTGTTGATCAATCCGGTTTCTACTCGAGTGCCTGTCCCATCAGCCGCATTCCCATACCTCCAGTGGGTTGCAGCGCTCAAGACGGCACTGTTCAGAGGTCCTATCCTCATTAATGCGGCCAGAGCGGTAGTTGAGGGCATTTAATGTGGAGGTGACAGTTCGCCTGGGACTTACTCCTCCGCCATGCTTTGATGTCCGGTGATTGGTTCTTGCTATTTGCTCCTTGGATGCTTGGGGAAATTCCCCTTAAAGATGTGCTGTAAGCCCACTTTCTTTCCTCGGACTACCGAGGATGTAACCATCCTCGGCGATGCTCCTTGGGTCCTGGGCTTTAAACTTTGGTCCTCGGACCTCGGATCGTGGAAGCGTCCTCGGCATGGGCCTCTGGGCTGGGCCTGGAGTGGGCCGGGGCTGCTGACTTATTCTGGCCCCACATTATTGATATTTAATTTTATAAAAATTTTACAAGTATAAAGGATATAAAAAGAAAATGTAATCCAACAATGAATTTCTAATAAAAAAATATTATAACCTAATTTTATAACTAAACTTTCTTGAAATAAAAATAAGCAAAGCGAGGAAATCATTTTCGTCGCCTAAAGCCCCAAGCCCCTGTAGTTAAAAATACGCTCTCATATATTTCTCTCTCTCTTAGACCTTATTAGTCTTACAGTCAGGCTTCCTTTTCCGACGCCGTTTCAGTGCAAGCAGGTACGTCATATCTCTCATTGCATTTCTCGTTGCTTCAAGTATAAACCCCCAAATTTCCAAGCTTTATCTACACTTGGGTCTCGTTTTGTTCCCATTTGTACAATTTATCTTCCTATTTATTTTTCCATATAAATTGTTTCAATTTATTTTTTTTCGTCCTAAATTTCTCTTTGTTTTGACAATGTTTGTATTGGGGTATTGGGTAGTTGAATGTAACATCAAATTGGGAACTTGAACTGAAGATAGATATATAGATTGATTAATAACCTCAATCTCAATCACCATTTGGGACATGATGGTGATTTTTCGGAGTTAATTTTTTTAATGGTTATCTTGAATGTATTTATTGGGGTATATCAATTGACTGAATTGAAGCTTTGTGATTTGATTTTGATTTTTAGCACTTGAGAGAGAAACTTGTTTAATTTGATGCACTTGAAATAAACCAACCAGCTGTAGTATCTGCTTTTGTAAGCTAAAAGGGTTCATTGCTTTTGGCCTTTTAAATGAATTTGATGATTTTTTGTATCGATTTACATATGTAAATGTTATTTTTTCTCTGCATTTTATGCATTTCCATCCAATTTTATGACCCCCTTTATTTTTGAAGGAGTTGCATATAATGTCTTTCCCTCTCTCATCAATCTTTTTGATTGACGGGGCTTGCATAAATTTGTACACACACACAACAAGTGTGATTATATCTTGTTTGTGATCATGTTAATTAATGTATGCAGAATAAACAGGACCATATCGAGGTACTGCAGTAAAGTAGGACTGCCTCAATCAATTGACCAACACTCTAGACCAGCGGAGGTATTATATATTGCTTTTCTCAAACTACTCGAACCTTTTTTTTATTTATAAAAATGAATGAGAAATTGTGTTTACCTCTCAATCGAATTACTTGTTTAGTTTCACTGGAGGTTTGTTCTTTTAAATAATTCTTTGATTGTTGGATATTGGACATTGGGTATTGGTTGAGACCTTGAGCGGCATTGTCTGTAAGCGAGGTTTTGCTGCATGGGGTTTGGAATCTGGTGGGATTATTGAGATTTATGATTTTTTTTAATTAATTCTTTGATTGGGCTATTGAACTAATTCATGGTTTAAGTTAAATTATGATGGAAAGAATTTAAATAAGTTGAGAATTTCATGGTTGTATTATTCTTTTTCATCATTATTATTTGTGGTGTACTAGGAGGAAAGATAGTGCACTAGGCCAAGAGCTTTGTAGCTCAATTGGTTGGCACCTCTTGATGTGTCCATGACAGCCAGGTTCAAATCCCTCCTCCCCCATTGTAATTATGGAATTATAAAAAAAGATAGTGCTTTAGAGCACTACTGTTGTTGGTTCCAACTAATGCTTGGACATACAGATTATTTGTCCTTCGATGCAGATTTATTAGTTTGAATATTTCCAGTTGGTATCTCTCTACCTGTTCATTTTATATAATTTATATGTATTGCACCAATCTATATGTTTGTATCACGTCCAGATAAGATGTGTCAATTCAGTTCCGTGCCAGTAATCTTTTGTGTTTGATCCAATACTGTATGTAGCACCATTGAAATTAGGACATATTAGTTTTGATTGAACCAATTCATGATTCATCTTTGAAATATGTTGTATTTTGTATTTTGTTTTATGGATTACTCCATTCCTGAATGAAACTTTGCTTACTATTTTGTTGAAGTCTAGACCTCCCTTACTTCCTTCAAATCCCACGGTTTCAATCATTAAAAGTATCTGAAATTTCTATAAAGAAGATTTTGTGTCAATCACATTTCTGTAGGGGCTTATTAGCTTGAGAAAGGTTTGATTACCTCACTTGTTGGATTTTTAATTCTTATAGTTTTGCTAAAACCATGATTATTTTTTTTTTTTAAATTTATGTGCTTAATCATAGATTAAAATGATATTTGATTATTGTGACAGATGAACACTAGTTCTGCGGGACCCTCCTCGAAATCAAAGGCTGGGTCGTCACAGCCCTCAGAAACTTCATTTAAGCGCAAACGTGGAATCTTTCAGAAAGAGTGTGAGTATTTAAAATGGGTTTGCTTTGTTGGTTTTATTGCCACAATTTTATTTTATGCCTTGATATTCTTTTTGGATTTTACAGTGCAGCACATGATGTATGGTTTTGGAGATGGTCCTAATGTAAGTAGCACTGTTTATTTGTATTTGTTTTGTGCTTTTGGACTATAACAACACTGGTAATTTATATTAGCTTAAATTATGTTTATTTGTATTTGTGAAAACACAATGTTTTTCAAAATCTCTTATAATTACCTCGCAGAAGCATCTCAGAGGTTGATTTTAATTGCTATGGTTATCTTTGCCACTAAGATATTGATAAGCTTACTGCTTAGAGTTGGCCTCTTGATTTTGGAAAGTAGTCTTCCACAACAAATGGCAAGAATCATGATAATATTAATATCACAGTCGAAATTACATAAGGTAAGATAATGAAACTGGGTTTTACATTTTTGGAGGTTTACATGTGAGATTGAAAACAAGACCTGCATGATTCATCACATTTTGTAACATACCCGTAGCAAAGCTTTTAGCTGTGTCTTGTGGATTATTGGGTCCACAACGAACTACAACCATTAGAAGAGACCTACATTACTCATCTACATTAGACTTTAAATTGCAATTGCATCCATCTCATTTGTGCACTACTTGATTATTGAAGGTGTTCTGCTATTCTTTTCTATGCCTCATTGAACAAAAAGGTTCCCTACCTTTTTCTGTTTTAGGTGCCAACCTCTTCTTGTTTTTACTAACTTCAATAAATAAATTACAAAAGTCTTTATCTATTACATGCAATATTATTGACATGAAATTCTGTAATTACAAAGAATGAAAAGTGTGATGATTTATAGTATCCAATTTATACACGGTTTTGTATATTTTTTGTTGCATTATCAGCCACTTCCAGAAAGTGTTGCTCTTGTGGAGGACATTGCTATGGAGTATATCACAGATTTGGTAAGTACTTCTTTTGGCACCGACAATTTACTCAAGTAAAATGTCATGGTAGGCTTATGTCCACATTTTAAACTTTTCTGCAGGTGCATAAAGCCCAAGATATTGGATCAAAGAGGGGAAAGCTATCAGTTGAAGATTTCCTGTATCTGATACGCAAGGTTTCTTGATTATTTACCATTTTCAACAATAAACTTCATTCTCTGTTTTAGAAACTAGTTAAAAAGAAAATAAAAATATCACTGACCTCAAAGTTCTTTATGGCTACCATTGTTATCAAGGCATGCTATTTTGCAAACTCACTTTACTATCATGTTTGCATTATAGTACACTTTTCACATTGTGTGCCTTGGCCAATGACATTCATACATGACAAAACTTTTCCTTTCTTTGTTCCATTTGGTACTATTTAAGGAAAAAAGCTTTAGTTAACATCATCCTCCACCCCATTTATCTCTCTTTTCTTTAGCTAGATTTTAAATTGGCTTTAAATGAAATCATCAATGATATCCTCTGACTTCGTTGTCTGAACCTTTTTTTTTTTTTTGCTTTGTAAATGCGGGATATACACTGCTGCAAAATTTTCATGCTCTAAGTTCGTTATATATTAATATCAGTTAGTACATGGTAAACAAATGCCAATGTTATACTTTTATCCTGCAGGATTTGCCAAAACTTAACCGCTGTACAGAGTTGCTGTCTATGAATGAGGAGCTCAAACAAGCAAGAAAGGTTTTTGAGTCAGATGAAGAGAAGTTGAGGAAGGTTTTTGAGGCAGATGAAGAAAACTAGCGTAGATAGAGTAATATGCCAGTGTTTTGATCGGCTAAAAGGATTTTCAATTTTGGATCACAATACTAGATGGTCTTGAAATCCCTACAACTTATATGTTCCTACACCAATTTTCATGTGAATGATCATTGAGGTAAAACATAGTCGGACCATCCAAATAACGATTTTATCAATCTTAATTCATTCTAATCTTTGCCTTCAAAAAAAAAAATTCTATTCTTCTTTGTATGTGTTATGCATCTCCCTAGTAATTGAAAAAAAAAGAAAAAAAAAAAAATTGGCATAATCTATTGCAACCTTCCAAGCTGTTGCCTATTATCATAGCTAAAGAATGAAGCAATTCCATTTCATGAGCTTATAAAACAGAAAATACCAAATCACAGATATAAACAATGTCCGGAGCAAGATGAGAATGCTGTTCTAAATCACAAATTTGAAACTTTTTTACCAAAAAATTTGAAAACTTAGAAAACCTTTTCCAAACCCACAAATCCAAAACAAACAAATTTATCAAAAACCGAAATTTTATCATGTGAAAAAAAAAAAGCCACAAGCAACAACTACAGGATTCCAAGAACTAGAAAGGTTTCCAACGCCCCCCCCCCCCCCCCCCCTTTTTTTGAGAAAGAGTTTGAGGCCTTACTTCTGGTGATAGGCGTAGGGTGAGGGAGGAGAGTAGTAGCTCTCTCTCCCTCTCTCTCTCTGAGTTTAAAAATGAAAGGTATTTCGTCACTAATGGTTTATACTTACTAGTTACTAGGATGACTCTTTTTTTTGTTGCCAAATATTCACATTTTTGGAATTAGTTATATAATCTATTGTGATTTTTGAAATTCGATTTTGCCAAACTTGAGCTTCAAGAGAAACACAATGCCAAACTTGAGTTTTGTGCAAGTACCATGAGATTCAAAATCAAGTTAAAATTGAGTTTAAAAAAAATACATAAAACTCGAGTTTGGCTAAATTCTTTAAGTCTCAAAACCTACCGTTAATAACTTGATTTTATCTTTCAATGATCAAAACAAATGACTGTTTGCGACAAGCGTTGTGAGGTTCCTAACACCCACCCCACACATAATAAAACTGCCAAATCCATGAATTAAGAATTTTTTATCATCGTTCCTCAAAAAAAAAAAAAAAAAATTTTTTATCATCATTAAAAAAACTTTTTTTTTTAACTCAAGTTTGATAATAAAATCAAAATATAGACTAATCACACTTAAAAAAAAAAAAAAAAAACCTTAATGATTGATAGTGACTCCCACCCCATGATTAAAATAAGTTTTACTTTAAACTCGTTTTTTTTTTTTTTTGGGTTGGGTTTACGAGTACCGTAAGGTGCCCCGTTAACATTTAACAACACAATTACTGGCAACTTTTGATAGCTTTTGGCAATTTTTTTTTTGTCTCTTTTGATAATTTTTTTGACAATTTTTTTTTTTTTTAAAGTGAAACACAAAAAAGAAAATGTTAACAAGTGCTGCACGATGGTTGTTAACATTTCCCTTTGTTTTTGTGGGTGATGAAAACTTGTTTTTGGCACATAATAAATTAGCATAGGTTGGCCAAACCCATTGGTAAAAAAAAAAAAAAAAAAACCTATCCGACCGTTGCTTAAAAAAAAAAGTACCCTAAATCTCTCTCTCAGAGCTCTCTCCTCAACGCCACCTTCTCTCTCTCTCCACAAATTTTCGTCCTCTCTCCTCCGAGGTTTGTTGTTGGAGGAGTTTTGTCTCAATACTTGCAGTTTCCTTTGGTGAGAAATATCTCTTTTCTTTACACTCTTTTTTAAGTTATAATTTTAGACTAGTAGTAAAACAAAGATAGTGGTATAAGCCCCCATTTGTTTCAGAAACTATGTGAATTAGTGCATATGTTGCCTTGCAAAATCAGACCCAAATCAATGCCCACTCCAAAACTGCCAACGGGGCCTCTCAAGTACGCGCCATTTCTATTCAAACCGAATCTCAAACCTTCCTCTCTTGTAGACCCCATTAAGCTCTTGAAAATATCAGCTGAGACTAAAAACTTAAGACTAGGAAAGATACTCCATGCCTTGTTGATCACAAGCAATCAACCCTCCAAAAACGGCCACCCGGTGTTCCAAACAAACTCGTTGATCTATTTCTATGTTAAATGTGATGAAATCTCTGTTGCCCGTCAACTGTTTGATGAAATGCCTGAAAGGAATGTAGTTTCGTGGACTGCGTTGATGTCAGGTTATTTACATAATGGGTTAGCTTTGGAAGTTCTTAGACTACATAAGAAAATGGTTTCGTTGGACGGTTTGTGTCCGAATGAGTATGTATTTGCTATTGTTATTTCTTCTTGTTCTGATAGTGGGAGGGTTGAAGAGGGCAAGCAATGTCATGGGTATGTGCTGAAGTCTGGGTTGGTGCTTCATCAATATGTCAAGAATGCACTGATTTGCATGTATTCAAGGTGTTCAGATGTGGATGGCGCTATGCGGGTTTTGAATACAGTGCCTGGATATGATGTTTTTTCTTACAATTCAGTCATCAATAAACTTATAGAACTGGAGTATTTGAGGGAAGCTTTAGAAGTTTTGGATAGGATGATGGTTGAATGTGTGGTATGGGATAATGTCACTTATGTTGCCATTTTTGGCCTTTGTGCTCGTCTTAAAGATTTGAAGTTAGGTTTTCAAGTTCATGGTCAAATGTTGAAGAGTGACCTTGAATGTGATGTCTTTGTTAGTAGCGCAATGGTTGATATGTATGGGAAATGTGGTAAAATTCTGTATGCAAGGAAAGTTTTTGATTGTTTGCCAAATAGAAATGTGGTCTCCTGGACGTCAATCATGGCTGCATACCTCCAAAATGGTTACTTTGAGGAAGCATTAAATCTATTTCCAAAAATGGAAATTGAAGGCATTATGCCAAATGAATATACTTTTGCTGTTTTGCTAAAATCTAGTGCAGGTTTGTCTGCATTAGGACTTGGAGATCTATTACATGCCCGGGCTGAGAAATCAGGTTTCAAGGAGCATGTTATTGTTGGGAATGCTTTGGTAATTATGTATTCCAAGACCGGCAACATTAAAGAAGCAAATAAGATTTTCTCAGATATGATATTTCGAGAGACCATTACCTGGAATGCAATGATCTGTGGGTATTCCCATCATGGGCTTGGTAAAGAAGCTCTAACTTTGTTTCAAGACATGTTGGTAGCAGGTGTGTGTCCTAACTACGTAACTTTTGTTGGGGTACTATCTGCTTGTGCACATTCGTGTCTAGTGCAAGAAGGATTCTACTATTTGAATCAACTAATGGAACAAATGGGCATTGAAACTGGATTAGAGCACTATACATGTTTTGTTGGGCTTCTGAGCAGGGCTGGACTACTTGATGAAGCTGAGAATTTTATGAGATCTACACCAGTAAAGTGGGATGTCATTGCATGGCGTACTTTGCTAAATGCTTGTCATGTCCATCGGAATTATGGTATAGGAAAACGGATAGCAGAAACTGTCTTACAGATGGATCCTCATGATGAGGGAACATATATACTGATATCAAATATGTATGCCAAGGCAAGGAGATGGGATGGAGTCGTGAAGATCCGAAAATTGATGAGAGAAAGAAATGTCAAGAAAGAACCTGGGGTCAGCTGGTTAGAGATAAGGAATATTACCCATGTCTTTGTTTCAGATGACAACAAACACCCAGAATCTAGTCAGATCTATGAGAAGGTTGGGGAATTGCTGGCCAAGATTAAACCATTAGGGTATGTGCCAGATATTGCTGCAGTATTGCATGATGTAGAGGATGAGCAGAAAGAAGATTATCTTAGTTATCACAGTGAGAAGTTGGCTATAGCATATGGTCTCATGAAAACACCTACAGGAGCCCCCATCCGTGTTATTAAGAACCTTAGGATGTGTGATGATTGCCATAGAGCTGTGAAACTAATTTCAAAGGTCACAAACAGGTTGATAATTGTTAGGGATGCAAACCGTTTTCATCATTTTCACGATGGGAGCTGTTCTTGTGCAGATTTTTGGTGAAACTTTGATGACCTTTTTGTCTTATGGATGACTGGAGAAGCTAATTGCATGTTATGGAACATAGATGATATTAGCTCCATGTAACCCCCCCCCCCCCCCCCCTAAAACATGCCAAAGAATATTGAGCACGGCCTGTGGGGGCCCATGCCTCTGGGACCTTATGTAAGTAATTTAAATTAGTTATTCAAGTGGTGTATAAGTTTGTGTTCCTCTTTCATTTTTATTAATGTTTAGAAATTTATTTTCAATGGGCTTTCACCTTTCAGGTTGTGGAAATCCAGCATTGGCCGTTTATGTTACCCTGATTTTGATGATACAGCCTTGAGGCAAGGTCAAGCAAAAACATTAATTGAACACTGAACTATATGGTCAGCTTAACACTGGACATTAACACTGTGTTTCTGAGAGATGTTTCAAATTTGAGATAAGAGAGAAAAATGGAAAGCAAAGGAAGATGTAATTGCTGTTGATCCTTTTAAAGAAGTATGGCCCCAAGAGACTCAAGCTCCATTCGATCCAAATGCCACTTGCAGAGACCAGAAAGCCGTGCTATCTTCTTTGGGTAAACAGGCTTAGACCCAACTTAAAGAAGTAAACAACCACAATTGCATATCTTGTTGATTCAAGTATAACCCCCAAATTTCCAAGCTTTATTTATACACCTATGTCTCTACTCTCATCTTTTTCTCAGCTCCCTGGTTCTCTTCCCATTTGTACAATTTATCTTCCTATTTATTTTTCCATATAAATTGTTTCAATTTATTTTTTTATTTTTAATTTCTCTTTGTTTTGACATCTTTCATTGTTGTTGATGTTTGTATTGGGGTATTGGGTAGTTGAATTTTGTAGATTTTGGTTCTGTTTTGGGGGAATGTAACATCAATTTGGGTCCTTGAACTTATATAGATAGATTGATAACCTCAATCTCAATCTCTTTGGGACATGATGGTGATTAGGAGTTTTATTATTATTATTTATGATTATATTTATTATATTTATTGGGGTATATGAACTGACTGAATTGCAGCTTTGTAATTTGATTTTTAGTACTTGAGAAAGAAACTTGTTTAACTTGATGCACATGAAATAAACCAACCAACAGTAGTGTCTGCTTTCATAAGCTAAAAGGGTTCATTAATTTTGGCCTTTGAATGAATTTGGAGACTTTTTGTATCGATTTATATATGTATTTTATTTCTCTGCATTTTATGCATTTCCATCCAATTTTATGACCCATTTTTTGGAGTTGAATATTATGTCTTTCACTCCAATTTCAAATACTCCCTCTCTCATCAATCTTTTTGTTTTTATAGATTGGAATCTTGTGTGATTTGGACGTGGTTGACGGGGCCTGCATAAATTTATAGCACAGGTCTTCTTCATTAAAGCATTTGGGCTTAGGAATTGTATAGTTTGCTAGCCATGAGTTACTTCTCTGTCTCTCTTTCTCTTTGTTATTATTATTATTATTATTAATTTATTTCTTTCAATACTTCGTGCGTGTGTGTGTATGTATATACACACACAAGTGTGATTATATTTTGTTTGTGTTCATGTTAATTAATTTATGCAGAATAAACAGGACCATATCGAGGTACTGCTGTAAAGTGTTGCACTTGTGGGGGACATTGCTGTGGAGTATATCACAGATTTGGTAAGTACTTCTTTTGGTGCCGACAATTTACCCTCAAATTAAAATGTCATGGTAGGCTTATGTCAACATCTTTAACTTTTCTGCAGGTGCATAAAGTCCAAGATATTAGATCAAAGAGGGGAAATCTATCAGTTGAAGATTTCCTGTATCTTATACGCAAGGTTCCTCGATTATTTACCATTTTCACCAATAAACTTCATTTCTCTGTTTTAGAAGCTAGTTAAAAAAAAAAATATCACGACCTCAAAGTTCTTTATGGCTACCATTGTTGTCAAGGCATGCTATTTTGCAAGTGTACAGGTGTACAACATACTTTTCACATTGTGTGCCTTGGCCAATGACATTCATACATGACAACACAACACTTTTCCTTTCCTTGTTCCATTTTAGTACTATTTAAGGGAAAAAGTTTTAGTAAACTTCTTCCTCCACCCCATTTATCTCTCATTTATTTAGCTACAAATTAAATTGGCTTTAAATGAAATTATCAATGATATCCTGTGACTTTGTTGTCTGAACCTTTGTTTTTTGTTTTTTCTTGCTTTGTAAATGCAGGATATACACTGCTGCAAAATTTGCATGCTCTATGTTCGTTATATTGGTTAGTACATGGTAAACAAATGCCAATGTTATACTTTGATCCTGCAGGATTTGCCAAAACTTAACCGCTGTACAGAGTTGCTGTCTATGAATGAGGAGCTGAAACAAGCGAGAAAGGTTTTTGAGTCAGATGAAGAGAAGCTGAGGAAGGTTTTTGAGGCAGATGAAGAAAACTAGCGTAGATATAGTAATGTGCCAGAGTTTTGATCGGCTAATAAGATTTTCAATTTTGGATCACAATACTAGATGGTCTTAAAATCCCTACAACTGATATGTTCCTACACCTATTTTCATGCGAATGATCATCTAGGTAAAATATAGTCTGACCATCCAAATAACGATTTTATCGATCTTAAATAATTCTAATCTTTGCTTTAAAAAAAAAAAAAAAAAAAATTCTATTCTTCTTTGTACGTGTTATGCATCTCCCTAGTAATTAAAAAAAAAAAGTTGGCATAATCTATTGCAATCTTCTAAACTGTAGCCTATTATTATAGGATTTGACTCCAAAATTTTATTGTTTGAATGTTATTCATCTATTAAAACAAGAGAACTTGCACTCTTTAGTGGTGATAAAACTCAATTTGGCTGGGAGCTTTAACATTATATCGAGTTTCTTTGCAGAGTAAAGCTAAAAAATCATGTGTTTATACTTTTTAACTACAAAGTAAACCATTCATCTTCTCAATAAATCTAAAGTCACAACTCAACTTGTTTTACACAATATATTTTACAACTTGTTAAGGTGATATATTGTAATTGACCCATAATAAATTTGATGTCTTTGCAATCATTTTCCATTTAAATAAATCTAATGACACAATACAATTTGTTTCATAATGTGACATATTGTGATTGGTGTACAATAAAAATGATATCACAACCTCATAAAAAAAAAAGATATCACAACTTATCACCTCAATTAGTTACAATATATATATGTTATGGATATATATCATATCCATAACATTGCTATGAAGCTTCCTATTGAACTCTTCCTCCTTTGTGTGTCATTCCATAAAAGATTGATTCTGTTTTTAGTGCTTTATGACTCTCTGATCCATTACTGCCTCTTACCTCACGTCTATAAACATTAAATATCAACAAAATCAATAATCCTTCATTACAATAAAAATGAAATCACAACCTCGTTAAAAAAAATGATATCACAACTTATCACCTCAATAAGTTACAATATATATATATATATATATATGTTATGGATATATATCATATCCATAACATTGCTATGAAGCTTCCTATTGAACTCTTCCTCCTTTGCGTGTCATTCCATAAAAGATTGATTCTGTTTTTAGTGCTTTATGACTCTCTGATCCATTACTGCCTCTTACCTCACGTCTATAAACATAAATATCAATAAAACCAATAATCCTTCATTTGAAAACCATTAACAAAACAAAGTGGGCAAGGAAAGGTACCTTACGCTTTGTATAGAAAGAAAGCATATCAACTTGTCTTGTCTACCTTTTGCTAGTTGGAGAAGGCCTAACATTGATGGAGAAGGCCTAACTTATTACCGTGTAAAGTCATACACAATTGTATTAGATTCATACTTCACACGACAAAAGATTTGTAGCTCAATTTACAGTTTTTGCCAAGAGATTGTAGCTCAACTGCTTTCTCCTGGTATTTTTAATGGAGATATCCTATTGTTAAATCTACTCACACTCAACTATTAAATTTAAAAATAAAAAAAGTATTTTTGATATTTTTAACGAATATGTCTAGGATTCAAAATCTTTCCCAATTATATAGCTAACCAATTAAAAAAAAATTTATTTTAAATTCGTATTGCAAAATCTTATCTCAACATGAACATTTCTTTATCCCACCCTTTTTATAATGAGTTTATTATCCCAAGCCAAATTAAAAAAAATTGAAAGGCAAAAAGAATTAAGATCCTTGGCAACTGTAAATTAAAATTTCTCACACTTCTGTTTGTTTTATTAGTGACATGTGGTGTTTCCTTTCGAGAGCACATAATGGCATACTTTACAGTTTATACTTTCACGTGCGTGAAGTGTAATTAAACTGAAATATTGCCCATGATCCACGTGCACTCACTATGTTGTGGAGCTGAATTAATTTTAATTATAATCATGTAATAATAGTAATAATAATATGATAGGCTGTTTTGTTAATTTTTAAAAATAAAGTCAAAATATGTACAAATAATTATTAAGAGAAGCACACGCTATTAACCAATGAAATTAATACTGATAGGTTTTATATGAAAATTGTGTATTTTATTTCATAATTAAATATTTATTATTTCTTGACTTCTACCCTTAAGGCACTCATCAATAAGAATTTGCGCCATCACCTTTCTCCAATTTTCAACAAAAATAAGCTCTTTCAGTATTGCTTTTATAAATATTCTTAGACACGAATCAAAAAAACTTTGTTGCTCTTCATGTAGCATTTTCAACAGCTCTTTTGTTTTGGAGACTTATAATTTAGTCCTTGAGAAATAGGAAAAAAAATACTGGTGGTTCCATGTATTTCAATTGTTTTAGCTAATTAATTTACTATTGACGATTTTTTTTAGCTAATTGTTCTATGATATTATCCAGTTCTCTTCAAATAAAAATTTTGGATTCGAATTGTCCTTTCCCACTCCTTATTATAAGAGAGCAAATAAACAAAAAAACTAATTGATTTCTGCCTAACTTATTTTGAGCTAAGCTCTCGAATCTACACGATGCATCCGAAGTCTGAATAATAATTAATTAATTTTATTCTAATATAAAATTTTTATTTTTTATTCTATTAGTCCAATTGCTAGAGTTAGTTGACTTTTAAGAGCAACTGTAGGGAGTGCTTCCAGGGGAGGGTGGGTATGCCATCTATTTAACTCGTATGAAAGGGTAATATTCTCCTTTTTATAATTTAAATAGTGAAAAGAGATAGTAATTGTGGGGCCAGAATAAGTCAGCAACCCCGGCCCACTCCAGGCCAAGCCCAAAGGCCCATGCCGAGGACGCCTCCATGATCCGAGGTCCGAGGACCAAAGTTTAGAGCCCAGGACCCAAGGAGCATTGCCGAGGATGGTTACATCCTCGGCAGTCCGAGGACAGAAAGTGGGCATACGGCACACCTTTAAGGGGAGTCTCCCCAAGCATTCAAGGAGCAAATAGCAAGAGCCAATCACCGGACATTGAAGCATGGCGGAGAAGCAAGTCCCAGGCGAACTGTCACCTCCACATTAAATGCCCTCAACTGACGCTCTGGCCGCATTAATGAGGATAGGACCTCTGAACAGTGCCGTCTTGAGCGCTGCAACCCACTGGAGGTATGGGAATGCGGCTGATGGGACAGGCACTCAAGTAGAAACCGGATTGATCAACAAATGTAGGGCTAGGATCAACTGAGGGAGGAGTATATAATGTAAAAATCCCTCTTGTGAAGGGGACGGACGAAAAACCAGAGAAAAAAGGAATACTGTAGCAAAGTATTCTCTCTCAACTCTTGTAACCCTACTGAAAAGAGATAATAAGAATTTCCAGCTCCATAAGGCACGTCCGAGGAGCCACATTGTGTGTTCAAACCCACGTTTCAGTTGTTAGCAACCACGTACAACCATGCATGGCCGTTGCCTTCTTTACTGAGGCCTAGCTCTTGAGCCCATACTCTACAAATTTATTGAAGGGTTAGTTGGGCTTGGGCCCACTCTCTCAATCCTTAGAGAGCGCTCGAATCCACCCCCTACAATTGGCGCCGTCTGTGGGGAGAGCTTGTGCGTTGGTAAGGACAACAGTCGAACATGGTAGGATCAGGCCCACACCAAGGAACTCCCAATCGACCTGAACCGGCGAAGTCACGGCATCAGGGCAAGTATGGCGACCCCGGGGGCGGTCAAAACGACAACAGGCGCTTTCGAGAAGGAAGCGTGCACACTTCAACGGCGAGCGAAAGCCGGGGGGACGGGCACATTCCCCAGAAGCGCGACGATGGCCAGGCCACGCGTTCACAAGAGGCCCACAGCCGCGCTTCCCAGAGAAGGGACGATAAGGTGGCCATGCAACGTGAGATAGACGATCTAAAGAGGAAGCTGCGCCGTGCGCAACGAAGACGGTCTGAACCTAGCCCTGACCCGCCCTCCGACGACGAAAGCGATGATGAATACAGGCAAAGGTCAAGGACGCCCCCCAGCGAGACTTTCTCCCACGAGGAGGAGCGCTACCAGAGGCGTAGGTGTGCCAACCCGACCCCCAGGGACTTAGGAGGCGACGCCATGAGCAGGGCGCTAGACCGGCTCTCCAAGTCACCCTTCACGCGTCGTATAGAGGACGCGGAGCTTCCTCGGCGGTTCCAGCAGCCAACTTTCATTGCCTACAACGGCAAAACGGACCCTGTGGAGCACGTGAACCAGTTCAACCAGAGGATGGCTGTCCACTCCAAGAACGAGGCGCTGATGTGCAAAGTCTTCCCATCCAGCTTGGGACCTGTGGCAATGAGGTGGTTCAACGGTCTAAGGACGAATTCCATAGACTCGTACAGGCAGCTAACCCAAGCTTTCGGCTCCCGCTTTGTCACAAACAGCAGGCCTCCTCGGCCCATGAGCGCGCTGCTGTCCCTGTCCATGCGTGACGGGGAGACCCTCAAGGCTTACTCGGACAAGTATTGGGAGATCTACAACGAGCTGGACGGCAAGTATGATGCTGTTGCCATCAACACGTTCCAGAATGGATTACCTATGGGGCACGGCCTGAGGACGTCCCTAGCCGGTAAGCCAGCCACCAGCGTGCGGCAGCTGATGGACCGGATCGACAAGTACAAGCGGGTGGAGGAAGACATGCTGCAAGGCAAAGGCAAAGAGAAGGCTATCCCCCAGGAGAGAAGGGATTTCAGGTCGGACCGTTATGACAATGCCCGTCCGAGGAGGGATTTCGGTGGGCATTCTGGAGCGACCCATGCACAGACGGTAGGCACTGTGTTCCGAGAACCCGTGCACAGGGTGCTGGAGAAGATAAAGGACGAACCGTACTTCAGGTGGCCGAACAAGATGGCTGGGGAACCTGGAAGGCGCAATCAGAGTCGCTACTGCCAGTACCACCAGGATCATGGACACACTACGGAGGACTGCAGGGATCTTTGGAACCACCTGGACCAGCTAGTCCAGGAGGGGAGGCTGAAGCACCTCCTCCACCATTCCAGCGGCCAGCAAAGCCGGACTTACCAAGAGCCTCGGAGGGACGCCGCCATGGGGCAACCCACCGGGACGATCAATATAATCCTGGCCGCGCCAGGAAGGACGGGCACACCCCCTCTACGAGTGTTGTCAGTGGCCCAACTGCCCGCCGAGGACCACCAGACGTGGCCAAAGAGGTCCAGGAGGAATCCTCCCCCAGCCCTGAGTTTCTCGGAGGAGGACAAGGTTGGGACCATCCAACCACATGAGGACGCCCTAATCGTCACCCTCAGAATAGGGGGCTACGACGTGAAAAGGGTGATGGTGGACGGTGGCAGCGCAGCCGAGGTCATGTGTCCAGACCTCTACAAGGGGCTGGGGCTGAAGCAGGAAGACCTCACACCTTATAGCTCCCCCCTAATGAGCTTCGATGGGAAGCTCGTCATCCCGAAGGGCATGATCAGACTGCCCGTACAGACAGGCCCGGTGGTGGTGGAGGCGAACTTCATAGTGGTGGACACATACTCTCCCTACACAGCCATCGTAGGGAGGCCCTGGCTACACGCCCTGGATGGCGTAGCCTCCACCTTGCACCAGAAGGTGAAGTTCCTGTCAGGGGACCAGGTTCTGGAGATCCGAGGTTGCCAATCCACGGCTAGGCATTGCACAGTGGCTGCCATATCCCATCGGATCGATGCACAGTCCTCGGCCATATCCGAGGAAAATTCATAGCAATCAAAGACCCAGGTAGCACCTCCAGATGCACCTGCCGAGGATGCTAAATGCGAAAACCTGGAGAAGGTGATAATTGGCGATGATCCGGAGAAGTTTTTCCAGGTCGGGATACAACTGCCTCCACGGGAGAAGGAGGAGTTACTTGAATTCCTCAAGAGAAACCTTGACGTGTTCGCATGGGATCCCTGCGACGCCCCTGGGATTGATCCATCCTTCATCTGTCACCACCTCAACGTCAACCCATTTGCGATCCCCAAGCAGCAGCCACCTCGGCGCCCGTCGAAAGAGCACGCTGATGCGATCAGGGAAGAGGTCGATAAGCTTAAGCACGCGGGGGCTATCAAGGAGATCTTCTACCCCACATGGTTGGCCAACACTGTGGTGGTCAAGAAGAAAAGTGGGAAGTGGAGGGTCTGTGTAGACTTCACAGACCTGAACAAAGCATGCCCAAAAGACCCCTTCCCGATGCCCCGAATAGACCAGCTAGTGGACGCGACTGCAGGCCATCCTCGGATGAGCTTCCTGGATGCTTTTCAGGGTTATCATCAAATTCCCCTAGCCTTGGAGGACCGAGAGAAGACGGCATTTGTGACACCCATTGGGAACTACCACTACAAGGTCATGCCGTTTGGCCTGAAAAACGCCGGATCCACCTACCAGAGGATGATGACGAGAATGTTCGAGCCGATGTTGGGTAAGAGCGTCGAAGTCTATGTTGACGATATGGTGGTGAAAAGCAAGTTGGTGTCCGAGCACTTGGAAGACCTCGGCCGCACATTTGGCGTCCTGAGAGAGCACAAGCTCCGCCTTAATGCCTCGAAATGCTCATTTGGCGTAAGCTCTGGCAAGTTCCTGGGGTATATGATCACCCACCGCGGGATCGAGGTCAACCCCGACCAGATCAAGGCCATTCACAACATGAAGCCTCCGCAGAATCCCAAGGAGATCCAAAAGCTTACTGGGATGATCGCGGCGCTGAACCGGTTCATTTCCAGGTCGGCTGACAGGTGTAGACCCTTTTATCTCTTGATCAATAAGTGGAAAGGGTTTGAGTGGTCTGAGGATTGTGTCAAAGCCTTCCAGCAACTTAAGGATTACCTCTCCCGACCGCCTATCATGTCCCATCCTGAGGTCGACGAGGTCCTATACGCGTACCTTGCTGTGGCGCCCCATGCGGTGAGCCTAGTACTGATACGGGAAGATAATGGCGTTCAAAGGCCAGTTTACTACGTCAGCAAGTCGCTGCACGAAGCGGAGGTGAGATACCTACCCTTAGAGAAGGCCATCCTGGCTGTAGCCCACGCCACGAGAAAGCTCCCCCATTACTTCCAAGCTCACACCGTGGTTGTCCTAACCCAATTGCCTTTGAAGTCTGTGCTCCGGGCCGCTGATTACACAGGCAGAATCGCGAAGTGGAACACAATTCTGGGGGCTTTTGACGTCAAGTACATGCCCCGGACCTCCATAAAGGGCCAGGTTCTGGCAGATTTGACGGCCGAGTTCGCCGAACCAACCGTAGAAGTGACGGCCGAGGATAAGAGCCGCGATGAGAAATCAGTTGAGGCAATCTCCATCCCAGAGGCACCATGTTGGAAGGTATATGTGGATGGCGCGGCAAACCAAAGGGGGTCCGGAGTGGGGCTGGTCCTAGTATCCCCTGAAGATCATGTCATTGAGAAATCCCTAAGGCTCGGATTCGCGGCCACGAACAACGAGGCCGAGTATGAGGCATTACTACAGGGGATGATCATGGTACAAAGGATGGGAGGAAAATCGATAGAGATGTTCTCGGACTCGAGATTGGTGGTAGGCCAGGTAAATGGGGAGATGGAGGCCAGGGATTCAAGAATGCAAGAATACCTGGACCAAGTCAGGCGCTTGCGGTTGGGGTTTAGCCTCTACAGCCTGTCTCACATCCCCAGGAGCGGGAACAGCCACGCCGACTCATTGGCCAAGCTCGCAACCTCCTCGGCAGGGGATCTGCCTCGGATAATACTCGTGGAACATCTGGGGAGGGCAAGCGAGATGCCAAAGGGAGGAATCCCCGTCCACCAGATTGAGGTGGGTTCCAGCTGGATGGACCCCATAGT
This sequence comes from Quercus aquifolioides, assembly GCA_019022515.1. Taxonomy (NCBI): domain Eukaryota; kingdom Viridiplantae; phylum Streptophyta; class Magnoliopsida; order Fagales; family Fagaceae; genus Quercus; species Quercus aquifolioides. The sequence continues at coordinate 23,137,622 of CM032327.1, read as the reverse complement.
GAGATTCCTAAAAGAAGATATCCTGCCCGAGGAAAAGTCGGAAGCCGAGAAGGTTAGAAGGAAGGCCCCTCGGTTCTGGTTGTCCGAGGATCACAAGCTATATAAGCGCTCCTACTCTGGACCATACCTACTGTGCGTCCACCCCGGAGCGGCGGAATTGCTACTCGAAGAGCTGCACGAAGGGATATGTGGGAGCCACACAGGGGGGAGATCTCTGGCTCACCGAGCCATCACTCAAGGATATTGGTGGCCGGGAATGCAGCAAGAGGCCCAGGAGTATGTCAAGAAGTGCGACCAATGCCAAAGGTTCGCCCCAAACATCCATCAGCCAGGAGGGGTCCTCAACCCATTATCCAGTCCATAGCCGTTCGCCCAATGGGGCTTGGACATCGTGGGACCCTTCCCCAAGGCACCAGGGAACAAGAAGTATCTGTTGGTGGCCACGGACTACTTCACCAAGTGGGTCGAGGCCGAACCACTAGCCAACATCAGGGATGTAGACGTGAAGAAATTCCTTTGGAGGAACATAATTACGCGGTTTGGGGTCCCTCATACCCTCATCTCGGATAACGGACTCCAGTTCGATAGCAAGGCCTTCAGGGAGTACTGCTGCGAACTTGGGATCACAAACAGGTACTCAACGCCAGCCTACCCCCAGGGGAATGGACAGGCCGAGGCGGTCAATAAGGTCATTGTCAACGGGCTTAAGAAGAGACTGGATGACGCCAAAGGGAGATGGGCAGAAGAGCTGCCCCATGTCCTCTGGAGATACCGGACTACGCCCCGGCGCTCAACAGGGGAAACACCTTTTGCCATGACCTATGGTGCGGAGGCAATGATCCCCCTGGAAACTAATTTCCCGACACTAAGGACGAGCTCCTTCACCCCAGGCAGCAATGATGAGCTGCTGGGGCGGAGCCTGGACATGGTAGACGAACGAAGAGAGCAAGCAATGATCCGGCTGGCCTACTACCAGCAAAAGCTCAAGCAGGGATATGACACCAACGTAAAGCTCAGACCACTAGCACCGGGAGACTTGGTGCTGAGAAAAGTTGTAGGAACTGCCAAGAACCCTTCCTGGGGAAAGCTCGGACCCAACTGGGAGGGCCCCTATCGAATCACCTCGGTGGCAGGGATAGGAGCGTACTATTTAGAAGATTTAGATGACAGACCTGTACCTCATCCATGGAATGTAAACAACCTGAAAAGGTACTACTATTAATAAAGAAGTCACTTTGATTCATAATTGTTAGCATATCTTAGTTATTTGCCTCGCGTCCTAAATACTTTAAGAAAACTAAGTGTTAGACAGAACCAGGGAACTGCATGGTCCTCGGACTCACTCCCATGGGGAAACTAATCACTTTAAGAAACCCAAGTGTTAGACAGAACCAGGGAACTGCATGGTCCTCGGACTCATTCCCATGGGGAAACTAATCACTTTAAGAAACCCAAGTGTTAGACAGAACCACGGAACTGCATGGTCCTCGGACTCAGTCCCCCGGGGAAACTAGCTACTTAAGAATGCTAAGCTTTAGACAGAACCAAGGAACTGCATGGTCCACGAACCCAGTCCTATGGGGAAACTAACTGCTTCAGAAAGCTTAAGAGTTAGACAGAACCAGGGAACTGCATGGTCCTCGGACTCAGTCCTGTGGGGAAACTAACCACTTAAAGAAAACCAAGTGTTAGACAGAAACATAGGACTGCTGGGTCCTCGGACCTATGCCTAAGGAGAAACTAACCACTTTAAAAAAAAAATCCTAAGTGTCTACTCCAAAATTCCACCTTACGTTGTAATTATCAAATGCCGCGATTGGCCGAGGTACAATTGAAGTCAAAGTTATACAAAAAAAAATGAATGAATAGCGTGCAAGTAAGGAAATAGCCACAACAAACAGAAAAGGAAATAAAGTTTTCATTTCATTAAACACAAGGGAATTGCACCCAGGAAGTCACATTACAGATAAAGCAAAAAAGGGAAAAAGAAAGAGATGCAGAAATAAAGTGCAGCAGGCAGAAGGGCCATGGGGCCTAATTGGCTGCTTCAGTGGGTGGCTGGCCCGTAGCTGCCTCAGGGTCCCCTGAGCCCTGACTGATGGGAATGGCCTGCAGAGGCACAGCAGGAATAGCCGCCCCCTCGGCAGAAGAGACCTGGGCCGCGGGGGAAGGCTTTACAGCCTGCTGAGGCGCGTCTTCGTTGGAGCCATCACTCAACACAACCACCACGGGAGGATTGCTCCCTTGGATTGGCTCATCAGCAACCCCAGCATCCGAGGCCTCTTCGCCCGGAGTAGCAGCAGTTTCCACAGCAGCCTCCTCGGCTTCAGAGCCATCGTGGGCAGTCTCGCGGATAAAAGGAGGGTAGTACACGCTCTCCTCCTTCCACAAGTCAGAAGAAGCCTCCACTCCAGCCTGCCTGAGGGCTTCGCTCCAAGTTTCGGAGCAGTAGCGCCTACATAGCCCAGGGACTTGGGATTTGTAGGCAGCTGCTGTCTCAGCTGCCCCGGCAGTAAAGGCTGCCTCCTCAGCTTCCTGCTTAGTGGCCCAGGCTTCCTCCCTGCCATGCTCTGCCTCAAGCTTGGCCCTCTCAGCCTCCCCTTTGGCCCATTCAGCCACCCTCTTGGCCTCCTCGGCATCTGCCACTTTCTTCGCCAGGCCAGCTATCTGATCCTCGGCGAGCTTCAGCTGCTTCTCTGCCTCACCCAGACGCTTTGTCTGAGTCTCGGCCTGCCTTCAGCGCCTCCCTGGCCTTGGCAAGGTCATCCTCCGACTTCTTGAGGGTCCTGGTAGCCACCAAGCGCCTATCGCGCTCCAGATCCATGGCCTTCCCATGCTCATTGGCCGCCTCTTCCAGCCTGAAGGTGGCCTGTACAGCCTGCCAAACGAAACAGACAAGTTGCAATTAGCCGAGCTCAAAAAGAAATGAAAGCAAGAAAAAGGCAAGAAAAAGCACAAGTATTAAGGTCTTACCATCCCCAAATATCGCTTGAGGCAGAGGAAGACATCCCTACTCCTCATGGTTCCTAGCTCCGCCATGTCCGCAGGTAGGAGCAGGCATCTCTCCACAGCGTCGGCCACATACGCGCCTTCGCCATCTTTAAAGTCCCTGAGGGAGGAGTCATCCCTCAAGGGAGCCCCGCGGAGCATTGGGGCAGGGAGCCAGGCCTAGATCTCGGGCGGGGGAGCAACCTGTTCATCTTGCGTTGAGGGGCCTATCCTCAATTGCTTCGATGGCCGCTGATTGCCCTCGCCCTCCCGCGTGGGCCCAGATTTGTCCTCAAGGGTCCTCTTACCCTTGTCCTTCTTCTGCTTAGGGTCAGCAGGCTCGTGCCTGGACGACGGGCTCGCCTGAGGCGGAGGAGGAGGAAGCTTGGATTGTGTTGAAGCCGACCTGGTCTGAACAGGACGATTCTTTGGAGATGGGGGAGGAAGCTTCGGCTTGGACTTCCCCGGCTGCCCTTCTAGTAGTTCGGACAGGCTTGGCTGGTACTTCTTCTTGTAGCCCATCTTGCGCCGGGAAGACGTCTGTGCCGCGAAGAGGTCTGCCTCGGTTAGACGAGGATCACCCAAGTCTCCAGACGGGTCCTCGGACTGATGGAGTTGCTCAAAAACGCCGAAATCCTCCTCGGCAGTACCAAAATCTACAGGTTCCCCTTCCCTCTCTAAGTTCTCTTCCGCGGCCTCTGGGAACGAATGGGAAGACGAGGGGACTGCTACTGTGACGCCTTCTGAAGTGGAGGTGTCCTCAGGAAACTCGAACCCGTCCTCGGTCACTGCTATTTTCTGCAGCCGAGGATCGTTTGCTCTGATCACGTACTTCGGGGCCGCAAATGACTTCTGGAGCGGAGTGTACCCCAGAATCTTGTGCGCAGCTCTGACTTGGTGGTCTTCTTCGTCCTCGAAGTCCGCCGACCTGAGCACCTTCTGCAAGTCCTCCCTATTGATCAAGTTGAAATGGCGCGCATAGGAGTGCGGATCTGCAAAGAAATTACACGTCCGTGGTTAGAAGTCAAACAATACAAGAAGAAATAACGCAGAGAAAGAAGCTAGAATCTATAAATCCCCTTTTATTCCCATTGCCCCACCTGGTTCTCCCTCCTTCGTCGGACAGTGAAGGCCATCGTGCCACGCTCCTGACACGATGAGGAAATCCTCATTCATCCCCTTGTTGGACTCGGGGAGGTACTGGATAAGCCGGACCCTGTCGTCCCTCGTCCTCATGTAATAGGACTTGTTCTTCAAATGTTGAAGATTGTAGCAGTAGTTGACATCGTGATAGGTCAGCCTCAGACCCATCTTTTCGTTAAGGGCGTCCACACTGCCCAAAATCCTGAACATGTTGGAGGCGCACTGGGTGGGGGTCAACCGGAAGTAGGTGAGGTAACCCCTCATCACTGGCCCCATGGGGATCCTCATCCCCCCTTCAAGGAAAGCGATGACAGGAATCACCACTTCGCCCTCTCGCTTCGTGAGGTACCACTCCCCCTCCTCACAATACCTTAAGCCCACGTTGGCCGGTATCTTGTAATCGGCGATGAATTTCTCCATCGCCTCCTCAGTGCCAACAAACTTCTTAAGTCTACCCATCCTAGATGACGCCTACGGGAACTAAAAGATGAACGAATGAAAGAGAAGGACGAGTAGAGAGGGAGAAAGCTCAGAGAGAGACAGAGAGACTTACAGAAATGAGGAGGAGCTCCTCGGACTGGCTTTTTGTGCTGGAGATGGAGGTGGAAGTTTGGCTGGACTCAGAATAGAGGCGCAGGAGCTCTCGATTGCAAATGAAAAATGAAGAAACGGCTCTAATGGGTACTTATACCCTAGAAAGAAGAGCTGCGCAAGTTTTCCCGCCCATAAGTGCCAGATGCATCTCCACCGTTAGATTGTCATCTGCCCGTTGAACGTGGAGAGCATAAAGCCGCCTGAATTTAATGCAAGACACGTTACGCACATCGAAGCGCCAGTAACGCACCTTGGGCAGTTGAAAAGGCGCCAACGCTGACGAGGGATAAGACTTGATTAGACGCGAAGCAGGCCCGAGGATATCAAAATCCTCCTTCCGCCCGAGGATGCGGACAGCATGATTTTGAGGGGCTATTGTGGGGCCAGAATAAGTCAGCAACCCCGGCCCACTCCAGGCCAAGCCCAAAGGCCCATGCCGAGGACGCCTCCACGATCCGAGGTCCGAGGACCAAAGTTTAGAGCTCAGGACCCAAGGAGCATTGCCGAGGATGGTTACATCCTCGGCAGTCCGAGGACAGAAAGTGGGCATACGGCACACCTTTAAGGGGAGTCTCCCCAAGCATCCAAGGAGCAAATAGCAAGAGCCAATCACCGGACATTGAAGCATGGCGGAGAAGCAAGTCCCAGGCGAACTGTCACCTCCACATTAAATGCCCTCAACTAACGCTCTGGCCGCATTAATGAGGATAGGACCTCTGAACAGTGCCGTCTTGAGCGCTGCAACCCACTGGAGGTATGGGAATGCGGCTGATGGGACAGGCACTCAAGTAGAAGCCGGATTGATCAACAAATGTAGGGCTAGGATCAACTGAGGGAGGAGTATATAATGTAAAAATCCCTCTTGTGAAGGGGACGGACGAAAAACCAGAGAAAAAGGAATACTGTAGCAAAGTGTTCTCTCTCAACTCTTGTAACCCTACTGAAAAGAGATAATAAGAATTTCCAGCTCCATAAGGCACGTCCGAGGAGCCACATTGTGTGTTCAAACCCACGTTTCAGTTGTTAGCAACCACGTACAACCATGCATGGCCGTTGCCTTCTTTACTGAGGCCTAGCTCTTGAGCCCATACTCTACAAATTTATTGAAGGGTTAGCTGGGCTTGGGCCCACTCTCTCAATCCTTAGAGAGCGCTCGAATCCACCCCCTACAGTAATTGAATAAGCTTACAACTTTACTCTTTTTTTTTCTTTTTTTTTTCTTTTTTTAAGCTAGAATAAGCTTACAAGTTATAACTTCAAATGGTTTGTAAAACAACATTTTACTCTCATTTTCATTTGCATGAGATTACTTCTATCGGTTTATTTTTTTAGGTTCATTAAAGCTTCAATTTTTTTAAAGATAAAAATAAACTCTTACAGAACAAACAAATTAAATTAACAAAAACAAAAGAATGTTTGAAGGAAATAAAAGAAGAAATGAGTGGATATCTCAAATTAAACATAATTTCAAATTTGCTTATATATCGAGGCAAATTATAGTTTTCAACCCTAAATCATCACCTTGATTACTCTTATCCCTCTAAATTATCAAAATGCATGTTAATTGATCCCCCAATCTAAAAACACCTTATATTATCCTCTTGTCATATGTTTTACTATTAATTTTAACATAATTTAGTACTGGAAGATTAATTTATCCCTTAGATGTCTAATTTGGAGAAATGGATAAATTGATATTTTAATGCTAAATTATGTCAAATTTAACACAAAAAAAATGGTAAAGGGGACATTGAAACATAGTTATAATTTTAGAGGTCAATTGTGCATTTCAATAGTTTAGAGGGTTAAATGTAATTAAAGTAGTAGTTTAGAAAAAAAAAATATTTTACCCTTGAAAAAAGTCAAAATTATAAATTTAATCCCAAGAGTCAATTATATTTACCTAAAACTGGTTTAAAAAGTCCTGAAAGTTTGTAAAATTCAACAACTTCTTGTACTCAAACAAAAACTTATATTCCATGGGCCTATGGACTTAAAAGTTAAAACTTTAAAAGTCAAGAATCTTTTGGATTATGTGTTAGGTGAATCCAAATTAACACAAATCACTCACCTTCCTGGCTCCCAAATAGTCTCAAACTAGTCGCTAACCCGTGCGATGCACGGATTAGTTAAACAAAAATTTTAAATTTTAAATTTGCTTAAAGTTATGATCACTTGAAAAAATAAGTTACAATTTAAGAGGAAAAAAAAAAAAAATACAAACACCAATAATGTTAGGCATGCCATGTCTATTATCAATGGCATCCTTTCTTTAATGAAAATTAAAGTCTTAATCATTTTTTTAATATAATATAATCCCTCCCATTGCTTAATTAGTTTGCAAAATCCTGGGTTTTTTCTTGCCATATAAAATGCAACCAAAAAACCCAAAAATAAGAAAATAAAAACTATAGAAGTTTTTATTTAGAAAACAATAATTATTTACACTCAGAAAGAGTCATTAATCTAGAGCAATAGGTTTTGGAAAAGGTTTTTTTTTTTTATTTTTATTATTTTTTTTTAGAGAATTGGAAAAGCTAATTTAGTGTTATAAGCAATAGTTATAATATTTTAACACGTAAAAGAACAACAACAAAAATGCGTATTAGATGAATAAATTGCCTTCGTTAGAGAATGGAGACAAATAAATGCATTGGAAAGAATAGATTTTAGAATATATGAATGTAAAAAGAAGAAGAAGGATGTACCAGTTGAAAGGCCATAGAGTTTTAATCGAGATAGAAGACGACCAATCTAAGAAGCACTTGGAATGCTCCTAATAATAGAAAAAATATAAGAGAAAAATAGGTTACCTCAAAAAAACAATGCATGACTATAGCAATTGAAATTTGTCAAGACAATTTCATATATTGCAAAACATGAACCCAAAATTTAGATGTTAAAATTTCTAAAAAGCCAAAAGAAAGAGTAAAGAATTAGTGCCTAGAAATTATTGAAAAAAAGAGAGCATATGACTACATAATAATAGAAGCAAAAATATAATATTGCAAAAATTGAATCAAAAAATTCAGTTGTTAAACTTCTTAAAGGCTTAAAAATTGGGCTTAAAAATTAATATTGTGCCACGAACTTCTTAAAGGCTTAAAAATTGTCTTTAAGCTTAAAGATTTAAAAATTGTCTTTAAGCCTTTCAAAAAGTTATGATATTGCGCCATTGTTGAGAGACGGACTTGAATTTGAGAAGTGACTTGATGGGTAGTCGTGAAAAGATTTCAAAGAGGACATCTGAGGGAAACTTCACCACGCTTGTTTACCATGCAGTCGGTGCAGAAGCTTAGAAATAACAACCCTAAAGTTCCTCAAAAAAACATAAAAGATGCTTTGTGGTTTGGTGTGGCGACTGTGGTATTTGAGGAGTGAGCGTGAGTCTACCGTGTGGTAGTATTCAATTTAATTCTTAATAAACCCTAATAGTGATGTAGTGCCCAAAGAATTATAGAATGAGATAAGGAAGAGTCCAAAACAAAATAGAAAATTAAAAAAATATAAAAGTCCTAAACCAAATTAAAAAATATAAATAAAAAATGCTGATGTAAAAAATTGTGAAAATTTCAAAAATTTCGGTTATATATATATATATATATAGATTAATTACTAAGAGAAACCTCATAAAAATCGAATAAAATTAGATAATAGTAAGATTCTCTCTCGTTGACAATTACACCTTTCTAAGTAGATTCTATATTCGGAAAGACCTTTATAGTTTTCGAAACAAACAAAAGCAGTTACCGTATTCGAAAGGCTGAGTACATAAAGGCTCTATGTATAGCTGTTCTGAGTTTATGCTCGTTAATTATGGGTTCTCTGACTTCTTAAGCTTTATACTTATCTGTACAGCCAAATTGTCAGTGTTGTTAAATAAGCACTAATTTTCGCAATTAAAGCCTCTCGTTGGATCTGAAGCCGTACCAGTTCCCTAGGAAACTCCAAAAAAGCTGCCTTTTCTCTGGTTACTGAACCAACACCAACACCCAAATCCAATATATCAAAGCTTGGATTCAGAAATCTGGGAGCTACCCATTTCCCAGAATCGTGCAAGAAATAATGGGTCGGTCCTGTTTTCCCAGGATTCTTCTTGTTTCATCACTCCTGGTTCTGTTCTTCTCTCATGGTACTACTACAATGTTTCTATAGCATTAGTTTTTTGTGCTTTTCATTTTTCCTAGGAGTATTTTCTGTTTGATTTTTTGTCTTGTCTCTTGGTTCCTTTTTCCTTAACTTTTCATTGTCAATTTGAAGGATTCGGAAGAAAAGTGATGGAGACGGTTGAGCAAGAAGATAATTCCACTGTTCAAGGAGAGGTTAGTTACTTTTTCCCCTCCTCATCTTTTTCATAGACGACTAATAGTTGTATAGTTGTTTCACTCAATAATTATTTTATTTTTCTTTAGTGAACATTGAGTAAATGTTTATTTGTTGTCCAGGAAACTATAGGAAAATCAAGGGAGATTGCAGAAGTGATGGATTATTCAGATCCGGGCCCAAACACTAACCCGAAAGCCGGTTACATTCTCAGCCCTCCTCCACATGCCTAAGCGAGGTTATCAACGAATTAATGAATAAAGAGCTTGTCACTTTCTTTTTTATTTTTTTTGGTTTTTAAGTTAAGTTTGTGAGATGAATAGAATTGTTTATGTTACTTCGGTGATGCTGAAAATTTGTAAATAGGGTGGTGCTGAAAATTTGGGTTTTTTATAATCTGTTGTCTTCAGAATTCAGACTTTGTGCAATAAAACAGTATTGGTGATGCTGCTCTTCCTCATTGTTATATCCAACTATCCAAGCAAAGAAGTCCAGAATAACAAACTTTTTCTACAATGATATGATAGGCTATGGACTCGGTTTGTGTCATGTACAAAGTTCAATTCTTTAAGGGTTGAAGACTTTTTTAACCAGTGTTGCCCTACTTCTATCATTTGCTAGCAGTGTAAGCATAATTTGGTGACTTTGTTCAGTAATCGAAGTTGGCATATATAAGCTAGCCTAACTTTCTCAAACGAGTATTGAGTTTGACTCATGAACTAGATTAATTGTGTTAGAAACCTAGTGATTTCTAATTGGGATGGACATGAATTTTAGGAAAATATATGATAATCGTAAGGAAATTGACTTAATTCGAAACAGCCACCATTTATAAAAAAATACTAAGAGAGAGAAAAAGTAGATATTTATAGAACTATAAAACTATTTTATTAGCCCACATAACCTTATTCTAATAGTTCTATTATTTCCAATATACATTAATAATTTCAACATATGTTAAATATGATTAACATGTTTGGAATTATAACTAATTAACTAAATACAACATTAAAACAATTATTATTATATACTTATAGGGGTTGCTAACAAATTAGTATGCATATTTTTTATTCCTCCCCTTGCATATAGCATATATTATAGAGATGCTTTTGGAGATCAATTTCCCTTGTGTGATAGGCTATGACAATTGTTTTGTTACTACTATTTTTCTCTATCTAATTTGTGCTTCATTGCATTAGCAAAAGTCTAATTTGATCCCTTTTTTTTCTTTTTTTCTTTTTTAAAGAAAGAATTTGATCTTATATTGGTTGATTATGGGTAAGGAAAAGTTAATTCTATATATATATATATATATATATATATTAAACAACACTTATATATGCACGGATTTTGAAGTATTTTTGCCTTCACATGTCATCCATCACCAGATAGATCATTCAAGGTTCCATGAATAATCCAGTATATAATGTCCTCCAGGTGATAGACGATATAAAATTATTTGATTTGGTGGAGTTCCTCCCACGAGGTTTATTTTGCAAAATATTGAGCTAAAGTGACTCCTTAATTATGTTTCACGTGCATGCAACTATGCAAGTGTAAACAAGGAAGTGAGGAACAAATCAATGGCCTCCTGGCTTAATGGCATCCCGCCCCCCATTTGTGAGACTTGAACAAAAAGGGGGGGGAGAGAGAGAGAGAGAAGAAAAATTAGCAAACAGTGAGATACAATTTTTTTTAACTCTCTCATCAATCAATTGATCAAGTTTTTAATTAGAGCTGCTTTGCAGGATCTCTAGATATGTATAATTCTAAGTTCAACTTTTATGCCCAATCACTATAGGTGCACAACTAATGGATAATATGTTCTCTCCCTATTAGCGGTTAAAATCTTTTATGATTTGGACCATTTAGCAATTCTGACAACTTAATAAACTAGAAATCCATGTTAATGAATAATGATCATATAAATGTAAGGTTCGTAATAGGATTATCTCAAAATACTTTGTTCTTAATGCTAATTAGTCATTAACAAGATTCACATGCCATAAAGAGCACCTATAAAAATATAGTGAAATTCAAATTCTTGAAAGCCACTCGATCTGTGCATTTAGGAGGAGGTTATAGTGGACGGAGTTGGTGTCACTGTGTGGTCTCTCTGTCTCTTTCTCCCCAAATTAGATTCTATTATCTGTACATTTACCCAGACGTGCCCACAACTATGTTAAATTTGAATTCAAGTAGTATAAATTTGTCATAAAGGATATGTTTGTATAATCTTTGTCAAAGGTGAAGAAGAGCTGTCAACGTCGGATGTCTACAGTCTACCTTTGAAAGGTCTGCTTTCAATTGATACGTTAAGGTTCAACAATTCGTGCAAGACCAAGAAATTCTTCTAAGAGAACAAATGGAGAATCTAAATGGATTTTGTCAATTTTGCGCGTGTTTGACAGTCCACTCTAGGCCTAAACTGTTCAGCCTTATTCACCTTTGTGTCCTCGCCGTAAACATTCTTTGGAGCCCTTGATTAATATGCTCTCTGATCAATCACCATGTGACTCTGTCCTTTGCAGAATGGTTTTGTAATGGAACCTTTTGTTTCCTTTAAGCCTCAGCCCTCAGGCATTTTGGCTGAGTCCTATATATGGATTTTTTTAATCCTTGCTACGGCCAGCAAATGATGAAGATTCTATCTGGATGTGACCATTATAACTTATACCAATAACAAACAAATGCCGAAGAGTCTTCCGACGTATATGGTGAATGTTGTTAGATTGACTAAAAGCATTCCGACTCTTGGCTATCATTATATTATCAAGCCTTATCAGGAAATTCAGGCTCTCTTTGAGATATGATTTTAGTGGATAGTGCAACCAAAGACTTATTCTCAAAGGAACAGCTTGTTCTTATTGCAAGGAATGGTGCCAGGCATCCAGAATGCTGGTGCAGGATGAGTGGCTTAAATGTGGAGCATGGTGATGATGTTTCAAACAAATTGGCTGCAACGTCCAATTTCCTTCCAATTCCTGCTGATTAGTTACGGCTTGCCTACTAATCTTGTAGTGAGGAACATTATTAAAAGTGGGAGAAGATACACCAAACCTGTTTGATGAAAGGGCCTGTGAGGGAATTGGAGCATATGATTGTGGAAAGCTCTGATGGTTTGGCCTATCATTCAGCTGTATTTCGAGTATACTTGATACATTTTCTTAATTTTATGTAAAACATTTTTAAAGGCGAAATATTTTTGTCAAGATGACACATGCTTGCCCTATATAAGCTAATTTTTTGGTAATTGAACTTATCAAGAGCATTGTGCAAAATCTCTTAGGAAGAAGATTGAAGTAAATTGACGAATTTAGCTAATAATACACCGACAAAATACTATTCATGAACAGCACCGTCGTATTTTGTAGATTTGTCCTCAACTTCAATAATAAAAGCAAATTTCATTCGTACCCTACAAACTCAACTCCTACAGTAAAAGCAGATATCTCTTCCCATTTTGGAGGGATCTTCAGGGAATTTTAAGTTTCTCCAGTTTATAAATTGGAAGTTTAGTCTTTGTTCTAAGGCATTCAATTTTTCTTAGCCATCCAGAGTTCAAAATAAGAGAACCCTCTAGCCTTTAGGTACTTTGCCATTTCTATTATAAAATAGTTTCAAAAATTATTCAAACTTTCAGTCATTTGTATTCATGCATGGCTTCAGTCAGCCAACAGTAGTTCAGGCTTTCAATCAAACTATCAGTTTTCTCTATTGTAAGTTTTATAATCATTATTATAGGTTTTTTGGTAAGCATTATTATAGGTTTTTATTTTCATATAATTTTTTTTTGGAATATACATGATGGCAACTGGCAACTGGCACAACAAAACATAAGGGTTGACCGTTGACTTGTGATTGGCTTAAGCTTTGTCTGAAGGGACACATAGCGAAGGGACACATAGCAAATTTCCAATCTTTCATCAATCTTCAATCAACAAAAGGAGTAACAAGTCTCCTCTTATTTTTCTATTCAAGCACAAGGGAAAGGGGAAATAATAAGTGAAGAGCCAAATAATGAACCAGAACTTGAGAGCTTTTGTGATTGGAGTAGTAGGTGCAGCCATCACCTTGTCTTCTTATTCACAGACTCTCATCTCTCCCACTCAGTGTGTCACAGTTGGCCTCCTTGTCCTCATGTTTGCCTTGATTGTCAGAGAAGGTTTCATATCTCTTTAATCTAAGTGTTGTTCCCTCTTAAATTTCAATGTATTCCCATGATTTGAATTGGTGAAGCTATTTTGGAGATTTAATGTAATCTGGTAATTTGCTTTTGATGTATTAGCTTCCTCTTCTTCCTTTGTGAATAACTCAATATGTTTCAATCTTTGCATATGCTTTAGATTCAAGTGGTTTCTTCATTGCTCTCTTATCCATTGTGGCTCTTGTTTTGTTGAAACATCAAGAATTTAATTCAGATCCAAGAGTTGGTGGCAGTAGTTTAATTTCTTTTAATGCAAAATTGAAAAGGCTCAGGACATTTTTTATTATTATTACCGAAATTGAGAATCATTTACAAAATGTCAATGAAAAGAATATCTGACAGATAAATTTCTTAGAGGCTAATTTATATGGACCTTGAAGTTAAGCTAGTGCTTTAAGTGGGTTCTTGTTGCAGTTTGGTTTGGATGAGTGTAGAAGAGATGGCAGCAAAGCAGAAAAATTGTATAACATGCCGTGTTGGCGTGTTGCTACTGGATTAAGTCCAGTACCGTGTTGTATCCACCTATCACTTATAGAATGTTCCATTTGAAAATAAAAAGGGGCCCTTTTTTTTTATGTGAACCTTCATAATAAGCTAAAATTTTGACTAATAATTTTTTCTGAGAGAAGAAGAAATTTCAATGATTTTATTTTCTCCATTTGGATAGAGTGAGGAAGGAAGGGGAGTAGAGTAGAGTAGAGTTAGCTGAAAATATACTATTTTTAGACTAAATTTATTCTATTCTACTCTATTATACTCTTCCTCTCTCCTCTTCAATTCAAATGGACCATAAGGTTATGAGTAATTTCAAAACTTAGAAACTCCGTTGCTCTGTATAAAGGACATCTATTGTAATAGTTTTAAGATACAGCGAAAGAAAGAGCCCTACATGATTGCAAAGCATTCAATTAGTTTACAACTATCTTTCTCCAAACTATTTTATTGTGGTAATTAAAGAGATCATTAATATGTAGTTTTAATCGCATAATTTTTTTTTCAATGAATTATGTAATTTGTTTAAATAATACACATAAATGGTTTTATAAATATATATAATGGGTTAATAAAAAAAATAAAAAAAATAAAAGAAGGAAATGTTTACGACTCTTTTTCTACGGACTTCATATCCGGGCCTTAAAGGCCCAAATTCGTGGACAAGTGAGATCAAGCCGTTAAGCTCATGGATCTTACGGAATAAGTCCTTTTATTGCAAACCAAATTCAAAAACGAAAGGCCAAAATCCATTGTCCATCACAAATGATCCTGTAAAGGGCCTAATAAACCGATTGGCTACGGACAACAAAAGGTCACAAAGCACATGCCATTCACAAATGAGCACGTGAACTTGCGGAAGGAGCGGTCCAACTCATCCACCCACAAGCATTAATTGCTTCCAACTATGCTCATTATTTTCAAAGAAGTCAATTGAATAATGTATTTTATCATTGTAAAAAGTTATTGGATGTTTAATTTCATTAGTTTAAAAAATATTTTTAAAATTTTTTATAGGAGAATAAAAAATTATTAATTTTTTTTATTATAATTTTTTTATATTTTGTATTGAAGTCGTATCAATTTTTTTTAATTAATATATTTACAAACGTCCTAAAAATACTTGTTAATAAGATATTTTATTATAACACTGTTGAAGTATGTGGAAACAATGAATTTTTCTCTTTGTAACTAAAACCAAGTATTACTTTCTTTTTACTAATTGAGTAAATAAAAGTTAATAGATGCTTGAAGAGAGCATTAGTTTAGTGAATATTTTTCAAAACTTTTTTATAGAAAAAAAAAAGTAATTGATTTTTTTTTTTACAACTTTTTTATAATTATATGTGAATAGAATCTTGACGAACTAAAGCTGCGTAAAAATTGAAACCATAGTAGAAGATTAAAACTGACTACCAACAACCAATAGAGAGGCATAGACCTATCAAAAAAAAAAAAGAGGCATAGAAACAAATAAAAGGTCAAATCAAAGAATTTGTAGAAAGAGTAAATGCAATTCTATTTGAATTTTCTCAGAAAATATTAAATCTAATTTAATTAGTATTTGTTTAATGTTGAATTGTTTTTGCCTAATAGAAGTTGCGATAGGTGAATTCTTGCTAGTTTCAACTAGTAGGCAACAATTTGTACTCTTTACAATTTTGAGGCTTTAAGATGCAAGTTTGGAGAAAACAGAGTTTGTCAAAAGTTCCAAAAAAATATAGAACTTCCATTCTATTATAATATTACTTGTCATTAATTTGTGGGGAATAGAATTGCAAAATTTAAAAAAAAAAATTATATAAAAAGAAAATGCTAACAAATACCCTTAAAGTAATGGTTAATAATTTATTTAAAGAAAATTTTTATGTAAAAAGAAAAAAAGACAAAACTTAGGTACAGTACCTTAAGTATTGTTCTTTAGGTTCCCATTTTAAGATTTAGTCATGTGTTACTTAATTAAAAAAATATACTTCCATTCTATGAGGAAAAATCTACATGGCAGAATCTTAAAAGAGAAATCTAAGGAACAACACCTAAGTATTGTACCTAAGTCTTGCCCTTAGAAAAAAAAAGTAAATAATGTTTTGGCAACTTTTTCCATTTCTCATAAAAGTGGTGTCAAAATTTTTCTAAAATGGATTGTTAATTATTGCTTTAAGGGCATCCGTTAGCATGACCCTACAATAAATAGTAAATAATAATATTAATAAATTTATTCACCCAAATTAACATCATTTATCTTATATTAGATAAAGGTTATAACTACCGTACACCCTTAGTGCGATGATCAGGGGGTAAGGAACATGGTTCAAGTTTCTAGAAATGAGGTTTCACATACATATACTTAGATTAAGTTAGAGTATAATTTCTATCTTGTATAAAAAAGATAAAGATTATGTACTTTTTTTTTATAATGAAAATAAGGGTTATGTACTTATGTTTCTCTCAATTATTGAACAATATTATTGTATAATAGTAATAGTGAAATAAAAGTTACTTAACTAGACTTACGAGGAACCCAAGTACCCAACAAAGGTTGCATTAAACCTGTATGATTAGTGAACAGTGAACTGTGAACATTTGGGGTGATTTGGTTATCCTCATCCATGAACTTGAACAGAGACGGAATGAAACATCTAAGATTTAATAATCTATTCAAAAAAATTAATCAACCAAAGCATGTCAAAAATTCTCAGCACTTACAAAAGTAACCTTTAAAGAAAACCAATCAAAAGTTAATTAGAGTAGACCAAACATAATTTAATCAAAATTTATAATAAAAAAATTATTTAATCTTGAGTTTTTGTAGTTGATTCGATCATGTGTGATAGGCAAGTTTTAACTAATTCCAACCATGATATAATAATTTAGTCATTTTATAGTTTTAAAATTTAGAACATAAATGTGGAAAAACTGGGACTTTTAAGAGCTGACAAGACACCGCAAGAAGAAGTCTTAGTATCCGTTTGGATTGCATCTGGCGTCCCAAGTCTTTGTGTTTGGCGTTTAAATAGTGGGTCATGTGCATTGTTCACAGGACCCGCAAGTACTTCTTTCAGCAAAAATAACTTTAAAACTGGATTTTACGACACTATTCACACATTTAAAAATTATTTTATTATAGTGTTTTCAGTTTTTAGCAATAAGCGATATCTAAACAGACCCTTAATCTAATATTTTCATCTCACCGTCATGCTATTAGAAAGCAAAAAAGCCTAGAGATATAGTAGATTTCACAACATTTTCACAACACTATTATTTTGAGTTGTAATGGGTTCTGATAAAATTTTTATTTTATTTTATTTTGACTTATGATGAGTTCACATCTCGCTTGTCGTGAAAATGTTGTGACATTTTTATTGTGTGGTCGAAGAACTTGCTATTACGTACATTGAATGAGTAATTCAATAACTTGAGAGAGTGTAAAACGTGGAGAAAGGTTAGCAAATTCAGCTAAGGTTCAGGCTTGACCTAGACCCAGACCCAGGACATGGTATAAATCACAGATTTTTTTTTTTTTTGTGGTAAAAGGTATAAATCACAGATGCTTATCATGTGGGCATGACTATGAAGACTTTCCCTTGTTTCCCTTCTCACACGTGCCGTGCATGGAACGAAAAAGAAATTGTTCTAGTAATTCCAAATACCAGGCAATACGTATCATTACTACTTTTCCAAGCATTCACTGAGGAAATTACTGTGACAATTTCATAATCAAGTCACTCTCCATGGGTCTATAATGACCTCAGGGTGGATACATACACTATAACAGAGATAATGCATACGAATGAATTAGATACATTCTCAAGCCTTGTCAACGAAGGGAAAGGCATTATCTATTTTAGAGAAACCGGTCAACTATTTCGTGGAAAATTAATGTATGTCATTAAAATAACAACCACTGCATGGAAAACAAAGACAATAGGCCGCCCATAAACACTGTAAGGTCACTTCCAGGAAACTTCACTACAATTTCCTTCTCCCTTCATGATCAGTGCAGTCAACCAAAGCTTGGGAAAACAGGCAGATTCCTTGCAAATCCTATAAAGAATTAAATAAACAAAGACAAAGAAAAGCAGGCCAGCCTGATACACATTTATTTTTAATTTCAAATGCTTCCAACAACAAAAATTTCCTAATTAGTGGGAGTAGAGAAGAAAGTTCCCAGCATGACATGTCTCCAAATGACCATTTCTTAAACAATTTTTCATTCTCATTCCAACCTCACCTAAAAAAGACTTGTAGAACCACACAAGTACCTTCCCTCTTTAATTTCATACCTGACTATTGTGATGTCTTCAAATACAAGACTGAATCCAAAAGGTTCGTTTATTATATATAGCAATATCCTACACCATTCCTCAACACCATTTACCTGCAAATTAAGTTGCAAATAATTCTTTCATCTTTTCCTTCAATACTTTGCCGAATAACGTTTCATTCTTGACACTAGGTAGAGACTTGATAAATATCTATGACTCTTTCTTTGATCCATAACAGTATTACAATGGAGAACAAACCATCAGTTAACAACGGTTCCTCTTTCCTGATGTGTTTTTGGTTTGAAAACCCTTTGTTCACAATTTTTGGGGTCATCACACGAAAGTTTTTGTCAAGATTTTGGTGTTCTCTCCAATCCCAACTCAACTTTGGTAACTCAAACGTTTGGCCTGAGGACAAGAATCCAGGTTCTGAGTTGAGGCAGCTGCAACAGACTTGTGCTGCTTGCCCAAGTGAAAAGAAAGACGATGAAAGCTTGAGCAGAGGAGACGTTGAAACGATCATGGAAAGATTGGGAATTTGTTGCAGCCCAGAAGGTGAACTTCAAGTGAGGTTCAGTTCCAAGGAGCTTTCAGAGCTGTTTGACGAGAAGGAGCCGAGCTTGGAGGAGGTGAAGGAAGCTTTTGATGTGTTTGATGAGAACAGAGATGGGTTCATTGATGCAAGGGAATTGCAGAGAGTTCTCCGTAATTTAGGCTTAAAGGAAGGAGAAGAGCTACATAACTGTGAGAAAATGATCATGGCATTCAATGAAAAAGGAGATGGAAGGATAGATTTCAATGGATTTGTAAAATTCATGGAGAAATGTCTAAGTTGAATGGCAAAATTTAGGTACAGGACTATTATACGTAATAAACTGTATCTACGTTTTACCCTTGGAAATATATCAAACATACTCAATTTTTCACTTCCATCGATCAATATTATGTAATTCTTTTCTTTTCTTTTTCGTGTGTAATTCCAATATGGATTTCTATTGTAACTATTATCATTATTATAATTTAGATCTTAAAAGGTTCTCATGTGCTAAATCAAACATTACAGCCATTCTTTTCAACTTAATAAAAGCTCATATCTGGTACACAAAACTCTCATTTTTGTAGAACATGGACAAGGTGATTTGTAAGAAGCTTTGCCTCCAATCTTGGAGAGATTGATTCCCAAACTCAAATTCACAATACATTGCTTGGGCAAAGGGTTCTTGTCATCAGGACACCAAAACACTCCTCAACTTAATATCAACTTAAAAAAACTTATCTAACAACAAGTGATAATTTTGATTTACTCAAAATGGGACCAATCCTTGACATGACACCCTAAAGCACCTTTAGTAATTGCTTCGCCCCATAATTTTATTTATTTATTTATCTTGTAACTCCTGCCTGATGAGAAGTATATCAATTTAGAAATAATTTCTATCTCCCGTAGTTCTTATTAACTGAAATGGTTTCCCTATGGTGAAGTTTACTAAAATAGACCACCAAAAAAAAAACTATTAAGTACTAACAACTCCGAACTTTTCTCTTCAAACCAAGGAGTTCAAGTCGAGCCAGCAACTGTAGCAAATTTATAGTCCTACCAGATAACACAGAAAGACTATCTGGCAAACATGTTATTTGGAAAACACAATTCAACGTCAAGGCAAAACTTTTTCTTTATAACTCTGTTGAGATACTGCTTTAAGCAAGTACACAAACATTGGTGGTGCTTTGATAGAAATTAAATCTTCTACATGATGCTATATATCAAAGATGCAGGGGTTTGTGAAATTACTTCATCCGGCTTAAAAAGGAAAAGTAGCTGGGCACAATCCCAGATTAACTTCAGAAAAGTTGAAAGCTTCAGCTCACTCTCCATTTTTCTGTAGCTAATCCTATATTTCAGAGTATAATGTTCCCACCTGACCTTGCCTAAAGGCTGTAGCAGACTAATCAGGATGACTCAAGAGGCCAATGCTCGATTTCCTCAACCCAAAAGGTGAAAACTAATTCAAAATGACTTTCTAACCATCAACAAAGTGGAAATAGGATCAAAATATCACACACCACTTAAATAGCTAGGTTAATTACCTACATGAGGTCCCAGAAGCATGCATCTCCATAGGCTGTGTGCAATATTCTTCAGCAGAGGAGGGGGCGACGAGAGAATGATCACAAGGTTCCATAATAATCATACATAGGACTAAAAAGTCATCAAAGTGTCACCAGCAATCTGCACAAGAACTCACTCATTTTGAAAATGATTGGCATCTATAACAAGTATCAACCTGTTTGTGACCTTCAAAAGTAATTTCGAGCTCTATGGCAATCACTGCACATTCTAAGGTACTCTGTTTTTTTTTGATAATCCACTCTCAGGTACTTAATTACACAGATGGGTGCTTCCAAAGGTGTGTTCATGAGACCAGATGCTATGGCCAGCTTCTCACTGAGATAACTAAAGATTATCTTCCTTCAGCTCATCTTCTACATCATGCAGTACTGCCGCAATATCTGACGAATGCCCCAATGATTTTAATCCTAGCCACCAATTACCCTACTTTCTCATATATTTGACTAGATTTTATGTTTTTGTAATGGTTAATATTGCTAATCTAAATCCAGTTCACCCCAAGTTCTTTCTTGGTGTTTCTCTCTCATCAATTTTCGAATCTTTATGACTCCATCCCACTTCTCTGCCTTGGCAATACATATTTGATGATAGTATATATGTCCTCACATCATGAGGGTTCTTCTGCTTGACAGATTTTACAATTTGCTTCCCTCTACCATAATGCATAAAATTATGCACATATCATTGCATTCCAGGTAATAGTATCTCCAAATATCATATCTGAGAACTTTTTATTTGCTTCATTGATGTCGCCACTCTTGGAATACATAATGACCAAAGCATTCCCAACAATGATATTGTCCTCGAAACCTGACTTCTTGGCAAAGTAATATTAGCTCCAAGTCTTGATGCAGAATAACCTGCACTGGAGTTCACCGAAATAGAAAAAGTATACATACTCATTCGGCTTAACGTTTACAATTTTCATAACCACTTTGCAAGTAAGCAGTCATGATTTATTTCCAGGAGACCATATTCAATTAAGCAAACAATCAAAAACTTCCCTTGTATTCAGAGTTTTACCACATTTCCCGTACATATCAACAATTGCACTACTAAAATAGACATCGCGTTCAAGGTCTCTCTTCACCATCTTACCATGAACGTGCTAACCAAACCTCAAATCTTTAAGACAAGCACAAGGCCAAAAATGGTTAAATAAGTGACATTATCTCAGACCACACTTATCCAAAACTTGCATAGCTTCCCATAGATACCTAGGTTCTATGAGTCCATTAATGCCCGAATTGTAGAGAAAAACAACAAAGTCTCTGTCTCAAAACTTTTGGGAGACATGAACTCTAAATAGACTAATTAAGGTCAATCACATATATTCTAATGACTAAATTGTAAGGGAACAAAATTTATCTCATCAAAGCATATTATTCAAAATTAACCTGCATAGCGCCATCCACATCCGAACAGCTCAAGTACATGTGATTTAACAATTAAGTGCATTCTTGACATGATATTCCTTTCAAGCATTTGATCAAAAACACTTGGTGGGTAGTACATATTTTATCACATTTTGCACAGATATTGATCAATGAGTTTGTTTGAATACGTCACCGTTTTTGGAGTGTTGACTGCTTGTGATGAACATGGCATGGATCATCTTTCATACAATTTAAAAAATGTGTATGTTAGATAATTCCGTAACTTCCGTTATGCCATGTATTTAATACACGTTAGGTATTCTGGGAGCAAGGTGAATGCTGCTTAGACTTTTTTCTGCTTGATTTTTTTTTTTTCTTTTTTTGGATAAATTGTTTTGGCTAGTAACTTTAATGCACCCATCTTTTTTCTCCAAAAAAAAAAAAAAAAAAAAAGTGCACCCATCTTGGCATCTTGCAGTGGCAAAAGCATAAGAAAAAATCTGAAGAAGGTAAAGCACAAAAGATTGCTTTGCTAAGTAGTTTTCTACATAGCGAAATTTTAAAAGAATTTTCAAAAATTATAAAATGAACAGCTTTGTGGTTTTGTAGGAGAATGGTCAATCTAGAAAATGCTAATTTTATATTATCCAAGCTAGAATTATGCAATATTTGTAATCACACCAATTGCCCAATGCTAAAGTTAATTATGTAGCCTTTTTTTTAATTTAAAAAAACAAAAATAATTTAATGATTTTTTTGATTATTTGATAATGGGGTATTCGTTGAAAAAATTTTAAAAAAAAATTAATTCATTTGAACTATAAGGCTCTTGACATAAATAATTTAATACAGGTTATTGAAAAATTGGATTTGTTAGATGCAAAAACTAAAAATTATTATAAGATGGTCAAATTTGTCAAGCTCTTCCATGAAAATGAGTGATTATTATTATAGTCTAACATTATCATGGTATCATTTTATATTATTTTAGAGTTTGGCTTACCTCCAGTACTTTTTTAATTGGAATCTCATCAATATATATATAAAAGCATAGACTGCCAAGTGGTACATCCTTTGCAATAGTCTTTTTATTGACTTTCCTCCCACCTTCTCTCAACTCATCATCTCTCCCATCAAATCCAATTGGCTAACAATAAATTGTCGCTAGCTTGGAATTAATAACCAATTACTCACGTTCAATGCTTCTTCTCAATATTTTGGACTTTCCAAGTTAATTCATTTCACTATTACTATCTTCCCCACTTTATTCCCTACTTTATTCTCTTCTTAACCTTCAGCTGTCCTTTGGAATTTTCACAGAACCTTCAGTTTTCTAAAACAGTCAAGAAGGACGCATGAATGTAATGATCTATACATCACTAGCATCAACTTTTGTCTATTGGTCATCTATGGTAATACCTCTCATATGTCATACTAAGAATCGACTCTTATGAGTGTCATATGTCATATCTAAGAATCGACTCTTATGAGTGATTAGGAAAGCAATGGGTTTTCATTGTTTTCTTAATTCAACCAGTGTTTAAGGTAAAATTCATATTTTTAATTAATCCATTGTATAGGTAGCAATCGTTTATCAAGAGTGATTATAATTATTGATTTTTGGTTTTTGTTTTTGTTAATTTAATTGTGGGAATACTATGCTTTTGTTGGTCTTCAATTTATAAACTTGAAGTTGGTAATAATTAATGGAAACCTTCATCCTGTTAATATTCTTCCATTACAATACATTTCTCATTGTTCACTATGCATTATCATGAAGATTGATAGAATTTGAATAACAAATTGAGTTAGCTAATTTCTTTTTTGATCAAATTGAGTTAGCTAACTTAGAGCATAAGGTTTGATCCACTTGAATTTTCACTCTTCAAATAGAAAGAAAAAAAAAACCAACAATTTTGATTTTCTTCATATTTTTTTAATGGTGGTTTTTTTTTTTAAAATTGGTTTTGATTTGTGGTGCTTTTGTAGTTGCCATTGGTGAATAATGTAAAAGTAGATCCAATAGTTGTGCAAATTGATAGGCTCGATTTGATTCTACA
This sequence comes from Quercus aquifolioides, assembly GCA_019022515.1. Classification (NCBI taxonomy): domain Eukaryota; kingdom Viridiplantae; phylum Streptophyta; class Magnoliopsida; order Fagales; family Fagaceae; genus Quercus; species Quercus aquifolioides. The sequence goes on along the minus strand of CM032327.1, from coordinate 23,114,043 downwards.
GGAGAACTCTGATGTGGATGCATATAAGAGTCCGGTCAGGTATTGTTAGTTACTTGCTAACTTGCTTAATGTTATGTTGTTCTATATGAGAGAGAGATTCATTAGATTTTTAGTATGTTAATGCTTACAATAATTGTTTGTTAAAAATGTTTTCAAGAGATGAATGCACCCTGCTTTGCCCAGTTGACATGATGTAAATGTTGCTCTGTTTGCAATATATCAAGAAGTCTATATTACTTCCAGATATTTAGCAAAACAAACATTGAAGATTTCCCTTTATTTGTGTTTAAGGAATATTAACAATTTGGAGGCTCTATGCTGGATATTTCTAAAATCTATGTGTCAAAAATTGTGTTGTTGCTTTAAATTGAGAAGGAAGATCAGAACTTTTCTCCTTTGACTTTTATTTTAGTTAAATCATTTTTACCCTTCATTAATTATTTTGTTTTGTATTTATATTATAATTTTCTCTTGACAAATTGGAATTTTAATACATCTCATTTGCCTTATGTCAAAGGCTTTAACAAAATATTGGCAAAACCCCCCAAAAAAAAAAGAAAAAAGAAAAAGGGCTAAGTTGAAATTTATCAAGGAGTTTGCAGCTGGTAAGCAATATGAAATAGGCTATGGAGAAGAAGAGAAGTTTTGCTTCAAAATAGTTCCATCCATAGTCACTCTATGCCATGGTGATGCTGGTAAGTGAATAAAAAAGTTCAGCATGTACTAAACGCTTTTATTTTTTAATTAAATTTTTAACCTTTATTTTTAAAATGCATACACTGATAGTTCTCTATTCTTGCTCTCTATGTCTATCATTTTCTCATGTTCTCTTGCATATTCACCAGGGCCTACACAGACTTTAAACCCAGAAAGCCATGAACATTTTCCAGCTCAGGCCCATATTTAGCTCAGCCTTTCGCTTGCCCCAAGGATAAATGTTATGTTAATGAAAATTTTTATTGATGCAACACATAACTGATTACTGAATGTCTCTGATATATTGAGAAATTCTTATTGAAAATTTAATTGCAATATTTTTATGAATTGATAAAATGGTGTTACTTAATGTTATTACTTTTAACTTATGTTCAACATTCTGTTTAACCTTTTTATACAGTAGTTTATAACAATATCCGCGCTTCGCGCGGGCCCTCTACTATTTTTTTTTTAAATGAGAAATTGTCATATTTTCTACTAACTAAATAAAATGTGGAAATTAAAATCAACTACCACTTGCTATTATATATTTAAAACAAAAAGACATATCCAGTTAAAAAAGTATTGAAGATAAGTCAAACTTATTATTTTATTACTTGTGCTTGGGAGTAAGCCATTCTTTAACTTCCAAACCAATTCTCTAACTTCTCTGACTTTTCATTCTTGTAATTTTTTGGCCCTAAATCTACTGGTTTTTATTTATTTTTTTATTTTTTTAATGAGAGAAATCAGATAGTGCGACTAAATCGTAAAACTCTTTAACTTTTTTTTACGTTTTTTTTTTTTTTTTTGAGAGATACCGTAGAATGAAATCTTTTTCTTAGTATAGTATAATACCATAAAAAAAAATTAATAAACTTTTTAGTATTGTATAATTGGATAAGATGGACCGTACGTAACTTATCCTTTTGTTGCAATAAAATTTTATGTGCGTGTGTGCAAAGTAACACATTGTTGGGATTAATACCAAACCATGATGTTCATATGAATATATCGATGTGTTGGGACTAATATACCATGACCGGCATTGTCATAAATATTATTATGATTTAGTATTTATATATAGGAGAGTTTTACATTGACAAGCTGTGTGTGTGTGTGTTTTTTAATCTCAGGTGCTTTGAATTGAATGAATGTGTTGATCGACTAGACTATTAAACAATTAAACCCTTTTCTAGATTGATGTGCCCCTTAAGATTTTGGGAAAACACTACAGTGCGTTGCTTTTTTTTTTCTTTTCTTTTTTTTTAAGGAGCAATGTTTTCACGCTGGTTTTTAAATAAAACTTCAAAGAGCTCTACAGAAAAGTCCTAATTATTTTATATGCAAATGTCAAACCCAAAACGTGTTAACAAGTTTATAGACTTGAATGATTTTATTAATTAAGCTTACTTTCAACTTCAATAAGATTATTAAATTTTCAGTTATGGAAGAACTAGAAAACCATTTCTTTACTGGTCAGCCATAAAAAAATTGTTTGCCAAGGTAGGCCTAGGTAATGTGATTATGAAGTCTGGGCTTTTGTCCTAGAGCCCAAGAAACATGACTACCTTAAATCTATGGCAAATCAATGAAGTGGCCACCCATGCAAACATGGGCCAACTAGAAATTCTGTCTGATCAATATATACAACGTGGGATGTAATTGTAACTACCAAAATTCAATTAAGAATGTTGTCTCGTAAAGAACCGTTACGTGGGTCCATTATCTATCCCAATGTCCTCATTAGGCCCCATCACTTTCCCTAGTAATTTAGCCAACTTGCAGGCTAACACCATTTTAAAATTAGCTTCCTAATAGCTGAATTGACCAACTAATCTTCTCTATAATCACCTTATTTAATTAGAATATAAATTTTTTTTTTTAAATGACATATCCAGTGCAAATGACTCTCACGTCTAAGGGGGTTTTAAATAGATGATTGATAAATAATCTTATTCACAATTTTGGAGAGTTTAATTCTCGTACTCAAACTCAAATCATGATCACTTATACGGAAGCACTTATTATCGCCCCAAGACCTCGCCTCTTAATTAAACAAGATATAATATTTGCTCTAAAGTCATAGTTGGGGCTCACTGCTATATTTGTGAAAACCAAATTAAATTATTAGGAAACCGCGTTTGATTGTACTGTTAATATTCTTATGACATGGAACAGAAGTATCTAGCTTGTGACGGTGCAATTACTGTAGTATTTGGATACAGCTTGGCTAGATACATAGATGTGAGTAGCATGCCAATGCTAATTAAAGGTATGGGGTCTCTATGTCTAACGTGATTCTGGGTATTGGTGTATATATAAAACAATTTAACCATAGGTGAACGAAAACGACGTACCTTAGAAATGATAGAATTTTTTTTTTTTATCCAAAGCAACTATATATAAATGGGTAGAATCTTGACTAGTCGACTTTGATATACATTTCTTCCTATTGCAGGAACGTATATTCATTAAAGTTGGGAAATGCTTGCACAATGCACACTCAAACTTTATTCCTTGCTTTTTAACGAAACCAAAGCGAATTGCATTAGCCATTGCGACAAATTTGTTTGGAAACTTAAAAGAAGAAATCCTCGCTAATGTTGCAAAAGACTATGAGGGAACAAGGCCAGAGTGCCAATCCTCGCACTAAAATGCCAGCAAAAAAATGACTTCAAAGAAGAAGTAATCATCATAGCGAAAAATATTTTGACCAAGAGCTATGATTATCATAACCTTTATTGAAATTCTTTACCCATTTTACATGGCTATTTGTAATGTCACACATCATTTATTTGTCACATGATGCATCTATCAAATTTTTTTTTTCTTCTAAATATTATACAAGCTTGAGATCGATACTATATATAATGCACGTAAATGATAAGTCAATATATAAGTTAGAATTAAAATTTTATTACAAAATGTTTACAAATTGATGTGGTAATATATATAATTGGTGAACTTTAGCAACATAATAAAATAATATTTGAATTACTTTTTATGATTGATAATGTAGCGGGCAAAAAATGGACAGCTAAAAAGAAACCACGTGAGCGCTAACGTGTTATTTTTGCACAAATAATATATTTCTAGAGGTGGAAAGCAAGATCCCCTTTTTAGTACCCTGACTCCAACGCAACAAGTAATGAACAAATCAATTTATAGTATGTGAATTTCAAGCTGAAGAGAGAAAGAAAAACTCTATTTTTATTAAGTGTTTGACCTCAGGGTAGTCCAAGGAAGGGTTCTACAGTTGGTTAGTTCACCTATCCTTGCGTTCTCCCTTTCTCTCCTATTTCTCTTTCTTTCTTTCTTTTTTCGATTCAGACATTTCCTAGTTTTATATAGTTAGCTGGAATGCATCTGGACTTTACGTTTGAAGGGTTAGGATTTCACTTCCTTGATACTTGTCCCATCAAGGCCTTACTTAGCAGGCCTTCTGAAGTTTTTAGTTGTGTGGCCGCTATTCATGGTCATTTAGCCATTAATGTGGCCAAGCAAGTGGTTGCAATGCATTTAATGCGGAGGGGGTTGCTGCATTGTCCTTCCTTTTTCTTCTCCTCCTTGTTCAGAACCTAGTTACCATCGTCTCCTTGGGGATTGCACTAGGTTTCCTTCATTCCGAATTCTCAGCCTTCCCGAGATCAAGTAGGAACCCTTGGCATCGTCATCAGCGAAATCATCCCAAACCCCTTACTAGTTAAACGAGTCCTCTCCTCGGACTTACTCTCACTGCCTCCATTAGCCACTTCTGATCCTTGTCCCCCCACAGATAACATATCAATTTGTAAGCATTACATAATAAAATACATGGTATCTCTAGCATCACTTAAAAATTTATGCCAGCAATTAATATATCCATTATTTATTAGTATAAACTCACCATTTAAGATATAATAAGTTTAATGGCACAATAAATTTCACAACCTCTTTTACAATTATTAAAATATTGTGATTACTATATAATAAAATTTATATTAGTGACAAACATATATTTATATAATGAGATAATATGTTTTGATTAGTAAAATTATATAAAAGTAATGTTACACCAATCACAATGTGCAAATATACTACATTTTATTTTTGTCTTAACATTCTCTTTTAGATATATTAATTTCAACCTTTGATTCTTTTGAAGAAAAGAGTTTTCTTTTGAGTGGTGCACCTTATATGTGTGCACTGTTCACCTTCTTTTTTTTTGGTTGAGAAAACACTGTTCACCTTCTTTTTTTTTGGTTGAGAAAACACTGTTCACCTTATCTCTTGCCACATATCACTTTCCCACTAGCCAGAGCTCCTATTTTATAAGGTTCTGGTTTTTCTTATTTACTCTTATAGTCTTGTAGAGCCTAGTTTGTGTCTTCACGTGTACTTTGAAGCTAAAAAACAAGGCGTATTATTGAGACATTAAGTGCTCAACTTGACGCCAAACAGGGAATAAAAAGAAGGTCCAAAAAAACTGTACACTTTCATTGCGTTGATTTTGTCCAGATGAATAAAATTCGCATGAAATTAAAACTCTTGCAGTAGGGCATTTGGCCTTGGGACCAGAATATTTGTGGCTCCCTTTACTGTCTCGCTGCTTTCACAGCTACCATATATAAAAAAAAAAATTATATATATATATATATATATATTTGAAAAAACAAATTATGAAAAAATCTACTAGCACCAAACCAGGGACAGAGCCAAAACTTAGAGTTAGGGAGTTATTTTGATGCTAGTTATGTACAGTGATTTCGGCTTCCGACTCTGCTACTGCTTAGCTACTGGTTGTTCAAAATTTTTTAAAGGGTCAGATTGTTTGTTTTGGATAAAATTGGTTGATTAGTCTTAATTTTTTTTTAGTTTTACTATTGGTAATTTTGTTGTTGGACTAATTTTTTTGGACTTTTATATTTTGTTTTAGATTTGGTCTTTAAAATGGAGAAAATGTTAGAGTTACAAACTTTTTTACAAATTATTGTTGATATGAGGAGTAGTTATTGGTAAGTAAAAAAATAATATAAATGGTAGGTTCAAATGCAAACCAAAAAGAATTTGCTACGTTAACAGTTTGTAAAAATGTTATAGAAAAATTTATGACTATAACAATACTCTTAAAAGAATCAATGATATTGTTAAGGAGACAAAAATGTAATTTTATAAAACAAAATTGCTAAAATTAATACCCACATATATAATAATTTTTTTTTAAAAAAAAAAATTGGGGGCCCAACCATGGCTCCGTCCATGGCACCAACTGTTCGGCCAAATATTTCACTCCATGGCTTTGAGATAAATATATGTGTGAGAGAATATGATTTTTTAAAAAGAAAAATCAAATTCAATAAGTGACTTTAGTAGGCTAAAATACCTTGGAAAAAGTTAACAAATATTCTAAGTATATTGATTTATAAAAAAAAAATTATAAAAAATGAAAAAAAAAAAAAAAAAGCTTTTTTTATAATTTTTTATTTTTTTCATAAAAATAATATCAAATTTTTTCTAAAATTATCATTTAACAAATATACTAAAAAAACCGGTCAATAATACTCAAAAATATTATGTCCATAATATTACTTTTCCATCTGCTACGAACATTTTACTTTAGTAAAAGCATTGTCCTCTGTTTCATATATGGACCATGCATGCAGACAGTAAGACAAAAGGTTAAATTATGCACACGTACCTTGTTGTCTTTTATGGTGGATTTCGGATATCATTTCCAAACTGTATGACCATATCTTAATGTTTTACTTTCTTACACGTACACTAAAATAATTAAGTTCATCATAATGGAGACAAGCAAAACATGAACCGGTGAACCTACCTGCCGCCAAAGCGTACCCTCCAACTATTAAAGAAAAAAAAGAAAGAAAAAAAGAAAGAAGAAGGTACCCTCCAATTTAAGATCCATACAGCAAACTTTCCAATACATAGATCATATTCTAAAAGACTGTTCTTTAAATTTTGAACGATTTTAGACCCCTTAAAACAACCAGATTAACCTAGTTAATTAGCCACGTGATTAACTTAGTCAAATTATTTAAATCTAGGTTAACAAATCAAACAATCATATCAATTATATAAAGTAGCGGAAAAGTAAATAACACAATGATATGATGACCCAGGAAACCACACGGTAAAAACCTGGGGAGGATTTGACCTAGCTATCCTCAAGGTAAACTTGAATCCACTATATGAAAGAATCGAAGTTCATACAAAAGGACTTACAAGCTCCCCGCTTGACTTCCTAATGCTACCCACCAGTAGAACTTACTGACACGACCACGTGCAAGCTCCGAATCCACGGACTCCTTCTTTCTTGGATTCTCCACAAGATACAAGCACCCCCGCTTGTGTTTCTTTAAGCTCCAATGGCAGCAACTGAGTTGATCATCAAGATGTTGAAATAATCTCTACCTTGAAAACCCTAAGTTTATGTGAAGAAAAGTTCCTCAATGATCTCACAAGAGATTCACACAAACAGCAAAGTATGAGCAACAATACACTCAGAGCAACTCACTAAAACGTGGCTAGGGTTTTGCCTTATATACCTAGAGCAAAAACATAAAACCCTAAACGTTTAATGAGGTAGGGCTGAGTTGGAAAAATCTGCAGAAAAACATTCTGCCCGAGATTCGATCGATCGAGTCTTTCTTTTGATCGATCGAGTCTTTCTTTTGATCGATCGAGTCAGGCCGAAATGCACCAATGCATCTGCAGCCTCTCGATTCCAACTTTACATGAAAGACACAACTTTGAGCAAGCCTAAACAAGACTAAACAACCTGTTTTGATTATGGTTTGCCAACAATACAAATTAGAGTTCTAAATACATAAATTCGTAAATCTTTAAAACCTAACAAATTTCATTTTTAAAATTCAATCATGTGATTGTATTTAATTAAAAATATACTTTCATCTCATGAGAAAAAAGTCATATGACTGAATCTTAAAAAAGGAATTTAAAGTACATCACTTAAGTATTGTACTTAAGTTTTGTCTTATTCCAAAATGTTGACAATTTTTTTGAGAAACAAACTCTATACCATAGGTTATAATGCATATAATTAATGCTCAAATATATTTGTTAAATCATCATTTTTTTTTTTGGAGTAATTTCATTTATAATATGAATTATTATCTTAATGTTATTTATTCCTATCAAAATAGTATGTATATACAAATATAATATTATATAAAAGTCATCTATTAAAAATTAAAACACACAAGAGGTCGTGCACTCCTATTTAATTCTGCCTTACCTTAATATGAGTTATCCGGTAAAACATGTGTGTTATGTGTATGCAAAGTTACAAACAATGAGAGAAACAATTTTTTTTTTTTAATAACATTATTGATAGGGTAAAATCTGCTACACACAATGTGTGTACGTAATAACCACCGCTTTTAATGATAAGATAATCGCACAACATTTTCAAAAAATGAACAATAATAATTGAAATATGAACTTAATTTTCTATTAAAATAATATAGAATCAATTTATTGATTAGTTAGAGTTACATATGCACCCGCTCAAAGAAAATCCCAACTCGACTACTGATTAATAGGTGTTAGTTTTTCTTTTTTCCAACCAATTAAAGTATTAATGGGACATGGTTATAGGGTATAATATGATCGTTTCTTGCTTTTTGAATTTTAGGTTTTTACTTAACCAGTGCTAAGAGAAAACTACTATACATGAGTAAAAGGAAAATGGTATTTGCTTATAAATAATACTACTTTCTAATTTCTTTTATTTCCACCATGGATAAATGAAATATTAGGGGTGCCAACTATAGATTACTGTTTAGATATGCAATGGTAGTAATACTCAAAAAAAGAAAATAGTAATGGTTATTACTCTTTTGAGTGATGGAAATAATGGTATTTGGAATTTTGGAGTATTAAGATTAATGTATTAGACAGCCAATATTATACAACAGTCATTTTTTTTATAGGAACATTGGTCACGAATCACGAGGATACCTCTAAATATCACAAAAGTTGTGCCGCCATATATAGTTACACATTAGCCATGAGGGCACATCTACATTATTATAACAAAGCTATGGGTAAAAGCCAATTTGTTAACAATCTACGTTAGTAGTAATTTATTACTATTACCAATTTGTACTTTATTACTATTACCAATTTCTATTCGTGCAATTGCTGTCTGCTGTTGTTATGAGGTCGTAGATAAAACTTAAAACGTGTTACTACGATCATACTTGGATGGGGAAGTTACTTTGGTTACTCCTTGTACCAATTTTTTCTTATTAAAAATAAAAAATAAAGGGTTTAAGGCTTTTAGCAATAAACTCTTTGCACGTGCAGTACAAATAATGTCTCTGAAAAATGATGCCTTCAATAATAGTTGAGAATACATCATCCTTGGCTAGAAAAAGTTAAATTCTACTATTAAATTCAAGTAATAGCTTAAATGCAGACAGAGGCACATGCAGCTTATTAAAGCGTGTGAGTGTGACTATAACCTTACAGAAGTAAGCATGGATGCCATCTGATATAAAGCACTATTGAATACTTCCATAATTTGATGTCTGGCGGCATGTAGTAAATAATTATACTACCAAAGTTCCATTAACAGAATATCTCTCTCTCTCTGCTAATTAAACAAGTTCTACAGGCTTCAAAACAAAGCATAACATGAACTACAAAAACTCACACTCATATTTCAAATTGAAAAGGGCCCTTTTAAAGCAACCCCTTTCATTTTGAGCCAATATTTATCTAAAATCTTTAAGATTTTTTTGACCATATAGCCTTATACTATACTTTAGTAGACACTATATATGTAACAATGCTTAATAGAGGTTAATTATAGCTAGGGATGGCTAATAACGAAATTGCCTGCCAGTGTATGTTTGTCCAAAGGACCAACTAGCCGGAGCAACATTGTATGAAACCAAACTGCGGCCATCACTTGTTGTGACAAGAAAAGAGAGTCTTTGTCCATTGAGGTATGAATTGCTCTGCCAGTTTTGGCCCCAATTCCTTGACATTGCTTGCCAGCCAGTTCTTGAACCCTTGATAGCCACAGAATGCACATCACCAGCCCCACCGACATTAGTGACTAGTACCAAATTGAAGTATGAATGGCCATTGATGGTGAACCTAATACCTCCTCTTCTCCTGCACCTCACCCTACAAAACACAGTACAGAACTTGTCTCTGTTAAAATTCTGATTAAATATTTAAATTCATAATTTCTTAACAGTTTATACTTTAAAGGTAATTAGTAATTTATCATAGCATTATAACGTATAATTTTGAGTTTGAACCTTATCTATACTTTATCTCTCAGTGGAAAAAAAAAAAAGTTAAAAATCTCACGTAACATGTTTAGATTTTGAGACAACCGTAATTTATGAACACACTATAGAAACCAAGAGAAGAAAACTTGTAAGTTAAATATGCCCATTATAGACTACCTTCTGTAAATTACAGGAACAACCCCAGCTCTATATTGTGCAATATGTTGGAAGATAGGCTGAGAGAGGTCAAAGTGGTGCTGAGGAGGGTCACACCAGCCGCCTGGTGGGCAGAAATTTGTGGCAGTGACCACAATGGAGCCAGGGAGACACCATTGTGGATCATTTACACACCTAATTTCAAAGCATGCTCCACAGCTGAGGCCATTGTCGTACAATGCAGTGCTCAGTGCTGCAGTGCTAATCCCATAACCCTGGCTGTACAGGTTTCCATATCCACAAGCCCCACCTATAAAACAAAAAAGAGTCAAAAAAGAGATGAACATTATTATAACAAATATTTTCATCTATAAAAAGAAAAAAGAAAAAAATTTGATGCCTTTTAAGAGAGAAATAACATATTGGAATTTTGAAGTCTAAACATCTTCGTTGAAGATACCAAGTAATGCCATTTGACCTAAAAGTAAGTACCTCTTATCTACAAACATTATAAAGCTAGATTGAGGTCAATTTAGCAAGATTTACATACCCATTGTCCCAGAAGCATCACCTCCACCATAGAAAGTGGCGTGAGCATTTATCCAACCTCCATAATTCCCATGAACAGATGTGACCATTGAGATAAACCCCACTAGAAAGAAACCAAAAAGTGCCATTTTTTGTAATTTCCTGCACAAAAGCAAACTAGCACTTTAGCATTATGTATGTAAGTAAACTCTTCTAAAGCACAACAAAGACTAAAAAGTGCAACTACATTACTAATTCTTATCCTTAAAAGTCACTAGAAATCTAGAAGAAAAGCTTAGAAGAAGAAGAAGAAGAAGCATAAGGAAAATTCAAACCTTGAAAGAAGAAATTGTTGTAGAAATGAAGAGGGAGGGTTTGAGAGGCAGGAATAAATAGACGTGAGTCAACATCAAACCTGACCGACAAACCTGACTCATCTTGAGCTGTTGGGGACCATGCAATTCGTAAGGGAATGTATAAAGCAAGTGGTTTTGAACCTTTTGGTACTCTTTAATTGCGTTGAAACTTTAATTTCATCTTAGTGCAGATGAAAGCAATTGTGAGAGGTGAAACCGCGTGGACTTAAAATAAATATCCTTGTATCATAAGTGGGGCATGGTGAATGGAATTGCCTGAGTTCATAACTTTTTTTTCTGTATAGCACTTACTATGTAAACCGATAATGGCTGCATAAGGAAGACAAGATGGGAATTTTTCAGTGCAGTAAATTAATAACTCTGCAAAGGTAGTTAATGAAGCAAAAAGTTGTGAGAACTACTATCATTTTGCCTGTTTTTAGATCAAGTTTAACACATTTATTTAATTTCATTCTTCATGTCTATCAACTTACTGTCTATTAGCATTTAAAACGTCCCATGTATCATTAAGAGGTCAGAAGAATATCTAATAACCAAGAAAAAAATGCGGTTTAAAACTTCAAATCCTTTAGAAATCAGCATTGTACAATATTGAGACATGGACAACAACAACAACTACCAAGTACTATTACCAAAATTTTGTAGTTCACTATTAATCATTAACAAATTAATCATAGTTGACCACATGCATATAGTTTTTTTTTTGTCATTTAATCTTATTCAAAATTATATAATATCTCACATACTTAATTGACATGTAATTTCTTTACTTGCTTTTATTAGTGTTATTTAGGTATTTTTACACGCTTTTTTTCGTTTCCTCAACTTGAATTGACTTATATTCTTCTTCAACAATATATTTATGCAATGAGGAAAGAATACTAAAAATTTAGAAAAGTTATCACATACTGAATTGCTGCCCAAATCAATTCAGTCAATTAGGTGCTCGTTTGGCTTGCGCGTCCACGTTGGGCGTCTATGTTTTCAGCTTTTTTTTTTTTTTTTTTTTTTTTTACCCTTTTCAGCCAAAATTGGTACGGTTCATCACTATTGCAGCTACTGTTCATTGAACATTAGCCGCAATATTTGACTTTTCCAATGAACAGTGCACAATGTGCACTGTTCACGGACCCACAAATTTCACTTTTTTACAACTTTTTTATTAAAAATGGGTCCCATGATACTATTCACACATTTAAAAATTATTTTGCTACAGTATTTTTCAGTTTTCAATTTTCAGCTGTATCCAAATGGACCCTAGATTTCTTCAAGACAGTTGGCCAAAATTTTTATTTTTAATTTAATGTCAATCATATTAATGGGCATTCATGAAGGAAATAAAAGGTTTTGCCTGACTTATTAAAATACCTAAGGGCTTAAAGGGTATTCTCATTATTTTTACTAACAAGGGACAACACTTTTTTTTTTTTATGGTTTTTGAAACCCTTTGTGGAATATTGACCTCCAAAATACATAATCCCTACAAATATGGAGAATGGAGAATGTCGATATAAGAATTAAATCTCCTATATATCTCACAACCGACAAATTAATTATTCACAACTTTCTCATAACATATGAGTTATAGATGGTAGTTCATATATGTAAATTATACAGTACTCAATTGTAATAGTGGTAATATTAACCACTTGTTTGGATGGATGTTAGCATATATCACCAAACCATGCAAGTAAAGTTTGTGTGTGAATTTTTTTCCCCCAAATCTACTTCTCAGTAAATTGTATAGGTCCATAATCCTCAACAATACTGTTGGTTTATTCATTTAGTTTAGAGCATCTCCAATAGGCTCTCTAAAACCTTATTTGGAGAGCAAACACAGAAAAATCAAGATCCAACAGTCTCTCCATCTCTATTTTTTTTTTTTTAGATTTGCTACAATAGCTCTCTTGAGCTGGAGAGCACTGTAGCAATTACTGCAGCTGCTCCAACCATATTTTACTCTTAAAATAATCACTGGTTGAATAAAATAATGATTCTTTCTCTCTCATCCCTTTTCTCTTTCGTTCTTCACTCTCTCTTGCTTCTCTATCTTAATGGCTACAAACTAAAAACATACCACAATCTAAACAAAAACACAAAAACAATCTTTCTCATAAGCCTAATGAAATCCGAACAATAAAAGCAAAAAACCGCATTTTGTCGGCGGTAGGGAGGAGGACAAGCAACTGTGGAGGCAGAGCAAATCGGTTGTGGAGAAAGACCTATATGTACTGCATGAACTACACGCTCATCACGCTTGTCATCCTCTTCCTTAGCCTCCTTTGGCACCCGATCTCCATGATCGTCTTCCTTGCCATCTTTATCGCCTGGTCTTCCTCTCTCTCTCTCTCTTTTTTTTCTTTTTTGGCTGAAATTCTCTCTCTGTTTGAGTCTCTGAGTTTGAGATGAAGATATTTTATATTTTTTATTCTTTAACTTTTGGGTTTATGATAAGATATATACATTTTTTAGGGATGCTATGTCCATAATATCTTCACAACATTTTCACAATAAATCCTAAATAGTAGGTTGTTATTGGTTGTTATGAATAGGAAAAAAAATAATTAAATTTGTGATTCAAATTAGAACCAATAAGAACTTACCACATGTGATTTGTTATGAAAATGTTGTAGACGTAGCATTTTTTTTTCATTTTAAAAAAATTAAAAATAAGCTTGTGATAAATTAGTGAATAATAATGAATAAGTAAAAACTAACAACTCATGACTATGTTATTTGTTATCTCAAGTGCTTCAAGAGATCCATTGGAAAAAAAAAAAAGACCAACCACAATTTTAAAAATTTTACCTGTTGAGAGTTAGAAAATATAGTTGGGAATAAATAAATAAATATTAAAGAAAGAATAAAGAATGAATGAAGAAATAATATTTAAATGAGATAGAGAGTCAGTTGGAAAGTGTATTTGAAAAAGTAAGTAGGTAGAAGGTAAATGTAATTGTTCACTATCCAAACAGTACAAAAATTTGGAGAGTTTGCTGGTGATGCTCTTAGAATTATATAATTTTAAGCTAGCTGTTTTCAGAAATGATAATGCATTCAAGTGGTCCAGAACATCCGGGGAGCCTTGGAGTTTTGACAAATCTTTGGTAGTACTACAAAGATATGATAGGCTCACTCCCCTTAAAGAACTGTCTTTTGACAAAGTATCCTTTTGGGTCTAGGTTCATAATATCCCAATTGGTTATAAGAACAAGTCAGTAGCAGAGGATATTTGTGAGTCAATTGGGGTGGTAGATCTTTCAACAGATGCTTTGGAGAGCGAGGGTGGAAACTATATGTGAGTTAGAGTCACATTCGATGTTTTCCAACCTCTTTGTCGGGGTTGGATAATCAAGTTGAAGGGTGGAGAGAAAGTTTGGGTTAACTTCACATACGAGCGCCTCCCCGACATTTGCTATTGGTGCGGCTATTTTGATCATAGCGATAAGGATTGCGATCTTTGGATTGCAAGTAAGGGCACTTTACAGTCCACGTCTCAGCAGTTTGGTTCATGGTTGCATACAAATCAGACCAGTCCATCCAAGAGGAATGTAGTTTGTGTCTCGGGTTTTTACAAAGATAAAGTAGAGAATATTTCCACACGGTGGCGCCGGGAAGGGAAGCATATCCTTACTCAGGCAAAAACATCCGAACTGGTGAAACAACCTAATAAGGATATCTCTGATATGGAGGCGGATTTTGTGGAAATTCAAAACACCGAATCCTGCGATGTCACGTCTCAAAATGTAGGCCAACTCCTGCTTTTCTAGATTGCGAAAATATAGGAGAATATTTTTCACAGAAAATAAAGGAGATTGATAAGGATTTCAGGATTTATGATAATCCCCCTAAATCAGCACAGGCCGAGAAAACGAATTCTAAAATGGAAACATCCCTACTGTTTGACTTGGAAAAATTAAGAAATGATCTAGAGGCTAATCAAAGCTTACCAGGGGTTCAAAAATTGGTACATCCGTCTCATGAGAATTATGGTACACCCCTCCACGATATATCAAATACCCCTCAGGTACCCGTGCCTACTGATGCATCTGTACAAGCTAAATGGAAATGCTACCCACGTGTAACTGATGGCACTTCTTCCACCAAAGATGATATGATTGGCTCGAAACGTCCCATTAACATGCTTACTAATCAGAGTGAATTACCAAGTAAAAAAAATTTTGGTTTCTTACAATGATAAGGAGAACTTCCCTGTATTAGCGAAGGCTGGATTCCAGCCCCATCAAGCGCAATGAGTTGCATTGTTTGGAACTGTAAGGGGCTTGGGAACCAACTAGCAGTTCAAGAGCTTGTGGATTTGGTATAGGCAAAAGCTCCCGCTGTCATGTTCTTAGCCGAAACATTGGCAAATGAAGCTAGGCTAGACTATGTGAAGGAGAGAATTCGTTTTGATCATAAATTTTTTGTTCAAAGGATTAATAAGGGAGGCGGACTAGTCCTCTACTGGAAAAGAGACATTGAAGTTGAGGTTGAATCCTCTTCACTAAACCATATCGACGCAACCATTAATGAGAGATCGGGTTCAGCTTGGCAGTTTATCGAATTTTACGGCGAGCCTGAAACACATAAACGACATGAATCATGGGATCTCCTTCGTCGATCACATGGCCAGAATTCCTTACCTTGGTTATGTGCCAGGGATTTCAATGAGGTTATCAAACAATCAGAGAAGTCAGGTGGGAGATTGCGACCTCGGGCTTAGATGCAGTTTTTTAGAGAAGTGTTAGATAAGTGTGGCTTTATTGACTTGGGCTTCAAAGGTTTCCCATTCACTTGGAGCAAACATTACCGTAGCAGAGTTTCAATTTGGGAGAGACTAGATAGAGCAGTAGCTACAGCTGAATGGTTCTCGGAGTTTCCAGGTACTCGAATACATCACATTGACAGTATGACTTCCGACCATAAAATGTTATGGATTGAGCAATCAGGTTTGGATTTCCAGCAGAAGAAAAAACCATTTAGATTTGAGGAGATGTGGTTGGCAGACAAAGGTTATGGGGAAACAATGGGAGGAGTATGGCAAGCAAGCTACGATGGGGCCAAGAATAGACAAGTTCTCAGGAAAATAGAAACATGTGGAAAGGAGCTCACTCGATGGAGTCGAAATTGCTTTGGGAATGTTTGAAAAAAAAAAAAGAAAAAAAAAAAAAAAAGAGTTGTCTCGGGTGGAGAAAATGGTATTACAGAATGGGGATTCAGCTTGGCTTGTGCAAATTTAGAAAGAAATAAATTCCCTCATGGGAAAAAAAGAAAGGATGTGGTAGCAAAGGTCATGTACCTTATACTTAAAAGATGGAGACCGAAATATGCATTTTTTCCACTGTAGAGCCACTCAAAGGAAGCGACGAAATCTCATTCCAGGCATCCGAAACCAAGCAAATGACTGGTGTACTGAACAAAGTCAGATTTCGGAAATATTCCTAGGCTATTATCAACAGCTTTTTACTTCATCCAATCCGCTAAAGCTGGTTGCAGATTCGGACTCCATTCCTAGAGTGGTAACCAATGATATGAATGGGATTTTGAACAACGAATTTCAAGCATTGGAGGTTGACAATGCATTGAAGCAAATGGCGCCACTAAAAGCTCCGGGTCCGGATGGAATGCCCCCCCTATTCTATCATAATTTTTGGGACTTGGTAAGAGGTGATGTAAGTAGCTCTATCTTGAACTTCTTGAATTCAGGCTCTCTTCCCAGTCCTTTAAATCATACTTTTGTGACATTGATTTCCAAAATAAAAAAACCTGGAGAGGGTGACTGAATTTAGACCTATTAGTCTTTGCAATGTGCTTTATAAAATCTTTTCAAAGGTACTTGCTAATAGATTGAAGAAGGTGCTGCCCCATATTATATTCGAACATCAAAGTGCTTTTCTCAAGGGTCGCCTCATTATAGACAACATCCTAGTAGCATTTGAGACATTACATTACATGAAGAATCACAACTCCAGGAATTCTAACTATATGGCCCTCAAACTAGACATGAGCAAAGCTTATGACCGGGTTGAGTGGTCTTTTTTAAAAGATGTCATGTTGCATACTCTCTCTTGATTAATGGTGAACCATATGGTAGTATTAAACCAAGTAGGGGCATTCATCAAGGTGATCCGTTATCCCTCTATCTTTTCTTGTTGTGTTCGGAGGGCCTTCATAGAATGACTCAAAGGGCAGCTAGTAATGCAGACATTCAAGGGGTATCTATTTGTCGCAATGGCCCAAAACTAACTCACTTATTTTTTGCAAATGATAGCCTTTTGTTTTGCAGGGCCACTTCACACGACTGTCAAAAAGTGTTGGAGATTCTATCCTCTTATGAAAGAGTTTCAAGGCAAAAATTAAATAGAGACAAAACGACACTCTTCTTTAGTAAATCCACTTCCATTGACATGCAAAATAAAATTATGGATGATCTCGGAGTAACTACTTTGAAAAATTATGAAGAATACCTTGGATTGCCATCCATGGTGGGGAGAAATAAGAAGGTGAGCTTTGAGCACTTGAAGCAAAAAGTTTGGAAGAGACTACAAGGGTGGGAGGGTAAACTATTATCCCAAGCCGGAAGGGAAGTTCTCATAACATCAGTCATTCAGGCAATCCCCACATATACCATTAGTTGTTTTAAACTCCCGGTTACGTTGTGCCACGAAATAGAAATTCTCATTCAGAAATTTTTGTGGGGTCCAAGGGGGGGATAGAAGAAAAGTCCATTGGGTGAAGTGGGATGAAATGTGCCAACATAAAGATCGAGGGGGAATGGGATTCAAGGATCTCACATTGTTTAATGAGGCTATGTTAGCTAAATTGGTTTGGAGACTCCTTCATGACGATAATTCCCTATTCTATAGAGTTTTCAAAGCAAGATTTTTTCCTAGGGGAACGATCTTAGAGGCCAAAGATTCTTCTTCCGCCTCATACGCATGGAAAAGTATTCTTAAAGGTCGAGATGTGATAGCTAAAGGAGCATTGTGGAGAGTAGGTGATGGAAAACAAATTAAAATTTGGGGTGATAATTGGCTTCCAACAAAACACAAGGCCAAAATTACTACCTCGGTGCTATTTGGGCAAGAGAATTCTAGTGTTGAAGTGCTGATAAACCCAGTCTCGAGAAGTTGGCGGTCTGAAGTGATTGATCATGTTTTCGAGTCAGTTGAAGCTGATACTATTAAGAGCATCCCTCTAAGCTCTACCAGCCAACCTGATGCAATCATCTGGCCTTTTACTCCATCAGGCTAATACTCTATACAATCAGGGTATCGGTTCTTGCAAGATAGTGCTAATACGATACAAAGATCAGCTCAAGACTTGAGCTTCTAGAGAAATCTATGGGGAATGGAGGTGCCTAGTAAAATAAAAAATTTGGTGTGGCGTGTATGTAAGGAAGCTCTGCCAACCACGAAGAATCTACTCCTCAGGAAAATCACCACCTCTGTTATGTGTGGCAATTGCAAAGTGAGTAGTAAGGATTGTGCACATGCTATTTTCTTTTGTTCTAACGTGCAGGTGGTATGGAGCTTGGATCCACAATGGAGTTGGCTCTTGGCCATGCAAGGATGAACTGTTAAGGAGATCTTCCAGAGAGCCTTTACAAATAAAAAAGATGCTGAACTCCTAGCATTCACGGGCTGGGCTGTCTAGAACCGCAGGAATCAAATCGGGTTTAAGGAAGCTGCGTGTCCTCTAAACCAAATAATTCCACTATCAAAGGAAAGAAAGGAAGAGTTTCAGCGACTTCATCCAACGGCAAGGACGATCCAACATAGGAATCACACAAGATAGAAGCCACCGGAGTTAGATGTCTATAAGGGGAACTACGATGACGCAATCTTTGTGGAACAAGGAAGAGCTGGTCTAGGAGTGGTCATCTGAAACTCTATAGGAGCTATTATGGTCTCACTGTCTCAGCAAGTCCCTCTCCCAATAACTATGGCCTAGATAGAAGCAATGGCAGCCAGAAAAGCAGTCGAGTTCACATTGGAGAATGGCCTCACCAAAGTCATCATCGAAGGCAACTCGAATACCATCAACAGAGAGCTTAACAGCACTAATCCATCCCTAGCATTGCATGGCCATGTGATTCAAGACATAAAACTTCTAGTTCCTTCTTTTGTTAGTTATAGCTTTACTCATGTTCGTCGACAAGGGAATAATGTAGCTCATGCTTTGGCTAGATGGGCAATCAACTCGCCCAATTTAACAATCTAGATGGAAGATGTACCACCAGGCATTTTGTTTGTTGTTCAGGTTGATTCAGCCTCTTTTGACTAATTTAAGAAACAAGTTCCTCCAAAAAAAAAAAAAAAAAAAAATTGGTCCAAAATATATATGGTTGTAATTTTCAGAATCCAAGGCATACATGTCGTTACAATCTCAGTAGGTAAAAACCAATATATTTATGCATGTGTATGTGCATGCTCATGACCATTATACCACCAACATAACTATATATTATAAATGTAATCACTAAAAAAAAATGTTTATGCTTTATTTGGCGATAAGAGTTTTTACAAAGTTCACACCACTATACCATGTTCATTTGGGTCTTTTATTGTTTGGTCAATCCAAATAATGCGATCATTGGCTCGTCGATGGCTTCATGTTCATTTTTATCATTCAGTAAAAGACGACCGGTTATCTGGATTGACCAAAAATTGCCAATTTTCCAAATAGAGGTTGGCCTCTCTTGTAAGTTCTGTTTTTCTTTTTTGGGAATTCAATCAAAAGATTCAAAACAAGCAATCTAATTTCAATTCCTCTTCTTTTTTCTTCTTTTTTAGCTTTACATATGAGAGCACCTATGATACTTTGATTTTTTATTGATCTTACAAATTTCCTTGCCGAAATTTGTCACGATTACGGAAAACTACTGGTACTATTCTTTTTAGACCACATGTCTTGCCCCCCTAACTACGGACCCATGTCCTTTTTGCACAACATAGGATAAGTGGCTAAAGACTTAAAGCACAAGATCTTCTCTAGATTTCTTAGATGATAAAAGTTGCTTTGTTACAAAAGCTTGGATTTTGTTCTTTTTATTTTTTATTTTTTTAAGGTAATGGATATATTATTCATGTTAAGTTCATGATCAATTGAAAACCTATCTAGTACAGAGGACAAAGGGTGTGCCTTTGGACTAAATTAGGTGTCTTTAGTGTCCTAAATACGTATCTGACAACTAAGGAGCAACGAAGTACTTAAAATTCATTGTTGAAGATCAAAGCTATGGATTTTAAGATATCTGCTGTCTTTTTGAGAGAGAGAGAGAGAGATTTTCATAATTTTGGAATGCTTTTGAGGCTTCTAGTGGAATAAATTCCGATAGATTAAGGTATAAAGTTCCTTTATGGTGTACAAGAATGAAAATGTTTATCAAGTCCCTTCTTTTGAACGTGGATTCCTAGTCAACAAAGAATAAAAAGCTAGTTGTGCCCCATATAAGATAGTCAATTAGACCCCATTTATTTTGGATAATAAGACCTTTTTTTCTCTCAAAGTGGAATGATAGGGGCACAAACTTTTTTCATAATATCTTTTATAATTGGATTTTACTAATGTGTGCTTTAAGGGCACATAATAGTAAACCAATTTTGGAAAAAGTTTATCAGAAATTGAAAAAATTTTGACAATTTTTTCAATTTCTAATAAAACTTTTCTAAAAATGAATTTGTTAATATGTGCCCTTAGGACACACATTAACCGGACCCTTTATAATTTGCTAAGGTGGTAGGTTATGATCAGAATAATATCACTTCTACATACTATTTTTATTATATATTAATCATAACAGGTCACGTCAATAGTTATAGTGGCAGAGTCATTCAAGCCATCCTCATTTAAATTATTTTATAAGATATATTTTTTTTTAACATTTTACCATTTAAACATTCAAAGTTTTAACTTGGCTCTCAAATTTTGAGTTAATTTTACAATGACCTTCCTAAAAAAATAAATAAATAACTATTGACGTGGGCAGTGGCCTGAAAAACAATTGGGTGGCCCCTAATAAAGTTTCCAAAAAAACAAATTTAATATCCTTTTTATTTATTAAAAGTTTCTTTTGTCATGATTTTTTTTTTTTTTTAATGTGCACAAAAATCACGAATTATGTTTTGTCTTGTCAAAAGTAGAGAATCACTATTTCCTTTTTTTATACATGCTTAGAACAAAATAGAAAATATATATATATATATATTATATACTGGTTAGAGTTCAGTAAGATGATAAGTTCTTTTTAATATAATATATATATATATATATATATGTGTGTGTGTGTGAGTTTTTTTTTTTAATTTATTTTGATCGGTTTATTGATACCATAATTTGTCCCTCTAATCAGAAATTTCTAACTCCAGCCTCCAACACTAAGGGGCTGTTTGGTATGGTATTTTAAGCAATATTTTTCGGTTTTTAAATAATATTATATGTATTTTTACACACTTTTTCACCTACACGTATTTCTAAAAAATACAAACAACGTTTCCAAACGGGCTCTAAATAGTTATGAAATTTGTGTATCCTTGGACTTACTATTTTCCAAATGACGTGTAACCAACATAAATGCATTTTTTTTTTCCTTCTTTCTTACAAATGTCTTTTAACATCAAAATTCAAAATGTGATCTTGTGGGAATTTCACTAAAAGGGACGGGGGCTCGAATTTTTTTTTTTTTTTTTGATGAGACGGGGGCTCGAATTTCATGTGTTTTTGCTCAGTTTTTAAAATAGGAGATGTCCACTCATGAGAATGTGGGTTCCATGTTGTCCAAATAATACAAATTTCTTTACCCTCGAACTTTAAACAAAGAATTCACTTGGTCCCCCAGTTTATACTACGTACATAAAATCTTCTATCATTTATGACACTTTATCTAGAATGTAAGTATATAGCAGAGAATCTAGTCCCTTCATTAAGTAAACCATTTAGCTAATAATTAGGAGAATGGCATTTTGGATAGGTTGGATTTCATGGTGATCAAAGTGCACTATCAATTAGAAGCTGTGTCTGTTTGAAGCTTGGGGGCTTCCTTTTGTGGATTTTTTTTACACTTGAAAGTCTAAGAGTCCATTTGTTACCGTTGTTTAAACAACAGTTTTCAATGTTAAACAATATTACATGTATTTTTACACACTTTTTCACCCATACGTACTTTCAAAAAATACAAACAACGTTACTAAAAATCTCTTACCAAACAGACCCTAAAACACCGAGGCTTGCTAATTTAATTGAGCTTCACTCTTTTGCATGGTTTTCAGACCCGGACCGTTCATTGAACCGTAAAAGAGAGAGGTTCAAGGTTTTTGAGGTCGAACCGAGGTCGAATCGGGGTCGAACCGTAATAACGTCATAATTAATTTAATAATTATTTTAATATAAATAAATATATTAAATTAGTATAAATAGAAAATTTAACTAAAATAATCCAATTAAATATAAATATCTATATTTCAAATATATATTTTCATATCATAACTTTTACAAGACAAATAAGAAATATCAAATCCTAAGCAAATTTAAATATAATATCTATTTACTTATATATTGATTAGTTAAACTTGTAATAATAATAATAATAATAATTATTATTATTATTATTATTATTATATAAGGATTAGAAAGACACTCAAATAAAATAAATAAAATTATTTAATAATTTTAAGTTGAAATAATTATTTAATAATTATTTTATACTTAACTGTAAATATTAATTAAAATTAGAGCAATAATAGTATCAAAACATTTTATACAAATTTTGCCACATGACGAGTTATGAGTGGTAGAGATGTAGACCCATAATTTTTTTTTCATTACTCACACTTTGCCATGTGTCAAATTATAGCAAAAAATTGTGTAAAATATAGTGATACTACATTACTCTTAAAAGAATAATGCTAGAGATACAACTTATTTTACAAAAAAATTTACAAATTATTGATGTTGTGAGTGATTATGGGTATATAAAAATGTGATATTAATGATTGGTTTAAATAAAAACTAATAAAAAACTGATCACATTAATATTTTATAAAAAAGTTATAAAATAATTTGTGCCTGAGCATTACTTTTCTTAAAAATACTTAAAATTCACATCACGCTAGGCAGCTGAAAAAAATCTGAATCTAATGGCTGAAATTTTTTTACTTTTATTAAAAATTTAAAACCTTTCATCATTCCAATGGCTGAAATTTTTGTGATTTTATTAAAATATTAAAAACTTTCATCATCCCAATGTTAGCCACGTTGGGAAATGCATGTCACTCAGCTGAAAAATAAAATCTTAATCTAATGGCTGAAATTTTTGTGCTCTTATTAAAATATTAAAATCTTTTCATCATCCCAATGTTGGCCACGTGAGAGAAGTCACTCAGCTGAAAAAAAAAATCACAATCTAACGGCTGAAATTTTTGTACTTTTATTAAAATATTAAAAACTTTCATCATCCCAATGTTAGCCACGTGAGAGACTTCTGATTTCAAAACTCAAAAGAGTAACAAAGTAACACAAGAAAGAGAGAGAACACAGAGTGATCTCCATCCGCAGAAAAAAGAAAGAGAAGAAGAAAAAAAAAAGAAGAAAAGAAGAAGAAGCAGCAGCAGACGACGGAGTGATCGGCAACTGTGATGGCAACCTGCTGGCTGCTGCTTCAACTAGGCGTAGACCCTGTTTTGTTGTGTTCTTCTTCTCTCTCTTTTTTTTTTTTTTTTTTTTTTTGAGGAACTTGTCTTCTTCTTCTCTGGTACTTTTTTTTTTTCCTTACAAATCTCTTTGTTCAAGATCTGAAATTATCAGATCTCCTTCTGATCTTTGTTTTTCTTCGTGTTCTTTCATTTTTTCTAGATCTGATCATAATTTCGTACCGGTGTATTGGCCAAAATTCACCGGAAAAGCTGAAACAAAAAGAAACCGTTCGAACCTCAAAAACCGGTCACGGTTCACAGAACCGGACGGTCAGACCGCGGTCCGTGCGGGTCCCTGCTTTTTTTGCATTGAACGGTTCTTCACCCTAAACAGACCGTTAAGCTGAACGGTTGGAGGTTTTTCCGGTCGGACCGTACGGTCCGGTCCGGATTTCAAAACCATGCTCTTTTGCACACAGAAATGTGGAAGGCATTGCTTTTAAGCTTTAGCAAGAAATTGAGCTTTCACTCTTTTGCCACAGAAATGTGGAAGGCATTGCTTCTAAGCTTTAGCAAGATTGTCAAGGAAAATGACAGTGCATCATAGTTCAATTACTTGATTGGACCCACCATTGAAAGATAGCCTGAGCTTGATTGGTATATGAACAGTCGTTTTAAGTATATATAGTACATAGAATAATAGTAGATACCTGCACCTACATGTTCACATGCATCAGCATTTGCGTAAACCATGTGATACCGACAATCATTTGAGCTCATACAGAATGTGTCATAAAGTACAATTCTTGATCCAATTAGGTCTATGTTACACGCAAATTTTTCATCTTTTGTATTTAAGATATATCACTGTCCTTGCTTTGCTCAAGTGCACTACTCAATTAGCAACACTTTAGGTGCATAATTCGTTGTTGAAATGGATGGATGTGTATATATGCATAATTCATGTTGAAATGGATGGGTATACATGCACTAGTTTTTTATTCTTCTTTATTTCATTGAAGTTTCAAAGAGATTTTATTATTAAAAAAGTTGAATAATGTATATCCGTAACTGAAATGAGCATTTTAAGGTAAATAAGTGAGAATACAAGAGCAAGGATAAGATTAAAAAAAAAAAAAAAAAAAAAAAAAGGCAAATTACATTTTGCCCAGCTGCAGTTTACACAAAAAACACTTTGCCTATTTGAGATTTAAAAATTAGCACTTAACTCACCTATGGTCCTATTTGTTAACAGATTGTTGTCCACCTATCCACTTACCATTACTCTAAACACATTTTAAACGAAAAACATATTATAAACTAAATCAAACACACTGAATCCCAGAGAACAAACCCGACGCCACCCCTTCACTCTCTCTCTCTTTGATTGAGCCACTCCATTAAGATCATCATGTGAAATTTCTATCATTACTTTTGATTACCATTTTGATCAAAACACCTTTTACAAAATGTCTCTCACAAAAGGGACTACCTCAGCATTGACAACTGACAAGATCAACATGCTAATGCTAGTCTAATTTTATTATATTGACAAGATCAACATGCTACTACTAGTCTTGTACAAATTCCTCAAATTTCAGTTCATAATCTATCATCAATTATTGCAATTTCCAAAAAAAAAAATTTAAAACCCTAGGTTAGAGAACGTACTTGGAATTTCACATCAACTTTGACTTCCTCAAAATCTACCACGAGGGTTTTGATTGACATATATGCACTAGTTCTTTTTCTTTTTTCTTTTTTCATTGAAGTTTCAAAGAGATTTCTATTATTAAAAAGTTGAATAATGTATATTGGTAGTTGAAATGAGAATTTTAAGATAAATAAGTGAGAATACAAGAGCAATGATAAGATTCAAAAAAAAAAAAAAAAACTCACTTAAATATATGGGTGGCTCTTATTGTTGAAAAAAAAAATAACAAGGTGTACTATAATTTCAAATAAAATAGAATAGCTGAAAATAATGTGGTCGATCCTTATTAATATGTTGAACATTAATAACAAACTCCAAAATTTTGGGACTAAAGCTCGGTGATGGCTATGGTGGTGGTTGTGTAATGTTACTTATAACAATGATTGTAGCACACATGCATCAGCCCGACAAGTACACTATGTACAAATTAGGGCTCCAACATCTCGTTATTGAAACCTAGTTAATTATTAGGAAGCAACTGCTTAAACATTTTACCTTTCCATGAAATTTGCCTAATGTCTATGATCCTTATTTATGAGATGAAGACTTAAGGGGAAGGTCCAGTATGTATTTCAAATCCTAGATACCCTTTTAACCTAAATAGACCATACACAAACGTTTTCATAATTGTCCTTCCATATGCAGTTAATGTGTGATCAGAAAATACCACCGTCCCCTTGTTGCAAAGTTGTCTGCCTCAGACCAGTATTACAGATACATGCTTTGAATGAAACAAGAGTGATGAAATAGTTTCGTTCTCTCTTTCTTCATTATCCTCAATTTTTGTCCACAAAATCTACACCTACATTAATAGCACCTCACCCCACCTAAATCAAATTGCACACACCATTAGACAACATTATACTGCCAATACACGAACTTATCCTTTCTTGTCTTCCCCATGCTCCATTTATAAGGAGTAAAAACCCTCTGCCCACTTTTGAGTATTTCATTTTATGTTTCACCGAGTGCAATATGTCATGTGTCTAATTTTAGTCAATTTTAAACTTTGATTATTTTACAAGATAAAAACGAAGAACATATGATAGGTAACGATTGGTGGAGTATGAAGTGAAATACTCAAAGTATGACAAAATTTTTATTCAATTTAGAAAAGATGCGTACGTTATATCTATCTACACCATTTCACGATCAATATAGCTGTGATAACTGACACATTTGTGACCCTTTTGCATCATTGATTTATTTTGTCTGCAAATTTGGATCATCAACAATTCAAGCAGGTTGGAATAACCATCTCCATGTAATATTTAGGGTCAACATTAAAGATCATGTCTTCATTGCATGTGGTCTACTCACCTGCCAACATCAATGAAGCAAGCTTTAATGTGAGAAGTACTGTACAACCTATAAGATATCGCACATTTAAATCGACAGTACGTGTAAAATAACGTTTCTGCAATTTTTATATATATATATATATATATATATAATAATAATAATAATAATAGGTAAAGCTGAGAGAAACTCAAATTAGAATTTCAAATTAGAGTTCCAATTTTGCACCATGTGTCTTAAATTATTTATTCTTAAAGATTTTTATTTCTTAATTTTATAATCAAATGTGAGACCACATCATAAATATTCATCCAAGTGAGTTATTAAATACAAAAACCAAAGAGCCTAGAATAAATGAATCGTAAAAAAAAAAAAAAAAAAGTGCTTCACAATAATAATAATAATAATAAATGGACAATTTACTATTTATACCTAATAATATCTTTACAAAAAATTTTAAAGAGTTAATAAAATATAAAAATGACTATCAACAATATTTAAATTATATATTTTAAGAATTATATTATGCATCTTATTGTATATCTTTAAGTGTTTCTATGCATATGCATAGGGTTACAAACTAGTGAGATTATAATGCATTAAAAGCTACGGACTTCAAAATTTTACAATTAATTATCTTTAATTTGCAGGTTATCATTAAAATCAATTACAGGCATGAAAATTGTAATATGCTATGTAAAAGATGATACAGATTGTGAAGAAACATTACGAGATTAGCATTACTGCACAACTTTTCCTTTTTCTTTCTTTGCTTTTTTATTTTTATTTTTATTTTATAGGACTATGTGCATAACTAATGTATTAATGGACCAATGCCCACTATCTCACACTAGGGCACAATTTTTCTTCGGATGAACTCAAAGAAGAAAATGACATCTACGAGCTATAGTTAAAAAAACTGCAACCATGGATGGAGATTGATTGGCAAGACATGGTATTATTATTAACAGATTGCATCTGTTTCCCAATAGAATTCAGCTTTACGCCACTCTTGAGTCTTGATGCATACCCCTTGAAATAACAATAAAATTAACAACTTGTCTAAATATACACAAATACTATAGCACTTTTAAAATGTTTTTTTTTTAATAAATTCTCTCTCCCCTCTACTCTCTGCCACTCGGTCACACCTTTCTCTTATTGCTTGGGGGCAATAGTTAATGTTGAATTTTTTATTATAATCAATTAGTTTTTTATGTGTAGATGCACTTTAGTAAATTAAAGAAGTATTTGTTTATTTGTTTTTGTTGTTTCTCAATGCAATGAGATCCAATAAATTTTTCCTTAAGAAAAGCCCTATAACACCCATTAGCAAATATCATTTGAAAAATGCTAGAAGTAGAAGTCAAGGATTTGATCGATATATGTATATTGATGTGAAATTTTTCCCTCACAAAAAGGAAAAAAAAGTAAATTATAATGTTATATTTGTGGCCATCATATTTGGATTAAATTATTTAGATTACCTGTTGTTTTATGCTCTCTCTTACATAAAATTTTATCAACATATCGAGTATATTAAATGGTGAAAATCTCACCATGTTAGAACACTAAAAAAACCAACTGCGGTTTGAATTGATAGTCAACACTTACGAAGGTTAACACTAAACAACACCCTTGAGCCAGAACTTTGGTTTGACTGATTCAAGGTTAACACCAGCACATGGCAACCACATGGATACATTAGATACTCTGAACTATGGCAACACTTTTTTCTATTTCACAGAAAAGGAGGACAGTCAAGAAGTGAGTTTTCAATTCAAGCATTTCAAGTACAATGTCTAGCTGAAAGAAAAAGTACACTCAGACATGACCCTAGATAGAGAAACTCATTTTGTCTATTCCCTGCAGAAGTTAATTTGCACAAGAGGCATTCCTATTAAAATCCCCAACCCTTTCTAGTGGAGTAAAGATCCTCCCTCTTGTGTTAGTAACAATCATAAGGTTGGTAACCGGTTAAAGATGGGTTTAATGGCTTCAACGCAGGAAAGCATCTTCTTCTCTCCTTCTTTTCTTTTTCTTTTTTCTTTTCTTTCTTTTTTTTACACACTGAAAAAGACCACACCTAAACAATTTACAGTATATTCGTTTTCAAGATTTTGCGATTCAAGTTTTGAGAACTGAATTGACACGAATTACAATTCAGGGACAAAATTGAATATGACATAATTTAGGGACCAAAATTATAATTCGTTTGCCATCCAAAATGATGTCATATAATGATAGATACCAAACTTGAACTATATTGGTGGTTCTCACCCAGTTTTAAAAGTCATCTTATTTTATTGATTAAACATTGTATAGACAATTGCTCTCCTATCCTTTCTAAGTTCTAACACCAAATTGGAGGCATAATCAAATTTTCAGGCTACCAGAATTTATCATTTGAGTCACACCCATTAATTTTCTTTCCATTTCTTAATGCATAGCCCTTAATGGTATGCTTCTTGATGAAACAAAGGTTAATTTCTTTTTTAATACGTTAACTTCGTACATACCTTTTACTTCTATACAAAAGAGGTTTCTAAGTTCTCGTTACCAAATATTCAGTTTTATTAACCAACCAGGTCCAATCTCAGGTCATACCCTGTTTATGAGGTTTCCATGATTGTGGAGTCTCAAGTCAACCACTCAATTTCCGTTACATCTAAGCACTATATATAAAACACAAAAAATCAAAATTCAAAAAGGTAAGGGTACAAGACAAAATAGTCACCCAAACCCCAAATGCGGCTGAAATTAAAAGATTAGAACTTGTTGAAGTATGTCACACAGAAAAATTTTAAGTAGTTACAGGTTTCTTTCAGGGCAGGGTAGACAATGCGTTTGTGTATTATGAGAGAGGGTGATGCTAATAAATTGCATTCAGATAAAGAAGAGAAGACACAACCTATTGGCCATAATATGCAGGCTGACCAGGAGGTGAAGCGCCATCAGGTCGCACATTTGGAGAAACCCCTTGTTGAAGATGACTGGGAGATGAAACGCCACCAGGTCGCAAATTGGCTTGAACCCCAGGAGATAACCCCATGGATGCCCCAGGAGAAGGAATTTGGCTGGTTGGTGTATGAGGGGAAGAACTAGATGGCATTGGTGCAGAGGCATATGAAGAAACTGAGGATGCTGCATAACTTTGACCAGGATAAGTGCTAGGAGCCGAGACAAATGGAGGTCTGCCCGCTTGCATGCTAGGATCCCATGGTGCTACCTGTCCACCAGGATACTGAGCAGGACCAGCACCTGGAGCTGTAAAATCATTCCCAGGATACATTGGACCAGCCTGATGATTTTGCCAAACTGGTTGAGCAGCAGGGAGAGCTGACGCTTGTTGTGCTGCAAGCAAACTTATATCTGGGATTGTATAATCTCTACTTTTATCACTGTAAGCCTACAAGAAATGTAAAACAAAAGGTCAGATTCTCAGAAGCTTTTCTTAAACATGTAATAAAATATAAGTACTCATTATAAAAGGGCAATTAAGTGTCAAGAAGCATACATTTAAGTACCAAATTTGATCTAGAATGGATCCACTTTTTCTTCTAAGGACGTCTTTACATTATTTCCCCTTTTATCTTTTCTCATGAACATTAACTCAAAATCATATATTTATACCTTTACATTGAGATCAGTATGACGAGAGTATGATAGATGAAGCTTACAATAGCCACCATCATATATGCAATGTCCTTCTAAAGCTTCTCTGGCAACTGCTGCAGTATTAACATCTGAACACAACAATTAACAAGTCAACCAACAGCTTTTTTTCTTTTTTTCTTTTGGTAAGTTATCAGCTAACAGCCATAAAAAATCAAAATAACATCGAAAAGGAACTGAGCCGTCAACAACTGAGGCCTTAAAAATGTGTTATGTTACCATATTTTTTTTTCTCAAAAAAAATATGGTAACATAACACATTCATTCTAGAAAGAGAAGAGAAATGAAATATAGGAACAAAGCACTAAAAATTATGTCATAATATGATACTAATGCCAGCATCAAGAATCACAGGAACCCCTAATGACTGAAAACCATTAGACAAAACCAAGCTAAAATGGTGGATATGCAAGGCAACAAAATTAGACTTTCTACAATAAACCCAGGTAAAATATGTTAAACCAAACAAGTAGACAGATCTCAAGTTCATTTCTGCCCCCATATCCTTCAACAATTAAAAAAGGTGCTTAAAGAAAATGAGAAGTAAAGCTATTTTGACTCTTTGAGTGTGAAATGACAGACTTAATCTACTCAAGTCCATAACTTCATTTGAACAGAAGGATAACTAGGTTCATATTTTGTACACACAAATTTTAAGCCTCAGCAGTTCCACATTTCTTATCCAATAACTTGAGGTATTATGGCGCCAATTGAGCTATAGCTCAACTGGCACATCCTCCTCCCATAATAATGAGATGGAAGGTGAGATCCTAGGATCAAGACACATTGGGTATGTGTGAAAAAAATTAAAAAATAAGGTATATGAGACATCCACAACAGAGAATGAAACCCAAATACTAAGACACATTTGATTACAAGGCTGCACTGTCCAATGCTTCTTCTCCTTCCTTGCTTACTTTCATTGACACTTGTTCTTTTCCTTAATTGTTCTCTCAGAACATTTCTTGCATACTGATATTTTGTTTTCGTTTTAATGAAGTTTCTATATTCATAAAAAAATTTAAAAAAAAATTAAAAGGAAAACAGGCAAAGAATTACTAAAATGTACACTGCATTTTCTAGTGATCACATATTCCATGATTATAATGGTCTCTAAACTCACTGGCACAGTAATGACACCAGGTCGGAATGACACCTAGAAAGCAACATGGAGCATGTTGGAGGGACTCTTGGGTTTTTTTTTTTTTTTTTTTTTTTCAGTTAGTAAAGAGATTTATTAAATAAAAAAGAAGATAGAAAGGCTGAGGCCTAAGTACGCAGGGTATGGGACTCGTGGGTTCAATTAAAGGTTCAATGCTTGGCATAGAGAAAAGCAAGCAAATGTGTGTGTGTGTGTGTGTGTGTGTGAGAGAGAGAGAAAGACAGGACCTAAAAATGATAAGCCAAAATTAGAGAATCAAATGGTCAAAAGATGAAAAATTGTCTCCTTTCTCAGTTCTTGTTCAAAGTGAAAAGCCCAAGGAAAAAACACGCATTTGAAACATCTTAAAATGCATGAACCAGAGAGTTGACAGACGCTATGGTAAAAGAATGCATAATTAATGCAAAGAGATATGAAAGAACTACAGAATTCATGGGAAACTAAATCGCCAGATTAAAAGGTTACATACCGGGATATTGGACGAGTGCCTGAGTTTGACCATTCTTCTCAAATATAGCAATTTTCTGAACGGTACCAAATGCAGAGAATACCTGTAACAAGTATACCAGAACAAATGCATAAGTAAAAATCACCTAGTTGATTATCACATCACATGAAGAAAACATATAACCCTCACCGTGTGAAGCACATCCACAGTGACAGCATACTGCATGTTCTCAATTGAAGCAAGAAGCACATTGCTCTCGAGTTCTTTCTTTTTTCCATCAGGTCCTACCGCAGGCTGGACATGACAGCTTGTTAGTGTACACTCACAACTGCAAAATACAATGGGATGTTCCATGAACAAGAAGTTACCTGCACAATTCCCTCAATTGCAGTAGGATTCACAGGAAGGTATGGATTTGTATAGTCCCTGCAGGATCATGCAAATAAAGTCCACACCAATCAAATGTCGTTATACACACTAATATTAATATACAACTTTCTGAAACTGTTACCGTGTATAAATACAACCATATTACCTATAAAAAAAAAAGTATAAATACAACCATATTAAAGCAAAGACTGACAAGTAGATATATGTACATTCAAACAAGCTGAAAATGAACAAATAAAGGCAACACATTAAGACTATATTAAAGTATACTTTGTGACAGATAAATTCATGATTCCAGAGAGACTATGGTAAAAGTCAAGTGGTGACAATGGTGATAATATCTGACAGACTAAAAAAGGTCCAGTTTCATAAAATAAAAATGGATCATATCAGGAAAAGAAGCATATTGATACATTATATATTTCTCCTTTAGTTATCTAGCAAGCCATGCCATTTGCAACATATTCTCTCAAAGTAACATCAATATAGTTAGATTTAAAATGTAGCAATTAAAATGATGATTAAGACATTAGAACAAATTGTTCTCCTGAAAAGATATATGATGATGTTTAACTGTATGTTTCTAAATAAATTCTTCAGGAAATAACTTGGATGCACCTTTTGCCGACACCAAAATTTTAGTATAAAGTAATGTAGATATAGAAAATAATTATCCTTGCCATGTTTCGAATAGAATACCATATAGAAAAGATCAAGATACTAGTAAACAAGACTAAAAATAAGCTCTAGTAAAAATAATTATGAAGTTATTTTTCTCTTCTAAGTAAACTATAGCAAGAATAAATATGAAGTTCTTGGGACTGATTGTCCAAGATGACAAAAATTGTCTCCATCAAGAAGCATTTGTGTCACCCAATGCATTTCCAAAATAATAAATAAGGAACTCTCACTACTATGACATCAACAAATGCATTAAACTATTATCAAAAGATTGAGGAGATTACTAAGCGGCCATGACAACACATCTGTGTTCTGCCTACCAGGCTTCACTAACCCCCTAGATGACAAAAATTGCAGACATCAATTAGCAGATTTCTAAAGCCAAAATCAATAGCATATAAGAACAAAGGCAAAGGATTTGGTTAACGAACAGGGTTGACACCAAAAGAACTTAAGAAGGTAAATGAACAGTTTACAGAATCTCGAGTCCATTGTTACCTGCTTCTGTGAGACTGGAACTTGATGTTCAGATCAGTGTGTGCAGAATATGAAATACGCAAGTGACATGAATTAACATGCTCTGGAAGCAGATACCTGAATGTAAATCATTATAACATGATTACCAGACATAAACATTAGGGCACTTCCCACTTATTAAAGTCCAAAGGAGATGGTTTTTTTTTTTTTTTTTGGGGGGGTGGGGGGGAACAAAAGCTGGGTATACCTGGGTATGCTTCTTTCATTTAATGCATTCCTTGCTGCAGATGCAGTCTCAGCATCAGAGAACTGGATTAATGCCTACAAAATGCCAAAAAGTAAGAATAATACAGCAAGACAAATGAAATGTCAAAAAGATCCACTGGCTGTTGACATCACACCTGGAAACCTGCAGCCTTCTCAAAAGTAGCAATTTTATGCACAAAGCCAAATGCAGAAAATACCTGTTAAAAAATTCCAATAATTATGATCCCATCATATTAATATCATAAAGACAAAATATAAGATAACTATTAGAAACGGGCCAGGTGTAGATGCTACAGGACAAAAAAAAAAAGGAAATTCCAAATGGATGAGAAATAAGTGCAGAATGACACCTGTACATATATGCGTGACCTTAGAAAGGTGTATGACGTACATGATTATAATTCCAAACTGTCTCCACACAAAAGAATTTAAATAAGAGACATCACCACATAATTCAATCAGGATGCTAACTCTAAATAAAATGTCAGGGAAAAAAATTAAACTACAATGGTGAAATATGAAACCAATATTTCCAAAAATATGTACTAGGGAAAGGTATGAAACCCAAATACTAAGATTTCAACCAAAAACAGAAAATGTGGAGTACCAATTATGAGGATTGTAAAATTTTGGAGCTGTCCCAAAAAACATAAAAAACATTTTCAAACATGTCACATGATGACTAATATGAGGCATGCAGAAACCAAGTACAGTCAAACAGTCAAAATCAACATCATCCACGACTTTTATACAAGAGTTTGTTAACATAAGACTGAAGAATGACCAATACATGCAAAATCTGTCAACAATCAAACATTACAAAGGGCAACTTCTGAAATTCATTTCCAGAGCTCACCAGTCCCACCTTCGTGCAATCTGACCTAGAAACCCCTTTAGGCTTTTCAAAATACCAACAAAGCATGTGCTACAGAAGGCACCAGCATAGGCAAAAGTGTGACTTTTGCACACCTCAGATCTCAGTTTCCAAGGGGTACATACACTATAAAACTGATTAATCTTTCTCAATTCTTAAAAAGATTACATGTTTTTTGTGTTAACCAAACTCGGCCTTTTGGCTAAGATGAAGTGTAGTATCTGTTCTTATCAGTTTAATATGTCAAACAAAATTCTTGTGGTTGGTTCAAAGCTAGGCACACTTATGTTCTTGAGTTAAATGATTCTGTTCCATCCAACCAATAAGGAATGTACATGCATGTCCAAAATAAAATTTTATTTTATGGGTAATAATGAAATTTATTGATAGGAGGATAACTTTTTTATAATTCAATAATTGGGGAAGGGGGAATTTGAGCTCTAGATGTCTCCATTGGAAACACCAGGCCAACCAGTTGAGCTACAAGGCTCTTGGCATTGATAGGAGGAAAACTCAAAATGGTAGTCACCTAAAGGATATATGTACAACATCACAAGCTCAAGAAAAAGAAAATCGTATTTTATTCACAATATTTCTTATTCTAGAAATTTACACAAAATTTTGCCAAGTTTCTTGCCTTGCTTTGTCCTTTATATACAGCTCAACGTTTAATGGATCATTAACCACATTTCATTAACCATATGACAACTACTAAAATGTCCGTAAAAGAGTATTGAAAATGTTGTTAAGTTCCTTTGAAGAACCAACATTCTCTACGTTCTATTTAACCTTTTCCCGTAAAGTCGTGTTTAAATTATAAAAGTAGATCTTAGAAGGCTTACACTATTTGCCTGAAGGCTTCTGCCATTGCATGGAGGAAAACAACTTTGTTTACATATTCACCCAAAAAATCAAATACTTATTCAGGGGAAAAAAAAATACATAAACCCAACATATGCTTCACAAAATTAAAAATTTTATAAGATCACTTCAGCTGTTCATGCCTCTTTACAAACTAAAAATTTGTAACGTCTGAAAGACAAAAAATGATCGAGGCAGGACACACTTACCAAGTGAATAACGTCAATGCTAACGTCACCAGCCTCTACACCCTCGATGGTTACCAATAAGACATTTCCGGGAACATCTCCAGGACTTTTGTTGTTGACAATTTCATGTCTATTTGAATATTGAATATACACAGTTTTACCACGAACTTGTGCAGGCTCTGAAGATGATGCGTAATATGAAACCATTGAAATTGCTTGATTTAAATCACCCTGCAAAGTTTTATCTCTATCATAAATACATAGTCCCTACCCAAAGATACATAGGTACAGTATAAACAATAATAATAATAATGAAACAAACACTATACTATTTGCACTTAGGAGAGGGAAAAATGCATGTCCAGAAAACAGCTTAAAGTCACTCTATGAAAAATAATACATTTCCAATCCCTGGGACATTTGTTAGAAGAGTAAATTACGGGGAAAGGAAAATCCCATGGTGTTGCTTTGGGGATTTTAATATTGTTCGCTTTCCTAGTGAGCGTAGGGGTGAGACTCGTTTGACCTTGGCTATGGAAAAATTCTCTGAATTTATTGAGGATCTTAACTTGGTTGACTTGCCTTTGGAAGGAGGTAGATATACATGGTCAAGTGGTACTAATCAACCAGCAATGTCTAGGATTGATAGAGCTTTGGTCACTCCAGACTGGGAGGAACATTTCCCAGATATTATTCAAAAGATTTTACCCCGTCCTATCTCAGATCACAGTCCAATTCTCTTGGAGGCAGGGGGAATGGCAAGAGGGAAAAGTCCGTTCAGATTTGAAAATATGTGGTTGAAGACGGAGGGGTTTGTGGATAGGGTTCAATCATGGTGGAATCAGCATTCTTTTGTAGGTACACCTAGTTTCGTGCTTGCGAAAAAATTAAAGGCTTTGAAAGAGGACATCGTACAATGGAATCGTCGAGAGTTTGGTAATTTAGAGCGTCAAAAGAAACAATTATTGGAGGAGTTGAAAAAATTAGACACTAAGGAAGGGGATTTTGGTCTCACTGATGGGGAGAAATGTCAAAGGGCAGATTTGAGGTCCCAAGTGGAGCATCTTCTTTTCTTGGAGGAAATTTCCTAGAGACAAAAATCTAGGATGTTATATATCAAGGAAGGGGATAATAACACCAAGTTCTTCCATAGAATGGCTAACTCCCATAGAAGGTATAATCATCTGAGGACTTTGGAGGTGGATGGGGAGGTTTTTGAGGAGGAATCTGAGGTAACTACTCAGGTAGTCCAATTTTATAAAAATTTGTACAAGGAGTCTGAGGGGTGGAGGCCTTTTGTGGAGGGTTTGGAGTTTGATCGTATTGGGGATATGGAGAGGGTTTGGCTTGAAAGGAAGTTTGAGAGAGAGGAGATACTTCAAGTCATAAGTGATTTGGAGGGGGACAAAGCTCCAGGTCCGGATGGGTTTACTATGGCGTTTTATCATCATTGTTGGAGAGTAGTGGAGAAAGACGTGTTAGCGGTCTTTGAAGAGTTTTTTCAACATTGTAAGTTTGAAAAATCTCTCAATGCTACTTTCATTGCTTTAATTCCTAAAAAGAATGACGCCTCTAATATTAGAAATTTTCGGCCTATTAGCTTGGTGGGGAGTGTGTATAAAATTTTGGCTAAGGTTTTGGCAAATCGTTTGAGAGTGGTTTTAGATCAGTTGATCTCTGAGACTCAGAATAGCTTTGTGGGTGGGAGACAAATCCTTGACTCTTTTCTTATTGCGAATGAGTGTGTGGATAGCCGAGGGAAGAGTAGGGTTCTTGGAGTTATTTGTAAACTTGATATTGAGAAAGCTTACGATCATGTGAATTGGGAGGCTTTGCTGTATTTGTTGAATAGAATGGGCTATGGGCTTTGGAGTGATGTGGTGTAAGTGGATCCGTACTTGTATTTCCATAGTTCAGTTCTCTATTTTGATTAATGGGTCTCCAGCTGATTTCTTTGATAGTTCAAAGGGGTTAAGACAAGGGGATTCGCTATCTCCTATGTTGTTTTTGATTTTGATGAAGGTGTTCAGTAAGATGTTGAGAAGAGTGGAGGGAGCTGGCTTGATTCGTGGCTTTAAAGTTGAGGGTAGGAGGGGTGGTGGGGAATGCGTTTCACATCTATTGTTTGCAGACGATACTATCCTATTTTGTTTTTTTTGATAAATAACGGAATTGTATTAATTAAAAGTCCAGGTACACCGGGGGTGTACGTGGAAAACAGTACATCAAACACAAAAATTACAAAGATCAAGCATTTCTAAAAAATTAGAACAAGGGAAAAGATTAAAGGAAGAACTCCACTCTAGCAAGGTGTGGAGAAGAAGAGATTTAATTTCTGAAATAGACCGTTCCTTCCCTTCGAAACATCTTGAGTTCCGTTCTCGCCAAATACACCATAGGACACAATGTGGGACAGCCCTCCATAAATCAATGCTCCGATGCCCACCAAAAGACCCTTGCCAACTCGAAAATAAATCAAAGACCCCATGCGGCATAACCCATACTATCCTATTTTGTGATGCAGATGTGGAGCAAATTCTTCATATTCGGTTGTTGTTACTCAGTTTTCAGGCGGTAACAGGTTTAAAGGTCAATGTGCACAAGAGTGAAATGGTTCCAATAGGGGAGGTTGATGATGTGCATGCCCTGGCAGAAATTTTGGGCTGTAGAGTTGGAACTTTGCCTATGTCTTATCTTGGCATGCCGTTGGGGGCTTCACATAACTTCCCTTCAATTTGGAATCCTATTTTGGAAAAAATTGAGCGGAAATTGGCCGGGTGGAAGAAGTTGTATTTGTCTAAGGGGGGTCGATTGATGTTACTCAAGAGTACGTTATCTAGTCTTCCTACCTATTTTCTATCTCTATTCACCATTCCTACTTATGTGGCTAATAAGATTGAAAAGCTGCAAAGGGATTTTCTTTGGGGTGATAGCAAGAATCATCTGGTAGGATGGGATAAAGTTTGTGCGCCTATAGCTAACGGTGGTTTGGGGATAAAGAAAATTACTACTTTCAATAAGGCTTTATTGGGGAAATGGCTGTGGCGGTTTGGGAAGGAAGAGGGGCGGTTATGGAGGAGGGTGGTAGCATCAAAATATGGGGAAGAATGGGGGGGATGGACCTCAAAGCTAGGTAGGGGAGTTCATGGGTGTGGTTTGTGGAGAGGTATTCGCATGGGATGGGAGGATTTTAGCAAGAATTGTCAGTTTGTTGTTGGGTTGGGGAACAGAGTGAGATTTTGGCAGGATGGGTGGTATGGGGATCAACCTTTCCAAATGGCTTTCCCAAGGCTGTATGGAATTGCCATTGATAAGGAGGCATCTGTAGATGCTTCTTTGTCAAGGCAGGGTGCAGAGGATAGAAGAATTTGGGATGTTTGTTTTATTCGAGAATTTAATGATTGGGAGATGGATGAAGAGCTGTATTTTCTTCGTATATTGGGAGCTAATACTCCTCCAATGGATGTTAGAGACCGGATGAGATGGAAGTTGAAGCCTAACGGGGAGTTTGACATCCGGTCGTATTATAACAAATTGCGGGATTCTCCCTCAATTGTCTTTTCTTGGAAAGGAATATGGAGAGTAAAAGCTCCTAGGCGAGTTTCTTTCTTTGTTTGGTGTGTAGCTTGGAATAAGATTCTAACGGGTGATAACTTGAGAAGATTGAGGGGATTGGATTTTGTAGACTGGTGCATTATGTGCCAGCATTGTGGAGAGACGGTAGACCACTTACTTCTTCTTTGTGAGATGGCTTATCGGTTGTGGAGATTTGTCTTAATAACTTTTAGTTTGTCTTGGGTTATGCCTAGATCGATCCTAGATTTGCTTCTTGGCTGGTGGAATTGGTTGTGCATTCTATGGTGTATTTGGAAGGAACGGAATCGGAGGACTTTTGAGGATTTGGAAAGTTCAGGTGTTCAAATGATTGCCTCTTTTAGTGGGACTCTTTTTGATTGGTCTCTGGCATGGGGAATCATGACTAGTGATTCTCTCCCCTCTTTTCTTAGCTCTCTTTCTCTTTTGTAATTAATCTGTTGTTTGGTTTTCTTTTTTATTTTTTCTGTTTTCTTCTTCTTGTTTTTTCTGGGTTTGCTCTATGTTTTTCATGCATAGAGTAGCCATTTGTATATATAACATTCTTACTTATCAAAAAAAATAAATAAACCTTATGAAAAGGCACTAAAACATGGTCCCCCCCCCCCCCAAAAAAAAAAAAAAAACTTGTTGACTGTTTTCTACCATTGCAAATGGATAAAAACCAAAACAATCCTAGATAAACCGTTGCAAACAACATTAACACAAAACACCAAAGAGAATTTACTTAAACCCACCACAACTTCTCTCTCAGTTCCTTGGCCTTCAATCAACACCAACAGTGCCTCATTAAACATCCATTCCCCAGTTTAGCAACTCAACAACTCAACAAAACCCCATTCCACCCAAACTCAAATTCCCTCTTCACCAAAGCCCTCATTTTATCAACTTAATGTAATGAACCCAAGGCTGCAAACCAGCCCAGCAGTGCATAATACAAGTGTGGAAGATCAGACATGAACTAGGCACCCGCATATTCCTTCTCATTATGAAAGTTAATGCAAATTCTTTACTGCTCTTTCTATGCTATCTTCTTAATCCCCTTTTCTTCTTCCCTAGAACCAACTCGATTCCCTTGCTCACTTCCATATACTTTCCTATTATAATCAAACATTTCATTTCCCAAACCTTTAGACCACAAGTAGGTTAACTACACTTACACCCATATACAAGATCACAATTCTTGAATTTACCCTCATAACATACAGAATCTTCTTATACACAATGAAGAAACTTCAATTTTGAGCTGGAAAAAAAGGGAAATGAATCCCATTACCAAAAACCCTAAATTTAATAACTTAATTCATGAATTCAAATCACATACTATACAGAAACGGAAACGGAAACGAAACGAATCAAAGAGAAGCGAACAGTAGAAAAGAGCTTACGAATTCGACGAAGGCCTGGTTGCGATTAGCGCCGACGTTGCACTTGGTGTTGACGATCTTGCCGAAGGGTTTACAGAGCTCGATGAGCTCCTCCTCAGTGCACTCCCATGGGAGATTGCGGAGATGGAGGACCTTTGATGGGGTCTGGGTGTACCGGAACTGGGGCTGCCCGGAGGTCGACATCTAGGGTTTTCTTCGGTGTTTGGCTGTCGAGAAAGTGCAAAGATTTTCCCGAGAAAGATTTGAAAGCTCTAGAGGTCGATGTGAACGTGGTGTAAATCTGAAAGTTTTTATATGGGATAGAGAGTGTGTGTTGGCTTTTTGTCAATTTACCGATTTATCCTTGGCGGCAATAAGCTTAAAGACAACTAGAGAGCGAACTCCGAAGTTCTTTTTTTTTTTTTTTTGGGTAAAAGGCAATAATTTGCCCCTATTATAGTTTAGAAATATATTTTTTTATTTTTCAAACAAGTAAAAATGATGAACTTTATAAATAAGTGTAATTTTATTTTTGATCCTAAATTTTAGGAGTTCTTTTTTTATTCAAAATAAAATATTTATGAACTTATTTCTAAAAAAAGTTATTCTTATATTTTTGAACAACATAAAAGTCTAGTTGAAAGAATAAAATTATTTTATAAATGGTATAAATTAGTCGCAAACTCGTGCGATACTTGGGAAAGCTATTGATAACTTCCCTAATATGAAAAAAAATATCAATATGCACGGAAAAGCTATTAAGTTTGAGACTTTAAAGAATATATATATATATTTACGTTGTTTACTAAATGTAGCAATTATTCAAGAAACTATTCAATCATAAAAAATAGCAATAAAATGAATAACAACGTACTATACTATCCAATAGACATTGCAACTTTAAATGAACAATATGTAATAAATTGAAAATTATAAACCTTCAGTCCTGATGTGGCGTAAATGAGTTAATTTACGCCACCAATAAAACACTATCGGTTTACTTAATTGCAAATAGTGGTGCGAGTGCCGCATTACAGTTTCTGCATAATTAGAGGAAAACTAATGCACTTTGATGAAGCCTGCATAAATCTTATCAGAATAAACATTTTTATATGGGGCTTTGCCAATTGCAGTGCCTTCACTTGTAGCGGGTCTGAAAGATGAGCAGAATTCCACATCAACGTGACTCTTTTTTCAGTCCATCCACGTGGTTAAAGACCATTCACTTCTTTAATTCCTTATCTCTTAATCTGGCCCATCCTTTTCCTTTACATTGGCCTTATTAACTCACTTTTGAAACTAACCATGGCATACACTTTACTGATCATACCACCATCGCAATAGTTTGTCTAATATTGCTTCGATGGGTTGATAAGTTCGAATGGCTATTGAGTTCAAATCATTAAGGTCAAACTTTTTGGGTCTACGGTCTCGAATTAAGCTTCGTGTGTGAAGAGACTTATAGCTCGCATGCGATAAGATTTCATGTGCGAGCTCGAACCAATTTTTGCCAGCTCAAGAGGTCAAACTTTTTGGGATTACGGTCTCGAATTAAGCTTCGTATATGAGGAGGCTTCATGGCTCGCTAGAGGAGATTTTGTTGTTCACAGAGGCTTCGCAGTTCGCACTCAAAGTGGATTACTTTGTGTTCAAGCTTGCAGAGATTTCGTAAGGTTTTCACCATATATAGTGGTGTCTTTATTAGGTTTTTAGTTTGGGGGTAACATACCTCTCATCTTCCTCCTTCTCTAAAGGGGTTGTCTAAGACAATTTTATGAATTGGGTGAGAAGCTGGGTAGCAAGGAGAAGAACTGTTTCACAAAAAAAGTCGGGAAGCAAATCGAAGGAATTAAAAAGGCTGAAACTATTTATTATTTTTAATATTTATAAATTATAATATTTATATCTATTTATTTTAATATTGCTGACGTGAAAAATTGTGGGAGTTTCAAAAGTTTCGGTTTTATATATATATATATATATATAGATAATAAATGAATGAACGTGTAGCCAAACATCATATATTTCTTATCAAAAAAAAAAAAACATCATATTTTTTACACAAATATGCCCGTACACTTTGACAAAACTTGTATATTTGTTTGAAACCCCTCGAGATATAGTCAAGTGGACCACCTCTAAGGGGCAAACCCTAGATGGCTACACACTCCCACCAAGGAGGCATAAAGTAAATCGTGAAATGCCTCAACTACAAATCGAACCAAAGACTTTTGGGTTTATAGTTAGTCAAAAGTCCAAACACTTTTCCTTACCTATGGGCACCTTATGTAGGGGTTTGCACTTCTGTTAATGTGTGAGACATTACTTGCACACAAGTTTACCCCTGGTACTTAGTGGAAAGTAATTTAATCATGTATTTCCATGTGTCAAAGTTGTATCAAAGTGTGTGATCCTATACTTTTTACCTAAACTAATCAAACGCTCATGGATAAGGCTGTCCAACCCATACTTGGACTCGATCAAACCGCCTAACCAGAGCTATTAGAATAAAAAATCACTTAATACAACTGTTGTGTCAATTGATGACGATTGCAAATTGAGGAAACCTTAACGCTACTCTTCACCATTCAAATCTTGTCAATCAGGCAAATATCTCACCAAATAACAAGATATCTGCTAGATCTGGCAAGATTCTTGTCGATTTTGCAAGATTTCTTCCAATTATAGTGAGATATCCACTAAACTTGATGGACATCTCAAGCTTTTTGCCACACGCCACCATCATTGAGGATGATGATGACTTTAATTGATAGGGAATATTTTTAACTAAGAGATTCTCTAACTCCTTTCACCTTTTAGGGTAAAAGTACCCTTCGGGTTTAAAGTATCCTTCGAGGTAAGGATGCCCTTCGAGTTAGAGTTCTCTCTTTAGGTCTGATACCAACGAAAGGCAACTTCCCTACCCCCATCCATTTCTCTTGTCAAGTTATCTGATTCTAACAGTGGATTACACCTAGTCCCACACTTTTGGGTGTTCTTCACTTATGCATCCCTATTTGGAAAAAACCTGCACACCACATCCAAAGATCCTTCTACATATTCGTATTCTCCCAGTATGGGAAGTAAAGCCTTAAGATCTCAGAACATTAACTCCATATCTTCCCTACAAGATTCTTGTTGATTCTTGTCAGTTTTGCAAGATTCTTGTCGATTTTGCGAGATTTCTTAAAATTATAGTGAGATATCCACCAAACTTGATGGACATCTCAAGCTTTTTACCATGCGCCACCATCGTTGAGGATGATGGCAACTTTAATTGATAGGGAGTATTTTTAACTAAGAAATTCTCTAACTCCTTTCACCCTTCAGGGTAAAAGTATGATAACGCCTTAAAACGTATACTTGTTATATATTATGTAGGCATTATCTCCTTATTACTATGTTTAATTTGTATAATTAAGCCATGATTTGCATTAGTTCCTATTATTTATCTTTACATAATTTCTTGAATAAGGTGTCATTCATTGTGTGTAAATTTCTACTTTCAGGAAATCATGTGAGAAAGATGAGTTTATAGGAATTTGTGAGAGAATGGAGGCTAAACTAGAATTAAAGTGGAGCTAAAGGACCATGCTTAAATGTCTAAGGAGGTGTAGCTGGAGTGCTTAGG
Source organism: Quercus aquifolioides (assembly GCA_019022515.1). NCBI lineage: Eukaryota > Viridiplantae > Streptophyta > Magnoliopsida > Fagales > Fagaceae > Quercus > Quercus aquifolioides. The sequence continues at coordinate 23,069,757 of CM032327.1, read as the reverse complement.
TCATCTACCATGTTTGGAAGCTTCAAATAAGGAAAGCAATCAAAGAGATAGAATCTAAAAAGGAAAAATCAGATTTGAGCACTGATTAGTATTTTAGGCGTATCTCTCTCCTCAAAAATCCAATTGACACAAGGACAAATGGGTTGGAACCGTGACTTAAATATCTACAACTTTCCAGTTTTGAGCTTTCGAAATTCTCAATTTTTAATTTTTTTAAGGCCGAAATTAACCCACAATTTACTGCTGTAAACTTGGACGAAAATTAAAATAGTAAAAATTATTTTTCTTTGGACACTTAGACATCAGGGTTTTGAAGGGAGGTTGTGTAGAATGAATTTGGCAGAGAAAAACTTGTATTTTCCTTTCTCTAATGGTAGCCTAAATTCTTTGCTAGAGCTAGGGGTTATGTTTCTTCTATACGGTATGAATATTCAATGTGATTATTTCTAGGATTTTATCAACATATTTGATTGTTCAATTAGATTTTTTTTAATGTGTTAGTTCCTCCATGCTTTCAATAAGTCCAATCATGTTTTTCTTATTGTTTAAATGAATTTATAATAATTTCAAATAGAAATTAGGTTTTAAAGTGAATGGGTTTTTTTGAAAACTTTCCTAACCACATTATTAATTTAGGTTATCATGTGTTCTTGAATTGTCTCAGTTCAACCGAATCATAAGTATTTAATTGTATAAGAACAATTAATTATGAAATATATAATTTCTTAGATCATAAAGAATTTCATATCGATATAGGGAAACACTCCGATACCCTAGTATTTACATTATTGATTTAAATCAGTTTTTATTATTATTATTGTTAACAATTACCAAGCAAAAGTATTTTTCTTCTTCACCCAAATTATTGTTTAATTATATTGTCTTTGAATCTATCCTGCTCCTTGTGGTTCGACCTCGGTACTCTAAGAATTATATTACTACGATTTCCTGCACTGGGGAGTAAGTAAGCAAAGTACCCTTCGGGTTTAGAGTATTCTTTGGGGTAAGGATGCCCTTTGGGTTGGAGTTCCCTCTTCAAGTCCGATACCAATGAAAGGCAACTTCCCTACCCCTATCCATTTCTCCCATCGAGTATAGAATTACTCGTCAGGTTATCCGATACCGATGGTGGATTACACCTAGTCCCACGCCTTTGCATGTTCTCCACTCATGCATCCCTATATAGAAAGAACTTGCATTCCACGTCCAAAGATCTTTTTACATATTTGTATCCTCCCAGAATGGGAAGTAAAGCTGTAAGATCTCGAAACATTAACTCCATATCTTCCCTACAAGGAAAGATCTTATGTTCATGGGATCTTGGTCAGTCCTACACCACTATATAAGCACCAAGTCTCCTCTTCTCCAATGTATGTGCAATTTTCTAGCTCTTACACTTTTGAGTTATTGGAGATTCCTCTATCACTAACTTAACATTCGGGTGGACTTTGACCGGCACCCCACTGGTGCTCTCTGTAGGTTCTTCACCTTTTTGTTCTTCAGGTACCTCATTCATCTCGCGTGTGGACATCCAATTCACTAACGATTTTGTGCATCGTCATTAATCATTCTAACAATAAAAAATTTGAGGGCTTAAGGATTGGACCCATACTCCATCAGTCAATAACAAAGTATGTAATTTTAGTATAAATTTACGTAAAATGTAGGTCGGTGGACATATTGGCCAAACTCTACCTGTGGATGCCCTAACTCATGCCCCCCATACTCAGGCCAATTTGGTAAGTTTCAACTGGCTTTGACCATTGCAATGAGTTTCACTCCTTAAAACCTAGTTATTTTCAATAGGAATGCTCCACTAGTCAATAGCAAGTATGGAATTTTCTTATAAAGTCGGGTAAAATGCGAGTTGGTGGACAATTTCAATTTGGCCGAACTCGACCCGTGGACACCCTTACTCATGCCCCCCCCCCCCTCAAGTCAAGCCAATTTGGTAAGTTTCAACTAGTTTTGATCCTTGCAACGAGTTTCACTTCTTAAGACCTGGTTATTTTCAACAAAATACTTAATAGGGGTTTGATTAGCCAAAACCAACTAGTCGAACCTATCTCATTGAAGGTAGGCCAAATCTAGGTTGCGCCACTCATCACCACTATCATAGGAGGGCATATTGTAATCATTGGAAGCCATATCTAGCATTGTTGTGCCTCCCTATGCATTGTAGTCCCTTATGGTGGGTTTCATCCTTCCCCTTGCCTTGTTATGCTCCATTTCCTTGTCAATAATGCCTTCCTCATTTGATAGAAAAATAAAAAGTCAAAACAAAAATGTGATCAATTATGATTTGATTTTCTCATTGTTTTTGAATCATCACTTAATGCCTATAGAAGTTGATTTGGTGAGAGAGAGAGAGAGAGTGTGTGTGTGTGTGTGCGCGCACGAGCGCGCATGTGTGTTTTGGTCAAAGATTTAAAATTTCTTAAAACTAGACTAATACAACCTCATATTTTAAAGGCACATTTGGTTATGTTTTATTATAGAGAATAGTCATTATTTATGAATAGCTATTCCTCTCTAAAAGGGTAATATTTATTCCTTAGTAGAAGTAATAATTTCTAACATTAATATATTCCTAAATAAATAAACTATCCATATCCACCTAACAATTATGGAAATAAAAAAGGCGAAAAGCCACTTTTAGTCCCTATATTTTCAGGCGATTTCCATTTTAGTCCCTACATTTTATTTTTACCGTTTTTAGTCCTTATCCTGAAAAATGCTTCTCGTTCTGGTCCCTGTCGTTACATCAGAAACGAAAAAAGCTGACATGGCAAACGACAGGAATAAATAATAGTAAATTAATGTCCACGTGGCCTAAATTAATAATAAAAAATGTTTTTTGGCATTAAAAAATGCCACGTCAGCATCTAAATTAAAAAAATTAATTTATTAATTTTAATTAAATAAAAAAATTAAAAACTAAATTAAAAACTAAAAATTACATGAATTGAGATCTAAGTGTGTCTTGAATAAGAACACAAACCCAGATCTAATAACACAAACTCAAAAATTAAAATCCAAAAATTAAAAATCTCAAAATCACCATTTTCTCAAATCCAGTAATACCATCAAATCCTAAAGCCTCAGAGTATCAAATCAATCCAAAAATACAACACAACCAATCCAAACAAAAAAAATCTCAAACTCAGAACAACCCATCTCATTTAAAAAGAAATTGCATCATTTCCAGAAATTTTTATGCTAGATTTACTGCATCAAACACAGAATCCATTCCTTACTTGTGATCACAGATCTTGAAACACTATCGCTCTGCTAATCGTTGAGTAATCGCAGGAAATGAAAATAAGCACAAGAAAATCGATATAATAACATCGTTTTCCTTCAATTTTCTTAGCAACTACTTAGCTCTCAACTTAGTTGACTTTAGGAGCGTTGGAAAAACAAAATATAATTTCGCTTTCCCTTTCCTTGGCTTTTTCAGCAACCAAACAGAGAAAAACACATAAAAAAAAAGGTCCAAAAAAATTGGAGAGATAGTAGTGAGTGAGAGTTAGTATAGTATACCCATAGTGGCGATCTTCCTCTGGAATTGTTCGATGACGGGAGCGACGGCTCTGATCCGAGAGCGGAGACTGATCGGAGGTCACCAATCAACACCGTGGCTCCAGCGAGGGACGGAGCATCGGAGAGATCGAACCGCAGAGGAGAAGCTGAGAGATCGGTAATCGGAGACAGGAGGAGAAGAAGAAGAAGCAGCGAAGGTTCTAGAAAGATACGGATCTGGGTTTGCTTGAGGTGGGTTTGCTGGGTTTCTTTTTAAATGAGATGGGTTGTTCTGAGTTTGAGATTTTTTTGTTTGGATTGGTTGTGTTGTATTTTTGGATTGATTTGATACTATGAGGCTTTAGGATTTGATGATATTGCTGGGTTTGAGAAAATAGTGATTTTGAGATTTTAATTTTTGAGTTTGTGTTCTTAGATCTGGGTTTGTGTTATTGTTCAAGACACACTTAGATCTCAATTCATGTAATTTTTAGTTTTTAATTCTGTTTTTAATTTTTTTATTTAGTTAAAATTAATAAATTAATTTTTTTAATTCAGATGCTGACGTGACATTTTTTAATGTCAAAAAACATTTTTTATTATTAATTTAGGCCACGTGGACATTAATTTACTATTATTTATTCCTGCCGTTTGTCACGTCAGTTTTTTCTGTTTCTGATGTAACGGCAGGGACCAAAACGAGAAGCGTTTTTCAAGATAGGGACTAAAAGAGGTAAAAATAAAATGTAGGGACTAAAATGAGAATCTCTTGAAAATGTAGGGACTAAAAGTGACTTTTCGCCTATAAAAAACCATTAAAAAATAACTCATCTCTCTAAAATTTAAAATATATTATTTTATAGGAAATATAATTGTATGAATGAAATATTTCTAAAAATAGATCATAAGTTTTATTCTAATGTTATAACTCACGACCAAACTAATGAATATGTTTAGTTATTCTATTACAACACATTTTATTCCCGATAATAAAGATTACCATTCTTGTTGTAATCTACATTTAGTGTACTAAACATACCCTAAGGGTACTTTTGGTAGACTGTAATAGCAACTGTAATGTAATAGTTATTCCTATGGTTTAGCTTTACAGTTGTTTGGTTATGTTTTTATTACTTGTAATAATCATTCTATATGAATCTCTATTCCTTAAAATGAGGAATAGACATTCCTTATTAAAAGTACTGAATTTTTATTCCCTTGCTAAACGTAATACGCTCTGCTTAAGCAAAATTTCCAAAATTTCCAAAATGCCCCCGCTACCCACGTCTTCTCCAAAAATTTCTTTCTCCTTACTCTGTTAACAAAAATCCCAAAAATCCCCCACTACCCGTATTTTCTCCAAAATTCCTTCTCCTTGCTCTGTTAACAAAATTTCCAAAATCCCTCACTACCTGCATCTTCTCCAAAATTTCATCTCCTTCCTAAATTTTCCATCTCCCTCCTCTCTAAAATTTTATTTTCCCGCTACTAGAGATCTATTTATATGGGTATTGTCTTTCTTTCACCCTCAGTTGCTACTCCCTCTTCTCAAGGAAATTTGTTTTTCCTTCTTCCCTTAAGTCTACGATTTCCACAGGTATTGCACCCTCTCTCTCTTCTTTTCTCATCTATTTGTATGGGTATTTCCTTTTACTCACCCGCTGCTCTCTCTTCTCAGGATTTTTTTTCTGCCCATAGATCTACAATTTCTACAGGTACTGCCCTCTGTTTCTATTATCCGTATCAATTTCTTTCTTTTTTTTCTTTTTTTTTTGACATTATATTAAATTTGCCATAGTTGATATTTGTATAGCTGTATAATTGATACTGCCCTCTGTTTCTGTTACCGTATCAATTTCTTTCTTCTTCTTTTTTTTTTTTTTTTTGACATTATATCAAATTTGCCATAACTGATATTTGTATAGCTGTATAATTGATATTTGTATAGCTATGAGGTTCTATGAAACTGAGAATAGAGACAATGACCGTGAACCCTATAGCCAATCTAAAGCGTATCAATAATATATATATATATATATATATATATATATATTAACAAAAGATTTTTATTTCAGCTGTGCATTTTGGCATTATATTTAGGAGTATATATATACATATATATTAACGTGTCTGATATATACTATATGTAATCTGTGGGGATGACTTTAAATAATCAAAATTCAGAATTTTAAAATCAATTAATTAATATTAGGAGGCAGAGAATTGAAATTTATCTGTTGAAGTGTGGGTCTGTGTCAAAGTTATCTATTAAGTGTGAAAGTTATCTATTGAAGTGTGGGTTTGTGTCAAATTTATCTATTGAAGTGTGAACATTAGTCTCAAGGAATTTGGTGGTGGGTTACCCACACACTTGGTATTGTGGTTATTTATATTTAATATATTATTTTAATTATCATCTTGTTCAATTATTTAAATTGTGTACAAATTTTATTAATGGTATTGTGAATTTGTTCAATGCTATTGTTTGCAATTACAGCCCATAAACAGCCACAAGAAATAGAATAAAGAAAATGAAGTTAGTTTTGGTTGTGATGTTTTGGTTGAATATGTTGCACATTGTTAGCATGTTTTTCCAATTATGATGCTTTATAGTAGAGTATTGTGTTAAAAAAAGATCATTGAAAGCAACATAAGGTCGTGATTTTTCATTCATGGAGAGGGGAAATTCACTGTTTATGATATAAGAGTGACAAAACTTGCATTAATTAGCTTAGGATGAATAGAAATGCATTTACCACGTTATGTGATATGCTTGAAACAATAGGTGGCTTAAAAGATACAAAACACATGTTAGTAGATGAACAAGTTGCCATGTTCCTACATACACTAGCTCATCATGCAAAAAATTGAGTCATAAAACACAATTTTAGGCGCTCAGGAGAGACAGTGAGTAGATATTTCAATGATGTGTTACATGCTATCATACGTTTACAAGGAGAGCTATTTAAGAAACCAGAGCCAGTTCCAGAAAATTCTTCAGATGAGAGATGGAAATGGTTTAAGGTATCCAACAACGTGAATTTTCTTTTCAAGTTATGAAGTAGAAATATTGAATAAATTGCTAATTGCATTTTTTTTTTTTTGTAACTACAGAATTGTTTAGGTGCATTAGATGGAACATATATTAGGGTGAGAGTGCCTTTAGAAGACAAACCTAGGTACCGAAATCGTAAGGGGGAGATTGCCACAAATGTACGAGGAGTTTGCTCACAAGACATGCAATTTATTTATGTTTTGCCTGGTTGGGAAGGCTCTGCTGTTGATGGTAGAGTGCTTCGAAATGCAATAAGTAGGAGGAATGGATTGAGAGTTTCCCATGGTAAGAGAAATAGGTTGCCTACTAATTATATTATTATTTTTTAAATTTTTATACACCCATTATACTAAAGACATTACAATAAATAGGTTATTACTATCTTGTTGATACTGGCTATACAAATGGTGAGGGATTTCTTGCCCCATATAGAGGACAACGATATCACTTAAATGATTGGAGAGATGGACAACAACCAAGAACCCCAGAAGAGTTCTTTAATATGAAGCATTCTTCAGCTAGGAATGTTATAGAGAGATGTTTTGGATTGCTTAAAATACGATGGGCTATTCTTAGGAGTCCTTCATTCTTCCCAATCAAGACACAAAATCGCATTATTATGGCGTGTTGCTTTCGTCATAACTTTATAAGGAGAGTGATGCCTGTAGACCTAGTAGAAGAGGAATTGGACAATGATGAGCAGTTGGCAGAAGGACTTAATGGTGACCCAATAACACATATTGAGACTTCGAATGAATGGAGTGCATGGAGAACCAATTTGGCAAATGAAATGTTTAATACGTGGAGAAATAGGAGAGAAATATAGTTTAATAATATAATACTTTGATTTGTGACTTTTTCATGTATTGTTTCCTTGAGTTAATAAATTTTTTTATTGCATTGGTGTTAAACTATTTATTATGTGTGTCTAAACTTTTGCATATTATTTTATTATCTTGCCATTTTATTGTTAGTATTTGGAGAGATATGGAAACGACTGTACTTGATTCTCAAGATCCTTCTAAATGAAAGTGGACTCCTGCTGAAGATATAAAACTTGTGGAGGCTTTGGTAGAATATCATCATGAAAAAGAAGGTAGCCCTGAAAATAAGTTTAAACCCGGATATTTGAAAATCTTGGAAGGAAAGATTTCTACCAAATTACCTAATGCTGGCTTAAGAGCAAAACCACATATTGAGTCAAGATTAAGGACTTTGAAAAGAGAATTTCAAGTTATCCATAAAATGTTGACTGGGCCTAACACAAGTGGGTTTGGATGGGACACTATGAGGAAGTGTGTTACTGCTGAAAATGATGTATGGGATGCATATGTGCAGGTAAAAGTTCACCATCTTATAGATCCATGTATTTTATCTCTTTTGGTTTAACATAATTTATTTAATTTTATCTTGCCATTTTCATATTTTTGTCAATTGTTTTGTAGAGTCATAAGGGGGCAGCTGCTTGTAGAAACAAATCATTTCCACACTATGAAGACCTTTGCATTGTGTATGCAAAAGACCATGCTACTGGTAAAGATGCTCAAGCACCTGTAGATGTTGTTGAAGAACTAGAAGCAGAGAAAAATGATGACAAATTAGATGATATTCCTGAAGACGTGGACTGCACGCAAATTCCCACCCCTGGCAGTAATGGGGAAGAACAGAATGCTCGAAAAAAGAAAAGAAGAATTCAAAGTGGTGAAGATAATATGGTAGAAGCGATGAAAGAAGTTACAATCATTCTTGCTGCTCAGTTAAAGGATGCATCAGATAACCTTAGCAAGGCAGTCATTGGAGTAGCAGCAGCTGAAAGTAGGTCCAAAATCAATGATGAATTACTAAAACTACCTGGCCTTACAACTAAGGAGCGTCACAAGGCAACTAAATTGATTGCTTGTCAACATGAACTAATAGATGTTTTCTTGAGCATGCTGGATGTTGAGAAGGAAGAATGGGTGAAAGGCCTTATTAATGGGGACTTTTGAGTGGCTTACAAAGGTTGGAAAATTCAATTTGCATTTATGCTTCTTTTTTATGCCACTTGAACATGAGGCATAAAAAAAATTGCTGCAGAACTTTTAGCTGATCTATATTCAGCAGGTATAGTGCACATCAATGTGATCAGCATAACATACATAAGGTCACTATGTTACCTTCTTTATTCTATGACCAATAACACCTGTGGATTCAATAAACACTTCCTCTGGTCTCGTTTGAAGTTGTTGCAACAACGAATATTCTTAATCTGATTAGTGAGCACCAAATTGAACCTGTACAAGCACACTGATGAGATGAGGGGTTCAAAACTCTAAAGGTAGCATACCTCAGCAAGCGAGCTGGCACATTCTATCACGTCCTGATATCCTGCATCACCCTGGTCATCATTGGTTGGTCAATTAGACACATAAGACATAATTCAGGCTCAAAGCAACATCATTTTTTCGCTCTTTGATGAATACATCTCACAGCAACAAGATGCCCCCACGGGGAGTAACAAGGATGTTCTTTGGTGCTTTACTACATTTAGATTGAAACTATGCCGTGTCTGGACAAGAAAGTACAAGGAAAACATCTAGATAATCAGACATCTCACCGTTGCTGCATTAGCTTGGCCAGCATTTATTAACACTGCACGTGCCTGATGAGTTGCCAAATTGAGTCATTAGAAGATAGACAAGAAACTGAAAACATAATAAAGAATCTGAAAAGTGACCAAAAAAAAAAAAAAAACCTACATTACTAATGGCCTGTTTGGATGGAGGGGAGAAGGAGGGAAAGTGGAGGGGAGCATGCTTCTTTTTTAGGTAAATGGGATGTTATGTTATTGAAATTTTATATAATTTGGGCATTTTAAGACTTTTCAATGGTTATTCAACCTTTAGTTTGAACGAATGGGATTTTATGTTATTGAAATTTTATATAACAAAGAACGTACATCAATAAAAATGAATGAATGAGATTTCAAACTGAGATATTTAGTTGTTGGTAGTATTTACAGTTGAACGAATAATGAAATAGTGATACTGTTTGTTGGGCAAATTTTACAGGTGTGAGACAACATTGAGGAGAAGACACGTTGAGAAGAAAAAAAAAGACAAGTTAATTTTAATGCAATGAAATGAAAGTAATCCAAAAAAAAAAAAATAATTTGGGTTTATTAAACCAAAAAAAAAAGATTTTCATTAGAGGTCTCAATTTAAGATTGGGTTTATTAAAGTAATCCTTATAAAAAATGTATTTATTATAATAAGGGCATTTTAGGCAATTTGATTTAAAAAACTTTCATTACTTCGTTTTAAGATGTTGTACCAAACATGTGGAATACAGATTCAGGGTTCTATTACTATAGGGTTACCAAACAACTGAATAGGAATAATTATTACATTACAGTATCTTGCATTCCTTGTAATAGATATTCCTATTCCAATGTAATCATCATTACAGTCTACCAAACATGCCCTAAATGATATAAAATGTAGGGTTCCTTTGTATCATCATTTTGTATAAAAGTTCAATAATCACCAATACCTATAGTTCGAAACAATATTTAAGACATTAATAACAAAGCCCCTTCCCATTATTTAAAAAGTGATCATTCAATAATACCAAAACGCATAATAAAAACAAAAAATATTTAACATAAATGGTAAAAGCATATTATATTAATTAATTTAAAGAATGGTCAAGGGTAGAATTCACAAGGTACAATGAAAGAATGGAATCTCTAGCAACATGAACCACGAACATTTAGCTGCCATGTGCTGTACCATTGTCAAGAGAGAGATAAGCCACCGATCGATGAGGACCACTGGCGCTGGTGAAAAGGAGGAGCTCGAAGTTGTTCCGACCATGGGGTACAAAGTGTGGGAGATGGGAGATGAGAAAAGAATTTGGGAACATTTTAGGGCGTAGTGGAAGGAGGACTTGGGAAAACTTGACCTCATCCAAAGGCAAATTTTAAACCCGATCTAGCAATCCCATGTGCGTGTTACGTGCATTAGAATGTTATTTTTTTGGCATCTTACCTAATTTATTTTTTATTTTTATTTTATTTAGTTTTTTATTTTTTAGTGATTGGTGTAATGTAATATTAACTGCACATGATCGCATCACAAATACCATTTTTTTTAATACACAAATCAGTAATCATAGTTTCAGAGTGTGTTTGGAATTCGCTTATTTTACTGAAACTGAATATTTTTTTTCCTGAAAGTACTGTAGATAAAGGTAAAAATTAATTGAAATAGTATAGTAGAACCCATGAATAGTATCAAAAAGGGTTGTGAGACCATAAATAGTAGTAAAAATAAATTATATAATAAAATAAGTTTACAAAAAATAAGCTATTCAAACGAACACTTAAGGTGCGTTTGTGTAGAGCTTATTGTGTTTGCGTTTGTAGAAGTTGCATTTTTTGGCTAGTTCACGGCACTGTTCATGGACCAGCCAAGTGCTAAAAATGGGTGAACAGTAATATATAGTAATAAAAAATATTTTATTACAATATTTTTAATTTTTAATAAAATAAGCAGTATCCAAACGTACACATTCTTAACTCTTGAAAAAAAAAAAAAAAAAAGGTTAAACCGACAGGAAAAAAGTGTGTGTTTTATTTTATTTTTAATGCCTAGACTTGGTGCAGAAGAAAAGGTTAAAGAAAGGACTAGTAAGTAATATGAGGAATCTATAGGGAGCAAAATCTAATACTCACCAAACATAAAAAAGCGTGGTCAGGTCAAAACCCTAGAAATAGAAATCCAAAACGCAGAGAGACACAGAGAGAGAGAGAGAGAGGGAGGGAGAGAGAGCTCTCGTACAAGAATTTCCTCGCTCACGCTTACGGCTTTCGAGTTCGCGCAAACTCAATCATCGTCACCAACTCTCAGACCTGTTCTTCACACGTTGCCATACCCAAATCTAAGGTAGATTTCCCTACAGTTTCAAACTCTACCCCTCAATCTTCCTCTTATTTACGATCTTACCCACCTTTTTTTTTGGAGGTTAGGGAATTAGGGTTTAGGTGGAACTTATTTGCTCAGATCTACGTTTTAATTGACAGTAATTACGTATTCATGGCGGTTTTTTCTGTTACTTAACGATCTTAGTTGTTACTGGGTTGAGCTTGCTTGACCTTGGCGTTGACGAAAAAGGTTTTCTTTGAGACTTTGGTTTTTTCTTTGGATTTTGATTTTGAGAGATTGTTGTTTTCCATCTGAATCAGAATTTCAGCTTTGGGGTTCAAAGAACCAATTTTTATTTTTTGGAATTTAAGATTGAAAAATAAATTAAAGATTTGGGACTTAAACAAAATAATTGGTTAGTTAAGTTCCTCGATACATTAAAAATAAATTATTTTTTGAAATGGGTTCGATTAAATTTCGGAAATCATCTACGATTGAATCTGTATTAGTAGTAATTTCTCATTCAATGTACAAAATTAAAGTGTCATTTAGAAAATATTCTTTCTTTTTGTTGTAAAACTTAGGTTTGATAGTATTCGAGGCTGAAATTGTTTGCTTTGTAGTTACAATAGAGACTGAAGGAGTAAGCACTAGTACAATCACTTTATAAACAAGCTGGTTTGTTGTTGTTATTGTTATAAAAAGTGATGATGAATGAAAAGCATATGGGTGCTTTTGATCTACTACCATACCCATCAAATTTTTATATTTAAAAGCAAGAAACTACATTAGAATAGATATAAAAGGAGTAATCTTGCTTGAAGGTCCTTGAGTTTTTCTTTTTGATCTTTTCTGACTTGTTTGTTTTTTTTGATTTGGCAACAGATATCAATTCAGTTATTCTAATGGCTGGCCAGAGGAATAATTATGGGAAGCGGACCCATTCTCAATCCGACCATTCTGACAATGGCGGTAATAAAAGGAGAAATCCTGGTGATGATAGAGACCAATTTGTCATTGATTCGGAGGACACCGTATATCGGTATTTGTGCCCTGTAAGAAAGATCGGAAGTGTTATTGGTAGGGGTGGGGAAATTGTCAAGCAGTTGAGGGCAGACACTAAATCAAAGATTAGGATTGGGGAGACAGTGCCAGGATGCGAGGAGCGTGTTGTTACTCTCTACAGCTCCAGTGATGAGACTAATGCTTTCGAAGATACTGGTAATTATGTTTCTCCAGCACAAGATGCTCTTTTCAAGGTGCATGACAGAGTTATTGCTGAAGATTTGCATGGTGATGAGGAATCTGATGGAGGTCACCAAGTCACTGCTCGCCTTCTTGTTCCATCTGATCAGATTGGTTGCGTAATTGGAAAGGGTGGACAGATAGTTCAGAACATTCGTAGTGAGACTGGAGCCCAAATTCGCATTCTTAAGGATGATCATTTGCCACCTTGCGCCTTAAGCTCTGATGAGCTGGTACAGGTAATCTGGATGAATTTTCATTGAAAATTCCCTTAGAACTGCAATTGCCTGGCTTTTTACGTTATCTATGAATTCCATTGCTTTTGTTCCTTGGCTTTTTTCTGGACCCGTTTTAGGTTATCAGTGGCAAGAAGTTATAAATCCCATAGCTATTGGAAATGGGGATTAATGGGTAGATCTGAAATCTTACTTATTGACTTGTTGTAAACCTGTAATTTGTTATACTTTTTATCTATATAGAAAAAAGTAAGTAGCTTTACTTTTAGGAAGAGCATGTCATCTTGGATTTGGAGGGCAGCCATCTGGTCATTGTTAGATGCTGGGGTTGTTATCCAATGAGCTCTAGTTCAAATGACACTTCCTTATTCCAAGAGAATGGATGGGGTCATGGGTTCAAAATCCATTGGTCACTTTTGTAACTTATCAATATATATTTAAATATTAGAAAATGTTGAATGTTTATGCCAGATGTTTGAATTCATCTGTTGAGGGTTATTTATTCATTTTTAAATGTTTATCGCTAAGATTTTCTTAGCTGAATGCATGTAACTATTTTTCTTTGGCGTGGATGGTCTTATAACTTTGTTTGCTTATTTGTTTAATTGTGCGCTTAGGTATCTGGGGAAGCCCCAGTTGTGAAAAAGGCTCTATATCAAATTGCATCTCGCCTTCATGATAATCCTTCACGTTCTCAGCATTTGCTTACTTCTTCTGTACCCAATGTGTACCAATCTGGTGGCTCACTTATGGGTCCGGCTGGTGGTGCCCCGATTGTGGGCATAGCCCCACTGATGGGTCCTTATGGAGGATACAAGGGTGATACTGGTGACTGGTCTCGCTCCTTATACTCAGCTCCTAGGGATGATGCATCTTCAAAAGAATTCTCTCTTCGTGTAGTTTGTCCTACTGCCAATATTGGAGGCGTGATTGGCAAGGGTGGTGCCATTATCAATCAGATCAGACAGGAATCTGGGGCTGTCATTAAAGTTGACAGTTCAACTTCTGAAGGAGATGATTGCTTAATAACTATTTCAGCAAAGGAGGTAAGTTTTTTAATGTGTTTGTATATGTTGGGCGTATAAATTTGGGTGTTGTGTGGTCCTGATAAATTTTGAACTCTGCCATTTCAGTTTTTTGAAGACACATTTTCTCCAACTATAGAAGCAGCTGTGCGTTTGCAACCCAGGTGTAGTGAGAAAGTTGAAAGAGATTCAGGAATTATCTCATTTACAACCCGCCTGCTTGTGCCGACTTCACGAATTGGCTGTCTTATTGGTAAGGGTGGAGCTATTGTAACTGAAATGAGGAGACTCACCAAAGCTAATATTCGAATACTCTCAAAGGAAAACCTTCCCAAAGTTGCATCCGATGATGATGAGATGGTGCAGGTAAGACATCACTATAGTATTTGGAAATGTTTATTTTTCTAGTTATTATCTCACTGCTTTATGTGGTCCTCATGGATGCTTGGTCTAATGTTGAAAATCAGATTTCCGGAGACCTTGATGTTGCCAAGGATGCTCTTATACAAGTAGTTACACGGTTAAGAGCAAATCTTTTTGATAGGGAGGGTGCAGTGTCTGCATTTCTGCCAGTTCTTCCATATTTGCCTGTGTCAGCAGATGGTTCTGATAGTTTAAACTATGAAAGTAGAGATAGTAAAAGACATGGTCGTGTGCATTCTTATTCTGGTGGTTACGGTGGCTCAAGTGATTTGGCAGCCGCTGACAATTATGGAGGTTATGGTGGATCACAGGTATTTTGTTAACTGGTTTCATAGATGTTTACTGACCATTTGAAAAGAAAAAATGATAATTTTTTTACCTTTATTTTTGCATTTTTTTCCAGGCAATCTGCACATTGTTCTTAAATACCTCCTGTCTTTTGCCATTCGTTTCATATATTTTCCCTGCTGTGCCATGTGTTTTCAATTTATTCATGGGATGGAATATGTTGATCACTTGCACTCATATTCAAATGCTTTTCTATTGCTTCCTATGGTTAGAATGATACATGTTCATATTATTTGTAGATTGGAGGCAGTGGCAATGCCTATGGAGCTTATGGTGGTTATTCTTCAGGACGGACTGGTAGCTCTGGGTAAGAACTTTTCTTTCTTCACTATTCTTTCTATGCACTTGGCCTGTGCCTTTTTTTCCTAAATAAGTAATTAATCTTTATTGGGATATTGGTTCTGTTCTGACAGCAGTGTAAAGGATGTTTCAGGTTGACAGCCAATTTAAACCTTCTGGTTAATCCTATATGAATATAAATCTGTAAAGTTTCTGATCAGATGCCTTGAAACCCAAAATTAACATCCGCATACTATACTTTTATTCTTCCCAATGCATGTGTGCTGGAAGTTTCTAGTGTTGATTTTGTTAGCTATGGTAACCGCTTTGATTGTTGGGTTTTGATGCTTCTGGAGCCTGATTTTAGCTTATGTTGCCAGGTTGTCAGGCCAGGCCCCTGTTTCTCGTCGGAGAAACTATGGATACTAGATTTTGGTGATGGGGGCACCTTCAGGTAGACTCTAGTTTTCCTTCACATCCTTTTTCATGTCTATTGTTATAACTGGCAATTTCCTCTAGCCCAATCTCATATTAGTATATGACAGTATGATATCGTAACCTGTCCAATGCCCCTCTATAGAATTCTGATGCTCTTGTTTTCCCTTTGTTGCCTTTCCCTTCCCATCAAAACAGCTGAGATCTATGAAGCCTGAAGCCAGCCTACTGCCTAAACTGGAAGACCAGATGAACCAGGGTTTGACATACTCATGGCCTACCTTGACGCAACTACTTAGAGTGGAGATCTTGTACACATTTAGATTTGCCATGTCCATGACACCAAAATTACCAAGCTCAATATCTTGTGCACCCAAGAACCTATATATCCGGATTGCCTTTATTGCTGCTTTTTTCCAGTTCACATTTCGTTAAACAAAAAACCTTGTTGCTTCCTGCCTCTAGTAGTTGTATTAGTGTTGGAATTTATTTACTGACTGCTCTCAGATATGCAGTCTGATCTTTTGTGGTTGTTTTAATTTAACTGGAATTAAGTTGATCCACATAAAATGTAGTAGGAACTCTCATGTTATCTCAATGTCAGGATTGATATTCTTGTGCCATCTGAAAGCAGAAATCCACGTGCTGCTATTTTTGGCTATATAATCTCTTATTTGTGTTTATATGGTATCACTTTTCTTGATTTTCTGTGACTTTGTGAGCCAATGGAACTGCTTGGAAGTTGGAACAGCATTATGAAGAGAAAATAATGTTAATACAGAAGAATCTATAACTGAACCCGTGTGTCACTAACATTACCTAGGTATGGGAGTTGATTATGGAGACATCTGTTCTCTGGATAGCCAATTGGGTGTGTACCTTATTGTGTATATCTTCTGGCTTTAGTTGTATGTGGTAGAAACAGAAAGATGAATGCTTCATAGAATTTTGTGTTTGGCAGTTTCATTGGCTTGCTAGCATCTTGATTTTTAAATCAAATATATTGCAATACTGGAGTTCATAACTAAAGGAGGTTATAAAGGCACAAATTTTTTAAGGGTCTGGTTGTCTGGCAATTTTTTGTGCGTGTTCAGGTAAGATTGAAAGTTGACGGTTGACCTAAATGGTAACAGCATGCCATTTGATGGATTCTTGGAACTTCATGTACTATTGGACGCAGATTGGGAGATTCTTGGGTGTAATTAATACTTTATGATTCGTGGGGTAGGTTACTTCTTTTCACACACAGTGTGGGCTAGATTGTGGTACCAATTTGTAGCTTATTGAATGTTATTTAAGTCTCATGTGCAGTTCATTTGGCAGGTTCTATGAGTATCCTCTTCATAGGAGGCAGGTAAAATCTCTGGCTAAGAACATCTTAAGCAGGCAAGTTCCTTTTTAGTTTGGAGAGAATTCAAACTGGCTTCCACTTTATGCATGTTACTTGTACTATCTTTATTTCATTTTTACACGCTGCTCTCTAATTTTATTTTAGATAGATTAATATTTTGTTAAAATACAAATTACATGCTTAACTTTGACCTGTTTTCAATTCAGTCTTTCAGGTTTTGTTTTTCCCCATCTCCGTACTTCAACTTTATTCTATTTTCAGTTTAGTTCTTCCTCTAGTTTTGTCCAATCATGTTGATTGTTTAGGTTTTTTCACTTTCCAAATGATGTTTTGGTGGACCTAACGGTGTGGATTGGACGGAGAGGGATGGAAGGACTGTATTGGAAATGAATATAAGTTTAAAGAACTGAGATGGAGGGAAAGCACTGAAAGGAAAACATGTCAAAGTTAGGTTTTAATTTGTAATTTAGTCTTAATATTTTTTTTCAATCCTACCAATGTTTATCATGCGTGCAAATTTCATGTTGATTGAATGCCATTTACTATCCTATCCATAAATGAGTTTTTATATTCTTACTTAAAAAGAGTTAATATATTCATGGATTACTTTATTTTGAAAACATTTCAAAGTAAAATTTTAAAGAATTTATAGATGAAGTTGTTAGTCGAGCATCTTATATTTGATGTTCATGATGGGAATGAAGCAAACACACACGCGCGCATATATAGTATCAGATGTCTCACTGCATGAGTTTTATGATTTAAATTATTATTTTCTTAACTCTGAGCTTAATTTTAAGAAAGAGGGGTCTTGGGTTGAGAGTGGTCATGGTGTACTATTTAAGTAAAAAAGTAGGCTTTTCCATTGAGCTTGCCTGCCTGACAGTGACAATGTTTGGGTTTGGTTCATATTGATCCAAAGGACTAGAGGGAGTACGTTGGGATTGGTCTCAGAAATGGGGGTGCTTTTATATTTGAACTTTAATTTTACTGTCATTATTGAGTTAATACACAGCGGTTCTTCTAGGGACATTTTTTGCCACACTTTGACACAAACTTGAACATTTGTTAATTTGTGATTGGATTATATCTCTTATACAATGGGACAATCACTGGCACTTGTGAAAATCAATTCACCATTTGAAAATTTGTCAATCTGTGATTTTATGCAAGTGTCTCCAGACTTTTTGTTTTGTTTTTTCTCGGTTTGTGGTTAAATTTAAAAATCCCACGAGTGCATTGCAAATGAAGAAAGGAGTGTATTTCCCTGTGGCCAGAAAAAGAACTAAAAGCTCTCAATTTAGAACATCTGCACATATATTTTTGCTAATTGGTCTTGTTGTGTATTACTGAAAATTGAGATTTGAAAATAGCAAGACCTCTAGCCTAGCTGCTCGCTCGAACCTTAATCAATCATGATTTTGAGCTTGCAATAATGATTGAAACTAGCAGTCAAAATAATGAAAGCACGGTGTTTAGTTTAGAGATTCTTTGCTTAAAGTGAAAAGGTCACGAAGCTCTCTTTTTTATTTTATTGTTCTTAAGATTGTCTCTCTATAATGAAAGGTCAAGAGTCACAAAGCTCTCTCTCATAAGTCTTAAAAAAAAAAAAAAAAAAATACAAAGGGAAGCTTCCCTTATCCCAAATGTGAAAGATGATTATTATCTAATGATCTTTTTAGTAATGTAATTAAATGAATTTAGACGCGTACCGTATAGAAATTAAATCTCTAATAAATGTGATTGGTAAAAGAGGTTTAGGTTATTCCAAGCAAAAGCAAATCTATAATACGTATCTCTCAATCTAGGGATTGAGTTGGAGTCATACTGGTATCCATGTGGATTTATATTCTGGGAAATTATTATGTACTCTCAGAGTATTATAAATGTGTATTCTCTCATCTCATATGAATGGTGGGTTTTACTAATTAAATTCATGATGAGATTTACTATTCATGTGAGAAAATAGAGTACGTACTTCGAAAATACTTAATAATTTTTCTTAAATTTATGATGGGACTTACTATTTATATGAGAGGAGGGAGTATACATTTATGATACTTTGGAAGTACTTAATAATTTTCCTTATATCCTTAGACCTCAAATCATGTGTTTAATTGGAGTGGACAAAATATAATTACTGTTTTCTGCATCTTCTGATTTTGGGGATCTTGAGAATATTTTCTACATAAATCTCCAGCTCTAAAAGTTTATCTTATTGGTTTCACGTGTTTTATGTGTTTTACATTTAATGCCTGTTACCAAACTTTCTGTCCACTTGCGGAGTTTTGCATGAGCCTATGCAAGCAAAGATAACTTGTATAAAAATCATCAACTAATGATAAAAACATATTTGGTTGTATAGTATTCCAAATTTCAAACAACACTTTGGCAGCACTATTTCTGGACCTGGACTTCTAATTGAGAAAACATGGCTAAACAACCGGCTAAAGGGCAGATTGTAATCGACAATGGAATTCAACTTTCAAATATCCATGAACGTTCCAAGATCTTCTTGCGAAAAATTGCATGGAATGCTATTCCAACTCAAATAATTAAGGAAAGATTTGAAATGGAAGAGGACTCAAGCTTTGATATGCGTGGGGTCGTGGAGTTAGTAGAGCACTTGTTTTTTTGATGGGAAACTATAAGAAATTTATTAAGAGAGAAACAGAAGAGTACAAGCTAGGAGTCTGTAGAGCATTTGTTCATATTTGGATCTCGTAGCTCAAATTGTGTGGTCAATAATTCAATATTAGAACGGCCAATCAAAGTCCTAGTCCTAGGCTAAGGAGTACAATCTTGGAAATAAGCTGATGTTTGAACCACTACCTATTGATCCTATATTGGTAGTTGGAGATATCCACAGTCTGTAACTCTCATTAAGATGGTGAGGAAGTGTGAAGGAAATTTTAGGGAGCTGTAGAACCCTCTCTTTCCAGGCTCCAGGTATAGTCAAGAAGTATTTTGATATGTCATGATCAGAAGGCTGATCAGCTTCATGTGTGGACTGTCTCACAAGAGAAAACTACTGGATGACTTCCTCATTATCAACAAGCTATGAAGAAAAGGATCATTGTTGTAGTCTGTAACTCTATGTGGACCGACCCATCAGCTTCATGTGGGGACATTTCATGTTTTAAAGCCACTGGATGACTTCCTCATTATCAAGAAGCTAATAAAAAGGATGGATGAATTATTGTAGTCTATAACTCTATAAAACTAGAAATAATGGTAAAAAAAATCAAAATAAAACTTAAAACTAGAAATAAGTAAGAATAAATTTAAAGATACAAAAAATCCATGTGAAAGTATTAAATCTATGGTAACATACTAGAATAATTTTCAGAAATTTGATGTCTGACTACTCTTCACTCCTAAATCATTTTTCCACTTTCTTGTTTTGATTTTGATTGTGATTTTTTCTATTTTTGCCCTCACTCTTCACTCCTGGACTGTACAATACAATTAAACAAAAATAAAGGAAGTAAGAAAAAAGCTTGAAAGAAAGAAAACAAGAAAAAGGTACTTACATATAATTTAAGAAGTTAACATATGCATATTATGGCTTAACATTTATACTTTTCAGAAGGGCATAGCATTACAATCAACTAAAATTAGTAGTTTCCAAAAAAATTAACGTCTTTTTTATTTTTATTTTATTTTATTTTATTTATAGAGATAATTACAATATGCTGCTAATTCTGCAGTGCGAACTTTTCTCTCTCTAGCATAACATAGGCATATTAATAACACAATTTTTCATAATTTCTTTAGTTAGTAAGTTGTGATTTGAATAATATCATTGGACTTATATTGATACTACTTTTAATTAATATATATTAATCACAATATATATTTTTCTAAAAAAAAAAATTACAACAAATTATATTAATAATTGTAGCCGTTATGAGTTAGAAGAATACACGGAGAATACGTCATAAATAATAAACTGACGAGCTTGATAGCAATTTAGTTTAGCCAAATATCAGTGCAATGATTTACCTCACTGAAGGACTGATGAAGAAGTTCGTAGCAGCATAGATTGGCTACGATCATTGACCATGGGAAAATTTTAACAAATTGACTACCACGTTCATATCCAACTTGACTTGTTAACTTTCCATTCCTATGGTTAAAGCTACTTGGAGACTTCTCAAGAAGACCCCACAACTATCACTCTGGTCCATCTCATTGCTCTAGAGAATCTTTTAATCGATTGACCTTGGCTATCCTGGACCATTCCTGTAACTTTACAGTGCATTTGGTGGGGGATGAAAAATGAATAAGAGAAAATGGTATGTTTTGGTGTTTAGTTGAGAAGAAATAATAGGAGAGATTTGGTGGGGTTACGTGTTTTTTCTCCACGACTTACCAAAATCTTGCCTCCTTTGATTTGGAGAGAAAATGCGGGGAGGAAAGGAGGTTGGATGGGATTTTTTTTATTTTTTTTAATTGAAAAGTCAAGTGTTTTTAAAAAAAAAAAATATTTATAACTATTTTTTATGTAATAGAGACATATAAGTAAATTTATATAAACTATATTTTTTTCCTCTTTTTTTTTTTTTTCAACAAAATAAAAAAGTTTTCATTCTTCTGCTACTTCCAAGTCCAACTAAACACATGACGGAAAACTTTTCTATCCTATTTTCCATTTCCCCAACCAAAAGAGCATTAGGATTGTCCAATGAGGAGACATCCAAATTGAGCTTAATTACACCTGCCATAGTATTATGGTTTAACTTTACAATATGAAGTTTTACATTATCACGTGCAACTTAAAAACAAAAAAAAAGGTATTCAGCCAAAAAAAAAAAAGGTGAACAATTGGTATCACTAATCTTTCATTTTTGATGTTAAAAACTTCATTTAAATAAAAAATTTTTGTGGGAAAGTAGGGAGGCAATTTTCTTTTTATAACAAAATCTAAGTACAATATATAGTTATTTAGATGCTATACCTATTTTTTTCATTTTAAAGTTAAAAAAATGCATTTAAATAAAAAGCTTTGTGGGAAGGTAGGGAGGCAATTTTCTTTTTATAGGTAAAACCTAACTACATTATATAGTTATCTACTTATTTAGATGCTATACTTTTGGTTACTTGATAAATTCAATCATATAACCGTTAATAAGTCATATGTTTTAATATAGAGTCTAAATTTGGTAAAGATGGAATGTAAAACCTATGTTTTACACTATTTAATACGAGATTGTCATATCGGCATTTTAATTAAAATTCAACACATCTTACCACACATAATAACATCTCAATAAACTTCCAATTTGGTTGAATTTATATATGGGTATTAAAATTGATTAGGCGTGGTTGTGTTTATTTTTAAATATGTGATAAGATAATATGACATGCTGGGATTGGAGTGGTAAAATATGAGTTTTACACCACATCCTTACATAATTTATTTTCTTTAATATAATTGTCAATGGATAGAGATAATGCGTTGTTTGTATTGTATTGATATAGCGGGTTTCAGTTAACTCAACTGGTAAAATTTTTTATTGTTGAATAAGAGATCTGAGTTTTTTTCTTAGCCTACACCAAAAACCAATTGATTTCTTAGTCTGATAATAAAAGTTAATTATGAAAAGCGTCAGCTTTATATCTAAACTTTACCTCTTAAAAAATAAAAAAGTATTGTATTGATATCAATACAATGGCACTGTTCCTTCTCAAAAAAAAAATACAATGGCACTGTTAATTTTAATTTGGATTTTAAGGTACAATAAACTAAAAAACCATACCTAAAGTTGGTCATGTTCTTATTTAAAAGAACTCCTGTCTCTCTCTAACCAAACCCCAGGATTGAGTAGAGGTAAGAATGTTAGATGATAGAAATTCCCTTTGAACGACACATTCTCACACAAATGTAGTAACTACACCCACCTAACTCAACTTCCTCTAGCCAAATGGTACGTTTTGATGAAACACACATTTAATTCTAGTCATTGAATGAAAGCTCTGTCATTGCCATGTTTTAAATGACTAGTGATGAAAGCGGGTGATCTCAGAAAGTCAGAACAGAACTAAGTTGATAGGGATGAACCTATAGGTTTAATATCTCTTGGTCTTTGGACCCATGCAGTGTCACATCTAACACTCTCAACCCTACAAATTATTCATCTTTTTTTCTTTTCTCTCACTTCCATTAGATGAGGAGCAGAAGTTGGACGGTTTAAGACGTATCTCTTCTGAGCAAACTCAAACCTCATTAATACTTAGGATTCCCATGTGCCATTGCCAATAGTGTGTAAATTTCTTTATAAAACTACCACTGTAGGTTCACTGATTGCTTCAAACCCAATTCGTCCATTCCCTGCCAAGAGGGTATTCAGTCCAATAGGCTTCTTCCCCTCTACCTATTTGACTATTTCTACAGAGTCTCTCTTTGGGACAATGCTTGTTTTTTTGTGAAAAATAAAGGGGGAGGGCTTGATTTCTTTATCTCACTAGGGAATGTTGCCTTTCTCTTTTGGGAAATTTCCTATCTCTTTCCCTCTTTGAGTATAATCAGTATATGATAGTTTGGGTTCTATTTGATTGGTTTGGTTAATTGTTGGGTGTCTGTCTTTTTCTGGGGAACAAAAGATTGATTCTTTTGTAGCTTCATGCATTGATGGGTGAGTAAGGCTGCTCTATAATTTGGACCTATGTTGTCATGGTATTTTTCATCTAAAGTCTTGCATGTGGGAATGAGTTTATGTAATGCAGCCAAGGATGACTTGCCGGCAAAATTAAGGAACTATATTACGTATAATCATGAATCTATAACCGAGTTTATATTAAAATTATCATATACATATTAATTATCATACACATTCTTGAATGAATTGATCGGCAAGTCGTCACTGGCTACAAAACTGCCTCCTTTTCTCATGCTAGATTTGTGATGATAATCTCAATGGTGATGGTGGTGGTGACAATGATGATAATTACCATTGGTACTTATTTTTGGTGGCGGTGGTGACTTGCATATGAGGTTTTTCGTCCTTTACATTGAGTTCATTCTTTTCCTCTAACCATTGCAGATTTTGCAGATGAAACCATAGCTTTTTGCATTTGTTGTCATTTTCAGGTTGCAGCATCCTCTACATCTCAGCTTCAAGCTGCTCAATAGTGCTTGATATAAAAAACTTCTTATCTCTATCTAGGTTATTTTTTAAATTTCACAACTTATTTATATTAGTTAATTATAATAAAATATACTTTAGGATAGTCACATGACACTAGATGTGATCTAATTCGTTTTAGGAGAGAAACAAGATATGTAGTACAAGTTTTTATTTTATTTATTTGTATTGATGAAATTTGTGAATAGATTTAAACCATACATATCAAGCTATTTATACTTTTAAATTTCAAAGTTATGACACACTATGCTTTGGTGAAAGTAGTCTTCTTTGCTATAACTCAGCTCAATCTAACAGTTCTTTAATGCGGATAAGATCATATGCACCATGAATCATCTTTTAACAACCATTTTCCCCTCAACTGATTCTCTATATATGTTGGTGCTCCTTTTCGATACAACTTGGAAACCGTGGGCCTTGGTGGATATTTTCTTGTATGGTTGTAAATATACTAATATTATTTAGCAAAAAAAAAAAAAAAAAAAAAACTAATATTGAGCATAATTGCAGCATCACAGAACAATTTTAGGACAAACTATACATTCTTTTCTCAGCATTCACAGGCATGAAAGTGTTAGTTGCACGTATTATTATATGTGTAAGCAGTGATGGAAATGGGGTTGAACACCATAATAGCTAGGTGAACCCTCATACACTGAACAGACGCAACCACTCAAATAGTCAATGTTTGTTAGGACACTAACGAAGGTGTACGTGTTGAAGAGGAAGGAATTTCATTCCAACAATTAGTCTCAAGTGAGATACCCTCACGGAAGACATCAATCAACTAATGGTGGTTTTCATTCCCGGCATATGTTTTTATTTTTGGTTTTGTTGGGGGGGGGGGGGGGGGGGGGTGGGTGTTGGGACCTTGGCATGAGCATTTTGCCAAGATGAAGTTGCCATCCAATGTTACTGTACGAACATATGGTTGTATTGAGTTTAATTGTTCTTAAAAAAAAAAAAAAAAAACCATATATGCTTTATTGGTTTCATGCAACCACATATTTGAATTTATTTGGAAAACCTAAATTACACACTATATATTTTATGTAATCATGAATTTATTATTGCATTTGTATTAAACTTATTGTATAAATATTATTTATCATACATGTTCATGATTGAGTTGATCGGCAAGTCATCACTAGCTACAAAAGTGACTCCTCTTTTCTCATGGTAGATTTGTGATGATAATCAAGGCTGTTCACAGGCCGGGTTTGTGCCCAACTCGAAACCGACTTGATCACTTCGAGTCTTCCATATCCAGACCAGTCATTGATCGGTAAAAGGAGTCAGTTTGGGTGTTTAGATCTCCTCGGGTACAAGTTGGTCCTCGATCAAAGTCAGAATGTGCGAAACTACACCGAATTTTGATGAAATCTGTTGGATCTGCCGAGATCTCATTGGATTTTGACTAATCGGACAAAATTGATTGGCAAAACACTCCTATCGGCGGAGAATGGCTACTTTCCAATGTGTATATGGTTGGGTTAGTTGAAAATCAGTTTTTCATGCTCAGACCCACCAACTGACCCACCGGTCTTGAGTTTTGGGGGTGGAGACTTGCTGCTGACTGTCACTGGCATTGGGTCAGTCGGTTCTTGAATCGAATTGGTTGGGTGGGTCGGGTGGTAGGTTTGGTTGGACACTGTACCCCTAATGATAATCTCAATAATGATGGTGGTGGTGACGACGATGATGATAAGTACTTATTCTTGGTGATGACGATGTTAATAATCTCAAATTTTGCATTTTAGGGTTTTTGTCTATTATATAAATGATTTAAGTTGTTTTTGGAGGTGTGTTAAACTGTATAAAACAGTTTGTGTAAAAAGTTTAACCCTTCGCATAAAGTTATCTTATTTGAGTTTCTCTTGCTCATACGAGTCACTTATTCTTTGCCCACTCTAACGAAGTTCTATGTGGATGAGACGGAGGGTCTCGTCACCCACAGAGCGCTCTCCACAATTACATGCTTCTGCTCTTAATTTTACAGGCCCCATGCATGTATATTTATCAATCGGGCTTGTTCGCGCTTTTCACACTTCTCTTACTGACCCACCATCAATCATCTTTTAGCAACTATGTTCCACTGATTCTCTAAGTGTGTGTGTGTCAGTCAGTGGCGACTTCAGGAATTTTTTTCAGTGTGTTCCTTAGGTACGTGGTTTTCTTATCAAATATTTGTCCATAATTCTAGCAAAAGAATAAACAATAAAATATAAATTCATTTGAAATATTAATAAAATTATTAATTATTGTTGTTTAATTGTTTTATTATTTGTTTGTCTTCTATAATGTATTGGTTAATTGAATTATTAATTATTGTTTATTAGTTGCTTCCCCAATTAATTATTAATTAATTAAATTATTGTTTATTAGTTGCACTAGCACACACCACATGTGCATTTACTTCCCTCAATTCAAATATCCCACCCCAGTCCCATGCTCCCATCCACCCCCCACAATGGTTTTAAAAACTGGTCCCGTGAAAAAACCGGAAGAGGAACTGGTTACCAGTTTTCTAGTCAGACCGAAGTTCGACCGGTGGTCAAACCGGTGACGCTATAAATAATTTAATTAATAAATAAATAATTATAAAAAATAATAAAATTAAATAAATAAGAATATAGCTACTGATATTTACTAAAAAAAGATATAAAATTTTAGAAGTATTTTCATGTTAAATTTAACTCAAATTAAAAGAAAAATAAATTATCATTTTTTTAGAGGAAGAAAAATAAGTTAACCAAAACAAACTACAAAAAAAAAAAAAAAAGTTATGGTTTTAAAGTTTTATAATCATATATAATTTTCAGTATTTTTAACAAAACTATTATTTAATTAAAAAATATTTATCTATGTTAATATAATTTCACATCTAAATATTTCTTCTAAAAAAATTGTATTTATTATAAAAATATATTATGCTTGTCTTGAATATTGCAATAACCTTACCGTGTATGAAGTGCAAATAATTCAGATTCTTTGCCTTTGATGGACCACTCAAACCCACATAAGCCATATCACAAACGCATTCGTTGCAAATGAAAAAAAATAAAAATAAAAAAATCACAGACGTATTTCTCATAAAAAAAAAAAAAAAAAAGTAAAGTTGTCTTCCACTCCCACCTACCCTTCAACGTGGCCAAAGGATATCCACCCACATTTATACCAAACATTTTAAAATGATTGT
This sequence comes from Quercus aquifolioides, assembly GCA_019022515.1. Lineage (NCBI taxonomy): Eukaryota > Viridiplantae > Streptophyta > Magnoliopsida > Fagales > Fagaceae > Quercus > Quercus aquifolioides. The sequence goes on along the minus strand of CM032327.1, from coordinate 23,042,587 downwards.
CCTCTCCTTTCCTTATCTAAGCCAATTGCTTAAGGGTGAGTTTGGTTCAGCTTTTTAAAGTTGGGCTTTTTGAAAAAGTTGAGTTTTTAAAAAGTGCATAATGAAAAAGCTGAGTTTCAAAAAGCTGAGTGTTTGGTAAAACTGTTAAAAAGTGCTTTTTGAAAAAGCTGAGTGTTTGGCTAACACTTATAAAAGTTGTAGTTTGAGGGATAAATTACCAAAAAGGACAACGTATATATAAGGGAGTTTATTTCATACTTTTTTTTTATTTTTTTATGTGAGTTTATTTTATACTTATTAATATACTTACTAAATAATAATAATAATAATAAATATATATTATTGGTATTATTTTAATAATGTTTGGGCAATTTTTCTTTTTTAGTGTCATAATTATTTGTTATTACCATTAATGACTTCTTATTAATATTAATTAAATCTCAATAATTTTCATCATCATGAAACACAAAATGAAAATGTAAAAAGATGCGCACAGTGAGGGAGCTGCGCACAGTGAGATGGCGATCTCGTGAGGGAGCTGCGCACAGTGAGATGGAGATGAGCTGCGCACAGAGAGATGAGAGGGAGCTGTGTTCTGTGAAGTGTTATAACCTTGCCCTTTTTAGTCAAGGGCAGTTTTGTAATTCCATGAGCCCAACGGATATAACATAAAAGCTGAGGGCCAGCGTTTCAATTATGGAGCTGCGGGCAACGATTTTCAAAACGCGCAAATGCTGAACAAACATAAAAGTGGGCTTTTTAAAAAAGTGGGCTTTCTTCTTCACCAAACGCACGTTAGGCTCCAGCGTTTTTGAAAAGCCAGCTTTTAGGCTTCAAATGCTGAACCAAACGGGTACTAAATCTCATTCTCTCACTTTGAAGAAGAAGCAGCGGCAGAGCTGCAGTTTTCTCGCTTCCTCTGTTTCCTCCAAAGCCTAGTTCGGCTCCTCGCCCAAATTAAGAGATATTTCTTATTTCATAATCATTTTCTCACATATTCTTTGTTACAAATTTTTTTTTTTTTGTTTTTTTCAGATTCTCTGTTACAATTTTTTTTTTTTAGATTGTAGTTTAAAATTTGTTTGGCATAAAAAAAGTTTGAGGGTGTTCCTAGTCTTTTTGAGGGTGTTCCTAAATTATTTTTAAGGGTAGATAAATAAAAAATTTTAAATTATTATATATAAATTTTTTCTTTTTTTCAGGTCAGGGTGTTCCTGGGAGCACCCTAAACCAAACGTGGCGTCGCCACTGGACTGTCAGTCCCTCTTCCTTACAACTTGAAAACTTTAGTCTAGCTCTCTAGGTCCTGGTGGATATATGTATCCTTCTATATATTGGGTCTTACAGTCCTACAACACAAAACAATTTCACAAATTTAGGACAAACTGACATTCTTTTCTCAGCTTTTCACATAAACAGAAATGTTAGATGCATACTTGCAGGTATTAATATACGTGTAAGCAGTGATGGAAATGAGGGTTGATCAACATAATAGGTGTACCCCTCATCAAATAGTCATATTTTATTTATAAATAAGATTTGTGGTGAGAGGATTGAATTCATTCTAAATAACCATTATTATTTTCCTTTCTCTTAGATATATAGTATCAAGTAAGACACACTCACGGAAGACATCAACTAATAATGGTGGTTTCAGCGGTTAGGGATTAACTGCATTCCCAGTTACTATTAAATTTGTCAATATGCAGCATATAAACTAGCTAAGTAATTTTATTGCTGGCACATGGTGAACGTGGTGGCTACAGTGCATAAATTTTTTTATTTAATTTAGATGACACTCTAGGGTATGTTTTGAATAAAAAGGAAAACATTCCGAGCACCTTTTCCTCTATTCTTCTTCTCTCTTCTCCCTCAATCTCCCTTCATCCAAGCATACGGACAACTAATTATACCTTTAAGTTATTGCTAGTTTTCTGAGCTACTTACTAAAATTCATAATATAAGTGCCCAACATTTAATCAAATGAGATTCAATTGGTCTTGACATTGATCTTATGTTTAAAATTTGAAAAGGCAAAGACGTTTTTCACTCTAGTCTCGTCTAGGTGCTTGGATCTAAAGAAAACTTCCATGTTTGACCAACGGATAGGTCGGGGTCCTCCCATCCAATAGATAGCAGCGAGGGCAAGATATGCCCCTGCAAGGGCATAAATGATTTCTAGCTTGTCTCCCCACTCGCCTTAAGCTAATCATGATTCACTTATATAGGGAGATGTTGCTGGGACATTTGTGTGCCTAGGGTTTGCACCAAGTGAAGCCTTTAGTAGCGAATTGAAGACCAAAGACTGTTTCAAGTGAAGTTTCTGTGTCAAGAACCTACTTCAATCAAGTTGTTGTAGGTTTAGACACAAATTGGGTATTTGTGTATTGAAGAAATTAAAATATGAAAGTCTGGTCAAGTTGGAGTTGCGTGCGATCATTTTAGTAAGTTTCTACCACAGGTAGCAATATTAGGATTGAGGATGTCTTCCATTTAATTAGTGGATTCTTTGGTTTGGTCGTAAGCTGCAAATTATTTGTAGGGTTTTTCCTATCAGGGTTTTCCATTTGTAACCTTAAATTATTCCATAAAATTAGGGGATCCTTCACTATAATTAGGTACTCATTTTTTAATTCTTCATGGTGACGATGGAGAATAAAAATCATTATTTTTACTTGATTTTGATATGATGCTTGGTTTACCATTCTTTCTAGCATCTTCAAGGTTCATTGCATCAAGATTGATCTCAAACTTAAGTATCTAAGATAAATAATTATTGCCTGAGATATCTAGGGTGATGAATTCAAGTTTTGTACGATTAGACATAATTTATAACAAAGATATAATGGTAGCATTAAATGAACAAGTATTTACATAATGTAAAATCTAATTAAGCAATACAATATTCGTTCTAAATCTTCCACATAAATTTTATTAATCCGCATGAAAGAGGACATAAAACAGACGTATATAATATGTCTAGCATCAAACCAATATAATTTTTAATCCATTAAATAAACACTAAAATTTTTAGGTATAAATTAATGTAATAACAAATATATTAGATAATCAGATTATTAATTCTTATGGAATAAAAAAAATACTAATTCTCATGAGAAGCTTATATTAAGTCGAAAGTATCACATAAATAGCCTTTGATGTTAGAGAACAAAAGGTGCACAACTTCCTTTTAGAATTGATTAGAGTCTCCTGTTGTAAAATAAAATGAATAACATGATAAGATGAAAAAAAAAAAAAAAAAAACTTAAACAAAAGGTATATTACCTTATGCACTTCTTTAAACAAGTGGTTATACACACAATATTTTAAAGATCTAAATATTACAATCTGTACGAATGAACCTTTTTTTTTTGTTATATATATATATATATATAGAAAGTGGAATATATGTAATTAGCATTGAGACTATCAATTAAAGCATGAACAATCATAATTAACTAAAGCAACTAACCAAGGGAAGTAGGAAGATATAAGAGGATGCAAACTCAAGATAACATCGGATATGTTATTGAAAAGAAAAACTAAAGAACCTGGCAGAAAAACCTCATAGTGGTTTGACAAGCCTGAAATGATCCATTAGTAAATTAATTGGAGTACATGAATACACAAAGACCCTCCAAGCCTAAGCTATCCAAATTACTTGAACCTTCAAAGCTCTTACTACCAATAGACTTGACGAAGTCTTGTCTTCATTAGCTTTTCAAATCCCACAATATGCCTGATTGCACCACCACGTTTTATCGGCTGAATATGTGGCTAAGCTCCAATGTTTCCCAAGGTTCAAAACACTCTCAATACTTAGATTGCGTGTGAATTGTGTTTGGATGAAATCTACTCTCAAGGCTCACAATTACAATTTCGTGGGTAATGAGGGTATATAGTGTAGGTGAAGGAGAGAAAACTCCATATAAAAACCAGCAGGCAGTGTCTTGTAGCTCGCTCATGGGTTGACCTACTTGTGAGACAACTTGCCCAATAGACTTTTGAACTTCTAACATGTGCTACTCACATGATCTTTCATGGGTGCTGTAGTCACGACTTACTTGTGAGCCAGTTGCAAAATTCTTTGTTTTGAGAAAATCTTCACCAACTTGAGACTAAATCCATAGACAATAAATCCTACAAAATACAAGTAAATGATTAAAAGAATTACAAAGAAATTGACATAGAATAAAGCCAACAAAACTAACATGGAAAAATCACAACTTAACATATTTCAATGTCAATTTAATGTGAGGATTGAGGAGCCTTAATTTTTAAGGCTTTGAAGCTACTATTTGATTGGCAATGAAGGACTAATAAAATGTCGTATAAGGCAAAGGTTGCCGTCCATTCATAAAATTGTTCTTCATCATTCCATGTTGGGCCTGCTATGCATTCTTTATTGGTTTTGCATTATGGGTGATTTACCTCTTTTTGTCCGTTGCATGAACTACTTGCACCTAAACTTTGTTTTCCTTGGTTAGAGCAATCTCTCTCTCTCTCTTCCCTCCATTGGATTTCAAAGCTCGGCTTTCTCTAATTGATTTGATGTTTGTCATCCCAGTTTGGTAACAGTAGTGATAATTGTCATCCCAGTTTGGTAACAATAGTGATAATTGGTGGCTTAATGTTCTAACCTACTTTAGAAGGCGGAGGGAATATACCACATGACATTAAATGTGATGAGAGGTTGGGGCACAATAAATGTGAAGATAACTGCTATCTTTTACGATCGATACTTCATTCTAGGCAAGGGATCTAATAATGTGATGATACCAGTAGGATGATCTCCCTTATTCTTGCCTTATCCAACTGATAGTGATTTGTCATAGTTGGTAACTTTGATTAGTCCCATTCTTCAAGCCTTTAGGATATGGCCTACCCCCTTACTTTGTCGAATAAAATTTCTTCTAAAACTAGTTTGGAGATATAAAGTCTTTCAATTTCTCATTTTTTTTTTTTTTTTTGGGTTTGAATTTTGAAAATTTAACTGTTGAATTTTATGTTTTTTATATGTTTTTAACATGCATATCAAATTTCGTTCAAATTGGATGTTATTTACTATTCGATCAATAAACTTATTTTTTATTCACAATTTTAGATCATAAAAACTTAAAATTTTAACATTTTTTGATGGCATAGTAATTTATCTTTGATTTTCTTGAAATTTTGCAAGTATGAATGATATGATAAAAACATGCAATTCAATAGTTAGATTTTCAAAATTTACAATCAATATAAAAATATATGAGAAATTTGAAGAATTTCTTTTCAAACTAATTTGAAGAGAAATTTTGTTTTACATTGTCCTAGGCAAAGGGGCCAGAACATCTAGAATGTTATTGTTTAAAACCCACCAAAATCTACGGAACATGGTGTTAAAAGCATCACAAAAAGTTTATATAGGAATGAGGACATCAAATATGAGGGAAATGCTAAGGCCACTGACTTTATGGGTTTTTTTAGCTGCTTGACAAAGGATTTTAGCTTTCCATCCATTAAAGATATCAAGATCCAATTCTTATTAATTAGATTCCGAATCTGCATGGTGGTCAATCTTACTTGGAGTGCGATAAAAGAAAAATCTTACTCAAAGTGCGAGTAAAGAAATTCTAATACTACTTGTATTGTTAGTTGTTACTGTTGTAATCCTAATTTAATGCCACTAAATTTGTGTTTAACTTGCTCTTTGATATTATGAAGAGTCAAAGCTTTTAATCTACCATGTTAGATTTTATAACAATAAATTCGGCAAAGCTTCTGTCAAGTTCTCCATTGTATTAGACAAGACACAATGTAAACACATGGCTAATTTTGAATATGTGTTTGTATTGTGTTGCATCTAATGCACTTGATGCGAGCCACACCCCATGATTCTCCTCTTTTTTTTTTAAGGCATGTTCTATGTGATCTTTTATAGCCACAAATTCCCTTTTTCCATTATTAATTTTCATGGAGTGAAGCATCGCATGAGTGAGAATTGAATTGTCTTGGGTAATTCTACCGGGACAAGAAGAACTGCTTGTAAAATGGAAATAATTTTTGGAAGAATAGTTTGGATTTTTTGGTTAGGTTAATTTTTTTATAATGATTTTGTTAGTGCTGATTGGCTCGTATTGATGGCTTTCTCTAGGCTTACTTTCGCTATTAGAGTGATTAAACTGTTTGCGTACAAGTGTAAATGCTTGTGGAATGTGGGGGGTAAAAATCGGGGTTCAAGAATCAAGTCTTCAGGAGGGAGTTTTACACACATATACCCTTATATTAGGTTAGAGTAAAATCTCTATCTTGTATAAAAAAAAAAGTCTCATCTCAAAAAAAGAAAAAAAGAAAAAAAGAAAAAGAAATAATGGTGATAGTTATTGGTGACAGTTAATGGTGACAGGTAGGGTAATTTTTTTTTTTTTGGTAGCCAAGAATTTCGTAGATCAACTAACATATCATGATGTTTTTATCATAGTTCAAATTTCCCCTCCATTCTAACCATCAGGAAAAAAAAAAAAATCCATCTTCTATAGGATTAGCGGATAGACTATGGTCCTCACAACAAGATGTTTTCATTTTAAAAGATGTTTTCATTTTAAAGGAAATGGAGATGAGGCATTTTTAGAAGGACAAAGTTTGGTTACAAATTTAGTTGTAGTCAATGACTGCAATTTTACTCAATATCTTTTTATTAAATGTGAATTTTGACAAATCCACCATTGGATAATATTTTTTTTTAATGTTCTCCATACTTGCAAAATTTTCAAAATAATTAAAGATTAATAACAATGTCATCAATAAATGTTTAAATTTCAAGTTTTTGTAATTTAAAATTATGCATAAGAAATAAGTTTATAGATCGAAAAATAAATAATATCCGAATATGACACAAAATTTGACATATATGTTAAGAACATACTACAAATTCACTCAATAAAATTGGACAAAGTTTAGCTACAAAATTGGTTGTAGCTTAAGGCTACAAACTCACTCAATAAAATAAATATTACAACATATTTTAAAAATCTAACCGTTGAATTGCATATTCTCTATACTTTTAATACATATATTAAATTTTGCGTCAATCGGATATTATTTACTATATGAACTATAAGTTTATATTTTGTGCATAATTTTAAATTACAAAACCTTGCAATTTAAAAAATTTATTGATGACATAACTATTAATCTTTAATTTTCTTGAAATTTTGCAAACATGAAAGATATAAGAAGAAGATGTAATCTAACGGTGAATTTGTCAAAATTCACCTCAAATAAAAAGATATTAAGTAATACAACTTATTTTGTGGCTAAACTTTATCCATTTAATAGTTAAAATTTCAAGATATGTAGCAATGTTAATTTTTTTTAACGGGAGTTATAGCTCTTGGCTCAAATTTGTTGCAAAACTTTATCGTTTTTAGATTTAGATTTTATTTAGTGTATTTAATAGTGTTGATATTTGCAATGGGGAGGAACTTGCGAGTTGCGACCAGAGTCAAAGATCATTGGGATAACGTAGAATAAACGAGGAAAAGAGTCTCCGAGATGATTCACAGGGAAGTTTCCAAAGTTACATCATTTACATTAATTCCAACTGGATTGCAACGTAAATGCGCCTCTTTTGGTTTTTTAATATTTGATAGGTACCTACTTCCGCTTTAGAAAATTCTTATTTTTCTACGTTCTTTTGAATTTTTTCACCACCTTTTGGAAAGTTAGTCTTCGTATTCTCCTTTTGGACTTCTTGACTAAATAATTGATTGCACATTTTTTTTCTTCTTTTTTTAGCTACAGAAGATTTCACTAAACTTGATTCATCCGCCGTTCAATTGATTCACAAACTTTTCTTCCCTTCAACAATAATTTCCACTCTTCTTGTCCAAAGTAATTTTCTTTAACATTATTTGGGGGTCTATCCTGAGAGAAACTCCTTTACTCCATTTGAGCTTGATCATTCTTCAGGTATACGTAACATGCGTTACATTTATGCATGCATTCTCTTTTGTTTCTCCTGATCTCTCTTCTTTCATATTTTGTTTCATGAAAACATTTACTACTATTTTGTGCCACTATGTCAACCTCAATGCTTTTGCTATTCATAAAAGCGAATGCAAATCACAATAGCTTGCAGTTTATTCCAGGATATTGAACCCTATGCTTTCATCAATAGCGTTGACACCCAAAAATCTTTATCTCCCTGGCCAGGTGTTTCGGCCTGTAGCTTGACCAAATATTATATTGCCTTTATATATATATGTGTGTGTGTGTGTGTGAGGGCCTTTTTTGCTATGTTGGGCTGGGCTGCCCCTTCGTGATTGTAGGCCCAAGTGTTCTGGGTTGCAAGAGTCGAGACCGGACCAACTGGAACTCAACTTGGCCGGCTTATGCGCGAACTATGCCTCGTCTGCCAGGGGAGTGCTTACCGCAGGCAGAGCTGTTTCAGAGAAAGCTTGTGGCAGACAGATATAATTGATAAAACAGAATCACGTATTCTAGAATGACCAGATAGTTCTTTTAATAGGAAATGACCGAATGATCCATAACCACAATAACATTAACAATCTTTGACAAATAAATAGTAAGGGCAAATGGTAATAAAGATTAATCAACATATATGTAAATAAATTCAGTTCGGTCCGCAGGAGTAAGGCCAAAGAGGAAGAACGCCTCTTCTCAACGCGATTAACCTCCGGGGAAAAAAGAATTCCTGCCGTGGAAGTTAATGGGTTTGAGGGAGGCGGACCCGAATGGACAATACCCAAAATAATTATAGAAGAGAGCAGGGATTTGAGAGGGAGAGAAGGAAAGAGACCTATTGGTGCATGCCACTAACACTTGCTCTTTTTCTCTCTTTCTCTCTTACTTTCCTAGTCTTTTCTTAGTGATTTTCACAATGGTAGTTTTAGTATTATGCTCCTCTGTTTTTCTAAGTATGTTACAGAGTATTTTTCTTTACGTTGTGTTGTATTGCTTTCGTGCTTGTTGTTTTTTGTACACGGCAGAGGCTTCCTTTATAGTGCCTGCTGTGACCCATTTTTACTATTCTACCCCCTAACCGCCTTTGTTTGGTCTGGGCGTACTTGCCGACCATTACTGTTCCGTCTGCGAGTTCCCCTGTTACAGACACAGACAACTTTTTGTCTGTTAGTCTGCCGCGGCACCTCTTCCTGTCGCGGTGATGTTTCTCTCTCTCTATCCCTCATGGCATGCACCTATTGGTTCCAACTCAGCCTTGCCTCTTTTGGGTGGTATGTCATCCCAGCAGGACGTATCCCCCCAAAAGAACTTGAGCAGGAACCTCAAAACAGGCCTTCCCCTCTCCCCACTTCCAAACCATGCCCTCTTACCTCTGACCCACGACCCCACCACGTCTTGTATTGGCTGGGTACAGGCTGGTGGTGCCTGGGCCTTGCGCGTGTATATGTCTGAAATTTGCCTGCTGTTCATGCATCTGCCGTGTACTGGACACTTTGCTTGCATTGCCTGTCTTCTGTTCTTGGCTTTTCCCGAGCTGCTACTCTGATTTCCCACCCCCATAGGGTCTAGACTTTACCGAGTACTGGGCTTTGTGTTCTCTTCAGCCCAATTCTTTAATTGCCTTAGCTTCCCACCGTGTTACTCGGCCTTTCCTGCCGCGGCGATTTGTTCCTGCTGGGCCTCTTTTCAGGCCTGCCGTTCCTTTCTTTCCCCCAGTGGCTTAATATGGCCACTGGTGTTCTCGCTCGTGGGCTCCAATGTCCCTCTCTTTTCACTTGGGCTTATCCGGCCCATTTACTTCCTTTGGACTTCCTCGGTCCATTTACTAACTTTGCATCCCATGGGCATTTACTAACTCAATTGGGCTTCCTTGGCTCAATTTCCTCATTCTCATCGTTGGGGTTCATGGGCTTGCCATTATCCCCTACTTTCTTTGTTTACATTACTTTGGGCCTGCCGCGGCCCATTCTCACTTTTTCATACCACATACTGCCCATGGGTGCTGTTTTCTCTCTTTCCGGGCCTTTTAGGCCCACTTACTCTTTCAAGACCTGTTTATTCATATTAAGGGCCTGTGATCCATTATTCCTGCTGCTTGAGCCTAATCGTTTTTTCTTTCTTAGCCTGCCGCTTATCCGCTGCCCATATTTCTGGGTTGGGCTGCCTTCTGCCTATTTTTTTTTTTAAAATGACCCTCAACAATATGCACTTTGAATCTCTTGGCTAAGTGGTATTTCTCTTATTTAAGGTGAAGGTGTTAAGTTTTGGTTGTATATATGAAGCAGCAAGGGGGAATGGATTTTTGTTTTGTTTTTGTTTGTTTGTTACTTAAAAAAAAATTATTCTTTAAAGTAATGAATGATAAAAAATTTGTTTGTAAAAAAGAAGGAACGAATGAACGATAGTAATTAAAAGAAAAAAGTTTATTTAAAAAAAGACTCTCTTCGTTTCTTAATAAATTAAACCTTTAAATTAACTCGATTACCAATGAAAGTAAAAAAATTGTTTGTTTTTGTTAAAAGATGAGAGTAATAATATTGAAGATAAGTATGAACTTATACTTTTAATATATTTTGATATGGCTTAAGAGGAGAAATAATAATTTTCCTTTAAAAAGAAGTAATAATCTGTTTTGATATGAAGGGAGTATTGGATTATACATATTGTTGCCATGCCTTGTAATTCTCTTGTTCTGTGGTCGAGCGGTCAAACCATTGACCCCCTCCCCACCATTTTTTTTTATTGACAAACCATCGCGCTTTTTAGGTATTGACATCTAATGTAAATTTGACACCATATTCTAGCTCCATTTTGAATTTTTCAAACACTCAAACCCAATAATGGAAAATCAAATATATGGGCGAAAAGCTTTATAGCTCAATTGATTAATATCTCTTAATATTTCAATCATAGACAATTAGGGTTCAAGTCCTACTTTTCCCAACTATCTAATTAAAAAAAAGAAGAAGCAAATATGTGTATTACATGCCTTGAATCATGTTATTAAAAAAAAGGTTTCAATATGCGGTGCACCAAGTGCACATATCACTACAAATAACATGACCTGTTTCGACCTTTTTTTTTGAAGAATTGCTAAAATTTGTCCAAATAAACACTAAAATATGATTATTACTAGATTTATTAAGGACCTTCAAAATAATTAACATAACCCTTGAAAAATAATTAACACAACCCTTGAAATAAATATAAAAAAAAGTTGTTAGTTTTGTCACTAAAATGTAAATCCTCTTAAATTCACAACCCCTAATAAAAATACCCAAAAAAATTTTCAACCCTTGAAAAAAATATTTAATAAAACAAAAGAGTATGTTATACGATAGCGCCTGAAGCTAAAAAACTAATATATATATATATATCACGCTCTCTCTCAACTCTCAATCTCTTTCCCTCCAAAAAAAAAACTCTCAACTCTCATATATCACAAGCTCTCTCTCTCTGAGATCTCTCACTGTCTCATTTTCCCCAAATACAAATCTGAGCTCGACAATCATGGAAATCACATAGCATTCAAGCCCAAGTTCGTGATTTCTTCTTCTGTGTCTCTTCGTCTCTCTCAATCTAAGCTCGGTGTTCTCTTCGTGACTTCGTCTCTCTCGGTCACGGTGTGTTTTCTTTGTCTCTCAATCGCATTGATAAGAATTTGTATTGCCTAATCACAAACCCTAATTTCTTCTTTGAATTTTTGTGTTTCTTTGTTTTCTTCTACTTTCTCGTCGATTTTCGCCGCATTTCTTTGATTTTCCTTTCACACATTTCTCAGAAAACTCAAAAATCGAAGGTCTCCTCTCATCTCGACTCCACTAGTTTGATTACAGGTTCTCCTCTCTCTTAAGAAATGTTCATTGTTGATTGTTGATTTTGAAATTGGAAAATTCTCTGTACCTATTGATTGTTGATTTGTAAGGTTGAATCTGTGCTCTATTCTGAAGTAATTATTTAATTTGCTCCTTCAAGCTTCATTTAAATACTCATATGATTTTTGGGAGATTTTGTTGTGTTTGTTTATCGATTTGATTTTTCAGGAATTTCCCGCGCTTTTGGATGATTACCTATAACTTCTGCTCCTTTTTTTTTTAAATTAAATATGAAATTCAAATAATTATTTAATTAGATCTTCCAAACTTTGTTTAAATCTAGGAGAATTTGCTGTATTTGTTTATGCGATTTAACATTTCACGAAATTCCTGCATTTTCTGAAGTCGCACTACCTATAAGTACTTATACCGCTGTGATTGCAAGAAGTTTTCTAAGAATACTTGATCCATACTTTGTTAACATGGACATTATAAATGAGAGAATACAGAATTCTAAAAAAAGAATTGTAGTTTGAGTGATTAACGAAGTTGTTGACAAGGGAATTACCATTTTATGACTAGATATGCAGCATTGTACCATATTATAAATGTAGGTTTGAGTGATTATTTTTTTTTTTAAAAATAAATAAAATCTTATTTTGAGGGTCAAGAGACCTCTTAAATAACCTTATATATCAAAGGTTGTAAATGTAAATCTTTTAAACCTTGGTAAAAGGTTATTTAAGGGTCTCTTGACTCTCAAAATAAGATTAGAGCACTTGTTTTGAGGGTCATGAAGGCTTCAAAATTTTATTTTCGACGGTATAAGTTTCGAAGGTTATCAAAAGTCAATTGGACTCTTAAAATATCTTTTCTCAAGGTTTTTTAATACTTTTTTCAAGGGTTTTGACCCTTAAAAAAAGTCAGATTTGTTGTAGTGTATCCTATTCAATTTTTATTTTATTTTTTATTTATTTATTATAAAAAGCACATATCCTCTGCCACACAAAGCGCCTTAGAAATCCCCATCCAACGAGAATTGGTTTGTGATTGTCTTAACTTATACAACCAGCTATGTTTAAACTCATAGTCTTGCTATGTGTTTTGTGAGTCACTCTCTTTTAAGTGTGTCTGGGGTTTAGGCTCTGTGAGAGTATTTTTGTGCTACATGTATAATCTCTCTATTTTCTTAGTGGAATATTCTCTTAGATATTGCTTGTGAGCGTAGGCTTATATTAAGACTGATTGTTTCTTCTAATATTTCTATTTTTATTTTGTATAAACCCATATATATTTTTTGTTGAATAAAAAGGCAAACTCTTGAGAGCAAGTCACATGACGAGTTAAACCCCGCACTTTGTAGAGTAGGCCTTCTCACATGTGGTAGTTAGAGAAGGATCAATAATCTTGTGTGAAAAAGGATGGTGGGGTTCAATGATTACCTCAGCAGGTTAGCCTTGTCAAGATTTGAGTATCACTCAAGCTTTTACTAGAGGGTGGGGGTGGCAATTGTTGGATGTAATACTCCATGCCCATTAATCTTGGGAGAATTTTGGGCTCAAGGTCCAACAATTGAAACACATAATTAAGGTCCCACATCGACAAGGCACTCAGGCCAACCTAAAAAGATCTGGCTTCATGGGTGATCGGTCTTAATTTAGGAGTGACTTCAGTTTTTGGTTTATTAAGATACGCGCTTTGTTAACAAAACAAGGGCTGTTGAAAAAATTGATGGGAATAGTTTTTCTTTTGCTAAACCTTTATATTCTCTCTCTGTGCTTGTCGTGCTGATTTAACTTCTGTGGAGAAAGTGCACATAAATGGCGCCTTGCATCACAATTTATATCTAATATTGAAATCTTATTTTCAGGGTACACAAAAGCTAATTGATAATTAAGTTGCAATGGCAACACATGATGTCAATTTAAACCACGGTAACTATTTTACTTTCCCGTCGTTTAATAGTGTAGTCATTCATTGAGTTCTTAACAAAATGCACATTACTTACTAATTAAGATATCACCAATTTCAAACATGAAGCAACCCATGCTGAGCGTTCAAGGCTTCATCTCGCTACGTTGAAAGGTGACTGGAATTCTATCCAGGACATGCCAAACATTTAAAGAGAAATTACTAAGAAAAGAGAAACCGCTCTTCATATCGCTGCTGCAGCAAACCAGGAAGAGTTTGTAAAGAATTTAGTAGAGGGGATGAGTAGTGATGACATAACAGCTGAAAACACTGTTGGGAGCACTGCCTTGGCCTATGCTGCTGCAACTGGAAATGTGAATATTGCCAAGGCAATGCTGAAGAAAAACAGAGACCTGCCAAACCTAGGTATTGGAATGAAACCACTGTTAATGGCTGCTTTATTAGAACACTATCAAATTAAGGGTGGAACATTTTTCTCGTTCGACAAAGACTTGGGAGTGGGATATAATAGATCAGACTGAACTATTTGTCACTTATGCCAGGGTTGAGTACTAAGGTAAGTATAAGTTATTTCTTGCCTTGATTTTTATCTTCTTCTTCTTATTATTATTACTTAAGTTGTGTTGGACAGTAATAAAATTTTACTACATACAAATTAATATGTTAATAATTATGAAAAAAAGTTTTTTTTGAGATTAAAAAAATCATAAAAAGACCTTTTACACATTTATTTATTATGTGAAAAAAAATCATAATCACACATCATATGTTTTTTTTTTAAGGATAAAACCTGTTATACTCATGCTGTTAAACTGAAGTTGTATTTTTAGCTCATGATTTCAAGTTAAAAAATGAGTATGTAATATGGTACGTGTAAGAAACACTACCCTTCCTTTAAAAGGAATTACTCACTGTCATTATTTAATTCCCAATATCTTTACTCTACTTGTAACTTTTTTTGTTTTTTTTTTGTTTTTGTTTTTGCTTTTGATAGGTTGTTTTTGTTTGTTTTAGGTTTGAGATAGATATTCCACTTTAATCTCTATATAAGTATATATGTGTGCTCCACCCCCATAAGAATTTGTATTTGTAGAATGATCATCATGCTGGTGTGCTGTGATATACTACTTGTAATTTCTAAGGCCTACAGTTTACTGTTAATAGTTAATGGATAATTAACTATTAATAATGTCTTTCTTTTGGTTTATCCTTGTCTTGCTACGTGTATAATTAATAAAATATAATATTCGGCTCAACAAGCAACTTGAAGATATTCCAGAATGACTTGAAGCTCAGTAAATGATGAGTCAAATGACTTGTAGCTCGTCTTGTTGCATAGCTGGTTTAACAGGAACTGAGTGCATGACGGAAAAATAAGTTCACTACTATTTTCTCTCTGTCTGGTATAACTTTGTTAGGTTCTAAAAATTTAAAATAATTGACAAATTGTAAACATAAACTTGTCTTGATATAGATCTTAGAGTTAATGAAGTCATATTAGACAATGCTCAAAGGGCTGCAAGTCAAAATTCAAAGAACATACAAGCTGCAGGTTCAGAAAGTCAAAATCAGATTGGTTTGATCAATCATGAGAATTTTTCGATTAATCGGAAGTCCCAGATTTGCAAAAATCAGCAAACATAAAAAGTCCATAACTTGTCCGTTTGAAGCCTAAGTCGCGATCCGTTTTTTCCGGTATTTAAAAGACATTAAAAGCTAACCCTAGGAGTGGTTTTTAGAGAGAAAAGAGTGCGCCTTGTGCCTCTAATTATAGATCTAGAGTTTTGTACCCAAAGCTCTATCAAGTCTTCTACCGGCAATATTCTTTGAAGAAACTCAAGATCTAGTGTTGTAGAAGTTGCTGTTACAAGATCAACTACTAATGGTGATCTGAAACCTTTGAGTGAGATTTCAAAGTCATAAGCGTGGGAGCTTGTGTGTTGCAAATCCAAGAGAGAAGAGTTCGTGGATTCAGAGTTTACATGTGGTTGTGTCAGTAAGTTACTATTGGAGGTAGCAATAGATTTAGGGTTAAATCTTATTATAAAAACTTCAATTCTCAATGGATTTGTTTGTCTTGAGGATAGGTCGGGTCAAATCCCCCAGGTTTTACTTTGAAAGGTGATCATATCTATGTGTTATTTACTTTTCCGTTGCTGTGTATGATATGATCTTTTACTATTTAACCTAGATTTCATAATTACCCTAAGTGATCACTTAGCTAATTCATTAGGTTAAACAATTTGTTGTAAGGGGTCTAAACAAACAAACAAACTTTCATAAGAGAAATAATCAAAATGTTCCTTCAAGAATACTTTTTCTCAGTAGAGTATAACTAAATGGTAAATGCTAGAACACAAACCCAGAAGCAAGAAGAAAATCCGTCATGATTTTCTTTGCTTTGAGTATTTCTTTTTGGTGTAAAATTTATGCAGGTCAAGCCTTGGAAATGATGAAGGTCAACTCTAATTTAGCTACCGCTAAAAACAGATTCAATGATACTGCATTGCATGTGTTAGCTCGCAAACATTCGGCATTTGTTAGCGGAAGTCAACAAGGAATTTTAAGGAGACACATCAATTCATGTGAGTTATTCCAACTCAATTTTTGGATGAATGAGATGATTTTTATTGATAAACAAAAATAGCACATCAATACAATGTACATTACACAGCACTAAAAGTTCTTACTAATCGACACAGTAACACACTATATTTTCAAACAAATCACTACAGTTACAAAGCAAAAGACACTTCTTCCCTCGGCAACCAAATGGTATCAAACGTAGAAAGAATGAACTATCATATGCTTACTAATATTTTAACAGACTTCTTATAAATGTTCTGTGTACCCTTAAGCCCAAATTCACATTAGGATAATTCTAATAGAAGACAGGATTTGAAAAGGCTGAAGTGATTTGTTAAAGTATCTAAAACATAGCTTTGGTACAATGTTAAAATAGGAAAAAAAAATATAGAGAAACAAATTAAGCGAAAGTAAGGGAAATAGAGAGAAAGTAGGCATTAACGTGGTTAGTACTAATAGCCTATATTTATAATAGAAAGCCCTTAAATGACTACATAATTACTATAAAAATTTCATATTACAATGAACCATAAGGTATATATAGGAGCTAATTATAGGAACTAAGACTAGGCCAAACCTAGACTAACCCTAGTATTTGAGTAGTTGCGCTACAAGTATGATATAAGTTGCTTTGCTTGTTTTATAAGCCTATGGGCCTACAATGTATTTGGGCTTTAGCCACATCTTTAACACCCCTCAAATTCAAGATAGAATCTGAAAGATGCATTGAGCTTGGAATGTAAGCTCATAAACATTTCTAAGATGTCGTGAATATAGACACGAGTGAACGGACTGGATGTAAAATTGATTAGGCACAATTGTAATGAATTGTGCAAAATACTAGCGATGTCAATGAACAACTTAATGGTTTGTGTTTGTTTAGTTTAGACCCTGTACACTTAAATTGTTTAACCTAACCAAGTTGTTACTTAGGTTTATTATTCAGATATAAGTTAAACACAAACAATCATATTACTCAATGCGGAAAAGTGAAGAAGACAAGCAATATGATGATCTAGAAAAACCAATGAAACCATCAAGTTTTAAGGTTAAAAAATCTTGGGAGGATTTAACCTAAACTATGCTCAAGGAAAAAAATTCACTATGATAGAATGAAAGTTTTACAAAAGATTTTCCCCCAAATCTAAAGCTATCTCTTGTAGTACTTACTCACACGATCACGTGTAGCTCTGAATCCACGACTGCTTCTATTTGAATTTGTTGCACACAAACACCCACGTTTGTGACTCTGAGATCCCACTCAAAGTTTTAAATCATCAACTATGTATGATCTTGTATGCAGCAGTTTAATCCACCAATTCTTAAATGTAGATATTTTTTCCAGTAGATGCTTGTTGAGTAGAAGGCTACAGAAACCTCACAAATTTCACAAGAGTAACTCACAAGACTTCTAAGAACTTCTGAAATGTATTTAGGTTTTTCCTTTTATACTAGGTAGTGTTGGACTAAAACCCAAAACGTTTTCGTGAACTTTGAGCTTGATTAAAATTTTGCGAAACACAATCTTCGATCGGTCGAGTCTTACATATCTTGACTTCTTTTTCCTGCAACTTGACTGTTCTTGAATCTTGACTCGAATCATCATGAGCAATGTCTAACACTTGTACTAGACATGTTTTTGTTCTTGGTTTTTCAACTTACAAAAAACTGGAACCTAAACATTTATTCCTAAATATTTAAAACCTAATAGTTTATGATCAAAGAACAAAAAAGAACGAGTGATACACCTATTAATGTGACTTTGGAGCCTGAAATGAGAAAACCAGTCACAAAATCAAAATCTACTTGGAAAACAGAGTAGGATAGTGCCTTACCCATAGAGAAACAATGTCCAGAAGTGCCTTGACAATGGGCTTGAGATTAGGTGCAAAACTTAGGATATTGTACCTAATGCAATTTTTATGAATGATTAAGATTGATAGTTGCAAGTAAAATGTAAAAAATGTTGTGAAAAAGTGAATAAATGTTAAAAATGTTAAGAAAAGTAAAAAGTAAAAGTTAAAAAAGTGAAAAGTGAAAATAATATTGTGAGAGAAGAGTCACTGAATTGCACCTTATGTAATACCATTCTAAGTATTGCACTGGATCCTAAGCTTTGACAATAGAAGTCAACTTTCAATGATCAATGACAACATGATCAACAATCAAACGGTCGATGATTAAACGACAACGTCAATGGTCAAATAGAGGCATGGCCAGTGATCACAGCTGGTGGTCAATGGTCAACAACAATGGTAGACAGTCAGTACTTGCAAGGCACTAATTGAGAACCAAGGCTTGTTGAGGAGAAGACATGTGGCAGACGCTAGGGCTAATGAATGATGATTGACCGTGGGCTCCTAGAACCCTATTTGAAGGCGAAATAAAGGGTCTAATACCAGGTTGAAGTTATCGAAACATAACTTTAATACTTCGTTAAAACAAAGAGAAGTAAAATAAAAATAATGTAGTTGGAGAAAAAGTCATATTTTAGTTTTTAGACCTTGAAAACAGTGTGTTTAATCTAATTTATTGGCCAAATTGTTGCTTAGGTTAATTATTTAGATCTAAGTTAAATATTTATCACATATATCATGCACAAGAAAAAACTAAATAACACAAGATGTGATGATCTACGAAAACTAGTGAAACAAATTAGTTTCAAGGAAAAAAACTTAGGGGGAACGATACCAAGAGAACAATTCACTATATCAAATTGAGATTTACAGTCAAGAATACCAATTCGTAGTAAACCTAACTACAGTTACCAAAATGAGTTTTGAATTCCTCAGACTTCTTTGATGTGGATTTACTCTAACATGAACCTCTAGTTCATGTCTTGATCTTTAGTATGCTTGATAGCTGAAACTTGGCTGTAACTTTACTCGATCCATCAGTTCTAGCAATATGAGTGTGATCTCCAGTAGGTGCTTGAAAGAGTTAGAAGGTATAAATACCTCAGATCTCAAAAGAGTAACTCTCTAAGACTTGAAAAACGTGCTTTAGGGTTTTCTTTGTATACCTAGTAGGTTTGGACTGAAATCCTAAACATTTCATGAGCTAATGGGACTTAAAACAAAACCTGCAGTTCGCGGTATGATTGATCAAACCAATCTCTTGATCGGTTGAGCTCTTTAGTTTTTCACTTCTTCTTTCTGCAACTTGTACGTTCTTAAATTCTAAGCTGTAGTATTTTGAGCAATGTCTAAAACATTTCATAGAAACTAATGCTGGGTTAAAATAGATTGACTCCGGTTAATTAATTCAATTACCTAAGTTGATTAATTAGTTCAAATTACATGCAAATTGTGGAGGCATCAACAAATCACCAAATAAACTAAATGCAGTGGAAATTAAATTGGCAAAGTGATTTGTTGACAAATGAGGAAAACCTCTCGCAAGGCAAAAACTCCATCGGGTGAATTTAATGTCACCACTTCCAAGAATCCACTAATTAATAATCAAGCAGTTACAAGTATGAGAAATCTTACCACTACCCTGGCTTATCCCAAAATATTAACCCACAGTTAAACTTTTACTCCAATACCCAATTGGACTTGATCTTGTAGTAGCTTTCTTTCTTTTGTTGTACAAATCTCCAATCAGTGACTAATTCCTTTGTACGGATCCTAATACATGACTAATTCCAGCAACTTGATTGATTATTGTTGGCTGCAAAGTTTTTCACTTTATAAATAATGAAGATCAGGAAGCACTTGGTTACAAAATCCTAAGGCGCACAAATGCAGTAGCTTTTCCTAGAGTATATGTGTTCTAAATCTTTGTCTTCGTGTATAATGACTTTTAAAATAAGCCTTATATATGACTGGAGTTATAAGAAGAAAAACCCTAATCATTCAAGTCATCATGGGCCGAAATTCAGATCTGAAAAATCTAAAATCGTAGTTCTCGATAGATCAAGCTTGTGTCGAGCTTGTCCATTAATCTTCGATAGCAGCAGCTATCGAGCTTGTGTTGAGACTTAATGAAACAACATTTCTTCACTTGTTTCTTGGATCAACCTTCATATCTTTGATGATATCACTTGCTATGTTTGAACAACATACTCCTTGATACATTAAACCCAACTTAGATCTATCCAATTACAAGTAAAGTACGATTTGTCAAAGGATTAGCCAATTACATAAAAAATATGACCCTAACAACTAAGATCCATCATAGACAAGTTTACGTTCTCAGTTTGCTAACACGTAAAATATTTAGAACCTAAACATTTATTTCTAAATATTTAGAACCTAACAAGCTTCACTTTTACTGTAAGATTGTATATTACAATGAATCCTAAATATAGAATGATGGAAATTTAGACCCCTTAAACACACAGATTGCGTAGCCTAGATTAATTAGCCAAGTTGTTACTTAGTCAAATTAAGCAATTCTAGGTTAAAACAATCAAATAATCATATCATGTATATAAAACAAATAAAGCAGCGGAAATAATAAAGAACACAATGATATGATCACCCAGGAAACCACACGGTAAAAACCTGGGGAGGATTTGACCCACCGATCCTCAAGGCATAACAGAATTCACTATGAAAGAATTGAAGTTCTTACAAAAGGACTACAAGCTCCCCGCTCGACTTCCTAATGCTACCCACCAGTAGAACTTCCTGACACGACCACGCGCAGGCTCCGAGTCCACGGACTACTTCTTTCTTGAATTCCTCAATCAGCTACAAGCTCCCCGCTTGCTTTTCTTTTAAGTTCCAATGGTTGCAACGGTAATGATCTTCAAGATGTTGAAATCATCTCTACCTTGAAAACCCTAAGTTTTGTGTAAAGGAAAGCTCCTCAAAGATCTCACAAGAGATTCACACAAAACAGCAATGTATGAGCAACAAAGCAATATGGACAACCTTCAAAAACGTGGCTAGGGTTTAGTTTATATACCTAGGGTAAAAACATAAAACCCTAAATGTTTAATGAAGTAGGGCTGAGTTGGAAATTCTGCAGAATAATCAACCTGTGCGATTTTCGATCGATCGAGCCAGGCCAAAAGTCCCAAGTACTTCTGCAGCCACTCGATTCCAACTGTACAATAATAAACCAACTTTGAGCAAGCTTAAACAAGACTAAATACAATGTTTTGATCATGGTTTGCCAACATTACAAATTAGAGTTCTAAATACATAAAATCCTAAGACCTTAGAACCTAACAAACTCCCCCTTTGGCAATCCGTGACAAAACCCTAATTAACAGCTCAAAGTTTTACACATAAACAACCCTTTACAAAGGTAATGCTCATAAAATCAAATTCAGCCTAACTACTATCCATCAGTTGCAAGTGTAGACAGCAGCTTAGTTGAATCAACCTGTATATTCCTGAAATACTCAACAAACACATAAACGCATGTGTGACAGAAAAGAGTAAAACAACAGGTATAACATTCTTGTAAGATTCACACAACACAAAATAAAGACATATATGAATGATCAACTCATAAATATAAATCAATAAGCAGTGAATCACAAAGCAACAAGAATCAATAAAAATAACATGTATATCAGTCAATGTTACTCCCCCTAACATGAATATCCCCAAAAATGATATACAAAGTGAAGCACCTAGATACAATCTAAAAACTCCACAAGCTCCTCAAAACAAAAAAGAAACAAAAAGTCTCAAAAAGTCTCCCCCTAACTACAAAAACTCCTCTACAAGTCAAAACTCCACTCCCCCTTTTTGTGACGGAATGCCAAAGGGCAATCACAAGTCGCCATCAAAAGGAGGTGGTGAGGGTGAATGAAGACGCGCAAAATCGGCTCGGAGAGCACGAAACTCGTCTAGTAAGTCCACCAAAATCTGACCATGAGCCGCCTGAACGGTCATGACAGTCTCCAAAGTACGACGAACATCGAAGTCGACCGAAGGAGGTGGAGGAACATCAGCAGTAGCAGCATCATCACCAACTGGATCAGGAACATCCTCACTAGCAAGACCTGCAGAAGAAGAAGGAGGAGGTGCGCTACTAGAGGGCTCAGACCTAGGGTGTTTAGAACCAGCTCGAAGATGAGCAGCCCTTTGTCTAAGAAAAGACGCACCTATAGGAGCTATCACATGAACGGGCTCAGAGGAAGGAAAGCCACTAATATCAAGATAACGAAGAATCCTATGAATGAAAATAGGATGTACAAGAGCATGAGTAGAAGATGAACTCCTAGAAACATCGTTCAAAGAACGAAGAAAAAGATGGGGAAAACTAATAGGAGCATCAGTAACCAAAGCGTACAAAAATACACACCTCTCAAGAGGAATGGTGTGAACATGGGAAATGGGCCAGATAGAATGACACGCTATCCTAAAGAAGAGATAGTGTAACCCGGAGAGCTCAGCAGAAGTGATCCGAGGATCAGAACCCCACTGGACAGTAGTCCCAGTGATGTAAGACAAGACATCACTAATCTCGGGAGACACGTCATATGGATAGACAGGATGCCGAACCAATGGTACCCCTAGAGCATCAGCCACTACTTGAGGAGTAATGGAGTACTCTACGCCTCGTATCCAACTCTTGACTAGAGTGTTGGAATCATAGATGCGGATAGAGATGTTCGAGTAGAACTCTCTAATCAAGGCAGAAGGTGGAGGAGGATCAGAAACATCCACCAAGGGTAACCAGCCCCTACGCTCAAAGTTTGCCCTAATGGCAGGATCAAGTTCATCTAAGTGAACAGAACGCTCAGCCCAAATCTTTCTCCTAATGTTTAGCTTCTCAAAAATCTCTTGGTTTTTCTCACTCGGAAATTTCTCATGGTCAAAGGATGGAGGGGGTGATAGTCCTAGTTCATAGGTCTGCAAGTTTCCAACCAGCTCAGTCAAAGGAATATTATCAATATCCTTTGATTCTTCTATCACCGTAATCTTGGCATGGAATCTCTCGGGTAGAGATTTGAGCACCTTCCTCACAATCTTGGGTTTAGGAATGGTTTCACCAAGATTGAAGGTGAGTTCACTATGTCCTTGAACTTGGCATACAAATCGTCAAATGACTCATCCTCCTCCATCTTTATTTCTTCAAAGCTTGTAGTGAGCCTTTGAAACTTTGAATCCTTGACAGCCTTTGTACCCTCATAGGTTGTCTGGAGGATGGTCCATGCTTCCTTTGCAGTTTCAGTAGAGGATATCTTCTTGAACTCCTCATTGGTGACTGCGCTAAATAAGGCATTCAACGCTCTGCTGTTGAAGTTTGCCGCCTTGATCTTGGCTTCATCCCAATCGGCCGGCGCTTCTTTTGGCTTGGTCCAGCCAATCTCTACAGCTTGCCACACCTTCTCATCTAAAGACTGCAAGAAAGCTCTCATGCGTACTTTCTAGTATGCATAGTTAGTGCCATCAAATAAAGGAGGTATGATTAATGACTGTCCTCTATCCATGACAAACAGGGGTCAATGGATCAACACAACAAAGATTAAACCTAATCAGAGTGTGCCTGCTCTGATACCACTTGATAGGCCAAAAACGTATTGACCCCTTGTGATTAATTAACCAATTAATTTAGCCAAGTATATTAATTAAGTTAATTAACATGCAAACGCGTGGTAGCACAAACAAATCACCAAATAACTAAATATGTAGCGGAAATTAAATGACACGGGTGATTTGTTTACAAATGGGGAAAACCTGATGGCAAAAACCCCATCGGGTGATTTTCAGGTCACCACTCCCGAAACTCCACTATTATCATAACAAGCGGTTACAAGTAAAGGAATCCCAAGTACCTTACCAACCTACAGTTGAACCCTTACCCCAATACCCAATTGGACTTGTTCTGTAGTGACAGTTTCCCCTTTTGATGCACGGCTCCCAAGTACGTGACTAACCAATGCGCGGATCCCAGTACGCGACTTCAATCACCAACTAGAAAGAGTTGTTGGCTGCAAAGTTCTTCAGTTCATCCACGATGAAGATCAAGAAGATGCTTGGTCACAAAACCTAAAGGTGCATATACACAGCAACTTCTTCAGAAGAGATGAACTAGGGCAAAACTTTGTCTCTGGTCACAATTTGCTTTAACAAAGTTTGCTCAGTGCTTGTGCAACTTGTGAACCCTTTTAACCACCCTTAAAACAATCTTTTTATATGTCTAGGGTTAGGAGAAAAGAAGGTTCAAAGACACATTCACGGATCCCAAGAAATCAGATCAGAATTCTGATTTTTATAAACCTCGACAGATAGCAAGGTGTCGAGCTTTAATGAATGTGCACTTCTTCAGCTTGTTTCTTGGACAGACTTGATGACTTCAACACTTGATCTTGAAACCTTGTTTCTTGAAGTATTAAAAACACCTAGAACTACCCAATTACAAGTTGAGAGTATTTTGTTAAAGGATTAGCCAATTACATAAAAGAATGACATATGTTCTTTAACAAGTGAAACACCTATGTCCTAACATACATAATGTAAAATCTAATTAAGCAATACAATATTCGTTCTAAATCTTCCACATAAATTTTATTAATCCGCATGAAAGAGGACATAAAACAGACGTATATAATATGTCTAGCATCAAACCAATATAATTTTTAATCCATTAAATAAACACTAAAATTTTTAGGTATAAATTAATGTAATAACAAATATATTAGATAATCAGATTATTAATTCTTATGGAATAAAAAAAATACTAATTCTCATGAGAAGCTTATATTAAGTCGAAAGTATCACATAAATAGCCTTTGATGTTAGAGAACAAAAGGTGCACAACTTCCTTTTAGAATTGATTAGAGTCTCCTGTTGTAAAATAAAATGAATAACATGATAAGATGAAAAAAAAAAAAAAAAAATAATGGTATATTACCTTATGCACTTCTTTAAACAAGTGGTTATACACACAATATTTTAAAGATCTAAATATTACAATCTGTACGAATGAACCTTTTTTTGTTATATATATATATATATATATAGAAAGTGGAATATATGTAATTATCAAATTAATCAATTGGGACTATCAATTAAAGCATGAACAATCATAATTAACTAAAGCAACTAACCAAGGGAAGTAGGAAGATATAAGAGGATGCAAACTCAAGATAACATCGGATATGTTATTGAAAAGAAAAACTAAAGAACCTGGCAGAAAAACCTCATAGTGGTTTGACAAGCCTGAAATGATCCATTAGTAAATTAATTGGAGTACATGAATACACAAAGACCCTCAAAGTCTAAGCTACCCAAAATACTTGAACCATCAAAGCTCTTACTACCAATGGACTTGACAAAGTCTTGTCTTCATTAACTTTTCGAATCCCGCGATATGCCTGATTGCACCACCACGTTTTATCGGCTGAATATGTGGCTAAGCTCCAATGTTTCCCAAGGTTCAAAACACTCTCAATACTTTGATTGTGTGTGAGTTGTGTTTGGATGAAATCTCCTCTCAAGGCTCACAATTACTATCTCTCAAATGGTGTTTCTAGGGTTTTCTTTCAGAAACTTTTCTTACAATTTCGTGGGTAATAAGGGTATATATAATGTAGGTGAAGGAGAGAAAACTCCACATAAAAACAATCTGGCAGAGTGTCTTGTAGCTCGCTCATGGGTTGGCCTACTCACAAGACAACTTGCCCAATAGACTTTTGAACTTCTAACATGTGCTACTCATAATCTTTCATGGGTGCTGTAGTCACGACCTACTCATGAGCCAGTTGCGAAATTCTTTGTTTTGAGAAAATCTTCACCAACTTGAGACTAAATCCATAGACAACAAATCCTACAAAATACAAGTAAATGATTAAAAGAATTAAAAAGAAATTGACACAGAAAAAAGCCAACAAAACTAACATGAAAAAATCACAACTTAACATATTTCAATGTCAATTTAATGTGAGGATTGAGGAGCCTTAATTTTTAATGCTTTGAAGCCACTAATTGATTGGCAATGAAGGACCGTAATAAAATGTCGTATAAGGCAAAGGTTGCCGTCCATTCATAAAATTGTTCTTTATCATTCCATGTTGTGCCTGCTATGCATTCTTTTTTGGTTTTGCATTAAGGGTGAGTTGCCTCTTTTTGTACGTTGCATGAACTACTTGCACCTAAACTCTCTCTCTCTCTCTCTCTCTCTCTCTCTCTTCCCTCCATTGGATTTCAAAGCTCGGCTTTCTATAATTGATTTGATGTTTGTCATCCCAGTTTGGTAACAATAGTGATAATTGGTGGCTCAATGTTCTAACCTACTTTAGAAGGCGGAGGGAATATACCACTCACATTAAATGTGATGAGAGGTTGGGGCACAATAAATGTGAAGATGACTGCTATCTTTTACGATCGATACTTCATTCTAGGCAAGGGATCTAATAATGTGATGATACCAGTAGGATGATCTCCCTTATTCTTGCCTTTTCCAACTGATGGTGATTTGTCATAGTTGGTAACTTTGATTAGTCCCATTCTTCAAGCCGTTAGGATATGACATAGTCCCTTACTTTCTCGAATAAAATTTCTTTCAAAACTAGTTTAGAGATATAAAATCTTTAAATTTCTCATATTTTTTTTGAGTATGGATTTTAAAAATCTAACCGTTGAATTTTATATTTTTTATGTTTTTAACATACATATCAAATTTCGTTCAAATTGAATGTTATTTACTATTCGATCAATAAACTTATTTTTTATTCACAATTTTAGATCATAAAAACTTAAAATTTTAACATTTTTTGATGGCATAGTAATTTATCTTTGATTTTCTTGAAATTTTGCAAGTATGAATGATATGATAAAAACATGCCATTCAATAGTTAGATTTTTAAAATTTACAATCAATATAAAAATATATGAGAAATTTGAAGAATTTATTTTCAAACTAATTTGAAGAGAAATTTTGTTTTACATTGTCCTAGGCAAAGGGGCCAGAACATCTAGCATGTTATTGTTTAAAACCCACCAAAATCTACGGAACATGGTGTTAAAAGCATCACAAAAAGTTAATATAGGAATGAGGACATCAAATATGAGGGAAATGCTAAGGCCACTGACTTTATGGGTTTTTTTAGCTGCTTGACAAAGGATTTTAGCTTTCCATCCATTAAGGATATCAAGATCCAATTCTTATTAATTAGATTCCGAATCTGCATGGTGGTCAATCTTACTTGGAGTGCGATAAAAGAAAAATCTTACTCAAAGTGCGAGTAAAGAAATTCTAATACTACTTGTATTATTAGTTGTTACTGTTGTAATCCTAATTTATTGTCACAAAATTTGTGTTTAACTTGCTCTTTGATATTGTGAAGAGTCAAAGCTTTTAATCTACCATGTTAGATTTTATAGCAATAAATTCGGCAAAGCTTCTGTCAAGTTCTCCATTGTATTAGACAAGACACAATGTAAACATATGGCTAATTTTGAATATGTGTTTGAATTGTGTTGCATCTAATGCACTTGATGCGAGCCAAACCCCATGATTCTCCTCTTTTTTTTTTAAAGGCATGTTCTATGTGATCTTTTACAGCCACAAATTCCCATTTTCCATTATTAATTTTCATGGAGTGAAGCATCGCATGAGTGAGAATTGAATTTTCTTGGGTAATTCTACCGGGACAAGAAGAACTGCTTGTAAAATGGAAATAATTTTTGGAAGAATAGTTTGGATTTTGTTGGTTAGGTTAATTTTTTTTTTTTAATGATTTTGTTAGTGCTGATTGGCTCGTATTGATGGCTTTCTCTAGGATTACTTTCGCTATTAGAGTGATTAAACTGTTTGCGTACAAGTGTAAATGCTTGTGGAACGTGAGGGGTAAAAACTGGAGTTCAAGTCTTCAAGAGAGAGTTTTTACACACATATATCCTTAGATTAGGTTAGAGTAAAATTTTTATCTTGTATTAAAAAAAAAAAAAGTCTCATCTCAAAAAAAGAAAAAAAGAAAAAGATAAAAGAAATAATGGTGATTGTTATTGGTGACAGTTAATGGTGACAGGTAGGGTAATTTTTTTTTTTTTGGTAGCCAAGAGTTTTGGAGATCAACTAACATTTCATGATGTTTTTATCATAGTTCAAATTTCCCCTCCATTCTAACTGTACGGACCTGCGATGCTCCAAGCACGTTTGGGCCCTAAGCTCCAATGCAATAGCAAGGCCCATGGTCCCGATTTCCCTTTACCCGGGATCCCAGCTTAGGCCCATGCGGAATGCAAGCCCAGGCTTCATCACCCAATCTTTGCTCGGGGGACCTTAGCCGGGCAATGAGGAAAGAATAACGTCCAAAGATCCCATCCTAAATGTGCCCGGCAGAACCCAGGAGCGTCGCAGCCGGACATTTCTGCGGGAGTGGGAACCAAGTTCCAAGGCCATTCTTACTGCGTTCCACTCCCACCTAACCACCCACTTATAATCAAGGGTATTGGACCTCGCTTTGCACTAACCATGAGAGTAATCATGACCTCTCCACTGACCTTGGGCTATAAATATGAGAATTTGGAGCAAAAATGGGGGTTGGAAGGTTTTGAGAGAAAGAGAGAGGGTGGCAACATAGAAAGAGAAAAGTGATCTCATTGGGTCTCTGTGCCGAGAACGACCCATAGTAGGAAATCCATACCCATTAAACAAATAAGTTGTGAGTCTGAGTGAGGCCCAACCCAGTAGCCTCATTTTCGGTGCGCACAATTGGCGCCGTCTGTGGGAATCTCCTACAACGCTGTAGTTCTACTGAGACTCAATCCCGGAGAGGGAGATGTCTGGGAGACGCTCTGGCAGTGACGCTGAAAGTGGTTCAGTGGGATCTTCTCGGGGATCTTTATGGCGAGAAAGAAGGCAAAAGAGACGTGAAGACAGGGACCACGAACGAGAGGAGCAGTCCGGCCTCGGGGAGGGGTCGTACTAGACGCAGCGCACGATTTCGAATGCCTTGGGGCACAAGCAATTCGATGAAAGAGACGAAAAACTTGAACGGTTGCGCAGGATGGTGAGAGACCTGGAGTTGGAGGCAGAAAATAGGCACCGCAGAAGGGACGAAGATAACTGAGAGAGAAGATCTAACACCGGGGGATATCGTCGCGAAACAGGTTCCAATCAATCCGGATCCCACCACTGCCGAGAACGTTCCCGCTCACGAGAATCTCGTCGGCGCCGAGAACGTACGAATTCGCGAGAATCCCACCAGCACTGAGACCGTTCGCATTCACGGGATTATGCAGACCGAGGTTCGGGTTCCCCGGAAGAACAACAGCCCCATAATGCGGCTATGGATGCAATGAGCCGCGCACTACGCAGAGCTGCTTAGTCTCCATTTTCAGCTAACATTGAGCGAGCCCTTATGCCGGACAGATTTACGCGCCCTCCCTTCAACTCCTACGATGGGAAAACGGACCCGGTAGAGCACGTAAGCCACTATATTCAAATGATGTCCCTGCACACCCGTAATGACGCACTGATGTGTAAAGTATTTCCTTCAAGCCTCGGCCCCACCGCTTTGAGATGCTTTAACGGGTTACAGGAAGGCTCAGTCCACAATTTCACTGAGCTGATACAGGAGTTTGGAACCCGGTTCGTAACGTGCAGCCGGGTGCCGCAACCGGTAGACGCACTGCTGTCTATGAAGATGAGGGCAGGGGAAACCCTTCATAGTTATGCTAGCCGATATTGGGAGCTTTACAACGAGATCGGTGGAGGAAACGAGAAGATTGCCGCGAGTACTTTTAGAATGGGATTACTCGAAGATTCTGGGCTAAGGGAATCGTTGACTAAAAAGCCTCCCGAGGATATGAGGCAGTTAATGAGGTGCATTGAAGAATATAAACGGCTGGAAGATGACTGGATGCAAAGCAAAGGTAAGGATCCGATGGCGAATCGCCCTCGGCCGAGTGGTTTTCAACTGAGGACCCGGGGGAATTTGAGAATTCAAGAGCCAGAAGCGCCAGTAGGGGAGGTAAACGTGACGTTCAAGGAGCTGGTGCACAAAATTGTGGACAAGATTAAACACGAGCCATATTTCAGGTGGCCAAACAGGATGGGTAGTGACCCCTCTAGGAGGAATCAAAACTTGTATTGCACCTACCATAAAGACAAGGGCCATACCACCGAGCAGTGCCGAGTGTTAAAAGATCATCTTGGGCAGCTGGCCAAAGCTGGGTATTTGAAGGAGTTTGTGATAGACGCGGGGGACCGGGGGACGGGACAAGGAGCTACGCAGAGGGGCAACCTACTTCCACCCCTACTCGGGATAATTGAGGTCATCCACGCACCCCCTAGGAGTCTCGCCTCAGTAAAGAAAAAAAGGGTGTTAAATGTGGTACCTGCGGAGGGCAGCTCGGGCGCACAGCCGGCGGGGAAGAAGATGAAGCTTACCTGGGAGCCTATCGCTTTCGGTGATAATGATTTGGAGGGAACGGTCCAACCGCACGACGATGCATTGGTAGTTACTGCCCGGGTAGGCGGCTTCTTGGTAAAAAGGGTGATGATAGACCAGGGGAGTGGGGTTGACGTGATGTATCCGGACTTATACCAGGGGCTTGGGTTGAAGAATAGGGATCTCTCTAAGTACAATACACCTTTAGTTGGGTTTGATGGCAAAATCGTAATACCCGAGGGGCAAATATCTCTGCTAGTGAATATGGAGGGCAAAGAGGTGGTAGTAACGTTTATAGTGGTGACTTCTTTCTCCCTATACACGGTGATACTTGGCAGACCGTGGATCCATGCAATGGGGGCCGTCCCGTCCACCCTGCATGTAAAAGTGAAGTTTCCTACCGAGCATGGTATTGCTGTGGTGAGGGGAAGCCAGCAGACGGCGAGGCAATGTTTAATCGCCATGGCTAACCAGAGGAAATAGACAACCGATCAAGGGGAATGTGCCCAGCAGAAGGATCCACCACAGGGGGTCCCGTTGTAGCAATTACAGGATGACCGAGGACAAATGGGGGGAGGTTGTGCCGAGGAAATGATGAAAGTGAAGGTACTCCCAGATGTCGACAAGTGTTTTCATATAGGGAAAGGCATGGACGAGCAGGATAAAGTGGAAATGTTGTTACTCCTAATACAGAATGTGGATGTGTTTGCATGGAGTCCATATGAGGTGCCCGGGGTGGATCCCGAGTTCATTGTACATAGACTTAAAGTTGATCCATCATTTCCCCCCAAGAAGCAGAAGCCTAGGAGATCGGCTAAGGAGCACGCTGAGGTAGTAAAAGCGGAAGTCCAAAAATTGAAGGATGCTGGGGCAATAAGGGAGATTTTCTTCCTGGAATAGCTGGCAAATACCGTGGTAGTGAAGAAGAAGAACGGCAAGTGGAGGGTTTGCGTGGACTTCACGGACCTGAACCGAGCATGCCCAAAAGACTCGTTCCCCGTGCCTAAGATCGATCAGTTGGTAGATGCCACGTATGGGCATCCGAGGATGTGCTTCCTGGATGCTTTTCAGGGGTATCACCAGATCGCCCTGGCACCTGAGGATCAAGAAAAGACGACATTTATCTCCCCGGAGGCCAATTATCATTACACGGTGATGCCCTTTGGATTAAAGAACGCCGGAGCCACGTACCAGCAAATGATGACGAGAATGTTCCGAGACAAGATAGGGCGTACGGTCGAAGTGTACATTGACGACATGGTAGTGAAGAGCAAGCAAGTAGCACGGCATATGGAGGACCTTCAAGGGATTTTCAAGGTTCTTCGACAACACAAGTTACGTCTTAATGCCGAGAAGTGCGCGTTTGGTGTGGGGGCTGGAAAATTCCTAGGGTATCTGATTACTAGGCGGGGAATAGAGGTCAACCCCGACCAAATTGAGGTGGTGAAAAGACTGAAGCCACCGAGCAATCCGAAAGAAGTGCAAGTGTTGACCGGGATGCTAGTCGCCCTTAATCGGTTCATTTCCAAATTCGCAGATCGTTGCCGACCATTCTACCAACTCCTGAAGAAGTGGACGGGTTTTCAGTGGAACGAAGAATGTGACAAAGCTTTACTGGATTTAAAGGATTATTTGGTACGGGCACCCATGCTGACGGCACCAGAACCAGGTGAAAATTTATTTATGTACTTGGCAGTGTCTGACCACGCCGTGAGCGCCATGCTACTGAGGGACCAAGGACTCCAGCACCCGTGTATTACATCCGTAAGACCCTAGTTGATGCCGAGACAAGGTACTTACCTCTGGATAAGCTTGTATTGGCCTTGATACACGCTACGAGAAAGCTGCCACACTACTTTCAGGCTCATACGGTTTACATCTTGACCGAGTATCCCTTGCAGTTACTATTGAAGCGGTCAGACTTCACGGGCCGAATAGCGAAATGGGGAATTCAGCTTGGTTCTTTCGACATATGGTACAGGCCACGAAGTTCGGTAAAAGGCCAGGTCCTTGCAGATTTTGTCGCCGAGTTTTCGCCGAAAAGGAATGGGGAGATAGTTTGCCATATGGAGACTCGCCTGTGGAAGGTATTCATGGACGGGGCATCGAGCTCCACGGGGGTCGATGCAGGGATTATCATAATCACCCTGGAAGGAATACGGTTGGAGCACTCATTTAGGTTGGGCTTCAAAGCCTCCAACAACGAGGCAGAGTATGAAGCCTTGCTAGCCGGACTGAGGGCAATTTCAAGTTTAGGAGCCCGGGACGTAGAGGTGTATTTAGATTCGCGTCTGGTTGTTAATCAGGTGCACGGCAGTTTTGAAGCCCGAGATCTCCGGATGAAAGCATACCTGGAGCAGGTAAAGCAAGTTATAACCAGCTTCAGCACGGTAAAGGTTTTCTAAGTGGCTCGAACGCAAAATAGACACGCCGACTCCCTCGCCACGCTGGCATCATCAGTAGCCGAAGAGATACCCCGGCTAATCAAGGTAGAGCTTGTTCCAGAGCCGAGCATCAGGGTAGTAATTGATCTGGGAACTGCAGGGATTGATATCGCAGCAATCACAACACTTGGGCCGTGCTGGATGGACCCCATCATTGACTTCTTGGCCGAGGACCGACTCCCGTGTGACGAAAAGGAGGGCAACAAGATTCGTAGAGTGGCTCATCGATATTGGTTATCAGAAGACCGGACGCTGTTTCGGAGATCCTTTGGGGGGCCATACCTTTTATGCTTACACCCAGAGAAGGTGGATGAGCTCTTGGCCGAGCTTCATGAAGGAGTGTGCGGCAGTCATATAGGTGGATGCTCATTGGCGCACCGGACAATGACTCAAGGGTTTTGGTGGCCTCAAATGCAAAGGGACGTCACCGAGTATGTGCGTAAGTGTTAGCAGTGTCAGAAGCATGCCCCCCTAATCCATTAGCCCGCAGGCCATTTGAACCCAATCAGCAGTCCCTGGCCTTTTGCACAGTGGGGGCTGGATATCATCGGCCCATTCCCCCAGGCGACGGGTAATCGAAGATTCATTCTAGTGGTTGTCGACTATTTTACCAAATGCGCGGAGGCGGAAGCTCTGGCCAATATCCGGGACGTGGATGTAAGGAAGTTCGTGTGGAAGAATATAATCACAATGTTTGGGGTGCCGAACTCCTTTATATCTGACAATGGGCTGCAATTCGACAGCCGGGCTTTTCGTGAGTTTTGCGATGATCTTGGCATCAAAAATAGGTATTCAACCCCAGCATATCCCCAGGGTAATGGCCAGGCCGAGGCTGTGAATAAAGTAATTGTGAATGGGCTGAAAAAGAGGCTGGAGGGTGCAAAGGAAAACTGGGTCGAGGAGCTGCCCAAAGTATTATGGGCATACCAGACTACCCCTAGGAGGTCCACCGAGGAGACATCGTTCTCTCTCACGTACGGAGCAGAAGCCGTGATACCAATCGAGGTGAGTCTTTGCAATGCACGAGTCGTGGTATTCGATCTCGCCCGAAACGATGAGATGATGATAGGATGCTTGGACAAGTTGGAAGAAAGCCGCGAAGTGGTGACTATACAGCTCGCGGAGTATCAGCAAAAGCTCGCCCAGAGATATGGCTGAGATGTAAAAACGAGGGAGTTTAGCGCTAGAGATTTGGTCCTGAGAAAAGCCGTGGGAAATATGCGAGATACGAATGCCGAGAAATTGGCACAGACATAAGAAGGGCCTTACAGGGTCACTGCCGTCGCTGGTGGCGGGGCGTATTACTTGGAGGACCTAGACGAGAGGCCACTGCCTCGGCCGTGGAACGTCCATAACCTTAAGAGATTCTATCACTGATGGGCAGTGCTTTAAAATTGTGAGTTGAATGTAATATTGTACGGGTTTCGCTACTAGAGATGATAATGATTATCCATGCAAACATTTTCAACTTTGTTGTCGATTCTCTGTTCAATTTCCATTTCCGAGCAAGAAAGAACCTTAGGCTACAAGTCTTGGTAAGGACAGAAGCCTGCTGCCCGGTTCGATTTCAATCACCGGGCAGGCGGAAACCTTAATGCTAAAAAGAAAAATCCTAAGGACAGAAGCATGCTGCCCGGTTCGATTTCAATCATCGAGTAGGTGGAAACCTTAATGCTAAAAAAAAAATCCTAAGGACAGAAGCCTGCTGCCTGGTTCGATTTCAATCACCGAGCAGGTGGAAACCTTAATGCTAAAAAAAAAAAATCCTAAGGACAGAAGCCTGCTGCCCGGTTCGATTTCAATCACCGAGCAGGTGGAAACCTTAATGCTAAAAGAAAATCCTAAGGACAGAAGCCTGATGCCCGGTTTGATTTCAATCACTGAGCAGGTGGAAACCTTAATGCTAAAAATTTTTCCTAAGGTCAGAAGCCTGTTCCCAGTTCGATATCCATTACCGGGCAGGATGAAACCTTAGCCTGATTTTCTTAAGAACAGAAACCTGTCCCCAGTTCGATATCCATTACCGGGCAGGATGAAACCTTAGCCTGATTTTCTTAAGAACAGAAACCTATCCTCGGTTCGATATCCATCACCGGGGAGGAGGAAAACTTAACCCAGATTTCCTAAGGACAAAATTCTGTCACCCGATTCAATTGCTTTCACCGGGTAGGAGGAAAGTATTCTAGAGACAAGGGTTAAAGATTGAAACCAGCAAATTAAACATTGCCCGAGATCGGGAACTCACATCCCGGTCTTCTGCATTATATAATTCACCGGGCATTTAGGAAATCATTTAAGCACGAAAAATAGAAAAACATTGCAGTAAGCCTTCATGAAAACAATTAAGGCAAGCGTTCAATAAACAAGCAACACGTAAGTAGAATAAATGCATAGAAACGAAGTTGTTGTCCTGTCACCATAGTCCGGCGACCATGCAAAAGTCAAAACAAGACAAATGATTGTTCAGCCACCACAACCCGGTGACATAGGCAAATTAAATAGAAAAAGAAAAACATAATGAAAACATAAACTAAAGGAAAGCATTAGTAGTCTTGTTCGGAATCTAAGTTTGAGGATCTGTCGGTTGTGTCTGGGCGACGGGTTCGGTCGGCATGTTGTTGGGCTGCATCCTCACTAAGCTGACTGGTTGTCTGCAGGACACTGGTGGCTTCCGCGTCATCCGCTTCCACATGGGCGTCTATTTGCTCCACTAGCTCCATCAAACTTGCCGTGTCCCCTTCATCAACGGGCGCCGGTGGGTTTTGCACAGATGGGGTAAAGCTAGGGAAGGGTATTTGGTTGGGGTCCTTAAGGGGAGAATCCTCGGGGACGCCCATGACCTGTAAGGCAGCCAACCATCCGGCCTCGAAACCCAACCTCCGAGCTTGGTTCACGATCGGCTCCACAGAATTTTCTGCATCTACAAACCCTTCCTGGTATCATTTCTCTTCGGCAGCCCCTAGCACAACTCTTAGATCGGCGAGCTCCTCAGCTTGGGCAGTGGTCAGACTTATTTCCTCAGCTAATTTGACGTCTGTTTCGTTCTGTTTCACCAAAAGCTCCGTACACTTGCTTTTCGCCAGCGCCCTAGCCTTCTCAATGGTAGCAGCCTTCTTCTCGGCAGTGTCAGCAGCCTTTGCCTTTTCCTTTACTTTCTTAGCAGCCGCCTCCCTAGCTGCCCTTTCCTGGTCTGCATCCTCGGAGACTTCCTTCAGGCACCCATCGATGATGTGAGCCAACTGAGCAGCCTGATAAAACTTCGGGGGTCGGTACGGTGGAAGATAAAACGCATACACATATGCATATGATAAAAAGCAAAATGACGGTCATAATTAAAACTTGTGCATGTATGCACGTATATGCATTGATAGTGATAAGAACAAACGATAAAAGCGTACGAGAGATTACCGCGACAGTAAACCACTGTAGCCTTCTCCCTATGGACTCCTCCGTCCCCTGCTCGTAAGCATGTACGTCCTTGGGCAAGAGGAGGCCGTGCGCTAAGCTCTGGGCAACGCGACCCCCTTCACCCTTCTCCCGAACCCGTACACTGGCGGTATCAGGGAGTGGCTCGTCGTCCAAGAAAAACTTGGGCTGCCACGGTTGAGCTGCCCTAGAGGAGGACGCTGCGACCACCTCGGTTTGAGCCTGCGGCTCCTGTATAACGATGTCCTTGGACGGCTGTGGGGGTACCCGGGTAATGGCGTCTCCCGACCCGGTAGAGGTTTGCTTGCTGGCATGTTGCCTTTTTCTGGTTCGCCCAGTTTGGGAAGGGGGTGAGGGAGGAGGCGTCTAGCCTTGGTCTTGCAGTGGCTGCTGTTGCGTCGCCTGCCGTGCACCGGGCACAAAGCGGTCGATGGTCAGGGTCTTTCGGGTCACCATATCTGCACTGCGATCGAATTCTATATCGAAAAAGTCGGTAATGTTGATGGTCGCTTGTTTGGTATCACGCACTGGAGGCTTGGGATCAACTGGTTTTTCGGGTTGAGCGGGAGCCTTTTGAGCGGGGGCTTCTTCCTCAACACGAACGTGAGCAAGTTCTCGGAGGCCTCGGGATACGCGCTCAGCTGATTCGTCCCGCAACGGAGCGAGCTCGTCCGAACAGGTGTATTGCCGGCTTTGTTCTCGAGCTTCTCCCACCATAAAGTTCGGCGGCAAGAAATTGGCGTGCCGGACGTCAATGTAAGACAGGAGTGGGCTGTCTACCAAAAGTGCTTGCTTGAAGGGTTGCCAGGTGGAATAGACTGATTCAACTCCGAGAATAAGATGGGACGCTCGGAGCTGCCCGTCCCAGTGAAAGAATATCTCGGATCGGAGCATGAAGTTCAGATCCCTTACGTGAACTACCCTGATGTCCGGGGTAAACACTCTACCGTCTATGAAAAAGAGGAATAATAAATAAATGAGTGAAAAAAAAGTGAAGAAACGATGAACATGTATGTAGGCACATCGGAATTCAGGTAAGTAAAACAACTATCAAACAAAGATAGTAAGGTCAGGAGTCAATACGAACCCACTTTGCGACGAGAGAGGGGAGGTGGGATATCCCCGACAAACTAGTTGCCGCACACCCGGATGTACTCCTTTGCATAATTTCTATTCGAGTTAGGTAGGCATGATATCAGCCGTACCCACTTATCTCTAACCTTTAAATAATAATTTGTGTCCGTTTTTCCACACAAGATGTACATGTGGTTTATATCATGATTGTTTAACTGCAAACCGAACGTATGGTTTAACCTACTAACACAACTAATAACCCGGTAAAAGTTGGGAGGTAGTTGGTCGGGGCACAGCCCGTAGTACCAAAGTGTGTCAAGTAAGAAGGGGTCCACGGGAAACCTAACCCCACCCTCTAGGATTGCCATTAGAGGAAAGAAGGTAGTTTGTTCCCCTCTGTGGAGGTTGAATTCACTCTCGTGGCAATACGCCACATCCACATCATTAGGAATATCAAATTTCTGCCTAAAGGTGGCTAAGGATGCCGTGGTATTTAGAAGGTAAGCATACCCCATCCTAGAGTCTAAATTCGAGGGGAGGAACTTGAAGAAAGATGCTAAAGTAAAAGAAAGAGGTAGGAAACTTACTTTGGGCTCTAGGGAAGAAAGAGGGGCTCTGGGCAGGCGAGTAGGTGTGCAAATGAATGCTCGACAGAGAGAAAATTCAAAGAGAGGAGAGTTTAAAAATGGAGAAGTGATTTGGAACGAACTATTTATAGAGGACAAAGGAAGAAGGAAACGGCGCCTAATCAACAATAATGAGGCTCATTTAACGAGGGATTCACACGGGCGCCAACTGACACACGCGCCTCTTCGGTTCACGAACCGTCAGGTAATGATGACGAGTGAACCAAACGGGCCGAAACGGCACGTCTTTTAATGGCGCATTAATGGGTTTTCTGGAGCTGCCCAGGCTTATGCCTGTTGACCTTCTCAAACGGGAGCACACACCGAGCTCCTTGATTCTGCCAGTTGCCGGGCACGAATCAAAGGGGGGCTAATGTACAGACCTGTGTTGCCCAAGCACGATTGGGCCCTAAGCTCTAACGTGATAGTGAGGCCCATGGTCCCCATCTCCCTTTACCCAAGATCCCAGCTTAGGCCCACGCGGATTGCAAGCCCAGGTTTCATCACTCAATCTTTGCTCGGGGGACCTTAACTGGGCAATGAGGGAAGAATAACATCCGAACATCCCATCCCAAATGTGCCCGGCAGCACCTAGGAGCGTCGCAGCCAGACATGTCTGCTGGAGTGGGAGCCAAGTTCTAAGGCCACTCTCACTTCGTCCCACTCCCACCTAACCACCCACTTATAATCAAGGGTATTGGACCTCGCTTTGCACTAACCATGGGAGTAATCATGACCTCTCCACTGACCTTGAGCTATAAATATGAGAAGTTGGAGCAAAAATGGGGGTTGGAAGGTTTTGAGAGAAAGGAAGAGGGTGGCAACATAGAAAGAGAAAAGTGATCTCATTGGGTCTCTGTATCGAGAACGACCCATAGTAGGAAATCCATACCCACTAAACAAATAAGTTGTGAGTTTGAGTGAGGCCCAACCCAGTAGTCTCATTTTCGGTGCGCACACTAACCATCAGGGAAAAAAAAAATCCATCTTTTATAGGATTAGCAGATAGACTATGGCCTTCACAACAAGATGTTTTCATTTTAAAAGATGTTTTCATTTTAAAGGAAATGGAGATGGGGCATTTTTAGATGGACAAAGTTTGGCTACAAATTTAGTTGTAGCTAATGACTACAATTTTACTTAATATCTTTTTATTGAATGTGAATTTTGACAAATCCACCATTGGATAATATTTTTTTTTTAATGTTCTCCACACTTGCAAAATTTCCAAAATAATTAAAGATTAATAACAATGTCATCAGTAAATGTTTAAATTTCAAGTTTTTGTAATCTAAAATTATGCATAAAAAATAAGTTTATAGATCGAAAAGTAAATAATATTCGAATATTACACAAAATTTGACATATATGTTAAGAACATGCTACAAACTCACTCAATAAAATTGGACAAAGTTTAGCTACAAAATTGGTTGTAGCTTAAGGCTACAAACTCACTCAATAAAATAAATATTACAACATATTTTAAAAATCTAACTGTTAAATTGTATGTTCTCTACGCTTTTAATACACATGTTAAATTTTTTGTCAATCGGATATTATTTATTATATGAACTATAAGCTTATATTTTGTGCTTAATTTTAAATTACAAAAACTTACCATTTAAAAATTTTATTGATGGCATAGTTATTGATCTTTAATTTTCTTAAAATTTTGCAAGTATGGAGGATATAAGAAAAAGATATAATCTAATGGTGGATTTGTAAAAATTCATCTCCAATAAAAAAATATTAAGTAAGTTTGTAACTTAAAGTTACAACTAATTTTGTCGCTAAATTTTATCTATTTAATAGTTAAATTTTCAAGATATATAGCAACGTTAATTTTTTTTAACGGGAGTTATAGCTCTTGGCTCAAATTTGTTGCAAAACTTTATCGTTTTTAGATTTAGATTTTATTTAGTGTATTTAATAGTGTTGATATTTGCAATGGGGAGGAACTTGCGAGTTGCGACCAGAGTCAAAGATCATTGGGATAACGTAGAATAAACGAGGAAAAGAGTCTCCGAGATGATTCACAGGGAAGTTTCCAAAGTTACATCATTTACATTAATTCCAACTGGATTGCAACGTAAATGCGCTTCTTTTGGTTTTTTAATATTTGATAGGTACCTACTTCCGCTTTAGAAAATTCTTATTTTTCTACGTTCTTTTGAATTTTTTCACCACCTTTTGGAAAGTTAGTCTTCGTATTCTCCTTTTGGACTTCTTGACTAAATAATTGATTGCACTTTTTTTAGCTACAGAAGATTTCACTAAACTTGGGCATTATAAAATAATCATCCGCCGTTCAATTGATTCACAAACTTTTCTTCCCTTCAACAATAATTTCCACTCTTCTTGTCCAAAGTAATTTTCTTTAACATTATTTGGGGGTCTATCCTGAGAGAAACTCCTTTACTCCATTTGAGCTTGATCATTTTTCAGGTATACGTAACATGCGTTACATTTATGCGTGCATTCTCTTTTGTTTCTCCTGATCTCTCTTCTTTCATATTTTGTTTCATGAAAACATTTACCACTATTTTGTGCCACTATGTCAACCTCAATGCTTTTGCTATTCATAAAAGCGAATGCAAATCACAATAGCTTGCAGTTTATTCCAGGATATTGAACCCTATGCTTTCATCAATAGCGTTGACACCCAAAAATCTTTATCTCCCTGGCCAGGTGTTTCGGCCTGTAGCTTGTAGGGTGAGAGGTTCTCAAAATATTTGGTTTTGTATAAATATATGTTTTTTGAAAAATTATATTGCCTTTATATATGCACTTTGAATCTCTTGGCTAAGTGGTATTTCTCTTATTTAAGGTGAAGGTGTTAAGTTTTAGTTGTATATATATGAAGCAGCAAGGGGGAATGGATTTTTGTTTTGTTTTGTTTGTTTGTTTGTTTGTTTTTTTTTTAAAATTATTTTTTAAAGTAATGAATGATAAAAAATTTGTTTGTAAAAAAGAAGGAACGAATGAACGATTGTAATTAAAAGAAAGAGTTAACTTAAAAAAAGACACTCTCTTCGTTTCTTAATAAATTAAACCTTTAAAATAACTCGATTACCAATGAAAGTAAAAAAATTGTTTGTTTTTGTTAAAAGATGAGAGTAATAATATTGAAGATAAGTATGAACTTATACTTTTAATATATTTTGATATGGCTTAAGAGGAGAAATAATAATTTTCCTTTAAAAAGAAGTAATAATCTGTTTTGATATGAAGGGAGTATTGGATGCCATGCCTTGTAATTCTCTTGTTCTGTGGTCCAGCGGTCAAACCATTCCCCTCACCTCCTCCCAACCATTTTTTTTTAATTGACAAACCATCACGCTTTTTAGGTATTGACATCTAATGTAAATTTGACACCATATTCTAGCTCTGCTTTGAATTTTTCAAACACTCAAACCCAATAATGGAAAATCAAATATATGGGTGAAGAACTTTATAGTTCAATTGATTAGTATGTCTTAATATTTCAAACATAGACAATTAGGGTTCAAGTCCTACTTCTCCCAACTATCTAATTAAAAAAAAAAAATTTAAAAAAAAAAGCAAATATGTGTAATACATGCCTTGAATCATGTTATTAAAAAAAAAAAAAAAGGTTTCAATATGCGGTGCACCAAGTGCACATATTCTATTCAGGTTTTTATTTTTATTTTTTATTTATTTATTATAAAAAGCACATATCCTCTGCCACACAAAGCGCCTTAGAAATCCCCATCCAACGAGAATTGGTTTGTGATTGTCTTGACTTATACCACCAGCCATGTTTAATTGTGAGTGAAACGTAGTTCGAGCTACGGCAGAGGTTAAATTCATAGTCTTGCTATGTGTTTTGTGAGTCACTCTCTTTTAAGTGTGTCTGGGTTTTAGGCTCTGTTGAGAGTATTTTTGTGCTACATGTGTAATCTCTCTATTTTCTTAGTGGAATATTCTCTTAGATATTGCCTGTGAACGTAGGCTTATATTAAGACCGATTGTTTCTTCTAATATTTCTATTTTTATTTTGTATAAACCCATATATTTTTTTGTTGAATAAAAAAGCAAAATCTTGAGAGCAAGTCACATGACGAGTTAAACCCCGCACTTTGTAGAGTAGGCCTTCTCACATGTGGTAGTTAGAGAAGGATCAATAATCTTGTGTGAAAAAGGATTGTGGGGTTCAATGATTACCTCAGCAGATTAGCCTTGTCCGCAAGATTTGAGTATCACTCAAGCTTTTACCAACTTTAGAGGGTGGGGGTGGCAATTGTTGGATGTAAATACTCCATGCCCATTAATCTAGGGAGAATTTTGGGCTCAAGGTCCAACAATTGAAACACATAATTAAGGTCCCGCATCGACATGGCACTCAGGCCAACCTAAAAAGATCTGGCTTCAATAAGATACGTGCTTTGTTAACAAAACAAGGATTGTTGAAAAAATTGATGGGAATAGTTTTTCTTTTGCTGAACCTTAATATTCTCTCTCTGTGCTTGTCGTGCTGATTTAACTTCTGTGGAGAAAGTGCACATAAATGGCGCCTTGCATCACAATTTATATCTAATATTGAATGCTTATTTTCAGGGTACAGAAAAGCTATAATTGATAATTAAGTTGCAATGGCAACACATGATGTCAATTTAAACGACGGTAACTATTTTACTTTCCCATCGTTCAATAGTGTAGTCATTCATTGAGTTCTTAACAAAATGCATATTAATTACTTACTAATTAAGATATCACCAATTTCAAACATGAAGCAGCCCATGCTGAGCGTTCAAGGCTTCATCTGGCTGCGTTGAAAGGTGACTGGAATTCTATCCAGGGCATGCCAAACATTCAAAGAGAAGTTACTAAGAAAAGAGAAACCACTCTTCATATCGCTGCTGCATCAAACCAGGAAGAGTTTGTAAAGAATTTAGTAGAGGGGATGAGTAGTGATGACATGACAGCTGAAAACACTGTTGGGAGCACTGCCTTGGCCTATGCTGCTGCAACTGGAAATGTGAATATTGCCAAGGCAATGCTGAAGAAAAACAGAGACCTGCCAAACCT
The DNA here is from genome assembly GCA_019022515.1 of Quercus aquifolioides. Taxonomy (NCBI): domain Eukaryota; kingdom Viridiplantae; phylum Streptophyta; class Magnoliopsida; order Fagales; family Fagaceae; genus Quercus; species Quercus aquifolioides. The sequence continues at coordinate 22,999,359 of CM032327.1, read as the reverse complement.
AGGTAGTGGGATGAAACCACTGTTCATGGCTGCTTTATTAGAACACTATCAAATGGTGGAACATCTTTCTTGTTCAACAAAGACTTGGGAGTGGGATATAACAGATCAGGCTGAACTATTTGTCACTAATGCCAGGGTTGGGTACTACGGTAAGTATAAGTTATTTCTTGCCTTGGTTGTTATTATTATTATTATTATTATTATTATTACTACTTAAGTCGTGTTGGACAGTATTAAAAATTTTACTACATACAAATTAATATGTTAATAATTATGAATTTTTTTTTTTGGAGATTAAAAAAATCTTAAAAAGATTTTTTAGACATTTATTTATTATGAGAAAAAAATTATAATCACACATCATATGTTTTCTTTTAAGGATAAAGTCTGTTATACACATGCTGTTAAACTAAAATCGTGTTCTTAGCTCACGATTTCAGGTTAAAAAATGAGTATGTAATATGGTGTGTGTAAGAAATATTACCCTTCCTTTAAAAGGAATTACTCATTGTCATTATTTAATTCCCAATATCTTGACTCTACTTGTAACTTTTTTTTTTTGTTTTTGTTTTTGTTTTTGATAGGTTGTTTTTGTTTGTTTTAGGTTTGAGATAAATATTCCACTTTAATCTCTATATAAGTATATATGTGTGGTCCACCCCCATAAGAATTTGTATTTGTAGAATGATCATCATGCTGGTGCACTATGATATACTACTTGTAATTTCTAAAACCTACAGTTTACTGTTAATAGTTAATGGATAATTAACTATTAAAAATGTCTTTCCTTTGGCTTATCCTTGTCTTGCAAAGTGTATAATTAATAAAATATAATACTTGGCCCAACAAGCAACTTGAAGATGATCCAGAATGACTTGAAGCTCAGTAAATGATGGGAGAAAATAGGTAATTAATTTTTTTTTCCTAACTATCTAGTTAATTGTTAAGGTTTTGAAACTATATCTTTTACTAGCATTTCGAGTCTAAAAAACTTGATTTAGGGTCTATAAATCGAGTTTTTGGGACTCGATTTTTATCAGTTGTTCACGTCTGATGTGGCATTTTTTTCACGTGGCGTCTACCTGGAAATCGAGTTTTTAAGACTCGATTTATAACAAAAATAATTACAAAATATAGACCCAAAATACAGAAACGCGGAAAGAAAGAAAAGAGAGAGAGAGAGAGAGAGAGAGAGAGAGAGAGAGAGAGGAAGGAAAAGAAGAAAAAGAAGACGTGCAGATAAGCGCTGCCCAGCCGCCCCCAGGCCAAGCACGCTCAAGCGGCGCTGGCCCAGGCCGCGAGCGCCCAGGACGCGAGCGCCCAGGACGCGAGCGCCCAGGACGCGAGCGCCCAGGACGCGAGCGCCCAGGACGCGAGCGCCCAGGACGCGAGCGCCCAGGACGCGCGCGCCCAGGACGCGAGCGCCCAGGACGCGCGCGCCCAGGACGCGAGCGCCCAGGACGCGCGCGCCCAGGACGCGAGCGCCCAGGACGCGCGCGCCCAGGACGCGAGCGCCCAGGACGCGCGCGCCCAGGACGCGAGCGCCCAGACCCAGGCAGATCTGGGTCTTCTCTCTCTCTTTGATCTGAGGGTTTTTTTTTTTTTTTTTTTTTTTTAAATCTGGATTTTAGGTGGTTGTTGGGTAGATTTGGTTGGATGTTTTGTATTGGCTGATCTGATTGTGCTGTTCTTGGATTTTTTTTTTTTTTTTTTTGGTATTTTTGGGAATGGCTGAGAGACTTGAGACTTAATTTGTTTTTTGTTTTGCTTTGTAAATCGAGTCTTAAAAACTCAATTTCCATGTAAACACCATGTGAAAAAATTGCCACATCAAACGTGAACAACTAATAAAAATTGAGTCCCAAAAACTCGATTTATAGACCCTAAATCGAGTTTCTTAAACTCGAAATGCTAGTAAAAGATATAGTTTCAAAACCTTAATAATTAACTAGATAGTTAGGAAAAAAAAAAATTAATTACCTATTTTCTTCGTAAATGATGAGTCAAATGACTTGTAGCTCGTCTTGTTGCATAGCTGGTTTAACAGGAATTGAGTGCATGACGGAAAAATAAGTTCACTACTTTTTTCTCTTTGTCTGGTATAAATTTTGTTAGGTTCTAAAATTTTAAAACAATTGGCAAATCATAAACATAAACTTGTCTTGATATAGATTTTAGAGTCTATGAAATCATATTAGACAATACTCTAAGGGCTGCAAGTCTAAATTCAAAAAACATATAAGCTGCAGGTTCAGAAAGTCAAAATCAGACTGGTTTGATCGATCATGAGAATTTTTCGATTAATCGGAAGTCCCAGATTTGCAAAAATCAGCAAACATAAAAAGTCCATAACTTGTCCGTTTGAAGCCTAAGTCGCGATCCGTTTTTTCCGGTATTTAAAAGACATTAAAAGCTAACCCTAGGAGTGGTTTTTAGAGAGAAAAGAGTGCGCCTTGTGCCTCTAATTATAGATCTAGAGTTTTGTACCCAAAGCTCTATCAAGTCTTCTACCGGCAATATTCTTTGAAGAAACTCAAGATCTAGTGTTGTAGAAGTTGCTGTTACAAGATCAACTACTAATGGTGATCTGAAACCTTTGAGTGAGATTTCAAAGTCATAAGCGTGGGAGCTTGTGTGTTGCAAATCCAAGAGAGAAGAGTTCGTGGATTCAGAGTTTACATGTGGTTGTGTCAGTAAGTTACTATTGGAGGTAGCAATAGATTTAGGGTTAAATCTTATTATAAAAACTTCAATTCTCAATGGATTTGTTTGTCTTGAGGATAGGTCGGGTCAAATCCCCCCAGGTTTTTACTTTTAAATAGTTCGTTTCATTAGTTTTATTAGGTGATTATATCTGTGTGTTATTTACTTTTTCGCTGCTGTGTATGATATGATCTTTTACTGTTTAACCTAGATCTCATAATTAACCTAAGTGATCACTTGGCTAATTCATTAGGTTAAACAATTTGTTGTAAGGGGTCTAAACAAACAAACAAACTTTCATAAGAGAAATAATCAAAATGTTCCTTCAAGAATACTTTTTCTCAGTAGAGTATAACTAAATGGTAAATGCTAGAACACAGACCCAGATGCAAGAAGAAAATTTGTCATGATTTTCTTTGCTTTGAGTATTTCTTTTTGGTGTAAAATTTATGCAGGTCAAGCCTTGGAAATGATGAAGGTCAACTCTAATTTAGCTACCGCTAAAAACAGATTCAATGATACTGCATTGCATGTATTAGCTCGCAAACATTCGGCATTTGTTAGTGAAAGTTATCATGGAATTTTAAGGAGACACATCAACTCATGTGAGTTATTCCAACTCAATTTTTGGATGAATGAGATGATTTTTATTGATAAACAAAAATAGCACATCAATACAATGTACATTACACATCACTTATAGTTCTTACTAATCGACACTATATTTTCAAACAAATCACTACACTTACAAAGCAAAAGACATTGCTTCCCTTGACAAACAAATGTTATCAAACACAGAAAGAATGAACTATCATATGCTTACTAATATTTTAACAGACTTCTTATAAATGTGCTGCGTACCCTTAAGCCCAAATTCACATTAGGATAATTCTAATAGAAGACGGGATTTGAAAAGGCTGAAGTGATTTGTTAAAGTATCTGAAACATAGCTTTGGTAAAATATTAAAATAGGGAAAAAAAATATATGGAGAGACAATTAAACGAAAGTAAGGGAAATAGAGAGAAAGCAGGCATTAACGTGGTTCGTACCAATAGCCTATATTCATAATAGAAAGCCCTTAAATGACTACATATTTACTATGAAAATTTCATATTACAATGAACCATAAGTAAGATATATATAGGAACTAATTATAGGGACTAAGCCTTAGGCCAAAGCTAGACTAACCCTAGTATTTGAGTAGTTGCACTACAAGTATGATATGAGTTGCTTTGCTTGTTTTATAAGCCTATGGACTTACAATGTACCTGGGCTTCTTTAGCCATATCTTTAACACCCCTCAAATTCAAGATAGAATTTGAAAGATGCATTGAGCTTGGAATGTAAGCTCATGAACATGTGTCTAAGATGTCTTGAATATGGACATGAGTGAACAGACTGGATGTAAAATTGACTAGGCACAATTGGAATGAATTGTACGAAATACTAGCGATGACAATGAACAACTTAATGGTTTGTGTTTGTTTAGTTTAGACCCTGTACACTTAAATTGTTTAACCTAACCAAGTTGTTACTTAGGTTTATTATTCAGATATAAGTTAAACACAAACAATCATATTACTCAATGCGGAAAAGTGAAGAAGACAAGCAATATGATGATCTAGAAAAACCAATGAAACCATCAAGTTTTAAGGTTAAAAAATCTTGGGAGGATTTAACCTAAACTATGCTCAAGGAAAAAAATTCACTATGATAGAATGAAAGTTTTACAAAAGATTTTCCCCCAAATCTAAAGCTATCTCTTGTAGTACTTACTCACACGATCACGTGTAGCTCTGAATCCACGACTGCTTCTATTTGAATTTGTTGCACACAAACACCCACGTTTGTGACTCTGAGATCCCACTCAAAGTTTTAAATCATCAACTATGTATGATCTTGTATGCAGCAGTTTAATCCACCAATTCTTGAATGTAGATATTTTTTCCAGTAGATGCTTGTTGAGTAGAAGGCTACAGAAACCTCACAAATTTCACAAGAGTAACTCACAAGACTTCTAAGAACTTCTGAAATGTATTTAGGTTTTTCCTTTTATACTAGGTAGTGTTGGATTGAAACTTGAAACGTTTTCACGGACTTTGGGCCTGATTAAAATTTTGCAAAACATGATCTTTGATCGGTTGAGCCTTGCAGATCTTGACTTCTTTTTCCTGCAGCTTGACTGTTCTTGAATCTTGACTCAAATCATCATGAGCAATGTCTAACACTTGTACTAGACATGTTTTTGTTCTTGGTTTTTCAACTTACAAAAAACTGGAACCTAAACATTTATTCCTAAATATTTAAAACCTAATAGTTTATGATCAAAGAACAAAAAAGAATGAGTGATACACCTATTAATGTGACTTTGGAGCCTTAAATGAGAAAACCAGTCCCAAAATCAAAATCTACTTGGGAAACGGAGTAGGATAGTGCCTTACCCATAGAGAAAAAATGTCCAGAAGTGCCTTGACAATGGGCTTGAGATTAGGTGCAAAACTTAGGATATTGTACCTAATGCAATTTTTATGAATGATTAAGATTGATAGTTGCAAGTAAAATGTAAAAAATGTTGTGAAAAAGTGAATAAATGTTAAAAATGTTAAGAAAAGTAAAAAGTAAAAGTTAAAAAAGTGAAAAGTGAAAATAATATTGTGAGAGAAGAGTCACTGAATTGCACCTTATGTAATACCATTCTAAGTATTGCACTGGATCCTAAGCTTTGACAAAAGAGGTCAACTTTCAACGATCAATGACAACATGATCAACAATCAAATGACAATGGTCGATGATTAAACGACAGCGTCAATGGTCAAATAGAGGCATGGCCAATGATCAAAGCTGGTGGTCAATGGTTAACAACAATGGTAGACAGTCAGTACTTGCAAGGCACTAATTGAGAACCAAGGCTTGTTGAGGAGAAGACATGTGGCAGACTCTAGGGCTAACGAATGATGATTGACCGTGGGCTCCTAGAACCCTATTTGAAGGCGAAAAAAAAAAGGGTCTAATACCAGGTTGAAGTTATTGAAACATAACTTTAATACTTCGTTAAAACAAAGAGAAGTAAAATAAAAATAATGTAGGGGGAGAAAAAGTCATATTTTAGTTTTTAGACCTTGAAAACAGTCTGTTTAATCTAATTTATTGGCCAAATTGTTGCTTAGGTTAATTATTTAGATCTAAGTTAAATATTTATCACATATATCATGCACAAGAAAAAACTAAATAACACAAGATGTGATGATTTAGGAAAACTAATGAAACAAATTAGTTTTAAGGAAAAAAACCTAGGAGGAACGATACCAAGAGAACAATTCACTATATCAAATTGAGATTTACAGTCAAGAATACCAATTCGTAGTAAACCTAACTACAGTTACCAAAATGAGTTTTGAATTCCTCAGACTTCTTTGATGTGGATTTACTCTAACATGAACCTCTAGTTCATGTCTTGATCTTTAGTATGCTTGATAGCTGAAACTTGGCTGTAACTTTACTCGATCCATCAGTTCTAGCAATATGAGTGTGATCTCCAGTAGGTGCTTGAAAGAGTTAGAAGGTATAAATACCTCATAGATCTCAAAAGAGTAACTCTCTAAGACTTGAAAAACATGCTTTAGGGTTTTCTTTGTACACCTAGTAGGTTTGGACTGAAATCCTAAACATTTCGCGAGCTAATGAGACTTAAAACAAAACCTACAATTCGCGGTATGATTGATCAAACCAATCTCTTGATTGGTTGAGCTCTTTAGTTTTTCACTTCTTCTTTCTGCAGCTTGTACGTTCTTGAATTCTAACCTGTAGTATTTTGAGTAATGTCTAAAACATTTCATAGAAACTAATGTTGGGTTAAAATAGATTGACTTTGGTTAATTAATTCAATTACCCAAGTTGATTAATTAGTTCAAATTACATGCAAATTGTGGAGGCATCAACAAATCACCAAATAAACTAAATGTAGAAATTAAATTGGTATAGTGATTTGTTGACAAATGAGGAAAACCTCTCGCAAGGCAAAAATCCCACTGGGTGAATTTAATGTCACCACTTCCAAGAATCCACTAATTAATAATCAAGCAGTTACAAGTATGAGGAATCTTACCACTACCCTGGCTTATCCCAAAATACTAACCCACAGTTAAACTTTTACTCCAATACCCAATTGGACTTGATCTTGTAGTAGCTTTCTTTCTTTTGTTGTACAAATCTCCAATCAGTGACTAATTCCTTTGTACGGATCCTAATACATGACTAATTCCAGCAACTTGATTGATTATTGTTGGCTGCAAAGTTTTTCACTTTATAAATAATGAAGATCAGGAAGCACTTGGTTACAAAATCCTAAGGCGCACAAATGCAGTAGCTTTTCCTAGAGTATATGTGTTCTAAATCTTTGTCTTCGTGTATAATGACTTTTAAAATAAGCCTTATATATGACTGGAGTTATAAGAAGAAAAACCCTAATCATTCAAGTCATCATGGGCCGAAATTCAGATCTGAAAAATCTAAAATCGTAGTTCTCGATAGATCAAGCTTGTGTCGAGCTTGTCCATTAATCTTCGATAGCAGCAGCTATCGAGCTTGTGCCGAGACTTAATGAAACAACCTTTCTTCACTTGTTTCTTGGATCAACCTTCATGTCTTTGATGATATCACTTGCTATGTTTGAACAACATACTCCTTGATACATTAAACCCAACTTAGATCTATCCAATTACAAGTAAAGTACGATTTGTCAAAGGATTAGCCAATTACATAAAAAATATGACCCTAACAACTAAGATCCATCATAGACAAGTTTACGTCCTCAGTTTGCCAACACAAAATATTTAGAACCTAAACATTTATTTCTAAATATTTAGAACCTAACAGGCTTCACTTTTACTGTAAGATTGTATATTACAATGAATCCTAAATATAGAATATATAGGAGCTAACAATAAAATTTAATTACTCTCCAAGTACTTGTGTCTAAAATATACTTGAGCCTATTGGGCCACACTATTTTTATTATGTTTAACAAACAATATATCTATTTATAAGGTAGCTGCTCGATTCTTTTTATGAGTTATTATTCATGCATGGCTAAATTTTTTAATCACTGTCATTTCTAGGGATGAAGTTAAAACAGGACTCAAAGCAAATTCAAGCCCATGAACTGGTTAAAGAAATATGTGTTCAAGCTTATGACGTTGATAGTTTAAGTGAAAACCAAGAGTTATCACAATCACTATTTGTTGCAGCTGAAGTAGGCAACGTTGAATTCTTAATTGAGCTTATTCGTTTTGACCTTGAGCTAGCATTAAAAACCGATCAAACCAACCGAAGCATATTTCATATTGCTGTTAAGGAACGCCACGAGAGCATCTTCAATTTACTACATGAAATAGGCTCATTTAAGGACCTCATAGTGGAAAATATAACCAATGGTGGAAACAACATGCTACATTTAGCTGCAAAATTGGCACCTCAGCATAAGCTCAATGCAATATCAGGAGCAGCTCTTCAACTACAACAAGAACTATTATGGTTCAAGGTACTTATAATTTGCTTCGTTTTGAATTCGTTAACTGTTCTGTCTATATATATAGACATACAGTACATATGTTTTTGTATTTAGAAATATGGATCTTTTACTCACAACATTGTTCTTTCTTTTTCCTTTTCGTTATTTATACATAACCATTTCATAGAAAGTTCTCGCCTGCATCCACTTAGTCTCTAGTTTCAATTTTTTACATTTAGATTTAATTTCTACATAAAGCATTCTAGTACTAACAAGTCTCTCATGTGATATTTCCCATGATTTGCAATGGAAAGGAGGTGGAAAAGTTTGTTAAATCGTCGTTGAAGGAAATGAAAAATGAAGCAGGGGAAACACCGTATGTTTTATTTGCAACGATGCACGAGGAGCTAAGGAAGGATGGAGAGAGTTGGATGAGGAACACAGCTAACTCATCAATGGTGGTTGCTACACTAATTTGTTCTATAATATTCGCTGGCCAACCAACTGATGGAATAAAACATAGTTCTGAGAATTCTAATCTTGAACTGGCCTTTTCAGTTTCAAGTGCAATAGCATTATTTTGCTCATCAACATCCCTAATAATGTTCTTGTCCATCCTTACCTCACGTTATTCATACAATGACTTCCTTGTGTCATTACCTATTAAGTTGATGATTGGAGTCGCATCACTTTTCATCTCAATTGCCAGCATGATAGTTGCATTTTGTGCATCCTTCAATTTGAAATATCATAATCATCAGGGATTTCCATTGATGGCTGTTGTGTTTGGGATATTTGCCTGTGTACCGATCTTATACGTGTTGCTGAAGTACCGCCTATTATTTGATATAGTCCGATCTACCTGTTTCTCTAGCTCTCTGTTTAAGCCAAGACATCGATTACTTTACTAGCACGCAATGGCCAGTCAAGTGCAACTAGTCAAGCTTTTCTGTTGCTTTCTTTTGAATCTGTAAAATGTAAATGAATAAATTTGAACTCCATTATATTGCTGGGACGTGCTCGAGTTTGTATATTTTTGTTAAGCTTTTCTGTTGCTTTCTTTTGAATCTGTAAAATGTAAATGAATAAATTTGAACTCCATTATATTGCTGGGAGGTTCTCGAGCTTGTATATTTTGTTCAATGCTAATTTCTCTCTCTAAGGATCTTGGAGATGAAACTAGTGCAAAAGTAAGCGTTGTTTATTTGTTGCGAATTGAGGTAATTAATTATATGGAGACTTTACACACTACTCCCCTTTGCGTTATCAGTATTCTTAATAAACCCATTTGGATGTTCTATTTTCATAAATTTTGAAAGACATATCCTTCCTTGAAGAAACTCAAGATCTGGTGTTGTAGAAGTTACTACATACAAGATCAACTACTGCTGATGATCTAAAATTTTGAGTGGGATTTCAAAGTCACAAACGTGGGTGTTTGTGTTCAACAAATTCAGATAGATGAGTTCGTGGATTCGGAGCTATGTGTGGTCACGTGAATAAGTACTACAAGAGGTAGCTTTAATTTAGGGAAAAATCTATTGTAAACACTTTCATTCTATTTAGTGAATTTGTTGCCTTGAGGATAGTTTAGGTTAAATCTTCCTCAGGTTTTTTACCTTGAAACTGGGCGGTTTTATTGGTTTTCCAGGGTTATCATATCACTTATCTTCTTTACTTTTCTGCATTAAGTGATATGATTGTTTGTGTTTAACCTAGATCTGTTTAAATGAATTAAGTAATAACTTGATATATAATTAAGTTAAACAATCTGAGTGTACAGTAGTCTAAACAAACAAACAGTATCTTATCATAGTTAAAATTATATGTATCATATAATATATAAACATGTGACTTTAAAATGAGTTTTTTTTTTCTTTTTTTTTTTGGGGTTAAAATTTGTGCTTTTATTTGAATCCAACAAATTGTTAGACTTGTTTTAAACACAAAATTATTAGGTTACTTAATTGAGCCCCAATAAAATAACATGTCTGTAAAGTTGTTATTTACAACTATATATTTTGTTGGCTTTTATTCCGTGCCAAATTTGATTGTAATTATTATCAATCGTTTATACCCTGTATTTATTGTGGGATTTGTTGTAAGGGTTGTGTGATAGAGAGAGTGTGTGAAGACTCAAGCATTTAGAGGCTGAAGGATTCTCTCGGGTATGTCGCGACCTAGCTTCCTGTGAAGTGAAGCATGTGCCCTGCACGTGCTGGAATGCGAAGAGTCAGGCCAGGTGGAGACAGCTGTCTCTCACGAGTATCTCGCGGGTAAGGCCTTCCTGCGAGACAAGCTGTTCTGCCAGCCTGTACTGACTGACTCACACATTTTGCACCTATCCTATATATACCCTCATTACCCACAAATGTTCAGGAATGCTTCAGAGAGAAAACCCTAGCCAAACACATTGGGAATTAGAGATTGTCATCCCCACCTTTCTCTATACAATTGCCTGTGGTATCTCCTCAACCATTCCCTTTCCATTTCCATACCATTGAGAGGTTGATAGCCCAAACACTTACCACACCCTTTGAGAGTGTTGAGTGACGTTTTGGTGCTGTTGGGAAGCATTGGAAGAAGCCTGGAATGGCAGATGCAATATGGAGCTTGTTGCGGGATCCGGGGTGCTAGACAAGACACGGTTCCGAGAAGCCTTGTTGGAGTAGGAGCTTGGAGGGCTTAGGTACATCGGGTAGATTAGGCATGGAGGGTCTCTTGCTAACCCATGTATCCCAATTGATTGTCTAGTGGATCGATTTCCGCTTGGAGGGCGGCGGAGAGGTTTTTCGCCGAGTTCTTCGGTTTCCTCTTCGAGAACACGTCTCGGTGTTTTCTGTGTTTGCATCCTTCTTCCATACTCTTGTTTAATTCCATTATACTGCTGTGTTGCTTAGTTTATGGATTAGAGTAGCTTACTTGTTCATCCGCTCGCTTTTACACTATTCCACACTTTGTATTAAAGTTGTGTAAAATCTATCGAGCCGTAATTTTTAATTGGGGGGTCTAAACAGCTCTTGTGTTTTCAACACATTTTCGAGCTTTCAATTGGTATCAGAGCGGGTACACTTGCTGTGGTTTAAATACCTTAGTGTGATCGTTGACCCTATTTGAGATGGACCAGTCTCAATCGCTCAATGTTCCACCATTTTTTGATGGGAACGATTATGTATTTTGGAAAGTCAGAATGAGAGAATTTTTATGTTTTATGGATGATACCGTGTGGGATGCGGTTGAGATAGGTTGGACTAAGCCGGAGGATCCTAAGTCCACTTGGGATAAGGCAGCTCTTGTAGCCGCAAATGCTAATAGTAGAGCTTTAAATGCTATTTTCTGTGGTGTGTCTCTTGATGAATTCCATAGGATCTCTCATATGACGGTAGCCAAGGAAGCTTGGAAGATTTTGTAGACAACATATGAGGGTACGAAGAAAGTTAAGGACACAAAGCTTCAGATGCTTACCACCAAATTTGAAGAGCTCAAGATGGGGGATGATGAACCATTTGATTCATTCTATGGGAAGCTCAATGAAATTGTAATTGCTAAATTCAATCTTGGGGAGAAGATTGAAGAGACTAAGGTGGTGAGAAAAATTTTGAGGTCCTTACCGGAGAACTTTCGGGCAAAAGTCACAGCCATAGAGGAAAGCAAGGATTTGGATGAAATTAAGATCCAAGAACTCATTGGATCACTCCAAACGTATGAGCTTGGACTGCCTTCCCACAAGACGAGTAAATCGCTTGCTCTTAAAACCATCACCGAAAGAATGGATGATCCTTCCGAAGAAGATGGAGTGGAGAAGGAAGTTGTATACGTTGCGAAAAACTTCCGAAAATTTCTGAAGATGAAGAACAGTGGAAAACCATTCAATAGAGGAAAATTTTCGTCTTCAATAGGTGATAGGAAAGAGTTTACGAGGAAAGAAGGGAGGGATTCTCAACCTTCTTCAGACATTGTGTGCTATGAGTGCAATGGCCATGGACATCTAAAGAAAGAGTGTCCAAATTTTCTGAGGGGAAAAGGCAAAGCTTATGCCACAACGCTCAGTGATTCAGACTCTTCTGATTCTGACTCGGAAGAGAGTTGTGACGGAGAGGGAAACTACTCCGCCTTCATGACCATTGCTCATGTGGAGTCATCGGATGATTTGGGTGCACTTGTGAAGGAGCTTGGTGAGCATTCTGATTCAGAGTCTATTGGGATTGTGGAAGAATCAGATGCTGAAGAGGAAGAAAATACAGCTAATCTTCAAGAAAATTACTCCTTACTACTTGAGAAGTCAGGAGAGTATTCCAGAGTAGCCAAGGCAGCTGTAAGGAAAATGAAGAAAGCTGAGGAAGATTACAGAAGTCTCTTGATCAGATATAAAGAGGCTAAGTGTGAGATTGAGACACTAAATGGCGAGCTGTCTGAAGCCTATACGAAGGTGAGGTTTCTTGAGCAAGAGGTAGTGCAAGCTCATGCCAAGATAGAGAGAGTCTCCTCCCAGAAGTTAGATGATGTTATCTCATCTCAAAAACCTTCTTCAGACAAGTCCGGGTTGGGATACACTGGAGGAAGCTGCTCATCAGTCAAAGTCACCAAAGAAGTAAAGTTTGTGAAGGCAAACGAGACGGTTGTAGAAAAGCCCATTCTTGAGAAAGTTGAGGACGTAAAGAAGAAGAATGTGGCTGAGTAACAAATGGTGAATAAGCCCCGAAATCAATCTGTGGTTAAACATGAAACCAGAGGAAGATCTCTCCCAAGATCACAACGGGGTCCTAGAACGGATTATGTGTGTCATTACTGCGGACTGCAAGGACATACCAGACCCAACTGTCAAAAGCTGAGATCAGACAACAATGCAAGCGCACCTCGGTCACGAGGAAGGAGAAATGACATGAGGTCTTAGGGTGGTGAACAACCGAGAAGTCAAAATCGTGATCCCGGCATGATGGATGTGATGAAAATGATCGGTGTCTTCACCACTTGCTTGGAGAGTTTCACCAGAAGGTTTGATGGTCCAAATTCTCGTACCCAATCCGTCAAGGATATCACCCCAAACGCACGTGACGTGTGGGTGAAGAGGGGTACTCATGCATAAGCATGATAACATGTCCATGCATAAATTCTTTCAATGTTTAGGGACATTTGCTGTTGCATCCTTTCATGCATTGCTTTCTTTTTACTGTTGTTATTTTGTCTGGTTGGTTTGTACCAGCTGTTTTTGTTGATCTTTCTTTTCTTGTTCTGTTTTGGGTGTGTTAAAAAATTCAAAAACACATAAAAATAGAAAATCCAAAAAGTTTGATCACTTTGTTGAGTTTTGTCTCAAAGCATGTTTTGCCTTGTACTTTTGTACTTATGGCTTTGTGCATTTAACGAGCTTAGCTTGTCTATCATGCACTCATATTATTGTGGAAGAAATTCTGAAATCTATGTGACTGTTGTAAATAGATCTTCAACCTTGTCATGAATGATTAGTGAATGGTATTGTTGATCTTGAGACATGCATAGACTCATGCCTATATATCTTCTCACTTTTTATTCTTTTTGCTTAAAAGAGCTCTCTAAATGTAAATCTCCAAATGAAAAGAGATATAGAGCTGCAAAAGTCTGTCGCACAAACTAGTATTTGACTAGGAAAAAGGGAAAGCGACCAAAATAAAATGTATGATGCCCAAAAAGCCAAAGGCTAACTCATCAATTGAAATATCAAAAATTTCAGGCATCTATCTCTAAATAAGATTTTCTTTGCTTAAAAGTTGCAAATGATATGTTGAATATGGAGCCAAATGAAAAGCTTCATTGAATTGTTATCAAGTACGTGTGGGAGGTCATATATGCATGTTTCTATAATTGAGATAGGTCACATAATTTAGTGCTATTTGTGTATGCCTTGATTGAATTGATCATTGAAGCTTCACATTGGACTAAGGACTATCTCATTTTTGATATCCACACACAACACACAAGTCTATGTTCAATGAATGTCATATTCATCTATGTGATTGTACTTGATTAAATGTGTTTTCACATGCTCAATCTTTGTTTGATCAAACCCAAAAAGATTTTTGAGTGTTTTATTTGTTTTCTGAAAGTGATTTTATACTTTCTTGTCTTGTGTTTTTAGTCAAAATGCATTTTTGTGTTTTTCTTCAAAAAACTGGTTCAGGGGTTGTTTCGCGAGAAGCTTGCGACTTAGAGCTTCTCGCGAAAAGGGGTTGAGGGAAATATTTTTTTCATCCTGTCACACAGAAACTTTCACGACTGTATCACGACTGTCTCGCTACCAACAACTTCTCGCGAAATGTTGTTTGGCTAAAAATTGGATTTTTCCAATTTCAGACAGAAGTTACCGCGACTGTCTCGCGACTATTTCGCGACCTAATGCTTCTCGCGAAAATTTTATGCTTCAGTGGCCATTTTCGCGGTTGTCTCGCGACTGTGTCGCCACTCCTTAACCCGTGAAAAATGAGTGTTTTCAGTTTTTATATTACTGATGTGACAGTTTTTCAAAACACAAAAACTTCCCTCGCTCAACCTCTCTCGAACCTTTTCAACCCAAATCACTATTCCATTCAAACCCCTTCAATCCAAGCATTTTTTTTCTGCATTCTCTTCTTCAAGGTATGTTTGATAATCAATTCTTTTTAAGTTTTTGCTTAAATTATGCAGAATTTTTGTTAGGGTTTTGATAATTGGGGATTTTTGAAACTTTGGGTTAGTCTTCTAAATTGGGTGATTATTTCTCAAATATTTTGATTGGGCTGTGTCCCATTTGTTGTTTGTGCTTTTGTGTTGGCCCCTTGTGGCATTCTATCATGTTTCGAGGGTAGATTTTCCCATGTTCATGCATTGTTCATGTTATATTTGCATTTGTGCATGCTAGGTGTTTGTCAAAATGTCCGAGTGACATTTTTGTGCCAAATTGGAATCAAGTGATTTCAATCCATGGACTTTCACTTGTTTGACCTTATTTCACTCTGTTTGCTCATTGATCGTGTGTTTCATACACTTTGCTCATGTTGCACACTCTTGACACACAACTAGGCACACTTAGGCACCCCTCATGCATCTCATGCCGCACACACTCATCAGCACATGCACACAGACACACACACTTGCAAAGTCTCTTAGTTTTATGCATTGTGTCTATGCTTTATAGGTTTGTGTGTTTAAGCATGCTATTAAGTGTCAACCATGCTCTGTTTTTCAGTTAGTTTAACTTTGATTTGGAACTAACTTGAATCTAATCAAGTTTTGTCTTGTGGTTGGTGTTTGTGCAATTTTTTTCCTTTTCTGCTTTGTGAAATTGTGCAGATGTCTCCCACCAAGCATGCAGCTAAGAAGAAATCGACCTCAAAGCGAGCCCGAACTGATTCTGATCATTTCAAGTCTGCAGAAGCTGATATGAAGTACAATGACTGCTACAAGGACAAGACGATCATCATGGAGATAGTTGTCCAGTTAGAGACTCTTGAGGGCACTTCCATCCCTGAAGTGTTCAAAGATAGAACTTGGACCAAGCTGCTAAACCCAACTGGAGTGGTTTATTCAGAGATTATCAGGGAGTTCTTCTCTAATGCCACTGTCAACGGAGACTGTATTGAGTGCTGGGTAAGACACAAGGAGTTTGTGATTACAAGAGAGATCATCCAAGACTTTTTGGAAACTCGTCCTCCATCTCAGCCAATCACAGTTGCATATGAGGACAGATTGGGTTCTACTGCTGAGATGATTACACTCCTTGGTGGTGAACCGAAGAAATCATCCATGAACACCATCAAGTTCTCTCTAGAAATGAGGACACTAAGCTATGTGATGATTCACAATCTGTATCCGGTCACCAATCTCACCACTCTATCTGCTCCGAGAACAAGATTCCTGTATGATCTCTTTACACATAAGGAGATTAACATTTGTGGCCATATCATGCATGTCCTGAAGAAAAGCATCACAAAGCAGAATTCACGGACTGTGATGCCGTTCCCCTCCTTGATCATGGGATTGATTGCCAAGGCAAAACTCAAGCTACCCAGTGGCCTCACAGTTGTTCAGAGGGACTACCCCATTGGTGGTCATACACTGACTAGGAGCACTGCACACATCAAGGGTTCTAAGACTGGTGTGCATACCATACCACCACCACGACGGGTTCAGCAAGATGAAGGTGAAGATACAGAGGAGGAGATTGATAGGTTCACCTCGACTCCAGAGCCCTCTGCACAGCCATCATCTTCGGCTCCACCACAAGGCTTAAGCAAACTTGATCAGTTGCTTGCTAAGATGGATCAGATGTCTACAGTGCTTGACTCCCATGTGCAGTACACCGCGGACCAGTTTGCATACCTTCAAGGACAGATCACCGCGCTCTCCTCCCAAATACAAGACTTATCTATGGAGCAAGGCACGGATTCAGAGTCAGATCAATTCTAACCCTTTGGCCATTCCGGTCAAAAAGGGGGAGACAATTTTGAGGGGGAGCTGGAGAAGAGCTTGCACAGCGTTAGGCGGAGCATAGTCTAGAAACTTAGTAACATTGGTTATTGGTTTTTTAGACAGTTTTTATTCAGTATCATTTAGTCTTTATAACTGTTTTACGGCTTTTGGTTTAAAACTTTGATACTATGTTTTATTTAAGTATAATTTCAGAAGTTTCTTTTGTGATATTCTCTATGCTTTGTAGCATACTTTGCATGTACCCATGTTGCTTTTGTAAACTTTAAGGGTTTGTTTCGTTGCATATTTTGTAGGCTTTTATGGTTTGTGTCATGCATATTCTGTACCTTGTTTATGCAGCCTTTATGCTTGTGTTTCTTGAAGTTTAATGTCATACATGTTACTTCAGTACAACACTCTTATGCCCTAGTAGGATTGTTCCTAGATGCATATATGTTCTATGCATTGGTTGAGTGATGAACACTCTTGTGCCCTTGTAGGATTGTTCCTAGATGCAAATACTTCGTGTATTTCGCATTGGTTGAGTGTTGGACTTACAAATGATACTCTTCATTTGAGCTTATCACTTTGCATGTCTGAATGGTCATTCCATGTGTGAATGAGCATAGTGATTACTTTTGCGTAAGTGATTGCCTGTTTGATCTTGCCATGGTCTATTGTTTTTATTCTATTTTGCTTGATTATGCTATTATTACTCCATATGCTTTTCAAGTTTTTCTGCATACAATGATATTATTTTGTTGTTGTGTTTCAGGAATTACTTGTTCATATGTTTCAAGAGCTTATCAGAATCTAGAATTAGGTGTGAGTGAGTTTTGCCTTTGTTCCCAAACTTACGTTTAAGTCTAGAGTCTGTTTTAGGGTTTTGTCACGGAATAGCCAAAGGGGGAGATTGTAAAGTTGTTATTTACAACTATGTATTTTGTTGGCTTTTATTTCGTGCCAAATTTGATTGTAATTATTATCAATCGTTTATACCCTGTATTTGTTGTGGGATTTGTTGTAAGGGTTGTGTGATAGAGAGAGTGTGTGAAGACTCAAGCATTTGGAGGCTGAAGGATTCTCGCAGGTATGTCGCGACCTAGCTTCCCGCGAAGTGAAGCATGTGCCCTGCACGTGCTGGAATGCGAAGAGTCAGGCCAAGTGGAGACAGCTGTCTCTCGCGAGTATCTCGCGGGTAAGGCCTTCCTGCGAGACACCCGCGAGACAAGCTGTTCTGCCAGCCTGTACTGACTGACTCACACATTTTGCACCTATCCTATATATACCCTTATTACCCACAAATGTTGAGGAATGCTTCAGAGAGAAAACCCTAGCCAAACACATTGGGAATTAGAGATTGTCATCCCCACCTTTCTCTATACACTTGCTTGTGGTATCTCCTCAACCCTTCCCTCTCCATTTCCATACCATTGAGAGGTTGATAGCCCAAACACTTACCACACCATTTGAGAGTGTTGAGTGACGTTTTGGTGCTGCTGGGAAGCATTGGAAGAAGCCTGGAATGGCAGATGCAACATGGAGCTTGTTGCGGGATCCGGGGTGCTAGACAAGACACGGTTCCGAGAAGCCTTGTTGGAGTAGGAGCTTGGAGGGCTTAGGTACATCGGGTAGATTAGGCTTGGAGGGTCTCTTGCTAACCCATGTATCCCAACTGATTGTCTAGTGGATCGATTTCCGCTTGGAGGGCGGCAGAGAGGTTTTTCGCCGAGTTCTTCGGTTTCCTCTTCGAGAACACGTCTCAGTGTTTTCTGTGTTTGCATCCTTCTTCCCTACTCTTGTTTAATTCCATTATACTGCTGTGTTGCTTAGTTTATGGATTAGAGTAGCTTACTTGTTCATCCGCTCGCTTTTACACTATTCCGCACTTTGTATTAAAGTTGTGTAAAATCTATCGAGCCGTAATTTTAATTGGGGGGGTCTAAACAGCTCTTGTGTTTTCAACACATTTTCGAGCTTTCAACGTCCATAAGGTTTATTTATTTATTTATTTACTAGTCGCTAACCCGTGAGATGCACGGGAATAGCTACTGGATGAGTTTCAAGAAAAAAAAAAGTAATTTTTTATTTATTAGTTTTTTGTGGGAATGAATAAGAGATATAATGTTGCGTCTCTAATTTAGTTTGTGTTGAATATATAAATATATAGCAGATAGATTGTGGTACATATACCAAAAGGTGCCTATTGAATGAAAATGTGTCCATTGACCAAAAATGTACATGTTGAATGAAAAATGTGTCTATTGAATGAAAATGTGCCTGTTGGAGGGTTATAATCCTTTGGGTATAAATAGTGGTTCATATTCATTTGGTAACTTCTTCTTAACTTCTTCTCTTTCATCTTTCTTAGAAACACAAGAAACCCATAGGTATTCTCCAAAATTACTATTTGTAAATCGTGATAGGCCAAAAACGTATTGACCCATTGTGATTAAATTAATTGATTAATTAGCTAAGTTATTAATTAATCAAATTAACATGCAAATCACCAATTAATCTAAGTGCAGCGAAAAATAAATTTGACACGGTGATTTGTTTACGAATGGGGAAAACCTACACGGCAAAAACCCCACCAGGTGATTTTCAGGTCACCATTCCCGAAATTCCACTATTATCACAACAAGCGGTTACAAATAAAGGAATCTCAGTACTTTATACCAACCTACAGTTGAACCCTTATCCTAATACCCAATTGGATTTGTTCTGTAGTGACAATTTCTCCTTTTGATGCACGACTCCCAAGTACGTGACTAACCAATGCGCGGATCCTAGTACGCGACTTCAATCACCAACTATAGAAGATTGTTGGCTGCAAAGTTCTTCAGTTCATCCACATGATGAAGATCAAGAAAATGCTTGGTCACAAAACCCTTTGGTGTACAAACACAGCAACTTCTTCAGAAGAGATGAACTAGGGCAAAACTTTGTCTCCGGTTACAATTTGCTTGAGCAAAATTTTCTCAAAGCTTGTGCAACTTGTGTACACTTTGACGCCCCTTAAAACAATCCTTTTATATGTCTAGGGTTAGGAGAAAAGAAGGCCCAAAGACACATTCACGGATCCCAAGAAAACAGATCAGAATTTCTGTTTCTTTCTTAAACCTCAATAGATGGGAGGTGTCGAGCAGGTGTCGAGCACACGGGGCTGAACAGCTTCTTAAACTTTGACACATGCTAGTTGCCGAGGTAGTTGTCAAGCTTTAATGAACTTGCACTTCTCAGCTTGTTTCTTGGACAGACTTGATGACTTCAACACTTGATCTTGAAACACAGTTTCTTGAAGTATTAAGAACACCTAGATTGTAAGGTTGAATGTAATCAACCATCTTGTTAGCTTTATTCCGTGCCAAATTTGCTTGCATTTTAGCATTTAGTAACCCTGTATTTAGGTGGGAATCTTGTAAGGATAGTGAGTGAGAGAGTGTGAAGAAATGCTCAAGTTTGTGTAAAGAAACAGGGACTCGCGACTGGATCTTGTGGGTGGCTCGCGGCTTGCAAGTCGCTAGAAGTTACACACGTGCCAAGTATGCCAGAAGTTGAAAAGTCACGCCAGCTGTTACACTACAAGACAAAAGTCCCAGGCTGGCCAAGCTGTTAGCTCGTGACTTGAACTCGTGACTCAACCCAGTCGCGAGGTCAAGTCGCTAGGATGCCCTGTTTAGGAAAAATTGACGTTTCGCATTTCATTCTCACCTTAGTATAAATACCCCTCATTCCCACGAAATGTAGAGAGCTTCCAGAGAGAATTTTGAGAGAGAAACCCTAGAGAAAACAAGATTGCCTCATCCACAATCTTTACCTAAGAGACTCTTCAAATTCCTCTACTTTTTTCCTCTCCATTGATACATCATTGAGAGGTTCTTGACTAAATCCTTTTCTCACCATATCCACGTCTGTGAGAAGGTTCTTTTGGTGCTAAGGGACACAGTTTGGAAGGGACTAACGACTATTGGTTGATGCTATGGTTTATAGCGGAATCCGGTAAGTTAGAAAAGAAAAAGGTTCGGCGCAACCTCGTTGGAGGGCTTAGGTACCTTGGTAGATTAGGCTTAGAGGGTCTATTGCTGTTCATGTATCCTAACTACATTTTCTAGTGGATTATTGATCGCTTGGAGGGCGGCGGAGAGGTTTTACGCCGAGAGCTTCGGTTTCCTCTTCAATAACACACCGTGTGTTGTCCTTGTGTTTGCATCTCTCTTCCCTTTATCTTTACCATTTAATTACTGCTGTGATTGTAATTATTTATGGTTTAGATTATTTATCAATTTTATTATAAGCTTGTTATCATTTTTCGCACATACATTGTTTGATATAAAGCTTGAATTGGTAATTTGTTGTTTGGGGGTCTAAACATTCATAGTGTTTTCAACGCTATTTGAACTTTCATAGATCTACCAAATTACAAGTAAAGTGCGTTTTGTCAAAGGATTAGCCAATTACATAAAATAATGACATATATTCTTGACAAGTGAAACACATATGTCCTAACAATCTCCCCCTTTGGCAATCCGTGACAAAACCACAACAAACAAACGAACATATGAGAGAAATCATAAATAACTCAACTCATATTCACTTGTTGAATACAAGAAAATCTATCCTAACACAAACTCTTGAAAAACTTTGTAAGAAGAGAGTTTATAGCAAGTAGACTTTGACAACCTGTATTTCTAAAACACTTTAAACAAAACTCATCAAGGCATCTTAGTGTGAAACAGAAATAATAGATTGCATACAATTAATAAGAAGCATGTGTATAAAAAGAGAAAAGAAACAACACATGTAAGGGTTAGGTGAAAGAAAACATACATCCACATATAGAGAAAAAAAAGAACAATGTATGTCAATAAATGGTCACAAGACCCAATGTACAAGAATAATGTATCTATAAAAGAAAGAAAAGAAAAGATACATAATATCCTCACTACATCCCTCATATCAACACTCCCCCTAACAAAATAGTCCTATACTAACTCTCCCCCTAAGAGTGACTACTCTCATATCTCAAAACTACTTCCCCTTTTTGTCACAAGTGACAAAGGGTAAAGTGTCAAGTAGACATCTCATTGGCAGAGCTAACATCTCCATCATCATCATCGTCATCACCATCATCATCATCATCCTCAACTGCAGAATCAGAAGCCACTGGAGGAGGTGGAGGAGAAGCCTCAGAAGAGAAACCACCCGTGGTTGCCTGCTACCTAGCAATACGACCAACACGAACGTTCTCCTGATGCAACTCAGTAGAAAGTGTATCAAGGCGAGCATCCATGCGCTAAAGCTGCGCCATGGTGTCTCCTAGAGTCACATCACCCATGGAAGAGGAGGGGGCAAATGTGGATGGAGCAGATCGAGATGAAGGAGTTGAACGGGAGGGAGGAGCAGCTGAATTCGATTGCCATGACTGAAACTGCACCTCACTACGTTTTACGGTAGCAGCATCTATGGCACACATGAAAGAGAAATGGTTGGACATATATATGGGTACAGGTATGACATAATGATATGAGTAATTTTGAAAAAAATTAAAACCTGACATAGTGTGTATAATGCTGGGATGACACAAGTAACACACCTCAAGTGAAGTGTTCACACTTCTTAGGATAATACTGACTTTTCAAAATATAAAAAATTATGTAAGATATAATATGTTCTAGCAAGCCTTTGAAAAGATCTCCCTAAAAATTACAGAAAATGGAGTACTCCTTTATCTGTATTGAACCAATCATTGGAGCCGCTTTTGTTTCCATTTTGTTTTGAAGGTGTATGGCTGTACGTATGAGAGTGCAGTATTTGTGTAGGTACTACTACTATACTTTTTCTTGGTTGAATATAATTTCATTCATTACATAAAAGGTAAAGAAAATCACACAACAATTATTCCATCTACTCATTCATCCCCGAAGGGATTCATAGGAGTGATGTTTATTGACCCAAGAAGAACATGCAACGACAACGGCAACAACAACAGCTGCCACAAACATTGTAACAAGGATAAGAACCCTAGCCACCTTATTGTGTGCACGAATGGCCAAAATCACGCAACGTTAAAGACCTACTTAACAACAACAACAACTTCTGCCACAAACATTGTAACAAAGATAAGAACCCATGAGACCTTATTGTACTGTCGAGTAGCCAAACCACGTAACCTAAAAGACCCACTTCTTTTCTTTATTATGCCCTATTACTTATTTTTTTTTACACTGGTGGCAGTGACAGGTCCTAGTAGTTTTATCATCATCACGGATCAGCCTTTTTCTGGTCTTTTTTGGGCACTTTATCATCGCCACGGAGCTGCACAAGTGGCCCTTTTTGCTCTTCTTTAGATGGTTCAGGATTGGGCACTTTATCTTCACCACGAAGCGGCTTTAATCCATCGTTATAACGGCTAGATGAAGCCGCCGCGTCTGCTGGTTTTGGGTCTTGATTGGACTTAGACGCCATCAGGGCTTTTCTCTTGGCTTTGCATCTCTAATTTACTTAATTGTTTCAAGATACACAATTAGACTATTTATAGGCGCCACCAAGTATCTAACTCAAAGACGAAGTCAGAAATTTATTTTTAAGGGGCCAAATCAGGAAATATTGTATGAACTAACAGATATAAAACAAAAAGTGTCCACCAAATATGTACTCAAATTAAGAAAAATATGAAACTAATATATATATATATATATCTTTGATCAATTAGCATGCAACTAAATATCCTCGATTAAAACTGTATCCTATACTATTTAATTTAAAGAATTGAAATAATCTAGTACCAAATATGAGCTAAAATTCTCAGCAATTTTTATTTTGATATAGACCCAAAAGGAAAAAAAAAGAAATCATCCTTGGTGTAGAGAGGATACTCTCTGGAAATGGAAATTGTAATAGAAAAATTAAAGGTTTGTTGCCTTTTATATTGTCAACATATTTTCTTTCAAAGGCTATATCAATAGGTTTTAACTTGGACATTTTTCAAAGTTATATTACAGCAAGGATTAATAATAAATCATCCCAGTTCTTTTTTTTTTTTTTTTAGAGGAAAAATCATCCCAGTTCTTGTTAGTATAGTTAGATTTAACAAATAACAGATCTATCTTATGTATTGAAGTAAAAACGTTATTTTGAATGAAATTAAATATGGATGAAAATTAAAAATTACATTTTTTACTTGAACAAAATGAAATCAATAAAAATCTTAGTGATGATGAGATTATAAAAAATTTGTGAGAAAAAAAGAGACAGTAATTAGAGAATAAACCCACATATTCTTATTATGACTTTTTTTTTGAGGAAATATTCTTACTATGACCTAATATGCAAGAGTGACTATGACATGAAAGATATGTGGCGATACTCTGCCACTAGTAACACTTGCTTACAAAAGAGAATTGTAATAGAAAAATGTGGATTTATTAGACACATTTTGTTTGAGTCATAGGTAATTAGATCATTTTAGTCTCATTTTTATTCTATTTTTAATAATTTATCTAGAGGCTCGGTTAACGGGTGTTCTTAGGACATTTACTAATGGATCATTTTAGAAAGATTTAATACTACTTTTATTGAAAAAATAAAAAGTTGTAAAAAAAATTTAGTTACTTTTTTTTTTCTTTTCTGATAAAATTTTATAAAAATATTTTATAAATCAATGCCCATAAAATATCTGTTAATTTTTCCTTTTATTTAGTTGAAATGTTATGAGTTAGAAAAATATTTTTGGCTATAAACCATTATAAAAGAATCCTCAAACACATAATTTAAAGGCTATAACTTCCAAATAGTAAAAACCCTCTCTCTCTCTCTCAAGATTCAATTTTGAGGGGATATGCTCCCAGCCCTTTACTGGCCCCGTCATGGATCCAAATATTCATTACCTAAGAATTCATGATGAGAACTATAATTTCCGAGAATTCATTAAAATTTGCTTAGTCGTTTGAAAAAATTGAGAATTACAAATTCCATCACTATTTCAATTCCGACATCAAACTTGCTATACTAACTTGCACATTTTATATAGGAGATGTCTATTCTTATATATATTCTATATCTGTATGTAGTACAGCTGTAATACATACAGATATTGAATATATAAGAAACTTATATTTCACTTTTTCACTTATTTTATCCTTAAATTAACTAATTACATAAATTTAATTTTATAAAATAAAATTCTTATTTTTATCTAAATAAGATTTTTATAAAGGTTTAAGAGTACTCTCGTCATCTAGAAAATTTCCCATTATGCTTAAATTAATCATATTTAAGTGACTAAACGAAGAGTTTATATAAGATTGGTTTATGTAATTAAAATTTATATTTTCAATTATAATATTGTTTAAAATGTGATAATAAATTGAATTTCAACTATATTTAAACGACATCAATGTCAACCCTGGAAATTCTAATGCTTGTGAGTTTAAATTCAAAATAATCTAACCCCCTCCTCTCCTCCCCGGAAAAGTTTAATTTTGTTTTTAATAATATGTGTTTTTTTGTATTTGTTCTTCTTAGAAAAGAAAAAGGCTAGGGCATTGGCCAGCCGAACCAATGACTAAAAAAAAAAAAGGTCTAGTAAACTCCTAAAACATTCAATGATTTTAACCAAAAAAATCTACCATTTCAGCTTTTGTTATAACAATATAACTATTATTTTCTATATATCACAAGGATCATATATTATCTTTGGATTTATCAAAAACTGAGAATTATTGACTATTTTATATTTTGGAATTTTTCTGTACATGTTTATGGAAGACTGACTTTGTATACTAATCGGAGTTGGTAAAGATATTAAGGGCACACACACATAAGTTTATAATTTTATATACACTATATTTATGATTTATGACTTTTTAAGTATTAGAGAATGTTTTAATATTTATATCTTTTTATACACAAGAATAAATATTTGAACTTACATATATATGTTTGTTTTTACTTTATCTATATTGATTTATCAATACCATAATTCAGCATCCAAAACAAAATAAAAAGAAAAAAAATTTGACTCCACCACTACAAATTGGCTAACACTTCACATCACAATTTAATACTTTTCTCTCTCACATAATGCACATATTTTAAATTTTATATAAAAAAACTCCAGGTAAAAAATAAATAAAATAAATAAAAAAAACTAGAAAAGGAATAAACAATTTTGAAATGAGGAGAAAAATCATTGTGTTTTCACGTGGCTGTTTTAAATTACAATTCAGTTTATAATTTTTAAGACCTGTCTATTCTGGGTTATAACCTGGTCCAACTGAGTTTAAGCCAGCCTGGCTTAGGGTTTCATATTCCATGAAGCTTATATATATACATACAATTAAAATTTGGAATTGCCACTGATCACATTGATGCATGCATGTTTGACGTCTACAGCTGACGTTCCTTGGCTATATATCACACGTTGAATATATATGAAGATCCTTTACAATGAAGCCTTCTCCAGTAATTGCGTTTGCTTCTTTTCTGAAATTTGGAAGTTTTATCCAAATATTCATACATTTCCCCATTATTGTCATTATCTCACTTTGAATGATTATCACTAATCTAGATTATAATCACTTTTTTTAATAATAAAAATCCAGTTTTTCTACAAATAAGGTCGATGCATTTTGTATATTGTCTCTCCTTGCCAGCCAACGATGTATATGTTGCTACGTCTCAAGAAAGAAGAAGACTCGGTCCTAACATTATAGATTCATATTGATTCAATCACATTCTGACAGTTGAATACCAATATATTCAAACATAGTCAATTTAAAATCAATTTTGTACGAAACAATATGGGCGTATTTAATGTACCGTAGCTCCTTCTGATTTAACAAAATAGATCTATAGAATGAAAAGACTTGGTTCTCATTTAAAAGTTCGTCACAAAATCTTAAGTTGTTAGACGGTGAATTAAATCATTTAAAAACGTATATGAGTGAGTTTATACTTATCTTTAAGTCACCTAGACTCACTATTGATAACAGAAACTTAACGCATAGAATTTTTATCTTTTTAGTGGGAGGTAAATTAGTGATACAGTTTGAAGTTAGGACTATCTACTTTAATATTATCATAAACTATTGTCTATCTCAAAAGGTTAAATTATTAATTAGTGAATTATAAATTTAAGCATTCAACGATTATATTAAGGGATGGGCTCCTCTCCCGTTTCTTTTTCTCCTATTCCCTTAAGTTTTTAAATAGATGCATGACATCTGGCAAAGACTGAATCTAAGGATAATTATCAAGCCACGTCATATTTCACAAATACTCCTTGACTCCTTCCATCGTCTGCTTCCCACTAAAACTCTGCTTCCCGCGCTCAAAATTTTCACGAAAAGCCATTCTACTAAATCCTTTGAGCAACCCGCTAAAATATCTAACAATTGGAAAATCTTCCAGTCATTCGAATTCCAGCCCAGCGAAGAAGATTTGCTTTCTACTGAGTGTACCTAAGATAAATATCTTTACATCATTCCAACTCTAGTGAGACCACAAAGCAATCCCCTGTCTAGTGAGACTACAAAGCAGAACCGTTGTTGATTTTAACAGCTCGACTGGAACTGAAAGTTCCGAATTCCAATAGGTGCTCAATCATTCTTTGCATTATTTATTTGTGTTTTTTTTTCCCTCCGTAGTTTTTATACTCTTTTGCTAAGTCTTTAAGTGATCTCCTAACAAATAATTGAATTCCCTGTTTGATTTGGATTTGTTTTTCCTTTTGCTTCATTACTATTTTGCTTCAATATTTAGTAATGCAGCAAGTAAACATGGGTATTTAGTTTCTTATTATTTGTTTTATTTTTATATCATTGATTGTTTTATCAACAACACTAACTTGTTTTGCTTTAATTTGGTTTTTGAATTTCTCTTTAGGTGCTCTTCTTTTCAAAGTTACTAGTCAGTATAATGCCTATAATTAGTGATGAACAAATATGCCCTGAAGGTGATAAAGAAAATGAAGATATTTATGCTAATATTATGCAGAAATCTGATTGTCAAGGGAAAATATCTATTTGGAAAATGGAGTTTGACTCAGAAGAGCATGCTCACCAATGGTATAATGAATATGCTAAAGAAGTTGGATTTAGCATTCGAAAGCAATGGAAAAATGAGGATAGATTTAGTGGAGTAATATCAAGTAGAAGATTTTTCTTTTATAAGGAAGGCTACAGAAAAAAAAGACAAGCGAGTGGATGTGAAAAAGCCGCGAAAAGAAACTAAAACTGGTTGCTTAGCAAGACTAACCATTTCTCTTCAAGCTAATGGAAAATATCGGGTCATTGATTTTGAATCAAATCACAATCATGAGTTAGTGGATAAGTCATGTGTACACATGTTACCTTCTCAAAGAATTATTACTGATGTTCAAGCTATTGAAATTGAGTTGGCAGATAATTCAGGTATACCACCTAAACTGGCACATGAATTGATGAGTCGTCAAGTTGGAGGTAGAGAAAATCTTGGTTTTACTAAGCAAGATCATAAGAATTATTTGAGGACTAAGAGGAAAAGAGATTTGCAACAAGGTGAAGTCGGGGGTCTTTTGAATTATTTTCTTAGTAAAGTATCAGAAAATCCATCATTCTTTTTTCGAGTTCAATTGGATGTCGAAGACCAGATCACTAACATATTCTGGGCTGACGCTAAAATGATTTTCGACTATGGTATATATGGTGATGTGGTATTCTTTGACACAACTTACCAGACCAATAAAGAGTGTCGACCTTTTGGAGCATTTGTTGGAGTAAATCATCATTATCAGCTAGTTGTATTTGGGGCCTCTTTGTTATATGATGAAACTAGTCAGTCATTTGAATGGCTATTTCATACATTTTTGGAGTGTATGTCCGGTAAAAAGCCAGAGACAATATTTACTGACCGAGATCCTGCAATGGCAAAGACAATATCTTTAGTGATGCAAGAGACTTTCATAGGTTGTGCTTATGGCATATTTATCAAAATGCTCTTAAAAATATTAATCATCTATTTAAGAGCCAAAAAACCTTCAATGCTATTTTTAGAAGTTGCATTTATGATGGTGAGTATGAAGAGGAGTTCATTAGTGCTTGGGAGAATATGTTGGAAAAATATGATCTTCAAGAAAATGAATGGTTGCAAGATCTATTTAAAGTGGGAGAAAAGTGGGCTATGGTGTATGGGAGAAATACCTTTTCTGCAGGTAAGAAAAGTACACAGCTTAGTGAGAGTTTCAACTCTTTTTTAAAAGATTATTTGAAGTCTAATTTGGACATAGTACAATTTTTCAAACATTTTCAAAGGGCTGTTGATGATGTCCGTTATAATGAAGTTCGTGCAAACTATGACATGAGCCAAAAAATTCCTACTTTGAAGGTTAATGTTCCTTTACTGAGACATGCCAGAAATATCTACACAGGAGCTGTTTTTTACTATGTTCCAAGATGAGTTCGAAAAGTCATTGATGGTGGTTGTTGATACTTTTCATCAAAGTGGACCAGTTTCTACATATAAAGTTCATAATTGTGAAGGTTCTAGGCAACATACAGTTACATCTTCAAATGGTTTGATTGTAGTTGTAAAAATTTTGAGTTTGTTGGAATTATGTGTAGCCATATTTTGAAAGTACTAGATGAGATGAAGATTAAGTTGATGAACCCTGAACATTTCATATTGAAGAGATGGACCAAGAATGCAAGGGCTGGAATTGTTTTGGATATTCATGAGTGTGAGGTACAAAGTGACCCTAGGCTAGAAATGCGAGCTCGTTATAGAAATTTATGCACCACTTATGTTAGATTGATGGGTAAAGCTGCTGAATCTAAAGAGACATCTGATTTCCTTCTAAGTCTTGCAAGTGAGTTAGATGCAAAACTAGAAGAATATTCAAAGATTGTATCCCCGAGTGAGACCCTTACGCCTTCCTCAACATCTTGTGAAAATCAGGTCGTCAAGAGCACATGTACCATACAAGCAAAAGGTTTAAAGAGAAGGGAAGTTTCGCGTGGGAGAAAACGGTTGAAAGCTTGTCTTGAAAAGGGAAATAAAAAAAAATAGAAGCAAAAAAATCCAAACTCTCACATCTGGCTTAACTCCTCCAACCACATGTTCCACCACCATGACCTAAACCTTAGGTACTTATTGTGATTTTATATCCCATTGTTGAATTTGTCACTAGAATTGTGTGTGTGCAAGAATCTATTGCTCACTTGATACCACAACATAAATTTTCTCTTTAAAAAACATAACATTAAGAAAAAAAAAATCAATACGGAATTGAATTTTTGGACTGTCTTAGATGCTACCATCCTTATAGTTTTACTCATTTAAGTGACTAATAAGAGGTTGGATGATTGCAAGGGAGGGAGTGATGCCCAAAACAAAATCCTTTTTTTGTACAGCCATGAGCTCCATCTCCTTCAACTTAGAAGCATATGTTGTAGCTAAACTACTTGCATCCTCTAGCTACCTCTAGGGCTGTCCACGGTCGGGCCGGGTCGGTTTTGGACCCAACCCGGACCCGACCCGCCGGCGTCGGGTGGAAGACGGAGGACCCGAAAACCGACCGCCGGCGTCACTCGGTCGAGTCGGTTTTGGGGTTCGGGTGGTGTTCGGTCGGTTCGGTCGAGTCGCCGGATTCTGCAAGTGTCGCCGGATTCTGCAAGTGTCACCGGATTCTGCAAAAAATTCGCCGGAATTTGCAAAAACCCAGTTGATCTGCACCAAAAATCGCCGAAATCAGCCTGGATCTCCTCGAATCTCGCCGGATCTCACCAAATATGGTCGAGATCTCGCTTGGATCTCCTCGAATGTCGCCGGATCTCACCATATCTCGCTTGGATCTCCTCGAACGTCGCCGGATCTCACCGTATCTCGCTCGAATGTCGCCGGATCTCACCGTATCTCGCTCGAATGTCGCCGGATCTCACCAAATCTCGCTTGGATCTCCTCAAATGTCGCCGGATCTCAACAAATCTCGCCTGGATCTCCCCGAATATTGCCGGATTTGTCTGTAACGTCGGTCGGGTCGGGTGGCTCGGGTTTTGGAGAAGAAAACCCGCCACTCGACCCGCCGGCGTCGGGTCTTGGGCGCGGAAACCCGTCACCGACCGTCGGAGTGGTCGTTCGGGCGGTTGCCGTTCGGGTTCGGGCGGGTTTGCTCGGGTTGGTCGGGTTCCGGGTTGGGTTGGACACCCCTAGCTACCTCAGATTGGGATAGTTAATGTAGT
The DNA here is from genome assembly GCA_019022515.1 of Quercus aquifolioides. Classification (NCBI taxonomy): domain Eukaryota; kingdom Viridiplantae; phylum Streptophyta; class Magnoliopsida; order Fagales; family Fagaceae; genus Quercus; species Quercus aquifolioides. Next base: position 22,968,503 of record CM032327.1, on the reverse strand, counting down.
GTGGATATTTGTAGATATTTGTAAAGGTATGGGTGGATATTGTAGATATTTGTAAAAAGGCTTGTGATAATTGTAGGCTTGATATTTGTAGATATTTGTAAGTCACAGCTGGTGCGTATAATGCCTGCAAGGGTGTGTGTGTAGGTGTGAAAGCTGTGTGTGAAAGGGGTGCAGGGGAGTGTGCATGTGTGTGTGCACAGGTGGTGCATCTGTTGCTGCATGGGGGTGCGTCTGTAGCTGCATGGGAGTGCGTCTATAGCTGCATGGGGGTGCTGTGACTGGACTGTACTGCAGGATGGATTGTGCTGCTATTGTACTGCTATTGTGGATTGTTAGTTGGTTAGGCCAGGGTGTTTAAGTCAGTTTTAACCTTGAGAAGTAATCTATTTTTGGCATTTGCTTATAATATAGCTTTTGGAGAAATTTTTGTAGCATCCAAGTTGAAGAGATCAAATGACCCATTGTTCTCTTTCTTGTGTCTTGAGAGAAATTTCTTTAAAGTTTCTTGCAAAAATATTCCTTTTCTTATGCTCTCTTGGAAATTAATGGAGTATTGGCTATATCTTTAAGTAATTTTGTAATCAATTGCTTAACTCTTTAAGCCAATATGAGATAAGTAATTGTGTAGAGAAGTGTAATATTCCAGTTGTTACGATGTGCTTATCTTGTAGCTCATGCAACAAAGTATTTCCCAAGGCTTGCACTCAAAAAGGAAAGTAAATACAACATCACTGTCATAGTGATGACTCTAGAAAGGCACAATGAAGAAATTGCAAGATTCAAACACAAAGTCTAATGCATTTGCAATTCTAGAAGCAAACAAGTTTTGTCAAATTGCTCCATGAAAATTTCCTGCAATTAATATTTTTATACTATTCTATAATATCTCACGCAAGAATACAAAGAAAAAACAAATATAGAGAGACCCTATTTGTACTGAACTCCAACAAAAAAATTTCATTAATCAAGATAATGTACAATGGTTACATGAGCAAAAAATACAGAACAAGCCTTGCATCACCCAACAAAAAAAAATGACCCTACAGCCTTGCATTCACCCTTGCTGATGAGGTACTTTTACAAAAAATACAAGCTACCACCAGCCTAAGCATTTTCACAAACACCTTTACAGCATTTCAAGGGTTACTATTGCTTCTCTTCACAAGTTGCTCAACTTAGTCCTCAAGGGTAGTACATTTCAATCAGAGAAAGGAAGCTTTCAATACAATTGTTGTGCTACATAGTAATGCAAAATGAAGGAAGTCATAAGTATACTCAAATTTTTGCCACATGTATTCCACCACTATCTTTTCATTCTCTATAGAAATCATTAATAATTTAACACAAACTGAAAAAGGAGCTCCAGCTTTAGCAAGAGATGACTTCTTTATCAAAATTCTCCCTTTCGGAAGAATACACGATGCGAACAGTCTCCTTAATAGATTGATGAAAACTGGTTTCGGAAGAATTCACTATCTTAGATCTTCTCATTTCAAAAATTAAGGAAAGGAAAAAGTAAGAAATATCATGCAAGAGTGATGTTGAAGCTGTATCAAAAATCTGAGAGAGATGGAGAGCGATATTACAGGATTTTAGCGGAAATGAGATGATGGAAGGCGTCAAGGAAAGCAGTGAATGAGTTTTAGTGGGAAGCAGATGATGGAAGGAGTCAAGGAGTATTTGTGAAATATGACGTGGCTTGATAATTATCCTTAGATTCAGTCTTTGCCAGATGTCATGCATCTATTTAAAAACTGAAGGGAACGGGAGAAAAAGAAACGGGAGAGGAGCCCATCCCTTATATTAAAATGATAAGGAAAAATATGTGATTTTAAATCCTTAAGAAGTTTTATAAATTAGAGATAAATCTTCAAAAATCAAATAATCATATGTTGTTAAACTAATATTAAGCGGCTATACTTCTAATTGTTCGTCAAATCCCTTTGTTTTAATTTTTGAGTTCCCAATGTAACCTTGCAATGGAATATATACACTTTCTTAGACAATTTTGACAGATAGATATTACGTAGATTTACTTACCTAGCTAGCTATGTAATCGTTTGAATGGTTTAATGATAACCTTTATTTTAAAAAATTATAAATGGACACATTTTATATATCTACTCTCTCCTTGGAAGATAAATAATTGTCTGTCCCTAAAAGTTAGACCGTTTGAAAATGATAAATTTAATTATTTAATCAGTATTCTAACAATTTCTCTCATATGTAGATCCAAATTTCCATTTATTAAATGGGATTGTTGGAGAGATAACACATTGGGGCCTCTAACTGAGTAGTTAATATAATATATAGAGATGTCACTTGACCCAAAAGACTCAAGCCTATGAGTTGGACTCATTTATGTAATATTAACCACTCCCTCTTGTCATTCATATTCAATGTGGAATTTTAGTCACACATGTATTCCTAATAATGACCCAACATGTGAAATTTTTAATTTTTAAATGAGAGGTAGAGTAAAAAAAAAAAAAAAGACTCGAACTCAAGACCACCTACTATGAAACCATGCAGAAATTTATGATAGAAAATACATTAAAGAGAAAAGACATGAGATTGTTATGCGGTTCGACCACAAGGTCTACATTCACGGAACATGAACTCAAAGGCTACATCTTCTTCATTCACTTAGATAATGATATTTACATTGAAACCCCATTTCATAATGGGTCTGACAAACGTACCCATATTAATGACAGTTAATTGAATTGATTGCTTAAACCCTACAATTTCCTCTAGCAATCAATTTCTTGATTCATCCAAATTTCATGATTTCCTCAAACATTCGATGCCTTAATTTGATCTCCAATATTTTCACTATAAAAAAATGATCTTTAATGATAATGTTTTGCATGAAATCTTTGATGAAATGTGTGACTTGAAAAATTGAATATTTTTTGTGAAGTATGCTTTTCTTTTGGAGTAGAAGGGAGGCCAACAATTAACAAGGCTTGGAATGCACAATGTCTATTGATGATGCAAAAAATCGTCAATTGTACTCTCATCTATATTGATTTACGATGTTACGACTTCTCTGATGATCAATCTACAAAGAAAATCAAAGAATAGACAAAAGGGGAGAACACTTGTGTGGTGTTGGCCAAAGGCCTTATGATGACTAAGTTAGAAATTTGTGATCTAAGTTGTTTGGTTTTGGAATGGGTTGATCTGTGTTGTCATTTGGTTTTAGGCTGATCTAATATGTGATCAAGGTGTATGAAAATATTTTTAAGGGTAAATTAAAATAGTAAAAAATATTTTATATATATATATATATTTATTTATTTATTTATTTATTTATTTAAATCAGGGGGTTCATTTGAACCCTAGACAACATGTGGAGCTGCCCTTAAGTCAGATTTATACGAAAGAAAACAATCATATTTTATGTACTTAGCTCCTTTGAATTTAACAGAATATATCCAAAGAAAGAAAAGACTTAGTCCTCACATGAAAATGACTTATTGAAATATCCATTAATAAATAAATAAATATCGAAATATATGACTCAATCTACAATCAAATTTGGCATCATTTACTCGAAAAATTTACGTGATGAAGGTTTTGTTATGTTGTCTAATAACGTAGAATGTAAAGTTAATTGTGGGAATAAGTATGGTAAAAGTTAATATATTAAATTAGATTATGAAAACTTTGGATAATATGAGAGATGTAACCGAACTTGAAAAAAATTTGGTTTATTTAGTGTTAGGACATATGGTTTTCACTTGTTAAGAATATATTTCACTTATTTATGTAAATTGGCTAATCCTTTGACAAAACGCACTCTACTTGTAATTGGGTAGTTCTAGGTGTTTTTAATACTTCAAGAAACAAGGTTTCAAGATCAAGTGTTGAAGTCATCAAGTCTGTTCAAGAAAAACAAGCTGAAGTGCAAAATCATTAAAGCTCGACACCTGCTCGATAGCTCCTCGACACCTGCTATCTGTCGAGATTTATAAAATCAGATTTTCTGATCTGATTTCTTGGGATCCGTGAATGTGTCTTTGGGCCTTCTTTTCTCCTAACCCTAGACATATAAAAGGATTGTTTTAAGAGCCGTCAAAGAGGACACAAGTTGCACAAGCATTGAGCAAACTCTGTTCAAGCAATTTGTGATCAAAGACGAAGTTCTTGACCTAGTTCAGTTTCTCTGAAGAAGTTGCTGTGTATTTGCACCAAAGGGTTTTGTGACCAAGCATTTTCCTGATCTTCATCGTGTAGGATGAACTGAAGAACTTTGCAGCCAACCTCTCCTTCTAAGTTGGTGTTTGAAGTCGCGTACTGGGATCCGCGCATTGGTTAGTCACGTACTTGGGAGCCGTGCATCAAAAGGGGGAACTGTCACTACAGATCAAGTCCAATTGGGTATTGGGGTAAGGGTTCAACTGTAGGTTGGTAAGGTACTTGGGATTCCTTTACTTGTAACCGCTTGATTTGATAATAGTGGAGTTTCGGGAGTGGTGACCTGAAAATCACCCGGTGGGGTTTTTGCCGTAAGGGTTTTCCCCATTCGTAAACAAATCACCGTGTCATTTAATTTCCGCTGCATATTTAGTTATTTGGTGATTTGTTTGTGCTTCCACGTATTTGCATGTTAAATTGATTAATTAATAACTTGGCTAATTAATTAATTGGTTTAATCACAAGGGGTCATTCAGTTTGTGGCCTATCAAGTGGTATCAGAGCGGGCACACTCTGATTAGGGTTTAATCTTTGCTGTGTTGATCCATTGACCCCTGTTTGTCATGGATAGAGGACCATTAATTATACCTCCTTTATTTGATGGACTAACTATGCATACTGGAAAGTACGCATGAGAGTTTTTTGCAGTCTTAGATAAAAGGTGTGGCAAGCTGTAGAGATTGGCTGGACTAAGCCAAAGAAGCACCGGCCGATTGGGATGAGCCAAGATCAAGGCGGCAAACTTCAACAGCAGGCATTGAATATGTTCAGCGGTCACCAATGAGGAGTTCAAGAAGATATCCTCAACTGAAACTGCTAAGGAGGCGTGGACCATCCTCCAGACAACCTATGAAGGAACAAAGGCTGTCAAAGATTCAAAGCTTCAGAGGCTCACTACAAGCTTTGAAGAGATTAAGATGGAGGAGGATGAGTCGTTTGATGAGTTCTATGCCAAGCTCAAGGACATAGTGAACTCAGCCTTCAATCTTGGGGAAACCATCCCTGAACCCAAGATTGTAAGGAAGGTGCTCAGATCTCTACCTGAGAGATTCCATGCCAAGATTACGGCGATAGAGGAATCAAAGGATATTGACAAGATTCCTTTGACTGAGCTGGTTGGAAACTTGCAAACCTATGAGATAGGGTTATCTAGGATTGGCAAGTCAAGTAAAGGCAAGAGCATGGCCTTGAAGGCAAAGAGCAGTGATACAGATGAGTCTTCCGATGATGAAGATTCCAAGATGAAGTCCTACATCACAAGGCAGTTCAAGAAGTTTATGAAGAATGCCAATGGAAGGAGCTTTGACAAGGACCGCAGGCAGTCCAGTTCTTCTCAGTTTAAGAGCCAAGACGAAGGGAAGAAGGATGCTAAGGATGGCGGTCAGTACACTGTTCTTACAGGACCAAAGTGCTTTAGTTGTCATGGATTCGGTCACATGAAGCATGAATGCCCCACATATCTCAAGAGCATTGGGAAAAGTAAGACACTTGCTACAACCCTGAGTGACACTGAGTCTGAAGATGATTCCGACAATGAGGATGACGGAATCTTAAATGCCTTCATTGCCACAGTCAATCCTACTGAAGGGATTGTTGAAGAAGAAGAATTGGTGGAGTCAAAATTCGAGAAGATGGATGATCAAGATGATATCCATTCAGCCTATGAGAAGCTTTACAAGCTCTCTGAGAAGCATGAGAAATTGTATAGGTTGGCCACCAAGAAGCTCAGTGATGTGGAACTTGATCGTGAAGAGTTGTCCACAAAGTTTGATGAGGCGAATCAAACTATTGGTGCACTGAGGTTTGAGAACAATTTCTTGGCTGAGAAGACCAAGAAGCTTGAAGCGGAGCTGTTTCAAGTTAGAGCTCAACTGGAGAGGACTTCAAGTGCAAAGCTTGATGAGATGCTCAGCAATCAGAAATCTGCTTCGGATCGAACAGGTTTAGGGTATGGTCTTTCTTTCTCTAATACTGCTTCTACTAGTACTACTGTTTTTGTTTCTCCTGCTAATAACACTGAAATTGAGAACACTGATGTTAAAACTGAATTAGCTAGTGAGAACTTAGACAAGGGTAAATCTATCTTAGGAGCACCCCCTAAGCAAGATAAGAAAGATGCTAAAAACCCTAGGGCTAAGAAGGCTAACTCTCAAAAGCCTAAACAGAAGAAGCAGATCTCTGCCATCATTGTGGAGTTACCACTCAACAGAGCAACGCATGATAGCATCTGGAAGCCAAAATCAGCTTCAATCCTCTCTTGCTCCTCTTGGAGATCTTCTAAAAGCCCTCATGTTCCTTTCGAACTTGAACGGTTTCAATTCTTCCCCCTCACCGCCGGTTCAAGGGTTCAATCAAAGGAAAGGTTCTTCCAAGGTGTGGAAGAAAAAGGACTCTAAGTGATTTCATCACTTTCTTTTTTTTTGTTTGTTGCATTACTTGTGTGTTTTGCATTTTTTTGAGTCAGTCTAGTTTTTGCTTTGCTTTGATAACATGTTTTTGTTTGTTTATTTTCAGTTTTGTTTATTTTGTTTTTGATATAAAAATAAAAAAAAAAATTGAAAAATACAAAAACAGTGTGTGTTTGTGTACTTTGGTACTTGTGTACCTTGGATGGCCATTGAAACAAAGTTTTCTAAACTTTGTATCTTTTGTAGCTTAGATGAGCATCTCTATGCACAACTAAGCAAGTGAGCTTTGTGGCTCTTGTTTGTGATGAGTAAGATTAAGTTATCTCTTAAAACTTAACACTCATATCACTCTTTTTGACGGGTAGGACTAGAAAATCCTAAGAGAAAGGCATAAATGACCATCTCACCACTGTTGCCCCAATCATATATGACACCTGTATGCTTCGGCATAGCAAAAGTGCAGTGTCATAGACACCTGTATGCTTCGGCATAGCAAAAGTGCAGTGTCAAAGACATCCGTATGCTTCGGCATAGCAAAAGTGCAATGTCTATGCTTAACATGTTGGGTATGAGAAAATAAAAAGCAAAAAGATTAAAATGCTTTAAATATGATTGCAAGCGTGTTTTCTAGGAGATGTGGGAGTTATAGGATGTACCTCAAAGGTGATAGTCCCCATCAAACAGTTATGATTGTGTGTGAGTTAAAGTTATTTTCTCATATCTCAGATCGTCATAACATGTATACACATATGCAATCTTGCGATGTTTTTCACACACAACACGCAATATTCTTTGCTACTATTGATACATGTGCAGGTACAATGTGATTTGGCCATCACAAGTGTTTACATGTGCTAATGTATGCTCACTAAACTGTCTTGACTTGTTTTTGAAAAATAAAATTGGTTAGACTTGTTTAGTGTGTGTGTGTGTTTCTGAGGATCCATGTGCTTAAAATTTCTGTTGAGAGATGATTTTGAGAGCTTAATATGTTGATTGGATCATTGGTTGAGGTGTATGTTGGATTGCATTCATGTCTGTGTTTTTCTCTTCTTGAAAAACTGCTTTTAACTGCTGGCTTGACACCTCCTTGACACCTCCTCGATACCTTGGTATCTGTCGAGCTTTTCAAGCCTTTTTCTTATCGCAATCTCGACACCTCTTCGACACCTGATGGATCGATCGAGAAATCTCCTGTCTCCTCGATACCTTCTCGATACCTTGTCGATCGATCGAGCTTCTGTTCTTGGTTCTGGTGTTCATTCCTCGACACCTTCTCGACACCTTCAGCTGTCTACATGCATTTTCTCGATACCTCCTCTCGACACCTCAGCTGTCGAGAATTACTGAAGTCCTATATAAGCTTCTGTCGATCTGAACTTCATTTTCTCGATCTCTCTCGATCTGTCGCGGCTGTTCATCTCCCAAAACTTTTTCTCACTCAAATCTTCAACCCACTGATTTTCGGCCCTTCCTTGCTTCAAATCACTTGGTATGATCTCTTTTCCTTCATTTTCATGCATTTCATGTTTTGAATCTTAGGTTTTGGGGTTTTTGAAAATTTTGGGGTTTTTCAAAATTAATGAGTTTTTCTTGAAATTTTGGGTTGGGTTTTCACTTAAATGTGTTCAAAATGTCATACATTGCATTTCATGTGCATTAGAATGGTATTTACATGCATTTAGATGTGTGTTCTATGTTTGTGTGCTGATAGGATTGGATTGGGTTGAGCCCATGATGTTTTTTTCCTTTGCATGTCACATGTTCATGCATTCCCCATGCATACGTTCTCATTGTTCAATATATTTGATATATGTGAACTATTTTGGGACTTTTCTGATTGTCTCCTTCTCTATCTCTTTCTCCTTCTGTTTACGTTAGTAGTGTCTATGGCACCTAAGCGTAAATCCACTCCGGCTCGGAACCCTCTACGTTCTGGAGCTTCTTCATCTTCTGATTCTGCTCCTCTTAATCTTCGGTTCCGTGATGGTGATGCCCACAAGGCATTTTCGTAGAACTTTTCTAGACGAGGTGTTCATTCGGAATGCCAAGTCATTTTGGCGGACTTCGCCGACACTGACCTTCCCTCTGTCATTCACAGTAGGGGATGGGAGTCACTGTGTGACGTCCCGGTTTCTTGTCCTCTCGTGCTCATTTAGGAGTTTACTCCAACATGCACGAGATTTATCGTTCAGTACCTCTCTTTTTCACTTGCGTTCGAGGTACGCGCATTCCTGTCACACCGCAGCTAGTTGCGGATGTGCTTAGGGTTCCTAGGATAGAGTTTCCTGACTATCCTTCTTGTGAGCGTCTGAGGACTGTGTCCAAAGATGAGCTCATCTCTGCTTTTTGTGAGCGCCCCGCTGATTGGGGTGAACATCAGTATACATCATGTAGACCTTTTGCTAAAGGTCCTAGATTCTTAAACATGGTGATGACTTTTGTACTCCATCCACTCTCTCACTACAACTCCATCACAGAGCCTCGTGCTCGATTTTTGTTATCTCTTCTTGAGCATCTGACTATAGATTTTCCTTCTCATTTCATTCTTTCTATCATAGATGTTCATTTAGATTCGGCGTCCCGTGATAAGCTCATCTTTCCTTCCGCTATCACGAGGATCTTACGCCATTTTTCTATCCCTTTTCCTGTGTCCGACCACTTCACACACATTTGTGCCATAGATGCCGCTACCGTAAAACGTAGTGAGGCTCAGTTTAGGTCGAGACAGCCAGATTCCACTCCTCCCTCCCGTTCAGCTCCATCCAGATCTGCTCCATCTACATCGGCTCCTTCTTCCTCTATGGGCGATGTATCTCTTGGAGACATCATGGCGCAGCTGCAGCGCATGGATGCTCGCCTCGATACACTCTCCACTGAGTTGTATCAGGTGAATGTTCGTGTTGGTCGTATTGCACGACGGCAGGCGACCATGGGTGGTTTTGCTTCTGAGGCTACTCCTTCACCACCTCCTAGCGGCTTTGACTCTGAGGATGATGATGATGATGGTGATGACGATGACGCTTCGGATGATGATGGAGATGCTAGCTCTACTGATGAGATGTCTACATGACACTCTACCCTTTGTCACTCGTGACAAAAAGGGGGAGTAGTTTTGGGTTATGAGAGTAGTCATCTTAGGGGGAGAGTTAGTATAGGACATTTTTGTTAGGGGGAGTGTTGATATTTGAGGGATGTAGTGAGGTTATGATGTATCTTTTCTTTCTTTCTTTTTAGATACATTGTGTTAGGTTCTAAAGACTTAGGATTCTATGTATTTAGAACTCTAATGTGTATTGTTGGCAAACTATGATCAAAACAGGTTGTTAGTCTTGTTTAGACTTGCTCAAAGTGTGGGCGTTTTATGTAAAGTTGGAATCGAGTGGCTGCAGAAGTATTAGTGACTTTCGTCTGGCTCGATCGATTGAAAATTAGACTCGATCGATCGAATCTTGGGCAGAACGTTTTTCTACAGAATTTTCCAACTCAGCCCAAGCCCATTAAGGATTAGCTTTTCAGATCTACTTCTCCCT